>OY282483.1:12600203-15496967 GCA_958295575.1 Leucania comma
TTATGGCTCGTCGGTAAAGCTCGCCGGTGTATCATTGCAATACGAACGACGAGCCTGGCTCGCGGCTCGTCGTGTTTGCTTCATTTTCTACTCGGCTCGTCATTCAAAACTGTTTTACTCGCTAGTTGATCAGCAGCAACGAGCCGCGAGTAAAACCGACGTTTTTTTAAACCGAATTATTGGCTCGTACCTCGATCACCCACTTTTGGTGCACCTCGTGCCTCGGAGACCACGTAAAACTGTTGATCCCAGTTGTCATTTGCAGAACTTTGATAGTCGTTTCAAGTAGTCAGACGCAAGAAAATCTCAACATTAACAAACAAACCTAAAATCGTGAAAAAATCTGCCAAGTTCAGTACATTTTGACCAGTTAGGCGAACATAAATGTACCTACTGAATTTGGCAGATTATTTTCGCGATTTCAGGTTTAGCCCCATAGTAAAAGTTGCCTGTTATCATGACTACAATCAAGTGTTTAAGTATCGTTAACTAATTACCAGTCACCCGATATAAGTAAAATTTAAATTAAAACTTATACCGTAACAAAAGCTTTCAATGTCAACATTGAATAAGCAATTAGGGATGCATGTTTACACAGCATATCGTTAACTTCAATGCAAATGGAGAAACTCATGTTAAATATTTACCACGCCAGTTTATTACTATAAATGAAGATCGTCAGAAAAAAAAAACAGCTAAGAGGACTCATTTCATAATGGCCCCAACCCCACAAACACGGGAAAGAAATGTACTAAGATTTTTCTAAATTTACAATCCATTGCGTATTTTGTTAGTCAGTAACATTTTTATCAAGAGTAAAATCAGCAATGGTTGCGTAATGTAACAGATAGGATCGAGTTTTTTTATTTGAAACATCGTCCAATGTATCTCTTCATTTGGAATTAAACATTTTGCTGTTCGTTACAAAAGTTATTCTCTCCGTATAATAATCACGTTACGATTGTCATTGTGGAATTGATACCATTATAGCAATGTTTTTGCGGGTATTCCCATTAAAACCTTTCATAAATTCATTGTGTTAATTTCGCAGAACCTTTTCTTTTAATCGACTTTTACTGGAATGTATTTCGTTTTGTTTTTATTTTTCGAGAGTCGGCCGTAATAAATTAGGTTGGCTATACATTTTCTGCTTCTGTATTTGATAATTATTTTGCATTATGAAGTGAAAATATGTTTTACGAACATGTTCCCTGAATAGAACGATAGGACATATGCTACAGCTGCATGAAAGCAGTGGTGGCCAAGTGGTAACGGTCCCGACTTATGAGTTGTAGGCCGCGGGTTCAAACCCAGCCAGGCGCATTACTTTGAGTAATTTCATCACCACTGCTCTCAAAAACGGTGAAGGAAAACATCGTGAGGAAACCGGCATGTCCTAGAACCAAAAATTCGAAGACATATGGCGTCCACCAATCCGCACCGGGCCCGCGTGATGGGTTATGGCCCATTCCCTCTCCTAAAGTGGAAGCCTGAGTCCCAAGCAATGGTAACAATATAAGGCTGATGCAATGCTATGCTATGCATATGCATATATTACAGCATTTATTGCGCAACCAAAAAGAAACCACCACATAATTTACCCAGAGTTTCTGCACGGGCTGTATTGGTGACATTGTCGCGCGGCTGGTTTGCAGCATCTTTTTTCTTGCGTTCAACACAACACAATATTCCACATCACCGTCAAACACAGTAATATTTCAGTCTGATACACTACACCCGATTCACTTTTGTTTTGTTTTGTTCTAAATTTATCAACAATATTTACACTCAACTTTTGTTTATTTAATGAAAATAGCTACCTCTTTTTTCTTCTGACAGTCGATCGGTAGATCAAGCCACAGAATATAAATATCACAGAGTACTTTATTATTTGTAACTGATAAATATCCGTGAGCCGTGCGCCCGCGCTCATCCGTTTGTCTATGGCATTGACAAATGTTGTTGGAGCGCGAGAGCGCGCGTGTCTGGCGCCTGTGCTGTTTATGGTTTTCATTAATATTGTATGCACTATTCTCTTTTTCAATATTTATTTAACATTTACACGACACACATTAACATAATTTTACGCCTTATATCAATGTAATATTTATTATTTTATTATTTTTTTATTACGATATCTTGTTTATTTAACATCCGGGAGTGTTACCGTGACATCACCGTGGGCCCTAACAGAATACCAGCGCTGCGTTATTTAACGTTCTTAAATATCGCAGCATATGCTGAGTTAGGCGCCTTTTTGGCCTCGCACAGATTTTAATGTTGTTTATTTTTTTATTTATTATTCTTATTTTACTGTATGTGAGAGGTCAAATAAACGATTTTCTTTCTTTCTTTCTTTCTATGCATTCCTACAACGCTGAAATTACTAATAAGACAGAATGATTTAATTTGCCATTTTAATGCATCCTCAAAATATGTATTTGTAAGAAGATCTTTTTATTTGTTTGAATCCATTTTTGTACTACAAACTAAATATAAAATTAAGTATCTACAAATTAAATAAGTTTAATATATAGCTGTGAAAAGATAATTCTCCAATATTTTCTAAGCATATCTTATGTATAGCAAAATGAAATACAAAATATTGTACTGGCACGTAACAACTACAAAACAAAAAGAAATACCATTTGAACAATACAGTTGTTCCGGATCGGTTCCTGATTCCTCTCGCCGTTTCAGAGAGATTAAAAATGAATAAAAAATTCCCTTCAGAAGGAAAAAAAAACGTTAGTACGATTCTTTCCACTAGATTAAGGATTAGGCTCGTCTAATGGTTGCCTGAAATGTTCGCAACAGATTAGCTGTATTCTTCTTAAATAAAAGGAAAATACAATCGGAAAGAGAATGATGGATGAAATGCGAATATTTTTGGTGTGAATCTGACGAATTATTTGAGTATTTTTGTGTGTTTATTTTTGTTTGTTTTATTCTTAATTGTAAAGTTTACGAGTGTGTGTATTTTTCAATGTTTTTTACGCCATCACGCTCGAACGAGTGAATTGATTTTAATAATATTTGACACACGGGTAAACCAAGTCCCGGAATAGCACATAGGATATAATATATCCTACATACACCCTGAATAAAAAGTCCTATATATTATATAGGAACATGTTTCCTTGATTATAATTTAGGTGTCTTCAAGGCTCGAGTGAATAGGCTCCTAATAAACCAGCGCGCCTCACCATCAACGATTGCATCATATACTTATGCGGGATTGCAGTCAAGCTATAGTTTATTATGAAATAACAAAAAAAAAAGATTATGTTTTGCTCTCACGTGGATGGAGCCGCTAGAAGTAGCTAGTTTATCATAAATTACATCAGACTTATTATCATAATCATAGTATCTATCACTAATATTATTAAGGCAAGAGTTTTTTTATTGTTATAAATGATAATTATAAGCTAGTGCTGGACTACGATCTCACCCGATGGTAAGCAATGATGCAATCGTTGATGGTGAGACACACTAGTTTATTGACGGTCTATAAAATATATGTTTATATGTATTTGTTATTTCTTGACGCTCGAATGTCTGAACAGATTTGAATGGTTGACCATATGGTCAAACCGCGTGCCAATTTTGATCAAAATCTGTATCTGTATAGTACTGGGTAAGATACTATTTTGCCCGTTTATTTGTTCCCTAGAGATAATTTTCTATTTTCACGGAGGCGAAGTCTCGAGCAGAAGTTAGTACACTAAATTACATAAGTTAAAGAACCAAAACACATTTCAAGAATTTACACAATACAAAACCTCAACAAGCTTTCACAATAAACCTTTTTCTTTTCACTCAAACAAAACATATTTTCCTTTTCCTCAAACGTATGCATAAGTCTTATTTGAAACACGTTTTGGTAACGGATGTTTTACGAGTACAAAGTCACGTGAAAAGACGTTGGCCAGTTTATTGAAAAGTATATTCCAAAACCTGTTAGTCTCTTTAATTTTTTTTAACACTAATGATATTTTTTATATATCTGTCTTATCTTAATTTTTTTTTTTGATTAAATTTATGGGAAACCGATCACCTTTCCGATTTTTTTTTGTTCGAAATTCATTTGACCGAAAACTATTGACTGACGTCTTTTTTGCTAAATGCATTATTTGACATATTTTTATATCATCGAAGTATCATGTGTCATAGGTATCATTTAACCGAATTGCTATTGGCTGAAGTCTCTCTTGAACTTTTTTCATTTGCCATATGATTTATTTGGCATATTTTCATCACACCGAAACCACAGTATATAGAATTTTGGTCACATATATATAGACGATTATAGTACTCGGTAAATAACTTGAACTATTTGGTATAGTTGCGTGCAACCCTCCACTTTAATTGGGACCCAAAATCGGTTACTGTGCATTCAAGGTCGACCGTCATGATGGTTCAACTTATGCGAAGAGGATTATAACCGATTTCGGGGCTGAGCCGAGGAGAGGAGCTGCGCGTAGCCGTGACGGATGGGTCAACTTTTTGCCGCGTACTATACTTTGTAGCATTTTCAATATTAAATTAAAATATTGTCATAAAAGTCAATATGTTGTGCTACAAAATTTAGGGACAGAAACGTAAGCTACAAATATTATGCTTATATTGCAAAATGGACTTGCCAGAACAGTTTGACAATATGATCAACTATTTAATTTCATATGCAGTTGAACTAGCCATTCGAGGAACTGATAGCGAAATCGTATTCATATCTTTTTTTACGTTGCCGAAATGCCTTTAGGGATGTTAAAATAATGGCTTAGCCATAGCTAACACAATAATAGACCCTGTAGAGAATAGAAAAAAAAAACGGTAATTTAAAAAATTAAAAAACCCCACTGCTTTTCTGAGTATTCATGAAAAAGCCCTAAAACAAGTAAGTCGTTGTACCCGATTGCACTTAACTATATAATATTTTAAATACAAGATAAATTGTTGCAGTCGGGACCCATTCTAGAAATGGAGGCTTAGTGAATTGAGAGCACATACCTATATTACATCGCAGATTACTCCAATCTACTGACTAGACGGCTGACTTTCTTTCTAGAGAGTTTAAAAAAAAAGTACTTTTTAAAAATTTTACATTTATCAATCGATAGTGTTTCATGTATTGGATCGACCCTCCACGGGATTAAAACGATCAAAACTTAACGGTGTGTAGATACATAAGATTAGTATAAATTCAACTGCATCTGTATAAGATAAAGATGCCATCTGAAACTAGACAATTTATACAGAACCAACCACGATCAATATTGTCAGCAAACGTTCTACAAATACAAGGCAACGTCGACTTTACCGTAATAGATTCGTTTACAGTTGCTACGGAACCATTTCGTGATTAAATGTAAATTCGTAGTTAAAGGTTTGTACAGAACATCTTGAACATGTTTTAGCAGTTTAACAAATTGGGTAGTGGGATGAAGTGCTTTGGTCCCTATCTTTGAGAACTTAAGACTACATGTATGGCTTAGAATGTCGCAGTAATTATATTGAACTTGCTCACGCCTGTGGTTTTTCTCGAGTGAGAAAAGAAAATTATGCCAAGGGATCACGTTGACTGTTGAATATAGGCCCAAAGTGTCGCCACAATGATCGGTTCTGTGCGTCTCGCATCTGTCGGATTCCCGCATCCCTTACCAGGTCATCGGTTCACCTTGTAGGAGGCCTTCCAACGCTACGTCTTACGGTACGTGGTTGCCATTCCAGAACCTTTCGAACCCAATGGCCATCCGTTCTGCGAGCAATGTGCCCTGCCTATTGCCACTTAAGTTTGACGATTCTTTTAGTGATCATACTTCTGGGTAAATTATTTTTCAATATACTTACTTGAAAATCTGCTCTTAAACACGCAATTTACTGTCCACACTAGAGCAAAAAAGTGAACAAGCTCACACCACCCCAATATACTGAATTTATCATACTAAGCTGCACTACTCTCAAAACAGTGAAGGAAAACATCGTGAGGGAACCGGCATGACCTAAAAACAAAAATTCGAAGACATGTGACATCCACTAATCCGCACTTGGCCTGCGTGGTGGCTTACGGCCTATTTCCTCTCCTAGAGAGGAGGGCTGAGTCTTGGCAGTGGAAACATTATAGGGCTATCATATTAGGCTGATCGTCCAGCGACCCCCATGAGTCACCGGTTAACCCCCATTCATTTTTTACTTCGTAAGTGTATTGGAAAACGCCGTTTGATACACGTGGTTGTCACTGCAGCACTTGACTCCATAACAGTCTTGTCTGCGGCTAAAGTAAATTCACTCGAATAATTCGGTCGCAATGACAAAATTTCTGCACTTGTATCAAAATGTGCCATTCGAGGAAAAGTCTATTTGTGTGTAAAAATTAATTCAAATCCGTTCAGATGTTTGAGCGTAAAGTTGTATCAAACATATACCCATACATAATTCTTATCACCTCTATATAATAGCGATAGTGTGAAGTTTGTCTAGAGGAGTAGTGAATAATTTAAGGCTACGTATGTAAATCGGCAGCGAATTGGATTTCAGTATAGATAAATAGCGTTTGCTCCGAATACGAGCTATCTATTGAGCGTATATTCATTTTACAAAATTATCTGTTTTTGCAGTTTCTGATTATATGGCTCTGAAACGTGGTCACTTACCATGATGGGCCTCATCAGAAGGCTCGGAGTTTCCTTGCGTGATCGAATCAGGAATTAAGATATCCGCAGGAGAACCAAGGTTGCCGACATAGCAGAAAGAATCGCAAAACTTAAGTGGCAATGGGCTGGGCACATTGCCCGCAGAACAGATGGCCATTGGGGCCGAAAGGTTCTGGAGTGGCGGCCACGTACCGCCGGAGAAGCAGCGTTAGAAGGCCTCCTGCAAGATGGACCGATGACCTCGTAAAGACTGCGGGAATCCGATGATTGCGAGACGCACAGGACCGTTTGTTGTGGTGACTTTTGGGGGAGGGCTATGTCCAACAGTGGACGTCTTTGGGCTGAAATGATGATGGTAATGATGATGCAGTTTCTGATGGAAACTAAATGTGTCTGTAAATTTTATGTCTGAAATTTTCGAAATGAAAACATGCATCTTTATGTGTATATGGCGTATGCATTGTTAAATTTTGGTCGTTTTAATCCCGCGGAGGGTTGATTCTGTACATGAAATACTATCGATTTGTAAAGAGAAAATTAAAGAATAAAATATTTTTTTTCAAAAATTAGAATCATGCATAAATTAATTCACGCATGTACGAAATTAATGCCTTTAAGTAAACGAGTCAATGACCTTGTATGTAGTTGTCGGTCGTTGCGTACTATCTACCTACAGTTCATTGACCTCGCTCAGCTGACATTTACTTAAAGAAATAAATTTCGTACATGCATAAATTAATTCGAGTTTAAAAAACTAGGTTTCTAATATAATTTTATTCTAAACTAAATAGTTTGTGCGAGAGACACTTCCAAAGTGGTAAAAGGTGTCTGTTCCCCTGTAACTTTTAAAATAAGAGAATGATAAAACTTAAAAAAAATATTAGATATACATTACCATGCAAACTTACCAAAAATTGGTTTGAACGAGATCTAGTAGGTAGTCTTTTTTTCAATACATCATAAATCGTAAACCGCAATGTATCAAGTATGCACGGAACGAAACCCTCAGTGCGCGAGTCTGACTCACACTTGCCCGGTTTTTCTTGTCTTTTATTATCTGTACATGAAATATTAGATACATATTTTTACACGACTGCCCCAAAAAAGGAGTGTTATGTTTTTAGGGTTCATGTATGTATGTATGTGAGTTTCTTTATTCCACCGTAACTTCTAAATGACTAAACCGATTTACACGTATGAGGTATCGTTAGAATCCTTGCATCATCCCGAGTAACATAGGCTATTGAAAAAATGTAAAAATACAATGTGGTGGGTAAGATAAATAAATGAACACCCACACATATTTTTTTTTAATTTTTATTCTCTTAATGCATGTGATTGTCGTCTAGGATTTGACGAGTGGATTTCAAACATATATATGTGTTATATTATTAATCGAAGCTGTCGAGTAAACAAAAATTTTTTTCTTTGCCAGAAGTGCGAGGACGAATTTTGGCTATGGTGACCCCCGTAATCAAAAATCATTTATATACTTTACAAGTCTTTGTTTGAGTAACAAAAAGACATTAAAACCAAACCACCAAAACGGCATATAGGTTCAAAGCAAATTGGGTGTTACATGTTATATTTATGACTCGTCTTCTTCTTCCTGCCTTTTTTCTCATGTTATTTGTAGTCGGCGCTACACGTTTTCTCCTTCCATTCTGCCCTGTCACCCGTCATGCTATCACTAACTTCCTTCTCTTTTATATTAAGAAAGAAGAAAGAAAGAAAAGTATTTTATTTGACACAATATAGACACACACAATGCAGAAACAACATGTAGACACTTAAGATAAAAAAAGGATAAAACTAACATCCAATCCATCTATCTTTTCGTTGGCCTCTTATGTATATTCATAATCCTTTTAGTAACATGTATTTCATCCTTCCTCTTTACATGACCATACCAAGACAAACGATTCAAACTTCCTTTAATATACTCATTCCTCACTTAATCCTTTTTTTTCAAACCACACATCCATCTCAACATTTTCATCTCCACTACATGCAATCTTTTTTCATCTGTCTTTTTCACAGCCCATCATTCTGATCCATAAGTTATGACAGGTCTTATCACGGACTTGCAGATTTTACTTTTCAACTTGAGGGGCTTACGTGGGTCACAAGTTGTTCCAGTGGCCTTTTACCATTTTATCTATCCTGAGTTGATCCGATGTGTTACGTCTCGGTCTACCTCGCCATCACCTTGGATAAGCGATCCGAGATACCGAAAGTCGGAGCAGATCTGTATGGGATTTCCGGCGAGAGCTAAGGGCACAGGACCGGAGAGACCGCCGAAATTACAAAACAAGTACTCCGTTTTCATTCTGCTCAATTTCAGGTCAACACTCTAAAGTCTGTGCCACTACACATCCAATCTATTTTGGCCCTCTAGGCCACTTTCGGCAACCAACACAATATCGTCACCAAACAGCATCCACCAGGGGGCCTCTTCCTGAATACCCGACGTCAGAGCGTCCATTATCATCAGGAAGAGGTAAGGGCTGAGAGCCGACCCCTGATGTAAGCCGACAGCCACATTGAAGCTGACAGTGTTGCCCACTGTAGACTGGACTTGGGTACTGCACAAACTGTACATCGCTCGGATCAACTGCACATACTACCTTGGCACATCTTTCTCTTTAACGATAGAACTTCACGAGGTACCCGGTCGTATGCCTTCTCGAGGTCAATGAACACCATGTGCTTTTATGCGCACCTCTGTATGTCTGGCACAGCTGGCGTAAAGCAAAAAAGATATCCGTTGTACCCCGATCAGGCATAAAACCGAATTGGTTCTGTGAAATTACATTCTCTTCTCTTAGCCGCCTTTCAATAACTTTCTCCCAGACTTTCATACTATGTGATATTAACTTTATTCCTCTATAATTTTTGTACTCAAGCACATCGCCCTTATTCTTAAAGATGGGCAACAATGAACTGTTGCACTAATCATCAGATATAGCTTCTTTCCGCGAGAGCTTGTTGAAGAACAAAGCTAAACACGTCCATCCATCCACTCGCAGTAACTCCCACACTTCAACTGGTATTCCATCTGGACCAATGACCTTCTTCATACCATTTACTGCTATTCTGGCTTAATCTATACTAACCATTCTCACTGTCTTAAAGTTTCGTGACATATCACTAAAAATATTTAAAATAAAATAAAATAATAAAAAAAATTAAAAAACACGACTGCCATGTCAAAAAAATAAACTAAAAATCAAAAAACAAGATATTTCGATGATGATTCAAGATGATTAGAAAAGTGAAGAAAGTAGTCACTCGTTGATAAGGCACGGCATCTCGGAAACTACTTGATCTACAAAACTGAAATTTTCATCGCAGTCGGGGGACCACTCTGAAATGCTTTCTTATATAGTATAAAAAGTCCCCCGACTGCGATGAAAATTTCAGTTTTGTAGATCAAGTAGTTTCCGAGATGCCGTGCCTTATCAACGAGTGACTACTTTCTTCACTTTTCTAATCATCTTGAATCATCATCGAAATATCTTGTTTTTTGATTTTTAGTTTATTTTTTTGACATGGCAGTCGTGTTTTTTAATTTTTTTTATTATTTTATTTTTTTGTTATGAAATAACTTAGCGTCAACGCTATTAAAGTATCGTACAAATATAATGGAATATATAGGGTGATTGGTAATTAGTGAACGATACTTAAACACGTGATTGTAGTCATGATAACAAACAACTTTTACTATGGGATTAAACCTGAAATCGCGAAAAAAATCTACCAAAGTCAGTACATTTATGTTCGCCTAACTGATCAAAATGTACTGAACTCGACAGATATTTTGCGCGATTTCAGGTTTGGTCCAGTAGTAAAAGTTGTTTCTTATCATGACCACAATCACATGTTTAAGTATCGTTCACTAATTACCAGTCACCCTATATAATTTATACAAAAATCTTTGGTTTGATTTCCAAAAAGAGTAGTGTTCCTAGCGCAATGTTCCTATTCTAAACGTGACCTTAGAAAAATGTAAAAAAGTACAAATATCGCTGAAAAAGAAACACAATACCTTAAGAATTCTGTACCTATTCTGTAAGTGGTTCTAAAATCTTTTATAATTGCTCTGCGTCGTCTCTGAGGGGCTTAAGGAATTCCTTTTAAATTTATTTTATTTCTGTTATTTCGTTCGAATTGCAGACTTTTTTTTTCAGAATAAGGAGATTTATTTACTGTGGATATTGTTCAGTACCTCTACCATGAGTTTTAAGCAATAGTATTCGTCGCTACTCGATATCGACGCCGTAAATATTTTTTATGGCAAGTTTTGGTTCTGCAAGTGACCGCTAGAGGCGCTGCAAAATTTGCCATACAAAATATTTACGGCGTCGATATCGAGTAGCGACGAATACTATTGTTTAAAACTCATGGTAGAGGTACTGAGCTATGGTTGTACGCCTACAGGCAAAATTTCTTGGAGTTGTTTGTTAGGGCTACCTATATTTTGGGTTCCAAAAGTTATTTGTTTTTATTTTAATTTTAAAATGCATTTTAGCTTTTCATAACATTTTTGGTCATGTTTTTGCGAGTAAATTTAATCTTATTGCTTGATGTTTTATTTAAAAAAAAAACTGGGTAAAGGCAAGTCGGACTCGCACACTGAGGGTTCCGTACAAATCATATGCAGTTCAATTTCCGAATCGTGACTAGAAGATTTTTACGAATCGATTTTTTTTTTGACGTAACTACATATTTTCCTGTTTTCAAATTTATACCTATACCTACACTGTAAGATTTTGCTTTATGCCAAATTTCAGGGTTTTAGATTAACAAGAAATACCCTATAAATTTTGATTCCCTTGAGAGTGTAGAATAATATACATTGTTTGTGATATAAACGGCCAGTCTAGAGCAGAAGAAGTAATTTTTTAAAATCCTATCTCAAAACAAGACCTGTTTTTTTTATGGTAGGCTAAATCATCCAATGACAAATCCCGCCCTTGGGCGGAGCGGGAAGTAGTGTCAGACTCTTACTGACTAAAAACCTACCCCGTTCCTTCGTTGCCTATAGTGCCGGGGCTGAGCCTTCCTCTCAGAAAACGGCCCTTAACCCCAGCAGGCTTCGACCCTGCCTGCCTGCAGTCAGCAGGCTGGGCCTCTACGTTTTGCTGACAGCTCCTTGAGGCGCGCGGGAACAGAACGCGCCGTCGACGACTTGGGCTCGGTCCGGTCGGTTACCGGACGATCGGACAGCGTGCTACCCATTGCACGCCGTCCGCAAGCCCGCGCCTACGGTGGACAAAACAAGACCTGTAAGGATTTGTGCTTATTCCATTTTTTTTCATCTTTTACTTTAGCCTACTTTAGCAATAAGTGAAATTACGGTCTATTTTATAAGATATTGCAACAAACTTCTCGCTGGCATGGAATAAATCAGACTTAAGATTCAGCTTGGTTTTGAAGGTTCTATTAACGTACAAAGACCTGTTTGTGGCGGCTTTTTCATCAGCCAGTAATACAAAACCACAGTTTTCCTATAGCCTATTATATTTTGTGGTTTCTGAAGTGACGTTGTTATTTTTAGTATTTATTTGTTTAAACCCTATTCACTGTAACATTATATGGACTTAATGCAACAAGGCAATAATGCCTTGTTGCCATGCAACCTATGATTGCATTGCATTGCATCAGCTTTATAATGTTTCCACTGCTGGGACTCAGGCCTCTTCTCTAGGAGAGGGAATGGGCCGTAAACCACCACGCGGGCCCAGTGCGGATTGGTGGATGACACATATCTTCGAATTTTTGGTTTAGTTCTATCTATGGGCCTTAGTCGCCTGACAATAAATTATTATTATTATTATATAAAGAGACATAAGAAGTTAAAAAAAAAACCGGGCAAGTGCGAATCGGACTTGCGCTTTGAGGGTGCCGTAGAAATTTATCTATGAAAACAGATCAATTCCTGAATTGAGTTACGAAGATTTTTCCGAATCGCAAAAAAAGACTTCCTTTTTTGTGACGTAACTACATGTTTACAGTCTTCAGATTTTTTCCTATACTAGTGTTATGAGGCCTTGCTTCACGTCAAATTTCAGGATTCTAGGGCTATCTACTGCACAAAAATAGCTTGTAGCGGCCTACATGTGTAAATAAATTAACTTTCTTTCTGTACCTCTACCATGAGTTTTAAGCAATAGTATTCGTCGCTACTCGATATCGACGGCGACGCCGTAAATATTTTGTATGGCAAATTTTGCAGCGCCTCTAGCGGTCACTTGCAGAACCAAAATTTGCCATACAAAATATTTACGGCGTCGATATCGAGTAGCGACGAATACTATTGCTTAAAACCTCATGGTAGAGGTACTGTTCTGTTAAATCCGACACATTTCCCAATATTATAATACTTTTACTATCCCAATTGATACATTCAATTTGCCACTTAAAATCACGTATGATGATTAATTACGGTAAACACATGCGTGACACGCATTTTCGTATTATTTTGTAATTAGTGATCGGTAACCGTATTTATAAATCACTAATTGTAACATTCACATATAATACTGCACATCTACGAAAGACTAAGTTGTGCCCGGATGCGAGTACTTCTTTGTTTTTCACCTAATAATAAAAAAAGCAAATAAAAAACTGAGCAAATGTGCGTCATATTCGTACACCGAGGCGGGGCCCTCCTACGAACTAACTTATGTCAATTGTTCAATACCCGATTCGAGTCTCAAAGATTTTTTTGAATCGAAAAGAATGTTTTTTTATTTTTTTACTACAAATTTACTGTTTTCAGATTTATTCCTATGCATGTGCTACAAGACCTTGCTTCATGAAAAATTTCAGGATTCTAGGGCAACGGGAAATACTTTATGAATTTTGATTCCCTTGAGTGTCGAAACACGTTTTTTGCGACATAAACGCCCGTCTTTTTTTTCCATTAACTTAGAAGTTTGTTTTTTTCATAGCTTCAAGGAATCGCAGACTTGAGTATATGGTTACAATTTCAACTTGATACCTTTACGCGTTCCCAATATAAAAGGTCTTGACAGACAAACAGACTGACAGCAAAGCGATCCTACAAGGGTTCCTTTTGAGGTACCAAACCCTAAAAAAGTTAAACTAAAATATTTTTTAAGGTTTTTCGAGTAGTTTTTGACAAAATCAAATTTTTATAGTTTATTTTATAGTAACGTTACAAGTGCAGGTACCACGCGCGCCTCAAAGAAATGTCAGCAAAACCGTAAGGACCCAGCAGGGTCAAAGCCTACTGAGGCCATGAGTTGAGTTCCGAAAGAGAAACCCGAGACCCGGAATGCAAGGCAAAGAAGGAGCATAGGCGTGGTTTGAGTCAGTAAAAGTCTGACACGTTCTTCCACTCCGTTCTAGATCAGGATAAGTCATTATCACAATTATTCTCCACCACTAAAAATAAAAATAAAACTTGTGAAATTTTATGATAGGTAAAATCATCCAATGACAAATCCCGCCCTTGTGTGGGGCGGGAAATAGTGTCAAACTCTTAATGACTAAAAACCTACCTTGTTCCATTCATTGCCTTTGTCCTAGGGCCCCGGGTGTGAAGGTAGAGATGTGATAATTTATACTTATAATAAATTTTTAGAAGTAAAAATTTTGTACATTGAAAATATCAAAAAAAATAAATGGCTGAGAGTGTTACTAGACCGACACCGAACCCAAAAAAGTGATTAAAAAAATTTTTGTCCGTCTGTCTGTCTGTCTGTTTGTTAAAGCATCACGCAAAAACTACCGGTTCGATTACGATGAAACTTGGTATAATTATTCTTTAATATCCTGGGCACCACACTGGGTACTTTTTAACCCGGAAAAATAGATACAATAAAAAACCAAACTTAATATTGCGGTTCGATCCCTAGACTGGATTACTGTACCAACCGCAAATAATAAGTTTGTCATAGGTTACGTCACCCGCAGTGGAGTTCACTAAGGGGCGCTGCACACGGCTAAGATACTATAATAAGAAATAAGGCTAAGATACTATATTAGGATACTATAATATATTGAGACACAATGGGTTTTCTATTGTAATTAGCCACAAAGGGCCCGCGCCGCAATAGAAGTATTAATACCGGTAAGTATGCTCGATAGATAACGTTCTACACAAATAGCACTTTACACAAAAAACTCATTGATAAGTTTCGTCGTCCATGCGAACGAAGTCGCGGGCACAGCTAGTATAAAATATAAATTATTTACCTGCTCAACACGCGTAGAATTATCTCACCCTCACTTTACTAACATACTTCAAACCATCCAATTTCAGGATCTAATTACAAAACCTGTCATGATTGGCTGAAACTAACTAACAAGAACCAATCATAGAAGGCATAGTTAGTGGATTCTCACTAAGGTAAGGTCTTGATACGAGTAGAGTGTGTAGTTCACGCTCGCTTTTATAACCGACTTCTCAAAAAGAGGTGCGAAAGAAAAACATTTATTTGAGACTCCCATAGGACAATAAATATATACAAGAACAATACAAAAACTATAAATAGTTTTTACACATAAAAAAAAACAATAAATAAGAACAAAAAAACATTAAAATAAAAGACCTGTGCAAGGTCAAAAAGGCCCCTATCTCAGCATATGCTGCGATATTACCTAAAAAAAGGTAAAATAACGCAGCGCTGGTATTCTGATAGGGCCTGGTGATGCTACGGACACACTCACGGAACACAGACCTTTAACATATAAATATCGATATACATATATTGATAAAAATAATAAAATAAAATATACTAAAAATATAAGGATTCTATGTAATAATAATATAAGAGTAAAAAAGTAAGAAGTGAAAAAAAGTGAAGTGAAGTGTGAAGTGAATTCTACAAAAAATAAAAAGCAGACACTGTAAAATAATTTCATTTTTGGAACTGGGTGTGTTGTTGTATCTTCGTTGTTTAATACCGACTTCAATAAATAAATTAATTTTACATTTCTTTGTTTTTTGTTTTTGAGAAGCTGGTTTTTTTTTTGTATCGCTTTATATTTTTATTGTGTGTGTATGCTCGAAGTGCTTGGTGTCATGGGAAATAGCTTAAGGTGAAAATTTCGCTTTCGGTTCGCGTTTCGTTATTTCACCTGACGGTACGCGATGATATGGTGGACGATGGAGCACGCTGGCCTAAAAGTTACCTATTCACTCTTGACTTAAACACCTCTGTGGACACGGTGGAGCACACGGTAGAGGTGTGTCCCGCTTGGGAAGAGCATCGCCGTGTCCTCATGAGGGCGATCGGTAGCGATGATCTCTCGCGACGGGCCTTGGTTCAAGCCATGCTCCGGAGCGAGGAGGAGTGGCAGGCGGTCGCTTCCTTCTACGGAGCAGTAATGCTAGCAAAGGAGGAGGCTGACCGTATCAGGCAACGGCGCTCACGCCGCAGCCGCCGCCGTAATTCCGATCCAAATTTCCGGCCACCGTAGGCGCAGGCTTGCGGACGGCGGGCAATGGGTAGCTCGCTGTCCGTTTGTCCGGTAACAGACCGGACCGAGCCCAAGTCGTTTACGGCGCGCACTGTTCCCGTGCGCCTCAAGGAGTTGTCAGCAAACCGTAGGGGCCCAGTAGGGTCGAGGCGTAGTCTGGGGCTCTGGGAAGGTATGAAAATGCATACCAGGGCCCTGGAACCAAGGCAGGGAAGGAACAGGGTAGGTTTTTAGTCAGTAAGAGTCTGACACTATTTCCCGCTCCGCCCAAGGGCGGGATTTGTCATTGGATGATTTTACCTACCATAAAAAAAGACCTCTAGGTTGTATATTAGAAAATAACACAGACCTGGCGATACAGCTATAATGTTAATTTCACAATTCCAAGATAACAGTAAACTTGACGTCATGAAAAGTATCTAAAAAAGAGATTAATCGGTATAAATAGATAATTTATAGGCCACTCTTCTTGATACCTGAAGCTAAATAAATTCTTCGAGTCCATAAACTGTTCACGATGAAAGATTATTTTAATTTATTGCTAACAAAAAGTTTTTATGTTCTACTTTATTGGCTGCTATACAATTTTGAACCTTGTTACGAATTAATAGAGTTTAGATTACAATACTAAGGGCTGATTTCACCATTCAATATAAAAACTCAGTTCAACTAAACTGAGCTCAGCGTAATCTAGTTTAAAGACCCGTGTCGTAAACATGGGCGACAACAAAAGAATTGAAACTGAGTTTAGCCTAAACTAGGTTTAATTCATAGCGGTGAAACGCAAAATGAAGCTATAATCTCGATTAGGCGCTCAAACTGCGATTTGTTTTATATAATCGCGATTAGTTTCTTGGTGAATTTGGCCCTTAAAGTATTTCCAATCCAAATAACCAAACTACCTAATTTAGATTTAGCACAGCAATCTAAAACTACCCTACAAACGATACATGACTTCGCCAATAATATTGGGCGCACAAGCAATAACCAGTTTCGATTACAGACATCGTATTTTGTTGAATAAAACCTCTGTACTATCGGCCCAGCAAGGGAATAATATAAGACCCAACCTTAACATTTAGTCTACTATAAAGTTAACCTTAAGGTACGAACACATCGCAAACATTCGATAAGAAAACGACGTCACTATGGCAGGCCTCCATAGGGGCCCAGTAAGGTCGAAGCCTACTGGGGTCAAGGGTTTGCTTCTGAAAGGAAGACTTGGCCCTGGTATGAAAGACAACGAAGGAAAGGAGTTTTTTTTTTTTTTTTTTTTTTTTTTTATGGTAGGTAAAATCATCCAATGACAAATCCCGCCCTTGGGCGGAGCGGGAAGTAGTGTCAGACTCTTACTGACTAAAAACCTACTTCGTTCCTTCGTAGCCTATCGTGCCGGGGCCGAGCACTCCTTTCGGAACTAACCCATGACCCCAGTAGGCTTCGACCCTGCCTGCCTGCAGTTAGCAGGCTGGGCCTCTTCGGTGTGCTGACAGCTCCTTGAGGCGCGCGGGAACAGAACGCGCCGTCGACGACTTGGGCTCGGTCCGGTCGGTTACCGGACGATCGGACAGCGTGCTACCCATTGCACGCCGTCCGCAAGCCCGCGCCTACGGTGGCCGGAAATCGGGATCGGAATCCCGGCGGCGGCTGGGGCGAGCGCCCCGTTGCCTCTGCCTGATGCGGTCGGCCTCCTCCTTCGCTAGCATTACTGCTTCGCAGAAGGAGGCGACCGCCTGCCATCCCTCCTCACTACGGACCATGGCCTGAACCAAGGCCCGGCGAGAGAGATCGCTGCCGCCGATCGCCCCCACGAGGACACGGCGATGCTCCGCCCAGGCGGGGCACACCTCTACAGTGTGCTCCACCGTGTCCTCCGGATGTTCTGCACAGTGGCGACACCCGGGCGAATCCTCCGCACGAATCCGGAACAGGTACTTAGCGAACTTTCCGTGTTCGGTAAGCACCTGCGTCGTGCGGAAGTTGAGAACGCCGTGAGGTCTTTCCAGCCACGCCCCAAGGATGGGCCTTATCGCCCCAATTGTGGCGCGCCCCGAACGAGGTTGCGATAGTCGTTGACGCCATTTCGCCATGAGATCCCGCCGGAGCTCTGTCCGCCATGCCTCGACTTGTCGTGGCAGCGGAATTTCGCCCCGGCGTTGCATCTCCATGCGCTTGTCGTGCATGTGTGCAAGGACTGTTGCCTCCAGATCCCACGGCGGTTGGCCAGCAAGGAGGGTCGCCGCCTCGCGGGAGATCGTTCGGTACCCTCGCACCATGCGTATTGCCATGACCCTCTGGCACGCATTCAGCTGGGCCGTCGGTTGCTGTTGCAACGTCGGTGCCCACACCGGAGCCCCGTAGAGAGCCATGGACCGAACGATTCCCGCGTAGAGCTTCCGGCAGGAGGCGTCTGGTCCCCTGAGGTTGGGCAGGAGCCGCCCGAGAGCAGCCCCAGTCCGATTCAGTTTGGGAGCCAGACGTCGGAAGTGCTCCTTGAAGTTCCACCAGCTGTCGAGGACGAGTCCCAGGTACTTCATCGTCGACCCGACGCTGATGTGAACCCCTCCTACCGTTAGCTGGGAACGCGGTGGTGGCGCACCCCGAGGGCCGTGGAAGCACATGGCCTCGGACTTGTGCAGTGCCACCTCGAGTCCCAACTGCTGGATCCTGTCAACGACCATCGCAACCCCGCGTGTCGCTAATTCGACCGCCGTCCGGTACGACTCTCCCCGCGCTAGGACCAACGTGTCGTCCGCGTAGCAGACCACGCTGACCCCGTCGGGGAAGTCGCCGCGCAGCACGTAGTACGAAGGAAAGGAGTGGGTTTTAGTCAGTAAAAGTATGACACCTTCCCACTCCATTCAAGGGCGGGAGGTGTTATTAGATGAATTACTCACCTAAAAAAAAATTAAGGCAGGCCTGAAGTTTTACCATGAGCTTTAAACGCGATCCATTTGACGACCTAAACTGAAATGTTAAATAGATGGAGCTATACAATCTTGTTTTTAGTATAATACTTATGCGAAACCTAAATATAATTTGTTCAGAATGAATAACTAAATCAATTCCAATAAAATTACACCATGTGAAATGTTTTCCCCAAAAATATTAAAAAAAAACCAGCCAAGTGCGAGTCAGACTCGCGCACGAAGGGTTCTGTACTGTTAGTGGCAAAAAACGCCAAAAAATCACGTTTGTTATCGGGAAACCCCTCTTAAATATATTTTTTTCTGTGTTTTGTATTTGTCGTTATACAAAAAAAAAAGAACAGGAACAGAAATACGGCACTTGTGAAAATTTTAACTGTCTAGCTATCGCGGTTCTTGAGATACAGCCTGGTGACAGATAGACGGACAGAAATAATAGAGTCACGTTTTTACCCTTTGGACACGGAACACTAAAAGGTAACAAGTTGGACACTACCGACTTTAAGCACAATATAGATCAGGCAGGTGTTAGCGGATAATAGGCGCTAGCGCACAACTGGGTGCGGGAGCAAAACTACCGCTCAGTCGTCCAGATAGCCTGATGACCATGTATTTGTGCGGACATCCAGATAACGTAATAAATAAGTTTACAACTTTGTGGTATTCCGCGATACATTTATGAAATTTTGTACATAGAATCTTTACATAAAAATGCTACACACGTATTTCGGATTTCACATATACTAAAACTGATAATCTATAAGTTGTATAGCTTTATCCCTCTTTTGCACTCGCACGCCCGATATTTTAACACGTCTTCGATATTTGATCTCGTTCTTGACAGATAAACTAAAATAGAGACGAAATAAAGTGAGCTACAAAAATATAAAGGAGATCTTTGTTTAGCTGTGAAACAACATTGACTAACAAAAAATCTTCAAAAATGTGTACGTTTTATTAAAGAATAAAAAAAAAGAAGATGTCCAAATAAGTAGAAAAAATCTTTTATTATATATAATAAATAAAAAAGTTGTTTAAAATAAACAAATGCCTGCTGCGGTCTTTCCAGCTGACTATAATTTAGGTGTACTTAATAAAGTAGTGCACCTCACTATCAAAAATGCATCACTGCTTACCATCAGATGGAATCGCAGTCAAGCAGTATTAGCATTATTAGTAGCAGTATTAGTGTATCTATATTATTAAGATAAAAAAAAAAAAACATTTTTTTATTATGATTTAGTTTTAGTTTACTTTTATTCTTATCATACTTTTACGGAAAAACTATTTTTATTACATTTGTGTAGTTTCCTTCAACCAATGCTTTCACAAATCAATAATTTTTAATGCTTGTCTACAAATGTTTAAAACTCGCAAAAACTCAAAATGTGGACGCACCTTTACACAAATTGAACCACCGGGTCAACCATATTACCAAATAATTTAGCATAAACCGGCCAGATACTTTCATATTTCTATGTAAATTGGAATTGAAAAAAAAAAAACAAATCTGACCCCAGTACTAATAGGAGTAAATGGCTGTTCGGTAAATTGGCCTAAAGGTAGACCTGGTAACTAGGTTTATTACACTGAATTTTTAACCACGGACATTGCGTATTACTCAGGGTGATACACCGAGCGACGAATAATCCTACAGGCGTTGAAAAAACTGTCTACCTTCACTTTTTTATTTTAAAATACTCGTACCATAGCTCTTTATACACGACGATTTTTTTTTATATTGTGAATGCTTTTGTATGCTCAAACTGTGCTTATGCTTGGACTGGATGGTTTTTATGTAACATAACTGACAACCAATGGCCTCAGAAATCGCAGCTGTATCTGATCTATAGTATAACAATTTTATTGGGTACTTACCACAGTCTTTAAATGTATGTCACAAAACATTTTTTTTTTTAAGTAGCAAAAAATACGTTTCTTTTATTTTATTCAGATTTGAAAATTTCAACTGTCTAGCTATCACGGTTCATGAGATACATATATACATACGCCTGGTGACGAACAGCTGAGTGATAGCAATAGGTTCCCTTTTTTATCCTTTGGATATGGAACCCTAAAAAATGCTAAAATCACTGGTATAATTTTAAAAACTGGCAATGCAAATTATTATACCTATATTTTTATTAGCATTTAAGGCTTACTTCTTGTTTCGCACACTATACACATTACACATGTTTTCCTACAAGAATTATATATTAGTAATTCGATTTGCAATATAACTTAGGAGGACAACAGGCAACGGCTTTCCGTGTTTTGGGCTATTCTCGGCAAATAATGTAACAAAAAGAATATAACAAAATTACGTTAAAAGTTACGTAAGTGGTTTTGACATAGGGTCTGAGAGACCGCTACCAAACTTTACATTGATAGAACTTATCGATTTGGGGCTATACGAAACAATTATTCTTCTCGATGGCGTGAACACAACGAAAGTCAAAATTACTCAGGTGCTAAATAATAATGCTTATGTTAAACCTGATTTTTTTTTACAAAGCTTTCCCTGACTGGACATATCCTCTCAAATGTCTGTGGTTCTTTCCTCAAAAGACCAACTCCGACACTAATCTGCTTGGTTCATGATTTTACCATTATGTTTTCGACTTTAAATTAAAAGAGACTTTGACTTTTGAGTTTATTTCAGTTTTTTTTTTTTTTCAGGGTAAAATTACTAACTTAGTTACAGGAATTTAACTTATAAAATGTATATATTTTATAAGTTAAATTCCTGTAACTTTAACTAGGATACCCAGTCTTGTGAGAACCAGGCTCTTTCGTTTTACTTCTTGTTAATGTTAAAAAAAGTACTGATTTGCCCTCATTCGTATTGAATTCGGTCACTACAATTTAAAGCTGCTCCATTTAGTATTAAAATATCCCATTAACAGTCGTTAATTATTTTTTATTCGCCCAATAAATTATAAAAAAAAGAAAAGTTTTATACTTATAGTCGTTATGTTATTTTGCGTATTAAAGAGTGATGGCAGATTCTCGAACAAAATTTTGCTGGCATATTTTTTTAGCGTCAAGTGATGAAAATTATACAAAAGTATATAGATTCCGTACAATTTTGTCTTAGACATTACTTTTACTAGAAACCTAGTATTAAAGATATTCCAGTTTAAAGTTTGTGGAATTACAGTATGTAATGTCAATAATACCTACGTACCTACTTATGATTTAAAAATTCAATATACGCATTTTTGAACGGTCGACAAGATGTCATGTCATAATTTCATGCATGTCAAAATGCTTTTTTTTTTCTATAAGTCATTAAACTGGATGGCAGTTGAAATATCTCAATGCCAAGCTTTTTGCTAGTGATGATGCTATACTTGAAATGTACTACGATGTTATGTGTCATTATAACCATTATATTCTGAGCACAAACAGTTATTTTTATGTTTGTGTTTTTTATGTTTTTAATGCGCAAAGTATTTCCTAAGTATTTATTATCAATAAATAAATCATCCAAGCATATAATGTTACTTCACCAAGATTTATATTAGTGGCAACAACAAAAGTTCAATTTAGCCAAAAGTCATGAAGTTGAGCCAGTAAAAAAAACTTAAGCCATGATTATTTACTATCTTAAAAAATCTAGTTAGTAGTGTAGAAAAAGAAATATGAAAAAGAAAAGATCTTAGATGCTATAAATATAACAATATCTTCATCGTCTGTGACGACCTTAAAAAAGAATCCAATAAACTTTTTTGGCTTTGAAATTCAACACAAGCCAAAAAGTGCGCCACCCCGAAAAACAAAAGACGGTAAACAATACATATTCCGAAATCGAAAACAAACAGATGACAGCACAACATCTTCCTATTTATATTCATCAGATATCCCCTACCAGTGGGGTCTTAAAAAGCTCGGGGCGCAAATAAAACTCAGTTCTTTTTACCGGCGGTACGTGGGCCCAACTTCGGATTGATTCGGCCTAATTCGGCTTTAGGGTTTGAGTAACAAAATTTACAGGCACTCACAACGATTTGCAACGTGATCTAGTTTCCTCTGGTTATAGAATTTCCGCCATATTGAAATGTTTTTGGGTGTTTTACGATGTTGCTGTGTGGTTTCTAAATCGAATGTTGGATGGTTTTTTATGGGGTTCCGTGCTTAACGTAAAACCCTATTTCTGAATCGAAAAAAAACTGTCTGTCTGACACTTGCAATAGGTTGCCATTGAATTCGTTACGACATATTATATACATGCTATCATGGCTTCACAACATCTGTTTCGACTTTTTGTTGTATTTGTAAACTGTATTATTTTATTTATGAACAATTATATTTCATTTGTAAACTGTTGGATTATACACAATTATTTTTAGTTGAGATGTGTAAAGCATTGCTTTTTTAACGCCTATTGTACTATATCTCTGGCGAAATTTAATGGTTTTTCATTTCAAATTATGTTGACGTCGGTTTTAAACCTGAACCGATGCTTCTGATTACTAGTGTACGAGTATACTCTACTGCTTTCATCTTTAAGTTTAAATTCACTGAATACCAGCTTACTGCGCTTGATTCTATTGAAAAACGAATCTAGAGAATCATGGTCGAGTCGAACCTCCAAAGTAAGCATCGACACCTAGTGGCTAGCCTGATGGTTTTCTATCGACAACATTACGTGGAGTGTGCGTCAGAATTTCATAACTTAATTTTGCCGTGCCGTTCCATAATTGGCCCACAAGATGTACGACGATATGCCACCGGCATATAGAAGATAGCTCACCTATACTTACTTAATCTTTTGGGAACACATTTGTTATGCGAACAGATAAGGAGTAGATTTCCCTGTCCGAGTCTGTAATTTCTGATAACTGCAACCTTGAGATATTAAAATTAAAAATAAATTAGTTACTGCTGGGCAAGTGTGTGTTGACTCACATCATCGCTTACCATCAGGTGAGATAGTGATCAATCGCGAGACTATGACAATCAGTAATAAAAAAAAACAGTATTTTACACGAAGTGGCTTAACGCCTTCCTAAAACTCTACTACCAACTAAATATCTCATATGCCTAGTTGTCAAACTTTTGAACTTTTGACAACAGCCTTCTTTCTAATAATGAAAAAAATGTGGTGGAAAAGCAAACCCCTAAGACATAAGTGCGACACGCACTTGGCAAGTTTTAAGTCACTATTCCCAGTCGAATTGATCGGTGGCTTTATGTAGGCTTAACTTTAGAAAGGTTTCCAAAAATAGACCCCAGAATTTTTATCTCTAGATTGATTGGAATATTTTTGTTTGCAAAGACGTGAGCTTACCGATATTGTTTTAAGAGGGAATGTTTTTTCTTCCAAAATGTCAAACCGTTCTACTTTACCTTTTTTTAAGGTCGAAATTCATCAAATGACATCACTGTTCTAATGTCTGTCCTGCTCTAGGGTGGAGTGAGAAAGCACATCAGATTTTTACTGACTAAGTCACACCTATGTTCCTTCAGTATCTTGTTCATACTTTTCCCCATAGCCCTAGCAGGCATCGGCCCTACGCCCCTACGACCCCTACGGTGTGCTGACACCTCTTCAGACTATGGGACATCGACAACTTGGGCTCGGTTCAGGACGAGCTTACGGCAAGCTACTCATTGTTCGTTGTCCACAAGCCCGCGCTTACGGTGCACCGTACTTTTTACTTTTTGTCACTAAATAGTTACATATTATATAGGGTGACTGGTAATTAGTGAACGATACTTAAACATGTGATTGTAGTCATGACAAACAACTTTTACTATGGGACCAAACCTGAAATGACGAAAAAAATCTACTGGTCAGTACATTAGTGTTCGCCTAACTGGTCAAAATGTACTGAACTTGGCTGATTTTTTTCGTGATTTCAGGTTTGGTCCCATAGTAAAAGTGGTTTGTTATCATGACTACAATCACGTGTTTAAGTATCATTTACTAATTACCAGTCACCCTATATATTATGTATGTTGTATGTTGTGTGTACGTTTCTCGTCAGTCATATCTGGGCATATTCTGAGTTTGTAATCCTGAACAAATAAGTCATTACTTACTTCCTCCAGTTTTTACTTCTTTGAATACAGTTTAGACTATCGACAGCAATTTTCTATCAGTTTTGTGAATAAAAAAAGTCATCTGAACGTAAACCTAAATTAGCATACGTAAAAAATGCATTTGGCTAAGAGACGGCCCAAAATAAAACTTAACTAAATTACCAACGGGTAATTATCCAGGCCGAATGACACGACTTTCGACTTAGCCTACCAAATTATATTAAGAGAGGCTACAGCGTTTTAAATTTAAGGCTGTACTCACATGCAGTCATGCAGATGGAGAGGCAATTAGTTTTCTTTTTTTTTTCGGAAAATTGTCTGACTAATTATGTGAATAAATATTATTAATAATAATCGTAATTTATTTGCAAACTAGTGTAACTGTTACATAATAAATGTTCTACCTCTTGAACTAGATTTTTTTTAGTTAGTGTACCTGTAGCTTACGAGATAGTTCCCTTCCTATACTTATTACAATTTGTTTACGTACTGAATAAGTATGTTATTGCAGAAGGAGGTGACAACCTGTCACTCCTCCTCGCTCTGGAGCATGGCCTGTACCAAGCCCCGGCGCGCCGATCGCCCCCACAAGGACACGGCGATGCTCTTCCCAAGCGGGGCACACCTCTACCGTTTGCTCCACTGTGTCCTCCAGGCGGTCCGCACAGTAGCGACACCCGGGCGTCACCTCCGCACGAATCTTATACAGATACTTTCCGAACTTGCCATGTTCGGTGAGAACCTGCGCCATGCGTGACGACGCCGTGAGGTCTTTCCAGCAACGTGGTGCTGGTGGGGTGCATAATATATAAATTCAATTATATTTATAACCAATTTATTAATTAGATCTTAATTCAACTCCTGCCAACGGCTTTGTCAGCGTTAGTGTCGGTTACATAGTGACCCTGAAGTCGAAGTCAGATAGTAAGTAGCCTATGTCCTCTTTTGGGGTTCTAATCTCATCCAAATCTGTTAAGCAGTTAATTCATGAAAGTGAGACAGAAATACAAACAGTTTCTTTCACATTACTATATTATCCATTCTAATATTAAATACAAGCTGGTATTTTGATATTTTTCAAACCAAATTGTTTGAAAAAATATACAAAAGTTAGTATCGTCCATTACTGAAGAGAGCCTATAGTCTAAAATTACTAAACAAAATTGTATTAATACAATTTTCCGTAAAAACTTATATTTATTCATAAAATCAAGTCTAGTATTTAGTTCAAAGGCAAATAATTAAATTAATTTAAAACGCGGAGCCAATTGTTCAAAAAATCTTTGGAAATACTCACTAAATTAATGAAATCTCTTCTGGAACTGGAATATAGAACACAGAATGTACCTCTTGTCCGGACAAACACGCGATGAGTTGTGATGAACGAGATTAGGTGTCCGCAATGCATTGCAAGTTGTGGTAGAGTGAAGAAGAGGCTATTTGATAGGTATTTATATATGAAATTGCCGTTTTTAGAACGGGTTGTGTTAGGCGCACTCCATAGTGTCTTAAATATGAATGTAAATAGTGGGTTCGTAAGTATGATAGGCTTCAGTCCCTCCTTAATACTCACATAAGCTAAGGACGGATATTGACGGCTTGTGATCAGACTAGCTTTGATAGCCCAAAATTTTGTCAAACCCAATGACCCGGCCACGAATAGAATAGAATAAAACTTTATTATAAACCAAAAAGTTACACAAACTGTACATAAATTTAAATCTACGGGTAAAATGGCGGTCTTATCGCTGATAGTGATATCTTTCAGACAACCTTAGGATGGATCGTAAGGACTCAAAAAAATACAGGGGTTAGTCTGTGGTGTACTGCTAACAAAATACTATTTAATACATTATAAATAAGTGAATATATAAAAATAATTATAAAACTAATATATAGATATATGTACATACATATTGCAATAAGTTAAATTTTATTTGAAAAAAGGGAAAAGTGAAAGAATAAAATGCGGTTGGTGGAAGAAATAAATAAAGGCGAATATTAAAAAAAGGCGTGTTTAATCGCTACCAGCTTGGGCGTACCGTGTTCTATGGATGAGAATAAAACAAAGCAAATGAGGGTAGCTATTGATTTTTTAAAGTCATTAATCACTATTGAAGCTGCTTCTTACTGCGCAAAATGCGTAGGTACTTCATTTGTTTCTTAAAGGTCGCATTGTTATCAGTAGATAGAATTCTAAACCAGCGGTTCCCAAACTGTAGTCCGTAAGCGTTAAAATATGGTCCTCAAACTTTCCAACTGGAAAGCAACTGAAAATATTGTGGTTTCTATGATAATAATTTTGATTTTAAATAACGTCTGTGCTTATGAGTTTTAAATTTATGATAGAAGTTTGGTTTTTAGATAAACACGTTTCTGTTTTCTTCTAGACTTTTGATACATGCTAACATCAAACAAACTTTTTTTGACTTAAGACTAAGTGGTCTCAAGTCAAGTCAAAGGTAGGGAACCACTGTTCTAAACCATTAACAAAGCAAATACAAATGGTTTATTTGTTTGTAACTTATAACATTTTAGTAATAAGGTATGCTCTGGAATTATTTACTGATTCGATTATTTTCCTTTTACTGTGTAATCTACCAATATCGTTGATCATCATTGGATATTTTGACCGCCTTGAACGCCTTCCCGCGCGCCTCAAGGAGCTGTCAGCAAACCGTAGAGGCCTAGCCTGCTAGCAGGCAGGCAGGGCCGAAGCCTAGACACTACCTCCCGCTCCGCTCAAGGGTGGGGGATCTCATTGGATGATTTTCTCCCACAACAAAAACAAAAACCGCCTTCAACAAAAAAGAAGATTCTTAATTCGGTTATATATTATTTTGTTCCTGTTTTTTATGTATTTTAACTCAGAACTTAATAATTTATGAATTGATTTGATTTTTTTTTTCTATCTCTGAAAGGTTACACTTTCACGTTAATTTTATTTTGGACTAATTTTAGTTCTGATGATAGAATCTATAAGGAACTGAAGGAACTCCTCAAATATTATAGGCCTCAAATATTATAGGGTATAATCACCAATCTAATGACGTATTCTATGAATTTTAATCGATATTTTATCGCGTAATATAAAACTTACCTGTATGTCATGCATCTATTTCTTAGCTATACGTAGGTAGCCAGTAGGTAGGCTTGATGCGGTGAGCCCGTTGCATATTTGTCTAGGAACTTCATGGTTGCACTTTTACTCGTGTTTATTTCCGTCCGACTCCTTTCCAATTGCAATAAAAATCACATATCAAACGTCTCTTGTAAGTTTTGATTTACTGGCACTTGGTCTAATTGCCGGGCCGGTGCAGCGGTGTTTAGATTACTTATGCGTCATCGCGTTGATCAGCGCGCCGCGCGTCGCCATCGGCTGATGTGAGTAAAAGGCCGGCCGTTATTTTTGTTAATGGAATATTGTGGGTACCTGGTAATTTTATAGTTTTTACCTAATATGGCACAAATTTTATTTTATAATCTTATGTCGTTATTTATTAAATAGTAATTATGTTATTTATTTCAATAACATTTTACACCAGTAGGTAACAATGTCAGTATTTATTTCAATTACATGTATGTATAAATATATATATATTTACCCTCGTCCGTGCGTCACTGCGGGGTGCCAACTGAAAACCAGCGCTGGGTGTCTGACGCCCAGCAAATGCTAGGTGGTCACCCTTTCGGTGTGGCACGCTTAGCGTACTCTGTACATTTGTGTTTTTTTTTTATTATTATTATTTCATGTTTGCAACCGTTGTGCTGTGTCTGTCTCGAATAAAAGTATTTCTATTCTATTCTAGGTATACTAATCATTAAAGGTAAATAAGCTACTATGATTACACAATTAAATAAGTGGTTCTGAATAGTCTCGATGAAAACGATGCCATCGAACTGATCTGATGATGAAGCCGTTTACGTTTTAATGGTGAAGTATATTTTATAAACTGAACTCACTATTTAGGTTTAGTTAAGGAATACTAGAATTAAAAAGGATGAAATAAGAAACTACTTCGATTCGTTACATGAAATACTATCGATTTGTAAAGAGAAAAATAAAAAAAAAAAAAAGTACAAAAAAAACTACTAAGTACTTTTTTTAAACTCGAATTAATTAACGCACGTACGAAATTAATTTATTAAAGTGTATATAGATTAACTTCTTTTTACCATATTTGTATGTCAAGTTCTATCCAAATTAGGTTAGCCGTAAACACGTAAATAAGTAAAAGATAGAGAGACAGTATTTTTTTTTTTTTAAACGTAGTTAAAATCATCCAATGACAAATCCCGCCCTTGGGTGGGGCGGGAAATAGTGTCAGACTTTTACTGACTAACAACCTACCTTTCCGTTCCTTGCCTTTGTCCCGGGGCCCGTGGTGACACTCTCACATAACCTTTGGCCCCAGCAGGCTTCGGCCCTGCTGGACCCCTACAGTTTGCTGACAACTCCTTGAGGCGCGCGGGAACGGTGCGCGCCGTAGACGACCTGAGCTCGGACCGGTCTGTTACCGGACGGATGGACAGCGAGCTACCCATTGCCCACAGTCCGCGAGCCGGCGCCTACGGTGGCCGGAAATCGGGATAGAGAGACAGGGAAATGGATTTTAACCTTTTGAATCCCGGTGTCCTCTTGGGGCTTCACAGTTTAAAGGGTCGTCTCTTCTAAGTAGGTTGCAAGTGAAATGAAAATGAACAATAATCAAACATTAATAAATACTGTAGCAGCTTCACAAAGCCAGCTACAAGTATCTAAACAATTTAATTAACTGACTTTGCAAAACGTCTCTGTTACCTCTAATAACACAGTTTACAATTGTTAGTATTTGAACGTTTGAAGTTCTAAGGCTATCTGACCATTGGTGTGAAGAAGAGACGAACTAAAACAGTATTAAAGATTTTTTTTTCGGTGGGTAAATCATCCAATGACATCTCTCCGCGCCCTTGAGAGGGGCGGGAGATAGTGTCAGACTTTTACTGACTAAAAACCCACTCCTGGTCCTTCTTTGTCTTCGTTCCAGGGCCCCAGGTTTCATTTTCACATTGCCCATGGTCCCAGTAGGCTTCGAACCTGCGAACCTACCTTAGCGAGGAGGCCTGAGTTCCAGCAGTTGGAACATTATAAGGCTGATTTATGCTTCGGTATATGTTTTATATTTATATGATTTCGTGCCTCTTTGTTACTAAAAGTTAGTTACACAACGCTAAGCGGTCTCGACATTTCATTTCACACTTCGCTTCAATATACAAGCAGCTTTATTTTTTGAACCGCTTCCAGGAGCTCAAGGAACAAGTTTATTATTCTTCTTCTCAGAAATGTGACTTACTTTCCTTATTAATCTTGCAGGAATTGCAAGCAAAATTAATTCTTGGAGCTATTTTACACGTTTTATTCAAGACGAGTTTCCGTCGGCGGCTTCGCCCACATAATAGTAGAAAATATGCCTGTGTCAGTTAGGAAATTAATATTTAACTGACGAAAGAATTTTTTAAATCATTCCAGTATTATTGAGATTATTTTTCCGACCCAAATATCGACCAATAGAATTGCACCATTCGACGTCACGTGGTACAACCTACATGGTATTATACTGATAATTTTTTGAAAATTTTCTCGTTGTACCACGTGACGTCGAATGGTGCAATTCTATTGGCCGACATTTGGGACGGAAAAATAATCCCCCGAATACCACACGAGCTTCAAAATTATCTGGCATTTCCCTCAAGGTTCCCTGCAAACAAATAAAGTCGTCAAGTTTTTCAGGAAAAATCACTCGCGCCGCTCGTGATTTTTTAACCTGAAAAACTTGACTCCTTCATTTGTTTGCAACGAACCTATCGGGAAATATCCGATAATTTTGAAGCTCTTGTGGTATTATAAGTGATTATTTTTCCCACCCAAATATCGACCAATAGAATTGCACCATTCGACGTCACGTGGTACAACCTACATGGTATTATACTGATAATTTTTTGAAAATTTTCTCGTTGTACCACGTGACGTCGAATGGTGCAATTCTATTGGCCGACATTTGGGACGGAAAAATAATCCCCCGAATACCACACGAGCTTCAAAATTATCTGGCATTTCCCTCAAGGTTCCCTGCAAACAAATAAAGTCGTCAAGTTTTTCAGGAAAAATCACTCGCGCCGCTCGTGATTTTTTAACCTGAAAAACTTGACTCCTTCATTTGTTTGCAACGAACCTATCGGGAAATATCCGATAATTTTGAAGCTCTTGTGGTATTATAAGTGATTATTTTTCAAAAAAATAAAATACAAATTTGTTTTAGGAATCCGTACAGAAAGGGTAAAAGCGTGCCCCTATCGTTAAACTGCGTTGTCCGTCTATCTGTCACCAGGCTGCATCTTTTTTTTTATTGTAGGTAAATACATCCAATGACAAATCCCGCCCTTGGGCGGAGCGGGAATTAGTGTCAGACTCTTACTGAATAAAAACCTACCCCGTTCCTTCGTAGCCTATCGTGCCGGGGCCGGGTATTCTTTTCGGAAGTTAACCCATGACCCCAGTAGGCTTTGACCCTGCCTGCCTGCAGCTAGCAGGCTGGGCCTCTTCGGTGTGCTGACAGCTCCTTGAGGCGCGCGGGAACAGAACGCGCCGTCGACGACTTGGGCTCGGTCCGGTCGATTACCGGACGATCGGACAGCGTGCTACCCTTTGCACGCCGTCCGCAAGCCCGCGCCTACGGTGACCGGAAATCGGGATCAGAATCCCGGCGGCGGCTGAGGCGAGCGCCCCTTTGCCTCTGCCTGATGCGGTTGGCCTCCTCCTTTGCTAGTATTACTGCTTCGCAGAAGGAGGCGGCCGCCTGCCATCCCTCCTCACTCTGAACCAAGGCCCGGCGAGAGAAATCGCTGCCGCCGATCGCCCCCACGAGGACACGGCGATGCTCCGCCCAGGCGGGGCACACCTCTACAGTATGCTCCACCGTGTCACCCGGGTGAATCCTCCGCACGAATCCGGAACAGGAACTTAGCGAACTTGCCGTGTTCGGTAAGAACCTGTGTCGTGCGGAAGTTTAGAACGCCGTGACGTCTTTCCAGCCACTCCTCAAGGATGGGCCTTATCGCCTCGATTGTGGCGCGCCCCGAACGAGGTTGCGATAGTCGCTGACGCCATTTCGCCATGAGATCTCGCCGGAGCTCTGTCCGCCATGACCAAGCTGCATCTCATGGACCGTGAAAATAAATATTTGGGGGGCTCTCAGTGATGGCCGAATAGCAACGGCCCCAACTTACGAGTGGTAGGTTGCGGGTTCAAACCCAGCAGGCGCATTATTTTGCGTAATTTATTTCATCACCTTGCTTTCTCAAAACAGTGAAAGAAAACATCGTGAGGAAACCGGCATGTCCTTGAACTTAAAATTCGAAGACGGCCTATTCCCTCTCATGGAGAGGAGGCCTGCGTCTCAGCAGTGGGAACACTATAAGGCTATGCAATGCTAGGGGTTTTCATACAACAAATGCGTTTTTTTGCTAGTACAGTATGGAATCCCTCGCACTTGAACGACTTGAACGGTTTTAGCAACTTTCTAATGCCATTTTCCCGTTATTATATTACTCGTGTAAATGTAAATTCTTTAGTTTCTTGTGAAATTATGAGCTGAGTTTATATAAATTCTACCTATTGAATTAAATTAACATTCATTAGCAATACACCACTATTTTTTAATTATGGCAAATACTTAAAGGGCTTATAAGAAAAGGTTTTGTTATTATTTAAGTAAAGTCTTAATGAATAATATTCATAAACAGCAAAGTTATGAGCGTTTGTTTATATTCCATAATCTCACTCAATTTATGGAAACATTGTACAGGTTATTGTTTATGAATGAAAGAATGTCAATAAAACATGGAAAAACACTGCGCTTTTTCTAGTAGTATTTGTTATGAATAATGATTAAATTATGAATTTACCAATAATGACAAATTTTCGTGGGCAATTTTGACTACACAAATATGATCAGTAACGGGTACTGATTGAGCCCCATTTTTTTGTGCACTAATTAAAAAATAAGTGTGTATTTATAGCTTAGGCAAACTTAACAAAATAAAATTTATTAAATGAATAGTATTTGTAGGGTTTTAAGAAGACCAGGAACAGATCCAACTGCAAAACCTTGGAGGAGGCCTATACCCGAAAAGATCCTTAGCATATCGGAATAATATTTACCTACCCGGTTTTATTTTTACTTTTTTAACCCCCGACGGAAAAGAGGGGTGTTATAAGTTTGACCTGTCTGTCTATCTGTCTATCTGTCTGTGTGTCTGTCCGTGGCATCGTAGTGCCCAAACGAATGTACCGATTTTGATGCGGTTTTGCGATTTTTGTTTGAAAGCTGGCTTAATCGAAATGGTTCTTAGCTAAAATTTATGAAAATCTGTCCAGGTGTTCAGTAACCAGCTCGTTTGTTAGTTGCGGTAGGTTTTTTAATACTTAATGAGTAGTTACTTTATTTTAAACATATGTGTGACCTAGTATTTGAAATACTCGTGTACAATTTGGTCCCATTGAGCTGGTCTGATGATGGAGCTCGAAGGTAAGAACCTTGGATTGCTTATTAACATAGTATTAGCATAGTAGCCATACGGCAATGCTTATCCGTGTGGTGTGGCAATACCGCTACCACCAGTCTTTTAGGCATATCGATAGTCGACAGCGATGTGGAAGAGTTTTTTGATGCCATATTTTAGTTAATCGTAGTTAGCGTAGGGTTATTATTATTTTTATTTTACTGTAATATAGCTATATTTGAAGTGATGGAGTGCACGCGCGTCGCCTAAGGAGATCGGTAGCCGAGTGAATTCCCGCATGCCGCTCGCCATCTCCGATGTCTCACGACAGCAGCCGAAGAATGCCCAGTCGCCGAGGGCGCCCAAACATGGCTTACAGGGAAGACTGTTTTAAAGAATTTCAATAATAACTGTTTATTAGCCTTTTCTTTATATAAAAGAAGGAATATTTCAGTAATGTTCCACTAGCTTTGCTACAACTTAAACATTAAAAAAACAGTTAAATAAACAGAAAATAATCTTCCTTTGCTAAAGGGGGTGCCCCCCCCCCCTTCGCTTTTAGTGCGATGTACGTGGGCGAGATCCCTATTATGGCATATTCATTCTTAGTTTGAGAGAAAATTCTCAAACTAAAAAATTGCAGGACTTTTCAATGGAAATTGAGCCATTTCTCCGGACTTTTCATTTTTTTTCATCTGGCAACCCTATTCTCACTCGCGATAAAACGATAATTTGTTCAGAAAGCCTTTTCTTATTGTTGTACCAAAATAAAAACTTTAAAAGAAATAAGCCCACAAAGCATGGTATCAAAGCCCCCAATCAATTGAACACCGCACGACCACTCAAAATGATGAAATGTCGAATAATCAAGTCGAATGTTTATTGTAATCAAAACTCACCCGGTTTACTTTGGCAAATGGATGAGTTATCGTGCCAAATTGAATCTGAGCTGATTTAATATGATTTCACGGTGATTGGTGACATTTTTTGTAAGTGAAATAGCTTTTGAACGTGACTTTGTTCAGGTTTGAACTTTGAATTCACGTGCGAGGATCAGGAAAGAAAGGGCTTTGTCAATACACTTACTCGAAAACCTGCTCTTATCTCACCGCTTCTAGGCACGCAATGGACTATTTTCAGCACTAGGAAGGTATGAAAATGCATACCAGGGCCCTGGAACCAAGGCAGGGAAGGAACAGGGTAGGTTTTTAGTCAGTAAGAGTCTGACACTATTTCCCGCCCCACCCAAGGGCGGGATTTGTCATTGGATGATTTTACCTACCAAAAAAAAAAGCCCTAGTGCGGAAAAAAGTGCGTGCTCTCCCCCGCCTTTATTTTATTAAACTTCTCGTGGAATAAAATTTTTAACTTTTATTGTAATAAAATTGATTATTGTAACAGACGCGCGTTGTCCCCCACCAGACTTGGGTCAATCCTCACGAGTCGTAAATGTATTGAAAAACGTCATTGGATACGCGTCCCTTAGCTCCATAACACACTCGCCTACGGCTCTTGCGAATTGCACCTTGATCGCAATCCCTGGAACCAAGGCAAAGGAGGAACGGAGTAAGTTTTTAGTCAGTAGAGTCTGACACTATCTCCCGCTCCGCCCAAGGGCGGGGGATGTCATTGGATGATTATACCTACTTAAAAAAAAACCTTGATCGCAATACACTTTCTCAAACACACGCTCTTATCCTTAACGCTTTTAGGTACACCATTGACTGTTTTATGCACTAGTGCGGAAAGGTGCTGGTACTCACTCCCGTCACAATTTATTGTAATCATCGTATCACAGCCTGGGCTAAAAGACCCCTACAAGTCGCACGTCAACCCCTGTTCACGTCAATTCTGTTGAGAAGATGTCATTCCCATGCATTTAATTAGTTTTCTACTAACGTTAACGATTGTAGATTATCAACTTGGCCAAGCTTGCAGAGCCGTGGTGACTCTTTCAAACAATCCCAGCTTAAAGTAAAGACGAAATGAAAAGTAATTCTTGGCTGTAGTGTTACAAGCTACAAACTTGGGATGATAAAAGACTGTGAAAGAGGGAGTCGGACTTGCACACTGGGGGTTCCATAAAAACTAACGTATGTAAATAGTTCAATTCTCTAATCGACTCTCGACGAGTTATCCGAAGACAATTTTTTTTTTTTTTTACCTAACTACACATTTTCCAGCTTTTTTCCTGTACTTGTGCTATAAGGCCTTGCTTTATGCCAATTTCCGGGTTCTAAAAATGAAATGAAATGTTCCGTTGTTTCCGTTAACTTACAAATTTGATTTTTAGACAGCTTCAAGGGACTGCAGACTTAAATATATTTTTTTAGTTTTACTTTCAACTCAATGAAGAATTTTTTTTTTTGACTGAAGGTATTCTAAAATTGGATTTGGAATACTATATTTCTTATGATGTGACATTATTTTCTTAAAAATGACTACAGATTTTTTTTTTGTATTATGATCTTTTTCTATTTAAGATTGAATTTATTTTATTGTGAACTATTAGGATTTGATTGAATGGTTTTTTTTTGTCTTGCACATTATTATATTATTTTCAACACAATGTTCCATTGTTATGAAATAAATGACTTATGACTTATGATGCCTCCACGCGTTCACGAGATAAGGGGTCTTGACAGACAGATAGACGAAAAATAAAGTGATCCTATAAAGGTTCCATTTTTTCTTTTTGAGGTACGATACCCTAAAAAGGAGGATAATCTTTGGCAGGAGTGTTACAAGCCACAACCCTGGGGTTAATAAAAAAAGAAAGATAATTCTTGGCAGTAGTAGACCTGAGTTGTGATAGTTATAAATAATTCAGTTTTTGATAAAAACAAGGAGGTTGTTGTGAACAATGAAACACAACAAATTGAATAATAAAATATAAAGGTCAAAAAAATGTAAAAAAAAAAAGAAAAACTTCAAACAAGACTGTTTAGTGTTGTGATTAAGTGTTTTATAAAGCAAATGCGCAAAACACTTAATAAAAGTGATTTTCAACTTAACAAGTATTTCTCAGTTACTTCAGTAAGTAAGGAAAACTTATCTGCAAGTTGAAAACAAAGTACTTAAGTTAAATCAGTTAAATATTTCAACGTTAAGCAATAGCAGTAAGTTTAAAAAGTTAATCGTATCTAATTTTAGACATCAGAGCCAAGTACTTATTACTAAACTCTTTAACATCAAGAGTATTATCAAGTGGTTATAATATGCGGCAAATAAGTTGAACCATTTTCTCTGGTTAAGTACAGCCCCCCCACTTCAATTGAGACCCAAAATTCGGTTATAATCATCTTCACATAAGTTGAACCATTTTTTTTTATGGTATGTAAAATCATCCAGTGGCAAATCCCGCACTTGGGCGGAGCGGGAAGTAGTGTCAGACTCTTACTGACTAAAAACCTACGTTCCTTCCTTGCCCATCATGCCGGGGCTGAGCCTTCCTCTCAGAAAACGGCTCTTGACCCCAGCAGGCTTCGACTCTGCCTGCCTGCAGCTAACGGGCTGGGCCTCTACGGTTCGCTGATAGCGTCTTGAGGCGCGCGGGAACAGAACGCGCCGTCGACGACTTGGGCTCGGTCCGGTCGGTTACCGGACGATCGGACAGCGTGCTACAAGTTGAACCATCATGACAGTCGACCTTGAATGCGGAATAACCGTTAGATTCTAGATAAATTAACTGTGACATATAGACGGATCAACAGACACCTATCCTATACAATAAAGAACAACAAAGAACAACAACACAAAAACAACACAACAAACAACACACACAATAAAGAATACATCTGTCTATTAGGATCTGTGTTTTTTATTCGGACATTTGGAACCCTAATAATGATAAAAAATTCTGATGCCATACGATCGCTCTTTGTTTTCGCCGTCAACTTGTATCATCTGTCATATGTAATGCGAGTTACCTCTCACGTAGAAAGGTGTAATTTTTCATGATTTCTTTTTCCGGAGTAAAAAGATCAGGTGTCTTAGATTGCGGGGAGATTTTTTGGCTACGATGATTTGCGATACGTTTTTTAAAAATAAGGTCCGGTAAGAGAGTGAAATTTTTCCAGGTGAAGTTATTTTTTTTTTTATGGTAGGTAAAATCATCCAATGACATCCCCCGCCCTTTGGCGGAGCGGGAGATAGTGTCAGACTCTTTCACACAATCCCAAGGCCCCAAAGTAGGCTTCGACCCTGCTAGGCCCCTACAGTTTGCTGGCAGAACCATGAGGCGTACAAGAACAGTGCGTGCCGTAGACGACTTGGGCTCGGTCCGGTCTGTTATCGGACGAACGGACCGTGAGCTACCCATTTCTCGTCGTCCGCAAGCTCGCGCCTACGGCGGTGGCGGCGGAATTACGTCGGCGGCTGCGGCGTGAGCGCCGTCGCCCGATGCGGTCGGCCTTGCAAGTGAAGTTCATTGGCAAATTCATTTCTAGTGGTTATTGTGACATAAAATTGGTGTGCATTGGTAAATTGATTTCTAGTGGTTATTGTGATATAAAATTGGTGTAGTATCTCAAGTGTTTACACATCTGAATAATATGAGGAATTACTATTGAAACAGGTGCGATTTCGATAAAATTAATCTGAAAATGTTTTAAGTACTGACTACATTTGCTGCCAAATACTGAAATAACATTAGAATATGTATATGTGTGTGTGTACACCCGCATTGTAATGGAACCCAAAGCGGCGAAAAACTAAGGGCCAAATTCACCAATAAACTAATCGCGATTAAACGCAGTTTGAGCGCCTAATTGAGATTATAGCTTCATTTTGCGTTTCACCGCTACGAATTGAACCTAGTTTCCGCTAAACTTAGTTTCAATTCTTTTGTTGTCGCTCATGTTTACGACACTGGTCTTTAAACTAGATTACGCTGAGCTCAGTTTAGCTGAACTAAGTTTTTATATTGAATGATGAAATCAGACTTAAATAGGTATTTTCTAAACTTAACAACGGCTAAATGCCAAAATAGTAAGTGGTAGTGGCAACGTTATCAACAGACCACATTCGTTCACATTCTTTAGGAAAATGAATAACCAGTTAATGATCCGTAGTTTCACTAGTTTTTAGACGTTAATCTCCATAGAGATTTATACTATGGAATGCTTCAACTTTTTTTCTTCGAGTCTCATTTATTTCCTATACAACCTCTGGCCTTCTGGCCAAAATTGTCACACCACTTTTGCTGCGAGTAACCTCGACCTCGTCCCCAAGACTTTCAGTGAGTGCCGATCTTCGCCTGTCTCTCCGAGTGCACTCGTTGGCCAGACCATTTCAGCTTAGCTATTTTTTTTCGTCAATATCCACTACGCAACGTGAGTTATGAAGAGCAGGGTAACTGCTTATGCTACCGTCTTGGGGAAAATGCCTGCCAAACAGCGGTAGTGAGATTGTTCGAAACATTTACTGTGGCCATTGAATGCAATCATAACTGAAGGAAAACAATGTTAAACTATAAGGGTGTTTTTAATACCATGCACGCATGCGGATTCGCTCCGCATACAAAAAAAAATCAAAAGGCAATAAAACACGTCCTCTATGCGTATTGCACGCATTACAATAAATACTTACATAAGAAGGACGTTTGCGGAGGTTACGCATGCATAGAAAACTCCGCATGCGTAATGAAATCCGCACGATATTGTTATTATTGTTTTATTATTAAATGATTATGTTTATTGTTTAGTTTTTTGTTGCGTCATTCCGCGTAAATAAACGGTTTTTCTTTCTTCTTTCTTTCTTTCTAAAAGTGATATAGCCCAGGAGTAGACCTAGTTATACTGGAATAATACATAAGATACTTTTTATGTTAAGTTTTAATTTTACACAGGCGAACCCGCCGCCAGAAGGTAGTTATGATATAAATAGTAAATCAGTGGACTGGATAAACATTGCTACCCAGCTTGCGGACACAATTGTTCAGTCAACCTTTAAATACTTTTAAAAGTTAATCGAACTATTACAACAGTTCTTAAAGAGATGGTTAAAAGAAATTAGTATTTAAAATTTATCTTACAAATTTCCAGAAAACGAGAAATCGTACACTGATCTAAAACTTTTGAAAAAATGCTTCCACGTGGTGACCACGTACTGGAAGATGCAACCTTGGAAGGTCTCCCAAAAGGTGGACCGATGACCCGGTAAGAGTTGTAGGATTCCGATGGGTGCGAGAAATCAGAAATCAAAATGGTTTATTTCAAATAGACCAATTACATGCACTTTTGAATTGTTAAAATGTCAGTCAGAGAAATAAAAGTAAAGCAAAATTGCACGTTCCAAAGCGTTCGCGCTCTATGAAGAAGAACGTGCAAAAACTCTGTCCTTGTCTATCAGTGACTGTAGGTTTGTGAATGTGATAACACTGATCATAGATGTGTGAGTTTCGGGTTTTCTGATTGCGATGTTAGCGCGTAACGTATCTTCTCTTATAATATATCAATGTATATTTATTTATTTTATCCATTTTAGGATTCTTTAACGCAGTTAGCAAGTCGTTGTGTTTCAATAATGAAACCCTCAAGGCCCGGTTCTACTCATTTTGACCTTTTTTAAACCTATGGAATTCCACAAATATAAAAGAGAACACCATGAAAATTTATTTTATTAAAATTTTCTAAAAGGCCAAGGGCTTGGCAAAAATGAAAACACGACATAAATTAGTAAGCTTGACAAAAAAAAATCGCGAAACTGACCCTAATTTACGATTTCAAACGTATTTATCTACAAGATTACGTTACGGAACTATTTGAAAGTTACAAAAAAAAAAATAAAGCTTGTTATTTAAAAGCGCTTCACAAGAACAAAAATCTTGAATAGTTGTTGTTTTTTTTATATAGAAATAAAACCGCTGTTTTGGGGCCGCGAAGACCACATAATCCCGAGTGATGTTCATACAAAAAAAAACAGTGACTAGAACCGGCCCTTAAGGATCACTTTGTTCTCCATCTGACCTTCTGTTAAAATCTTTTTTCTCAGGAATGCGTGAAAGTATTGAACTGAAACTAATAACAAATACTTATGTCTGCTACTCGTTGAAACAGTAAAAAAAATCTTATTTCTTTAACGCAATCAAAAGATAAAGCCGTTTCTTCTCCATTATTTGGAAACCAAAACCTACAAGATGTTATCTAGCATTGATCTAGAATCTTTAAATTTGGCAAGAAGCAAGGTTTCATAGTACAAATATTAGGCAAAATCTGAAAATTGTAAAGTAACAATTTACACAATAATTACTTTTTGCGATGCGGAAAAAATGTCGAAACTCGATTTGGAAGTCAAACTATTCACATAGGTACGTTTATACGGAACCCGTGAGCACTTGATCGGTTTCCTTTCCTAAAACCCCTGGTTGATGTGTAGTAAATGGGTATTATATCAATAAATAAACATGATTACAACACTAGACCTTTTTCCCCAAAGTGTTTGACAAACTGAAGACATTTGTACTGTGGATATATTTTCAAACATCTAAACACACATACTTACCTACACAATACACACTCAGACCCGGAATTCGGATATTCTGTAGGCTATAAAATCATTTGTTCCGTGCGGTAATCTTAACCATGACACGCAGTGAACCAATCACTGACCACTGCGCCAACCGTGCCAGCATACGGCGAACAATGGGTAGCTCGCTGTCCGATAGAGCTCGAGTCGTCGACGGCGTGAATTATTCCACGCGCGCCTACAAGAGATGTCAGCAAAACCAGTCCATGGATAGTCCGAAAGGGAGCCCCGGAGTCCTGGACCGCTAAGCTAAGACGGAACATAGCAGTGGTTTTAGTCCGTAAAAGTCTGACATACCTTCCCGCTCCACCCTAGGCTGGGAGAATCCATTGCATGAAAAACTGTGCCGTAAACTAGAATTTGCTTAATTATTCAAACATTATGTACAGTAGTGGTACACTGGAAGATATACATTCGTTAATCAAAACTCGAACCTTACTAAAATATTTGAAGGATTATTTTTATGGTAGGTAAAATCATCAAAATTAAATGACAAATCCCGCCTTTGGGTGGGGCAGGAGATAGTGTCAGACTCTTACTGACTAAAAACCTACCCTGTTCCATTTATTGCCTTCGATCCGGGGCCCCGAAGTTCATTTTCACCTAACCCTTAGCCCCAGTAGGCTTCGGCCCTGCTGGGCCCCTACAGTTTGCTGACAAAAAAATTAAAAATATTTGAAGGTAACAGCTATAAATTAATCGTCACTGGTAAGGGTTCATAGCGTAAAATTAAAATAACAGTGCATTTTACAATGACTTTTATTGTGCAGTAGACATAATCAAGTAAGGACAGACGAAGGTGTATCGTAATCCGAGAAAACCTGGGATCTCATTAAGAGCGTGCAAACTCCTTCGCAGATTGTCCAAGACTGTACTTCGCAAACGATGCCCCTCCTGCGATTCCAATCACGTGACGTCTACAATGTCACAGCTATAGAGTACTTTGTAATATTGTAACACCACGTCATGAGTCCAGCCCCGTCCAAGCCAAGCTCATCGAACGACCAAAGAGTATCTAAGTACTTGGATCGCACAGTTTTGTTCTCTCACTTTGCTGTGACATATACTTGACAGATAAGAAACGCTGAAAAATCATAAAACGAGAACGCCAATAAATAATTCTAATCAGTAATTAAGCGAATTATTTCATTCCCGTTTCAGTATACTGAAAGTTATAGCGTTTCATTCACCCCACTCCGGTACTAAGGAATCAATTAAGTGTCTTATTATCGCTAAACTATCACAATCGCCGATAGTATATTAATATTTAAAGTAGGTGTAGGAGCCTAGGTAGTCGAAGTCAAACAAATATGGCGTAAATAAAATACAGCCATGTAAATATTTTCTTGATAAAAGTTCATTAATTTTAAATAGCGTCAATAACCCTTCATTAATTAATTTTTGTCAACAACACTTTTGCCTATTCGACAAACGAATCCCAGCAAATTAAGTAATATTAATTTGAAATGTAAAATAATTTACATTAGGTACTATTTAATTAAATTTTCATCGATAATAGTTGAGCCGTGCTAAATTCAAACGTAATTAATATGTTACTAACATTTATTCGTAATTAGGGTTCCATACCTCAAAAGAAAAATACAGAACACGTAGGATTAGGATCACTTTGTTGTCCGTCTGTCTTTCAATACAAATTATCTCAGGAACGCGTGGAGGTATCGAGTTGAAATTAAAACCATATACTCAGGTATGCAGTTCCTTGAAGCTACGAAAAAATCAAACTAAGTTAAGGAAAAAAAAATATGCGTCCGTTTTTGTCGCAAAAAACGTATAGGTATTTCGACACTCTCAAGGGATACAAAATTCATAGGGTACCTTCCGTAAACCTAGATTCCTGAAATTTGGCAAGAAACAATAACACAAATACAGAAATAAATCTTAAAACTAAAAATTTGTAGTTACGTCACAAAAAAGAAATACTTTTTTTTTTAATTCGGAAAATCTTCAATACTTGTTTCGGGAATTGATATGTTTACACAAGTTAGTTTGTACGGAACCCTAAGTGTACAAGTACGACTCGCACTTGCCCAGTTTTTTTTTATATTTTGCGTGAGTTGGTCACCGTTCTTATAATTACGGTTTTAATTTTAAAAGTCCGTGTGTATACAAATTCAAGAGTTATTTAGCTATAAAAGCATTATTTTATAAGCAACACTCATAAAGTTACTAAGGACAACACCAATTACAAACTCAAACTCAAACTCAAACTCAAAAGCATTTATTTCAAATAAACCATTTACAGGCACTTTTGAAAGGTCAAGGTGTCAGTCTGTCAGAAAAAAAAAAATGATGCTAATTGCACATTCCAAAGCGTAGATCTCTATGGAGAAGAATGTGCAAGAAACTCCATGGACACTCTTTTCAATCATTTTATGTATAACAAATATCTCTGTTACATGTTTCTTGTCGCTGCTATTATGTGAGAACAATGTCAATAAAATAAAGTAAAGACAAAAAAAAAAGGCATTCTAAATAAAGATATTAAAATAAACCACTGGCAGCTAAGAGATGACCAGTCTCAACTGACAGCGCCCGTTCACGGACATGACGCGCATATCAGCACCACTCAGCTCAACCATTTTGAAGGGAACCGAATGATCCAACACACGCGCCACCATCAGTGAGACATTTGAGTGAGTCTGACAAACTCTCAACCACCATGCTCATTTATGTCAAACAAGTCCAATATCCAAAAACCGTAAATTGCTCCATGGTACTCACATTTACAAACTTTGAAAATAAATGCTTCTACATTATACAATAATAATTTAATATTAAATAAAAAGATAAAAAAGTATTTTCCAATCAATTTGTACGCCCTGCTGGTAGTGGAGCTGGACCAGCATTAACCCAAGCATTTTTATCTTGAATATAATCATCCAAGCTATAATATGCCCGTGTACATAGTGTGCGTTTAATACAAGATTTAAATTTTGTTTCATTGAGTTCTAATATGTGAGGAGGTATTTTATTGTAACATTCTAAACAGTACCCCATGAAAGAAGACGCTACTTTAGCCAGTCTGAAACCTGGTTGAACTAAAAGGTCCCTATTCCTTGTAACATAATTATGCCTATCGCCTCTTTTACTAAAAAGGTGAAGATTCTTTCTAACGTATATGATGTTTTCATAGATATATTGACAAGGTACCGTCATGATGTTAATATCTTTAAACAGTTCCCTTAGAGAATCGCACCGGCGGAGATTGTATATGTCTCTGATGGCTCTTTTCTGTAATATAAAAATAGAGTGGATGTCTGCAGCCCGTCCCCATAGTAAGATACCGTATGACATGATACTATGAAAATAACTAAAATAGACTAGTCTAGCGGTATCAACATCCGTAAATTGGCGGATTTTTCTAACAGCATATGCAGCTCAGCTAAGCCGTCCTGCAAGAGATGTTAAATGAGGACCCCACTGTAGCCTTGAGTCAAGCGTTATCCCCAGGAAAACCGTTTTATCGACGAATTCTAGTTTTTCGTTGTTCAATACTATGTCACATTCACTACTTTTGACATTCGGTAAGGAAAATCTTATGCATTTAGTTTTCTTCCCATTTAAAACTAGATTATTAGCAGTGAACCAGTTTTGGACCTGCAGTAGGGCGTTATTTTCGTCGTCAAGATTATTAGTCCTTCTATTTACCTTAAAAATCAAAGAAGTGTCGTCGGCAAACAACACCATATTAAGTTTATTTTGCAACAAATGGGGTAAATCATTAATGTAAACTAAAAATAAAAAAGGACCTAAAATCGAACCTTGGGGTACTCCCATTTTAACATTTAACCCCGACGAATTAACACCGTTTATCTGAACTAATTGCTGTCTATCATTCAAATAAGATTTTAATAAGTTTAACGCTGTTTTGCCTAGTCCGTAATGCTCAAGTTTCAGGAGTAATGTCTCATGAACTACACAATCAAACGCCTTAGACAGGTCGCAGAAGATGCCTATAGCATCTTGTGCCTCTTCCCACGCATTAAAAATGTGTTTTAGTAAGGAGACACCAGCGTCAGTTGTACAACGTCCTTTGGTGAAACCATACTGTTTATCGTGTAAGATGTTATTTGTGTTAAAATGATTAAGCATTTGATCTAACATCACCTTTTCAAATATTTTGCTAAAAACTGGCAACACGGACACTGGCCTATAATTATTAGAGTCTTTACTGTCCCCGGATTTAAAAAGTGGTATAACTTTACTATATTTCATTAGATCCGGAAAAACACCTTGATCTATACACAAATTAAATATTAAAGCTAAGTATGGCGCTATAGTCTCAATAATTGAGGTACAAACTTTGATAGACATACCCCAAAGATCTTCAGTTAATTTAACCTTGATTTGTTTAAATGCTTTTATTACTGTTATGGGGTTTATATGCTTAAAGTTAAATTCAGTGGGGCAGGCTGCAACATTAGCCTGTAATAAACCAAAAGCATGAGATGGTGATGAATTTAGAGCTTCAGTAGTTTTTATTGGTACACTGGTAAAGAAATTTACAAATTCTTCCGCAACTACTTTGCTATCGCTAATAAGACCATGATGAGTCTCTAATATGTAATCATTATTATGTATTTTGTTCCTGTTGGTTTCATTATTTATGATTTTCCAAACCGTTTTTATTTTATTATCTGCTGTTTTAACCTTGTTGCTAATATATAAGGCCTTAGCTGCCTTACAAGTATTTTTAAACATTTTTGAATAGGTAGCAACATACTTATTAAAAGTTTCAGTGTTAATAATAGGCTTAAGGCCATACAGCTCGAAAAGTCTTTCCCTACTTATCCTGATTCCTTTAGTCGCCCAGTCACTAAATCTAAACTTAGGGCAGATACTTTTAGTTTTCTTCTCAAAAGTCTTATTAAATTCGGTTTGGACTATTGAAAAAAAATCGTTATACAAAATATTACCATTGTTCACTGCAAGGTTCCAATCACCTAACTTGTTAATTAAAGTGTTGTTAAATTTATTCAGTTTACCGGATGTTATTGGTCTGGATTGTATTTGCACTTGTTGTATTGGTATAATGGATTCAAAAGTTACCAACAGGCCGCTATGATCAGAAGGCAGATAATCTACAATGGCCTTTTCTAAATAGTCACAGCAACAAAAAACATTATCAATACATGTAGCAGAAGTAGTGGTAGTTCGAGTTGGTTCTATGAACACATTTGATAAATTAAATGATTTGAAAAGATTTAGAAATCTATTGCTATCTGAATTATTTTCTAAAATATTAATGTTAAAATCTCCACAGATAACTACTAGTTTGTTACCAGTTGCAAGTTTTGCCATAACATCTTCCATGACTGACTCAAAAACAGAGTAGTTTTGATAATTAGGGGGCCTGTAAACGCACACTATGACATGCCTATCCAGCTCAACACAAGACAGTTCAATGGTATGTTCAATGGACAGTGCAGCTATGTCTTTACGGGTTTTAAATTTAATACATTTTTTAATTAGTATGAGTGAACCCCCACGTAACATTGATTTTCTGTTAAAACAACTGCCCACATTATAATTATCATTAATAATTAACATTTCAACACTACGAACTAAAGTCTCAGTTTCTTAAGAGCGTCCTTCCTCACTTGTTTATCGTAAACGTGCACAGTATAAACGCTTGTTGTCTGGGATGCCATGACAGGAAACCTCCTCGAGTGCCCGCAGGCTGTAGTTCCCTTGCGGATACGTCCGGAGCGAAGACCAGTCTGCAGGCCGGTGCATCCTGGGAGGCGGCCAACTACTTCCCTTAGGTATCTCTGCCTACTACTTCCCGCTCCGCCCAGGGGCGGGATTTGTCATTGGATGATTTTACCTACCATAAAAAAAACCCTTGTCGTCTCATTCAACGCAATCGCTTTGTTTGATAAAGAGGCAATGTGAAAAGGGACAGATTACACCTGAACGCTCAATTGGCATTCGGCAATTTCGTGATTTACTCGAATATTTAAATATGTTTTCTTTTAAACTTTAAAAGGTTTTGGAAAAAAAATTCCTTATTCAGAACCTCGATTAAATATTTAGATAATAAATATACTTTTTATATACATTTTGGACTGGCCAGTTGGTCTAGTAGTTAGTGGCCCTGACTGCTATGCCGGAGGTCGTGGGTTCGATTCCCACCCAGGACAAAAGTTTGTGTGGTGATCACGATAATTTGTCTGGGTGTAATTTATCTATAATATGTATGTATTTAGAAATATATAAGTATGTTTATCAGTTGTGTGGTACCTATAACACAAGCTCTGCTTAGCTTGGGATTAGACGGCGTTGTGTGTGATAGTTGTTGTGGAATATTATATTATATATATATTTTTTTTAATTTATGAATACTTTATGAAGTGCCAAAAGTCACACAACATAGTTGATTTTCAGAAATCTTTACTGAGTTAGTTTTACATAAAGTTATGTTTTCAATTCAATAGAAAATGTATCTCGGGTTGGACGCTCTTTAAACAAGTAAATGAGGTTGCCTAGCAACAGATTTCTAAAAAGTTTGACAGACGTCAAACTTAACAAACCACAGAGAAGTTCCAAACTGTAGAGTCTATGCTAATGAGTTGCCTGCTGATTGGGTGTTTAAATTAAACACCACTTACCTTGACATTTTGTTGTTTAACTTTTCTGGAAATGGACAATTCTAGTATCAAAGTCACTTAAGGTTCCGTACCCGAAAAGTAAAATCGGGACTCTGTTGTCCGTCACTCATCTGTCCGTCTGCCAGTCACCAGGTTGTATCTCATGAACCGTGATAGCTAGACAGTTGCAATTTTCACAGATGACGTATTAATTATGTTTCCGCTATTAATTTTTTTTATTAAAAACAAAATTAAACAATGATTTAAGTGGGGCTCCCATACTACAAACGTGATTTTTTGCCGTTTTTTGTTATTGACGGTAAAAAACCCCTCGTGCAAGAGTTCGACTTGCACTTGGCCGACTTTATAAATAGCTGTCAACATTTTTTTTTAGATAAACTCATACAAATCCAACACACACAGCAAGCAATAAATTCTATTTTACAAAACATTTTATTTTCAACCGACTAAAACATAAACGTACTACTCGTACATGTAACACTATACTGATTCCGTTTGCATGCATTTTTTATTTCATTCACATCGTCGCACTTTGTACAGTTGGTTACAAAATATATTACCCTCAAGCTTCGAGCAATGTACCGGTACAGTCGATGACGAAAACATTGTCAAGCCACAGGTGCAATATTAGCACTCAGTCGTGATTTACATGTCGGTGTACTTCATCGATACGAGTATATGTACACGAGTATGTCGGTGTACTGTTATTGACGAATGGCTACGAGCTCGATTCTTTTGATTTGTAAAAAAAAAACTTCATAAAGTTGCCATTGTAAATTGGTTTTGAGTATCGTCTGCTATGGTATCACACTAATATTGTATAGCCAGTTTTGGAGTTTTTGGCAGGATTTCTTTAAGTGAAGTTCAGTGGCTGCTTTAATTATTCGCGAATTGATTCCTAGTGGATATTGTGATGTAAAATTGGTGTAGTTTTGTATCTCAAGTGTCTGCGCAACTGGACAATATGTGGAACCATTGAAACAGGCGCGATCTCGGTAAAATGGAGCTTATTTTTTGTAGTGTTGATTACCTACCTCAGCGAAGTTTGCCGAGATACATTTGCTGCCAAACAGCACAAAACAAAAAAAAACATTAGAATGTGTACATCCACATTCTAATGGTAAACCAAAGTTTTTACATGAAGACATGGCTTAAAGGACTTAGTATCCAAGCCAAAAAATATTAATAAAAAAAGGCAGTTTTTGAGTGTGATTCTTTGTTCTGTTTTCACGTTCGAATGGCTGAAAAGATAAAATGTAAGATACCATCATTTATGGTAATCGATACCGTAGAATAGCTCATAGATTACTTCTTATCTCGGGAGCATGTTCCTTTGGGACGATTTTTCAGTTCCACTCGAACGAACCAGCAGTTAATTTACAGTATTTACTTGACAGAAATAAAAAGTAACGTTACGCTCTTATACAATCTTAAGTAATGGAATTATAGCTGATATTACGTCTTAGCAATTGTAAGACGTTTGTCTCCTCGCGTGGGTGTAGCAAAATGAGGGCAAGATCACATAGCTTACTGTAATCACTTTTTCTACTACTACGGTATTCTTCACAACCCTGACGTGATTTTTCAGTGCGAGAGCAGCTCTCGCCGTTTCCACTCTCTCTGGTGACCAGGGTATATAATAAACCTATCCTTTAGGTTTTTTTTTTTTTTTCTTTTTTTTTTTTTTTTTTTTTTTTGGGTAGGTAAAATCATCCAATGACAAATCCCGCCCTTGGGTGGGGCGGGAAATAGTGTCAGACTTTTACTGACTAAAAACCTACCTTTCCGTTCCTTGCCTTAATCCTGGGGCCCGTGGTGACAGTCTCACATAACCTTTGGCCCCAGTAGGCTTCGGCCCTGCTGGACCCCTACAGTTTGCTGACAACTCCTTGAGGACTGACAACTCCTTGAGGAACCTATCCTTTAGGTAGGCCTCGATCACAAAATGGAGGTAGTCGGGCATCTGGTGATACCGGAGTGCCCTCCTAATGCTACTCCAGGCTAGGGAGTTGAAGGCGTTGGTGACGCCGCTATGACAACTCTGCCCCAGGATACCGCATAACCCATCGTGAGGGCTGGCACAGCATGATGGCATCCACCGCACATGATGGCGTACACCGAACATCGGGGCCAAAGGCAAAAAGAAAAAATAAACTTTGTGATTATCACAAATTCTCCTTTAAGTTATGCTTCTGCATCGTTGGTCATAATTATTTTTGTAAGTGGAAGGTATTTAAAAACTTTAGTACACCAGGTTTGTTCCTAGAAGCACTTCTTTATTGGATTATTTCTTCATCATTATCATCATTTCAGCCGAAATCATCAGACTATCCACTATTAGATATAGGTCTCCCCCACGTGCCATCACATCGTACGGTCCTGTGCGTTTTGTATCCATCGGATTTCCGCCACTTTCATCAGGTCATCGGTTCACTTCAAGGGAGGCTCTCTAACGCTGCCTCTTCCTGCGGTCGCCACTCCAGAACCTTTCAACCACTTCGACCATTTGTTTTGTGCGCAATGTGATCAACCTCTGCCAGTTAAGTTCGGCGATTTTTCGGGCTATGTTGGCAACCTTGGTTCTCCTTCCTTCTTCCATTCCTGATGCGATCACGCAAGGAAGCTTCGAACATAGCCTTTTCCAATGCCTTTATATTTAGTTGTAAAATATTAAACACGCCTCACGACTTGTAGACTTATTTTTTCTCTTTTTTCTACCGTTCATTTTTAACGTAAAAAAATCCCATTATTTTACCTATCAAATTCAAACACCTATTTTTAATAATCTTTAAAAATTATAATTGTTTAGTCAGGCCGTAAGTTAATGAGAGCTATTTTTCATGCGTTTTCTATCGAGATCACAATATCTTCGAGATATGTCTCCAATAAAATGAAAGAACAAGATACAGAACAAAACCAATTATTCTGATGTCGAGAATTGTATTTATTTTATACTAAAAGGTACTTTTCAAGGTGACCCTCCTCTATTGATATTTAAAAAGATAACATTTCCTTTACAAATATGAACCAAAACATTGTTTTCATAATCGCTCCGGTAGGTCCGGACCTGTTGAATATTTCAAACTCGAGCAAAAGGTCAAAAATTTGAATGTAGGATGAAAACCTTAAACGTACCAAGTTAAATGTCGATAGAGGTCGATAGGTATACTTTGGCACAAGTATTTGAAATATAACATCATCGACTTTATTTTAGTTAGTTTAGTTTGACTGAACCTGTCGACTCTAACGACTCTTCAGTCTCTCATGTTCTGCGAACAATGCTATGGAGTGATGATCGGGTACCGGAAGACGAAGCGTTGGAAGGCCTCCCAAAAAGTGGACCGTTGACATGGTTAGGCTCGCGAAAATCTGATGGATGCGAAATGTACAGCACCGGTCTTATTGGCAACAATTAGGGATGCCTCTGCCCAACAATGGACGTTTTCGGCTTAAATGATGATATTGGTGAGTTGGCCTGAATAATAATAATTTTCCACAATATCACACAACGCCGTCTAGTCCCAAGCTAAGCAGAGCTTGTGTTATGAGTACTATACAACTGATAAATATACTTATATATTTCTAAATACATACATATTATAGATAAATTACACCCAGACACAGAACAAATGATCGTACTCATCACACAAACATTTGTCCTGGGTGGTAATCGAACCCACGACCTCTGGCATAGCAGTCAGGGCCTCTAACCACTAGACAAACAGGTCAGTCAGAATGAATCTCAACACTCAGTGTATTGCAAATGTATGTTGTTCTTATTAAATAAATAATTAAATATAATTCTGTCTCTCTGTTTGTTCACACACACACACACTAACATGAGGCGGCGGAAGCGCGGCGGCGTGACCAAGCACGCAGCACATTCGGCCATTGCATCTTCCAACTCCGCATAGGCGCATACCTTTACTTATTTATATATTACTATACTTTTAAACTATTGTAAAAAAATATATAATAAGAATAATAAGAATAAACCCCTATTATATAGTCCACTTGCCTTTTATTTAATTAATTTAAGATCTGAGCCTTTACACTGTTCATTCGATAACCTATTTAAATGCTGTATTCACTAATAGAAAGGACGATAAATAAGGAAGTTTTGGGCATATTGTTACGGGACTGGGTGCATCGATAGGATGTTGCAGCTATGGCTGCGCCATCTACCGGCTAATTAAGACATCTGTTGCACTCACAACAATTCATTACAGATAAATATTATTTACTAAGTCTCACTAGCGCCATCTATCAATTCTTTAAGACACTAGTAGTGTAGTAATAATTTATTAGTTATATAAAAGCCCTAATTATTTTTGCAATACTTGATTACCTTGGAAATATTACTGTTAATCACAACACATACATATACACCAACAGCTTGTATTAATATAATTAATTGTAATAAGTTTGTCGATTTATGTGATTTATTTTGACTTCCGGGTGACGTGGTTGGTAGATGGACTGATGCATTGAGCGACGTTTGTAGAGTGGCTGGATTTTCTTATATCGTGAATTAGTGTAAAACTGTGTGAAATATATGAAACCTGAATGATATCACTTCGTTTGATTTCCTACCTGAACTCCTATCACAATATAATTTGCACAAGTGTGACACCGGGACTTATCGCTTCTTGCACAATCGCTGCTTATGTATTAACTTCGCTTATTTGCATTTGTGTGCAAAAAGCATCAAATAAATTAAATAATTGAATGTACTAAACATAAATGAATCGGAAGATTTTTAAGCCCATATCCTTAAACGTGCTGTTTATGGTTCAAAAAGCTCTCCTATGCATTATTTCACTTTCTTTTTCGATAGGATATAATCAAATGACTCTTTCCACTCTAGATGGAGCGGGAGGGTTATTCAGAATTTTACGGACTAAAACCCACCTTTACTCCTTCATGTCATGGTGTGGCGGATAGAGTTCCGGCAAGGTCTCATGGTGAGATGACGACAGCGGCTGCCGCAACTCAGTACGGGGCACGCCATAATTATGGCGGTAAGTCCGCTCTTATAGAAGTGGCTGGAAAGATGTCACGGTATCCTCACCGCCGTGCGGAAGAAACACCCAGATGTCATCATTTTGTGGACCGCCCAAAAAACACGGTGAGCGTGTGCCCTGCTTGGGCTAAGCACCGCCGTGTCTACCAGGTAACACTTTCGAACTATTATGCCAATGCATTATAGCATAGCATAGCATAATTAGCCTTATAATGTTCTCACTGCTGGGACTCAGACCTCCTCTTTAGGAAAGGTAATGTGCCGCAATCTACCACACGGGCCCATTGCGGGTTGATGACATGTGAAATTCACATGTCTTCGAATTTTTAGTCCTAGGACATGCCGGCTTCCTCACGATGTTTTCCTTCACCGTTTGAGAGCAGTGGTGATGAAATAAATTACACAAAGTAATGCGACTGGCGGGGTTTGTACCCACGGCCCGTAAGTCGGTACTGTTACCACTAGGCCACCGACTGCAATGCTTTAGTTCATTAAAATTAGATTAAGGACAGTTTTACAAAAATAAATAATACCTTTTTAGGTACCGACAACTAAGTCACCAATATTTAATTAAATATGGCCTAAAATGTTTGCAGAAAGAGCTCAAAATACAACCCTTTTTTGAGGTAGGTAATCACTGAATCAACCCTTACCCAACTCTTTTATTTTATAAAACCAAAAGGCTTGGTTCTGTCCCTGGGTCTGAAAATAAAATACGATGAGCAAAAAAAAGAACTTACCAGAAATAAACAAAGTAACGATAAATCGATACAAAAGAACGCAGTAAATTGTCACTTCGTACAATGCAGTTCATGAACTTTGTTGCTGACTGTACTCAGTTTACTAATATTGACAGTTGGGAGAACTTGGCAACTGTCTCGTTTACCTTGTAAGAAATAACAAGTTTGTTACCGACGATACGGAATCCAAGCGAAGATAGGAAATGTCCAGGAAGTAGGAAACACATTCTGTCAGTCATTACTATAATGGAATAATAATAATAATAATAATATGAAAATGTTATCATTTATTCATAAAAGCATTAAATTAAAATTGACCTTTAACTTATTTATCTGTACTAAAATTAAAAAAAGGAAAGACTTGATTTTTAGTTTTTTTATGTGTTAAAATTTAACATTTTCACCATTAAAAAGCCATATCTTCACTGAGTAACATATTCTACGTTCATGCGAGCGAAGCCGCTGACTGCAGCTAGTTTATTATATAATTAATTGTCATCATCATCTTCATCATCAGCTTTTCAATGTTCCCACTGCTGGGACTCAGACCTCTTCTCTAGGAGAAGGAATGAGCCGTAAACCACCACGCGGGCCCAGTGCGGGTTGGTGGATGTCACATGTCTTCGAATTTTTGGTTCTTGGACACGCCAGTTTCCTCACGATGTTTTCCTTCACCGTTTTGAGAGCAGTGGCGATGAAATAAATTACACAAAGTAATGCGCCTGGCTGGGTTTGAACTCGCGACTTACGACTTGTAAGTCGGGGCCGTTACCACTCGGCCACCACTGCTCTAATTAATTGTACACCTCACAATTTGGACAGGATAAACATATACAAAATACATCTTATTGCACAGGACAATCTCTTACAGACAACATCAGGATGGACTGAACAAAAAGAGATAGATTAATCATAAAAATCATATTTAATTAGCTCGTTATGTTCCACTGCAAAATCGCGAAAAAAAAATCTGCTGGTCGGTACATTTGTGTTCGCCTAACTGGTCCAAATGAATTGAACTTGGCTGATTTTTTTCGCGATTTCATTTTTAGTCCTATAGTAAAAGTTGTTTGTTATCATGACTACAATCACGTGTTAATGTATCGTTCACTTATTACCAGTCACCCTATATATATAAAAACGATATGACACTCACTGATTAATCATAAAATCTCAGAAACTATAACACCTACAAACTTAAAATTTGGCAGGTGGGTTCCTTATAGGGTGTAGTCATCTGCTAAGAACGGATTTTACGAAACTCCACCCCTAAGGGGTAAACCGAATTTTACGCGGGCGAAGCCGCTGGTAAAAGCTAGTCTTTTATAATATTGGTTTTCGATAATCACTAATTGCTACCTAATCGATCAAACTTACGAATAACTACCTATACTATGATTTTTTATTAGATGAAGTAAAGTGACAGCTATAACTATGGTTGTTTGACAGTTGGGCATTGTTATTTGACAGTTGGGCATTGTCCACTGCTGTCACTTTACTTCATCTAATAAAAAATCATAGTATAATTAATATTTTTTTTCTTTTTAGGATTCCGTACCTCAAAAAGAAAAATCGGATCGGAAAATAGGATCATTTTGCTAACCGTCTATCTGTCTGTCAAGACCCTTTACCCTGAGATAAAAAAAGAAAGGATCTTGAAAGCGTGGAGGTATCGAGTTAAAATTAAAACCAAATGCTCTGGTTTGTATTCCTTTGTAGCTGTGACAATACTAAACTTCTAAGTTAACGCAAAAAAAAAGATACGGCCGTATATTTATGTCACAAAAACCTATATTTCGCCAATATCAAGCAAATCAAAACTCATAGGGTACGTAAGTACGTACCCTATGAGTTTGAGTCCTGTTGACCTGAAATCCTGAAATTTGGTAGATAGCGAGGTCGTATACCACAAATACTACTCCGGGTGGTCTTGGAGGAAGTGTCTGGCATTTACTGCTTCACACCTATCTGTGTTGGTACAGTTGCGGGGACTGCCGACTTCGCAGTACTCACACTATCGGTAGATTTGGTAGGCGTCAGCCCTAACTGGTCCCATCAATTTTACCGTCATTTCTGATAAAAAAAAATTACAAAGAAACACTGAATAACTGCCAATATATATTTAATCAAATAATTTACATAAATTCAAGTAAACACGTGTAACGGTATTCTAACCTCAAAACATAATCGCAACATTTGTACTTTAGAGGAGATGTTGTTCACACTGTATTCGTCAACCAAGTGAACGATCTCTCGACAGTTTATTATTATGCAGAGGCTAGTGTCGCCCCACCATTGCTCCGGAAGTTTGCAACGGACCAATAGTAGCGCGACACCAGTGTTGTCAACCTAAATAAATAATGCATTTAAATTGAGATACAAGTCTTTTAAGCAAATAAATCGACTGTTACTAAAACTATAATTCCATTGACATTAAACTAATAATATTCTAAACATGTACGAAGATCTTCGAAGCGACCACATTTTTTTGAGGCGCGCGTGGAACCCGTTGTCAATCGGGCTTGGTCCATAACCATGGGTCGGACGGTAACCCATGGCTTGCAGTCTGAAAAACAACGGCTACAATGGCTGGCAGTCGTCCTGAGACTCCCAACGTCGAGGAAGTATCCAAGAACCACAAATCTTGGGGATCTACGGAAAGTGATATTATATCATCCCAAAAAAGTCCGAAACGTTCAAAATATTGGTCACGTGACCTTTCAGACTGGTTGTCAAATTAATGTCACTGTCTAATCTAGGCTCTGCTATTCATCGATATATATGTACTACGCACTAGATTAGGCATACCGTACAATCACTTTGCTTGACTTACGTGTTCTGCATGCCGTACAACTTCACTTGATGACATTAGTGCAGTTTTGCAGTATTTATGTAAGTTTTAAAAGTTTTGTTAGATGTCATAATGACAATTTCGCGCAATTGTGACAAATAGTTTCCATGGACGAGCTTGTCTATCACTTAGAATATAAGTCCATGCTGCTATTAGTGAACGTTATCAAGGTATGCGATACGAGCTACTCACATATTTTCGTAAGTAACAGGCAGGGTATTATGCATCTTTACCGTTAAAATTCCGGGATTCCGAATAGAGACAGGCGTGCATTACGGGCACAATGATTCACCACATTGTTTTGCTCTAATTGCACGTGTGAATAACCATGCACATTGCTCATATGACCTTACGACCTTAAGATTATGTCAGGCGTTGATAAGCTATCGAAATCGTGTTATAAATAATGAAAAAACAATTTTTTTTAAACTGATAATGGCAATCCCATTATTTTGTTTCAGTTAAAAAAATGTGTAAATGAAAAGTTCAGTAAATTTATTTGACATATACACCGTTAAATTTTTGTCGTTTTAATCCCGCGGAGGGTCGATTCGGTACATCTCGGTAAATATGTCTTAAAAAAGACAATATTTAAAAAAAAAACATTATTATTATTATTATATCTAGCCCGTACTGACCCACTGCTGGGCACAGGCCTCCATCCATTCTTTCCAATGATCACGGTTCTTCGCTTTCTCTATCCTATTCAGAAAGACATCCAGGTCGTCCCGCCATCTCCTTCGTGGTCTTCCGCGACCCCGCGTCACTGTATCTGGGCATCAATCCTGTGTTTTACGGGCCTCCAACGCCATATGCCATAAATTAATACTATAATTATATTTTAGTAATTAAGGGAAGACACTAGAAGATTATTATTAGAAATTGACTATTCTGTCTTGACCATAATCTCACCTGATGATACGTTCACACATCTGGTCTTACACGCACGCGTGTAGCGTCGGTGCACTAAGTTTTTTGAGCCACTCGTTTAATAGTTTTTCAAAGGAGGTGGGTTAGGTAACTTAGGGCACCATCTGTACAACTTTACAGGTTAGATGCTTATAGGCATCTGACCTTCGAACATTTTCTTGCTAATTTTATTTTTATTTTCAACACTTCAAGTAATTTCATGAACAAATGCCTGAAGAAAAATATTTTATTTTTTTCGAAACTCACCATAAGACAGTGCTTTAAAGGCAACGACAGCGTCTCAAGAATTAAAAAAAAAAAAAAAAGTGTCCTACCCACAGAAAAGACGACAAAAGTACCTAGATACCTAAGTCACAATGCATTCGTAATTGAAAGCGCAGGTAAAAGCGAAACACTAAAAATAAAGCATTTGGCTATTCTGCCAGTTCCCTTTGCGCACGCGTAGAGAAACCGGCGATGTTCAGTGGCGGTAAGCGAGCGTCGGGTATTGCGCGCGTCGCATCACTGACTCAAACAATATCGCGGACCGAATAAACTTTTTTGTAACAGAAAACAATACAATTTTAAACGTCGAACGCTATATTTTCTTTTTCAGTGCGTGAGGAATACAGTTTTGTTTTTTTTTTTTGGCCAGTGTACTTTTTAAGAAAATTTGTTTTTTAAGTGAAGTGTGATTTGTTTTGTGTGTTTGCTGATCGCAGTTTTGTGAAGGTTAGTATTTATTTTTTTCAAAGTACTGATCTAATGTATTCTCTTGCATTTTTTAAAAGTATTTAAAGAATTGTTTATCGTAATGTTTAAACTTAATTTCAGTGATCTAAAAAAATAATAAATATAATAAAACATTTTTCAAGACATTATATGTTTCATAAAATATCTAGTCTTATTAAAAAGTTAACGACTTTAACTAGACAATACCGGTTTAATGTTCTGGATCATAAAGCTACAAGTGGTGTCTAATTAAAACGAGTCGTAATTTTAGGGAGTTACAATTAATTGTTCAGACATTTTTTACTGCTTCGCTCAATTAAAAGAAAATTACTGGCCAGTAAGAAAAACAAGCTTGGCATATTTTTGAGCAACAAAAATATAAATGTAGGTTTTTTTTATTTTGTGACGCTTATCAGCATAGCATAGCATTATAATAAATAAAAAAAATCTGATAAGTATTTTGTAAAATAATTTACAGGTAACTGAATAAATTGTTTTTTTTTTTACCATAGAACTTCAAAAGGTTATCAATTCATCCATGACTTTTGATAAATTAATTCTAATTACTTATAGGTCGGTAGCAACAGATCTACTTTATTTATAATACCATAAACAATCTAACATATTGAACAAAAAGATTAATGTTAAAACGTCAGTCAGCGGAAAAAAATAACTTCCTTCTTCAGATAAATTGGACCATTATTTTAAATCTACTGTTATTATAAATGTAAAAGTAACCGTTTGTTTTCTGCGTTTTCACTCCTAATGTGCAATCCGTTTTTTTTTTTTTTTTTTATTATGGATAGGCTAGCTTTTGGCCACTATCTCACCTGATGGTTAGCGATGATGTAGCCAAAGATGGCGCATGCTTGTCTAGAAGTAACCTATTCACTCTTGACTTAAAGATCTGATCAGGAAACATAAAAAAAAATACATAAAAAATAGACTCCATTATGGAATTCCACTCGTTAGCTGTACGCACAACGAATATATTCCCTAAACGCTTTGTAAGTACGTATGGATTTTTTTATGGTAAATAAAATCATCCGATGACATCCCCCGCCCTTGGGAGGAGCGGGAGATAATGTCAGACTCTTACTGACTAAAAACCTACCCCGTTCCTTCATTACTTTGGTTCCAGGACCCTGGTATACATTTTCACACTATCCCAAGGAAGTACATATAATTATGTAGGTGGGATGTACACCATGTACTAGTGGCGAAAAAACCATACGCCTATATGTCCGATGATGAAACTGAAAATGGACATAGTACTAAGATGTATAATAATAATAATAAATATTTATTTCAGGTAAATTACACACACAAACAAAAACATACTAATAACATAATTCAACATACTACATAATAACATTCATTCTTTACGATTTTCTGGTTGACATCACATTAAATTAAACAAACCATAGAAGAAAATAAATAAGTAAATAAAATAAAATAAAATGTCCGATTGTCTAATTAAATGAAATTAAATTAAAATTAAATTCAATAACAAATAAATTAAAGAATTAAATGAAATACTATATTATTAGTCAAAATGTGCTATGATTTCATTAAATTAATTAAATGTCACTTATATTAAATTTAAATATAAATAAAAGGAGAAACTGGTTGAGTGATATATTAACGCACAGCCGAAAGTACTAAGAGAAGGAGCGTGAAATTTGCACGAAGTTTCCTTATATGACGTAGGCAAGCAATAAGAGAGGATTTCCTAAAATATACCCTCTAAAAGGATAAAATTGGTGTCAAAGGTTTGTAGGGAGAAACCTATTTTTACACGCTGATGATTCATTGGCAAAAGCTAGTAATAATTTATATAGGATCTTGGAAAAGGAGATGGATCACCATTTTATCAAAAGAGTACGTTTCCTTGGAATAATATCCTGACGTTCACGAAAGCAAAACCGCTAGCATAAGCTAGTCCGTAGTAATTAATGGCGGCCATTTATATCAATGAATTATTGTTATTAATAATGTCACTGGCTGGAGTTAAAACGCAGTTAAATCACTTGGCGTTCGGAATTTAAAATGTTGTGAGAATTGCGTAGTCATTTTTCAAAGGCATATTAAAATTCGTCGACTTTCTACAGTTATCAGAAAAATTAAAGTGTTTATTTAAAGCAATTCTTTTATTTTTTTTTCTTTCAAAGAGAAATTTTGCGCACAAAATTATGCACTCGTTTTTTTGACGTTATTATTCTTCAACATTAACATGAAATTTCGATATCATTAATATTATCAATGTTCGATGGTGACCTAGTAAGGGTCGTGGGAATTTGTGAGATGGAAAACGCACAGGGTCGGTCATTATGATGAAACTTGGAGAGGCCTATGTCCAACAACAGACGAATTTCAGCTGCTATGATGATATTTATAAATATAGATAGTGATAGATATTATGGAACACAGGCAGAAAGTTTCACTTGAAAGCATGAATAAAAATTGTCAGCAGCCTGCAGCAGTATCAACCTTTATAATGTCCCCACTGCTGGGACTCAGGCCTCCTCTCTAGGAGAGAGAATGGGCCGTAATCCACCACGCGGGCCCAGTGCGGGTTGGTAGATGTCACATGTCTTCGAATTTTTGGTTCTAGGACATGCCGGTTTCCTCACGATGCCGATGTTTGCACCGTTTTGAGAGCAGTTGTGATGAAATAAATTACACAAAGTAATGCGCCTGGCTGGGTTCAGCACTTTTTAAAGAATAATTTTGATCCACTGTAATGTTAGGATCAAATATGTTGTACAGTATGTAACAAAATAAGATAATTTTAAGTCGCTATTAAACAAATAATGAATATTAAACTAAAAACTACAGATAAGATTACAAATGACACACAACAAACGAATAAATATGTTTAAGCAAATACACTAAGATGAAAATTATATCCATAAATGTGGACCATAAAAATGTAATGAGCAAGAACAAAACTGGCTTATAATTATATTTAATTAGAGTATTGTATTTTTTTTAATAATAATGATAGGGCAGGGCACACTTAATTATCTATTACGTAACTTAGTACTTACGTCGGTACCATACTACCTACCTGTATTCTCATTTATATAAATATTATAGAATAATAAAATCAATAACGAAACCTGAATATTAACTTACTATTTATACAAAATCTAATTGCTTACATATAAGAATACTTATATATAATATAAAACAGTAAAATATCGTGAAATATTTTTAACATTTTTTTTTTATTTAATTTTTTTTATATGTTTTTATAAAGATTTTTAAAATTATGCGAGAGTCTGCAATTTCCTGGTGACATATACACATAAAAATAAAATACACTCAGGCGTCGAAGCTCTCCTTCACTTCTTTGTCATTATCTATCGCTGGTACACTTTTGAAGAGTTTACGGTCAAAATACTTGGGTCATGGGGTCTGAGTGCGCGTATCCTTTTCAAGAATCCTCTCAGACTGATTTACACTTTGCGTGGCCAAAGGGCTGTTGTTCTCTGCCCAAAGAATTTAACAGCTATCAAATCTTGGTCTAGTCGTTAGTGGCCCTGACTGCTATGCCGGCTGTCGTGGGTTCAATTCTCACCCAGAACAAATGTTTGTGTTTGTTTGTGATGAGCACGATCATTTGTTTTATATCTGGGTGTAATTTATTTACGAGTATAATATGTATGTATTTAGAAATATATAAGTAAGTTTATCAGTTGTTGTGTGTGTGTGTTGTGTGACAGTTGTGGAATATTATGTATTACATTATACGTATTTTTTTTAGTATATTCTTCAATGTGAAAATGTTGCCAGTCTTCTGGGCACGTTTCCGGAAAAGAGTGATATAGAGGAACACTTCAACGTCTAAGTGTATGCTTTTATTGTTTATATTATAAAGATAGATTTTGTATTAATAGTTAGTTAATATTTCAGTTCTTATTTTAATTAAAAAAAAAAAACATGTTCACAATTATTCCATTCACGACAATTTATTTTCAAACGATCGGTCAGTCTGTTACGTAATTTCTGCTAGTGCGTAATGAAGGAAATTATATAGCAGACTGTACCTTTTTTTCGATCAACATTTTAAAAAAATCATTCAACTTTAAATTCTAGTCGATCAATGACTAAACTGGTGTCAATTAATCCCAAGAGAACATATTCTAGGGATCCTGGAGAGGTACAACAACTTTATAGTACCTAGTTTGTTGAAAATAGGAAATTCAATATGTCTTTAGGTCACAGAGACTAAAAGAAACAAAATGTGTCTGTCACGTCTTTTACAACGAGTTGTATTGTCAATAGATTTTATAATATTAGAATCTATATAATTCTACTGCGTAGTGTTATTTACATTATAGTTAATCTTTCTACCTATTTACTTACTGCTTGGACTGTGATACTGAAAGTGAACTTTAGAATCAGTATATAGGGTGACAGGTAATTAGTGAACGATACTTAAACACGTGATTGTAGTCATGATAACAAACAACTTTTACTATGGGCTCAAACCTGAAATCGCGAAAAAAATCTGCTGTTCAGTACATTTGTGTTCGTCTAACTGGTCAAAATGTACTGAACTTAGCTGTTTTTTTTTCTCGATTTCAGGTTTGGTCCCATAATAAAAGTTGTTTGTTATCATGACTACAATCACGTGTTTAAGTATCGTTCACTAATTACCAGTCACCCTATATATGCAGAAGAAAATCTTTTAATAAGTTTTTGGAATAGGGAACAATAAGAAGAAAAACAAGTTTTCAATGAAAATATTTTTTCCAAGGCAAGCTTTTATAGCGGTATAAACTTATATAATTACTACTCATCAAGACCCGCACGATGTAGTTATATTATTGCGCTTATTACCGAGTCTCTATGGCTATTTTCCAGGTCCATCATCAGATCTTGCTTACCATCACCTAAATACTCGTCAATACAAAACAAACGAGCTCAAACCCGAAGGAGTTGTGTCATTTATGACCGAGTTCCTATGACCGCCTTCCAGCTCCATCATCAAATCAGCTCCATGTCATCATAATATTGCATTGTCACGCGATTTACACATGTGTACAAAATTTCAGCTCATTCGGTAACCAGGAAGTGGATCAAATTTAATTTGCAAGATTTGATCACAGACAAATATCGGTCAGGTGAAACTGAATAAAAGCTTGTATAATACAGTTGTCGCATAGAGTATGCTAGAATACAGGTATGGAATATACCTACCCGTCGTCGTCGTCTTGAAGACTAATAGCGCGCTTCACCATTAACTATTGCATCACTGCTTACCGCTGGGACAAAATGGAACACTAGGTTATATCATTAAAAAACATAGGCAGTGAGCCATAACTGCAGCACTGATCGTTGCGGGCTCGATTCCCGCAAGCAGCAGATATTTGTATAGGTAATATCCTATACAGATAGCTGTTCTAGATTTGTTTGCAACATAGGAATGATTCCTAGTGAGGGGCAAAAAATATTGAATCTCTGTGATTACGTCATAATAATATTCGTATCATTTTTGTTAAAAACCATCCTTTTCTAACCTGATGTTTCAACATGTGGGTGTTGGAAAAGGTGACTAAGGGATTACGTCAAGAAGATAAGTAGGTAGTAGGTGTTTAAGAAATAACAACGACATTGCTAACACCAAACATTGTTTATTTCTTTTTCGAAATATTTATGTTATCAAATTTTAATGTTTTTATTGCAGTTTTACCTTTTTTTCACGCACGAAATTCAATTCTAAATTCAAAATGTTCTTATTTCACATGAGCGCTTATGAAACATCAGAAGCTAGTGCATGGTCATTTCTTATGGAAAAAAAGAAAAATAATCCATGGTACTTAAAAAAAATTATTTTAAAATATTTCCATATTACAATATTAATAGGTATGTAAGGACGATGTAGAGTAGTCATTAATGTACCCAGAAGTAAAATAGAATAATAATAATAAAAAAGTGTGTTAAAATAGAAAGTAAACTATGAATCATGTTTTTTCATACTACAACTGACAAAAGTAGAATTGTCGGAATTGATACGATTGCCATAAATAGAAATATTAAAAACATAAATTAGTTTTGAGATAATGAGTAATCTATTGATGGGATCTAAAAATTAATTTCAGATATTCTTTACTTGTGGAATCCTATTAATTTTACAAAGTTGTGCATTATCATAAAACTAAACCATTTTAAATTAATATTTTATTACCGGAATTTAAATTTTCCGACGCCATATTTTTTTTAAGTTAGTTTTAATTAGTTACTTTTGTTAGCATAATATGACTTTGGGTAGTTCAATAAATAGTTTAATAAAAGCTTTTATTTGAAAAAAAAAGAAAAATTGTAAACTTGTTTATTTCTCCGTCTTCACTAGTGACTGACACTTAGACATACTACAGTTAGCTTACTTTCAGTGACCGAATATTTCTTTATCGGATCAAAAATTCCAGAAATTATTGATAATTGATAGACACGCGTTTGTCCACTTTCTCAATCTTAATGATAAGGGATGATGGGTAATCTGAAGTGAGAAGTAACCTATTCGTTCTTGACTTAAAAACTTTCTTTTTCTCTTTTTCTTCCTTCTTCTGCAAGGTGAGGTAATGTTTAAAGACGGAACAGCTGCTCAAAATTTATTAAGCCCAGGTTGGGTCGTTTATGGAGTACTACATTCATCTTTGGGACTGATCTGCCAGAGAGCAGCTTGATGCGCTTGAGTCGAGAAGCAAGCCAAGAGGATTATTGTTAATGATGCATTTATACGAAGCTTCATAAGACTATGAAGCTTCAACGCATTGAAGCTTCGTAGTCTTGAGTATAGACGCCAATTCGTTAGTCTGTCGGTTTTCTGTCAGCTGCATTTCGGGAATTGTGTGTGGGAATCGCTTATCTTAAGGCGTATAGTCGCTTGAACATTCGGCCGGAATTAAATGCACACATGCTTGTATGGCCGCCTAGGTTGCGAACAAGTATCTATGCATTTAATTCCGGCCAACTGCGCCCGGATAGAGTCCCGCTGACTTTTAAATCCGTTTTCTTTGCGAAATATTGATCGATTTACATATACTATGTACATTCTAAAGAATACTTAACTACCAATTTTTCTGTGTAAAAATATTTTTAAAGATCTAAGCCCTTTCAAAGGAGTTAAGAAAAGTTGCGATATTGTTAAATATTTTTTTTTAGAAAAAAGTATTAATTGCACGAAAAAATCGTATGTTGAAAATGTTGCACATAAATCTATGATAAACATTTTTTTTTTTCAAATCAATTAACCCAGCCGTTACTCAGGAGTTCGCTTCAGGAAGTCACTGTTTTATTTCACTGCTCGGGCGCTTGGGCCTTAATTCCTCTAAAACCATTTCGTCATAGGACCACCAGACTATGTGGCGATGCGCCATCGGTACCTACATGTTGGATATTGTACCTAACGCATCCATTGTGTTTACAGGTAAGGAGTGGAATTTCCTTCCGGAGTCTATGTTTCTTGATAACTACCTGAGGTTCCTTAAGATAAGAGTTCATAGATTATTTCCAACCACGTTATCACTTTTCATCAGATGAGATAGTGGTCAAGCATGAGCCTAACAATAATAAAAAATAACCTCTGTAATATTAGTTTAGATTTATTGCCATAAATTATGATAAAATATATAAATATATGTTTATAAATAAATCACATTTCTATAAACAGCTGCCATCTTTATTTATAACGATCGATTTCAATGCGATACGATTAAACAAATAATGACGTTAAATGTTTGACTTATGTCAGACATTTCAATATGTCATTATGTAAGTGATTCTTGATATAAATTATTGTACCTTGTATTTGTTAAGAAAACAGGTTTTTGGTTGTAGTCAAGGTAAATCGCAACAGGAGCTGAACAGATATATCTAAATATAAATACAAAGATCAAAGATGATGTCCCAAAAAAAAACCCCAAAGGTGGCATTGATTACGGACTAACCACACAAAAGTGAACTATATAGGCTTGATATTTAAAGGGGAAAATCCCACTCCTGCGTTTCCACCAAAGCAAACGCTAAATATAAAATATATGGCAATAAAATCACCTGTCACATCATTTGTCAGGTGACTTCTCCGTAGGTAATGACTTTGCAATACATTTCCTTCTTAGTGTTGGGCGGAAACGCTAACAGGAATGCCATTAATAAATCTGCAAAGCTCCCGTGATCTGTTTCATAGGAACTTTACGGTTTTCCTTGATAACAGCAATAATACAACTTTCAGGGATAATACGAGTATTATCTAGGTACATGTACAACCTTATTTTTAGTATATGCGAAACCCGAAACATATCTAGTTTTTTTTTATGTAAAGAATCTATGTACAAAATTTCATAACTGTATCATGAAAAATCACAATGTTATAAGCTTGTTACGAGTATATTGCCTGGTTGCTCACACAAACACATGGTCACCGGGTCATCCGGGTGACTAAGGGTTTGTTTTGCTCTCACACCCAGCTGTGCGCTTGCATCTAATGCCCGCTATGACCTGTGTTGTACTTAGTGTCGGTGCTGTCCAACTTGTGACCTTCTTTAATTATTTTTGAGCAAAATATAACATGGTGTAAAAATTATTGGAACCGCTTCAGTTACTGATTCTGAACAAACTATAACTATCGCTTAAACTAAAAATAGTGTTGTATAAAAGGAGAAACTGACTGGCCGACATAACAAAGCACAGCCAAAAATAATGTACTCATATTAATTAAAAAAAAAAAAAAAATATAAATTAAATAAAAAAAAAAAATCTATAGAAGTGTTGCACATCTAATCGAGATTCTAAATTACTATAATTTTTCTCAAAAAAAAATTAAGGGTTTAAAAAGAACATGTATTTCTTGAAATAAGTTTTGTGAAATATTCGAGTAAATCACGGAATTACCGAATGCCAATAGAGTTTCAGGCGTTATCTCTCTTCTTTCGCGTTGCCGTTGATGAAACTACAAGCTTTTAAATCATGCTCGACGTTGATGATAGGCGAGTGCGGGACGGGCGATTAGGGAAGGGCCACCTTTCTTTGAAGGGGCCCCTACTGGCTCGCCCGTCCTGCCGACTTCTTCTTCATCATCATTTCAGCCGTAAGACTTCTACTAATAGACATATGCCTCATCCAAGTCACTATATTGACCGCTGTGTATCTCACACCCATCATATTCTCACGACCTTCACTTCGGTCTGACACAGCTGTGGTAGACCGATGACCTGGTGAAAGAGAAGGCCTTCCACAGCTGTGGCTTCCGGTACGTGGCCGTTGCCACATCAGCGTGCCTAGTGTGAGTTTGTTTTACGTAAACGCGATCGTCACGTTTATGACGTTCGGCGCACCGATTGGCCTACTTGAAGCTCTTAGCCAATCAGAGAGCCAAACGCGGTAAACGTTTCGATCGCGTTAACGTTAAAACAACTCGCACTCAACACACTGATATTTTGTTCTTTAATATCAGTTTTAACTCATCGCTGCTCCCGCTAAAAATATAAATACCGCTTCCATTTTCATATCGGAAATATAAAAAAAAACGAACGTAAACATCCATCTTCATACCTATCAAGTAGAGTGAAATCTTCAACATAACCCTTCGCCGGGCTATGATTTTCAGTGACCCATTTCCTTTAATTTCCTCTCAGAAGCCGGGCTATGATAAGCAGACATATTCCACGTCGGACTTGTGTTAGTAAATACATGTGGGAGAGCTCGTAAACGTATAGTAATAATATTTGCCAGTAGTTGACCTAATGCGAAGCAAAGACTATCTGATTGTTTGCAAGAGTTACAATAATTAAAAATCACTGAAACCTTCAATATGATCCTTTCAGTTATCATGGGTTGTGTAAAAATGAGCCTCAGGGTCCTGGATCGAAGGTAAAGAAAGATATATATTCGGACACGCCTTTCCGCTCCGTCCAAGAGTAGGAGAAGTCATTGGGTGACTATCCACCTTAAAAAAGCCGTTTCAGTCCTGTTAACTCTATTCAATATTTTTTCCATAAATAGCCATTTAATAGGAGTAGACCTAGTAAAATAGCCATTAACACTAAAAATACTCTAATCCCTTTACTCTGTCTCCTCACAGAATCGAAAACTTTCTTAAAATCGTCTTCCATTCAACAAACAAATCCAATCTATGTTTGGTCTCCAAAAGCGCGTTGAGCATTGTTAGCATACGTGATGTAGAATCACGTTAAAGTTACATCAAACTACATTTGAACACAAATGAAACGTCATGAGCTAGTAGCATAATCAGCCTTATAATGTTCCCACTGTTGGGACTCAGACCTCCTCTCTAGGAGAGAGAATGGGTCGTAATCCACCACGCGGGCTCAGTGCGAATTGGTGAATGTCACATGTCTTTGAAGTTTTGGTTCTACGACACGCCGGTTTCCTCACGATTTATTATTTATTAATTTAGGAATAACAAACAGTTACACATTAGGTCTTTATCTAACCAATACATATAAGTTCATCATACAAATGTGCAACTCACACCGTTATTCACAAAATACATTTAAGAACTTTATTTTGACCAAAAAGAGTAAAAAAACAAATAATCAATTAATTATTATCCTTAAAATACAAAATTTCTTTACAAGCCTTGTATAGTCACAATGAGGCTGTTCCGAAACCTGTTGATGGGCATTGCAAATATGTCCAACTCAGTAAAAAGTTTATTAAAATCGTTACAAATACGACGTAAGGGAACGCGGGCTCCAGCATTAGTTCGACAGGAAGAGACCGCGAAAACTGGACGGCCACCTCTCGCCTCAAAACACTTCTAGGAACATAATAATATACTCTATCGGTAATATCCGAGCAGTCGTACCTTTGATTACGCATATCATAGAGGAACGTCGTTTCAAGATATAATCTTCTAGACTTAAGACTTATTATATCACTATGTTTTCCTTCACCGTTTTGAATAACCTACAAATCGTAAATCGGAGCCGCTACCAATGCTTTCTGAATACTCCATTGTGCCTGGAAAATACCATTTACACTGCAGCCACCTTACACCATTACAGTTAAAAATAGACTCCGAATAATGGAAATACTATCCTTAACAGGAAAATTGCGACGTTTTGGAAACAAGATCCGAGAAAAATTCGATATTCTTCGCTATTTCTTTTCCATTATTTTCTACGACATCGCTGTAACATATTACAGATTCTATTGAATTCGCTTCTAAGCAGCTTCAACTCACGTTTGCTTAGTCGTGACTCAAAACTAAAAGGGATTAGATGGAATATCCACAGGTACAGCAAAGTTTAATTGGGTTTTTGTCACAACTGTGTCCCATCAAGCAAGTTCGATAAAGGAATGGGATCAGTCTACCAATTTCAGGAATGTTTGGATTACTCTATACTTTGTAGGTACACGAATGAATTTTGTTTCGAAATTATTTCGGAATGAAATTGCTGGTTCATTGGAATGTTTTATTTATTTTTGTGTTCATCGTAACATTTCTAGATTCGTCTACCTGGAATTTTAGATAAAGTGATATTCTATAGGTGATAATGATTTTCAAATGTTTTCAAGTTTGGTTGTGTTTTTTTTTCAGTGGAGAATCATTGAATTACTCCTCCCATTCTGTTTGGAGCGAGAGTGTCAAACTTTTATTGAATAAAATTCACCTGTGTTCTTCTTCCTTCAATTGTTTTTTGAGTCCCAGGGCCGTGATGACTGTCACGATCCGAAGCGAGAAGGAATGGCAGGCGGCCGCACGCATGAAGGAACGGCTTTCATGCCCCAGCTGCCAGGATCCTGATCCCGATTTCCAGCCACCGTAGACGCGGGCTTGTGGACGGCGTGCAATGGGTAGCTCGCCGTCAAGCCGTCCGGCCGATCTACATGTGCAAACCTTAGGTGGGTCAAAGTCGACTGGGGCCATGGGTTATGTGAAAATGAACCCTGAGGCCCAGGAACAAAGGCAAAAAAGGAACATAGGAGTGATTTTTAGTCAGTAAAAAGTCTGACACGACCCTCCACGCCCTCCTACTCCGCCCAAGATTGGGAGAAGTCATTGGATGATATCCCACCTAAAAAAAGGCAGTGAAGGCTCTTTCGAACAATTCCGTGATGTGAAGTCACTTTGTCTAAGCATCTAAAGCCAGACTGATCTGGCTCTATTCTGTTAATAGAAATAGAACACAGGTTTAGATCGTCTATATTGCCTATACATAATATAGTCATCTATACCACAGTCAAACTGTGTCTATATTTAAAAAATACAAATACTGAAAAGCGGTTTTATCTTATTTATACAAATGGTAGTAATTACACTTTCCCGGACGGTTTCATTTGCAAATACCCCTGAAAAAATATGTTTAAAACAATTGAAAATACAACCATATTATATTTACTTTCAATTTCTATAACCGGCCAAATTTACAAATTAATATCAGATAGCTATTGTCAATTAAAAAAAAAACTCGACAGTAAAACGTCACTTTGCGGGTTTCCGAACGGCGGCCAATTCCAATTTGCATGGCTAATGCCTTCGTCACCGCGAGACAGATTATTTTATTTCTGAACGAACGAGTATAGAACTTTCTTTTTTTTTGTTGTCTTTTTGTCATAGATAATTTTTGAATTTATTTTTCATTGAAATATTTTCCAGCCTTTCGGTATTTTACAAGATGCATTTTGGAGAGTGTGCGCAGGAATTGCATTAGTTGATTCCGCCATCGGACAATCGTACGGCGAATATCCACCCTTGCGTTGCTGTAACCTCCACGGTCCGGACAAAGAGTTTTGCCTCGTCGTTTATACCGCGTACATCGAAGGACTGGAACAATTTGCCATTTGATTATAACTTAGGTGTCTTCATCATCATCATCATCAGCCTTTCAATGTTCCTTTTGGTTCTAGGACATGCCGGTTTTCTCACGATGTTTTCCTTCACCGTTTTAATGAAATAAATTACACAAAGGAATGCGCCTGGTTGGGTTTGAACCCGTCACCTACAACTCGTAAGTCGGGGCCGTTACCACTCGGCCACCACTGCTCTGCATATGGGTAGTGGTCAAGCGCAATCACTACCCATATTTCCATTTTAAAATAATCAATCAGTCCCCTGGGTTATTCCATATTTGGAGTCAGCCCTCTTGATACTATTACGCTATTCAAATTCTCAAATACCTACTATCATTCCACATTGAAAATATCAAAAAAATAAATGGTGCTAGACCGACACCGAACCCAAAAATGTGATTAAAAAAATTTTTGTCTATCTGTCTGTCTGTCTGTTTGTTCAGGCATCACGCAAAACAATACCGGTTCGATTACGATGAAACTTGGTATAATTATTCTTTAATATCCTGGGCACCACACTGGGTACTTTTTATCCCGGAAAAGTATACACAATAAAAAACAAACTTAATTTTGCGGTTCGATCCCTAAGCCCGATTACTGGACCAACCTAAAATAATAAGTTTGTCGCAGGTTACGTCACCCGTTTCTATTGTAATTAGCCACAAAAGGCCCACGCCGAGACAAAAGTATTAATACCGGTAAGTATGCTCGATAGATAACGTTCTACACAAATAGCACTTTACACAAAAAACTTCATTGATAAGTTTAGTCGTTCACGCGAACGAAGTTGCGGGCACAGCTAGTTTTCAAATAATATTAATGAAAAATAACTTACCTATCTATATCTATAAAAGAAGGTACTGTTTGACATGTCAACGCACAGATACGCACGCACACACTCTTTTTATTACCCGACTGCGCCAGAAGCAGGGTTATGTTTTTCGAGAGTATGTATGTTTATATAATTGTTTGGCACAATCTGCAGCCTGAACGGCTCAATGGATTTTAGCTTGAGAGGTGTCGTTAGATTCGTATTTACTGTGAGAGTGACACTAGGTATACCCAAATAAAAAGAAACAAAATGGCACATTTTTGGCGCCAAATTCAAATGTTTGGCACGCTCTGCGGCCTGAACGGCTTGATGGATTTTAGTTTGCGAGGTGTCGTTAGATTTGTATTTACTGTGAAAGTGATATCGTAATAAAATAAAACTAAATAAATAATAATTAAAAACGGTAATTTAAAAAACTAAAAAGACCGACTGCTTTTCTGAGTATTCATGAAAAAGCACTAAAACAAGAAAGTCGTTGTAACCGATTGCACTTAACTATATAATATTTTAAATACAAGATAAATTGTAGCAATCGGGACCCATTCTAGAAAGTCACCCGTCTAGTCAGTAGATAGGCGAGTACTAGAGGGGATTTCCCAAAATTCACAGAAAGATGAAACAAAAGCTAGTCAATAATAAAGAACAAGGCTAAGGGAACGAAGCCAGGCAGTTTTGTAAGTTATCAGTAGCGTTAATTAAGCCGCGTAATTTACGCTTTTCATCCAAGAATCCTGTGGTTGAAGAGTGAGGAGACCAAAGAAAGATGGATGGATTGTGTGCGGAGTAGTATGAAAGAAAAGGGAGTTAGGGATAGAATGATGGGTGACAGGACAGAATGAAACAAAAAATAGTTACGCCGACCCCAAATAACACGGGACCCCAAGTCATTTATGAGATGTCAGCCAACCGTAGGGGGGCAGCAGGGTCGAAGCCTACTGGAGCCATGGGTTATGTTAAAGTGAACCCCGGGGTCCTGAAACGAAGGCAAAGAAAGAACAGGTGTGTATTTTTAGTCAGTTAAAGTCTGACACTATCTTCCGCTCCAGCCAAGGGCGGGAGATGTCATTGGACGATTTTTCTACCTAAAAAAAATAACACGGGACAAGAACAAGAAAATCACGGTGATACAATGTAGAGTTAGTAACTACAAAATATTTCTCTAGAATATAAAACTCAACTCGGCACTCATTTGATTTCAAACTTACCTATTTTATGCTATAAGTAAAGTAATATTGATATTGTGAACGAGCATTTAAGTAAATTATTATTAGCTGTAAAACTGTAAATATCCGCTAGTGATAAGGAATCTTTATCTCCAGTGCATAAAATGTTGCGATAAAATAGAATTGTTTTAATTAAACACTTGAAACAAAGACTCTGTGGGTGTATCTGTTATAGTATGTCAACACTTGTATAGGTTTGACCATGATTCGCTTTTATATCACTGATAAATGATATTTTGCAAATAGGATTTAAAAAATAACTTTTACACGTCAATATATTTTTTTTCGTCAAGTTAAACTAGATGAGGCCGGTGTTTCCTAGCTGACTACCCTGAGAAGAAACACCGAAACAAACAAAAGGGTCAAAGGTCACTCTTTTAAAGTCCATACAGTAAAATACCTGCACCGTTAAATTTTGGTCGTTTTAATCCTGTGGAGGGTCAATTCGGTACATGAAACACTATCGATTTGTAAATATAAAAGTAAAAAATTAAGTACTTTTTTTTCTAAAAGTCTAGGTAATATACGCATGTACGAAATTTTTTTTTTTAAGTAAACGAGTCAATGACCTTGTAGGTAGTTGTCGGTCGTTGCGTACTAACTACCTACAGTTCATTGGCCTCGCTCAGCTGACGTTTACTTAAAGAAATTAATTTTGTATATGCGTAAATTAATTCGAGTTTTAAAAAAAGGTACTTTATTTTTTAATTTTCTCTTTACAAATCGATAGTGTTTCATGTACGAGTACCTAATCGACCCTCCGCGGGATTTAAACGACCAAAATTTAACGGTGTATTTGTAATGGTCAAATCACATGAGAATCATGCAGATTTGACTAAGATGGTATTTTGAAGAAGGAACCACACAGATTTGAGTGGACCTATCCAGTCAGTGCAAGCATTTGTCAGTATTCGCAAAGCTCAACTCAGGACTATTAAGGAGCTCAACGACTTGACGAACAATACCAAAAAAAGGTCATTTAGAATAATTATATTTTGTTTTATGGTGAATGCGGAAATGACCCATTATAAAAACTTGTAAAATAAATATACTCGTAATTTGTGCTAATTCTGCATTCCTTCTTCTAGACATGAGGCCTGAGTCCCAGCAGTGGGTAATTATGCTGTAATTGAAGAAAATGGGTTATTTATAATTAAATACTTGTTCGAACCCTTCTTATGCAACAGTTCTGTACCTATATGATTCAACGATACCATGGCATGAAAGGATTTGAATATTTGATGCGTTTAAGGCATTTATAAGTTTCTGTATAAGTTTAGGTTTAACATTAAACCTATTTATAGTTATCGAGCAGAACGGCCAGCTAATGAACTGTAACTGTATAGTTTATGAATCCAGATGGCCATGAAATGATTCATAACTTTACTCATTTTGTAGGTCACTATAATATCGTGAACGGAGTAATGAACTAATAATTTTGTTATTTTTAGCTTTTCATTAATCTCAGCTGTAGAATGGGCGTATTTCTTGTTGTATTTTGTTAAAAAAGCCTATTGATCCTGGGTTTTTTTTTGGGTCGGGCTTATTTATTATTTATCATACAGTGTGCCCAAAACTACTTAGAAGTACTCCATTATCGTGGAAGCGTTTACAACTCACTAGTGTATGTATTTTATTTTTTATAAACTAGCACTTGACTGCAATCCTACCTGATGGTAAGCAGTGATGCAATCGTTGATGGTAAAGCGCACTAGTTTATTAAGAGCCTATTCACTCTAGCCTTGAAGATGCCTAAATTATAATTGGACGGAAAAACCGTAGCAGGCAAATTGTTCCAGTCCCTTGATGTACGCGGTATAAACGACGAGGCAAAAGGCTTAGTCCGGACCGCGGAAGTTTCAACAACGTAAGGGTGGATATTCGCCGTGGTTGTTCGATGGTAGAAAGGAGATGGCGGTATCAAGTCTTGCGATTCTCGCGCACACTCTCCAAAATGCATCCTGTAAAACACCGAAAGGCTGGCTACTCTACGCCTGTGCTCGAGTGTGAGTTTCATGTTTGTGAACATCATTCTACACTACATCTCTGCACTCTGAAGAACCATGAAAAATGCCATTGACGACGCTAGAAATGGAAGAAAGAAAAAAAACCATTGATTCGAGAAGAAGAAGAAGAACATACTCAAGATATCCTGACCTTAGAACAACTCTCTGTAGGCCATAAAAATATTTTGTTCTTTGTGGGTATCGGACCCGCGACACGTAAAGCCGATTGCTCAACCACTGCACCGAGTTGTGCTATTAGACTTTGCCATAAAGTGTGCCTAAAGCCCTGAGGGTACATTTGAGCCCTCCTAATGTTCGCCTTTTAATAATAATAGTCATAATTTCGAATTGTGTGTCGAATTTGGCTTATCTATATTGAAATGAGCACAAGTATGTGCTCGAATACAGGGTGCAAATTCCGTTAAGAATTTGAGCAATTTCGCGGTTCTAGAATGAAAAAGGACAATTGAAAGACACAGTTGCGGTTTTAGTCAGTTAAATTCTGACACGTTCTCTGGCTCCCCCTTAGAGTGAGAGTCATTGGATGATATCCCACCTCAAAACAAGAAGAGTGCTTCTTTACTCTCATAGTTCAATAAGATTGCATTCCAGCAGTATTGAGTTGAAGTCAGGGGTAGGCCTAATGGGTCGACGCGCTTCCAGAGACACAAGGTGTCATACCATCAACACACGTAATTTATGATTAGAACTTTGTTCAAACTGGCAATTGACAGCCATCACGAATAGTAGGAAACCAGAAAATCTGACAACTGTCTCACCAAGAAGCTTGACTGACACCTCATTGGTGAGACTATGTTGTCAGATTTTTACCTAGATTGTTATGTATGTAGATTGTAATTGGGTTGTGAAGATCAGATAGGCTGTCGCTTCATTTAAAATATTGGCATCCAGCTACCATCGGTTTGACTGAAAACCGAAACCAACTTAAAAAAAAAAACGGCTCAAACGGCGGAAATCGGCTAGAATAGATGAAATTAATAATTTTGCATGAAATTAATAAGTGATGATTTGTGTTCGACGGCGAACGTACGCTTTCCTAAAAGTAACCTATTTATTCTAGACATAAAGATCCCCTAGGTTGTAGCTATCAGGAAACACAAAATCTGGCAGGGAATTTCACTCTTTAACTGTTGACCAAATTCTATTCCTCAGTTTAAATGTTCCCAAAAAATGTTTAGATACTTATAATTTTACGACGTCACTAAGCAGCAGGTACCTTTATATTGAGCTACTTGAAGATGTCGCTCGTTAAACATCTTTCGTTGTTTTAATTCTTATCTTACACATTGTAAAAGATTTCTGACAGCAGCAACAATTATTTAAAAGGACCAATTACCTTTCCGCAAATCAGCAGAACTCCATTTGTGGAGGGGATTCGTAAATGTGATGAGCGACAGATCTTACCTTCTAAAAATGGAAATTGCTTTAATTGACGTAATGTGTATCAGCCTTATGGACAAAAACATAAGGTTTATTTTCCTTTGGTACTTCTCGTGGCGTAATTCGGTCGAATTTGTTTTGACCATAAATGGTAATGCGTTTACGTTTTAAAACGTTTTCGTGCCCTTGAGGTCTTGTACTAAAAGGTCTACAATGAGTTCACATTCCTATCCGTTTGAATTAAGAAGTTTTTATTGCTGACAATAATATTATTGTTTCGGGTAGGTTCTTGGGGAAGGGAAGGTGTCTCCATATGAATTTTACATGGCAATTCTACTTTGTAAAATACTAGTTATACACCGTTAAATTTTGATCGTTTAAATCCCGTGGAGGGTCGATTCGGTACATTAAACACGATCGAATTGTAAAGATAAAATTAAAAAATAAAGTATTTTTTTTCTAAAACTCGAGTTAATATACGAGTCAATGACTTTGTAGGTAGTTGTCGGTCGTTGCGTACAACTACCTACAGTTCATTGGCCTCGCTCAGCTGGTGTTAAGTTGAAGAAATTATTAAAGGGCCGGTTGTAGTCACTGACTATTTTATATACAGGCAGGGTCGAAGCCTGCTGGGGTCAAGGGCCGTGTTCTGAGAGAAAGGCTCAGCCCCGGCACTATAGGCAACGAAGGAACGGGGTAGGTTTTTAGTCAGTAAGAGTCTGACACTACTTCCCGCTCCACCCAAGGGTGGGATTTGTCATTGGATGATTTTACCTACCATAACAAAAAAACTCACCTAGGTCTATGTCGACTTTGCGGCTCCAAAACAGCGGTTATATTTTTATTAAAAAAAAATCAATAACTCTCCATGATTTTTTGCGAGGCCCTTTAAAAAAAACAAGCTTTTTTTTTATAACTTTCAAACATTTCCGTAACGTAATCTCGTAGATATACACGTTCGAAATCGTATTCGTATTATTAGGGTCAGGATCGCGATTTCTTTTATCAAGCCAGCTAATTTATATCATGTTTCGATTTTTGCCCGGCGCTTGATCACATAGTCAATTTTAATAAAATATTTTTTCACGGTGTTCTCTTTTATATTTGTGGATTTCCAGAGGTTTCATAAAGATCAAAATGAATAGAACCTGGCCTTAAACTTGTGTTCCTTTAGTCGCCTTTTAGTTCTAAGGCTGCGGCTCTTTCAGAGAATCCCGCAGATCAAGAAAATGTTTTCTTGAGATAATTTTCTACTTTCCCGTGGGTGTAGTTGTAGTTGAACAAATTGTGTCATGGTCTTGCAACTTTGTATAATTGTATTTGTCACCTTATTTTTATTTTATTTAAAATACATCTGTTTTTTTTTTTCACTTTTTATTTCCGTTTTTTTTTTTATTTAATTCATTATTTCCCAAGAGGACGCCGGCGTCCGCACACCTATTGTCTTTCTATTGTGTCTCTAATTACGATATTCAACAGGTTAAATCTTTTGGCACCCTTCACCGTTTCGGCATCTTTATATCGACACTACCACCGGCCCACGCTGAAAACCAGCGCAGTGAGCTTATCGCATTACGCGTGAGGCCATAGCTTTATGCTGAGCGTTCCGCCTTTTGCGCGGATGTTCGATAATGATTATGTTTGATAGCTAGTTTTAAGTTCGCGTCATTTTGCGTAAATAAACTGTTTTTCTTTCTTTCTTTCTTTTTTCTACATCGACAATAACGTGTACTACTAAGGAACCTAACCAAAGCTTTACTACTGATGTAAGGCCTACAGTCATTGGCATCATTTGACGATTAACAAGTTAAACACATAAAATCTTACTCCTACTAAAATACCTATTAATAAAATCAGCGATATTAGACGGTTTTAGTTGTCAAATAAAATGGATTAAGATTACCATTGAACAGACGTGACGTGGTTAGAAAGGACATAAAGAGCCCTAAAACGGAGGGAATTGTACTTGAAACGGCAATGGATATGGTAACAGTTCTGTTTTGGCGGTAAATAGCCATTTTGATTCAGATAAAGGCTTTATTTTGTGGCAAACATTGACGTCATTGCTTTACTGGAAAGGTTAACTATTCGTAATGAAAGAAATGTGATCTAGTCGAATGGTAGACTTTAAAATAGAATGCTATAGAAGTGGACATTATTAAGCTTTGTAAAATCTAAAAAGATTTTAGGCTAACTTAAGTGGTGGTAGGTAGGGCTCATTGCCCGCAGAATAGAAGGTCGATGGGGTCGAAAGGTCCTGGAGTGACAACCACGTGCTGTGAGACGCTGCGTTGGTAGGTAAACCGATGAACTTGGGCCCTAGTCTACTATTTTCATAATACAGATAGATCCCATTGTCATTTTGCTAAAAGTTCGTAATCTGTTAATTCATAATGGCCGGTCATTGGTCTGTTAGCGGTCTCGTAGTAGAATTATGGTACGACCTGTCTTGTAACGAATTAAAAGTGATGACTGCACAATGTCGTTCTAATAGTGGGTCACTGATTAAAAGAACTGGCTTTTTTTTTGTTAAATTGAAGTAAATGTTTTAAATTTGAATTAATTTACACGCTTGCCACAGGCTTCGGACCGAATACCTATAGTACCCCAGTATACATAGCTACCTACTTGCAACAGCACCCTAAAGTTTCAAGGCCCATGACTATTACGGTAACCCAACACGGATACACTGGATCAACGGTTAATCTAATCATAATAATTACAATTGTTAAGTTACGTTAGCAGAATTAGTTGCTAAACGATAGTTTTAGATTAGTTATAATTTGTTGCATTTGCATTAAATTAGTAGTGGTGACCCAATTTTGGGCCAGCCAGGTGCATTACGTTTTGTAATTATTTCATCACCACTGATTTCAAAGCTGTAAAAAACATTGAGAGGAAACCGGTATTTTCAAGAACAAGTTCCAGATTGGCTGAAGTGGCCTCTTCTTTCATGGGGTACTTACTGTTTAAAATATTCTAACAAAATACCTCTACACATATTGGAACTCATTTTATCGAAATTTAAATCTTGTATTAAACGCACACTATTCAGGCAAGCACATTATAAGTTGGAGGAATAGCATCAACCTTATAATTTTCCCATTGCTGGGGCTCAGGCCTCCTCTCTAGGAGAGATAATGGGCCATAATCCACCACGCGGGCCCACTGCGAGTTGGTGGATGTCACACGTCTTCGAATTTTTGGTTCTAAGACAGTTTCCTCACGAAGTTTTCCTTCACAGTTATACCGTTCAAGAAAGGTAAAAATACTTGGGTCAATGCTCGTCCAGCTTCACTACCACTAGGATACCCTAGACAAATTAATTAATTACTTTTTTATTCTATTATAATATAGAATATAATGAAAAAGCATTTTTTTTTTTAAAGTTTGTAAATAGGTGTTGGTACCTCCTCATATTTACAAACTCTTGGAGCAATATACGGTCTTAGGTTACTATTGGACTTGTTTGACATAAATGAGTAGGATACATATTTGAGATTCGGCTGTGACGTTTCGAGTCCAGGTTTTCTGATTGAAATGTTAGCGCGTAACGTATCTTCCGTTATAATAATTATATCAATGGTAGTGGGTCACATTAAAACGCCTTAGAAAAGACGGGCAACATGTCAATGGTGTTACCCGAACCTTTAACTGTTATCAAATTGAACACATACATACATTAATCCTTATAAAATATTTAAAATATTATACCAGCATAATTAAACAATAACTGTAGCCTAAAACAAAACATTTGAATCACAATCACCGTTATTATTCTTAATCCGAATGAATACATGAATACGGTAGGTAAATGAGTACATTAGTACAAATATGGACGCACTGGTTTATTATAATGAAAACATTAGCATTATTTTAGACTGTGGCCGTAGTCAATATTTGGATTTAATTACTTGTTATTTTTTTATATATGGTAACTTGTTTATAAAGTATCTACTAGCTTTATCCAGCGGTTTCCCTAGCGTGATGAAAAAAAAAATACTACGGAACCTACTCCCGGGATAAAATGTTTATCCAACAAGCCGTGGTCCGGACGGTTACTGGACGGTCGGATGGCGAGCTACCCATTGCTCGCCGTCCTTAATCCCGCACCAACGGTGGCCGTAAATCAGGAACTATACATTGATTTTAAATTAGATGAACCAAAATGACAGCAGTGGACAATGCCCAACTGTCAAATAACAATGCTCAACTGTCAAACAACCATTGTTATAGCTGTCACTTTAGTCCATCTAATAAAAAATCATAGTATAAATCCCTGCTGCGCCTGGGGCTTGAGGGCCGTTGCCTCACGCGTGCGGCCTCCTCCTTTACGCATTACGCATTACTGCTTCGCAGAATAAGGCGACCGCCTGCCACTCCTCGTCGCTTCGGATCATGGCCTGTACTAAGGTCTGGCGTGAGATATCGTTGTCCGATCTATTTCGGTACCAAAATTAATTAAAATTTGCGATTTAGGCGATAAAATGTAACAGACAGACGTGCAAACAGAGTATCTTTTGCATTTAATATTATAAATGCTAAAGTAACTCATTTTGCATGCAGTACAGAGCTATGACTCATTGCTAAAGTACGTTCATTCAAGTGTAGCATTGTACAGGCGACTACGAGTCGGTGAGTAGCACTATAACCTTGAGTTGGCCCAACGTCACTACGTGTTTGCTACTACTGATTCTGTTATTATCATTTACCGTGTGGTTTACTGTACTTTTGGCGAAATGATTTAATATTTATATGAAAATCTTGATTCATAGTATTTGTTATCGAACACTAATAAACGGCTGCCACCGATTATTATGAAACTTGTAATAGGTATAATTATTAGGTCTGAAAATAGGTGGCCTATTTTTAGCCTCCTAGCCCAACCTCCCATTTTTTTTTAATAATTTATATAACAACAACGTTTGCCGGCTGTTACTGTAATAATAATAAAAATCTTGTGTCACATTGTGTAAGTCTTGTGTTTGTTACTAAACTCCTCCGAAATGGTTTTATTGATTTATATGATTTTTTTTTGTGTCTATTTGGTAGGTCTGAGAATCGATTGTAGACGGTAGTACGACGAAACAGAAAGGATCATTTTTAAATAGTTGCATACGAAGTCGAAAGACTGTATAAACTGACAGCACTCCTAATCTCATTCCTACACCATCATCATAACTCTCATCCACACACACACGCACACACACACACACACTCACTCTCATTATAACACTCACGCACACAACATTTAACTGGAATTCGATATGAGTATTTATTATTAAGTATCACTTTTAAATTATTTTTGCTTTTATTATTATTATTTTTTTCTTATGTTCGTGTTTATTTTTTATTTTTAAAATACTTGTGTCGTTCTCTCCTTTTTTTTTTTATTTATTCATTAACTTCACTATTAGTTTGATTTTGTTTTATAATCACCATGTATACTTATATAGAATAATCACCTTTTGTATATATAGAATTTGTACAACTCTGATCCCCACGATACAGACTAACGTCTAGTTTGGGGATCACCGTTAACATTCATGTGTAATGTATTTGATTATTATTAAACTTATTAAACTTATTATTATAGCGACACAGTCAATTTAGTGACAAAGCTCCCTAGCTAAGATGAAAAAAAAATAGATAGACTTTCTACACCCATTTTTTGGCAATTTATACACCTTTAAAGTTATCAGTAGTTGCGTACTAACTATCTACAGTTCATTGACCTCGATCAGCTGACGTTTACTTAAAGAAATCAATTTCGTACATGCGTAAATTAATTCGAGTTAAAAAAGTTCTTAATTTATTTTTCATTTTTATCTTTACAAATCGATAGGGTTTCATGTACTGGATCGACCCTCCGCGAGATTAAAACGACCAAAATTTAACGGCTTCTGAAAAGAAGGCTGGGCCCCGGTATGAAACCCAACGAAGGAACGGGGTGGGTTTTTTTAGTCAGTAAAAGTCTGACACTATCTCCCGCGCCGCCCAAGGGTGGGAGATGTCATTGGATGACTTTTACCCACCGAAAAAAAAAACCCTTTACCCCCATCCCCATTTTTTTCTTGATAATTTATATGGCAGATTAACATTTGCCGGGTCGGCTAGTAAATTATAAGAAATAATTTTAATAAATAAGCTGCCTTGCTACCTTCGTGCAAAGTTGCTGAACGACGTATGAAAATGCGACCACTCAGGATTTTTTTCTTAAAATTATTTTACATGTAAAAAAATAACGGTAAAGTTAAACCTCGTGAGGAATCCGGCACATACTGGAACCAAAAAATAATAATCGAAAACGCACTGTGGTCGCGTGGTGGATTACGGCCTAATTCCTCACTCTAAACTCAAGCTTACTATCCTAGACAGCAAGCTTGAGTCCCACCTTGAGTCACCTTAAAAGAGCAGTGAGAACTTCCCATCTAAAAAAGAAAGGAGACAGATACGCTTTCATACAATCATGGGCCCGGGTAGTAAAGAAATGAAAGTGATGTCAGTTAGTAGCTTATATCTTTTCAACCATTTGCTGAACATTCTGCGGAATTTATGAGTCAGAGAGAAGAGTTATAATAGATTTAGTAAAAGTGAGGTTATGCAAGATATTAAGTTTTGATTGACAGTACCTATTTATTTATTAAAGAGAGTATTGCAGAATATTAAAATATTAAACAACCCACAATTCATATATTTAGAGTAATGTTGTATTTTTATTGAGGTGGGAAATCATCAAATGACTTCTCCAGATCTAGGGTACAGGAGGAGGCCGACCGCATCAGGCAACGGCGCACACACCACCGCCACCGACGGTATTTCGATCCCAATTTCCAGCACCGTTGGCGCGGGCTTGCGGACGGCGAGCAATAGGTAGTTCGCTGTCTATCCGTCCGGTAACAGTCTGAACCGCGCCTAAGTCGTTGACGGCGCGCACTGTTCCCGCGCGCCTCAAGGAGTTGTCAGCAAATTGTAGGGGCCTAGGAGGGTCGAAGCCTGCTCTGGGGCCTTGGGGAAGTATGAAAATGCATACCAGGGCCTCGGAATCAAGGCAATGAAGGAACAGGGTAGGTTTTTATTCAGTAAGAGTCTGGTACTAGCTCCCGCTCCGCTCAAGGGCAGGAGATGTCTTTGAATGATTTTACCTACCACAAAAGCAGGTAAAAAAGCAGGTAGGGTAGAGTGAAGTGGCGCGCCAGACTTTCACTTACTAAAACACGTCTCTATCCTTCAATTGCACTTACTTTTTGGAACCGAAAGGTCAGTTTTCAGAAACTACCCGCGACCCCAGCGGACTTCGACCTCGTTGGGCTTCTATGATTTTGCTGACATCTCTTTGAGGCGCGCGTGTGAAATACTACGTGTCGTCGACGACTCGGACACGGTCCGGACGGTTAGTAGACGGCCGGAAAGCGAATTACTCATTACTCATCATCCTGCTGGCTGGTAGTCGGGGTCAGGGTCTCAGTGGATGGGCTGTGAGAGTGTCCGTTTCCTCACGCGTGCTGCAATCAAGGAGATTGCAGCAATCTCCTTCGCTAGTATTACTGCTGCGCAGAAGTAGGCGACCACCGCTTATTTCTTCTGTCCTGTTTTTCGAGTGGTCCACACAATGATGACCCGGGCGTTTCTTCCACCTGAATCTGGTATAGGTACCTCTCGAATTTACCACGTCCGGGGAGGACCTATGGAAGGTAGGGACGTCGTGACGTCTCTCCAGCCATTCCTCAAAGAAGGGACTTAAAAGGCAATAGTAAAGGAAAGGGTCATGTTTAATATAAAATAAAACAGTTTACATATATATTTTTTTTTCATAAACACCATGCAAACCAACAACATCCATTTCGAGGCATAATCCACCATTGAATAATTATGGTGACCGGTTCGTGATGCAATAGAACGACCACAGTGGAGATCAATACAACTGTGGTCGATTTATATTGTTTCATCAACAGACGACCTTTGAGCAAAATCCTAAGGTTGATAAATGTAGTCACTTACGATTACCTGAAACATGGGAATAATGGTTTATAGGGTTTATTCAGCAAATTATGACCTACTGAAAAATATTCTGTCAGTTTTGGAATTTAGTAAAATGTAAATAATCTCAATGTTCTCCAAAAATATATTTTTATTTGTTAATATAACGGAGAAAGAAAACGGTGAATTGTAGTAGATGCTGATTAATTAAAAAATGTGGGGTGATTATACTTACAGGTTGTGGCACCATTAAGAGAGATCACTGACAATATCATTTCAAAATACATAGGTCGTCGAATAAGTGCATTTCAGCGATTAATCTGGAGTGCTTAGATGGTGTATAGAAAATATTATACTCCAGACGTAGTACAATAACAACGATTATATTTAGGAATTTTAAAATAGCTTTTTATTTGTGACGTCTCCGTCAGTATATCTCATCGACATAATAACTCTATGCCTTTTAGCAGCAACCTCTTCCGTACTCTGCCGTGACGGAAGAGGTTGCAGCTACAAGTCATCATACTACAAAGAACCGAAGAGTACGAGACTAGTGATTAGGTATGCGTTCAATATATAAAAACGAATTTAAAAGCTGATTTCGAAAATATTTTTATCGTTTTCTCTGTCTAAAAAATCTGTTTTTTAAAACCGGCCTAGCCAAACTATATAAAACAACCAATAACATAAACAACCAAACTAATCAGAATGGGCAAAAAAAAAAACCACTGAATACTTAAATGTAGCTGGAGCTAAGAAAGGTCAAATGAATTTTGTGAATAGCCAAATGCAAACTGACCAATGAATAAAACATCGCTTTTTCTCTTTATAACCAAACTTAACATAGCGGAATATAAAAGACAGTGCGAATCGCACAATTCAGATTTTTTTGAAAATACAAAGCAAACAATATCATCTTTATTTTTAAGTGCTTAAGACTATTTTCGAGAATACTGCTATATTTTATTTTATGCTTTATTGTTAGGCTAAACGTTACTAAAACCGAATATCTAAAAACAGAAAATGTATTTTGAAGTCTCATATCGGATAAATATCCGTATGTACTCAAAGCCAAAAATGTCCATGTCTACGACTAATCATACATAAAGTAGAAAGAAGTAATATAAGTCTGGTCTACACAAATTAAAAAAATACCACCATATAATAAACTAGGTACCTATACAAGTTCCTTGGAATAAACTATTTATCGATTGTATACCTAACCTAAAATAGGTTACTCATGACTAAAACTTATTTTTTAGGTATCTCATTTTCCTCGGTGGAACTAAGGCTAGATTTTTTCTATTTTGAAATAGAATTATATAACGATTTTTTAAGAGCATATCTCAATCACTTACATTTTTGGCCCAGAAGTCCCCGTCTCCTTTGCCCTATAATAGGGATAATCTTTTTTGTTAGATGGGAAATCATCCAATGCTATATTTCTAACTCTAAAGTTGACCGGGAGAGCGTGTCAAACTTTATCTGCCTAAAACCCACTCCTATGTCCCCTCTTTACCTTGCGTTCCAGGGCTCCGAGGTTCACTTTTATATAAGCCATGATCCCAGTAGGCTTCGACCCTGCTGGGCTGCAGACATCTCCATGAGGTGCGTGTAGAATACTACGCGCCGTCGACGACCCAGGCTTGGTCCGAACGGTTACCAGACGGGATCATAAATATATCTTATAATCATCATCATTTCAGCCCAAAGACGTCCACTGTTGGACGTATGCCTTCTCCAAATATCACCACAATGAACAGTCCTGTGCGTCTCGCATCAGTCGCGTCGAGGTCATCGGTCCACCTTTTAGGAGACCTTATCTTATTATACAACTTCTATAAAACAATTTCTACGAAAACGCGTCACCTTATGCTTATCACATTGTCACATCGCATCAAAGTCAAACCCAAAATCGTTTATTTTACATAGGCCTACATGGGCACTTATAAAACGTCAGAAGCTAGCACACAGTTCCAATTGGTCGTTTCCTATGGAGAAATACCGGCAAGAAATTCCATGGTTACTCTTTAAAAAAGGTGATTGTTTCTACAACATTTTCAAATTACAATATTAATAGATATAAGAGGACAATGTAGACCAGTCAGCTTTGTACCCAAAAGTACAATAAAAATTGTAATCCTTGAATCCGCGGAGTCTACGGTGTTCTCACATTCACATTATATTAAAATATTATATATGGGTTTAAAGAATCTTTATTTCTCATAAGAACATTACAATAGTTCACTTATATGAGAAATACAATTTACATTAAACAATTTGTCGTCTAGTGACGAAGCATGGTACAGTTAGTTAGATATTTATTTAGCTATATATATGTATATATATTTAGGTACATGAAAATAAATTTCACTTTAACATTTAACTTAACTACTAATATGCTTACTTCCTATTAGTTTAGTCGACCGTTTATGGGCAGATTTTCTAAAATTATTATAAATTTTATTTACATTGGTCGAAGAAAATTATGAAAGGTTTAGTCTATATATATTTTACTTCTATTCAAAACGGAACAAATATCAATCAAAACTGTAAAAATGTTAAGCATTTTGAAGTTATTAATTACACTAGTTTACTTGCGCGTCGGTATTGGACAAAAACGTTATTGGTAACTACCTACAACATTGCGCTTGGGCTCGGCGTGTTTACGTTTGCTGGTGATAGTGTGTGTGACTTACGAAACTTGTAGTCTCGGAGTCCGCTGACTATTTATAATTTTATTGTTTCATCACGAAATTATGTCTTATAAATAATTATGACGTAGTTAGTGCTAATGTTTTCTTTGAAATAAGTATAAATAATAACGTAGCATTTTTTTTTTTTTTTTTTTTTTTTTTTTTTTTTAAGTTATTACTATGTTATGATTGTTTATTGTAGTAGAAAGTTTTGATTTATTACTTGTTTGTATTGTGTCCGTATTTAAATAACATCCATGATTACTATGTATTACATTCTTTTTTTTTGTTTATATATATATATATATATTTATTTTAAATTACCTTCTTTTATAATAAAGTCTCTTAGCTTTCTTTTGTAAATATTGATACTTTTACACTCCTTTATTTCATTCGGCAATTTATTTTATAATTGAACTCCTTCGTATAAAAAGTTCTTTTTTCCATATTTTACTGTCCTAGGAAAACGCAGAACTAATTCATTTCTGTTTCTTAAACTGTGTGTATACGTCTTTTTTATTAGTTTAATGTTGGTTTGTGTAGTATTATCTAAAATCTTTTTTACTAATATACAAGTATAGTATTTGTATAATTGAGGTAAATTAAAAAGTTTAGTTTTTTCATACAGATATTTGGTAGGTGTTAAAAAATCGTAACAATACAACCGTTTTATAATTTTGCTTTGGGTCCTCTGTAGGCAATTCAGGTTAGTCTTGGGAGCCGATCCCCAAATTTCAATCAGGTATTCTAAATTAGATTTAACTAGGGAATTGTAGATGATGCGTTTTATTTTAGATGGTAAGCAGTTTCCTATTTTGCGCAGAGCCCCAGAAAGTGAAACAAGTTTGGCCCTTACGTGATTGATATGGGGTTTCCAAGACATTTTATCATCTAATAGTAGTCCAAGGTACTTTTCGGTGGAAGACTGTTTTATGGTTAGATTATTAACGATCAAAGGGGCGTGGGGTGGAATATTTTTATTTTTTGCTGCAAATATCATATATGACGTTTTAGAGGTATTAATAGTAAGTAAATTATACAGAAACCACTCATTTATAATGTTTAAATCGTTTTGTGCCTCACTAATAACATCGTGAATAGATTGACCAAAGTAAAATAGGCTTGTATCATCAGCATATAGAGCCAAATATCCTGTTAACCCAATTTGGTTAATGTTGTTTACATAAATGAGAAATAATGGTGGTCCAAGAATTGACCCTTGTGGAACGCCACATGTAATTTTTTGGGGAGTACTTTCGTAATTACCAATTTTAACAATTTGTAACCGGTTTGATAAATAAGATTCGAACAAGCTGTAGGCTGTTCCAGTGATACCCAAGTTAATCAGCTTCTGTAAGAGTTTTGAATGCGAGACTGTATCAAACGCTTTTTTTAAATCTATAAAAATGCCTAGGCCTACATTTCTTTTATCTATATTATTTTTTATATTTGTAACCAGGTCAATAGTTGCCGATAAGGTGTTTGATTTTGATCTAAAGCCATATTGCTGGTCTATTAAGAAGTTTTTATCATTTAAGTAATCAATTAAGCGGTTGTAAATAATTCTCTCAAAGATTTTGGATATCACTGGAAGCACAGAAATTGGCCTATAATTGCTAGGGTCCGTTTTAATGCCCGACTTGTAGACAGGAGACACTTTTGCTATCTTCAGGCTATCTGGAAATACACCTCGGCTTAGGCATTCATTAACGCAAGTAACTAAGGGTATAATGATAGCATTTTTTACACATTTTAATGCTTTTGTGCTAATTCCATCCACACCCATGCTAGTGTCAACGTCCAAATTATCCATAATTTTAGCTACCTCTTCGACTGTACAAGGTCTGAATTGAGTAAGTGTTTTTGTGTGTTCATGCCCGTCTTTATACATTAGTGTATTACCTGAATTTGAATGATATTCCGATGGTATCCTATCAGCCAGCTCGGTGCCAATTGTGGCAAAATAGACGTTCAGTATATCACAGATTTTGTCACCTTCTGTTACAGTTTTTGCGTTTTCTATAAGTTTTGGAGGTAAGGTATTAATTTTAATCTTATTTATAGCTAGAGAATTAATAGTTTTCCACATATTTTTTGGATTTTTACTGCATTTTTCAAATTTTTTATAATAGTAATTATTTTTCGCATTATTTATCTTCTTTCGTACTTTTTTTCGTTCCGTTAAGAACTTCTTCTTCAAGTTAACGTTTGGTTCTTCATGTTTTAATTTTTGCCATAAAGTGTTTCTGCTATTAATCATTTCAATAACTTCTTTGTTAATCCAGTCGTCTTTTGGCAAGTTCATTATTTTGAGCTTTTTCTTCTTGTTTTTTGCTATGTGTGATACAATAAAGTCTTCCAGAAATTTGTAGTCATCATTTTTTCCTGTGTATGAAGCTTCACTAATACTTTTATATAAATTTTCATAATCTATTGCCTCATATTGAACCTTTTGCTTAATTTTTGGCTTGTATTTGAAAATTTTTAGATAAATTTGTTTATGGTCGGACATGGCTGAGTGCAGAATAACGAAATGAAAGGATTGTTTTTGTAAATCTGTTGCAACATGATCCAGGATAGTATTTGTGGTCATAGTTTGTCTCGTCGAGTAGTATTTATCTATTTTATTTAGAATATCGTAACCAGTTTCTTCGAGTTCTGTTAGGTAACGAGTGACGCATGTGTTCGAATCTAGAAGGTCCAAGTTGAAATCGCCGAAGACGATCGATCTTTTTCTAGTTTCCAGTTGCAAGATGTATCTTTCAAGGAACTCTGTAACATTTGAACTGCCTGGTTTGTAGATTCCTCCAACGTTCAGTGCATATTTGGGAAGATATACCCATAGGTAGTGGTTGCTATCCCTATAGGTGTTTTCTGTTACTTCAAAAAGAATATCTTCATGAATGTAGATAGATACTCCACCTCCCTTACTGTCATGTCTGTAATTATACGTATGTTTGTAGTTAGGTAGATTGTATAATTTTGCATCGTCTTCTGATGTTATCCAGGTCTCAGTTAATATTATGATATGTATAATAGAAGGAATAATTTTAAGGATACATTGTAATTCTTCCAATTTTCCTAAAGTGCGGATACTTCTTACATTAGCGTAGAAAAATTTGAGGGATGATGATTTTGAGGGTAGGTCTTCGTATTTATTGATTAATTGGTAAGTAATATTTCCTGGGCTATCATTTTTAGAACATCCGGGGTTAGCTTCTTCTAGTTTTTTGAATGGTATTCGTTTTTGGTTATAGTAGGTACTCCTTTCAGATATTTAATTTTTAGGTTAGTTTCCCCTTTTTTCTCACGCTCTTTAAGCTCAGTTTGGAGTTTTTGCATATAGGATCTTTGAGTTGGTGTTTGACCCGAATATATTTTTAAGGTCTTAGGCAGCTTTGAGCGATTCTTTAATAATTTTTTTGGAGCATCAGGAGAATCAAATACAATTTTTATTGGGCGCGGCTTATCCTCATTTTGTTTTCCTAATCTTGTACATGTTAAGGGTTTAGGGCATTCTGTGTAGGTTTGTGTTAGGATCTTATAAATTGTTTCGATTTCGCAATTGTTATCCGAGGGAAGGTTGATGTCCTCTTGCTCACTCAAACCCACCAATATTATGTTTTTTTCTCTCTGAATCCTATCTTGTATTTCAACAAAAAATTCGTGCTGTCTACCAAAATTAAAACCTGCTTCCCGGTTCTCATGTTTAAGTTGATGTAGTTCATCTTCGATGGATATAATTCTACTTTGTGTTATTTTATGTTCAGCTGTAATGTTTTCCACTGATTTATGTAGTTTTTTATATTCTTCTGTTAGGTTATCAGTCGTTAATTTCAGATCTTTTATATCTTGCCTAATTTCGTTCCGCATCTGTGCTATGTTTTCGATTTGTTCGGACATTGCTTCCTTTAGACAGGTCATCATTTCAGTCCGAAATTGGGCCAAGTCTTCCTTGAAATCACATAAAGTGTGTGGTTTTCTTTTTCTGGAGTCTTTATTAACTCGGCTTTCATCTTCATCCCCAAAATTCAGTAAATTAGGGGCTGATCCACCACTCGCACTCCCACCAAACATAATTGATTTTGATGGAGTTCGCTGTAAATTCATGTTGCCTAGCTCCCGGACTAGCAGCACAAAACCGGTTATAGGTTGTTATATTTCGCGTCCGCTGGTAAATTACTCATGCGATTTACGTAGTTTTTTTAAAATTTCACTTTACTTATAGCGACACAGAACTTAAATTAGTATAACTTTAGCAATAATATTTATTACTTTAATGATTTTTTAGCAAATATGACACATGCGTCCGCGCGCTTCGACACACGACGACGACTCGATATAAAATATAAACCTGTTAATAAATTAATAATGTACACAATAATAAATTACTAGTCAAATTGGTCGGCTATGTTTTATTTAATATAATAAATATTGCAAAAACTATGTCACAGGAGAGGATGAGGAAAAAAATCTATCAATATATAATATGAAGTTAAAACAATGATGGAGCAGTTAATAGACAAGTAGACAATAATGCAATAAAAGAGCTGCCCGGCAAGCCACATGTGCAGAAGTAGTCATTGCCAAACCAGCGTGTCTTCGACGTAGTCTTTAACCTTGTAATACGCCTTCTTGGCAAGGACTCGTTTAGTATGGGTTTTGAACTTTCCTTCACTAAGTTCGGTAACCGACTTATATCACATCTGTCAGTGGATGTCGGTCACGACGAACACCCTGTTACCGATTAGCTTCTGCGGTATGGGCTCGAGTGTAATATCCGTACGGAACTAATATCTGTAAGGTCTACAGATAGTTTCAAGGGTTACGCTTTAGTTTCTATGAAATATGTGATATCTAACCTACATCAAAGATATAATACATAACTGTGTGTGGTTAACACCAGAGTATATTATGCGGCAAATAAGTTGAACCATTTGTTATGGTTACGCGCAGCCCTCCACTTTGTTTGTGACCCGAAATACAGTTATAATTCTCGTCACACAGGTTGAACCATCATTACTGTCGACCTTGTATGTAAAGTAACCGATTTTCGGGACTTAATCGAAGTAGGGATACAGAAGTGGGAACTATAGCAAATGGTTCAACTTATTAGCCACGTATTAAGCAGTATTTTCTCGTCGACACACCACAGTGTCTCAAGACGAAAGTATTTCTAGGAAACTTGATCCTCACAACAGGTCCCATCAGAAGGCCTATAGTCACACAAAGGATAATGGAGAGGACCATGCTTAGTCTTTTCTTGCGTGATCAAATCAGCAGTAAAGATATCTGCAGGAAAATCATATTCGCAACGACGGATAGGACCGGCAATTGAGGCAATATTCCCGGCCTGTATAAAAAAAAAAACCTACAACAGTTTTTTTTTTTATTTATATTATTAACAGTAGTAGTGGTGCGTTGGTAGTAGTTGTTATGGTATTTTTTTGTTTTTATTTTTTTAATTTTTTTATTTTTATTAAACAACAACAACATTGTTACAATCATGTTAAGGTACCAACATAACATACCAACACAAATCATCGCGGGTTTAACATCGGCATGTAAAAAGCGACAACTCGACGCCGAAACATAAATTCAGACAAACAGTTGATTCGAGTATACGATACATACGTTATCATTCAAAAGATACTTTTTAGATCGCATTACAATACGCGTCATGTCCGTGAACGGGCGCTGTCAGTTGAGATTGGTTATTTCTTAGCTGCCAGTGGTTTCTTTATAATTTGTTTTTTTTTTGTCTTTATCTTATTCACATTGTTCTCACATAACAGCGACAAGAAACATGTAAACGAGATATTTGTAATACATAACATGATTGAAAAGAGTATGACATAGACGTAGATCTCTATGGAGAAGAATGTGCACGAAACTCTCATTCAAATTCTTCTCCATAGAGATCTACGCTTTGGAATGTGCAATTAGCATCATTTGTTCTGACAGACAGACTTCTTGATTTTTCAAAAGTGCCTGTAAATGGTTTATTTTAAATAAAATGCTTTGAATCGATCTAGTAATAATCCCATCCAACACACTTAAACAATTCTTTACATTTATTGCCTGATTTCCAAAGGTAAATCGTTTATATAACATGGTAGCATGCATTTCTTCGTCCGTGTTCTATAAACATTATTAGAATTGGGTACGATAAATGTGTTGAACCACCCAGTATCTGAATCTCATCCACATAAGGTGAAAAAAATACAGGCTGTTTATAATAAATCTTACATTCTTTCATCATCTAATTTACAGTTAACGCTATCTTCCAGACATTTTATTATGAAATAAAGTATGGTTTTCCGCTGAAAAAATAAACAACAAGAACGTTAGGGCCTGTTAATCTAAACACCTCTATTCTGATGAAGAGAATAAACCTTCGTTTAAAATAGACTGACAGCCCGAAATTTTATTGTACACCAAAAAAGTTCATTATATAACAGATAGAATTCGTAAACAATGTCCACAGAGCTCGGAAACTCCTCGTTGGCCACCAAAACAGCATTGAAAAACTATCCAAAAAATCAATCGTGTCAATTTGTCAACTTTTTTATAATAATTAATCATGCAGACGGCTAGCAATGGGTAGCTCGCCGTCCGATCGTCTGGTAACCGTCCAAACTGTGCCCAAGTCGTCGACAACTCGTATCGTTCCACGTGCGCCTGAAGGAGTTGTCAGCAAAACATAGGGGCCCAGCAGGGTCGAAGCCTACAGGGGCCAAGGATCGTTTTTTTGAAAGGAAGGTTCGGCTCCGGTATGAAAGGCAAAGAAGGGACAGGAGTGAGTTTTTAGTCAGTAAAAGTCTGACACTATCTCTCGCCCCACCCAAGGGCGTGGAGATGTCATTGCATGATTTTCCCACCGAACAAAAAAATATAATATAACCAAAGCTTCTTTTTTGGCAAAAAGAATTGGCCAAACATTTGATTCAGCTAAAACTAGAATTCATACGCTCGCTTGTAATAGAGACTTAGGAAATGGCTGTAATTGTTTGTCTATGTGTGAAAAAATCATCGGCTTGATAACTTTACTCGACACAAAATGATTATTTAAGGATTTTTTTTTATTATCGCTTCAGTGTCGCTTTTAGCCGGAATGGGCCAAAAATTTGGCCAGTTTTGGTCGAACACTAACGGTATCTCTAGTTGCTGCCAGCGTTCCGTACTCTGTAACAACGAACATAGGAACATAAATTAATTACTGGCAACACATAAGTTCACGTCACTAAATAATTAAAAAGGTATGAAAAGACAGCCTAGTTTATTTGTCACGGACTAGACTTTGTGAATTTACTGCGTGATTTCATTTACTTAATTACTTTCATGTTTACGTCACAGAGTAGTGCGAACAATGATAATTAAAATTCTAATTAAATATTAATCTTCAATTAATTGCGGAACAAGCATGATGGTGACAAAAGCCTTGTTATACAGAGGCCCAAGTGTGCTAATTCAATTTTGCCAAATTAATCTTACCACCATAATAGTAATTGTCCATTTCGACAATTTCAATTTTCTCTTAATTGGTGTACTGAAAGAAGGCCAAATAAACTTAATTGAAAAATAAATCCTCGATAACTACCTTATTATGAAATCAAGCAAATATACATTTCTTTATTAAACCTTTTAAATACCGTAATTAGAGACACAATAGAAAGACAATAGGTGTGCGGACACCGGTGTCCTCTTGGGAATTAATGAATTAATTGATACTTTATACACACAAATGCTTTATGCTAGCAAAGGAGGAGGCCGACAGCATCAGACAGAGGCAACAGAGCGCTCAACCCAGCCGCCGCCGGGATTCCGATCCCGATTTCCGGCCACGTAGACGCGGGCTTGCGGACGGCGTGCAATGGGTAGCACGCTGTCCTAACCTAACCTAACCTAACCTAACATAAAAAAAATAACCCCATAATTACTAACTTTTGTGTTCAGGTAACTAATATTCATTCATAAAGTAAATCAAATTTCAACTCAATCAGTCCAGAAGTAATATTTGGAGGTTCATTGCCCAATCAAAACTACTATAAAGACCGCCTATTGTACACTATTTTTTTAAGGTAAGGTGTACAATAAAGAAATAAATAAATAATGTCACACATAGCATCATAGATAAATGTGCATTTCCTACCATATCTCCAAATTATTATTTTTAAAAATTAGGAATTATTTATAGATATTGGTAATCTATTTATTTATTTGTATGAACGCATCATAATGTAGACAGGATATTTTTTTGCGAAACCAAGTGTATGATGGGCGGTCTTATGGCACAGGGTACTAACAGACAACTTCAGGATGGACTAAATGAAAAGAGATAGATTTTGGGGCAATCATAAATAATATTGATTAGACATAAAAATTAAAATGGATCACACCAATATATTAATTTATGTGACTGACATATTTCGATAAGGTACATTAGGATATCCAAAATCGTGATTGTGTTGAGTAAAATCTCCATAAAATAAGAGACAGAAAATAAATTATCATATAATTCATCATAAAAAGCTCATAGAATAAGTAATTGGGCTATTCTTTCAAAGCGACCTGACGTTGATTTCATTAAGCTAATTGCTGAAACGTTTATATTCAGAAACCTTCGATCTATTAATACCTGGCGGTAATGTTTGCTCGTAAATGAACCTCTAAAGAGACTTGAAAGGCATTCAATGCAAAATGTGATGGTATTCATTGAATCGGGGTTTGATTCATTGATAAGCTTTGAATTAATTAAGTTGATTTTAGTGCAAAGTGTATCTAAGTATCTTATTTAGTCGAGGGCTGAAAATTTTAGCAAAATTAGCTAACGTCTTTTTTCATTCAAACAGTTTATATAGTACAGGTTTATTTTCATTTAAACTTTTCCGTCGAAAATTATCGTGCCTTGTCTCCTCCTTTTTTTTTACAAATAAAAAAAATACATAGCGGCATAGCCCTTAGGTGGGGCAGGAGATAGTATCAAACTATTACTGACTAAAAACCTACCCTGCTCCTTTCATTGCCTTCATCCCAGGGCCCCGGGATTCATTTTCAACATAACCCTTGGCCCCAGTAGACTTCGGCCATGCTGGGCCCCTACAGTATGCTGACAACTGCTTGAGTCTCCTCCTTACGCTTTTCGCCACCTCCTTTGCTGTCATTACTGCTTCGCAGAAGGAATTGAGTATCATGGTCTGGAACAGAGCCATACGCGAGAGATCGCCCCCGTCGGTTGGATCAACGAGATCACGCTGGTGGTGTCACCCAAGCGATTCTTTAGGTAGGACCGTGTTCGGCGAGGACCTTCGTCTCATGGAAAAGAAGGACACCGACGTGCCTTTCAAACCATGTCTCAAAGAGAAGACTTATTGCCTATGTTGCAACACACCCAACCCTTATGACTCCACGTGGCGTGTGCTAATCTGAAAATCCTCAAACTTAAGTGGCAGTGGGCAGGACACATTACTTGTAGAACAGATGGTCGTTGAGGCCGAAAGGCCACGACCACGTACCGTAAGATGCTGTGTTAGAAGGGCTTCCTCATCAGTGGGCTGATGACCTTCTGAGAGACATGGGAATTTGATGGTACGAGACGCACAAAACAGGTCGATGATGTGTGCTTGCTGCTGATGACAAATACGAAACATTCAATTTGATAGCTGCTTCTGCCGCTTTTTAAACTAGTCATCTATTTCTATACATAGCAGAAAATTTACCGGTAAAGGACATTTGATACTTCTACTCCTCTTGATAGAATTTACACGTGACATTGCTTTTCTCATAATGTGGAAATACACTTGCTTAAGGGCACACAATCAGTTCATTTATGCATACCTAATACTGGTAATGTGCGATAAAATTATATGAGAATCCTTTTTCAGAGGTGCGCTATGTATATAAATATTATATTCCTCGATATGAGGTAGGTAAATGTGAGGTTCGATAGGCAGTCGCGAAGGTTCTCCATTTTATGGCAGACTTTTTGTGTCATAATATTATTATACATAACAGCGAATAGCATAAAATCTTCATGTCAAAGAAAATCGTTTGACATACATCATCATCATTTCAGCTGAAAGGCGTCCACTATTGGACTTGGCCTCCCCATGTGTCGCCATAACGACCGGTTTTGTGCGTCTTGCATCCATCAGATTCCCCCGATAGTCATTTATCATAATTATATTTTAAACTCATAATTTTTTAAATCAGAATCATCTTTTGGCAATGGGTTATAATCCACCACGCGGGCACAGTGCAGGTTCGTGAATGTCACATGTCTTCGAACTTTCGGTTCTAGGACATGGCGGTTTCCTCATTTTTGAGAGCAATGATGATGAAATAAATAACACATAGTAATAGTAATGTGCCAGGCTGTGTTTGAACTTGCGACCTACACTCGTAAGTCATTGAATGGTACAACCCCTTTACCATTCAACCACCACTGCTGCAATCGACATGACTTAGACGGGCAAGCACTCCAGATAATTCTGAGCTCCTAAATTTTCTTACAACGAAGGTTCTAATCTTAAAACCCAATCTTCTACTTCGCCAAGTTGAGCAAGCAATCTCAGCTAACTTAAATAGATTTTAAAAATTCAAGATAACTTATTGTTGTCATCAGAAACTTTCTCACTGACTGCAGACTTACGAAGTTCGCACGTTAAAACTTGTGCACTTTATCTAAGCGAATTTGTTTGGACTATTACGACTTAATTAAACTATATAGAGAGCAGTTGTGGCTGTTGGAATCCCAACACTAAAATTAGTCGACTATGCGCACATCACTAGCGCGTCCGACGCGACGCGTTGTATTTCGCGCCCAACCAGTTGCCATTCTTAGCTTGCACGTTCCACACGGACCACAACAGTAACAAAGGGATTAATAGACACGCATACTTAATAAAGTTAAAGTGATAAACAGTTTGTAATGCTGTGCCCGCAAATAAAGTAATTAGTGAACGCAGATACAACAAGCAGTTTGGTTTCTTAACACCCTCATCCACACAGTGGCCGAGTGGTAATGGCCCCGACTTACGAATTGTTGGTCGCGGGTTCAAACCCAGCCAGGCGTATTACTTTGTGTAATTTACTTATATCATCACCACTGCTCTCAAAACGGTGAAGGAAAACACGTGAGGAAACCGGCATATCCTAGAACCAAAAAATTCGAAAAACATGTGACTACCAATAATCCACACTGGGCCCGCGTGGTGGATTACGGCCCATTCCCTCTCCTAGAGAGGAGGCCTGAGTATATAATAAAGTATGTGAGTATGGAGTTAATCATCAACTTAACCTACTATACCTTTTCTTGGGCCCTCGAGGTGGATTACAGTCCAATCAATCTCCTAGGGAGGAGGCCTGAGTCCCAACAGTGGGAACATCATAAGGTTGATTATGCCATGCTTATGATATGAGCCTTCTACCATTTTGCAGGCTCGAAATGCAGTAATAACTAAATCGAAATGGGTATGGTACGCGGCAAATAGGTTGAACGATTTTTATGGTCAAGCGCTGCCCCCCCCCCCCCCTTCGATTGAGACCCGAAAATCGGTTACTGCGCATTCAAGGTCGACCGCCATGATGATTCCACTTGTGTGATGAGGATTATAACCTATAACCGATTTTTGGGTTTCAATCAGAGTGGAGGGTTGCGTTTAACCATAGCAAACGGTTCAACTTATTTGCCATGTAGCTATCGTGTTTTTTTTTACGCATTCTAATCTCAGGTAGCTAAGTAACGCCTTTAATGTACATACGCCAGCACGTTAATCTACCCCAATCTGTAAAATTTCACCAATCGAACATTAACCTTCCATTATTGTGATAAGGTTGAAAATCTATTAAAGAAATTTGTCAGATTGAGGTAGGTTGGTGTGCTGGCGTCTGTACTTACATTTTGATAAGATTTAACACGAATTTTCTCCGCCTCTCAAAATCGTCTTAATCTCATCAATTAAAACTTGATTGCGGCCCTTCTCTAAAGTCGAGAATTGTCCTTTTCATAATAACTTACAATTCAATATTTATTTATTAATAGCGGCTTTAGTCACCCCGTTTTTTGTATAATTCTTTAACATTAAAAATTGATGGGTCAGTTTCTGAAAAGAAGGCACGATAGGCGATGAAGGAACAGGGTATTCTTTTAGTCAGTAAGAGTCTGACACTATTTCCCGTTCCGCCCAAGGGCGGGATTTGTCATTGGATGATTTTACCTACCATTAAAAAAAAACATTACAAATTGATTATACATAATATGACAATTATACATATTATGTATTACAATCGCATTATATTTACGATTGGACATGAGCAAAATAATTATGGATAAATATAACGGAATAAAATAAAAGTAAAGTGAAAGCAAGAATTACGAGTATGATAATGTAAATATAGAGGTGTTTTGTGGAAGAATAAGATTGAGATAAGGACAGGGCAGTGAAATTTTCATAAATGGACCCACAATATCGGTTTTGGTTCATGTCCAACATATCCAACATGTCCAGCCGGGTACAGACTCTTGTAACGTAGCATGCAAGGTAACATTAAAGTGTGGGCGTAGCACGCGCTCGAACCGAGCATGACGTACCTAGGGGCCGTTCAAGTATTACGTAAGCAGATCATTTGCAAATATTAAGCCCCCAACCCCTCGTCAGTTAAAGTAAGCGAAGCTCGCCCCCCCCCCCCGTGCTTACGTAAACATTGGTAAATGCATTTGTCAATGTGTTAGTTTGGATATTAATTTATGACCTATAAACGAAAAGAACAAAGTTAATTTAAACTTAACATTCAATGTCTTATAAATATATATGAAAATATGCACAAAATAAATATGCACTGCTTACGTAATCACTATTTAGACCCCTCATCCCCCATGTCATCAAAAATAAGCAAAGTAAAGACCCCCCAACGCCTGTAGTGGTTACGTAATACTTGAATGGCCACTTACTCACATAGTTGAAATGCTCTGTGCGCGCGCGTAGTGTGCACACACTATGAGGATTCTGTTACTTTGCATGATACATTGCAACAATGTGGACGGCAAATTCTTTCATTGCGTGTTATGTTACAGCTATCTGTACCCAGCTTTACTTCTCAATACAAACACGGTATTCACTTTTACTACGTGAAGAATACATAAAGAACTGTTTTGCTGTTTTCAATCAGTCCATACACATTTTATTTTTAACGATTTGTTTACTACGAATACGTACGATGTGTGAAGTTATCATGAATATGGTAAAAGGTTAGTGACCGACTGATCCAAAGGTTATGCCAATAACGACCGATATAAAACAATTGACAATCTGCAAAGTAATAGTCAATTATTGTTTTGTTTTTCTCTAATCCATTTGTGGTTTGTATGTCATTATTATAAGTTATGTATCAATTAAAATAATAAGAACAACCAACGCAATGTAAAACGCGATAATGTATTTATTTTTCGACTCAATAAAAGTAGCTATTGCGTTTTAACAAACTGACCAATCTTAAAAAAAAATATAATTTGTTTGGAATTGACACAATTATTTTGTGATTTTAAATGTAAAAAACAACTTTAAAATTATAAGACACGGGGTTTTTTTATGGTAGGTAAAATCATCCAATAACAAATCTCGCCCTTGGGCGGAGCGGGAAGTAGTGTCAGACTCTTACTGACTAAAAACTTACCCTGTTCCTTGAAAAAATACGTTTTAAAAGCGGCCAACTCGAGTTACATTTTCGTAACGCTCTTACGTGATTAATACGGCGACGTTGATGGTGACCATGTGTTTGTGTGGACAACCAGGTAACATAACAAGCTTATAACTTTGTGATTTTTAATGACGCAGTTATGAAAAAAAATACTAGACCCGTGTTTCGGGTTTCACATATTCTAAAAATGAGGTTGTATATGTATTTCAGTGCCCAAATGTTTTTTAGAAGTTCGAGCTATCAAGAACGATAAGACCAAGGTCGTTATTTTGTTGCTCTTATCTGAATTACATTAGGTACTGTTCAATGATTTTTATTTTTTTGCAGATTTTTAAGAAATTTGGCACACGGGTAGATCGTGTCCTAGAATACGATGTGTGAAACTTTTTATCCCAGGCGTATATTGACTTGAAATAATATCTACTTCCACGAAGACGAAGTCGCTTTCAGAAGCTATTCATCCATCACTATCATCATCCTCCATCATCCTTCCTGCCCTTATCCCGGATTATTCGGGATCGGCGCAACACGTTTTTTTCTTCCATTATGTCCTGCCAACCGTCACGCTATCATTGACTCCCTTTTCTTTCTTATCATTCTCACTTTCTTATCATTCTCACACAATTCATACATCTTTTGTTTGCCCTCTCTCTCCCTCTACATCCATGCACATGTATAATCATAAATCTTTTAGTAACATGTGTTTCATACCTCCTTTTTACTAAATGACGTGTAAGAATCAAACGATTCCTTTTCAACAATCATAGGCGCCACTTTCAAACTTCCTCTAATGTACTCATCTCACTTTATCCATTTTTGTCACACCACACATCCATCTCAACATTCTCATCTCCGCTACATGCCATCTTTTTTCATCCATCTCTTTCACAGCCCAACATTCTGACCCATACAGTATCATCCTAGAAAGAAAGAAGAAAGAAAGAAAGAAAACAGTTTATTTACACGGAATGACGCAACTAAAAACTAAACAATAAACATAATCATTTTAATCATATGCGTCACATCCGTGCAAAACGACTGAACGTTTAGCATAAAGCTGTGACCAAGCACAATGGGTCCCGACTGCTACAATTTATTGTGTATTTAAAATATTAAATAGTTAAGTGCAATCGAGTACAACGACTTTCTTGTTTTAGGACTTTTTCATAAATATTCAGAAAAGCAGTCGGGATTTTTAGTTTTTTTAAATTACCGTTTTTTTTTATTTTGATATACCCAGTGTCCCTCTCACAGTAAATACGAATCTAACGACACCTCTCAAGCTAAAATCCATAGAGCCGTTCAGGCTGCAGAGCGTACCAAACAATTATACATACATACATACTCTCGAAAAACATAACCCTCCTTCTGGCGCAGTTGGGTAATAAGGAGACTTATATGAAGTGACAATACCATAGTACATTACACTATAATCTTACAAAAACTAGACATTCGTACAAAGACAATTGACACCCGATACTTTTATACAAAACTTTGAAACACTTATCCTGTCTGCTTGTTACTAAAAGATTTTATACCTCGTAACCCGACGCGTATCAGAATCGTTACCAACTACAAGACGAAGAGAAAATAAAGGAGGATTTTGCACTTATACTAACTTCAAAAGAGTTAGTCTTAACTCTTCAAATAACACACTAAGTTCTTCAACTAGAACTTCAAGTAACTACAAGTCGAAGTGGTGTAATATCGTAGCTTCATCGTATGAGGCATCAAATTCTACCTTCGTGTAAACGTATGAAGAGGCACTTGATACTGAAATTAGGTATTTATTGAATTCTTGAATTAATTAGTAGCCTTATTGGGTGTCCTTCAGAAAGGTCAGGTGCGTGCTGCGTAGTGCTTGTAGCCAGTAAGCGTGTTCGACCAATCAGATTTTTTTCGGCCTTTTTTTCTGGTATTCCATACCGTCCTTCCACAGGGTAGACCGTTGACCTGGTGAGGGTCACGGGAATCTGATGGTTGCGAGACGCACTAGACCGTTCGTTATGGTGTCACTTGGGGAGGCTTGTTTGACAGTGGACGTTTCTCGCCTTAAATAATGATGGTGGTGATATGATATGATGCAGAACAGTGGTGGCCGAGTGGTAACGGCCCCGACTTACGAGTTGTACGTCGCGGGTTCAAATCCACCCAGCGCATTCATCATCATCATCGTCAGCCTTTTAACGTTCCCACTGCTGTGACTCAGACCTCTTCTCTAGGAGAGTGAATGGGCCGTAATCCACCACGCGGGTCAAAGTGGAGTGGCGGCGCATTACTTTATGTAATTTATTTCATTACGACTGCTCTCAAAACAGTGAAGGAAAACATCGTGAAGAAACCGGCATGGCCTAGAACCAAAAATTCGACGATATGTGACATCCACCAACCCGCACTGGGCCAGCGTGGTGGATTACGGGCCATTCCCTCTCCTAGAGAGGAGGTCTGAGTCCCAACAGTGGAACATTATAAGGCTGATGCTATGATAAGCTATGATATGATCCTAAATTATCAATTAACTCGTCCATCTCTGTGTGAAGCAAGAGGGAGTCAGACTTTTACTGACTGAAACTCGTACTCCTTAGGTTGGCCTTTGCGTTTGCGATCCAGGGCCATGATTAATGTGTCAAACAATTCCAAATTCCACTAGAATAATTCCCCATGCTACAGTATCCAACAATAGGCTTGTATGTAAACCTCCTCGATAATCCAGTCATGTAGTTAGAAGAACTAAATCTGCTTAGCACAAAGATCAGAGAATATTAGATCCCAAAAATAGGATCGTCTGAAAAAGATAACAGGCTTTTCTTGATAGACTTATTTACTAAGAGGGTTTTTTCCTTACACAATTCTTACATCTATATTTGTACTGTGAAGAGACAAAATTCTCTCCTTTGCTATATGCATAATATTTGATAACTTACAAGTTTATCAATACAAATGCAAAAAAAATAGATTGCTAACCGTAACAAAAAAAAATTGTTTATTTAAACTAGTGCTTGACTGCGATCCCACTTGATGGTTAGCAGTGATGCAATCGTTGATAATGAAGCACACTAGTTAACTCTAGCCTAAGATATTGAATAGAATAGAATAAAACTTTATTGTACACCAAGAAAGTTACTTAATCAGTACTAAACTTAAAACACCATCAAAATAAAAAAAAAATAACCATCATCATCTTATCTCTTTGCTCAAATATTGTTATTTTTTTCATATTTATCAAAGCTAAAAAGTATTTAATTTAGCTAATAGAAAAATTGTATGGTATTCCATAATCAGCCAACAATTTTAATTTTCGAACACAATTAAAACGTTTCAATTCTGAAACAAAACGCGACAGTAACACACATCATTTTAAAGTACCGATATAAACAATCGTATTTTTTTAATCTACCCAAAAAAGCGTTCTTTATTATTTTCCGATGTGATACAGCGCTCAAGCGCTGCGTGGCGTGGCGCCGTTATCAACGATTAATATGAAAGGGGACATTTCGTACATCATTAGAAGAACACCTGAGCCCGTACATGGAAGTAACAAAAATTCCAGTACGAGAAAGAGACGAAGCTATGCAAAAGGTATAGTGCTATCTATATCCCTTTTTAGATTTGAACATTTTTTTCCACATATTCTGAAAACTCGTTTTATTAGTAGTGAACTGATAATATGCCAGAGCAGTGGTGGCCCAGTGGTAAAGGCTCCGACTTGCGAATTGTAGGTCGCGGGTTCAAACCCAGCCAGGCCCATTACCTTGTTTAATTTAGTTCATCATCACTGCTCTTAAAAACGGTGAAGGAAAACATCGTGAGGAAACCAGCAAGTCCTAAACAAAAATTAGAAGATATGTGACATCCACCAATGCGCACTGTGCCCGCATGGTGGATTACGGCCCATTCCCTCTCCTAAAGAGGCCTGAGTCCCAGCAGTGGGAACATTATAAGGCTGATGCAATGCAATGCAAAAAATTTTGGTAGTCAATAGTGGTAACTAAAAACTTGAAAAGTTCAGAGTGTAGGTTTGAACTTTTCCGTTCTATTTTTAGATAGAATATGCTGATGCCGTTATCGGAAAATTCATGGTCAGGCATAGACTAACCTTTGATGCCTATTTGAAATGGATGTGATTTTAAGCTGAAAAAGTACAATCAAAATTAGACTTATAAGACCTTTTATAAAAACGGATAAGATCGATTTCTCCATCCAAACTTTCAACCCCCGTTTTACCCCTTTAGAGGTGGAATTTCGTTAAATCCATTCTATGCGGATGTCTACACCCTATAAGGCACCTACCTGCCAAATTTTAAGTTTGTAAGAGTTATAGTTTCTAAGATTTCGTGATTAATCAGTGAGTGGTATTTCGTATTTATAATATATGTATAGTAAATAGATTTATTTGTTTGGTAATTTCTTGAAGTCCTGACTGTTACTGACTACTTGTTCGTTTAGAAATGCTTTGGTTTCAGTGCCGTAGTATTTTTTTCAAATAATCTCATGTCCTCAAAAGTGAGATGGCGCTTGCAGTATTCACCACCATAAAATATGCATCCGAGTTATGCACATTAGGGATCGTAGGGGTAGGACAAAGGTTCGATTTCTGAAAAGAAGATTCGGCCTCAGTATGAAAGGAAACGAAGGAACAGGATTGGGTTTTTAGTCAGTAAAAGTCTGACACTATCTCCTGCTCCGCCTAAGGATCGGAGATGACATTGGATGATTTTTCTACTGAAAAAAAAAAGGGCTAGGATAAGCCTCGACCTGAAAGAAAATCGCAGAAAAATGCACGGTTCATGTGACGTATGTAAGTACGTGTGACAAGCTAGAAAAATTTAGTTTAAGATTTAATAGATTACATAAAGGGTTTTCCCATATACAACATATGCGATACCCTTTTGAGGTAAACCGCTTGTAAAGTATTAAGTTACGGGTTCAGTAGGAACCGAACCTTTCCGAAATCTATACGATCAGTAGTATCTATCTTCTGAAGGTTGTCCTTCCAGGAAAACAAGACATATGAGCCTGTACTACGAGTAGTACCGAACCATCAGTCTTACGGCGATGTGCCACCGGTATATAATAATAATATAATATTTTCCACACCTATCACACAACGCCGTCTAGTCCCAAGCTAAGCAGAGCTTGTGTTATGGGTACCAGACAGCTGATAAACATACTTATATATTTCTAAATACATACATATTATAAAAATGGTGCCCAACTTGTGACTTTTTTAAAATATTTTTGGGAAAAAATATAATATTGTTTAACAATGACTGGAATCAATTCAGTTACTGATTTTGAACAAACTATATTCAGGTTTCGCATATACTAAAAATAATGGTGTATAAGAATAAGAATTACTACTAGTTTAAGTACGAGTAGACAACTGACATCCACAGTCAACCATCGACCAAACCACATTCATTTGCATCGATTATTTCGATTCAGGCCACGATTATTACTTCCATTCATATGTATAACAATGCATCATTGTCCTTACTTTTACTAGAAGGGTTATCGCCACCTACGCTAAGCGTGGGCTCGATGACGTAATATAGAGTTATGTGGCACTTCCAGTGAGGAAATAGGTCATCTGTGATTATGGAGTGTAGTCTGGTATTATCTCTTAGTCTCAGATTATGTATGTGATTTTGCCTTTTGGTTTGAACATGAGGGTCAGTTTAAAATAGCTTGCGCTATTGATGCTTGTCAAAGAATAAAAGAGTAAATACTTTGATATAATATGGCCTTGCGTAGCACGATATCTCAATGGAATATGAGGTCAGTTTATACTGGTATTGTTATTATTGATAGTCCAGCAATTCTCACTTATTATATTTTCGTCGTCATCATCTCAGCTAAAAGATGAACACTGGTAATTTCCAAGCATTGACAGGTTTTGAGGCACTATCGAGTAGATTTCAATCACACTTCATGTTAATATTATAAGGCCATAAAAATGTACCTATATGTTTGTTATTCCTTTACGTTGAAAATTCTGAAAGGATCTGAATGAAATTGTCCTTACATAGAGCACGTAGGAAAGGTTTTTTATTCCGGGAGTATGTTCCCTCGGGATTATAATCTGAATCTTTTCTACTTCTATGTTAGCGAAGCCGCAGGTAGAAGCTAGTTTAATAAAAACCGCCAAGTGACTTTCCACAACATATCAGTAGGACGAGATTTTTTTTTATACATTATCTGCTAATAAGGAGCGGGATAAACGTGGACACTTTTGTGTTTTGTGTCGCATACGAGCTATAGAGACTCAGCCTGCTAGCTGCAGGCAGGCAGGGTCGAAGCCTACTGAGGCCAAGGGCTTGCTTCTGAAAGGAAATCTCGGCCCTGGTATCTAAGGCAACGAAGGAACGGGGTAGGTTTTTAGTCAGTAAGAGTCTGATACTATTTCCCACTCCGCCCAAGGGCGGGAGATGTCATTGGATGATTTTACCCACCACCAAAAAAAAAGCTACCAATCAATATTATGATTCTATAAAACCAATATGAAATCGGCCACTCCCTGCGCAATTCTATCTAGTTGCTTCTACTCCACACATACTCGCTGTTGATCAAAAAGTGTTCGGAACCTTGAAATCTTAGATTTTTCTGGGTGACGGTAACTGGAAACCAAAAGTGATCAGTTGAATACAGAAGCAACATTAACAAAGGACCATGGGACAAATTAGGCTCATTGTCGTAAAGGATTCTGTTTATAATTAAATTTTCACAACCTTCAATTCCATGGAAAAGAGATAGAGCACCTCAATAGATGTTGTAAGAAAAGATAATTGGTCACTGATTTCTTAGTTAATAATGGAAGCATTTTGAATTATTTAATTTAGTTTGATAGTTTATACTTTCGAAATGATCCTATAGATGCATTTAAAATAGATAAAATAAGTTATTAAAATGAGTTCATATCTTTATCTTAAACAGAAAAGTCTATTCGAAGTGATCTCATCTCTGTTGGTCGAAGAGCCCACGCTCCCTATATTTTTGCCCATGGTTCTTTTCTTTACTGAGTTAGACAAATGGACCAAGCATCGAATTAGACCAGTGACCAGAAGTAGCGACCGATGATTGTGTCCGATCGCCGCTGCCGGACACAGCAACTACAGTTTCCTGTGATTGTGTGCCGTGTTGGTAACAAAAAGAATCTACGTGTGTGCAGCCGCAACAGTCTAGATACTAGTCGCAAAAATGTAGTGATGAGATTTCCCACCATCAATTGATCGATCGATGACCTGGTCAGGGCCGCTGGAGTCCGATGGATGCAAGGCGCACAGGTCCGGCCATTATGGCGACGCTTGGGGTAGACCTATGTCCAATAGTGGACGTCTTTCAGCTGAAATGATGATGATGAGACCATCAATTATGTTTATTGCCTGCACTAATAGTTATGTGATCACTTTGTTACTGGTGAGTCAGAGTACAGCTATTATTAAAGTAGAACTACACACATTGCGCACACGTGGGCCACGTACACCTATTTGGGCGCGTCGGTCTCCATACATTTTATATGGCAACTAAACTTTTAGAGCTACATTAGATCCACGCCACGCGACGTCGTTCTACGTACATCTATCATACATACAAGCAGGCGTGGTCCAAACGTGTGCGTTGGTCTAATGTAGTTCTAGCTTCATTCGACTACAGTGGTCACCTTGGGTCTTGGTTAAATATTTTTTGACAAATACTTTGCTTTCTTTATTTATGTAGAACCACCGTAGGACTCAGGGCTATATGACAAATTGTCATATAGCCCTGTCATTTTGGACTTAAAATGTTAACCGCCTCTCTGCTCCAGATGATTCAATTAACTCCTTTAGGTAAGTATTTTTTATTGTACGTCATTGATGGTACACTATTGTTGCATAATACAGTAAGGTAGGGTAATCCATAACGCTATTAAAATCTACATATAAGTATGTCACAGACATGCCATATGACGTCATTCATCAATGTGTTTAAAAATATCGTTGTGTCACGATTGAATAATATATTTGGTTGACAACCGTATCAACGTAACTACAGTATGTATAGGCCAATACATTCGATCATGTATTATTGAACTGAAAACTTCTGTAGAAGCGCAGACAACTTTATTTTGTGAGTTTTGAATGAGATTGACGCTCGGCTTTGTAACGCTCGTTCGGGTAAATTCGGCTTAGGTCGGACGACCGACTTACCGACACAACTTTGACTATTGACGCTGTATTGCTAACTTTTCGTTTTTCTATCGGTTGAATTTTAAGGAAAGTGCGTCGGAATCGCATAGCCTAATTCCACCAAGCCACAGATATGTCAATTGACATAAAAATGTCATGATGAAATGGGCTTGGTGCACAGATATGTCAATTGACATATCTGTGCACCAAGCCCATTTCATCATCAGACCACCAGGTGTACGGCAATGCACCACTGATACATGAACTTCCATTTACATCCACAAAACGTTTTGGGTAATTACATTAATTGTGCGTACAACTAAGAACTAAAATTCCCTGCCGGAGTCTGTGTTTCCTGATAGCTACAACCTGAAGATCTTTAAGTCAAGAGTGAATAGGTTACTTCTAGACAAGCGCGCTCCATCGTGGACCACATCTTCACTTTCCATCAGGTGATATAGTGGTCACGTGCGAGCTTGTCAACAACAAAAAAAAAGTGACCTTGGTACCTGTCAACTTACCTCGGTGACGGAGAGTTGTGACAAAGGGAATGGTTAGTTTTTTATAGATTTTCTCAAAAAACATATGTTTTATTAACTATGACAACTGTTATTAAAAACGTGAGTATTTAACTACATTTGGGAATCGTGGATTTTTTTTAATTTAAATTTCTTAACCGTCAGATTTTTCTTTTCCATTGACCGTCGGTCTCTTCAAAACCTCTGCTTCTGCATAACTTTTTAAACTTCTAGTACACAGATGTAATGTGATGTAATTACCGCTCCCCAGCCTTCACTAAATACCCGTCTCACAGATTTAATTCCCGCATGGAACAAATATTTGTTTGACCTACCTATATAGATAGTTGCTCCAGGCCTAAATATCTTGTATTTGAGTTTACATTTTTATGAATAAAATCAAGATACAGGAAACATTCCTAGTTTTGGGCCATCATCATCTTCCTGCCCTTGTCCTGTTTTATTTGGGGCCGGCGCAACACGTTTTTTTCTTCCATTCTGTCCTGTCACTCGACACGCTATCATTAACTCCCATTTCTTTCATATCACTCTTCAAACAAATCATTCATTTCTTCTTTGGCCTCCCTCTTCCTCTCCATCCATCCACATGTAAACTCATAACTTTTTTAGTAACATGCGTTTCATCCCTCCTTTTTACATGACCAAGACAAACGACTTCCTTTCAACTTTTCAGTCACTGACGCCACTTTCAAACTTCTTCTAACACGTCGATCCACAACTACCCAACTTGTTCATACAAAAGTAGACTCTAAACATCGGAATTAAGGCCTATAGTGGCGTGGATGTGAGAGGACACCGGTGTCCTCTGAGCTAGGACAGACTATTATACTCATTTCTCACTTTACCCATTCTCGTTACACTACACATCCATCTCAACATTTTCATCTCCACTAATAAATCGTAATATTTTTTCATCCGTCTTTTTTATAGGCCAACATTTTGATCCATACAGTATGACAGGCCTTATCACGGACTTGTAGATTTTACCCTTTAACTTCCTAGTGTAGGGCTACATAATTTAAAAAAAAATGACAAAGACACTTAGCTATACATAAATAAAACCCAATCGTTTACGATACGTAAATATAGAATTGACCATGAATAATATGACATCCGAATACTTCATTCTTTATTCATATATCCCGGATGAGATAATGTGCTAATATTAAAACATCAAAGGATTTCAGTCTTTACATCACTACAACGAGTAGTGCTGCACCAAATCATTTGTTTACTTACATCGATGAGTAGAAATACTTCATTTATGAAGAAGATACAAGTCAAGGACGGAACACAGCTGGCTATTAAGACGCTGAATTATGACAATTCTGACGTTAGATGCTTTTAAGCACGCCTAGTTGGCGTGGCTTCTTCGTTTATAAACCTAGCATCATATTTTTAGTCTAGAGGTCTTACCACAAGTTCTTGAAGCGATCCATTTGACGACCTAAACTGAACCGTTAAAGAGATGGAGCAATATAGGATTATACATCCCTCTTGCTCGCAAGCCCAACATTTAATACGTCATGGTAAGGCCCCTGACTATTTTAGAACTCAAGTTTACAAGCCCGTCTACAAAGGCCCGTTTCCATATTTGAATCCTTCCGACGGCTATTCCAAAAAAAAAATGCGAATAAGTTTTTATTTAAAATTTCGAATAGCAGATAACCACAGACTATACAAATATCAGACAAGGTACAGTAATATAACGCTGCTGGCTAGACTATCAGTACTAATAGTAGGTACTAAGCCTCGATAAAGTAGGTACTTGAAGGCGATGGTAATAAATTAGCGGTACAGCCTTTATCAGTAAAGTTTTCGGGTAGAGGGCACATGGCGTAGAATTAAAGTGACAATTTATTTAACAATTACTTTTATTTCACAGTAATTAATATTTATTATTAGGCTATTACAGACTTCGCTGTATCGTAATCTGAGGATAGGAGTGTCCAAATTACTCGACGGATCGTCCAAGAGATTGCCGTCCGTAAACGTCACCTCTCCAAACGATTCCACTCACGCGACTCGTCTACACCGTCACAGCGTTTCACCCTACTCCGGTACTAAGAAATCAATTGAGTATTATCGCTAAATTGACACAATCGCCGACATACATAATAGATAGTGAACCACTACGTGAACAACTATACACTGTAGTTATATGAATTCTGAATACAGGGGAATTTCTTCTTCATATGCCAAGTGATACAGCTTCAAAGGTGATGTGTGTAATTTAAAATATCAGTCTGATTAATGCCTAGTGCATGAGGTTCAGTGAATTTTATAATTCAACCATTTCGCGACACTTCCAGCGCGGTGAGTACGACCTTACTCGTTGTGTGATCTGTTCCTTAATAATATTTTTATAGGAACAGCAAAGTTGATAGAAATCGTATTTAACTTTACACCTGCACATTTTAGTAATTTTAGGGTTTCTTTTAGGGTTGGCAAAAACGGAATCTTTATAGGATAACTTTGTTATCCGTCTAGCATGGAGATTATGAAACTGAAATTAATATGAAATAGGTACTCAGACCTAAGCACTTGTGGGAAAAGGCGCATATTTTGACTTTAGCCAGGAAATCAAAATCGATAGGGTACGTTCGACGGTTCTTGGCGTGCCTGAAGTTAGGCTCTGCGAACTTTAGCGCTTGTGCACTCGTAAAAAAATAAATGGTTTGAAAAAATAAATGCCAATAGCAGTTGTTATTGCTGTTAACAACTGTTATTGGCATTTATTTTTGTAAATCATTTATTTGACGCGCTTATTTTGAGCGCTAAAGTTCGCAGAGCCTAACTTCAGGCGCGTCAAGAACCGTCGAACGTACTGTACTTTCCGTTAACCTCATATCTTGAAACTTGGCATGAAATAAGGTTTCGTAGCACAACCATACGAAAAATTCTGAAAAGTGTAAAGATCTTACGTCACAAAAAAAAAATGCGATTAGGAAAAATCTTTGAGATTCCATTTGGAATTTGAATTATTTACATAGGTAAGTGGTGGCTGAGTGGTAACGGCCCCGACTAATGAGTAGCAGGCCGCGGGCTCAAACAGGCGCATTACTTTGTGTAATTTATAGTGATGATATAAATTACACAAAGTAATGCGCCTGTTTGAATATATACAAATTAATATATAGATACATCGCTTACCATCAGGTGAGATAGTGGTCAAACGCGAGCCTTTCAATAATAATAACCACAAAAATATTTTAGACGAAAAGAATATCCGACCCATCACATCAGTCTAAAAGAATACATAATTGACAAGACCAATTTTACTGACGTTTGTGTCCCTTGACAATGAAGATTGACATTTCAACCAAGATGGCCGATGCACGGGAAATACTAAAGCATAGATAATATATTTAATCTACAAGTCAACAGAGAGCAGTGGTAGCCAAGTGATAACGGCCCCGATTTACGAGTTGTAGGTCGCGGGTTCAGGCGCATAACTTTGTGTAATTTATTTCATGACCACTTCTCTCAAAACGGTGAAGGAAAACATCTTGAGGAAACCGGCATGTCCTAGAACCAAAAAGTCGGAGACATGTGACATCCACCAACCCGCACTGGGCCCGCGTGGTGGATTACGGTCTATTCCCTCTCCTAGAGAGGAGGCTTGAGTCCCAGCCGTGGGAACATTATAAAGCTATGCTAGGCTATATAGGTAAATCTACATGGAGGCCTCATTGCGCGAGTCCAACTCGTACTTGCCCGGGTTTTTTAAATAAATTGACATTTAATTAGCAATAACAATTATTATCAGGAAGGTTTTAAATATTTATTAGTTCCAAGTAGATTATAATATAGCTGACCTGTATAGTTGCACTGGCATATACCAGTGATAGCAGTAAGAATCCAAACACAAAACTGCGATGCGTCAACACATCGTCGATCTGCGAGCTGGCACGGCGCATTGTAAGAAAATGCGAATTGATTCACATCGCACATTGTGTGGTCACCTGAGCCTCAACTCTGCTATTACAATAGTGTCAGAAAGGTCTATCATTGATTTCATAATTGTTGATTTTGACAAGTTTGGTAATCTACTAATAAATAGCGACTCCAATGATCAACCACCGACACTCCATTGAGAGAAATGGCATAGAATGGTAATCTTGTACTTACCTACATAATGACAAATGAATGTCTGCCTTATATCATAACAAAAACCAAACACTGATACAATAACAAAAACTAAAGACTGAAAACGTCGGTCGGCGGCCTCTCTAAATAAACAGTACGCAGTAATGTCACTTTGACTTTGACAGCTAAAAGACCACAGACCGACCAATGATCAATTTTTAGCAAAATGACAATGGAATTGTGTTGGAATAACGAATTTATAAAAATAGCAGACTTGGGCCCCTGAACTGATGCGTTGCCTTACGAAATCGTATAGGCTACTGTCCATGGACGTGTAGCTTCATAGGCAGCTCAGTTTTGTGTCGTAACGTCTGTGAACAAAAAATTAAAGACAGAATATTTCTACTGTTTCTGTAAGTTCCAATGAAAGCCACTATTCTACATCACCAGGTTGCGTTATACCTGATATTTTTTAATATACTGATTTGGCAAGGAAAATACGATCGCGGGTGGCGCTAGTGGTCGCCTCCAAATAAATCGGCTCCGTATTTAAATAATTGTAAAAAATACTAAATACTAACTTTAAAGTCTATTTGTGTAATTATCCGATATATTTCCATGCAGTAAGCATTATCTAACATTGGCAAAAGAATGTTAAAAGTGACGTGCACATAAAATTGTTTTTAATGAATACAGTGTTTACAAACAAAGAGTGCAGTGAATCACAACTTTTATACTGAAAACAGAACTATAACACCTTTATCATAACAAAAACAGTGAAACAAACGTGTAATATTACAAAAACATACAAAACTAAGTGAACTGATTAATATGTAAAATTTTCTGCACCGTTAGGATTATTTAAAAGAGACGCGCGACGCTATCTTTTTTTCAACCAATGAAAATTAAGAATAACAAACTGTTATTTCAAAATCGAAACAATAAAACATACACAGCTATTATGTGGAGTCTATTACCGCTAATTTGCAAAGCAAAGACATAATCATTTTAACTGCTACAGATTTCTTAGAGAAACTTTACGGTGGACCATTGTGCGTGTGTTTTATGACCCCCGTAAATTTGATTCAAATAGGTACGTACCTCTTTTAGGTTAGTATCAAAGATAAAGACCGATGGTCATCTCTAAAGGAGGCCTTCAGCTTCTACTAAGAGGAGTTCGTGCTGTTAGGATAAATCGTTTGAAACATAATAATGTAAGTAATTTGAATGTTTTAATGAATTGTATAATTTTAAAATAAATAATTTCATGTGAAATATATAAAACTAAATGTGATTAATTTTTATTTTTTAAATGAGTTTTAGTAACAATTAACTATGTAATTTTTTTTATTAAAATCAATAAAATATTTAACTAATATTGCATGCATATATCAATACTATTATTTTGTAATTATTGTTATTGTTTGGCAAGAAATAAAAGGCTTTTTATTTTATTTATTTATTAGGTTTCCTGTGAAAAATATGGTCCTAATTATAGGACCATATTTTTCACATGGCACACAATTATTGGCCTTTAAAAAAAAAATCAAATAGCATCTAAGAATGTCTTCATTCTAAATTTAAAAGAAAATCTGTCTTTCTTGGAAGCTCTACCTACGTAAGCAGCTTGTTAATACCATCTCGTTACATCCACTTTAATTGATCTAAAACAGTAAGTTCCTCTTTGATTCAATGCAAAAACAAACAATTTAATACATTCCAAGTGGCCAGTTTTTTAACTTCAAATCTAATGATATATTCGTAGGAATTACTTTTAAAGCAAAATAAACTCATCTCATATTGTAAACTTATATAACCTGCAATATTCTACAAAAGTATAATTAACAGGTATTTTACAGAGTTATGAACTAGTATGTCATTGGATGATTTTACCTACCATAAAAAAATAATTAAAAAAAAAAACTAGTATATTTTGCAAGTACTCGTATAATATTAACAGGTATTTTACAGACTTGTGAACTAGTATTTTTGCAACTTTAATATTAATAGGTATCTTAGATAGTTACGAACTAGTATTTTTGCCACTATAATATTTATGTAGTAGGCGTTTTGCTTTATCGGGATAGTGTGATGAGTAACAGGACAGAGTGGAAGAAAAATCGCGCCGACACCAAGTAATTATGGGATAAGGGCAGGAAGAATAAGAAGAAGTTAGTTTTTATCAGTCAGTATCTTGTGCTCTTCTTTAAACTACTGATATGTTATGTTCAAATGATCTTATGTTCAGAAAATCTTACGTTAGACACAATTTCATCGTGAACACTTTATTTGTTATATAGTGTAATTGTAAATAGTGTTGGTATTGTAGTACAAACTAAAAGTACCTAATAAACTAAATTTTTTTTTCTTAATTGCAATTCACACTAAAAACGCCTTTGGATTCAGCGTACAATCAAAGACACTACCGCCTGACCACCGCTAAGGTCATTTTTGCTTGCACTCGAAACGAAAACTGCAAAGGGTTTGGTTTAGCGCCGCGCCGCAGGATTCAAGCGAAAGTTTTTTAATTGATCAAGCAGAAATGACCGCGATAGTAACTCTGTTTAAGGTATTATACACCTTTGAATTTAGCGAAGATAAAGGAACGCAATCACACTAATCAAACGCGAAAGTATGTATGTGTGTTTCTTTTTCCTGCACGCTCAAACTTCTAAACGGATTTGGATGAAATTTCACCAAAACTTTTTGAATTTTTAATTTGTTCAGTTGATAGAATCATCACAGCGTTGATTTGTTGGATTCGTTCCTCAAAATAATTATTTAAATAAGTATGTATGTGTGTATTTGTTTGTTAATCATTAAGTTGTATCTACTACTCGTGTGTTATGTTTCTGCACCACCCTAAGATCAACTGGAAGAAAATGCCTATAGCATTACCGCCTTGGTACAGTTTTTTACTTGTGCATAAATATCCAGGGAAACATATTCTGTTTTACTAGGATAATTTTATACACGCAGACAAAACCGCTGGCAGAAGAATATAATATCTGTATATAGTATATTAGAAATTATCAATAAAACACACACGATACAACTTGCAATCAAAAAATCTCCCCTTATCCTTTTTTTACACTTTCGCCGTTTGATTTAGTAAAATAAATAGACGTGGCCTTTTAACTTTTACGGTTATTTTTAAACCCTTCACTAGCCTAGTTTGCTTCGAACACTTTAATAGAGGTGCAATCAATTTCTATCACGCTATGCTAACATGGTAAATGCAAGCGTTTGGCCTTGACCGGTGGAATGAAAAGTCTGGCAGTCACGTCTGAAATGCTTTTATTCAAGGTTGTGGTTCAAGCTTAATGTCAAGTTAGAGTTTACTATAGTTAGGTAATATTGTTTCTGTGTTTATAATAATATTAGGGCAAGCCGTCAACCGGTGGGCAAAGGTCAAAACCTTTGACCACCCACGTATTGATTTGGGTTAAGATACTTTGTTTTCAGTTGATATAATGGCGTCTCGTAGTACTGTAAATGTCCTTAAACTCCATTCACTTCTGCATTAGACAACATAAGTTCATAGAACCAGGTGTGCACAACATAAATTTTTCGAGATAAATTCAAACAATTTTAATAAATAATAGTATCAATATAAAATTTTAAAATTACCTACTTAGATAAATTTGATTATTATAAGGTGGGTACTAAACATTTATATAGGTAGGTAAGTGAAATGGATTTTTTACAAGTAACATAACTATATTTCAAACATTTTTTTTTAATGGCGCGTCCACAAGTTTCCTGCTTACAAAACATGAATTGTAAACAATACAAGGCAACAAGATAGTTATTTAACATTCATACATACGTTCTTATATAGTGTAATGAAAAACGTTCCAGTATCGAAAACCCCTGCTTCTTTTCGGTTTTTAACATTGATACTAGTAGTATAAGTATGAACTAAATAACTTATTTAAATAAAAACCACAAAGCAACAAAGCAACAGCGACATGGATGATGAGGATCAACAAAATATATAGTTATTGAATTTTCATATTACAGTTACATAATTTGCTCAAAGAAAATGCGTTGTTGGAATTGTCGTCGTTTTACCAGATTATTTCAATAGTAATTTTTTACAAGAATGGTTGTTTACTTATATTATGTATGATGACACGGTTAGCGCAGTTGCCTACTGCGCTGTGTCGCGGGTGCGACTCTCGCTCAAAACAAATATGTTTTGTAACAAAAAAAAAAGTATTTCGGGTCTGGGGGTAGATTTTTATGAATGTGAATAGTTTATATATTTATGAATACATCCATGCCACAGAAGTAATTCTTAGTGAGGGGCAATGTATAATAGAAAATAATAATATACAAAATCCTTAAAAATCATGTATACAAATTAGACTGAAAATCAGCACATTTTGAACGTCAAAATTCACATAAAGACAGTCTGACCTAAGCGCCCGCATTTTATTTCCTAATAAAAATAAATATTTATCCGCTAAATTTTAATGATGAAAAGAAGACTCAAAGTATTTATCCATATTCAAAACGAGGCCATAATTGTTTAAAACTGCGCTCACTAAATCTTTATGGAACGAGCAGTTTCTAAGAAAATTGCCTTTGACACATAGGATGGAACCGATTCCGGGAACATTTTATTTTGGCACGATGCATCTAAATAATTTAAATTTTTGTTAAACAGAGACCATTTCATCTCGCATTTCTTCTTATTCATTTTGCCACATTCTGATTTTAAATAAATAATGACACGTTTATTATTAATTAACTATGTCATATATTTATTTGAAATCAAAATTGGCCAGCAGGATCTTCTGACCTCTTCATTCGAGTGAGTAAATGAATGAAAACTGAGTGGCAGTTTTCATTCATTTACTCACTCGAATGGATTGATGGAAGAAAGGTAGGTATGTATACTGATATCATATCTATTCACAACAGACGCTTGTGTTCTAATCCTTTCCATATGTTTATAATTCGATTGTCCGTTCTATTCAGAATGCAAACTATCTCTAGGACGCACTTCGGATTAAATTTGAACCACAGAGTAGGTAGGACGTGAAGCTCACGGTGTATTATGTTCTCTAAACAATTTGACATGGTGATGTTTTTTTTCGTTCTAATTCTGTTAGTTAAACATATCCCGAATCGATTCAGTACGTAAAGAGCTGATATCGACTCACGGTGTAACTTGAAATATTTTTTCATGAGTTTACCAACACAATCTATGTTAGAATGATCATGTATTTTCAAAAATGATGTGGAAAGTGGCATTTTCTTTGATTTTCGGGTGGATATAATCATCAAGTAACTGGTCCCGTTCTGGGTGGAGCAACAAGAAGTGTCAAATTTTATTGACTAAAACCCGTCCGTGTTCCTTCAGTTGTCCTTTGCCTTTCAAACAATCCAGGGCCACGGTGACTCTTTTGCACAATCCCACAGGCTGTGTAGAGAGTGGCTCAGTCATAATGCAAGGCAAGTTTATAATTCCATTACATTTCTCCACAAGCTAGAGTCGCTATTCTTGACAAGCATAACGGAAAATGACACAACTGTTAATCAAATCTACATAAAACGTCACAAAAATAGTGTATATGTACTTTTATGTTTTTATTGATTTCTCTCAAAAACCATGTCTTGTAAGTTTACTAAAAATTTGTAGTAGCTTTTATCGTAGTTTTTATAGTAGCCGTGTGCTTTGTTATCTTTTACTAATTTGTTAAAATGTTGTCAGCTTTCATTTATTCACTACTCCATGTCTCACTCGCTGGAGAGCTATTGTGGTGGGATCTCTCACTATTAGAGCGTTCGGTAGCTCCGTGTGGTCAAATTATAAGGGTGCTGCGTCTGCACTTCCGATGTAATTGTCTTCTGGAATTGGTGGACTGTGCTCGGTGACTTGATTTCAATGGTTTTGAGGACGGAGAGAGTTTATCGTGTAGATATTTGACTAGTCAAATATCGAAATTAATTCAATTGTACGAGTATTCGACGACTAGTCTTCGAATACTATTGAATTAATTGAGGATTCTACATTTAATTCTGTGTGAAATATTGTTAACTTACCGTAGCTATTTGTTAAGTCTTTTGGGAAAAATTGAAAGCAGTTTCACCAATATACAATCCCGGCGGGATGTCATGGTGAAATGGCGAGAGCGACTGTCGCAACCCTATGAGGCGTGGCTGGAAAGGCCCCACGGCGTCGTCACCTTCCGTTTGGCGCAGGTGCTGACCGAACACGGCAAGTTCGGTCCGTACCTGTACAAGATTCGTGCGGAGACGACGCCCGGGTGTCGCCACTGTGCGGACCGCCCGGTGGACACGGTGGAGCACACAGTCGAGGTGTGCCCCGCTTGGGAAGAGCATCGCCGTGTCCTCGTGAGGGCGATCGGCGGCGATCTCTCGCGCCGGGGCTTGGTTCAAGCCATGCCCCGGAGCGAGGAGGATTGGCAGGCGGTCGCCTCCTTTTGCGAAGCAGTAATGCTAGCAAAGGAGGAGGCCGACCGCATTAGACAAAGGCGCACACGCCGCCGCCGCCGCCGGGATTCCGATCCCGATTTCCGGCCACCGTAGGCGGGCTCGCGGACGGTGGGCAATGGGTAGCTCGCTGTCCATCCGTCCGATAACAGACCGGTCCGAGCTCAGGTCGTCTACGGCGCGCACTGTTCCTGCGCGCCTCAAGGAGTTGTCAGCAAACTGTAGGGGTCCAGCAGGGCCGAAGCCTACTGGGGCCAAAGGTTATGTGAGAATGTCACCACGGGCCCCGGGACAAAGGCAAGGAACGGAAAGGTAGGTTTTTAGTCAGTAAAAGTCTGACACTATTTCCCGCCCCACCCAAGGGCGGGATTTGTCATTGGATGATTTTACCTACGTTAAAAAAAAACCGATAAACAATCAAGAGTTAATATTCGCATGTACGAAATTAATTCCTTTAAGTAAACGAGTCAATGACCTTGTAGGTAACTGTCGGTCATTGCGTACCAACTACCTACAGTTCATTGGCTTCACTCAGCTGACGTTTACTTGAAGGAATTAATTTATTACATACGTAAATTAATTCGAGTTTATTATTATTTAATTTTATTATTATTTTATTTATTTTTTAATTTTCTCTTTACAAATCGATTGTGTTTTGTGTACCGAATCGACCCTCTGAGGGATAAAAACGACTAAAATTTAACGGTGTATAAAAAAGTCATCAAAAACAAAAATATTAGTGTTTTCGTAACGTTTTTAGCTCAGAGCAAATATATCTCTACACTGTAGGTACTTACTCGTGGCGTCAAGCTTCACTACCAAAATCCAGTTCCATCAAAACTAATAACTCTAAGAAAATACAGCACTCAAAGTTAAAAATACACAGTAAAAGAGTGCGGAAGTATAAAGCCAGGCCACTGTAAGTAGGCTAAGCCTGACACGAACTTTGCAAATGTCCTAAAATCACTTACAGTAGCGATGCATACGGGTTGCAACTGGCGACGTGCCGCCATTTGCAATGCAAAACAGCCACGTTTGCGCTTCGCAGTTTCTTACTTAAGTACGTTATAGTCTTGTATGATGAGCTGCGAATATCAGTGTTATGTGAACCTTTTTGGAATTTATATGAATGAGGAATATGAAATAGTTGCTACAAAGTAGTTTTCGTAGTTGAAGAAAACGTACCTGCTGACTGTAGGTACTACTGCGGTCATTTCGGTCTGACCTCTAAAAAAAATTTGACTTGAATCCTGCGGCCAGCGCCAAACCCCACCGTTTTGAAGTTTACGTTTCGAGTGCAAGCAAAAATGAACTTAGCGGTGGTCATGCGGAAGTGTCTTTGATGGTACGTCAAACTTTCCATTCAGTATCATAATGTTGGTGTTATATTTCCTTGATTATTTCAAAAGTAATGGTATAAATAACAGTGAAATCAGTTTCAGTGCAGCTGTGTGCGTTAATCTCAAAAACCACTGAAGCGATTGATAGGGTTTCGCTACAAGGAAGATAATCCAGGAAACGTTTTCTGAAAGGAGGCAAGCAGATTGATGTCTTAATTGCATTTGGGAATTATCTAAGTGAAATAAAATAAAAGAATTTGTTATTTTATCGAATCATTTAAACTAATACCCGTATTTATAAACAAGTAATACTGATTACTTGAGTAAAAGAAACTACTTAAGTAAAAATTCGTATTTGTATTTTTTGTTGAAGAGGAGGGATGGAACACATGTTACCAAAAGAGTTATGGATAGATTTTGTGAGAAGTGATATGAAAGATAAGGAAGATAGTGATATCGTGTCTTGCAAGTTCTTCCCATTGGTCTCTCTATCTACGCTTTAGAACGTGCAATTTAACTTTTTTTTTGTCTGACCGACCTTTTGGCAAATCAAAATTGTTTTTGATAAAATAATATTTCGTTTAACTTTGATATTTGCTTTTATTTTCAACATGTCATTATTCTCCAGAATTAATATTTTTAAAATAGTTTCGCATTTTGATACAAGTGGGGAAATTTTGTTATTGCAGCCGAAGCCAAATTCACCCGAGCCGTACAGGCGAGGGTGTTATGGAGCTAAGTACTGCAGTGACTAATCTCCACGTGTATCAATCGACGTTTTCAATACACTTACGAAGTGAAAAATAATCTATATTCTATCGGAAAATTACGACGCATTTTTGTTAATTTAGTACTGATGAAAATTTACCAAAGTTGCCTAACAATTTAGTTTTAATTTGACGGCAGCTGGGTATCGCAAGTATTTTTTACCTCGATCACATAATCTGGCAACATACCATCTAAAGGATTCTCTACAAATCTTCTTTTTCACAACTGTCACAAATGAATAAGTTAGTTAATATTAGGTTTACTTTTTTTCCCGCGCATTACCTTTGCAGGTTGAAGGAGAAGCAAAGGTATCAAACCGTATAAATCATAATATCAAAAATATAAAAAAAAACAAATATTTTTGAATTGAGAACACATACAATTGTTATTTATTTGGAATTAACAAATTATTTCTAACGTAACATATCATTTTATTATATTCTGTTCAAAAACACAATTTAAATTGTCATTAAATATTAACACCTTAAAAATATCCGCCCCTGCTTTAAAAAATAATAATAATCACACTTAACTGTGACGAAATAGTAATGAAAAAAGCCCCTGTTTTGATAAATTAAAAAAAAAAGCACGCGGGTGATAAATATGCCATATTAAACCTAATCTTAGTGCGATAAGAGGCAGTTTTCGAGTAAGTGTATTGAAAAAAATAGTATTGGATGAAGTTATGATTCAGTGTGTTTTTGTTTTCTTTAAGTAAATGACAGTTAGTACGCAACGACCGACAACTACCTACAAGGTCATTGACTCGTTTAATTAAAGAAATTAATTTCGTACATGCGTATATTAACTCGAATTTAAAAAAAGTACTTAATTTTTTTAAATTTTATCCTTATAAATCGATAGTGTTCCATGTACCGAATCGACCGTCCGCGGGATTAAAATGACCAAAATTTAATGGTGTATATTATTTTACAAAAATCCAATGACTGTTTTGTTTTTTTTTTCATCAAAACCAAACGCGAAATACCTTTGAGTATTTTCCGGTATTCCTCTTAGTTTCGAATTCGACCATTCACGCCTACTTGATAATACACGTGTTTAAAAAAAAAATACTAGTAGTAAAATAGACTCTAGACTACCTATAGTGGTAAAATCTATTAAGTCTAGACGCTAGACTTTCGACGAAGTGCTTGTGTCTTTTAATAACAACAGCAGGGTTAATTTTGAAGGATAAGAAACGCTTGCTCAGACCCTTATACGAACCAATATCACTCCGAACGTCACACGCACACGGGCGTGTGACCGTCGGAGCGATATTTGAAAAGATTTCTAAATGACATACATTATAATTATATCAGAAAACTAAAAGTCTGACACTAGTATCGAGTTATCGGTTGTGCAGGTCAGATAGCTTCAAGTAAAATACTTGTCGAGTAAAATACTCATCAAAAAAAATACTCGATGAGTATTTTTCTGCATTTGATAGAACTGGAAGTCATTAGGACTTCTTAATGTGGAAGACACGTCAAGGTTTAAGATTCAAATATTTTATTTTACTTAGGTATACATGGGCATTTAGAAAATATTAGAAGGTAGTACATGATTTCTGATTGGAACCATACACTGGCTTCTTCTCTTGTCTTCTTCGTATCGTATGGCTAAAGTAATAATGAAATAAATGATTGTTTGATAAAATATTTCCACTTTACAATATTAATAAGTATTAGAGGCTAGTGTAGTACCAGTATCAGGATTATGAGCAATAATAAATTGCATCCAAATTGATCGTAGTTTATAAACCTACAGTAAACAGGTAGTGTTCTCACATTTACATAATAAAAAAAAAACTATATAGAATCAAAAACAAAACCAATAATAATAAAATGAATGACATGTTTATATTTAACAAAAATAAATCACTAACAAAATTGGTCCATTCTCTATATAATGGATACATAGATAGATATTCTTTAAAGTACTATGACTATGACTATTGTACACCAAAAATAAAATTACAATAGGAACTAAAAATTAATAGTGTGTCATAATGGGCGATCTTATCGCTAAAAGCGATTTTTTATGGACAACCTTTAACATACCATCATACCTTTAACATTACCATATATTATAATGTACCAAATCCATTTCAAAAACCATATCATAAATATAATATAACACAGTTTAAGTTGTGAGATTTAATCTGCAGTCAAAATCAGACTTTATAATGAAAAATACAGCCCCTAAATACCATAATTTCCCACCTAGTTCAGGCTTTCATTTACACCTTGGAAGCTTGCCGATCATTACAGCAAACGACTGGTATCAATTACGGGAGGCCGTCTGTGCAGCCAGCTGTAATTGACGCCATTTGTTCCGACCATACAATGTAAGAGTAGGCTGGAAGAGATAAAAATATTGGAAGGAACGAGGCTGAAAGATATCATGCTAGGTGATGGCGAGAAAATGTATTTACCTATACAATTTTCTTACACCACAAAAAACACCCATTCCTACTTTTAAAGAAAACAGTTCAAATAGGCATTTGCGGTATTTGATATACATATATCTGTCAGTGGCGGCGCTTTCGTATTTAAATTAGATATCAAAAGATATCAGATATGGCGCTAGTTATTTAGAGTGGCGCTAGTGGTTAAGACTGACGTATGCCATGTGAGTGGTCATGACATTGACACAACACTGAGTGCTGGTGGAGTCATATTTATAAAAGCCTTGCACATTTAATCAAAAATCAGAATGACAAAAATTATCTCGAAAAACTTTTAAGATTAAAAAAAAAAAACAAATTACTTTGAACAGGTTTTGTGAAATATTCAGGTAAATCACGCAATTATCGAATGCCAACTGAGTTATCAGGCGTTATTTTTCTTTTTTTGCGTTACCTCTTCATCGAACATCGCGTTGGATTGCCTTAGATGAAGCTACAAGCTTTTAAACCTTGATCGACGTTTTTTTTTTATGATTGGTAAAATCATCCAATGACAAATCCCGCCCTTGGGCGGAGCGGGAAATAGTGTCAGACTCGTTTCTTCGTTGCCTATCGTGCCGGGGCCGGGTATTCCTTTCGGAAGCTGACCCATGACCCCAGCAGGCTTCAACCCTGCCTGCCTGCAGCTAGCAGGCTGGGCCTCTACGGTTTGCTGATAGCTCCTTGAGGCGCGCGGGAACAGAACACGCCGTCGACTTGGGCTCGGTCCGGTCGGTTACCGGACGATCGGACAGCGTGCTACCCATTGCACGCCGTCCGCAAGCCCGCGCCTATGGTGGCCGGAAATCGGGATCGGAATCCCGGCGGCGGCTGGGGCGAGCGCCCCATTGCCTCTAACTGATGCAGTCGGCCTCCTCCTTTGCTAGCATTACTGCTTCGCAAAAAGAGGCGACCTCCTGCCATCCCTCCTCACTCCGGACCATGGCCTAAACCAAGGCCCGGACCTTGATCGACGTTGACGATAGGCGAATGGGGAAGGCCCCTCTTAATATAATAAATAACCGACTTTTTTTAAATCCAAACGTGTCTGTAAATAGTTTATTTGAAATTAACGTTTTTTATTTCTGATATAATATTTTGTTTGACTTTGATATTTCCTTTGAATTTTCACACATTCCCCACAATTATGAGGTGACATTAATTATGAGGTTACATTATTAGGTGTACAATTAAAGTAAATAATAAATAAAATTATAATCAATATTGGTATAAATACTATTGGGTGAAGTAATAATACATTCTGTTCTTTTTTCAATTCCTGGGCAGATTTAGTATTGATTTTACAAAAATCAAAAACCGCAGTTTTAATTTTCATTGAAACCAAGCTCGAGACTCCTTTGAGTATTTTCCACTATTCCTCAAAGTTTCGGATTCAGCCATTGCCTACGTGACAATCAATGCGTTTTTTACGGACAAAATGTTTTTTTTTAGTCTAGACTGTAGTAGTAAAGTCTATAAAGTTTATAGTCTAGACTTTCGTCGTTGCTAAGTGCTTGTGGCTAGTCAATAACAACCAATAGCATTATCAACCTTTTTAATTTTCCCACTGTTGGGACTCAGACCTCCTCTCTAGGATAGGGAATGGGCCGTAATCCACCACGCGAGCCCAGTACGGGTTGGTGAATGTCACATGTCTTCGAATTTTTGATTCTAGGACATGCTGGTTTCCTCAGGATTTTTTCCTTCACCATTTTGAAAGCAGTGGTGATGAAATAAATTACACAAAGTAATACGCGTGCTGGATTTGAACTCGCGATGAGTTGTAACTCGTAAGTCGGGGCCGTTGCCACTCGGCCACCAGTTATTTTGTCAATAACAACCGCACGGGTTAATTTTCTAGGAAAAAAAAAACGCTTGTTCAGACCCTATTACGAACCAATATCGTTCCGTACGTCACACGCACGCACACAATATCACATTTCAACTGTCATTGTAGAAATCTTTGACATACTTTGCGCCTAATGCCCGATAAAACTTGCCATGATAGAGCGTTCTAGCGTAGTCTTTATTTTTTTTCGTTGCCTCTTTATCTAATAATAACAGGCTTTTAAACCATGTTCACGTTCAGGATAAATAAGTGTAGAAGGACCCACTTAAACACTGTAGGAAGTAGGCCCGGCGCCCACTATCGGTGAGCATCGGTGCGGCACGAACACCCAAATAGGATTCATTGGATTGTCAACCTAATGCACCTATACATTGGATTGTTAATTCAATGTATCCTATTTGGTACGTCGTTGCGGCAGCGCTGCGTTTTCTTAGAGAATAGCACCACAGCTCGGGCGCCTTACGGCGGCTTCGGCGGCTTCGGGCGCCTAAGAGCTGCCTCGGCAGTTGTAAGCACACCTAATGACGCCGTAGCTGATTTTGGGTAGCCTCAGAAGAGTTCAGGCGGCAGAAACATCGCAGAGCAATCGTAACGTTACGTGAAAATTGTTACGTAAAATAATGGTGGATTGGGACTTAGTTCTCATTGTCATTGTGTTCGTTATCCATGTTTACGGCCGAGGCAGCCCGAAATCGCTCGACGCAGCTCTCAGGCGCCCGAAGCCGCCCGAAGCCGCTGTAAGGCGCCCGAGCTGTACTGAGCCGCACCGATGCCCACCGATAGTGGGCGCTGGGCCTTAATCCACGGTTAGAAATGGCTGGATTTTGAGGCAATATATTGATTAAGTTCAATAAAATGAAATAATATTAATCCACAACTATCACACAACACCGTCTAGCCCCAAGCTAAGCAGAGCTTGTGTTATAGGTACCAGACAGCTGATAAACATACTTATATATTTCTAAATACATACATATTATAGATAAATAGCACCCAGACACAGAACAAATGATCGTGTTCATCACACAAAATTTGACCTGGGTGGAAATCGAACCCACGACCTCCGGCATAGCAGTCAGGGCCACTAACCACTAGACCAACAGGCCAGTCAATGTCCGATTTAAGCAAATACCATTTGCTTAACTTAATAATGCTCCCATACACTCAAAACAAAAAACAAACACAGTTAAGTTCAGCGCCATCTTGCGCCTTAAGCCTTTTATTTAATACCCAACATCACTATGTTGGGTGTGAAAACGCTACCCGGGCCCTGGAACGAAGGCAAAGAAGGAACGGGAGTAGGTTTTTAGTCAGTAAAAGTCTGACACTATCTCCCGCCCCGCCCAGGGCGTGGAGATGTCATTGGATGATTTTTCTCCCATATAAAAAACTTCTTCTTTCTTTCTTTCTTCTTTTCTTTCTTTTCTAAAACACGATTTCTGATTCTGTAACCTAAATACTAATATTTGCAGAGATTACACACTATAAACATATATTATAAACAATCAAAGACTCGATTTTAACTTGCTGATATTTATTTATGTTTTTATCTTTCCAGGTAATTACAATCTACAATATATTTGCTCAGAACGGTATAGAATCGTTGCCGATTTTTTATTAGTAACTGAATGAGGATATGCGGGTAAGTTAATTACATATTTTTCCCAATATCAGTGGGTTCTAACCGATAACTTAGTATATCCAGCCCCCACACCACGCCTCCAATTCCTTTGATTTGACGTCATCTCAACGCTCAGTCATGTGGTCAGAACAAAAGAATTAGAGGCGTGGCTGACTCGAGGCGTTCGACGCAAAAGAATCGAAACGAAACGGTCGTAGCTTGGCTAGACTGTATTCTACTCTAAGATTTAATCTACCCGTGTGCAATATTTCATCATTTTTAGTATCTACATAAAATCATTCAGCGTAAAAAAAATAATAAATATATCCATACATAAAACTTTTTGCCTTTGTAATAATATTGTGGTAATACCATATGTTATAAGTGAGAAAGCTATGTGTATGTATGTTACTTCTTCACGGTCCAACGGCTCAATAGATTTCGACGAAACTTGTTACACGGATAGACCATGTCCATGTCACATATGCTAGGTTTTCCCGGGAGTATATTTCCTTGGGATAATTTTCTAATATCACGTAAGCGAAGCTGCTGGCTGCAGCTAGTTTGACATAATCTCTAATGTATATCTGACGTCAATGTTCGTAAATACGTTGCGTAGGCGTCATAGATGCGACACCTACCAGACATCCAATGTCAAAGGTCAATATTCAAACTATGACCTTCAAACTGTCCATTAGAAAACGAACCTCTTTGTTTTGGTTATAAACTAGTGCTTGATTGCAATCCCACCTGATGGTAAGCAGTGATGCAATCGTTGATGGTGCGTCGCACTAGTTTATTAAGAGCCTATTCACTCTAGCCTTGAAGACACCCAAATTATAATCAGATGGGAAGACCCCAGCAGGCAAATTGTTCCAGTCCCTCGACCTCTTGCTAGAGTTTTTTTGAAAGGATTTTTTCTAGTGCAGTTCAGTTAGTAGCTGTTTTAATTATTCCCAAATTGACTCCTAGTAGATATTGTAACTTTCTTCTTATCATGTCAATTTAACGCAAAGTTAACGGCCGACATTTGATGAACCCATAAAAATACTGGTACATTTTGAATACATCGCCCATCATATGATTCGTACCTGACAGGTCCTCTTATAAAATTCTGCATCCATTTTTTTACCCAATGAATCATGCTTATTAAGGGATTGTGAAACAAGCATTATATTGCCTCAGTAAAGGATGGACCAGGCGGTTGAAAACTAGCGTTTAAATCAAGGTCACCTAGTTTAGAGCTTGGTTTGTGTGTTTGGTTTGTGTTGCAGCTACATGAATGTAAACCACGCGTAAACACGTTCGCATTCACTGCAGTTGGAAAAACGCGCCTCCCAAGCAAGGGCGTTTGAAGGTCATGGTTTGTAACTGCTGTCTACACGGATTGAAACTAGCAAGGTCGTCTTGGTTAGGACGTTGGTATGCAAGCATCTGGTCGACCCTTGACCGGTACAGTAGATACTGAGTAGATCCCGCCTCATGGACACGTGCCCTAATAATAGGGTGAAAGCACAGTGCGGTAATCCGAGCTAAGCAATGATTCACTGGAGCTTGTCACGATGATAAATGAGGGTACTTAGATGCATTTGTGGCTAACGTGTTGGATCATTCATAAGAGTAGGTAAGGACTTATGTTACTTAGGAAGTACTTACTGGTTGAACTATGTTTTATCTACCTATTTTAAGCATTTTTTACCTTTTCATCGTGCTAAGTTTTTCCTTTTTCCTGTACTAATAGATGCCCAAACCCGTATAAAATATCTATAGGCATATTTGTTTAGTTGAAAGATTGGAACTGTGAATTACTCTACCGTTCCACCATTGAAAAAGACAAAGTACTCGTATATACATGTAAACCTTTCTTACAATAAAACCGTACCTTTTGTATCTTTCTTTCTTTCATTCCACAGTGGGTCCATGTGTTGGATTATGGCTCATTTACTCTCCTAGAGAGGAGAACTGAGTCCCAGCAGTGGAAACATTATAAGGCTGATGCAATGCAATGCAAACCTTTCTAATGAATCACTCTGTCTATTACTGAAAATCCATTCAGTTGTTTTAGGATTTATCGCCAACAGACAGACGAACGCTGTAAGGGACTTTATTTTATAACATGAAAGGATTATGTCGACAATAAAAGACAAAATGACCCGTATCATATAAAGCACTTTAGTCGCAAATTCACAAATTGTTCCCTACAAATGTTTAATCGCACATCAAAAGAAAAACTCTAACAATAAAATGTCCTGTTTGATTCCCCGTTCGACAGATTTATCGGTCGTAAACTGAAGCGAACAATAGCCTATTAGAGAACAGGCCATTTGTTGGGCTTTGAATATGTAATGTTGTTTAAATATAAAGTGATGTCTTAAAGGTCTTTTCTTTTCCTTTAAATAATGTTTGTTTATGACAAAATTTAAGCCTGCCGCACACGAAACATACACGTCAGCGACTGGGCACACCATAAGCATGGTAAGTCATTAGTGTTTTGCATGGCAATTGCGTGGACCGCCCGGAGGACACGGTGGACCATACGGTGGAAATGTGTCCCACTTGGGTGAAGCACCGCTGAGTCTTTGTGGAGATCGATAGAGTTAGAGAAGGCATTAGATGATTGTATACAAGTTAAAAACGCAACAGCAACAAATTGTCGCCACCTGAAGGTAGAATTGCCTACAAAAGTAGCTGACGCTCACGACAGCCTTTTGTGGGCGTTGGTAAATGCTGGCGGTCGGTGGCCGAAACTTTTTTAACCCTCGCTTGAGTATCATAATGCTGATAAAACTTTATCCTCGGTACACTGGCTAACTCCTCCTCCTTGCGTCGTATTCCTCAATGCTGAGGGTCCTGACCTCCCTGCTTCATCACTTTCATTCGCACGACGTTTCTCTATCTGTTTACTGGCTGTACTGGCTAAAGAAGCCACAATAAGCGAGCAACCACAGTTTCTAGCATATAAATAACGACGCCAGTGGGGGCGTCGTTATTTAAGGCAAGTCCATACTAAATATACGTGTGAAAACTAAAGAAAATTCATCGGTGGAGGTATTTTGTGGTAGTCCATGTGCGGCCAGGCTAATTGTCGATTGATAACTGATTAGTTTTTCTACTACACGCCAGACCAATTAATTGCAAAAGGACTTAAACCCAATTCTTGGAAAGGTAATGTTTGCGAAATTAATGTGGTAAGTAGACCTCTTAAGCAGCTGCTATAGCATGAATGAAGGTTCGGCAGCCAATTAAATTGCATAGCATTGCTTCAGCCTTATAATGTTCCCACTGCTGGGACTCAGACACTAGGAGAGGGAATGGGCCGTAAACCACCACGCGGACCCAGTGCGGATTGTTGGGTGTCACATAGGTATCTTCGAATTTTTGGTTCTAGGACATGCCGGTTTCCTCACGATGACAGCAGTGGTGATGAAATAAATTACACAAAGTAATGCGCCTGGCTGAGTTTGAACCCGCGAGCCAATTAAATACCTGTTATTTAATGTTTGATGTAACGATGAAAATACTCGTTTAAGTCGTCAAATGAAACGCATTAAGAGCTTGTGGTAGGGCTCATGTTCTCCGCAAACTTTGAACACTATTTATCCGTAAAATGCTGATCAAATACAACAATGAACTGCTCATAAACTCACGTTCAGAAATGCCGCGTACTTTTGGCTTCATTCCACAAAGCTGAGCCCACTCAACCGCCGTAACTGACAGACAAACTGTTTCTGATCCCGTGCGGAAAAATTCAAGTGTAGCTTTATTTGTTTTTTTTTATGATTCAAACATAGAACAGTTATGATTATATTTTACGTTATTTGTTTATATTTTTTTTGTTTCTTTATTTTTCCTATGGTTTCTACGTATCTTTTTTTCCAACTCGTGACACGTGGCTCGTGTTTTTTTTTTGCTCTTCTGCGAGTGCGGTACTCCTGACCAAACAATGGCCCATTTATTGGAGTGCCAAATGCAAAAAAAAAAAAAAAAAAACCCTAGAGGACCTAGAAAACGCTACTGACGCTGCTATAAACGTGGCATCCTATTAGGCCCAAAAACTCTAAGGGAAATGTAAAACATCGTTTCGAGAAGAAGAAGAGAAGACGAGACGGCTGTAGGATTTGATACTCACTCTCACCCCTCAGAATATGAGAAGGTATTTCATAATTTCCCAGCTACAAAAAAGAGATTTATACCAAGTCAAATAGACCTGTACCTATAGCGTGCTAAATACCTTTTATCCACTTTATTGTTCGTCAGTCTGTCGCTCTGTCTGTCAAGACTTTTTATCTCGGGAACGTAAGAAGGTATCGAATTAAAATTAAAACTATATCTTCAAGTCTCTAGTTCCTTGAAGCTGTGAAAAATCAAACTTCTAAGTTAACGGAAAAAAAGATATGGCCGTTTATGTTGCAATAAACTTATATTTCGACATTCTCAAGGGAATCAAAATTCATAGAGTAGTTCCCGTTGACCTAGAATTCTGAGATTTGGCAAGGTTTCATAGTCAGAATATAGGAAAAAATCTGAAAACTAAAAATGTGTAGTTACGTCACAAAAAAAAAACGATTCGGAAAAATTGAACTGTTTTCATAGGTAGTCTGTACGGAACCTCCATTACGCGAGTCCGACTCGTACTTGACCAGTTTTTTTCTCTCTAGCCTTTACTTCCAACTGCAGGGTAAAGGCTTTGAGCCTTGTCCTTTTAGTCATTCTTCTGCCGCTCCGTCTCGAGCCAGTCTAGGTCATCTCGCAACCTCTTTTCAGGTTATCCTCGAAATCACCTTCTGCAGGTACCCACTGCGTGGCGACACCTTGTCCAGCAGTCACTGAGCATATGGCTGACGTGGCTCACCCAATCCCATTTGACCCTATCTTCGACGTCACTTTCTCTCTGAAGGTACCTACTGCGTGGCGACACCTTGTCCAGTACTCACTGAGCATATGGCTGACGTGGCTCACCCAATCCCATTTGACCCTATCTTCGACGTCACTTTCTCTCTGCAGGTACCAACTGCGTGGCGACACCTTGTCCTGTACTCACTGAGCATTTGGCTGACGTGGCCCACCCAATCCCATTTGACCCTATCTTCGACGTCACTTTCTCTCTGCAGGTACCTACTGCGTGGCGGCACCTTGTCCAGCAGTCACTGAGCATATAACTGACGTAGCCCACCCAATCCCATTTAACCTTGGTCGGACCAAATTTAATTTGAACTTATCCATACGAATAGAACAAGAATAGACGCTATACAAACTTTTAGAAATTGCTGCAATAATATTTAAACCAAAAAAAAAGTATATATATGTACAGAAGCATTGGCACGAACTACATCGACTTTCGACTGACATCAACAAAGATTATTGTGTTGATACAGCTAGGTACCTGTTGATTCTATCGACGGCAGCTAGTCCCCAGTGAATGGCCACACACCGTAGCAGTTTTCATAAAAAATATGCAGGAATTGCTTGATATCAATTCCACTAGATACTACAATAGGTAGCATTTTTTATACTCGTCACACAAGTTGAACATTATTCGGGCCTCAATCGGTTTAGTCCACTCTCGACCCCCCGACCCCTAAAAAAAGATTTGTCTATTTGTGTCCTCTCAACCATTTAACAAAGTTCACATTCGACCCCCAGGGGGAGAGACGATATAGCCCGTATATTCATAGGCTTTGACCCTAAATTGCCCGATCAATTATGCTGACTTATCTTTGACCACCTTGGAAATCCTTTTCTAAGCATGTTACATTAGTAAAAAGATTGTGAGGCTGAAAACATTTTTTATCTTTGTCAGAATGTCTTTAAAGTATAAAGTGAATTGTCTTAATAAACTAGTGCGATTCACTATCAACAATTGCATCACTGCTTCCCATAATGTGGGATCGCAGTCAAGCACTGGTTTATATAATAAATATATATATATATATATAGAGATTGCTACGATAAGCCAAATTTATTTGATTCGATAATAAAAAGCTAACGAAACTTTACCATTAACAAAAAAGACTTCTGATATAATCTCTACAAACGTACTTTATAGAGTTTGTTTCCGAATTCCATAAAAATAATCTCGTTGAAGATCGTTTTGCCTCAAATACTCATAATTCCACTTAATTATTAGGCGTAATAAACTTTTATTTAATGGTAGAAAAATGGTGATAAAATAAAATTATCTAAGCTATTCCTCGTGACCGGATAAAAAATCACTTTGCTGGGTAGTGCCACAAAATAAATAGGTACAGAAGTGAATCTCATGTGTGTACTTCACTTTTTATACCTACCCTCGGCGGTCGCTAAAAAAGTACTCTGTGATCTAGCACTTCTAGTGCGAACCCTGGTCTTCTCCATAATTTCGTATGGCGCTGAGACTTGGACGCTGAAAGCTGCAGACCGCAAACGCATCGACGGCTTTGAGATGTGGTGCTGGAGACGAATGTTCCGTATCCCTTGGACAGCATTTCGGACCAACGTATCCATATTGCGAGAACTCAAAATCTCCTCGCCGTTGTCGTCCGAGTGTCTCAGCAAGATTCTACAATATTTCGGTCACATTGCAAGGAAGGACGGTGGCAACATCGAAAGGCTTATCGTGACCGGTAAAGTGGATGGGAAAAGGCCTCGTGGACGCAGTACAATACGTTGGTCCGACCAGATCCGCACCGCTCTTGACTCTACAGTATATAATGCCCTTCACACCACCAGAGACAGAAACAGATGGAGAAATGTCGTGCGAATGAAAGTGATGAAGAGGATCTAGCACTGGTTTAGCACGGTTTAGTCACGTACAAGATACCCTGTCCGTGAGCGGTGTGTATGTGTGCGTTGCTCGAACACGCTTTGTGTGTAGACTGTCTTCTGTTATATTTCTCTTTTGTGGTAGCTGTTTTTTGCACAAATTAACGGTACGGTATTTCATGTGGGTCGTTAAGCTGTCACAGGGAAAATAATGAGCCTTAAATATACACTGTGTTACGAACTGGACTTACTTTTTGTTGTTAAATCTTCGGAAATTTCGGTAAAACCTTGAGACTTGATAGGTTTCGTATGATTGTTGAAACGATGGTAGATACCGTGAAATTTTGATCGTTTTAATCCCGTGGAGGGTCGATTTGGTACATGAAACACTATCGATTTGAAAAGATAAAATTAAACAATTAAGTACTTTTTTTCTAAAACTCAAGTTATTATACGCATATACGAAATTAATTTCCTTTAAGTAAACAACAGCTGAGTGAGTCAAATGACCTGTAGGTATTTGTCGGTTGTTGCGTACTAACTACCTACGTGTCATTGCACTCAATCATTTGATCGACCCTCCACGGGATTAAAACGATCAAACTTTAGCCATTGTAGATAGTAACAACTTGCTTTATAGTTCCAGAATAGTTTTTAGTAACACTACTATAAACCAAGTGATATCTACAGCGCATATTACAACATCTCACTGCTATACGTGCAGTAATTAAATTGTATACAATATCTGCATGAGATATCGTAAAACATGTCGGTACATAAACAACAAATAAAAGACTATTATTACAACTCGTAGTCTACTTTAACGAGGTGGCCTTAAACGCACTCCAACAATAGTCGTTTTAAGTACGTACTGACCCATAGTTCAGCAGATATGCTAGTTATAAGTTAAGATTATAATCTACATAATAATATTAGTACCATGATTAACTTCTGCCCTGGATTTTACCCGCATGGTTGAGAATAACAATCGATTTTTAGGAATCCGTAGCCAAAGGGTAAAAACGGGACCCTACTAAGACTTCGCTGTCTGTCCGTCTGTCTGACAGCAGAAGGTATCTCAAGAACCGCGATAGCTAGACATTTGAAATTTTCACAGATTATGTACGTATTTCTGTTACCGCTATAACAACAAATACTAAAAACAAAATAAAATAAATATGTAAGGGGGGCTCCCATACAACAAATGCGATTTTTTTTGCCCATTTTTGCTCGATATCAATAATGGCAACAGGAAGGCACTTGAAATATTCACAAAATACTCAGTTGTATTTTTACTTTAGTAATAAAATTAAAACAAAATAAATATTTTAGAGTGGATCCCATACAGTAAACGCATTTTTTGTCTATTTTGTTGTTGTTCTGTAGTTTACCTAGTCAATGGTACGGAACCCTTCGTGCGGGAATCCGACTCGCACTTGGCCGGTTTTCGTAAAAAAAGTATTTAATCTACTGTCAAGTTTTTTGGAGTTATAGTTTTACGTCATCATCATCGTTATTCAGCCGAAAGACATCCAATGCTGGATATAGGCCTCTTCCAATTGTAGCTTCAATGACTGGTTCTGTACGTCTTGTATTCATCGATTTCTCGCGACCCTCATCGGTCTAGATTGTGGGAGATTCTTCCAATCCATAGCATTGGAAGGCCTCCTACACTCTAAAAAGTATGTGGTCAGGGTATAGAACAATGATCAATTTTTTATGAGTCCCAGGGGCTACGGGTCTCAGAAAAATTTCATCCAACAGAACTGTGCTGGCCGAGTAGTATCGGCCCCAACTTACGAGTTGTAGGTCGCATGTTCAAACCTAGCGAGGCACAATACTTTGTGTAATTTATTACATCACCTCTGCTCTCAAAACGGTGAAGAAAAACATTGCGAAAAAAGCAGCATGTCCTAGAACCAAAAATTTGAAAACATGTAACATTCGCCAACCCACACAGAGTCTGCGTGGTTGATTACGGCCCATTCTCTCTCCAAGAGAGGAGGCCTGATTCCCAGCAGTGGGTTGTAAGGATGATGCTATGCTATGCTAAAAATAGTTTATAAACCCATACTTTTGAGGTAGGTATATAAAAAAAAACTCTTTTTAACTAGACGCATCGAATGACACCAATTTCAAATCTATTCATACTCGTCAATAGATTTGAATCAAGTGTCATGTTTAGGGACAGTTTTACGCAATGCCCTTTGTCAAACATTTTTGTAGAATCGTCTGCATTCAACAATGTATGACAGTGTTATGTTATGAGTATATTTATAGCCTTAAACAGTTGGGTAAGATTAGCTTAGGTTAACATAAAATGAGATAAACATGTTGCCGTAGCGAAAAATTGTCATCTTATAAGATATATCGACGATGACGATGGTCACCGTAAGAGTTAGGGGGACGTTTTGATGCATCGTCCTTTTGACTACAGGAATCATATATTATTATTATACTTTACACATATTTTTGTTAAATCTTATCATCCCATCATGATTAATTTTAGAACTATAAATTATTTGGCCTCTGGCGGTTTTTTTTTTTTTTTTGGGTAGGTAAAATCATCCAATGACAAATCCCGCCCTTGGGTGGGGCGGGAAATAGTGTCAGACTTTTACTGACTAAAAACCTACCTTTCCGTTCCTTGCCTTTGTCCTGGGGCCCGTGGTGACAGTCTCACATAACCTTTGGTGGCCTCTGGTGGTGGATTACGGCTTTATGGTCTATTCTCTTTACTAGAGAGAAGGCCCCCGTCCCCGTAGTGGAAATATTACAACGATGATTGTGCCTTTGATTTTATTTTATTAAGTTCGTTTTATTTCTGATAATTACTTTCAACCTACTAAACGGTGAGACATCGCTTGAACTGTCTAAAAAAAAATGTCGATATTTACAACATAATGAGGTACAGAACACCAGTACAACCTAATACTTTTAGGTATGAAGACGGGGCCCATGATGTCCGATAGAATCTGGGACCAAATTACTCAATTTCCTGTGTATAGGACATTTACTTCTGACGGAAAATTGAAAGCTGCGAAATAATCTAATATATTATTTCCCGGACGGCATGAGTTATAGATGGCATACGAAAACTGGGGTAAAAAAAAGATGTATACGTTTAAATCACATGAATGTTGCTACCTATAGAATGTGAAGTGTGTGATGTGATGTGTGGTATGATGTTCCAAACAAGGCAATAGTTTGATGCTGTTGAAATGTTGTCAGATTACGGCTTCGTTCTTTATTTTCTACTTCATGACTAAAGGAAAAAATCGTGAGGAAAAATTCGTAGACATGTGACATCCAACCCGCACTGGATCCGAATGGTAGATTACGACCCATTCTCTCTCCTAGAGAGGAGGCCTGAGTCCCAGGAGTGGGAACATTATAAGGCTGATGCAATGCTATGCTATCACTCTTGTATGGAAACTGCAAGAGCAAAAACAAAACAAATTCAAATGCACAACTTGGAAATACATATATTTATAATAAAAATATTCATGTAACCTCTTTGCGTGAAAACCATCATAACACGTGATTGAGCACCATTAAAAGTGGTCGACATCCGGCAATATTTCCATATTTATGACCACTGCTCTCTGACATGGATTTGATCATACTGGGTAAATAGAAAACACAATTTATCGGTCGGAGTAGTTCACTGTTGGTTAGTTGTCGGTACCCGATTACAATATGTCGGACGATATAGATTAGATATTTCTGAACCAAAATTACATTTGTACCATCGCAGTAAACGCTTGAATGCTGCAGCGCGGCGCCAAACCAAACCCTTTCGAGTTTTCGTTTCGAATGCAAACAAAAATGAACTTAGCAGTATTCAGGCGAAAGTGTCTTTGATAGTACCTACTTACTGGTATTTTTTTTGAGGTGGAAAGTTGTCTAGTGAATTACCACTCTATAGTATGGCGGTAAGTAATTCATCAACTAGTAGCACATGTCCACGGCCCGTTTGGTAAGACTTGACGAAAATAAAAATTAATTAAATTTTTATTTTTAATTCAATAAGTTTCTTTTTGTGTGGAACTTTAAACTCTATCAGCTTTTGGTATAGTTAGTAAGAAAAGATATAACAATATTAATTTTAAGAATTTTTGAGTTTCGTTTTATTAAAAACAGACATGAGGACCTCACCTCTTTAGGGTCCCGTATCCAAAGGGTAAAACGGAACCCTGTTACTAATTCATGTTAAACTTGCCTTCATTGTCATGACAGACAGTCGAAATTTTAATTTACAAATGATGTATTTCTGGTGCCACTATAACAACAAATACTAAAAAATAGAATAAAATAAATATGTAAGGGGGGTTCCCATACAAAACGTGAATCCTCTGAGCCACTGACAAAACTGCAGTTAGTGAATATTAAAATAAATAAAAACCACATAATCTCAAACCCTGCACTCTCTCATCGTCACAGCTGGTTAAAACACCCTATGACCTCAGTAGCCCCAGACGCGTCCTCCCCGGCTCCTATTTCGCACTCGAATGATTTTTATACCGCGTCCCGTGATAATGATAAATCTCTACGAACGCGACCATGATGCGGTCTGAACGAGGGTCGGACGACGGTTTCACATTTTCAAAAGGCTCTCTACTCTTTCATCTTTTATGGGCTTCATTTCTTTTAATTTAATTACGAGGACTCGCTACTTGAGCAGCTGGTTATGGTTTCAAAAGCTCGCTCATGTGACATATTCTTCGGTCCTTTTTAAGGTTCGGTATTTATTTATTTATTATATACTTTATTGTACACCTCATAATGTGGACAGGATAAACTTTTACAAAAACTAAATGTACAATAGGCGGTCTTATCGCACAGGGCAATCGCTTACAGACAACCAGATGGACTGAACGAAAGGAGATAGATTTGGGGCGGTCAGTGTACAAAAAACTTGAATAATATTTATTACAGAATATAATAGAAAATCGTTTATACCTCAAAAAGAAAAACCAAACCCTTATAGGATTACTATGTTGTCCGTCTGTCTGTCAAGACCCTTTATCTCGGGAACACGTGAAGATATCGAGTTGAAATTAAAACCTTAAACTCAAATCTGCAAGATGTGATGAAATCCGCATGATATTGAAACACCCTTAAAATTAACAATTTAAAACATTTTACTCTCCGCCCATAACTTACACCATAACATATTCTGTAAAACAGTTTTATAGAAATATAAACAAGCATTGAAAAATAGCACGTGGCAAGAATTAAAAATACATGCACAGTTATGATTATTATAATTTTAGCACGTGTCAATAACAATGTGTAATTAGATGACTGATTATGGTAGCTAATTATTCATTGTTGTTTCACATTAATGAGTCCATAGATTAATATGGACACAGGTTTGCTAACGGCACAAAGAAATTTTAGCGTAATTGACAAAGCGCACTAAAACCGATTCCTTTTTTTTAGGTGGGAGATCATCCAATCAGTTCTATCGCTCTTGGGCAGAGAAGGAGGGCGTGACAAACTTTTACTGACTATAATATTCCTGTTCCTTCGTTGCCCTTTCATACTGGGGCCGAATACCACCACTCAAAATCTAAAAGTGTATTCGGTTTTTTAACCGACTTCGAAAAGGAGGAGGTTCTATGTTCGGCTGTATGTATTTTTTTTATGTATGTTCACCGATATCTCGATCAATTGTGGACCGATTTCTAAAAGTTTGGTTTTGATTGAAAGAGTATACTTCCAAATTGGTCCCATGAAAATATCGTTCTGATCTTTTGATGAACTTCGAAGATATAGAACGAAACTCTTCAAAAAATCATAGCAGAACTATCGCAACAAGTAAAATTCCTTTGTTTATACGTGTAGTCGGTGACTGACTGAAAGAAGAAGGGAAGGGTATGCTCGTACATAGAACTGATCTGATGATGAAGCCGAAAGGAAATTCTATAATAAATCAGTTTATCCTAGCCGTGTTTGGTATTATTAGAATTGTCATGATGATTTGATGATGAAACTGAATGGAGGAAGATATCTAGTTTGACTGAGGGATACTACAACTAAAAAGTGTGAAATAAAAAAAAAATACAACCGACTTCAACGTAAAAAAAAAGTGTAAAATAACTTTAATTTCGGTAGTCGGTGTTTAGTAACGAAGAGACCGAACAATTTTAGAAATTGAAGTCGGTTGCATTTTTTTTTTTTTTGTAAATAATGTTCCTTGAAGTAAGTTGGTTCACTGATAGGATTTAAAATGACGGCCATCATCATTAGTTCAGTCAAAAGATGTCCATTGCCGGATACAGGTCTCCCCCCAAGTGTCACCATAACGAACGGTCCTGGGCCTCTCGCATCCATCAGATTCCTGTGACCCACACCAGGACATCGGTCAACCTTGTGAGAGCCCTTCCAACGCTGCGTCTGCGTCGTCACTCCAGAACTTTTCGGCCCCATCCACCATCACAACAATTGGCGATCACACGGAGCAAAACCATTAGGTACTTCAATAGATACATTTCCACAACATTCAATCTTTAAGGCTAAGAACTCGCGAAGTTTCACCCGCGCCCATCGCGATGCATGAAACAGCTGTTTTTGGGCCAAAACTGAGAAAAGCGGACGCCCGCGCGGTCCAGTACCTCTACCATGAGTTTTAAGCAATAGTATTCGTCGCTACTCGATATCGACGCCGTAAATATTTTGTATGGCAAATTTTGCAGCGCCTCTAGCGGTCACTTGCAGAACCAAAATTTGTCATACAAAATATTTACAGCGTCGATATCGAGTAGCGACGAATACTATTGCTTAAAACTCATGGTAGAGGTACTGTACTGCAGTGCTCCGTCGAGGTTCGCCGCGCCCTGCACCCGTTTTGTTACGTAATAATATACATTAAGTTAGTACATCGACACGACTGCATGCACACCATTAAAGTTGAATTAGCAGGTAATAATCCGGTTACCGTGAAGAGGACCCAAGCACAAGACACGAGAGTGAGTGCCGAGAGTCAGTAAAAACGGGCTGTTTACAAAAACGCATGTATGAATTTAAAGGTCCACTTTGTATTATGCAATACATTACTACATGTGCATAAATATGCATGTAACATTTACCATATTCATCAGGTTGTTGTGTTTGCTGGTTGCGATTCTAACGGTACTCGTTTATATTTATGTGGCGCTGACGCATTTGCACTAACCATGTTTCACTGACGTTATCTGGCGTCCCGTAGTCGCGTTGACTGCTGTTTATATTCTCTATTAATTAACTATCTGATAGTGTTCACGATTCTAAGTTATAAAAGAGATATATGAAACTTTATACTTTCCAATATAATACTTATAGCTGCGCCAAAGTTCTCCCGAAACTCGCGTTAGGGTACGAGCTTCCTCACGCCCCAGCCGCCTGGATCCCAAGCGCAATTACCTGCCATCGTACTTATTGATTTGCGGACGACGAACAATGGGTAGCTCACCGTTCGGCCGTCTGGTAACCGTCCGGACCGAGCCCAAGTCGTCGACGGCGTGTAGTATTGCGCGTGCCTCAAACAGATATCAGCAAAACCTCAGGGGCCTAGAAGACCCGAATCCTACTGGGCCTCATAGGTAGTCCGAAAGGGATCCCCGGGGTCCCTTTCGGACTACCCATGGGGCCCATTTGGGGGGGGGGGTGTAATACACACTTCTGCTCCGCCCTAAAGCGGGAGAAATAAATGGATGATTTACCACCTTAAAAAAATACCTCTACCGGAATGCTGGCATCGACTTCCATATGTAGTTTTGAATGTAGCTAAAAGCCTCTGTTATTAAAAAATACATCACTCTTCCGATGGTGATGATGATGATGGTGTAAACTTTCATCCGATGATGCCCACAATTTCTAAAAGGGTACCCATTCCATGTTATACTATTATTAAAGTTACTCTATTTACTTTATTTCAACTAATTCTACCAACTGAATCTAGAATAGTTTCTAAATAGCTCCAAACTAGCCATTCTAGCAATAATTTAACAAATTTATTAACCGGCGTCAGCAAACAATCCCTCTTATTCGGTAACCAACGTGCCATAAAACATGCGCACTTTCCACACTCAATCACTTCCTGATCCCGAATATTTCAGATACATACAATGTATACGTAGTCTTCCTTTTGCCTGAACTAAATCAGTTCATCAATATCACAATTAAGAGATAGAAGACATGTTTATTTTATAAAACATAAGTACAGTTCATAGGTATTATAAAAAATGGTGAACGCCATCATGCACGTGCGAGCCCTCACGACGGGGGATGCAGTGTCCCAGGGCAGGCTATCATCGCTAACGCCTTCGATTCCCGGGAACTCCGGAACCATAGACAGGTTCATCATCTATCACCAGTCACCAGGGGGAATGGAAACGGCGAGAGATATCGATGGTCCGCTGCGATCGGTACTAGAACCGTTGTGGTACATCGGCTACGACTACATGCTGCGTTTCGACCTCCCGAACGGAGTCAGCGTGGTCTGTTACGCAGACGACAAGCTGTTCCTGGTTCCAAAAAAAGACAAATTCAATTCAGAATCATTTACTTTTGAAAAGTCAAGAAGTCGGACTATCAGAAAAAATGATGCTAATTGCACATTCCAAAGCGTAGATCTCTATGAAGAAGAATGTGCAAGAAACTCTATGGACACTCTTTTTAATCATTTTATGTATTACAAAAACTACATATGTACGAGTATACTCCGGTAACAGACCGGTCCAAGCCCAATTCGTTTACGGCGCGCACTGTTCCCGCGCGCCTCAAGGAGTTGTCAGCAAACTGTAGCAGCCCAGCACGGAAGCCTACTGGGGCCAAAGGTTGTGTGAAAATAAAACTCGGGGCCCTGGGACGGAGGCAATGAAAGGTGCAGGGTAGTTTTTTAGTCAGTAAGAGTCTGACACTATCTCCTGCCCCACCAAAGGGCGGGATTTGTCATTTGATGATTTTACCTACCATAAAAAAAAAAACATATGTATACTATATATTACAAAGACTAGACCTTCTATTCCGTTCGTTCATTAGAGTAAAATTGTCATTTTTAGATCCACCGTCGCCTTCCAACCTACTTTTGCCGATACTAAAATGTTCAATCTTGGATCGAATCTGTGTCAACTGATGTAGAACACGACTTGATTCTGACAGTATTGATTTGGATGATTGGATCTAGGCTGTTGTAGATAGCTATTGGTGTTTTTATTTTAAACGAGGAATGTGTATCATCTATTGCCTTTTTGTGTCACTTTTTCAGACACAGTGCCGCCATTATCATGATACAATGACTGTGTCTAATCATTACTTTTTTTTGTTGATAGGTTCGCGCTTCACCGCTATCTCACCTGATGGAAAGCGACAATGCTCATATTCATTATACTCTTCATTTTCTTTAATTTTTAATTCTTTATTATACACAAAAACATAACATAATATATGGTTATACAGACCTGATTCATATTACAAAGGCGAGCAACGAGTTTTCTCTCAGCAAACTTTTGGGTTATAGAGAGAGAATATATTCGAGGGTAGGATCCAGTGCACAAAATAAAACTACATTAATTAGTCTAATTTATAATCATATTAAACATACTAATACATACTATTGTTGGAATCTTATTGTTTGGATAAGGTTTTCAAATGATCTGACACTTGTTGTCGTGTGTGACAGCTGATGGTTGCGCCAATTTGCTATGATCCGCGATTTTGTATTTTAATTTATTTTTTTGGCCTAGCAATCCTATCCCATCCGTTTCCCTTCCCGCACGACCTCAAGAAATGAAATGACATTGACGTTTGTGCATCGATTGTGAATGTGACCGCACCGCTAACATCGCCCGCTCGAAATTACAAGAAAATTGACTATTTCGTGATCCAACCATTCAAAACTCAACAATAGTGCAGTGTAGTGCAAAACAGGACCTGGCAGTGGTTAAATGTGCGAAGTCGAGGTCCGCCGGCCGGCGCCACGTGGAACCTTCGAGGTTAAAAGGTCAGTGTTCCTCCTAATACATTCATCCCATTAATAAACGCTAGACGCAGTACCTGCATATTGTTAACAAACCTTAGATCGCTTTTCAAACCTACAGTCCACATCAAGCAAATTCGCGCAACCATTACTTTTGGTCCTACGAGCAGGATCGTGAATCATTTTCTTGTAATTTCGCAATATAGTATTTGTTCCATAGGGAATAAACGCAACGCGCCTATTTACCTAGATATAATAGTAGAAAACCCGCATCTAGGCATTTAGGCAACTATACGTTATTTCGCTCGTATAGTTAAAGAGCCATTGATAATTACGGTACCTACGCCGTCAACCGCACCGCATAATTATAGTTAGTTACGTAAATATCAGCGTAGATATAAATCGATCGCATTCCTTTTCTTGACAAAATTCATTCGGAAGTCCTACAAATTGCATGTAGGTAGACGCATTTCAAAAATACCCGTTCATTGTTGAGTGAATATTTGTAGGAACGGATAAACCATAGATTATATACGCATATGAACGACGCCGTTCACTTTGTTGTTTACAATATTACCATATTGTTATCTGATAATTATCGCTTACTTAATAATTCGTTAAGTGTTTGTTTGAGTGTATAGTGTGAATATATCAAAACAAGATGTCTCTTAAGGGCACTAAGGTTAGTACTGATTTAAAGGTTCAGTTAAAGCTTTTATACGCTAAGAGGGACTCACAGTTTTCACGTGTTCAATCAATTTGTGATAAATCTTTGCAAATCTCGGATCTGGCGATTAGAGATGCTTTCTTGTGTTCGTTGGAAACTTTAGATAGTTTGCGCGCGGATTTTGAATCTACAATTAATAATATAAACATTTTAGAGTTGGAGTTAAATCCTGATTACTGTGTGAGTTATCAGGCATTGTCGTCCTTTGATGACTTGTATTGTCGTATCAAACGTATTGCTAGGAGTTTAGAGACTCCCCCCCCCGCGAGTGGTTTATCCAACCCTCCTCGCGAACGCCCACGATTGCCGCCAATTCAAATACCGGAATTTAATGGTGACATTCGAAATTGGAATTTATTTATAGATAGTTTCGAAAATATAATACATAGGAACACATCGCTGACAGATCACGAGAGATTGCATTATCTCGTAGAAAAATTGACCGGTAAGGCAAAGGCTGTCTGTGCTGGAATTACGTTTACAATTTAGTTTTGAACACTTTAAAAACAAAATACGAAGATAAGCGATTAGTAGCCACCGCATATTTAGATCAATTATTCGATTTGAAAAGTTTTTCCGTTTGTAACGATCATAATTTAGAGAAGTTTTTAAATATTTTCGCATCATCTGTTCGTGCAGTAAAGAACCTAAAGGTCAATGACCTCTGTGACTTTTTGTTTTTGTATATCGGTTTAAAGAAATTAGATCCTGAAACTGTTCGTCTGTTTGAAACGACTCGGCGCGGTAACGAAATACCTAAGTTCGAAGATTTAGAATCTTTTATTCGCGACCATATTAAGGTATTGCAGCGCACGTCGGCGCGTCATGAAGTCACGAATAGGACAGGTTCCGATCGCCGTATAGACGCGTCATCGAAGTCAGTCAAGACTGCACATACGCTAGTTAATACCGCCTCAACACCTGACTGTTCTCTGTGTAAGGGTAGCCATACACAGCTGTACAAGTGTTCGGAATTTCAGAGATTATCGCCTAGGGATCGTTACAAGTTTGTCCGCACTAATAATTTGTGTTTTAATTGTCTAAGTGACAAACATCTGGTTACGTCATGTAACAGTGGTGTTAGCTGTCGTAAATGTCTAGCTAGACATCATACCTTCTTACATTTTGAGAGTAGTAAGCTGCCATCGCAGCAGCAGCCTGCGCAGACGCGCGACGCTTGTGACGCGCGGCCGGCTGCAAGTGCAAACGACGTAACATTGTGTTCGCTTTCCGCCGCTGGTACTCAAATCACTACCGTTTTACTTGCGACCGCGCAAGTTGTCATTGTAGATGCCTTTGGCAAACCGCACACCGTTCGAGCGCTACTAGATGGCGCTTCCCAGAGTAATTTTATTACTCGGGATTGTTGTCAACGCCTTGGTTTTAGTTTTAATAATTGGTCATCCCGCTCAGAAGTGAAAGGTTTTGGAGGTTTAAAGGCAACCATTCACGGTTCCATTAAAATAATATTTAGTTCACGTTTTAATCGTAATATTTCGTTTGAAATGGATTCGCTAGTCGCAGATAAGATTACGGAACGGTTGCCCACGGTACCGGTTGACACGTCCATGCTGACGGAGTTTAAGAACTTGCAGTTAGCCGACGGAAATTACGCTTTCCCTGGAGATATCGATCTATTGATCGGTGCTTCGATTCTCCCGCATCTCCAGTTATCACGTAAAATTCAAGGTCTTCCGATGTACCCCGCTCCGCACGCACTGGAAACAGTTCTCGGGTTTGTTATAGTTGGTTCCGCACCCGCTTGTTTAAATAGTTACTCGACTGTGTCGCACTGTTGCACCGTCGAGCCGCCGCTTGAGTCTACCATCCGCAAGTTCTGGGAGATTGAAGAGGTCAATGTCCCGCCTATTCTCAGCCCTGAGGATCAGGTCACTGAGGAGATTTATACCCGCACGACTACTCGTGATAAAGATGGTCGTTATGTTGTCGCGCTCCCTTTCAAGGGTGATATTTTTTCGCTCGGTGGCTCCCGTGCCTCCGCAGAAAAACGCTTTCTATGCTTGGAACGTAAGATGCAGGCGTCTCCTAAGTTGAAGCAAGCCTATGATGATGTGCTGATCGAATATTTAGACAAAGGTTATATCTCATCAGCGCCTGCCGAGACTGAGGAGACACGTGATTACCCGTTTTACATCATCCCGCACCATGGAGTTGTTAGAGAAGACAAGCTTACAACTAAACTGCGTGTGGTTATGGATGGTAGCGCTAAAACTAGTACTGGCATATCGCTTAACGATATCTTGTATTGTGGTCAGAACCTCCAGGGTAACTTATTTGAAATAATAGTAAATTTTCGCTTGTTTGCTATTGCGCTCTCTGCCGATATTCGGCAAATGTTTCTTAGTATTGGAATCAGAGAATGTGACCGTAGATTCCAACGCTTCTTGTATAGATTTTCTCCGCAGGAACCTTTGAAGGTTTACGAATTCAATCGTGTTTGTTTTGGGCTTAAGTCTAGTCCCTTTCACGCTCTTCGCACTATCAAGCAGTTGGCCGCTGACGAGGGTGATACATACCCGAAAGCAAGGGCCACTATTGAAACCGGATTGTACATGGACGATTTTGTGTACAGTGTACCTAGTGAAGCGGAGGCTATAGAGACCGCTGCTCAAGTAATCAGCCTCATGAAGTCCGGTCAATTTGATCTGGTGAAATGGACAAGCAACTCGCAAGCTACATTAGAGTCGATTCCACCGTCACACCGGTTGACTTCGGTAAAGGAATTCGATGATAGTGATTCGCATAAGATCCTTGGTTTAAGTTGGTCACCCGCAACTGATATGTTCAGTCTTAAAATTAGCTCGACACCGCCAACTTGTACCAAACGCGTTATCCTAGCATGTGTAGCTCGGATATGGGATATAATGGGTTTTGTAGCTCCTGTCGTTTTATATGCAAAGCTGCTTATAAAAGAGCTTTGGCTTTCCAACTGTGATTGGGACGACACCGCTCCTGACAGTGTTGCTAAGTTGTGGGCTCGCTATAGGAAAGAGCTTCCAATGCTCGATCAGATACAGATTCCTCGCCATGTTGGTATAGTACCAAACACTGTTGTTAATGTGGTTGGTTTCGCAGACGCCAGTGAGAGGGCTTACGGGGGAGTGGTTTACTTTCAGGTCCAAAATGGCGATAACATTTCAGTTTTCCTCATTAGCGCAAAATCAAAGGTATCTCCTCGTAAGGTTGTCTCTCTTGCTCGTCTCGAACTCTGCGCTATTCTTATGTTGGTTCAATTGATTACATCTATAGTCAAAACTTGTCGTCCTCGCATTAATATAGAGAGAATTGTAGCGTTTTCGGACTCAACCGTTGCTCTATGTTGGGCCCACTCTTCACCCCATCGATGGGGCACGTTTGTCGCAAATAGGGTGGCTAAGATTCAAGCTGAATTGTCACCGGAAAATATATTCCATGTCGCTGGAACAGAAAACCCAGCTAATTGTCTCTCACGTGGTTTGCTTCCTGCGCAAATTTTAAATCATCCGCTTTGGTTTTGTGGCCCTCCCTGGCTTCATACCACTCCTAACGAGTGGCCAAGTGTTCCGTTTAACCCCGCTACTGTTTCAGAGCCACCCGAGGAGAAGAAACATACGCTTGTAGTATCAGTTCCGCGTGAAGAGTCAGTTGTTTTGTTGTTGTCTAATCGAGTCTCGTCTTGGTCGAGACTATTACGCTGTGTAGTTTACGTCCTAAGATTTTTGAAATTATTACCATCGCGTGGTTCTATAATCGCAGCTGATTTGGATAGAGCTGAATCAGTTGTACTTCGAGAGTTGCAGAAATTTTATTTTTCAATAGAATTTCGTAGTTTAGAATCCCATAAACCTTGTAGTCACGCACTTCAACATTTGAAACCATTTTTGCAAGACGGACTCATTCGTGTCGGTGGCCGTCTGCGAAATGCTAAGTTAGAGTTTGAACAAATGCATCCAGTAGTTCTACCACGCAGGGATCACGTTTTGGATTTGTTGGTGGATTATCACCATAAGGTGAATTGTCACGCTGGTCCCGATTTATTAATGTCCATTCTTCGACAGAAGTACTGGATACTTTCCGCTCGCAATTTGATACGCGCTAGAGTGCACAGATGTGTGCCCTGCTTTAAGCTCCGCCCGCGTTTCAACGCGCCGGAAATGGCCGACCATCGTTCTTGTCGTGTTGTACAGACGGTGAAACCTTTCATACATACTGGGACGGACTATGCTGGACCGTTTAAAGTCACTATTGCCCGTGGTCGTGGTATACGTTCCACAAAGGCATACATTTGCCTATTCGTTTGTATGACAACTCGTGCAGTTCACATAGAGTTAACCAGTGATTTGAGTACGCAGGGTTTTATGTCTGCATTTAAACGATTTTTATCTCGCCGTGGTCCCGTTAAGCGCTTACTCTGACAACGGCACAAATTATGTTGGAGCGCGACGCAATATTTCGGAATTACATACATTCTTACGCTCCAAGTACTACCAAAGTGAATTCGCCCATGTCTTAGCTGAGAATCGCATTGATTGGTGTTTTAATACGCCAGCGGCTAGTCATTTTGGTGGCAATTGGGAGGCGAATATTAAAAGCCTTAAGTCGCACCTGTTTCGGGTCATAGGCGAACAGATTCTCTCGTACGAGGAGTTGAGCACCGTACTCGCTCAGGTAGAGGCGTTGATGAATACGCGTCCGTTGTGTCGGACTTTGTCTAGTGATCCATCGGAGCCACTAGCGTTGACGCCGGCTCACTTCTTGACGACGACTCCTCTTAAATATTTGCCCGCTTTAGATGTCGAGACTGACAAACTGCAGCTTCACCCGCGTCACGCTCTGCTAGATAGCTTAGTTCAGTCCTTTTGGAAGCGATGGAGGACAGATTATCTGCATACGCTGCAGTCGCGTCAAAAGTGGAACACTCCTTCAGATCCAGTCACAGTCGGTACTGTGGTGATACTGAAGACTGAGAGTGCGCCTCCTCTGCACTGGCCTCTTGGTGTAGTGGAAGAAGTTTTTCCGGGTTCGAACGGAATAACGCGAGTCGTAAAGGTTAAAACCGCAACTGGATCGTACCTGCGTCCGGTTATTCGCCTCTGCCCTCTGCCTAATCAGTAGTAGTGGCATAGTTAGTTATAAGTTGTTTCGCTACCTAGTATTGATAGTTTAGATATAGTAATAGGGTTTAGTTTCGCTTTGTTTTTTTCTTTTCTTTGAAGGTAACCCTTCAAACCCGGGGGGAATGGTTGCGCCAATTTGCTATGATCCGCGATTTTGTATTTTTTGTAATTTATTTTTTTGGCCTAGCAATCCTATCCCATCCGTTTCCCTTCCCGCACGACCTCAAGAAATGAAATGACATTGACGTTTGTGAATCGATTGTGAATGTGACCGCACCGCTAACATCGCCCGCTCGAAATTACAAGAAAATTGACTATTTCGTGATCCAACCATTCAAAACTCAACAATAGTGCAGTGTAGTGCAAAACAGGACCTGGCAGTGGTTAAATGTGCGAAGTCGAGGTCCGCCGGCCGGCGCCACGTGGAACCTTCGAGGTTAAAAGGTCAGTGTTCCTCCTAATACATTCATCCCATTAATAAACGCTAGACTCAGTACCTGCATATTGTTAACAAACCTTAGATCGCTTTTCAAACCTACAGTCCACATCAAGCAAATTCGCGCAACCAGCTGATATTTTAAAGTTAGAAATAACTGTCATCTAGATGGCGTTAGTTTTGATATCTATTTGTTTTGTCAAATAACGATTTAACATTTAAATTGGTGCATTAAATAATTCTTGAACTTTATGTGACATTAAATGTTCTTCTTCTTAGTCGGAACACTCTTGTCAGAGTGGTCGTGGTCATCACTATGAATCACGATGAGTAATCATCCCGGTCACACGGCGCCATTCATCGCGGACTGCAGCTTTCCGGGTACATTCGTAGACCGAACACTTAGTTGCGGCCTTGATCTGGTCTGTCCATCTCATGGGTGATCTACCACGTGGCCTGGTGCCCTCAACATCATTAAATGTTACCGATATTTATATTTTTGTAAGGATTGTTCTGGTTGTCTTTATACATACACTGACTTGAATAAATAGTTAACTGTTTCTGCCTTGTTGGCCATATATCGGGTTCTCACTTTTATTAATAGCGGGTGCTGGTCAGTCGGTTGTCAATTTTAGAAAGCGCAAGTCAGGGAAATAAAAGTGCTGTGTGGATAAAGTCAGTAATGTTGAATTAGTGATCCAACACTATACACCGTTAAATTTTGATCGTTTTAATCCAGTGGAGGGTTGATCTGGTACATAAACCCTATCGATTTGTAAAGATCATTATATTTGATACACTCAAAAAATAAAGTACTTTTTGTCTTAACATTCGAACACGCATGTATGTACGAAATTAATTTCTTTAAACTGTCAAACACCAAGAGGACATCGGTGTCCGCACACCTATTGTCTTTCTATTATGTCTCTAATTACGGTACCTATTTAAAAGGTGTAAACGAGTCAATGACGCTGTAGGTCGTTGCGTACTAACTACCTACAGTTCATTGGCCTCGCTCGGCTTACGTTTACTTAAAGAAATTAATTTCGTACATGCGTAAATTAATTCGAGTTTAAAAAAAAAACTTTATTTTTTAATTTTCTCTTTACAAATCGATTGTGTGTCATATACCAAATCGACCCTCCACGGAATTAAAACGACCAAAATACAACGGTGTATAAATATTAATAATGAAATGAAGTGCTCTCTTTTTCTTTTTCTCTCTCTTCTCACGTTTCCCCTTGACGACATCTAGAGATGGGCTGTCGCAAAGAGAGTGTGGCAGAGAGCTCCAGAGACGCACTGCAGTTACAGGAGAGGGGCTTTTCTTTCTTTAATAATATTTAAACATTTAAAAATATTTACAAGTTAACACTTAATAATACAAATTATTAGTTACTCGTACAATGTTCTAACAAACATAAGTTGTTTGTAGAAACATGCAAACATTGAGTACGCTATTAAAATAAAAAAGAAGTTAGACTGTATACAAACAACTTCGCTTTATTTCCCGAGAGCAAACAACGTAACATTAAAACTTAATTTAACAAAGTAATGCAACAAAGAAACACTGTAAACAATGTTTACAGGTCCTGTGTAATCAAATACGATTGTTACTTACATCAAAAACGTTTGACAGTTCATTCCGCATTTTTTTTTTTAATTCACTGGACTCTCTACAGATATACAACATCACTATAAAAAAAAATCCATTGCATTGCATTGCATCAACGGAAAGTATCCTATGAATTTTGATTACCTTGGGAGTGTCGAAATACACATTTTTTGCAAATGTCTGTATCTTTATATTTCTGTTAACTTAGAAGTTTGATTTTTTCACAGCTTACATGCACATAACCTAATTAGCCTTATAATGTTACCACTGCTGGGACACAGGCCTCCTCTCTAGGAGAGGGAATGGGCCGTAATCAACCACGCGTGCCTAGTGCGGATTGGTGGATGTCACATGTCTTCGAATTTTTGGTTCTAGGACATGCCGGTTTCCTCACGATGTTTACCTTCACCGTTTTTGAGAGCAGTAGTGATGAAATAAATTACACAATGTAATGCGCCTGGTTGGGTTTAAACCCGCGACCTACCACTCGTAGGTCGGGACCATTTCCACTCGGTCACCACTGCTATAAAAATTACATTCTTATTCTTCCTGCCCCTGTCCCATATTACTTGGGGTCGGCGCAACACGTTTTTTTCTTCCACTCTATCCTGTCAGCCGTCACACTATCACTAACTTCCTTTTCTTTCATATCACTCCTCACACAATCCATCCATCTCTTCTATAAAAATTGCATGCTATAAAAATTACATTATATTAAATATTTTATAAAACCTAAACCAAAGGGTTTAAGTACTATGGCGACTTCTTCCAAAAGTATGGAGTTCTGAGAGATATCGCAATAGTAAAAAAAAATTGCCTTGCTTGAAAGATCTTTCATTTCAACTCTGTTAGTCAATGTAAAAGTTGGAAGTACATTTTGATGCATCGTCCTTTCAAAATGTTGCTAAATACGTTGAAGCTATTTTTGTTAATCTTTAACAAATATTGAGGAATATGTTTGTGATGTATAAATCTACATGTTACCATTTTTATTCCTGAAATTTCTGAAAATTCTATCACTGATAAAAATTATCGTTATCACCCAGTTCCACTGACAACTAGTTTTCCTGGAAATACGAACCATCAATCAATCCCGTGGCTTGTTCCCTATTTAAGGTCAGCCCACCTGATACTGTTACGCCATTCCTTTCGTTAGGCCCATTGTCAGTAGGTCGTTCTAGATGGTTCACCTCCAGTTAGATGGTGGCTAACCTCTTTATCTTTTGCCCTCTTCTAGACTACAACGCTTTAAGTAATAAGATCTTCATTTCTGCGCATTACATGGCTATACTATGCAAGCGGCTTCCCTGCATCTTATGCTCTATTTCAACTGCTTCAAAATTCCCTCGGATCAGCTTATTGAGGGCTTAATCCAGTCTCGTGACACTACCTGCCCATGGCAGCATCTAATTACGGGATTACCGATCTTATAAAAATAGCTGCGGAAGCAAAGCCATCGAAACCAGTAGTTGTAAATACGAAACAATATTATGTTTCCAATAGTGCTGCAATATTCCTTAGTACTAGCAAATAATTTCCAGTGTGTACACGTAACCGTTGTTACCTAAATAATGTTACGCAATTTTGTTACGTGTCTACGAGGATAAACCGTTTGGCAAAGGAGACTGATGTCCAGGTATCCACGTACTGGTCGGATATAATTAGAGTAGTTAGTAATTTCACACAACACGCGAATAGAAGAGCCTTATTATTACTCACCTGTATGTCTCACAGCTGGGTAAAGGCCTCCGTCCATTTCTTCCAACGATCATGATTTTTCGCTTCTTTTTTTCCAATTTTAAGGAAGATATAACCAGGTCGTCCCGCCATTTCCTTCGTGGTCTGTCGCGACACCGCAGTGATTGGGCACCGTTCCTATATTTTATGAGCCCACAGTTTGTCAGTCATGAGGCAGACATGTTCTGCCCTGTCCTATTTAAGTGTGATATTTTTTTTAACCACATCAACGATTTGCATTTGAGTATTATGAATGTGATCTGACAATATAACACGTAGTATATTTCGAGGTTAAAGAAAAAACTTTTCGTGTCGAAACTGCCAAAAGAGCTGGTAAACAGTTGCTAAAATTGAACGTAGATTTCTTTTATTCCTTGAACACTTCGATAAAGGTACAGACTTTATATTCAAAGCCAGTCTATGATTTTATTTCTGTGGGCTTGATTTGATTACCGGCGAGAGGAAGCGGGACTAAAACAGAAACTTCGCGGGGATAGTCAGATCCAGGTTTGCATGAAAAGTAGGTCTGGCTCTTTTAACATTATTCAAATACTTGAAATACACTTTTCGAGATTAAATTATTAGTTTCCTTATGAGGAGTTTCTATTGTGATAGCCTATTATTAAATACGGTAGCAATTTTTTAATATTTATTTAATTTTATAGAGCTTTTTCGCTAGTGTGAATATGACACTGTAGATAAATATAATGAAATAAGATTATTGTCGGCTAAACAATAAAAAAAAGGAACTAGGTTCTGGGTCGGTTTTTCAGAGCGAACTTAACCATATTTATTATAGAGACTAGTAAGTTAATATTATGCGCGTATTATTTATTTTTATTTATTTACAGTAGTGGTACATTGGCGGACTTAAAGCAGCAAATATATTTTCTACCAGTCAACTTTGGGTTTAAAAAGACATCACTTTCGTAAGAGTCCACAATAAATAAATACTAAATAATTGTATGAAGATAGAATGTAATATCTTTGAAATTAATTTGCTTGTTATAACTTTGTTTGGGGTTTTTTTATGGTAGGTAAAATCATCCATGATAAATCCCGCCCTTGGGCGGAGCGGGAAGTAGGGTCAGAATCTTACTGACTAAAAACCTACCCCGTTCCTTCGTAGCCTATCGTACCGAGGACGAGCATTCCTTTCGGAAGTTAACCCATGACCCTAGTAGGCTTCGACCCTGCCTGCCTGCAGTTAGCAGGCTGGGCTTCTTCGGTGTGCTGACAGCTCCTTGAGGCGCGCGGGAACAGAACGCGCCGTCGACGACTTGGGCTCGGTCCGGTCGGTTACCAACTTTGTTTGGGGTGGAAAATCATCTAATGACTTGTCCTACTCTCGTGTGGAGCGAGAGAACGTACTCGTATCATTTATGGTAACTCTTTCGAGTAATCTTGCTCTTTTTATTCCAATCCATTTTTCAGATCACAGCTTTTTAACAAATCTTCTTATGGTTACGTCGTTCATACGAGTATGAGTGAATCTCCGAAGACTGTCTTTCAAAGTATCTACGAGTATTATTGAAGGTCCAATACATAAGAACCATGTGACAATAGATTAATGTGCGTCCAATTATAATTTCATTCTTGGTTTAGTTTTGAATGAAAAGGGAATTGAGTACCTGCCATTTATTGGAATTCTTATGTTAACAATGCATATTCAATATATTCTCGCACTCGTTGAATTTCGATCCTTTCAGTTGACCAAAAAGCCAACAGTTTCGTAGGTTTTACAAATTATGATATGAATTTATCATTAAAGAAAGACCATTAACATCTGCATAATACTTTTCCAAGTATTTTTTAGTGTCGGCTTTACGGCTAACTGAATGTATCTGTGCGCATTTTCACTGACGCATCCGGCTCGAAGGACCAATCTGTATATCAGTATTTTGCATGAAGCTGTTGCCTACTTGAACTCCAATTTCATAATCCAAGAACTGGGTAACACAATATATATTTGGCACAACTGTAAGCAGATATCCTGATTTCCGACTATACATAATGACTGTCAAAGATTTATAAATGATAGCCGAAACCAACGTGATTTACATGCTTTATAAAGCAAAGCGGACTCTTGTTATGTTAAGATAAGTCGTTGCTTAATCTTAGAGATTGACCTTTGTGGCTGTGTTGTTATTAACTGTGAGTTTTTTTTTATCCATTGGATTAATAAATAAATGAGGCAAAGATGATAATAATTGTAAAGAGTGATTTGAAAGATAAAGGTGCCATTCGAACCTTGACGGCAGGTTGCGGATATAGGCAGCACATGCGGTGGCTGCATGAAGTTGGCAGCAGCTGCACGACTGGTTTTCTATGTAGTAGTATGGATTTTTGTGAAAAGCATTCCTAACGCGGCTGCAGCCACACGTGCTACCGAGCTTCGGCTGCGAGTGCTACCGCAAGCTGTAGCCGCAGCTGATCATATTCCAGTAGTGCTCCGGCCGCAAGTGGATTCGCACGTAGTTCTTTACGTCAATCCAACCTGTTTAGACAAGTCCCTAAATAATCACTACTCGGAGAGGATAGCGCTTATATTGGATTGAATCGTACAATTGCGACTGGCAGCACGTGCAGCCAGCCTCGGAATCACTCCCGGCTGCGGATCCAGGCAACGGCTGATTGTCTTGCATGGGCTACGTGCATCTGCAGCCTGCCACTGAAGTTCGAACGGCACCTTAAATGAGTTAGTAATAACTTAACAATTAATAGGACTCCGAGTTATACAATACAAAGAAAAGAGGATGATGAAACCCATGAAAGGGCGCTAATACGCTGATCAATTTCAATAGCTAACTAAAATCTTGTATGAATTTATGACTTCAATAATACTACACCGTTAAATTTTAGTCGTTTTAATCCCGTTGAGGATCGATTCGGTACATGAAACACTATCGATTTATAAAGATATAAACTCGAATTAATATAGGCATGTACGAAATTAATTTCTTTAAGTAAACGAGTCAATGACCTTGTAGAGAGTTTCTGGTCGTTGCGTACAAACTACCTACAGTTCATTGACCTTGATCAGCTGACGTTTACTTAAAGAAATCAATTTCATACAAGCATAAATTAATTCAAGTTTAAAAAAATTGTTTTATTTTTCATTTTTATCTTTACAAATCGATAGGGTTTCATGTACCGAATCGACCCTCCACGGGATTAAAACGACCAAAATTTAACGGTAATTTAACGGTGTTACTCTTTGAACATAAGATTAAGAAACATGTGCGAAAATCAACTCAACAAGTCTACATCCTGTGAGTATATTTGCAAAAGTCGCATTCACGTTTATTCTTGTAAAGTAATCCGAGCTTGGAACGAAATCACCGTGTCTCAGCTTTGTAAAGAATGTTGAGCGTAATCGGTTTAAAGATTTGAAGAGCGTGGTGTGTCTTGTGACAGATGATTAGGTGAGCTTGGCAGATGCTTAACTTTTTATTTCTACATAATTATATATAAAAAGTGAAAACTGTGTTAATGATACTGTTTTTGTAACAGATTGTTATTATAACTAACCAGCTTCTACCAACGCCTTTACCTGAACTGGACTTGCACACTGAGGGTTCCGTACAAATTAACTTATGTAAATAGTTCAATTCTCGAATCGAGTCTTGACATTTTTCCGAATCCAAAAAAAGTTTTTTTTTCGTGACGTAACAAAAAATTTACAGTTTTCAGATTTATTCTTATAGTTGTATCTCAGTCCTTGCTTCATGCCTTTCAGGGTTCTAGAGTCAACGGGAAATACCCTATGAATTTTGATTCCCTTGAGAGTGTCGAAATATACATTTTTTGCAAAAGGTTGTATCTTTTTTTTCTGTTAACTTAGAAGTTTGATTTTTTCGTAACTTCAAGGGATCGCAGACTTCGGTATATGGTTTTAATGTTTACTCGATACCTCCATGCGTTCCTGAGATAAAAGATGGCAGACAGACGGACAACAAAGTGATCATATAAGGGTTCCGTTTTTCCTTTTGAGGTACGGAACCCTAAAAATTAAGCCATATTTCGTATTCCAAGGCATGATCTACCTGGATGGGAGTTAGTAATGGGAGTGAGGAATGACAGAGCAGCGTGGAATAACACGGGACAAGGGCAGGAAAATTATAATGATGATGATCACTTGTTTTAAATATTGCCTTCTAATAACAACGAATAAACAAATAAGTAGAGTAGTGGAGAGGGCCATATTCGGAGTTTCCTTGCGTAATCAAATCATGAATAAAGATATCCGCATGAGAATTGAACAGGATTCAGGGTCCGTGGGCGAGAACACCCAATAAAACTTCTCACGCACTGTTTTTAACTTGAAATACGTATTACTCTTCTCCAGGATTCGTATGGAACTGCCATGACAAAAATATTCGGACCTATAAATAGTTTGTTATGTAACGAAACCATAGCAACTTATAAATCGACGCCAACGCCATCTATCGATTTTGTAGGTACTAATTGCCCAGTATCAAATTAACATTAGTAGCTATGATTCCGCCCCCGTCCATGAATATAATAGATTTAGTTTTAAAAATCGCAAATTTTATGAGGGTACGTTTCTTGCAAAAACAAATTGTCTGGACGGAAGGTTCTGGAGTGGTATCCACGTACCGGGAGATGTAGCGTTGGAAGGCCTTCCACAAGGTAGACCAATAAAATGGTGGTAGGAATTCTAGAAATGCGGGACTCATACATTCGGTTGATGTGGCGACTGTTGGGGGAAGGCCTATGTCCAGCAGTGTTCGTCTTTTATGTGAAATAATGATGATGACAATAAAACACTCTTTACAAGTTTAGATTTATATTAATGAGAAAGACTTTTAACAAACAGACAAGACAAATAGATTCCTAAATGTTAGTTCTGGTTATGATAGGTATTGTTTGACGATTCCAAAACTTTTACTACATCTGCAAACTTTTAAATAATCTTTTCAATCAAATTTTAGAATAAATACGCGTCAAATTAGACGTAGTTCTAAAGGTTTTTTTTAAGTTCGGGAAATCATGACATAACTTGTCTATTCTGTTTTTTTTTTTTGGTTGGAAAATCATTCAGTGAAAAATGACTTCTCTCGCTCAAGGACAGAGTGGGGTGTCAGACTTTTAATGACTTAAATCCACTCCTATGTTCCTTCTTTGTTTTCATTGCAGGACCCCGGGATTCTCTTTCGCACAAACAATGGCCTCAGTAGGCTTCGACTTTGCTGGACCGCTACGGTTTAGCTAAGATCTCCTTGAGGCGCAGCGAGCTACCCATTGCTCGCTGTCAGAAAGCCTAAATCTCACTCGTATTCTTTCAGGTTTCTTTTCGAATAATCCCCCAGCACTGACAGGCATTGATTCTAGCAGATATGGTTAATTAAATTGACCTGTTAATTGAATGCGACCTTATCAGATAGCGAACTGAAAGTTTTTAATCCTCGGAAGGCTAGAGATATAAATGGGAAGGTACAGAAATAAAGAAAGAAGAAAGATAAATAGTTTATTTACACGGAATGACGCTACTAAAAACTAAACAAACATACTCATTTTAAAGGAAAGATATGCGTCACATCTGTGCAAAACGGCCGAACGCTCAACATAAAGCTGTGCCCTCATGCACAATGCGATGAGCACACAGCGCTGGTTTTCGGCGTTGGCCAATGCTGACAGAAAGACGCCGACTATATTCCGACCGAATACAGACAAAACTTGAGTCAATGATGTGCCCTAAAACTCTATATCAACACTTCCGTAATAAATAAACACGGAGACAACACATAATAGACATCCCTACAACTGCTAAGTGGCGCCGAACTTAAAACAATAGTTCCCTCAAGCCACCGCAATGGACTCTGGGACTTAAGACTTTTGTGCGAATGCTTTGTTATATACTTACTAATAGCTGTGTTTCAAGAAACTTACTGCGGTTATAATCCCCTAAGAAAGTTTAGTCTGCGCAACCAAGTGGGCTACGGAAATTTATCGTTCTTTCCCTCGGAGAAACTCCGATGTATTCAACATTATTACTTTTATTCTTCAAGCTGAGTTTGAGCAGTTTTTCTAGAGCTGGTTTGAGAGAATGTATGTTGCCTTGTTAGGAAACTGTTGGACTTAATACTGGTTGCTTAGCTCTCTCGGGGCTCGGGAAAATTTAAATAAGTTTTACATTGATGAGTTTTACTCGTTAAATGTGTCTCTTCTAAAGCTGTCTCGAAATATATAAACTTAATAAAATTGGTACTGTATTTAATAAGTATACGTAGAGCTTAAAATAAATTGGAATAGTCGTGTTAGGGTCTAGACTTGGACTCAAAATAACAGGCAGCGGACTGTAAAACTGACTGTATATCCAGGGAAATTACAAGAAGAATTTATAAGGCGCGCGTGCGTCTTCGGTCGTTCTTGCTAGTGAAATGTGGTGGGCGCGCAGCCCCGCTTGCTCGCACGCCATCGCCTGCGATGCAGCCCGACGAGTGATGAAGGTAGCCGACGGCACCCGAACAGTCGTGTCATAGAAATTGATCACTTCATAATTATAGCCAACTAAAATTGCCCAAATCGTTTAGACGCTAACATTTTATCATTATATCAATCCTCGTTTGACTATATCATTGATACAGAATTTCTAGGGTAATAAAAGGTCTAAAGAAAGAAACCAAACTAGGATTTAAATTTCATCAAACTGTAACGTTTAAAACGGTCTGGCCAGTTTTCATCATCATCATCATTTCAGCCGAAGGGCGTCCACTGTTGGACATAGACCAGGCAATTCTTCGGGTTATGTGGGTGACCTTGGTTCTCTCACGGATATCCTGATCCTAATAGCCCCTGATGGGATCTGGATGGCCAGGTGTATTTGGCCATAATTATCATGGAGTGATCAGTTTCTATGATCTGGCCACGGCATATATAAAAGTAGAAACTGACTTACTGACATATCAATTCACGGATTTTTTTATATTCATCCTCTAATGAGATGAAAAAGGGTCCAAAATTTGTATGGAGAAACCTATTTTCATGGAGGCAATGCCGCTGGTAGAAGTTAGTTAAACTTACATCTATTTATACTAACTAATATTTTAAAGCCCCAAAAATTATGTATCAAAAATTGATCCTCTTTAAAAGTTCTTCATTCCTCCCCAATTTTTTTTAAGGTTGACTCATAATAACCTTTTATATGGTAATCAAAGTTTTTTGCGAAGGTGTTTTTATAAACATAATATTAATCCTCATCCAAATAAATACAGTATTCATTCTAAGTATTTCATTTTAAACAAAATCACCCTTCACATCAAACGCCTTTTAAATAACGCTGTAATAAAATAATATCAAGCGCGCGGCCGTAGCGTGGCGTTGGGTCGTCGGGAATCGGTACTAAAATCATGAGTGGAATGACTTTCAAGTTTGCTGGTGATTTTCACATATCTGCACTTATACAAACTTTGGGCACGCCACAATTATGGCGGTAAGACTCTTTGAGCCGTAGCTGGAAAGACCTCACGGCGTCCTCACATACCGCATGACGCAGATCCTTACCGAACATGGCAAGTTCGGTAACCTGTACCGGATTCGTGTGGAGGAGACGACCGGGTGTCGCCACTGTGTTGACCGCCCGGAGGACACGATAGAGCACACGAAGGTGTGTTCCACCTGAGTAGAGCATCGCCGTGTCCTCGTGGGAGTGATCGGCGGCGGCGATTTCTCTCGCCGGGCCTTGGTACAGACCATGGTCCGGAATGAGGAGGGATGGCAGGCGGTCGCATCCTTCTGCGGAGCAGTAATGCTAGCAAAGGAGCCCAAGTCGTCGACGGTGCGTACTGTTTCCGCGCGCCTCAAGGAGCTGTCAATAAACCGTAGTGACCCAGCCTGCTAGCTGCTGGCAGGCAGGGCCGAAGAATACTGGGGCCTAGGGTCGGCTTCTGAAAAGAAGGCTCGGCCCCGGTATGATAGGCAACGAGGGAACGGGGTAGATATTTAGTTAAGAGTCTGACACCATCTCCCGCTCCGCCCAAGGGCGGGAGATTTCATTGGATTATTTTACATACCATAAAAATAACTTATACAAACTTTCGCTTTTATATTACAATGCGATTATCTTCACCACTAGTTTCCTTTATCCCTATCGTCATTCACACAGCCTATCCATCATTTATTTTTTTCCCTCACTAAATAAAGCCATTCACATTTATACTCAAAACATTCCCGACAACGTTTCCCTTTTCTATTTTGAGCATTGTATTTCATTCAGTGGGTACTTTATTCCGCTCAACAAAAAGTTAGTTTTCATACTCACTTTTCAATCTCTTGTCCTAGCTATTACAATACCCTAGCTCTTAATGTAGGCCTATTATGATTGTGGCTCCTTTTTATTTCACTTCTGTTCATTTTAATTAGGCTACCATTTTACTTGAGCTTTATTAAAAATCATTATTATTCTAATTTGAAGGGACGAAATAAAAAGATTCGTTCCCATTTCATTCCACAAAAGATTATGAATTATACAAAAATCTTTTTAACGTATTCTCTTAACAATGCTTTTGTTTATCCTTTTTTTTTTGATGGCGGAAAATTGGTCAAGACCGCAGTAAAAATATTGTTCAGACATTTTTTTATTAAATTTTACTAAGGATCAATTATGATTCTTGTTTCTTTCAAACGGGTTTAGACGTTCAGGTTTGACACATTCCAGCTTAGTAGCTCAATCAAGTATCAGCGGCTTTAAGGTGCGGGCCCACTGCGGCGCATGCTGTGCACGGGAACGCAGCGCACTTTAGCTTTGTGTATAAATTTGTTTGACAACGTGGATCTACGTTTCCACTGGATTAGGTACATGAAGACCCACAACTATGTATAGCGTGGCATGGCGCACGCACACGGAGAGGCTACGCACGTGCCACTGCAATCAAACTGTGCTGCGATAAGCGAACTGTACATAGTCGTGGGTCATATTCGTGTACTCCAGTGGAATCGAAGACCCACGTCGACAACGTTGAACTGTGTATCCGCCTATTCGAGCAAGCGAAGCGTTTATCAATGACGTCAATTCGTGCGTAGCCTCTACGTGGGTTGCAGTGGACCACATACATTTGCGAAGCTTAATACACGTGCGTAGCCTCTCCGTGCGCTGCTGTGGGCCCGCGTCTGTGTTGTGTGTGTATCTCTTTTTAGATATGGCGTTCGTAAGATTTTCCTGCAAAGAGTTTTTCAGTCTCTATGATGAGACAGAAAAACTTAACTTTCGGAGAAAACTACAAATATATTTAAATTTAGGTAAAGATATATTTCGATCGTTTGCGACCAAAGGCAATGCTGCCCGCATGCGTTGAAAATTTATAAAACCACTACTGGTTGTGTCCTTTTTATTTATTTTTTCAAAAATGTTAAGTCTGCTGTAGAACATAAAAAAAAAAACAAATAAATAAGACCTTTCATCTAAAACCAGAACATTGTCAAACCAAAATACTCACAGATTTTAGTGAAACAATGGATTCATCCGAGGTAAAAGCTTCATAAGAGACGGAAGAAAAATTCCAGTTCGCAGCGCTGAAAGGGTTTAACCGCATTTTCGTAGAAATAACATTTTGTGGCAAAACAATAATAATTTTGTTACTGAATTACAAAAGACTGTTGTATGAGACGGTAATACTATTATTTCTTCTGCATTATTATTAAATGTAGGTACATGACTGTAAGCCACAAGTATTTGGCAATATAATTTACATAACCGGGCATCGCGTTCTATACAAACTTTATACAACGGCTATACGAGTAACAGGTCGAAATTAGGGCGCTCTTCAAATAAGCTGTATAAACAAAAACGTGCGACTGCCGCGCTAAAAGTCGCGCGTCATTTATTTATATGAAATAACGAAGCAGCGTGCAACGCGGTGAAAGCGCTGCAGCACCTCTGCTTCCACACGGCACTTTGCGACTAATTTGAAGGCATCTTTAGAGTTGCCACAGACGTCCTACCTCAGCATCATCATTTCAGCTTAAAGACGTCCACGGCTGGATATAGGCCACCCCTAAATACCGTCACAACGAACGGCCCTGTGCGTTACACATCCATCAGATTCCAGCGACCCTCAGGCCGTGTTTACGGAGACGCGGCGCGTTGCACGGCGTGTTGGGTTTTCGTCGTACATTGCAGCAACGGGCCGCGTCATCGCTCGCTCAAACACAAACATATGGCAATGTACAACGGACCGTCAAACGCGCCACGCAACGCGCCGCGTCTCCGTAATCGAACACTCACCAGATCATCGGTCTGCCTTGTAGGAAACCTTCCAACGCTCTTCCAGTGCACAATCGCTATTCTAGAACCTTTCGGCCGCATCGCCCATCTGTTCTGCGAGCAATGTGCCCTGCCCACTGCTACTTAATTTTGGCGAATATTTGGGTTATGTCGGCATCCTTGATTCTCTTGGAGATATCTTCATTTCTGTTACAATGTGATGCGACGTGCGATCTACTGTTTAGATATTCCATTTCAGAAGGCTGAATGAAACAAAGAAAGAAAAAAGAAAAACTTTTTATTGCTAGATAAAGGCGCAAATTGAATGCTCTTCTTGGTGCTTATTTTTTTTTTGTATTACGCACCTAAGCTATTTCGTAAGTTACCGGATACTCTAAGCTAACGCCGTTCTACTATCGGGACATTTACCTAAAGGCGATACGACGAGCTATCCATTGCTCGTCGTCCGCAAGCCAACACCTACGATGGCTGAATTTGCTAGCATTACTGCTGCGCAAGAGGCGTCCGCCTGCCATTTCTCCTCGCTCCGAAACATGGTCTGTACTTACCATGGCCTGGCTCGAGCATTCACCGCCGCTATTTTCCTCCCTGAATCTTCTAATCATTGTTTTAGTACAATATCATGGATAAAACAGCTAAACCTTTTAGTAGGTATTCTACCAATATTCTTAACGGCCATTGTAGTCTTTGCGTTCAAAGGAGGTAATCAAGAAAAACTCGCCGTTATCCCGTACGACGGAGTTCCTTTGCCTTCACTGAAACAATTGAAGGGATGAGCCTTTATCACTCTTGTATCGAACTATATAATTAAAATTTTAAATTTAATTGAAGGTGGTAAGAAGATTTGTTTATTTATATTCAAACTTCATGTACAGTAGTGGTACATAGGCGGAATTAATGCAACAAGGCGTTCTCTACCAGTCAACTTGTGGAATCGCCAAGCTTAAGTTGTAGTGAGCAGGGCACATTGCTTGTAGAATAGATGGTCGATAGAGCTGAAAGGTTCTGCAGTGGCGACCGCGCACAGGAAGACGAAGTGTTGAAAGGCTACCCATTAAGTGGACTGATAAACTGTTTTTTTTTTTTTTGGTACGTAAAATCATCCAATGACAAATCCCGCCCTTGGGTGGGGCGGGAAATAGTGTCAGACTCTTACTGACTAAAAACCTATCCTTCCATTCATTGCCTTTGTCCCGGGGCCCGTGGTGACATTCTCACATAACCTTTGTCCCCAGTAGGCTTCGGCCCTGCTGGACCCCTACAGTTTGCTGACAACTCCTTGAGGCGCGCGGGAACAGTGCGCTTGAACTCGGACCGGTCTGTTACCGGACGGACGGACAGCGAGCTACCCATTGCCCACCGTCCGGACTGATAACCTGGTGAGAGTCGCTGCAGAATGTGATGGATACGAGACGAACAGGACCGTTTGTTGTGACGAGACTTGGGACAGGCTTATGTCCAGCTGTGGACGTCTTTCTGCTGAAATGAGGATAATGATGATGACGTTGATAAATATCTAAACTGTTAAAAGCTGTGTTCCCGGTATCGGGAATTTTTTTTCATTGAAAAATTTAAAACTGTAATTTATACATGTATTAAAATAAATAATACTAATAAAATAGATAATTAACTACCTTTTTTATCATGAATATTAATAACATTGTTCAGGCAGGGTCCATAGTCTTAACATAGTTCTTGGGATTCTCCTTGGATGCACTAGCAAAGCGCGTACAGGGATAATCGTCGGTTGGTATCACATTTCATTAAGTGTCCAAAGGGCCTCTGCGATTAGCTTCGGCCCCTCGTACGCCTTCCAAAAGTCCAAGACAAAATCCTGAGATAATAATAGAGCAAAATTGTTATATACGAGTATAAAAACTGAAAATAATAGTGTTCAAACGGGTAAAAAAAATCATCTACATCGATGTCATTGGAAAAAGTGCCCAGAATGCTGACAACATTGCCACAATGGATGGATGAGAATATTGACTTGACAAAGAAAAACCTAGCCCTGTCGAAATCAGCAAACAACTAGTGGACTTTTCGCATGACCAGATACTAAAAGTCCACCAGCTGCAGCTAAGTTTTTTACTTTATAATCTATTTTAAACATCTATACTAACAGTAATATCTCTTGTCGTACAGAGGTTACCCATCCAAATTGTCACCTCTACCAAAACCACTTTACTTCACAGTCCAATCGATTTGCCCTTTGACCTTAACCTAGAAAAATCAAAGGAAAATAAACCCTCACGAAAAAGTGAAAGGAAAAGTCCTTATACGCGTATCAAAAGCTTACCATTTCTCGTGATTCGCTTCAAGGCGCTGGGTAACTTAATTATTGGAGGCTTGCAACCCTCTGCGAAGGTAATTATCTTGTATTTGTGTCATAACAGTTTGGGAAGGCTCTCTCTTAAAAGGAAGTTCAAGTAATTTGCTGTGAAATAAGGATAGGAATTGGGTAGATGGTATTTCTATAAGTTATTTTTCTTTTAATTAATTCGGAATGTATACAATTAACACATTACAGATGATTCAAATCATAAATTCATTACAGTCTCACCGTGAATCATCATCGATACAAAATTTAGTTTAACTAAATCATAATAAAAATATCACGTTCTGTATTAAAACATTTCCGAGAAGGTAAACAAGACGCCTGGTCCTTATGTCGTCTGTAAATCTCACTGGTAGACAATCAACATTTCTACTTTGGTCCTTAGACGCCACTTGGTCACCACCTTACTCCAAGTATTATCATCGCGCCTTGCCATGTGTCCTTTGCAGCTCTATCCGAGTTTCACTATTTAACTATTTTCCTACGTCGAAAATCTTTGTACGTCTTCAGATCTCGACGTAAAAAAAGGTTACTTAGAACTAAAGTGAGATTCTAGTACTCATAATACAAACTCTGCTTAGCTTGGGACTAGACGGCGTTGTGTGATAGTTGCAGAATATTCTTTGTGATTATAATTAACATATGAGTTCAGATCCCTGAATCCTTTTTTTTATTGTTAGGCTCGCCTTTGACCACTATTTAACCTGGTGGTAAGCGATGATGTGGTTGACAATGGAGCATACTTGCCTAGAAGTAAACTATTCTCTCTTGACTTATAAACTCGTAGGACAGTATTCAAATTTCGAAATAATATTATTCGAAGTAATGAGTAGTCTTAGTCACTACATCAGTCAAGTCTTACATCACTACATAGTATAAAACAAAGTCGCTACCCGCTGTCTGTCCCTATGTATGCTTAGATCTTTAAAACTACGCAACAGATTTTAATGTGATTTTTTAATAGACAGTGATTCAAGGGGAAGGTTTATATTATGTATCATCATCAAATACATGCATAATATATTTAATATCACCATTGCACCCATGCGAAGCTGGGGCGGGTCGCTAATAGTATAACAGAACAAAGTCGCTTCCCGCTGTCGGTCCCTATGTATGCTTTGATCTTTAAAATTAGGCAACGGATTTTGATGCACTCTTTTTAAAAGATAAAGTGACTCAAGAGAAAGGTTTATATGTATAATATATTTAATATCACCATTGCACCCGTGCGAAACTGGGGCGGTAGTCCATAAAAAAGTCTTCATATTTATATCTACAAACTCTACTTTGGAAAGATTTCGAAATGTCGTATTTTCCGGTAGTCCGATAAAATGAAGATGGATTTTATCGGCTATAAAATGTTGCTTGAGAAATTGAAACAATTGAAGCTTAAATTGAGTTACTACGACACGTAAAGAGACAACTTGTATCTGCTATCGGCGATAGTCTTCAGAATCTCGCCGTGGATTGTGGAGTACCTAATATTCGAAACTTTTGCCGCGACATTTTATTTCGCTTTTGATATTTTGAGCACGAAAGGTTGTTTTATCTTGTTTTTGTTTTTAACGTTATATTTATTGTGTTGTTAGACTAATATTAAAGTTTGATTGTAAAGTTATGATTATTTATTCTACTTTAAATTAAACATCATAATTGGATATGCTAAAGAGAATCCCGGAGCCCTGGAATGAAGGCAAAGAAGACATAGGTGCGATCATAAAACAAAAATAACATGTTTACGACATTTACGTAAACATTATACATACATGAGTTGTAAACATATCGTGCTAGTTATACAGGTGAAAAAATGATGTAATCTCAATTTCAGAGATTAAAAAAAAATATACAAAGAAAATAATTTAGGAAAAGTATTCTTTAAAATAAAGTCTCAATAGACTCGCTATCTCAATTATAGAGGTAATTATGACGATAAAATCTAAAGAACAAATTCCAGATACAGAGGTTGGCTTTGTCTCACTAACAGAGGTAATTCAGTGCTAAAGTGTCGGGACTTCAGCAAAGTTCCAGCTGTAGAGGTTTCACACTTATCCAGTATTTCACTGTATTATCACAGTATGTTGTTATTAACCAACAGGAAGGCACTACCCATCCTCTTTCCATAATCTCGGCCGTTTTGCGCGGACGTGGCGCATACTTCTCACAATATTTATGTATCATTGTTAAACCTGTTACTTGCGCCTTTATCCGGCAAATAAAAAGTTTTTCTTTCTTTCTTTCTTTCTTTAATCTCCTAGTTTGGCCTTTTATGACACCCACAGGCGAGGAAGTGGTGACCTAGACTAGTTTGCTGTAAACCAAATGAGACTAAGTCCATCATCTAGGAAGTGGTGGCCTACTCTGGGGAGCCGGGTGTAACTGATAGGTAACATAAAAATCGTATAAAAACATTCCTAATAGTATATAATTATACTGTGTAGCACTTTTGCCATTGTAGCAAAGGCGAAATATATCAAAACCAAGACCGGTATGGAGACGAGACACTCACTGAAGTGACAAATGCCTAAGTGCTATTATTTATTATATAGTCACACAAATACGTTATGACAGGTCTACATGTCCAGTGGTTGATGGCCCTGACTGCTATGCCGGAGGTTGTGGGTTCGATTTCCATCCAAGACAAATGTTTGCGTGATTAATACGAGGTACTTAGGTAACTAGAATAGTTACTTAGGTACTTTCAGGCTAAAAAACGTTGTAGTGACTTATTACTACTATTAATTTACTATCTGCAGCCAGTAGATTCGTCTACGTAATTTTACTACGTTTTTTTTTTGTCTAAGGGTACATAAAAAAAAAATCTGCGCTCATCTTTTAACCGCCTAGAACTAAGTGCCAGCGTTTGCTGGGCCGAAGTGTAAAACAAACCCTCAGTCACCTAAATGGCCCGGTGACCATGTATTCTAGCTGACATAACAAACTAATAACTCTATGATTTTTCACGATATAGTTATGAATTTTTTTACATAGATTCTTTACATAAAAACAAGTACTCAATGAAAATTATTTTGTTTTAATAGCAAGCTTTTATACCGTGGTATGTACATATAATTAAAATTCATCAAGACCATACCAAAAAGTTCAAACACGATAGGGTTATTTTATTGCACTTATTACCAAGTTCCTATGGCCATCTTCCAGCTCCATCATCAGACCTTGGTTACCATCTAACCCTAAAGTACTCAAGACAAATCATACGAGTCCAAACTCGATGAGGTTGTTTCGTTTAACTACCGAGTTCCTATGGCCACCTTCCGGTTCCATCATCAGATCAGCTCCATATCATCTTAATATTAAATTGTCACGCGATTTACACATGCATGCAAGATTTCAGCTCAATCGGTAACCGGGAAGTGGATCAAATTTAATGTGCAAGATTTGATCACAGATCAACATCGATTAGTGAAATTAAATAAAAACAGGTGTTTCGATACTAAAATCAATTTTGTATAACTGGGATATCCTATAACTCCGTTATAACTATGCTAACACGAGCTATCACCAGCAATTTTAAGAAAAACATTAAAAAAATATTCTTTATAATTTTCAATTAATTAGTAAAGAATATTTATTAATAAACAAAACTACGCTTATTTAGCAAATTTTATAAGACTAAAATGAAATAGCTTATCTACGTTTATCTGATTAGTGTCAAAAATGTCCTAATTATGTAGACAGTGATTTTCTTTGTACAAAATAAAACAAATTGTGTTCAAAAATTTGAATAACATTTTCTTTACGTAAAGCCGTGGGGGGCAATTATTTTGACTTTGGTTAAGTAAAATAATATTAGCCTACATTTAAGCTCTTATAAAAGTTTAATAAATTTTAGAAGGACAATAATGTAAAAATTGTTTTTTTTTTTCATATTTAAGAAACAGATTAGATTAGGTTCCACAAACTCAACAAAGGAGGCGTTCGAAACTGTAAGTCAGAGACGCTTCGGGCTTTTGGAATCGCAGGGTCATTTTCAGCCTTCATAGCCGCAGGCTTGCGGACGACGAGCAATGGCTAGCTCGCCGTTCAACCGTACGGCAAAGACTAAGCCCGAGTCGTCGGTCCGTAATGTACCATGCGCGCTTCAAAGTGATGTCAGCAAAAAGTAAAAAAAACTTAAACCCGACTACTACAAAAAAAACCGACGCTGAAAAAATATGAAACATGATTTTCAAGATGCTGAAATAAACAAGGTTACTGGAGAGACAAGAACAGAACAAAAAGAAAACCCGTAGTCACCCCAAATAAAACGGGACAGGGGCAGGAAGACGATGATTTTCAATGTCTTAAATATTCATTTACTTAAGTTTTTATTAACTTCAACACGACCTCTCCATAAAACTAACATCTGCAAAAAATATCTTTACCAGCCACCCTTGGCCAAAGCCTTTTATGTTAGTAACCAGTTTATATTTAATTCTTGACGTCTCTCACTTGGATATTTTTTATAACAAAAGCTTGTTTTGTAAATACCAATTTCCGTTGCTAAAAGCTGTCAGTCTCTGTAATAATCAGTGCCACAAAAATAACGTAAGTTTAGGTATTTTTTGAAGATTATGAAAGAAATACCGATGACGTTGAGATGGGTTACGGGAATGCGATGGATGCGAGATGCACAAGACCAGTCTTTATGGCGACAGGTTTTATGGCGACTGGTCTTTATGTCAGCCGGTGTTTAGGGCGGCCGATCTTTACGGCGGCCGGTCTTCATGGCGACTGGTCTCTATGGCGACCGGTTTTTATGGCGGCCGGTCTTTATGGTGACCAGTCTTTATGGCGACTAGTCTTTATGGCGACGGGTCTTTATGGTCCAACAGTGAACGTGTTTCGGTTTGAAAACGAAAATAATATATAATATACATATATAATAATGATATAATATATTTCACAACTATCACACAACACCTTCTAGTCCCAAGCTAAGCAGAGCTTGTGTTATGGGTACCAGACAGCTGATAAACATACTTATACTCGTGCTCATCACACAAACATTTGTCCTGGGTGGGAATCGAACCCACGACCTCCGGCATAGCAGTCAAGGCTACTAACCACTAGACCAACAGGCCAGTCATAATGCTTAAAATATAAGTTTTAATTAGTAGTAGGTTATACTATGCCAGCATTCATAATATATTGACCACGCAAAAGTAGTTCATATTAAGATTGCTCACATAAATCTAACTACAGAAATATTTACATCTACATAACATTAAGCTGATAAACAAAATCAACTTGATAAGTAAATGACTAACACATAGATGATAGACGCACACATACAAGATTGTTTTTGATATCTTAATGTACGTACTAGAGAATAACAATAATGTTTATTGTATTCATTCGATTGTAATGCACGTGCCAAGGCTAAGTATACTTGGCAAGACATCATTGACTATATTATCTAGTCTATGAGCAGATGAGCAACCAATACAAACATGATCTTAAGGCTCACTCTCAGTGAGGCATACACTACTAAAAACCTTTTAAGAAGCGATAATGCTAGCGAAGGAGACGGCCGCACATGTAAAAGAATGGACATCCACACGCTTCTGCAGCGGTGTTTTTTTTTTTGTCGCCAGTCGACGACACGAGGCGCCAGATCGGGGCTGGTGAACGATATATCCACCACTGATTCGCCCCGCATCCGCACACATGTGGTCCTGCAGCTCTGTGGGCTATCGGACTTCGAGCAACAAGTAGCTCGTCATCCGGCTATCCGGTAAACGTCCAGACTAAACCCAAGTCATCGCAAGCGCATTCTCAAAGACATGTCAGCACAAGGTAAAGGCCCATACCTATGCCCGTTAGGGTCACTGGTATTTTCTGAAAAGGAAACCCGTGGTCCTAGAATGCAAAGGGCAACTAAAGGATACAGGTTTTAATCAGTAAGGGTCTGATACGTCCTCGTGCTCCACTCTGCAGCAGGAGAAGTGATAGGATGATTTTCCACATTAAAAAAAACTTTACTAAACATCTTCAGATTTTTATTGACTCTTAATTTAAATTGAAACCTTTAATTAATCCGTCAAAGAGTCATCGTTGCCGTGGAACGCTAATTCCACGGCAACGATGACTCTTTACAAAAATCTATCAATTTAACTAGATTTTTATCAAACTGACCTCGAATTAAAACTTTGATGTTAACAAACTGCTCTGACCGTTGGTATTAGTCCAATAGAAAAATTTGTCCAATAAAAACGTGGGTCGAGTTTGCCGGAGGCATATTATAATTACCCAGTGGGTACCGAGTTAAAGTATTGTATTATACTCACCACAGTATATATTTACCAGCTTCTGAAAGCAGTACATATCTAAAGTCATACCAAGCAAACGCACTCCTAGGATAAAAATTCTATAGAATCGTCTTTTATTCCAGGATATGGTCTACCTACTCTTGTACCAAATAGATACAGAGTTATTTCCCAACAATCTGCATTGCAACAGAATAGAGTAGAACGGTTAGTGATGTGAAATGTATTTTTTTAAGTAGTACCTTCTTCCTGGCCATGTTCCATTGTCCTACTTAGGGTCGGCCAAAACGTTTGTTTCTTCCATTCTATCCTGTCAACCGTGACGTTATCACTGACTCCCTTTCCTTTCACATCACTTTTCATACAATCCATGCATCTTTTCTTAGGCCTTCCTTCTTCTCTCCGTCCATCCATATGTACGAGTATATTCATAACTCTTTTAGTAACACGCGTTTCATCCTATATATACATATATCTTTCTTGTTTTTGCCATGCCAACCAAATTGCTTTGCTATACTCCTTTTCCTACAGCAATAAAAACTGCCAGCAACACAAACAAAATGTGCATATTTCAGTCAAGGTCAAGTGCAGACCGATCTTCAAGTAGTCGGACTGTAGCCAAGTAGCTGAGCATGATAACACAAATTGAAACACTACAGAAACTATTCGAGATAACTGTGACGTCAAATCTATCTTTTCCTATAGCATACCTAGTAAACATGAGCATCATCGGCCTAGTAATGTTCCCACTGCTGGGATTCTTCACTGGAGGCCTCCTCTTTAGGAGAGGGAATGAGCTGTAATCTACCCCGCGAGTCCAGCATACCCAATATTAACCTGTTTCATACTAAGTGACTAGTAGAAGTGTATTCAAGTGTAATAGCTCTTGGACCCCCTTCCATGTACTAATAGTGAACACCGAGGTGGTATTAGTGAGGTGCCCTCAATTTGGAAATAAGACTTGTACGTGTGAGAACGCACATACCGCGTATATACCCAAGTGAACGCCGGCGTTCGCACGTGGAATTCGCGCAATACTGGCAAATATCGAGCGGACGTTCGGCATAGATTATAAAATTTTGAATGTTTTATTTGTAGGGTATTTATCTAAGAACGTAAATAATCAAACTTTTTCAAGTGGTCTATAAATATCAAAAATTACGTCTAGAGAAAGTGGGAAAAAGCGCACACACCGCAAAATAGATATATATATATAGAAAGGCTAGTCTTATTCCCAAATGTCCTGATTGGACAGGTCTACTCAAATCTGCGTGATTCTTTTCTCAAAAGACGATCTCAGACACAAATCTGCATGATTCTCATATTACATTTGACCATTAAATATTTGCGGTAAGGACTTTTAAAAGAGACTTTGAGCCCTGAGTTTGTTTCGGTGTTTATTCTCAGGGTAGTCAGGTAGGAAACATCGGCCTCTTCTAGTTTAAACTGACGAAAAAATTTACGTGTAAAAGTGTTTTTAAAAAACCTATTTGTAAAATAAATATCATTTATCAAATCAAGGGCACTTTTTGAAGGTTACCCCAAAAATATAGCTTTTATCTATAGTTACCTACTGCCACAGTAATCTGTAATGAATATGGACCGTTTCCGGTGAGATAAACGTACTTTCGGATAAGTTGATTGCATTACTGTGACAAGTGGTTTGTTTGCGTAGATTCGAAAAACAGTTTCGTGGAAGTTGCCAATTTTAATGGTATGGTTGTTCTAATATCTGATTATGTAGTAAAAAAAGTTTGATTATCACGAGGGATCGCAGTCAAGCACTAGTTTAAAGATATTTAAAAAACAATATATGTCTTTTTTGTTAAGGCTGGTTGCTAGGCAAAATAATTATAATAATTTCAGTGTCTACTTGAATATTTTAACCTCCTTCCAAAAGATTTGAAAATATTTCCTCTGACTGAGCAAGTCTTTTAGAATAAAATAGAATTTACTTTATTTAAGACACAAAAAGGTCTATTCAGTGTTAGTAATAGATAACTTATTATTTAGTGTTAATATCAATTACCCTTTGGACAAGTATAATCAGGGAGCTATTTTATATTTATAACTGGAATTTGGATTCAGATTTATTTTAAATGAGTATTATGTGTACTCATGATGATCTTTTTATATATGTGACTGAATTTATTTTTTTCGATAATTATTACTATTTGGTTGTATGTCTTTTTTCTGGTTCATATTATTTTCTAGATAATGTCTCATTGTAATAAAATAAATGACTTATGGCTTTGCGCTACAATTCTCACAGTGCTATTGCGACTATTTCTCACTCTCCTGAGCAGCGAAGCGCTTTCTTGCAAACAATTGCGTGAAACCTGTTGGTACGAACCTTCGCAAATATTTAATCTTATCATTACTACTTAGTTCTTTGAGACGAAAAACCTTTTAAAGCCTAATAAAATTTAGTTTTCTTAGAAATAAAAATGACTAACTAAGACTAAATATACAAAGAAAAGACGATAATACTATTGCGATAGTAGTGAAACTGAATTTTATTATCATTGTATACGAGTAAGTATCATAATACCCCAAAAAACCATGTACTCACTTAAATAAATTGACAACATAGTCCCACACGTAGACGTGATCAGACCTCGTAACACTATCCGAAAGCCTTTAATATTTCCACTCAAGTCACAGCACACAAAACATCCTTCATTTTTATACAATTTTTACGCGCGAAAGAAAAACAGAGGGTGCCAAAAAGTGACGCCTAACTCGATCCTGGATATATTAAATTACCCAAGAGGAATAAGATTTTTGTCTTGGCAGGCAGCCCTGTTATTGATTTAGTAGTTTGCTCTTAGTACGTTAACATTGCTTGTATTTCGTTCAAAAGTTACAACAATCAAGGCGATTTTTTTCGTAATAGTACTTTTGACAGTGGGTACTTGAAGTATACCTATAGGTACGTTGGTTTGGGCTTCAGGGAATTGCTGTGATGTTAATGTTGGAGTTTTTTGTTCTTCTAAAGTGGTTTGTTTTTCGGTGACGTGGGATTTGTGGGAAATAAAAGACGATTACATTTTTAAACTGTGTTTATTTCTCCGAGCAATTTAAGATACGCTGTTATCTAATTCGAATTGCACTAAAGTTTTTTTATGAAATTGCATTGCTTTTTTCCAGTACAGTGTTGAGATTGATTTTATGCTTTACTAATAATAATTTTATTTTCAGACTAATTTAAACTCGAATTATTTTACGCATGTACGAAATTAATTTCTTTAAGTAAACGTCAGCTAAGCGAGGCCAGTGAACTGTAGGTAGTTAGTACGCAACGATCGACAACTATCTACAAGGTCAAAAAAAAATCGTGCATGCGTATATTACCTCGAGTTTTAGAAAAAAATTACTTAATTTTTTAATTTTATCTTTATAAATCGATAGTGTTTCATGTACCGAATCGACCCTCCACGGGATTAAAACGACCAAAATTTAACGGTGTATAATAATATGTCCATAGTATTGTTAGGATAATGGTGTGTTAGTAACAATAATGCTTAAATTTAAGCACTATTGTTTTTTACTATTTAGCTTTGGAATGTGCAATTAGCTTCATTTTTCTGACTGATTTCTAAACATTTCATAAGTGCCTATAAATAGATTATTTGAAATAAAATGCTTTGAATCTGTAACGCATGCACCTTCATAATACCAGCTCCCTATCTCACTTCCCTCAAAATTCTCTACACTTTGACGACGATTTTTTGATCTGATTATGGTATTTTTAATTCATTATCACAAACTTTACTAATTTATCAGTAATTTATATTTTTATTACTATTATTTTAAATTTTATGACTGGACCGTATTTAATTTATTGATGCAATTTATATTTATTGTTTTTAAATTGTAGACACATTTTAAAAGATCCAAATGTATTTAAATATTTCGGTGTAAAACTGTAATGATGTAATTGATTTGTGTGTAAATTGAGAAATTATTTGTTTATAAATAAATGACTATGACTATGATTTTTTAACATTATTTGTCGTCAAAATGATGTCGACTTTAATTTAAAATGTTTTGTAAGTATGAGATGGTCTCACTCTGAAGATTGATCCCGGTGGGTATATGTACCTCTATGGTTTTTTTTTATGGCAGTAAAATCATCCAACGACAAATCCCGGGCAATAGAGTCAGACTCTTACTACCTACCCTGTTTCTTCCCTGCCTTGGTTCCAGGGCCTTGGTATGCATTTTCAAACCTCCCCAGAGCCCCAGACTAGGCCTCAACCTTAGTGGGCCCCTACAGTTTACTGACAACTACTGGAGGCGCGTGTGAACAGTGTGTGCCGTAAACGACTGTACCTCTATGGTAATAAACAAATGAATGCCGGAACAAAAACATTAATTATTATGGATGGTCATTTGTTTCTTCTATTCATCGGAAGTAGTGTATAGATTAACCATTCAGTGAAAACCGTCACGTACGCTAAAGATACAATACCCTTTCATAAAAACATATTCATAATTTATTCTCTTCATTTTATTTACAAATATTATATTAAAATAACTTAATCTATCACTAACTAGCATTTTTGGGAGAGACCTATGGCAAACAATGGAGTTCTTTCGGCTGAGATGATGATGATGATAATATAATCCGTCACACTCGATTATGATATGATATCAGAATCAGAATCAGAATAGTTTATTTCAAATAGACCAATTACAGGCACTTTTGAATTGTAAAAATGTCGGTCAGTCCAAAAAAAAGTGAAGTGACGTTCCAAAGCGTAGATCTCTATGGAGAAGAACGTGCAAGAAACTCCATGGTCACTCTTTTAACTCATATTATGAGTTACATAATCTTGGTTACAAATTTATTGTCGCTTCTATTATGTGAGCACAATGAAGAAAAAAAAATAGAAAGCAATGAAACCACAAATAATGAAAAAATACAATAAACTAATAAAAAAATAGTAATTGAATTAAGCCACTGGCAGCTAAAAGATGACCAGTCCCAACTGACGGCGCCCGTTCACGAGCATAACGCGTGCCTCAGCCCCACTCAGCTCAACCATTTTGAAGGGAACCGAATGACCCAATAACACGTGCCACCATCAGCGAAACTTTTGAGTGAGCATGACAAACTCTCAACTGCCATGCTCGTAACGTCAAACAAGTTGTTACCTAATAAAATAAAAATGCTCCTTGGTACTTCACATTCACAAATTAGAAAAAAAAGTGCTTCTATATTGTACAATGTTATTGTTCCCGATTACAAAAAGTAATAATTGATCACAAGCTCCATTAAAATAAACTAATCACTCATAATATATATATTATATTGAAAAATAAAAACAAAATATTTCGAAAACCACGATACAAAAAGGGTCCGAGCATCATGTCCATATTAAAAAGTAATAAAATACATAAAATAAAATGTAAAACTAATTTGTAGGCAAATGTGGCTGTGGCTGTGGAGCAGGACCAGCATTTAGCCAAGCATTTTTATCAAGGATGTAATCATCCAATCTATAATATGCCTGTCTACATAGCGTGCGTTTAATGCATGTTTTAAATTTTGACTCATTTAGATGGAGAATCTCAAGTGGTATTTTATTATAAAATTTTACACAGTACCCCATAAAAGAACTTTGTACTTTAGCCAATCTGAATTGAAAGAAAGAAAGAAAGAAAAACTTTTTATTTGCCGGATAAAGGCGCAAGTAACAGGTTTAACAATGATACATAAATATTGAATTGAGGTTGATCCAATTGGTTCCTATTCCTAGTATTAAAATTGTGCCTGTCATTTATCTTAGTAAAAAGATGAATATTTTTCCGAACACACATAATGTTTTCATAAATGTATTGACAAGGGACTGTCATGATGTTTATTTCCTTAAATAGTTCTCTAAGAGAATCGCGCCTGCGAAAATTATATATGGTTCTGATAGCTTTTTTCTGCAGAATAAAAATAGAATCCATGTCTGCAGCCCGTCCCCATAGTAATATACCGTAAGACATTATGCTATGGAAGTAACTAAAATAGACTAGTCTCGCAGTATCTACATCTGTAAATTGACGGATTTTTCTAACAGCATATGCTGCTGAACTAAGCCGACCTGCCAGAGATGTTAAATGAGGACCCCATTGTAGCCTCGAGTCAAGCGTGATCCCCAGGAAAACCGTGTTCTCGACAAATTCGAGTCTCCTTGTTCAATACTATATCGGAATCATTACTTTTTACATTCGGTAACGCAAATCTTATGCACTTAGTCTTTTTTCCATTTAACACCAAATTATTAACAGTGAACCATTTGTGGACTTCCTGTAGAGCTTTGTTTACGTCATCAAGGTTTGTAGAACGTCTATTGACCTTAAAAATTAACGACGTATCGTCAGCAAACAATACAATGTGCGGCTGTTTTTTTAATAGATGCGGTAGATTATTAATATACACTAAAAAGAGAAAAGGACCCAATATTGAGCCTTGTGGGACACCCATTTTGACTCTCAAACCTTGAGAATTTATACCATTTATTTGAACTTGCTGTTGTGATAATCCGTCACACTCGATTATGATATGATAATCTATCACACTCGATTAAAATCTATTTAAAGCACCACTCACTGATTAATCACGAAATCTCAGAAACAAAACACCTAGAAACTAAAACAAAAAAAAATCGATTTTACCCCATTTTTTTTAATGTGGGAAATCACACTGTGACTTCTCTTGGTCTGGGCGGAGTGGGAGGGCGTGTCAGACTTTTACTGACTAAAACCACACATGTGTCCTTCAGTTACCCTTTGCGCTCTAGGGCTTCGGGTTTTCTTTTTTACAGTAATTACTTGTAGTATCTTCATAGCGTGTGACAGGTTTAATGGATGATCGCAATTGATGGTGGGAAGATTCCAATACGATTAGAAGCTACCTTGAACATCGTTTTTCAAAATATTTACATTCAGCTAAGTAGTAGGAATAAATAATACCTTTCCTACTCACTCAACAATCAACTCCAATGTTTACAAATAAATCAAACTGTCCACTTATATATTTTTTCCTTAACAAAAACGTCGTCTAAAAATACAAAACACTTTTTTGTAGCCCAGCCCTAAATCAGTGGTGTTATTATCACCGTGATATCAATATAAAGGCAGCGTCAATGGGCCTTCCGATTGCGTAATAACGAAGATAAAGAAGCACGGCTTACAACAGCCCCTGATAAGGAAATGGGTGGCTGATACCGAGGAAAACCGTTTTGTAAGAAAAAGAATAATCGACTTCAAAGAAGGGGCCATCGAGAAAACTACTATAAAGTAAGTTATCATCTTATTTAACGCAGCTTCGAGTGTAGAAAAAAGGTGTTTATGAAATGTATATTACATCAATTTAGGTAGTTATTTATTTATTTATTTTACGACAGGTACTCTCTACACTAACAGTTGAGACCAACACGTGCAGAGAGTCATTATTTTATTACGATATTATAAATAATAATAATATATAAATAGCATATACAAATCATCAAAACATTAGTTAACTAAACGTAAACAATCTTGATGTCTTTTTATTTAAAAAAAATCGTATACAAGACAAACAAAGATTATTTAAATTTAGTTAATTACCTAACATTGTTTTAGGTAAGTAGCTAATTGTAATTTTTTTTTGTCAATTTTTAGATAAAAGACCTGTGAAGATTGATTTTTTAATTACATTAACGCATGGAATATAGTCTAATTAATTTCGTTGTTCAGGTACTTATATTTTTTTTAATGATCTAAACTAGTGGTTGTACCTGATGGTAAGCAGTGATGCAATCGATGATGGTGAATCACACTAGTTTATTAAGTAAGAGTCTATTCACTCTAGCTTTGAAGACAATCTACCGGGAAGACCGCTGCAAGCAAATTAAACTAGTCCTACGATGTACGCGGTATTTGACATGGCAAAACGTTTCACGCACACTTATAAACACAAATCGAAAAGCTAAGTTATTAAATATACAATATAGTGAGCTAAGTAATTAAATATAGTGAGCTAAGTAATTAAATATACAATATAGGTTATTAAAACGATTATGCGGGATTAAAACGATCAAAAGTTAACAGTGTATTGTATATTTATCTCACACCAAATAAAACTAATTTACTTCCAGCTTTTTTTTTTCTTTTTTTCATCTGATTGTAAGCGACGTCGCGTTGGTGGATGGTGGATATGTTACGGCTAAAGATAGGTATGAACATAAACTTAAGATTAGCCGGCTAAACCTAGGTTTATCTTCGAGGACCGGCTAATGTTATTTTCTTCTATCATTTTATTTTATTTAAACCTCTCGCACATTATGTACAGAGGCGGACTTAATGCCTTAGGCTTTTTTGTACCAGTCAACCTTTGGGTGATGCAGAGAAAATAGAGGCAGGTGCAATAAAAAACAGAAAAGATAAGAGTGATGAATGAATTATAAATAAAGTGCAACAATATAATAGATACCCAAATACAATAATATAATATATACCCAATTTAATAAACTAAATACATACATACTCAACATTGTCCAAATCATTAGCCGGCTAAACTTAAGAGTAACCCCAGGCCCTTGGCTAAAAATATAGAAGCAAATGATAATTATATATTCTAATTATCTTACATTAATTATGTAATAATTAAATAATAATGACATATTAAATACTGTTTACTATTCCAAAAACTTAAAAAATAATACTCTCATTACAGATACTTATGTATTCGAAATTTCAAAACAAAACTTGCGCAGTGTTAATTACTTAAAACTACAATTACTACAAAATCTAGCCCCTCCGCCCCCCTCATGTGACATGTTTACCCCCATGCGTCTATCGAATACATTTTAAGCCGTTTCGTTTCGGCTAATGTGCACATAAGCTGGCTAAAAATGAAAAGTCACGAAGCAAATTAACATGATATCGGACATTAGCCAGTCCTCGAAGATTTTAAATTTAGCCGGCGAATCTTAAGTTAATGTTCACACCTATCTTTAGCCGTAACAGATACACAGAAAAGAGACCTGTGTGTTTCCTCTTTTATATGCATTTACTTATATTAAACCTTCTGATCACACCCGTAATAAGCTCCCGATCACTGCTCACGCAATCTGACGTCATACTTCACTGACTCGGTGATGTCACCAGTGTAATTAGCAGCTGCCTCCAAGGACGTGGTCCTATATTATTATATAGATAAAGAATCTCGTTTGGAACATAGAATATTATGGGAATGAATTATGTATGGCCCGGTCGGTAGCAGTAGACGGAAATAAGTAGGTTCTAATTGGTCGTGTTTATTCGTCTAAATCGAGTGGTAAAATTGTATGAAATTTTGAGTTAAACTGTTCTAAATGTATTAATATTTATAATACGTAGTAAAAAAGAAACTATTTACAAAAAAAAAACCCCACTTCACTAAAAAAAAAACTCTAAAAGGATCAAAATAACTTTAATTTCGGAAGTCGGTGTTTCTCGATTTTTTTACGAAATTAAAGTCATTTTTATCCTTTTATAGTTTTTTTTTAGTGGTCTTTTATTTTTTTATGTATTTTTTTTTAATTTACTGTATACTTCATAAGTACTCCTTATAGCAAGTCGTTCTGCCGTGGGATATCGACCTTCAAATTTCAAATTTCACGGTGTGTAGTTAGAATTTTTATGCAGACTAGCCCGTGCCCAAGGTTTTGTTCGCATCAGATTCGTAAAGCCTGGTTTACACTAGAGGACATTTTTCCTGTGACTTGCTCGGCATGAAACAACATACGGCGTGGTGTAGCTCGACGTGGCTTGCAACTTCTTTGGGTTGCGGGACTTACCGCAAATCGACGTTCCGCGACCATCAACACGCGCCCCCTCGGTGACCCTCGACAGTCCCCCGACATGCTTTGAATAGCAAGGATGTTTGTCACTTTGTTTTGAGATAGGGCAGTAGTGTACCTACCTTCTTGGGCGACATACAGTTCACCATTGGGTAGTGTGAATAAGGCAAATGCGGAGCAAAATTTTAATATATCGGGCGATTATATTTGCGACACGTTCCCTAGTGAAAAGAGGGCTTAAAATAGCAAAATTACATTTGGTAACAATTTTATGATGTGTTTTTTATTGTATTCTATTTTTTTACAAAATAAGAGTTAGGTACTTCTTATAACATCAGCTATCTATCAGTTCTGAGGCTCTGGGAAGGTATGAAAATGCATACCAGGGCCCTGGAACCAAGGCAGGGAAGGAACAGGGTAGGTTTTTAGTCAGTAAGAGTCTAACACTATTTCCCGCGTCGCCCAAGGACGGGATTTGTCATTGGATGATTTTACCTACCATAAAAAAAAACTATCTATCAGTGAAAATCCGTCAAAATCGGTCTAACTTTTTCGGAGAATTAGTCTTTTTAAAATTAAATGTTTTTACTAAAAATATTCCCGTACGCAAAATACGCGCTTTAGTCGTGGAGTTGCGGATACCAGCCCGAAATACAATACAATACAATATTAAAAATATTTTTCATTTATTTTCAGGAACCAGTGTCTTGATGGTGTAACAAGGTTTGTTTATCACCAAACCTTCAAGAAAAGAAGTTCAGGCCGATATTCAGGTAATGAAATCTTCATAAAATCTTACGGCACAGATTTCTTATTAGATTATTCCTAGGAAACTAATTTCATTTTATCTTGATGAAAATGGAGAGCAAATTATTGTCATTCCTTTCCATCTCGACTAAGGATTGCAGATATTGCGCCAATTAGTAGAATATTGGAAGATTTTATATTTCCTTACAATTTCTTCAATATTGTTCAAAGGGGCTGGACAAAATGACATTCTACCAGTAATAGAGATTGTTGAAACGCCAAAATGTAAAGAAAGTACTAAGAAATGGTGAGGCCATTTACCCCTGGGGTAATGGCCCCGATTTACAAATTGCATATCGCGGGTTTAAACCCAGCCAGGTGCAAAACTGTGTGTCATTTAGTTAAAACCATTGCTCTCAAAACGGAGAAGGAAAATATCGCAAAGGAACTGTTAAGTCTTAGAACCAAAAATTCGAAGACATTGTGTCATCCATCAACCCGTTCTAGGCTCACGTGGTTGATTGCGGTACAGATTTTCTTTTGGAGAAAAGGCCTGAATCGCAGCTGTGGAAACATTATAAGGCTAATGATTATGCTTATGCTATGCTTAAGAGCCCCCATCCCGAGATTTTTTTTTTTTTTTTTATTGGTAGGTAAAATCATCCAATGACGAATCCCGCCCTTGGGTGGGGCGGGAAACAGTGTCAGACTTTTACTGACTAAAAACCTACCTTTCCATTCCTCGCCTTTGTCCCGGGGCCCGTGGTGACACTCTCGCATAACCTTTGGCCCCAGTAGGCTTCGGCCCTGCTGGACCCCTACAGTTTGCTGACAACTCCTTGAGGCGCGCGGGAACGGTGCGCGCCGTAGACGACCTGAGCTCGGACCGGTCTGTTACCGGACGGACGGACAGCGAGCTACCCATTGCCCACCGTCCGCGAGCCCGCGCCTACGGTGGCCGGAAATTGGGATCGGAAACCCGGCGGCGGCGGCGGCGTGTCCGCCTTTGCCTAAGGCGGTCGGCCTCCTCCTTTACTAGCATTACTGCTTCGCAGAAGGAGGCGACCGCCTGCCACTCCTCCTCGCTCCGGACCCCATCCCGAGATACATTTCAAAACAAGTGCTCTTACGTGATTAACTCTAATACACATCTTTCTCTAGTTACTCTGGAAATAAATGCTGGGTTTGAACCCGCGACCTACAACTCATAAGTCGGGGGCGTTACCACTTTGCCACCACTGCTCCTAAATCCCAATACACCCCAGGTCAATAGACTTACTGAAAAAAAAAAAATTATATAACCTCAAACAATACATCATAATTTGTTTTGTTTTTTTGTTATTTTGACTACGAAAATCCATTTGCTTGATATTATAAAGCTTCTATTATGAGTTTAGTAATATTAAACTTGGCAATATCAGTTACTCAAATGTCTAAAGGTAAAAATAATGTAGGTAGGAAAATAAGCACATTGTTTTCGGTTGTATTTTAAAATGATTAATCTGAATTATTTTTTATCGTAATCGATGTTATACGGTATTGATTTTAACTAGACTAGCTTCTACGAGCGGTTTTGCCAATGTAATTGGGGCCATGTAAAAAATTTTGAAAATCATCTCAAGGGAGAATAAAACAAACGAAAGAGGCGGTTAAAATCGTGACGTGAAAATAAGCCTCACAACCAGGGCATCAGAATTCACAGGGCAATTCCTTGTCACTGAAGGTGCAGGTTTACGGATTGCGAGCAATAGGTAGCTCGCCGTCTAGTAAAATACAACCGGGTTTGACGGCGTGTTGTGTTTCACGTGCGACAAGATTTGTCAGCAAGATATACTGAACCAGTTGGGGTCGAAGCTTGCCAGAGCTCTGGATTGTACGCTAGAGGCACCGTGACCCTCACAAAGAGCAACAAAAGGAACTGAAGATTTTTGTCAGTAAAATTCTGACAGTTCCTCTCTCCATTCAGAGGGGGCGAAGTCATTTGTCGATTTTTCGTGTAAAAAAAAAAACTTTAAGAAATTAATTTTATTCATACGTAAACTAAATCGGGTAAAAAAAAAACTTTTTTTTTTATTTTTTTTTTATTTTATCTTTTCAAATCGATAGTGTTTCATGTACCACATCAACCCTCCACGGGATTCCCTGGAAATTGCCAGGGAGACGCTACCCCTCGGGGCGACCACCGGCCAAGTCGGTCGCTCGGCGCCTGTGCCGTCTGACAACGAGCCAGACGGCATGAAGGAGGCGCTCGCCAAATTTGGCGAAATAGTCACGGCCACTCTAACGGCCGTGTCTAAAAAACGGAAGCTTGCCGCGAAGGAGACGGCCATCTCCCAGGGGGCCGTCTCCATTTCGGAGGCACTTGCCGTAGTCTTCGAGCCGCTCGAGAAAGACTTCAACAGAAGGATTGAGCGGCTCGAGGCGGACCTGGCCGATCGCCAGGGAGGTGGACCCGTCGCCCCAGAAAGGGGACGCAAGCAGCGCCAAGGCGAGTCCCAGTCCCTGCCCGGGCCGGAGAGCGAGCTGCTGACCCTGCTGCGGCAGGAGCTGGCTGCTTCCCAGCAGCAGAACCAGCAGCAACTGCAGCGGTTCCAGGAGCGGATCCAGCGGCAGCTCTCCGTCCTGGAAGGCGTAGTTTTGCGTCCCCCGCTCGCGGCCTCTGGACCGAAGAGGGCGGTGACGTACGCCGCCGCAGCTGCGGCCACGGCTGCTGCGCCCAAGGCGGGCCCATCTGGGCAAGCCGGGCGCGGGGCCATGGCGGCTAAGCAGCAGCAACGGCGGCAGGGAGGGGCTGTCCCTCCCCCGAAGGGCAAGGCGGCGGCTGTTCCCACCGCTAAACCGGCAAGACGTCCTGCCGGGGCGGTTACCAGGCCGCCTCAACCGCCCGAAGAACCTTCGGCTGGCGCCGAGTGGACGGTGGTCGGCGCCAAGAAGAAGGCGGGCAAGGCGGCCAGGGCGGCCAGAAAGCGCGTGAGGCGGCTGGAGCGCAAGAAGCGCGCCATGGCGGCTAGACTTCGCGCCCCTAAATCCGAGGCTGTAGTGATTACGCTACAGCCTGAAGCGGAGAAAAGGGGCGTGACGTACAAGTCCGTCATGGACAAGGCGAGGCGGGCGGTGCTGCCCCATCTCAAGGAGCTCGGAGCCTCTGAGGGCTTCCGCATGCGGCGCACCGTGACCGGTGCCCAAATGCTGGAGGTCCCTGGCGCGTCCAGTGGCCCAGCGGCAGACGCCCTGGCCAAGAGGCTCAGGGAGTCCCTGGACGCGGAGGAGGCCCGAGTGTCCAGGCCCACGAAGTGCATCGACATGCGCATCATGGGCTTGGACGACTCCGTTGGGGTCGACGAGGTGGTGGCCGCCATTGTTGGTGCGGGAGGGTGCACAGCCGACCAGGTTCGGGCGGGCACCATCCGCACTGATGGCACAGGCATGCGAGCCGTGACGGTCAGCTGCCCCGTGTCGGCGGCCAAAACCATCACTGGGGAGGGCCGAAGGCTTCTGGTGGGCTGGGTCTCCGCCCAGGTGAGACTGTTGGAGCCCAGACCTCTGCGGTGCTACCGCTGCCGCGTGGGACACCACGCGGGGGCCTTTTGCGCCGCGGAGGTGGATCGCAGCGACCGTTGCTTCCGATGTGGTCAGCCTGGTCACAAAGCCGCCGAGTGCCGTGAGTCGCCGCACTGTTACGCATGTGCGGCGGCAGGCAAAAAGGCGGACCACCAGGCTGGTTGCAGGTCCTGCGACCCTCCAACGAAGGTGAAGCACAGGGTTCGGCCCATCCCCGGTGACATCCTCACCGCCGCAGCCGCGTCCGTAGCCGCCGCCGCTATCGCCGCCACAGCCACCGCGGCTGGACCCTCACAGAGGGCTCAGGAGGAGATCGTAATGGAATGTCAATAACAGCTCCATTACGTCTCCTCCAGGCGAACATCAACCACTGCGCCCCCGCTCAGGATCTGTTGCTCCAGAGCATGGCGCAGTGGTCGATTAATGTCGCCGTAGTCTCCGAGCCGTATTTTGTCCTGCCCAGTGCAGACTGGGTTTCGGACCTAGACGGCTCGGTGTCCCTAATTAGGTCGACCACCGCCGGTAATCCGCCCCTCGAGCGCGTCACGAGGGGACGAGGTTGCGTGGCAGCACGGTTCGGGGACATTGCAGTGGTAGGCGTCTACCTGTCCCCGAGCAGATCTCTCGGCGATTTCCACATCTCCCTTATGGAGCTGAAAAACGTCGTCGTTGGGTTTAGGGACCTCCCCGTGGTCGTTTGCGGGGACTTCAATGCCTGGAACGAGGCTTGGGGTTCCCGCTACACGAACGGGCGGGGTCGGTCGGTAGAGGCCTGGGCTGAGGAGTCCGGCCTGGCCCTCCTAAACCGGGGCTCTGTTTCCACGTGTGTGCGGATGCGGGGCGAATCAGTGGTGGACCTGTCGTTCGCCAGCCCCGATCTGGCACCGCGTGTCGTCGACTGGCGTGTTATGGAGGGGGTGGAGACGTTCTCAGACCACCGGTACATCCGGTTTGACGTCTCCGCCCAAACCTCGACCGCGCCGGTACAGCAGAGCCCTTGTGGTCCGCGATGGGCGCTGAGGCAGATGGACCGGGAGCTCCTCCTGGAAGCCGCGACGGTACAGGCCTGGGTGCAAGCACCGGACAGGCCTGTCGACATTGACGTCGAGGCAGAGTGGTTCCGGGAGGGCATGTCGCAAATCTGCGACGCGTCAATGCCCCGAGTCCGTCCAGGACGTGCCAAGCGCCAGGTGTACTGGTGGTCGCCGGAGATTGCGGCATTGCGCAATGCGTGCAACCACGCGCGACGCCGGTACGCCAGGTACTGCAAGCGCCGCAACCGCCCGCCGGATGCGGAGGCTGTTGAGGCGGAGCTGTACGAGGGTTACAGGGTAGCGAAGCGCACCCTCCGAGCGGAGATTAAGCGGTCCAAAATGGAGGCCCGCAACGTCTGGCTGGGGTCTCTGAATGCAGACCCGTGGGGACGCCCATACAAGATGGTACGGGAGAAACTCCGTCCATGGGCTCCCCCACTGACTCAGAGTCTCCGGCCAGAGCTCGTGGAGGGTGTGGTCAGCACTCTGTTCCCTACGCGGGGGGTACACTCCCCCCCGTCTATGGCTCCGCCAACACCGGCAGTACCTGACGCGGACCACGACGACGACGACGATGTTCCAGAGGTGACCGAGGTAGAGATGAGAGTGGCGGTACGAAGGCTGAGTGCCAAGAATACCGCCCCAGGACCTGACGGCCTGCCTGGGAGGGCCTGGGTCCTGGCTATGGAGGCTCTCGGGCCTCGATTTAGGGGGCTCTTTAGCGCATGTCTGGAGAGGGGCCAGTTCCCACTTCGCTGGAAGACGGGGAAACTGGTCCTCATAGCGAAGCCTGGGCGCCCTGCGGACTCTCCGTCCGCGTACCGGCCCATTGTGCTGCTCGACGAGGTGGGCAAGCTCTTTGAAAGAGTCATTGCAAACCGCCTCGTCGCGCGCCTTGCAAGGGTGGGGCCGGACCTGTCGGACGGACAGTTCGGTTTTCGCAGGATGCGCTCCACGGTGGACGCCATCATGCGCGTGCGAGCCCTCACGACGGGGGATGCGGTGTCCCAGGGCAGGTGTGTCGTGGCAGTGTCCTTGGACATTGCCAACGCCTTCAACTCCCTGCCCTGGAGTTGCATTGGAACGGCACTCCGGTACCACCGGGTGCCCGACTACCTCTGTCGTGTGATCGAGGCCTACCTATCGGAGAGGTATATCATCTACCCCGGTCACCAGGGAGAGTGGAAACGTCGAGAGATGTCGTGCGGTGTTCCGCAGGGATCGGTACTAGGACCACCCTTGTGGAACATCGGGTACGACTACGTGCTGCGCGGCGACTTCCCCGACGGGGTCAGCGTGGTCTGCTACGCGGACGACACGTTGGTCCTAGCGCGGGGAGAGTCGTACCGGACGGCGGTCGAATTAGCGACACGCGGGGTTGCGATGGTCGTTGAAAGGATCCAGCAGTTGGGACTCGAGGTGGCACTGCACAAGTCCGAGGCCATGTGCTTCCACGGCCCTCGGGGTGCGCCACCACCGCGTTCCCAGCTAACGGTAGGAGGGGTTCACATCAGCGTCGGGTCGACGATGAAGTACCTGGGACTCGTCCTCGACAGCTGGTGGAACTTCAAGGAGCACTTCCGACGTCTGGCTCCCAAACTGAATCGGACTGGGGCTGCTCTCGGGCGGCTCCTGCCCAACCTCAGGGGACCAGACGCCTCCTGCCGGAAGCTCTACGCGGGAATCGTTCGGTCCATGGCTCTCTACGGGGCTCCGGTGTGGGCACCGACGTTGCAACAGCAACCGAGGACCCAGCTGAATGCGTGCCAGAGGGTCATGGCAATACGCATGGTGCGAGGGTACCGAACGATCTCCCGCGAGGCGGCGACCCTCCTTGCTGGCCAACCGCCGTGGGATCTGGAGGCAACAGTCCTTGCACACATGCACGACAAGCGCATGGAGATGCAACGCCGGGGCGAAATTCCGCTGCCACGACAAGTCGAGGCATGGCGGACAGAGCTCCGGCGGGATCTCATGGCGAAATGGCGTCAACGACTATCGCAACCTCGTTCGGGGCGCGCCACAATTGGGGCGATAAGGCCCATCCTTGGGGCGTGGCTGGAAAGACCTCACGGCGTTCTCAACTTCCGCACGACGCAGGTGCTTACCGAACACGGAAAGTTCGCTAAGTACCTGTTCCGAATTCGTGCGGAGGATTCGCCCGGGTGTCGCCACTGTGCGGAACATCCGGAGGACACGGTGGAGCACACTGTAGAGGTGTGCCCCGCCTGGGCGGAGCATCGCCGTGTCCTCGTGGGGGCGATCGGCGGCAGCGATCTCTCTCGCCGGGCCTTGGTTCAGGCCATGGTCCGTAGTGAGGAGGGATGGCAGGCGGTCGCCTCCTTCTGCGAAGCAGTAATGCTAGCAAAGGAGGAGGCCGACCGCATCAGGCAGAGGCAACGGGGCGCTCGCCCCAGCCGCCGCCGGGATTCCGATCCCGATTTCCGGCCACCGTAGGCGCGGGCTTGCGGACGGCGTACAATGGGTAGCACGCTGTCCGATCGTCCGGTAACCGACCGGACCGAGCCCAAGTCGTCGACGGCGCGTTCTGTTCCCGCGCGCCTCAAGGAGCTGTCAGCACACCGAAGAGGCCCAGCCTGCTAACTGCAGGCAGGCAGGGTCGAAGCCTACTGGGGTCATGGGTTAGTTCCGAAAGGAATGCTCGACCCCGGCACGATAGGCTACGAAGGAACGGGGTAGGTTTTTAGTCAGTAAGAGTCTGACACTACTTCCCGCTCCGCCCAAGGGCGGGATTTGTCATTGGATGATTTTACCTACCATAAAAAAAAAAAAAAAAAAAACCCTCCACGGGATTAAAATGGTCAAAATTTAACAGTGTATACTAAGTACTACGCACTGCGTGTCGTACAAACACTTTGCTTGACTTAAATGTACTGCAGGCCATACACCTCTTTACATAGATGACTTGATGACATTAGTGCAGTTTTGCAGTATTTAAGCGCTGTAAGTTTTAAAAGTTTTTTTAGACGTCTTAATGCATATTTAGCGCTGCAGCGAACTTTTGTTTCAACGTTTCAGTATTTTGACGAATAGTTTCGATATCTTCGAGTCAGAAAACATTCTTATTCCAACAATAAAACATAGTCTGAACTTTCAAAGAAACTTTCCATACTTTAAATTCAAAACACAATGTACATACATCAAGCCACAGAGTTATGCTAAATAGAGAAGACATGGCTTGCCAAGAAATGTCGGGCTGGCGGCCAGACTCTCGAAATCGCTGAATTTCAGGCGTGGCCGTGGACGATAAGATGCTGTATGCTGTCAGAATGAATAATATTCAGTCTTTTTAGGGTTCTATACCTCAAAGGGAAAAACGGTACCCTTATAGGATCATTTTGTTGTCTTTCTGTCTGTCTGTGAACGCGTTGAGTTATCGAGTTCAAATTAAAACTATATATTCAAATCTGCGGTACCATGAAGCTGTAAAACTTAAAAAAAAAAATGGCTAAACGGTCGTTTTTGTCGCAAAAAACCTAAATTTCAACAATCTCAGGTGAATTAAAATTCATAGTATACTTCCCATTGAAAAAAATCCCGAAATTTGGCACAAAGCAAGGCCTTAATATTATAGGTATATGAATGAATGGGTCTAAAAGCAGTTTTGCTATAACGTCTGAATAAAATCATCACCATCATCATCATCAGCCTTTTTATTGTTCCCACTACTGGGACTTTGGCCTTCTTTTCTAGAAGAGGGAATGGGCCGTAATCCACCACGCGGACCCAGTGCAGTGCTGAATAAAATACTTTTTTGTAATTCGGAAAAATTTTGAGACTATGATTCGAGAATTCAACTATTTACATACGTAAGTTTGTACAGAACCATCAATGCGCGAGTCTAACTCACACTTGCCCTGTTTTTTGATGAATACCTAAGGTTACCTAAGTTAGGGTGTATATTTAACTTTTAGTGCCGTTGTGACCTTTATGTCTACGAAAATCTTATTAAGTTAGAATCCTTTAACCCAAGCTTTAGAAGGACACTTCCAATAACAAAGTAAAAAGGTTAAACAGCCAAGAGGAGCGTAGGTTGACAAAGAAAAATATGGCAAAATATAGCATGTATGCATGGACGAGTGTCTACAAACTGAAGTCTGGTCCAAGTTGGAAGGGACTTATACTCAAGAGGGTACTACACTATAGCAACCAACAACAAATAATTAATGCTTTGATTTTTTTTCTTTTTTATGCGTAGATATTTTATTGATATAATATTTAAGTGTTCCTTAATTTATTCCTTTTTCCTACAACAAAATATGCCTTTGCCTTCAGGGCAGTTTAAAAAAAAATAACAGGTTCTTTGTCTGTTTGCATCGCTCGCTCACAAGACCCCCCATCGCTTTCTAACCTAGCCTGTCAGAGCTGGAGTGCTCCAAATTTCTTGATAATTGTAATCCATTATTATTTGGTGTACATTAATATTTTTAGTGAAGAATAAGATTTTTGAAGCACATAACACACAAAAATATATTTTTTTTATAACAGTGAAAATCATCCAATAACCTCGCGCTCTGGGCAGAGCGGCAGGGTGTGTCAGACTGTTACTGTGGTCCTTGCTAGCGGGCATCGACCCTCCTATTCCTTTACGGTTTGCTCACATCTCCTTGAGGAGCGCGTAGATCACTGGGCGCTGCTGGCGACTGGGCTCGGTCCTTTCAGTAACCGGACGATCAGACGGCGAGCTGCCCATTGCTCGACGTCCGCAAGCCCGCGTCTACCGTGGTTGGTAGTCGGGGTCGAAATCTCGGCGGCTGGGGCGTGAGGACGTTCGCTCTCTCACGCGTGCGGCCCCCTCCTTCACTCGAAGTGCCTATCGCAGCAGTTACTAAAAATATTACTATGGCTCACACAAATAAGCTTAATGCGAAAAGACACACCGACGCGACGCAGATCATAGAAATTACTTTCATACAATTTCACGGATTCTGAAAAAAAATCTAAAAACCAATGATAATTCCTACAGATGTCTCAATGAGCAAAAGAAATATACTAAGATCGCATCAACTGGTGCTTTATAGTTCATCTTGCCCCAAGAAAAAAATGCGTGGGTAAACATGTGTGTATAATTATCCGTTAAGTAAGCACTTTGTGCTAAGATATTGGTAAATATGTGCCACACAGCTGTATTTGACGTGTTTACGATTATCGACCCTAAAAGGTGCTCCCTCACCGGGAGCATTCGCGTGTAATGTAACGTTACAGATTTGAGCATTACATCAGTGAAGGAGAAGAACCGAGCATTACAATGCGCACCTTGTAATGATACAATGTGTTATATCTTGATACAACTTGTAACATCAATAAATTATATGAAATGCTCAAAGTCGAATCTATATGTTACATTACTCGCAAATGCTCGTTAGTCAGGGAGGTATTATTGTAATGTAATGCTCAAAGTCGAATCTATATGTTACATTACACGCAAATGCTCGTTAGTCAGGGAGGTATTATTGTAATGTAATGCTCAAAGTCGAATCTATAATGTTACAATACACGTGAATGCTCCCGGTGAGGGAGCACCTTAAGCGGATACTAAGTGAAAATACTATGAAAGTATATGTTAGAATCCCAAGAGAATTAATAGCATGTGTACGGAGTCTAAACAAAGCGGTCTTCTATCTCTAATCATCATCATCATCATCATTTCAGCCAAAAGACGTCCACTGTTGGACATAGGCCTCCCCCAAGCATCGCCACAATGGCCGGTCCTATGCGTCTCGCATCCATCGGACTCCAGCGACCCTGACCAGGTCATCGGTCCACCTTGTGGGAGGCCTTCCAACGCTGCGTCTTCCGGTACGCGGCCGCCACTCCAGAACCTTTCGGCCCCAACGGCCATCTGTTCTGCGTGCAATGTGCCCAGCCCATTGCCACTTAAGTTTGGCAATTTTACGGGCTATGTCGGCAACCCTGGTTCTCTTGCGGATATCTTCATTTCTGATCTCTAATGACGACAGTCAAATGTCCATGATTAGGAATGGCCATAACCACGTGATTTTTCAGTAGCTCATTATTTTTATTATTACTAATCTGTACTATCTTAGGTATAGCTGGGTAGAGGCCTTCCTCCATTCCTTGCATTGTTCCCGGCTTTGCACAAGAAAGGATAAAGTGAGAAATGAGTATACAGTATACACCATTAAATTTTGATCTTTTTAATCCCGTGGAGAGTCGATTTGGTACCTGAAACACTATCGATTTGTAAAGATGAAATTAAAAAAAAGTACCTACTTTTTTTCTAAAACTCGAAATAATATACGCATGTACGAAATGAATTTCTTTAAGTAAACTAGTCAATGACCTTGTAGGTAGTTGTTGATCGTTGCGAACTAACTACCTACAGGTCATTAGCCTCGTTCAGTTGACGTCTACTTAAAGAAATTAATTTCGTACATGCGTAAATTAATTCGAGTTTAAAAAATGTACTATATTTTTTAATTTTCTTTTTATAAATCAATTGTGCTTCATGTACCTGATCGACCTGGTCGAATGGTCTTCACACAAACATTTTTTTTTGAGTGGGAATCGAACCCATGACCTCTGGCATAGCAGTCCAGGCCACCGACCACTAGATCACTAGACGTCTTTGTAAAAACAGCTTTGGTTCGCACACTATTTTCATGGTAAAGAAAATCAAACGGCTTATTCAAATAATTCCACAATTGCTTCCATCTTAAAGGTATTTCAAGTACTGGTCAAGATTCTCTTTGGCAAAAGGAAAGTCTTCCGCTTGACTCGTTAATTCGACCCAAGATGTCCCAAGTTCGATTTACAGCGCGGAAAAACAAAATAATTGGATTTTTCTGTCTCAATTATAGATTGGAATTGGAATTCCAACCCCCAACCCAGGGGATGTTACACATAGGTATCTGTAGATAATGTCAGATTATGAGTTTAAGACTCGTGTACTTACAAGTCGAATTAAAAAATAATGCGAGAAAAAATGAGAATTGATGAGGCCGAAAGGTTTTGGAGTGGCAACTGCGTATCTGAAGACGTAGCGTTGGAAGGCCTCCCACAAAGTGAACTGGTAACAAGGTGACTGGCCTATTGGTCTAGTGGTTAGTGGCTCTGACTGCTATGCCGGAGGTTGTGGGTTCGATTCCCACCAGGGATAAATGTTTGTGTAATGAGCACGATCATTTGTTCTGTGTCTGGGTGTAATTTATCTATAATATGTATGTATTTAGAAATATGTTTATCAGTTGTCTAATAACACAAGCTCTGCTTAGCTTGGGACTAGACGACTTTGTGTGATAGTTGTTGAATAAAAAAACAATAATAATAAAAAAAAAACCAGTAGTGATATTCTAAAACAGCCTTGAGAGCAACGCTTGTCGCAGCGATGAAATCTAAATAGTTACATTGGATTGACAATCCTATTTATAGATATGTTAGGTCAACAATCTGTTGCTCATGGCTGTTTCCTTAGAGAATAGCACACCGGGTGTAAGGCACGGGAATCCGATAAATGTGAGACGTATAGGCCACTTCGTGTGTGCAACAGTACCCAGTGGACTTTTCTCGGCTGAAGTGATGATGAGATAGCACGTGCGCTTCAAGGAGTTGTCAGCAAACTGTTGAGGCCCAGCCTGCTAGCTGCAGGCAGGCAGGGTCGAAGCCTGCTGGGGTCAAGGGCCGTTTTCTGAGAGGAAGGCTCAACCCCGGCACTATAGGCAACGAAGGAACGGGGTAGGTTTTTAGTCAGTAAGAGTCTGACACTACTTCCCGCTCTGCCCAAGGGCGGGATTTGTCATTGGATGATTTTACCTACCATAAAAAAAAAAACCGAGAAAGTTTATTTTTAATTTTTTTTTTTTTTTATGATTAATTTCTAAAAAGGGGGCAATTACGTAATAATAACACCCTGGCGTGTGAGGGGATAAAGAAGAAAATATAAAAATATTATCGTAACACAAACCAGAAATCGTATTACAGGGGACGATTTAAACAACTTTTCCTTTTAATTAGGAAAAAATTCAACCTGACGAACGGCGTGTATCTACTCATACATTGTTAACACTTCTACGGTCTAGAATAAATGTTTGGTCTCGTTTGTACTGAGTACATCGAAGGACTGAAGCAATTTGTTTCCTACGGGCTTCTCGTCTGATCATAATATGGGTGTTTTCAAGGCTAGAGTGAATAGGCTCTTAATAAACTAGTGCGCTTCATCATCAACAATTGCATCACTGCTTACCATCAGGTAAGTTCGCAGTCAAACACTAGACCATATAATTAAAAAAAAAAAAAACGGGCAAGTGCGTGTCGTGTAAACAGCCGTATCTTTTTAACTTAGAATATTGAAAGGATATTGTTTGGTTTTAATTTCAACTCGATATCTCCACGCGTTCTCGAGATAAAGGGTCTTACCAGACATAGATACACGGACAACAAAGTGATCCTATAAGGGTTCCGTATTTTTCCTTTTGAAATACGGAACCCGAAAACCAAACCGACTCCAGAAGCGATTTCCACCGTTAATTCCAGTATCGCATTACCGCATTATGGCCACAGTACCGCTTACAGTGTACAAACCACTTTAACTAGAACAATTCCGATAGTAATTTGTTCTACGGCCAACTATTCGCTACCCTACGCCAAATTAACTCTATAATTCCTAACACCTACTACTTCACAAACTGAATTATACTTTACTACTTACACAATAGAGTTCTAAATTGAATCGTGTAAATGTATCATCAAAATGTCAACACCTCTGTGATTGACTGGTATTCGAATCTGTCCGTATACTGTCAGCAGTAAGTGTCAAAATGCTATGGCATGTAGGACACTGTTGCCATATGCTATTTGTGCGAGAACAACCTGTGAAGTAATTAATATTGTATCTAATCATTTTCTGTGAGTTAATTTGGAGACTTATGTTCGTAATTTATTGTATTATTATTTGTCTGTGTCTCATTATGACTTATTTATTGTGTGACATTGATTAGCTGTGATTAACTTGTATTATTATAATTAGATGGAGAGTCATCGTTGTCAATGAGAAAGACCATCCAAAAATTCGTATATATATGTATAAAACGTTCCTATAGTAAGAAAAAAAAACGAGAACTCTACTCTAGCTTGCATCATACTTTCTTCTGCTAGTTCTTGCATCATACATTCTTACGCTAATTCTTGCATCATACATTCTCAAACGCTTCCTTTAAAAGTTGACAAAATAACTGATATCCATACTAATATCAAAACGCGAATGTAACAAAAAAGCACTGCGTTATTTAAAAAAAAAGCCTTGATAAGTCGTATTGTTTGTTTTTTTTTGAGATTTTATTTTATTTTTAATAGGGCCTTTATTTTTTATATTTTTTTTTAGGTGGTAAAATCATCTAGGTTTGAATCAAACACGTATACAAACTGACTATAATTAAAAATTATAATAGATACAAAAAAGATACGGTATTTATTTAAAAAAAAACTTTATTAATAAAATATATAACCGTACAAACCGATCGTGTTATAGAGGAGATAAATCACAGGCTTTGGGTTTTTTACTATTATATACCTTTTACTATATTATTTATAAAAAAATCTGCTAAGCAACTTGACTCATCTGATTTATCAAGAATTCTTTTATCTGTCAAATTAAAAAAAAAACAACAACAATAACTTGTCTTTCTAGTTTGCAATATAAGAGCAATAACATATACGGTCTCGTTCGATATTACAATACTTACAAAATTGCTTCAATTGATATTTTCAGTGTAAACTCTTTGAACCTCTATAAAATTTAGGACTTACCGAGTTTCCCATCACAGAAATCAACCTAGCATCATAATGCTATTTAGCACCCAAAGCGAGTCAATATTCCATTACCCTTCCCAAATGGCCGTCCACCTGCATAGATGGCAGTTTGGATCAAAACAAGCGTCATTTTTTTTTCACCCGTAGCGTCGCAATAACGAAATTGCTTGCAGCTTGCACCTAAAGGTAGCCATTCACTAGAAGCATTTTGGTGTAATGCGAACGTCCGTAAGACGAGATACAAACATTACTTCACTATACAGCTTTAATTTGTAACATTGCAACAGTGAGTGTGTTAGACCGAGCATTACTGCACCAGTTTGGCGCCAGTTTGTTCCTCGCTTTTATAACTACTCAAACAGTGAATGTGAAACTGTTATTGATATCTCAGTATAACAATGCACTCATGCATGCATGCATGGGTCTCATAAGAAGACTTAAAGTCACCCAAAGGGCAATGGACAGGGCCATGCTCGGAGTTTGCTTGCGTGATCGAATCAGGAATGCAGATATCCGCAAGAGAACCAGGGTTACCGACATAGCACGTAGAATCGCCAAACTTAAGGCAATGGGCTGGGCACATTGCACGCAGAATAGCTGGCCGTTGGGGCCGAAAGTTTCTGGAGTGGCAGCCGCGTACCGGAAGACGCAGCGTTGGAAGGCCTCCCACAAGGTGGACCGATGACCTGGTCAGGGTCGCTAGAGTCCGATGGATGCGAGACGCACAAGACCGGCCGGCCGGCTTGGGGGAGGCCTATCTCCAACAGTGGACGTCTTTTAGCTGAAATGATGATGATGAACAATGCACTACTAAACCAGAAAGGGAAAGAACTCTTATGATCGAAAATCACCGCACGCTTGTTAGCCTTTATTCCCGTACATTCGCTTGCATTCGTTTACTTAGTATCCGTCAGGAAGACAGCAACCAGGTGCACCAGCGTGAAGTTTACATAAAAATCTATGAAACTCCGTCAAAGAAGCGGCAGCATTGAGCCGTCGGGTTGCGTCTATGAAGCTACGCGCTCATGGACAGAGTAGGCCATAGTTTTGTGTGTCGGCTTCACGCAGACATACACCAAGCGTATAAAGACAAATACGCATCTATGAAGCTTCGCGTCCCTGGACAGTAGACCCTAGTCTGCATCTGGTACCTACCATATTACACGTGACTGCTTCGAATGTGGGTCTACCTTAACTCGCCTATTTTGTTTGTAATACAGCTATTTCTATGCAAAATATAAGCATCGTTGAGCAATCACGGCAGTCGATGCAATCGTAATATCGCGTGATTCGACCCCTGAAGTGCAGACCGTTATTTCAAATAATCGGTGAGGGAATGCAATATTCTTGGTTAAATTGCTGGATTGATCGAATTGAATTTCAGAATGCTGAAAGGATATTGTGTGTGATTAATTGGACGATATGTTTGGAATTTTACATAATGTATGTGTGTATTTCTCTTGTCTTGAAATAATACAAATTATTCACGTTCCAATATTATAAGATGCAATTGACTAGGCTTTTTTTAACTATTCTCTCGTACAGGTCAGGGGTACAGGGGTACAGGTCATGGCCTGAAGCGAGGTGGAGTGGCAGGCGGTCGAATCCTTCTGCGAAGCAGTAATGCTAGCAAGGGACCGCGGCCTTACGCGCAAAATAACGGCCCTTACACCCCAGCCGCTAAGATCTCGATCCTAATTTCCGGCCACTGTAGGAGCGCGCTTGTGGACGGTGAGCAACGGGTAGCTTACTGTCTTGACCAAGCTCAAGTTGTCGACGGCACGTACTACACGCGCGCCTCAAAGAGATGGCCCAGCAGAGTCAAAACCTACTGGGGCCAAAGGTTCGCTTCTGAAAGGAAAATCTGGCCCTGGAATTAAAGGCAACGAAGGAAATAAGAGTGAGTTTTAGTCAGTAAAAGTCTAACACTCCTACTCCTCCCAAGGGCAGGAGATGTCTTTAAATGATTTCCCACCTAAAAAAAGCTTTTTTAATATTATATCAAGGTATACTTTTAACCTATCTAGATGCTGCATTTGGGATATTTATGTTATATAATCATAAATAAATAACTAGCTGATCCGGCCTCTTCATCATCGTATTCTTTTCGTGTCGATATGCTCTAATTCTTTTCTGACCACCATTCGGCAACCTATATTTAAGTGAACAGCAGCCCTGTCATTGGCCTCGTATAAATCCTCAAAAATGCAGGTGGTGTGCAGGACGGGTTTTTTTTTTTGGTAGGTAAAATCATCCAATGACAAATCCCGCCCTTGGGTGGGGCGGGAAATAGTGTCAGACACTTACTGACTAAAAACCTACCCTTCCATTCATTGCCTTTGTCCCGGGGCCCGTGGTCACATTCTCACATAACCTTTGGCCCCAGTAGGCTTCGGCCCTGCTGGACCCCTACAGTTTGCTGACAACTCCTAGACGCGCGCGGGAACAGTGCGCGCCGTAGACGACTTGAGCTCGGACCGATCTGTTACCGGACGGACGGACAGCGAACTACCCATTGCCCACCGTCTGCGAGCCCGCGCCTACGGTGGCCGGAAATCGGGATCGGAATCCCGGTGGCGGCGGCGGCGTGTGCGCCTTTGCCTAATGCGGTCGGCCTCCTCCTTTGCTAGCATTACTGCTTCGCAAAAGGAGGCGACCGCCTGCCACTCCTCCTCGCTCCGGAGCATGGCTTGAACCAAGCCCCGGCGCGAGAGATCACCGCCGATCGCCCCACGAGGACACGGCGATGCTCTTCCCAAGCGGGGCACACCTCGACTGTGTGCTCCACCGTGTCCACCGGGCGGTCCGCACAGTGGCGACACCCGGGCGTCGTCTCCGCACGAATCTTGTACAGGTACGGTCCGAACTTGCCGTGTTCGGTCAGCACCTGCGCCAAACGGAAGATGACGACGCCGTGGGGCCTTTCCAGCCACGCCTCAAAGAGGGGCCTTACCACCTCGATCGTGGCGTGCCCAGCACGGGGTTGCGACAGTCGCTCTCGCCATTTCACCATGAGATCCCGCCGGAACTCTGTCCGCCATGCCGGGATTTGTCGCGGCAGCGGAGTTTCGCCCCGGCGTTGCATCTCCACGCGTGAGTCATGCATGTGTGCAAGGACTGTTGCCTCCAAATCCCATGGTGGTAGGCCAGCAAGGAGGCTCGCCGCTTCACAGGACACCGTACGGTATCCGCGGATCATCCGGATGGCCATGACCCTCTGGCAGGCGTTCAGCCGGGCCGCCACTCGCTTTCGCAGCGACGGCGCCCACACCGGCGCACCGTAAAGGGCCATGGACCGAACGATGCCTGCGTAGAGCCTCCGGCAGGAGGCATCTGGACCCCCTAGGTTCGGCAGGAGCCGCTTGAGAGCAGCCCCAGTCCGATTCAATCTGGGAGCCAGTGCAGGATGGGTGGCCTAGCAGGCGACGTATGTCCTTTGCTCTACACTGGCAGTAATAGAGATGGGTCGAAGAAGCCCCATTTGGCCAGGCTATGTTTACAGCGGCCAACCTGGCAATTGAAATTTATAAAGACTTTCGTTTGGCCAATGTACGCTTAGAAAGTTGCAAACATTAAATTGTTCATAAGAGCCATTTGAACACATTCCGAATCTTAAATACAAAGTATTAAAACGCAATAAAACGTCAGAAAATTAAATGAGAACCTTATTGAGCGAATGTAATACACAACAACTCAAAAGTCACATTGAGTCACCCTAGTTTGAACTCACAATTTTATTCACCCACGCAAATTTACATTTCAGAGTTCACTGTCTCATATTTCTGCCGTATAGGACAATCCTAATATGGGTAAGAAGGGGTCAAGAACCCCTATGTCCGTCAGGCGTCATTTGGGCAGGCTTTATGTCGGTCAAATGGGACTAAAGCTTAGTAACTTGGCCGTTAGGAGTTAGGTGTAATGATACTTTATCAGTTTAGTGTTTTCGTAGGGTAGATTCTTAATATAGTTTTAGGTTAGGTTTTTTAGTCTTAAATATTGTTAGTAGGTTTAAATCTACTAAACTAGAACTAAACTAAAGAACTAAAGTTCGCACAGAGATGAGGGGCATTAAACTTTTTCTTTTGAAAATGTCGTACCAAACATGTCAAACACGGGTAAATATATATATATATATATAGATTTTTTACATATGTAATAAAGAATACCATATTTAACCTTTACATGGATATGCAAAAAAGAAAAGTAAATAGGTCAGCATTGTCAGTTAAAGTTATTAAAACAGTTATAATAAACAGAAAAAAAAAATCATTTATTAGTGTGATTTTTGGTGCGTAGTACAAATATATCGATGTTTTTGGTACATTTTACATGAGATCTTAATATTAGATAAATTAGTTCCTCAAAAATCTACCTTGAAGGTGTACACTCTTTCACTTAACTAGATTAAAGAAGAATTACAAACAAACTATAAATTGAAATATCAAATTTAAAACAAATCAAATTAAAAATAATTGATTACGTTTTTTTTAAGTTGATGTGTATTTATATATAAATGTATACTCGTACATATATAGGTATATATACATTTATTAAAAAAAAAATCGTCGTTTTATGGTTTTACTCCACAGCTTTTTATTTTTGACCTTCGATATCTAGTTACTGTCTACCTTCCTTTTCATTTCACTAAGCCATCTTTCCAGAAGTCTTTCTGATTTTCTTATACCGATACGATTATTTGACCATATGATATTGTTCATACAGGTAATGTGGTTTGACCATTTTCATGGCATTTTTTGCAGTGAGTTTGGCGCATCTGTTGCTTTACCTCATATCTACTATTCACGTCTCTGTTTCTATGGCTACTACGCGCAGCTAGGGTGCGCTAGGACAATAGAAGGCGGTGACTTAATGCGAATTAGTAATGCGAGCGAAGAAGGTGAGAGCAGTGGTGGCCAAGTGGTAACGGCCCCGACTTACGATTAGTAGGTCGCGGGTTCAAACCCGGCCAGGCACATTACTTTGTGTAATTTATTTCATCCATGCTCTCAAATCGGTGAAGGGATACATCGTGAGGAAACCGACATGTCCTAGAACCAAAAATTCGAAGATATGTGACATCCACCAACCCGCACTGGGCCCGCGTGGTGGATTACAGCCCATTCCCTCTCTTAGAGAGGAGGCCTGTGTCCCAGCAGTGGAAACATTAAAAGGCTGATGATGATGATGTGCAGAAGGTATCTGAAACCGTGAGGGAATGATCGCCCTCACGCCCTAGCAGGAGACGTCTTGTGTGCCGAGAATTGCGGACCGTTTACTGGCCCGTAGGTGCAGACTTCAGGATGACGAGAAATGGTTATGTTGTGTCCCACGCACAGGTCAAAATAATGTCGACAAAACTATAGGGGCCCAGTAGGGCCAATGCCTGTTAGAACTGAATAATGCAATTTTCGAAATAGTTACCGTATCCCAAAAACGTAAAGAGCTACTGAAGGAGCACAAGTGGGGTTTAGTCAATAAAAGCCTCTCACGTTCACTCGCAAAAAAAAGAAAGCCTAAATTCCTTTATTCAAGAAACTGTTCCCTTATTAACAAAAGCACCAAATTATCAACTCCGAACCAAATGAAGCGTATAATCTTTTGTACAGAACCCTCCATTATAAAAGGTGTTCACACTTGACCGATCCTTGTTTGGTCACAAACCCACCTTTTTTGTATCACCGAGGATTTAAATAATGCTCTGCTATATGTAAAAGGTAACTTTTATTGCAAATGGACAAAGTAAAAAGACTGTGTAATGTTCCCATGAGGACTATTGTCACTTGTCTTTTAATGTTGGCTATGGTGAAAGAAAGTAAGGTAAATGTTACAAAAATAAAATGTGTAAAAATGCCCCCTGGCAGCTTTGGACTTGGTGGAAAGGCGTGCGTGGTGATCCAGATTTGATTAAGTCCAATTTACAAAGCCTTGAGCACAGGCGTAGAGTAGCCAGCCTTTCGGCATTTTACAGGATGTATTTTGGAAAGTGTGCGCTCGAATTGCATGAGTTGATTCCGCCGTGATTCCGCCATCTCATTTCTACCATCGGACAACCGGTACGGCGAATTTCCACCCTTACGTTGTTCTCTGAAGCTCTGGGGAGGTATAAAAAAAAGGTGCATACCAGGGCCCTGAAACCAAGGCAGTTAAGGAACGGGGTAGGTTTTTAATCAGTAAGAGTCTAACACTATCTCCCGCTCCGCCCAAGGGCGAGGGATGTCATTGGATGATTTCACCTACCATAAAAAACCCTTACGTTGTTGAAACTTCTACGGTCCGGATTGAGCGGTTTGTCTCATCGCTTACATCGAAGGACTGGAACAGTTTGCCTGCTGCGGTCTTTTCATCCGATTATAATTTAGGTGTCGTCAAGGCTAGAGTGAGTAGACTCTTAATAAACTATTGCGCCTCACCATCAACGATTGCATCACTGCTTATAATCAGGAGGAATTACAGTCAAGCACTACTTAATAAAGAAAATATTCCTGCTGTGTTTTGTTATTGAAGCTTACTGATCATTCGTCACATTATCCTTATTCTTAAATCTGTAGTCTTCTTCTTTTCGGAAAGATGGTAAACTCGTTAAGGATTTTAGCCCAGTAGGTGGCTACGCTAACTGCCACATCAAAACCCCTCATTAAATCCCCCAAGGTGCAGGTATAATTATGAGCACTTGGGGCACTCTAACGTGTGGCTCATGTTCTGAACTAGAGCACCGCACTCACATTGAGTATCCCACGGATCTATTAAACCACATTGCGGCACATTGTATTTGCAGCGACTTGCAACCAACTGCGCAACCAATTTAGTGATTTCCATACAGACCAATATAATTTACGTCCAGTCGAAAGATGTTTCTGGAGTTTCAAGAAGTCAGATGTTTCAAGAAATCGGTGGTACTAGTAAAAAGGGATCTGAGTGCAAAAATGAAACTTTATGAGAGGCGCAAAATACACTACGCGCGCTTCCAATTGCGTAACCACGGATTTCCCTTTCGGGAGTCAAATCATGGCCTCAGTAGGCTTCAGCCGTGCTGAGCCCCTACGGTTTTACTGACATCTCTTAGAAGCATGTGGATCACTACTCGTGCTCAGTCCGGACGATTATGGTATGGCTGGACGGCGAGCTCCGATTATTTGTCGCCCGCAAGCCCACGTTCACGGTGGACCCTAAAACATCTTTTCTATTTTGTATATTACAATTTAACTTTGTAACTGTTTTAGTTAAACAATTACTCTGCTATATTTAGACTTTACTTTCTCTCTCCATACTTGCTTATTCAACTACCTACACAAGCTCCAATTACGTATTTTCTAATAATAAAACCGCACGTAGTCGAAATGTTTTATCAGCAAAAAGCTCAAATGTCACGTTGTATTGATCATGATCAAATTACCTTCTTCCTTTGTCCTAAACAAATAATGAATATCGGCTTCAAAATGGAGGTCCTTAGGGCATCAGAAAATACTACTATTATTAGTATAAAATTCTGTATATTCGTTATTCAATCGTGCTTCGACGATAAACGAAGTTCTTTTTATTATGGAACCACTCACGGTTCTGTTCATTTTTATTTTTCACCCCACACTTGGAATTACACTGACTAGACTATTGGTCTAGTGGTTAGTGACCCTGACTACTATGCCAGAGGTCGTGGGTTCGATTCCCACCTACAAATGTTTGTGTGATGAGCACGATCATTTGTTCTGTGTTTGGATGTAATTTATTTATAATATGTATGTATTTAGAAATATATTTTAAGTATGTTTTATCAGTTGTCTAGTACTCATAACACAAGCTCTGCTTAGCTTGAGACTAGACGGTCTCAAGCGGTGCTGCTTAGCACTTGGCTGCATAACACCCTCGTCTGACAGCTCAGCTAAATGCCACCTCAGTTGCAATAACAAACTTTCTGCACTTGTATCAAAATATAATACTCTTGCAAGCAAAGCCGCAGGGAGAAACTAGTTGCAGATAAAACATTTTACGTGTCTTTAGAGAATAGCTGACAACGAAACAATGTACGCGTCATAACCAATCAGCTTCCAATACAGTTTGTACGAACCAATAGGATGCCTCGCCATCGGAACGTGTTGAAATTTTTGAAATATCGTAACTGATTTTATATTGGAAAAAAAAAAATCTGTGGCAGTCCCAAACTAAGTAGGGTTTTGATCTAAGATCCGATAGAATCAGAATCAGAATCAGAATCAGAATCAGAATAGTTTATTTCAAATAGACCAATTACAGGCACTTTTGAATTGTCAAAATGTCGGTCAGTCCAAAAAAAAAAGTGAAGCTAAATTGCACGTTCCAAAGCGTAGGTCTCTATGGAGAAGAACGTGCAAGAAACTCCATGGACACTCTTTTAAATCATATTATGAGTTACATAATCTTGGTTACAAATTTATTGTCGCTTCTATTATGTGAGCACAATGAAGAAAAAAAAAAAAAATTAAAACGCAATGAAACCACAAATAATGAAAATAAATTCCAAATAAAAAATCTTTTTTAAAAACAAGCTTTCAATTAAATGGGCTAAAAAGAAGAAAATAAACTTTTCCTTTATAACTTTTACTATCAATTTATAACGGCATTACACAATTTATATGATACAAAAGTTTGTCGCGAGATTTTGAAAATTTTAAAATCAATAGATGAAGTTTTTTAACTTATTTAATTTATGAAGTTATTTAGCTGAGTATTTATACAGTTAAATCTCGCGACAAGCTTTTATATCATATAAATTGTGTAATGCCGTTATAAATTGATAGTAAAAGTTATAAAGGAAAAGTTTATTTTCTTCTTTTTAGCCCATTTAATTGAAAGCTTGTTTTTAAAAAAGATTTTTTATTTGGAATTTATTTTTTACTTTTTAGTTATACCTTATTTAAATCACATTTGTATTCTCAGCAAGTTCTTTCATTAATGTTACCCATATTATAGGAAAGCATAAGAAACTTAGTCTTAGCAGCCCAAGTTCTTTCAGTCCGTTCAGTCTTTAGAAGTCTGCCAGGTTTTTTATTTTACTTTATTTTTATGGTAGGTAAAATCATCCAATGACATCCCCCGCCCTTGGGCTTAGTTCGGTCTGTTACCGGACGGACGGAAAGCGAGCTACCCATTGCCCGCCGTCCGCAATTCAGCGCCTACGGTGGCAGGAAATCGGGACCGGAATTACGGCGGCGGCTGCAGCGTGAGCGCTGTTACCTGATGCGGTCAGCCTCCTCCTTTGTTTTTTTTTTATGGTAGGTAAAATCATGCAATGAAAAATCCCGCCCTTGGGTGGAGTGGGAAATAGTGTCAGAATCTTACTGACTAAAAACCTACCCTGTTCCTTCCCTGCCTTGGATCCAGGGCCCTGGTATGCATTTTCATACCTCTCCAGAGCCCCAGACTAGGCCTCGACCCTACTGGGCCCCTACGGTTTGCTGACAACTCCTTGAGGCGCACGGGAACAGTGCGCGCCGTAAACGACTTCGGCTCAGTCCGGTCTGTTACCGCACAAACGGACAGCCCATTGCTCGCCGTCCGCAAGCCCACGTCTACGGTGGCCGGAAATTTGGATCGGAATTACGGTGGCGGCTGCGGCGTGAGCGCCGTTGCCTGATGCGGTCGGCCTCCTCCTTTGCTAGCATTACTGCTTTGCAGAAGGAGGTGACCGCCTGCCACTCCTCCTCGCTCCGGACCATGGCCTGAACCAAGGCCCGGCGCGAGAGTTCATCGCTACCGATCGCCCTCACGAGGACACAGTGATGTTCTTACCAAGCGGGGCACACCTCTACCGTGGGCCTCCTCCTTTGCTAGCATTACTGCTTCGCAGAAGGAGGCGACCACCTGAGAAGTCCACCGGTTGGATTTATGAAACAAAAATGATGTTGGTGGATCGTAAGACTAACAATCAACCTAACTTACATGAAATAGCCAATTGCGAAGTTGTCCAGAGTTTATCTACCTGGGATCCACAATCACAAATACTGGGAAATGCGGAAAAGATTCAAGCACCGTAAAAAGATTGACGCTCTTGAAATGAGACGCTAAAGGCGTCTACTGAGGATAAAACAGACTGCTCACCGTACTAACGTTTCCATTCTTAAAGAACTTTGCAGCAAAACAAAAAACTTCGTCGATTGTGCAACAGCGAATTTTTAAGATGTTTGGATATATCATAGGCAATGAAAGCTCTTTGGAACGTTTAGTGGTACAGGCAAGAATAGAGGGCCAACGTTCTCGCGGCCAATCGCCTACCAGATGGACAGACCTCACTAAATCATCTTCGAAGTGTTCCCTCATTAAATGTACACGAAGTGCCATGAATAGAGAGAGATGGAGTAGTCTCGCAAAAACCGCAACCAACCTACCAGACGATCTATGACCATTACCACTCCACCAAGAGTATAACTGAGAAAAAGGAAGATATTGGATTTAGACTAATGTCACTTTATTTTTCAAGTTGCTGTCTGCAAGCCCTTTCAATTGGTATCTATTTTGTAGGAGTGTATTAAAACTAACTAGTACGATCGATGGGGTTGTGTCGTTTAACTACGGAGTTCCAATGACCACGTTCCAGCTCCATCATCAGACCCTGGTTACCATATAGAATCCAAGTACTGTCATTACAAATCAAATGAGCCTAAAGTCGATGGTGTTATATCGTTTAATTGCGGATTTCTTATGGCAACCTTCCAGCTCCATCATTAGACCCTGGTTAGCATATAAGATTCAAGCACTCATCAATAAAAACCAAATGAGCCCAAACTCGATGGGATTGTATTGATTTCTTACGAAGTTCCTATGATAACCTTCCAGCTCCATCATCAGAACCTGGTTACCATATAGGATCCAAGCACTCGTCAATACAAATCAAATGAGCCCAATTTCGATAGGGTTGTGTCGTTTAACTGCGGAGTTCCTATGACCACGTTCCAGCTCCATCATCAGACCCTGTTTACCATATAGAATCCAAGTACTCGTCATTACAAATCAAATGAGCCTAAAGTCGATGGGGTCGTATCGTTTTACTGCGGAGTTCCTATGAGCACCTTCCGGCTCCATCATCAGAACTTTATCAGAGTACTTTCATCCTATATGGTAGCCGACCATATAGGATGAAAGTACTCGTCAATACAAACTTAACGAGCCCAAATTTGACGGGGTTGTGTCGTTTAAGTGCGGAGTTCCTGTAACCACCTTCCAGCTCCATCTTCAGACCTTGGTTACCATAAAGGATGAAAGTACTCGTCAATACTAATCAAACGAGCTCAAACTCGATGGGGTCGTATCGTTTAACTGCAGAGTTCCTATGACCACCTTCCGGCTTCTTCATAAGACCCTGGCTACCATATAGGATGAAAGTACTCCTCAATACAAACTACACGAGCCCAAATTCGATGGGGTTGTGTCGTTTAAGTGCGGAGTTCCTTTGACCACCTTCTAGTTCCATCATCAGACTTTGGTTACCATTTAGGATGAAAGTACTCGTCAATACGAATCACACGAGCCCAAATTCGATGGGGTTGTATTGTTTAACTGTGGAGTTCCTATGATCACCTTCCGGCTCCATCATCAGACCCTGGCTATCATACAGGATCAAAGTACTCGTTAGTACTAATCAAGCGAGCCCAAACTCAATGGGGTTGTATTGTTTTATTGCTGAGTTCCTATGGCTACATTCCAGCTCCATCATCAGATCAGCTCCATGTCATCATAATGTTGCATTGTCACCCGATTTACACATGTATGTAAAATTTCAGCTCAATCGGTTGAAGATATCTGCTTCAAAATTGAGTTGCAAGATTTGAGCCGAACATACATAGTTACATACAGTGCAAGCTAATAGAAAGCTTGTAAAAATACAATAAACTAATAAAAAAATAGTAATTGAATTAAGCCACTGGCAGCTAAGAGATGACCAGTCCCAACTGACGGCGCCCGTTCACGAGCATGACGCGTGCCTCAGCCCCACTCAGCTCAACCATTTTGAAGGGAACCGAATGACCCAATAACACGTGCCACCATCAGTGAAACATTTGAGTGAGCATGACAAACTCTCAACTGCCATGCTCATAACGTCAAACAAGTTGTTATCTAATAAAATAAAAATGCTCCATGGTACTTCACATTCACAAATTAGAAAAAAAAAGTGCTTCTACATTATACAATTTTATTGTTCCCAATTACAAAAAGTAATAATTGATCACAAGCTCCATTAAAATAAACTAATCAATTATAATATATATATATTATATTGAAAAAGAAAGACATAACATTTTGAAAACCACGATACAAAAAGGGTCCCAGCATCTCCTCCATTATTAAAAAGTAATAAAATACATAAAATAAAATGTAGAACTAATTTGTAGGCAAATGTGGCTGTGGCTGTGGAGCAGGACCGGCATTTAGCCAAGCATTTTTATCAAGGATGTAATCATCCAATCTATAATATGCTTGTCTACATAGCGTGCGTTTAATGCATGTTTTAAATTTTGACTCATTGAGATGGAGAATCTCAAGTGGTATTTTATTATAAAATTTTACACAGTACCCCATAAAAGAACTTTGTACTTTAGCCAATCTGAATCGAGGTTGATCTAATTGGTTCCTATTCCTAGTATTAAAATTGTGCCTGTCACTTATCTTAGTAAAAAGATGAATATTTTTCCGAACATACATAATGTTTTCATAAATGTATTGACAAGGGACCGTCATGATATTTATTTCCTTAAATAGTTCTCTAAGAGAATCGCGCCTGCGAAGATTATATATGGCTCTGATAGCTCTTTTCTGCAGAATAAAAATAGACTCCATGTCTGCAGCCCGTCCCCATAGTAATATACCGTAAGACATTATGCTATGGAAGTAACTAAAATACACTAGTCTCGCAGTATCTACATCTGTAAATTGACGGATTTTTCTAACGGCATATGCTGCTGAACTAAGCCGACCTGCCAGAGATGTTAAATGAGGACCCCATTGTAGCCTCGAGTCAAGCGTGATCCCCAGGAAAACCGTGTCCTCGACGAATTCGAGTTTCTCCTTGTTCAATACTATATCGAAATCACCAATTCTTACATTCGGTAACGCAAATCTTATGCACTTAGTCTTTTTTCCATTTAACACCAAATTATTAACAGTGAACCATTTGTGGACTTCCTGTAGAGCTTTGTTTACGTCATCAAGGTTTGTAGAACGTCTACTGACCTTAAAAATTAACGACGTATCGTCAGCAAACAATACAATGTGTGGTTGTTTTTTTAATAGATGCGGTAGATCATTAATATACACTAAAAAGAGAAAAGGACCCAATATTGAGCCTTGTGGGACACCCATTTTGACTCTCAAACCTTGAGAATTTATACTATTTATTTGAACTTGCTGTTGCCTGTCATTTAAATAAGATTTCACCAAGCTGAGTGCAAGTTTACCTAGCCCATAATGTTTTAGTTTTAAAAGCAAGGTTTCGTGATTAACGCAATCGAAAGCCTTTGAGAGGTCACAAAAAATCCCTATCGCATCTTGGGCTTCCTCCCACGCTGCAAATATATGTTTTAATAAAGCGACACCAGCGTCTGTCGTACAACGACCTTTGGTGAAGCCATACTGCTGATCGTGAAAGATTTTATTGCTGTTAAAATGATAGAGCATTTGATTCAGCATAACTTTTTCAAACACCTTACTAAAAACTGGCAATACCGATACAGGTCTATAATTATTAATGTCATTATGGTCACCGGATTTAAAAAGTGGTATAACCTTACTGTATTTCATTATATCTGGAAAGACACCTTGGTCCACACATAAATTAAATATTAAAGCCAAGTATGGTGCTATGGTCTCAATTATGGATGTACATACCTTAACAGACATTCCCCATAGGTCTTCAGTTAATTTGATTTTAATTTGCCTAAAAGCCTTTATGACTGTCATAGGGTTTATATGTTTGAATTGAAATTCAACCGGACAGCCTGGCACGTTTGCTTTCAATAAAGCAATTGAGGCTTCAGGGGAGGAATTTAGAGCTTCCGTTGTTCTAAGAGGTATATCAGTAAAATAATTTACAAACTCTTGGGCGACTTCTATGTTAGAGCTTATGGGACCATGTGACGTCTCCAGTAAAAAATCCGTGTTGTGTACTTTATTCCTACCAGTTTCACTATTAATAATTTTCCACACAGTCTTTATTTTATTGTCTGCCGATTTGATCTTGTTGCTAATGTACAGGGCCTTTGCAGCCTTGCAAATCTTTCTAAAAAATTTAGAATATCTATTTACATATTTATTAAAGCTTTCAGTGTTGAAAAATGGCTTAAGGCCATATAGCTCATATAGTCTTTCCCTACTTATCCTTATACCCTTAGTCGCCCAGTCACTAAATACAAACTTAGGGAAAATATTTTTTGACTTCTTTTCAAAAACTGTATTAAACTCATTAAGTACCACTGAAAAGAAATTATCATAAAATTTATTAGCATTATCAATATTATGGCCCAGAATATTTAATTTATTTTGTAAGTTACTATTAAATTTTGTTAATTTGCCAGTTGTTATTGGCCTAGATTGAATTTGAGTTTTTTCTAAGGCTGCTTGAGACATAAAAGTTACTGTTTGTCCACTATGATCAGACGGAAGACAATCTACTATAGCTTTATCTAAATAATCACAGTTGCAGAAAACATTATCAATACAAGTTGCAGAGGATGGAGTTACTCTAGTTGGTTCTGTAAAAACATTAGACAGATTAAATGATTTAAAAAGCGTTAAAAATCTGCTGCTATTTGAATTGTTTTCCAAAATATTAATATTAAAGTCTCCACAAATAATTAAGGATTTGTTACTATTTGCAAGTTTCGCTAGAATATCTTCCATGGTTGATTCAAATAGACTAAAGTTTTGAGGGTTCGGGGGTCTGTATACGCACACTATAACATGCTTATCTAGCTCAACACAGGACAGCTCAATGCAATGTTCTATTGACAGGTTAACTATGTCATTACGTTGTTTATATTTTAAACATTTCCTTATCAATATTAGGGAACCACCCCGCAACATAGATTTACGGTTGAAATAACTACCCACACTATAATTTTCATAACTCAGTAGCCCCTGGTAATCCTTTAACCAATGTTCACTTAAACATACAACATCAAACTTAGTTTTTTCTAGCAACATTTCAATTTCTAATAATTTAGAAGAGATACCTTGAATATTTTGGTGAAACAATTTCAATGCATGCTGCTGAGACCCTGTTTGCCGTTTAACCATTTGAGAGCAAGAAGGTACCTTGTCGTTGGTTGGTATAATTATCATGTTACTGGTACCCCCTATTGTCTTATTAACTAGTTTAAATGATTATCCGGAGTCAGTCCCAAATCCATAATATTATTATTGTCACCTAGCAGTAAGTTGCAACTAATTGTAGCCTCCAAATTAGAATTTTCGAAAGTAATACATGGAACCTCCTTCGTACACTTTATAAAAGAATTTATAGCCATTGTGCTATTGTTTATCTGGCCTACCACCACATGATTATTAGTATTATTACTAAGCATCGTGGTTTTAATTATACAAGACTTCGACATACTACTTATGTCTGTGTTAATATAATAACTTAATAGCTTTGCTATTGTGTGTCTAAAACTAATTGGCAGATACGATGTACCCCTGGTCGACTTCAAATGGTCAACAAAAATGTTGGTGTCAAAAAAAATAAGCTTGTCACTATAGTGACTGACTAAAAAGTGCATATGTTTGTTAAGCATAGTATATAATTATTTTGTCTATTTGACAATTGTTCAAAATAAGGAAAAGCACACAATATAATTTTTTTACAATTCAGTTTTAACAAGTCTGTGATAACTTCCTTTCGTACTCTTGAACTATTACCTATAAACACTGTTAAATTAGTATTATAATCATATGTTTTTTTAGTTACTAATTCCATAATATGCTTATATGTTGACCCAGTTATACAATAATTCTGAGTAGCATAACTAAGGTTGTTGTTTATCAATTTGCCTAACCCTCTTCCAACACTATCTGAGAACATGACTGAATGATTACAATCCTGCCTATTACAGGATGTAGAAGCACCAAATTTATCCTGGTTGACCAGAGTTAAATCCTGTTCAAAATCAGGTAAACATTGTTCAATAACACTGTCTTGAGAATAACTCTCAGCCAGGGACGGGTCCTCCGTTGCCACGGGCTGGCTAGCATTGAGGTCTGAGACTGTCTGACACGGACACTGACACATAACTAGCTCATTTGCAGCAAGAATGTGTTCTTTAATTTGATTTTGAGAGTGTACATATTTACTGTAAAGGGAACTGAGTGAATTCTCAAGTACCTTTATTTCAGACTGTAAGTGCTGTGTATCAATTTCATATATCCTTTTACTGTCTTCTAATTTAATTTGAAAATTGTTCAATTTATTAATTAAGTCAACACGTTCTTTCCTGAGTGGAATATAATAGGAAAAGTGTTTGTGTTGTTTTTTGAACTGGTGACATTTTTTAATCATTCGATAGAAGAAGTGCCTCATCTGTTATTTGATTAGGATAAATATTATATGCTAGATGATGCATTTACTGATACATTGCGTGTAGGTTGCCTATCTAAATCTGGTGTCTAAGCTGTTAAACAGTACCGAATACACAGTACCAAACACACGGGATTACAACTTTAGAGGTGATGGAACAGAGAGTAAAGTCCCACATACCTCCGTTGAAAAGGGAGGATCCTCCGACCAGACAGGTGTTATATCTGGTGGGCTACTGCCCGATAGATGATTTCGGGTTTGTTCTTTATGTTCCAATCGCGCCGCGAATCTTACTTGCGCGATGCAGGATTAGTTCATTTGTGACGTCATAGATGTCGCTACACAACGATCAAAATTTTACGGTGTATACAATCTTACGCAAAGAACCATTAGCTGTCAATTTTTGGTTGTGGATTGCCGATGCCTTTAGTAGATAGTAACACTTGAAATACCCCTGGTAACGTTAACGTCTCTGCATACCATGACGTGCTAAAAGTCAGACGAGCGAACGAGAAAGAGAGATGCAAGGATGCCCTTTAACTGTTCAGTTTATTTCAGTTAGTTCATTAAAAGGTCTCGACTGAAATGAAAGCTGAATCAGAAATGAAGATATCCGCAAGAGAACCAGGGTTGCCGACATAGCACGTAGAATTGCCAAACTTAAGTGGCAATGGGCTAGGCACATGGCACGCAGAACAGATGGCCGTTGGGACCGAAAGGTTCTGGAGTGGCGGCCGCGTACCGGAAGACGCAGCGTTGGATGGCCTTAAATGAATTGCGTTCATCATCATCATCATTTCAGCCGAAAGACGTCCACTGTTAGACTTATGCCTTCCCCCAAGTGTCGTCATAATACCGAATGTATCGCGTTAAGGTCTATCCCCACACATCCGTGCCGTGTTAGGGACGGGGCAGTAACGTGTTCCATCAGGAGTAAAAACAAAATATCGGTGCATATATTTACTATGAAAACGATCTCAGACGTGTCTAACCCAAAATATATTGATTGCAAGTATAAAAACGAAATCTGCAATGAGATCGGACGAAAATTAAACTGTGACACTGTGCCAAAATTTTTTATATATATTCTATTTCACCACACAACACTTAGGCTACTTACAATCGGACAAGGAAACAGAATGAAGTAAAGGAAACCTTCGACTTGTCCACAGCACTGTCACGTTTCTGACGTGTGTGAACAGAAAACTCCTGACGTGTGGGGATAGACCTTTAAGAGCTCGTAGTACTTAGGCTCTACAGTCACCAACTGAAGAGTTCTTTATTTTTGGTACCAGTATAACTATTTTATTTATTTATTTATTTATTTACACTTTATTGTACAACAAGATTACAATTCTTATGAAGGGAAACCATAGAAAAAAGAAAAACATACAATCGGCGGCCTTATCGCACTCGGCGATTTCTACCAGACAACCTAGTATGGACAGAAATATATATATATATATATTATATATTAATATTTCCACAACTATCACACAACACCGTCTAGTCCCAAGCTAAGCAGAGCTTGAGTTATGGGTACCAGACAGCTGATAAACATACTTATATATTTCTAAATACATACATATTATAGATAAATAACACCCAGACACAGAACAAATGATCGTGCTCATCACACAAACATTTGTCCTGGGTGGGAATCGAACCCACGACCTCCAGCATAGCAGTCAGGGCCACTAACCACTAGACCAACAGGCCAGTCAACTAATATCCTGGATTAGAAGGTGGGAATTACGAATATCACGTGGATGGGGCCGCGGGCAGTACCTATTTAGAAGATAAAGATGTGTTTGTTTAGGCTACCTTTTTACATTATGGGTATACTGGATAAGAAGGTTCATGTTTATGTTTTTAAACCCCCAAAATTGATTCTCTAAACTCAAACTCGGAACTCGAAGCGTTTGAGTTTACCTTTCCATAATACAAAATAAAGTCTGTTTACGTTACTGTTTAACCGCTAATCGCTAAAGAATTGCTTATTGTTGGGGGCAAGCCACCAAAATATTGTAAAAGCGAAAGTTAGTAAGTGTGTATGTTATCACTTCACGGTCGAACGGCTAGACGAATTTCGATTAAACTTGGTACACCGATAGGCCATACCCTAGAACACCTTTAGGATACGTTGTAGCCCGGAATTATGTTACGTTTTACACGGGCGAAGCCGCTGGAATCAGCTAGTAACTCATAATAATAATGACCAAAAACTTTCCTTTTATAAGGCTTTCACAAACGAAATCCCTACAACAAAAACACAACACATTTACTCGTACAATATAATTAAAGACGTATGAAATCCGAGTAGTCTACGGAAAATAAGTTACGGAAATAATCTGAGACCAATTCCTCGAATGACAGGAGAGACAAACCATGAAAATGTGGATTAGCGTTGTTATGAAACGTTGTCTACGCCTCAGTACACTGAGTGCGAGTTGTTTTTACGTCAACGCGATTGATCGAAACGTTTATCGCGTTCAGCTCTCTGATTGGTTAAAAGCTTGGAGCGGCCCAATCGGAGCGATGCACGTCATAAACGTGTTGAGCGTCTAACCTGAGGTACGTTTTCATACAACCGCTCTTACGTGATTATGATGTTATTACAAATCTTTCTTTAGATATTTTGGATACACAGATATCTTAACTCTTAATTCTTTATTGTACACAAAAATATAACATAACATATAGAGATACAGATAGTTCATGTACAAAGACGAGCTTAACTCAGCAATGTATCTTGTGTTATTGTTGTGTTGTTGTAATGTGTGTGTATCTTGTAGATATTATCTAGGCTTCTTGTGTAAAACTAACCCAGTAAAAACCTTTGAAAATCTCCTATTTTACGTGATCTTTCGCCCCCCATAATGTACCCAAGGGTTAAAAAAAAAACACTTATTATCTGGAACAAGTTATGTATTCGAGTAAATTACAGAATTAACGGATGCCATCAGAGTTTTCAGACGTCATCTCTCTTTATTCGCGGTGCCTCTTTATTAAACATCACGTTGAATTGCTTTAGATGAAGCAACAAGCTTTTAAACCATGCTCAACGTTGACGATAGGCGAATGGGAAGGGCCTCCTTAATGGTAGCCACACACGTTCCAGTATACTTACCCAAATTAAGACTTGCACAAGTATACTGAAACGTGTGTTGGAAGATACTTGCGCAAGTTTCTGTACAACACACGCTTCAGTACACTTGTACAAGTCTTAAATTGCGCAAGTATACTGGAACGTGTGTTGGAAGATACTTGCGCAAGTTTCCGTACAACACACGCTTCAATACACTTGTTCAAGTCTTAACTTGCGCAAGTATACTGGAACGTATGTTGGAAGATACTAGCGCAAGTTTCTGTATAACACACGCTTCAGTACACTTGTGCAAGTCTTAACTTGCGCAAGTATACTGGAACGTGTGTGGCTATCATAACGTCAAATTCTGTGAGCAATGTGCCCTGACCACTGCCAGTTAAGTTCGGTGATTTTTCGAGCTATGTCAGTAACGTTAGATCTCCTGTGGGTAATATTTAGCAAAGCTTATATTAATGTAGGTCTTCATGCCTGAAACATAGCGTCCTTGTTATCAACAAATTAGAAGGCAATCAAAGTTTACGCTAGTCCAGAACTAAGTTACAAATTGGTATCTGCCCTGTTGTCACTTGTATAGGCACGTTAGTTTCAATGTACGTACAGTTATAAATTTAAAAGCATGGTAGTAAACGTTAGGCCGTGTTTACGGAGACGCGGCGCGTTGGGCGTTTTGTCGTACATTGCAGGAGCGGGCCGCGTCATCGCTCGCGCAAAGTCAAACATATGGTAATGTACGACGGACCGCCCGACGCGCCGCGTCTCTGTAATCGAGCACTTAAGGATGGTTTTTTTTTTTTTTTTTTTTTAACGTAGGTAAAATCATCCAATGACAAATCCCACCCTTGGGTGGGGCGGGAAATAGTGTCAGACTTTTACTGACTAAAAACCTACCTTTCCATTCCTTGCCTTTATCCTGGGGCCTTTGGTGACAGTCTCACATAACCTTTGGCCCCAGTAGGCTTCGGCCCTGCTGGACCCCTACAGTTTGCTGACAACTCCTTGAGGCGCGCGGGAACGGTGCGCGCCGTAGACGACCTGAGCTCGGACCGGTCTGTTACCGGACGGACGGACAGCGAGCTACCCATTGCCCACCGTTCGCGAGCCCACGCCTACGGTGGCCGGAAATTGGGATCGGAAACCCGGCGGCGGCGGCGGCGGCGTGTGCGCCTTTGCCTAATGCGGTCGGCCTCCTCCTTTACTAGCATTACTGCTTCGCAAAAGGAGGCGACCGCCTGCCACTCCTCCTCGCTCCGGAGCATGGCTTGAACCAAGCCCCGGCGCGAAAGATCGCCGCCGATCGCCCCCACGAGGACACGGCGATGCTCTTCCCAAGCGGGGCACACCTCGACTGTGTGCTCCACCGTGTCCACCGGGCGGTCCGCACAGTGGCGACACCCGGGCGTCGTCTCCGCACGAATCTTGTACAGGTACGGACCGAACTTGCCGTGTTCGGTCAGCACCTGCGCCAAACGGAAGGTGACGACGCCGTGGGGCCTTTCCAGCCACGCCTCAAAGAGGGGCCTTACCGCCTCGATCGTGGCGTGCCCAGCACGAGGTTGCGACAATCGCTCTCGCCATTTCACCATGAGATCCCGCCGGAGCTCTGTCCGCCATGCCGCGACTTGTCGCGGCAGCGGATTTTCGCCCCGACGTTGCATCTCCACGCGTAAGTCATGCATGTGTGCAAGGACTGTTGCCTCCAAATCCCATGGTGGTAGGCCAGCAAGGAGGCTCGCCGCTTCACAGGACACCGTACGGTATCCGCGGATCATCCGGATGGCCATGACCCTCTGGCAGGCGGTTAGCCGGGCCGCCACTCGCTTTCGTGGCGATGGCGCCCACACCGGCACACCGTAAAGGGCCATGGACCGAACGATGCCTGCGTAGAGCCTCCGGCAGGAGGCGTCCGGACCCCCTAGGTTCGGCAGGAGCCGCTTGAGCGCAGCCCCAGTCGCATTCAACCTGGGAGCCAGACGTCGGAAGTGCTCCTTGAAGTTCCACCGGCTGTCGAGGACGAGTCCCAGGTACAGCTAGGCCCTAAAATATTATATAGAAGGTGGCCTATTCCCGCCCATCACGACTGTCGTTGGACAATGGCGCGTTCTATTCCCGCGCGCCTCAAGGAGCTGTCAGCACACCGAAGAGGCCCAGCCTGCTAACTGCAGGCAAGTAGGGTCGAAGCCTACTGGGGTCATGGGTTAACTTCCGAAAGGAATACCCGGCCCCGGCACGATGCTACGAAGGAACGTGGTAGGTTTTTAGTCAGTAAGAGTCTGACACTACTTCACGCTCCGCCCAAGGGCGGGATTTGTCATTGGATGATTTTACCAACCATAAAAAAAAATTGTCGTTGGACTGAGCTACGCGTGACCGAGTATCCGATTTAAGTTCCTAAGTATCTTTTATCACCAATTACTTGTACACGCCCGATTATTTAATTTTAATTTCTAATAATAATTTAAAGTTGGGTGACATTTTAAGCACGAAGAATTGACATATTTTAGAGCATTCCAACACGGACAGGTTAGGTTAGAGGAAGAAGATTCGTGGTTATTTTTTATAACCACCCAGAAGTAGGAGCCCCGCGGGGCGGGACTCCTTTGAGTTATCTTGGCAGGTAGAGTAATTTCGATTATTGTGCCACTTTTAACTTACTAACACACTAGATAAAGTTATTTGATGACCACAGACCCTCAAAAAGTTTTAGTAACAAGAAGGAGTATGTTGGGATCGCAGCAGGTGGCGATCTTTTGTTTCTGCCCACACCTACCAGGAAAAACGCGAGTGTCAAAGATATTTTACCCATGACGGAACGAAGCAGGAACGGAACAGTATAATGTGATTATTTTTACCTACATTTTTGCGCAATTTATTTCTATTCCGGTTTATCTCTGAAAAACAAACAATCAATGTAAATAAGTTGATTGTTTGTTTTACATAAAATGTTGATGAAAGAGAAGAGAAGTAAATGTCAACACAAACATGCATCACACATAACGTAAAAAAAAACCCTAACACGCATCACACTTTTAACAAATACACTCTACACAATAACTGTCTTTAATTTTAGTTTATTATTTGATTTGGTCTTCTTTTTTTTAAATTAGTTTTTAATATTGTCATTATTTTTTAAATAATATGTACATACTTGTGACAGCAATGTGAAAGCAATTTATAAATACGTGAATTCTACAGTGTTCTCGTAATCACGCGTTATAAAATAAATAATATTGATTGTAATATAATTATTATGAATGTTTTTGGTAGTGTGTGAGCAGGTCCACTGAATAAAGCATCCGGTTTAACTATTGCATGAATGAATATATGAAAATGTAACAAAATATCTAGGAAAATAAACTGCAATGCTCCCCGTAATAACGTAAATGAAAACGCAAATTGTTATGTTAATCTGATTCCCTTTAAAATAACATTAACGTAGCGTTACCTTCACACATTCATAATTATAACACCTCACATAATGGATGATACACGTAAATACATAATACATTCATGAAACGACGGAGTTTCAGGATATTATCACTTTTGTGGCTTTTTAATTAAATGTAAATCATATCAGAGCACAGTCTTATGTCGGTAGCAAATCTTATAAGTAGGTGAGGATCAAAGAAAAGTTTGTTGTGCTGGCTGAGGAATATTTAACAGACTTTAATGTGTGTTTCGGTATTATAAAGTTTCAATAAACGCAGTGGACTGATGATCTGGTGAGTGTCGCTGGAATTCAATGGATCCGAGACGCACAGTGGTGCTATTCTCTAAGAAAATGCAACGCTGCCGCAACGTCCAAATAAGATACATTGAATTACAGTCCAATGTATAGGTACATGAGGTTGACAATCCAATGTATCCTATTTGGGTATTCGTCGTTGAGGCAGCGCTGCGTTTTCTTAGAGAATAGCCCCACTGGACCGTTCCTTGTGACAACACTTGGTGAGGCTTTTGTCCAGCAATGGTCGTCTTTCGACTCAAATGTTTATGATTATGATGATGAACGTCTTTTTAGGGTTTTGTATTTGGAGGGTCCCAGCGGGACCCTATTACGAAGTCTCTGCTGTCCGGCCATCTATTTGTCTGTCCGTACTGTGTCTGGCTGTATTTCATAAACCATAGGAGGTAGAGAGTTTGAGCAGGCCATAATCATTAGTGCAAGTTTCCTCTTTGAGAAGGCTGGGCAAGCGTCATGGGTTCCTCAACTTCTGCATGACGCAGGTGCTCACCATTATTGCTAATAGAATATCTGTTCTACTACGTTTAGAACTACTTTTAGAACTACTAGCTCTAAGAACTACTTTTCATTCCAAAAATTGTCATATTGTATCGAGGAGAAAAGTCATGAGGTCACGGTCAAATGGAAAATACCAAAACATTATTGACACCACAACAGACAAGATTAATGAATAATATATAAAAGTGTATATGAAAACAAAATAAGTTAAATTACTAAGGAAATTAGTTTTGACTGATGTATTGATGTTTTCTTCAAATTATATACAAATAAACATTGGGGTATTAGTGCAGCTTATAAATTATTTTTCAATTATCCTTTGTACACGTATAGATATATATATTTTTTTATGGTAGGTAAAATTATCCAATGACAAATCCCGCCCTTGGGTGGGGCGGGAAATAGTGTCAGACTCTTAATGACTAAAAACCTACCCCGTTCCTTCGTAGTCTATCGTGCTGGGGCCGAGCCTTCCTTTCAGAAGCTGACCTATGACCCCAGCAGGCTTTGACCCTGCCTGCCTGCAGCTAACAGGCTGGGTCTCTACGGTTTGCTGATAGCTCCTTGAGGCGTGCGGGAACAGTACGCGCCGTTGACGACTTGAGCTCGGTCCGGTCGGTTACCGGACGATCGGACAGCGAGTTACCCGTTGCACGCCGTCCGCAAGCCCACGCCTACGGTGGCCGGAAATCAGGATTGGATTCCCGGCGGTGGCTGTGGCGAGCGCCGCGTTGCCTTTGCCTGATGCGGTCGGCCTCCACTTTGGCTAGCATTACTGCTTCGCAGAAGGAGGTGACCGCTCTGCCATCCCTCCTCACTCCGGACCATGGCCTCAACCAAGGCCCGGCGAGAGAGTTCGCTGCCGCCGATCGCCCCTACGAGGACACGGCTATGCTCTGTCCAGATGGGGCACACCTCTACAGTATGCTTCACCGTATCCTCCGGGTGTTCCGCACAGTGGCGACACCCGGGCGACTCCTCCGCAAGATGAGATAGTGGTCAAACGCGAGCTTATAAATAATAAAAAAAAAAAACACTCACAAATATTGCTCACAAATTGCCGATAATATCTAATCTGGATGTACAAGTATCTAGATTGTTCAATAAATAAACTGACACGTTCCAACACAAAAACAACTTTATATCAGTTGATTAGCCAGTTGCTAAAGTAGTCGAAAAAAATCAAACAAAGTCAGTGATAATCACCAGTCATTGGAAGTAATCGTCTACCATTAGAAGGTCATCTCCAAACCGATCAAATCTATTCGAATCATAATGTAGTCTAACGGCTAGACCAACCTTTAGCTGGTAATTCGGAATCCAATCCGTGTAAGTGGCTACAAATTAGCCCGATTGATCGCTGGGGTATGACCACAGTGTAACCATTTTCAGTAAACCAAAATCATTAATCATTATTTGACAGGATAGTATTCAATTTCTCATTATTTCAGTAAGTAAAAATAAAGTTCAAATATAAATAAATAAAAGTAAAACACACTAGGAATTACTCTTGTGCTGTGGTTCACAAACACAAGACACCCATCATCAGTCTCCTAGAGGGTCCATAATTGTATCTTAGCTTTAAGTAATTAATAATAATAATAACTTTATTTCGGACCAATTAATTCATATAGTACTAGTAACATTAATATTGATTTTAAACTAGTGTTAGTATTTATTACACTCTGGCCAGACTTCTTTAAAGACTTTTTCAATACACTTACTCGAAAACTGCCTTTTATCGCACTACGATTAGGTTCCCCACCGCCGGTGTTCCCACGTTGTCGTCGTGGTGGGGCTTGCGTGTCTCCGTGATCTTGAGGGCTAAGCCGGTAGAGCTACTCATGCCGGAAGGCCTCAAGGGAGAGACCAGACCAAGAGGAACACACCCAGGCGGAGTCCAGTCGGACCGCCACAGAGGGTGCGCAGTCCAGGAGCATCGGCACAACCAGCTGTTGGTGCTCTTGGGCAGCGATTTTGGAGAAGTGGGTTCGCCTCCGGTACGTGTCTGTTCATCAGACATGACCAGGATGGCGAACGTGATAATGGGGACCCCACCCCATTCAAAACAAAAAGGCGAAGCTGTGTTCAGCACCAACATGAGCGCGAGAAGTGAAACAGAAACTACCCCAGGAGGGTACCCCATAGTGGGAGAATCCCTCCCCGAGCAGAGCTCGGGCTGCCCCTCGTATTCTGGGGGGGGCAACTACCGCCTCGGGTCTCCGGACCCCGTTCCGTCCATAGAGGACGCATTGAGCCAGGGTGGCTCACCTGCCCGCGTTGCGGAGTCCCTGGGACCCGTTCCCAGCACGTCCGCGGCGCCGGCAGGTACAGGACAGGCCGGCAGGACTTTCGGCCTTAGGGAGGTGAGCGGAGACTCGGCGTCGGACTCGGATGCCGCGTCTTCGCTCACCTCGGAGAGGATGGAGGTTGAGGAAGAATTCGCTCCCAAGAGGAACGAATTCTTCCTAAAGCGCCCGAAGTCAGGGTGTTGTCCGGGGTCGTCCTCGGACGAAGCGTCGGCCCGCAAAATCTCCTCCTCCGGGCGGGGGGCGGGCCGCAAGTCGGGAAGGGGAAGGGGGCTCTCTGTTCAGGAGTTAGCCACCCAGCGATCCCTGGAAATTGCCAGGGAGGCGCTACCCCTCGGGGCGACCACCGGCCAAGTCGGTCGCTCGGCGCCTGTGCCGTCTGACAACTTGCCAGACGGCATGAAGGAGGCGCTCGCCAAATTTGGCGAAATAGTCACGGCCACTCTAACGGCCGTGTCTAAAAAACGGAAGTTTGCCTCGAAGGAGACGGCCATCTCCCAGGGGGCCGTCTCCATTGTGGAGGCACTTGCCGTAGTCTTCGAGCCGCTCGAGAAAGACTTCAACAGAAGGATTGAGCGGCTCGAGGCGGACCTGGCCGATCGCCAGGGAGGTGGACCCGTCGCCCCAGAAAGGGGACGCAAGCAGCGCCAAGGCGAGTCCCAGTCCCCGCCCGGGCCGGAGAGCGAGCTGCTGATCCTGCTGCGGCAGGAGCTGGCTGCTTCCCAGCAGCAGAACCAGCAGCAACTGCAGCGGTTCCAGGAGCGGATCCAGCGGCAGCTCTCCGTCCTGGAAGGCGTAGTTTTGCGTCCCCCACTCGCGGCCTCTGGACCGAAGAGGGCGGTGACGTACGCCGCCGCAGCTGCGGCCACGGCTGCTGCGCCCAAGGCGGGCCCATCTGGGCAAGCCGGGCGCGGGGCCATGGCGGCTAAGCAGCAGCAACGGCGGCAGGGAGGGGCTGTCCCTCCCCCGAAGGGCAAGGCGGCGGCTGTTCCCACCGCTAAACCGGCAAGACGTCCTGCCGGGGCGGTTACCAGGCCGCCTCAACCGCCCGAAGAACCTTCGGCTGGCGCCGAGTGGACGGTGGTCGGCGCCAAGAAGAAGGCGGGCAAGGCGGCCAGGGCGGCCAGAAAGCGCGTGAGGCGGCTGGAGCGCAAGAAGCGCGCCATGGCGGCTAGACTTCGCGCCCCTAAATCCGAGGCTGTAGTGATTACGCTACAGCCTGAAGCGGAGAAAAGGGGCGTGACGTACAAGTCCGTCATGGACAAGGCGAGGCGGGCGGTGCTGCCCCATCTCAAGGAGCTCGGAGCCTCTGAGGGCTTCCGCATGCGGCGCACCGTGACCGGTGCCCAAATGCTGGAGGTCCCTGGCGCGTCCAGTGGCCCAGCGGCAGACGCCCTGGCCAAGAGGCTCAGGGAGTCCCTGGACGCGGAGGAGGCCCGAGTGTCCAGGCCCACGAAGTGCATCGACATGCGCATCATGGGCTTGGACGACTCCGTTGGGGTCGACGAGGTGGTGGCCGCCATTGTTGGTGCGGGAGGGTGCACAGCCGACCAGGTTCGGGCGGGCACCATCCGCACTGATGGCACAGGCATGCGAGCCGTGACGGTCAGCTGCCCCGTGTCGGCGGCCAAAACCATCACTGGGGAGGGCCGAAGGCTTCTGGTGGGCTGGGTCTCCGCCCAGGTCAGACTGTTGGAGCCCAGACCTCTGCGGTGCTACCGCTGCCGCGTGGGACACCACGCGGGGGCCTTTTGCGCCGCGGAGGTGGATCGCAGCGACCGTTGCTTCCGATGTGGTCAGCCTGGTCACAAAGCCGCCGAGTGCCGTGAGTCGCCGCACTGTTACGCATGTGCGGCGGCAGGCAAAAAGGCGGACCACCAGGCTGGTTGCAGGTCCTCCGACCCTCCAACGAAGGTGAAGCACAGGGTTCGGCCCATCCCCGGTGACGTCCTCACCGCCGCAGCCGCGTCCGTAGCCGCCGCCGCTATCGCCGCCACAGCCACCGCGGCTGGACCCTCACAGAGGGCTCAGGAGGAGATCGTAATGGAATGTCAATAACAGCTCCATTACGTCTCCTCCAGGCGAACATCAACCACTGCGCCCCCGCTCAGGATCTGTTGCTCCAGAGCATGGCGCAGTGGTCGATTAATGTCGCCGTAGTCTCCGAGCCGTACTTTGTCCTGCCCAGTGCAGACTGGGTTTCGGACCTAGACGGCTCGGTGTCTTTAATTAGGTCGACCGCCGTCGGTACCCCGCCCCTCGAGCGCGTCACGAGGGGACGAGGTTGCGTGGCAGCACGGTTCGGGGACATTGCAGTGGTAGGCGTCTACCTGTCCCCGAGCAGATCTCTCGGCGATTTCCACATCTCCCTTATGGAGCTGAAAAACGTCGTCGTTGGGTTTAGGGACCTCCCCGTGGTCGTTTGCGGGGACTTCAATGCCTGGAACGAGGCTTGGGGTTCCCGCTACACGAACGGGCGGGGTCGATCGGTAGAGGCCTGGGCTGAGGAGTCCGGCCTGGCCCTCCTAAACCGGGGCTCTGTTTCCACGTGTGTGCGGATGCGGGGCGAATCAGTGGTGGACCTGTCGTTCGCCAGCCCCGATCTGGCACCACGTGTCGTCGACTGGCGTGTTATGGAGGGGGTGGAGACGTTCTCAGACCACCGGTACATCCGGTTTGACGTCTCCGCCCAAACCTCGACCGCGCCGGTCCAGCGGAGCCCTTGTGGTCCGCGATGGGCGCTGAGGCAGATGGACCGGGAGCTCCTCCTGGAAGCCGCGACGGTACAGGCCTGGGTGCAAGCACCGGACAGGCCTGTCGACATTGACGTCGAGGCAGAGTGGTTCCGGGAGGGCATGTCGCAAATCTGCGACGCGTCAATGCCCCGAGTCCGTCCAGGACGTGCCAAGCGCCAGGTGTACTGGTGGTCGCCGGAGATTGCGGCATTGCGCAATGCGTGCAACCACGCGCGACGCCGGTACGCCAGGTACTGCAAGCGCCGCAACCGCCCGCCGGATGCGGAGGCTGTTGAGGCGGAGCTGTACGAGGGTTACAGGGTAGCGAAGCGCACCCTCCGAGCGGAGATTAAGCGGTCCAAGATGGAGGCCCGCAACGTCTGGCTGGGGTCTCTGAATGCAGACCCGTGGGGACGCCCATACAAGATGGTACGGGAGAAACTCCGTCCATGGGCTCCCCCACTGACTCAGAGTCTCCGGCCCGAGCTCGTGGAGGGTGTGGTCAGCACTCTGTTCCCTACGCGGGGGGTACACTCCCCCCCGTCTATGGCTCCGCCAACACCGGCAGTACCTGACGCGGACCACGACGACGACGACGATGTTCCAGAGGTGACCGAGGTAGAGATGAGAGTGGCGGTACGAAGGCTGAGTGCCAAGAATACCGCCCCAGGACCTGACGGCCTGCCTGGGAGGGCCTGGGTCCTGGCTATGGAGGCTCTCGGGCCTCGATTGAGGGGGCTCTTTAGCGCATGCTTGGAGAGGGGCCAGTTCCCACTTCGCTGGAAGACGGGAAAACTGGTCCTCATAGCGAAGCCGGGGCGCCCTGCGGACTCTCCGTCCGCGTACCGGCCCATTGTGCTGCTCGACGAGGTGGGCAAGCTCTTTGAAAGAGTCATTGCAAACCGCCTCGTCGCGCGCCTTGCAAGGGTGGGGCCGGACCTGTCGGACGGACAGTTCGGTTTTCGCAGGATGCGCTCCACGGTGGACGCCATCATGCGCGTGCGAGCCCTCACGACGGGGGATGCGGTGTCCCAGGGCAGGTGTGTCGTGGCAGTGTCCTTGGACATTGCCAACGCCTTCAACTCCCTGCCCTGGAGTTGCATTGGAATGGCACTCCGGTACCACCGGGTGCCCGACTACCTCTGTCGTGTGATCGAGGCCTACCTATCGGAGAGGTATATCATCTACCCCGGTCACCAGGGAGAGTGGAAACGTCGAGAGATGTCGTGCGGTGTTCCGCAGGGATCGGTACTAGGACCACCCTTGTGGAACATCGGGTACGACTACGTGCTGCGCGGCGACTTCCCCGACGGGGTCAGCGTGGTCTGCTACGCGGACGACACGTTGGTCCTAGCGCGGGGAGAGTCGTACCGGACGGCGGTCGAATTAGCGACACGCGGGGTTGCGATGGTCGTTGACAGGATCCAGCAGTTGGGACTCGAGGTGGCACTGCACAAGTCCGAGGCCATGTGCTTCCACGGCCCTCGGGGTGCGCCACCACCTCGTTCCCAGCTAACGGTAGGAGGGGTTCACATCAGCGTCGGGTCGACGATGAAGTACCTGGGACTCGTCCTCGACAGCTGGTGGAACTTCAGGGAGCACTTCCGACGTCTGGCTCCCAAACTGAATCGGACTGGGGCTGCTCTCGGGCGGCTCCTGCCCAACCTCAGGGGACCAGACGCCTCCTGTCGGAAGCTCTACGCGGGAATCGTTCGGTCCATGGCTCTCTACGGGGCTCCGGTGTGGGCACCGACGTTGCAACAGCAACCGAGGACCCAGCTGAATGCGTGCCAGAGGGTCATGGCAATACGCATGGTGCGAGGGTACCGAACGATCTCCCGCGAGGCGGCGACCCTCCTTGCTGGCCAACCGCCGTGGGATCTGGAGGCAACAGTCCTTGCACACATGCACGACAAGCGCATGGAGATGCAACGCCGGGGCGAAATTCCGCTGCCACGACAAGTCGAGGCATGGCGGACAGAGCTCCGGCGGGATCTCATGGCGAAATGGCGTCAACGACTATCGCAACCTCGTTCGGGGCGCGCCACAATTGGGGCGATAAGGCCCATCCTTGGGGCGTGGCTGGAAAGACCTCACGGCGTTCTCAACTTCCGCACGACGCAGGTGCTTACCGAACACGGAAAGTTCGCTAAGTACCTGTTCCGGATTCGTGCGGAGGATTCGCCCGGGTGTCGCCACTGTGCGGAACATCCGGAGGACACAGTGGAGCACACAGTCGAGGTGTGCCCCGCCTGGGCGGAGCATCGCCGTGTCCTCGTGGGGGCGATCGGCGGCAGCGATCTCTCTCGCCGGGCCTTGGTTCAGGCCATGGTCCGTAGTGAGGAGGGATGGCAGGCGGTCGCCTCCTTCTGCGAAGCAGTAATGCTAGCAAAGGAGGAGGCCGACCGCATCAGGCAGAGGCAACGGGGCGCTCGCCCCAGCCGCCGCCGGGATTCCGATCCCGATTTCCGGCCACCGTAGGCGCGGGCTTGCGGACGGCGTGCAATGGGTAGCACGCTGTCCGATCGTCCGGTAACCGACCGGACCGAGCCCAAGTCGTCGACGGCGCGTTCTGTTCCCGCGCGCCTCAAGGAGCTGTCAGCACACCGAAGAGGCCCAGCCTGCTAACTGCAGGCAGGCAGGGTCGAAGCCTACTGGGGTCATGGGTTAGTTCCGAAAGGAGTGCTCGACCCCGGCACTATAGGCTACGAAGGAACGGGGTAGGTTTTTAGTCAGTAAGAGTCTGACACTACTTCCCGCTCCGCCCAAGGGCGGGATTTGTCATTGGATGATTTTACCTACCATAAAAAAAAAAAAAAAAAAACTACGATTAGGTTCGATATGGTATGTTTATCACCCGCGTGCTTTTTTTCAATTTATCAAAACAAGGGCTTTTTTCATTCCTATTTCATCATGGTCAAGAGTGATTATTTTTTTTTTTTAAAGCAAAGAGGCGGATATTTTTAAGGTTTTAATAGTCATAGTCATAGTAGTCATAGTACTTTATTGGTAAGGGATTCTTACACGTCATATACAGAATTTAACATTTATGTCAACAAATGAATACAATTAAGTTCCATTACAATGTCAAACAAAAAAGAAAATACACGAAAACAAATAAATAAAAAGTCAAGTTACAATAAAATAAGTCCAAATTAATATTTAATAGTCAAATTAAATTAAATCATAAATTCGTCAAAAGAATAAAAAGCTTGCTCGATAAGCCATTTTTTCAGACGAGCTTTGAAGCTGCCTATAGTCGGGGCACCAGAGATAGCCTCAGGTAGTTTATTATACACGTTCGGGCCCATAACATGAGTCGTCTTGGAGGATTTGGCAAGCGTTCTCGAGACCGTCGATAATTGACCCCTGCTTCTAGTACAATATAAATGACGGCTGCCTACTTTTGGGTAAAGGTCCAGGTTAATCCTCACGTACAATGCGACCTGATATATGAGTATAGCAGGTAACGTAAGGATGCCTAGCCTAATAAAGTGGGGTTTAGCGGACATGTCCTGCGGTATCCCGACGATGGCCCGCACGGCACGCTTCTGCATTCGGAAGGCGCGCTGCCAATCAGCAGCACGTCCCCATAGCTCAGCGCCGTATTGGAGTAGCGAGTGCACCGTCGCGAAATAACATGACCGCACATCGCGTTCGGGTAAGACGCGCGATATTCTGCCAAGAGCAAAACATGCACTTCCCAGTTTACCGCACACTTTATTAATCTGGCCATCCCACTTGAGGCACCCGTCAATTTCAAACCCAAGAAAGGTTATTGTTTTTACCTGAACCAGAGCCACTCCACCCGCAGACACCGCCAGTGGTCGTGAAGACCGCCCTGACAGTACAAAGTGAATGAAGTGGGTCTTTTTCAAATTCAGAGCAAGACCATTTCCCTGGAACCATAACGCCAATTGATTCGCGGCATCGTTTAACTTTTGCTCTAGTTGATCTACTGATTCAGCTGTTACCAATGCTGCAACATCATCAGCGTACATGAGTACTTCTGCGTCAGTCACAGCATCAGGTAAGTCATTCAGCAAAAGCGAAAAGAGTATGTTGGAGACAGATGACCCCTGAGCCACTCCCATCACCGATTTCAAAGCTTTGGACCTCACCTTTCCTTGGCCACCTACCACAATTTGAGTCCTGTCATGAAGTAAATCTGTCACTAAAGCATGCGACGGCCCCACCACTCCGTAATGCTGTAGTTTTACAGCTAACACGGCGCGGTCAGCAACATCGAATGCTTTGGACAGATCACAGCATAGGACAGCCACTTGCTTCTTTTGCTCACGTGCAGACATGACTCGATGCACAAGTTCACGTGCCAAACAAGTGGTCGAGCGGCCTTCTCGGTACGCATACTGACGGTCCGACAGGGCGCTCGTATCCGACATAAATTTAATAAGTCGGGAACTCAAACCGTTCTCAAATACTTTGGCAATCGTAGGTATAATAGAAACTGGTCTGTAATTATCTATACAGTCTTTTTTCCCCTTTCCCTTATACAGGGGGGACACTTTACTGAGCTTTAACGGCGCAGGAAAAGAACCTTCCCTTACGCAAGCATTAAAAAACTCGGCAAGAACGTAGGCTAGAGGAGCTGCTACCAGTTTTAAAAGTCTCATTGAGATGCCATACGAATCTTTCGACGGTTTAGGTGGGATCCGAGATGTGATGATCTGGTGAACCTCATACGCACTAAAAGCAGTGAGCCTAAGCGAGCGATCAGCCGGCGGCCGCGCCTTGCGCAGCTCGACCTGCACGCGCAGCACGTCAGCGCGCGGCGCGCCACACGCAGCCGCCGCGCTCAGAAAACGTTCGTTCATAGTGTCAACTACCGATTCTTTTGTGAGAAACGGTGTTCCGTCCGAATTTCTTACAATTTCTGTAAAGTCAAGAATTGGAGAATTGTCCTTGCCTCTCTCCTTATTTATGATATTCCACATTGCCTTCGAAGAATTCTTTGAACACTGTATAATATCAGAATAATGTGCAGATTTTTTGTTATTAATTAACTTAACATATTTATGTTGCATGTCTGTGATTAAATTGTGCATGTCATTACCAGGGTAACGCTCGCAAATGTCAACTAGTTCGAATAATAATAATTTATAGTCATCAATTTCAGACGTTATCCACGACGAGTCACTTTTCCTGGAATTACATTTCCTTAGGGGAAAAAAAATGTCAATCTTATTCGATATAATGTTAATAATCGCGCGAGCCATTAATGATGGGTTACTATTGCGCGCTCTTATCTCTTCCCAGTCAACACTAGCGATAGCTGCTACAAAACTAACTTGACTGGCATTTGAAAATGACCTAACATAGCGTGGAGTCTGTGCTACAGTGCTTTTATTACGCATCACCTCAGCCTTGACTGCTAGATGGTCACTCAAGTGTGTAACCACAGGTGTTGCGTCCACCGACCCTGGTTGCAAGTTTGAATACACATGATCTAAACACGTAGCAATTGTCAAACTTATGCGGGTAGGGAATTATACTTCATTCGTCATGTTATGGGCCGACAGTATATCCAATAATCTTTTTACGTCGGTTGACTCAGTTAAGGTGTTTATATTAAAATCGCCTACTATGATACATTCAATATCAAGGTCTAAGATCTTATCGAGCAATTGTTCTAATCTACCTAAAAAATCATTAGCACTAATTAAATTCGTTCTATAAATACAAATAATAGTCATGTCAAAATCAATTAAATCTATCGCCGATATTTCGCATATTTGCTCAACTGACATCGATACTAATTCGTCATTCTCAACGCACATTACCCCGTTTCGAACGTAAATACACGATCCACCATGTTTAATTATTTTTCTACAATAGCAGGATGCAAGTTTGAACCCATTTATGTCCACACATTTTAGATTAGGTTCAGGTAACCAATGCTCAGTAATTGCCAGAATGTCGCACTTCAAATCACCGCGCAACAACACTTCCAACTTATTCGTTTTTTTATCAATCGACGCAATGTTTTGATGGCATACAGTAATAGTTTCAATCTGAGTTGACACACTTTTGCATACATCACCGCCACAGCTGCTTCGTTGTACTGGTGACGTCTCAGAGGTCGGTCTTGGTCTGATTCCCGCTGCCCCGCTCCCCGCGGGGGTGCACGCGAAACCAGTCTGACACCTTCACTCGCGGCGGCCACGCAGTCGGCGAGGAAAAACGCTCGTACAAACTCTCAGGGAAACCAATTACAAAAACTGCGTGCTTGTCCGACTTAATTTCACGTTTTTCAACATAATATTCATCGCACTGTTGAATTTTGTTGAGGTATTTCAGCACGTTCTGTTGCGTAGTCTCAGGGCGAAATGACCATGCCTGAATATATCTCATACGCTCCACTGTAATAAGTTCGTCGTCCGCTTTGCCAGTTCCTGTCACCACTCTGCGAGACCTACGTTTTCGGTTGACGATCTTCCACTGGTCCTCATTGGCTGTGTTAACTGCAGACTTGTCAATGACTTGCAGATTACTGCCCGCTTCAGTGATCGCCCTCACCGTAGTTTTCATGGCCACACCGCCATTGATGACACGTGATTGCAGATCATTAATTGGTGATCCGTCATTGGTCAAGTCGACTCGACTCGGCTCGGGAGTCTTCGGCGTATCGTCGTTCGACAACTCAGCTTTTGAAGCGCTCGATGGTTTTAAGACAGCTGCCCCTTGTCCAGCTGCTTTAGATGGTCGTGTTGCGGTGTTGGAGATCTTATTTAACCGCGCTTGACGAAGCGGTCGCTGCACCGCTTGTTGGGCCTGTGCACTAGTTGACACACAGTTTGGCGGCTTACCCTCAGACGCAGAAATGAGTTCGGTGATTAGTCCTGTTTGCTTGGTTATTATGGCACTTTGATCATTTATTTTGCACTCCAGGGCACTAACTTTTTCTACAAGTATGCTGAGCGTCTTTTGCATTTCGCGAACACAATTTTCGAGGGCCTTTTGAGCCATTTTGTAAATAAAAATAATTAAAAAGTAGCTAGCACTCGTTAGGAGACTTTCATCTGCTGGGTCTACCCGCAAACACTATAATAACAGAATATTTAATGAAAATTGAAATTGTGTTTTTGAACAGAATAAAATAAATAGATATGATTACGTAAGCAATGACTTGTTAATACCAACAAATTAACAATTATTTATTTGTTTATTTATTAAACTTCTTGCACAAGTAAAAAAAAACTATACAAAGGCGGACATAATGCCATAGGCATTTTCTACCAGTCGACCTTAGGGTGGTGCAGAAACATAATATAGTAAGTATAGTAATAATAGTGCAACTTAATGTTAAACAAAACAAACAGAAAACTAATACAGTAATAAATACATACATACATAAATACATATAAATAACGAAAATTACTCTGAGAAACAAATCCAATTAATCAACGATGTGATGATTCTACCAACTTCTTGCGAATGTGTTCACGTGCCATTACCTTAAAGGAGAACCGACTGGATGCCATCCTGATGTTCAACGGGAGCGCATTCCAAAGAGAGATCGCCTGGACAATAAAGGAGGAATGGATTAACCCAGAGCGATGTGAGGGACACCGTAGTAAACGATTATTCGTAAATCTGAGGTCAGAGCAAAGGAATTGAATTTGAGAAGTCAGATAAGAAGCAGAAGAAGGTCTGTCCAGAAAGGAAAACAGAGTAGTCAAGGCCCTTAGTGCTCTACGCTGACGAATAGGTAACCATTTTAAAAGCGTACGATGCTCAGAAAAAAAAAAAAACACGTCGGGGTCACCAGTTTGGGTGTATATGGGACTTTTTATTTTGTGACGTCGGGGTCACCAGTTTGGAGGTAGTGGAACAGAGAGTAAAGTCCCACATACCTCCGTTCAAAAGGGAGGATCCTCCGACCAGACAGGTGTTATATCTGGTGAGCTATACTGCCCGATAGATGATTTCGGGTTTGTTCTATATGTTCCAATCGCGCCGCCAATCTTACTTGTGCGATGCAGGATTAGTTAGACATAGATGTCGCTACAATATCAAAATAATATAAATCCAGATTCCACAATAATATATTCCATAACTATCACACAACGCTAAAAATATAACGTTTTATATATATATATAAAGTTTTTTATTATTCAATAATACGCAAGCAAAAAACAGCTTCGATATCCCAACAGGGTCAAAGCCTACTGGGCCACGGGTTATGAGAAACTGAACCCTGGGACTCTGAAACGAAGGCAAAAAAAAGGAACAGGAATGGGTATTTAGTCAGTAGAATCTGACAAGCCCTCCTGCTCCGCCCTAGGGCGGCAGATGTCATTGGATGATTTTCCGATAAAAAATAAAAAAATATGCCAAGGAATCCAATTCCTGGTTTTAAAAGTCCAGACTATCCTGTGTGCAATCCAATCTATCCAACTTTCATCAAAATCTATTCAGCCGTTCTAGCGTGAAGAAGAATATAATAATAATAATTATTTATTGAATAAACAGACAACATAGATATGAAAATGATAGAATATGTCTACTATAAGTTTATAACCCTTTAACAGTCGGGCTAATACCAAAAATTTCAAATGGAAAACCAAATAACACATTCACCGTCCTAACAATAAATCTCAGCTCGGATGTCAGGATCAGCCCACCTAGCCAAGTTCCAATCGTTTCGTTTGCATGAACGCTTGGAGTTTTCCACGCCCCCAATTCCATTGTTGAGATGACGGCAGAACAAAGGAATTGGGGGCGTGGCCAACTACAAGCGTTCACGCCAACGAAACGATTGTAACTTGGCTAGGGGGACAGGACTCAACAGTAGCGCTTACGTCAAACCAAGATCAACTAGACAAATTAGTCAGCTTGATAACTTCATTACTTATTTCCCATAGTCTGAACAAGCAGTAAATTGACCTAATTCAAACAAATACCTATAACTTACTAAAACTTTACCACTAGGTATACCCTAAACCTGTAAGTGTCTAGACAACTCTCACAATCACATTACCGTCGTATTGTGAAGATATGAATATTATAATGGCCGCTATTCACACCGTCTTGAGTTTAATTAACTGACAAGAAAGTCCGGCGTCGTTTATAAACAGGCTTTATAGTAAGATAATGGTGTAGAAGGAGATTGGCGATAGTGTCGCAGAAGACTACAGATAGTTTTTCAGTATATATATTACGAATACGTATGCTGAAAAACTAAACAGTAATGCTAGCAAAGGAGGAGGCCGACCGCATCAGGCAACGGCGCTCACGCCGCAGCCGCCGCCGTAATTCCGATCCCAATTTCCGACCACCGTAGGCGCGGGATGGTGGATGGCGGGCAATGGGTAGCTCGCTGTCCGTTTGTCCGATAACAGATCGGAACGAGCCCAAGTCGTTTACAGCGCACACTGTTCCCGCGCGCCTCAAGGAGTTGTCAGCAAACTGTAGGGGCCCAGTAGGGTCAAAGCCTAGTCTGAGGCTCTGGGGAGGTATGAAAATGCATACCAAGACCCTGGAACCAAGACAGGGAAGGAAGGCGAGCTTTTTAGTCAGTAAGAGTCTGACACTATTTCCCGCTCCGCCCAAGGGCGGGATTTGTCATTAGATAATCACATTATAAGCCTGAAAGCTGACGTTTTCAACTACCTCGTTCACATTATAAACTTGAAAGCTGACGTTTTCACACTTACAATACGGTACATTTCGTACTAGGGCGGAAAAGTTTAACGTCCAGTTCAAGACACAATTTATCATCAACATATTTCAATACACTTACTTCAAAATTCGCTCTTACCCCTACCGATTTTAAGCAAGCAATTCAATCTTTTCCAGTGAAGATATGAACGTTATAATGGCCACCATTGACGACGGCTTCAGTTAATTAACTGGCAAGAAAGTCTGGAGTCGTTTATAAACAAGCTTTATAGTAGGATAGTGGTGTAGAAGGAGCTTGGCGATAGCTATGGAGGAGACTGCAAATAGTTTTTCATCATACTTTAAAACCGCTCATTAATAGCTCTAACGCTTTCTGGCTTGTATTGCAGTGTGTTTCGAACTAGTGCAGAAAAGTGTAGCGTTCAGGCCTCACCACAATTTTTCAAATTTATTGGTCACACGTCTCTATCGCATGAAAAAAATTGTTTTACAAATCACATAATTTATATTCAACTGAACTTCATCAAGGTTTTCAAATATCATTGTAAAATAAGAAAGTAAAATATCCCGTCGCAGCTCATACCAAAAGTTTAACATTTATTTTAAAACTAAAGTTAATAAGGTTTATTTTTCCAAAGTTGCAAAGGCTGGTCTCCAAAGAACAACATTTGACTTTTGAAACTTTTGCAAAATTAATTGCTTCTCGGCGTGTTCTTAGACGATGAATCGACTTTGAGAGAAACAAATTCGAGATAAGAAAAAACTGGGCAAGTGCGAGTCGGGCTCACGCACTGCGGGTTCCACACAAACTTTACCTATGGAAATAATTCAATTCCCGAATGGAGTCTCTAAGATTTTTCCGAATCGCAAAAAAAAGGATTTTTTTTTTTGTACCTAACGTAACAACAAATTTACTATTTTCAGATTTAATATTAAACTTGTGCTATGAGACCTTGCTTCAAGCCGAATTTCAGGGTTCTAGGTCAACAGAAAGTACCCTATGAATTTTAATTCCCTTGGGAGTGTCGAAATTACGTTTTTTGCGACATAAACGGCCGTATCTTTTTTTTCGTTAACTTGGAAGTTTGATTTTTTCATAGCTTCGAGGCACCACAGACCTGAGTATATGTATTATATGATTTTAATATCAACTTGATACTTTCACGCGTTCTCGAGATAAAAGGCCTTGACAGAAAGACAGACGGACAACAAAATATTGTTATAAAGATTCCGTTTTTCCCTTTATGGGACGGCACCCTAAAAAGCTGAATAGTTACTTACGTAAAGTATAATCTTATTACCTAGGCATAGGCACGTGCAGACACTTCCACGTTTGGTTAAACTTTTTAATATTATCTACAGCTTAATTTTTTTTTTTTGTCCACACAATTTAAATATCCGCCGGGATTCCGATCCCGATTTTCAGCCACCGTAGGTGCGGGCTTGCGGACGGCGTGCAATGGGTAGCACGCTGTCCGATCGTTCGGTAATCGACCGGACCGAGTCCAAGTCGTCGACGGCGGGTACTGTTCCCGCGCGCCTCAAGGAGCTGTCAGCGAACCGTAGAGGCCCAGCCTGCTAGCTGCAGGTAGGCAGGGTCGAAGCCTGCTGGGGTCAAGGGCTGTTTTCTGAGAGGAAGGCTCAGCCTCGGTTTGATAGGCAACGAAAGAACGGGGTAGGTTTTTAGTCCGCCCAAGGGCGGGATTTATCATTGGATGAATTTACCTGCCATGAAAAAAAAACACAATTTAAATATAAAGAGACTTTAAAACTTTATCATCAGTAGTTCAGCCGAAAGACTTCCACTGATTTATTTTTTAAGGTGATAAATCGTCCAATGACTTTTCCGGCTCTAGGTGAAGCGAGAGGCCACCGAGTCAAACTTTTGCTGATGTGCTCTATACTATAACTGCTACAGAATTATGCGGATGACAGTTATCAGATTCATAAAACCGGCCAAGTGCGAGTCGGACTCGCGCACGAAGGGTTCTGTACCATTGACTAGGTAAGCAACAGAACAACAATAAAATAGGCAAAAACTGGCGTTTGTTGTATAGGAGCCCCCCTTAAATATTTATTTTGTTTTGTTTTTTAGCATTTTTTGTTATAGCGGCAACAGAAATACATAATTTGTGAAAATTTCAACTGTCTAGCTATCGCGGTTCTTGAGATACAGCCTGGTGACAGACAGACGGACAGACAGCGAAGTCTTAGTAATAAGGTCCTGTTTTTTCCCTTTGGGTACGAAACCCTAAAAACCCAGCTACTTATTCTTTTCTCTTATCTAAAAGACACATATTTTGGCCTGAATTCATCTTTCTCATACTATGACAAATTGGCCTTAGTGATTTACAATATTCGTGATCTACAAACTTTTAAATGAAGTCATTGTTAAAACTCACATTAAATGAAACATCGCATATCTTCACGACATATCACTCTTTCCACCTCAAAAGGGTATGGTGATATATATAAGCTATATTAATCGCGTAGCTAATCCACTGGAGTGCAAAGTTTTAGTACATTTTTACGACAATACGTTTATGAGCTCTAAACGTTGAAAGGAAGTCTATATGAGGTAAAAAAGTGTATTAAATGCATTGTCTGCCAAAGTAATGTACTTGTAACTATATTACGATGTCGTTAAAGCTTAAATTAGGTTGTTAACTCTCAGTGGGTGTTCTTTATTTTTATACAGAGGTCAAAGTTAGTCATCATACTCTCGCACCACAGATCACGGAAGCGTCGCTCCGGCAGCGAATAAAAAAGTCATATTTAAATGAATAAATCTTTGAATAGTTCGAATCAATATGGTTTTTCGTATCTGTCGGTCTGTCTATCTGTTAACTCCTCCAAAACAACGCAACGGATTTTTTCCGATTTTCATTGATAAAAAGATAAAAAAAGATTATTTTAGTTCAATATTGCAATGCATAGATTACATTTTACAACAAAAGCCTTTAATTTAATGAAGATGGTAGTAACAAACTATAATAGAACTTATTTCACAATCGCTACATAAACAGAACATATTTATTAGCAAAAAATTTCATTATTATATTGGGAAAATAATTTAACAAATGATAATTAAAATGCCTTAACCACTTAAAACTAATAACGAAACTAAATTAATCTAAAGTATAACGTCAACCGTCGCCGTAGTAAACTGTGGCGTAGTTCTCAATATCACACTAATATACTACTACATTCACTCACTACACTCTGAATATGTATTTTTGTATGTTTGTTACACCCTCACGTAAAAACTGCTGAAAGAATTTAGATGTTTGTACACGGGTAAATCATGTCCTGAAATAGCACATAAATGAAAAATGATATTTATTTTGTAAATAGGTTTTTTAAAAACACTTTTACACGTCATTTTTTTCGTCAGTTTAAGCTAGATGAGGCCGGTTTCCTAGCTGACTACCCTGAGAAGAAACACCGAAACAAATTCAGGGGTCAAAGTCTCTTTTAAAAGTCCATACAGCTAACATGTAATGGTCAAATCATATGAGAACCATGCAGACTTGTGTCTGAGATGATCTTTTGACGAAAGAACTACGCAGATTTGAGTGGACCTGTCCAGTCAGTGCAAGCATTTGTCAGTATTCGTATAGCTTTACTTAGAACTACTAAGGAATAGTGCAAGCATTTGTCAGTATTCGTATAGCTTAACTTAGAACTGCTAAGGAATAATAAGAAGATACTTTTATCCAGGAAGTATATTCTCTTTTGATATTTTCCTAGTGCCAGCAGGACCAAACTGCTGGCAGCAGCATATACAATACATAATTTGCCACCATACAACGCCTAGCCCAATTACAAATAAATATACGTGTTCGCGCAATTTGCAATGGTCTTTACTTACTAAATAATATTTGTCTACTGAACACAAGATTTGACTGACAAACCATAGCCATATCTAGCCAGAATTATCACAGGCTGTCAATTTCTATGAGTAAACAGTGACCCTCACTCGCTCGGTTCGTGTGGTAAGTGTTGACAGAAACGTCTCGAGCAGTGCCCACTTAGGTATTTCGTAGCTCTGTGACCATAGGCGCCGACGGGCCTGTATTCAGGGGGTTCATTTTTAGCATCCCGCTTCAAATAGTTTTCTTTTTTTTTTTCATTTAGCTTTCTTTACATATGATTAAACAAAGTTCCCCAACATGTCTGTCTGCTTGTTCACGATGAACTCAAAGACTCTTGACTGGATTTTAATACGGTTTTTACCCAAGGACAGAGTGATTCATGAGAAAGGTAGAAATAATAATAATAAGAATAGGAACGTCAATTACATCTATCTGTCAAATGTTACTTGAAGAGTACGGTTTGCAAAAAACGTATTTTGTGTATCAATAACGTTTCTTTTTGTATTGTTTAACCGAGTCTTAGTTAAATTTAAGTGAAGAAAAAACGTTATTGCTTTTAGATTAATTTATATTAAGCAATAACCTTTTTTTCTTCACAAAATAATTTGTTTGAATCATAATTAATTAAAACAACTGCTTACTTTCTTATTTGACGGCACGATTGGACCAGTGCGTAGTTGGAAGATTGACTACCACGCTGCGGGTCGCGGGTTCGATTTCCGCACGGAACAAATATTTGTATGACCTATAGATAGGTATTCCGGATCTGGATATCTTGTGTATGTGAGTTTATATATTAGTGAAAGCCCCACGTTAGGAATGGAGTCATTCAGTCTACAGGATTCTGTATCGTATACCTACAGGAGTCATTCCTAACGCGGGGCAACGTTTTATATAAAAAAAAAACTATACATATAAAAAAGGGCCGCCTCAAAAAAAAGCCGCCACCATCGCACACGGGCCACAAAAAAGGCCGCCACAAAAAGAAGCTAGAAGCTGCTTTTTCGTGTGCGGGGACACGTAGCGCTTCTGATTAAATATAACTCAAATAGGTAATATAGAACCAATCGAACCAATATTCTATTGCTCGTGACAGTACATGTCGTTTTTGCATTCGTAACCGCAACTTTAATTTAAATCGAGATTGTAATATTCTTCGATATACCACAAGATATTAAATGTCAGTTTAAGATTAAGTTGCTCAGATTTCCTACCACTGTTATTGCTCGAATCCCACAATAAAGACTATGGTAACTAGTTTGATTCACTTTCAAACGGGTGTTTTTATGTTGATAAATAATAATGATTATTTTGCTGGCCTATTGGTCTAATGGTTAGTGACCCTGACTGCTATGCCGAAGATCGTGGGTGCGATCCCCACCCAGGAAAAAGGTTTGTGTGATGAGCACGATCATTTGTTCTGTGTCTGGGTGTAATTTATCTATAATATGAATATATTTAGATATATATAAGTATTTTTATCAGTTACCTAGTACTCATAACACTATTCTGCTTAGCTTGAGACTAGACGGCGTTGTGAATTAGTTGTAAAATATTATTTGCAAATAGGCTTAAAAAAAATACTTAATCATGTAATTTTTTTACGACATTTTTTAGATGAGACCGTTGTTTCCTAGCTGACTACCCTGAGTAGAAACACCGAAACAAACTAAAGGATCAAAGTCTTTTTTAAAGTCCATACAATAAACATGTAATGGTCAAATAATATAAGAACCATGCAGATTAGTGTCTGGGATGGTCTTTTGAAGAAAGAACCACACAGATTTGAGTGGACCTGTGCAGTAAGTGCAAGCATTTGTCTGTATTCGTGTAGCTCAAACTTAGGACTACTAAGGAGTTCAACGACGTGTGTAGAACGATGACCATGTTTTTTATAGAACTTGACAAATTGTATAATATTACTAACTACTACAAAAAGGTCTTTAGGTTGAGAGTGTATAGATTACTTCTAGGCCAGAGTGTTCTGCCACCGACGACGGCATCGCTTACCATCAGGCCCAAGTCTGCTATTTTTGTAAATTCGACATTTCACCACAATCCCATTGTCTTTTTGGTAAAAGTTCTTAATCTGTTAAATCATAATGGTCGATCATTGGTCGGTTATTGGTCTCGTAAATGAATGGTGGTAGAAAGACTTTGTCGTATTCAGACTCTAATAGTAAGTCACTAATCAAAGGAATTGACAAAATTTTAGCAGATTACCCCATAAGTCACCAATTCATTTGTAATTACGTACGAGATTACCATTTCTTTCAATGGTTTGTTAGTGATTGACTGTTGGAAATTCACAGTGGCGCCATTATATTAGTAGATTACCAAACTTGTCAAAATCAACCATGATGAAATCAATGATAGACGATTCTGACACTATTGTAATAGCAGACTCGAGGCCCTGGTAAGGTGTTGAACAAGCGCGAGTCTATCAAATATAATAATAATACTATTTATTTACGGGTTCGAGTACTCATAACTATAAAAGAGGTCCTGAACAAGGAAAGAAGTGTCACTTTTTTTGGGTACAATACCATTCAAATCAGCAATTAATTAGCAATGCGGAGTTTTTTGTTGGCATATTTTAAAATATTTTTTTTGTTTTAATTAATGAAGGGTCTCCTATAGGATCACTTTGTTGTCCGTCTGTCTGTCTGTCTGTCAAGTCATACAAAATGTTTGGAAATTTGTTACTCCTTTGCAAAAATAACGAAATAGATTTAAATGAATCTTGGTAGATACCAACACCATGTCCAGGATTAGCAGACAGGATACTTAGTACCTCGGAAATATGTTTCATTAGGATATGTTCTACTATCGTGCGGGCGAAGCCGTAGGCAGCAGCTAGTACGAGTATAAAAATCAAAAACATTGATATGCACAAACGTGTAAAAAACTAATTGGAAATCCACAAATTCATCCAAATGGTTCGTCAATAGGAAAAATACCCAGAACGCCATCGGCTATGCCGCGTTGAATAGCAATGCTCATTCATTGACCAAAAAAAAAATTAGATGCTACAAATTCCTCTAAAACTGAAAAATGAAACACGTTTTTACTGGCAACATTCAGCCTGCCGAACTTTTTTTCTCTAAATAATGGGTCAGCTTCCATTGAGCGAATATATACCTAATCTTCTCAACCCAGCAATTACTGCGTAACAAGGGTACCTCTCTTAGTGAAGTTGGTTTCATATTTTCTGGTATCTGACTGTAGAAATTAAACATAATTTGAGCCTTGATGATGCTTAGGTATGTGTTTGTGTCGTGTCGTATATAATCTTCATTTTCATCTTTGATCTTTTACACAAAATAGTTACATACAGCCACAAATAAATCTTTAAACAAATCATTATGCTAGTGTCCAAAGAATAACTATATTTAAGTTATCAATATTTAAGAACTATAGGAAAATTTACTTTTTAAACTAGAATTATGCGTTAGCGACTTGCCCGAGCTAGGTTTATAAAACCTGTGTTTCGGGTCATCACTTACAAGACTATCACTACGGGTGCATGTTAACAGAAATTAGAGAATAACTACTTACAAACTAAACTTACAACCATACTAAAACTTCCAATAGTTTCTCTGTGTCTGTGTAATTAAGACTTAGTAGATACTTCGATATCAATGTACTACATTTAATATTTATACACCGTTAAATTTTGGTCGTTTTAATCCTGTGGAGGGTCGATCCGGTACAAGAAACACTATCGGTTTATACAGATAAAATTAAAAAATCAAGCATATTTTTTTCTAAAATTCTAATTACTGTAACCATGTATTAAATTATTATTTTTAAGTACACGAGTCAATGACCTCGTCGGTAGTTGTCGGTCGTTACGTACTAACGTTACCTACAGTTCATTGGCCTTGATCAGCTGACGTTTACTTAAAGAAATTAATTTCGTACATGCGTAAATTAATTCTAGTTTTAAAAAAAGTACATTATTTTTCATTTTTATCTTTACAAATCGATAGTGTTTCATGTACCGAATCAACCCTTCGTGGGATTAAAACGACGATCACTTAAGAAAAAATCGCTTGAATCCTGCGGCGCGGCGCCAGACCAAACCCTTTGCAGTTTTCGTTTCGAATGCAAGCAAAAATGAACTTAGCGATGATCAGGCGGAAGTGTCTTTCATGGTACATACTCTGGACATAAAATATAACAAGCTAAAGAGAGAAACCGTTGAAAAGTAGTGAGAGACGAGACAACACTAAAACCAGACGTCAAAGGCTAAAAAAAATATGTAAAAACAGTCCTTTCTAATTTTTTTGTATGTTAACCCGCTTAAAATACTTTAAATGGGACGGATCTCACAATTAGGGTTGCGTTTCATGCGAAACTAAAAAAAGGGTACCTAGTATTTTATCATTGTTTTTCCTCTTTTTTATTCAGACGCTTTCCTGGAACGGTTAACTCGCATAGACAAGCACAGAAGGCCAAGTCCGTAGGGAACGGGACAATATAGCTTTTGTTTCTTTCTGTTGTTTTGAGTTGGTAGGAATATATAAGTAACCAACCTAAGCTAGAGGTTTCACTCACGTGATATTAAAAAAATATCCCAAAAACATATACTCCCGGGGTAAAAGGTATTTGCTATTTCAGGACATGTTGAAAAGAAATAAAAAGAAAGGAGTAAAGAAAATTGAGCTTGAAAAGGTAACAAATATTCACACACTTTTAACTTCCATAAGTAGACGTCTTTCGCCTGAAAAGATAGTATTAACGATGGCTTTTGCCTTCATAATATTCGTAAGACAATATTCTCATCTGCATTCACTACCAGCGTAGCGATTCCGTGCTCTATGGTAACTACAACACCAATTTTTCAATTCATTTTGATTGTATTGATAATAATATTAATGACTTTAATGTATTTAAATCTAAGTTTGAGTTAATTTATTGCTCTTAAATTATGTAACGACAAATTGTATTTCTCAAGGCAGCAGTATTATTATGGTGAATGCTATGTACGCTTTAATTGTCATGTGCATTAGTCCCTATTGTTATTAAGATTTTTCCTTATAAGTAAAATGTATGTGATGTGGCTGTACTAAATTAAATAAATAAATAAATAAACACCATTTCTAGTAGTGGCCACTGAAGTATTTCAAGTTCTACATATAAAGCTAACCTTCTACACTATACTGTTATTATGCAAACAGTTGGGTGCTCGTTAGTAAGTGTAAAAGGACCATGATTTCAGCTAGCTCTGTTTGTTCTGACGAGATTATGAAAATCTACTCTTACTAAGCTGTGAAGTTTCCGGAAAAACACTGGTACAGGTTTTTAACTTTTAGTGTCATGAAAGGTGACTACAGGATTACCTAAAGCGTATTAGCACACTTGGCACTAAGGCCATGTTTACGGAGAAGCGGCGCGTTGCGCAGCGCGTTGGGCGTTTCGTCGTACATTGCAGCAGTGGGCCGCGTCATCACTCGCACAAACACAATCATATGGTAATGTACGACGGACCACCCGACGCGCCGCGCAATGCGCCGCGTCTCCGTAATCGAGCACTAAGAGTGTTTTTAATATCGTTTGGATTTAATCAAGCATGCGGGATTACATTGCATGCAGGGCTGCTAACTGTAGTTTGTTTTTTAAATAACATAAACTAATACTTAACTGCGATCGCACCTGATGGTAAGCAGTGATACAATCGTTGACGGTGAAGCGCACTAGTTGATTAAGGCCAATTCACTCTAATTTCTTTAAAAAAAAAAACACTACTTAAAAAAAACACTGTGTTCATTTAAGTAAAATTTCAGTGAACGTGAACTTATTTTTTTAACTAGGGTGTGTAAGGAAGTACGTTAGTTCAGTTACACACCACCACTTAGGAACAACCTGTATTTTTGTAAGGTTCCATACCTCAAAAGGCAAAAACGGAACCCTTATATTATTACTTTGTTGTTCGTCTGTCTGTCTGGCTGACTATCTGTCTAGAGCCTTTATATTAGCAACGCGTGGAAGTATTGAGTTGATATTAAAATCAAATACCATATACTCAAGTCTGCAGTCCCTTGAAGCTGTGAAAAAATCAAACTACTAAGTTAACAAAAAAGAAAAGAGACGGGCGTTTATATGCCAAAAACATATATTTTGACACTCGGGAAGGGGAATCAAAAGTCATAGGGTACTTCCCGTTGATCCAGAATCCTGAAATTTGGCATAAAACAAAGTCTTATAGCGCAGGTTTAGGAATAAATCTGAAAACACACGACACACGTCACAAAAAAAAATTAATGCGCGAATCCGACTCATAATTACCTAGTTTTTTTTTACTTCTTTCTTTGTACTGCACCACTGAAAGGTAAAATATAACATAAAGCTCCTTCTCTTGGTCTTTATTCGGCTTTATATACGACAAAAAAGCCTCGATAAAAATGTTTCCTTTTCAGTATAAGAGATACTTTACATAATTAAAAGAAAATAAATTACTACTTCTTTAGAAAACCTTGGCGCCTTGACTTAAGACGACGAACACTAATTTATGTGTTGTACGTTAGCCACGTGTAATATTAACTAAGGAGTTTATTTTATTTCGAAGTATCTTTTGGTCAGATCAGAGGTCGGAGTAGGTAGATTGATTTTATATACTTGCGTCAAGATATTATAATATGGACATGCCATTTTATCCATAATGTGCGGGAAGTACCGGAAAAAGTTCCGGGATTGGAATTATGGACTAAAATAAAATAAAGCGTCATACTGTCAAGCGTCATTTCTAATTCAACAGTAAGGGACAAAATACGGTGTAACTATTCCAAGGTATTTTTGAATAAAATAAAATACTGATTTCTTTCACCATTAGCTAACACTGGCAGCGTAGATTAATATTATTAATACGTTTTTCACCTTAAACACAAATTCGTGCTTTTTTCAAAATTCCAGAGCAAATATCACAATAGATATGAAGTTCCGGTATTTTGGAGGCAAAAATCCTTAAAAAAAGGCCTTAAATCAATCTACCTACTCCGACCTCTGGAAATGATACTAAAATTCTCTATACGAGTAAGTATTGGGCAGGTCTCATAATCTCAACCTTGGAGCTTCCAAAAACATGCTTCTTCATATTCTTTCTCACCGTACTGGATTTATGGCTAATTCATTCACTATCTATTCTTTAAAACTGTGGAATATGCTTCCCCTTGACGTTAAAAAAGCTAAAAGTAAATTTTCCTTCAAGCGTAAAATTCGGAACTACTACTTGAAGTGCTCTCAACTTTAGTTCGGTCTTTGTCAGAATTGTCATATTTTAGTCCTATTAATAATTTGATAGTTCTTATTAGTTTATAATATTAGCATATACACGTATTTTATTATTATACGTAACTAATTTTAATGATATTATATTATATTTGAAAAATCTGTTATTTATTTATTGTGCACACCTAACAGTTTTGTCTTTTTAACACAAAGGTTGACTGGTAGAGAATGCCTTGTTGCAAGTCTGCCTATGTACCACTATTGTACATAAAGATTAAATAAATAAATAAAGGCATATGTGACGGCTTACAGCCGAAGTGCTGTTAAACCTAGTTTTAGCCGGCTACTACTAAGTGCAGCCTATCATGTAAACTTAGGTGTATCCTACTTATCTTCGATTAGACCAAGGTTAAGCCTTCATCATTGCTGCTAAAAATAGGTGCAGCTACCACTGGTGTATTGGCTGCTCCTAGATCTAGTTGCTAGCTGCACCTAGCTGTAGCTGGCTACACCTAGTCTACACACTTCGGCTATTAGCTGTAACATATTATATTTATAGGGTGACTGGTAATTAGTGAACGATACTTAAACAAGTGATTGTAGTCATGATAACACACAACTTTTACTATAGGACCAAACCTAAAATCACGATAAAAAATCTGCTGGGCAGTTTACAGAGTACATTTGTGTTCACTTAACTGGTCAAAATGTACTGAACTTGGGTGATGTTTTTCGCGATTTCAGATTTGTTCCCATAGGAACATGAAATCGCGAAACAACAAACACAACTTTTACTATGGTAAAAGTTGTGTCTGTTGTTAAGTATCGTTCACTAATTACCAGTCACCCTATATATATATAATAAGAGAAACTAACTGACTAATAAATCAATGTACAGCTGAAGGGCCCACCTCTCAATAGCTATGCATGTTATATCGTTGGATAGGTATTTTCAATATGAATGAAAGTTACTATGGCACCAAGTTCGTTTTGCCAATAATCAAGTATTAATAGTATGCGGCAAACAAATTGACCCATAAACAGCATGCAGTGCGACGTGCAATTGCGCATAATATTTTTGTAGAGTAAATACTCGTTTGTTAAATCTAGACAAGCATGCTCCTTTGTTCATTGATAGTGATGCAACGCGAACTTATCAAATAAAAAAAATCGGTGTGTCATAAGTACTTGCTATTAGGTAGGTTGACGAAGCCATTCGTGTTTAAATTGATGTTTTTGAAGCTTAAAAGTGTAAGAGAACTAATTTTCCAACCACGACACACGCAATGAAACGTATTCTTCAAAATTATGCCAATTTACTGTATACGTTCACACAAACAAAAATATTAAATACGATTTCATTCTTGTAATTAACCCTCTCATGCTAGAGCGTCCCAAAAAGGCGTCAAAACGAAAACAACATATTGTTTTGCTCTGACAAAATTGTTTAATTAAATAAATGTTTCATATTAATTCGTTTAGGGGACACAGCTGTGAGCTGGTTAACGAACTGGCTTAATCCAGAATCGGGTCAAGCACGAACGGCTGAGATACAGGGGCGTTGCTTATTTCCGTACCGTCTTAATATGCCGACGCCCGTACACCTTGGGTTTATGGTGCGATGGATGAGATTTGCTCTGCATTTATTTTGTTACTTTGTACGGCCAAATAAATATGCTCCTTCAGTTGCCAAATGCGTTCTAGGACCACAGTTTACCTTTTGAAAAGTCGACCCAGAAGTTGGCCGAAGCTAACTAAGGACAACCGTATCTGTAGGTTTGCAAAAGGAAAACATGAATGTGGTTTTAGTCTGACAGACTCTCCCAAAAAAAAAGATTCATTCAATCTTTTTATTTCACATAATTCTAAGCCTATGTGAAATAAAAAAAAATGAATTTGACTTGAACACATGGTCATTTTCTATAGAGTAAAACGGGAAAAAAACTCCATGGTTACTCTTTTAAAATAGGATTTTTTACTAAACTTCCATTTTACAATATTAATAGGTACTTATGAACAGTATAGTTCAGTCATTATTGTATCCGAAAATAATAATAAGTAATAGTTAGGTAATGGCTTAATAGCCAAGAGCCTCGACCAACACCTTAGGAGGCTTGCGTTAGGCAACTGGATCAAAGGCTTGATTTAGAAAGCGGTACTCCTAGACACGGCTCATACTATTAGGAGGTTCCTTTCTCTGGAGCCAAGACCGCTGGTAGCTTGGACCCTGTTCCCGATACCTGTTGGATAACATTTTTTAATTTATTAATGTTGTTTTTGTGTTGTATTCATCATCTTACTGCCATTGTTCCGTTTTATTTGGCGTCAGCGCAATTCGTTTTTTTCTCCCATTCTATCCTATAACGCTATCACTAACTCCCTTTTCCTTCATATCCCTTCTTACACAATCCATCCATCTTTTATTTGGTCTCCCTATCCCTCTCCATCCATCCACATGAAAACTCATAACTCATTTAGTAACATGCGTTTCATCCCTCCTTTCCACGTGACCATACCAAGACAAATGATTCGCTTTCAACTTTTCAGTCACTGGTTTCAAACTTCCCCTAGCATACTTATTTCCCACTTTATCCGTTCTCGTCACACCGCACATCCATCTTAACATTCTCATCTCTGCTAAGTACAATCTTTTTTTTATCCATCATTTTCACAACCCAACATCCAGATCCTTAGGGCCTGTTTATGGAGACGCGGCGCGTTGCGTGTCACGTAGGGCGGTCCATCGTAAATTGCCATATGTTTGTGTTTGCGCATGCGATAACGCGGCCCGCTGCTGCAATGTACGACAAACGCCCAACGCGCCGCGTCTCCATAAACACGGCCTTACAGTATAACAGCCCTTATCACTGACTTTTAGATTTTATGCTTTGAAATATTAAAAAAAAATATAATTTATATGTGAATAATAATTAATTAATAAACGGAATAATAATAAAAAAGTGGGTTCACATTTTCAATGCATCTTCCTGTAACTCGCTTCTAACTCTTTCTTTAACCCTCACACAGCGACCATTTGGCCCCAAGGTGGAGCAAGTCACGGGTTAAAATTAGGATGAAAAAGGTCCCCAGTAACGCATGACCGGAGTAAAGATGATTTGCAAACCAAAGTTTTATGATTTCCAAGTTGCCAACGTCAATTTAAGATTACAAAGGCTTTTGGGGTCGAGTTTAATACTAGTGGTGAAATCGGAGGGGTTTTATGAAAACCTTTTTTCTCCTTAAGATTTTTTTCTTGAGGGTAACACTTTTAATAAAAGTGTTATTAGATTTTGGAGCGGTTCGTAAATATTTTGAAGTATATTTTGTGAGATTTCGCAGTGAATATAATATCTATAAATTGAGTACGTTAATATAATTTTTTTCCGTTGTAGTTGAAATTTAATATTTGTGCAATATATTTTATATGAATGAAATGGTAATAAATATGTTAGCTTTATTTTATTTCGAGCTTAGAGATTTATAACATTAATCCATCGATATATATGTACTACGCACTAGATTAGGCATGCCGTACATTCACTTTGCCTGACTTACATGTAATGCATGCCGCACAACTTGACTTGATGACATTAGTGCAATTTTGCAGTATATAAGCGCTAAAGTTTTAAAAGTTTTGTTAGACGTCATAATGACAATTTAGCGCTGCAGCGAACTTTTGTTTTAACGTTTCAGTATTGTGACAAATAGTTTCCATGAACGGGCTTGTCTATCACTTAGAATATAAGTCGATGCATTAATCATTATTCATTTGATCATAAAGATGAAAGTTTATGAGAATGTATGTGCACGTTTGTAACTTATTCACGCTTAAACGGCTTTCAATTTCGACCAAACGCACACACACACAGATTAAACACAGATATATCATGTGCTGGAATTGCACACAGGAGTAGATTTACTATCCTGAGAGTATGTTCCAATGGGAAAATTTTCTACGTTGCCTTCAAATTAGCCGCAAAGTGCTAGTGATTCCATAAAAATAAAAAAATTGCGAATGTCACGCTACAACGGCGCTGCGGCCGCGGGTCCTTTATTTATATGTCCTTTCGGAGCGGGCACGCTCAGTGTACGCGTACTCTTTATTTTTTTTTTATTTTTTTCTATGTGTTTGTAACCGTTGTGATGTGTCTGTCTTGAATTTTAACGTAATATAACCCGTAATATTTAATGTATTGGGTTGAATTTCAATGGTAGTTTCTTATTAGGAAGATAACAAGACGTATAACAAGGGTCGTCCAAATACATCATGACCAACAGACTGATGCTAAGTGTTTACGATGTTATATTATGCTCTGTTTAAACTGGCACACCTATTGTCTTTCTAGTGTCTCTAATTACAGTATTCAAAAAGTTAAGGAATAAAACACTGTCGATATATGTATAACTAGCAGTAAAATTGACATAGTCCGAAGAATGACCAAACTTAAGTGGCTCTGGGCAGGGCACATTGCCCGCGTATTGGATGATCGATGGGGCTGAAAGATTCTGGAGTGGCAACCACGTACCGGAGGACGCAGCGTTGGAAGGCGTCCCACAAGATGGACCGATGACTTGGTGAGAGTCGCGGGAGTTATATAGGGTAACTGGTAATTAGTGAACGATACTGATACACGTAATTGTAGTCATGATAACAAACAACTTTTACTATGGGACCAAACCTGAAAACGCGCGAAAAAATCAGTACATTTTGACCAGTTAGGCGAACACAAATGTATTGACCAGCAGATTTTTTTTGGCGATTTCAGGTTTGGCCTTATATTAAAAGTTGTTTGTTATCATGACTACAATCACGTGTTTAAGTATCGTTCACTAATTACCAGTCACCCTATATAGATGCGAGACACACCGAACCGTCCATTGTAGTGATATTTTGGGAAGCCTATGTCCAACTGAGTGGACGTCCTTCAGCTGAAATGATGATGATAATAAACTAAAAGCAACGCCATCTGATAAGGAAGGTGATGCCAAAACGCACATTACATGGAGAAGATTCGCTCAAACGCGGTGTTTTGGTGTAACATTTTAGACCCACGGCTGTATCAAGTTTTCACAAACACCGTACCATTTGAAAAGTCTCACCAGCCCATTTGTGACTGCAGTACTCCAGACACGATCGGATCTGTGCTTTGTTTAAATTAGAAGCTATCCTGGTGTGACAAAACCATTACAAGGGTTTTTTTTATGGTAGGTAAAATCATCCAATGACATCCCCCGCCGTTGGGCGGAGCGGGAGATAGTGTCAGACTCTTACTGACTAAAAACCTACCCCGTTCCTTCTTTGTCTATCATACCAGGGCCGAGCCTTCCTTTCGAAGCCGACTCTTGACCCCAATAGGCTTCGACCCTGCCTGCCTGCAGCTAGCAGGCTGGTCCTCTACGGTTTTCTGACAGCACCTTGAAGCGCGCAGGAACAGTACGCGCCGTCGACGACTTGGGCTCGGTCCAGTCGGTTACCAGATGCCTTTGCCTGATGCGATCGGCCTCTTCCTTTGCTAGCATTACTGCTTCGCAGAAGGAGACGAACGCCTGCCATCCCTGCTCACTCTGGACCATGGCCTGTACCAAGGCTCGGCGAGAGAGATCGCTGCCGCCAATCGCCCCCAAGAGGACACGGCGATGCTCTGCCCACCATTATATAAATAAGTCAAAGCCAGCAATTGAAAAGTTGAATACTTCCCATCTCGAGCTTGAGGGTTCGAAAACTGCAATTTTCGTAACGGAACATCTGAGTCCGGCCAATAAGGCACTACATACAGCTACGCGTCTTAAAGCTAAAGAAAAAGGATATCGTTATGTCTGGGTCAGAGGAGGACGTATCTATGTTAAAAAGTCGGATGATTCTGACACTAAAATTATAAGGGACATGGACTCGCTATACTCAATAGTTTAATGTACAACTTTCGAACAAGCTGTTATCATGGTTAGTTTTAATTAAATTCGCTACCTTTAATGTTTATTATCAGAATACACGTGGATTACGCTCTAAGACTCAGGAATTTTATTGTAACTTAGTTTGTTCGAATTTTGATGCATTAGTGTTAACAGAAACTTGGCTCAACAATTGTATTCTTACCAGTGAACTATTCGATCAAAGGTACAAAGTTTTTAGGCGAGACCGAGAAACATCTGGTTTTCATGCTAAAAAGGAGGGAGGTGGTGTCTTGGTTGCTATATCTAAGAAGTACGCTGCCGACAGACAATGTTCTTGGGAGAGTGGGTGCGAGGACTTGTGGGTTACTGTGAGTGTTGCCCCAGGTTTCAAAATAGCTATTTGTGCTCTTTATTTACCTCCTCCTGTGCAACATTCTATTTTGGAGCACTTTTTGGATAGTTACAATGCTGTAGCAGAAAGAAATGATTACTATACCATTCTCATTGGTGATTTCAATATGAGCAATATCGACTGGAATCGAACAGTTAGCAGCGACGATACTCACATTAGCCCTACTTTCTCAAAGACTAATTCTAAACTAAATCAGTCACTTCTAGACTTTATTCATATAAATAACCTCAAACAGTGTAACAATGTTTGTAATATTAAAAATAGAATTCTGGACTTGGTTCTTGTAGACCTGCACGAATGGAAGGTGACTGAAGCGCCCAATAGTCTGACAAAGATTGATCCTTATCATCCCCCTCTAGAAATTTCCTTACACCTAAGAGTAAACCATTATTTAAAACCGGAACCTAACATCAGATTAAACTTTAAAAAAGCTAACTACTCAAATATTTAATCAGAACTTGAAAATATCGACTGGTATTCATTACTCTCTGACACCGACGACCCCAGTGTAATGTAAGAACGTTTCTATTCTGTACTCCATCAGGTTATAGAACGGTTTGTACCATCGACCACAGTTAAAAGTAATACGCGTCCACCATGGTATACAAAAAAGCTGGTAAGACTGCTACGAGAAAAAGATAATCTAAGAAGAAGATTTAACACATACAAAAATCCCATGGATAAGATATCCTTTCGTTGGTGTAGTAAGTGTTGTGACAGATTGGCAAAGGAATGTTACAACTCCTATATAAGAAACATAGAACAGAAAATTGCAACAAATCCCAGATATTTTTGGTCTTTCATAAAGTCCAAACGAGGTGGTGCTAATTCTTATCCGGCCTCAATGTCAAATGGCGTCACTAAAACTTGTAATGGTAACGATATGTGCAATATGTTTGCAAACTACTTTTCTTCAGTGTACAGCCCAGATAAAAATGCATGTAATATGGCTCAAAATTCTCCTTTCTTTGAAAAACTATCTAAAGGCTCCGACAGTTTTTCCTTGATCCAAATAACAAAAGACAAAATAGTTGAACAACTAAAAAAATTGGATATATCCAAGGGTCCTGGCAGTGATGAAATCCCACCTAGCTTTATTGTAACTTGCGCTGATCAACTGGCAACCCCCCTTTTCCTGATTTTTAACAAATCACTTAACGTTGGAATTTTCCCTAAACAATGGAAGCAGGCCAAGATGGTTCCGATACACAAATCGGGTGCTGAGGATTCGGTTGATAACTATCGTCCTATTTCGATCCTTCCGACATTTGCTAAGGTATTTGAAGCAATGGTATGTCCAGATATACAGAACTATTTTAAAAAATATCTTTCTGAACACCAGCATGGCTTTACTGTTGGGCGTTCTACCTGTAGTAATCTTGTGACATTTGTTGAAAGAGTTGCAGCCTCGCTTGACTCTAACCAGCAGGTTGACGCCGTATACACGGATTTTAGCAAGGCTTTTGATATAGTTTCTCACGGTGTGATTATTCAAAAGCTTGCTGCGTACGGTTTTGCTGGGTCTCTCCTCAAATGGCTTCACTCTTACTTAACGGGTAGATCATTTTACGTCGTCGCAAATGGTTATAAATCCGAAACCCTGATTATAACCTCTGGGGTTCCACAGGGCTCTCACCTTGGTCCTATATTATTTGTTATTTTCGTAAACGACCTTCCCCAGTTCTTTATTTACTCCACACCATTTTTGTTCGCCGATGATTTGAAATTAGTCCGCGTCATAAATTCTCAAGCCGATTCCATATTACTCCAAGATGACTTGAACCGGCTAATGAACTGGTGCGAAGATAATGATATGCATCTTAACGTAAAGAAGTGCTCCCAAATAACGTTTACACGGAAGCCCAACTTTCATCAATTTCAATTATCATATGAATGGCACATGCCTAAACAAAGTTGATGTGATCAGAGACTTAGGGATCCTTCTTGATCGTAAGTTTACATTTATTCCCCATTTGGAAAATATTATCAAAAAAGCTTCAAAGACTCTTGGCTTTGTACTACGCAATGCAAAATGCTTTCGCAAGCCTCAAACCAAAATTTATTTATTTAACTCCCTCGTTCGTACCATCCTGGAGTATTGCTCAGTTGTGTGGCGCCCCCACTATGCAACACATAGTCTTAGATTGGAGCGCATTCAATAAAGATTTTTGAACCATCTTGCCTACTCGACGAAAATAGCAAAAAAGGTTCCAAGCTATAGAAAACGGCTACAGGAATTCAAGATGATTTCTCTTGAAGAACGCAGAAACAAGAACGATCTCATCTTCTTATTTAAAGTCCTTCAAAGTAAAATAGACTGTCCCCAGTTATTGTGTAAATTTAATTTTAACCTACCTCACAACTATCCGCGCCATCCAATCAAATTACTACGTCCCCCATTCCGAAAAACTGTCTCAGGGTCGAACTCCCCTATCCCAAGACTTTGCAGACTTCTTAATAATTGCGATGTAAGTTTAGATATATTTTTTTCCACATCTATTCAAAATTTCAAGCGCCAAGTCCACTTAAAATGACTAACTACTAACACCAAATCTGTAATTACATAGCTCTATATATTAAGTGTTTTATCTGCACCATTATTATAATTTTTTTTTCTCTGTTGTTTATGCATGCTGTGTCTATCGTTTTATATTGTACACTTGGTTTATATAAAAGCTGTATTATTCTGAATGTATAGTGTAACAATTGTTGATAGGCCAATAAATAAAATAAATAAATAAAATAAAATAAATAAATAAATTACATAGGGTGATACAATGGACAGTCTTATCGCAAAAAATTGTATTTTTAAGACAATTTTGAATGCATTTGAAATCTATACAATAACATACTCGTACCAAACAATGCCTCCTTTATTCACCCAAAAACAATTCTGATAAACTTTTCGTTCATTAAATCAGCGTAAGTAATTAAAATAATCAGTGAAATGGAAAACATTTTACGTTCCATTACCGTATAACGAGACTCAAATGCACGGAATGTAATGAACGCGGTCAAGCGTGAGTGGGAGTTTTAGAATCGTGTTCTGCACAAACAATAATTAATATTTCCACAAAAAAAAATAGTAGTCTTTATTTCAATTTATGTTAATTCTGTTTTTTGTTTAATGATTAAAGAAACATATGTTTGCTGTGACTAGGATTTATATTTAAAAAATATAAATCCTAGTCACATATATAATAGCTTCTGCTAGCTGTTTCGCCCGTGTAAAAGTCGATTTAACCCCTCAGGGATGGAGTTTCGTAAAATCCGTTCTACCAAAAAACCTACGTTAAGCCTACCTGCTAAATTTTAAGTTTGTAGGTGATATAGTTTCTGAAATTTTGCGATCAACAATGAGTGGTATATCGCTTTTATATTTATACATTTTTTTAATTCTAACCCATAAAAAAAAAAACAATCCATCCTTATAATAGAAGGAGATGTAAAAGATGTTTAAGAATTTTACTAAAGTAAAACACAGTTTATATTAAAACATCATAATATATTATAAAATTCTAGCTTCTGTCAGCTTCGCCCGAACTGTAAATCGGTTTACACCCTTTGGGGTGGAGATTCGTAAATACCATTCTTAACGGCCACCGTAGGCGCGGGCTTGCGGACGGCGTGCAATGGGTAGCACGCTGTCCGATCGGGATCCCTTCTTTTCGCATAATGTTCTTTGTCCTAATATACTTCGTCATAACGATTTTGGCACAATTTGTTTTGGCATAATAATACTTCGGCATAATTTTTTTAGGCATACATTTTATGTTGGCATAATCATCTTAAAGACTAATTTGTTTTGTCATAAATTTGATTCGCATAACGTTAGTAGGCCTAATGACTATTAGCATAACGTTAGTAGGCCTAATGACTACTAGCATAATAATATTTAGGCATACAATTAATTTAACAAAAACAATTTTCATTCAAATGATTTATTATGCGCAACATTATGTAACTTAAACGATTTTTCAATCGCGAGATAACTTTTATTTGAAGAATATATTAGATGTTTTGACAGTTTTTGTATAAAAAAATATGTCAAACTTCTATTATGAGAAATAAATATGGCGGTTATTCCTTAGATAGAAGTTAACTGATTGAAACAGTGGTCCTTAATTATGTATAATTATTTATTTTAGGTGTATAATTTTAACAATTGCTTGTAAATATGCTAGTTTAGAAGTATACTCATCTTTTTTACTAATAATTTTTTCAATTCTTTTGGTTTTGTCCGTGTATTTCTTCTTTTTTTTTGGTATGAGTGATTTTCCTACATCCAGTTTATCTATTTCAATGGTTTGATGTTTTATTTCTTGAACGATCTTTTTTGCCAAAAAATAAAATCCAGGATGGTGTTTTCCCACAAAATGTGCAAATCTATTGTGCCATGCCTCTGCATGATTTAGTGTCCTAGGTATATTTTTCTTTTCTAGTAGATACGTACTCCAGACTTTGGGTGGAAATGATGGTGGTGAACTTGTAGTGCCCCATACATAATTCTGATTAAACCAATTTGCTATAGTTTCTGCAACAATTAAATAATATTGTTCGTTAAAAATTTAATGTGCTGTGCAACAAAAGTTAGTGACAGAACCGAATTGCTGCAAAACCGACTCCACGTAGTCTTGTTTGTCCTACCCCTAGAGTGTAATTTAAAATCGCGTAGGCGCGTAGCGGCGAGGCGGCCCGCGGGCTGAGGAGCAGGCGGCTGCGAGCGAGCCGCTGTGGCTGAGGCAGGCGCGCGAAGCCGGCCAACAAGCCGAAGCCGAGCACGCGCATGCTGCATGCTTGCGTGCATGCTGCATGCTTGCTTGTTTGTTGCATACCTGCTTGCATGCTTGCCTGCATGCTGTATGCTTGCTTGCATGCTGTATGCTTGCTTGTGTTCATATTTAAACAATATTATTTTTAGTTTATGCGAAACCTGAATATAGTTTGTTCAGAATCAGTAACTGAATCGATCCCAATAGTTTTTACACCATGTTATATTTTTCCCAAAAATAATTAAAATGGTCACAAGTTTGACACCACCGACACTAAGTACACTACAGGTACTTAGTGTCGATGGTGCAAAACAACCGCTCAGTCGCCTCGATGATCCGGTGACCATGTATATTTGCTGACATAACAAGCTTACAACTCTGTGATTTTTCATCAACAGTTATCAAATTTTGTACATAGAATCTTTACATAAAAATACACATGTGTTTCAGGTTTCGCATGTATTAAAAATAAGGTTAAATAGATTACATATTCAACCTACTTTTGGGTCCTCGACAGTTAAATAAAGAGCAATACTATGAACCAAAAGTGTATCCAGCTGCAAGACCTTGAACCTAGTTCAATCAATACAAATATTATTTTTATATCATCCGCGAGTAACATTAGCTAAGTAAGGCTTCAAATTAATGACATCAACTCTCCTTGTTTCAGGTAAATGGGCAACTCATATTAATTAAGAACTCTGGACTTAGGTAAGTTATAATAGTATCTACAAAAATTATGCAGAACTCTATCACTGTACACTTTATTCGTATTTCTGAGCGAGAAAAGCATTATTAAACAGGTTTTAAACGTATTTTACTTTTGTTTAAAGAACCCTAAATCTATCTGGCCCTTTATCAGTGAATTATTCAAGGTGGAAAATTGGAGATTTGCTAAAAGATCGTCGAAAATAAATAGGGTAGTCGATTTTATACGAAACAGGGGCTCTGTTGATTATCTCAACATCCAACTGATTTGAATTATCAAAGAGCTCTCGAATTAAGAGACCTGTTTAGTATGAATTCGACAAACTATTAGGTAAGTAGGTAAAATCATACAATGACATCTCCCACCCTTGGGCAGAGCCGAAGATAGTGTCAGACTTTTACTTCTTAAAAATCCCATCCCGATCCTTCGTTGCCTTTCATGCCAAGGCCGAGCCTTTCTTTCAGAAGCAGGCCCTTGACCCCAGTAGGCTTTGACACTGCTGGGACCCTACGGTTTACTGACAACTCCTTGAGGCGCGTGTGAAACGATTCGCGCCGTCGACGACATGGGCTCGGTCAAGCGCTAAGTTATCAACAGTAAAATAAAAAAATACCGGTAGGTCGGACGGCGAGCTATCCATTGCTTACCGTCCGCAAGCCCGCGCCTGTGGTGACCGGAAACAGGGATCGGAATTCCGGCAGCGGCTGGGGCGTAAGGCCTTCTTCTTTGCTATCATTACTGCTTCGCAGAAGGAGGCGACCGCCTGCTACTCCTCCTCGATTCGGAACATGGCCTGGGCACGACGCGAGAGATCGCTACCGCCGATTGCCCCCACGAGGACACGGCGTTACTCTGCACAATCTGGGCACACTTCTACCGTGTGCTCCACCGTATCCTCCGGGCGGTTCACACAGTGGTGACACTCGGGACATTTGAGGCATGAAAATTTTCAATGCAGTTCATAATCTGAATAGCGTTTTCATAATTATTCAGCTTCGAGTCTAACTGACTCATGCCTTTGTATTTTGTGATTATATTATTTACGATACCATCTCAAAAGAGTTATTTTTAGGGTTCCTTACCCAAAAGTTAAAAACGGGACCCTATTACTAAAATTTCACTGCCCATCTGTAATTTGCCTGCTGCGGTCTTCCCATCCGATTGTAATTTGGGCTTCTTCAAGGCTAGAGTTAGTAGACTCTTAGTAAACTAGTGCACCTCACCATCAACGATTGCATCACTGCGTACCTACCATCAGGTGGGATCGCAGTTAAGCACTAGTTTATATGAAATAAAATAAAAAATTAAACATGATAGCCAGATAATTATTCACAGATGATGTATTTCTATAGCCCCTATAACAACAAGTACTGAAATCCTAAATAAAGGTTATAATAATAATAAATACTTTATTTAAGACCTTGGTGTCCAATTTTTCAGTAACAATGTTCTTATAGACTAGTGTTAGTAATACTTAAAACTACCCACAACAAAACATGTAACAAGAACAATAATCACTACTGCACCATTCCATGACAAATGGCGGAACAGTGACTGATGTAACCACAGTCCAGCCGACTAGCGATCATCCTTAGAATGCTGTTGGAGCTGCCCTGCACTCTACGCACCAGGGATGCGCATCTTTTACGCATCATAGCGTAAAAACAATCCATGTATATATAGTGGTACAGAACCCTTCGTGCGCGAGTCCGACTCTCACTTGACCGATTTTCTACAACATAGCTTATCTTATTCATACTCCGTGGCAATTGAAATTTGAAGACCATCTCATTTTACGAGTTTAGATTAAGCCCTGATCAGTATTAAACAGTTTCCTTGATAATATTATGAAGCAGGAGGTCTTATTGGATCATCTTTTACGTGCGCCAATATCGAGGAGTGAAGGTAATGAATAAAAATTTATAATCTGACAAACTGTAGCTTGCATAGCAATTATTAGGATATCAGGTTAGTGTTCCATAATGTTCTACGCGGAGATGTTTGCACGCATGAGATGGACAATCATGGACATCTTCACACCCCAGCCGAGTCTCCGAACCCGACTAGCCACCGTAGGTGTAGGCTTCCGGATGACGAGCAATGGGATGCTTATCTCGCCGTTTGACCGTCCGGATTTGTTTAATGTTGATAGATTCCCGCTTGACTGCTATCTCACCTGATAGAAAGCGACGATGCGGTTGACGATGGAGCGCACTCACCTAGAAGCCAGTAACCATCCAGAACAATCGCAAGTCGTTGAAGGCACGTGGTATTCCACGCACTCCTCAAAGAGATATCAGCAAAACAGTGGTAGTAGCAGGGCCAAAGCCTACTAGGATCATGAGACGACATAAAATAAAAGTTGAAAGATCAATCATGGCCCTAGAACGACAAGGCAACCTATGCACAATCAGGGCTCAAAAGTGCAGTTGCACTCTACCGACACTAAAGTATGTAAAATTTCTTTGTAAAAGAGGGTCAATGGATCATGACCGATTTAGTTTGTAGCATATAATCTAAAATATTGAATAAACTAGTTGCAGAACACTGGACTTCTACTACAAAGAAATTTTAGACAGTTTAGCATTGTTAGAGTGTAACTGCACTTTTGACACCTGACCGTACCTTCATAGTTGTCGTTTTAGTTAGGCCTGGAGCGGCAGTCATTAGATAGCCATAATTTCCTACCTTAAAAAGTAGATACATACATATCTACGACTATTTTCATAGTTTTCCAATTTTGTTTGTTCATACTACTAAAAATAAGTTTGTTGACAGAAACAAACGTGGAGATGACGTAAGGGCTATGCCATAATAGCACGGTGGAACGCCGTAGCCGAGCGAAGTGCGTAGTAGAATACTACGCTACTCTACTGAACTTGAAGATATAGTATTCTTAGAAGATCTTGAAAATAATATGCTCAAGTTCAATTGTGGTGAACTAGCTACTAACAACGGCTTCTACGCGTGGTAGGGGAAAATCATCCTAAGGGAACATACTCCCTGAAGTGACTAGTTGGTCTAGTGGCTAGTACCCCTGACTGCTATGCTGGAGGTCGTGAGTTCGATTTCCACCCAGGACAAATGTTTGTGCGATGAGCACGATCATTTGTTCTGTGTCTGGGTGTAATTTATCTCTAATACGTATGTATGTATTTAGAGATATATAAGTATGTTTATCAGTTGTCTAGTAGTCATAACACAAGCTCTGCTTAGTTTGGGGCTAGACGGCACTGTGTGATAGTTGTGAAATATTATTATTATACTCCCTTAATTGTTCCATGTGCCATTTCAAGACATAGTCTACCACCGTCCCAAATTGATTGAGACAATTAGCCTTCAGCGTTCTTCCCGCCTGAACCGATAAATATAATAAATTACGGTGTGTGCGAGCACTTGCCCTTTTCCACATTAGTGCAGTAAACAGTAAATTGTGTGCCTTAAAGCGGTAGAGCTAACAGCGGACTTTTGAGTAAGTGTATTGAAAAATTAATAACGAAACATTCAGTCAATTTAATTAAATCGAAATATTATTAAAGGATTAATTATAATAGGTGGATTAATACCTATATGTAGTATTAACACCATTCACTTATACCACTCCAATTACTACGTAATTATACCTGTTAATCCATTGAATCCCAACTACGGAATGTTCCGTAGCTGGTAATGATGGCAGAACCGACTACATATTATTACGTAAGTATTCACCACAGATAATGAAGTAAGCACCCTAGATAAAATAAATGCTAATGGTGCGTAGGAACATATATGTGCTTTGAGCCAGTAAAATTCAGACGCCCTTACGCTCCACTCTAGAGCGGAAGAAATCATTAGGTAATTTCCAACCTAAAAAAAAACGAACCCATGCTTCAAAAAGGACACTTGGAACCATGAAACATCTGTATACCAGTTTTCAATGAAAATATTTTTTTCATAGCAAGCTTTTGTAGCGCGGTATATACTTATAAAATTACTACTCATCAAGACCACTCCAAAATGTTCAAACACGATGTGGTTATCTTATTGCGCTTATTACCGAGTTTCTATGGCCATCTTCCAATTCCATCATCAGACCCTGGTTACCATCTAGCACCTAAATACTCGTCAATACAAATCAAACGAGCCCAAACTCGAAGGGGATGTGTCGTTAACGAACGAGTTCCTATGGGCACTTTGCAGCTCCATCATCAGATCAGCTCCATGTCATCATAATATTGCATTGTCACGCGATTTACACATGTCTACAAAATTTCAGCTCAATCGGTAACCGAGAAGTGGATCAAATTTAATTTGCAAGATTTGATCCCAGACAAACATCGGTCAGGTGAAACTAAATAGGCCATAAACCCAGTAAGCGCAGCTGGGGCCCCCACACCACCCATTAAACTAGGGGCCCCTCATAAAGAGCCCCTGGAATCTCCCATTAAACCCCATGTAATGCCTATGGCCTGTGATCTACTAGCAAGACTATCTCAACAAACTTTATAAGGCATTAACTTGACAATTTACCGTTGAACAACTTTCAAGTTGATGACTCTTAAATCTTGCGACACCAGTAAAAGCTTTTGGAATCAGAACTAATCACACTTCACATTCATATTATAAAGGCGAAAATTTATGTACTTAAATGTTTGTTAGACCTTTACTCTTAAACGACTGAACGGACTTAGATGAATTTTGGTGCACTAGTAGAGCATGTTCGGATACATGACAATAAATATTTTTGTGTCTTTATTGAATTATGATTATACTACAGTTTAGTAATTACATTGTCGCTCACTATAGGCCTCATCTTAAAGTCACCCAAAAGGCAAAGGACATAGGAAACACATTCATAAAGTGTGTCTGTGTATATACACCCCTATTATTTAATTAGTGCACAAAAAAATGGGGCTCAATCAGTACCCGCTACTGATCATATTTGTGTAGTCAAAAGTACAAAAAACGAAATCCCAAAATTGTCCGCGAAAATTTGTCATTATTGGTAAATTCATAATTGAATCATCTTTCATAACAACTACTACTAGAAAATACTAAGCGTTTCCATTTTTATTGACATTATTTCATTCATAAACAATAACCTGTACAATGTTTCCATAAATTGTGAGTGAGTGATTTTGGGATATAAAAAAACGCTCTTAACTTTGCTGTTTATGAATATTATGCATTGAGACTTTACTTAAATAATAACAAGAACTTTTCTAATAAGCCCTTTTTTATTGTAGGTAAAATCATCCAATGACAAATCCCGCCCTTGGGCGGAGCGGGAAGTAGTGTCAGACTCTTACTGACTAAAAACCTACCCCGTTCCTTCGTTGCCTATCGTACCGGGCCGGGTATTCCTTTCGGAAGCTGACCCATGACCCCAGCAGGCTTCGACCCTGCCTGCCTGTAGCAGGCTGGGCCTCTACGGTTTGCTGACAGCTCCTTGAGGCGCGTGGACACAGTAGCCGTCGACGACTTGGGCTCGGTCTGGTCGGTTACCGGACGATCGGACAGCGTGCTACTCATTGCACGCCGTCCGCAAGCCCGCGCCTACGGTGGCCAGAACTCGGTATCAAAATTCGGCCTCCTCCTTTGCTAGCATTACTGCTTCGCAGAAGAAGGCGACCACCTGCCATCTCTCCTCACTACGGACCATGGCCTGAACCAAGGCCCGGCGATCTAATAAGCCCTTTAAGTATTTGCCATAATTAAAAAATAGTGGTGTATTTGTTCCTTCTTCACGCTCGAACGGCTGATAACAGATAGGTTGACCATGTTCGGAAAAAGCACAAAGAAGACGTTAATTCAGGAGATGGTCCCTTGGTACAATTTTGTACTATCACGCGAACGAAGCCTCTGGCAGCAGCTAATTATTTTCTATATAGCTTAATGTCTGGATAATCCTCGATTAGTATGAAAACGACCGACGTAAGTAAATAACTCTATCATTTGCTTCAAATGACAAACAAGGATCTTTTGTATTTCTTGTCTTACTCCTTAATACTAGGTCGATGAATTTATTAGAGCACAAATCTGAATCAAGTTCAGTGGCAATTTAACCTTTTAGCAGATAGATAAATGAGCCATATTACTAGGTAATACTCTCATAATATCTCACCGTCTACTTACAATTCATGGCGCTAAGTCCCCTCTTTGGAGAGTGGCTGGAGAGACGTCACAGTGTCTTGACTTCCACGGTGACGGGCCTGATTTCAGTGGCCCACGCGCTAGAAGCGAGTCACCTATCTTCCGCTGTTTTGATGTCACCCTGCGACTCCATACATTCAAGGCAGGACACGCCGTAATCATGGCGGTAAGTGCCCTCTTCGAGGCGTACTGCGTCCTCACCTTCCGCATGATCCAGGTTCTCACCGAAAACGTTCAGTTCAAGAAGTTCCTGCATAGGATTTGTGCGAAAGCGACGCCGGTGTCACCACTGTGTGGACCGCCCGGAGGGTACTGTGGAGCACATGGTGTGCCCCGCTTGTCCAGAGCAGTCCTCGTGGGGGCGATGGGTGGCGGCAATCTCTCGCACCGGGCCTTTGTACAGGCCATGGTCCAAAGTGAGGAGGAGTGGCAGGTGGTCGCCTCCTTCTGTGAAGCAATAATGCTAGCAAGGAGGAGGCCGCACGCATGAGGCAACGGCGCTCACGCCCCAACTACCGCCGGGATTCCGATCCCGGCAGAAGATGTCATTGGATGGTTTCATAACTTAAAAAAGGGGGTCAGCAGGGTCGAAGCCTACTGGGGCCAGGGTCGGTTTCTGAAAGGAAGATTTGAAAGACAACAAAGGAAGAAGAAGATTTGAAAAAAAAGTCTGACACTATCTCCCGCCCCGCCCAAAGGAAAAAAATACGTTCAAGGCAACTCTTGCGGCGGCCAGGGTGTGACGATTTCATCTTACTCACACTTTCCACCATCTCCTTCACTCGCATTAAGCGCTTTTAGATCTAAGTGACTTTAATATCAACAAACATTAGCATCAACATTAATTTTCGAACATCGATACTATCCATAAATAAACGTTAAAGCCGGTTACAAAGGCGCTTCGCAGAATTACGGTGTAAACACAAGCCAATTAGCTACTTTGGCACTCACATTGTGGCTAACAAACAAAATTATGACAAAGTATATCAGATGACAGAAGGTCGGCTCCATACAAAGATGGATATCAAGCACACACACACACACACACACAGATGCATGTGCATACACTTCGGTAATGTTCGTGTTTTCGAATCAGCACGAAAGTTTAACATAGCTTTTATATTTTGTCTAGCATTTTCTCTTTCGAGTTACTTTAAAAAATTTCGAAATTTTATCAAGTTATTGTTTCCAAAATCTTTAATTTTGTAACTTTGTAATACAAAATTGGCAAAAATTTCCTTGAATTTTACATTTTTATAGGTATTAGATCTCATACATGAACGAAAATCGTTCGTAATTCCGGAGATAGACGATGATTTTCGAAGAACGTTAAATGTGTGGTTATGTCAAACAAATGTCAATCGCAAGTACGCTTGTACTCACTGAACTGTACGTGAACCGTACATATTTTTCCGTACATTTCGTAATGTATAGAGCTGACTTACCGTGCCTTCTTATTAAATTATATCGTGAGGTTTAGGTAAGTTATAAATACGTGGAAATAATTATGTGAAACTATTGGCATGTTGGTATAGCTAAATACACTGTACCCTGTAAAAATATTCCACTTTCGTGACTGATATGAATCGGACAACACCTCATTTATCAAATTCAAGGAAGTCTTTAAAGGTTAATAATGGACACGGTGAGGGTTTTTTGTGAGTGAACCGCGATTACTATGTTTGATGTGAAAGTTAAATTGCCGCTGTTATTTTTTGATAATTAACGGACTAAGGAAATTACTGTCAACCTCATACATATTGTGTTCATCAAGGCACAATAATTTATGTTTTGTTTTTGCTAAGCTTAGGAAAAGTGACACTTTATAAGCGTTGACAAACGAAAAGTCAAAATGTTGACCATTGATAAGTCAATCTCATACATTTTGGACTTTCAGCTGTGATATATTTCGCAAAATTTTTTTTTAAAGTTTTGTTCGTAAATGTCTGATGCTTGATCTCGCTCCACCAATATAGGAAGGAGTCTTAGGATAATAAATTACCCGCCTCAGAAAAAAAGATGCTTGACTGAGAAAAACCATAACATGGTTTTAGTGAGTATGGATTCAAACATTTTCATAAACAATATGTGGTAGTTTCTTCTGACCTTTTTTTTTTAAACTGCAGGTTGAGGAGTATTTTTGCGAATGACGAAATAATTTTCGAGTGAAATTTAGTTGTTATTTTAATTTATTTGAACCTAATCAATCTTCAAATAAATTAAAATAGCCTTATAATGTTTCCATTGCTAGGAAGCAAGCCTTTTCTCTTCGAGAGAGAACGGGCCATATATCCACCACGCGGGCTTTCTCTAGGAAAGTGAATGTTGAAAAAAAAAATCACCCCCAGTTAAAATTTGTGGAAAAACCTATTTTCACGCGAACGAAGACGCTGGCAAAATCTAGTTCGATAATAAAAAGCTTGTTTATGACTAATATAATGTTCATTCCTCAAAATTGGTCTCTGTATACGAGAACAAATTCAAGCCAGAACATGGCAAATAATATAAATTGAATCGAATTTATTTGAACGTGATTTAAAACAAATCTGCAAATTATATCCACCCTAAGATAATTTACCGTCCGTGAAAAATTTATGTAACAAAATTAATGAGCTAGGTAAACCAAACTGGTATAATTTTGTAATGAAAATAATTTCATAATAATAAAACGTAAATTCAATAAATATCTTGAAACGGCAGTAACATGTCCCGCCAAGACGAAAATTAAAGTGGTCTATATGGAAAGCACTATATCGGTTGCCCACCGATTGCGGTCAAACACAACTGGACAAAATAGGGTTTTATAGACCTATTGGATACTCAATGCGAGTGCGGTGCCCATATTCAGAACATGAGCCACGTGTTAGAGTGCCTCAAGTACTTCAGACATCTTTGAATGCAGAGGCATAAAGCATAATTCTCTAAGAGAACAACTTATAGTCAACCCATGACTCCAGTAGGCTTCGACCTTCGACGTTTATTTATTTATTAAATCTTTATGCACTAGTGTACAAAGGCGGACTTAATGCCGTAGGCATTTTCTACCAGTCGACCTTAGGGTGGTGCAGAGACATAACGTAATAGGTACAACTTAATGGTAAACAAATAAAACAAATAGAAAACTAATACAATACCTAATAAATATAAATACATACTTATATAAATACATACAAATAACAAAATTATTTTGAGAAACGAATCCACCAAATCAACGCTGCGATGAATCTAGCAGCTTCTTGCGAAAATGTTCACGTGCCATTACCTTAAAGGAGAACGGACTGGATGCCATCCTGATGTTCAACGGGAGCGCATTCCAAAAAGAGATCGCCTGTACAAAAAAGGAAGAATGGATAAACCCAGAGCGATGTGAGAGACAGCATAGTAAACGCCACAACCACACTTATGTCTCTACGGCTTGCCTTTTGCATTATAAAACCGCGGTTAGCTTTTTTCAGAAGTCGCCTCATTGCTAGAAGGTTACGGCCCTACAATATTACTGACATCTCTTCGAAGCGCGTGTGGATCACTACGCGCTGACGACTCAACCACGGTCTTGATCATTCAGATAGGAGTGGTATTAACAGAGTGAGAGTCAAAGTCAACACGAATGACTTTGACTCTCACTCTGTTAATACCCTTCAAAGTTCAATAAAACCTCGCATTTCATTGAATGAATCCATTCGGATCACCGCCGGATGAAAGTTAATGACCCTGAACAAATCAGAGCTCTGTTTAATCACCCCACAGCATATTGTTTTGCAGTATCGAACTAAATTCAACCAATCACGACAGTGTATTGAATTTGATAGCCATTCAACAAGTTAAACAAGCCACTTGAGACGTGCCAATGAACCTTCATGAAGGACGATTAGGCAGGGTTTATAATGCAATCAATTATATTGATTTGTTAATGACACGTAGTATCGACACACTAGGTAAGATAGGTATAGCTAAATAGGTAGGAATGGTAGGTGGTTAGGTATTCTTGCAGTCGGATTATTATTGATCTAGTGAAAAATTCGAATGTGATTTCGGTATTCAGGAATGCAGGAATATCCACTTCTTCTCCTACTCTAGGGTAGAGTGGGAAGGCGTATCAAACTTTTACTGACTAAAACCACACTTATGTTTCTTTGGCTGCCTTTTGCGTTGTAAAACCGCGGGTAACTTTTTCAGAAGTCGTCTTGTGGCTAGTAGGCTTCGGCCTTTCCGGCCTTTCTTTCGGCCTTTGCTGACATCTCTTTGAGACGCATGTGGAATCCTACGCGCCGTCGACGACTCGAGCTCGGTCCAGACGGTTACCGGACGTTTGGACGGTGTGCTACCTAATGCTCGCCGTCCGCAAGTCTTCTACTTCATGAACTGAAATAAGACAGTAGATACTTTTGTCGCGTGTTCATTTGTTTTATTTGAAAGTGCGCTTAGCTCCAATCCTCCTTATATATACTGTTTCCACTGATGCGAAGTGGAGATTTCGAGCACTGTGATTGGCTGAATCATGGTCTGCTCCCGTCAGGATTCCGATCCCAAGAGCAGGAGATGACATTGATTTTCACACCTAAAAAAACAAAAAAAAACCCAGTCGTTTGTCCAGCGCCTACGGCTTCTTACACCCGTATTTATAAACAAGTGAAAACTAAATACTTGAGTATAAAAGTAACTACTTAAGCAATAACTTCTATTGTACACCGTTAAATTTTGGTCGTTTTAATCCCGTGGAGGGTCGATTGGGTACATGAAACACTATCGATTTATACAGATAAAATTAAAAAATAAACTACTTTTTTTTAAACCCGAATTATTTTACACATGTATGAAATCAATTCTTTTAAGTAAACGAGTCAATGACCTCGTAGGTATTGTCGGTCGTTGCGTACTAACTACCTACAGTTCATTGGCCTCGATCAGCTGACGTTTACTTAAAGAAATTAATTTCGTACATGCGTAAATTAATTCGAGTTTAAAAAAAGTACTTCATTTTTCATTTTTATCTTTACAAATCGAGTGTTTCGTATACCAAATAGACCCTTCGCAGGATTAAAACGACCAAAATTTAACGTTGTATAATTAAGATTTTTTTAAATGTTGAATGAAGATTTCAAACGTCAAATAATGACTTAATAAGATTTTACTTAGTAACAAGTAATTACTTCTTTATAAATACGGGTGTTAGATTTATTTCACCGCTTTTCTACAGTATAATAGCGATCTAAGTTAATTTGCTCTTATCACTAAAATTCAGTGATTTTTCAGGAATGAATAATTATTATCTAGTCAGCTTTTTCAACCAACAACCTATTATTTAAACACCCTATTCTGATGTTAAAAAAAAATAGAGAACAGAATAAAATGCCTTCAACAAATGATTTACTGACAGTTTGACATTAACTGTGCGTGACATTTAACATTAATTAATTAACCTTTGTTCTAGAACAATTGGGACACAAATTACCCATTGATTTTGTTCAAAAATAAACGTAAGAAAGCTTTTTTCATTGTTAATTTTTATTCGATACACGATGAACAAAGGAATTTGTAAATATCAAGTGTTTCGATTCAAATGAAATATGATTTCATGTCAGTTTTTCCTGAAGGTTTAGGCAGAGGTGTACCTGTAACTATAGTATATTTAGAGCTCTGTAACTAAAAAAAAAAAAAACGGAATCCTGTTATGATCCCTTTGTTGCCAGTCTGTCTATCTGTCGGTCAAGACCCTTTATCTCAGGAACGCGTGGAGGTATTGAGTTGAAATTAAAAATATTTGCTCAGGTCTGCAGTTCCTTGAAGCTGTGAAAAAATCAAACTTCTAAGTAAACGAAATAAAAAAATATGGCCGTTTATGTCGTAAGAAACTATATTTTGACACTCTCAAGGGAATCAAAATTCATAGGGTACTTCCCGTTGACCTAGAACCTTGAAATTTAGCATGAAGCAAGTCTTGTTTCTCAAATATAGGAAGAAATTTGAAAACTGAAAATTTGTAGTTACGTCACAAAAAAAAAAACTTATTTGAATTCGGAAACATCTTCAAGACTCGATTCGAAAATTGGACTACTACATAAGTCAGTTTTTACAGAACCCTCAGTGTGCGAATCGGACTCGCGTTTACCCAGTTTTTTTTAAAAAAAAAGAGCAACTAACTATTACATTGTGACATCTTATAACATTTGTGTATCTATTGATAATAGATATATAAATGTTGGCAATAAAGCAAACCACGGGTAGACAAAATGCATAAATACGATTGTAATAACTAGGGGTTTTAGTAACAATACATGCAGTTAGTAATTATTTATTTATTGATTTTTTAATTAACTCTCTATCCACATAAAACAGGGTGGACTAAAAGCATTTTCTACTAGCCAACCTTTGTAACAACGTAATTTTTTTTATGTTAGGTAAAATCATCCAATGACATCCCCCGCCCTTGGGTGGAGCGGGAGATAGTGTCAGACTCTTACTGACTAAAAACCTACCCCGTTCCTTGTTTGCCTTAGTTCCAGGGCCCTGGTATGCACTTTCATACCTGCCCAGAAATTTATGTCATGTAGATAGTTCTTCTTCTTATCGTATCGATGGTTTTCTTTTCCCTCAAAGTTTTTGGGCCCAGTAGGTTGCCACGTTTACAGCGGCCTCAGTGGCATTTTTGAGGTCCTCTAAAGTGCAGGTGTAGGGACACTTTGGGCACTCCAGTAAGTGGGCCATCGTCTGGTCAGGAGCACCACACTCGCACTGGGTGTTGGAGGGGTCTGTAATACCCCACTTCGCCAGGTTGTGTTTGCAGCGGCCCACTTGCGTGCGTAGTCTATTGATTGCCTTCCATATAGACCACTGCAGATCGCGTCCGAGCAGCAGATGTTCTCGGGGCTGAACGAAATCGGGCGGTGGATGTAGATAGTTAAAATAGAATTAATTAGCGAGAAAAATACCAACACACGTAGTTACATTTTTTCTCATCTGATGATAAGCAGTGAAAGAAAGAGAGAAAGAAAGAGAACACGTTTATTTGACACACAGGTACACACAATGAAATAACAATAAAAACGTTCGAATCTTTCGTCAATGATGAAAAGTTGATAGTGTGGCGCTAGTATACAGACTAGTTCCATCATCATCATCATCATCATTTCAGCGGAAAGACGTCCACTGTTAGACTTAGGCCTCCCCCAAGCGTCGCCACAATGAAAGGTCCTGTGCATCTCGCATCCATCTGATTCCCGCAAGCGGCTGCCAATTATATTATCGGTCCACCTTGTAGGAGGCCTTCCAACACTGCGTCTTCCGGTACGCGGTCGCCAGTCCAGAACCTTTCGGCCCCAGAATAGTTTATTCATAATTATTATCAAAATTATTATAAAACCTTAATTATATAACTATAAATATGTGACCCTCATTTAAATAAAGATATTTATTTTTTGCGGAGTTATCAGCTTTAGGTATTAAATAAATAAAATGAAGTAAGAAGCAAAAGTTATAATTTTATTTATTTATTTTAAAACAAAAACGTTATCCTCACTATGAAATACGCATGAGTGCGTTCACGAAAATTATGTAAAGTCATAAGTATAAACAAATCAATCAGACTTAATTATTATATTCTATAAATAAGACAATGAACAAAATAATGTATACATATTCTAATTCCATTGTTAATAAAAGCTATACTTAATATGATGTATGTCAAATTATTTCTGGTATAACGTATTTTATCTCGAAAAACATTATTCTAACGATCAATCATATTTTCCAGGAAGACTCTTTCTATTATGTGGGATTAGGTCTGTGTTTGAAAGCTTTTCTTTGTAAAGGTTTTTCGAACGAACGTTTTTATACAAGCTTATTTTTAGCAAATGTGAAACCCAAAACACGTGTCCAGTATTTTTATGTAAAGAATCTATTTACAAAATTTCATAACCGTATCATAAAAAATCACAAATTTATAGATTGTTATGGTACCTGCTTGGCGACATAAATACATGGTCACCAGGCCATCCGGACGACTGAGGGGTAGTTTTACTCCCGCAGTTAGCTGAACGCTGGTGCCCAAAGTTCGCAGTGACCTGTGTTGTGTTTAGTTTCGGTGTTGTCCAACTTGTGACCTTCTTAAATATTTTTGGGAAAAAATGTAAAATGGTATAAAAATTATTGGAATCGATTCAGTTACTGATTCTGAACAAACTAAGTTCAGGTTTCGCATATATTAAAATTAATGTTGTATAAGTCTTTAAAATATTTATTTTTACTCTCAAACAACATTTTTCTCCTGATGCATAGAGGTATCGTTGTCCTATTGTTGCTACGCACGTGTCTGTTGCTTTAGCATAATAGAAATAGTCCATCAAGTATGTCCACTTCAGAGCATACCGATGACTGTTAGGCGCTGATTCAAAAAGAGAATAGTCTTGTTCAAAAAACATCCTGAAGGCTTGAGTGGGTATGTCAACCGTGGTTGTTTCACGCTATGGTGATGCTAACCAAAAGACCCAATTTATTTATTTATTGTAAGTTAAAAAAAAAAAACAGATTAGTTAATTTTTTTTGGTGTTTTGAAGAAGAATGCACCAGAAATGATACATCCTTCTCCATAGAAATCTATCCTTTGGAATCTGCAATTAGCATATCTTTTTCTGTTTAACTAACTTTTTAACATTTCAAAAATGGTTTATTTGAAATGAATACTTGGTTTCTTGTAATACTTGTATTTAGAACGCTTCAATGAAACGGTACCTATATTTATTACCACGAACTACATTTATAATATAATATATGCATTAATTTATACAAAAAAAAAAGACGAATAGCGAACACGATACAAAATCAGAAGCAAAAGATATCATATAAATTGGTGAAGTGTGTATCCAATCATTTAGAAGCACATTGCCAGTGATCAGGGACTCATTATCGTATTGACAGCTAATCAGCGGGTTGGCGGCCTGGCATGCTACTCGAGCTGATTGAACTCTGTGCGCCCGATTGCACCGGCTGACTAACTGAGATTAAGTCATGTGATTGATTAGGGTTTTATTAAAAGATATGATTTTTTTTTTTGGTATGTTAAAATAAAAAAAAAAGATATAATTATGGTATATTTACTAACTACCTTTAGTTCATTGGCCTCGCTCAGCTAACGTTTACTTAAAGAAATTAATTTCGTAGATACGTATATTAATTAGAGAGTTAGAAAAAAATACTTTATTTTTTATTTTATCTTTACAAATTGATAGTGTTTCATGTACCGAATCGACCCTCCATGGGATTAGAACGTCCAAAATTTAACGGTGTATATGATATAAATGAAACTTGATTCGAACTTAGAGAAAATTGTCCAAGGATAACATACTCCTGGGATTTAAAGAATCCTTTGTGCTATTCCAGGTCATGGTCCATCCGTGGGCTAGTTTTTATCCAAGTCAGTTCACGCTCAAACAGCTGAAATCAGCTGTTCGGCCGTGAATAAGTAAGAAATATACAAAAAAAAACTTTCGATTATATTATTAGTGTGATAACTAACCTAATTTTAGGTTGACAGATAAATAATTTAATACTAATGTAAAAACATTAAAATGTAAATTATTATATGTTTATTAAATTTGATTTGATTTTGGCTGGCAAGATTTTTGGATTGTGTCACTTAACAGAAACTATAAAAAAATAAATTAATGAGATTCAATTCCAAAAATAATAAAATAATTATAAAAGATTTAAAAAATATTCTGAAATTAATAGATAAATAATAGAATTAATGTCTAATTTTAAATTACAGAAAGTATTGATGTTTTTTGTAATTAAAGCACCAACAAGGCTAGAAAATTTCGACTTCTTAATATAACCTCAAACACTGTTAAAAATATATTCTTTATTGCACACCATTAAAATTACATCAAGAGGTGAAGCTCAAAGTAATAAGTAACTTGAGTAGCTAGCAATATGCTTAAAAGCTAATGGAATACCCATTACCTTCTCTGCAAGGTCTGAAAGTTACAGCAAAAAAAGTATTTTACGTTAACCATAGTTTTATAATTTTATATATTATTACTAAGCCTTGACTTATTTAGCACGTCATAATCATGGCGGTAAGTCTCCTGTTTGCACATGTAGGCTTGCGAACGACGCGCAATGGGTAGCTCACCGTTCGGCCATCCGGTAACCATTTGAACCGAGCCCAAGTGGTCGACAGTGGGTGGTGTCCCACGCACTTGTCAAAGAGATGTCAGGAAACCGTAGGGTATGACAAAACTAATGCCCACTAGGACTGCGGGAATTTTCTGAAATGGAAACACAAAATCTTAGAACGCAAAGGGCAACTTTCAAGACACAGGTGTGGTTTTAGTTGGTAAAAGTCTGACTCATAATCTCACTACAACTGGAGCGAGAGAAGTCATTGGTTGATTTTCAACCTTAAAAAAGCCTTGTATCATTGATATCATCATCGTAGTCCTTTTTTTAACTTTGCGTGGTCTCCAAGTGTATGCCAATACAACTTACCATCTAAATAATATAATATCCCTTGACGAGTCTGGCGTAAAATTTTCTGAATTCAAACTTCCGTAACAACTGTCAATGATCAACCGATACCAGCTGGAACCAGCGCCTTAACGTGATTTCAAAAAGCTACAAATGACAACCTGGATTGGTTTAATGTGTTTACACATAGAGGCAAGGAAAGGGCGCATTTCAGTGTCTACTAGATGAGTAGATGGTCATCAAACCAAAGACCATCTTCAGCAAACGTAGCTTAACCTCATTAATCCGTGCGTTTGTTATTACTTGTCAACAACCTCCTTTTTAATTACCGTTTTTTATTTAAGTGTCAAATCATCAAATGACTTCTTGCGAGTCTCCTCTCTGAGTGAAACGAAAGGAGATATTAGACTTTTACTGACTAAAACCTTCAGTTGTATTTTACGTAACTCTTTAAAACAATTCACAGACACAATTTGATTGTCAGTACTATAGGTAGCAAAAATGCCTCTGCCGAATTCTTTAAACTAAGTTACAGTTAAAGTTTGGTGCAACCGTCCATTCGTACTAACATTCGTGTCCGTGATTAGTGATCAAAACTGATGTGGATTAATATCACTCGTCGACATTAGATACACGCGAGCTGGTTTGACTTACACTTTAGGCACTAGGTTTATGGTTTATCAGCTTTGTTATAATATAATATAATATTCTATAACTATCACACAACGCCATCTAGTCCCAAGCTAAGCAGAGCTTGTGTTATCAGTACTAGACAACTGATTACATTTCATGTTATAGATAAAATACACCCAGACACAGAACAAATGATCGTGCTCATCACACAAACATTTGTCCTGTGTGGGAATCGAACACACGACCTCTGCATAGCAGTCAGGGTCACTAACCGCTAGAACAGGCCAGTTAAAATTTTGGTGCAAATTTTGCAAAAAAAAAATGGTGCAAATTTGGCAAAAAAATTGGTGCAAAGGCAATAACAAAATGTGCTGATCTTATAACATACTGCAATGGTCGGAGTTTGTTGATTAAAGGTTTTATAATGTTTATCTTAAAGAGGGCCTTTCCTTATCAGTCTATCGTCTCCTTGAGGATAGTTGAAAACCTTGTTGATTTATGCAACGCAATTTTTGATAAAGAGGCAACGCGAATAAAAGAGAGTTGGGATTCGGTAATACAGTCGTTCACTCAAGTATTTTACAGAATTTGGTTCAGGAAATTATGTGTTTTTGTTTTAAATCTTAATTTTTTCTGGAAAATCATTCCGTTATTCAGAATCTCGATTCGATTCTTTTTATAGTTATGTAGATTTTCTTTTCTGAGACAATTAACAGCTACAATACATGTATATATAAAAAAAGACAGTACAAATGATTTTACAATATTGCAGCCCACTGCATTATCCACATATTAACAAGTAAAATTACTGGCAGTAAATGCCGCTGGACAATTAAATATACACTATATATAAAATCTTTACTATCTTTATGTTAAAAACTACATATAGTTAAATTATTATTATAAATTATTACAGAAAATGATACCAAAAACATGCATTAAATTAAATCAAATTATAAATTACAATAATTTTAAATATTTATGAGTATATTATGAAAAATCAAAGTTTAAAATAGTAGATTTTCAAAGGTTTTTACTAGTTTAGTTTTACACATAATATGTTTAAATTTGATTTCAATAGAAACTCAGATAATATCCACAAAACATATTTTTTCCCAAAATATCTGAAGAAAGATGTGTAATAACTCCATTATCACGTAAAAGCGGTTGTATGAAAAATAATGAAAATGTATCTCGGACGCGCTTGTTATATATAGTCCATGATATAATTATTTTGTATTGTTATATTAGAGGTACGCAAAAAAATCCCAACCACTTTTGAAACCAATAACAACATACAATAATATATAAAACCAACACTAATTATTCTAACAATAACTCAATTTATCAGTAAAGTAATACGTTACCATCAGAAGCGTCTCGTTAAAATCATCAAATGAAAGACAAATTACTGATTTAAAACATAATTCAGAGCCATTTCATCGGTACTCCGAAATATTGAATAATTTCTTTCTCCTCAATGAAATATTCTGAAGGGACTCTTTACGTTTAATAACCGCTGGTAATGGGCATTGGTGGTGTTAGGGTGTCCACACAATGGTAGAGAGTGACAGATAATTATTTTATTTTTCCTCCTTGCTTGTTTAATTGTTTGGAAATAATCATTTCTATTTTTTCCACGTCAAAAGTCGAGGACTATTGCGTTTCTCAAAAGTAGCTGAAATAAGAGCTTTAAGTGTCTGCCACACTTTTCTAAAATAATATTACATAGAAATAAAATAGTTTTTCTAAATATGATCTCCACATATACAGATATTCCGGCGGGATCTCATGGTGAAATGGCGAGAACGATTGTCGCAACCTCGTGCTGGGCACGCCACGATCGAGGCGGTAAGGCCCCTCTTTGAGGCGTGGCTGGAAAGGCCCCACGGCGTCGTCACCTTCCGTTTGGCGCAGGTGCTGACCGAACACGGCAAGTTCGGTCCGTACCTGTACAAGATTCGTGCGGAGACGACGCCCGGATGTCGCCACTGTGCGGAGCGTCCGGAGGACACGGTGGAGCACACAGTCGAGGTGTGCCCCGCTTGGGAAGAGCATCGCCGTGTTCTTGTGGGGGCGATCGGCGGCAGCGATCTCTCGCGCCGGGGTTTGGTTCAAGCCATGCTCCGGAGCGAGGAGGAGTGGCAGGCGGTCGCCTCCTTCTGCGAAGCAGTGATGCTAGCAAAGGAGGAGGCCGACCGCATCAGGCAACGGCGTACACGCCGCCGCCGCCGCCGGGTTTCCGATCCCGATTTCCGGCCACCGTAGGCGCGGGCTCGTGGACAGCGGGCAATGGGTAGCTCGCTGTCCGTCCGTCCGGTAACAGACCGGTCCGAGCTCAAGTCGTTTACGGCGCGCACTGTTCCCGCGCGCCTCAAGGAGTTGTCAGCAAACTGAAGGGGCCCGATAGGGCCGAAGCCTACTGGGGTCAAAGGGTATGTGAAAATGGCACCCGGGGACCAAGGCGAAGAATGGAACGGGGTAGGTTTTTAGTCAGTAAGAGTCTGACACTACTTCCCGCTCCACCCAAGGGCGGGATTTGTCATTGGATGATTTTACCTACCGAAAAAAAAAAAAAAAAAAAAAAAAAAAAAAACATATACAGATATAGGTCGTCTACGGCGCGCACTGTTCCCGCGCGCCTCAAGGAGTTGTCAGCAAACTGTAGGGGTCCAACAGGGGCGAAGCCTACTGGGGCCAAAGGTTATGTGAGAATGTCACCACGGGCCCCGGGACAAAGGCTAAGAACGGAAAGGTAGGTTTTTAGTCAGTAAAAGTCTGACACTATTTCCCGCCCCACCCAAGGGCGGGATTTTTCATTGGATGGTTTTAATTACGTTAAAAAAAAAAAAAAACATACAGATATGATTACCACAAACAGGCATAACTTTCATCATCATCATTTCAGACGAAAGACATCCACTGTTCATCCACTGTTCATCCACTGTTCATCCACTGTTCATCCACTGTTCATCCACTGTTCATCCATTCTTCATCCACTGTTCATCCACTGTTCATCCACTGTTCATCCACTGTTCATCCACTGTTCATCTACTGTTTATCCTATGTTCATCCACTTTTCATCCACTGATCATCTAAAGTGTCGCTCGTCTTATGCGTCTCACATCCACCGCGTTCCTGCACCCCTCACCAGATCTTTGGCCCATCTTGTGGGACAACTTTACAGCTATAGTAATTATTAGGTGACTTATTGAATGTAGAAATTTTCTACATTAATATAGTTTACTCGAGCTACCAAATTCAAATTCGTTAGCCTATGAATATGTAACACTTACAACGAATCACATCCATTACACCGTTAAATTTTGGTCGTTTTAATCCCGTAAAGGATCGATTAGGTACTCAACCCTATCGATTTGTAAAGATAAAAATGAAAAGTAAAGATTTTTTTTTTAAACTCGAATTAATTTACGCATGTACGAAATTGATTTTTTTAAGTAAAAGTCAGCTGATCGAGGCCAATGAACTGTAGGTAGTTAGTTCGCAACAACCGACAACTCCCTGCAAGGTCATTGACTCGTTTGGTCGTCATTGAATCGACCTTCCGCGGGATTAAATTTAACGGTGTATAGATTAATAATTTTATATTATCGTATCTTATATTAATAATATTATAAATGTGATGGTTTGTAAGGATGGATGTTTGTTACTCTTTCACACTCAAACGACTGAACAGATCTTGATGATATTTGTCACAAAAGTCGATTATGTCCTGGAATTGCATTTACAATACTTCTTATCTCGCAAGTATCTTCCCTTGGAATAATATTCTAATTCTCGCAGGCAAAACCGCAAGCAGAAGCCAGTATTATATAGTTTATGACAGCCACCAACTTAAATCACCTATAACTTTTACCTTAAAGTAATTAGAATTTAATCTTTATCCTTCTAAAGATAAATTAATCACTTTTTCTACGAAAATTAATATTTTATCGCCATCGTCCTATAAAATCAAAATTTATTAAAACGATAACACCCTGTACATGATGTACTGAAAATGTTCGGTAGGGTTGTTACCTTGCTATGAAAATGGTTTCGGATGAATTTATTAAATAGGCAGAATGAAACAGATGGAAACAATCAATTCATACAATTACATTTTATTTATCTAAATTAACGAATAAACGAAATAATAATATTAATATTCCATAACTTTTACACAACGCCATCTAGTTCCAAACTAAGCAGAGCTTGTGTTATGAGTACTAGATTATATATTTTTAATTTGTTTTTGCCTATTTAGATAAGATACACCCAAACGCAACACAAAATAATGATCGTGCTCATCACTCAAACATTTATCTTGGGTTGAAATCGAACCCACAATCTCCGGTGTAGCAGTCAGAACCACTCAAAATCTATAATTCATCTGTATCTTTTATTTCATTCTGATATAATTTATCTGTATATAGAGTGAATGGTAATTAGTGACCGATACTTAAATACGTGATTGTAGTCATTATAACAAACTACTTTTACTATGGGACCAAACATAAAACCGAAAAAAAAAATCTACTAGTGAGTACATTTATGTTCGTCTAGCTGGTCAAAATTGTACTGAACTTGCTATTTTTTTTTCGCGATTTCAGGTTTGGTCCCACTGTAAAAGAGGTTTATTATCATGACTACAATCACGTGTTTAAGTATCGTTCACTAATTACCAGTCACCCTATATATAAGACAAAGTCCTGACTCCCTGACTCACTAATGACCAGGCCAAACCCTTGGATCTAGAACACTGAAATTTTGAAAAGAGGTTTTTTTATGATGGTAGCAAACACTAGGAAACTATTTTCTAGAATTCACCCTTAAGGGGATCCAAACTTTGTATGGAGAAACCTACTGCTACATGTGCGTAGCCGCTGAAGCTAGATTATATATATACTAGCTTCTGCCAGCGGCTATGCCCGCGTGAAAGTCGGTTTCTCCATACAAACTGGACCATCAAAATTCTACCTACCATAAAAAATCCATATTACCACTTCAGTGGTAGATTTTCGTAAAAATTCGTTCTTAGCGGATTTTGACACTCTATATAGAACCTAGCTGCCAAATTTTAATTGGGTATTATAGTCTCTGAGATTTCGTGATTAATCAGTACGTGGTATTTCGCTTTTAAAAATATAGATAAAAGAAGAAAACTGCAGTCAGTTCGTCCCAATAGTTTCGGCTATGCTTTGATGTCAGTATAACAATGCATAGCCGAAACTATTGGGAATAGGAACGTGAAATTATACACAAAATGCAACATTTTTAAAAGACTTCAAAAAAAGATTAATGACGTCTCGGAAAGACTTTTCAAAATTAACATGCATTCGGCTTTTAAACTGATTCGGTACTGTTGTTTTGGGCCAAAATTTACTTATAGCCTTCGCTCCTCCCATCTGTGGAAACACCCACAACTTTTGGAAAAAGTCGATCAAATTATTAGGAACACATTATCCTCAATCTTAAATGTGGCCTTGGACGACCGAGCGTGGCAGCAAGCCACGCTTCCCATCCGGCTGGGTGGCCTCGGCGTCCGCAAAATTTCTAGTATAAGTTTACCAGCTTTCCTCTCCTCGGTGCACAGTACTGATACATTAACCAGGAATATTTTATCTTCCTCACTGGTTGATGTTGAGGTACCGTGTTTGTCCGATGCGTTGAATGCTTGGAAAATGGCTTGTCCCAACACGGATTTGCCCGACAACCTGTCCTCGCAAAGACGGTGGGACGTGCCACTCTGCAGTACCATACGTAATAATCTAATTAACACGTCTTCAAGTACTGCTGAGCGTGCGCGTCTGCTGGCTGTGGGAGAATGGGAGTCGGGTTTATGGCTTCAGGCACTCCCGTCATCTACCATAGGCACTATGATGGATGACGCTTCGTTTCGGCTAGCAACTTGCTTACGCTTAGGCGCACCCTGTGTTGCTCCACATCGGTGCCACTGCGGCGAAGCCGTCGACAGTCTCGGACACCATGGCCTGTCCTGCTGCAGGAGTGCAGGCCGCATTGCACGGCATGCTAGCATCAACGATATTATCCGTCGAGCTCTTGTCACCGCCGGTGTACCTGCCGTATTAGAACCTAATGGCTTGGTACGTGACGATGGAAAGAGACCAGATGGTATGACGTTGGTGCCGTGGAAGGTGGGTAGGCCTTTGGTGTGGGACGCAACCTGTGTCGACACCCTTGCGCCATCACATATTCCAAGTTCGGCAGGTTGTGCCGGCGCTGCCGCTGCGGCTGCTGAGACCCTTAAACGGCGCAAATACTGTAACCTTATTGGTAATTACAGTTTTGAGCCGTTTGGGGTTGAAACGCTTGGGTCATGGGGTCCGAGTGCGCGTCTCCTTTTTAAGGAAATTTCACGCCGTCTGATCGACACTTTGCGTGACCAGAGGGCTGGCTCGTTCTTCGCCCAAAGAATTAGCATTGCCATTCAACGTGGCAATGCTGCCAGTCTTCTGGGTACATTTCCGGATGACAGCGATGTGGAGGAGTACTTCGACGCCTGAGTGTACTGTGTTTTTGTATTATATGTACATAGGTAGGTTTTAGTATAATTAGTTTAGTTAATATTTAAGGTTTTGTACATGTGTAGATATAATTTAATTAGTTATTTATGTATTTTTAAAAAGATTAGGTACTTTCAATTTGTCGGTTTTTTTATTTACTGTGTGGTCTTATGGATTAAAAAAAAAAACTTGATTTGTTTGAAAGGGTAAGTTTTTTTATACACTATACACCCTAGTGAGTCGCATAATCATCAAGTTAGGATCTGGTGATGAAATTCTGCAGAAATTGAGGGAACTTTTCAAATTTTATGGTTACACCTTTAATACTATAGATCTTGCACATTATTTAGATTAAGCAGTTAAATAACAAAGAAATAAAAGCAGAAACACGATCTTTAGAAATTAATATAAAAAAATACAATATATATACAAAAAAATACTATTACTCGTACATAATTATTATTACATTATTATATTAATAGTGTTTTAAGTATAATTGAAGTCGGTTGTATTTTTATGTATAAAGTTTTTAGGTTAACGTATTTTATAAATGGTAGGCTATTAAAAATTATAGCTAAGTTAAATTGAAGACATTGAATATGTTCCAAATACATTTTGTGCGTATGGGGGAGATCGAGGTGCTTATCGCATACATCCCTGTAAGGATAAAGTTGTAAAATCTGAGATAAATGTTTACTCATCGCCCCCCGTCTTTTAATCGATAAACCATCAATTAATTAACCCAAAATCATTAATCAAACACACACCTTGCCCAATTTTCCACCTACTCTTCCACATTTAAAGGTAAGATTAATGCATTCAGCTTCTAACATCGATTTGCAATTTACTTTTCATCCTACGTTAATTTCGACCTTTCCTGTTAAAAGTGAGAACCCTACGCAGCGAGTGCGCTGAATAAATGATCGCGGTTATTTGTGAACGATAAAGTGGTTTTTTAAATGGTTATTTTTAAATATTAACCTGTATTTTGTGCGTCGGGTTTGTGACGAATGAGGGATGATCCGGATGAGTGCACCATTGTGTTTGTTAGCTACGTAATAAGTACCGACTTTTGCGTTTGTCACTTTTTTTTAAATACTTTAAAAAAAACATTGAGTTTTTTTTTATGGTAGGTAAAATCATCCAATGACAAATCCCGGAGACTCTTACTAACTAAAAACCTACCCCGTTCCATTCTTTGCCTTGGTCCCAGGGCCCCAGGTGCCAAAAAAGATTGAGATGTACAGCGAAAATATTTCTAATAGGGAAAAAATATTCGTTATGTAAGGACATGCCTTACTAATCTCCAATAAAATAGTCATCGATGCAATAGCATGTCACGTTTCGCAAGAAAAGGATTAATATTCAGGTAACAAAGCGTTTTGCCTCGTTGTTTATACCACGTACATCGAAGCATCGAAGCTGCGATCTTCCCGTCCGATTATAATTAAAAAATAAACTAGTGCGCCTCACCATCAACGATTGCATCACTGCTTATCATCAGGAGGAATCGCAGTTAAGAAGTAGTTTACATAAATTAAAAAAAAAAAACTTAAAGTAATATAAGCTGTTATCAGTATTTTTTTACATTATAATTGATTAATACTAAAAGGGACTTAACAACGAACGGTTGTTTCCAGGGGCCAGTTATTCTCATGGATATACCACAGTTATTTAATCAGTTTATTAATAAAAATTTTAAAATAGAATTTTAATTGTGAAAATAATATCAAAATTTGTTAGGAAAACAAACGAGATATTTATTTTAAACAAAGATATTATGTCTCTCTCGCCTGGGTGCCGTTTTCTATGGCATCATGGCTTTTGACGTTAAAAACCATACCCTGATTTTTCTTATTTTATTAGCAGCTTTAAAGCGATTTTTGTTTAATTTATAAATACGAGAGAGAGTTGAAAAAAAAGAGATGTGCACATCGTGATCATATTTATAATTTTATTTAGCATCAGCATTATAATGTTCCCACTGCTGGGACTCAGCCTCCTCTCTAAGAGAGGGAATGGGCCGTAATCCACCACGCGGGCCCAGTGCGGGTTGGTGGACGTCACATATCTTGGAATTGGTGGTTCTAGGACATGCCGGTTTCCTCACGATGTTTTCCTTCACCGTTTTGAGAGCAGTTGTGATGAAATAAATTACACAAAGTAATGCGCCTGGCCGGGATTGAACCCGCGACCTACAACTCGTAAGTCGAGGCCGTTACCACTCGGCCACCACTGCTCTCACTAATTTTGTTTACAAGACCTAAAAAGTGTTTAATGTAGGTAGCAAATAATAATAAAAAAAAATGATTTCGTGAATATTTCGTTCCCAAAAAAAAGATGTTCCAAAATAATTCGGCATAAAGAATTTATTGTACAAATAGTGCCCAAAAACTACGTGATGTGTTGAATACCTGATGCTTTAATATTTGCTCTCCCTTTTTGTCTAACTTTCATTTTGTTGTACACAAAACTTACACAAAGGGCATATAAAGTTACACATTTACATTTTTTTTTCCAGTTATGTTTTAGTTTCTAACTAAAAACAGAAAGTACTTTTTTGCTCTTTGTTTAGTTTCACAAAAAAATATGACCGTGCTTTATTTTTCTGTAGATATTTACGTAGTGTCCCGCTGTAGAATTTGTTGCAAACTTTTTTAAATTCTCTGAATTTTTATTTTCATTCATAATCCTATAATCCCTCAGGTCTAACGATGATAAAAATAGCGTTAAATGGTAAAACGGAACCCATTTTTTAACAAAGTTTTTTTTAATAATACCTCGGAGCCCTATTGTAGATAGAATTACAATTTAAAATCACAGCTATCAGTAACCCAACTTGCAAAAGTTTTTCATCTCTATCAAGCTCATAACTCAGCCATCTTACTGAAATTGATAGTGATGATATAATATTATACAATGATATAGCGACTACACACACAACCGTGAACATTTTTTTTTAATCTAAATTAGGGAGCTTAGTCACTATAATGACTATGACGCTCCATCAAAGCCAAACTTTGAATTTTAACTTATTTAAAATGATTATAATATATTTTATATAAAATTTTTGCCTCGTCTGACGTAGGTTTTGATAGAATACTGTTGCAAATACCGATATCTAACAAATTTAAAGTGACAAATTTCACCTGAGGCTTGCGCCCCGCTCAACCGTGAACATCAAGGTTGAACTAGTCGGGAGCTCGAACTTACAGATGAGTGTGGTCAAAAAGCGCGCAGGCTCATCTTAAATCGTGTCCGATAGATATATGAGAGCAGTGGTGGCCGAGTGGTAACGGCCCCAATTTTCGATTATTAGGTCGCGGGTTCAAACCCCGCCCAGGCGCATTACTTTGTGTAATTTATTTCATCACCACTGCTCTCAAAACGGTGAAGGGAAACATCGTGAGGAAACCGGCATGTCCTAGAACCAAAAATTCGAAGACATGTGACATCCACCAACCCGCACTGGGCCCGCGTGGTGGATTACGGCCCATTCCCTCTCTTAGAGAGGAGGCCTGTGTCCCAGCAGTGGGAACATTAAAAAGGCTGATGATGATGATGAGATATATTATCAGTGATGAGCAATTATATGCACAACTTGTAGTTCGCTTGCACACAACCGCCGTTACGAACTGCCAGTCATTGATAAATTCAGGTCGGCAATTATCTTGGACTTTAATAATATTAGTTCTCTAACTTTAATCAATAGACCAAAACAATTACGTGATCTTGCTTACCTGCCAACATATAAACTACCTACTGCTGTAAATGTGTATGGCATGAGAACTTAGGAATATATTTATATTACCTGATAACCTGAATAAAATTCCGAAAACCGTGCAATTAAATATTGTCAATAATAACTATAAAAAAAAATTACCCTGAATAAAAATTATATTACGATGTGATGTCACCAACATTACTGTCATGTGGACTTCGTACCGCGTGCGGATTTGTTCCGCATGCTATGTCTTTTTTATACAAGTATTTATTGTAATGCGGGGAATAAGCTCGCGAGACGCGTGCGGGGCGGGGCAGTCCCGAATGCGTGTCCGCACGCTAAAACTAATAAGTATAAGCCTATTTATTTTTTAATTTTAATGTAACATGCTGTGTGCGAGCTTGCTTTCACCTCTTTGTCACATAAACCTTTTAAAGTTTTGGACAAGTGTTTCTTTTTGTTATGACGAGTGTATGTGTGTGTGAGCGTGTGTGTATGAGTGTGTGTGTGTGTGTGTTTGTGTGTATTGAACAATAAATAAAAAAAAACTGAAATAACATTACACCATGCGTAAAAAATTAGGAGTAGGTAGTGCTTTGGAAGATCGTGTTTTATGAAAAAAATACTGCATAAATCAATTACAAAAAAATGTTATAGAATTCTTCAGAATTGAGTTTTGTCGTTACCGACTTCGTTTTGGAGATTTTACATTACTTTTGTTCCTTTTTTACACACAAAGTTGCGTCAAAATCACCAAGAGAAATGAAATTTTGTTTGCTCATAACTTTTTACTGGCATTTTTTTTTTCTTTTCTGCTTCCTTAAAGACAAAATTAATAATAGTATAAAACGATATCAACTTTAATTTTGGATATGCAATGACAAACAGTGGAGTAATACAGTCTCGAAATTTGTATGGAAAAAATATCGACTAGTGTAACTTTAACAGTGTTAATCGTAGTAACACACTCAAAATTGGTACAATGGATTTGGTCCGACATACCAAGTCCGAATGTGTAATATGAGTCTGGCGTAAGACAGGTTGCACAATGGCTAAATCACAACTTGTTAACACTAAATGTGGACAAAACGAAAGTAGTCAACTTTAGTGTTAGTGCAAGAAATGCTTGCCCAAGTCATTTGGCTATTAAATTGCATACCTGCCTTAGTGGCCCGAACACTAATTGTCTATGCCCGCGCTTTGAACAGGTAACTCACATAAAATACCTTGGTGTCTACATTGATAAAAACCTCACTTGGATAAAGCAAATAGAACATGTGAGTGGACGTGTTAGAAAACTGTTACATGTCTTTAAGAGAATGGGTCAGATTGCAAACACGAAGATTTTGAAGATGATTTATCACACTCTTTGCGAATCTATTCTTAGTTATTGTATAGTCGCATGGGGTGCTGCACTAAAAACTCATTTGATAAAAGCAGAACGTGCACAACGGGCCGTTCTCAAGGTAGCTTATAAAAAACCAAGGCAATTCCCAACTGAAACCTTATATCAAGAAACGGGTGATATGAGCGTGCGCCAGATATATATAATAGCCGCTGTTCTAAGATTTCATAAAGTAGCTTTGGTCCTAGCTGATACCAAGGAAAATTCCCGTAGGGGGCCCGTTTGGCACAAACCAAAACGACGACTTGACTTTGGTAAAAGGTGTTTTCACTATATGGGGCCGTTTCTTTACAGCAAACTGAACAAGAAAATTAAATTATTACATATGACAAAATCAAAATGCAAATCTCAAATCAAAACTTACCTTAACCTGTTGAATACCGTAATTAGAGACACAATAGAAAGACAATAGGTGTGCGGACGCCGGCGTCCTCTCGGGGAATAATGAATTAAAGACCTGAACTACGATGACACAGAGAAACTACTAACTACTTATTAAGACCTTACACTACTTATAATTATACTCTACCAGGATGATTTTATTAGTTACTAGAGACGTGACATGCGATCACACATACATACACCACACACGCTTACACTTCCACACCATTGCGTACAAGCACACACACTGCCACACCATCACACACATCCACACGCTCACATTTACACACACCCACATCACACCATTTACTTTATAGCACACTATGCAAGATGCCATGTATACCTCGTATAATAATTATTATTATAAGTTTTAAATCCTATATTCTACTAAATCTTTGTGTTATATTGTACTTTGTTGTTTACTTCTTTTGAACCATGATGAAAGAGACTGGTCTCCACGACACAGGGAATCCTAGTGTGGAGACCAGTGAAGTATTTGATGTACGAGTGTATTTTTCTTGAACAATAAATCATTATTATTATTATTTATTATTATATACTGTAGTATTGTATATACTTGAAATTGGTACGAATCAAGTTGGAACGTGTGTTAACACTATTAAAACAGACACCCATGAAATCTACTCCTCCACATATAAAAACCACAAACGGCCCCGCTTTGTGCCGCAAATAGTTCATAACAATCTAATAATTCGCTCAACATCACTACAACGCCTGTTATATACGCATATTTAACAATATTTTACCAACATCATAGCGTAACAAAAAATAACTACACAGGCTCGCCTATGAAAATTCAAATACTTACCTACTATGTTAGGACTACCTTTTTACTTCATGTTGAAGTGGCACTGCTTTGTGCCAGAAGTGGGACCGTGCGAAACTCAAGCCACAAGCTTATACGTACCTGTATGTTGAAGTGCCACAATTGACCGCGATTAGTAAAGTACAATACTTCAAGCAGTATTACATACCAATAAGTTACGAATTCACCTAAAATCAGTTCAACCTAACACCTATCCTTGCTAGAGTCGCACCGTAACGTCAATTTCAAGGCGTTTTGTGCGAGTCCCGAACAGTTTTCTGCCCCTCATGCTGAAGGCTTTTGGCCGCAGAGCGTGGTGTTCCGTCGCTTCCGTGGACAGGTGCCAAAGAACAGCAAAAAGTGATTTAGTGCAGTGGGAGTGTTACTAACATAGTCATAAGTCTTATTTACTATATTAGTATTTATTATATACACCGTTAAATTTTGATCGTATTAATCCCGTAGAGAGTCGATTCGGTACATGAAATACTATGAATTTGTAAAGTTAAAATTTAAAGTTTTAGAAAATAAAGTACTTTTTTTCTAAAACTCGAATTAATATACGCATGCAAGAAATTAATGACCTAGTAGGTAGTTGTCGGTCGTTGCGTACTAAATACCTACAGGTCATTGAACTCGCCCAGCTGACGTTTACTTAAAGAAATTAATTTTGTACATGCGTAAATTAATTCGAGTTTTAGAAAAAAAGTCCTTTATTTTTTAATTTTATCTTTACAAATCGATAGTGTTTCATGTACCGAATCGACCCTCCACAGGATTAAAATGATCAAAATTTAACGGTGTATATGATAGTCTTTAAGGTACATATCAATGGGCTAAGATGCCTGAAAATAAACGATTTATTATTATTATAAACTACACGATACTGTACCAAACACTATATCATAACAAAAAACTACAAATATCACCCTTATGAAAACGCACATAGTACTACGTTATAGAATATACCTACAGGTCGGAGTGCTATAGTAACAAGTGGCCCCGCATTGTGTCAGAAGTGGTACCGCGCGATACTCCACCTAGCATTGTAGGAGTCGTGGACGATAGGCTTAATTATAACCGTCGCCGTCGTACAGAGCTTTTTAAATTGTTCTTTCGTTCTTAATTTGAATTTGATTTTAATGGTCGTTATTTTTAGAGTAAATTGTTTTTGGATATATTTATTGGAGCAAATGTATCCAATATAAAAAAGAATTTAAAAGGTTGGTTAGTAGCAATTTTTATTGTAGATACAGGAAGGAAAATCTAAAATAATTTATTCAGCAGGCGTCTGAAATTATGCTGATAATGAATATCGTGGTTAAAGCTGAAAAGCAATTATTATTTTTGTATCAAAAAAAAAAAAGGAAAATCAAAATAACGTACTCAAAAATATTCCTTTTTGAACTGCCAAGTGGCATTACGATCACATTTGTTAGTATAAGTACAGAAATTATTGCGTCATAAGCCAGTAATTTGTTAGAGGTTGCTTGCCAGCTTGTAACGTAACATGCTAAGTACAACCTCGCCACAATTGGCGCATTACCGCCTTGTTAGGTCTTGAGTTTGATTTCAAAGTGGTATTGAGTGTCTGTCAGGAATTTAGTAGCTTGAGAGTACATGTTAGATGGCAGATACTGCTTGATAAAGACCTCTTTACGTAAAGGATCTTCTGATGCACATAATTGTACTGTCATGTATTTTGAGATACGGTACCGTTCTAAAGATTTACCACAGTTCTGAAACGTAAAAGACAACTAAAGGAATAAGCATTTCAGAAGCAGCTCCTTGGCCCCAGTATGCTTCGACCCTGCTGGGCCCCTAAGGTTTGCTGATAACTCCTTGTGGCGCGCGTGGAACGCGCCGTCGACGACTTGGGCTTGATCCGGACGGTTATCGGACGATCGGACAGCGAGCTAGTCCCACAACCCTACCATAATCGTTTACGTATACGACATTTGTGAGCATTATGGTGTCTAAAATGGCAGGCAAGGAAAACCTATGAAAAATAAATACCATACCCACAAAACCCCTATTATCTGCAGCATCTATTCTTTAAAACAATATCCTGTAATAGTTATCAATTTGGTGGCACATTTCCGGACTAGTCCCGAACTAAGCGCGGCTCTATCACTTTAAATAAAATGTTACGACTGCCCAACACACACTGGTATCACGTGAAGTAAATTCTTATAGAAGGTACACTTCATACAATACATCTTATACGTATAATACAACTCTAGTAGTAGTACTTCAATTATGAGCGACAAATAAACCACTGGCAGCTAAGAAATGTCTAGTCTCAAGTGACGGCGCCCGTTCACGAGCATGACGCGTGCATCAGCCTCATCCGTGACGCGTGCATCTTGTTTTTCCAGTGTATGTTCCTTTGGGATCGTTTGCTACTTTGAATTGGGTGAAGCAATTGCATAAATATAGCATAGCAAACCGTCTTGCTAACATTTATTTTACGAAATACACACATAATAATGTAAATAATATGCATGTAAACTCACTATACCTATTTTATTGTAAGCCCTTAGGTTAGGATATAGCTGTTCAGTTTGCAAAACGTCACTACTAACACCAACATTAATATGTACACTTTCCTATGATCTACAATAAAGATTAATATTATTAAAAATTATTAATAGTTTTTACAAAATAGGTATTGCCCAAAATCGTTGTATACTGGAATTCGTCATTCGAGGCAGTTGAATGTTTCTTTTTTTATTTATTCTCTACAATGATCTCTTATGCTTTGGTCACACATAACGAGCGAACGCACGAGACTTTGCTCTCGACCGAAAACTCGGTACGTATAGACATAGCACCGAGTGCTCGGCCGTGCTTATCTCTACAACTCGCTTACATCATGGTCTCGGCCGAGCAACACTTTACTGTCTCGCTCTTTTACTCGGTACGAGTAGGCATAATCAAGGCATTATGGATACTATGATGCTACAGAGAAACTTGTGGAAGTTTAATTAATTAATGAAATAACATGCAAAACAAACACATACATACATCCACTCTCCTTCACAACGTTAGATACTCACACACATTCACTCACCCACTTCACACTCACTTACTCTCATTGTTTTTGTATAATTTATCTGTTGTAAGCACTCATTTATATTGATCAGTCTGGAACAACCGTCCCCCTCTCTGGAGTTGGGCGCTGATGGCTGCGCCACAGTATTAACTTTTGCAGCCATCATAGTTTATCATTGTTTTTACCATATTTTGATTTTTTTGTTCCTAATAAACGATTATTATTAAACGATAAACGATTGTCCTTCTGATTAAATTGATATGCGGCCACCGCGCTGCCGGTGCAAGCAATATCAACAAATCTTTGCAATAAAATAAAATTAGGATCAGCTGTGGTATAAAAATACCTTATAATGTTATCCGCTATTTTATTTTACTGCAGTAAACGGTAGACGGCAGTTTCTTATTCTATAAAGTTAACTTGAAACGTGTACTTTAAAGTTTGTGTCTACGAGATTTTCTTGACTTAATTGACATTGGCATAACGAAATTCAGCATTTTTAATGTTCATTACGCATAATATTATTAGGCATAAATGTTTTGCCATAATGCTTGTCGCCATAAATACTGCTAGCTTAATAATAATGAAGCATAAAGCATAATGTTATAAACTATACAAAAACGGACATGTTCGCGGCTCATAGGTGGCCCAAGGGCTACCCTCGCCGCATCTTAAGCTATTCCAATAGAGTAATTCCCAAATTGTAATAAATAAATCCCGTTAAAATTTATGCAACTCCAACTTATGCCAATACATATTAGACTAAATGATAGTTATGCTAACCTTTGCATTATGCCAAAGTATTATTATGCAGCAGTATCATTATGCGAAAACGTTATGCCAAACTATATTATGCCTTAAATTTTTTTGCCAATGGGATATTACCTTTTCTGTTGATGATTACCTTTCCTGTCGCAGGTCAGTCTTTATTTTTGTGGCTACAAATCAAATAAATAAATACTGCCTTCTTACGAACATAGCTACAACCTTTAGGTCAAGAGTGAATAGGTTACTTCTAGGCAAGCATGCTCTATCGTCGGCCACTTACCTTCTGGTGTGACAGTCGTCAAAAGTTAACCTATTTCGATCGGACAGCCAGCTTACCATTGCTCGCCATCCGCAAGCCCGCGCCTACGGTCATGGGTTTTAGTCAGTAAAAATTCGCCATGCTCTCTCGTTCCACCCTAGAGCGAGAAAAATCATTCGATAATTGCTAACCTCAAAAAACCCTACTGTTTCGCTGACATCTGAGGACATATGAGGCGAGGCTGGCACACGGCTTGTCGTCGACGACTCGGGCTCGATTCTCACCGGATAGTGGGACTGCGAGATATCCATTGCTCGTCGTCCACAAGCCGCGGACGGCAGCCAGAGATGATTTTACAACTCCCTGAATAACTTCCTTGGCAAAGTTATTAAATAACCTCGTCTTATATCGTCATATAAAGTCATCAGTTGTTTATTTTCCCACACTAGTATCTAAATTATAACTAAGTACGACAGCATTCACAAAGGGTTGATTCATTGGTTGCAAACATATAATTAGAGACGATTGGAAAGTCTAACCAACATTATGTCCAACGTTGGTTTTTGAAGTGTTGTAAATTTTGTTCAACAAAATTAAGCGTGGAAAACCTTTTTTTTTCGTAACTCTTTTTTTAACATTCCCGTACATAGTAAATGACACCTTGGTTTCCACTCTAAAACTAGATATTGAGATTATCCTCTCAGGCACCACTGTACTAAATATAGTACACCTCATACCAGCTAATTTAAACCTTATTACGAAAAAATAAAGTAAAAACAAACTGTTTATGATATTTTGTCTTCAAAAATAATTCAATTAACCTACTAAAAGAGCGCGGAATATGTTTATGCTTGAACCTGCCCACAAATATTTAAAACACTAACGATTTCGTTACTATTGGCATCAAAACGGTTCGCATACACCAAAACCGATTGTCGGCTGATGGTGTACAGAATTACCCAGACGAGTAATTTGGACGTGTATGTACGAGTACTTACACGGCAACAATGTTGTTACATTCTTTACGAAGTTGGTCCCTTAAATTTCTCCATTTTTTTTTTTAATGTCTGGTACAGCTAGGTCCATTTCCGATGCAACTGCAGCCCATGAACAGTTTTTCCAATATTAAGAACGGACAAATTCTATATTTTTTACAAGTTTATTTGGAAAGTCTATGTTAAATGAGATCAATGGTTAATACTCATTATAAGACAAATGCTTTTCTAAACATTCTGACGTCAGTTTTGGGGCAAACTTAACGCGGCTTAGACAAATAATTGAAATTACGTTTTTTCTAGGATCTCGTAGCAACTTTTCTTTATTTATGTTCCAATTTCCCACAGCAAAAATATTCATATTTTTGACATGTTTATATTTATATTTATAATGTATAATCTTTTTATCTTGGTGTACAATAAAGTACACCAAGATAAAAAGATTATACATTTTTGAGACTTAAATAAAAACATACAATGGGCGGCCTTATCGCTATCTGCGATCTCTTCCAGGCAACCTGGGATGTAAAGAGATTGCCTGGACATAAAGTGGGGTTGCACTTGGTGCGTAACAAAAAAAAGTTAAACAAATAAGTGAAAAAACAAAGTACATACTTAAAACTAGATAGATACATAAATACATACAAACTAAAAAATAGGCAAGAAACAAGTGACGATTACAATTGATACAGATAGAAACGAAACATAACTACAAGGACAAGTAATATTCCTTCACAAGCGTTTGGAAAATATGAAGTGATTGCGCGAGTTTAATTGATACAGGCAATGCATTCCACAGACGACAAGCTTGAACAGTAAAGGATTTATCTAAAAACGTAGTGGAATGCGTCGGCATTTTGAGTTTCAAATTATCTGATGACCTAAGAGATTTTGTATGTGAGTCACAAAGTAATTCAAAACGGTTGTTGACAGTTGGCATGTTGTGGGTTAAAAAAAGTTCTTAGTTACCGTTATTGAACGGTGTTCATGAACACCGTGTGCCAAATACCAGCTCGATGCACTGGAGTCGATTGAGAAGCGAGCCAAGAGGATCATCGGCAATGATGCACTTGTCAAGTAAAAACTCCAGTCTTGAGCATCGACGCCGAGTTGCAAGCCTGTCGGTTTTCTATTGTTTGTATTTCGAGGAGTGTGCATTGGAATTGCACAATAATTTAATTCCACGTCCGTTCCATCATCACCGGTACATGGTGGAGATCAACCCATACATACAAAGCGTTTTGGGAACACATTCATTATACTTACAGCTGAGGAGTGGAATTCCCTGCCGGAGTCAGTTGTATTCATTTATACAGTTAAAAAATTAGAATAATATTTTAAAGGGATAGAATAGTGCAAAGAATTTTTTTTTGTCCATAGAATATTTTCCCTTGGAATATTTGTTACTTTCGCGCGTGTGAAGCCGCTAGTATCAGCCAGTCCTTTCAGGAGAAATGAAAAAAAAAGGTAACGACGGCGAAACTTTATTTAATGTGCCAGTGTGGGCATCTGTGGCTGTTTATAGTACCCGTAGGTTTTTGGTAGGCGCGGGCCCACCGCGACGCATGCTGTACATACACGGCGCAATTTAGCTGCGTGTATTAATTTGTTTGACAACGTGGGTCTACATTTCCACTGAAGTACACGAAGACCTACGAATATGTTTAGCGTGGCACGGCGCACGGGGAGGCTACGCACGTGCCACTGCAATCAAACTGCGCTGCGATAAGGGAGCTGTACATAGTCGTGGGTAACATGTACCTACTCCAGTGGAAACTTAGACCCACGTCGACAGCATTGAGCTATGTAACCGCCTATTCGAGCAAACTACGCATGTATCAGTGACGTCAATTCATGCGTAGCGTCTCCGTGGGTTGCAGTGGACACAACCACATATATTTTCTTACAAATTGAAGCTTAATACACGTGCATAGCCTCTCCATGCGCCGAGGTGGGCCCAGCGTTACTTCGTAGGCCAAGAGATTTAATGGAACCTGGTCAGGTCAAAAAATATTTCACGTTCTAGGTGCATATTATATTTGTAGGTATAATGTTATGCGGTTTTATTCAAAAGACTTATCGCAGCATTCGCAGCTCTGAAACGCAAAGAGCAATTGAAGGAGTACTGGTAGGTTTTAGTCAGTAAAAATGTGGCATTCTTACACCACTCGAAGCGGGAGAACTTATTCGATGATTTCGTATCCCAAAAACTGCGTTTTCCTTAAGACATCACAATGAATTTATCATTATTAATATCCTTACCTTATCCTTATTCATTAGGGGTCGGAACAGTATTACGTATTTTTCATTCGTACATCATTATCAACCGTCTTACTTCCTCATTACAATCATCTTTCATAAGATCCATTCATCTTTTATCAAAGCGTTGACACCTACTTCAAACTTTTCTCATAATCTATTGTAAATGAGAAAGTAACTCTGTCTGTTTGTTACGTTTTCACACCTAAACCACTGAACCGATTTTGATGATTTTTTGTACAGAGATAGAACAGTTTATGGTTAACAATAACAGCAACAAGGATTGATCTCCAAGTACTCGTATTAGTATTTGTATTTCGAGCTGGTGTGCGCAACTTCACGACTATAGCGTGTATTTTGCGTAAGGGTGGGACAAATGTGTCATTCGAACCACCCCGACTCCTCAATGAAGGCCAGCAGCTCCATAGTATTACTGACCATTTCGTGGAGGTTACCTGGGTTTCTGCAGCATTTTGCCCTGTATCAAGCGACAACTGGGCAGCTTAGAAGCAGATGTGCTGCTGTCTTGTCCTCCTCCAGGACTCCAGGCTCTGCACATTGGGCTGTCTGTAACTGCTATGACAGAGAGGTACTTACTAAAGGTCCCGTGGCCAGTTGTAATGGCCGTCACTATGCGCACTGAGATTTAGTCGGTCGTAGGGCCTGTTTCGTAAATCGACATTAATGTAGGGGAGTGCCTCCTTTGGCCTGCCCGCACTCAGATCTCCAAGGATAAGCAAAGCATTTTAAGGTCGATTTATGAATGGATGACCATATATTATATTGATTCCTCCGTATTACGAAAGCACGTTGGTTCCGTTATATTTTTTTTTTCATTGTACAATAAAAATGTATTATGTTTTATTCTGGTCTAACAACAGAAGAAAGCAATTCGAATTGATGTAATCTTATGATTCAGATATTACGTCGGGGAAAAATGTAAATCGACGAACATACGGGTTGTAAGAACAACAAACGATTTAATAATTCATATCGTGTTATTGTAAATGTGTATTTATGTAGAAGACGTGAGGTAAGGCCATGTCGTTCGAAGTTGACATGATAACAGGTGAAAAGCTGGGCTTTGTTTGTTTACATTATGTAGAGTGACGCCTTAGAAATTAAAGGGTAAACAAGCAAAGAACAGGAAATGTTTGTATATTTTTTTTATACTAGAATCGGTTCTATATTTTGATCGTGATATCGTAACAGACAGAAAAAGTCACTTTCACGTTTATTATATTAGTGTGGATATAAGTTAAGCAAGAATAATAACAGTCACTTAAAAAAGTGGTAAAAACATAGGATCCCCAATTACATACCACCAATGACACTTACGGTAGAGGTGTGCCCCGCTTGGGATGAGCATCATCGTGTCCTTGTAGGGGCAATCGGCGGCGGTGATCGCTCGCGCCGGACCTTGGTACAGGCCTTGGTCCGGAGCGAGGAGGAGTGGCATCAGGCAACGGCGCTCATGCCACAGCCGCCGCCGTAATTCCGATCCCAATTTCCGGCCACCGTAGGCGCGGGCTTGCGGACGGTGGGCAATGGGTAGCTCGGTGTCCGTTCGTCCGGTAACAGACCGGACCGAGCCCAAGTCGTTTACTCGCACTGTTCAAACACGCCTCAAGGAATTGTCAGCAAACTGTAGGGGCCCAGTAGGGTCGAGACCTAGTATGGGGCTCTGGGGAGGTATGAAAATGCATACCAGGGCCCTGAAACCAAGGCAGGGAAGGACCAGGGTAGGTTTTTAGTCAGTAAGAGCCTGACACTATTTTCCGCTCCGCCCAAGGGCGGGATTTGTCATTGGATGATTTAACATACCTACCATAAAAAAAACCTATGACACTTACAAAAGAGCTCTACAAGGATTTCTTGTACTTTTTCGACCGTATGTCCCATAGTTCATTGTAATTCCTATAAGTGGGAACCGGCGACGATGAAATCTGGATCCGCGCCTCAGAAATTCTTAAGTTAATTACCGACGCGAGCAGGGTTATCCGCGCTACCCGGGTACCCGCCTACCCGGTTACCCGATTACTCAGCCACTTTCAACCGGGCAAGGCGACGCGACGTTTTTGCTGAATCTAACCCAGTTATATCAACATGATTTACAAGGCAAATTAATTTTATTATAGTTGTACTGTCTAAATTGTATCAATTTGTACGAAGATTTTGTTAGCGTGGACAGATACGGGATCAAAGAGTTGGTTTAGTATTTGTTGAGGAGGTAAGCACTATTTCGAAGAGTCGTTAATCGTGTTTATTTTTGAATAATCTAAAAACTGCCATATTATGTAACTGGCTGATTAAAAAGCGATGCTCTTCTGTCTTCTGCACTGCACAACGCAAATCTAAACAAACTAATCTTGCAAAGATTTTTTTTTAATATGTCAAATTCTTGAAAAAATGTTGCTACACACTAGGAATTACTCCAGTATTAGCTTGGGGGGTAGGGGTAGTAATGACTTGGGGGGCTGAAATGAAAACGACACGATTGGCGCAGTGGTTTGGTGATTGGTTGTTGCACTGCGTGCCGCGGGTTCAATTCCTGCACGAAACAAATATTTGCTCGCTCTATACTAAGATATGCGTTCTGGGTTTGGATATTCTGAACGCACCCACGATACATGAGTAATACCTAGTGTAGAGCCAAGCTTTACAAAAAATAAAGAAAAGTAAAAAGAAGAACTACTTACACGAAGAATTAACCTATACAATGAGTTAGCAACAGCCACAAGCAGCAACTGATGGAGCCAACATGCAATAAATTTACAAAGTAGACCAGAAATAAACGAAAGAACGACGGAACAGAACTCCTGATAACACAAACTATTTGAAAGTTCCAGAGCTGTAATCTACTCTTTTTAGGGTACCGCACCTCAGTCGGTGAAAACGAAACAAAGTCAAAATGTTTTTATTTCACATAGGCCTACATGGGCACTTATAAAACGTCAGAAGCTAGAGCACGGTTCCAAATTGGTCGTTTCCAATGGAGAAGAACCGGCAAGAAACTCCATGGTTACTCTTTTAAAAAAAAATGGTTTGTTGTACAATATTTCCAAATTACAGTATTAATAATTATGTAAGGACAGTGTAGACCAGTCAATATTGTGCCCAAGAGCACAGTAAAAATAATCATAATAATACAGATAAAGTGACTCGTAATAGGAATTCGAAGTCTAAACCTTTTAGGACAACTTTGTTGACTTTTTTAATATAACATTACAAAAACGTTCACATATTTACATACTAGCACAAAACATCGCGGGTTTAACAACGGTATATCTTTCTGTACGTCTATCAAGCCTCTTTTCTCAGGGACTTATTATTAGGCTGTGATTATAATCAATAACTCATCACGCCTAGCCAAGTTACGACCCTTTCATACCAATTCTCTTGCGTCGAACGCCTCGAGTTGGCCACGCCTCCAATTCCTTTGTTCTGACGTCATCTCAACGCTCAGTCTCGTGGTACTCCGCACTTCGATTGAAACCCGAAAATTTGTTACTGCGCATTAAGGGTATTACATCGCTCAATGACCTTCAAGAATTTACCTCTACATTAGTAGAGAAGAATTGACCTCTAAACAGGCATTGCAGGGGGTGCTGCACGCGGGTTGTTAGTACTGATTCGAGTTATTTCTTGATTACTTATCGATATTCAATGAAATTGGAAAAAAATCAATACAAGTTATTCAATTTATCGTAACATATATTTTGGTATAAATTCAATGTATAAACATTTATTTATTTATTTATTTAGTCTTCATGTACAATAGTGGTATAAATATAGAGCCGTTTTCGAGAAAATATGGAATTAATGTTCAAAAAAGGCCTATTTACCAGATTTTTTTTCTAGAGTTAGGGTATTTTTTTGAGAAACTTAATCAATACAATTTGTTAGTAATGTCCTTAAGTATCCCCTTCATTTTTTATATGGTAATCGTACATAAGGAAACTTCAAACAACCTAGGTGTTTTTTTGGATTTGGGCGATGTAATCCCCTTAAAGATGGATCGCCATTTTAGTTTAACTTGTATGCCGCGTAAAATAATGAACTTATTTTAAATTACTTTTTGTTTAAGTAGAGATTACGAAAAAAGGAAAATTTGTAGTTACATTACAAAGTAATTACTTTTTTGCGATTCTGAAAAATCTTTGAGACTCGATTCCGTCGGTGCCCGAGTTCGACTCTCCCTTGACTGGTTTTATAAACTTTAACCAACTTAAGAACTTAGTTGAAGCACAGAAGTTCCTTGTGGTTTTTAAATGACCTAGGATTACTGGCTCAGTAGTACAACGTCTAAGAAACTGGTGACGTACCATGGTGAAATCGATACCGATACCTATATTTACCGATAGATGTATGCAAATTGGTACCATTGAATGATACGTTGGATTGCTTCCCTGTGAACTCAGTGGGCGAGTTGTTTAGATTTTTGTTATTTTTGGAACATCGTTTGGTGATTAACTGTATTTGAATACTGATGTATTTTTAAATTCACGAGTTATGGATTTTACATTTGTCGTCGAAAATCTACCATTTGTTTTTTTTTTTTTTTTTTTTGTTGTACCCAGTGTCACTTTCACAGCTAAGACGAATCTAACGACACCTCTCAAACTAAATTCTAACATGCTGTTTCGTCTCCAGGACGTGCCAAAGAAATATATATATTACCGGTAATCTGTATAATTCAGATATTCTATATAATACCAAATCCGCAGCAGTAACGTGTGTAAAAGGCGAGAGCAGGGAAGGAGGTGATGCAATTTTAAGGCACCCCGATACAGACCGGTTAGGTTAGGATTTTTTTTTTCACCATCCAACGCTGCGTGTACCGGTACGTGATCGCAACTCCAGAACCTTTCGTCTCAATTGACCATTTGTTTTGCATGCAATGTGCTCTAGCCACAGCCAATTAATTTTGGCGAATCTTCGGGCTATGTCGGTAATCTAACCTAGGTTACCGACATACGTATTATAGGATACTTCTGAGAATATCCTCATTTCTGAAGTGATCACGCAAGGAAACTTCGAGCACAACCGTTTCCATTGCCCTTTGGATGACTCTTAGTTGTTTTTTTTTTTGTTATTTGTTAGTTGAATTTTAGTCTTCTAATGATGCCCATTGACAGTAAAGCTTACTGTTTGGCTAAAAAATGCAAAAACCTCTTTGACCCGACTTTGGACATTGATTTTTTTTTTTTGCGAATGTCGTATCGACAGACTTTTCACACTTCATTTTTAATGGTGTGCCGAACATTCTTAGCAATTTTTAGCTGTGTGCGAATTATGTCAACATTGTCCCTACATTTTGGGCTAACCTGACCGGGCTATATTGTCAAAAATATTGGTGTAAAACACTACACCAATCTCGCTACTGAAATCCCGGTAGATATTACAATATTTGACTGCAAACTAGTTAAAACTGTGTCTAAACTGACTATGAAAGTAATCAACGGACACTGAGACAGACAAGCTGCCGAGTGATTGCTTCACATAATACCCAGAGGGGAAGCTGATATAGCGATGACAGGCCTCCATTGTAGCGACAGAAGGATTATGTGTATAGAGGCAGTATTTCAATGCTGAAACTGGGCTAAGGGATTATTCGAAACTGTTATCACGGTAAAGTTTATCTTAGTGTTTCTTCTCAGGGTAGAAAACACCGGCCTCAATTAGTTTAAACTGATGAAACAAAAATTTGTCGTGTAAAAGTGTTTAAAAAAAAAACAAATGTCCTTTTATCATTTAGGGACCTATCTACCCATTGCTCATCGTCCACAAGACTGCGCTTACCGTGGCACTTAGGCGTTAGCGTTAGGAGTTAAAGTCAGGGTCACATAACCTTTGGCCCCAGTAGGCTTCGGCCCTGCTGGACCCCTACAGTTTGCTGACAACTCCTTGAGGCGCGCGGGAACAGTGCGCGCCCTAGACGACTTGAGCTCGGACCGGTCTGTTACCGGACGGACGCCGTCTCCTCAGGTAGCATTACTGCTTAGCAGAAAGAAGCGATCACCTGCCATTCCCCCTTACACAGCCCTGAAAAGTAAAAGGTAACTAAAGGAATACTAATGGGTTTTAAACAGTTTATTTATTTTTATTATTGATAGGTTCGCGCTTGACCACTATCTCACCTGATGGAAAGCGACGATACGGTCGACGATGGCAGTTAGCATAGCATAGCATCAACCTTATAAATTCCCACTGCTGTGACTCAGCAGTGGGAATTTATAAGCACGGAACACAGAAAGAACCTGGAAATAGTTAGTAGGCGTGGCACTGTCGCCGCTAGTGAGTACTGCAATACGCACTTGCTGTTCAAGCGCTCTCATTCGCAAACTAGACTACGTCAACATACAATTTACATAAAATAATATTAAAATGCCTTATTGTGCCATTCTGGACTGTAAAAACCATAGTCGGACTAAAAATCTAACTCATGGAGGTGTATCATACCACCGGTAAGTATTATTTTCGAATTTATTTTAATAAAATGAAAAAATAAAATTTCGTCAAACATTGCACAAGACATACAAACAAAAATTGTCCTTAACTTCATGCAAACAAAGTTGATTTTCTGTTCCCGGTTATTAGCCTTTCTGGAATATTCGCATTTCTACCTATACTTTTGACGCTATCCAAATAGTGCGTGACTTTATCGATAAAATCAATCGACATGTATTGCATTGCCTTTTTAAAATAAAAGTATTTATACTTGAGAGTATGAGTATTAAAATACAGATAATTATTAAATTAATAAAGTTAATAAAATAAATATTGTAGGATGATATTCGTGATGCAATTTTAAATAAATCTAGCTAAAGAGCTTGGAACAACATAGGGCGTTTGAATTATACTTTATGTTTAGTCGTCGCCGGCTTCGTCCGATCACACTTTTCGTAACGAATGCATAATAACTTTAATTTCGGAAGTCAATGTCAAAAAATGAAGAAACCAAACCGTAAACACCGACTTCCGCAATCAAAGTTATTTTACATTATTTAGTTTTTTGGAAGTCAGTTGTATTTTTTTGTAAAAGAGTTTTTTTTTTGTATTTTCAATATTAAACACACAATGAAAATAAATTACCTTTTTCACTACGTATTTATACTAAGTTCTTATTTGTGAAATTGCAATACTTGTTACATTGTTACACCTATATGTCCGTAATATTCAACATAAATAACATAACCTAAATTTTAAAACGGGCAACTAACTTGATCATTTAAAAGTGCTCGTTAATATTTTAATTAAATTCTTTGATCAAAATCAAATAAATATAAAACAGTGAAAAGATTATTATACAAATATAATAATCTTTTCACTGTTTTATATTGTCTTAAACTCAAATAGCAATGTAATAATAAAACATTGCGAGGTTTTCAGCATTTTTTTTTCATTTACCCAGTATAAAATGAACAAATACAAACAAAAAGGTATTTGATTTACATGCAAATAAATACCCTTTTTACTACGTTTAGAAATTTCCCTACTACATATTAATTTCATTATTTTAATACTATCGCATATGATATTTTTTCGCTTTATATTTTATGTTTGTTTTCATACTATCGATATTATTACGATCGAATTAGGGTACGTCACTATTTGAGTAGCGACCTGCATTTGTGTCAGTGATACGCCATTCAAATACCACCCTTATTTTTATAACATTACAGTTCACACTGTACAACGCCATCTAGCGACGAGTGGCGGTACTGGGTAGTCCAAGATGTATTTCTTTCTTGTTTTTGTCAATTTGATTTATAGATCGTTGACATTAAAGTTGCATTTCGTATAACATTTTTTTTTTAAATTTGTTTACGCCCAATTTTTGTTTTAGCCAATCGTATCTTCCGGTTTGCAGTAAGAGTAAATCGTAAATGTGTGTGTTTGGCGACACCGGTTCTGGTACAAACATTTTCTCAAGCTACTTCTAGTGTCTTTCTGTGTTCTGTGTTTATAAGGATCGATTTTTAGTTCTAAAACATGCCAGTTTCTTCCCGATTTTTTTCTTCACCGTTTTGAGAGCAGTAGTGATGAAATAAATTAGACAAAGTAATACGCCTGGCTGGGTTAGAACCCACGGCCTACACCAGATAAGTAGGGGTCGTTACCACTCAGCCACCACTGTTCTGTTTGAACAGTTACTTTTAACTATTAGTGTAAGGACGCAGCATTGATAGACCTGCCACAAAGTGGACTGTTAACCTGGCGAAGATCACGTAAGTCCGGTGAATGCGAGTTGTATAAAATCGGCTTATGTGGCCATTCATGAGATTTTTCGAAAAAGCTACCACGGCCCTAGGATAATTCAAGAAACACAGGTGGGTTTAAGTCAGTAAAAGTATGAAACTCCCTCTCCACCCAAAGCAAAACAAGTTATTTGAAGATTTTCAATAAAAAAAAGGATGATTGCATTAGGTTTCATGTTTTGTATTTTTTTTTTATTTCGCAACTTTTACACAACGCCATCTAGTCCGAAACTAAGCAGAGCTTGAACTATACATACTCGACAACTAATTAACATACATATATATTTCTTAATACAAAATTAAACACATATAAATAAAATACACCCAGACACAAAACAAATGATCGTGCTCATCACACAAACATTTGTCTTGGGTTGGATTCGAGCCTATGACCTCCGCCATAGCAGTCACGGCCACTAACCACTAAACAGGCCAGTCAGAATTAATACCTTATACTTAACGGTAGGTAATTAAATCTGAAATTCATGGAACTCGGCATTTTGAGTTCCATGAATTTCAGATTTAATTACCTATCAGTCTACTATTAAATACTTCGACCAGTAAATACCCCTATACTTATACCGGCATTTAAGTCTCAGACACCCCAGCAGTCAAGGTGAAGTACCCATAAATTTTAATGATTTATTAGTACCAGACTATATTATTTTACTATAATTAATTTAAGATTTATTTTCATTCTTTTTATCTTGAATAATTCAGAGTAGCCTTGAAATTATAATTTTCGACAGTTTTTTTTGCAATTTTCAGCTCAAGTTAGGCATAGCAAAAGGCTTGTGAAAAGCATTACTTGACACTGTGACCTTGCTTTCGACGTATCACTTATTCTCTTGATTGTATATTTTTTGTATGTATGTATATATGTAACTATTTTTAGTATTAAGTACCTATATAGTTTTTGTTTGTTTTTATATTTGCACCGAGTGCAACCCCATTTTGTGTCCTGGCAATTTCTATCCATACTAGGTTGTCTGGAAGAAATCGCCGAGTGCGATAAGGCCGCCAATTGTATGGTTTCTTTTATAAAAGGTTTCCTTTTTTTATAATATACATTGTAATCTTGGTGTACAACTAAGTGTTAATAAATAAATAAATATTCAGACTTATAATGTCCCCATTGCTGGGACTCAAGCTTCCTCAGGGAAGAGCATGGACCGTATTCCACCACGCGGGCCCAGTATGAGTTGATGGAGGTCACATGTCTTCAAATTGTTGGTTCTAGGACAGGTCGGTTTTCTCACGATGTGACAGTGGTCATGAAATAAATAACACAAAGCAATGCGCCTGACTGGGTCACAGGTCATAGTTTAAACTGTGACCTGAAAATCATCAGTCAGGGCCGTTAGCACCCGGCCACTACTGCTCTGTAAGTTAAGGCAACAAATTTTTATTAAAATGGTACATTTTATCTTCTCTCTGAGTTCATCAGAAGACTTAAAGTTACCCATAGGGCTATGAAAAGGGCTACGCTCGGAGTTTCCTTGCATGGTCGCATCAAAGATGAAGTTATTCGCAGGAGAACCATGATTACTGAAACAGCCCGAAGAATCGACAGACTTAAGTAGCAGTGGGCAGGACACATTTCTCGTAGAACAGGTTGATGGGGCCGAAAGGTTAGGGAGTGGCGACCACGTACCGGAACCGTGGACCGATGACCTGATGAGGGTCAAGGAAATCCGATGGATACGAGAATCATAGGACCGGTCGTTATGGCAACACTCAGGGGAGGCCTTTGTCCAATAGTGGACATCTTTCAGCTGAAATAATGAGTAAGCTTTATAATAAATCTACAAAAATGAAAAAAAAAATTATGATGAAGCAAACGACCATCATTTTTTTTTAAACGTTAAATATGTGTACTTGGCTCGAAAAAAAAAGCAATATTAACAGACAAAAATTAACTATTTTTTTTTTCTAACGGTTTTCGTTTTTGCAATATTACAATTCTAAAGTTGAAAGAGTTGAATACTTCATAATATATGCATAAATACGCCAGCACATCACTGAAGCTGTAATACAAGTAAAAACTTTTTGCGTTCTTATATGGTTTTTGTCTTTATACTTGTTTATTTTTAATATTTACCCAACTGCACCAGAAAGAGGATTATTTTTCGAATGTATGTTATGTATGTATATATGTTACCGACAATCAATAAAATCCAGTATTCTATACAATACCTAGGCAATGTATAGAATACGATTTAAAGTACTTAAAACTTTTATTTTCAGGTGGTGATAAAAAAAAATAACCCTAAAGGCTGAAATCATGGTGTTAATGATAACATACATAACATTATCGCAAGAATATATTTTTTTAAGTTTATTAGTCGAAGATCGAAAATTTTTAATTTCACTTTGGAGTATTCGCCCTAAGGTGAAGAAAAAACAAAAGCCAGTAAATCTTGGCGAGTTATTCTAGGGGCGGCGATGTATTCAAGATAAAGAATTCTTTTGTAAGAATAAAGCTTTTTAACTAGAACCTCTTGGAGGCAATCATAGAGCAAGGAATACCTTCAACGGCAGTTGCTAGAGCTGCCCTCAAACTTCACATTAATATTTTGTATGTGTAATTTGTTTCTGTATGTGCAATTTGAAAGAAGAAAGAAAGAAAAAATCATTTATTTGCATTACAAAACGGAAACACGTTACAACAGAAAACGTATACTGAGTAATGCCAAAAAGGCCACAGCTCAGCATAATGCCAAATGGCAACACAAGGCTACCACCTGACGCTGATTTTCAGCTGCAGCCCTTGGGTGCCATATGCTCAAAAACAGAAAAAAATATCCACCAGAAAAAAAAGTCTAAAAGGTTTTATGTGTATATTAGTCAAGCAAACTTATTATAATTATTATACAGACATAGGTATATATATATAGGTATATACATAGGTTTATATGTATGCGTGTGTGTTTATTATTCCTTCATGCTCAAATGACTGAAATGATTTGGATAAAACTTGGCATATGGGCATACCATGTTATGGGAAAGGAAGTAGTATAAGTAAGTACTTAGTGTCATACATTTATACGCTTGCTATGCATTTTCATCTTCTTTTCGAATCGATTGGAAACTCGTCAAATTGTTTGGGTCCAATAGGTGGCCACGTTAACTGTAGCATCGGTGGCCTTCATTAAATCCTCCAAAGTGCAGGTGTAAGGGCACCTGGGATACTCCAACGTGTGGCTCATGTTATGTTTTGAACAGGAGCACCTCACTCACATCACTCACTCACACGGATATGCATAGAAAACTATGACACTGTTGTTTCTAGTTGTGGCCGCTGAGTCATCTTTGTGATCTATGGAGATAATAACAGGAATTTTTAAACTACTTGGAAGTTTAATTATGTGGAGATGTTTTCTTTGTTATTTTTATAGTTACAGCAGGGATCGCTTTAGATATTCGCCGGTGGGTCAGAGCCAAGTACGCATTTTTAACGTTAAAAAAAATGATGGTTGCCTTCTTCACTATATTTTAAAAGAGTAATTGGGAAGTTTCTTATTAATTCTTCTACATAATAAATAATCAGTTGGAACCGTGCACTAGCTTCTGACATTTTATTATTTATAGGTACCCACAGTGTTGGAAGACCTCCTACATGGTGGACCAATGACCTGGAAGGTGTAGCGGGAATCCAATGGATGTGAGATGCACAGGACCGTTCATTGTGGTGACACTTGGGGGAGGCCTATGTCCAACAGTGGACGTCTTTCGGCGGTGAAGTAAAATATTTATGAAATGAATTTAAATTGAATTGAATACTTTGTCTCATATTTATTTGAAATGAAATACATCTAATGATTTGCTTAGTCATCGTTTTTTTTTTTTATTAATTTCTAGTAGTCTTCTAGGGAAAGCAGTGGTGGGCGAGTGGTAGCGGCCCCGACTTACGAGTTGTAGGTCGCGGGTTCAAACCCGGCCAGGCACATTACTTTGTGTAATTTATTTCATCACCACTGCTCTCAAAACGGTGAAGGAAAACATCTTGAGGAAACCGACATGTCCTAGAACCAAAAATTCGAAGACATTCATCAACCCGCACTGGGCCCGCGTGGTGGATTACGGCCCATTCCCTCTCCTAGAGAGGAGGTCTGTGGCCCAGCAGTGGAAACATTAAAAAGGCTGATGATGATGATGAGTAGTCAGTCAATCATCGAAACAAAATATTTAAAACAATGATTGAATAAATCAATAATTGCATCACTGCTTACCATCAAGTGGAATCGAAGTCTAGCACTAGTTTAAAAATAAAAAAACAAATTAAAAATATTCAAATTCATCGATGTCACAAGTTACATTCATAAGAAAAATATGCATAGTGCTGTGCATTACAAGTCGACATATCGATAAGTCGTCGAAGCCCGTACCCGCCGAAGCGTTTCTTCCATTAACAGCCGAGTTAATTGAAAAACCAGTCGCAAGGGAACTCATCCGCCGACAACTGTCCGATTGTTTTGTTACAAACGAAAATATTATGCGAACAGCAATATGAAAAAATGTTCTATGTTACTTTGGTGACAATGGGTAGAATGAACTTTCTGTGGTTTACTTAGAGTGTATAGTTAAATGACTATTGATATTATTTTATGATGATGCCAATAATCATAGTAATTATTTTTATTAGAAAATTCTTCGCTTAGGAGCCTTGACCTGACCTGTTAGCTTAGACCCTGTTCCCGATACCGGTGGGTTCATAATTTTTTTTAAATGTTTTCTTTAAGAAATAAAATTAATATGTATCGCCCTGTCTATAAAATTGTTAAACTTAAGTGGCAGTGGGCTGGGCACATTGCTTTCAGGACACATGGTCGACGAGGCCAAAAGGTTCTAGAATGGTGTCTACCTACCGGAAGATACTGTGTTAGAAGGCCTCCTAGAAGGTAAACCAATGATCTGATTCCGTTGAAACCTGATGGATGCGAGACGCAGAAAACCGATTCTTGGCACAGCACTAGGAGTTAATTTCCACCGTAGACCTCTTTCGTCTGGAATGATGATGATATTCATATTCTTTTATATAACTATATATTTTTTATATTAAAACAAAAATAGGAGAGCTGATGTACATACCGTATACAGGCAAGCTTAATCAACAATTGGATTTTGTTACAACCAAACTGTTATAATTGAGAGAGAAATTTTGCACTTGAGGATAATTCTATCTGCTAAGATTACTTGGGGGAAGTCTATGCCCAGCTGGCAGTGGTCTTTTGTTCGAAATGTAGATGATCATAATAGAAAGCTACAGTATTTCTTAATCATCATCATCATCTTCCTGCCCTTGTCCCGTTTTATTTGGGGTCGCCGCAACACGATTTTTTTTCCATTCTGTCCTGTCACTCGTCACGCTATCATTAACTCCCTTTTCTTTCATATCACTCCTGAATTAGTATTTCTGAATACCATAGATTAATTATTATACCTACACAAGGCAAGATTCTTATAGGATATATACCACATAAAACGCTTTAGTAAATACTGTAAGTATAGCAAGCAATTGATAAATAAATAAATACAAGTAAGTTGGAGATAACACATTAAACGCTACACTTACTACCTAATCAACATAATTTACCCTTTACGATAAACTAACAACTTGTAACATAAACCATTTTCAGTTTCTGATTGACGTGAACACAAAACGTTGTTATAAACTTCAAACGAAATTAAACCATGAATCGAACCCGCCTCCGGTTAATCAACAGCCAATTCACAGGTGAACTTTAAATTTATAGGATCAATTAAAATAGCAGTTTCTTATCGACGTACACATTAATTCATTCGCCTTCAAAGTTGGCGTCGCAACTTATCGAATTAAACTTTCTTATCGATAAAGAGGATAGGAACGGAGGCGCATGCCTATATTATTGAGCACGCCACAATCGCGGCAGTAAGTCTATTTTTAAGGAGTGACTAGAGAGAACTACGGTGTCCTTACTTTTAGCGAGACGCAGATTCAGACATGGCCAGTTGGTATTACCAATGTGTGGATTGCTCGGATGTGCTCCGAGCGCTCCGCTTGTAGCAGATGTTGGAAGTATACTCCACTCAGGTTGAGCATCCCCGTATCCTCATGGAGGTGATAGGCGGCGGTGACCTCTTGCATCCGACTCTAGTTCAGGCCATGGTCCGGAGCGAAAGCGAATAGCAAGCGATCACTTCGTTCTGCGAAGCAATAATGCGAGCAAAGGAGATGGCCGCAACTATGAGGTATCGGACATCCTCATATCTCAACCGCCTCCGAAGAACATGCTCCGGGCGTCGGGAGTTGTAAGACAAATTCCAGCCACCGTAAGTGCAGTCTTGCGGATGAGTAATTCACTGTTCGCCATTCGGTAAAGACGAAAGCCGAGTCGGCGGTGTATAGTGTTCCACGTGCGCCTCAAAAAGAAGTCAGCAAAACTGAAGGAGCCCAGTAGGGCCGCTGTCTGCTAGTGTTGCTGTAACATTTGAAAGAATGACCGTGGCCCTAGAATGCAAAACGTAACTGAAGGACACAGATGTGATTTTAGTCAGTAAAAGTCCGACACGTCAAGGTATTTGGTAATTTCCCAGTACAAAAAAAGCTACTTTTAAATTACGACAATTTTTTAAAGAATTTCGGAAAAGTCTTTATTTGTATGTCAAGAATTTCGTGATCAAGAAATACCGAGTGTCATTATTGTTCTATTGGAGATGTGAAGCATTCCTAAGCTTCTCTGTACTTACAACAAATTGAACGCAATTTTGTCCATATTTGCGTTAAAAAAACTGCATTGCAATAATATTATGTCAACATGGTTGCAAAATTTGTGTGATGATGACACAGGAAAGTTATCGTCTATCGTGAGTTAATTAATTTGAAGTTTGTTTTTATTGATATTCTTAGAAAATATTAACTGAACACGCGCCATCTTCTCGGTTCTTATCGTATAGCCAGATGGCGAGTTAGCCAGCTAGTTGTCTGCAAGCCCGCGCCTACAGTGTCAGCCCTGTCTCTGTCAATTATGTTGTCATAGGATCAAAAATAACGTCAATATACGGATCGAGTACTTTTGAACATTTTTTGATGTAAAAAAAAATCTACAGCAAAAGAAGCATGTCGTAACATAATATAAATTTCCTCAGGGTTCCTTGGCATGCTGTATTAATGTGATTATTCGCGATTGCCTCTTCCCTCGTCTGTCTACAGCCTTGACGGAAATTCAATACATTTTGAGATTATCTCTACAGACGAAATATATTCAGCCGTATGGACAACTTTAGATGGTTTCAAATTCATGATGGATTTATAAATAAACACTAATTTGAGTTATAAATGAACAATATCTCGATGGGTCCTATTTATAAGGGCCAATATGCAAATTGACCACTTGTCAATAGAAATCTCTATTAAATAGTTGTTATGACACATATTTTCGTTATTCTAGCTACATTGATTCATTTGTATATCTAATAGTTTTTTTAATTAATATAGATAATACCTACATAGGTATAACGTAAATTCTACAGATATAATATAGGTACTGTGCTCTGTTTTTGTCTCGGATCTTCACAATATACACTCAACTGACTCAACTCTCATTTAACGACTTAAAACTGTTTACATTTTACTAAGAGATATCTCAAATTGCCGGAAAGCAATTAGTGAAAAATAAACAATGAGACTCGAAGCCTAAATAGGAAAAAAATGTTGTAGAGTATTTTTCGATTGTCTTAGATAATGCATGCTATTCATATATTTGCCTACGTGTTTTTAACGTTTAGGGAGAGAACTCACGAAGCGGTTTTTTTCGCGGCCGCCACGCCGCCGCGACTGCTGCGATTTTCGACCGCAAGCCGTCGGGCACGGTCGCCGCCAACCGGCCGCAGAGCGTGCGGGCGCAATCCGCCGTGGCAGCGGCGGCGGCGGGCGACTGCGGCACTGGTGAGCGGCAGCCGCGTACAACCGCGCACACTGCGGCCGTAAACCGCGTCGTGAAGATTGATTTAATTTTTTACATGTATATTTGCATTTTACAGAAGATGTGGGCCCGCTACCGAGGCGGCATCGAGAAAAAACCGCTCCGTGAATTCTCTCCCTACATTACTGTACTTAAAGAATAGAAAAATATTCTATTTTAATTTTGTGGAGCGAGACACCCTGAACGGGAGAAGTTATTTTATGATCTCCCTCTCCCTCGACTATTTATATTTTATATGTTTGTGAACACAACCACGATACAGGAGTAATTTCGAGCGTGCAATATTAAAAAAATAGCATCAGCCTTATAATGTTCCCACTGCTGGGACTCGGGCCTCCTCTCTAGGAGAGGGAATGGGCCATAATCCACCACGCGGGCCCAGTGCGGGTTGGTGGATATCATCTTCGAGTTTTTGATTCTAAGAAAATTTCTTTCTCACAAAATTTTTCTTCACCGTTTTGAGAGCAGCGGCTATAAAATAAATTACACAAAATAATGCGCCTGGCTGGGTTTGAACTTGCGACCAGAGCTGTTACTACTTGGCCACCACTGCTCTCCATTAAAAAATATAACCAACAAAAATATGCAATTACATCCACTCAAATTCATAACACAACTGCGGTTCCATTTCAATTCAGCTTTATTGTATCTCAATTTTCGGTCGAAAACATTTTTATGTCATTCAATATCGAATATCGATACTATCAAAATTGTATCGATATCGTTTCATTGTCTCTCGTAAATTCGATAAGGTAACCTACCTAAACTGTATGAATAGAAAATTTTATTACGGTTTATCGTAGGAACACGGAACGGCTCACTACTAAAATTTTATTAATAAAATTGGGATGCCTAAGCTAGGTTACCTCCAAGGCTATGAGAAGGCTTTTAGCTTCGGTTAGTTAGCTCTAAGACTAAAATTTTGTGCTTTTAATGAAGAAAAATACAGGTGGAAATTTTAAAAAGAAAGTTAAATGAAAATGAGAAAGTTAAGGTTTAAAAATATGCAGACTTTTTTGTAATCAGGCTTTTAATTTGCTACGTTAGTTACGAAGAAGAATTTTGTTCTCGGATAGTTTTATAAATATGTAAAACAAAAGGTAAAATCTTTAAGTTTTATAGGTTTCCAAAAAAAATGTTCTACATTTTAAATGAAGATTTTTTTACAAAACAAATTGATAGCGGGATTATTTAAATTTTACAATAATTTACAGATTTTAAGTCAAGTCAAAATGTTTTTATTTACATGGGCACTTATAAAACGTCAGAAGCTAGTGCACGGTTAAGTACTTACTATAAGTACTTCCATATTATGCCTATCTTCTATTGCTGACCCTTCGACTTTATAACTTCAAACTGTCAATAATAGTGACACCTTTTTCTATGTATTTCATTTTGTTTTACTGTAAAATTTCTTACATTTTAATAGTTATTCTGCTATTCGGGGTGCAAACAAACCCAACAAATCAGATATCATCAAAATGGGTCCAGCTGTTCTTGTGTTATAAACTTTATAATTTACCGGGCTTTGCTTTTTTATAATTATTTGGTAGCAGCTATTAGCTGATGCGTGTGTTTCATATAGTTTTGAGATATGCAACGTTAAATTATGATCATTTTAATCCCTTGGAGGATCGATTCGGTATCGATTTGTAAAGAGAAAATTAAAAAATAATGTACTTACTTTTTTTTAAACTCGAATTAATTTACGCCTTAACGAAGTTAATTTCTCTACATAAACGTCAGCTGAGCGAGGCCAATGAACTGTAGGTATTTAATACGCAACGACCGACAACCACCTACAAGGTCATTGACTCGTTTACATAAAGAAATTAATTTCGTACATGCGTATAAATAATTATTTTATTAGAATAAAAGTACTTAATTTTTAATTTTATCCATAAAAATTGATAGTGTTTCATGTACCAGATCGACCCTCCACGGGATTAAAACGACCAAAATTTAACGGTGTACAGTCTGTCCAACCGATTTTTAAAGCAGCTCAATGTGGGAGCATACACAACCACAACACTTTCCGAGAGCCTGTTCCATGCTGTTACAACTCGGTTAGGTAGAAATTGTTTTTCAATTCTTCCTCCACTGTATAATATAATAGATAAAATTTATTACTTTACCTGGAATCAAATAATTAGATAGAGATGGGACAGGACTATTGGTGTCGTCGTTTCATCCTTTTTTCAAACTATTCATCTCATGAAGATAGATAGTATTCCATATCTTTTCGTTTTGGCATACTTAATTACAAATTATACACCATTAAATGATCGTTTTAATCCCGTAGAGGGTCGATTCGGTACATGAAACACTATCGATTTGTAAAGATAAAATAAAAAAATAAAATATTTTATTTTAAACTCGAATGAATTTACGCACGTTCGAAATTAATTTCTTTAAGTAAACGTAAGCTGGGCGAGTTCAATGACCTGTAGGTTGTTAGTACGCAAGGACCGACAACTACATACAAGGTTATCGACTCGTTTGCTTAAAGAAATTAATTTCGTACATGCGTATTTTACTTCGACTTTTAGAAAAAAAGTACTTTATTTTTTTATATTATTATTACAAATCGATAGTGTTTCATGTACAAGATCGACCCTCCAAGGGATCAAAACGATCACAATTTAACGGTATATAAGCACTATGCTCCTATTTATTGACTTAAAGGCTTCTTTATGGATGCATTTCCCCATTTATGAAGAATACATTAAATAAAAAATTCAGATCATCAGTCTATCCAAAGAGTATCGTTTTGCCCAGTAACTGGGTTACGGAAGTCTGATTGGCAATCACTCCATGTAGAACACGAGGTTTCAGCCGCATCCAGTAAGACTGGAATCTGATCCAGAGGTAGTTGGGGAAAAGGCTGGGAAAACAATGAATCAAAAATTAATATACCCCTTAACTAGTATAGTAAGAATAAACTATAAGTAATATAAGTTAGAAAAAGTTTGTTCAAAAGTTCCGACTGAAGTGTTCGAACTCACAGAAAAACTCCTTTGTAAGACTTCACATAACGATTTATAGAACTAATGCGTACCACTACTTCAATCCCTTGCATCTAACGATAATATTATTGTGAGCAATTTCGAACCACCTACGTTTCTAATTATACTCCTGCGCTAACGGTATGTCTACGGCTCCTCTACCGAGCACAAGCCGAACTTAAATTCGTGTGGTGTCGGTCGTGCTCGGCTCCTCTAGAGTTAGTCTACACTAAATTAACACGAATTGATGCTCGGCTCCTCTAGAGTCAGTCCACACTACATGAATTTGAGCTCGGTTTTTTCTCGGCTCCTCTAGAGTCAGTCCACACTGTCTGAATTTGAGCTCGGCTCGTGCTCGCTCCGGCTCCTGCTCGCCTCGGCTCGGTTCGTGCTCGCCTCGGCTCGTGCTCGCCTCAGCTCGTGCTCGGCTCGGCTCGTGCTCGCCTCGGCTCGTGCTCGCCTCGGCTCGTGCTCGGCTCGGCTCGTGCTCGGCTCGGCTCGGCTCGTGCTCGGCTCAGCTCGGCTCGTGCTCGCTTCGGCTCGTGCTCGCGCTCGGCTCCTCTAGTGTAAACAGATCCTTGGTGTAAACAAACCTTAAAACATTGTTTTACCTACGAGTTACGCAGGTAAATGATAGCTATACGTACTGCGAAATTATTTGCATTGATAAAGTGGCGGTTTTGATAAATACATAGTTGTGTTCAAGAGATTTGGAGCTGTTTAATTAGCGTTTAATTATATCGAATGTGGTTTTATTATTGTTATAATGTAATTCATACAAATAATTTAATAATTAATAATAATAATTTATTCAATAGTAGTTTGTACAAGGCATACAGAGTAGTCTTAAACACTAAGTAGAGAAAAAACTACACTCAGTATAAAGTTGGAGAGAGTTTCCAATTATAGGGGGTCGTATAATAGTTGCACAATAAAAACATTGGTATATGTAGTGGGTGGAGAAAGTACAAGCTATGTTAAATATGTGTATAGTGTGTGCGCATTCCCCAGAGAAGAAGCTTGCGCACACTGACTACGCTTTTCAACTCTCCCACCCCTTCTTCTTATCTTATATAACACTTTCAATATCTATGTTCATCAAATGCTAAGAATCTGCATTCTTCTAACAATCTTTTACTGCTTTATCCATCTCATACTTCCGATTTCTTCATTCTTCCTTTCATATACAGTTCATACTTCTGTGGAATGCGCTTCCTCTCGACATCAGAACGGCCACCAGTCAGAATGCATTTAAGAGGAAGCTGCGGCTTTATTTTCTACACGAATAACGGAGTCATCTCAAAAACTTCTTTAATTTACTTTTTATAAATAATATATATGACGGCTCGTTCAGGATGGTTCGAGCTCTGGTCATCTACCATCTACGTGGGTATCGTGCAATGAATAAAAACGGTTAGGAACTGAATCAGTTTACTTCTCAATACATTTCGGTACAGTGCACTGTTATTAGGTAGGTACAAACAACAAAACGGACAGTTTCAGAACGTCTTGATTCTGCGACGGCCTGGCTGAGAGTGTCCGCTGTACTCGGCGGATTCTCCTTCCCCAAGCTCGTAGCCAAAGCGGAAACGACTGACTCTGTCTAGGCGCGCCACCTCTATTTCTTCTAGTCGCCACTAGATGGCGTGCCTTGTTTTGTTGTCAACAAATCAACGCCGGATCCGACATATATATAAGTATATATATATATTTATATAAAGGGTGACTGGTAATTAGTGAACAGTACTTAAACACGTGATTGTAGTCATGATAACAAACAACTTCAACGAACATAAATGTACTAAACTTGGCAGATTTTTTTCACAATTTCAGTTTGGTCCCATAGTAAAAGTTGTTTGTTATCAGTCTGTATGTCTATATATGTAATATATGAATTTTATTTATATACATTTGTACCCTTGATTTTTTATTCTTTATTTTATGCACCTGCTATGTTTTCTCTTCACTACCCTTGGTTGATTGGTAAAGAAGTCATCAAGTCCGCCTTTGTACTTTTGTAATGCATGAAGCTTTCATAAATAAGTAAATAATGGCATTTTGTTCTTTCTGTTAGCTGCTGGATCCTTACTAATTTTAGGGCACAAAAAGCGTTTTTGCGAGTAGCACGTAGGTTATGATCGTAATTGGTGACAATCGGTCTGTGAGACCGACGCGGGTATGAACGTCACAATAAGATTTTTGTGATTTTGTACTGAAGTCTAAGTAAAAATAAATCTATTTTAAATGAGACAGAAAAAAAAAATTTTGCTTGCTTATTCAATCATAGCCATAATCAGCTTTCTCGTTCTCACAATCCAATGGAACTCAATTGAACGGAACGATTCTATCGGTCCTCAAGTGTGATGCTACAACCGCCCACGTTTTCAATTATTATATCCTTACGCAATCTCTTTATATAGTTCTTGGAAATCTAGAACGAAACGCCGAGTTTTTAAGACGTTGACATAACTGGGAAATACCGCGATTTTATTTTTTTATGGAACGTTTGGAGAGTGATTTGTACAAAAATAGCGTCCAATTTACGTAACTACATTAAAAAAAAATTGAAGTTGTTTTTTTTTATAATATAAACTAGTGCTTGACTGTGACCCAACCTGATGGTAAGCAGTGATGCAATCATTGATCGTGAGACGCACTAGTTTATTAAGAGTCTATTCACTCTAGCCTTGAAGACGCCTGTGATTGTTGATGTTGTTGAAATATACACTTTAAAAAAAAAAAAACAAATTTGTCCCACATTAAAATTTTTCACACACACAAGACACTCATGAGGTAGCTTAACTATCTCCAGGCCATACAAATATTCGACTTGCAACACGCAACACAGCCAGCAGCTAATCGCTCCAAAAGTTAGGTAAAAGTGAACCCCCAGGGGTGCCTACTGAGGACAAAGGTTCGCTTCTGAAAGGAAGGCTCGGCCCTGGTATGAAAGGCAACGTAGGAACGGGGTGGGTTTTTAAGTCAGTAAGAGTCTGACACTATCTCCTGTTCCACTATTCTCCTGTGTGCTTGAAGGCTTTATAATAGTTGCATTTTAGGAGTGTGGCAATGTACTCCTAAAATGCAAATTATAATGTATCAAAATAAAAGGTTATGTTAAAGAAGCGTTCTAAATGCATGCTTAATATATATGATACCTCCAACAGACTGCATTCTTTCGTGTTCTTTTTTTGAAGTATGTATTCATCCAACATAAAGTAAGAGAAGTAAGTGAGAGAGTGGGTGAAAGAGGGTGTGTCAGACTATTACTGACTAAAACCCATTTGTTTTCCTTCAGTTGCCGTTGGCTTTATAGGACCGCGCGTTTCCTATTCAGGAATTCCCCCTGGCCCAAATGGGTATTTTTTTATGATGGGTAAAAGTCATTCAATGACAACTTTACTCCTGCCCTTGGGTGGAGCAGGAGATAGTGTCAGACTCCTTCTGACTAAAAACCCACCACGTTCATACGTTGCCTTTCAAACCAGAGCTGAGCCTTCCTTTCAGAAGCGAATCCTTGGCTTCAGAAGGCTTCGACCCTTCTGCAGACCGTAGGGACGGTTTGCTGACAACATTGACCATGCAAAGAGAGCATGCATCAAATAGTTATACACTGCTACTGTTAGAAGCATACCTGTGTACCTTTAGAATAGTGCAGGTGTGTGATATTATATTAAATCGATTATTACATTTTCAGGGTCGAGAGTCCAAACTTTAGTCGTAGTAGGTACAGTAATATTAACTTCGAATAAATAATGCTCATCGTCCATTTGACCTACCTTTGGGCCAATGACGATAGCATTTTAAATGAAAGTATTGACGTAGGTGGCTTGTCACAAATCAGTCGATTCAAATAAATAACGAAACAATAAGGGCTAATGGAATATTGATGTGTTTTTAGGTTTAATGTCAAAGTTGAAAATGTTAGTAGTGTAATAAAACCGCTCGCTTCAGTTTGGTACTCAATCCTTTGAATTGTCAAGAACTCAGTCAGTCCTAAAAGTGATGCTAATTGCATATTTCTATGCATAAATCTCATGGAGAAGAATGTGTAAGAAACTCAATGGATGTCCTTTTTAAATTATGTTGTTATATATTTCTTGTAAGAGCAGTGGTGACCAAGTGGTAGCGGCCCCGACTTATGAGTCAGCCGGACGCATTACTTTGTGTAATTTATTTCAACACACTGCTCTCAAACCGGTGAAAGAAAACATCGTGAACAAACCGGCATATACTAGAATCAAAAAATCGAAGACATGTGGCATCCACCAACCCGCACTGGGCCCGCGTGGTAGATTACGGCCCATTCCCTCTCCTACAGAGGAGGCCTGAATCCCAGCAGTGGGAACATTATAAGGTTGATGCTATACTATGCTATATTTCTTGTCATAAAGAGATACATTGTTCGTCTTACCTCAACGGTTGCCGATTGAACAAAGAGCTGTCACTCACCATTTGCTACATCGACAGCTTTACTCCAGATAATCACAAAAACGTTTCAGTGCTGCCAACACAATTAATCAATTGCAATGAGTAATCGAATACAAAATAAATTAAATAATTTTCATGATTACAAAAATAGATTAAATAATCTGATTATGTATCAAAACCTAACAGTATAATACCTTATACTCTACAATAGCAAAGTAGACACGTAGTAATGTCAACTTGGTGGACGAATTGAAAAGCACATGTCAATTACCGTTAGGGTGGCCATACTATACACACATTAGTACCTAAAACCGATAGAGGGTAAGCTTCAATTACCTTCGACTAATATTTACTTACACATATCATATTTGTCGAAAATATTGGAACAAATTTTAGAAGGCTTAGATGATTGACATTGGTGACCAAAATGTCATGGAATCAATAGCAAACACTGGCGCAAAGTGTAAAAAGTAATCTGCAATTTTACGATTATCTGATATAATTACAGCTATTCTTTTGTACACCGTTAAATTTTAGTCTGTTTTAATCCCGCGGAGGGTCGATTCGGAACATGAAATACTATTTCTTTAAGACAATATATTTTTATTTTATTTGATAATTTATTTTTATTTTATTTATTTAAGGACGACCAATATTGCATTCACCATTATAATCACCGTTTTTCGAGGTCATTCAAGTTGTACAAACGTATGTACGATCGGTGTTCGAGGGGCAGGGTGTCCATGGAGTCTCTTGCACGTTCTCCTCCGTCTACGTTTTGGAACGTGCAATTTAACTTCACTTTTTTATCTGCCTCATGCGGTTTATGATATAATTCAAACATGACTGGCCTGTTGGTCTAGTGGTTAGTGGATCTGACTGCTATGCCGGAGGTCGTGGGTTCGATTCCCACCTCGGACAAATGTTTGTGTGATGAGCACGATCATTTGTTTTGTATCTGGGTGTATTTAGAAATATATAAGTATGTTTATCAGTTGCCTAGTACCCATAATACAAGCTCTGCTTGCGGCGGCGTTGAGTGATAGTTAGGAAATATATATAATTCTCCAGCGTAATAAGCTAAGACAAAAGGTACGTAAATTTAGCCCACTTTTACTCCGATATACGAGTACATCCCCGTGTAATACGCTTACCTGTTCCATAACATAGTTTCAGTATCTGCAATGCGCCTACCTCCGTCATAAAAAACAATATTACGAGAAACTACCTCGCAACAATATCAATTTCATGAATGAATTGCAAGGTTTTTTTTTTATTGAAGAGTTCGTGGCATGCCATGGTCTCGTAAGACAAACAGCTGATATTGATTAGTATATTAGAGTTTCTATGAAAATTGAAGTTTGCTTTTCGTGAGGTTCGAGGTCAAGGAAAGGCAAATAAATTGAACTAGAATGGCCGTCTTAGCTGTGAATAGAATAGAATAAACTGCGGTACAGCCCCTGCCGCCGTGCCGCACTACGATTGAAATTGCGGAAATCTGTTACTGCGTATTGATGGTCCATCGCCATTTTAGTTCAACTTATGTGCCACGTATAATACTAGTTTGAAGTATGTCTTTTTTAAAAATAAAATAACTTCACCAATGGTTCTTTTTTTTGTGGTGGGTGAAATCATCCAATGACCTCTCCCGTCCTTGCGCGGAGCGGGAGATACGGCGCATTCACGACTTTGCCGCCCTGAGCGGCAGCGGCGCGCGCTGGCGGCGGGTGGTAAAATAGCACGCCACGATGCTCAAAACGCCTCAGCGCGCCGCACGGCGACTCGCGGCGTCATTAAAACATTTTCATACTTTTATCTTTTGTCATGCTCGTGAACGGGCGCCGTCAGTTGAGACTGGTCATCTTTTTGCTGCCAGTGTCTTAATTCAATTTCTAATTTTAGTTAGTTTTTTTTTCTCACTACTTTTCTACATGGTGCTCACATAATTGTAGCGACAAGAAATATGTAACCAAGATTATTGTAACACTTAAAATGATTTTAAAAGAGTGTCCATGGAGTTTCTTGCACGTTTTTCTCCATAGAGATCTACGCTTTGGAACGTGCAATTTAGCTTCACTTTTTTTTTTGACTGACTGACATTTTGACTATTCAAAAGTGCCTGTAAATGGTCTATTTGAAATAAATAAAAGAGATGATTTAATTTTACCACTCGCCGCTGCCGCTCACAGCGGCGAGGTCTTGAACGGGGGGTTAGTGTCAGACTCTTATTGACTAAAAACCCGCCCCGTTCCTTCGTTGCCTTTCATACCCCGCCGAACCTTCTTTTCAGAAACAGACCCTTGGACCCAAGTAAGTTGTCCGCCTGAGAGTAAATTTCTCGAAAAAGGCGTTTGACCACAGTACACAGAACCTTCAAAATGTCATCAAATAAATCTCTATCTATCATATGGTCAGTACAAATCTGTGAGAGAGTGACGTCAGTTGCGACCACAATATGTGTAGTGAGCCGACAATGATGCGAGTGCAGTGACTGCGAGTATTTCCACGTCACCTGCAAACATATCAGTTGCCGAGCCAGTAAACCAATAGTACAAATGTAATCATGAATGGTATCGGGCTCTTTACGACCTGTAGAATCGATTTGGTACTATCGGATAGACATCGCAAAGCTGAACCATTGAAGAGCGAGATATCTATTTAGGACGTTATGTAATGTAAGCTAAGCAGAGCTTGTGTTATGAGTATTAAACAAATGATAAACATACTCATAATCTAAGATTCATGTTTATGTGCCGCAAAATGCGATTATGTTTAAAAGGGTGTGAGCCTGGAGATTTGTCTTACAGGTCTCGAACCTAGTTCAGGCTCCAGCTCCCACAAAGATTTTAATCTTAAGGCAAAATGGTTTATATGTTACAATATGAGGAAAATAAACGATATTTATTATTATAATTTATTATACTTTTATATCTCTAAATACTTGCATATTATAGATAAATTACACCCAGACACAGAAAAAATGATCGTGTTCATCACACAAATATTTGTCCTGGGTGGGAATCGAACCCATGACCTCCGGCAAATTAGTCAGCGCCACTAACCACCCGACCAAAAGGGCAGTCAAAGTCAGATAAGACATTGGTCACTACCTGCTTAATCTTTTTTTTTATTATTTATCTACATTGTGTTCCCATAAAAGAAGCAACAATAACTATGTCACCAGGATTTATGTAAATCATAATATGATTTAGCCCCTCGGCCGCCAGGGGTATTATTATTACATAATTGCGGCTTTTTATAAAATCATTTAAAAAAGTAAATAAAAAGCTTTATCTGGGCTTTTCCAGGAAAAAAGAAGATATAGAAACCAAAATTTCGGCCGGATGAATTTCGTACACCCGTGTGTACAGTACGACAATTAGCGTTTTTCAAGGTCATTCAAGTTGTAAAAACGTATGTACAATCGGTATTCGAGTGGAAGAGTGTCCATAGAGTTTCTTGCACGTTCTTCTCCATAGAGATGTACCTACGTTTTAGAACGTGCAATTTTGCTTCTCTTTTTTAACCGACCGACATTTTGACAATTCAAAAAGTCTATTTTAAATAAAAGTTTCTGATCCTTGAAATTAAAAACCTAAATCTACACGTGTACATTTTCTCAGTTTTCCCTGTTCTAAAACAAGAACCGAAACAACACAATAACTTAATCAGAAAACAAAACACAATCAAGCAAATGGACACTCCTAAACCTCATCGTTAATCAAAATATTTGTAAACTCAATTTAAATTGTAACCCTACAATTAGGCGGGCAAATCCAAAGCGATAGTCTGCTCAGAAGCATAGTTTCTGTGGAGCGATTAGAAAGTCAAACAAAAGTCTACGAACGTGGGGGGTTAATTAGTGAACTGGCTCACTTGACCCCGGGGGTCTGGCGCAAGAATAAGTAACCTAGACCTCAATGGCTTAGTGTTAAGAGGGAGCGGGGTCATTCGTTCATTGTCTGCGTTAATGTAGCTGATATAACCGATATAGGTTTTTATTTTATTTATTTGTTTAACCGTAAAAGAAAACAAGAAGGAAACAGAAAAATAGGCACAAACGTGATTCTTATTTCTAAAGAAATCTCATCCGTTACCGCTGACCGCTAATGGCCTTATAGCCAAAAGCTTCGACGACCATCTGTCGAAGCTGTCGTTGCGCGGTTGGATCAAGGGCCTGGTGCAGAAGGCAGTACTCCTCGATACAGCTCGCATTGTGAGGAGGTTCCTGTCTCTGGAGCCCTAACCACCGGTAGCTTGGACCCTGCTCCCGACACCGGCGGACTACTATTTTTTGTATTTTTAAATGTTTTTTTTTTTATTTATATTTGTAATAAGAAATGTTTAGAAATATAAAAAAAATATGTACAAATAACAAATAAAGAGAATAATAAAACATTTAAAAATTGTAAAAAATATGTATAGAGAATTAATAAAGGGAATAATAATATTCCACAACTATTACACAACGCCGTCTAGTCTTAAACTAAGCAGAACTTGTGTTATGAGCACTAGACATCTGATGAATGCATACATATTATAAATAAATTACACCTAGATACAGAACAAATGATAGTGCTCATCACACAAACATTTGTCCTGGGTGGGTATTTAATAAATAAATAAATAAACTAGTGCTTAACTGCAATTCCACCTGATGATAAGCAGTGATGCAATCGTTGATGGTGTGGCGCACTAGTTTATTCACTGAAGCCTTGAAGACACCCAAATTATAATCGGATGTGAAGACGGCAGCAGGCAAATTGTTCAAGCCAGTTCCAGTCCTTCGATGTACGCGGTATAAATTATGAGGCGAAACGCTTAGCCCGGACCGTAGAGGTTTTAACAGCGTAAGGGTGGATACTTGCCGTACATCGGGTTGTCCGATAATAGAATTGATACGGTGGCATCAAGTCATGCAATTCGCGTGCTCCCTCTCCAAAATGCAACTTGTAAAATACCGAAAGGCTGGCTATCCTACACCTGTGCTCACAGCTTTGAAGATCACTTAAATAAATTAGAAGATTACGTAAATTATATTAAAATATAGGTAAATAAACAAACAATTTAGCTTATCCACAATATTATTAGATAACAGTTAACCCAAATAACTAAACTTACATAAGCACTATCATTCTTTCAACCACACCCAACACCTCCTCTATAACACGTTGTTTGAATACCTATTTGCTAATCTAAGTTTAGTTTAATTGAGAATCTCTATCCCACACACTTATAGGCCTTTGAAGTATACGTAGCATGTACAATCATGGACGATCTTAAGGCTACCTCTCCATCGAAGATATGCTATGCGATGTATTTGTTTTATATCAACCAATAGAATCGATTAAGGCAGCGCAAACAAGGGATAACTTCTGACGTATTTTAACTTTTTTCAAAATGGATCTCTTAAAACTGTATTGCATAACGTAAATAGATTAACAATTAAAATTCCCCAAAACATCAAAAGACATGAGTAGACCGGACTAGACAAAAATGCGGTGTAGTCCTTGGAAACTGTAGACGGACGTATGGTGGATTAGTCGGTAACTGGCCGGACCAAGCGCGAGTCATTGATGGCGCTTTGCTTCCACACGGGTCTCAAAGAGAGGTATCTCTTCGAGACCCGTGTGGAAACAAAGACGGTAGTAGGGAAAGGAAAACGCGGGATCCTAGAATGCAACGCAAAAAAGAAACATTGAAGTGGGTTCAGGTCTAATTTTGATACGCCCTAGAGGGCGCCAGCTACTTCACCATGGAGCGAGAGAGGTCATTGGATGATTTTTCACCTAAAAAAAACCCCAAGTATAAACACAGCTTCGTAGCTTAGCAACTCCGTACATCTGAAGTATGAAGGCAGCTTAACGGAGTGTGTACTGAGTATTAATATTAATGAGTTTCTGTGAGGCATGGTTCTTGACAATTTTGGGAAATGGCAATCCCATTTATTTAAGGAGAGTGTTCTATCGTTGATCATACTGGTGCTGTTAGGTTGGTAGGCCTGATTGTTCATTTATTATCATTCTGAGATGACAGAAAAACTTAAATCTCTACTGAGTGTAAAGTCGCTTTCCTCATCTTTATGTTTATCTATATAAATATTTAATATTTGTCTACCCTATGTTAACAAAGTACTGTTGAAATAATTATATTATCTATGTTAACAAAGTATTGTTGAAATAATTCTAAAACACGAAAAGGAGTCGTTTAACTAACCATTATTACAATTAAAAATACTAATACAAATCTTTTTAGTTTATTTCATAGTGCACCACGAGCTATCTGCGTATCTTTATTCCTTCTCTGTCAAATCCATCTGTAAAAATTATCTTTTTCTCTATAAAAAATATCTTTTAGCGATAAGACCGCCCATTGTGACACCCTATTAATTTTATTTCACCCTATTATTTTATTTTTTTATTCTTCCCGCTGTCTGTCCCTATGTATGCTTAGATCTTTAAAACTACGCAACGGATTTTGATGCTGTTTTTATAATAGATACGAGTGTTTCAAGAGGGAGTTTTATATGTATAATACATGCATAATTCTCGTATACATTTAATATCACCATTGCACCCGTGCGAATCTGGGGCGGGTCGCTAGTATTGTATACATCTATCTTATTGTTGTAGATATTTTTATTTTTACAAATATCACACATCGCCGTCTAGACCCAAGCTAAGCAGAGCTTGTGCTATGAGTAATAGACAACTGATAAGCATACATATGTTTCTAAATACATACATATTGTAGATAAATTATACCCAGACACAGAACAAATGATCGTGCTCATCACACAAACATTTGTCCTGGGTAGGCAGTCAGGGCCACTAACCACTAAACCAACAGGCCAGTCAAAAGTGTTGTGCAGACTTTCTTAGTTAATTTTCTTTTACTAGGTTTTATTTTTAAATTTTTGTATTCCCCAGTTCATAAACTCTTATGACAATAACATATTTTCTCTTATTTACAAATCCTTTGTCGCACTTATAATTGAAACAAATTTTTGTCTCTATTCATCCCTGCGTTCCGTCTGACTGTACTACATTAAAATATTGCCTTGTATCCCTTGTCAAGCTCTTTATCTTCGCTTGAAATATTCACAACCCCTTCTGTTATTATAATAATTCTGTGCCTAATAATAGCTCAGTTGACATACGTGACATAGAAACAGTGTCCTTCATACACAGTCATCCGTCGCTTCATCGACTTGTGCGTTTGAAAACAAACCCAAGGTTTTTCTAATAGCTTGAAGATTGTTTTTTTTTTTTTTTAATCTGGATTTGTGAATGTTGATGTTTGGGAACTCATAACTTGTGCGTACAATTAAACTGTCAACCCCCAAGCGGACACCGGTGTTCGCATACCTATTATCTTTCTATTGTCTCTAATTACGGTATTTAAAGGGTTCATTAAGGAGTGGAATTTTCTAGTGGCGTATTTATACTGATTAGCTTAGTAGAAGACTCGGTCAAATCTAAAATGTGTTAAAATAAACATAATATTTTGTTAGATAAACATATCGCATATCAAAATCCGCAAGGGAACCAGAGTTGCCGATATAGCGCGTAGAATTGCCAAACTTAAGTGGCAATGGGCAGGGCACGTTGCACGCAGAACAGATGGCCGTTGGGGCCGAAAGGTTCTGGAGTGGCGGCCGCGTACCGGAAGACGCAGCGTTGGAAGGCCTCCCACAAGGTTGACCGATGACCTGGTCAGGGTCGCTGGAGTCCGATGGATGCGAGACGCACAGGATCGGCTATTGTGGCGACGCTTGGGGGAGGCCTATGTCCAACAGTGGACGTCTTTTGGCTGAAATGATGATGATGATGATGATATCAAAATCATAACTAACAGGTCCAAAAGGAACATACACGCAGGCGGTAGTATAAAATATTTCCAAGAATACGTCTACCCGGGCCAAGTAGTCTTTTTCTCTTCTTCATGAAGGAGCTACTGTGTGACGGACAAGCGCACACTAACTTTACGAAGGAGCATAAAGCCACTTCTTCTTTGCGAGTCGATAACTCAGACAATTATTTTTTCTGACCAATATTTGGAAACTTGTAGCGCTCCGTCATCAGCCTCGTACAAATCCTGTAAAGTGGAAGCTGTTGTACAGGATGGGCAACATAGCAGGCTACGCATGTCTTACGTAGTGGCTTCTATGTCAAAGATGGGTAGAGGAAGCCTCATTTGACCAAATTATTTTTGCAGCGGCCAATCTGGGTCCGCAGTCGATTAAGAGATTTCTTCAAATCCCCACCTGGACGCGAACTATGGCGCTGGATAGGCCACTACAGTTCGCGTCCAGGAAGGGATGTTCTAATGAGGTGATAAAATATGGAGCAGCTGGGTGTTTCTGCTTCCAGAGCGCGCTGTTCAAAGAACAGTGCAGAGGATGATAGTTTCATCCTCTGCACTGTTTTTTGAACAGGTCGTAAATCGCTTAAAACTTCTACGGCTCTTTAGACGTGCAGGTATTAGTTGATGTTTAGGTATATATAGAGTGACTGGTAATTAGTGACCGATACCTAAACACGTGATTGTAGTCATGATAATAAACAAAATCGCGAAAAAAATCTGCCAAGTTCAGTTCATTTTGAGCAGTTAGGCGAACATAATTTTTTTTCGCGAAACAGCAGATTTTTTTTCGCGATTTCAGATTTGCTCCCATAGTAAAAGTTGTTTTTTATCATGACTACAAGCACGTGTTTAAGTATTGGTCACTAATTACCAGTCACCCTTTTTTTTATGGTAGGTAAAATCATCCAATGACAAATCCCGCCCTTGGGCGGAGCGGGAAGTAGTGTCAGACTCTTACTGACTAAAAACCTACCCCGTTCCTTCGTAGCCTATCGTGCCGGGGCCGAGCATTCCTTTCGGAACTAACCCATGACCCCAGTAGGCTTCGACCCTGCCTGCCTGCAGTTAGCAGGCTGGGCCTCTTCGGTGTGCTGACAGCTCCTTGAGGCGCGCGGGAACAGAACGCGCCGTCGACGACTTGGGCTCGGTCCGGTCGGTTACCGGACGATCGGACAGCGTGCTACCAGTCACCCTTTATAAATAAAGGCTCTTTGTCCTTGTCAATGAAGCGAAAGCTGATGGACGGATGGAGCGCAGACTTAGTCTTATCTAACATCCTAAAAAGAAAATCATCATTGGAAGAAATGGAGAGAAGTCTTTGTCTAGCAGCAGGCTGGTAATAATAATAGAGACGTGAGCAAAAGCGTAAGCAAGGCCTAAATACCCGAAAGTAAATAGCTAAATTATACACCTCTAATGTGTTCATGATTATGTATATCTACCTTTTCACATAATCCATCTAACTGATCGGCAGACAGACGTGGGAGGTTGGGTTCCTAGTTTGGACTGTGTTATCAGCGGCCTGGATAGAAATGCCCATCAAACTGTAAGACTTTCTGTTGGGTATTTCCAAATAATACTAATTTTTTTACGAACGTAATTTTTTTTTTAAACATTAGTCTAACGCTAACAACAATTTTAAATTCAGAATCACTTCTGGAAATTTCAAAAATTCATATAATATAAATTTTCATAAAATATTTTTGAATTCATTGCATTTGTATAAGCTTTTGTTTGTCATTGTTTTTGTACTCGTATATTTTATTTATTAAAAACTAAACCTTTGTTTTGTATGAAATAACGCAAAGGCATAAAGGGAGTATATTTTTTTTTGCGTCCTCTACTAGTCAACCTAGGGTGGTGGCGAGACAACAGTGCAGATGCATTAAAAAATATTTAAAAAACAAGGGTACAAAATTTTCATCAATATTTTGTTCAACTTACCTGGACTTTCTTCCCCGAGTAGTGCGAGGGAACTATAATAATACAAGATAAAAACATTATTTTTATTAAATCCAAGAGCTGTTTTATCAATGGTATTCTCTTTGTTACAGAGCCGAGCACTATGCCAGTAACAACCTGAAGGCGAGCGGGCGATGCGCCGCGCGGCGGCTCGCGCGCGCGGTGCGACGCGCGTAATATGCGCTCACTGAACGAAACAGCGTGTCAGGCGCTGCTAGAAGACGTCCGCTGGGACGAGCCCGTCAGCCTTGTCAGTTTAGCAATTCTCGCCCTTATCGACGTGCTTGTAATTGCAGGTAAGCGAGATATTACTACCTTTCTCAAGACGAAATAGCAACAAGTAAAATCAAGGAGTATATGTCAGTACTGACCGAATAAGTACGATTATTTGACATAATATACTACACAGGGTAGAGGGATGCATGGATGGCAGAGTGCTGGAGCAATTGGCTGTTGCGCCGCGACTCGCGGGTTCGATTCCCGTACGAAACAAATATTTGTATGGATGCAGATAATCTTTCCGTGTCTGGGTGTCTTGCGTTTGTGAGTTTTCCTGTATCGTGGGTATGTTCACAAACATGTAAACTTACTAAACAAAAACAATATCTTAATTTATTACTAAACAAAAACAATATCTTACCAATTCGATAATAATTTATTTTATTTTATTTGGAAAACTTACAGCTAATAAATGTATATGTTAAAATATTATAATAAAGCTTAATGCCAATTACAAGTTTTCACATATAGTGAATGAATAAATATGCTGAAACAATCGACAGTTGCAATATAGATACACAGCTTAGAAACTAAATTAATATTTTCGAAGAAATCGATGCGACTACAATTACTACACTAGTATATGAATAGGAACGACAATGAATATTTATACAGTTCACAATTTCAATTTATCAATGAGGTGTTTTCGAAAAAATCATTGCAATGGGTTCTTTTCAATTTACGTACGTCGTTGTTTAAAAAGATCGATGTCAACTTCCCGGCAGGCCATATTAAAAGCACGACTCGCTCTAATCAGGTACGAGTTTTGCCTGTAGCAAGTTCTTACCACTGGTGTGGCCAAAAGGTGGGGTCTGCGTAGATATGCACAAAGTACACGTAGGCCTATCTTATTTACTAAGTCAGGTACGTCCACCGATCCGCACATGATTCCGAGCAAAAATGCCAAATCTGCGATTTTTCTACGCTCATAATATCTCTTATAACGGTGTTTGTAATTGAAATTCTTTGTGGCATTTTTTGTGTATAAGTGGTAGGTCTTAGAACAGCTGGTCTAAAAAGGCCACTTTTGTAGAATCATAATATGAATCATATTTTTTTTAAAGGGCTATATGTACAAGGAATACGATTCTGATATGCAGTGAATTGAGTATGATTCGACTAATTTGTGCAACCATATTACGAACATTAGAAGAATTGCTTATGATCTGCTAGGAATTCGGAATATGATTTGCTTTTGATGAATTGCTCATGTGACCTTTTTAGGCCCGCTGGTCGTGGGCTATTTTTCTACCCTCCTAAACTGATCCCACCTCATTTTGTATTTGATAATTTATAGTACAGAAAAACTTTTTCCGTGTCAGGTAATATATTGTATAAAAGTACAGCTGAAACAAAAAAATCGTACAGCCATGAGCGATGACCTTTTTCAGCGTCTTCATTTGTTTCAATTACGTCATCTCGTTGTCCCTTGCCTTTGTTACCATGCTCACCAGCTGTGTTCAAGTTATAATTCCATAACCTTCGTCACTAAATCACCATCATCAATATACAACATTATTTTTAGTATATACAAAACCAGAATATAGTTTGTTCAGAATCAGTAACTGAATGGATTTCAATAATTTTTACACCATGTTATATTTTTTCCGAAAAATATTTAAAATGGTCACAAGTTGGTTTTATGGTATGCAAAATCATTCAATTACAAATCCCGCCCTTGGGTGGAGCGGAAAATAGTGTCAGAACACTATTTCCCGCTCCATCCAAGACCTCTTTTCTCTTTTCTCATAATGACTAAAAACCTACCCTGTTCCATTCATTGCCTTCAATCCAGGGCCCCGGGGTTCATTTTTACCTAACTCTTGGCCCCAGTAGGCTTCGGCCCTACTTGGCTCCTACAGTTTTATTGCGTGCAGTAGACGCGTTGGGATACCTAACGTAGAAGTAAGAATGTTCTCATAATAGCTCATTCACCAAAATAATTTAATACCAAATATGTTTACTTTAACATCTCATAATACGCTAATCTTAAACATAATTACGTTAATACAAAGCTAACACACCTTTGAAGTGTAATTTCAAATTGAAATTGGTTAACAAGACAGTAAATTTAGATGCTTTAATTATTTTACCTTTTGTAGTCTTGCCAGCCAGAAGTAACAGATGCTGTTTGTTACTTCTTTTATCTTGCACGTTTAGTTTAAGGATGTTACGGAGCTTCAAAATCGACTCCAATAACTCGATGGCTCACACGTATACTATCGAAACTGAAAAAATAAATACACATTTGGGTTCACTTTATGCACTTTCGATTATGTACAACCGAAGACAAGTGAAGACATCTACTATGATATTAAAAAAAAAAAACGGTAATTTAAAAAACTAAAAAACCCGAATGCTTTTCTGAGTATTCATGAAAAAGCCCTAAAACAAGAAAGTCGTTGTACCCGATTGCACTTAACTATATAATATTTTAAACACAAGATAAATTGTAGCAGGCGGAACCCATTCTAGAAATGGAGACAAAAATTCAGAAGTCAATTGTCAAAGCATAATGACCTACGTCAGACGAGGCAATAATTTTATATAAAATATATTTTAATCATTTTAAATAAGTTAAAATTCAAAGTTTGGCTTTGATGGAGCGTCATAGTCATTATAGTGACCCCTAATTTAGATTAAAAAAAAGCATAATGATGAGAATTAAAGGGTCTGCTCTTATGACATCTCTCTTCTCCTAGCACCTCCGTCTGCTACTTTGGGTTGAACCAAATTTAAAACTTAAACTCCAACTTAATTCCAATTAAACCATTTGCGTAATATCCATAATTATTCCCATTCTTTGTGCCATGCTACTTGCTACGCCGTAGCACGTGCTACGACGCTACGGCGCTACGAGATTTAAATGTAGCACATACACTTTAGCTGCGAGCGATTTTTCCTTTAAAAGTATTTTAAAAGAAAATGTTTTCCTAAAAAGAAATGTAATTAAAAGGTATCGGGTATCGTCCATTAGACGGCTACGAAAATAAACAGTACGGAATTGAAACAAAACATTGTTTAGGTACCGGTTAGAGCTTGAATTCTTGGGTTAAATAATACAAGTAACCTTTTCCTTTTATAAACTTCACGAAGCTAAGTCAAAATAAAAATATTGCTTCAAAGTTTAATATAATTTTATCCTCAGGTTGTGACCGCTGCTTCATCACTTTCGCTCTTATGATGTTCCTCCATCTATTCCTGTATCGCGGGCTTGCGGACGGCGGGCAATGGGTAGCTCGCTGTCCGTTTGTCCGGTAACAGACCGGACCGAGCCAAAGTCATTTACGGCGCGCACTGTTCCCGTGCGCCTCAAGGAGTTGTCAGCAAACCGTAGGGGCCCAGTAGGGTCGTTGCCTAGTCTGGGGCTCTGGGAAGGTATGAAAATGCATACCAGGGCCCTGGAACCAAGGCAGGGAAGGAACAGGGTAGGTTTTTAGTCAGTAAGAGTCTGACACTATTTCCCGCTCCGCCCAAGGGCGGGATTTGTTATTGGATGATTTTACCTACCGTAAAAAATAAAAAAATAAAAAATCTATTCCTGTATCTAGCGGAGTGAAGGGCCCCATATAACGTGGAGTCAAGAGCGGTGCAGATCTGGTTAGACCAATGTATTGAACTGCGTCTACTATGCCTTTTTTTATTTTACTGGTCACAATGAGCCTTTCCAGGTTGCCACCTCCACCATCTTACTAATAGGGTCCGATCGGCGGCGGCGATTTCGATTTCTCGTGCCAGGCCTTGGTACAGGCCATGGTCCGGAGCGAGGAGGCGTGGCAGGCGGTCACCTCCTTCTGTGAAGCAGTAATGCTAGCAAAGGAGGAGGCCGACCACATCAAGCAACGGCGCGCTCACGCCGCAGCCGCCGCCATAATTCCAATCCCGGTTTCCGGGATATATGAAAGTGCATACCAGGGCCTTGGAACCAACTGATCCTAACCACGATATTTTCTTTATGTTGACATATCTAGTTATCACTTTAATATTATAAAGGGGAGATTGTATGTACGTTTGTTTGTTTGTAACTTCTGCACGCTCGAACGGGTGAATGGACCTAGATGAAATTAGGCACAGGGGCAAACAATGTCTTAGAATGGCACGTAGAGATTAGAACAGGGTAGGTTTTTAGTCAGTAAGTGTCTGATACTATCTCCCTCCCTGCTCAAGGGCGGGATTTGTCATTTGATGATTTTACCTACCATAAAAAAAAACGTAGAGATACCTTTTATGTCAAAAGTATGTTCCCTTGTGATATTTTTCTACTTTTACGTAAGCGGAGCCACTGAAAGGAACTGTGTGTATGAGTAGGTATTGTATTTAACAACTATCACACAACGCCGTCTAGTCCCAAGCTAAGCAGAGCTGGTATTATGAGTACTAGACACCTGATAAACGTACTTAAATATTTCTAAATACATACATAATATTATACATAAATTACACCCAGACACAGAACAAATGATCGTGCTCATCACAATTTGTCCTGGGTGGGAATCAAGCCATGACCTCCTGCATAGCAATACCTCTACCATGAGTTTTAAGCAATAGTATTCGTCGCTACTCGATATCGACGCCGTAAATATTTTGTATGGCAAATTTTGGTTCTGCAAGTGACCGCTAGAGGCGCTGCAAAATTTGCCATACAAAACATTTACGGCGTTGATATCGAGTAGCGACGAATACTATTGCTTAAAACTCATGGTAGAGGTACAGGCCAATCTAAAACTAGTTATTGATGGACCTATAAATACTCTTTATTATACTAGGAAACTGCCAGATCATTGAATTCATTATTCCACACAATTTACCATTCACCTTAATTCACACGCACATAAATTAATTCATTCATTCAGTGTAGAAATGAATGAATGAATCAATTCACAATTCATACAAGTATATCTGAAAAGACATAGACTTTAAATATTTTCAACGTGAAACAAATCTGAACTTTGAAATAAAAGCATGGGTTCTTTATGTAACGGGCATTCATTTATATCTGAGACATTGTACAGGAAAGGATAGAAGTTGCACGAACCACTATTAGGTTACGTAAACATCTTCATTACTATTTACACATTTAAACATTTATCTTGACTTACATCGGCCTCTTCTATAAGTTACCACAGTTCATAACGAGATCATCGATTCATCATTGCTGAGCTCGCCTTTGAGCATGAACTGTCCTTCTATCTATTTATTATGTTATATTTTTGTGTACAATAAAGAATGAAGAATTCAAATCATTTTATGGGTAGCTTGCCAATGAGTGTCTTTATGAGGAAGACCGGTGGTAGTGACCTCTCCCGCCGGGTCCCAGTACAGGCCATGGTCCAGAGCGAGGAGCAACGGCAGCTGGTCGCCTCCTTATGCGAAGCAGTAATGCTAGCGAAGGAGACGGCCGTATCTGTGAGGGACTTCGTCACGCCTCAACCACCGGAATCCTAACCCTCGACGGCGCGTACTGTTCCAGCGCGCCTCAAAGAGCTGTCAGCGAACCGTAGAGACCCAGTCTGCTAGCTGCAGGCCGGCAGGGTCGAAGCCTGCTGGGGTCAAGGGCCGTTTTCCGAGAGGAAGGCTCAGCCCCGGTATGATAACCAACGAAGGAACGGGGTAGGTTTTTTGTCAGTAAGAGTCTGACACTATTTCCCGCTCCGCCCGAGGGCGGGCTCTGTCATTGGATGATTAAACCTACCATAAAAAAAAACACATAATTTCTAGCTATCGTAGGCGTAGGCTATCAGACTATGAGCAATAGGTAACTTACCGACCGGTAACCATTTGTACTGAGATCGAGTAGTCAACGGCGCGTAGTATTTCAAGTGGGCCTCAAAGATATGTCAGCAAAACTGTAGAGGCCCAGCAGAGCTGAAGCCTATTGGAGTCATGGGTAACTGTGAGGGAACCCCCAGAGTTCTAGAGGACAAGGCAATAAAAAACACAGGTGTGATTTTAGAAACTCCTGCTCCGCCCTAGAACAGAAATCATTGGGTGTTAAATGGTTTTGTATTTTCGTTGAAAATCAGCGCTGTGGCTCTGCACTGTACACGAGCTCCAGCTTTTTGCTGAGCACTGGTCATTTTGTGCGGATGTGACGCATATCTTTGGACTGGCCTGTTGGTCTAGTGGTTAGTGGCCCTGACTGCTATGCCGGAGGTCGTGGGTTTGATTCCCACCCAGGACAGATGTTTGTGTAATGAACACGATCATTTGTTCTGTGTCTGGGTGTTGTTTATCTATAATATGTATGTATTTCGAAATATATAAGTATGTTTATCAGCTATCTGGTACCCATAACACAAGCTCTGCTTAGCTTGGGACTAGATGGTGTTGTGTGATAGTTGTGGAATATATTATATATATTATTATTATCTTATTGTATTGTGGGTAGAAACCCATCCCACTCGTGGTCCCAAAGGTTATGCGAGAGTGTCACCACGGGCCTCGGGACAAAGGCAAGGAACGGAAAGGTAGGTTTTTAGTCAGTAAAAGTCTGACACTATATCCCGCCCCACCCAAGGGCGGGATTTGTCATTGGATGATTTTACCTACCAAAAAAAAAAAAAAAAACCCACTCGTGGTATCGCGAGTTGGTAGTGTGTACAACACATTGGGTGTTAACTAGCGGCGGGCGTTTCAATAACGAATAGCTTCCAAAGACCGTTTGCAACGGAACAACCGTTTTCTATCCTACGACCAAACAGTCTTTGTTGCACAAACCAGTCTTCGAATTACCCGAATTGTTATCTTACTTTTATTTAGTATTTAAAGTCTTTGTTGTATTTGTTTTATTTTTAATGTATGCGCCATGTTTGTCGTAAATAAACTCTTTTTCTTTCTTTTTTTGATTTACAACTAGAAAAAAAAAAACATTTTCTCAAACACTGCTCCAATCGTATCTTTAGATATACAAACACACGTCATATAAAGTTACATTCTCACGTCCGTACCAAATAAGCCTTCTGTTCCCTTGTTTAATATGGAAGGTGAGCTCGGACGAGGAGACTCCATTAGTCGATTACATCGGGGACTACATGTTTCAATCGCAAAGTATACACACCAGTGTTTATATTGTTAAAATGTTACACTAATAGTTGTGTGCAATTTTAGTGAGCGTGTAGCGTGAAATTGTGTTTATAATGTTAACTAACCTGATGTGAATAAGAGTATTCTCAGAGGTCACCATTATAGCATAAAATTATGTTTGCAGGGACCAAATAGGACAATATTTGGTGCCTGCCTTTTTTTATGGTAGGTAAAATCATTCAATGACAAATCCCGCCCTTGGGTGGGGCGGGAAATAGTGTCAAACTCTTACTGACTAAAAACCTACCCTGTTCCATTCATTGCCTTCGTCCCAGGGCCCCGGGTAACATTTTCACATAACCTTTGCCCCAGTAGGCTTCGGACCTGCTGGGCCCCTACAGTTTGCTGACAACTCCTTGAAGCGCGCGGGAACAGTGCGCGCAGTAAACGACTTGAGCTCGGACCGGTTTGTTGCCGGACGGACGGACAGCGAGCTACCCATTGCCCGCCGTCAGCGAGCCCGCGCCTGTGGTGGCCGTAAATTGGAATCGGAATCCCGGTGGCGGCGGCGGCGTGTGCGCTGTTGCCTGATGCGGTCGGCCTCCTCCTTTTCTAGCATTATTGGTTCGCAGAAGGAGGTGACCGCCTGCCACTCCTGTGCCTACCTGGGCTGTGGGGTTTTAGTCAGTAAAAGTCTGACACTCGCGTACATTAAAGTACTGGAACAATTTGCGTACTGCGGTCTTCCCATCAAATTATAATGTAGGTGTCTTCAAGGCAAGAGTGAATAAATTCTTAACTGCCAGTTCTAGTTACTGAGTACTTTGTATGAACTCCGCTCGGGTCTATGTCGACTTCGAGGCCCCGTAACAGCGGTTTTATTTTTATATAAAAAATATTCAAGATTTTTGTTTTACCGAGGTTCTTTTAAAAAACAAGCTTAATATTATTTTTTTTAATATTCAAATATTTCCATGACGTAATCGTGGACACGTTTGAAATCGTAAGTTAGGGTCAGGGGGCTTACTCTCGAGTTTAATTCCAATCGATCGCATTGGAATTGTGACTTTAGGTACTCTTGAATTCGATTTTAGGGCCAAATGGCGTGACCTTTTTGGGAAAAAAAGTAAAATGGGGATAGGTCTTGGCCTATGGTCACGCAATTTTATACCTATTTGGCGCTACCATCAAATTCATGCGTACCTAAAGTCACAATTCTAATGCGACCGATTGGAATTAAACTCGAGAGTAAGCCCCCTGTTTAGCGATTTTTTTTTTATCAAGCTTACTAATTTATACCATGTTTTGATTTTTGCCCAGCAGTTTAGTTATATGATAAATTTTATTAAAATAAATTTTCATGGTGTTACCTTTTATATTTATGGATTACCAGAGGTTTAAAAAAGTTGAAAATGATTAGAACCTGGCCTTAACAAACTAGTGCGCTTCACCATCAACGATTGCATCACTGCTTACCATCAAGTGGGATTATAGTCAACTACTAGTTTATATCAATAAAACAACACCTTCTCGCTTCACCCAAAATGGTAAAAACTGTTTTGAAATTTTTAATAAAAAAAAAAATGCCTTCTTGGATGTTTGCACGTGGCGCCAGTGATTGAAAAGTTAAAAGGAAATTGTTTGACTTTCTACTGTCATGCGAAGAGTAGGGATGAAACACGCGTTACTAAAAGCATCATACATGTGACTGGAAAGGAAGGGAGGCCAAAAAAATAATAATAATAAATTGTGAGAAGGCTGGACCGAAAGGAAAAGACCGTGTAGGCCATGGTGCGTCGACCCTAGGTAACATAATTATGACTCTAGGTGAAAAGGCCAGGAAGATGATGGTGTCTTATTTGGCGGTGTCAAAATATAGTTTTATTCAAAACACCTAATAGATGACTTAACCTATACTGGGTTAAATCAAGGCTAATATAAATAAATATAAAGTGAATAATATTTACTAAGTATGCTTTCCTTCATGATAAACGATAATGATTGAGAATGGCCCTCGAACACATAGACATTTGTTTTCATCGTAATCAAAAACATTTCGGCCAAAATACGTCCGCTGTTGGACATAGGCCTCCCGAATTGTCGCCATAACGACAGGTCCTTTGCGTCTCGCTTCGAACCAGAAGACAGCATTGGAAGGCCTCCCACAAGGTAGACCCCTGATCTGGTGAAGGTCACGAAAAATCAATAGGTGCAAGACATTCTGCTATAAAAATGACTACAAGGCCAACATGTTTTTAAGGTCAATCGCATACATTTAGTGACATTCTGGTAGCGCACATCAGTCCCATTACATTTGGGACTAGAAAGCTCTCAAAGTTTTAACAAAAAAAAACATAAACAAAAATACTTATGAGCCTTGTCTTTGCCTAAAACCACATAAACAACTGCCAGTTAAATCACATTTTACCATTCAATATTTCAGTAAAAACATAATTATGTTACCTTACAAAAAGGGAGGTAGTTATACACAAAAGCTATGTCTATTTATAAATCTAAGGAATCAACCGAGCGTTCGTTATCGGTTGTACAAACCTATTGTGAATGTGTATCGATAACACTTATCGTTCACCAGTGTGCTGCCACTATTCGAGATGAATGGTTTGGATTTTGGTTGAATATATGTGTAATTTTTATCGACAGAATTTCTATCAATATTATAGTATAGAATCAGAATCAGAATGTTGGGCTATGAAAAAGACGGAAGAAAAAAGATTGCACGTAGCGGAGATGAGAATGTTGAGATGGATGTGTGGTGTAACGAGAATGGATTAAAGTGAGAAATTAGTATATTAGGGGAAATTTGAAAATGATGCCAGTGACTGAAAAGTTGAAAGGAAATCGTTCGTCTTGGTATGGTCATGTGAAGAGGAGAGATGAAACATGGCTGTTACTAAAAGAGTTATGAGTTTACATGTGGATGGATAGAGAGGGAGAGGGAGGTCAAAGAAGAGATGGATGGATTGTGTGAGGAGTGATGTGAAAGAAAAGGAAGTTAGTGTTAGCGTGACGAGTGACAGGACAGAATGGAAGAAAAAAACGTGTTGCGCCAACCCCAAATAAAACGGGATAAGGGCAGGAAGATGATGTTTTATTCTATTAGTATGCGTTTTTGTATACTTCGCTTAATTCATTTTTAGGGTTCCGTACCTCAAAAGTCAAAATCGAAATACTTAAAGAATCACTTTGTTGTCCGTCTGTCTGTCTGTTGGTTAAGAGCCTTTATCCCAGAAGCGCGTGGAGGTATCGATATTCATTAAAACCGTATATTCAGGTCTGCGGTCCCTTGAAGCTGTGAAAAAATCAAACTTCTAAGTCATGTAACGAAAAAAAAAACATATGTACGTTTATGTCGCAAAAAAAATAGAAACCTGGATATAGTTTGTTCAGAATGAGTAATAGGAAGAAATATAAAAACCATTGATTTAAAAAATTGCAAATTCAAGTTAGTCAATTTCAATCTTCTTCATTATTTCCAATATGTTTTACACCATGTAATATTTTATCACAAAAAATATTTAAAAAGGTCACAAGTTGGACACCACCGAGACTAAGTACAACACAGATCATGGCAGGTTATAGCGGGCATTAGCTGCCAACGCACAGCTAGGTGCGGATAACAACCCCTAGTCACCAGGATGGCTCGGTGACCATTTATTTGTGTTTGTTCACACAAATAAATGGTCACCAAGTAACACAACAAGCTTATAACGGCGTGATTTTTCCTGATACAGAACTTATGAAATTTTGTACTTAGATTCTTTACATAAAAATACCAAACAAGTGTTTCGGATTTCGTGTACACTAAAACTAATGTTGTAATACTATTTCAAGGTGTGAGAGAGACATATACTATCTCTATCTCACGTCAAAATCATGAAGGTATTGGCACTTCGAAGTAAATACGATCACAAGACGCTTTGTTACAAATCCGTACAAAATTGTCAATGGGCGGCTGGATAAGGGCGCTTGAAATGTTTTTACGCGGTTTTCTTTATAAAGAAGACGCGATGTTCAAAGACAACCGGCTATCCTTTGCAAAAGAGGTTTCCGCTACTTTGTACCGGCAACATCAATAAAAGTATGCTTAGTTTAAAAATGTTTGAATTTTTTTTATATTGTTGTTTATAATTCTATTATTTTGTAAATGTTTAGAATAGTTGGTCGTTAAATTAAAAAATAGACGACTATTTAAGACTAATATTTAGAGTACAGAGATCAGTTGTTTTGATATTAGGTACTTTATTTATAAACACTCATAATAGTAAACACCTTGATTGCCAACTTTTGGCATGGTGATCACAAAAAAATTCAAATAATAAACTGTTGATATGCCCGTCAATAGTGTGGAATTGTTTGAAAAATTTACCGTCAACCTAAAACGCAAAGGATAACTGAAAAACACGGGTAAGTTTTAGAAATGATGCAAACAATGCGTCGCGGCACCGCACCGAAAATATTTCGACGAATCGCTGGGCAAACGGGTGACGCAGCCCCGCTTGTACGGCCCACCGATTCGTCGAAATATATGCGGTGCGGCGCTGCAACTCATTATGTGCCCTGGCCCTATACTAGTAAAATCTGAAATTTCCTCTCGCTCTACCCAAAACAAGAGCAGCTACTTGATAATTATATAGGGTGACTGGTAATTAGTGAACGATACTTAAACACGTGATTGTAGTCATGATAACAAACAACTTTTACTACGGGATCAAACCTGAAATCGCGAAAAAAATCTTCTGGTCAGCACATTAGTGTTCGCCTAACTGGTCAAAATGTACTGAACTTGGCTGATTTTTTTCGCGATTTTAAGTTTGATCCCATAGTAAAAGTCGTTTGTTATCATGACTACAATCACGTGTTTAAGTATCGTTCACTAATTACCAGTCACCCTATAAATAATATTCATAAATAGATAGCGTGCCTGGACGTTTATAAGCTAATTTTTTGTGACGTTTTTTTGACTTTTATACCCTAAAATTATAAGCTAATTTAAAGGACGTTTATAAGATAAAATACAAGAAAAAAGGTTTAAATCTCTCTTATTGGCTATCGACCGGTCTAATCCAGTAACGAATGTGGTTTTAAGATACAAAAATAAAAAAATTCTTCATTCTTTTTCTTCAAAATCTAGACTTCTGTCCTTCACTGGCCATTGTACTAACATCATAGGTACTCCAGGCTACACAAAAGGGCCCTATCTGCCCCGTATCTACTTCAATTCCTTCGATAAAGTCGTCTTCAAAGAAAACAGGGTTTGCAATAAATAATGGGGTACAATGGACCGTTGTTATGTTATGTTAAGTAATATGTGTATGGAGGCAAAATGTCGCTCTTAAATCTGAATGGAACCATTTTATGGTGAATTAAATTTGTGCTTCGAAAATAATAGTGGGTGAGTAAACGAAAACACGACATGATATTGCTTTAGGTATAACAAAAAAAAAACGATCCGATATTAGAAATCTTTGAACTTATTAGTCGACATTCAAAAAAGGAAGATGTTCTGAAATGGTCTGATTTTTTTTTTAATGTTAACCGGTGTTGATAATTCTTTAATTTGCTTTTAGTTTGGTAGAGTTTTACCACTAGGCGATCCCAAGTCGTCGGCGGCGCTTAGTTTTCCACACGCGCCTCAAGGAGTTGTTAGCAAACCGTAGGGGCCCAACACTATCGAAGCCTACTGGGGCCATGGGCAATGTGAAAGTGAACCCGGGGCCCTAGAACAAAGGCAGAGAAGGAACAGGCGAGGGTTTTTATTCAGATAAAGTTTGACTAGAGTCAAACTTTTTTCCCCGCCATTGATTGAATGTTTTTCCCACGAACAAAAAGAAAAGCCCAGGTCGTCCCATTTGAAGGTTGATCTAAGGAACAACTTCAGAGATGGAATATGGAACATTTCATCAAATGATAGCAAATTTTCCGGGATTGCGGTGATCGCGTGTCTGTTTATTGTTAACACCTTCTTATAACACCATGCCAATATGGTCTGGAGGAGTACCGCAGTTGTGTAAAGTTTAAACCACTTTTGTTCAAATTCCATGTTAAATGAGCGCAGAACTTATTGTTAATGAATCAATTAATTTGGTGACTGGGTTAAGAGCGGCCAATTCGAGGTTCATTTTCATACAACAGCTCTTACGTGATTATTAGGTTAATAAACATCTTTCTCCAGATATTGTGGATATTATCTAAGCTTCTATAGAAATCAAAACATAAATTTGTGTAAAAATAATACAGTAAAGACCTCTGAAAATCTACTATTTAACCCTCCATAATAATGTACTTATATATTAAAAATAATAAAAAATTACATCTATAGAAGTTTTGCACATTTAATCGAAATTCTGAATGGCGACAATTTGTCTCAAAAACTTAAAAGTTTAAAAAAAAACACGTATATCCTGGAACAAGTTTCGTAAAATATTCGAGTAAACCACAGAATTAACGAATGCCAACAGAGTTTTCAAGCATTATATCTCTTTTTTCGCGTTGCCTCTTCATTTAACATCTCGTTTGATTGCGTTAGATGAAGCAACCAGCTTAATATACATGTACCATCAAATACATTTCCGCCTGGCCACCGTTAAGTTCATTTTTGCTTGCACTTGAAACGACAACTTCAAAGGCTTTAGTTTGACGCCGTGCCGCAGGATTTAAGCGATTTTTTTTAATTAATCATGTAGAAATGACCGCGATCTAACACTACCCGTCCAGAACGGAAAAAATATGACCCGGCTCATCAAGAAATAAGAAAAATACGTAATGTCTTTCGTTAACGCCGACTCTTTATGCAAGCACCAAAAAATATTTCTCTTCCAAATGGTAAAGCTTGGAAGATTTATACCCTCACAAACAATGGCGCGGAAAGCCAGTATTCCTATAAAAGTATTAGCCGAATAGTTTTGCGTGACTAGCGAGCAGTAAACGATGCTTTATAGGTAAAATGTATTCGAATTGAAATGTGGAAATGCTGATTCAATGTGCCAATACAAATGGTAATAAATTTCTTTGTTTTATAACTACCGAATAGATACAATGGGTAGGTAATACCCGAAATTTATGAGGAAGTTTATGCTGGAACGAGTAAATATATTGGCTATTTTCAGCAACATAGTGAGTATACTGCCGGAATCAGAAAAATCAAATCTTTTTTTACCTCAAAAGGATAAAACGGAATCCTTATAGAATCACTTTGTTGTCCGTCTGTCTGTCAGTCTGTTCGAGTTGAAATTAACAACATATTATTAACTCCTTACGAACTCTCCAAATTTCACTCCAAATTTAGCTCCCAACGAAGAAAACACACTGTTTGTTTTAACTTCCGCACACAGTGCCGCTATGCGCTACGCGTCATGTATATAACCAAGTTAACAAAATATTAAATATTTATCATATGCGCAAATCAAATTTTAAGAAAGTAATTACGAACTGGCTCTTTCAGTTAGATTATGATGGTACCGAAAAAATTATTACAGTTTCTAATTAATTAGCAAAATATATCACAGCTACCCGTAGACAGCGTCTCCCTTTAATTCACATATTAACTCAATTACACATACGGACACACACACATACAGACATACACACATGCGCATACAGATACACGCATCCACTCTCGAATAAGTAGTTACTCTGCCCTCGTCCTTTTTTCGGTCGTTGGGGCGTGAGTTTTATACTGCACTCACGGACACAACGCCCTTCTATTTTTTGTTTGTTTTAGAATTATTTTATTTCTATTTTTGTCTTCTTTCAAAACATAAACTACATCAATGTCAATAGTTCGTAAGTGCAATTATAATTGTAATCTTGAAGGTGTGAGCGTGGAGTTTTGTCACACAGGTCTTGTACCCAGTATAGACTCCAGCTCTCACAAAGGATATACTTTTACAAAACAGTATTAGTATATTATCAACGTTTTTTTTTTTTTATGGTAGTTAAAATCATCCAATGACAAATCCCGCCCTTGGGCGGAGCGGGAAGTAGTGTCAGACTCTTACTGACTAAAAACCTACCCCGTTCCTTCGTAGCCTATCGTGCCGGGGCCGAGCATTCCTTTCGGAAATAAACCCATGACCCCAGTAGGCTTCGACCCTCCCTGCCTGCAGTTAGCAGGCTGGGCCTCTTCAGTGTGCTGACAGCTCCTTGAGGCGCGCGGGAACAGAACGCGCCGTCGACGACTTGGGCTCGGTCCGGTCGGTTACCAGACGATCGGACAGCGTGCTACCCATTGCACGCCGTCCGCAAGCCCGCGCCTACGGTGGCCGGAAATCGGGATCGGAATCCCGGCGGCGGCTGGGGCGAGCGCCCCGTTGCCTCTGCCTGATGCGGTCGGCCTCCTCCTTTGCTAGCATTACTGCTTCGCAGAAGGAGGCGACCGCCTGCCATCCCTCCTCACTACGGACCATGGCCTGAACCAAGGCCCGGCGAGAGAGATCGCTGCCGCCGATCGCCCCCACGAGGACACGGCGATGCTCCGCCCAGGCGGGGCACACCTCTACAGTGTGCTCCACCGTGTCCTCCGGATGTTCCGCACAGTGGCGACACCCGGGCGAATCCTCCGCACGAATCCGGAACAGGTACTTAGCGAACTTTCCGTGTTCGGTAAGCACCTGCGTCGTGCGGAAGTTGAGAACGCCATGAGGTCTTTCCAACCACGCCCCAAGGATGGGCCTTATCGCCCCAATTGTGGCGCGCCCCGAACGAGGTTGCGATAGTCGCTGACGCCATTTCGCCATGAGATCCCGCCGGAGCTGTATATTATCAACGTTTGTACTTTTATGAGAAAAACAATAAATATTATTAAAAAATATTATTATTATTATACTCAGGTGTTTTTTTTTCGATGGGTAAATCATCCAATGACATCTCCGCGCCCTTGATCGGGGCGGGAAATAGTGTCAGACTTTTACTGACTAAAAATCCACTTTTGTGCCTTCTTTGCCTTTCATACGCAGTCCCTTGAAGCTGTGAAAAATCAAACATCTAACTTAACGACAAAAAAAGATACGGTCGTATAAATCGCAAAATACGTATATTTCGACACTCTCAAGGTAATCAAAATTCATAGGGTACTTCCCGTTGACCTAGAAACTTGAAATTTGGCATGAAGCAAAGTCTTATAGCATAGATATAGGAATAAATCTGAAAACATTAAATTTATTTTTACGTCACGAAAAAAAGAAAACTTTTATTACGATTCGGAAAAATCTTCGAGATTGGTAAGTTTGTACGGAACCTCCTCAGTGCGCGAGAAACGTGAGGGAGAGGGAAGCAGAGTGGGGTTAACCAGTTTCCCAAGCTAAATCACACAGAAGACAAAATCTAAAAGGATAGGAACTGCTATAAAAGCTGCTATATTCAGCAGCAGACAGCAAAATATGCAGCTATATAAAATGTAACAAATATAAATCAAACTCACGTTTCCTCTGCGTCATTTAATGTGACATTGCTATTGCAAACCGAGGCCGTGGTCGACGGACAATACCATTTCAAACCGATAATCGTGACAGTTACAAATATATTGTGGTAGAAAATTGGCGCCTATCTGTACTGCCTTCGATCTATACGTTAATTTGGTTCAATGAAATTAATTAATTACACTAAACCAAATTAAAAACCATCAATTCACGCTCGGTCTGCGTAGTGGATTACGGCCCATTCCCTCTCCTAGAGAGGAGGCCTGAGTCTCAGCAGTGGGAACATTATAAGGCTGATGCTATCCTAAATTAAAATCAAAACTTCCTCTTTTGTAATAGTAAAGGTGTAATGTCTACCTGCTGCTAATGCTTTTATTTTTAAGTTGTAAAAAAAACGGTAATTTAAAAAACTAAAAACTCGACTGCTTTTCTGAGTATTCATGAAAAAGCTCTAAAACAAGAAAGTCGTTGCACCCGATTGCACTTAGCTATATAATATTTTAAATACAAGATAAATTGTAGCAGTCGGGATCCATTCTAGAAATGGATGTTTAGTGAATTGAGAGCACATACCTATATTACATTGCAGATTACTCCAATCTACTGACTAGACGTCTGACTTTCTAGAATGGGTCCCGAATGCATCAATTTATCTTGTATTTAAAATATAATATAGCTAAGTGCAATCGGGTACAACGACTTTCTTGTTTTAGAGCTTTTTCATGAATACTCAGAAAAGCAGTCGGGTTTTTTAGTTTTTTAAATTACCGTTTTTTATGTTTTTAGTTTTATTGTATTACTATATCACTTTCACAGTAATTACGAATCTAACGACACCTCGCAATCGCAAACTAAAATCCATCGAGCCGTTCAGGCCGCAGCGCGTGCCAAACATTTGAATTTGGCGCCAAAAATCCGCCATTTTGTTTTTTTTTATTTTGATATACCCAGTGTCACTCTCATAGTAAATACAAATCTAACGACACCTCTCAAGCTAAAATCCATCGAGCTGTTTAGGCTGCAGAGCGTGCCAAACAATTATACATACATACTACATACATACTCTCGAAAAACATAACCATCCTTCTGGCGCAGTCGGGTAAAAAAAAAGAATGACTCCTCTAGCTCTAAGAAAAAGTTATTCCTTATCCTTAGAGCGAGAAAAGTCATTCATTTTTTTTCCTGACTGGAGCTGGTGTCAGTATTTTACTAACTAAATCTACACCTATGTTCTTTTGTGGAGGCGATCGGCGGCGGCAATCTTTCGCGTCGGGCGTTGGTACAGGCCATGCTCCGGAGTGAGGAAGAGTGGCAGGCGGTCGCCTCCTTCTGCGAAGCAGTAATACTAGCAAAAGAGGGGGCCGACCGCATCAGGCAACAGCGCACACGCCGCCGCCGGGATTGCAGCTACCGTAGACGCAGGCTTGCGGACAGTGGGCAATGGGTAGCTCGTTGTCCGTCCGTCGGTCGTCAGTCGACTCTGGGCAGGATTTGTCATTGGATGATTTTACCTACCATAAAAAAAGACCATGTACCGGTGGCGCAACGACGAACAACATCAAACATCTCTTTGAGAAATGCGTGGAAAACTTCGTGCCGTTGACGCTTCCGGCTCGCCTCTTATAGGACAGGCAGACGGCAACTCCACAGTCTAGTGCTTAAAGCAATCGTAAAAAAAATCGGTCAAGTGCGCACTTGCATAAAAATTCTGTACAATCTATGTAAATAGTTCGATTCTTGAATCGTGTCTCGAAGATTCGCAAAAAATTGTTATATCTTGACGTAACTACCAGTTTTCAGACTTTATCTTTTAATTATGCTATAAGGCCATGTTTCTAAACAAATTCCATGATTTTAAGTCAATAAGAAATACTCTGACTTATTGGCCTCTGCCTGATTTATTTGTCTCTGTACCTCTGTACAACATGTCTACATTAAACCGATTTGATTGATTGATTTGCGAGAGCCAAAATGTGCACCTAAACGGATCTTTAACCCTTTGAATGCCGTAATTAGAGACACAATAGAAAGACAATAGGTGTGCGGACACCGGTGTCCTCTTGGGATTTCACATTGAATTAGAAGTCTGATTTTTACACCGGTTTAAACCGGTTATAAAGGCTAGCAGACCCTGATTTTATTTTGAGCTTTATATAGTACGCGGCGCGTATAGGATTGGCAGGAAGTGGCAAAAGATAGACAAGAGTGGAAGAATGGAAGGGAGGCCTCTGCCCTGCAGTGGGACACTACAGGCTCATAATAATAATAATAGTACGCGGCAAATAAGTTGAACAATTTCCTATGGTTGCACGCAGCCCTCCACTTCGATTGTTTTTTCACAAACAAACATCGAAACAGGACTACTAGAAACTAAATGAAAGCTTGTAATAATTCAAAATTCCTTTCCAACCTGCCAGTATTAAACTACAAAGACTCAATGAAAGTTTTGGATAGTAACAAGAGGGTATTTCAAACCTCCTTTATTTATTTACAACTTTTCCAATATTTTCCGCTTTCTTGTCACCACCATCTGTTAGTATTACTTCATGAAAAGAAAACAACAGATTGTTCGGAGTTGGGTCTCTTTGAAGGTTTATTATTGAAGGTTTCAATTGATAAGGGTTATATTTTGGGTTTCAATCGAGGGTAGCGCAACTATTTGTGTTACTCTAGTCAGACTATCCTGTGGATCAGATGTATAGTAAAATAAAATAATTATTTAACTATTAACACTAAAAGCGTAGAATCACTTTATGTATTTATTGGCACACCAACAGCATTACATACAGATTAAATTAAGGAAAATAATATTAAGATCAAGATACACTAGTATGCATGCCTATTACAGGTAAGCAGTACCATTATTATGTTCAGAGATAAAATGATTATTATTACAAAATTAAACAAATAAATTGAAAAAAAAAACTCAAAAAATAAAAATTTAAAGATGATAGAGTATATCTATAAAGTAATTAAATATAGTTACCATTTAATTGAATTGAACCTCCGACACTGCTTTCCTCACTGTAATCATCATCACCATCACTGTCAATTTTGGCCATTTATTTTTGCTACAGTAATATAGAGAAGTGGCATACAATGAAACTGGTAACTGATAATACAATACTTTAATTATGTATGTACTAGCGACCCGCCCCAGCTTCGCATGGATGCAAAGCTGATATTATAGTACATTATGATATAACTGTGTAATGTAGGAGGGTCTTAACAGAGCCAAGAACGGTCACCACTCATTACTCACGTATATCATACGACGTTTTTCAATACACTTGTGAAGAAAAATAATTTAGCTAACTAATATTACAACGGTAAAACTAGTAAATTTTTTCACGACCATGGTAAAAAATTAAATCTGTTTTTATAAACACGCGGTAGGCTATGGCTATATGGTCTTTTGATCATATTGCCTAGTCGTCGTTTATTTTCTTGTGTGAAAAGTTTTTAAGTTAATGTCATTCGTAGTGACAATAGAATATGGAACAATAGAATGGTAACATTTTATAATGTTTTTGTAGTATTTAATTTTATTTAATTAGTACAGCCCATGAAGTTCACTCGAAAAAATCACGCCAAAAACCGCGCGCATCTTAAAATGGCGGCCATAGACATTTTTTTTATTTTTTCTTCAAAATTTGAATCGCAAACAAAGAGGTTGAACAAAAAGGTTATAGCTACATTACAGCACTAGTGCGTAATGGTAATCAAAATATCACAGTTTGGTAACAGGTGATATTTTATACCCTAGTGTAGTGCAATAAGAGCCACTTTCTGAGCAAGTGTATTGAAAAATAAATTATGCATGTATATTACATATTTACTACATATTATTAGGTACATACTAAACATATGGTTTATATGTATACTTTTCCATTCCTCTTGAATTACACGTATCTATTTAAAAAAACCGCATCAAAGTCCGTTGCGAAGTTTTAAAGATCTAAGCATACATAGGGACAGACAGCGGGAAGCGACTTTGTTTTATACTACGTAGTGATTACTTATATTTTCATGTACTTTGCGATTCTATGCATAATAAAACTAGAGCAAGAAGAACATAGGAAGGGTTTAAAGGGACGCCCGCGCTTCTAGTGTTAAAGAAGTGTGCTTCAAGGCTAGAGTGAATACGCTCTTAATAAACTAGTGTGCTTCTCAATCAACGACTGCATCGCTGCTTACCATCAAGTGGGATTGCAGTCAACCACTGGTTTATAATATAAAAAACAGTTAAATCTATTTAAATGCCGAAAACTGTGAATCGAATTTGAACATGGGTAGACTAGCCTAGGCTACTCGAAAAAGTTGATTAGCGACAAATGTTTAACATTAAATATAAGCATGTGTTAGTTTTTTTTTTTGGTAAGTTGGTAAAATCATCTAATGACCGATCCCAACCTTGGGCGGAGCGGGAAATAGTGTCAGACTCTTACTGACTAAAAGCCTACCCCGTTCCTTCGTTGCCTGTCATACTGGGGCTGAGCTTTCCTCTCAGAAAACGGCCCTTGACCCCAGCAGGATTCGACCCTGCCTGCCTGCAGCTAGCAGGCTGGGCCTCTACGGTTCGCTGACAGCTCCTTGAGGCGCGCGGGAATAGTACGCGCCGTCACGACTTGGGCTCGGTCCGGTCGGTTACCGGACGATCGGACAGCGTGCTACCCATTATTCCACGCGCGCCTTGACAAGGAGATATCAGTAAATCCGTTGGGGAAGGAACATATGTAAGTATGTTCTTAGTCAGTAAAAGTCAGACACGCCTCCCTCACTATAACCATTCTCAGGGTAATACCATATCTGCCGGATATTACCGAAAATACGCAATGCCATATCCCTCTTAACGCTCGCTCCTGTCTGCAAATTGAGCTAATTATCGTGCAACAAGCAGGGAGATAACCGGGCGGTATTATCGTATGACGATATTAGCAAGGAGGTTTGATGGAGCGAAAGCCCAGGCTTATCGCCAGTATTATCGCCATGGAAACTTTTTTGAAAGCCAGATGTTGTTGGTTTAAAATAACTGGAGATGGTTAGTGTGTTGTATTGAAAACAAAAAACAGTAATTTAAAAAACTAAAAAACCCGACTGCTTTTCTGAGTATTCATGAAAAAGCCCTAAAACAAGAAATCCGTTGTACCCAATTGCACTTATCTATATAATATTTTAAATACTGGCAGTCGGGACCCATTCTAGAATTGAGAGCACATACCTATATTACATTGCAGATTACTCCAATCTATTGACTAGACGGCTGACTTTCTAGAATGGGTCCCGACTGCTAGTATTTAAAATATTATATAGATAAGTGCAATCGGGTACAACGACTTTCTTGTTTTAGGGCTTTTTCATGAATGCTCAGAAAAGCAGTCGGGTTTTTTAGTTTTTTAAATTACCGTTTTTTATTTTTTATTTTTTTAGTTTTATTTTATTACGATATCACTTTCAAAGTAATTACGAATCTAAAGACACCTCTCAAACTAAAATCCATCGAGCCGTTCAGGTCGCAGAGCGTGCCAAACATTTGAATTTGGCGCTAAAAATCCGCCAATTTGTTTTTTTTTTATTTTGATATACCCAGTGTCACTCTCACAGTAAATACGAATCTAATGACACCTCTCAAGCTAAAATCTATCGAGCCGTTCAGGCTGCAGAGCGTGCCAAACAATTATACATACATACATACATACTCTCGAAAAACATAACCCTCCTTCTGGCGCAGTCGGGTAAATACAGGATTTAATAGATTTACTGAATGTATAATTATGTGAAAACAAGCTTCGCCTTTGTAAAGGTTTTTTTTTTAAGTAGGAAAACCCACTCCTGTTCCTTCTTTGCCTTCGTTTCAAGGCCCCGAGGTACACTTTCACATTAACCCTCGACCCTGCTGGGTTCCTACCTTTTGGCCCGTGTAGAAGTGGAGTTCTCCATACGCAAATTAGAGCCCCACTTTACACTGCTATGTTTTTTTTTTATTTGATATAACCCACCTGATGGTAAGCAGTGATGGAATCGTTGATGGTACATCTTATATTTCTATAGAAAATCCACTCTTGGTGCATCGACTACGTCATAAAAGAAAATCTTATTCATATTCTTTAATGTACATTACTTTTACAATTAATAAAAAGTGAAAAATAAAACAAATTCAGTAAATTTTGACCAGTTAGGCGATCATAAATGTACTGAATTTGTTTTATTTATGTAATTTTTTCGCGTTTTCAGGTCTGGTCCCATAGTAAAAGTTGTTTTTTTTTATCTTGACTACAATCACGTGTTTAAATATCATTCACTAATTACGAGTATCAGTCATGTAAAGATTGAGAGAAACAATTAAATATGCTTTACCATCTATAAGTAGTTCGTAACATTCATCATCAAAAATAAGTTGACTCAAAACTCTGTAATCGAATTGTACTATAATAGAATATTTTTTTCCATTATTTTGTTCGGAATGTGTGTAAAACTACTTTTTTTTTTTGAGTTTTAATGCCTATTATTTCTGATTTCATAACTGGAAATTACAGATCACGTTAGAAACTACACATTACGCTCCAAAATTTGACTCAAAAAGCTGCCTATCTTAAATGGGACCGGGCGGGATATATCTTATGAACTGTGAGCTTGCAAAACACAGGATTGATGATAAACACAGCGACAACCGGCAAACCTCGAAGGAGATGGCGGGATAACCTGAATGTTTTCCTTGAGAATAGGAAAGAGGAACCGGAGCTGTTAGTAGACCGTTGAGGCCCAGCCTGCTAGCTGCAGGTAGGAAGGATCGAAGCCTACTGGGGCCAAAGGTCGCCTTCTACAAGGAAGGCTCGGTCCCGGTATGATAGGCAAAGAAGAAACAGGCTAGGTTTTTATTCACTAAGAATCTGACAGTATCTCCCGCTCCGCCCAAGGGCGGGAGATGTCATTAGATGATTTTACCAAACCGTGATCGTTGGAAAGAATAGAAGGAGACCTTTGCCCATCAGTGGGAAAACCAGGACTAGCTATAATAACTGGAACTTTACGATATGAGAGTACATAAAAATGATCTACGAGCATAAAACATCATTAATCAACAAGTTTCACCGTACTTAATATAACACAAAAAATCTACTTATAAAGATAATAAATTATGATAGTCATGCGTTGTAAAAATTCTGAATATATCTTGCTTAACGCTAAACCCATAAGCCTCTTTTTCATGTGACGGGAAGATGGTTTTATTCAGTTTGTATTATGTCCTGGTCACAACTTTTCGGACGAGGTGACTACTGACGCGATTTACGTCAAGCAACGACCATTTTTATATTTTATTTATTTGAGATATTAAACAGCATTACTTACAATTCAAATTTAACAGATTTAAAAAACACTTAACTAACCTTATAAATATATACGCATAAATAGAAATATAAAACTTTTAAGAACTAACTAAAAGTTATCTAAAGTAAGGCGTCAAAAAACTCATCCGCATCGCTGTCGACTGGTAAAGTACCCAAAAGGCTAGTAGCATTGCCACGCTGTATGGCTTATACTTATTCTCTGCCCAAGGTAAAAGCCAGCTCTTGGGTCACGCGAAATGTTGTGGGCACTCGTACCCCACGATCCGAGAGTTTCAACCCCAAACGGCTCGAAAATATAACTACCAACAAAGTTATTATATTTCCGCCGCTTGAAGTTATCCGCAGCTGCAGCATGACGAGCTAAGAACATGAGAAAGCGCTAGAGTATTGACGCAAATAGCGTCCCACACTAAAGGCTTACCCATCTTTCATGGAAATAAAGACATACCGTCCGGTCTCTTGCCATCGTCGCGTGCCAGGCCATGAGGATCCAATACGGCCGGAACGCTGACGGTGACAAGAGCGCGTCGGATGATGTCGTTGATATAAACACTATGATATTGCACTTACAATTTTCATCAGACGTCTTCACGCCCCAGCCGCCACCATAGCCCTGGGCGTCGCGTCGGGAGTCCCAGGCTAATCATCGTCCACCATACATTGCTTTTCCATTGACGGAGTCCGAGTTATCGATGGCACGTAGTGTTCCATGCGCATCTCAAAGAAATGCCGATGCCCGCTAGGGCCACAGAATTTCTAAAAAGGAAACCCGTGGTCTTAGAACGCAAAGGGCAACTAAGGGACACAGATATGATTTGTTCACGCCCCAGCTGCCGGGATCCCGATCTCGATTACCAGCCGCCGTAAGCACGGGTTTGCGTACGGTAAGCAATGAGTAGCCATCCGGCCGTCCGGTAACTGTCCGGATTAAGTCCAAGTCGTAAACGACGCGTAATGTTCTACGCGCGCCTCAAGGAGATGTCAGCAAAACCATAACCAGCCCAGCAAGGTCAAAGCCTCTGAGGCCATAGGTTTGCTTCTGAAAGGAAAACCCGGGCCCTGGAATACATGCAAACGAAAGAACATAGGAGTGGGTTTTAGTCAGTTAAAGTCTCACATGCCCTCCCGCTTCGACCTGGAACGGGGGATGTCATTGGATGATTTCCCACCTAAAAAAAATAACCACGGGTCGCTGTGAACGGGTAGGCCGTGGCCAATCACCAACAGGAAAATTTCGATAGATTAACTAAATAATTACGACCAAACGGTTTCACATTATAAGCTGCTTCAAAGAGATCTTTTGAAGTTCCAGTAACATTGTCTTGTAGTTCAATAGTTCAGTCCCTCTATCAGTTTAGTAATTAACTATATGAACGTTTTAGTTAATTATTTCTTCGTGTTTCTGTCTTATTCATTGTCTTCCTATTCTTGTGTGGGCTTTTTCATTAATTGGTAAGCGAGATCTGTTGATGGAATTAGTTTTAAAACCTTATAAGGTAAAAACACTTTTTGTATTCTTCTTGAGTTCCAAAGAAAATTTAATTATCCTTAAAACCAATTTTTACAGAGAAATAAATAATAATAATTTTAGGACCCCGGGGTCTTCTTTTAAAAGTGAACCTATGGCTTCAGTAGACTTATACCCTGCTGGGTCCCTACGGTTTTGCCGATATCTCCTTGAGGAGCAAGGGAACACCTTAGTGTCCGGACCAAGGCTGAGTCGTTGACAGCGCTTACGCTGTCAACGACTCAGCCTTGGTCCGGACGGTCACCAGCCTGGATTTCGAAGCTAGGTGGTAGGGGCGCAGCAGGTTCGAAGCCTACTCTGGTGCTCTGAGGAGGTATGAAAGTGCATACCAGGAACCCTAGAACCAAGGCAAAGAAGGAACAGGGTAGGTTTTTATTCAGTAAGAGTCTGACACTATCTCCCGCTCCGCCCAAGGCCGGGGGATATCATTGGATGATTTTACCTACCATAAAAAAAAACCTAAGAAACGTTACTTTATAATCCAATCAATTTAAGTTTAACTTGGAGTATAAAAAAACGCTATTTTCAAAACTTCCTTATTTGCTTCAGAGAAAACAGTAACTTTCTACCAAAATGCTACTACATAAATCATATGAAAAACTAAAAGAAAAAACACGAAAACTTCCTACTTAGTGTAGCGTAAGATCCTCAGTGCGTGTTTACTTCTCTATGGTTAGACCATGCCTATTTATGTATTTTGAGCCTTACTTGAAAACATAATAACTATGTGATTACTTTCAATACTGGTTAATAAGTTCTCAATTCAAATTTAAACTTGTCTGTATCAGATGGCCTCAAGCTTGGCCACGCGATTATTCACTAATGAAAATCTCAAAGGTTTAAAAAAAATCCGTCCACACGTCGTGAAGAAACAACAAACATGGGAGTACCCATATAGGTATATAAAATTTGGTCTTGACAAAAATTAGTTTTTTGATTCACTTCGGCTTTCTAGTGACGATGTTAAAGTGTCCACACATTAGAATTTATGTGGGGAAAGAGGTTTATTTAAATAACGTAGAAATAGTACCAGAAACACTGAATTCTGAAATTAAAGTTATGTTTATAGTTTATTTATGTTTTATATTTTGCTCTGTGCACACAAGTGTTGTGTTTGTTTCTGGTTTTTTTTTTTTGTATTAAATTAATTTTATCACTTATTAGATATTCAATTTGAGTTAGCAACAACAAATCCTATGTTTCATCTACAATTCAGTATAATACCAAATTCAGAACTTCAATACTGCATTAGAAGTTTCATACGCGTACTAACAAGATTGCCCCATCCAATCCGCTTGGGTAATTGATATCATCGAAAACTGCCAACTCACTCAAAGTTTCCTAACGATATGTCGGGAAAAATACAATTTTCTTTTGGGAAATCGATTAAAATCACCTACTCGATCCCTGGAACTAACTTCATCGAAACTTTTGCTATTCGATATATTCGTGGAATAATTGAGGAAGGAACTCGTGCCTTGTATTTGTTTTTTTTTTTGTTTTATAAATTAGCGTTTGTAACATTGACAGAATTCATAACGATGTTATTTTTCGAGAAGTTTTTTAAAGAGCTCGTTTTCAATTTCATTCAATTGCCTGTTTTCGTGTGTTGTTGCTATATTTTTACACTTTTCAACACTGATGAAAATATTATTCATGGTGTTTTTTCTTTTAATGAATATTGTGATATCGAATTGGAGTAGTTATGTATCTCAAGTGTCTATGCAACTGGATCTGTGAAATCATTGAAACAGGAGCGATCTTGGTGGGTAAAATGGAACTGATAATCAGATTACAAATACGTAAGTACCTCAGCGGAGCTTGCTAAGAAGACTGACTGCATTTGTAATCATATATTGCAAAAATATTTTACAACAAGTAAGAGATTAAATCTTAATATAAGTACTTTAAAAAAAATATATTGTTAGCATACTATCCGATGCTGAACTGCTAAATTACATAAAAGCTTTCTAAAATGAGAATTTTTCAGGCTACCCTCAAGCATTTACCTTAAAGCCAAACAATTTGCCCGAAAAACTATAAATCACAGATTCACAAACTCCTCTAGGCAGACTAAAGGCAGTAATTACACTAAAGTAAATTGGAAGTATTCGAGTCTTAAACGCGAGTCATTCACGAACTGAGCTTTTCACAGTTTCATCTCGTTAGCGAATTTAATGTGGCGTTTCGAAAGGTTTTTATTTTTCACTCTACAATGTTTTTAATTCGTCTCTTCTTTTTGTGGCAGAGCTTTGGAGTATTAAAAGATTCTCTTTAGTGACATAATTGTGAGTATAATAAAGCTGCGTTCCGCATCAGAAATTTATTTAATTCATTTTTAATATTTTCAATGTATTTTATTTTAATTTGTTGTGATATGTTTTTTATAGAAATATATAGAAATGTAAATTATATGTCAAAAATAAATAGATAATAATCTTAATGTGTTATATGTTGTGTGTGTGTATGGAAAAATAATCATAATGTGTTTAACTTCATTTATTCTATTTCTATTTTTTTGTGTTAAACTAGCTTTTGCCCGCGGCTTCGCTACCGCTCTACCCTACTCTATCCTATAACAATAAATGAGCAGGTTTTTTTTTTAAGTTAACAGGATAAAAATTCTCCTGGTTCTAAGCTACCTTCCCACCAATTTTCAGCCAAATCAGTTCAGTCATTCTTTTCAGCCAAGAGTTATAAATAGTGTAACTAACACGACTTTCTTTTATATACTTATATAGATTGATAGTGTTCTTCAAGGCTGCAGTATTGTATGAAGTATGGTATTTACGCCTTAATTGTCATGTACGTTGGTCCCTATAATTATTAAGATTGTTCCTTGTATGTATAATGTATGTGATAGGGCTGTGCTAAATTTAAATTCGACATTCGACATTCGACAAGTGAGTTAGTGGTCATGCGAAAGAAGTTTTTTTTTTCGAATCATAACGTAATCAGCCTTATAATGTTCCCGCTGTTGGACTTAGGCCTCTTCTTTAGGAGAAGGAATATTTTTTTTTATTGTTGATAGGCTCGCGTTTATTGAAAGGTCTTAAAATAATAATAATATAATAATATTCCACAACTACCACACAACACCGTCTAGTTCCAAGCTAAGCAGAGCTTGTGTTATGAGTACTAGACAGCTGATAAACATACTTATATATTTCTAAATACATACGTGTTATAGATAAATAACACCCAGACACAGAACAAATAATCGTGCTCATCACACAAACATTTGTCCTGGGTGGGAATCGAAAGCACGACATCCGGCATAGCAGTCAGGACCACTAACCACTAGACCAACAGGCCTGTCCTATTAAAATCAAGTACTGACTATCCACTGCGGTTTCACCGGCGTCATTGCTTACTGCTTCGAATATGTTATCTATAGCGTGATTTTTTATAGCTTATAACCTTTTTTTTTTTTATTTAAACCTAGCTAAAAAGTTTTCAATTCAATTCTGCAGTTCAAGATTGAACTGATAGCTAAAGAATGAACTGATGGCTAAAAAGTTTTCAATTCAATTCTGCAGTACAAGAGTTAAGCACGTTTAACAAGCAAACTCTTCAATTTGAGAATTTAATTACCTAGTAGATAGTTCCCAACTATGGCTGTCGACATAGCACGAAGGATCGCCAAACATAAATGGCAATGAACAGGACACATTTCTCGCAGAACAGATAGCCATTGGGGCCGAAGGGTTCTGGAGTGGCGAACGTGTACTGGAAGACGAAGTGTTGGAAGGCCTCCTACAAGATAAACCGATGACCTGGCAAGGGTTGCGGGAATCCAATGGATGCCAGACATACAGGACCGTTAATTATGGTGACACTTGGGGGTGGCCTATGTCTAACTGTGGACGTATTTCAGCTGAAATGATGATTAAAATTTCTAGTAAAATGTGTACACATAATTTGTGACTTATTGCAATTTTGTGGAAACTTGGTGAGAATATTATATTTAACCGACTTCATAATATAAAAATGCCTACAGTGTTTCTGCTCTAAATAAATCTTTTTGTGGTACCATCAAAAAAACTGTCCAGTACAGCGAGTTTTTATGTTCATAGTAACATATTTATCTAAAAAAATTGGCCCGTTAGCTAAAGATGCTGACAAAAAAACTTCTAGGTTTGTATCAGAAACAAGAAATTGTTTATGCTACGTTATTTTTAGTATATGCAAAACCAGGAACAGGGATCTAGTATTTTTATGCAAAGAATCTATATACCTACAAAATTTCATAACTGTATCATGAAAAATCACAAAGTTATAAGTTTGTTTATTTATTACAACTTCATGCAACACTTTACACAGGCGGACTTAATGCCTTATGCGTGTTTTGTTACCTGGTTATCCACACAAACACATGGTCACCGGGCCATCCGGGCCACTGAAGGGTTGTATTGCTCCTGCATCCAGCTGTACGCTGGCTCCAATGCTCGCTATCACCTGTCGTTGATCTGTGTTGTACTTAGTGTCTGTGGTGTGCAACTTGTGACCTTTTTAAATATTTTTGGTAAAAAATATAAAATGGTCTATAAATTACTGGCATCGATTCAGTTACTGATTCTGAACAAACTATATTCAGGTTTCTCATAGGTTTTATAAAAATAATGTTGTATAATATTACTTAGTACGATTGTTATTTCGTTGATTTACTTTACAATACGTAACAATTACATTTTCTAATATTTCTTTGAAGCCAGTATCGGGAGCAGGGTCACATGTACAGACTATTACGGACTAAAACCCATATGTGCCAGTTTTAGTCAGTAAAAGTCTGACATGCCCTCTCTCTCCACCTTAGAGCGATTTTTCTCGACAACTTCGAACCATTCGATATTTCATACTCTCTAAAGGATCGTCGAATTAAATCAATTGTATAAAAAATAGATACCAACATTGAGACATATTTTATTACCTACCAAAAAAAATATCTATGGTATTTTTTTTTAATTTTTTTTTTTAGATAATAATTTGATATTGATAGAATCGTGCTTGAACACTGGCCCACCTTATGGTAAGAAATGTCGTGGTTATTTGATTTCCATAGCCTAGTTTGATACGTATATTTCTGATGAGTGTAACGACTGTCAAAGATCTACGAATGACAGTCGGGATCGGCTACTTAACGTATTTTCCGAAGCACGGTAGGGATGCTCGGAGTTTCCTTGGGTGATCAAATCAGGAATGAAGATATCCGCAGAAGAACCAAGGTTGCCGACATAGCACGAAGAATTGCCAAACTAAAATGACAATGGGCAGGGTACATTGCTCGCAGAACAGATAGCCGTTGGGGCCGTAAGGTTCTGGAGAGGCAGCCGCATACTGGAAGGTTCAGCGTTGGACCAATGACCTCGTAAAGGCTGCGAGGATACGATGGATGCGAGACGCACAGGACCGTTCATTGTGGCGACATTAGGGGGAGGCCTGTGTCCTCCACTGTTGGACACAGGCCTCTCTCATCCCTCCCTCCCCGTCTTTGGACTCAAATGATGATGATGGTAGGGTTCTCAGTACGTAAAATACGGTCCACCTATCCGCTGACCGACCACTGTAAGCTTTGTCTAAACTCTCATTCGGTACAAAAACACTTTCTTACTCCACTTTTGTTCCAGGAAACTGCCTGGTGATAGCAGCAGTGCTGTGCTCGTCGAAGCTGCGCAGTGTCACCAATCTGTTCATCGTATCTCTGGCGGTGGCTGACCTGCTGGTCGGCCTCGCTGTGCTGCCGTTCTCAGCCACCAGAGAAGTGTTTGAGGTAGGTCATGTCTTTGACATACAATATTTATAGAGAAAGAAAGAGAGAACAGAATGAAGAAACTTTTATTTTTGCGTGATACAATCGGTTAAACTAAAAACACAATTAAAAAAGAAAGTTATAATCAATACGAGGTCAAAAAGGCGCCCAACTCAAGATATCCTGTGTTAAATAAAACAATAATTAAGAAGAAAGAAAGAAAAACGGTTGTTTTACACGGAATGACGCAACTTAAAATTAGACAAACATAACATTTTAAAGGAATTAACCTAGCGCTAGTGTTTTTTTCCGACTTTTATATGGCCAATGTCTATCAGCTATAAATTTATCAATGCCTCTAATTTCCATGAAGCCATAAAAAATTTACCAAAAAAAAAAAATATTCACGACCCTAACTCTCGTTTTCTTTTTATTTTTTTTCTGACGAAAAGCCTTATGTTGTGCAGGACAACGTCTGTCGGGATAGCTATAGTATATCTTCATTTTATAGATATTATCTATATCTATTAGATATGCTTTTACACGGCTAAATTTTGATCGTTTTAATGCCGTGGAGGGTCGATCCGGTACATGAAACACTATCGATTTGTAATTTTTATTCCAAAATTCGAAAAGCAAACATCAACTGAGCGAGTCCAATGGCCTGTAGGTAGTTAGTACGCAACGATCCTCCACGGGATTAAAACGATCAAAATCTAACCGTGTATATATATGAATATACCTTTTACTATAGATAGATGAGAATTAATATTCAATGCGGTCAGAACTTGTCTGAAACTTGTACCTAGCATTCCATTTATTCTACCAGTTCGTCAAACTACGCCAAATAAAACCACTACAGACTCATTTCACTCAAACGCGAGCAGCAAAGCGAAGCTACCCCGTAATAACTAACAGATTTGGATATTTGCTGCCCTCGTCGAGAGGCGGTGTGATGAAAAAAGTTAAATAAAGTTCCGAACAGCCTATAAAGATAGTTTTATTGCACTGGCAAGTTATACAGTCGCTTGACAGTAAGTTATTCAGTCTTGTGATAGTGATAGTTCTTGTTTATTGCTCTTAGGTAAGAATAGAGACCTTTTGAATATTCTAGGTCAGCTCCACCCTTACGTTGTTGAAACATCTACGGCCCAGATTAGGCGTTTCGCCTTGTAGTTCATACCGCGTACGTCGAGGGACTGGAACAATTTGCCTGTTGCGGTCTTCCCATCCGATTATAATTTGGGTCTCTTCAAGGCTAGAGTAAATAGGCTCTTAATAAACTAGTGCACTCACCATCAACGATTGCATCACTGCTTACCATCAGGTGGGATTGCAATCAAGCAATAGTTTATAAAAAATAAAAAAAAATCTAGGTAAGCTGTGAACTTTACCTGACGACCCATTAATCTGAACCCGAGATGGTGGCGCGTAGTGTTCCACACGCGCCTCTCTTACGGCCCATTCACGACTTTGGTCTTAGTGGCGAGCAGCGCGCTGAGCGGAGTCGTCGCTGCGCCGCTCATAGCGACGCTCGCTCGACCAATTGCCTCGCCGAAGTCGTGAATGCGCTGTTAGGTGTATAGGACAGCCTCTCTCAATGCAGGAGGGGACCCACATGGATCGGGTCAGCACTAGTCCGCGGCAGTGGAAGTCAAAATGCACCCACCGCTCCGACACAAGTGTGCGAGGGAACACCGGGGTGATTTTAGTCAGTAAGAGTCTGACAGACCACTTCACCTTCCCCAAGGCAGAGAACATCTGAAAGGATTTCCACCCTGAAAAAAAGGGACTTTTGAATATTCTAGGTTGGCTAAGAACATGACTTTTCTCCGTTTTGTGACGACATATTTGAAACAAAAATAATATTTGTCCTAAATCGCGAACATTTATATAAGGTGTTAAAAAATTAACTGCAAGAAAAGTAAGAACTGGTTTAGAATTACAAATAAAAAAAATTGGCGAAAAAATTATTTTTAAATAACAACCCGTTTCGGAGATATGCAATATTTTCACTTCACACAAAATTATTGAATATGCGCACTGTACACCGCACGTGCGCCGGCGCGATCGCCCCGCCGTAGGTACGCGTGAGTCGTTCACCCCTGTGACACGACACGCGACGGCGCAAATTCGTAAACAGCTGATTGTAATTTTTTCAACACATTTCTCAGACTTTGGACTGGCAAATTATCGAGCTTACTTACAAATAGCATATTTTATTATACCTATAGGACTATTAAAAACACTGGTAGACTCCTAGGATTGTTTGGACAGCAGGCACTCGTCGTTGCTCACCATACAGTTCACGGTAACGGTTACGTGCCGCAGCTAAACTTTGACCAGTCGTAATGTAGGACACTACCATATCTAAGTACTCTCGATTGGAATACGTAAACGGCATTATTAAAAGCACGAAACTGCACGAACACACGTATTCGCCGTAATGACACAAGAAAACACCCTTACCGCGCGACGGATTCCAGACAACTAAGGGTCGGGAGGGGTAGAGAGAGCTGCGGGAAGAGTAGCGGGCGGCGGGGGAACCGCTTGCAAGCCGCTCGCGCGCGGTACGATGGCGGCCCAAGCCTCAAGCGCAGCCCTGGGTACAGCGGACAAAAAAATATTATACGTAATTATTTTATTTATGTGAAAATATAAAAACGCTCAAAAAAAATTTTTTTTTTTTTGATGTGTTCGTTTTTCGATGGCGAGTAAGTGGACAAAATTCTTGCAGTTAATTTTTTAACACCTTATATTTGAAGAAAAATCAGATTACTCTTATAAAAAAGGAAAAGTTGTATTTTCAGTTTCATCGAAATACGATCAACCGAAACGAACATATACAAGTCTATCACATACACACTCGCAAGTTTTCACCTGTATAATATTAGTGTTATTCGTATTGTTTCTTCTTTGATTCTCTATTTTAATAATGCTCACGATTAATTGTGGATATGAAATGCGGAGGAAAACTGATGGATTATTATATTCAGTAAGGGCCGGAACACATTGCCGCGTTGCAGCGCCACGCATCTGAAATCGGCGGTGCCGCCCGCCGCTCTTTTTCGCGTCGCCGCAACGCAACTTTTAGCGTTTATTGTCGTATCCGACCGGGATAACGCGTTACTTTAGATTTTTGAGTGTGGATAGACGTTTCTCTGCCATGGATCTTAAAAAAATTATGCTTATTTGTTATTAAGAAGAAATTACTCTATTCTAAATAAACGATAAAGAAGATAATGGTTATATCCATTTAATAAAGCTGTGGTATTGGCGCCGCTGTGCACACCGCAAAATTCTGCACTGCCAATTTTAGCTGCGCGGCGCCGCAACGCGGTTATGTGTTTTGGCCCTTAAAGTGCGACACTATAATTCAGGTTGTTTAAGGCTATAGTGGGCTCTTAATAAAATAGTGCGATTCACCATCAACGATTGTATTACTGCTTAGGAGTCACAGTCAAGCACTAGTTTATGTATTACATGTTTTAAAAAAAAAATTACCTCTCCCACTAACCCAGATCGGAGATGTCAAGTCCGCCTCTGTACATTGTTATACACCGTTAAATTTTGGTCGTTTTCATCCCACGAAGGATCGATTCGGTACATGAAACTCTATATATATATATATATATCGATTTATAAAGATAAAATTAAAAAATATAGTACTTTTTTTCCAAAACTTGAATTAATATAGGCATATACGAAATTAATTTCTTTAAGTAAACGAGTCAATGACCTTGTAGGGAGTTGTCGGTCGTTGCGTACTAACTACCTACAGTTCATTGGCCTCCATCAGCTGACGTTTACTTAAAGAAATCAATGTCGTCCATGCGTAAATTAATTCGAGTTTAAAAAAAGTACTTTATTTTTCATTTTTATCTTTACAAATCGATAGAGTTTCAAGCACCGAATCGACCCTTCCGCGGGATTAAAATTACTAAAATTTAACGGTGTATATTAACGCATAAAGTTTGTATAAATAAATAAATGATTGTTAATTCCAAAAAGGCAAAAACTGTTTAGCTATGAACTTTCTCCTTAAGTAGAGCAGAAATTAAAATAATGTACTGAAATAAAACACAATCGTATACACAAACACTTCATAACAGAACATGGAAAACTTTCTTCCGAGAGAAATAATTATCACGGACTAACTCCCTAAGTACTCACGGTATACACGCATTTATGGGCTCCTATTTAGTACCTTTGTACTTAACTAACTCCCAAGGGAGTTACGAAATAACAAATGAATGGCCACAACCCTTATGAAATATCACAAGGTACCATCATTTTCAGTAATTAGACGCTTTAAGAGCCCTGCAGCGCCAGATGCTGCGAAAATAAGGGTTCATAAACTCACATCATCATTTTGAACTTTAATACCCCCATCATAAAGTCCTAATTAAAACAGCAAACTACGAGATATCGTTTTAACAGATTTTAAACTTTGTTCGCAAAGATATAGATGCTCCTTTTCCATGTAATGGAACGATATTATTTGAAGTTGCCAAGGGAATTTAAAATTTATGAGCAGTGAAATAGAATTCAGTTTACTTTGAATTTATTGTCTATCTAGGCGGTGTTTTCAATGACATTATTAGAGCATCGTAAACGGCAATTTCTAGGCTTTTGCGTTCGTTGAGGCTTGGAGAAGGTAAATATTTTTAAAGTTACCAGTTTGTCATTGACGTTTTATGGAAATGGAGTCAAAATAATTTTATTATTTATATAGGAAGAGAGGCAAAGTTTATTTAAGTCTAAAAGACGTTTATGCTGAAAACGGTGAGTAAGCATTAAGAGTATCTTCATGAATAACACTAGAACCATACCCTGGGGTACAATTCCAAAAAATATTGAAACTTTGATGTAACTTTCTCGTTTTACAACGAAAGAGTGATGATAGTCTCTGGAACAAAATTTTACTGGCATATTTTTTGCAAAACTAAGACTGGCGATTAGCTTGATTTGATAAAACATAGAACATTATTTTGCCAGTATACATCATCATCATCAGCCTTTTAATGTTCCCACTGGTGGGACACAGGCCTCCTCTCTAAGAGAGGGAATGGGCCGTAATCCACCACGCGGGCCCAGTGCGCGTTGATGAATGTCACATGTCTTCGAACTTTTGGTTCTAGGACATGCCAGTTTCCTCACGATGTTTTCCTTCACCGTTTTGAGAGCAGTGGTGATGAAATAGATTACACAAAGTAATGCGCCTAGCTGGGTTTGAACCTGCGAACTACAACTCGTAACCGCTATTACCGCTTATTACCGCTTGGCCACCACTGCTCTTTCACACAGTATACATCATAGTGACATATTATGTAGACACTTAGAAATTTCCTCACTGTTATTCTTTAACATGTTGCGCGTATTTGGTTGGACCATCAATCAGCCGGGGAGTACAGTTAGTGTGGTGGTGACAAGACGTGCGAGGGGAACTCTTGCACCCCCGGGTACAGTTAAGGTCATACTTGTTAGAATTGAATGTACATAAGTAGTCGGAGATCAAATAAGTACTATCTTGCTGTAAAACGTAGGTTTCAATTTGGATATAACTAGCTTCTGCTAGCAACTTCGCCTGCGTGAATGTAGAAAATTATTCCAAGGAAACAATTCCGTGATCGCATCAGGAATGAATACTCGCAGGAGAATCAAGATTGCCGACAAAACCCAAACAAATATCCTACGTGCTGTGTCTGAGACATGGTTTAACCGTGTGCCAAAAGTCCAATTCTGTATAATCTTTTGAGCATGAAGAAGTCATAAAGATAAAGAGAAAAGATTTAATATGTGTTATTAGTAAAAAAAAAGTATACAGTAAGTAAAAAAGCCTACATGTTTTGCCATAGATAGTAAACATAATTCGACATATAACAATATGTGGACACATTTAAGTGAGATAAGACTCCATTATCAATCTGTATCGAATAGCGTTGTCACAGATTATGTAAAAACAGTCAGGGGTCAAAAGTGCAGTTGCACTCTACCGATAATAAAGTGTCTAGAATTTTTTTATAGAACAGGATCAATGGATCATCACTCAGTTGGTTTGTACATAGAACCTAAAGAATTAAATAAACCAGTTGTGGCCCAGTGGCTCTCTTTTACAAAGAAATTTTATACACTTTTGCATTAGTAGAGTGCAACTGCACTTTTGACCCCTCACCGTACAACTCCATATATGTAGTTTCATATAGAGTATTATGGAGTCAGAAGTCTGCTGTAACACCAAAAAAATTGAAAACAGAATATAATAAATATTTCATTGAGGCTCCCATAAAACAATAACGAATGTATAGATAATTGTATGGAACCTTTCCTGCGCGAATCCGACTCATTTTCAGAATCAACAAGTTACAGACTTTCGAATATTTGACCGATGTGATCATTTTCACGATCTATGTCACAACGAAGCCGTGGCCCTTACGACAATCAAGTCATTAAAGTCAGTTGCTCCGTTCTCATGCAAATCAAATAAATAATTAAAGAAGACAAAATGCATGAACTTTATGTTGCTAACCGTAAGTATCGATCATTTTTACTGGCATGTTGGTCTAGTGGTTAGTGGCCCTGACTGCTATACAGAGGTTGTGGGTTCGATTCTCACCCAGGACAAATGTTTGTGTGATGAGCACGATAATTTGTTCTGTGTCTGAGTGTAATTTATCTATAATATGTATGTATTTAGAAATATATAACTATGTTTATCAGTTGTCTAGTACTCATAACACAAGCTCTGCTTAGCTTGGGACTAGACAGCGTTGTGTGATGGTTGTGGAATATTATATTATTATTATTTATTTTTCAATGTTCAAGCAAATCTAAGCTCGCGGCTAAATTAATAACAACCACACGGCTAGATTTTAAATAGCTACGAGTATTATAACATAGATTTCTTTGAGTCAAAAGTGAATAGATTACTACTAAGAAAGCGTGTCCCATCCTCGATAATATGTGGGCTTGCGGACGGCAAGCAATGGGTAGCTCACCGTCCGGCCGTCCGGACCAAACCAGAGTCGTCAACGGCGCGTAGTGTTCCACGCCCGCCTCAAGGAAAAGTCAGCAGGGTTGAAGCCTACTGAGGCCATCTGTTTGCTTCTGAAAGTAAAACCCGGGGCCATGGAGCGCAAAATAAATAGGAAAGAACATATGAGAGGGATTTAATCACTAAAAGTTTGACACGAAGGGTGGGTGAAATCATTGGATGAATTTCCACCTAAAAATATCCTCGACCACATCATCGCTTACCATAAGTGAGATGGTGGTCGGAAGCATGAGCCTATCAATAATATAAAAGCCATCTATCATCTTCAAAAAGAACACTGGCTGACCTTGACTGACTTACTTACTGACTTTGTTTAATACTATGTAATCACTACATAGTATAAAACAAAGTCGCTTCCCGCTGTCTGTCCCTATGCATGTTTAGATCTTTAAAACTACGCAACGGATTTTGATGCGGTTTTTTTAATAGATAAAGTGTTTCAAGAGGAAGGTTTATATAGGGTGACTGGTAATTAGTGAACGATACTTAAACACGAGATTTTAATCATGATAACAAACAATTTTTATTATGGGACCAAACCTGAAATCGTGAAAAAATCAGACAAGTTCAGTACATTTTGACCAGTTAGGCGAACATAAATGTACTGAACATGGCAGATTTTTTTCACGATTTCAGGTTTGGTCCCATAATAAAAGTTGTTTGTTATCATGACTACAATCACGTTTTTAAGTATCGTTCACTAATTACCAGTCACCCTATATGTATAATACATGCATAATATATTTAATATCACCATTGCACCCATGCGAAGCTGGGGCCGATCGCTAGTTATAAAAAAACACGACTATTGATTCTACACCTCAACATGGAACTGAAGTTAATCTCCTAAGAGCTTGAATCATACATATTAATGCAAAACAAACAATTCCATTTGATCTCAAAAAATATTCTTCTGTCTTTGTTTTTAGAAGAGCGATCGATCACGGAGTAAGTAGATTGGGACAGAAGCTACACACACTCTTTACAGACGAAATAAATTCGGTTATTTTTGTAAACTGAAAGAATTTTATGAAGTATATATGTTACCGGCAATCTATATAATCCTATACAATAGTTATGCAATGTATAGAATACGGTTTAAAGTAAATCTTTTATTTTCAAGTGGTGATAAAAAAATAACCTTAACCTAACCTGTCCGTGTCGCTCGGCCCCGGCACGATAGGCTACGAAGGAACGGGGTAGGTTTTTAGTCAGTAAGAGTCTGACACTATTTCCCGCTCCGCCCAAGGGCGGGATTTTGTCTTGGATGATTTTAGCTACCATAAAAAAAAACCTGTCCGTGTCGGGGTGCCCTAAAATTACATCACTTTCTTCACTACTCTCGTCTCTTGCACACATTACCGGCTGCGCATTCGGTATTGTATAGAATACTTGAATTATACAGATTGCCGGTAACATATACACCCCCTGGGACGAAAGGTTTTGATATAAGAAAAGATATACACGTTTGATGTACAGTGGTGCCAATGATGTTTTTTTTCTGTTTTGTTGCATAAAGCATAATCAGCCTTATAATGCTGTCAATTCTAGGACTAAGGACTCAAGCCTCCTTCAAGACCAGTGTGGATTAATTCACCGTCTGGCCATCCGGTAACTGTCTGAATCGAGCCCAAGTAGTCAACGGTGCGTAGTATTCCTCAAGCGCCTTAAAGAGATACAAAAAGAAAACCGTAGGGTCCAGCACGACAGCTGCCTACTGGGGCCACGCAAAGAGATAAGGAAAGAACATACTAGTTGTTTTAGTCAGCAAAAATCTGAAACGCCCTCAGCAGTAGAAGAAGTCATTAGATGATTTCCTGCCTCAAAAAAAGGGTCCAATACTGGTTGATCGATGTTTCAGCATATTTTGTTTTAGGACTTGCCGGTTTCTTCATTGATTGAATTTCCACGCCATTATGAGGAAGAAGGCTGCCTCGTTGCTAAGCAGATCTAGAGCGAGCTCCAATGGCACTCTTCGGACCTTAGCCGATAAGCATGATGCGCCAGTGATCAATCACTGATTGCGATTGCTGATGCGGCAATAGATTAAGTTTTTATTTGTTACTAACCCTTTTAGTTGATAAGTTTTGTTTACTAACTATTGGACCCATGTTGTCTATGAAATAAAATAAAATAATATTATTATTATATTATTGCTGTGAAAGCGGTTTAGTCTCCATCGCTGCCCTAGTGTAAACGCACGAAGTACGACTCATAAGCCGGAACGGTACTACTAGGCCATCACAGCTTAAAGGCTCATTAGAGCCACCCGGAAAACCACTCCACACCGCCTCGCCTTCAGTGGCTAATATTTTTTATATGGACTTGTATAGTTATACGCTCACTATATCCACTCCATAGTGTCACGGGATCGCCTCGATCGTAAGTTGATGTAGTGAGGGCATACCCATACAAGTTCATATAAAGAACACTAGCCGCAGGAGGCGAGGCGGTGCGGAGTTGGTGCCGGGTGGCTCTAATGAGCTGTGACCTTTAACTGCTGTTTGCTGATGTAGAAATAAACTGTGAACAATGTAGGTACACTTTTTACCCACCACAATCCACGCATTGTTAATTTAGCCTTCTGAACAAACTTACTCCATGGACTGATCGGATGACGTCATGACTCTCACATACAACGCGAGGGTCGTGAGAGCTTTGTCTTCAACCTTGAGAATGTAACCTTCACGCTTGTCAGCTAAGTATCAGTTCGGACATTATGAGGGGGATATTTTAAAGTGTTTTATTTGGAAACTAGCCTCTGCCCACCGCTTCGCTCTCGTCAACTGACTAGTCTAATCTACTCTACCCTACTCTACCCTACTCTACCCTACTCTACCCTACTCTACCCTACTCTACCCTACTCTACCCAACTCTACCCTGCTCTACCCTACTCTACCCTAATTTTTTCTTTCATAAAAGTCTTCTCCTGACAATAACAAACACAACAAAAAAAAAATTAGCTAAATCGTTCAAACTGTTCACGCGTGATGGCGTGACTAAGGGAAATAGGGATTCATTTTTATTATTTAAATAGATTAAATAATAGTTGGGATACTAAAAAGCTATATTGCCTCTTAACTTCTAATTTCTAGATCAGTTTGCTATTTCTAAGCTATGAAAATAATAAGAATAACCTTTATTCCAAAACTTAAGATCCAAACAGCTACATAAAAAAGAAAAAAACAATAAATTACATTTAAAAAGTTACACGCACAAAACATGTAACATTAAAAAAGATAAAGACAAAGAAGAGAAAGTTAAGCGTTAAGTACACCTGTGCTTTGTGTGTAGACACATGTCAACACATACATACCATGAGTACACCAACATGCGCTCGTGTATATGTGTGTGTGGATATCAATAAGCATGTTAAGTTATACAAATCTAGCTTCTGGTAGCGGTTTCACTCGCTTGAAACTCGCCATTTTTTCAGAGGAGCGCAAAAGAAAATTTTCGTATGTATCCAAGACGTGGGCAACACGTGAAGTAAAGTTGCACACAAATCCGATCAATTGCTTGATTGATCAATTGATTGGCTTGATTGATTGATGACCATAAATACAATATGTTAGTAAAAAATATGAATAGAATAGAATTAACTTTATTGTTAACAAAAATAGTAACATTGCCTGTCATTTCTGCATGACCTAAAAAAATCTTGCTTGAATCCTGCGGCACGGCATTAAACAAAACTTTTTGAGGATTTCGTTTCGAGTGCAAGCAAAAATGAACTTAGCGGTGGTCAGGTGGAAGAGTCTTTGATAGTACATCAGCGCGGCGATCCCATTGTTGGCGATATCTACCAGACAACCTTGGGGTTTGGTCTGTGGTGTACTAGTGAATTAATTAAATACCTATTACATTAATAGTGCTTATTTACAACATATGTACTTACACCAATTTTTAACATACGAGTATACACAATTTCATAGAAGGTAGCGAAAAAATGAAATTAAACTAAGATTGGTTAGTAATGGAAGAACTAAAATTAGGTAGAGAGAATCACTACTATAACCACTAGACAGTCATACATATATATAAAAGAAAGTCGTGTTAGTTACAATATTTACAACTCAAGAATGGCTGAAACGATTTTGCAAAAAAATTATGGGAAGGTAGCTTCGAACCAGGAGATTGACATAGGATTTTTATCCCGTTAAATAAAAAAGAACCAAAACCTGCTCATTTATTGTTCTAAGTAGAGTAGGGTTTTTTTTTTATGGTAGCTAAAATCATCCAATGACAGATCCCGCCCTTGATGACAGATCCCGCCCTTGAAGTAGAGTAGGGTGGAGAGGGATCAAAGCAGCAGGCAGAAGCTAGTTTAAAATAAACTAATGAGTGGGCAGTAAGATCTATCAATAAAGGACCTGGGTTCAGGTTGGGTTAGAAGAGATCCCTCTCGAGCCAAACTTTTTCAATGAAATCTTTTGAAAATGAAATGAAATACGAGAACTGTACGGTCATTGAAAAACTTTTCACATTCAACTCGGCTGGTCATTCGAACATTCACAAAAGTTCAAATAATTTTGAAGTCGGTTTTATTCAAATGAAAAATTGCAATCTATTTAAACACCGTTAAATTTTGGTCGTTTTAATCCCGCGAAGAGTCGATTCGGTACAGGAAATACTATCGATTTGTAAAGAGAAAATTAAAAAATAAATTACTTTTTTTTAAACTCGAATTAATTTACGTATGCATGAAATTAATTTCTTTAAGTAAACGTCAGCTGAGCGAGGCCAATGAACTGTAGGTAGCTACTACGCAACGACTGACAACTACCTACAAGGTCATTGACTCGTTTACTTAAAGAAATTAATTATGAAATACAATCGATTTGCGAAAAAAAAGTGCTTTATTTTTTTTTCGCAAATCGATTGTATTTCATGTACCGAATCGACCCTCCGCGGGATAAAAACGACCGAAATTTAACGGTGTAGAATCGAGGATCGAGTGTTCTGTATCAAAGGCTTTCTTTCGTATTGCTTCTTCTTCCAAGTGGCAAATTTTTCTTTTTTTGTCATGTTCCGAGAAATCATGTTTACCAACCGTATGTAAGACAAGGTACCAAAGGCCATCTGATACACTTTCTTTTCACATGAGTAAACCAATTTCTTAACTTACAAGCATTAATATAATCAAAACAGCGGAAGAAAAGTGACTCGCGCAAATTAAATATAGAATTGCGCGTGGACCGCTAAAATCAGGATAGTTTATCCTAAGTTCACTCAGTCGCAATCGGCGAGTGACGTAACGAGGGTGTTACGCAAAAATATTATTTTTTTAGTTTTAAGTGGGATAAAGGTTATCAAAATGCCTTCTTGTGTTTTTATGCGTTGCACAAATGATTCAAATAAAAATAAAAAAATCACATGGAATCACATTTCACACGTAAGTACATGACATCTTTAAATTTATGATGATATTTCTACTTTCGCTTATTGTTTATGTCGCCATTTTGCGAAGTGAGATAGATGGAGCTCACGCCATTCATAATCGTAAACATTCGGTGGCTATCGCGATTTTACTCGCACGACAGCGCCGGCTCTTATATCTATCCTTGTCTATCAGTGAATATACGTTTGAGACTGTGATGGCACTGATCATAGATGTGTGAGTTTCGAGTATAGGTTTTTTGATTGCTATGTTAGTGCATAACGTATCCTCCCTTACAATATATCAATCTTTTCTTTTCTTTTAGCCCTTACTTTGCTTGAAAAAATCTGTACTTATTCCTAGAAAAAGTTATTTTTCTTATAAGTTTAGTGGTCGAATTGACACTATTTGCCTTAAGTAACATATTCTATCTTAGCGTTCTCTATTATGACGTCCTGGTTCTCTCCGAAACATGAATATGACATTAAACTAATGACAGTATCTGGCTTAGGCCCGGTTTAAACCAAAGCGGAGAGGAGAAGAGACAAGAGAAGATGTGCTGCGAAGCTGGCAGGCTATTTCCACCAAAGCAGAGAGGAGAAGTGTAGCGGGGAGGAGATGTGTGCAGGGTGCGCGAGTACGTGCGCCGCCCGGCCGGTGCGAGCGGTGCGGCGGAGCGGAGAAGTGTCTAGTCAGGACACTTCTCCGCTCTGCCGCAACGCTTGCTCGCTCACCGCACAAAATTCTATAGAAAAATGAGACATCTCCTCTCCGCTTGATCCATTTCCACCAAAGTTATGCGGAGAAGAGATGTGAAAATAACGAAATCGGATTGGTTTATTCAAACACATCTCCTCTCGTCTCCTCTCATCTCCGCTCTGGTGGAAACCAGGCCTTACTCTTGTACCCCCAAAATAGCCACGGTACCATATTTCACGGTTCAACTAAAACAAACAAATATGCCATTCACAGGCATCTGTCTTCACTCGTCCGCGAATCCATTAATTTTGACGCCTTGACGCTAAGTAGTAGTACGCATGCAATGGCGTTAGCGTTCGCATTACACAAAGCGAAACGACAAGATATTATATTGCAAATATTTGTAAATGCAAAATTTACGGCTAAGAGCAGATCATTTTTTTTAGGCAGGAAATCATCAAATAACATGTCACGCTCTGGATGTCCAGGATGGCAATACGCTTTAGGGAATTGACTTCTTCACGCCCCAGCCACCACGATTCCGATTTCGATTTCCAGCCACCGTAGGCGTGGGCCTGCGGGGTAACTCGCCGTCCGGCTATCCGGTAACCGTCCGGACCAAACCCGAGTCGTTGACGGCGCGTGGTGTTCCACAGGCGCCACAAGATGTCAGTAAAACCGTAATGGCCCAGCAGGGTCATGGGTTCTGTAATAGAGAACACCGGAGTCCTGGAACGAAGGCAAAGAAGGAACATAGGAGTGAGTTTTAGTCAGTAAAAGTCTGACACAGACTTTAACCTTCCTTCAGTTGCCCCTTCCAGCGCTATGGTAAATCTTTCGAACTATCACACAACCCTTGGAGGGATCTTAGTGAGCCCCATCAATTTTGCAGACAGCTATTTGAAGCTTGGTTCTTACCGGACGGCGAACTAGCCATTGCTCGCCATCCGCAAACCTTTGGTGGCTGGGTATCACTCTGCTACATCCAGGGCATTTCCTACTGCAAGAGCATCAATTTGTTACTAATTCGTCGTTTTTTTTTTGGGTAGTATCGTATTTTCCACCAATTTCAAAAAGAAGGAGGTTATATGTTCGGCTTTCTATATTTTTTTTAATTATTTTACAACCCATAATGGAAGCAATCTACATATTCAGTGAGTACAATATACAAGTTAGTACTCCACAAAGCACTAAATTGTCCAATCGTATTATCTGTCCACCGCCTAACGATGTACTGTCCTAATACAATTTGGCACAGGTCAAGCCAGCCAGTTAGCTCGGTTCACACTTGTGTACTGTATTCGGTAAATTATTTAACACACACACATTTGGATTTACGTTAAACTGTAGCCCGGACTGTATTGGTTGGAAGGCAATCGGTTGGGACGATGTTGTGTGGTGCAAGTCACGAAAAATAGAATAGGTTTTTTTTTGCTTCGTAAATAATACGTAATAATTTCGTAGTATGTCACAATCAGCCTTATAATGTTCCCACTGCTGGGACTCAGGCTTCCTCTAGGAGAGAGAATGGACCGTAATCCACCACGTGGGCCCAGTGCGGGTTGGTGGATGTCACATGTCTTAGAATTTTTGGTTCTAGGACATAGGTTTCCTCACTATGTTTTCGAATTAGCTTCCGTTTCGAGAGCAGTAGTAATGAAATAAATTTCACGATTATAGATTTGTGTGTGTTACCATATGGTTTTCTCTTTAATTCTCAGAATTTTCGCGAACGAGAAATCTATTTAGAAAATGTTTTAGTGCACTAAAATAATAATCAAAAATTAATAAATAAATAAATAATAATATTCCACAACTATCACACAACACCGTCTAGTCCCAAGCTAAACAGAGCTTGTGTTATGGGTACCAACCAGCTGATAAACATGATTAAATAATTAATAATTAATGATTCTAAATTATAGTTTACTCTTTTATCATTCTACGTATATCAAGCCTATACTGAGATAGTACTGCTGAGTAAAGGCTCTCTTCAATTTCTACCATTGCTCCCGGCTCTAAGTGGTTTGCCGATTCCTAAAGAAGTCATCTAAATCGTCCCGCCATTACTTTATTAGATCATAATTATGTATAATGTTTGAATGAATTAGTCTCGTTCCAAATTTAAATTTGAAAAGAAAAAAAAAGGATAGTATTTTAAAAGTAAAAAAGTTTGTGGCCAGACTAAGTTTTAAAATAATTGACAAACATTGACAGTGAATGAGTAGGAGTCTTATGATATTAGTTTATGTAACTGCGGAAACATTGTCTATTGTGGACCAACTGCGAATTGGACCTTTTTTTAAACATTGGACCAATCGCGAATTAGACCAATCGCGTCTAAAGGTCGAATAAGTCCCAAATATAACAGCCTGAAAAAAATACTTTCATAAACTGTTAAGTCTCCGGATCCTTTTATTTAGATAGATGAAATGTTTGAATACAAGTATGTAGCTTGTAATAAAAATAAAACTTTAGTAGCTAAAGTCTGAAATAAAGAATGTTAACGAACCATTCGATCCAAAAGAAGTTCCTACTATTTGCTTTCTAAACTAATATTGAGTAACCCTGAATTTCACATCTCATTATAACTTTTTGAACATTCTCTATTTGTTTTTTACCCAGAGAAACAAATAATGTAGTAGATTTAGTTTTAATAGTTATAAACGGCCTTAAAACTCAGTCTATTGGAAAAGTAAGTTCGAAATTCAAAAAATCACGTTTGTTGCACAACAAATGTGATTTTTTTGCCGTTTTTGCTGACACTAAGCCGGTTTTTATCAAATGGTCTTCTATATTACTGCATTCGAATTTCGAAAATAGATAAATTCTCCTGTCTTTACTCATCGGTCGCTTATCAGCGTAACGAGCAAAGGGCGCTAACTGCCTTGTTCTCATGTCTTGACTATTCCAATTTTTCTAGATAACTTTCAATAATTTGCGGCAACCACAATAAAAATATATGCTCATCATATAACCATTTTCATCAATAAAATATACGGGGTGGCGCCGATAATACGACATTAAATTAAAATGCGTATACCCCTTAATGTTCCCAGCCTGCATACCAAAAATTATTCTAATATATGCAGTAGTTTAGTCACAGGGCATTACTTTTCATTTTCTACATGATGTATATTAAGTACATAATTTAAAAAAAAAATCTTCTTTGGCAACTGAGAAATAAATCATATTCTATGCCATAAACATTAAAGCCTTAAAAGAGATAATGATTAATCAAGTTAAAGTGACAGGTGACTTGTCAAGATCACGACGCTACTGTTTTTATTTGAAAAGCATTATATTGTAAATACGCTTTGTTTTTAATTTTTACCATAAAAAAAAATCGAACTAAGGATTTTTTGGTAGTTTAATAATATTCCTATAGACTAGTACTACCAGTGTTTTAATTTAAATTCGTATCGTCGGCGCCATATTGTATATCTTATGCCCGTAGTATTCACTGTTCTGCCTCTGCTCAAGCTACTTCTCCGTAAATGCGCTCCCATAGGAAATCAGAATGACCAATTAATGTTCAAAGTTAAAGTTCTCAAGCACAGTCGTAATAAGTTGGCTGCAGGATCATTAGAGCGGTTTGTTCTTCAATTGTCTATTTATACTACTCATTCAGTATTAAGTACAAACATTATACATTACATTACAAATATTATATTTGTATTTTGAATGTGTTTGTTTTCTCATGATATTTGACCTACCACTAGTACTAGCTCGCTGTCCGACCGTCCGGTAACCAACCGGACCGAGCACAAGTCGTCGACGGCGCGTACTGTTCCCGCGCGCCACAAAGAGCGGTCAGCAAACCGTAGAGGCCCAACCTGCTAGCAGCAGGCAGACAGGGTCGAAGCCTACTGGGGTTCTCCATTGACACGACTACATGCACACTGTTATAGTTGAACTAGCGACACTGCGCAGGAAATAATCCGGTTTCCGCTACGGGGACCGCCGCATACGACCCCCGCGCATAGTCATGCGACGGGCCCCAGCGCGGACACCAGCGCGTACCCCCGGTTAACTTAGCGTTGGGCAATTTGACACTTTGTCCCGTAATGTCACACACAGGTCATTTATTTTCAATCTTTTTTTTGTGTTCTTTTATTTATTGTTTTTTTTTTTTTATGTGTAAGAACTATGTATAGATTTTGTTATTGTTGTTGTATATTTTTTTTTTCCTGTGCGAGTCTCAAATAAATGTTTTTCTTTCTTTCTTTCTTTTAATGTATTTTAATAACGGTTATAAAATAGTGCAACTCTGCGATCCCATCAGATGGTAAGTAGTGATGCAATCGTTGAAGGTAAAGCGCGTTACTTTCTCTGAAGAGTGCATATTTATACTTATGCATCAATAAAGTATTTATAAGTAAAATACTTATTTATTATTATCGTATAATCGTTGATCTAGCAAAACAAATATCTGACCTTTTCAATACAGTTTGTAATTTGGACCACACGTCTACTCTATTTTCTAAGGAAAAAAAGTATCATTCGAAACGGGTAGTCAATATCGTGGGATACAACATACAACCACAGAGCATTTAAAAAAGATAGAGAAGTCTATAAGCTTAAATGTAAACAAGAAATAATAGGTCTACACCTATGAAATAGCCGTTTTTTAAAACGAGTTGCTTTGATGTGTTATATCTTTGGATTGACCTGGAATTATAAGTTCAAATAAATTTTACATTAAAGGTGCATTATTCTTGTTTCGAAATTAGGTATTTATTGGTTTCTTTGTGTTTTCTATTTTCTTTAATATTGCTGTATTTATAACCATGAAAGCTAATAAAAAAAAGTTGTGAGTGAAATTCATTGACTGTTTTAATAATTCACAAATTTATTATATTTCACGCTCGAACGGTCGAACGAATTATTTTGATTTTGTTTTTTATGTGATTTTCTAAAAAGCGCATAATTACGTAATAATAATTCCCCCCGGGTTCGAGGGGTTAAATAAGTGTGTACCAATCTGCACCGGGCCCGCGTAGTGACTTACGGCCCATTCCCTCTCCTAGAGAGGAGGCCTGAGTCCCAGCAGTGGGAACATTAAAAGGCTGATGCAATGCAATGCGGGGTAGGTGTATAAAATAGGTGTTTACATTGTTGAAACCTCTTCGATCCAGACTAAGCGTTTTGCCTCGTCGTTTATACCGACGATTGGAACGAAGGACTGGAACTATTTTTCCTGCTGCGGTTTTTCCACCGGATTATAATTTGGGTATCTTCAAGGCTAGAGTGAATAGGCCCTTAATAAACCAGTGCGCCTATCCATCAACGATTGCATTACTGCTTACCGGTGGGATCGCAGTGAAGCACTAGTTTTTATCAAATAAAAAAAAAGATCTTTCGTCAAACAAAACAACTCATAGACACTTCTATGTTTTTAATTTACTCTATGGACATAACCACTGGATTCGCCGCGGGGAGCCCACGTGTACAGCTGATTTATGTCAATATTTAATATCATATAGTACGCAGCTACGGATGGTTTTAGAAGGGAAGTGTTATTACAGTTTTGGTGTCGTAACTAGAGATTCTTCGAAAGATAATATCTATTTAGGAAAGAACTGTAGCTTTTGACATAGTGGCTAGTAATGCGTGACGAAGAAACGTTTAACGTTACTTTCTACATATTTGTAATATCTATTAATTATTTATTGTGCACACCTACCACAGTGACAACAATGAAAGATACAAATCTTTTAACGCAAAGGTTGATTAAGAGAATGAAATTAGCCGTAAAGTGTCACGCGACGGTAACGCGGTTGTAGCGCTTTATCATTCCATATAAATAAAAACCTGCGACAGCCGCGCTATAACCGCGCTGCGGCCACGATTCATTTACTTATATGAGATAATAAAGCAGCACAGCGGCAGCTCAGCGGCAGCTCAGCGGCAGCGCTGCAGTTGTGCGACTGCCGCGCAGCACTTTGCGACTAATTTCAAGTCGCCCATAGTCCGCAACTATTGTATATGATATTCAAATAAATAAAACTCCATAGCCTTTTCCCAACTGTATTGGGGTCGGCTTCCAGTCTTACCGGTTGCAGTTGAATACCAGTATTTTACATGGAGCGACAGCCCGCGTGGTGAATTACGGCCCATTCCCTCTCTTAGTGAAAAGACCTGTGTCCCAGCAGTGGAAACATTAAAAGGCTGATGGTGATGATGACAGCCCATCAGACCTTCACAACCCAGTCACTGGGCAACACGATATTCCATGGACAGTCTTAATAGTCAGACATTTGAGCACATAAATGATAAATGTGATGCTGTCAACTATAAATAAGTCGAAGTTTAATGAGCCTCGGCTTGAACTGCGGGATTATTTGAAAAGTTACCATAACCTTGGATGGGGCATCTGAAGGAACACAGGTGAGTTTTAGTCAGTACATATCCCTCCCTCTCGCTCCGCCTAGACTGAGAAAAGTTATTTAATGATTTTCCACATCAAAACGAAAAAATAACATAAAATTATAACCGCGGAAAATTGTTTGTTTAAAAATACAGATCCAATAATAAAAGTTTTTCTAGAAAGTACAGTCGTTTTACTTTTTTTATCCCGAAATTTATATGATAAACAAAATAACATAAAAACTAAAATTTCTTTCACTTCGTAATATACGTAATAGGGATCTAAGCACCGTATTGCGTGTTATTAAAGTAATTCTATAAAATCATCAATCAATACGGAACGTCTAAAAGCTCTTTTGTACCCAAAGTACGTCAACGAAAACTTTCAAAATGTCTAAAATGTTGTCTAAAATCACAAAACACAAGGAATAATAGGAATTGGATACAAATTGTTCATTTCATTGACAGTATCTCTAAATAATCCTTATCAATTTGAAATATACACTGCCATTACTTTCGGTAACCATTCGAGTCAATTAACTAAATGGTCTATCGATTAAAACAATTGGTTTCATCCATTTTCTTGTCCTGACATTTTGTTAACTACCAGTAAAAGGATTGACCTCTTATCTGGTAGATAAAATAATGTCTGAACTTAGTGTTAGATACAATTTGACCTGATATCAATCAGAAAACCTTTCGTGTGTAATTTTAAGCCTCTTTATCTCTTCTCCCCGGCTCTTGCGACATTTTGCGTAAAAAAAATTGGTATCCTATGACATACGTTTAGAAATAAATGTAACCACTTCATTATCTCATTGGTAAGTAATTTATAATATAATAATATAATTTCCCACAACCATCACAAAACGCCATCTAGTCCCAAGCTAAGTAGAGCTTGTGTTATGGGTACTAGACGACTGATAAAAATACTTTTATATTTCTAAATACGTACATATTATAGATAAATTACACCCAGACACGGAACAAATGATCGTGCTCATCACACAAACACTTGTCCTGGGTGGGAATCGAACCGACGACCTCCGGTATAACAGTCAGGGCCACTAACCACTAGACCAGGCCAGTCAAGTGAATACATTATGTTGTACTTTTAAAATTTTGCAAATATGTGAATAACTTGTAACATGGAACAATGTATGTTTTTTGGGTTATTTGACATACATAAATGAGCTTGGTAACTGAGATTTTGTCATGCGCACTCAAATGGCTCTCACTGATGGTGGCACGTATGTTGGATCATTCAGTTCCCTTCAAAATTGTTGATCCAAATGGTGCTGATATACAAGTCGTGTTCATGAACATAGGCCGTCAATTGAGACTGGCCATCTCTAGCTGCCAGTGACTTATTATAATTTCGTAATTTAAATTTTCTATTATTTATTTACATTACTCTCGCATAATAGAAACGACAAGAAATCTGTAACCGTGACTTTTGTAATATATATCATGATTTAAAAGAGTGTCCATGGAGTTTCTTACACATTCTTCTCCATATAGATCTACGCTTTAGGATGTGCAATTCACAATACAATTCACACTTCGAAAAGGAGGAGGTTCTATGTTCGGCTTTATGTACTTTTTTTAATGTATTTTCAACGATATCTCAGTCAATTGTGGACCGATTTCAATTTTTTTTGTTTTGTTTGAAAGATTATACTTCCGGATTGATTCCATAAAAATACCTTTTTGATCTGATCATGAACTTCGAAGATAGAGACCAAAACTCCTCAAAAAATCAAAGCAGAACTGTCGTAACCAGTAAAATTGCTTTGTTTATACATGCAGTCGTGTGACTGACTGAAGGAAAAAGGGGAGGGGATACATAGAACTGATGATGAAGCCAGAAGGTAGGAAAAAACCGGAATTATGTAATAAATCAGTGTATCCTAGCCGTGTTTGCTATTATTAAAATTATCATGATGATTTGATGATGGAACAGAATGGTGGAAGGTATCTTTCTATCTATTTAAGTTTGGCTGATGGCTATTACAACTAAATAAATGTGAAATAAAAAACTTTTTACAAAAAAAATACAACCGACTTCAATGTAAAAAAAAAAAACAATAAAAGTGCAAAATAATTTTAATTTCGGAAGTCGGTGTAACGAAGAGACTAAACTTTTATAGATACGCCAACTTCCGAAATTAAAGTTATTTTGCACTTTTTTGTGTTTTTTTTTTACATTGAAGTCGGTTGTATTTTTTTGTAAAAAGTTTTCTTTCTGACTGACTAGGTTGACTATACAAAAGTGCCTGAAAATGGTTTTTAAATATTTGAATCCTATTTATATATTTTTTGTTCCTAGCAAAACTACCGAGTATTGAGTCTTTATTTCGGATCCCGTGAAAGACAAAATCTACCGTGCATTATGAAATTTTTTAACTGTGACTGTCAGCCTACCTCAGCCATATCCTGTAAATACTTCTAGGACCATTTTTATGTTTCTCTTTCATAAAATTTTTCTACCCATCCTTTTTTCGTACTCTTATTTAAGGCTTAAGCTGCAGGATTGTCTGAAAGAGTTACCACAGCCTTGAAATGCAAAGGGCAACGATAGAAATAGGGTTTTAATAACAAAAAGTTGCTCCACCCAAAACGAGAGAAATTATTTGATTGAATGCTGATTTCTGTGTTGAGTATTTTGAGTTGAGCATGTCTCAAACCCTATTTTAATGCCTGACAGGTTTTCATGCTAAAGTAGAGTTTAAGTAATACTCAACTTCAAATGCTTAACCTCTCAGGCACCAGTGTACTAAATGTACATCTCATATCAGCTAATATAAACCTAATCACATAAAAATAAGGTTTAATTTACCTTGTACCGAGATGTACCGAATTCGGTACACTTGTGCCTGAGAGGTAATCAAAAATCGGGACTGAAAGTAACAAAAACGCTTTCTGCTAAATATGGACCACACTAAAACCTACTTTAGCCTTCTGTAATAGAACATACACTGTCTCGATCAGCAGAAGCTTGTAACCAATACGTTTTCGACTTCACAGTTAGTTCGTTTGTTAGATTACCCACTTCACTAGACTTCACGCTCCGATAGTCGCTATCTGCCACAATCAGGTTCAGGAAATTCGAGTACAATCTAACGGATTGGTCCTCGAATTTTCCTGTTTAACCTTAGGATGTCCTTTTAGAATTTAGTTTTACTTTTTCTAGATTGTTAAAATGTAACGCTTTTTGTCGACGGAATATTTCGTGAAGACTGGCAGCTTCGCTACGCTGTATATTTATTCTCTGTCTAAGATAAAAGCCAGCACTTTAAGGTCACACACAGTGTCAAGAAGGTATTTAGAAAGGCCTGTCTGAAATTTGAGAGCACTCAGACCCCACAACCTGAGAGTTTGAACCCAAAACTAATCGGTAACATAACTGACAACAAGTTTATTGTATCTCCGCTGCTTGAGTTCCTGGGCAGCCGCAGCGGCAACCCCAGCATAGCATAATGAGCTGAAAAAATGGGACGATACAAGAGTATCGACACAAATAGCGTCCCACACTAAAAACCCACGCATCTTTCATAGAAACAAAGCCATGCCAACCGGTCTCTTGTCATCGTCGTGTGCCAGGCCATGGGGTCCTAATAATCAGAACGCCAATGGTACAAAGTTGACAAGAGCGCGTCAAATTATGTGACAGCAATGTGGAATAGTTTTTCGACGCCATTTTTTTACGCTTTTTTGATAGTTCTATTTAGTTAAATGTTTTTATATTATACTAGCGACCCGCCCCAGCTTCGCACGGGTGCAATGGAGACATTAAAAATATTAATTATGCATGTATTATTCATATAAAACTTTCTTTTGAATCTTTCTTTAAAAAAAACCGCATCAAAATCCGTTGCGTAGTTTTAATGATCTAAGCATACATAGGGACGGACAGCGGGAAGCGACTTTGTTTAAAAGATATGATTGCACTAGTTCCACAAACTAAAACTAAATTTGCCGCTATGCAATATAACAAACGCTCAGCACAGATTTATAATAGGGTAAACAAAGAAATATATACATATATACACTAAACAACTACATGAATGTAAGAAATTGTTAATAGAATGGATAAAAACCTTAACGTATGAAAGTACGGAAGCACTGTTGCAATACGTAAAATAAAATAAACCATCTATTAACTACCTCTGCAGACACAGACAAGCACCACATACACACACACCATCATACACACACACCGACACACTCGCACACATGAATAAATTTTAAATTTTAATTATAAGGTATTTATAGTAAAAGCCAAAAAACTATTGGTATATTGTTAAGTTATGGAAGAGCGGAGTCTCCTAATACAGGCATTATTTGCTTAAAAGGAGGCTCCAATCACAAACCTTTGTTAAAAAAATATTTGGTTCTGAAATAAACATTTTTGTATTTTTTGTATTTGTATTGTATTATACTATGTAGTGATAATTACAGTAAGTAATGTATTTTATAAGTTTGTAAATACTCATTTTAATGGACGATGTTTTTAGATTATGTTCAAATGATTTAAACTAGTGCCAGTGCATGTTGATCTGGTGCATGCTAAGATAAATAAGCCGTGCTTGCAGCTTAAATAGAATGTTACATTCTCTAACCTTGTATGTATATACACCGTTAAATTTTGATCTTTTTAATCCCGTGGAGGGTCGATCCGGTACATGAAACACTATCGATTTGTAAAGATAGAATAAAAAAATAAATTACTTTTTTCTAAAACTCGAATTAATATACGCATGTCATCATCATCATCATCATCTTCCTGTCCTTATCCCAATATACACATGTACAAAATTAATTTCTTTAAGTAAACGAGTCAATGATCTTGTAGGTAGTTCTCGGCTGTTGCGTACTAACTACCTACAGGTCATTGAACGTGCCTAGCTGACGTTTACTTAAAGAAATTAATTTCGTTTATGCGTAAATTAATTAGAGTTTAAAAAAAGCACTTTATTTTTTAATTTTATCTTTACAAATCGATAGTGTGTCATGTACCGCATCGACCCTCCATGGGATTAAAACGATCAAAATTTAACGGTGTATATAAACCTCTTTACCTCAGTTAAAAAGATATAAAAAGAAGATCAAAAGATAGATACATATAGAGTACATATCAGTTAAAAAGCTCTTGTGAACATAAAAACTGTTTTCGTATTCGCTACGAGTGTTCTGGCCGTGACTTTGTAACTATTGGGAGCTTTGGTTCGAGCGTAGCCACTGACGTCACTGCAACGCTTGCTACGTCGTACTTGATTTACTAGCTTCTGCTAACGGCTTTCTTCGCGTGAAAATAGCTTTTTTTGTACAAACTTTGGCCCCCATTTCTTACGGATTAAATTTTGGAAAACTCCTTTCTAATTCTTTGTACGAGTATATACGAGTACAACCTTATTTTTAAAATATGCTAAACCCGAAACACGTGTCTAGTATTTTTATGTAAATAATCTATGTAAAAAAAAATCACACAAACACTTGGTCACCGAGCCATCCGGGTAACTGAGGAGTTATTTTGCTCCCGCACCCAGTTGTGCACGTCGTGACCTATGTTTTACTTAGTGTCGGTGGTGTCCAACCTTCGATTTTCTTGAAATATTTTTGGGAAAAAATATATTACCCACGCTCAAACGTATGAACAGATTTGGATGGACCCACGGGTAGGCCATGTCCTGATATCGAAAATTAGGAAAATTTTCTACTTTTACGCAGGCGAAACCGCTGACAAAAGCCAGTAATTTTATATAATCGCGAATAAACTCGATCACACATGACGTGTCTAAAATTTGCCTTTTCCAGAACTATAGCTTCCATTTCAGTAATTCCCCATGGCCTTAGTGGGTTTTCCCTGTCCTAGAGAGGAGGTCTGAGTCACAACAGTGGGAACATTATAAGGCTGATGCTACGCTATGCTTAGCGGGTATCAGCAATACTGGGCCCCTACAGTTTAACTGATAAGTCTGACTGATAAGTCTTGACTTGCGCTCGGTCCTTACCGAAGGCCCGGACAGCGAGCTACCCATTGCTCGTCGCTCGCAAACCCGTACTTACGGTGGCCATGGATTATTGCAACCATTTCCTTCCCTAGTGTTACAACTCCTGATTCCTAGATTTTAATGTTTAATATTTTTTTCCCTTTTTATTTATTTGCAATCAGTCGCCAGACTTTAAGCAAATGAGTTGCATGAGATATTTTCATCTGTAGAAACGGGGGCCAGCTCCTTACACTCTGCCTAAAGCACGTGGTTTCTTTTGAGTTTTGTAACCACATTGGCAGAATTAAGCAATCCAGAGGCAAGCGGATTGGGGTGGCGGGCAAGACGCTCTGTGTGTTGCTTTGTTATAGTTTTTTTATAGTGCTTTACATATTTCTGAGGCCACTGTTGCCGTATTTAAGTATCCATAGATTTTGCCGTTCCTCGTAAACCATGGAGCGTTTGTAATTTTCCTACTTCTACAACTTTTTAAAGTTGAATGTTATATATTAATAAATTAAAATGAACAATGTGAACTTTGAAACAGTGTTCGTAGCGCTACGAATGTCGTAGCCGTGACATTGTATCTGTCGGGACCTACGTTCGAGCGTAGCCGATGACGTCATAGCTACGCTTGCTACGTTATGACGTAGTCGTAGCAAAACGTGGGAGTATTTTGCGTGGGTTTATTTTTGTATTGAAAAGGTAAAGGTATTTTTTATAAGAGATTATCTCTTTACTAATGTTAATTTAAATGTTTTTATTTTTATTTAATTTTGAATATTTAAAATGTAATGTACAGATAAAAAGTGGTCAGTTTTTTCATATATTATAGAAGGTCATTTCTACCTCTAAAACTACTAGTCCTATAATTATTATTATTTAAGTTGCAATAATTACAGAGCGCTCTTACAGAGAGTCTTTACTAGATTAGTTTTACACAAATGAGTCGTGTTTTGATTTCTATAGAAGCATAGATAATGAGCACAAGATATCTGTGTATCCGGAATATCCGAAGAAAGATGTGTAAGAGCGGTTGTATGAAAATGTATTTCGGGTTGGCCGCCTTTATACATATTCCTCACAATGAATATGAAAAATACATCCTTCATACATAATTATGCTAAAAATAAATATAACATCTTCAACTTACCTTTAACCCTGAGGTCACAGTAGTTAGACTTAACAGCAATAACAGACGAGCCTTTAATAAGCGATGGCTATTTGAAAACCGTCGTTTAATAAAAAGGCCAAGTTGTTAAATAACGAATTAGGCTAATTGCCTACAGGAATCTTCGAAAGAGTTGCCACAGCTCTGGAACGTCTGACGCTTAGTCAGTAAAAGACTGACACGCCATTCATTATCCCATCTTACCCCATCAGGTGGAATCGCAGTAAAGCACTAGTTTATACCAATCAATTTAAAAAAAGGCCAAGTGTGAATCGGACTCGCACACTGAGGGTTCCGTACAAACTTACTTATGAACACAGTTAATTCCCGAAATGATTTACAAAGATTTTTTTGAAACGGAAAAAAAATTGTGACGTAACTATAAGTTTTAATTTTCAGGTTCATAACCTTGCTTCATCCAACTAACATTTCAGGATTCTAGGCCAACGGGAAGTAACTACCCTATGAATTTTGAGAGTGTCGAAATATAAGTTATTTGCGGTATAAACAGCCGTATCTTTTTTTCTATTAACTTAGAAGTTTGATTTTTTCACAGCTTTAAGGAACCGTATACTAGAGTGTATAGTTTAAATTTCAACTCAATACCTTTACGCGTTCCCGAGATAAAAGGTCTTGACAGACAGACGGATGGATAATCGGACAACAAAGTGATCCTATAAGGGTACCGTTTTTTTCATTTTGAGCTACGGAACCCTAAAAAACGCCTTCTCTCTGCACCCAGAGCAGAAAAAGTTATTTGATGAATTCTCTCTTTAAAAAAAAAAGGTTAGTTGCCCACAATCCTATTGTAAGTGAACTTTGTTTTAGTTTATTTTTTTCTTTTAAAACTACAACTAGAAGTACGGTGTTACGCCAGTAGTAAATGGTGGACATCCCAGTCTTACGTATGCCTATTTATTCATTGTGCGTACTGCTAAGGAGTAGTCCCCTGCCGGAGTGTGTTTTCTGAGAGCATAACCTAGGGGTCTGTAAGTCAAGAGTGAATAGGTTACCATTAGGCAAGCGTGCTCAATCGTCGACCACATCATCGCTTACCATCAGTTGAGATAGCAGTTAAAAGTGCACCATATCAATAACAAAAAAAATACTAAAATATAAATAGTTATTAAAAACGCCAAGGGCTAATTTTCCAATAATCAGATCACTAATACTATCTGAAAAATAAATAAAGTAGCGATAAATCATTTCATTTGTCACCAGAGCTCCTCTATATTCACTCTTAATCTCCAATTCCCACTGTCCATATCCGACCTTTGTTTTTTTTTTTTTTTGGGTAGGTAATATCATCCAATGACAAATCCCGCCCTTGGGTGGGGCGGGAAATAGTGTCAGACTTTTACTGACTAAAAACCTACCTTTCCGTTCCTTGCCTTTGTCCTGGGGCCCGTGGTGACAGTCTCACATAACCTTTGGCCCCAGTAGGCTTCGGCCCTGCTGGACCCCTACAGTTTGCTGACAACTCCTTGAATCCGACCTTTGTGGCTTTGTGTTGTTCCAGTCTTAAACCCGAAGGCTAGACTGCAAGTTCGTTATCGTAATAACCTTAAGGTTTAACTGAGCTTTTAGTTTCGCTAAACTGCTTGCCTGAAGTTTGAAGTCTAGGCATACTAAGTGCCTAACTTTACGGCAGCTAAATCGGGCTACTGGATAGGCGAGGTGAAATTAAATTTTAGTTCAGGGCTGGTGGACTTGGTTAGTTGCAAAAGGGTGCGTATTTATTTAGGTAAGAGATCCTAAACAAAGGATCTACACAATAATCTTTATACACCGTTAAATTTTAGTAGTTTTAATCCCGCGGAGGGTCGATTCGGTACATGAAATACTATCGATTTGTAAAGAGAAAATTAAATATAAAGTACTTTTTTTTATAAGTCGAATTAATTTACGCATGTACGAAATTAATTTCTTAAAGTAAACGAGTCAATGACTTTGTGTGAGAAGGGATGGCAGGTAGTCGCCTCCTTCTGCGAAGCAGTAATGCTAGCAAAGGACTCCTCGTTTCTAGCAAAGGACTTCCTTTGCTAGCATTACTGCTTCGCAACCGCATACTTAACATACATAACCGCATAGCATTACTTTGGCCGACCGCATCAGGTAAAGGCAACGGGGCGCTCGCCCCAGCCGCCGTCGGGATTCCGATCCCGATTTTCGGCCACCGTAGGCGCGGGCTTGCGGACGGCGTGCAATGGGTGGCACGCTGTCCGATCGTCCGGTAACCGACTGGACCGAGCTCAAGTCGTCGACGGCGTGTACTGTTCCCGCGCGCCTCAAGGAGCTGTCAGCGAACCGTAGAGGCCCAGCCTGCTAGCTACAGGCAGGCAAGGTCGAAGACTGCTAGGGTCAAGGGCCGTTTTCTGAGAGGAAGGCTTAGCCCCGGTATGATAGGCAACGAAGGAACGGGGTAGGTTTTTAGTCAGTAAGAGTCTAACACTATTTCCCGCTCCGCCAAAGGGCGGGATTTGTCATTGGATGATTTTACCTACCATAAAAAAAAAAAATGGGTGACAGGGCAGAATGGAAGAAGAAAATGTGTTGCGCCGACCCCAAATAGCATGGGAAAAGGGCAGGAAGATATGCAGACTTAAAGGCAATTTTTCGTCAGTTAGATTTTATTTTGTTACTTATTCAATTAACTTTGTCTATGCTTTTGACAGAAATATAAATTGTTCTACTACCCAGCGGGATTATCTTCCTCAAAAAGTAAATGTAATTATTTTCTGGGTCAATTTCCAATATGTAGGTACAATTTAATTGTTATTCGATTCAATTGACTTATTTTAATTATGGAGAGGAAATTGGTAATGGACTAGAGCTCTGTTTATTTATTCAATTTGATTGCAATGATGAGACAAATATTTTTGTGATAATTTTTACAGTCATCATAATTAAATTGTAATCAAACCTCACAACGCTTTGGATAGCGTCCCATCATTTTGCTTGACATGGATTAAAAACAGTTTAAGCAAAATTTTGTCTACACCTAGCAATTTTTTTTTTGCTGGACATGAATCAAAAACAGATTAAGCAAAATATTGTTCCTATCTACCAAATAAAAATTAAATCACACAATTTCGAGTATCCCTCTGGAATTAGGGCGCCTTCAAACGAGACGCAAACTGCCGCGTTACGGCAGCGCGGCTGCAGTAGGTACTGCCGCCGAGAGCGAAATACAACCCACTGATTAATCACGAAATCTCAGAAACTATAACACTTACAAACTCAAAATTTGGCAGATAGGTTCCTTATACGGTGTAAACATGGACTTTACGAAATTCCACACCTGAGTGGGTAAAACGGGGGTTGTAAGTTTTTGTGGAGAAACCAACTTTCACTTGGCAGAAGCTAATTCTATATAAATACAATAGCGCAGCCTTCGCGTCTTTTATTTACATCTTAAAAAATATACACACGTAGGTACCAAACACCACTCAACAAAAATCACGAAACAAAATAAATACAGACTCAACAGGCTATAAGTACGGCTGACAAAATCAATTTGTTCCCATGATCTGGCCTTTGTAAGGGTGGGTACAAACTAGAGCATAAATAAACTTTTTTTTTATTATGTATAGGCTTGTTTCGATTAACCACTGTCAATGGTAAGCGATATTGTGGCCGACGATGGAGCACGCTTGCTTAGAAGTGACCTATTCACACTTGACTTAAAGATCCCTAGGTTGTAGCTATGGGGAAACACAGACTCAACCAAGGAATCAAAATTCATAGGGTACTTCCCATTGACCTCATCATCATCAGCCTTTAAATGTTCCCACAGCTGGGACACAGGCATCCTCTCTAAGGGAGGGAATGGGCTGTAATTCACCACGTGGGCCCAGTGCGGCTTGGTGAATGTCACATGTCTTCGAATTTTTGGTTCTAGGACATGCCGGTTTCCTCACGATGTTTTCCTTCACCGTTTTGAGAGCAGTGGTGATGAAATAAATTACACAAAGTAATACGCCTGGGGCCGTTACCGCTCGGCCACCACTGCTCCCATTGTTGTGCTGTTCCCATTGACCTGTAATCCTGAAATTTGGCATGAAGCACGATCTTATAGCACAAGTATAGAGTCCATTCAGGCTACAGGCTCACAACAAACTCTTGCAGTTTTCAAGAAAGGAGTGAAAGAACACTATCTTTCTATATCGTCGTAGTTGCTTATATGTAATGTATTATTATTCAGTATGTATTATTGCGATATTTATTTTACTATGTGTATATATATATTTAAAATAGTAAGTATATTAGGTATATAATATATTTAATTGATAACTGTTTTATTTGTACTCTTCTTTTTTTCTTATCACGCTTACACACTGTGTCTACATTTCTTTTTTTTCCAATTCTCCTTTCGCAGGTATGGTGGAAGAGATTTCTATAGAAATAAGCATCACCTATATACTTTCTTTTCTGTTTCTGTACTATTTTCTTCTAATATTGTGTGTACATGAATTGTTAAATAAAATAAAAAAATACCAAATGTGTTCCTAAAAATCTTTGTATATGGGTGGGTATCGTTTCTAACAAAACCTTGAACAGATGTGTATATAATGGACGTACAATAAGCAAGACGATTAAGAATTTTGAATTATTGTAATACTTGCATCTACCAGCAGCGTTACCCGTGTGTAAGTTGATAATTATTCTAAGGTAACATTTTCTCGAGATTAAAAGTACAAAGAAAGAAAAATAATTTAAATGATAACGATGATCTTAAAAGTAGCTTACAAATTATAAACATTCTATAAGCAAAATATATGCCATGTCTACGTAGAAGTATCACGGGAGAGACACACTTAAATTAACTTTACATTTGAATTATTTTTTCATTATATAAATCAGTGCTTGACTGCGATCATACCTGACGGTAAGCAGTGATGCAATCGTTAATGGTAAATCGCACTAGTTTATAGCCTATTCAGCCTAGTCTTGAAGACACCTAAATTGTAATCGGACGGGAAGACCGCTGCAGGAAAATTGTTTATTTCTTGCTAATTTATTTATTTATTTATTTATTCATTTATGTACACACAAACACTTGAAAAAGAATTTCCTACTTTTAGGTCACTTTTATGCTAAAGTTGCAAAATATCTTCTTCCACTTTGTATCAATAATAATATGAGCAAGAGAGAATGGTAGAATAAGATTATAATAATAATATTCCACAACTATTACACAACTCCGACTAGTCCCAAGCTAAGCAGAGCTTGTGTTATGAGTGCTAGACAACTGATAAACATACTTACATATTTCTAAATATGTACATACATATTTAAGATAAATTACACCCAAACACAGAACAAAATTAAATGATCGTGCTCATCACACAAACATTTGTCCTGGGTGGGAATCGTACCTTGGCATAGCAATCAGGGCCAGTAATCACTAGACCAGTCAAAATTTAACTTATTAAAGCCCATCTGCGTTTTTTCAGATACTCGGTCATTCTTTGGAACAAAGCCACAACTCAGGCACACGCCAGTCTGTCTTTACCTTTACTTAGACTCAGAGATTCATACTCAGCTAGTCGAGACATAAAATACGCTTTGAAAGCAATAAGAGGATTTGGTACAAAGGCAAATTGAGATCCCTGTTCGTATAGGATTTGTGAGTATTGTCGCTGTCATTTGGCTCCGTTAGCAAAAAAAAAAGAATGTGTAAAAGGTCTGTTGTTCTTGATTAGGGAGCTCAGATTTTTGGGAGGAATAAGGAATTGTGAGTTGTTTGTAATCTTCCTGAAATTATAGTAGGTATGTTCGGTGGTTCGGTGGTTATGACTTCGTTTAATCACAGTTTTGAGCCGTTTGGGGTTGAAACGCTTGGGTCATAAGGTCCGAGTGCACGTCTCCTTTACTTCGACGCCTGAGTGTACTGTGTTTTCGTATTTATGTACATAGATAGGTTTTAGCACAAATATTTTAGTTAATATTTAAGGTTTTGTACATGTGTAGATATCATTTGTAATATATAAAGCAAATAAAACTTAGGGTATTAACCTAAGTTAGATCGTTGGTTTAGAAGTCGGGAGCTTGATTACTGCCTTGAGTTCAGTGATTTCTATTCTCAGGTGTGGCAGAGAGTTGACAGTAATAAACTAACTCTTTATCACATAGGACTTTTTTTTTGATGGTGGGTAAAATCATCCAATGACATCTCCCGCCCTTGGGCGATGCGGGAGATAGTGTCAGACTCTTACTGACTAAAAACCCACCCCGTTCCTTCGTTGCCTTAGATACCAGGGCCGAGCCTTCCTTTCAAAAGCAGACCCTTGGCCGCAGTAGGCTTCGACCCTGCCTGCAGCTAGCAGGCTGGGTCTCTACGGTTTGCTGACAACTCCTTGATTCGCGCGGGAACAGTACGCGCCGTCGATGACCTGGGCTTGGTCCGGATGGTTACCGGACGGTCAGACAGCGAGCTACCCATAGCTCGCTGTCCGCAAGCCCGCGCCTACGTTGTCTGGAAATCAGGATCGGAATAGGAATCCCCACGACGGCTGGGGCGTGAAGGCCGTTGCCTCTCGCGTGCGGCCTCCTTCTTTGCTAGCATTACTGCTTCGCAGAAGGAGGCATCACGTGGGACTTCATCTTCGGTTATCATTATTTTTTTGCATTATCAGCCTATTAATGTTCCCCCTGCTGGGACTCACGCCTCCTCTCTAAGAGAGGAAATCACTAGTGTAATAATATATCATAGGTACTAATCACACTAATATTATAATGGCGAAAGTTTGAGATTTGTCCACCACCAAAGACATCAAATTATAGACTATCTACCAATAGACAGGTCTACCAGGAGACTTGTTACCTAAGAAGTAAGTCAATCAGTCTAGTGTGGAAGATTGATCCTAACGTCAGTTTATTTTCGTAAATAATTTTCGTATTGACTCTGTAATTAATTAGAATTCAATCATTTTCGCTAATAGTTCTAGCAAAACAGCGTCAAAACATTTAAATTACAAATTGAATTCGCATGTTTAGTATTGAAAGGTAATGACATAAAATGACAGTTTTTCTAAGACATTTCTTCTGATGTCCGCTCTATAGTATCTCTTTAAAGCTCTTTGTCCATCAAACAAAATTATAAGTGTATGTGTGTGTGTGTATTTGGTACTTCTTTACGCTCGAATGATGACTTGGTACAAAGGTAGACTATGTCCTGGAATAGCACATATGATACTTTTTATCCCGGTACTATGTTTCCTTGGGACTTTTCTCCTTTCACGCTACAGAATCCGATGGCAACAGCCAGTTTTTAAACGACCCACACTAATAGGTACTTCTGTATCGTGTTTGGGACTGAAAGTTATGGAATATTATATTATATTATCAAGTGGAGTGAAAACGAAATTTCTTATTGGTTTTACGGTTAATCAGGCACTTATAGTACGTCTAAACATTGGATTGGCAGTCTAATAACTTATGCATGGCCTAAACCCTTCGCATTTTCATCATTATTATTTAATGCAATAGAAACCTGAAACCCCGACTCGTGAAGGTCGACTACCCTGCGTCGACAACATTTCATTCCCATTTCAGGTTATTTTTAAAATACAATTTAATTGACACGAAAATTCGGGTTATTTTTAAAATACAATTTAATTGATTAATTTGAATAATTTATTTTTAACCGATTTTGAAAAGGAGGAGTATCTATGTTCGGCTGTAAGTTTTTTTTTTAACACCTCTGCTCATAAAGCGGTGAAAGACACCATCGTGTGTAAACCGACATGTCTTAGAACAAAAAATTTGAAGTCATGTGACATCCTCCTATCCGCACTGGGCACGCTTGATAGATTACCTCCCATTCCCTGTCCTGGAGAGGAAGCCTGATTCCCAGCAGTGGAAACATTATAAGGCTTATTATTTCATTACTTCCCAAGAGGACGCCGGCGTCCGCACACCTATTGTCTTTCTATTGTGTCTCTAATTACGCTATTCAAAACGTTATGCTTAAATACGCTCATGCTTATGATGGTGACCGAGTGGTAAAGGCCACCATTATAAGCACAAGCATATTTACTTAAAACCCAGCCAGCCGCATTGCTTTGTGTATTCATCACCAATGCTCTCAAAACGGTGAAGGAAAACATCGTGAGGAAACCGGCATGTCCTACAACCAAAAATTCGAAGACATGTGATATCCACCAACTCGCACTGGGCCCGCGTGGTGGATTACGGCCTATTCTCTCTCCTAGAGGGGAGGCCTGAGTCTCAGCAGTGAGAACATTATAAGGCTGATGCTTGACTTAGTGACTTCTTTACGAGAGTTCTAATTCGAATAATGAATTAATAGAAAGAAAGAAAAAAAAGAAAGAAAAAATATTTTATTTGGCACGCATGGATACACACACTGTAAAACCAAATTTATAAAACTTAAGATAAGATAAGATACAGACACAATTTGTGCCTCACGGCGACGCCAAATAGATCTAGTTCAGCATAAATGCCAGACAACTACATGATAGTCAGTGGTAGTTGTCTGACGCTGGTTTTCAACTGAACCTTGCTGAGAGTGAACGGTAGTTGATAACTTAATATGTACTTGGTAAATAAATAAATATATATAGATCAGTTAATGTGTGATAAATAATAACCAGGTGTTTAGCGTTAGGTGTGCAGGAAATCCTAAAATAACAAATAAAATAAATAAAAAATAAAATAAAAAATGACAAAATTTAACAACATTAAATAACAGCATTAAAATAATATTAAAATTAATATTAATAGCAGCATTTAAAAATAGTTTTTGCTGTGGTGTTTATTGAAACTGAGACAAGCTAAACAGAGAGACTACCCAAGTTTCCACCGATTCGTGTCGAATCTCTTTCTACAATCGGTAACATCTCGACGCGCAAGCAATTTTAGAAATCGATAAGTTGGTATCCATGTTGACGCGCCTGAGTTGATTGCTGGTTTTATTAAAATTCTAACTTGGCTACAATTTATATCATAACACTGCAAGATGTAGCGATGAACATTGTAGAAATGATTAGATAAATTTCATTTCATTCTGACCGATGTGAACTTGGCTACGAACTTTCTCTTATTTGTTGTGATAACGTAACTTATAGTTGAAAAGATCTTGAGGGCTTCATAACAAAGAGGCATACATGCAAAAATGCTATTTTACAAGCTTTCTATTAGCTTGCACTGTATGTAACTACGAGTATGTATGTTCGGCTCAAATCTTGCAACTCAATTTTGAAGCAGATATCTTCAACCGATTGAGCTGAAATTTTACATACATGTGTAAATCGGGTGACAATGCAACATTATGATGACATGGAGCTGATTTGATGATGGAGCTGGAAGGTAGCCATAGGAACTCAGCGATAAAACTATACAACCCTATCGAATTTGGGCTCGCTTGATTAGTATTGACGAGTACTTTGATCCTGTATGGTAGCCAGGGTCTTATGATGGAGCCGGAAGGTGATCATAGGAACTCCGCGGTTAAACGGTACAACCCCATCGAATTTGGGCTCGTTTTATTCATATTGACGAGTACTTTCATCCTATATGGTAACCAAGGTCTGATGATGGAGCTGGAAGGTGGTCACAGGAACTCCGCACTTAAACGACACAACCCCATCGAATTTGGGCTCGTTTAGTTTGCATTGACGAGTACTTTCATTCTATATAGTAGCCAGGGTCTGATGATGGAGCCGAAAGGTGGTCATAGGAACTCCGAAGTTAAACGACACGACCCCATCGAGTTTGAGCTCGTTTGATTAGTATTGACGAGTACTTTGATCATGTATGGTAGCCAGGGTCTGATAATGGAGTCGGAAGGTGGTCATAGGAACTCCGCAGTTAAACGACACAACCCCATCGAATTTGGGCTCGTTTGATTCATATTGACGAGTACTTTCATCCTATATAGTAACCAAGGTCTGATGATGAAGCTGGAAGGTGGTCACAGGAACTCCGCACTTAAACGACACAACCCCATCGAATTTGGGCTCGTTTACTTTGTATTGACGAGTACTTTCATTCTATATAGTAGCCAGGGTCTGATGATGGAGCCGAAAGGTGGTCATAGGAACTCCGAAGTTAAACGACAGGACCCCATCGAGTTTGAGCTCGTTTGATTAGTATTGACGAGTACTTTGATCATTTAAGGTAGCCAGGGTCTGATGATGAAGCTGGAACGTGTTTATAGGAACTCCGCAGTTAAATGACACAACCCCATTAAATTTGGGCTCGTTTGATTTGTATTGACGAGTGCTTGGATCCTATATGGTAACCAGGTTCTGATGATGGAGCTGGAAGGTAGGAACTTCGTAAGAAATCGACACAATCCCATCGAGGTCAGGCTCATTTGATTTGTTTTGATGAGTACTTGGATCCTATATGGTAACCAGGGTCTGATGATGGAGCTGGAAGGTGGCTACAAGAACTCCGCAATGAAACGACACAACCCTCTCGTCTTTGTTCTCGCTAGATTTGTAATGACGAGTACTTTGATTTGATCAATATGGCAGTCGGGATCTGATGATGGAGCTGGAAGGTGGCCATAGGAGTTCCGCAATAAAACGACATAATCCCATCGCGTTTCGGATCGAATAAAATAAGTTCTAACCGGTCATAAGCGACTTGGACTCGCGCACGGAGGGTTCCGTACAAATTTACATAAGTAAATAGCTAGTTAGTTTTAATACACTCCTATAAAATAGGTACCAATTGAAAGGGCTTGCAGAAAGTAACTTGAAAAATAAAGTGACATTACTCTAAATCCAATATTCTCTTTTTTCTCAGTTATACTCTTGGTGGAGTGGTAGTGGTCATGGATCGTCTGGTTGGTTGGTTGCGGCTTTTGCGAGACTTCTCCATCTCTCTCTATTCATGGCACTTTGAGTACATTCAATGAGGAAACACTTCGAAGATGAGATGATGATGATGATTTAGTGAGGTCTGTCCATCTGGTAGGCGATTGGCCGCGAGAACGTAGGCCCTCTACTCTTCCCTACACCACTAAACGTTCCAAAGAGCTTTCATTGCGTATAATATATCCAAAAATCTTAAAAATTCGCTGTTGCATTATCGACGTAAGTTTTTATTTTGATGCAAAGCTCTTTAAGAATGGAAACGTTAGTGCGTGGAGCAGTCTGTTTTATCTTCAGTAGACGCCTCCAGCGTCACATTTCAAGAGCGTCAATTTTTTTTACGGTTCTTGAGTCTTCTCCGCATTTCCTAGTATTTGTGATTGTGGATCCCAGTTGTATAAAACCTGGACAACTTCGCAATTGGCTATTTCATGTAAGTTAGGTTGATTGTTAGTCTTACGATCAACCTGGTTCACCTTCACAACCATCATTTTGGTTTCATAAATTCAACCTGGTAGACTTCTCAGGTGGTCGCCTCCTTCTGCGAAGCAGTAATGCTAGCATAGGAGGAGGCCGACCGCATCAGGCAACGGCGCTCGCGCCGCAGCTACCGCACGTAATTCCGATCCCGATTTCCTGCCACCGTAGGCGTGGGCTTGCGGACGGCGGGCAATGGGTAGCTCGCTGTCCTTCCGGTAACAGACCGAACCAAGCCCAAGGGCGGGGGATGTCATTGGATGATTTTACCTACCATCAAAAAATTAAATAAAAAAAAACCTGGCTGACTTCTAAAGATAGCAGACTAAGTTTCTTATGCTTTCCTATAATATGGGTAAGAAATGAAAGGATTTGCTGAGATTAAAAATGTGATTTAAATAAGGTATAACTAAAAAGTAAAAAATAAATTACAAATAAAAAATCTTTTTTAAAAACAAGCTTTCAATTAAATGGGCTAAAAAGAAGAAAATAAACTTTTCCTTTATAACTTTTATTATCAATTTATAACGGCATTACACAATTTATATGATATAAAAGCTTGTCGCGAGATTTAACTGTGTAAATACACAGCTAAATAACTTCATTAATTAAGTAAGTTAAATTAACTTCATCTATTGATTTTAATATTTTCAAAATCTCGCGACAAGCTTTTGTATCATATAAATTGTGTAATGCCGTTATAAATTGATAATAAAAGTTATAAAGGAAAAGTTTATTTTCTTCTTTTTAGCCCATTTAATTGAAAGCTTGTTTTTAAAAAAGATTTTTTATTTGTAATTTATTTCGTTTTCAAAGGTATTAGCTAGTACAAAAAAGAACCGTAATGAAAGACTTAGGTATACATATTTTTTTGAGATTCTTTTACGTATTTATATATTTGACTACGGTTAACACCTGGTTTTGTACTATGTATAGCCTTTAAAAAAGACACTTTTTTGCACGCCTCTTTGTTATGAAGCAATTGATGTCATTCCCATACGTTTGATTCATTTTCTACGAACGTAAACGATTGTAGATTATTAACTTGACTAAGCTATCTGCTGCAGAGCAAATACATATAGGAACCATCCGGTAATAGACAAGTCGAGTGGTACAATGTAGATTGAAAGCTCATAATTATGCCTGCCAAAGTTGCAGGATTACTTGAAAGAGTCACCATGTCCAAAAGCAACTGAAGGAACACGAGTGGGTTTTAGTCTGTAAAAGCCTGACACTCTCTCTCACTTCACCCAGAATGGTAGAAGTTATTTGATGATTTTTCACTCTCAACTTACGACTAATAGCTTCAATAATCAGAAATACTTTAACGTACCTACAGTTTACTTTCTCAGTAAAGCCATAAAATTACCATAAGCTTCCGAAAATCGATTACGTTCTCCACGCTCGCATACCTTATCGTTAAACCAAAACCGTGAAACTAGGTGACCAGAGCTCCAGTTATAAATAGCAGAATTATATAATATACAGGGTGAATAATAACAGGCCTATCGGCGAGCAATGCTTCCGTTCTGTGTAGTTTATTTCAGGAGATAAAATGTAACCCTGATGCATTGTGCTTTCATTGAAAGTTGTAGTGCTTTATTTAAACATTTATAGGTATACTAGCGACCCGCCCCAGCTTCGCACGGGTGCAATGGTGATATTAAATATATTATACACTAGCTGTGCCCGCAACTTCGTTCGCGTGAACGACGAAACTTATAAATGAGTTTTTTGTGTAAAGTGCTATTTGTGTAGAACGTTATCTATCGAGCATACTAACCGGTATTAATACTTCTGTCTCGGCACGGGCCTTTTCTGGCTAATTACAATAGAAACTGTTGACGTGACCTGCGACAAACTTATTATTTGCGGTTGGTACAGTAATCGGGCTTAGGGATCGAACCGCAAAATTAAGTTTGTTTTTTTTATTGTATTTACTTTTCCGGGATAAAAAGTACCCAGTGTGGTGCCCAGGATATTAAAGAATAATTATACCAAGTTTCATCGTAATCGAACCAGTAGTTTTTTCGTGATGCCTGAAGAAACAGACAGACAGACAGACAAAAATTTTATTAATCACATTTTTGGGTTCAGTGTTGGTCTAGTAACACCCCCTGCCATTTATTTTTTTGATATTTTCAATGTACAGAATTTTTACTTCTACAGATTTATTATTAGTATAGATGTATTATGAATCATTCTATAAAAAAACCGCATACGCAAAATCCGTTGCGTAGTTTTAAAGATACGCTACGAGTAACGTAGCGTCGCTTCCCGCTGTCTATGTATGACAGCGGGAAACGACTTTCTTTATACTATTTATAGGTATATAACAGTTCAGGTGAATCGACCAAGTCTTGTAAGGGTTCACTCACGAAGCGGTTTTCACCGCGGCTTCTGTAGAATGTAGTATTTAGCCATATGTGGATAAAAACCCCGAATTCAATAAATGAAAAAAAAAGTATTTAACCGTGTACAACGGCTAAATTTTGATCGTTTTAATCCCGTGGAGTGACGATCCGGTACATGAACCACTGTCGATTTGTAAAGATATAATTAAAAATAAAGTAGCTACTCTTAAAAACTCAAATTATTATATACTAGCTGTGCCCGCAACTTCGTTCGCGTGAACGACGAAACTTATCAATGAGTCATAGTCATAGTCATAGTACTTTATTGGTAAGGGATTCTAACACGTCATATACAGAATTTAACATTTATGTCAACAAATGAATACAATTAAGTTCCATTACAATGTCAATTAATAAAAAATTACAATGTCAAACAAAAAAGAAAATACACGAAAACAAATAAATAAAAAGTCAAGTTACAATAAAATAAGTCCAAATTAATATTTAAAGTCAAATTAAATTAAATCATAAATTCGTCAAAAGAATAAAAAGCTTGCTCGATAAGCCATTTTTTCAGACGAGCTTTGAAGATGCCTATAGTCGGGGCACCAGAGATAGCCTCAGGTAGTTTATTATACACGTTCGGGCCCATAACATGAGTCGTCGTCGTCGTGAGTTTTTTATGTAAAGTGCTATTTGTGTAGAACGTTATCTATCGAGCATACTGACCGGTATTAATACTACTGTCTCGGCGCGGGCCTTTTGTGGCTAATTACAATAGAAACGGGTCACGTAACCTGCAACAAACTTATTATTTGCGGTTGGTACAGTAATCGGGCTTAGGGATCGAACCGCAAAATTAAGTTTGTTTTTTTTATTGTATATACTTTTCCGGGATAAAAAGTACCCAGTGTGGTGCCCAGGATATTAAAGAATAATTATACCAAGTTTTATCGTAATCGAACCGGTAGTTTTTGCGTGATGCCTGAACAAACAGACAGACAGACAGACAAAAATTTTTTTAATCACATTTTTAGGTTCGGTGTCGGTCTAGGAACACCCCCTGCCATTTATTTTTTTAATATTTTCAATGTACAGAATTTTTACTTCTACAGATTTATTATAAGTATAGATGTATTATGAATCATTCTATCTTATAAAAAAAACCGCATCAAAATCCGTTGCGTAGTTTTAAAGATCTTACTCGTAGCGTCGCTTCCCGCTGTCTATGTATGACAGCGGGAAACGACTTTCTTTATACTATTTATAGGTATATAACAGTTCAGGTGAATCGACCAAGTCTTGTAAGGGTTCACTCACGAAGCGGTTTTCACCGCGGCTTCTGTAGAATGTAGTATTTAGCCATATGTGGATAAAAACCCCGAATTCAATAAATGAAAAAAAAAAGTATTTAACCGTGTATAACGGCTAAATTTTGATCGTTTTAATCCCGTGGAGTGTCGACGACACACAATCGACAGTGTTTCATGTACCAGAGTACATGAAACACTGTCGATTTGTAAAGATATTATTAAAAAAAAAAAAGTAGGTACTCTTAAAAACTCAAATTATTAAATATGTGTCTCAAGCGGCCAAGACCAATTAATTGAATCACAGATTATTTATTCATTTCTGTTTGCCGCTATAACAACAAATAAGTACTAAAAACAGAATAAAACATATTGTGTAAAAAAAGTTGTTTAGATATATGTATTCTCTCCTTCGTGCGCGAGTCCGACTCACACTTGGCCAGCTTTTTTTATTTTAATTCAATCAAGTTTTATGAACTGAATTTCTACCTGTGACAAACAATACGTGAATAATTTATTATTATTTATTTATGCAACAAATGTCTTAAGCTAGAGAATACAAACACTTTGAGATAATATTATTCAATAAGGTTTATTCTATTCTATTAAATGAACATCTTACTATTCAATAAAGTTTATTCTATTCAATGAACATCTGTGTCTGAACTAGATAACTTAATATAATATGTGTCACAAACAGAGGTGTTAGCTGTTCTCTGTAGGTAAATCCTTGGATTTAATTGTAAACAAGACAGATCTATAATGTGTGTTCAATTAATTATGTAATCTAGAATTGTAAAGTAGGTAAGTCCTTAGTTGAACCTTGTTTATAATTATTATCTTTGTCATGATTCAAAAGCAACTCTGTTACATTGCCTAATTGGCTTTTTAATTGTATTGTGTCTTCAATTAATAATCTAGAGTTGTAATGTGTTGGTAGGTACTTAATTGAGACCTATGTTATAATTATTATCTTGATAATATTTATTTCATGATTTAAAAGCAACTCTGTTACATTGCCCAATTGGCTTTTGGAGAACCAAAAATTCGAAAGACATGTAACATCCACCAACGAACCAACCAACAATATGGATTACAACTCATTCCTTCTAGTAGAGAAGTCTGAGTCTTAACAGTGGGAGCATTCGGGCCTGCGGACGGCGAACAATGGGTAGATCGCCGTCCGACCGTCCGGTAACTGTACGGACCAGGCCCAAGTCGTCGACGGCGCGTAACATTCCACGCGCGCCTCAAGGAGATCTCAGCAAACCGTAGGGGCCCAGCAGGGTCGGAGCCTGCTCTGGGACCATCGGGAATGTAAAAACGAAACCCAGGACCCTGGAACGAAAGCAAAGAAGGATCAGGAGTGGGGTTTTTAGTCAGTAAAAGTCTGCCAATATCTCTCGCCCCGCCCAAGGGCGTGGAGATGTGATTGGATGATTTTCACAGCGAAAAAAAAAAACAGTGGGAACATTATAAAGCTAGTATGTCCTAGCTCGAGTGGACACCGGTGTCCTCTCACATCCACTCCACTATAGGCCATAATTCCGATGTTTAAAGTCTACTTTTGTATGAACAAGTTTGGTAGTAGTGGTACTCAACGCAATGCAAAACTACATGTTTCATTCATAACTCTTGAAAAAATCGCAACGACCATAATCATTTCCTTTTTGATTTATAGTCCAGAAAATTAATGTTTCAAGTTATTTTCTACACTGATATTGATCTCACAAGATGTTTATGGGTCGCCTGATATAGAATAATGTAGCCAAATTGCGTGCGTGACGATTTGGTGACGTCGTGAACTCGTAAAGCCGTAACAGTTCGGTGGCCGAGTTGGGTTATATTAACCTCTACCATTAAGTATTGGGTCGGTTTGAAATAGTATTTTGAGTGATGTTTGAGGGAGTTTCTTCAACGTAACTATTTTTTTTGATTAAGTTAATTTCAGTAAAATTTTGAGTCATCATCACCACAGTATGTTCACTGTTGAACATAGCATAGCATCAGCCTTATAATGTTCCCATTGCTGGGACTCAGGTTTCTTCTCTAGAAGCGGGAATGGGCCGTAATCTACCACGCTGGCCCAGTGCGGGTTGATGGATGTCACATAGCTTCGAATTTTTCGATCTAGGACAAGCCGGTTTCCTCACGATGTTTTCATTCACCGTTTTGAGAGCAGTGGTGATTAAATTAATTACACAAAGTTATGCGCCTGGCTAGGTTTAAACCCACAACCTACAACACTTGGAGCCGTAACAGTCGGGGCCGTTACCACTCGGCCACCACTGGTCCACTGTTGGACATAGACTTCCACAATGCGCGCCACTAGGACCGGTTCTGTGCGTGTCGCGTTGATCTGATTCCCTTCCACTCATACTAGGTCATCGGTTCAACTTGTGAGAGGCCATCCAAACTTCTAGTACGCAGTGGCCACTACAGAAAATTTCGGCCTCGTCGACCAATTTTTTTTCGACCTTGTACTCACTTCACTGCCACTTATTTACACTAAGGCATTTAACACACTGCCACGCACCACGGAGCGTAGCGCATGTATGCGTGTTTTAACATTGCTTTTATCTCCGTTTGTATAGAAAACACGCACAGTCTAACACACAGAAAATGAATCCACGCGCGTTCATGCAGATCGCGCGCCTGCAAGCGGAGAAATATGCGCACGGGCTCGTGGGTGGGGGGCGAGACGCAAGGTATAGCATACCGAGTAGCGCAGTGCCGTGCGTGATTGCGTGCGGCGGTGAATGAAATGAGTCAGAGCCGCCGTGAATCCACAAAACGCAACTACGCGCGTTAGTGCGTAAAAACCCGCACGATGATGCAGATCTGCACTTCCGCAAGTACGCGCGTGAAATGCGGGGCAGTGTGAAAACCGCCTTACATATTTACTACAATTAAATACTTAACGAATTAATTATTTAACTTAACTAAAATAAAAACTAATAAAACAAGATATAATGTAACAATTCAGTGTCGAAAAACTTATACGTATCGACGCCATAATTTGAGACAGAAGCTAGCTTATTATTTATGAATGTTAGCCTTCTAACTTAAAACCCATGAATTACACAAATACAATCAACCCACAGAAAAACAACTTAACTAATGCATGACCTAAGAAATTAAACTATTACAAGGGGCTGATTTTTCAGGGCGCTCTCTATTATTCAATAGACAGGTAAATTGCTACCTCTGAACAAATAAATTTTGTGTTTTACGTAGCTCTGTTCAAAATTGTTAGTCTATTGGAAAATATATGTTAGTACTTAAAAAAAAACATATTTTTTTAAGTAGTTGTAAGGACCCAGTTGTTAAGGCTCCCGCCTCTCATGAAATATTTTTTTGTTAGGGGGAAAATCATCCAATGACACCTCCGCGCCTTTGGGCGGAGCGGGAGATAGTGACAGACTTTTACTGACCAAAAACCCACTCCCATTCCTTCGTTGCCTTTCATACCGGGGCTGAATCTTCCTTTCAGAAGCAGACCCTTGGCCCTGGTAGGCTTCGACCTTTCTTGGGCTCGGTCCGGACGGTCACCAGACGGTCGGACAGCGAGCCACCCACTGCTCACCGTCCGAAATTTCGCTACTACGGTGGCTGGAAATCGGGATCGGAATCCCAGCGGTGGCTAGGACGTGAAGGTCGTTACCTCACCCGTGCGGCTTCCTCCTTTGCTAGCATTACTGCTTCGCGCCTCTCATGAGGTTATGGGTTAGAAACCGGGCAACCACCAATGTACATATCGGCGCAAGTACGTTATTTGAAGCACCTCGTCAATGTGACGTAATCCATAAGATGCAGTTACATCAACAAATAATTAGATTAAGAGCTGATTAACATTATGATCACGAAATAATTGTTTAAAACACAAGTTACGTTATTGTTATTTATTTCTTGTTTGTTAATCAATTATAATTGCATGGTTTAATTAATTATGTTTTTAACTATTTTAAAAGATTGTAAAAATCATTATTTATTTACAAAGTTTAAATTCTAAACTAAAAACTTGAACATGTGCGTCGAGCACGTGGTCGGTCTCTATAAATACGGGCGACGGCCTCAGAGCGGCTCAGTCGCACTCGAGCCGTCGCACGGAACACATCTCGGTGAGTCATATCCGTATTGTTATATTGTTACTCTACTGAATAAAGCTTGTTCAAAGTCTATTCGGTATTTCATTTCAAGAAGATGGAGAACAAACAGGAATGTGACGTCAGCAATGCTGACGTCACTCTTTTTAAAAACTCCCATGGCGCTGACCATCCGTCATACATTTTTCAATTCATACGTACTTTTATAAGTTTATCTAGAACTTAAATCTTGCTCGCAGAACAGAGGGACCGCGTAGCTGTGAACGTAGCTTTAGAATGCCTCCCACAAGGTGGACAGATGACCTGGTAAGAATCAGTCGTTGTGGTAACACTTTGGGGAACCCTATGTCCGACAGTGGACGTCTTTTAGCTGAAATAAGGATAACTACTGCCCATCTGACCTCCATCTTATGGAGGTCAGATGGGCAGTAGTTGCGTGTAAGCTGAAAATCGTCCCCATATAGTTTATTTCATTTTTTAAACACAATATTCTTGCAAAATGTCACCTCATCCGCTATTTTCTTTTTTCCTTGTTCCCTTGATTACCTCAGATTATTTGCAAGCAATCCCTTGATGCCGAGACCACGTGGGTAAACCAATTTACTGAACTAATGTGGCTGTAATCGGATTAGTATGGCTGAAGAAAAATCAATGTGCTCGCCAGATTAGGGAGCCGTGGAGCGAAATGATTGCATCACGCAACCCAAACTTAATGCTTTTTTATGGAATATTAGACTGAGGTTCTCAAACATAACCATAGCATAATTATAGCTAACTAAGAACTGGTTCTTAATTAGGTATCGACGTTTAAAAAAAGATTAAGAAATTTTTGGCAGCCATTGTGTGAAAATGAAAGGTTGATATATAAAAATGGCCAAATTACATAATTATTAGAGACTCGGGCGGCAGCTAGTCTGTACTGTCTATGTTTAGTGTATACGTAATATTATAAAAAAGAAAGATTTATTTAGGTGTATATACAGATGCACATATAAGTAGAGAAAACCCGAGGATATCAAAGATACCCTGCCCAGCTTTGCATGGGTGTTTTCTGCAAATTACCTACTAATTATAATATAATAGGGTAGGTTTTTAATATGGCAGGTTTATGATTTTTTCTCCTACTAACACAATAATATAATTAATTTCTTTAAGCAAACGTCAGCTGGACGAGTTCAATGACCTGTAGTTAGTATGTAATGACCGACAACTACCTACAAGGTCATCGACTCGTTTACTTAAACAAATTAATTTCGTACATGCGTATATATTAATTCGAGTTTTAGAAAAACAAGTACTTTATTGTTTTAACGGTGTATAATCACAGTACACGATGAAAATTATATTCGTTTTACTTCTTCATTCTAATACAAGCTTCTGGTGTGAACTTGCGTGAGTGTTAGCATTACAAAAGGCGGAAGATGTCGTAAATAAAAATAAAAACACTCCATTAATTATTTTATTAGACTTTTATTGTACAAATTATATTTTTAGCAGTCCATGACATGACGGGCCAAATACTAACAGTTAGAGTCATAAAAAACACCAAAGCCAAGAAAAATATAACAACTAAAATACATACTAGAGTTCAATTGGTTATTTTAAATCCTGTGAACTGTACAAAGTACCTAACTGCAATGCTACTGACTGAATTCATTATTGACGTTTTTTTATGGTAGGTAAAATCATCCAATGACAAATTCCGCCCTTGGGCGGAGCGGGAAGTAGTGTCAGAGTCTTACTGACCATAAACCTACCCCGTTCCTTCGTTGCCTATCGTGCCGGGGCTTGGTATTCCTTTCGGAAGCTGACCCATGACCCCAGCAGGCTTCGACCCCGCCTGCCTGCAGCTAGCAGGCTGGGCCTCTACGGTTTGCTGACAGCTCCTTGAGGCGCGCGGGAACAGTATGCGCCGTCGACGACTTAGGCTCGGTCCGGGCTGTTACCGGACGATCGGACAGCGTGCTACCCATTGCACGCCGTCCGCAAGCCCGCGCCTACGGTTGCCGGAAATCGGGATCGGAATCTTGGCGGCGGCTGGGTTCATTATTGATGTTCATGATTTTATCATGATAACTCATTAAAATTGTAATAATATAGGTACGCTAAACTATATCTATTTTAAGTCGTGTTTAGAATTCACTGATTGTAATAAAATACGAGTACATTGATTTTTCAGATAATCTTTAGTACTCGTACCTACATAAGTCAAATATCTTTCCTTTAATTTTTTGGCATCAAAATCAGCCAAGGGCAAAATCGGACTCGCGCACCAAGAACTCCGTACATTCCTATGCTCGATTCTCGAATCGAGTCTCGAAGATTTATACGAATCGCAAAAACTAAAATTATTTAGTGACGTCACAACAAAGTTGCGGTTTTTAGACTGATTCCTGTACCTACTTGTGTTATGTTTTTTTTTAACGTAGGTAAAATAATTCAATGACATTCCTCGCCCTTAGGCGGAGCGGGAGATAGTTTCAGATTCTTACTGACTAAAAACCTACCCCATTCCTCCTTTGCCTTGGTTCCAGGGCCCTGGTATGCATTTTCACACCTACCCAGAGACTTGTGCTATGTTAGATCTTGCTTCTTTCAGGATTGTAGGTCAGTGGGAATTACGCAACGACGTTTGATTTCTTTGCGCATTTTTACTCAAATACTTTGAGAATCTGTGTACAAACCGTTGAATCGTGCAGGCATTTACGAAACTTGTGTTTTGAAAACTATCCTAGGTATTTGTTTCGACGTACTTGTATTTGCATAACCCCCGTGAAAGTAGGCCGGCGACAAGACGTAACTATAAATGGTAGGTACAACGATAAACATCAGGTAAGGTTGGTTATCGTTGAAGCTACAGTGATAGGTGCATAGCGACTGAATGGGACTATAAAAGATTTCTTTTATGCTAAAAATGACACTGGCACAGTCTTGAAAAGTATTTAATAAACCAAATCTCTCACAGTAAACCCTAGCCCAGTCATCAACGGCTCGTAGTATTTGACGAGCGCCTGAAAGATAAGTAAAACCGTTGGGACCTGCTAGAACGCGAAGGGGAACTTAAAGAACTTAGGTTTGATTTGAGTCTGTAAAACTCTGTCATACCGCTCAATCCTAGAGCGGGAAAAGTGACCTATGAAAAAAGACACTAGGTTTATTTCGATATTGTGGGTTCGTTTACAAACATTTGCGATGCGCGATTAGCATCATGTTGCATGATATTTTGTCCCCTGGTATATCTGCGGCTTGAGGGTGTTTTTAATATCGTGCGGATTTCATCAGGAATCCGCACGCGTAGCCCCCGCAAATGTCCTTTTCAGACAAGTGGTTTATGCTAATGAGTGGAATACGCACGCAAGATGCGGGATGTGGGGCGTGAGATTGGGGAGCAGTCCCCACATGCGGAGCAATCCCGCATGCGTGATGAATTCCGCACGGTATTAAAAACACCCTACGACATTTTTTTTTCTAATGGGAATCGAACCCATGCCACGTAGCGCAGCAGCCAGTCGTTTAAGTACTCCGTCAAACGTGCCGTCTACATCGTCGTCAAGTCTACTGAACACGGACGCATAGCTTCATAGACGCATCATCATTATACGCCTGCTCACAGCTTACTTACAAAACTATGAATTTCTCTCGACGAAGCAGCAACGCGGCGTCATACGTCGGACCTACATCGAGCGAAAGCCCGTATAGTACGCGGCAATCGGTTACTTGTACTGCGCATTCAGGTCGACCGTCATGATGGTTCAACTTGCGTGACGAGGATTAAAACGATTTTCGGATCTCAATCGAAGTGGGGGGCTGCGCATAACCAATATAACCATAGCAAATGGGTCAACTTATTTGCAGAATTTATTTTTGTAAAAATGGTGGGAACATCTCTTTCGTCCGATGGCATTGTCACAAATGATTGTAAACATACGCGTGTATTACGTCTTGTGGACAGGATTCAATACGCTGTGCTGCAGAAACTGGCGTATTTTGAAACGAATACGAAGCTGCGCGCCTGTGGACAGTAGGCCCTATCTTAAGGTGCTCCCAAAATTGAGTTTAATAGTATTAAATGTTGGGGAGGTGTTAAATTAATTGATTGTTTAATAGCGGAAAGGGGGAGAATTTCGCTAAGATTCGCCTGAGTTTTGGTAAACTTGGAAGTTTGAATAGAATTTTAATGTCTTTTCTATTAGTTGTGCTTTGTACTTGCTACTGAAGCTATTGTAATCATCATCACCATCCTGTCCTTGAATCTTGATACTTAGTGTTCGCAACACGATACGATTGAGTTCGGATCTTGACGAACTTTGGCACGCGGATAGATCTGTTGAGTCCCTTGGTGGTGGTGTGTGGTGTGTATGTCCTAGGACACGGTGTAGCCTTGTGTAGGGAGTAGTATGAATGAAAGTCACTTATGAAGCGTCACAGGGATATTCATTTAGCCTCTGTTACATATGAGTTACACTGGGTACCGAACTAAGTTAGGTGCGCGATTACAGCCTGATATACTTACATGTTTGCACCACCACTGCGCCTAAGGGACTGCGTCTCGAACCTACCACGGTCCGCTTGGCGACTACTCATTTTGTCGCGTAAGCATACTGAGAATGTGTGGCGTGAGCCCCTACAGATGAATTACGACAGAGTCACTATGACTATTCATAGTAATTTATTGGTAAGGGATTCTTACAAGTCATAAACATAATTTTGCATTATAGTCAACAATTAATTACGAATAAGTAAATTACCTTTCAATGTCAAATACCTACTCATAATAAAAATAGAAAAACAAAAAAAAAAGTTAAATGTCAAATATAATATAATAATATAATATAATATATTCCACAACTATCACACAACGTCGTCTAGTCCCAAGCTAAGCAGAGCTTGTGTTATGGGTACTAGACAACTGATAAACATAATTATATATTTCTAAATACATACATATTATATATAAATTACACCCAGACACAGAACAAATGATCGTGCTCATCACACAAACATTTGTTCTGGATGGGGATCGAACCCACGACCTCCGGCATAGCAGTCAGGGCTACTAACCACTAGACCAACCGGCCTGTCTAATATATAAAATATATAAAAGAAAAAACAAAAAAAAAATACAAACTCACAATAATTTCCAGTCCAATCAATATTTACGTCAAGGTTAAATTAAATTAAATCTTAAATTCGTCAAAGGAATAAAAAGCTTGCTCGATAAGCCATTTTTTTAAACGAGCTTCGAACCTGCCTACAGACCTTTTTTTGTCCCGGGAGGACGTCTAGCGCTTCCTTTGCTCACATCACATGTCACAGTAATGTGAGCAAAGGCAGCAGCCGAATTCGTGAGCTAAAAATAAACCTCATGCCCTAAAGCCCACTGAAGACACCCCAGGCGTTAGGAGCAACGATTTCCGGCCACCGTTGGCGCATGTTTGCAGATGGCAAGCAATGGTGAGCTTGCTGTCGTACCGTCCGGTGAGGACCACGCTCGGATCGATGAAGAGTGGTGTTCCACGCACGCCTCGAAGTGATGTCAGCACACAACTATATTTCTTTTTTTTTACCCGACTGCGCCAGAAGGAGGGTTATGTTTTTCGAGAGTATGTATGTATGTATAATTGTTTGGCACGCTCTGCAGCCTGAACGGCTCGATGGATTTTAGCTTGAGAGGTTTCGTTAGATTCGTATTTACTGTGAGAGTATATCAAAATATAAAAAAAAAACAAAATTCTATTTGTTGTTTTTATTTTTTGTTTCCTGTTGCGTAATTTTTGTGTTTGTGCCTTGTGCTGTACCGAATAAATTATTTTTCTTTCTTTTCTTTCTTTCTTTCTTTCACAATTTACAGAGCCAACAGGCCTAGCCAAGTTACGCTTACGACCGTTTCGTGCAGTCTCTTTCTACAGCATGTAGCGATGATCATTGTACCTACAAAAGATTACATTTCTTCTGTCATTTTAAACGATGTGAACTTGGCTACGAATTTTGTTGAGATGACAATCATTCCCATACTTCATTTGATTAGTTTTTTGTTTATCAACTTGACGAAGCCTGCAGTTAGAGCCAAGCCTAATAACGTATTGTTCGATGGGGTTACGTTAGTCCCCGCATAGAGGGCAACTGAAGGAACAATGTGGGTTGGTCAGTAAAATTCTGACACTAAAGAGTAGTCAATTAATAATTTCCAACGTAAATAAATCCCATCTGTAATTATGTAGGTAGGTAACTTAGGGAATATTTCGAGTACTACAGACAAAAAAATATATACAGATTTTAGTCTCTCTGTGTTCTATTTACAGCCGCCAAAATAGGTCTATGTAATATTATAGTCTTTGTCCCTTATAGTATTACTACGCCTACATTATACCAATAAGGTTTCTGTGAAGGATCAAAAGGTTATGTTTTGTCTATTTGAAAATATTGCATACATTTTTTTTGTTGAGACTTCCACAAATACCTTTTCGCACTCTGGGCATTTTTTAACCGACTTCAAAAAAAAAGGAAGTATGCCGTAAATATGCTTTTTTTTCTTTTTTTTTATGTTTGTTCGCGGATAACTCCGTCGTTTATGGACCGATTTGCAAATTTTTTTTTTCCCTTAAGGGTATATTTCCAGATTGGTCCCATTTCTGATGAATCAAAATCCAGTTCTGATGATGGGATCTATAAGGAATTAAGGGAACTCCTCAAATATTATAGGCAACTATATAGTGATTTTGGTATTCTTATCGAGGACTTAAGCATTTACAGTCAAAAAAAACTTTTTACAAAAAACTAAAAGTTTTTTAATGTAGTTAATCGTCCATTGTTGCCTCCCACAAGGCAGACCAATGACGTGGTGAGGGTTGCGAAAATTAGATGGAAGCGAGATGCACAAGAACCGGTCATTATGGCTATACTTAGGGGAGGCCTATGTCCAACAGTGTACGTTTTTCGTGTGAAATGATGATGATGATGATGATGGATCATCCAATGTCTTCTCCCGCTCTCACGTGAAGCAGGAGGCTGTGTCAGACTTTGACTGACTAAAACCACACATGTTATTTTTTTTGCCCTTTGTTTTCAGAACCACGGATTTTCCTTTCAGAAGTAAAGCAGGCTTGGGGCCAGCTGGGCTCCTACGATTTTGTTGACATTTCTTTTAGGCGCGCGTGTAACATTACGTGTCGTCAGCAAATCGAGGTCTTCTGGTCTGGGTAAAGCAAAAGATAGTGTCGGTCTAACTTTTACTCACCTGCATTCCACCTAGAGATGAAACGTATATACTGGAACAGGTTTTTGGAATAGGTCTGTTGCTAGACGCGCAAGGACTTATTCCGTGCACCTCAAATAAACGCGTCTCGTGTATACGTACGTACGTGACAGATGGGTAACTTGCAGGACATGCTGTTTATAAAAGAAAGCAACAAAAAATAGAAAAAAATAATAACACATAAACCAAAAAGCAGCAAAAAAATGGAAAAAAAATATAAGCCTCCATTACCTACTTAATAGTCTCGATAATACTTATACGTACGAAGACTCGGTACATAAAGAAACATCAAAAAATTCGAAACGCGTAAATACTCGTGACGTACGAGCCTATACTGCGGTTTTAAAAAACGTCGGTTTTACTCGCGGCTCGTTGGTGCTGATCGACTAGCGAGTAAAGCAGTTTTGAATGACATGCCGAGTAGAAAATGAAGCAAACACAACGAGCCGCGAGCCAGACTCGTCGTTCGTATTGCAATGATACACCGGCAAGCTTTACCGACGAGCCATAAGACCGCGGTTTTACTCGCCCGTCGATCAGGGCCGTAGTTACTCAAGCCCCAAAGGGACACCGGTGTCCGCACACTTATTTTCTTTCTATTGTGTCTCTAATTACAGTATTAAAACTTGAGACGCCTAAATACTCATGGACCTAGTATTTGGGAGACGCGTTCTTCTAAGACTCAGTATGCATTCTACCTAGTATACCTATCTCACCTCTAATTCCCCCAGTCGCCCTTTACGACCCAGGGCATCTAATAACACCCATTTCTCAGTGAAACACTGCGAAAACCCAAAGTTACGAGCTACAAGTATTATACCTACACAAATATAATTATATACATGTAAATGTAAGGGAATCTCATCCTTATTTACATAATGTAATCCTTACGAAGGTACGAACTAAGATTGAAATAGTTTAATGCTCTGAGGAAGTTAAGCCACGACTTTGAAACTACTGAGAAAGCCCGAAGTTCATTAAGTGTAATCTTAAATTGGTCGGAGATTAAAGAAAAGTTGTTGGTTTAATAATATTAAACGTTGAGGTGTTGATTGTTTTTTTGCGAATAATTTTTTTAGATGAGAAAATCATCCAATGACAATCTTCCGCCTTTGGACGGAGCGGGAGATAGTGTCAGACTTTTACTGACTAAAAACCACTCCTGTTTCTTCGTTGCACTACATACCCGGGCCTGTTCTTACTTTCAGAACCAAACTCTTGGCCCCAGTAGGCTTTGACCCTGCTGGGCCCTTACGGTTTGTTGACATCTCCTTGTGGCGCGCGTGAAACAATACGTGCCGTCGACCACATGGGCCCGGTCCGGACGGTTACTGGACGGTCGGACGGCGAGCTACCCATTGCTATTACTAAAATACATGTCATAATCCTGCGGCGTAGCATTAGAGTTTTCCGCGCGATTAGAACATAATACAACAGCCCGAAATCAACTATCGGACAGTTGCCCAGACCAGACACAACACGCGCCTAGTAGGAGGATCCTAAACCTCGTTCCACTTGCTTCTAAACCTCCTCCGGTTCTGTATAAATCTAAGCAAGCCAGACCACCATAGATTAAATCAAAACAGGGGAAAATAGGTGACTCGCCTTTAGAGCGTGGACCTCTGAAATCAAGCCTGTTGCCTAATTACGACTAACGCGATGTCGCTCGCACGACAGCGCCAGCTCTTATCTCTGTCCTTGTCTATCAGTTATTGTAGGTTTGCGACTGTGATGACACTGAATGTGTGAGTTTCGAGTCCAGGTTTTCTCATTGCGATGTTAGCCGCGAACGTATCTTCCATTATACTCGTAATATATTAATGCCGACCACAGATTTGAGAGAGAAAATCGTTCATATTCAAGTGTTTCTATCACAAATATACAATATCGAAATTCTAGTCTCAACCTGTTTGTTATTCTGTTTCTCTAGGCATCCTAAATTGGTAACGTCGTCACGTTCTTAGGCGCCTATCCTATTTTATTAATGATGACATTTCTAGGAACTGTGTCGGATTTTCATAATATTTAATTTTGCAGATGAAAATTTATGAAGTGCTAAAGGAACTAACGTGTGTTTGAAATAAAGGAGGTTGTTGTATGAATTGCGTAGCGTTAGATTAAAACAGATGTTATCTATATTCACCTAGTAGTCCATAGAAGAGAGACGGAAGATATAAAGTTGTAAGGCTGCTCACAAGATGGGCTGATGACCAGGTGTACACTACATCCGCTGGACGCTAGATGCACTGGATCAGCCAATGTATCAAGACTTGGGAGGCCTTTTTTTAAGTGGTCAGAAACCTTGAATACGCGCCTGAACTTTTAGATATAGATAAAGAAGAGGAGTTTGGGATACTTCTTCTTTTTCTTATCGAATCGATAATAAACTCGTGAAACTGTTGGGGCTCAGTAGGTGGCTACGTTAACTGCAGCATCGGTGGCACTCATTAACTCCTGCATAGTACAGATGTATGGGCACTTAGACTACCCCACTCTAACATGTGGCTCATATTTTGAACAGGGGCACCACACTCACACTGTGAATCCGACGGGTCTATGAAACCCCATTCCGGTTATGTTTACAGCGGCGTACCTGGGTGCGCAACGATTAGTGCTTTCCATACAGACCTAGTGGTCATAGGTTTAATTGGAATTAAACCTAGTTATAGTCTCGGAAATACATTCTTCTTCTTCTTTTCTAATCGATGGAAAACTCGCTAAACTGTTGGGGCCCAGTAGGTGGCTACGTTAACTGCAGCATCGGTGGCACTCATTAAATCCTCTATCGTGTAGGTGTATGGAACTATTTTAGATCGCGATTTGAAATAAGGCGGCAATAGATCTTTCGAACATGAACGTGAAAATAACATCACTGACTTTTCTTTGCAAAATTCTGCTATCGGTTCTACATTCACTCGAACTTTTTAATTACAAAACACTACCCCTTAGTCAGACCAACACTACCCCATTATGTAACCATCAATTTAATAGAGATGTTAACCCTATAAATAGCGAGGTATGTCGTCTCACGCCGATCGTAAAGCAGGCCCTTTAGACCCTACTTGATACTTTGTCAGCTATAAACACACGGAAATAAGGTGTCAGCATGACAAGGGTTAATATGGTACACTAGCTAGATTTATTTGACATTTTACGCTTGACGCTAAAGTAGAGTATTGGTTTTTGTTGGTGACTTATCGTAATTAGAGAGGGAACGAGATAGAAATATTCAGATAGGTTTAAATTAGTATGCGAAAGAAAGGGAGAGGAAGAAAACAGGGTCAGTTTGATGTAAAAAGTTTTGAATAGTAAGCAAAAGTGTTTGTACACTCGCATATCGCCTGTCTTTTCCTTACATTGCTTATTTATAAAACAAAATCCCCCACTGCCTTTGCCGGTCTGTATATTCCCAGTTAACTGCAATAGACATAGTGATTTATGAGGAATGTAATAATAATATTCATCATCATCATTTCAGCCGAAGGATATCCACTGTTGGACTGTTGACTGTGGCTGTAGGCCTCCCCAAAGAATCACCACAACGAACGGTTCTGTGTGTCTCGCATTCACCCAACCCTCACCAGGTCATCGGTCTACCTTGTGACGAAAGACCTTCCAACGCTGCATTTCCCAGTGCGCGTTCGTCACTCTATAACCTTTCGACTCCATCGACGATCCTTTCTACGAGCTATGTGCACTGCCCACTGCCACTTAAGTTCAGCGATTCTTCGGGCTATGTCGGTGACCTTGATTCTTCTGCGGATAGCTTCGTTCCTGATGCAATCACGCAAGAAAACTCCGAACATAGCCCTTCCCATTGCCCTTTGGGTTACTGTAAGCCTTCTGATGAGATCCGTCGTATGCGACCACGTTTATAAATAATATTATTATAGTAAAGCCGAGGATTTCAAAGATTTCTATCACACATGTGAAACTAGGACAGGTCGCTAGTTACGTTATAAATCTCGCAGCGGAAAGAGCCTTTATTAAGGTGAATAGTCCCTTGAACATCTGGCCGGAGTAAAATAATAATAATTTATTCAACCAATAAAATTATTTGTTTGTAGGTTACTGATAAAAATAATAAAAACAGATTGGTGATGCAACCAGCACCCTTACTAAGTTATATAAATAACTTGTATTAAGGACGCTTTTACAAAATCGCTGACTACAGTAGAACACCGCGCGTCACAGGATTCATATACATATTTTGAGTTGCATACTACAATTATTTAAAAACATTATTTTACTTATGATTACTCTAACTTTTTTTTGAAGCTTTGTAACAATGTCAACTTAATTATTAAATATATACGAGTATTTGAATGTGGAAGATATATTCATAAATAAAAAATATACTTTCATACAGAAAATTATCAATAAATCTCAGTTTTACAGAATTATTTCTGGTGCTTTACTGCACGAAACTTAATAAATTGAATTTAACATTTTAAAGTAGAAGATACATTTGTACCATGGACATTTTTATAAATGACTAATGTGTACCAAAGTATCAAAAGATTCCCTAAAGTGAAATTTTATGAAACTTCCTTTGCAGAGATTAGGATTTTACTTATATACGTGAAAAAATGGAAATATTTGTTTAGAACACTCTCAATATAAATTACTATACTTTCTCAGGCATATTTTTTTTTTTTTTTGGGCTTATATCTTAAGCTTAATCACACGTCAAAGTTCGCTCAAATTCAAGAAAAATTGTGATAGCCCTCTTAAGGGCAGTGGTACGAGCCCATACATAATAGTAAAAGCATATTAATAGATTGCATGTAGAACCAAGTTAGGTTAACATAAGCCTTGATTTCAAATTGCACACATACTCGTACTAGAACCCTGCTGACCTCTAAAACCATTTTGTTTGCGAAATGTTTATTGATTTATATGCATATGCTTATGTACTTTCTGAAGATGAAAGCCGTTTGAAAGGTGTAGTGAAAACAAGCAAAAAAATATCATATTGTTAAGTATAAGTCATCCGAAAAAATTATATGTTGATGATGTTGTTGCCTTATTTTCATATTTTTGGTATTAAGTGAATGTGAACATTGTAATTATGAAGTAGGCCGATTCAGTAATTAAAGTCATTGAAATTTAATATCCGGTACATCTGTCGCTTCCGTTTACCACTGGCCCATACTTTTTTTTTTTTTTTTTTTTTTTTTTTTTTTGTGGTAGGTAAAAATCATCCAATGACGAATCCCGCCCTTGGGCGGGGCGGGAAACAGTGTCAGACTTTTACTGACTAAAAAACCTACCTTTCCATTCCTTGCCTTTATCCTGGGGCCTTTGGTGACAGTCTCACATAACCTTTGGCACTGGCCCATACTAATGTATTTAGTAGTACCTACCAAACCGCTGTTACCCACTACCAATCTACTATTCGATGAAGAAGAGAACTCGAACACATTGTTGTGGCATCACTGGTTACTGGTTGCTGATTGTCACAGCCCTGGTTATGGTTCTGTGGTCATTGTCGATGTAGGTGTGACGGACAGAACATCGTCTTTATATTATAATCTCATGTACTTGTTCTAAGTGTAATAAACCAAGCATTCCCCACATCAAGTCTTTCATTACAAACATTACATGGTGTCAGAAGTGGGATCCGAAAAATACTAAGAAATTCGCGAAAATGAACCAGACGACAGCGACGGGACGCGTCGGTAGCAGCCGTGATGTCGAATATGGTTTGAACAATAGGATGAAAACTTTGCAAATCACGTCAGATTCCACAAACATAACAATTATTTAATTTATAATTTAGAACCAAGGTTATCGACATTGCCCGCAGAATCGCGAAACTTAAGTGGCAGTGGGCAGGGCACATTGTTCGTAGAGCAAATGAAAGAATAGAAAAAACTTTAATTCGTACCTCACACATACAGTAGAAATAAAAAATAGACAAAAATAATAACATTGCTCCCGCGAGCAAAACAACCCCTCAGTCGCCTGGGTGGCCCGGTGACCGTGTATTTATGTCGCCAACCAGGTACCATAACTGGCTTATAACTACATATGTGATTTTTCATAACACAGTTTTGAAATTTTGTACATAGATTTTTTACATAAAAATACTAGACAAGTGTTTCGGTTTCGCATAATTATACTAAAAATAAGGTTGTAATGTATATGTATCAGCTAGAGAAAATTAGGTGTGATTTACTTAGGTAGGGGAGACCGGGGATGGAAGTCACACGGGTTGGTTGTCACAGCGCCCATAACTGACAAATCACCTCAGTTCACTCCAGCTGCTGGAGTGAACTAGGCAAGTATGGCTCTCGCGATCTTTCGGCGCCGTTCGATGAACTCGATTGTGCGTTTACTTGTCAGTTATCATTCTCTTTCCCTTATCTCAATTTCTTCTTTGAACTCGGTGGGACATGGCTTCTTCTTCCTCAATTCTCTTTTAGGTTAATCATCTTATCATATACTAGTTTCAGCCTACCGCTTCACCCATGAGCAGTGATCGGAGTAGGTAGATTGAATTGGGGTCATTGATCCGAAACGTATATATTAATATGGACAATCCTCTGGAATTGGTTGATTATTAATACTTCGATCGGAATTCGATTGTTTTTATTATTGAACAGATAAATAATAAATTATTTTGTTTTTATACCGTCCTTTAAATTTTGAATTGAGTAGTAATAATATCACTACCAACATTAACAATATTTAATTGAATCCGGAAATACTGGGATTACTTTCCCGAAAAATGGCTTATCCATGTTATTTTTCTGTGTGCATTTATGAAACAAGTACCAAAAATCAATCTACCTACTACGATCCCTGCCCATGAGGTAGTAGAAAATATCCTACTAGTAAAAGAATTTTTGAAATCGGTCCAGTATTTTTTGATTTTTTTAATTACCCTTTAAAATACACAAATCAAAATCTTTATAATATGTGTATAAACGAAAATATAAGTTCCATTGATACATTATAAGGGAAGATACGTTACGCGCTGCCATTAACATCGCAATCAGAAAACCTAGACTCAAAGTTCACACATCTATGATCAGTGTCGTCAGGTCCCAAACCTATAGTCACTGTTAGACAAGGACAGAAATAAGAGCCGGCGCTGTCGTGCGAGCGAAAAAGCGTTTGCCGCCAAATTTGTGTGATCGCTGCGACTGATGTGAAATCTTGCCATATAGGCACAATTTCAGCGGTCCTCGCGCTAGAGACGAGTCGCCTGAATCTTCCGCTGTTTTGATTTAATCAAAGTCCTATCGGATTATTGAACAACACAACGTCTCTTACATAGCACAAACCTTATACAATAAACATTCGATTATGTTAGAAAAGGGTCGCATTGAAATACAAAACAAAATCCCTTTATACAAACTCCAATACAATTCAATACGAACCTAACTTTAGAACCAAACGCTAAAATCACTAGCCTATACTGCGACAACTTACTTGTTGTAGCAGTCGTATTTTTAAAAGCAATTCGGTGCTTCGGCAAAGATCCCGAAATTTTTAATGCTGGCCTACTTTGCCTTGCGACATGACGTAAGCAACTCAAGACCGTACTGGCAAGATGATGTTTAAGTATAAGGTTTAAAGAATACAACTGTAAGTCAAATGTTGACTTGGGTTGCTGGATTAGTCAAAAGGGTTTTGTGGCGGCTCTATCTAGTAGTGACATTCACAAACATTTATACACCGTTAAATTTTGATCGTATTAATCCCGTGAAGGGTCGATCCGGTACATGTAACACTATCGATTTGTATAGACAAAATAAAAAAATAAAGTACTTTTTTTCTAAAACTCAAATTAATATACGCACGATTGTACGAAATTAATTTCTTTAAGTAAACGAGTCAATGACCTTATAGGCAGTTGTCGGTCGTTGCGTACTAACTACCTACAGGTCATTGAACTTGCCCAGCTGACGTTTACTTAACGAAATTAATTTCGTACATGCGTAAATTAAATCGAATTTAAAAAAAGTAAACTTTATTTTTTAATTTTATATTTACAAATCGATAGTGTTTCATGTACCGAATCGACCCTCCACGGGATTAAAACGATCAAAATTTAACGGTGTATATAATCCCGTATATAGTATAGGGAATATATATTTAATTCAATATTGTTTTCTAACTTTTATTCTACCATCTCTAAACACCGCAATACGGTGCACATCCTAAGTCGATTCTTATTTACATGGGTCGGCAACAATTCTTTTGTACGTTTTTCATTTGTATCGAAGAGGCAATAAGTTGCAATGTATTGAATAGATCTGAAAGTCTTGTAACAATATCTTTTTCTCAGTATGATGTAGACTTTAAATGCCTGCTTTCAGGTTTTCTTTCTTCGATTTGCAACTGTAAACTTACAGCTGATTTTTTCATCAATCTAGATATGTCGTTTCTTATTGCGTGATGCTTTTTCGGATCTCAGTTATGATATGAAAAGGTTAAAACACGGTTCGGTTGAATTATTCTATATGGCATTTATAAATAAAACTAACTTTTGCGCGCAGCTTCACCCGCGTAAATGTAGGCTTCTCCATAAAAATTTTGAACATCAGTTTTATTTCCTTAGGGATGAAAAAGGAAACTTTGTACGTAATTTCACAGTCCTAGTCCCAGTTATTTCGACTGTGAACTAATATGTCAGCCAGTTTCTCCTTATACACGGCTTAATTTTGATCGTTTTAATACCGTGGAGAGTTGATCCGGTACATGAAACGCTAGTTGTCGGTCGTTGCGTACTAAGTACCTACAGGTCATTGATCTCGCCCAACTGACGTTTACCCAAAGAAATTAATTTGGTACATGAGTATATTAATTCGAGTTTTAGAAAAAAAGTAAACTTTATTTTTTAATTTCATCTTTACAAATCGATAGTGTTTCATGTACCGGATTTACCCTCCATGGGGTCAAAACGATCAAAATTTAACGACGTGTATAGACGAATTTGAAAGCCACAAGCCGCAAGGCTTAGATTTTTGTGGCACTCCGTCCATAAATTGATAATAATTAGAAGTTCACCTCTGCTACATTTGAGGTTTGGTTCTTTAGAAAATATATCCCTACTGAACTCCTGAATCACTAAAAGAAGATTATATTCTCATTCCTCATAAAGTCCTATCTCACTTATCTTTGTTCGTTAACTCGAACCAAGCTAATAGTAGGGGATAACATCTGTTGATCAACCTACATGCAGATATATTAAACAGTTTTCTGGTCTACAATGTCGCACGATGGAATATACTGTACCCAACTGCCTACGTGTCATATCTTGTAAGCTATGCTAATCTGTGGAATGAGCTGGTCTGTTCTTAGTTGAAGGTCAGCGAATTCATTATGATGGAAATGGTGCTAACTGGGATCTGTTTTAAATGCTTTAGGACTGATTTCATCATTCAATATAAAAACTTAGTTCAACTAAACTGAGCTCAGCGTAATCTAGTTTAAAGACTCGTGTCGTAAACATGGGCGACAACAAAAGAATTGAAACTGAGTTTAGCGTAAACTAGGTTCAATTCACAGCGGTGAAACGCAAAATGAAGCTATAATCTCGATTAGGCGCTTAAACTGCGTTTTGTCTTGTATAATCGCGATTAGTTTATTGGTGAATTTGGCTCTTAGTATTATCGTACTTAACTAGGTTTTAAGATATTTATTTCTTAAAAAAGACACATAATTATTTGAGAAGATTTTTTTCTTTTACTAGATTAATATACACGACTAAATGATCATTTTAATCTCGTGGAGGGTCGATTTAGTACGCAATGACCTACAACTACATACAGGTCATTGACTCGCTCAGCTGACATTTACTTATAAAAAATAATTTCGTACATGTGTAAATTAATACGAGTTTTAAAAAAGTACTTTATTTTTTAATTTTATCATTACAAATCCATAGTGTTTCATGTACCGGATCGACCCTTCACGGGATTAAAACGATCAAAATTTAACGGTGTATACATAGTGTATTTACACGAGTCCTTCATTACGTTACGAACCCGCTATTCATTAGTTCCACGTGTACTCTCACATCCCCATTAAATGTACCCACACGAACTTTTCCAGCTTTTTACCGCTTCACACTCCCGCTAGATTCAGCCTACAGCGCTCCATCCACAATGTGTACAGAATGACCCACATCTAGAACGCTATTCACCCAATGAGTATCAAAGGAACGATGGCTGCACCTAATTCGTTGGCGCTGACCGGGCAAACAGCTCGTACAAAGAACTTGTGTACTACGGCAGAAATAGAGGTTCCATTAAAGGCGTTTGTAAGATCTGTAATAAGTGCCAGAGTAGTGTCTAACTAAAGGCGACTAGATTCTTTTTAGTGTGCCGTATCCAAAGGGTAAAAACAGGACTTAGACTTCGCTGTCTGTCCGTCTGACCGTCTGTCGGTCGCTAGGTTGTATTGCAAGAACCGCGATAGCTAGACAGTAGAAATTTATATAAATTATTTATTTCTGTTGCTGCTGTAACAACAAATATATAAACAAAATAAAATAAATAATTTCGGGGGCCCATACAAAAAGTGCGATTTTTTTTGCCCTTTTTTGCTCGATGTGGTACGGCACCCTTTTTGCATTTTAAATTGAGGGTTAATACATATGGATGGATGAAAAGTTAGGTTCAAGAAAAAGATGGATGGATTGCGTGAGGAGTGATTTGAAAAGGAATCGAAGATAGTGTGACGATTGACAAGACCGAATGTAAGGAAAAACGTGTTGCGCCCCCAAGTTACCTACATGATGATGACCAGAGGTCGAAGTAGGTAGATTGATTTTATATACTTGCGTCAAGATATTATAATATGGACATGCCATTTTATCCATAATGTGCGGGAAGTACCGGAAAAAGTTCCGGGATTGAAATTATGGACTAAAATAAAATAAAGCGTCATACTGTCAAGCGTCATTTCTAATTCAACAGTAAGGGACAAAATACGGTGTAACTATTCCAAGGTATTTTTGTATAAAATAAAATACTGATTTCTTTCACCATTAGCTAACACTGGCAGCGTAGATTGATATTATTAATACGTTTCTCACCTTAAACACAAATTCGTGCTAATTTCAAAATTCCGGAACAAATATCACAATAAATATGCAGTTCCGGTATTTTGGAGGCATATCCATATTATCCTCTACGTTTGACGTCAACGACCTTAAATCAATCTACCTACACCGACCTCTGATGATGACGAACTGGGCAATATGCTAGATGGTAAAACAAAGCTACAGACAATGAAGATTCAAATTACGAACCGAGAAGAAAATCAGGTGACCAATTATAGAAGATGAGGTTACCTCCCCTTTAAATGTTTCCTACCTGTCCAATATTTTCATCAAGAAAACACATGAGAAGTAGGTTTACGGACAAAACATGAAGGTATTCTCGACTACGTCTACGTGTTTAGCATTCATTTTGCGTGCAATTTTGTATTATAAAATGCGTTAGACAACATCCGCTTGTAAATGGCTTATTTAATTTACCATTTGGATATTAAAATATTATAAAAATGTTTGTGTTGGTGGTTTTGATCACTAGATAATAATAATAATTATTCAATAAAAAATATTTGTGTTTGTCACTAATGATTCAAAAAGTTAAAAGAGTTATAATCGTCATAATAATATGCACACGTCTCCACGCCAGTTTTAATTTTGTGTAAAACGTGTTTTTTTTAATGAGGTTTTCCCGGTTGACCTTTTCCAGCGATCTGTTCTGATTCTTTTTAATGTAAAGCTAATGAATAATTAAAGATATTGGCAGGCATAATAATATTTGATAATTCTAAGTTATACTGAGCGATAGAATAATATTTTTACTTTTATTACAGCTTCATTATTATGAAATCAATCAAGAATAACTGTGAAGTTTCTTGCCGGTTCTTTTCCATAGGATCAAGCACTAACTTCTGATTTTTTTGAAGAGTCCATAAGTCTTTGTGAAATAAAAATATTTTAAATTATGTGTTATTATTATTATTATTATTATATTTCCCCGGTTTTCTGAAATGTCTTCGCCTCGATCAAGTATAAAAAAACAAATGACGTTCGATTTGGAATAGTCAATGGGGACAATTCCAAAATGATCGCTATTTGTTTTTTTTTTTATGTGCTGGTGCTGCCGCTGTGGAGAACCTCCAGCGGTGGAAATAACAACCTCGTCGGCAGTTACATTTTTTTTATTGTTGATTGGTTCGCGCTTGACCGCTTTCACCTAGTAAGTTCTGGCCAACACGATACACTTTAGATAGACTGGTGGTCAGACTTTCTGGCATCTGAGTACTCAGTGTCTTTTAACCCAAAGGTTGACTGGTAGAGAATGCCAACGCCTATGTACCACTATTGTACATAAAGTTTAAATAAATAAATTAATAAAATCTTTATCTCTGAACCAAATATCTTTACATTAGTAGGTGATTGGAACCTCCTTTTAAGCATATAGTGCCTGTTTTAGGAGACTGCGCTCTTCCACAGCAATATACAATTATTTAATACACTACATTTAAAGCACGCTTGTATGTTTGTGCGTGTGATGATGTGTGCGTGTGTGATTATTTGAGTGTGTGTGTGTGTATGTGTGTTTAAAAGTTTAAATGAATAAATAAATTTAAAAATTCATAATGGCACTGGCCTTAACCACTGGGCCATCAGAACACTAGTGTATTATCTCGAATCCTGAATGAAACAAAACACAAACAGTTCCCTTAAAAGCAATAAGGGCCAGATGAACGAAATGGGTCGTTAACATGATACATAGCGGAAGTTTGCAGCCTGTCACCATTCATAATGCAATTTTGAAAGTTCACTTCCAGTTTACGATGTCTCGAATAGCTCCCGTGTGCTTATGTTATTACAAGGAACTTCTAACATCAGCCTGGCGGTTAAACAGGGAAAGTTTGAAGAGTTTTTTTATTTACATAAGCTTATCCAATATTTGGTGGAGACGTAGAGGTGCAAAGTTTTAATTTTGGTGAGTTCCTGAGACTTCTGAAGTTCTGACAAGGCTTTGATCAAGTGGAAAAAGTATTAAAAACTTTTTTTTAGGATTACAGCGAGGTTATCTTACGTAATATTTATAGTCCAGTAATCAGAAGGGTCAAAACTAATATTAGTCTTTAGTCTTTTTAAATAGGATATTGACTACAAAGGATGCTGGCTTCTTTATTCTATTAAAAGTTCATACTACGCTAAGCTTTAAGGATGAATATCCTCAGCCCTGGGGTGGATTGAGGTATCCGTCTAACTCCTACTAACCAAACCCCACACGTATGAGTGGATTGAGTGCTCTTTATTTGAAGTTCTTTATACTTGTATTTATACGAAATCAAAAAAAGATTCACGAAATAATTGTGATAACTTCATAGTGAAAGTAAAATACTCACGAAATCTATGGGAAGAAAGTATTGGTCAGTTAACAGGAACACTCAATCTGCTAACCAGAGAAAATACTGCAACTTGTATCTCAAAACATATATTTATATTAACATGTTTATGTGGAATAATTGTGTTGAATTTGTGAATACTATTCACAAAGTCTTTGATTGATTTTATCGTTTTATTTGAATGTATTGACCAAGTTTTCCTGAACTCTCCAAGTTTGGCTAAATAAATTCTTAATACTCTGTTTTACGTGTATAACACAGACTCAACCCTCCAAAATCCTTTAGCAGTATTTTGGCCGAAGAGGTTTTACAGACGTTTACAATGTATAGTTGAGCCGCCTCTAACAGTCTCGGAACAACCGTGATAACTCTTCATACATAACCAGCCTCTAACATCCTTCTTTTCTTACTTTCAGGTATGGATCTTCGGCGACGTCTGGTGTTCGGTATGGTTGGCAGTGGACGTGTGGATGTGCACAGCGTCCATTCTAAACCTGTGCGCCATATCGCTGGACCGCTACGTGGCAGTCACGAGACCCGTCAGCTATCCTAGCATCATGAGTCGGAAGAGGGCAAAGGCGTTGATTGCGGGGCTGTGGGTCCTGTCATTTGTGATCTGCTTTCCACCGCTGGTCGGTTGGAAGGATAAAAAGGTTGGTAAATTACTTCTTTTCTTTTTTACCTTTGCAGCTGGTGCTTTCTTATATCGTTTTCTGATTAATTGAAAACCAAATCAAGATATATACTCCATCAAGACATATGTATCGTGAACTATAGGTACTGGACAAGAAGAAGACCTACTGGGCCCAAAAACTTTAAGGGAAAAGAAAACCATCGATACGATAAGAAGAAGATAAGAGAATTACATGCCCAGCAACAGGCATAATCTGGCTGTGGATGATACGTATCTATGGGCTTTTATTTACATAAGAAATCATCAAATAACATCTCCCGCTCTGGGCAAAGCAGGAGGTAGTGACTTTTACTGACGGTCTCACGGTCTTGCTTCAGTTACTCTTTTTGTGAGAGCTGCTGTAACTCTTTCGAAGAATCCGCAGCCCTAGAAGCGTACGGACTAAATGAGTCCAACAATTTTGCTGACGTCTACGAGTATTTGAGATGCGCGAGGAATAGTGCTAGACTTTTACTGACTAAAACCCACCCCATTACTTCGTTACCTTTCATACCAGGCCCGAGCCTTCCTTTCAGAAGCAAATCCTTGGGCCCAGTAGGCTTCGGCCCATAAACCCGTACCTACCTAGGCCAGAAATCGTCCTGCGACTCCAGACACCCGACTCATCTCAAGTACGACGTACAAAAAACAAAATCAATCGCAGTTTCTCATATTTTTAAGAGACTGACCCAAAAAAAATGTGTGACAAAATAGTAGGTACATTTTGATACAAGTGGAGCAAAAGTTGCTTGCCTAAAAGCGATAGGGATAAGAACGAGTTTTCGAGTAAGTGTATTAAAAATATACAATATTCAAACGAGCGTAGCGAATATTATTTTTAGTATATGTGAAACCTGACAGTAACTAAATCGATTCTAATAATTTTACACCATGTTATATTTTATCTCAAAAGTATTTAAAAAAAGGTCACAAGTTGGACACCATCGAGACTAAGTACAATACAGGTCATAGCAGGTCATAGCGGGCATTAGACACCACCGCTCAGCTGGGTGCGGTACCAAAACTATCCCTGAGTGACCCGGATGGCCCGGTGAACATGTGTTTGTGTGGACAACTTTGTGATTTTTCATGATACAATTATGATTTTTTTTACATAGATTCTGTGCATAAAAACACTAGACCCATGTTTCAGGTTTCGCATAATTATAATAAAAAGTAATAATAAAAGTAATAGGTACAATGATTTCATACGCGACGAACCAAAAACAGGTATAGCTAATAAGCGCTTCGTAAAATATTTCGGGCGAAGCGCTTTCACAGAATTGTCTACTCCGTTTACTTTGCATATATTTGGTACCGAAATTTTAAACTATCTTCATTTTAATAAGCTGTTTCGGACTTCCTCGAAATTAATGTTAACTGTTTTAAACAATTTTACAGCTCTTCGTAGTTGTGAAGAGTTTTAAGCTCATTTTAATCTATGTAGGTATGTGGTAACCAAAAACAATATACATGGTACTATTAATATTAAAAAGACTGTTTGTTGTGTGTGAATGTATCTTACGCATAAAAAAGATGTAACTAAAAAATGGTATTTAAGGGTATTATATCGCTCAATGACCTTCAAGAATTTACCTCTACATTAGTAGAGAAGAATTGACCTCTAAACAGGCATTGCAGGGGGTGCTGCGCGCGGGGTGTTAGTACTGATTCGAGTTTTTTCTTGATTACTTATCGATATTCAATGAAATTCGAAAAAAAAATCAATACAAGTTATTCAATTTATCGTAACATATATTTTCGTATAAATTCAATGTATAAATATAGAGCCGTTTTCGAGAAAATATGGAATTAATGTTCAAAAAAGGCCTATTTACCAGATTTTTTTTCTAGATTTAGGGTATTTTTTTGAGAAACGTAATCAATACAATTTATTAGTAATGTCCTTAAGTATCCCCTTCATTTTTTATATGGTAATCGTACATAAGGAAACTTCAAACAACCTAGGTGTTGTTTTGGATTTGGGCGATGTAATCCCCTTAAAAAAGAACTTTATTTTTTAAACATTTATTAGAATCAAATATCATTTTTGAATTAGGTCTCTTTATGATTACGCAAGTCACGCGGCGTCCTCCATGGGCGGTTCAACTCGTTGCGGTTGCGATTCGGTCTGAAGCGGTTCACGCGTATGGAATGCGACGTGGCAGCTATGTCTTAGGCCGTGTTTACGGAGACGCGGCGCGTTGGGCGTTTCGTCGTACATTGTAGCAGTGGGCCGCGTCATCGCTCGCGCAAACACAAACATATGGCAATGTACGACGCACCGCCCGACGCGCCGCGCAACGCGCCGCGTCTTCGTAATCGAACACTTACGTATATTCGAAGTCGTCACTTTAGCCGCCATTTATGCGAGTATTAAACAAGTCACCGCACCACACAAGTTCGTACGAAAATGTCAAACCAACTAATTACAACCGCTTCGCTTTCCTCTTCGCTGCACCGCACCAACGTGCGGTTATCTTGTTTATTATATAGCTATCTTGTGCTTTCCCAGGGCTGGGCAAAACCTCCGTCTATTCATATTATCGTGCCCGGTTCTACCGGCTAAGGAGGAATACCTCCTTTATTCCTCCTTAGGAAAATCAACATAATATATGCTGTCAAAAAATAGTCAATTTGCTATATTTTTGAATACCTATACAGCCAAAGCCACAAGATAAATCCTATTCAGAAACGTACATCCATTCAAAAACGTAAATTACCCAGCCATAGAATCAAAGGGTGGATCACAAAAGGCATCATTTTCTGTCTGTCGGCCGGCACAATTCCGGGTAGCATGTTACGCGTATGTCTTGTTTGACGTTCCGGTCCGTTTTCTCCTTTGATAGCTTCTGTTCCGCCAGGCTTGTTCCGTTTCCGAGACGTCTTTTATTAGTCTGTAATTATGGTTTATTGAATAAAGACAGGTTTTGTTGTAGTTTACGCGAGCGCCCGGCTTTATATGATGTTGTTCGTGCAAATATGTCTTATAATTAGTACAGATTGTCCGAGTTTCAGGATTTGTTACAAGTACCTATCCCATAATAACTTAGTACAATTTTGGACGGTATGCGGAACAGAGGTAATGTCTCATATAAGCGGGAATAGAAGTCTCCTCTTTGAGGAGTGGCTGAAAAGACGTCACGGTGTCCTCACCTTTCCGTCGGTCGCCTCCTTTTGTGAAGTAGTAATGCTAGCGAAGGAGGCAGTCGCACACGGCGCACTCGTAAGGGAACGGACTTCCTCACGCCCCAGCCGCCGGGATCCCGACTCTGATTTTCAGCCGCAGTAGGCATGGTCTTACGGACGGTGAGCAATGGGTATCCCGCCTTACGGACATCTGGTAACCTTCCAGACCGATTCTGAGTCGTCGATAGCGCGTAGAAGGTAAAGAAGACACATAGAAGCGTGGTTTTAGTTTGTTAAAATCTGGTACGCATTCTCGTACCACCTCTTTGGCGGGAATAGTCATTGGATGATTTGCAACCTAGGCTAGGTAGCTTGATGACCTACACATAAATACCGACACATCAGATTAAAACTAACTGACCCTTTTTCGTTCCAGCCTGAAGAAGCAGACATGAAAGACGGCTGGGTCCCCAATCCGCCTTGTGAATGGACCTGCGAGCTGACCAACGATGCTGGTTACGTCGTCTACTCTGCTCTAGGCTCCTTCTACATCCCTATGTTCGTCATGCTTTTCTTCTACTGGAGAATATACAAAGCCGCTGTGAGAACTACCAAAGCAATTAATCAGGGTTTTAGGACTACAAAAGGTGAGGGTTTCAATTTTTGGATAAGCTGTCAAATTTTCTGAAGTGTTGAGGAAGGTTTTTTCATATATAAAATTGGTTATTGTATGTCTGAAGATATCAAAACATCTTCATGGACTGTTATCATCATAACTCAAAGCAGAATAGGTATGCCCTCCCTTTCTTTAGACAGTCATAAACTACATGGTCGAACAAAGCAATTATAGTTGCGATGATAGTTGTGCTGACATCCTATGAGGAGTTCCATATCTTTGGGGTTCATCGTTATTTGATGAACAATATTTCTATGGAATCATTTCGAAAATATAAACTATCAAATAAAAATAAATGATTCAACATGTGTCCATTATTAATCAAGATCAGAATCAGAATCAAAGAAAGAAAAAAAAATTTGTGTGGTACAGCACAAGGCAAAAAAAAAGCAAAAAATTTACAGATGTATGCTTCGCGGCGGCACCAAATCAGTGACCAATGTCTTTTTCTACAACACCTACGTGCATTTTTTTTTCTCCCATGGAATTATGGTTTACGGTTATGCCCTTAGTAAAAATTTAAGTATAAACAGAATCTTTTACAACGGTATGTCTTAACTCTATTGGACAGCGAGCCCAATTAGTCCCATGGTCCTTCAAATCATATAAACAAAAATAATGGTGTCAAAGAACAATATAATTTGTATTATCAGCCTGTTCTCAATTCGCAGGTAAAGGGGGCATGGGCAGTCGTTTCGACGACAACCGCTTGACTCTCAGAATACATCGGGGTCGAGGCTCCAACCGTCCGCACGGGTCTCCACTGTCTAATGCTTCCAACCATTCCACCAGCACCTCACTTAGTGCGTCTCCAGAACGATTAAGAAGGTAAGTGATGAATATCTTGATAATAATTGTCATTGTGCTAAACTCAGTCATTCTGTAGAATAGAATAAACTTTATTGTACACCAAAATCACCTCACTTCACTCATTCATTCATCTCCACATCATCATCGTCATTCTCATTCTTATCTCATTCTCTTCATTCACTTTTATCAGCTGTTTGAACTTACCGATAAAAACAATATCTATTTTTCTGTTCCCTGCTTCTTTTTTTATTTTTATGTGTGTACCAGTTAAATAAAAATAAAATAAGCTTCGAAAATTCACCGTCGAGAAGTCGAACGGTCAAGTTTAGTAGAATCCACATGCGACTTTCCACCATCATTGACGACAATAGCATTCGTTACTATTGTCGTTTCCACGAGGTATAAAAACAACTCTGGCTATAGGTTTGTGTCTTTTGACGCTGAACAAATTATGATGAATGTTAACTACACAGTTAGGCCGTATACAGAAAGAAAGCTGGCAGCCTGCGCCAATCTAACAGCGCCTATCGCAACCGGTCGGCGCGGGTAATAGGCGCCGAGTTTCTATACAAATATTCAGCGCTGGTAGATCGGCGTAGGCTGCCAGCTTTCTTTCTGTATACGTCCATAGATTGTAACTGTGTAGCTGTGTCTGTGTAAACTGTGTAGTTAACTCTGTAGTTCTTCTTCTTATCGTATCGATGGTTCTCTTTTCCCTCAAAGTTTTTGGGCCCAGTAGGTTGCCACGTTTACAGCGGCCTCAGTGGCATTTTTGAGGTCCTCCAAAGTGCAGGTGTAGGGACACTTTGGGCACTCCAATAAGTGGGCCATCGTCTGGTCAGGAGCACCACACTCGCACTGGGTGTTGGAGGGGTCTATAATACCCCACTTCGCCAGGTTGTGTTTGCAGCGGCCCACTTGCGTGCGTAGTCTATTGATCGCCTTCCATATAGACCACTGCAGATCGCGTCCGAGCGGCAGATGTTCTCGGGGCTGAACGAAATCGGGCGGTGGTGGGTGGTGTTCCTCCCACAACTTACAATTAACATTCATCAAAATTGATCTTTGAGAAATACTTAAGAGATTTTTTATCCCAAGAGCCTCTAAGTTTCGGGATAGTTTCCGACAGTGCCGCCGATGAAAATTCATTCAAATGTTTCATTTCCTTCCAGGCATTCAAGTGCAAGACGAGCTCACGAAAAAGTAAAGATCTCCGTATCATACCCCTCATCAGAACAAATATGTCCTGCCCACGAGAACTCAAGATCCTCTAGTAGATCCCCTAGCCCTTCCCTGTATGCAGTCCATTACGAGAGAGATGGGAGAGAGCTGACTGAAAGCAGGCTAAGGGTGCGACCCTCACATCATCTGGCTCCAGGCCCATTGTATGATGAATACGATGATAAACCGAGAACTACTCGGAGGATGGGGAAGAGAAATATTAAAGCACAGGTTAGTGTTCATAGAAATATCTCTCGTAGACTCTTGTCAAAACTTATATTTAGAAAGAGGTATTTATAAGTTTTTATGTAGGCGGTCTCTCCTGCAGTGTCCAGTCTTATTGGTGTTCTGATTGTTTCTTTTATCAGCATAGTATGGAAAGGAGCATGCTAATATTAAACTTAGACTAAAAATTACAAGTAACTCACAAATTAACAGCAGTTACAAATGTGACGTATTAAATATAAAATTGAGGTTGACAGGCCATGATGACCAAGTGACTTATAGTGAAAGAATGGAAGACAATATCGTAGACGGTAGAACAATATCAAAAGAATAGCGGGTATTACTTAAAGAAGGAAAGGCTCTTGACTGCAATCTGTAGCAACTAGCAAGCTTTAGGGGAGGTCTATGCTGGAAAGCAACACAATCTTCGTAAAACTGTTATTCAATATTAAAACCTAGTGTGTAAGAAAAATAATAAAATTGTCGAATAAAAGCACTAACATTATGCAGTGGCATTATCCCTGAGTGCGACAGGTTAAAGCTAGAATAACACCGCTAACACGTGTGCTACACACGCCGATCTGGGCGCGTCGGTCTCCAAACATTTTATATGAAAACTAGACTTGTAGAGCTACACTTGAGACACGCCACGCTATGCAGTTCTACGTACAAATCAGGCGTGTTACACGTGTGCGTCGGTTTTATGCAGTTCTACCTGAAGGCCTACTGTAAAAAAAAACGCATAGCGTAGCTTCATGGACGTGTATTGACGAATACGCATCTAAAAAGCTACGCGTGCGTCGACAGTGGACCGTATTGTATTTTCTATTACAGTAGGCTAGGCTTTATTATCTTTTCTATCATGAGGACGAAGCCAATCGCAGAAGCTAGTTTTTTTATAAAAGGAAACAATAGTTGGAAACCAACGAGCTCATCGCATTATGCATGAAGCCACAGTTTTATGCTGAGCATTCGGCCGGTTTGCGCGGATATGACGTGCGTAGTACATATATATCGATGGATATGACGCATATTTTCCCTATGTAATGTTTGTTTGTTAAGCTAGATTTAAGACATCATTTCGTGTAAATAAACTGTTTTTCTTTCAATCTCTTTAGTGCTCCCTTGCGATCCCAACGCGGTGGCATGGTCACATTTGCCAAAATAACTACAAATTAGCTCTAACTGGCCAAGTAGGTTTACAATCTATACTTACGAGTACAAAGATTTTCCATCTCCAAAATGAACCACATCACTTTACTTGGCAAAAGAAATAACGATTGCATCACCACTTACCATCAGGTGGGATCGCAATTACGCACTGGTTTATATCAATTAAAAAAAATATATTCTAGTGGTACCTAAGTATTTTTCTGACCCATCTTACACAGAGAACTATAGCAAGGTCTACATCAACATTCCTACAATATTTTTTTATTTAAATTCATGCGATTTCCAGGTGAAACGCTTCCGCATGGAAACTAAAGCAGCAAAGACCCTCGGCATCATAGTAGGAGGCTTTGTGTTCTGCTGGCTGCCCTTCTTCAGCGTGTACGTGGTACGGGCCTTCTGCGGCGACTGCGTCAGTCCCATTGTCTTCTCCGTACTCTTCTGGTTGGGCTACTGCAACTCGGCGATCAATCCGCTGATTTATGCGCTGTTTTCCAAGGATTTCAGGTGAGCCATTATTTATATAAGAACTTACCTACTACAAATTTTTAGGATTGTTCACTTGTCAATATTTGCCAGGCTGGTCCGTGACTAGAGAGGCCGAAATTAATCCTAATAAAATAAAACACAAAACAAGTTTTTAATGGAAACCAATTTCTTTAAGTAAACGAGTCAATAACCTTGTAGGTAGTTGTCGGTCGTTGCGTACTAACTACCAACAGTTCATTGGCTTCGATCAGCTGACGTTTAGTTACAGAAATTAATTTCCTACAAGCGTAAATTAATTCGAGTTTAAAAAAAAGTACTTTTTTTTCATTTTTATCTTTACAAATCGATAGGGTTTCATGTACCGAATCGACCCTCCGCGGGATTAAAACGTCCAAAATTTAACGGTGTATAATTAATACTCATCAAGACCATTCCAAAAATCCCATACACGGTTGGGTTATCTTATTGCGCTTATTACCGAGTTCCTATGGCCATCTTCCTGCTCCTTCATCAGACCGCCTGGTTACCATCTCGCACCAAAGTACTCGATAAAACGAATCACACGAGCCCTAACTCGATGGGGTTGTGTCGTTTAATTAACGAGATCCTATGGCCACCGTCTGATCAGCTCCTTGTCATAACATTTTTGCATTGTCATCTGATTTACATATGCATGCAAAATTTCATCTCAATCGATAACCGGGAAGTGGATCACTGACACTGACTGATCACTGACAAACATCGGGACAGGTCAAACTAAATAAAAGCCTGTAATAAGTCTATGTATATCCCTTATAGACTTTAAAACCACCCAACCGATGTGCCCCAAACCGTTTTCAAAAGTTTTAGAACATCAAAACTATGCATTTTTCGTTTTTCTAACAAAGAAGCAAAATGTATGTTACCTATTTCTAGTGTAATAGCACACGCTTGGTATATACCTATATAACAAACAATATCCACTAGTATCTAAATAACTAGAGCAGTGGTGGCCGAGTGGTAACGGCCCCGACTTACTTACTTCGCAGGTTCAAATTCAGCCAGGCGCATTACTTTGTGTAATTTAATTTATCACCACTACTCTCAATACGGTGAAGGAAAACATCGTGAGGAAACCGGCATGTCCTAGAACCAAAAATTCGAAGACATGTGACATCCACCAATCCGCACTGGGCCCGCGTGGTGGATTACGGCCCTTTCCCTCTCCTAGAGAGGAGGCCTGAGTCCCAGCAGTGGGAACATTAAAAGGATGATGACGATGACGATGACGATCTAAATTACTTAAAATACACTCGTTGATCATGAAGTATGCTTTCATTTGGTCCAAAATTAGTCAAAATTACAACAATAGAGAAACCTCAACCACTATGATTTTGTTTTACCCCGCTGAACTTTTATGGTAGTTGCCATAGATATCCAAAAAAAAAAATTTATTGCTTGTCTGTCATGCGTTCTTCAATAAATCTTTTACGAATTAATATCCTCTATCTTTTGTGATACAGGATATCCTGGTAGGTACAAGTGCCAGAGCACCATTGATTTTTGTGTGTAAAGGTATAGTGTGTTAAATAAATTATTATTATTATTTTGCTTATTCGACTTTTTTTTTCAGATTCGCATTCAAACGCATAATCTGCAAATGTTTCTGCGGCGGAGGAGGTCCGAGGCGAGAGTCGGATGGCGAGGGCTCCCGGCGACAGAATAACAGACCCACTCACTCCCACTCACTTGAGGAACATGACGCGAACAATCACACTTCTTCTACCACTACTACTTCTGCTGCTGACAGGTAAAATAAAAATATTACAGTGGTCACAGATATTTCATGACATATCTGTAACCAAACAGTATGTAAGCACTACGTTTTGTAACAATGGTATTCGGGTATTCTATACTATTATTAAAAAGCTAAAGAGTTTTCCTATAAAATATTTGACTTACTTTTTACTAATAAAAATCCGCCTATGTACTTTCAGTGGCCTTTTGCATTCCAGTGCTACGGCAACATTATCGAATCAAGGCCTAAAATCTACTTTCTTTATTCCGTGCCGAAAATAATTTAAGAATGAAAGCCAAAACTTAAAATAGCGCCATCTCTGTTATTCTCTGCAAAAGTACGGCGCCCAACTACAATCAAGCAAGGAAACAAAGATAGTTTCCTTGCTTGATAGTTGTATTATAGATTCAACAGGTGTCAGTACAAGTTGAATAAATTAATATGCAGTTTGGTATAATTATATTAATTATAGATTTAAAAAATCCTTCATTATTTTTATTTCCAGGTGACGACAAGCAATGCGACGGCAGAACCCGCAGTTCCAGTCAACCGTCGCATGCGTTTAGCGAATAACGTTTTATTAACCGTTGAAATAACAGTACAACAATAATACAGTTTATAAAACAATTTTTTATCTGTATATTGTTACTAAACTCGTCCTACTGTAGAAAGTCAAAATAACTGTTTAATATAATGTGTGTATAAAATATGTCGTTGTAACATAAAAATAACTTAGTTATTTACCGTTGTAACGTATGAATAGCTTAATTACGAGCTATTTTAAAACTATAAATGTGCGTACTTCAGTGAATGTTTTTTAAAAGTGAATTTATTTATTGAAAAGACTGTCAGAACTTAATTGTACCTAATATTACGTAATAAATGATGTCAGTAAACAATATGTTGTTATAAAGAGGAACTATAAGGTGTTAAGATAGAGAATTAAGTAGTCCTAATTAGACGATGTGGTGTGATATTCACTGGATATTTCGATGTTCATGTTGTACACGCTCTAAGTCCGCTCTAGTAACTCCAAATTTAAAACGCTTATATCTGATACAATGTTGTACTTATCCTAGTTACTTTATCGTCACTCAACTTTAAAGAGTACATTAGCTGTGTATTATGCCTAATGACTATGAATAATGATGTACCTTTTCCATAAGTAGATAAGCTAGAGGCCCTTTAAGGCTGCAATTTTGAATATTGTCATTGTTTCTCTCCATTATTTATTTCCTGTTTATCTTCTTAGATTTTCACCAATGTCATAGATTGGTTTAATAGTGTATTTTAGTCCATTACTTCCAATTAAAATCATGTGGCATCATTTTCACATTATCCGGACTACAACTACAAACATAAAGTCATAAGTTTTTCCACACGGAAATGTAAATAGTGATTCAAAAATAAGTAAGGTTAGGGACCTTACTTATTTTTGAAAAACTCAAGACATGCAATGTCTCATAATTCAAAATAAAACAGGTTTCCTTATAAACAGGTTTGATAGACCTTTAAAATTAAGCATTATTATAATAAAATAAACTGTATTTTGTAGTTTAAAAAACTGACCCTAAAATATCGGTCGACAGTGCCTGTTTTTTATAAGTAAACTCTATCCTTGAACTCAAACTAGACTATGAAATTGGACAAAATATAACTCAAAAAATACAGTCAAAGACATATTTCGAGGAACGCAAAAAAGAGGTAAATGTGTACAAGAACATCTTTAATTGTGATTATTACAATATTTATTCAATTTAACTAGAAATACAGTCATCAGATAACTCTTTTATATAACAAGAATCAATAAATTAACCTATAGCTAAATAAAATCAAATAAATCTGAATTAATAGACAATCAAAATCTTTCCTCTTTTAAATTAGATATAATACTTAATTACTCAAGCCCCAAGCGAACGCCGGCGTTTGCACACCTATTGTCTTTCTATTGTGTCTGTAATACGGTATTCAAAAGATTAATAAAGATCGCCACTGCGTATTGAAAATATGTATATAAAATATTATTTCACTTTTTTACGTTCTTATGAATATGTTCATGAGTGTATTTAAAATAAAGCAAATGTACAAAACTTGAAGAGAGATTTCAATTGACCGTTCAACCCCCTAGCCAAGTTACGACTGTTTCGTTTCAATTCTCTTGCATCGAACGCTTCGAATCGGCTACACCTCCGATTCCTTTGATTTTTGATCACGTGAGTGACCGTCGAGATGACGTTAGAACAAATGTATTAAAGGCGTGGTCAAATCGAGGCGTTAAACGTAATAGAATCGAAACGAAACAGTCGTAACTTGGCTAGGCCTGCAGGTAAACAACTTGATTGGCTATGAACTAGATTACCGTAGTTGGAACAATTTAAATTAACTTTATCATCTATTAATGACTTGCCTACCTTACAGCCTACGTTTAGCATAAACGGGTATCTAAAATAGTTGATGGATAAATAAAGATCTCAACGTTCCTCAAATTTATTCGATTGTGTATTCGATGTTTTAACATTATATTCGTTAGGCGAAAGTTGTATGTTTATGTGTGAGCGATATCAATATTACTCTGGATTAATATACGAGATGTTACCTACTTGCAGTTTTATTTCAGATTTTTTGTAAACCTTCCTTTCCTTTTTTTTTAGTGCTAGGAATAGTGAGAAGTAAACTATGTACCCGATAATCTTATAATTTTTTTGGAAATTTGGATTACATTACGTAAGGAGGACTTTGAGGTTATACCGATTGGTAGTCCACCTCTGATAAGTAAAATTAAAACCGATTTTAAAGTCAATTAGAAACCTATACCATCGACACTAGTTTCAATTGACTCAACGAAAATAATTTTTGACTAGAAACATACCTTATATCGTTACTAATGCAGAATCTATAATAGTAAAACAATACCTATCTTTGTTTAGAAAGGTATTGTTGCTAGAAAAAGTGAAGATCTAAAATTAGCATAAACTGCATAAAATTTAATTGACTTCTTCTAAAATGGTCTTCCACACTTTATAATCCTGAATTTGATAATTGTAGGGTTCCATGTTCCATATTTGAAGCATGCCAACGGCCTATTAGTAAGCCTCTGCTGTTAGTCCGTTTATCTGTGTGTCCGTTTATCTGTCTGTTCGTTCGTGTGTCAGCAGGCTGTATCTTATTAACGTTTGTGTATTTATATAATAGCAACAACAATTAATAACAAAATTAAAGGGGCTTTCCATGCAAGAAACACGGCTTTTTTGCTGGCTTTTAATATTGTAGTACAGAACCCTTCGTATGTAAGTTAACTCGTGCTTGGCCAGTTTTTTATTATTGGTGTTTGATGATTTGGACTCCTACCTAAAAGATTGGCTGTAAGTGGCTATCGACAGAGTATAGTTTAAAAATGGAAAGGAGGCTTTAGCCTTTCAGTGGGACACAACAGGCTCATCAATTACAATAATGATAATAAATCAAAAAGTGATCGAAATTTGCAAAAGAATAACGCTAGAACCTTATCACATAATAGATTTCTGATAAAACAACAAGTTATAATCTATTATGGCATCGTTTTAAACTTAAACAAAATAACAGAACGACTATGTTACCGGTTTATTCATTAACGGAATAACAAAACGATATATCTGAAACAATAACGTTATAACCGTTTTGATCAAGCGGCAACGTTACTACAACACTAAAAAACGTCAGCTGTCGTTCATGCTATTCACTTTTATTTTCATTCGAAGCAAATTCCATTCATTCATTCAGTTGAGCGCCCGCTTTCGCTTTAGAAGGTTATGTATGTGGTTGTCACAAACGAGTTGTTATTATCGAGAAAGTAATAAATCGTATCAGTAATTTATTGTGTTTTACTCGTTACTTTAGCTTTATAGTGGGATATTATAACTCAGTGATATCGAAATGTATTTTGGAGGCGTAGAAGGGTAAGTGATCGGTTTGTTTTAATTTTTCCATTCACGATATCGTGCTAAATATCGAAAGTCGAAAGGATCGCCTTGAGAATATAGCATTCCTAGGTTTCGTAACAGTTAATAAATGACTAAATGCAATTTATTTATAACCTATATAATTAATTTTTGCTTAATTTCGTTGGCTGGAATCTTTCCGCTCCGAAATGTCAATGCCGATTTTATTAATGCAAATAATTTGATTTCAATGTTATCTGTAAATATTTCGGAACCTATGCCGTGTTTATCTAAGATATTAATTATGAATAAAAAAAATAAGAATTCTTGCTGCGAAACGAATCAGTATTATGTCACTAAATTAAAAGTTTTTAATTTTGTGGTTCTATGTTTACTTCGGTTCCCATAAATTGAGGTCAAATTGAATTTCCTAAATAATAGTGAAAATGTTTTTTTTTTTATATATATATATTATTTTTATATCTGTGAGTACTGAATTAAATGAAAATTAAAACACAATTTTGAAACCAAGATAGAAATAAGTTGCTAATATAAGAATAGAATAAAACTTTTTATTATTTAACTTGCAAATTAATCAAACATTCGCATTATATTTCGTATAATTCAATATAAAAAAAAAAATGTTATAGCCAAATTTTACATAAATAAACTGTAATTGACCATATTGTGTAAAACACAAACAATGCATTTCACATGCATGCTTACATTCACAACTGTAACATTCGACCAATCAGCAACCTGCATTCAAACGGCTTGTCAGCCACGCCGACAAAACTGAAACAGGCTACATTAAACTCTATTTTATGTGAATATGGTAGGGTTTTAGTTTTCAAGTGTTGAGGAATTCAAGTTATTTTATTCACATTGGTGGTTGGCCTTGAATTTTTATAAACGTTTACTTTTGATTCAGTTTGTTATAAATGTCAACTGGATTTAATGCTCTTGATAAAGACACGATGAACGTATCTAAATGCCAACAATGTACCTAAAGCTGGACACACCCCCCTTTACAAAAAATATTCAGTTCTGAAGTAAGTAGGTACTTACTTAATAATTAAGAATGACAGTGAGCCCAGCTAATTTTGGTTGTCAGTGTCACTCCCATTTTAATAACTTTATATTTTTTAAGGAAAACTTTTTTATTTTTGCGCCCTTTTTTGGCTAATATAATATCATAGGATGACAAACGGTCATCCTCTTCTATTTTCACGGCAGACAGAAATCCCTATTTCATGTTTAAAAGAACCACTAACAAACAATATGTAACATAATCCAAAGAAAGTCTTATAAACACGAAGACTTACGACTATAGTCTCACCACATTACCGACTGAACAATGGGCGTGGCAAAGAACTCTAAGGTAAAAAAATCGAAATTCAAGTCACATTCATTACGATTTTCCGCTGTATTACAATTATTGCAGCAAAATTATTAAATTTTCTATGACATTATCTAAAAGGCTGGCCTATAACACATTCCGCTGATTTTTTTTTTTATTGAACATTAGAAGAAATTTTTTTTTTACTTGCTGACAAATTACATTTCAATGCTAACAAAACTTCTTTTTTAGCTAACCACTTACGTGATAGCCTTTTTGTAATTAATTATTATATTTATAGGATTATTTGCTATATTAACTAAATTGTAATATCAAAATATAATCTTGATTGTAGTTATCATTCAAATGTTACGTACATTATAGACGGGGAAGTACCTAATCGCAATGACCATAGATCATCGTGGCATGCCGTTTTATAAGCCAATGACAAAGCTGCACAGGTTGCTAAATATTAATTAGAGAAAATGTAGGTAATTAGATTTGATCGACTCGAAAATAAAAAGAAAAACGCGTGTAGGTATCCAATTTTTGTCAAGTATGTCTTCATTCATTACACCACAAATGTTTCGTGTAGCGTGGAACGAAATCTTAATTTAGGTAATCGGCAAATTTTTTATTGATCGAACTACTCGTAGGATTAAATTATATTTAATATTAATATTATATTATATTATAATAAAGGTTAGACTGTCTTACTCGGAAGTAAACTTTAAGATAGTATGTGTAATTTGTACGGAATATCGTGTGATGTAATAGACGCTTTAAGCTCATCCACATATTCTTACATCCTTATAAATTATAAAACAAACTGTCACTGCGTCTGCTCAAGATATCTATTAACGATAAACTTACTACTGAAAGTTTTTTCATGCGATTTCCACCAAAAACGTAAATTCACGAGGAAAGTATAGGTGTACCATCTATGGGTGTACCTATAATATATGCATGTTATTGAAGACATTAAGCTGAAATTTTCAAAGATTTTTAACACCCGTGTAAAAAGCTGGTGCGGGTAGCTAGCGAACCTATTATGCCTGGTTTACATGTGGGCCCAGCCTCGGCCAATCGCTATTGTGTAGCCATTGTATAAACGGGGAAACCGCGTTTGTACAATGGCGATTGGCCGAGGCTGGCCCCACGTGTAAATGGGGCATTACATAGATCATTCAAACACTAATGGGCAGACAAAAAATCAATCTTATGAAACAATTGCTACTTATACTTTTCAAAAACCCTCCATCCATAATAATCTTTTAAATGTGTTTCCCTCCTAACTATCAACAGGTGGCCTGATGCCTAAAGTGGGAACTACATTAGACCGACGCTCACGTGGACCACGTCTGATTTGTTCGTAGGGTCGCGTTACGTGGCGTCGCGTGACGTGGATCTAATGTAGCTCTACTAGTCTAGTTACCATGTAGAATGTATAAAGACCGACGACGCCCAGGGGGCTTACTCTCGAGTTTAATTCCAATCGGTCGCATTGGAATTGTGACTTAGGTACTCTTGAATTTGATGGTAGCGCCAAATTTGTTTAAAATTGCGTGACCACAGGCCAAGACCTATCCCCATTTTACTTAGTTTCCCAAAAAGGTCACACAATTTGGCCCTAAAATCGAATTCAAGAGTACCTAAGTCACAATTCCAATGCGATTGATTGGAATTAAACTCGAGAGTAAGCCCCCAGATCGGCGTACGTGGCCCACGTGTACTCAATGTACTTCTACTTTTGTACTCGTAATATTATCTTTTTACAACTCTCTGATCACTTTCTCTATTGCCGCGGATGTAAACAAACAGTTATTAAATATTAAACAGAATGACGTACGATAGATAAATAGTAAGATTATATTACGAGTACCTACCGGTACATAATACACGAGATTGCATGTGAGCTGTTTATCAGGGCATATCGGTGCCTGCAGAAATAACATCGACTCGGCGGCGGCGTAGAGGAGCTGGCGATGTGAAAGTATCTGCAAGGTGCTTACTTGTTTGGCTACTCAAATGACGGCGTAAGCTAGCGAGAATAGTTTGCTTAAATACTTAAAAACAACTTTTCCAACGTGGTTGGCAGAATCTATAGAAATTAGAACGCCACCTATTTTTAATACGAAAATAGCTAACTGGTGTTGTATAATAGATTGGTTTAGCAACAAAGATGTAATTAGGGGTACCCACTGAGTAAATTAAAACAAAAAAAATCAATTACATTTTGTTTGAGGTGGGAAATTATCATATAACTTTTCGCGTTCTTCGTGCTTCGAGCGAGAGAGTGTCAGACTTCTACTGACTAACACATTTTTACTTCTTTAGTTACCCTTTGAATTTTAGGGCCACGTTAACTCTTTCAAACAATCCCGCAGTCCTGCTAGGCAACGGCCCTGTTGGATCCTGTCCATATTGATAATATCTCTTTAAAGCCTGCGTGAACCAGAACGTGCCGTCGACTCGAGCTTTGTTCTTGCTGGATGGCCAGATACCCATTGAACAAAATCAAACACACGACTCTCTAATAACAAAGAGCATACAAGGCATTCACCGCTATATCACGCAAATTGCTCTAGTTCATATTAAAACCGACTCGGCCTATTGCATTACTACGCTGATAGACAAAAACGAATTTAAACTGTGCCTCAAAATATAGATTTTCAGCTTCCGTATCTAGCGTTGCTTATTTTGATGGCCTTAGACCCGTTCTATCCAAATAGAGCACACGTTACTGAACACGTGAGTTACTTCTATATTAAGAAAACCAAACTTTAAATTACTCCTCACGGAAAGTGAGAGTGCCAGACAGAATTGGGTCACAATACCTGCGATTGAACGGAAACTGATCAACTGTCAGTAGAAAAATAAATAATACGTACGTATAAAAATAGTGCCAAGTCGAAACGGCTTGTTTGCGATCCATACTAGGTTAAGTCTACAATGCAAGTTATGTTTTCGATATAAAAAGAACTGTCATCGGTAAAACTATTTCTCTAAGAGTTTTTCTCTACAAAACCAAAAGCAACTTTGAGGTTTTTTAAACCCTGGCAAATTGAAACTCGAAACTCAAGCTCAAAATCTATTTGTACAAAAGCGAAATACCACTCACTGTTTAATCACGAAGTCTCAGAAACTATAACACCTACAAACTTAAAATTTGGCAGGTTGGATCCTTATAGGGTGTAGACATCCGCTAAGAAAGGATTTTACGGGACTCCACCCCCACCGACACGCGGGCGGAGCCGCTGGCAGAAGCTAGTTCTTTTGTATTTTGATGGAGCAACCTACGTACAATATAAACAGAATTATAATTTTAGACAGAAAACACTGTAAAGGACAATATAGGTCATGACACATGATTAAGGTTCTTTCCGCGAAACAATTCCTATCGCCCGCATGATTTGATTTGATACGACTTTTAATATCCTTGATAAGTTGATACAATTGAAACTGTCTGACTGTTATCTGTCATTCTCCTAAACGCACTTAATAGAGGTTCATTTGAAAATTTCTATCTATGTATATCAAATTCTATTTTCGCAAGGTATCTGACACATGAATTTCTCCATAGCTCCTAAAATATCTGTAGGATACGCAATAAAACAAGTTAGTGCAACAGAAGTTGTCCAATCGTAAACTGGTTTACAGTATTGGCTTTAGTTATGGATTGCTGATTGAACTGGAATTTTATCTTGAGCCGAGATGTTTTTGTTCTTATTTTCGACATTTAAAACATGGAAATCTAGACAATCAGCAAAAAGAATTACCAAAAAGGTAGGGGATTGGTATTCGTTACTAGAATGTCACGTGGTTATTTTCAAAGTTCAACAATTTGGACTTTGGCCAATTCCTATTGGCTAATAATGTAGAACAATTTACTAAAAAATCGTTTAGAGTTTTTGGATTCTGAAACATCTATTTTTAAATCTAAGAATGAATGTTTATGGCTCTTGTTATTACATCTACACAATTGAACTAGCAAGGGCTTTAAGTAATTGATATACAGATAGCAGTGGCTTTAATACCATTTGAGGCCCGTGGCAAATTGATTGGATGGATCCCCAGAAAAATCGTCACGTTGTGATTTAATTTTAATAAAATAGATTGGGATACTTCTGACCTAGTGGCCCTCAGACCGGGATCCCCATTGGACGGGGTTCTGCCACAGACAGGCACGTCGATCAAAACTTTTTAAATGTGGATTGAAAGAGTGGCAGCAGAGTAACGACCACATCAAGAATGAAAAATCTTACAATCCCGATTATATGATTACAGCATAATATGACTTTAACAATTTCCTCTTCCATCAAGTACATGCTTCAAAATGCAGTTGTTAATCACAATAGTACGTGTCTCCTCGATTGAAATTAAGTGTTGCACGATAAGACTGGCAGTGATCCGATTACATTATTGTACCAAGAAGGATGTATTTAGATGTTTCCTGTAGTAAGAGTAGTATTGTTGTAATTCTTCCAAAAATCGTGAGTTCAGTTAATTACTTTTCTATGGTTACCTATCAGATTTATACGTATTTAAGTTGGGAACAGTGGCGAAGTCAATCGGTACTTACAAAAAAAGAACTGACGTCACATAGCTCACCATTACCCACAGTTTCTATGAGTATTCTTACTACCATCATGTAGCGGACGTGCATTCCTGGTCAGCACCCTCACCTTCTATTAATGACTTCTCGCATCCTACGGACCTTCGAGATCCTCATCAGGTTATCAGACAGAATCATTGTTTTTTTATGCACCTGCCATGTTTTCTCTTCACCACCCTTGGTTGACTGGTAGAGAATGCCTAAGGCATTAAGTCCGCCTGTGTACCATCGTATTGCATGAAGTTTTAATAAATAAATAAATATACAATGCGGACTGTTCAATTATTGACACTAAGTCAAACCATTGAATGCTCTAAAAATACTATAATAACGGAACTCCTAATCCAAAACTGCAGCCAGAAATAATAAAGAGAAAGATTCAAACACTGGAGCGAAATTCCAAATGAGACAAAATGCGGAGTTAAAAACCAAAACATGACTTTACTGCATAACCTACGTGTGGTGCGTACCAAGTGTTTGTAAATGTGGCGAAAAGTTGATCCCCACCCGTTTTGAATTGAACGTGTTTTAAAACACATGTGAATTAAAATAACGAGGAAAATCATTTACCGGTTGAGTGAAAACTGTCGTTTCGAAGCGATATGTAGTTAGCGTAATCAATCTATAACGTCGTCGTCACTACATAAGTACTGGAACATGAAACCTCTAATGTTAATACCTAAGTAGGTTTGTGGGTTCAGACGATATGAACTTGTTTCATATCTGCCTCACCAATTCTTTACAACGTTCCTTCTCACCTGTGCTTATATGGCTGCTATCAATGCTTTCCTCTTTACGAAGGGAATAAAATGTTTGAGGTACGGTGACTTATCTCTCAATCTCTCAATATCTACAGGAAGAGAAGTCTAAAATCCGCGTAAATGTGGCCAAAATTATCCCACGGTAGGTAACATAATAGCAAGATAATAAAGCACTCGCCATCCGCAAGCCCACGCGTGCGGCCGCCTCCTGTGCTTGTATTACTGCTCCTGCTGCGCAGAAGTAGGTGACCGCCAGCCATTCCTGCTCGCTCCAGACCATGGCCTGTAACAAGTCCCAGCGTGAGAGGTCGTTACCGCCGATCGCTCATGCGAGGACATGGCGGTGCTCTGCCCAAGCGGGGCACATCTCTACCGTACGCTTCACCGTATCCTCTAGGCGGTTAATAGAATATTGACACCCGGGCGTTTCTTCCGCACGAATCCGATGCAAGTATTTCCCGAACTTTCCATATCCGGTGAGGTGAGGACGCCGTGATGTCTTTCCAGCTACGCCTCAAAGAGGGGACTTACCATTGACATATATGACTTACCGCCATAATTATGGCGTGCTCATAGTACTGATAAATGTGGTTCACTTGAACTTGGCCGTTTTTACAATTGAATTCCTTTATCTACTTGATAATCCAATTGAGGATTGTTATTTATCAGCTTATCATGACGGTAAAGATTATAGACTAAATATCAGTAGACAAGTAAAAATGACGTTTTATTTGTTAAATTAGTTAAGAAGGAAGTGGAACCAATAGACAGATATCAAAATTGGGGTAGACATCACAACCATGGGGCCTTGGGCTGGCTTCCGGAAGGGAAACCCGGGATCCTGGAACGCAAGGCAAAAAAGGAACATAGGCGTAGTTTTAGTCAGTAAAAGTCTGACAAGCTTGCCTACCTTAAAATAAAAGGCAACAACCACAGATATAGATATACCTAGATAACGCAAGAGCAACTACTTCGCGTGCCTAGCTTACGTACAAAAATCGTAAGTGGTCACTTTCGCGCTCAGTGTGCATCGAAGTACAGCTAAAAATGTACACAAAAATATAAAAATGGTTAATTGTGCTGTTGGTGTGGGGGTGGAGCGAGGGGGACGCCGTACGCGGCGGCGTCTTCACTAAATAGTGCTTGTGACGTCATAATAGGTAGTCAAAAAATGGCACGCTTGGTTTTCATAAAGATCGTGATGCTTGCGTTATCTATGTCTATCTATATCTGTGGCAACAACCAATATGCAGAAATAAATAAACAAAAATAAAAAACAAACTTGCCTGGTGCATTACCGTACTTAAAGCTCAAAACAACTTGACTACTCTCCGAAATATGAAAACACTGAACCTAAATTAACAATATTCTCTTGTCTATATTGTGATGTCACGTCGCCATGTGATAACGCAAACGGCCATTGTCATTCTGTCCTTGGCAATGGTAATACCTCAGATCCACAGCAATATGCATATTGCATACACCGAAATGACAATCGTAGGCATCTGTATGCATACATTTGAATACAATATTTACATTACACATTCTCGGAGATACTTTTTGCATGTATTACATAATGCTGGTATGTAGGTAATGAAGGGATTATGCCAGTAGATAAAAATTAATATAATTATGCAGGTACGCAATATCTTAATCTATGAGTTAATGACATTGATTGAAACGAGGATACTGTTAAGGTTCAAACTCGTTTGCCACAACCATAAATTTAGAAACTAGACTAGTAGAGCTACAATTGAAACATTCACAAAACACACCACGCGACGTCGTTCTACGTACAAATTCAGGCGTGTTACATGTGTGCGTCGGTCTAATGTAGTTCTAGCTTTATTCTGTTCTTGTTTGTTTAATTAGACTGTTTGATTTGGGGTCGGTGCAACACGTTTTTTTCTTCCATTCCGTCCTGTCACCTGTCACACTATTACTACCTCCCTTTTCTTTCATATCATTCATCATACAAGATATTTAAATGCACCACTAACAAAAATTTAAACAGTATCGAGACTAATATCGATTTCATCATCTCCCTAACCTGTTTCCAACTAGCTTGGGGTCAGCTTAACTGAATGTGGCTGAATATCCGTGTTTTACATGGAGCAACTGCCTACCAGACCTCCACAATCCACTTACTGGGCAACACGATACTCCTTAAATAGATTCATAGTCAGACTTTCTGGCGTCTGATTTATCTGTTACGACTCAAAGATCTGCGAATGACAATCGTTTGTTCCGAGGCAAGGGGACACCCCAGTAATATCCTAGATATATTTAGAAAAGTACTTGCATATGGATTGAAAACTTCACATCGGTACTTCTCACGCATGAGAGGCCGGTGCCTTAACCACTTGCCCATCACGGCACTCGCATCTGTTGTTTAATAAAAGGAAGGGTAATGTGCTTATGTTATCCGTTAATGCAATATGCCTTCAATGGTTGATCAATCAAGCGCTAAGCAAATAGTTAAATGTCGGAACATCTGGCAAAAACCTCCAAAGAGCTAGTCGCTTCTTTACATAAATATATGCGTTTAGTAACGACCACGATTTCCAATTTTGAGTTATGAATTCTTTACTCAAAATTTGAATTTATTTGAATGACATAATCGTGTCATCTACCTAATTCATATAAATTGATACAATAAACCACACATTATCAGAAAATGATAAGAAAACCCACAACTGTCGTAAAATATATTGAGATACAATATAATTATTATTTATCTCTTTGTAGGTTATAAAAGTTTATCGCATACCTACCACTCTGAGGCAAAACACTTCAGTATGTTTTGTACGATGAAAAACTAAAAAAGTAGTCCTACGAAAATAAGTATGTAATGTAGACATTATAAATAATATCTGTAATAAAAACAATGTACTGAATGCAAATGACGTTGCGGTTACGAAACGTGAATTGAATACGACTTGGCGCGGACACTACCATGCCCCAAGGGAGAGAGAATTCTTTGTTCTTATTTTGTTGATTTCGAAATCATTTTAGCTAAGTTCTGTTGAGTAATGCATTGGCAGGATGTCTGGCAATATAATGTGGTATTTACTGCAGTGGCCAATCTAAAAATCTTTGAACCGACTGTGGGCTCAGGTTAGCCGCTGCAGAGATAATCTGGCCAAATGAGGTATCCTTGACCAATCGCAAATACAGTACCAGTATGGAGCTTCTTCACAGGATTTGTGTCACTTCCTTTCTTGCCCAGCATGCAGCCAGCTACCTGTTTTTCCACGACTTATACGAAGCTAAAAACGGCTGTTCAGGTGGCAAAATATTGGTTGGACCAGATTTGTGTCAAGGTAGAATTACATTGGGCACACGTGGGTCACGTACGCTGATCTGGATGCGTCGATCTCCGTACATTTTATATGATCACTAGACTTGTAGAAGTTGTAGAGCTACATTTAATATTCATTTTATTTTAAAGTAATACACATAAAATACGTAGAAAACTGACATATTAACAAATCTATAAATACTTTCATAGGTACATACCTATTATAAAAAAAAACACACATCTACATTAAATTCACGTCACACGACGCGTCGCGACTCTACATACACATCAGGCGTGGCCCACGTGTGCGTCGGTCCAGTGTAGTTCCCGCTTCAGATCGACTCGAAAGAAGAAGATAGATATATAGTGATCGACGACATGTCTTCTGCCATCGTATACGCCGTTAAATTTTGGTCGTGTTAATACCGCGTAGGGTTTATTCGGTACAGTTAACACTATCGATTTATAAAGATAAAATTAAAAAATAAAGTACTGTTTTTCTAAAACTCGAATAAACATACTCATGTACGAAATTGAATTCTTTAAGTAAACGAGTCAATGAACTTGTAGGTAGTTGTCGGTCGTTGCGTACTAACTACCTAAAGTTCATTGGCCTCGCTCAGCTGAAGTTTACTAAAAGAAATTAATTTCGTACATGCGTAATGCGACCAAAATTTAACGGTGTATATCTGTATCATACCCGTATTTCTAGCATCGAAAGATCTTTCATACAAAGATCCACATATACTGACCAGATTTATTGTTCTTTAACAGGGGCGCAACCCACTCCAACCTCGTCATATGTGACGAGACAGGCAAAGTGGTGGGCAGGACTAAAGGACCTGGTACTAACCACTGGACCCTCGGCATCGATGAGTGTGCCAAGCGGATCATAGATATGCTGCACGTAGCTAAAGATGATGCGAACATACCTAGGGACAGACCTTTAGATTCTTTGGTAAGTGAGACGCATGATGATGGTAAATTCATAGAATAGTACATACACCGCCCGTCTGGCCGCCGTCCGGATTGTTTCGACGAATATTTTCGCATAGGAGATAAAAGAGCTGATGAGACTGAGTATGTGGTCGTGAAACCCTAGAGTTTTTGTCGGAAATATCCGACGAAGGCAGGCCGTTAAAGGGTTACCTACAGTTAACTTTGTTTCTGAGGGCTTGTTTACAGAGACGCGGTGCCTTGAGCGGCGCGTTGGGCGGTCGTCGTACATTGCCATATGTTTGTGTTTGCGCGTGCGATGACGCGGCCCGCTGCTGCAATGTACGACGAACGCCCAACGCGCCGAGTCTCCGTAAACAAGTACTAAGATGGCAATGAACGTGCGATGCGTTTGCTTACAGTAATGCAGATTGTGTAAACCGAAGGAACGGAAGTAAATTCCCAATTCCCAACTTGATCGTATGATATTGAAACGTGTCCTCTTAATAACGAAGTCCTTAATTTTCATCTTCAAAATGGACATCTTCTAAGAATGTCAGTATTCTATTAATAAATGACACAACTAGGTGTCATTATCTACTTGTACCCATCCAATTACCCCACGTCCTATTTTTCTCATTACAATAATAGTCTGAACATTCCAGGAGATGCATTCATCTATTACTTCCACTCATACCTTGACAAGTACATCATTCATTCAATCAGTTTTATTATCAATTCGACCTTCACTTCCACAGGGACTGACTTTGTCTGGATGTGAGCAGGAGAGCAGCAATTCAGAGCTGGCTGCCCGTGTGAAAGAAATGGATGCAAGTGCTGCAAAGGCGATCTACGTGGCTTCTGATACTGCTGGGTCTTTGTTCACAGGAGCGCCCAATGGCGGGATGGTGCTTATTGCTGGTGAGTTTATGATAATCTGTGATGAAGTTAGTTAACGAGCAAATCAAATAAAATCTTGATGATATCCTCAAGCTCTGGCATGACTAACCTCCAATTTGCTGGGGAGTACATTGTTGACACCTCCATGGTCCGAACTATGAGTAAGTTTCGCCTCGTGGTTTATACCCCGTCTATCAAAGGATAGAAACAGTTTGCCTGCTGCGGTCTTCCCGTCCAATTATGATTTATGTGTCTTCGAGGCTAAAGTGGATAGGCTCTTAATAAACTAGTGCGTTTCATCATCAACGATTGGATTACTGTTTACCATCAGGTAGGATTGCAGTCAAGCACTAGTTTAAATCGCGTCAGGAGACAGCTTATTCGCTGTGCCTGCGAGTCACATTGTTGCGTGAGCTCAGTCTCCTGTCCCTCGCATTCTCTTTGCGCTCAACATTCTTTTGGACAAGCACCCTGACTGTGAAGTATTCGCGGATGAATGGAAGACGATCATGTCGGTATGTCTGGAGTTCTGTGAGGTGAGTGTGTGAGTTTTTGTGTTAATATCTTTAACTAATGTAATTGGCGGTACCAAAACAGTGCCCAAAAAATTACTTTACAATAAATATTTATTATCTTTTCCTAAATTAAGTCGTACCGCGTTCCGTCCAATCAAGGCAATGACTGTACTAATTGGTACTAATGGTTTGGCAAGCAATACGAATAGTTCTAGGCTATGCCTTACTGTATACATTTAGCGAGAGTACCTAGCCTTAATTTATATTTAGTCGCTAGACTACGAAAAGTACCGGTTTATTTAACGGTAAATGCCTTTCTTTTTTGAATAAGAGTAAAATTGGCTGCTATTGAACCGGTAAGCGATGTACAAAACAGTAATGATTCTAATGCTGAACTAAATATGCTGAGTACAACATTATTTCCTTTGGAATACCGTAATTAGAGACACAATAGAAAGACAATAGGTGTGCGGACGCCGGCGTCCTCTTGGGAATTAATGAATTAGTATATGCGAAACCCGAAATACGTGTGTTTTTATGTAAAAAATCTATGTAAAAAATTTCATAACTGTATCATGAAAAATCACAAAAAGTTATAAGCTTGTTATGTTACCTGGTTGTCCACACAACCACATGGTCACCGGGCTATCCGGGTCAGTGAGGGGTGGTTTTGCTCCTGCATCCAACTGTGCACTGGCACCTAATGACCCCTATGACCTGCCGTGACACGTGTTGTGCTTAGTCTCAGTGTCCAACTTGTGACCTTTCTTAAATAGTTTTGGGAAAAATATAACATGCTGTATTTATTGGAATCGATTCAGTTACTGATTCTGAACAAACTACGTAAAAATAATGTAGTTATACCACATTTAAAATATTTTATTTTAACTTTTATTATGAAGTGGTATAAAAAATCACTTATCGGTCTATGACCAGACACATCAGTGCTCTACATAAAAAAAAAAAAAAAAACTTTTTTTTTTTTATTATTATTATTGATAGGTTCGCGCTTGACCGCCATCTCACCTGATGGAAAGTGACGATACGGTCGACGATGGATCGCGCTTACCTAGAAGAAACCTATTCACTCTTGACTTAAAGATTCCCGGGTTGTAGCCATCAGGAAACACAGACTCCGGCAGGGAATTCCACTCCTTAGCTGTACGCACAATAAAAGTGTTCCCAAACTAAAATCATTGTTTGACAACAGAAAAACTGTCTGATTCACATGTAGGATGTTTTCATATCAACATTGGAGCGTGCGATTAGATTACAAGCAATCAAGCGAATAGTCTTCAAAACAGCTGTTGTGTATTTTTTATCTTGAACTGTACCTCTACCATGAGTTTTAAGCAATAGTATTCGTCGCTACTCGATATCGACGCCGTAAATATTTTGTATGGCAAATTTTGCAGCGCCTCTAGCGGTCACTTGCAGAACCAAAATTTGCCATACAAAATACATATTTACGGCGTCGATATCGAGTAGCGACGAATACTATTGCTTAAAACTCATGGTAGAGGTACGGGTATTATTTTTAGTATCGCTTTTTGCTCTTGTGTTAGTTAGTAAACAAGATAATGTTATAACTGGATTGTGTAGGACAGTGAAAACACAAGTCAGATATCAGTTTTTAGGGTTCCATAACCAAAGGTTAAAAACGGGACCCTCGCCTGTCCCGTCTGTCCCGTCTGTCTGTCACCAGGCTGTATCACATGAACCGTTATAGCTAGGTAGTTGAAATTTTCACAGATATTTCTGTTGCTGGTATAACAAGTATGTACTAAAAACAGATAAAATACTCGTGTTTTAGTGAGGCTCCCATGCAACAGACGTGATATTTTTGCCGCTTTTTTTTTACGGACGGTACATAAAGTACCGGTAGTTTTATTTACTAACAATAAATTGTATTTACTATATGTATTTATGTTAGTCTGTAAAGTATATATCTATGGGCCAAGATGCCTGAAAATAAATGATTATTATTATTATAATAAACCTTCGTGCGCGAGTCCGACTCGCACTTGACCGGTTTTTAATAACAACTTATTACGTGTTTAAAATCCAAAAAAAATATGTTTATAAACATTTCAGACTTTTTGCAAATATAAAATCAAGTCGTACGTACGATTTCCTTGCAAAGCGAGTGTGCAACCGCTAAAGGATGAATAACATTAAACATAGACGCTTGCTAAGCGTACATAAATATTAAATCGTAAAAGGTTAAGGACCTTTGGTGTTGCAAAACAGATGGCTCACTGACGTATATTTGACGATGTTTTAGGGTACCGTGGCCAAATTTAAAAAACGGGACCCTATTGCTATCACACTGCTGTCCGTCTGTCTGTCACCAGGCTGAATCTCATGAACCGTGGTAGCTAGACAGTTGAATTTTTTATAGATGATATATTTCTGTTGCCGCTATAACAACAAATACTAAAAAGTGTATAAAATAAACATTGAAGATGGGCCGCTATACAACAGACTTGTTTTTCAACAAAATTTGATTGTTGATTTGTGTCTAATGTTGTATTGTACAGAACCCTTCACGCGCGAGTGACTCGCACCTATTTAAAATGTTTTCCACGAATTACATTTTAAATAGGTAGGTAATTAAAACCATTCCCATTTTATTGCATTGTCCATTTCTTCATCAAACTTGGCTACACTGGTGGTTCCCTTCATGCTATAGACACTACCGCGCCGTGCCAAAATTCTTTGTTTAGTTATTCTATTATGTGTGATACTTGCCATGTTTGCTAAACTTGAAATACCGTAAGTAGCTATTATTAGCATTAAACCATAGAACATGTACGCATTTTATTTTTATCAAATAATTAGGTCCGTACAGTTACCGATTACTTAAGGGTATTACATCGCTCAATGACCTTCAAGAATTTACCTCTACACTAGTAGAGAAGAATTGACCTCTAAACAGGCATTGAAGGGGGTGCTGCGCGCGGGGTGTTAGTACTGATTCGAGTTTTTTCTTGATTACTTATCGATATTCAATGAAATTCGAAAAAAAATCAATACAAGTTATTCAATTTATCGTAACATATATTTTGGTATAAATTCAATGTATAAATATAGAGCCGTTTTCGAGAAAATATGGAATTAATGTTCAAAAAAGGCCTATTTACCAGATTTTTTTTCTAGAGTTAGGGTATTTTTTTGAGAAACGTAATCAATACAATTTATTAGTAATGTCCTTAAGTATCCCCTTCATTTTTTATATGGTAATCGTACATAAGGAAACTTCAATCAACCTAGGTGTTTTTTGGATTTGGGCGATGTAATCCCCTTAATAAAAAATGTCGTTACACCAGGAAGCTAGCTTCGACCATGACACACATAATATTTTCAACCACTAACCAGTATTATTATTATAATATCAATATCTAATGCCGTGTTCACATTGAACGATTTTTTGTGTTCACGAAAAGCAATTTCAAATTAGGTTTTGAATAATGCATTATTTATTTTTATGAAAGGAACTGGTTAGAACTGGTTGTAATTGGTCGTGTTGTTATGATGCAACTTTTTATGTTTGTGAATCATTATTAGCTGATCTCCATAATTACCTATCTAAATGGAACTCGTTTTAGTGTTTTGGCCATAAAAAGTAGAAGTGACCGATACGCGGAAGTTTTTAGAGTATTGGAATTTAGTTTTTAGTAACTATCTAACTCAATCAAAGTGAGTTTAGAAGAAAAAGAAGCCCTACTAGGAGCTCTTCCATTTAACGACGTAATCAGAACTGTTAAAGGGATGGAGCTTTAGATATAGCTTCATTTCCATCTCTTTCTCTACCGCACGACTGACATTTTAACACGTCATGATGGTAAGGCCCCAGGGACTTTGTAAAAAGAAGTTTCGGATATGGATATCCCATAGGGTTTGTGTTTCCTGATAGCTATAACCTGGAGGTCTTTAAGTCAAGAGTGAATAGATTTCTTCTAGGGTTTCCACAAAAATATTTCCGTCTTCATAATGATAATACTTATCATGTCTTCATAATGATAATACTTATCATGTCTTCATAATGATACCCCCGATTTCTGGTTTAAGCATTTAAGTTGAGTATTACTCAAACTCTACTTTAGCCTGTAAACCTGTCAAAATTTGGCATTTAAGTATGGTTTGAGACGTTATTAACTCAAAATACTCAATTTAGAAACCCGCCCGTAATGTCCTCTCTTCCAGTCCATCCAAAGGTTGTCTGTAAGAAATTGCCCTGTGCGATAAGACCGCCTATTGTACACTTCTTTGATAATTATGTTTGTACTTTGTTAAATTATTGTGTGCAATAAAGTATATAATAATAATAATAATAATGTGTCGGGTAATGGCTTAATAGCCAAGAGCCTCGACCAACACCTTAGGAGGCTCTCATTAGGCGGCTGGATCAAGGGCTTGATTCAGAAAGCGGTACTCCTGGACACGGCTCGTATTGTTAGGAGGTTCCTTTCTCTGGAGCCCTGACCGCCGGTAGCTTGGACCCTGTTCCCGATACCGGTGGGACACTATTTGTTATATTTTTAAATGTTTTTTTTTTATTTTTTGTAATTTAAAAAAAAAAAATATTTAAAAATGTAATTAATAAGCTTATATAATGAATAAAGGAAATAATAATAAAATGTTTTTTTTTTTTGTATTACCTTCTATAAAAAAATATTTAAAAATGTAATTTATATGTATATAGAAAGAATAAAAGGAAATAATAATAAAAGATAACTTCAGAATGATATTCTCATGTATTCATAATGATAATGTCATGTCTTCATAATGATAATGCTATTGATATATTATAAGGGAAGATACATTACGCGCTAACATTGCAATTAAAAAACCTGGACTCGAAACTCACACATCGCAAACCTTATAGTCTCTGATAGACAAGGACAGAGTTAAGAGCCAGCGCTGTCATGCGAGCGAAATAGTGTTAGCCGCCACGTGTGTGTGATCTGATCATCACGACTGATGTGAAATTGTGCCTCAGAGGTTCAATTTCAGAGGTCCACGCGCTAGAGGCCAGTCATCTGCTGTTTTGATTAAATCTAAGTGTTATACGTAGCTATAACTAAAATATTTAATTGTACACAGCTCCTGCCCTCAGCTTCACCTGTCTGATGTATTTATAAAAGTATCTTGAGTCTATCCCCAGCTTCAAGGCTATATCTATGTTAATTATCATACAGTTCGGTTTGGCCGCTAAGGTAAAAGAGTTACTTCAGCAATAAGTTGAGATTTAAGGGTCCAGGATGACGGTAACCTAAATTAATCACAATACGGGCGTCTGAATTTTATGGCGACCAAGATATTGCACGATTGATATCACTGCACCGAAAATATTCGGTCACGAACGTCACTATAAGTCAATTAGCTAATTTATATTCATGAAGCGACAGAAATCATTCTTGATCACCGTTCAAGTTGCAATTTATGTTGAATTTTGATTGAAATCACTGTGCTACTTATGCGAAGTCAAGAAAAGAAATCGTGGGATCATTTTGAGTGATGAAAATAACATTCAATTGTTTTGTCAAATGAACTGGCATCAATTTAAGTAGGAATCCGATGGATGCGAGACGCACATGACCGGTCATTGTGGGTACAATACTGGCCGGTCTACATTGTCCTGTCATTATCTAGTCATGTTGTAGAAACAATTTTTTTTTTTAAAGAGTACCTAACCATGGAGTTTTTGCCGGTTCTTCTCCATAGGAAATTACCAAATAGAACCGTGCGCGCTTTTGACATTTTATAAGCGCTCATGTAGGTATTTATTATAATGTGAAAAATAGTAGAACATGTGACTATTTTTCACATAATAATAATAATAGCAGAATATAAAGCAGTGTCTTTATGTCGCGAGCGGCATGTTACTTGAGACTCGTCAGTAACCGCATTTTAATCTTTTTTTCTTACTGGCCAGTTCGATTTTTGAATAAACTTATTTGATGCACGCACATTTTAATTCAATGTCTTTGGTTTTTGACGTTCCAAATTTAAATCTCATTATTTCCTAGAGATTGCCCATACTACATTATCTCCCTAGGGATATAATGACTTGCTTTAGGTTTTTTTTTTTTTTTTTTTGTGGTAGGTAAAAATCATCCAATGACGAATCCCGCCCTTGGGTGGGGCGGGAAACAGTGTCAGACTTTTACTGACTAAAAAACCTACCTTTCCATTCCTTGCCTTTATCCTGGGGCCTTTGGTGACAGTCTCACATAACCTTTGGCCCCAGTAGGCTTCGGCCCTGCTGGACCCCTACAGTATGCTGACAACTCCTTGAGGCGCGCGGGAACGATGCGCGCCGTAGACGACCTGAGCTCGGACCGGTCTGTTACCGGACGGACGGACAGCGAGCTACCCATTGCCCACCGTCCGCGAGCCCGCGCCTACGGTGGCCGGAAATTGGGATCGGAAACCCGGCGGCGGCGGCGGCGTGTCCGCCTTTGCCTAAGGCGGTCGGCCTCCTCCTTTACTAGCATTACTGCTTCGCAGAAGGAGGCGACCGCCTGCCACTCCTCCTCGCTCCGGAGCATGGCTTGAACCAAGCCCCGGCGCGAGAGATCGCCGCCGATCGCCCCCACGAGGACACGGCGCTGCTCTTCCCAAGCAGGGCACACCTCGACTGTGTGCTCCACCGTGTCCACCGGGCGGTCCGCACAGTGGCGACACCCGGGCGTCGTCTCCGCACGAATCTTGTACAGGTACGGACCGAACTTGCCGTGCTCGGTCAGCACCTGCGCCAAACGGAGACTTGCTTTAGGTGAGGGTTGTATGACATATAGTCGTAATAGGGCATTATCGAGCAGGTGGTGGAAAAAATAATTGTTAAGGTTTGAGTTTGATACTGGTGGGAGATCTATGTTCAGCAGTAGACTTCTTTCGGATGAAATGATGATCATAATGATGAGGCAGGTTACATACATACCTATTCAATAAGAATCTTGCGCTACCGGTACATGGTGGACATCCCACCTATACGCACAAAGCGTTTTGGGAACACTTTTATTATACGTACAGCTAAGGAGTGGAATTCCCTGCCGGAGTCTGTGTTTCCTGATGGCTACAACACGGGAATCTTTAAGTCAACAGTGATTAGGTTTCTTCTAGGTAAGCGCGATCCATCGTCGACCGTATCGTCGCTTTCCATCAGGTGAGATAGCGGTCAAGCGCGAACCTATGAAAAAAAAACTTGTTTTAAACACGTTTAATTGCTTGCTGCATGAATGCTGATAATGTTGCATTTTTAACCAACTTCAAAATGAAGGAGGTTCTATGTTCGGCTGTATATATTTTTTTATGTGTGTTTACCGATTTGTCGGTCAATTATGAAACGAATTTGAAAATTATTTTTTTGAATGAAAGGCCATGCTTCCAAGTTGGTCCCATAGAAATATTATTATGATCTGATGGTTAATCTTCGAAGATATGGATCGGAACTCCTCATAAGATCACAGCAGAACTGTCGTAACAAGTAAAATGGCTCTTTTTATACGCGTGGTCGGCGACTGACTGAAAGACGAGAGGGGGGGGGGGTAATATCGAACTCATCTGTGATCTGATGATGAAGCCGGAAGGTAGGCTTGGGCTTGGCTTATTGGAATTGTTATGCAATGTTTTAGTGATTAAATTGTATCGGTACCTTACTATAGAACTTGCACAGAATTTAAGTTTGGCTGAGGGGCACTTTTCATTTGTGATATCACAACTAAAAAGTGTAAAATAATAAATTAAAAACTTTTTACAAATTTTATTACAATTTAAACCGCGGAATTTAGGAATTTGTGAAAGTGAGCGTATAAAAATTATAATTGCCCAACAAAGTCACTAACAACTGTAATTAGAAAACTAAACTAGTTGCCTTTCAATTGTTCCGTCTGAACCCGTCAGATCATTAACGTATTTAATCACATTTAAATTAAAAGAACCTTGTAATTACCGATCAATATTCAAATACATCGTAGAATGAAGTCTTTGAATATTATACAAAAGAAAATTAAACAAATCCAAGGGCGGGAACATTATACCACCTTGAGCTTAGCATAATTTTATTACCTAGAAAAGATAATTCAAACATAGTTTACCAAACCGCTAAACGCAGCCTATATATCAAGCTATAATCTTTTGATTTAATTATACCTCATCTGCTAAGACCTGTTTTTTTTTATATATTTTAATTAATATGGCTTAGAAACATCTCATAAATAGTAAAAAAAAAAAAGTTCGGCTCACATAGCTGCGTAAATTGAACTTAGATCGTTCTCAACAATTCGATTCTTTAAAAAAAAAAATCGGACAAGTGTTAGTTAGTTATTATCTATTTTTTTATTTTAATTTTTTTATTAGCCTATACTTTCCCACTGCTGGACAAAGGCCTCCCCCAATTCCTTCCAGGTATTTTTCTCTCGGGTCACCTCGAACCAACCCTTGTGGTAGGCGTCCAGGCCGTCTCGCCACCTCTTCCCAGGTCGATCTCGATTTTTTTTTTACACAATTTATTTCTTATAGTATTTGCTGTTATAGCGGCAAAATAAATACATCATCTGTGAAAATGTCAACTGTATCACTCATGAGAGATAGCCTGGTGACCGACAGACGGACAGTGGAATCTTAGTATCTAATACGGTCTTGTTTTTACCCTTTGAGTACGGAATCCTAAAAAAATAAATGGAGCAAATAGGAAGGTTCTAAGCTACAAACACACAAAAGCGAATGTGGACATCACGTAATGTTAAACACGTGCGAACTTCCTAGCGAAAGTAGCAAATCATAAAATTAAACGATTAAGTATGCATTTATTCTAACGCCTACATACCTACTTCCCACCACCAATGAACAAGATAAATAACTATTTTTAAGGTGGGATTTCATCAAATTAATCTTCCCGCTCTGGGTGGAGCGCGAAAGATTGTCCGATTTCTACTAATTACTGCCTGAATTCCTTCAGTTGCCTTTTGCGTTCTAAGGCCACGGTTACTCTTCTGAACAATCCTACGGCCCTGACTGGCGTCTGCTCTAGCAGGCCTCATCAATTGTGCTAATAGCTCTTTGAGGCAGAAACCCCAAGCTGCGCTTCCTAACTCAAGCATCAGAAATTGAGTAAAACCAGCTAAGCTGAAGTACCACCACGGCCACGTCGCACAAATGCTCCCGGAGAAATAGGCGAAGATCGAACAGAAAAAGAAGAACTCACCGGACGATTGAGGACTTGGCCGTCGATCTGATTCTGTTCCCGGGCTAATCTGAGCCAGAGTTAACACAAGAGGGAGAGGTTTGGAAGGAACAGAAAAAATATTAGGAATGCCTCCTGTTGGAAGTTTTCATAAACTCCAAACTTAAGCTGACTTAAACCCATGTGTGTTGTAAACTTCAGTTCCTGTGGTTGTTTGAAAGAGTGAACGTGATCGCTCCTTCAAACGATCCCGCACACTAGCAGCACTAACTGCGCCAATGGTACCATTTCATTAAACCAATGCCAAATAACAGCTTGACCCGGGCATCAAATCCAGGACCTCATGCCCAGTACCTTATGCCCAGTACCTTATGCCCAGTACCTCATGCCCAGTACCTCATGCCCAGTGCCTCATGCCCAGTGCCTCATGCCCAGTACCTCATGCCCAGTACCTCATGCCCAGTAACTCATGCCCAGTACCTCATGCCCAGTAACTCAGGCCCAGTACTTAATCCCGATAGTACTTGTTACCACTAGAACAATGAGGCAGCTAATTTATGTTTTTGCGTAGGTTTAGCAGTTTGCTTTGATTAATTCCCGGCGGCTTTGTACTTGATAATATGGCTCGTATGTTGCCTTTATCGCCTTTGATATTAAAAACCAGCAATTACCTACGTAAGTATGTTTTCGAAGTTATCGCCAGCACTCATGGTAAATTAGTTCTAATATAAGCTAGGAAATCTGTTGTTATGAAACTGTCTTTTATTCTTTAATGAAAAGTATTTTGAATTGAACTTTTTGATCTCACTCAGATTGCGGATTAACGTTTCCCTTTCCTCCTGGAGAGAGTGCATCTGTATTAACGGATACACTAGCGCGTAACAAGTGTGTTACAACTTTTAAAATTACAATGCCAATCGGTCGATCGTCAAGACTTCTAGATACTAGGTGACCCAACAAACGTTCTGCCATTTAAACTATCAAAGAAAAAGCATGGGGGCAGTGGAGGGAGGGGAAAAATAGCCTATGACCTGTTATCAGACGTATCAAAAATACACAAAAAAAGAAACATAAAAATCGATCAAACCGTTTTGGAGAAGTTCAGTAACAAATACGAACGAGATTTTTATATACTATGTTACATAAAGGAGATTGGATATTACCAGTCTTCGCCGAAATTGGGCGGCATGGACTATATCCGGCCAGGACTATCGGACAAAACTAATTTACATTCGTACACTCATTGCAAACCAGCGTTAGGCAATTGTTATATATATAAACACAAGCACTCATTTTTTTGTTTATATTAATATAAACTAGTGCTTGACTTCGTTCCCAGATGGTAAGCAGTGATGCAATCATTGATGGTGAGGCGCACTTGTTTATTAAGAGCCTACACTGTAAACTTGAAGACACCTTAATTGTAATCGAACAGACCGCAGCAGGCAAATTGTCCCAGTCCTAAGAAGTACGCGGTATGAACAACGAGGCGAAAAGCTTAGTCCAGACCGTAGAGGTTTCAACAACGTAAGTGTGGATACTCGCGCGTACGTCGGGTTGTCCGATGGTAGAAATCAAAATGGCGGGAAGGTATGCATCCTGGGTGTATGTTACTGATTCGCTAACACTATTGTGCCTATATTCATTAAATCAATGTCTGGCTTTATCAATGCTAACAAGAGTGACAGTCAATGGCTGCATCTGCTAAAAATGTTGTGATAATCAAAACTAGGTCGCGATGAACGAGGTCGTTCAACGAGGCTGCTAGATAACCCTTAACCTTCATGCTTGAGAGACTCGTCAACAAAGCTGATTACGAGCCATAGACCAGGAAATGACCCACATGTTCTTTCACACAGTAGCTATCAAAACCAGAGATATTACATAGCTCCATAATCGTAACTGGAACTATCAGATATCCGAAATGAAAAAATATCCGGAACTGAGACCAATATAAAAGTTTCGGATAAAGGCGGAGTCTAAATGACAGATGTCATTCTACAGAAACTCGTCAATAAAGCTGATTACGAGCATAGACTAGGAAATAACCCACCAGTTCTTTCACACAGCTATCGTAACTAGGGATGTTCTTTCTTTCTAGATATCCGAAATAAAAAGTATCCGTAACTGTAACCGAAACCGAGGTTTTATGTTTGAATTGGTCAACCAAGCAAATGTTAATTTAGACTAGAAATAAAAGTCAAATCTTACTATATCTACTCCCCCTCCTCTCCCTTCTCCTTTTTTCTTTTTTAAATTATTTATTGTACACAAAATTAAACAGTCAATGAAAAATAAAACAAGCGATGTACTCCAAATTTTAAAATTAATTTTAAAAGATCGATTGTTGTTGTTTAGTAACTTACATGTTATTTACTAATAAATACATATGTTTATTATTTTATACAGGAAAAGTTTTTAACCAGTGCGCAAATTTTGACATAATAAACTTGAATATATTTTAATAAACACGTATTTTTTATTTTGATATGTTTCAGTAGTAAAAAATTAAGTTAACGCTTACGAGACTTGTTTACTCAGAAATTTATTTTATGGACGTCGCTTGCCAGTCCGTCGACTGGTCGCCCGATTCACGCCGCGCGTCGACCGCTCGCCTGACGCGCCAGCTGGTATCAGAAGTACTCACGCGCGCTCGCTCTATGCGACGGTACCTACTTACGCGGTGCGATTATTGACCCCAGTTTAGCGCTACAATTTTTTAAATTTAAACTGTGTAAAGTTATTTGTAAACGTAATTCCAATTTATCCTTCATACTTTCATGAGCTTAGGACCATCAAAATGCAGAAAATAAATCATAATAAGTAAGAAAGTAGGTAATACGTTTTAATCCCTTCAAAATAAAACATTTAGGTATGATAGGTATTTAGACATGGTACAATTTAGATTGAAACAATTGCATTTTGGCGTATTTAAAAAATTGTGGTGTGATTTAAAAGGCTCGACGTGGTGCTGGGTCTGGGTCATGGAGTTGTTGTACCGGCTGAAAGTGGTATGGATGGAGTCCGGCTGTATTTAGCAGCTTCCATGCTGCGCTTTGGCTAACACCAAAACGTCGTTCTGCGTCGTAGGTACTGGCTCTTGGATTGTGTTCAAAAAAATCAAATATGACGTCTTCGGCTTCGACTGCCAGTCGAGGTCTGCCAGACCCTTGTGCGTGGCTCGGTGTTCTGAACTGGCCGTGATCAAGCAGCCTTTGGTTAGCTGCTAAAATTGTCCTCTCATTAGGGACCGTGGGATTGAGGATCCCTTGGGCTCGCATACGAGGTACGCTCTCCCTTTCGTATCTTCTTCGTGCTGCTCGTAAATTTTCATTGCTTAACAAATACACTCGCACCATTTCATAACACTCGCGGTGAGTAAAATGCATAGATATCCGGAGATATGCCTTCATTGCAAAGTAATAAGAAATCCTTGCGCAACCGCTTATCTCCCACCAAAATAATTACAACATTCACAAATAGTGTATTTACGACACACACTCAAAATTTGAACACGCACACTAAGAAGAAAGCAGCTACACTAAATCAATTTCTAATAGCACACATAAATAGAATGGGCGGGGCATTCGCTTGTAAGCACGGAAACATTCAATGAACACGCATGCAATTAGAGCATCGAACCGATTGTCGATAATTGTTATCGATATTTAATTTCAGCATATTCTTGTAATATAATTACTTCGTCTAATTTTCTTTAAATAATTTCTTTTTTATATACTTATCCGAAAAGTGAGTAATGATTATAAAATAAAAGAGGAATTAGTTTTTTTATATCGTATTACCGGTTCAAAGGAACGTTCTCTGTTAAATATCATGCTGTTATTATTAAACAATATATTACTTAATCTTAACTATATGATTTTAATCTTATGTGACTACCTACATTCAGAGTTGGTTTAAACATTTAGGTAAATTTTATACACGTATTCAAACTCGCTAGCGTTAACATAAATTTCTATGGAATCAAAATAGCGTCATCTAGCAAACTCGTTTTCATTTTAAACAAATTGTAGGTAGTTGATGCTGACAGGATCGAATTCGTTATGATGAAATAACTCACACTAACTACTCAAAATAAATACATCTAACAAAAAAATACTGGTCAAGTGTGAATCCGACTCGCGCACCAAGGATTCCGTATAAATTTACCTATGTAAATGGTTCAATTCCGAAATTTCTCAAAGACTTTTCCAAATCGCAAAAAAAGATATTTTTTTCATCACAAATCTTTGCTGGAAGTGAGTCACAGTCGTACTGCATGAAAACAGAAGGAGTTGGAGAATTATATTCAAGATAAAAATGCTTGGATCAATGCTGGTCCAGCTCCACTACAACTAGGGCGTACGAAAACACCAAATACCCAGATTTAAAAAAAATAATGATTCAATAGTTTTGCATAGCGAACATAAAATATTGTAACTTTTGACCAAAAATAAATAACTGTATAAAATTATACTTGTTTATCGTGCTACTTATCATATTGTACTATAATTTTTGATCATCTCAATCTTTAGATATAATGTCAATTTAAATTCACGGGTATTGAAATAACAATACCTTAATTTCGTTCAAACAACATTCATTCAATAACTAATTTAACTCTTACTATACATGTAATACGACAATATTCATAGAAATGTAAAAAAATATATTGAACTGCGAATAATACGTATATCGATAAAATCAGCCTCACGCACTCGATTGCACCTCTCTAAATCTTGAACGGTCATTGCGGTCATTGCGTTCGGGAAGATTCGGGCTAGTTCGGTCTAGTTCGTGTCGTTCCGAACTTGAGTTCGTGAAATATTTAAAAATTGATTTAAAATATAAAACAGTGACTTAATTGTTTAATTACCGGTGGCAGGATACGCCATTTGTCTTCAGGTTGATGATATGTGACCTATTTTTGCATATAATTACTGCACAACTCGGCATTTTGGTTTTTTACGCATCAGTAGTACCCTGTACGCAATTGCAAAGCGAATGAATGAAGCGTACAGCCGTTGTTCGATTATAAGGTTCGTTTGCCCAGATCGAGGCGCCACGTGCCACGCCCCCAAGGCATATCCCTCGATATCCGTGGTAAAATGAGACATTGTCACTACGCTAGTCTAGTACGCGGCACACGCGCAGGGACGGCGAAGGGCGCGAACGTCCGACCTCCACTTCCGCAAGTGACGTACTGCATGTGCATGCGTTTTGTTTATCAAACGCCGGCGCCGCATGCCCCCGCACCGCCGTCTCGTGCGCTGGGCGTGGTCCAGCGGCCGGCGGCCTTCGCGTTTTCATTCATGCTCATTCATAGTATTACTATTAAATTATATCCATGTCTTGCTTATTTCAAATTGGGACAAAGTGGAAAAATGAGAAAAAAAAAGTCATAAACTAAAAATGGAAATGTGTTCTATTGCTTACACTGAGCCACCAAAAAAAATTTACGCAGTGGTTAAAAAATTTTCCTGTATTTCACTCTTTTAGTTTTAGTATCCATAACTGGAAAAATCCGAAATAATTTCATATCCGTGACCGTATCCGAAACTGGTACAATGCTATTCCTATTATATCCGTATTGAAATCCGAAATTTCATATCCAAAACATCGCTGTCTGTAACCAGCAAATCTCCACCAAAACTTAAACCTACGGGGTTCATATTTAAATGTGTCCTTTTGTGCTAGACTGGTAATATTAATAATTATAATTATTTATTATCAATCCATGTATTCTGTGGGTTGGGTAACTGGTTTATCAGACACGCCCACTTTATTATGCCGAGTTATGTCAATGTTAGCTTAGGTATGATTTATGAAATAAAGCGTTATCTATACCTATAAAAAATATTCTAGATAATTTGAATCCATCAATCACCATCAACCCAAGTATCGACTTTAGCGTTGTGTATTTTCCGTTGAATTTAAAGTGACTCTTTCTATTTTCTTTTCAATAATTTTAATGGTTGTGTGTCTGGCAATTTGAGTATTTTCTGCGGCCTATCCAATGTCCTGTCTTTGGTATTGTTCGTCAAATTGTTGAGCTCTTTATTAGTCCTGAGTTTAGCTGCACGAATACTGACAAATGCTTGCACTGACTAGACAGGTCCACTCAAAAGTAAAGTGTCTGACCAAAGACCATCACAGACAAATCTGCATAGTTCTCAGTGATTTGACCATTACAAATTTACTGTATGGACTTTAAAAGAGACTGTGACCCCTGAGTTTGGTTCGGTGTTTCTTCTCAGGGTAGTCAGCTAGGAAACACCGGCCTCATCTAGTTTAAACTGACGAAAAAAAAATATTGACATGTAAAAGTGTTTTTTAAAACCTATTTGCAAAATAATTATTATCATTTATGATTAAAAAAGGTCCTAAAAACAATGGCTTGCAACAGAATTATAGCTTTATAGATTTTCAAATATATTCAAATTTGGAACGATCTCGTTAGATTGGAAACCGACCCCAACTACGAGTAGTTGGTTTTTCCAAGATTAGATGTACAGTAATTGATTTAGACACACTTTAAAACAAACCAGTAGAACTTACAAGAGCCAACTATCCCCAAGAAGTATGAAGTTCCAGATTGAAGTGAACCTTATTTACTGGGTAGCACAAATTGGAACACTCGACACAGCTAACGAATAGATTAATTGTGTTTGTAATTAGAACAGCATTCCAATGTTGGCTTTATTGCACTTTCAAAGTGTTGTTGATGTCCGTTTGGTATTCTATGGCTGGACCGATCACGTTTAAGGAGGCGCTTAGGCACAGTGATAATGTTAGGACCATAATGTTTACTTTGAAAGACTGGCCCGTTTGGACAGAACACCGTCATGTCCTTGTGGATTTTTTTTTATTGATACAAACTAGTGCTTGACTGCGATCCCACCTGATGATAAGTAGTGATGTAATCGTTGATGGTGAGGCGCACTAGTTTATTACGAGTCTATTCACTCTAGCCTTGAAGACACCTAATATAATCGGACGGGAAGACCGCAACGACAAATTGTTGCAGTCCTTCAATGTACGCGGTATAAACGGCGAGGCGAAACGTTTCGTCTGGACCGTAGAGGTTTCAACAACGTCAGGGTGATCGGTAGGGCCACTTCTCGCGACAGGCCCTGGTCCAAACCATACTACGGAGCGAGAGGGAATGGGAAGTAGTTACCACCTTCTGCGAATCGAAACAGGCGGCGGAAAGTCTAGGGATGCGAAAATTCTGCTGTCGGCGAGGGCTTGCAGATGGCGCGTAATGGGTAGCCCACTGTCCTATAAGCGCCAAGCCTGAGTCGAAGGCACGCTGTGTTCCACATGCGCCTCAAATAGATGTCAGCCTGCCGGAGCTGCGGGATTCTCCGAAAGAGCCACCGTGGTCTTAAAACGCAATGGGCAAGTTAACGAAACATGGTTTTTAGTAAAGAAAGGTAGAACTACACTGCGTACACGTGTACTACACACGTCGATCTGGACGCGAGACTTGTAGAGCTACACTTGATCCACGCCACGCGACGTCGCTCTACAAATAAGGCGTGTTACACGAGTGCGTCGGTCTAATGTAGTTCTAGCTTAACTGTCTGACACACCTTCCCTCTTGTTCCTCTCAGTTTGAGAAGAGTCATTTGACGATTTCCCACAAAAAAAAAAACGTCCTAAATTGTTTTTACCCAAAATAAAGTTTAAAGATATTATTATTTCCTCTATTTTTATATATTTCTTCATTTGTCTTCAGGAACTGGATCAAACGCTCTCTTGAGAACTGTTGACGGACAACAACATGGTTGCGGTGGATGGGGCTATCTCCTAGGAGACGAAGGCGGTGGTAAGTAACTGTTTTATGATAGCCGTTCCAGTTCTGATGAAACGCCATTCAGCTGTTTGAGGGGGACATTGTTACAAACATACATACACACTCAAACATACATACCTACTAAAGATAGAACTACACTGCGCACATATGTGCCACACATGCCGATTTGGCCCGTCGCTCTCCATACATTTTATATGGAAACTAGACTTGTAGAGCTACACCTGATCCACGCCACGCGATGTCGTTCTACGTACAAATCAGACGTGTTACACGTGTACGGCGGTGTAATGTAGTTCTAACTTAACATTTGCCTTTTAATATTTGTGTGATTGAGATTACGGATTATCACCTTTGGAAATTGGAAATGACCAGTAATCTGGCACAAAGTGGAGCATACAACTGCCTATATTTCATTTCTGTTGCGCCTGAATGTTACCGAGGCAACGAAACTCTTGAAATTTGACCCAGTGTAGTGGACATCGACCTTGTTCCAATTACCTGTTCGTTACTGATTGTTTAGACGCTTCGGTCAAACTTATCCGTGAACCAAAAAAAAAACTGAACAGATTACTTCTAGGCAAGCGTGTCCGCTTACCATCAGGTGAGATAGTGGTCAAATGCGAGCCATAATAAAAAAAAACCGGGTAAGTGTGAATCGGACTCGCACGCTGAGGGTTCCGTAAAAGTAACTTATTTAAATAGTTCAATTCCCTAATCGAGTCTCGAAGGTTTTTCCGAATTGAAAAAAGTTTTTTTTTTGAGCTTACCTTACTTCGTACCAATGTGGGGGGGGAGGCGTGTATTTGTTTTAAATGCAATAATGATAAATCACAGTGTAGTCTATGTGTGTCTGACAATTCGCCACATTAGTTAATAACGTTCGAGAAACTGAGAGGTCTGAGGGTGACATTCATGTGTTGGAATCTTTGAGCCAGAAAATATACTTTATTCGTCTAAACTATTCAAAAACAGAACTTATTTCTATCACACAAGATTTAAAATCCTCTCACCTTTGTTCAGCATACTAAATCGTGCACAAAGCTGGGAAAGAGTGTTCGATGAGTTCACAACAACCATATACAAATAAGAATAATTTAAACTTAATGTTTATTACACAAGATCTGAAATCCTCTAAACATCTTTCCACAGCATACTGGATCGCCCACAAAGCAGTGAAGACAGTGTTTGACGATGTCGATGGCTTGCAACCCTCACCGCACCCAACTGATAGGGTGTGGGAAGTTATCAGGGAACATTTCAATGCTGACACCAGGGCTGATTTGCTGCCTCATGCGTATAAGCACTTCGATAAATCAATGTTTGCGGGTAAGTTGATGATGATTTTTTAGCCACAGTGAAACCAAAAAATAATAATAACTCATAAACTAAAGTTGTCAAAAAATAAAAAAGCCGTTTTGATATTTGTCATCACGACGAGAATATTAGATAAATATACGACGAAACGCCCAACGCGCCGCGTCTGCATAAACACGGCCTAAGTAGGAAGCTGAGCTTGGATCATAATTGAGTCTTAAATACCAATTTATTTTAAAACAAATTTTGAAGAATTAATGAAACTATTTTTTTATTTAGAAAGAAAAGCAAGAAAGAAAAACAGTTTATTTACGCGAATTGACGCAAACTTAAAACTAAATAACAAACATTATCGGTATCGGTATTAGGTTTCGGTGTGTAGTGTGTGCACGTATGATGGTATGTTAGTCTGTCTGTTTATGATGTAATTTTACATCTATTAATATAACGCTACTTATTAATAAACTAAAAAAAAATTGTCTACAGGAGTAACCGCAAAACTGTCACCCCTAGCCTACAAAGGCGACTCACTCTCCCGCCACATATTCTCTCTGGCCGGCGCCGCACTAGCTTCGCACGTGGCGGCGCTCGCCGTGCGGACTGACGCGCCGCGCCTGCGCGTTGTGTGCGTGGGCTCCGTGTGGAAGAGCTGGGACATACTGAAGCCGGGCGTGCTGAAGCAGTTGAGAGAAAGGAAGGTTAGTTAATGATTTTGCTAAGAAAGTAAGAAAAGAAGAAAACAACGACCTAAGCGGTTCAATTGGGTATTTTCCTGTTATTTTTCTTTTTCGTTTTTTAAATGTTATAAAAAAAAAAAACAGCGAATGACACTAAAATATTCTTTTTCTGAAAACGGCATCCAAATTAATTTATTAAATGAAGCAACAATCAGCATTTTAAAAATTGGCATTAGGAAGAACAGGGTGATGGAGATATTTCGCTATCTCTTTTGTACGCGCCTAGACGAATGGCAGTGACGTCGTATTTCAGTTCGGTTATCTTTTTCTGTTTGTTGACAGTTTCCCCTTCCATCATTTTTTGCAATGTTGCTAGCTTAATTACTACTTTTCGATTCAAATAATAAAAAAAATGGGATTCAACTATCCAACTGTAGACGCTTCACAGTATAAACGTGATTGGCTTATTTCAAAACAGGAATAAATAAAATACATGGTAATTAACATAAATGGATTTTCGTTAAATTGTCAAATATTATTTTGCAGGTAAAAAATGAGCTCGAACTAGTAAGACTCCGAGTGTCAAGCGCCATGGGGGCAGCATGGCTTGCAGCTAAACACGTGAACTACGAGCTGCCTCGCGATGATTCAGCTTTCTGCACAGTCTTCTATACTTACTACCCAGAAGAGACGGTCAATGGTAACGGGGATATGGTAAATGGTAAGGCGGTAAACGGTAAAATTAATGGTAACGGTATAGCGAATGGTAATGGCAGCATTCACACTGAGGAGTGGAGCTAATGGTAGTTTTGTTTGTAAGTGTATGATGGCTTGGTAGAAAAGGGTAGAATTTATTATTATTTATTGGCAAATGTTGACTGCCATAGAGCATGAGTTCGTGCCGTGCAGGCAGTGACCAGAGATACCGTTACTAGTAATATTGGTATTGGCACTATAAGCAGCGTATAAGTTGAACAAAATGGCGATCGACCTCCCATGCGTAGTAACAGAAACGAAGGGCTGCGTGTAACTATATCAACGACGGCCATTTTGGTTTAACTTATTTGCTGCGTACTTTATCGGCTTTCCAAGCCTCCCTTTAATTTTGAAATTATAAAAGTGCTTAAGAATGAAGCACAATTCTGCTAGTCTATGATGGTGTTGCCCTCATTATTTTCTATTTTATTTTGCCAAGCTGTAATTTTAAAGCCCACGTAGTTTTCCCAAAAATAATTTTAGAGCCAAAATTATTTGCACCTTTGTTTTTTTTTAATGCTCAGAAATTATTGTTTATTTTTTCCTTTTGGTAAACATCGTTTTAATTTTTGTGAAAATTACGCCAGTAAGCTTATTATAAGTTATTATGAATTTTAATATACCAAATGGAATGTTGACCAAGAAATTGTAATTGTAAAAAAATGTGTGGAAAGTATTATGATGGTAATTAAATAGTCAAGAAAATATAGTGGCGAGCTTTAGGATACATTATGTCTAAAGATGCGCCGAATTCGGCCGAATATTGGTTTTTTATTCGGTATTTCATGAACTCGGCAGAATTTTGAGGTATTCGTATTCGGCCGAATCATTCTGTTGAAACGCCGAATGTGTTCGGTTAAATTTTTTGGCTTTAAGACGAGTAACAACCTGTGAATTCCTAATCATCAAAAACTGAAAAAGGTTGATTATCGATGGCAATCATTTAAACGATGGTTCCATGAATTGGTTTTGCTTTCGAGTTTTTAGTATCCCGTTTTGCAATAAATGAATCCTGCGATGTTTGTTGCACAGTCGAAACTGATGATGACTCAGGAATCGGTTCACTCCGTTCGCGCGCGGTTCTTTCGAAATCTAGTGTGTAAAAACTAGTTTGCGCGGCAAAATTATGGAACGGGAAACATTCGGTTCGGTATGAACTTAACCGAATATTATTCGGTATTCGGTTATTCGGTGAAACCACTATTCGGCGCATCTCTAGGTATGTCATATGCATATCCTTGTAAAAAATAGTGTATTGATCCTAAAATAAAATATTGTGTAAATGATTATCACTAGACAGTAAATACTGATTTAATTCTTATGTTAATAAATAATAATAAAATTCAAAATCACAATCTATGACAACCGCCTATTTATAATAATATGTGATTTAAACCGCATACATCACGAAATGAACATAGACTGACAATGTATTAAAATTATTTATTAATTGACCAAAAAGTAATAATTTGATACATTTAATCCATGTCCATTAGGGCCACAGAAAAAAAAAAATTGAATTCTACTTGTTCCACGGATTATTATCTAAATGAAAACATTCAAAATCAATTAACTCATTATGAGTATTTTATATTATTCAATATTGTATTTTAACATTTGGCGAAAGATTATTATGAAATGATAAATATTGTAACCTAGAAATAAATAGAGATTGCAGAACGATCTGACAGTTGCCACAACATATTGATCTGATTGACTTTTAAATTGGCGGGAAATTTTATCTAAGGCTATGCATAATGTCTATGGTCTCTTTACAGACATTGTTTCTTTTTTATGCAGAGCCTTAGATTTTAAAATATAAATCCATGTAAATAGTTATAGTTCCTATTTTTACTTAGGAATAAAGTAAACTTTATTTGTTTATGATAGAAACAATAGATTAGTTACTGTAAAATAATGTATTATTCATTACAAACTATACATACTATAAATATATTGACCTTTTATCGATATAAATATATTTTTCATTTACGAAACCCCAGAAGTTATATAATATTTTGCACAAACAAAAGTATATTGGTCCGTTCCATCATCGGATCACTAGACGTACTTACGGCGATGCGCTCATGCGCCACCGTTACGTGGTGGACATCCCTCCTATACGTGACAACAAAGCGTTTTGGGAACACATTTATTGTGCGTACAGCTCAGGAGTGGAATTCCCCTGCTGGAGTCTGTGTTTACTAAGGGGTCTTTAAGTCAAGAGAGTGAAAAGGTTACTTCTAGGCAAGCGTGCTTTATCGTCGGCCACATCATCGCTTACCATCAGGTGAGATAGTAGTCAAACGCGAGCCTATATATAACAAAAAAAAAAACAATATATGGGTTGAAGTCCTAACATCTTTCATTTCATTTTCTTTATAACAATAAATATGTGTAATCAGAAAAAGATTATGAAAGCTAACTTTTACCTCTCTTTTATCCCGTTATGCGGGGATGGCTTTCCCAATCATGTGACACTATTTATACTCTCTCGTTCGTGTAGTTCCATTACTTTCATGTCATTTTAGACATTTATCAAGCAAACAGGCCTTTATCTTTCTCTCTCTTAAGCGCTTACTGCTGCTATAAATAAGTCCTGGGTTTAGATTCTTGAGCTAGCCAAAGTTGTTTCATCCAGAATTTCCCCATTGTAGCCAGAGTTAGGACTTGTGACCAGTTGTCCCTTAATACATGAGACTTCAACTTACCTAAGTAAATAGTACGCGGTAAATAAATTAAACTAAAATGGCCGTCGTAGCTATGGCTACGCGCACCCCCCGTCTGTTACTGGGCATTGAAGATCGATCGGTATTTTAGTTCAACTTATATGCCGCGTACCTACCTACTATAGATACACCTCTGTCGAAACTTAGACAAATTAAAACAAAAAATCTCATATGACATCTATTCTATCAGTGGTAAATGCATCGTAAAATAAAAAAGCTGAACATGCATCCAAACACGTTCCATGTATTCTCTTTTTGAAATAAAGTGATATAACATTAATAAAAAACTGGTTCCTACCGCAATCAAGTTGCAGTGTTGCCAAAATTTATTATGTATGCGACCTTGCCTTATTCTTCTAATTCACCTTTAAAGAAAAGGCTGATTTAAATGGCAGAAATAATATTTTCGTCTAATTTTTTTAGTAGCCTATAAATTCACATAAGTTGACAAACCAGTTCAGATGTTGATTTAGTTCCCGCCTTTCGTTAAATTGAGAGGTAGCAAGGCCATATAAATGGAAAAGTAAACAAACTGCCACCGCTACTGCCGCCGCCCCCGTTTCTTCCAATTGAATCCGAAACAGGAACCTGAACTAGCCTTGTTCGGTGAGGACTTACAGGAGGTGGAAGATGAGGACGCCGAGCCAAACTTCTCAAAAAGAAAACTTTTATTATCGGCTCGATTGTGGCGTGCCCAAATATTTTGATAGGTACCTAATCACTCGATTTATCAAGCTGGTTCTTTACCTAGTTGGACCAAATAATTAGAAAATTGGCTTATTAACTTCCTTGTTTTTTACTTCTTGTCTCTGTTGTTTGCCCTTGTGTTGTGGAACCTGGCGCGATGGCGTGAAGATATTGAACGAATGAAATAATTTTCATTCAATAATGATCGTGTGTATTAATAATCTGTGTGAAATAACGCGTTAAATCGTTTAGAAACCGTTATTTTAACGTTTCTAACAGTACACCGCTATCTTTGACAGATATCTTTTGACAGTTTTTAGACGTTATCACTGTGGTTCTGTCTCATAAAACTGACAATATTCTCATTGTCAACAATGAATATTTCGAGATTTTCTCGTGCATTTCAAATAAAACCCGTAATAAATACAAACGTTAGAAGTTCTAGCCGTGCAATACAAGTTTTAAATAGCAAAAACAATAGAAATGATCCTAAGAATAGTTACTTTAGTGGAATTTTGGCGGTCGCAGCCGGAGTGATAGGTTATTTTAGTTTAAAAGATAAAATAGTAGCAGCAACAGTTATAACTAATGATTTAAAGGGTAGAAGAGAGAAGTTTAACTTCATAGCTGATGTGGTGGCTGTGTCGGCTCCATCTGTGGTGTATATAGAGATAAAGGATGGTCGTCGGTTAGATCTGTTTTCTGGCCAGCCTGTGACTCTGTCGAATGGTTCTGGGTTCATAGTGAAGGAAGATGGGCTGATATTGACGAACGCTCACGTTGTGGTGAACAAGCCTAATGCTATAGTTAATGTGCGGCTGTTTGTAAGTATTGTTTTAATTAATAAAATAATGCTAATTAGTCTTTTTCTATGTGGTAGCCAAATGAAAAAAAAAGCTGCTTCAATTTCACTCACTATTAATTTAAGTATGTTGCCATAGAAGTATTTTGTTGCATCATTTACATTATTGTGTTCCATTTCACAATATTTCATAAGTTGGGATCGCAGTCAAGCACTATTTTATATCATTAAAAAAAACATTTGTGTTATTTCGCTGTATTGCTTACTTAACAATTTCAGTGCCAAGAACATACGAAAATTTATTTGTGTGCTCACAATCCTCCTTCCGAGTTATTATTAAATGTAATGGTGGTAAATTGTGGTCATGACCAGTATGCAATTAGTCAGTCGGGGGCTATGATTTGATTCAAAAGGGAAAGCTGAGGCCCTGGAATGCAACTCAAAGAAGAAACAGGTGTGGTTTTAGTCAGTAAAACCGTCACACCCGCCACCCAGAATAGAAAAAAGTCAATAGAAGATTTCTAAAAAACCCGTCTAGCGAGTGCAAAACCTTGGTATTTTTTAAATTTATCTTGTATTATACAACCCTGCTCTTGGGTCCTTGGCACCGAAACTGTTAATATGTACTAAAACCTAAAACTAATTTAAAACTTAGACCTCTAATAGATAAAAGCTAACTGTTTATATAATTCCACTATGATGCAGCTATGGACACAATAATGGCCAGGCTTACAAGTTGCTGCCAATAGAATTTTTGCCTGGCCGCATGGACATTTGACAAATTAACTGATGACAATCTCACAATATTAAAACAAATTGTTAACACTAAAAATATCACATTATGTGTTGGAATTCTGCAATGAATAAACTGAAAAACCAATTTGATTTATTCCTTGCTCAAGCTACTGAAAATTGCTACTTAATTAGTGTGAGACATAGGATTTATGTTTATTTTCTACTTTCACATGGATTCATCCAAACAGCTTGTTTTGTACTTTCTTTTGCCTTGACCCTTTGAATACCGTAATTAGAGACACAATAGAAAGACAATAGGTGTGCGGACAGCGGTGTCCGCTTGGGGCTTGACAGTTCAAAACGAAAAATGGCATTTTCGCATGTACACCTGTTTGTTATGAAGCCTTCGATATATGGATGAATCCATGCAGGCAGTAGCTGGTAGTCATTTGTACAAACAAAAACTAACTCATTGGTTTTATTTGATTGAATTTTCAGGATGGTTCCATCCACACGGGCTTTGTTGAAGATGTGGACCTCAAATCAGACTTGGCCACTCTCCGGATCCCAGTAAAAGGATTGCCTGTCATGAGACTAGGTAGTTCTTCTGACATACAGCCTGGCGAGTGGGTTTGTAATCTATTTATTCACTAAAACACCGTTGAAGCAAAAACATCTTGTCTACTTAGCTCCTTACTCTTCTTCTTCTTCTTCCTGCCCTTGTCCCATATTACTTGGGGTCGGCGCAACACGTTTTTTTCTTCCACTCTATCCTGTCTCTGTCCTGTGTGTCCCGTACTTAGCTCTTTACTAAACCTCTCTAATTAGTGTATATCTATCCTGACTGTAGGACAAATGAACCAGAAGCTTGATTTTTTCACAGCTTCAAGTGATTACAGACCTGAGTATATGGTTTTAATTTCAACTCAATACCTTTACGCGTTCTTGAGATAAAGTGTCTACACAGACAGATGCAAGAACAAAGTGATCCTTTAAGGGTTCCCTTTTTTTCCTTTTGAAGTACGGAACCCTAAAATCAACCGCATAGTTTCACCTGTGTTCCTTCAGTTGCCGTCGAACATTCCTGCGGCCCAAATAAAATGCTTTAAGGGGATTACATCGCCCAAATCCAAAAAAACACCTAGGTTGATTGAAGTTTATAGATTATTCCTTATTTACGATTATCATATAAAAAATGAAGGGGATACTTAAGGACATTACTAATAAATTGTATTGATTACGTTTCTCAAAAAAAATACCCTTACTCTAGAAAAAAAAATCTGGTAAATAGGCCTTTTATGAACTTTAATTCCATATTTTCTCGAAAACGGCTCTATATTTATTTATATTAAAATATAAGTTACGATACATTGAATTTATATTAAAATATAAGTTACGATAAATTTAATAACTTGTATTGAGTTTTTTTCTAATTTCATTGAATATTGATAAGTAATCAAGAAAAAATCGAATCAGTACTAACACCCCGCGCGTAGCACCCCCTGCAATGCCTGTGTAGAGGTCAATTCTTCTCTACTAGGGTAGAGGTAAATTCTTCAAGGTCATTGAGCAATGTAATACCCTTAAGTACACATTTCCTCAACTACGGGGCACAATTTCTTGTACTTAATAAAATGACAATTAATTTTAAATAGGTATTTTATTACAGGTGGTAGCAATGGGCAGTCCTCTAGCTCTAAGTAACACTGTGACAGCCGGGGTTGTCAGCTCTACCCAAAGAGCTAGCGAAGAACTTGGTTTAAGAGGTAAATTTTTAAACATTTTTAGTTTGTTTATTTTTTAGGCCAAACTATCATTATTCCACTCCCACTACATCGTCGTTTTCCTTGTCGCTAGTTATTTGGGGTCGGAGCAACATATTTTTTTCTTCCATTTCGTCCTGTTGCCCATCATGCCATCTATCCAACTTCCTTTTTTTCCTATGTCATCACAGAAATCTATCCACATTTTCATTGAACCCCCTCTACCTTTCCATCCATCCACATGTACTCATAGAACAAGTGGATAGATCCATCCTTTTCACATGACCATCCTAAGATAAATAGTTCCCCTTCAATTTTACTGTCACAGGCGCCACTTACAAACTTTCTATAAGCATGTACCTACTCATTCTTCAATTTATCCTTTCTCATCACACCACACTTGTTGAGATGGATTGTCAACATTTTTTCAATATACATAAAAATATGGCATTTATATATTAAAAGTGTAAATTAGATAATGTTTTTGTGGTGCTGATGCCTTTATTATATAGGGTGACTGGTAATTAGTGAACGATACTTAAACACGTGATTGTAGTCATGACTAATTACCAGTCACCCTATATTAATAGCCCTCTTAGGGGTGGAGTTTCGTAAAATCCGTTCTTAGCAGACGTCTACATCCTATAAGACACCTATGTGCCAAATTTTAAGGTCGGTGTTGTAGTTTCTGAGATTTCATGATTTTATTCCTTAGCACGCAAATACGACCTCAGGACGGACATTTCATCAGTTTTACGGAATATTATATTGTTTTCAACCTAAGATTAGAAATGCCCCGCTGGCGCTGTTATGTTGAATTAGCGAGAACACAAACGACCTTGCCCGCTGTGACTGATTTTTATTGCCTTTTCTACGAGTGATTATGATGTTTATTCAATTATTATGTATTCTCAGCGATTTCCGAAGGATATATCGTTCATTTGCGAAAAGGAGTGTACACCGTTAAATTTTGGTCGTTTTAATCCCGCGGAGGGTCGATTCGGTACATGAAATAGTATCGATTTATAAAGAAAAAAATAAAAATTAAGTACTTTCTTTTTAAACTCTAATTCGAGTTTAAAAAAAAGTATTTTATTTTTTATTTACGCATGCACGAAATTAATTTCTTTACGCATGCACGAAATTAATTTCTTTAAGTAACCGTCAGCTGAGCGAGGCCAATGTACTGTAGGTAGTTAGTACGCAACAACCGACAACTACCTACAAGGTCATTGACTCGTTTACTTAAAGAAAGTAATTTCGTATATGCGTACATTATTTCGACTTTTTGAAAAAAAGTACTTTATTTTTTGATTTTTTCTTTACAAATCGATAGTATTTCATGTACCCAATCGACCCTCCGCGGGATTAAAACGACTAAAATTTAAAGGTGTATATATTGGAATACATAATTGGTATTTATGGTAGTATGGAAATTTATTTTTATATATTTAACTTATTTATTTAGGTTTATACTGTACACTGGATGCCCCTTGAAAAGGGATCTCTCTCTGTGACTCAAAGGTTTGCTGGTAGAAAACTCATTGTTGAGTTAAGCTAAGTTAAGCTCGACTTTGTGCGTGAATTATAAAATCACTGCATACTAGGTATATTAAGTTTTTTTTTGTGTAAAAAAATAAGATTTATGACATGAAATATTACAAAATACAATGTTACTGCAATGGATTGATAAATAATAGTAATGAATTAATTGATAAGTACTTAAGTCACTTTTCTCAATCTCATTTACCACTTTTTTCAATCTAATCTACCACTTTTCTCAATCTCATCTACCACTTTTCTCAATCTCATCTACCACTTTTTTCAATCTCGTCCACCACTTTTCTCAAATTTCAGGCAAGGACATGGTGTACATACAGACAGACGCGCCCATCACGTTCGGCAACAGTGGTGGACCTCTAGTCAACTTAGATGGAGAAGCGATAGGAATCAACAGTATGAAAGTAACATCCGGTATCTCGTTTGCTATACCCATCGACTATGTTAAGGAGTTTCTGGCTAAGAGTAAGTTTATAATGACATTTGGTTATTAAATGTGTGTTGTCTTTTAAATATGTTGCATTAAGAGGACTATAGGATCTAAAGGGCGGTCACTCTCGGACTGTATAAAAAAAAAGAGATGCGCAAAGACAATGCTTGGAATATGAAGCATTTTAGCGATTTCCTAAAAATCTACAAATTTTTATCATAAAATTAAAACACTATAACGATGGAATGTTGCTTGTAGAATAATTTGACAAACAAACAGAATGATTGCATGAATATTTAACTCGTAAAAAAAAGGCCCGTTTTGACATTTGAGAAGGACCATAGAATGTAATTTGGGACGAAACTGAATGAAACAATTAAATAATAAATTAATTACATTAAGTGTTACCTTATTTAATATTAGTGGTAATACATACCTTATTTATTTAATAACCTTATTATTTTTTAATTAGGTTAGAGTAAACAGGCTCCAAGTAGTGCACCTCACCATTGTATGCACCATATACTAAGAAATAAATGAATTATCAATGATTGCATCACTGCTTATCATTGGGTGGGATTGCAGTCAAGCACTAGCTTATGTCAATTTTTAAAAAAAGTACATAAATGTCAAAACGGGCCTTTTATTTTTTGATAACTTTAGTCCGGTTTTTAATCTATAAAAGTAATTTTTAGAGGTATATTCGAGATTTTTCTATTGTACTGAATTACCAGTATTATTTTTCAAAACACTATCTGGCATTTATCCTGAAGAAAAACATATATTTCTGATTCTGTTTACTGCAGTGAATCATTTTTGCGCGTTATAAAACTTTTGATTATTTCTTGTAGTCCTCTTAAGATAGTTCAATGAGCCCTATGCTAACGGCCCCAATTCACCACCCACAAGTGTTTTATTTTGTGTAATTAATTTTTCATCACTATTGCTCTCTAAGGATGTTTTTAATATCATCCTGATTTCATCACATATGCGGATTTGCTCCGCATGCGTATGTCCTTTTTATACAAGTATTTATTGTAATGCGGGGAATACGTACGCGGGACACGCGCGGGGCGTGATGAAATCCGCATGAAAAGAAAAACACCCTATGCCTAAACGGTAACGGAAAATATCGTGAGGAAATCGGCATGTCCTAGAACCAAATATTCGAAGACGCGGTGGATTACGGCCCATTCCCTCTTTTAAAAAGGAGGAATATTATAAGGCTGATTTATGCTTATGCTTTAAGTTAATTCCATTGTTAGTTGTTTTGTTTTGATAATATGTTGTTGATCACCGATGTTCAGGTAGATTTTTGTTGTTTTATGGTTTCAATATTTGTTTGCTTGTAATTTTATGTTGTGTTCTTTTATTTGTTTGTATAAGAATGTGCTTAGAAAAATAAGACTGACAAAAATGCATATTGTATGCATTTTTTTCAGTCTTACATTTCTCAAATCTCATTTCCAAATAACAATACGATCGATTGCCATGTTGTGACGTCATGTCATAGTGTCCAATCGAAGCAGAAAATCCAGTTTTTCTATTTTACTCATCTCTGTATTCTTTAATTTTGCATACCTTATCTATCTATACAACCTTATTTTTAGTAAATGCAATACCAGAAATACGGGTCTAATATTTTTATGCAAAGAATCTATGTTCAAAAGTTCATAACTGTATCATGAAAAATTAAAAAGTAATAAGTTTGTTATGTTATCTGGCTTTCCACACAAACACATGGTCACCGAGCCATCCAGGCCACTGAGGGCTTGTTTTGTTCTCGCACCCTGTTTTGCCCTAGCTCCAGTACCTCTACCATGAGTTTTAAGCAATAGTATTCGTCGCTCGCGTCGATATCGACGCCGTAAATATTTTGTATGGCAAATTTTTCAGCGCCTCTAGCGGTCACTTGCAGAACAAAAATTTGCCATACAAAATATTTACGGCGTCGATATCGAGTAGCGACGAATACTATTGCTTAAAACTCATGGTAGAGGTACTGATGTCCGCTATGACCTGCCGTGACCTGTATTGTACTTAATGTCGGTGGTGTCCAGCTTGTGACCTTTTTTAAATACTTTTGGCAAAAAATATAACATGGTGTTAAAATGATTGGAATTGATTCAGTTACTGATTTTGAACAAACTATATTCAGGTTTCGCATATACTAAAAATAATGTTGTATAAGCAGATTTAATTGATAAAACATTGATAACATAATTAACAAAAATTTTATCTATTAATTCTGTAAGCGATAATAATGCGTGTGTACAATTTTTTTTTTGTTCGAATCAATATTTAATTATTAACTATGTTTAAACCTAAATGTTGTAAACTGAAATGACCATACAGTACAACAAATTTAAATATCTGACATAATGTTGTTAAGGTTGTTGTAGTCAAAGAAATATAAACCTTAGTGCCATGACCAAAAGCCTATTTATCCATGTCTACACTAGTTTAAATGAAAAAAAAAGCTTGTGACCGTTCAATCTTGTTGTACTGTATTTGCCTTTAGATTGGCTAATGTGAACATCCTAAGTTTGTAATGAATTTTGCGAGATTATTGTACGTCCCATGTAATATACCCATACATTTTCGAGAAGAATGAATCTAGCACGTTTTAATACAAGCTTATGGTGTTTGCAATAACTCGGCAACATGACATGCTGTTTTTGTATGCACTAAGAAAAAATACTGTATATTTTATACCCCATCATGTTTTTTTACTCAATATTAATACAAAATGGTAATTTAGAACGCTCCTTAGGGACAACGAAGGCCCCGCAAGTGTCGCGGCGGTACCTCGGCATCACCATGCTGTCCCTTACGCCGAATATACTCATGGAACTGCGGATGAGGAATCCTGAGGTACGTTATTAATCTATATGTATGTATATAATCTATACACGGCTAAATTTTGATCATTTTAATCCCGTGGAGGGTCGATCCGGTACATGAAACACTATGTGCTCGATTACGGACAAGCGGCGCGTTGCGCGGCGCGTCGGGCGTTCTGTCGTACATTGCCATATGTTTTCGTTTGCGCGAGCGATGACGCAGCCCGCTGCTGCAATGTACGACGAAACGCCCAACGCGCTGCGCAGCTCGCCGCGTCTCCGTAAACACGGCCTATCGATTTGTAAAGATAAAATTAAAGAATAAAGTACTTTTTTTCTAAAATTCGTATTAATATACGTATGTACGAAATTAAATTCTTTAAGTTAACGTCAGCTGATTGAGTGCAATGACCTGTAGGTAGTTAGTACGTAATGACCAACAACTAACTACAGGTCATTGGACTCGTTCAGCTTAGCTTAAACGATCAAAATTTAGCCGGGTATAAAAGGAGAATTTGACTGACTGACATACCAACGCACAGCCAAAACTACTGGGACTAGGAGCTTACTCAAAGCTTCCTTTTATGACGTAGGCGAGGACTAAGAGGATTTCTCTAAATTCCCCCTAAGGGGATGAAACAGGGGTCTAAAGTTTGTATGGAGAAACCTACTTTCACGTGGCTGAAGTCGTTGGCAGAAGCTAGTTGTATTATATTGTATTCGTGTTAAGAAAATAGTGACACATCATTGTCATTCACCTTAGCCACGCCCCTTAACCAATTAGTCCATAGTAACATAAAAATCTGCGTCTTTTCTCATTTTTACGTCGAATATATCCTACAAATACTCGCGTTTATTCCGCCAGGGTCACACATCCACGATTAAATACTCTTCAGCTCTTCTGTCAGAGGATTGAAGAGCTAAACAAGATAGAGTATCCAGTCGCAAACACACGACGCTGGCAAATAGAACACGGAAACATTCGTCGGATCAATCGACGCAAGCGGGTTAAATCGCTTGCGTTAGATGATTACCTTGCCTGTTCTTAAAAATGAAAGTAAAAATTCTGACGATTATGATTAAATTTTAGAATAGTTTCTATAAATTTTATAATGATACTAGCTTTTGTCCGCGGCTTCGCTCCCGTCAACTAACTACTCTACCCTACCAATAAATGAGCAGGTTTTTGATTTTTTTTTTAATTTAACGGGATAAAAATTATGTCCTATGTCCTTCTCCTGGTTCTAAGGTACCTTCCCACCCTTTTCACCCAAGAAAGTTATAAAAAGTTTAACTAACTCGACTTTCTTTTATGTATATATATATACTTATAGATTTGAAAATGCTGAGTGATAAAAAATGCTTTAATATTAATGGTTAAATTTTTACTACAATATGAATATCGCGGTTCTACTTCTCAGTTCCACGGATAAGTCACTGTGGCACCATATTCATAAAAATAAATAATAATGAATAATAATAATTTATTCAATAGTAGTTTGTACAAGGCATACAGAGTAGTCTTAAACACTAACCGCCTTATTCCAAAACGCGATCTAAAATAGTTCCGGGACTATTACTAGGTTTAAAACCGATTAAACGCTATCTAAATGTAGTTTTCGGGATTATTACTAAATTTAATACCAATTAAAAATGATCTATAAATGTACTTCCGGGACTATTATTAGGTTTAATGCCAATTAAAACTAGTAATAGTCCCGGAACTAGTTTTAGTTCGCGTTTTGAAAAAAGGCGGTAAGTAGAGAAAAACAGTACACTCAGCATAAAGTTGGTCATAGGACTCCCCATCCTAAACTAGGCAGAAATTCTGTCTGTATCTTAGGAAAGACTATCCAATTATTGGGGGTCGTATTACAGTTGCAAAAGTCATATATGTGCGATAGAGATATGAAAATGATATCACAATAAATGAAAAGCAAATTTTTTTTTTTCTTAAATTTTCAGATGCCGACTGATATCGAGCATGGAATTCTTGTTTGGAAAGTAATCATTGGATCACCAGCTTATAAGTGAGTTATTTTTTTTTACTAATCCAGTAGGGTAGGTCTAACTTTGAGAACGAGTTCAACTGTCGAATCCGACTCGGCTGGGCAGCGATCGGGAAGCGGCGCGGTATCTTCTCGTCCAATATACCACAGTGGGTCAAGACGAAAGTCTATGACCAGTGTGTGTTGCCAGTGATGAAATATGACACTGAAACATGGTCGCTTACAATGGGTTTCATCAGAAGGCTAACAGTCACCCAAAGGGCAATGGAAAAGGCTATGCTCGAAGTTTCCTTGCGTGATCGCATCAGGAATAAGGATATCCGCAAGAGAACCAAGGTCGCCGACATAGCCCGAAGAATCACTAAACTAAAGTGGCAGTGGGCAGGGTACATTGCTCATAGAACGGTTGATGGGGCCGAAAGGTTCTAGAGTGGCGACCGCGCACCGGAAAACGCAGTGTTGGAAGACCTCCCACAAGGTGGACCGATGACCTGTGGTGCTATTCTTTAAGAAAACGTAGCGCTGCCGCAACCACGAACACCCAAATATCATACACTGAATTGTCAACCTAATGTACCCACACATTGGATTGTAAATTCAATGTAACCTAATTGCATGTTCGTCGTTGCGGCAGCGCTGTTTTTTCTTAGAGAATAGCACCACTGGTGAGAGTCGCGGGAATGCAGTGGATGCGGGATGCACAGGACCGTTCCTTGTGGCTACATTTGGGGGAGGCCTATGTCCAGCAGTGGACGTCCATCGGCTGAAATGATGAATGATGTTTTTTTTTTACCTTTTAAACCGTCTGCATCGTGGGGTATATCTTACACTCTCGCGTATATTCCGTCAGGGTCGCACATCCCCGCTCAAATATTCTATTTCGTCCCCTCTTCTGTCACCTGGAATTGAAGGGCTAAACGAAATGGAGTAACCAGTCGCAAACTCGAAATTTGCAAATAGAAAACGAAAATACTCGTTGGACCATTCCAAATACGAATTTAACTTGGGTAACGAATATAGGGTGACTGGTAATTAGTGAACGATACTTAAACACCAAAAAAATCGGCCAAGTCCAGTACATTTTGACCAGTTAGGCGAACACAAACGTACTGGACCAGCAGATTTTTTTTTCGTAATTTCAGATTTGGTCCCATAGTAAAAGTTGTATGTTATTATGACTACAATCACGTGTTTAAGTGTCGTTCACTAATTATCAGTCACCCTATATACAGCTAACATCTTGCACATAATAACCTTGAACATAAAATTTCGACGGGTCGAAGTTTGTGGTTCTCCGATAAATTACAGTGACAACTAATAATAATAATGGCAAATCTTGTTTCCAGTGTTTAACCTGTTGAATACCGTAATTAGAGACACAATAGAAAGACAATAGTTGTGCGGACGCCGGCGTCCTCTCGAGGAATAATGAATTAATCCAAACAATATCTGCTATACTCGTTTGGGGAAATATTTAAAGTTTAGGTTAGTTGTTTCTTCTATGAGCTCAACACTACATTCTTTCTGATTTGAATTAATTTCGTTTCCAGCGGCGGCCTACAGCCCGGCGACATAGTAGTATCTATAAACTCGAAGCCAGTTCGTACTGCTACCGACATCTATACGATATTAGAGAACACTACCGGAAAATTGCTCGTCGAAATCGTCAGAGGGCGCCAGCGGCTTACACTCACAATTACACCAGAGATGCACTGACAAATACCGTATCCAGATCCCAAGACAATAAGAGTCCCATCTCTGTCAAAAAACAAAAAAAAACGACGGTTTGAAGTGTATTATGCATAAGTGACATTTTTTTTAAAATATGGCATATTTACATAATACAACATAAGTTTTAGTATATGCGATACACGAAACACATGTCTAGTATTTTAATGTACAGATTCTATGTAAATAATTTCAAAACTATCATGGATAATTACAAAATTATAATCTTGTTATTTTACCTGGTTATCTGTACAAATATATGGTCACCACGCGGCGCTCTCGAGCCGTCTTATGCTCATTGATAACAACTTGCCTGGTGCAGTCTTCCCGTTCTATTATAATTTGAGTGTTTTCAAGGCTTGAGTGAATAGGCTTAAAATAATTCGCCTCACCATCACCGATTGCATCTGCCTACCATCGGGTGGGATCGCAGTTATTGGTGTGCCCGAATTTAATCGCCACGTGCCACTGTTAGCACACATGCCATTCCTGCTTTATGACCTGCCGTGAACTGTGTTGTACGCGTACATGATGTGGATAGGTACATAATGTCACTCGGTGTCCAAGATTTCGGAAATATTTTTGGGATAAAATTATAAACTAGTGTAAATACTATTGTAAGCTATTCAGTTACTGATTCTGAACAAACTATAATTCCGGTTTCGCATATACTAAAAAGAATGTTGTATAAAAACATATTTTTTTGCCGTGGGGTTGTTTTCTATGCTTTAATAGCACAAAAGGAGTATGTGAGGGTTGCAGGCGTTGTAATGTTCCTCCATACGTCCGTAGGAAAATACATGTATTTATGTAAAAACTACTATAGATATTTTGTACAGGACTATCACTTAGCAATGCTGTATTAAAAACAAAAAAAAAATACTGTAAACATATTTTCTGGCATATTTAATCGAAATTTACTTTGAGTATTTTTTATTATACCAGCATTAATTAAACAATTTTTTGAGTAACTTGTTTCTAACACTTACACTGAGAGAAAAATATTTTATTGGTATAATTTGGCATAAATTGGCCTTGAATAATTGTACGTCTTTAGTCGAAACTTGTTAGGTTAAGACGGTGTTGTAATTGATGTGTATTGTAGAAATTAAGGTGAAAACTATTTGCTCGAGAGTGGGCAAGTTCTCACTAGATGCCGCTGGGAACGGGGTAGGTTTTTTAGTCAGTAAGAATGACACTATCTCCTGCTCCTCCCAAGGGCGGGAGTTGTCATTGGATGATTTTTACCCATCGAAAAAAAAAACCCACGGGCAAGTTTTTTTTTTTGTTTTTAAAGTGGACTTCAATTTTTGCAAATACATCAAAAAGCATTATTAAGTCAATTAACAATGTTCCTATACGTTAAAAACAAAATAAACTAAAAAAATTGAGTTCAACGCCATCTAGCGATAATAGCCGCGCTCAAGCCTGTAGCCTTCACTTTAATAATTTAGATCTTGCCTGTATTAAGAATTTTTATCCTGTATAATAATCAAAACTAAAAATAATGTATCAAAAAAAACTAAATGTTTATTATACTCTTATGTTGACAATTTATGTTTTCTTTGAAAAATGTTAATTTCTATTTTATTATCGAAGGATATTTGATTTTTTATAGATTTATGTAATATTTTATACATACAGTTGTTGATAAGAATGTTTGTATTATATAGACAGTGATTAGATAATTATGTTTGAAATGTTTGGTTTTATTTTTCAAACCTTTATGACTTACTGATATTGCTAGATTTGAGTAGCCTTGAATTTCAGTTTCTCGAACGAAAATCGTAAAGTGTTCTAAAAATATATGAAAATAGCATACTGCTGTACAATATTTTATAATAAGCAACAAATAACACCAAACAAAAATCTTTTTCTGAAAATAACATCAAAATTGGTTATTAGGGCTGAAACTGTATTAAGCAGACGCCCGCGATAGGCACCCGTCGCGTGACAAAGCGCGTGTGTCGTGTGCGACGGTCCCCGTCGCGGAAGCCCGATTATTGCGTGCGCAGTGTCGCTAGTTCAACTTTAACGGTGTGCATGTAGTCGTGTCGATGGAGAACTTAATATATTATTACGTTGCCAAAAGGGCGGGGCCCGGCTCCCTGCAACGGCGCATGGCACCGCGCAGGCATCCATTTTACGCAATGAAGCGGCAATTATCATTGCAAATATTGGTATGAAAAAGAGTCGGTGCGCGGGGCGTTGTAACATCTCAATTGTGATGACGTCAAATTTCAATTTGTGTATCCTTGTTCTGTAACTGAACAGTTTCTCCTTGCACCAGATTTGAAGTGTTTCTAACTTAATTTATTTAGAACCGATTTAAAAAAATCCAAACGATTTTGTATAAAGTAAATTTTTAGGGTTCCGTACAACGGGGTGAATCTGAATAGAAACTCAGGGGTGAATTGAAACAGAACTTTGGTTTCGTTTTTTACTTTGATGCCATATTATCGGCTTCTAACAAAGCATCGAATAACAAATTGATATAGTCAAATGCAGAAAAAAATATTCATAATCGTAAAAATATCCTTTAAAGTTTTGTTTCTATTCACCCCATTTTACCCGGTACCTCAAAAGGAAAACATGGAACCCTTATAGGATGACTTTGTCTTGCATCCGGTGGAAACTACTGGATTGATCGGCATTAGGTATACGATACCTGGGGATTATTTTATTTTTCAGGGAACTAAAAAAAAATTGGTCTCTACGTGCAAAATTGTGGTTCAATTTCGTCTACTGAGCAAGCCCTTAAAATTTTCGGAGACCAGTTCCTTACACCCTGTATACCCTATGTAGCTCCATCTCTTTAAGTCTTTTTATTGGTGGGTAAAATCATCCAATGACATCTCCCGCCCCGTGGCGAAGCGGGAGATAGTGTCAGACTTTTACTGATTAAAAACCTACCCTGTTCCTTCGTTGCCTTTCATACCACGGCTGAGCCTTCGTATCAGAAACAGTCCCTTGGCCCCGGTAGGCTTCGACCCTGCTGGGTCCCTACAGTTTGCTGACAACTCCTTGAGGCACGCGGGAACACTACGCGCCGTTGACCTGGGCTTGGTCCAGACGGTTACCGGACGGTCGGACAGCGAGCTCTACCCATTGCGTGAACGAGGTAGGATTTTCGCCAAATAATTATGTAAGTAAGTACATTTATTTGGATGTACCTACTACGAGTATATTACAAATATTTGACCGTGTGTATTCAATAAGTGCACAATTGCACATTCTTTACGTCGTATATATAAAAGAGAATTACAAATAAAAATGTAACGAATGGTTGCATATTCAATTTTCTTGTAATTGAATTTCAAACAATTTCTTTGAAAAATGATTGAGTGAAGTCGTATAACTGTCTACCGATATGGATTTAGTTTGTATTTTACTTTTGGTGAGTAAAAATGCATAAAATAGAATATACTCGTAAAACAATAAGTAATTTAATATCATTTGGTACCTATTATCATATTAAACGTATTAAAAATATTAGGACCTAAACTGAACACTTGCCTGACATTTTAACACAGTAAAAAAATACTAAAAAATAGTTAACATAACATTCGTGCAAGCGAGAAAGAGATGGAGTTATTATAGCTTATATATAGCTCCATCTCTTTAACAGTTTGAACAAAAAATCTATTTTCACAGGCATCTTGGCTCATAGATACATACCTTACAGACTAACATAATATACACCGTTCAATTCGTGATCAGATCTTAAGAAAAAATGCCGCCTTTACAGCGATAATAATAAATTTAGGTATTAGTTCCCACAAAGCCAGTAAGCCATACAGTACAAGCATTCTGCCAAAATCACAATACATTTCAGTGAATTTGCGAAAGGAAAAATCGTATAATACACACCTGTAAACAACAATGTGCTTGCAATATGTCTCGCTCATGTCCAATTTTTTTTTTTTTTCAGATACCACTTACAACTGCTACAAGACGTTTAGATGGACCTAGTTATCGATCTAGTAAGTTATCATAAGGTTCCTGATTAGATTTTACAAAAATATCTACTTAATCGATCAACCATATTAACGTTCTACCTGCCTGGTACGGCCACGACAGCAAAACCATTATAACATGCCTTCGTAATCTATTTCAACTCCGTGCTAGGGCAGTTCAAGATCAAATAGTTACGTGCCACTGACGTAGACAAGTAGTCGATTACATTGTGAATAAAACGGGATTTCTACTCAAAAAAGTAACACCGTAGGGGCGGGCTTGCGGACGGCGGGCAATGGGTAGCTCGCTGTCCGTCCGTACGGTAACAGACCGGTCCGAGCTCGTCTACGGCGCGCACTGTTCCCGCGCGCCTCAAGGAGTTGTCAGCAAACTGTAGGGGCCCAGCAGGGCCGAAGCCTACTGGGGCCAAGGGTTAAGTGAAATGTACCTCGGGGCCCTGGATCGAAGGCAATGATTGGAACAGGGTAGGTTTTTAGTCAGTAAGAGTCTGACACTATTTCACGCTCCACCCAAGGGCGGGATTTGTCATTGTATGATTTTACCTACCATAAAAAAAAAACTCAAGAAAGTAAGCCACAGAAAGTTAACTACGGTTAATCTACAAACATTCACATGTACATATCTTCTCTTTGAAAATGTTGGTGGGACTGCCCGTTGTGATCTCGATCTATTGCCACGCTCACTGAGTCACTGATACGTGACTGATATACAAATGAATCATGCAGCTATCATGCGTAACTTCTCCACACATCGTCGTCTTAAAGTCAATGTTAGGATTGTACATAAATATGAATGTGCTCTTCTTTTCGAAACGATGGCAAACACGTTAAACGGTTCGAGCCTAGTAGGTGGCTAAGCTAACTGCAGCATCGATGGCGCACATTAAATCCTCTAAGGTCCCTTTGAGGATTTAATGAGATGTGAATATCTGAATCGAATTGGTAGTAGCCTGACTGATGTGTAGGGTCGCAGTTTTGTGACTTCCACTAAATAAAACACTGCTCGAAGAATATCTGGTCAATGATGTCGAAAAGTTCAGGAGTGTCGTAACAGAAAAACAGCATTAGAAGGATCCCATAATGGTTACTGACGATCTGGTTAAGACCGCGGGAATCCGTTGGATGCGAAACGCATAGGACCTGACCACGGGGAAGGCCTAGAGCTAGCTGGAAACGTCCTCCGGCTGAAATTATGATGATGATATTTTTAGACATGTCTGACTGGAAAGTGACGTGACTGATGTAGTATGTAGTGTATGGATGGACCATAAATGTAGTACCTATATCAATTTTAACTTGTATACTTTTCAATTAGATGTCATGGAAGGTGACAAGCCAATACTTCGTTTGGGCCCTGAAAGAGATGACGCAGAAACTGATAATAATTCAGGTCAGTAAAAAAGTGGTGCACCGACAGCAATGTAAGTAGGGACAAGGATAAGAAGGTGATGTATACATAATATTTTCTTTCTCCCCCTGAGGCCGTGGGTCCAAAGTTTGTATAGAGAAACTTTTCGCGTGCGTGAACTGGTAAAAGCTGGTCTTAAATAAAAGATTCTATAAATAAAGTGCGTGCGTGTGCACTACATGAGCACACACTACATGAGCGCTAGCTAGCTGTTGCCACAGGCATGAAGGATGTATGTAGAGGCTACGTAACTCATTAGATATCAACAGCCACGTTGTGATTCGTGCAGCACATGCTGCTGTTAAAATAAGCTTCTCCTTTCTGCTAGATGAAGACAGACAGCCAAGTCCAGCAACTGAAAGGAAATCTCCCGAATCGACGAAAGACTTGAATCAAATCGTTAATTGGTTGGTCGACCACTTTAGCTATGATCTGGTTGCAATTATGGGTCGTAAGAGTAATGACGGTACGTTTGTGCAATTTTTACAATACATGTGTCAACCTGCCTTGTGCAAGAGAAGCGAAGAAGAAGAGTACCTGGCATTGGGGTAGTTACAAGCTAGTATTACTTCTGTCATTGGAATACGTTCACCTGATGACTGGACCGTTCGTGGGTGCACTCACAAACAGTCTATCGTGCAGATTCCCGTGACTATCAACGGTTCGTTTGAATGGGTCGGGGTATTTTTTTATGCATATTATACATCACGACTGTATTGCTCAAAAGTTATGGTAGAGATAGGAATACCAACATCTAGCAACTGCAGGCTAGTTTTGTTGAGTTTTTAGATGATTTAATTCGATATTTTTCCTTATTAGGTTTACTTAATGAGCCTCCTAATGAAAGTGATTATGAAGAGCCCAATTCAGGTTTGTATTTAATTTTGTTATAAGACATAAGCCCGATTATTTAGCTTTTGGCTAAAGTCTCTGTTATTGCAGAGGTCCACAGACGAGGAGTGGCAGGAAATAATAATAACCTCACGGCGTCCTCTCGAACACGGTCAGTTCGGGATGTTCCTGCACTGGATTTGTGCAGTAGCGACGCCCGGGTGTCACCACTGCGTGGACCGCCCGGAGGATACGGTGAAGCACACAGTAGAGGTGTGCCCCGCTTGGGCAGAGCACCGCTGTGTCCTCGTGAAGGCGATCGGCGGCAGCGATCTCTCGCGCTGGGCTTTGTTACAGGCCATGGTCCGAAGCGAGGAGGATTGGCAGGTGGTCGCCTCCTTCTACGAAGCAGTAATGTTAGTAAAGGGACCGTCCGGGAACCGTCTGGACCGAGCCCAAGTCGTCGACAGCGCGTATAGTTCCACGCGTGCCTCAAGGAATTGTCAGCAAACCATAGGGGCCTAGCAGGGTCGAAGCCAACTGGGACCAAGGATTGAGTTTTGAAATCAATAATTAAAAAAAAAAGAACTGGGCCCTTCACGGGCCTGATGTACACCATTTGGCGTCCGTAGCCTGGCTGTGTTTCGGTGACCTCTTTGGGGAACCGAAGGTTTTGTCTGTGCAATTATAGACGAATAACTACCGGAGATTTATTGTGAAGGACGGGATGGTTGACATCTTTCGGGCATGTCACCGACCGTGTGAATCAATCGGCCACATTATCTCTGGTTGTTCTTGTCTAGCTAACGGTGAGTACTTGCATAGGCACAACCTTGTAGTCAGGATTATCCATCAGCAACTTGCTCTGAAATACTCTCTAGTGGAATCGGCAGTGCCGTACTACAGGTATGAGCCCGGCCCAGTTCTTGATAATGGTCATATCATATTATACTGGGATTGGCTCATCATCACTGACCGTACTATTGTAGCCAATAAGCTTGATATAGTGGTGGTGGACCGAAATGAGAGACGTGCAATGATTGTTCATATATCCGTTCCATATAACAGAACTTCGTGAAAGCCAAGAAAGATAAACAAATCAAGTATATTGACTTGAGAACAGTGTTGGCCGAGTGGTAACGGCCCCGACTTACGAGTTGTAGGTCGCAGGTTGAAACCCAGCCTGACGCATTACTTTGTGTAATTTATTTCATCACCACTGCTCTCAAAACGGTGAAGGAAAACATCGTGAGAAAACCGGCATGTCCTAAAACCAAAAATTCCAAGACATGTGACATTCATCAATCCGCACTGGGTCCGCGCGGTGGATTACCGCCCCTTCTCTCTCCTAGAGAGGAGGCTTAAGTTCTAGCACTGGGAAAATTATAAGGCTGATGCTTTGCTATGCTATATTGACTTGGCTCGCGAGGATGACATAAATATATTGCTTTCACGAATTATAACACAAGGTCATCTCTGTTTAGATCCTGGATTCCATCCATGTGGCCCTCACTTTAAACAAGTCAACCATTGTGTTAATTATCAGATCAAACTCAAACTCGTTTATTTTACATAGGCCTACATGGGCACTTATAAAATGTCAGAAGCTAGCGCACGGTTCCAATTGGTCGTTTTCTAAGGAGAAGAACCGATCGTTGGATTACATCTGCTATTAACACATGTTGCAACAAGCAGAGGCCTTGCTTTATAATTTGCTTATTAATTTGGCTATAATTTTTGTTCCAGGAACTGAGGGTAAGTATTTTTTTCAGATAATATAATGTACAATGTATATTACAGTTTCTGAAAGGTTATTGTAAGTAATTGTCTTAATGTTTTCATTCAGCTGATCCTGATGATGGGATAGGGATTCAGCAACGCAAAACGCCGGATTCAAAGAGTTCTGTGGATCCTCCAGTGAAACCTCCATCAACTAAAAGTAAGAGGCTTATAATCAATCTGTATACAGGGTGTATCTGACATCAAAATCAACTCTTTTATTTCAAATAGACCATTTACAGGCACTTTTGAATAGTCAAAATGTCGGTCAGTCAAAAAAAAAAGTGAAGCTATTAAATTCGTACCACAAACGAATACCATGGATCTATGGTCCATCAATTTGGACACCCCTTCAACGGTTTTTTCAAAATTTTGAAATCTTTACGTTTTTTTTAATTTAAATCCTTATTTTAATACTTTTAGTAATAAAAAAAGAATGAACTATGTACTTCTTAAATTAAAAATTCTGTCGGGGTTGATTAGAATAACGATTTTATCAAACCTTATAACTTTTTAATTAAGTACTTAATTAATTTTTAATTTTTAATAAAATATAAAATCCGACCGGCTGAAGTTCACAATCGTATCGATTTATTTATCAGAATAATAATGTTTTCAGAGACTGGCCTGAGATCACATGTAAAGAAACATAAAGAAGAAAAAGGTACAAATGTTTTTAATTTCCTTAAATATGCTTATAGACTAAGTTGTGACTTAATATCTACTGAAAATAGTTTAAGTATATATTTTTACAATTCTACATAATTAAAAAAAAAGTAGTTTGGACGGAACCCTCAGTGCGCGAGTCCGACTCGCACTTGCCCGGTTTTTTTGCATTTTATGGACTTATGCCTACGGAATATAAGTCAAATTCGGTGGAAGGTACAGAGTAGTAACTATTTAGTAATCTGTGGCACATCAATCTACCTCAATCTGTCAAATTTCTTTAATAGATTTTCAACCTTATCACAACAATGGAAGGTTAATGTTCGATTGGTGAAATTTGACAGATTGGGGTAGATCGTCAATCTACATTTAATTACTCAAGCGAACGCCACCGCACACCTATTGTCTTTCTATTGTGTATTTAATTACGGTATTCAAAAGATTAAAAAGGTTTGTATAATCTTATTTATTTAGAATGGAGTATAGAATCTTTTCAGTATTGGAGTGAATTGTGGTGCATCAACATTTAGGTCAAATGACGACACCAGACAACACTCTCCAGTGAGAGACTGCAACCGTTATTCGTAAACGTAATAAAAAATCTCAGTAATTAATATATTTATCGGTTCAGGATCACAGGGGCAGTCCTTTCCAGAGAACCTATTTTGTGGGCGATGGGTGGGCAACGAGTAATGAACAAACTATTCCAGATCACAACCGATTTATTATGATCTGGGCTTTAGGTATTCCCTTCACAACGAGCCGTGAGACAGTCCCTAGACTAGATATTGTTCACACGGCTGCCGGCAGACAAAAGAGGGCTGCGTTTTTTTTTTTATTATGTCTCCTGACAGCGACCGGCGAGCCACTAGCCACCACCAGCCACCACCAGCCACCACCACCAGCGACCAGCGAGTGTCACAGTCACTGGTCAACCTAAAAGGTCGTCAGCTGCCTAGTCGGTCTTGCCTGGGGTGTTCTCAATTCAAAAATCAAAGCCTCCAGTCAGGGTTTAAGCAACTACACGCTAAGGGCTTGTGGGGTACGGACCACGGTTTAGAGCGTCGCTGGGGAGGGCAGCAAGGGATACGCTGAATTGAGAAAAAGGGCAGCGTCTCTGCGGTCAGAACTTTAAACTGGGTGATCGACGTACGAGCCTATACCGCGGTTTTAGAGAGCGTCGGTTTTACTCGTGGCTCTTCGGTGCTGTTCGACTAGCGAGTAAAACAGTTTTGAACGACGAGCTGAGTATAAAATAAAACAAACACGACGAGCCGCGGGCCAGGCTCGTCGTTCGTATTGCAACGACACACCGGCGAGCTTCACCGACGAACTAAAAGACCGCTCTTTTACTCGCCCGTCGATCAGCAATAGTATTCGTCGCTACTCGATATCGACGCCGTAAATATTTTGTATGGCAAATTTTGCAGCGCCTCTAGCGGTCACTTGCAGAACCAAAATTTGCCATACAAAATATTTACGGCGTCGATATCGAGTAGCGACGAATACTATTGCTTAAAACTCATGGTAGAGGTACAGATTCTGTCAAAGTGATGTGACGTCGGTATCGCTTCGATTCGTTCATTCGTTCTCAAGCGTCCGTAATATTGACTTCACTGACATATTCTGGATTTCAAAAATGTTTCGACTGATTTATTACATTATTTTAATTTCAGTTTTGAAACTCGAATGTGAAATAGAAAACGCATAAAATTAATTGTAATACCTAGTTATATTATATCATATTTTGCAGTTGATCCCGATTGGATTACAGATTTGAAAGGTTTCATAAAGGACTTGACAACACAATATGGACAGCACGAAGTGCTCGAGAAAACGAAACCTGTCATTGCTTGTAAGTTAAGTAGTTATTTACTGTGAAAGTGCCACGGTAAGACATACGGGTCGACGGTTCAGTACCTCTACCATGAGTTTTAAGCAATAGTATTCGTCGCTACTCGATATCGACGCCGTAAATATTTTGTATGGCAAATTTTGGTTCTGCAAGTGACCGCTAGAGGCGGTGCAAAATTTGCCATACAAAATATTTACGGCGTCGATATCGAGTAGCGACGACTCATGGTAGAGGTACAGTATGGTCCGAACGTAACGTACGTACACACGTGGCACACGTGGGCCACGTACACCGATCTGGGCGTATCGGTTTCCATACATTTAATATGGCAACTAGGCTTGTAGAGCTACATTAGATCCACGCCACGCGACGTCGTTTTACGTACAAAACAGGCGTAGTCTAATCATGGTGCGTCGCCGTCGGTCTAATGTAGTGCTAACTTTAAAATCATCAATAAAACCCTCCCAGTTCGTCTAAACTCATTGAATGGGTATTTCACGGAAAATTCATTCAATAAGGTTAGCTCAGACGTTTAAGGGTAAAGGAGTAATAGACAGACTCACATAGTACGCGGCAAATAAGTTGAACCAAAATAACCGTCGTTGCTATGGTTACGCACAGCCCTCCCTGTGCCGCACTTCGACTGAGACTAGAAAACCTGATATTGGAGGTTAATCGCCATTTTGATCCAACTTATATGCAGTATGCAATTATGCATTTATAATATTAGCGTAATTAATTTCAGCATTGGAAAAGAAACACCATATGAAGATAAAAGATATTGACGGTAAAGTATGCAAACCATGTAATAAAAGATTAACAATTTTTTTAGATATACAACATTATTTTTAGTATATGCAAAACCTGAATATAATTTATTCAGAATCAATAACAGAATTGATTTCAAAATGTTTACACCATGTTATATTAGAGAGTTGCTAAAGATATTTAAAAAAGTCACAAATTGGACACCACCAAGACTAAGTACAACACACGTCACGGCAGGTCATAGCGGGCATTAGCACTAGCGCACAGCTGGGTTCAGGAGCAAAACAACCCCTCAGTGACCCGGATGGCCCGGTGACCATGTGTTTGTGTGGACAACTAAGACAAGCTTATAACTTTGTGCTTTTTCATGATACGGTTATGTTTTGTACATAGATTCTTTGTATAAAAATACTAGACCCCAGTTTCGGGTTTCGCATATACTAAAAATAAGGCTGTATACACCATTGCCTTATGTATTAGAAGAATACTTGTAGAAAAATAGAAGAAGATCAGACAGGCAGTGTCTGATCTACACGACGCAGTAACTAGATAACATGAAAACCCTTGGTAAGCTTGGTGCCTGTACTCCTGGCTTCAAAATGCCTTCGAAGAATGTACAAAAAACAGCCAGGACCAACGGCTTATCCTGCTGTTCGAGGTACGGAGTAAGCTCAGTATGTTCAGATGGTCATCAATCTGCAGACCAACCTCGGCAGCCGTTGCTTAACCTTTGACACCCATCCGTGCGGCTGTTAAACTTTCCATGAGCTTCTAATAATAAATACAATTTTGATTTGAATACTTCCTGACTCTCAAAGGTAGACCGATAAACTGGTGAGGGTCACGCGAATCCGATGTATGCGAGACGCACAGTGGTGCTATTCTCTAAGAAAACCAGCGCTACCTCAACGACGAACATCCAAATAGGATACATTGAATTAACAATCCAATGTATAGGTTCATTAGGTTGACAATCCAATGTATCCTATTTGCGTGTTCGTTGTTGAGGCAGCGTTGCGTTTTCTTAGAGAATAGCACTACAGGACTGATTGTTGTGGTGAGACGTGGGGACTTATGTCCAGCAATGGACGTTTTTCGGCCGAAATAATAAAGAATGATTGATTAGAGGCCTGCTAACAGGCAGGCAGTGCCGAAGCCTACTGGGGCCAAAGGTCGGCTTCTGAAAAGAAGGCTTTGCCCCGGTATGAAAGGCAGCGAAGAAACGGGGTGGGTTTCTTAGTCAGTAAGAGTCTAACACTATCTCCCGCTCCGCCCAAGGGCGGGGGATGTCATTAGATGATTTTCACTAAACAAAAGTCTATGACGATGAGGTACGCTTATTAATGTCGATTAAGAAAATTTTGTAATCTTAGAAAGTGCATATCATAAAGAACTAAATCATCATTATATAATATTCCTTATTTATTTTTTAGTGGATGAATATGGTAAGTTAAGTCTTTTTTTATATTTAAACAGTATCTTCAAAATTAAATGAGGTGAACGGCCCACTTAAGAGCGGCTAACTCGAGATCAACCATCATCATCATTAATCCACCTGCTTCAATTCAACCAGCAATTGATCATTTTCATTCAACTGCTCTTACGTGGTTATGACGTTATATCTTGTGGATATAATTAACTATCTAGGTTTCTATTGAACTCAAAACTTAAATTGGTGTAAAACTAACCCAGTAAAAACTTCGGAAAATCTGCTATTATGGTTGATGCATCAAATTTAGCCCTTCATAAATGAAAAATCTAAAAAATATATCTACAGAAACTTTGTCCATCATAATTTTGAAAGAATTTTTTTTTTCTGGAACATGTTTTATGAAACATTCGGATAAATAACGAAATTACTTACCGAAATATAGAAAAATATAAACATTCTTAATATCTTTACACGTAGGTACATACACCGAAAATTGAAATCTCTAACTGAATATTTTAATATATGGCGTCAATAAAATCAGTACTTATTTATAAAAGTAATGTTGCTTAGGATTTTTTATTTAAGAAATTTATATTTCATGTGATTTTGTGTTACAGGTGAAATTCATATCACTTACATTGAAAAAGGGAAAAGCAAGAAAACGGCCCGAAAGAGGAAAGATACAGACTTTTGAACTTTGCCGAAATAAACAGTTTTTCAAACGTATACATCGCCTTTTGTTGTATATTATTTAAAAATATGTTTTCATGTTTCCTGTGCATAGCATAACATAGTCAGCCTTTTAATGGTCCTACTGCTGGGACTCAGGCCTCCTCTTTAAGAGAGGGATTGGGCCATAATCCACCACGCGGGCCCAGTGCGTGTTGAATGTCATATGTGTCTGTGTGCCTACTGGGGCCTAGCCGGGTTAGGCGAAAGTGAACCTCGGGGCTCTGGAACAAAGGCAATGAAGGAACAGGGTTTAAGTCAGCAAGAGTTTGACACTATCTCCCGCCCCGCTCAAGGGTGGGATTTATCATTGGATGATTTTACCTACCACAAAAAAAAATTGTCAATGTGTGTGTGGCTCTCGGAAAAATATACATATGATTGATTGATTATTACTATATACTTTTTATTCTACGTATATCATAAATACAATTGCAGAAAGATATTTAAATTATCGTTAAAATCCATTCAGTTGAAACTAAAATCATATTAGTGGGTATTCATTTATTAGGATAGGTTATTTGAACACCGACGCCATGTTGCTAGCATATCGGTTTTCTACCGTTTACATTTCAGAGAGTGTGCCTTGGAATCGCACTTTTAGGTGTTTGGAGGGTGTGTGTGTGATGTAGGTACTCACAGGGTAGATGGTGAATAAATAAAAGTCCTTTGCAGTATCTCCAGGTGTATTGTATCCACACACAACTCAACAACACAATCACTATAGAAGGCGCAAATGAGCCAAGCACAAGCTGATGTAAAATAGCAGCGATCACAGGTCTTTTTAAGCACAGCGGTAGGGCAAAGCAGGTAGATCTTTACGACAAATTATATCGACGCGGGAGCACGTATGTTCAGCGGATAGCGTAGATCATGGGGATGACAGTACAGTACTTTGAAGTCAAGAAAAGAAAATGTATGGAAAGTGGTGCTATCTAGCGGGGAAGACGTGCCAACTAAGGCAAAAATATTCCATTTATATTACTAGATGTCGCCATATATGACCTCTGTCTTAAAATTTTATTTTTTTAATAATTTGTGAAATTTAAATTAATAATAGAAAGTAAAAATTAATTTTACATTTTTTCGATTCGTCCTCGGTCTTTAAAAGTCTATAACATTTTTTATATAAATACTTAATACTTATTTTTCCAATGGCAACACTGATAATAGATAATACCATAATACGGGTAGGTAAAACTTTTCAAAGTTTTCATTCAATTTATTTTGAATTATTTCGAGGACGTTCGTTGTGTGTGCCGTGAGTTTTCCGAGTTTTCTGTTCGATTTATCTGTCTTTTATTGACCATTGCGTGTTTCCTGGACCCCGAGAGTGCTTCTTACATAGTTACTTGGCTTTTCGTAAACTGATACCGACGAATACACTTATTTCGCTTGACCCTGGCATCGTTTTATGGACTTCGACGTGTATGTTTATTTTGATCAAATTTGGCTACGTTTTTGGATTACGATGGCGAGAAATACCGAAAAACCCTCGCACTCATTGCTATTTTGGATGTGAAGAGCCATTATTATGGAGATTGTAAGAGATTTTATTTGAAAATTGTAATAGTGAAAATATATCACAATAAAAAGCATAAAAGTGGTTTAATTTCAATACATTAGAGACGTTAAATAATTATCTGTATAAATTGTCAAGAGCTGTAATTAATAAAATAATCTATTTCAATTTCCGTTGTTTTATTTCCCTTTATATTGATATATCCTTATCATATCCGTGTAAAAAATGTACTAAGGTGAAAAACCATATTATGGTTTTTCGCCTTGGTACATTTTCTACATGGAAAAATGCGTTCTATGCAAGATCACCAGTTTACCTATAGGTGTGTACGTAGATGGCGCCTACATAGCTATATCTATACATATCATGCTTTCGCAGACACTAGCGCCAACTAGCGGGAAGGGCGAGTAGTTAAAAATAAAACTGATCTGTCAGTGGCTCATCTATACCCTTATTATATGTATTATCTATGGCGTAGATCGTGACTAGTGAGAAACGAATATATCAACGCGGCGGCGGTAGATGAAAATATATCGCCTGCACGTCATCGACGATGCGCGTGTCCAATGTTACGTTGCGGTGTTTAACGTATGAAGTGTTTAGTGTTAGTGTATATGTGTAGTGTTGTTATCTTGGAAATATTTTATGTAAATATATATATAAATAAATATATATGTAAATAAATATAGGTGATTTGTATATATTTATTGTTTACGTGTAATGTGTAAACTGTGTAAATATATGGGTGTCGCCCACACACTATTTAATTTCGCCAAATCCGTTCAATCATCGCAACATTAGATGTATGGCGTTGCGCCACCGATAGGTACATGGTAGACACCCCACCCATATGTACAAAGCGTTTTGGGAACACATTTATTATGCGTAGGTACAGCTAAGGAGTGGAATTTCCTGCCGGAGTCTGTTTTTTCTGATCGGTACAACCACTCTGGTCTTTGAGGTAAGAGTGTATAGGTTACTTGTAGGCAAGCGTGTTCCAGTCATTGAATGATTTTCCACTTAAAAAAATAATAATAGTCTGCCACATCGTCGTTTACAATTAGGTGAGATAGTGGTTAAACGCGAGCCTATCTACACCGTAAAATTTTGATCGTTTTAATCCCATGGAGGGTCGATTCGGTATATGACACTATCGATTTGTAAGGACTAAAATTAAAAAAATAATGTACTTTTTTTAAACGCGGTTTAATTTACGCGTGTACGAAATTAATTTCTTTAAGTCAGCTGGGCGAGTTAGTAGTTAGACCTGTAGGCAGTTAGTACGCAACGACCGACAACTACCTACAGGGTCATTGACTCGTTTACTTAAAGGAATTAATATCATACATGCATATATTAAAAATCGATAGTGTTTCATGTACCGGATCAACCCTCCACGGGATTAAAACGATCAAAATTTAACGGTGTATAATAAAAAAATATTATGACCTTCAAAAGTCTAAAAACCTACAGTTCGTAATCCCTACAACAAAAGAACTTAACACACCGAATTGTTAAAACAATTTTCTTTACAGCGTCATAATCACAAAAAGCATTTCCTTTTTCAAAAGTCCACTCATCTGGCAACACAGTTTAATCAAAACCCTACAGAGCTATAAAAGCAATCTTCTTGATCCAGTAACATGTACTTTCATTTTGTATGTGGTAACACTGGCAATACTAGCTGGCTAGCCGTTAATCGAATTAAGTAAGTAAACAGGGGGTCTACTCTCTTTCTCCGAAACGAAACTTTCGTAAACGAACGAAATTCAAACGAAGTTTCGTCAGTGAACCTACTCTGGGGGTCTACTCTCTTTCTCCGAAACGAAACTTTCGTAAACGAACGAAATTCAAACGAAGTTTCGTCAGTGAACCTACTCTGTTTCATGTTCGGACGCGCACATAAAGTTCGGATCCACAGACAATCTTCGTGATTGAATGGAATGAACAATATTGTGTGGGTCTTTTTATATGTCATTTAATATAAATTACGGTTTTTAAACTAATTTTGAATCTGGCTTTATTTTAAAATTTTGCTTTTACTATGTGGTTTATTAAATATTACTAGTAATATTTATAAATAAAATTTAAATGTATTGCTAAACACTGATTTTTGATGTAATTCACCACGACATTATAAAACATCCTGTTTTACGACCTTTGCTAACCGACTTATTTAAAGAGCACCATTTCTTGCCAATCATCGGTACTAACGTATGACAATTAAAAATATCCGTATAATCACACGTAATGTGTCAATTATAACAAATGTCAACTTCAACTTGATTTATAGTTTGACTTTTTGAAAAATATATCATGTTGCCAGTGCTTTTTTTTACCTACTTTTCAATTGCAATAACATTTTGTATATTTATTTGTATTTTAATATATGATTTATTAAATTTTTCTTGTAATATTTATACATAGAATATAAATTGGACTCAAAAAAGTACTTATTATTGGCGGCGAGGTTGTGAGGTTTAAGACCTTAGCCTGCCCAAATGGGACGAAGAAAAACAATCTTGTAACTTGTCAAGATTGTCAACTTCAGTGTTAACAATTTAGCATTATTATGGCAAAATTTAGCAATTTTATAAGTGATTTGGCATGCATAAATTCAGTTTAGCATTGCATTGCATTGCATTGCATAGCATCAGCCTTGAAATGTGTCCACTGCTTGGACTCAGGACTCCTCTTTAAGAGAGGGAATGGGCACAGTTTATCATATTTTTTAGCATTTTATTCGGAAATTGATACTTGAATTTCCAAAAACAAAAATTTACCTGAATAACGCGGTGATGTTTCTGAAAACGACCGTAGTGAACTAGTGATCAGGGGAATCCCGCTTTAATTGAACTACATAATAGTTTATTGTATAAGTCGACGTTGTCATCGAAGGCAATTTTGTTTTGTTTGATTCGTATGTGGCTACGTGCGTTGAATAAGAGATAGTAATAGAACTAATAGAGTTAATTAATTGACAATGCCATAAAAATATCACAATTTGGGACTGGGAATTGATATCCGATTTGAAGGAGTGGCTTCAGAGCCGGACGGACGGTCTTCTGCTTCGGTTGTATCTAATGACGACGATGACGAAGGTCTTCATATTTTATTTGTGTCACAAAATTAGTTCTTTCAGTGCTTCCTTGCCATTATTGTTAAGATTTTTTAATAAATGCGCGTCGTTGTTTTATTTTTACATTTTCTAGAAATTTTAGCATATTTTTGGCATTTTTTAAATGTAGATTTTGAAAAAAATATTTTGTAGAGTTGGCAGCACTCGTCAACTTAGGATGTTTTGTTTGATTTTTTCAAAAGATTTTTATTCCGAGTTTATTACTCAAGTGTTGTGTTAATACATCATGATACATACTTTGTGATCGTTTTACACATTCTGTAAAAACAGTTTCAAGTTAAACTGTCGATATCGCGAGATATCGTGTAACATTTTCGGCCACATGCTGCTTTGTTTTGGATATAAGAAAGTAAATATATATTTGTAAGTAAATATTAACATAAATTTACTATATAACTAGTATTTGTATTTAGTCGTAGGTAGTCTATTCTTAGAATTCTTTTATTCACAATATTAGTTGTGTCCGAATTTTGTTATCAAAAATAATAATTGATTTTATTACCAAATTTTTATGTATAAGAATTTAAAATCCATTTTAATTCCATCAATTCTTATATAATTACAATTTTTCAATGACAATTAGGTATTTAATCCGTTTTATTTTCAGATCAATGAACCAATGCCATCCACCTTCTCACCTCCTGTCAATCAAGCCAACTTCTAAACTTTTCACAGCCTGAGGTAGCTGTGAACCTAGAACCCAGCCAGGAAGATAGGCATAAGCAGCCAGTCGACTACTAGTGTCATGAAAATTCCTAAATCTTACAGGGTTCAAGTTAATAAAAATTATAAACATTATACATGTATTTTAGTCTTTTATTAAAATCTCACTGAACAACAACAACTTAAGACAGTCCACTTTCTAGCGCTTTGCTACCCTGAATATATCACAGTAGCACTCAACTTCCTAGAGTTTTGCTACCCTGAACATATAACAGTAGCACTTCACTGCCTAGTGCTTTGCTACCCTGAACATATCACAGTAGCACTCCACTTTCTAGTGCTTTGGTGGGAAGAAGCCGTTGGAGGTAATAAAAGCATTATTTCCTGGCACAACTCCTCAAATAATTGCCGACTGAGTCTGTCTTTTCCCACAAACTAAGACAAGAATTTGCGTAATGTTAAGCTGGTTGCGTAAGTGATGCCGGTTCCTTGTACGCTCTAAACGTCCTTCACGTAGAGCTGCTGTAATTACTCCTCCTTGCGTTGTTTTCCTCAATGCTGAGGATCGTGACCGGTGCTTCATCACTTTTCCTTGAATGATATTTCTCGATATGATTCTATCTCTGGCGGTGTGAAGGGCATTGTATATCGTAGAGCCGCTTTGATTTAAAGCATTTTTGAGGCCATTTTAAGCAATTTTCCTACAAAATTCACACAAACGAAGATCAAAATATAACACTTTTGGTTTCGTAGGTTTGAGGTTAAAATTCCGAATAATCCATCTTCATCGGTTGCTTGTGTACTTTAAACGTTCTTCACGTGGAGCTGCTTTTATTTAGAGCATTCTAGAGGCCATTGTAATGTATTATCACACGAAATCCACAAAAACGAAAATCAAAAGGTAACGTTTTTGGTTTCGTCAATTTGACGTTAAAATTTCAAAACATTCGTGTGTCAAACTCATTTTTTTTTTCGAAACATTGCCAATTAGAGTAGGTTTAGAGAATCGAAATGTCAAACTATTTTCGTTCGTATGAAATTTCGGGAACGAAATGAACCGTGGTAGGAAACACGCGAAATTTCTTACGAAACTTCGTTTTTCGGAGAAAGAGAGTAGACCCCCTGGGAAGTAGGAAGACGAGTGGTGTAATCGATTTTTTTTTATTCGATTTTGTAATTCGAATATTGAGTTAATCGAATGCTGTAGTGAAAAATTGTTCTTTTTTTCAAATCGATGTTTTAATTGAATTCTGAGGTGTCTGAGGTTCTTATTTCTAAGGTAGGTTTTATTGGCCCCTTTTTCCCAATGGGAGGTTTTCATTTTAGATTCAGGTCAAAGAAATGCACTGGTGTCACCATTGTGTGAACGAACTGGAGGATATAGTGAAGTATACGGTAAAAGTCTGCCACTCTTGGCTGAGTTGGTACTCCGTCAAGGTGGTCCTTGTCCTCGAGAAGGTAATCGATGGTGATGAACTCTTGTGTCCAGCCTGTGGCCATCGTTTGAGAGAGAATGGGGAAGCAGTAACCTCCTTCTGCGAAGCAATAATGCGAGCTCAAGAGATGGCCGCAACCATGAGGGAACGGTCATCCTCACGCCTCTGAAGACATCCTGGGCGTTGAGAGTCACAGGGCGATACCCGACTATCGTAGGCACGGGATTGTATGACGAGCAATGGGTAGCCCCAGCCGTCCGCAGAGGACCGAGCCTGAACCATCAACGGCGCCAGTGTTTACGCACGCCTCAATCAAAGAGATGTCAGCAAAACCATAGGAGCCCCGATGCCCGTTAGGCACGCGTGAATTTTGGAAAGTGTTACCGTGGTCCAAAAAGGCAAAAGGCAATTGAAAGATACAAGTGGGGTTTAGTCAGTAAAAGTCTGATCCGCTCTCTTACTCCATCCTTGAGTGGAACATCTATGGTGTTTACACTATCTTTATTCCATACTTTAACCACATCCACGGGACTTTTAATAAGCTCCATCATAGGATTAACAGACAGCCCACTGTGCAGAGCCTGCATGGAGGAGGACAAGACATCTGCTTCTAAGCTGCACAGTTGTCGCTGGATACAGGGCAAAATACTTCGGAAACCCAGGTAACCTCCGCGAAATGATCAACTGTAACACCAAGGCGCTGCTGGCCTTCCTTGAGGAGCTGGAGTGGATCGAATGACACATTTGTTCCACCCATACGCAAAATACGCGCTTTAGTCGTGGATTTGCGGACACCAGCCCGAAATACAAATATGTACATTAACCACAAATCTTGATACATTAAATAAACGAAGTAAGGAAGTCTTCACATGTTACACAAAGTATCAAAAAACTGAAATATTGAGCTAAGTAGCATAAACACAGATTTGAGTGGCACTGCGAACTATGCCTTTGCTTACATTTAACGAGTGGGTAATTCAAACCCTTTAAAATACTTCAGTTCCTCGTTTAAAATATGAAAAATATTTTTTTGATTTGTAATTTCAGGTTTTTATCTTACTTTAAAGATGTTACCCGAAAAGCTGCTACTTGAATTATTAAACTTGTCTGCCGCATGTCAGATGAGCTGTGGGCTAAAGAGTCACTTATTAGGTCCCATTAAACGCAAGGTGACATCGCGGCACACCAAGGTAAAGGTTTAATTTTTTTTATGGTAGGTAAAATCATCCAATGACAAATCCCGCCCTTGGGCGGAGCGGGAAATAGTGTCAGACTCTTACTGACGAAAAACCTACCCTGTTCTTTCCCTGCCTTGGTTCCAGGGCTCTGGTATGCATTTTCATACCTCCCCAGAGCCCCAGACTAGGCCTCGACCCTGCTGAGCCCCTACAGTTTGCTGACAACTCCTTGAGGAAGGTAAAGGTGGAGAAATGAGATTGACAACTGCCGGAGGGATTGGCCCGCAAGGGGTCGTTCACGTGTTTTATCAAACACTAGCAACTGCCAGTGCCTTCACCCGTATGAAGGTAGAAAATTGCCCCAAAAGTAACTTACTACCGGGATAACAATTATCCCAAATGCTATTAAAAGACATGGTCACATATTATAAAGTGTTATAGAAATCTGTACGTTCGAGCGTGAAGAAGTAATCACACATCATCACAAACTGTCGTTTTTTATTAGTACGACGTTTTACTTTCTACTGAAAGTAATAAGCTTTTCTTAGGTCGTGTTTACGGAGACGCAGCGCGTTGCGCGCGCTTTGGACGTTTCGTCGTACATTGCAGCAGCGGGCCGCGTCAGCGCTCGCGCAAACACAAGCAGATGGCAATGTACGACGGACCGCCCGACGCGCCGCGCAACGCGCCGCGTTTTCGTAATCGAGCACTTAGTCCAAAAACGCATTAGCAGAAAAAGAAACGTCTAGGGAGGTACTTGGCGAGTAGCAAAGTTAACCTTCAAATATGTTTATTACATTCCCGTGCGGTTACGCGATGTGATATTACTCATTTCACGAATATTTATCGCATTCAAAGCTCTCCTTGAACCCGGATCAAGACTCTACTCGACTATCCACTGATAAATGGTAGAAGAAATCAGTATCTTCTGCCATTCCACTCAATCTTCTCGCAGATCACTAGACATTCAGTCAGCTGAATGTATGATCTGCGATAAGACTGAGTGAGGGGCTTAGTTATGTACCTATCTGTGTTATGTTTTCTTAAACGTGCTTTACATAATTTGTATCTAACGTAATCAGTGTACTTGTCATTTTGTCATTTTGGTTACATAAAAAAATCACCCGCGCACGCGGTTGCTGACTCGTGAAGGTACTAAATGAGAATTGAAATACTATTCTCAAGATACGCAATAGAGAATTTGAGACGGCGAATAATGATATGGATTACCGATAAAAGTGTGTGATTGCAATAGAGGAAGACCCAAAACGCGATGCTCAGATTGTGTGAAACATAACGTGGCAAGAAAGGAGCCATTCAAATATTATGTAAGCATTAAATTGGGTGGGAGTCTTTGCTTTGCTTCTTTCGATGACATAGGGGACGGAGCGGCAAGGGGTCTGTACCCTGATTACGTTATCGATATTTTTATATTCCCTTTTTCCTGATTTACTGACTGATGATTGGAATTACCGCTCAGCTTTGTTTGAAAATTATTGATTTTAGTACGCGGTTATTAAGTACCAAACAAAAAAAAAACTTAAGCGAGATAATTTTTTTTTCTATTGTTATCCACGCTAGGTTTAATTCCTTTGTGGGTGCGATTACAAACATGTAAACTCACATAAAAGACCCGGCACATCTACCTGTATGTAAGCCTTACAAATATTCGTTCTATATGAAAATCAAACAAACAGCGTTTATTTTCCAAAAAAAATATACCGCCATTTACATAATGTATGGTGATGCAGTGAGTAATTACTTACAGATAATTATAGTAGCATCTGTAGTCAAACTAGGCAAAGTCTGTATTTTGACTATCAGAGCAATTCCTGTAAAAAATACTGTAGTCATATTCAATACTTAACTAAATGAAATAATAATTAAATAAAACAAGCATGCAATCCCTGTATTTGCGTGAAAATTGAAAAAAAATACCGCTGCGCCAACTGTTCCATCTAAATTTCACAAAGGAACCAAACCAAAAAACGGAATAGAGGCTATCAACGATTTCGGATATCACAAAAGATGAAACAATCTCAAAACGATTCAAAAAATGAAAACGAATAATCGATTATTGTTTTTCCAGAATTAAAACTCAACTGGGGTCTTGCCAATACACAATATATCTTGTGTTGTCTGAGTGAGATACAGGGATCAAGCTAGACAGTACTATGTATACACCCTATACAATATTATTTTTAGTATATACCGGGTGTAATTGACAGGTTGGCAAAAACGAAAAGTATGAATTCAGACTGCTATTGTTAATATTTTGATAGTGAAATATTTTCCCGGAAATGATAGGTGAACGTTTTTCAATTTTCAATTTTATTTCGGCTACGCAATGTATAACGAACATTGCGATACGCGCGCGACCCAGTACCTCGCGCGTTGTCCATTCATACTAGTAGGTACTTCGGGACGTGGACCTTGTTTGGAATAAATACATAGTACACTACACACACAAACACACCTATCAAAAAATTTAAACACAAATTCAACACCTATCAAAAATTAAAATAGTCACTTACCTAAAGTCTCTCGGGTCGTTCACCCGTGAAACGAATTGGCGATTTAGCTGCTGCCGATGTATCAGCCATCTGCAGTACGCCAGTCTACGCGTTGAGTCACCAGGTACCAGAGCCTGCACTTTATGGATCCGATATGGACGTTGCTTGTCCTTTCGAAGGCCTTTGTGCACAGCCCAATGTGAAACACGGGGTCCGTTATTACCTACGCCTTACAAGTTTTCCAACAGTACGGGTTCCCAAACGCGGATTTCGACGGACAACATCTAAAATCGCCTGCTCAGAACGAGCACGGATTGTCCTTCCAGCACCTTCCTGATGCGGCACAATAGGTAAATTTTCTAAAACACGCTGATATGCCCGTGTGATAGTACGACTATTAGCTGGATGTCGTTCATTTGGGTGTCTTTGAACATAGAGCCTTAATGCCAACGACGCGTTTCCTCTAGCTTCACCCAAGCACATTAACATCTGGCCATATTCGCGAGCACTAAACGTTTCATTACGCCGATTCATGACGATAAGTACCACACAACACAAAAACACACAACTCAACTGAACGCAACACACAGTCCCGAACTCTCGACAGTTGAAAGAAAACGAAATAGACGTCTAGATCGCACCATCAATCGCGGCAAACTAAAATGGCGGCTCAGCGCCTCAGCGGCTTCGTTTGTCGGCACGCCTTTGAGAGTGTGACACGTGTAGCAATTAGGGCTGCCCACATGGTATGAAATTAAACATTTTTATTTCGGTAATAGTAAGTACGTTAGGCGAGGTGCCCATGGCGCAGTAGTTACAGTGGTCGGCCTGCGATTGAGATAAAGATGAAGAACTAGGTATTGAAAAATAATCGTATCGTAATCGTATGATAAACATTGTTATTAACCGCTATCTTTTGTAACTTTTACTCATGGTTCTGCTTCCAAGTTTAAACCTAGTACCTGTCAATCCCCAAGCAGCACAACACGATTTTGCACCATTTTCTAAACACTAAACAAACGTCGGCGTTCGCATAGATTATAAATTAAGTTTTTTTTTTATAGGGTATTTATTCAAGAACGTAAATAAGAAGTTTTTCTTATAGTATGTAAAAATCGAAAATAAGCAAAGATTTTCGTAACTACACGCGCGTACGCCGGCTTTCGCTCAGGGATTGACAGGTTAAAGAATGTGAATCTGGCAATATTAACACGATGTTTTTATGTTTTATGTACCACTAAATTGTCTAAAGCAAACAATTTACATTACTGTAATGCAACGCGTGTGTACAGTTCGGGTAGCTTCGTAATTGATACTGTAGATCATTAACGATTTAAAATAAGGTTTTTGGAATTAATAAATAATAAAGTAATCATACTCCTGAGTATCTAATTATTATTAAAGCATTTTACATAAAGAAAATAAAATTACAAGTATTAAATTCCGTACGCGGTACAACCCTAGAGTGTCGGCGTGTAAGCAAAGGCGTACCATACAAAAGGAGCGAGCGAGCGAGCGGTATGCTGTCTCTGTCTGTGGTAGGTACTACGGAGGCCAGTAAACTTTTACAGCTAACAGCTGATTCCGCGCGGGTTGAATGAATTTTCTGTTACGATTACATTGCCGAATTTAAGTTTTTTGCTTTTTTTCACTAAAATTGTGTTTTTAGGGCTTGATTTTGTTGTAACAAATGAATAAAACACAAATCTAGTTGAAAAACGGTCGGAAAATTCGACAATTTTCCTGAAGAAAATTCCAACGTTTTTCAGTCATAATCATGGTCATGAAGCTACTGTTTCAGTTTTTGCCAACCTGTCAATTACACGGTGTATATGCGAAATCTAAATATAGTTTGTTCAGAATCAGTAACTAAATCGATTCCAATAATTTTTACACCATGTTATATTTTTTCTCAAAAATAATTAAAAAAAGGTCACAAGTTGGACACCACCGACACTAAGTACAACACAGGTCACGTTACGTCATAGTGGGCATCAGCCGCCAGCGCATAGCCGGCTGAGGGAATAAAATAATCCGTATTCTATACATTGCCTAGGTATTGTATAGAATGTCAGATTTTTAAGATTGCCGGTAACATAATTATATATTTTGTGTAGAGTGACAAATAAACGATTATTATTATTTTTATTTGTATCAAATGTATCATTTCGTCAATCAGTGTCGTTTTGTCAATCTGGTTCAATAAGTAAATCACCCATACCATTACTTGGTTGCCGACTCGTGAAGGTACTAAATGAGAAATAGAATCTTTGCGCATGTTCTAACTAATGTTGTGAAACCCCATTCCTTTAACAGTACAGTATACGTATATATAATAATATGTAAATTTATTATAAACTCTTTCTTTGTGGTGAGAAATAAACATATTATTATTCTTATTATTAGTATTACGTCCTCAAATGGCTGCGTTAAGAGCTCGGGTAGGGCCTCTGATAGGAACGATTCTGTGGGTCCAACCTAATCTACAGTGTAATTTGAGATTTTTATTTACCATTTTTATGTCTTCACAAATTGAAAAATGCATTTTCTTTAATGTTTTTGGGATGGCTACGTTAATCGTCAAACTGGAAATTAGAGTGAGTGAAAATTGTATGAAATAAATTTATAAAGTTTGAGAAATAGATTAAATATACGAGTATATAAGGAAGGCTAAGGGCGGGTGTTACGTATGTATAGTGTAGTTATAGATGTGGCTACGCCACATAGTAAGGACAGCTGTCTAATACATCAGTGCGAATCATACCGTCTTTATATTCACACCTCCGTAGCTTCCTACCTAACATTTGGCGACGAGTACCCACATTCTGCATTATGTTCGGTGTAAATTCAATTTTGGGAACTGTATCCAATTTTGATCATCACACACAAGATTGGAAGCTTTATAAGGGGCGACTTCAGCAATGGTTCATCGCCAACAGCATCGGCGATGATAATGACAAAGCTGGAGTTAAGAGGAAAGCGGTGTTATTGAGCGCGCTCACGGAGAACACGTATCAACTCGCGTGCAATCTAGCCTTGCCCGAAGATATAAGCACGAAGAACTATGATGACATCCTGAAAATCTTGGACGACCATTTTGTTCCGAAGCGCTGCGGGTTTGCGGAAAGGCATAAGTTCTATACCTCTGTGCAGCAACCCGGCGAGACACATTCGCAGTGGGCCGCTAGGCTAAGGGGTCTTGCTGCTTACTGCGCGTTCAAGGATTTGGAAGATCATCTTCTGGATAAGTTCGTCATGGGCATGCTACCAGGTCATGAACGAGACAAACTTTTTGCCCAAAATATCAGCGACTTGACACTGGGTAAAGCTGTGGAACTAGCGGAAACTGCACGATGTGCGCGTTTGGGCGCCGCGGTGACACCAGTAGGAAACATCGATGGAAACCAGGATTCGATATTCAAAATAAATCAAAGTGAAAAAAGCAAAGTTTCTGCTACGTCATCAACCGTACAGCGTGAAGAGTGCTCGGTGTGCGGTTACAAAAATCACAAGTCATCGGAATGTCGTTTTGTTAACTATACGTGTAAATTGTGCAATCGCAAAGGACATCTACGTAAAATGTGTTCGAAAAACAAAGTGCATCGCATCGAACAAGGTAGTACTGATGACGAGGGAGATGATGGTGAGTTAATCTTGAACATTAGTAGTTTTGATGAAGTGCCATTGACAGAAACAGTGAGTCTGGAGGGTCAAAGTTTAAAGTGTGAAATCGATAGCGGTTCACCTGTTTCTGTTATTTCTGAAACCTTATATAAAAATACATTTCCTGGAGTTCCGTTATCAGCGCCTACAAAAAAATTAATGACGTATACAAGTACTAAAATGTTAGTAACAGGGTGCATGCTTATGAACATTTCATATAAGAAACGTACGGTCAGATTGCCCATCTACGTCATACGCAATGGAGGCCCTCCCCTCCTCGGCCGTGATTTTATGCGCGCCTTTGGTTTACGAATGGTATCAACACTTGGTAACTGCAATAACATTACCACTGCAGACAATATATTGCAAGAACTAGTTCAGGCTTATCCAAATGTGTTTTCTGAAGAACTAGGGTGTTTCAAAAAATTTGATATTATTCTACCCCTTAAAGAAGATGCAAAACCTGTGTTTTTTAAGTCGCGCCCGGTACCTTTTGCCTTAAAAGAAAAGGTAAACAAAGAATTGGACAGATTAGTTGCGTTAGGCATTTTAAAACCGGTTTCTTATTCAGAGTACGCGTCACCGATCGTACCCGTACTCAAACGTGACGGTAGTGTTCGCATCTGCGCTGATTACTCGGTAACGATAAACAAGCAACTGCTAGTAGAAAAATATCCGTTCCCCACTACGCAAGAACTTTTCACCAAACTTCACGGTGGAGAAGAATTCAGTAAATTAGATTTATCAATGGCCTACAACCAACTGAGAATACATGATAGCTCGCAAAACATCACTTGCATAAACACCTCTCGAGGTTTGTTTAATTACACACGCCTCATTTTTGGTTTAGCTAGCGCCCCCTCAATATTTCAAAGGGTTATTGAAACCATAGTGGGTAACATGGAGGGGGTTTTAGTGTTTCAAGATGATATTTGCATAACTGGTGCAAATAGATTTGAGCACTTGAATCGCCTAAAAGAGGTGTTGAGACGTTTGCAAGAAGCGGGGTTCACCTTAAGAAAAGATAAATGCGTTTTCTTTCAAAAAGAAATATCCTATCTAGGATATATTATAGATAAGACCGGGATTAGAAAGAATCCACTCAAAGTTGAAGCTATTTTACAAGCAGCTGTGCCTAAAAATGTAAGTGAGTTACAATCATTTCTGGGTTTAATTAACTATTACAGGAATTTTACCCCGAATGCATCAACTATACTAAGTCCGTTACACGAGCTGTAGAAACCTCAAACCATGACACAGTAGGCACAGGCAACATAACAGATTCACCAACAACTCCAGGTATGCTTGTGGTACCAGGAACACCTAGCATACTCACGACACCAAGCAACTCGGCAGTGGAAGGAAGTCCTGCATTCAGTACCCCACAGCCGGCATCAGCCGATGATGATATTACCCACACTCCTGTCCGTGTTCGAAGGAACAGACCCATAATAGATTATAAAAAGTACTATTAGATTGTTTATTAATGTGTTCTCATAGCTTTCTTTATTTTCCTTGTATAAAAAGGGGGAAAAGTGTTACGTATGTATAGTGTAGTTATAGATGTGGCTACGCCACATAGTAAGGACAGCTGTCTAATACATCAGTGCGAATCATACCGTCTTTATATTCACACCTCCGTAGCTTCCTACCTAACAGGCGGGTTTCTGAATTGAGTATTTTGAGTTAAGAACGTCTCAAACCATACTTAAAATCCAAATTTGGACAGGATTACAGGCTAAAGTAGAGTTTGAGTAATTCTCAACTTCAAAAGCTTAAATCACAAATCGGGGGTATATGTATTAAAACCATTAAAACATTCCTCTCGAGGAAATGACACTACATGTAATAATTACTAGTTGAAATTTATTTGAGCATTTCTTTATTGTTACGCCCCAGTTCCTTTGTTCTGACCACGTGACTGAGCGTTGAGAACCAAGGAATTGGGGGCGTGGCGTGCGTTCACGCTAAAAGAAACGATTGTAACTTGGCTAAAGGGGCAGGATCTTACACTGTAACAAGATGTGACAAGACAGTGTAATAAATAAATCGATAAGGCTTATAAATCTCCACATTAAACTTAAACGGCAGTAAAATAACAAATTTGTAACAGGCAATAACTATTACAATGAACGACAGGGTAATGAGAGGCATTTGTGGGCTTTAATATGTAGAACAATGGTTTGTTATTCTAGCGTAAGTACCTACGAATACGTGTGCGATTTAAACGATCGAAATAAGCGGACTTTGGATGTTTCAGTCTTGGTAGGCTTGCGCTTGACCACTGAAGTGGGTGATCGACATATGAGCCAATACCGCAGTTAAAGAACGTCGGTTTTACTCGCGGCTCGTCGGTGCTGATCGACTAGCGAGTAAAACAATTTTGAACGACGAGCTGAGTAGAAAATGAAGCAAATACGACGAGCCGCGCACCAGGCGAGTCGTTCGTATTGCAATGATACACCGACGAGACGACAACGAGACGAGAGAACAGTGGTGGCCGAGTGGTAACGGCCCCGACATACGAGTTGTAGGTCGCGGATTCGAACCCAGCCAGGCGCATTACTTTGTGTAATTTATTTCATCACCACTACTCTCTAAACAGTGAAGGAAAATATCGTAAAGAAACCGGCATGTCCTAGAACCAAAAATTCGAAGATATGTGACATCCACCAACCCGCACTGGGCCCGCGTGGTGGATTACGGCCCATTCCCTCTCCTAGAGAGGAGGCCTGAGTCCCAGCAGTGGAAACATTATAAGGCTGAAATGATGATGATGACGACCGACGGGCTTTACCAACAAGCCTTAAGACCGCGGTTTTACTCGCCGTCGATCAGCGCCTTATGTTACTTGATGGTAAGCGATGACGTGATCAATGGTGCTTGCCTAGAAGTAACATATTCACTCTTGACTTAAGGACCCCTTTTTATGTGGGAAATCATCAAGTAACTTTTCCCACTCTGAGTGGAGCAGTAGAGTGGGGAATGTTAGACTTTTACTGACTAAAACCCACTGGGTTCCTTCAGTTGATTTTTTTTCCGTTACCGCAGCTCAGCCCTAACTGGCCCCATAAATTTTGCTTCACCGAAAGAGGTGACCGCCACACTTTCCCTTTCCCTTTTACTCCATACCATGGCATGAACTAAGTATGGCCGAAGGCAAGTGGTCCCCGCCGCCGATTCAAAGCCTCCTAGTTTGTATAATAACAATAAGAAATAACAATAAATAATATGTTTACTTGAAATATGGAAAAAAAACACCATATTTCCAACTTGTACCTACCAAGGTACAAGTTTTAAAATACAATAATATTTCTGTTCCGCTTCCTATCCAGCATGCAAATTTTGTATGAGCATGACTAAATTATTTACAACAAAAAATTATATTTTATATTTTAGTTGTCGCCTTTGTACACTAGTGCATAAAGATTTTTAAATAAATAAATAAATAATAAAATTACATTAAATCAAATTAAAAATAACAACAAATTAAATTGAATGTCAATAAATTGCACTAAAAAATTCACAAAAAAAAAAATTAACTGTATCAGGAAACATATCTATACTCCTAGGGAATTCCGCATTTATTTGTATGGCTAATTTAGAAAATGGTCTGATTTTTCCACATTAAAGAAGATCGCTCGTTGTACTACCTGGTTACATTTGGGGGTTGCCTATGTCCAGCAATGCACGTGTTTTGGCTGATATGATGATGACGATACTGAAGTCGAATTTATACATCGAAGCCACTTGGTTAACAAGTCGGCCCGGTAGAAAAACATAGCGCTGTGTGGCATGACCGATTTTTTTTATGAACAGTAACTTAACATAATCTAAATATGCGGTGTCATATCACATCGTATCGCAATTTTGTTTGAGAGCCCTTAATAAAAGTCTGACATGCGAAGTCATTTCTTAGACTTCCCATCTCAAAGAATTACGTTTCCAGCCAAAAATATTTCTACAAACTGTACCTAAGTAGTGGCTCTGACGTGCAAGACAAATTGACCCAGCCTCGAGACTTTTATTAAAGCGTTTGAAGCGATCTAGAGGGTCTTTTCATCTTCGGAAATACAGTTAAGTGTATTAACTCTAATGGGCGCTCACGTTGGTTTAACAGTAAAAGGATATTTTTACCCTACACTATCTATTCAAACACACTACACTGAATACGGTAAACGATAAAATATAAGCACTAAAATACTCGTATTTAAGAGGGCGCTTCTGCATCAATTCAATCCAATGTTTGATGAAGAGGCGACGCGAAAAAGAGAGATAAGATCAGAAAACTTTGTTAGTATTCGGTAATTTAATTATTTACTCGAATATTTCACAAAACTTGTTCATAAAAATACGTGTTTTTTTTTTAAACTTTAGAAGTTTTCGGAATAAAGAATCTGTGTTTCAGAATCTCGATTAAATGTGCAAGGTTTTTAAAGATATAAGTAACTATATATTATTTTACATTTCTTTAATATGTGTGTATTATGTAGGGCCAAAATTTATACAAAATAGCAGATTTTCAGATATCTTTACTGGATTAATTTTTACACAAAATGGTTTGATTTCAATAAAAATCTATTTAATATCCAACAGATATCTGTATTTCAGAAATATCTGGAGAAAGATTTATAATAGCGTCATAAACACGTAAAAGTGGTTGTATGGAACTGTATCTCGGGTTGGCCGCGCTTAATACAGAGGATTTACAGTTACAAAATACACAATAAAACTGGTTTGTAATGGAAATATATAAAACGATAAGAAATAAATAACAACTTCTATTTTAGCATCCTTTTGAGATACAAGCGAAGAATATGTAACGGTTTCTCATATAATACGTATAAAGCATCCTTGATAAAGTACTCGGTGCTCAGAAAATCAATAGCGAAGAAAACGGAAGATAAATGACAAAGAATGATTGTGTTAAAGCTTAGGAATCTGTCCTGGGTGAGCGAGGCGAGGCGATACAATGCTACAAATAATTTGGTAGGTATAAAGTGCTAGTCGTCACACCAATTTCCTCATCAATTTAGGACATTGATAGAAATAAAACTGTGAGATGTACCCTAAAACTGAGTAAATCGTCGGCTTACTGCAAGAAGTCATTAAATAAAACCACTTTTAGTTATTAAAAGTGGCTTAAAAAAAGTGGCTTTATTCAAAGTTTTGTATTTACCAGTTAATGAGTAAAGCTAGAACTACATGAGACCGACGCACACGTGTAACACGCCTGATTTGTATAAAGAACGACGTCGAGTGACGTGGGTCAAGTGTAGCTCTACAAGTCTAGTTTCCATATAAAATGTATGGAGACCGACGCGCCCAGATCGGTGTGTGGCACACGTGTGCGCAGTGTAGTTCTAGCACGAGTGTCAGCCGACGATATACTTATAAAGTTATAAGTGAAAATTAGTAACTAAATGTGGCTTAGCTTAGTGGTTTACTTGTAGTAACTAAAAGTGGCTAAAAACTATAAGTGTTGTCTTTATCAGTTATTTAGTTCTTGAAGTAAGCCGGTGAATTATGTTACTGCATTTATGATAATTATGAGCGGTTGACTCTTGATTTAAATTTCACATGCATTACGCTTTTATTTTATGTCTGATTAATGCAATAGATTGATGAAGAGAGTGGTGTGATGACTAGTATTTAAGACCTACCGGTCTCTCATGCAGAGGAGGCTGGTTTGAAACCGGGAAAATTTTGATGTGAATCATTCATCATTTCATTTCATATTTAATTACTTTTCTAAGTTTATCTAGAACATTTCTGAAACCCTCCGAAAGGACGTAAAGCCGTTCGTCCCGGCTGTCATTCGTAGATCTTTGATAGTCGTTATACCAGAAAGTCTGACCATCAGTCTATCTCTGATAGGCAGTCGCTCGATGTAACAAGCATTCACCCGCAATCGTTAGACTTTAAGCCGACCCCCAGCGAGTTGGGAAAAGGCTAGGGAGATGATGGTGAACAAACAATCCTGCAAAAAATATCCTAAAAAGGTTCCATATTCATATTCTTTGTATTACCCTTCCTATGCATTGTCAAGAAAAAAATAGAAAGATGGGGCTCATGCTCGACTTCTCTAGAAGCAGTTCGTGGTCGGCTCGTGTTCCGCAAGTGTTCGGCTCCCCTGAATGTGGTTTACACTATACGAACTTGAGCCCAGCTCGTGTTCCGCTATACTCGGCTTCTCTAGAAGCGGTCTACAATACACGAATTTGAGCTCGGCTCGAGCTCCGCTTGTGCTCGGCTCGAGTTCTGCTTGTGCTCGACTCCTATAGAGGTGCCCTACACTACACGAATTTGAGCTCGGCTCGAGCTCCGCTTGTGCTCGGCTCGAGTTCTGCTTGTGCTCGACTCCTATAGAGGTGGCCTACACTACACGAATTTGAGCTCGGCTCGAGCTCCGCTTGTGCTCGACTCCTATAGAGGTGGCCTACACTACACGAATTTGAGCTCGGCTCGAACTCCGCTTGTGCTCGGCTCGAGTTCTGTTTGTGCTCGACTCCTCTAGAGATGGTCTACACTACACGAATTCGAGCTCGGCTCGAGCTCCGCTTGCGCTCGGCACCTTAACTTTATCGCTTCGCCTTGCAATGCGTCAGTCACCCATGAAAAAGTAAATTATGAATCGAGACAGAGCTTCCAATTTCTCATATTGATTTCACATTCAAAAACAGTTTGAAACATTTACGTCTTTGTCTCTGTTCCGATAATGGAGTCGCTTACACTCGAATTATTCTGTCGAACACTGTCTATGAAATATGATGACAAATAGCGACGGGAATAACTTTGTCAGGAGGTTAATTTATACCGTGATTTGTAGTATTTCCGAATGATGACGTATAAAAAAATCTAACGCAGCGAGCAACGTGAGCGATCCGATGCGGTTCATTTGAATTCAATATAATGACACCGGATAAACACGGCAAAAATCCCGGGCGTTTGGGCGAAATATGTTTTTTCCCCGGACACCTCTGAAAACATATTGTTTTGCAACAAAAATAAAAAGGAACATCGACTAGTTTGCCGTGCCTTATATTATGAATAAATTTTTTGCTAGCAGTACACTCTCGGTTTTTTTTTTTTTTTTTTTGGGTAGGTAAAATCATCCAATGACGAATCCCGCCCTTGGGTGGGGCGGGAAACAGTGTCAGACTTTTACTGACTAAAAACCTACCTTTCCATTCCTTGCCTTTATCCTGGGGCCTTTGGTGACAGTCTCACATAACCTTTGACACTCTCGGTGAGATCTGGTTTCGTAGGTTTGTGGTTAAAATTCCGAATAATCCATCTGTTCATCGGCTGCTTGTGTACTTTAAACGTTCTTCACATGGAGCTGCTTTAATTAAGAGCATTCTAGATGTCATTTTAAGGAATTTTTACACAAAATCCACAAAAACGAAAATCAAAAGGTAACGTTTTTGGTTTCGTCAATTTGACGTTAAAATTTCGAAAAATTCGTGTGTCATACTCATTTTTTTTTTCTTAACATTGCAAATTAGAGTAAGTTTAGAAAATCGGAACGTCAAACTATTTTCGTTCGTATGAAATTTCGGGAACGAAATGAACCGTGGTAGGAAACACGCGAAATTTCTTCCGAAACTTCGTTTTTCGGAGAAAGAGTAGACCCCAGATCATTCCACATTCGCAAGGCGAGGAGCAGCAACTGGAGCTGTGTATAGGTACTTTCGAGTCGACTCAGTTCTTTTCGTCATACTTCATTCAGTCATGCTCGCCGCTCTCTTCTTTCGACTCGTGGTTAAAAAACCGAGTCGAACTGAAGCGCTCCCGAAACGAGACGAGACGGCTCGATACCGACTCTCACGCTCGTTTGGTCTCGTAATGTCAACAAAACCTGGTGAGTTGGGGGTTTTCTCTCGGGAGTGTATTGGTAGCGTAAAAAAATGGGTTTTCTCTGACAACAAAAGGGTCTACTTTTAAAAATCAAATTAAATGTTTTTTTTTTTTAATAAATAAATCGTTTTTACAAGTTAAAATGACCGAAATTGGATGAAATAAAAAAGTAAGATACTAATTATACTATTGAACACAATAACCCAATGTGTAATTTTTTCGTATTCCAAAATTTGTTTTGCGAACAAAGAGGTTGAACAAAAAGGTTATTGCTACATTATAGCACTAGTGCGTAATGGTAATCAAACTGTCACAGTTTGGTAACAGGTGCCATTACTAGGTGTAGTGCAATAAGAGCCGCTTTCTGAGCAAGTGTATTGAAAAAATATTTGTAAAGCCTACAAAAAGGTTTTCCGGGTCTGGATGTCGTGTGTATGCGAGTTTAGATGATTGTAAATACACCCACGATACAGGAGTTTAATAAAAAAACAATTGAGCGTTTCTAACAATTAAACGCGGGACTTCATGGTGAGCTAAAACCATAGAACACTATTACCCTAGCAGGCTGAGGACGGCGGGCAATGGGAAGCTCGCTGTCCGTCCGTCCGGTAACAGACCGGTCCGAGCTCAAGTCGTTTACGGCGCGCACTGTTCCCGCGCGCCTCAAGGAGTTGTCAGCAAACTAGGAGCCCAACAGGGCCGAAGCCTACTGGGGTCAAAGGGTATATGAAAATGGCACCCGGGGCCCTGGGACCAAGGCAAAGAATGGAATGGGGTAGGTTTTTAGTCAGTAAGAGTCTGACACTACTTCCCGCTCCACCCAAGGGCGGGATTTGTCATTGGATGATTTTACCTACCATAAAAAAAAAACCCTAGCAGGCTGAAGCACTTTGTACGACAAATAAGCCAACATGACTGTGCACTAATCCCGTTTCGTAAAATATTATATTTTATATCACAGCCAGCACTTAAGAGCTTCCTCAACAACAACTAACTTAGTGTTAAACTGCCAAACTATTTATTCTACCTCGGGGCTATCCATTAATAACGTCACACGGAAAAGCCCTCCTCTTTACTGTGTGACGTGACAAGTGTTTGGAGGCAAGCGTAACAGAGTGTAAAGTCCCAAATACCTCCGTTGAAAAGGGAGTGGATGAGTGTCATATCTGATCCGGGCAACTAGTCTAGGCTGTTTTATATATGTTTACGTGATAAGGTCGAGGTTTGTTTGTATGCTTTTTGAATGAAACAACGTGTGGTTTGTATAAAGATCTATTGGACACTACTTAAAGACGAATGAATTAGTAAATTTAATACATGAATGTATGCATAGCTATATGCGACAGTTTTTAACCGAACATACCGCCCACCAAAAGGGCTTAAAGGCCTTTTTCAACCATAATAAAATTATGCTACCTTACACTATACATTGTTACACGTAATTTAAATATGCAACTTGAATAGGTACAAATTATAAGTTGTTACTCAATTTACTATAAACTTACAATCATGATTTGTAACTTAGATAGCTATTCTAAAACATGAAATTATAACTCGACTATCTTAAAAATAACAAAGCAAACATTACAACTAAAGTTATACAGCGTGGCGATTAGGTTATCACATTAATTGAAACCACGTACTCAGAATTAGGTATTTTATCATATGCAGTTAAAATAATTTAATAATAAACAATATTATAGCCGTGGGATTTTTTTTTTCATTTTAATATTTCGCAACATCATGTATTGCATAAACTCAATCAGCTGGCCAATAAAAGTAGGTCAAAGACCCGTGGTTGGTGAAGATACCTATTTTACAACTTCAAACGTTGCCATTCGTATTACCTACAAGTACTAGACTATCATTTTACAAACTGTTTACGTTTGAATTGTTTATGTTTCTCGTAATAAGAAACGTAAACAATTCAAGACAAAAATGTCCTTACAGCTAATAGTTGAAGGCGTCTTTGTGCGGTAAATTAAAAGAGACAAAGAAAAATATGCAACAATATTCTTACGGTTGACGACTTAAGGTATAAATTTCTAATACTCGAAATGCTACGGGGTACGGCAGTGACACGTAGATCCACAACTACCAAACTTGTTCATACAAAAGTAGACTCTAAACATCGGAATTAAGGCCTATAGTGGCGTGGATGTGAGAGGACACCGGTGTCCTCTGAGCTAGGACAGATTAAAGGCATAATACTAATTTCTTTGGTGCGTACGATGAATGAATCTAGTCTGCCGCCAAAACACTTGAGGGATAGTTGACGAGTTTACCATCTGCGCGCGCGCCCTTCGTACCTACTTATTGTTTTTTTTGTGGATATTGATTTGTGTTAGCTTTATTTTTGTAATAGGAATTAGATAGTTTAATAATACTGTTTGTATTATTAGTTGTACATTAGTGAAAGTGGTGTGTGACAGTTTGTGCGTAACCAGACGCTTAAACACCACTCGATTTTTTTATGGGGGCATTTAAAGAATTTACGCTACTGAAGTGACGACTGTGGATGATTTAAAAAATAGAATAATTCGTGCCTCAGACAATTTTAAAAATTTAGCCACGAATGGTGACCTACTTAGAAAAGTTCGAAACAAAATCATAAGACGATATCGTTTGTGTGTACAGAAGCATGGTGGACATTTTGAAAATGTGAACATTTAAAATTTAAGTGGAGATTTTTAAAGTTAATTTGTGATGATTTCTTAAAACAACAACATAAAGTACCTATGTCGCACACTTACGCCACGCGCGGGTGCCTACACCCACAAGTAGGTATTCGTATTGCGCGTAGGTACGGCGCGTACGTACTCGCCGGCGCCGCGGCATTGCCGCTTTTACAGGTCAGTGAACTAATATTATAAAGGATGATTTATTTTTTACCAATTTTATACGCTATTTATTTTGTTTGAAAAATGCATTTTCTTAATTTTAGTAAAATTATTTATTTTACTATTTTAACGGACTGATAACAACTTGTAATACATGCTGCATAATTTAATGTGATAACCTAATCGCCACGCTGTATAAACATGAGCTTGCACACAAAAGTAATTATTAAGTAATTAAGTTAGTCTTCCATACTAATCGGTAACGCACATAAATTTGTGATTGATCTCTGTGTCAATTTACCGTTGTGACGTACAGTATATACTCTAGTTATTCCGTCTTGTCCGGGGTGTTTTTCCTCTATCCGTGCCAATGCCCACTTGCTAGGAGGCATATTTACGTTTTTTAGTAACACAATGTCGCCGACCTCGAATTCTTTTGTTCTTTTCAGCCACTTTGTTCTTTGGTTGAGGCGCGACAGGTATTCCGTTTGCCAACGTTTCCAAAATCCTTGAACCAGTCTTTGAATATGTTGCCATCTGGACAGCTGATTCATATTGGCCGTGGTATAGTCACGGTCCGGTACGGTAATTAGTGCTTCTCCGACAAGGAAATGTCCTGGTGTGAGTACTTGTATGTCATCGATCAAATCCACGTCAGTATTAATTGGCGTCAAAGGGCGAGAATTGAGGCAAGCTTCTACCTGTGTGAGTACTGTGGTGAATTCTTCAAATGTCAAATTCATATTCAACACTTTCCGTAGATGCTGTTTAACGGACTTAACGCCAGCTTCCCAAAGCCCTCCAAAGTTTGGGCTATATGGCGGTGTGAAGTGCCACTGTGTTCCTTCATTTGCCAGTTGGTCAGCTATAGGACCGGGTACTTGTAATCCCGCCTCTTTCCACATTCTACATAACTCTTTGTTGGAGGCCACGAAGTTCGTACCGTTATCGCTCCAAATCTCATTACATCTGCCTCTTCTGGCCACGAAACGTTTGAAAGCTGCGATAAATGCATCGGCCGTCAGGTCGCTTACTAGCTCCAAATGTATAGCCTTTACCGCCATGCAGACAAAGATGCAAATGTATGCCTTGCGGGATTTTGCCCCTCTTCCCTTTGAGGTTAACACATACACGGGGCCGGCAAAATCCACTCCACTTCGAGCAAAGGGACGCGAAGGAGTCACTCGTGCTTCAGGTAAGTCACCCATTATTTGTTGTCTACTAGCAGCTCGTTGCCGCGTGCAGGTAAGACATCCGTGAATGTATTTCTTTACTAGACGTTTGCAGCTAACAATCCAGTATTTACTCATCAGGTAAGTGATCATCATTTTTATTCCTCCATGCATTGTTTTCAGGTGTGCGTCAGCGACCACTAGTGATACGAAGCTGCCTTTCTTGCCTAGTATCACGGGATATTTTAAGTTCTCATCGGCGTCTGCGTTTCTCAATCTTCCGCCCACCCTGAGGATATTTTGACTATCTAAGAATGGGTTCAGTGACTTCAGAGTGCTATTAGTTTTTACATTCCCCTTTTGTTTTATTCTTTTAATTTCCTCTGAAAATTCTTCTTCTTGTGCTCGTTTTATACAATATTCCAAAGCCCCTTGCAGTTCTTCTGTGGTCATCTCCTGACCTACTTTGTCAGGATTTCTTTTCATATTTAAAACTCTTTTACAATACACTATTACTCTTAATACCTCCGTAAGTGTATCATATTCTTCAAATTTTAAGAATTTCTCTTCTCCTTCTATTACATTTACGTATGACTGTATGGGTTTCTTTCTTTCTAAATCTGTATTTGACCTTGATGGTTTCATGAATTCGATATTTTCTTCTGAAAGCCAGGCAGGGCCGTTCCACCATAACGTTTTCTGTTGTAGTTCTGATAAAGATGATCCTCTTGACGCTATATCAGCTGGGTTATGTGCTGATTGCACATGGAACCATTGGCTACTGCTTTGGTTTTCTAGTATCTCAACCACTCTGTTTGCGACAAATGGCTTCCATCGGTTGGGTTCTCCGACCAGCCACGCTAATACTATGGTTGAGTCAGTCCATGCAAACACATTGTGTGAGGGAATCCTCATAGCTTGACTCACTTTGGTTAGCAATTTAGCTAATAGCGTAGCTCCACTCAGTTCGAGGCGTGGTAGTGTAATGGTCTTGACAGGAGCGACCTTTGTTCTTGATGCAATGATATTTGTCCTTATATCACCTTCGCTTGTTTGTACGCGGCAGTAAACTACAGCTGCATATGCCTTTTCAGACGCATCGCAGAACCCATGTAGTGTTATTCGTTCCTTCTCAGTGCTAATGGTGTTCAACCAACGTCTGATTCTCAATTGATTGACATTTTCTAAATCTCTCCTAATGAATTTCCATTGTTCTTTCAATTCTGTACTTAATTCTTGGTCCCATCCTATTCCTTCTAGCCACAGTCTTTGTACTAGGATTTTTGCTGTTACAATAACTGGTGCTATCCACCCCAGCGGATCAAACAATTTTTGTAAATCTGACAGAATCGTTCTCTTTGATATGCAATCTGATGATATAGGTTCTAGTTGTAATTGGTAATTAAACTCGTCTCTTCCGAGATTCCATGACAGACCAAGAGCCTTTATGGTGCCGTCCAGCTTCAAGTCTAGGTTAGCCTTTGTAGTGACTTTGGTGGCGTCTATAGATTTAAGGAACTCGGTATCATTGGATGCCCATTTTTGAAGTTCAAAGCCTCCTCGTTTCAAAATGGTGATGATTTTCTTACTAATACGAATTGCTTCTTCTGTTGTATCACAGCCTGATGTCAGATCATCAACGTAAAAATCTTCACGAATAATTTTGACAGCTTCGGGATGTTGTTTACCCTCATCTTCTGCTAGTTTAATTAACGTTTTTATGGCGAGGTAAGGCGCAGATGCTGTACCAAACGTAACTGTTTTCAATCTGTAGTCCTTGACTTCAGGTGGTAGATTGTTTGGCTCAAGGTTGGGTCTGACGCTGCCACGCCACAATATTCTCTGATAATCCGTATCTTTCCTATCAACAAGTACCATTCTATACATTTTGATGACGTCACTTGCGAAACACACCTTGTGCATGCGCCATCTCATTATTATGCTTCGCATATCTTCTTGTAGTACCGGGCCAGTCATGAGCTCGTCGTTCAAAGATATGCCATTTGGTCCCTTGCATGACGCATCAAATACGACTCTGACTTTCGTGGTCTCTTTATCTCTTCGAATTACGGCGTGATGTGGTAGGTAAACACACCGGTTGTTTACTTCATCCTTTGGAACTTCTTCCATGTGCCCCATTGATAAATATTCTTCTAGTACCTGGTCGTATTCTTCTCTTAGTTCAGGTTCCTTTTGAAGTCTTCTTTCTTGTTGAATCAAGCGATTCATTGCAATTTGTCTCGTGTTCCCATCCGCTGCTTTTGGTACATTGGTACGAAATGGGAGTCTCACAACGTATTGTCCATTGCTGTTTCTTCTGTATGTATTTTCATAGAAACCTTCACATTCGTTTTCTTCTTTAGAGTATGTCCTCTTCAAATCTGGTTCTATTTCCCAGAGTGTTTTCAATAAGTCTTCTCCTATGATTTGATGATGCATAACAAGAACCGACTCTGTTTGTTGTAATCTATCTTCCACTTTTCCGAATAAAATCCAGCCAAGGTTTGTTTTGTGGGCACATGGTGACCCTGGCGGACCTTTGATTAACTGGTTCTGTACAATTTGGGCATAAACGTCGACACCCAGAAGTAAATCAATAGACCCTGGCTGATAGTAGTTAGGGTCAGCCAGGACTAGTCCTTCTAGATGAGGCCAATGGTTGTTGTTGATTGTGCGGGATGGTATTTTAGTAGTCAGTGGCTTCGACATAACATATGTTCTAATTTCCAAGTTGAAATTTTCACATCTTGATTCCACATTGATCTGAACTACGTGTTTGATATTTTCTCTCGTTGATCCCACGCCTACAACTGTACCTTTGACAGGATATCGCTTGGCCATGAGTTGTTGTGCCGCTCGTTCGCTAATAAAACTGGCTTGTGAGCCTTGGTCGATTAAAGCTCGTAAGATCGTTGTATAATTGTCTTCACTTCTCACTTTTACGATTGCAGTTGCCAGCAACGATGTGCTTTGTTTTGTAGAAACGTGTGATGTCACCATTGTAATGTCCTTCTCTGATTCTTCAAAGTTCTCCACGTTAGTATGAAGTGCCACTTCGGGTTGTTTGGTTTCAGTGTTGGCCGTCGTGGTTGATTTTGATGATGAGCTATCTTCCTTATTTTCATGAAGAAGTGAATGGTGTCGTCTTTTACATATTCTGCAACTTGTTGGTATGCGACAATGCCTCACTGAGTGTCCGGGTGCAAGACAGTTGAAGCACAAATTGTTGATTTTAATAAACTCGCTTCTTTGTGTTGGTGATTGCTTTCCAAACTCCTTACAATGGCTAAGTGTATGATTTTCTTTACATATTTGACATGTTTTACTATTCTCCACATTAGTTGCTACATGAAATGACTTTTCTCGAACATGCACTGAACTTGCCTTTTGTTTTGTTGGTTCTGTAAGTTCTAACGTACGAAATCGGCATTCGAGGAATTTACGTAACATGTCGAGGGAAGGTAGGCTGTCAGGGTCCTCACAATTGCTGCTCACATAGTTTTCCCAATCTTTGTGAGTTTCACTGTCCAACTTTTGTACTACGACGAATATTATTACAGGGTCCCAATTATCAATCTGCACATTCATATTTTTGAATTGATGTAAGCATTCAAATGTTGTATCCAGTAAATTCTTGATAGAACTGGAATTACCCACGGTAATTTTCTTCAGAGAGAAGAACCTTTTCATAACTGCGTCGAAATTTATACGTTTGTTGCCATACCTTGCTTTGAGAATGTTCCATGCTTGTTCGTAGTTCGTATCTGTCACTTGTATATGTTTCAATATCAATGCGGCTTCTCCACTAAGACTTGTTTTCAAATAATGCAATTTTTGTACATTACTTAACGCCGCGTTTGTATGTACAAGTGTATTAAATAAATCATGGAATGATAACCACTCTTCATATTGTCCACTGTACGTAGGTAGGTGTATTTTCGGCAAAACCACTCGTGTTTGTTGAGTATCACTAGGTATAGGCGACGAACCACTAATGTTAACTTGTTGATCAACTAATAAATCCTTCAATTCTGTCATCAAACTCAAATACAACTCTTCATGCTCAAAGAATTCTTCATTTACTATATAGGGTACCTTGTCGCGCTTCTCCTTTGGTACGCTTCGCATTATTTCACCGTAAGCTTGTTTATATTCACTCCAGTAGTCTTCTACACACTTAATGCGGGCTTCAATATAATTCTTTTGGGTTAATCTAGCCTTCGGAGACTTCTTTAGATTGATCTGGGTCTTCTTCAAAGTATATGCAAGGTTTTCCACTATACTTAATGATTTTTCCACTTCCATAGCCATCGTAAGTATGTAATAACTTCAATTGTAGCACACGTAATGAAATGAATAAGTTTTAATAGTTAAATACTTTGCACTAAACAACTCGAACACTTGGGTCGTCTTATCTATTGCGATCTCTTTGTTCTCGGGCGGCCGGCGATGTCGGCAGCGGGGTCTGGTATCCGGCTCGATTATGGACCATATGTTTACGTGATAAGGTCGAGGTTTGTTTGTATGCTTTTTGAATGAAACAACGTGTGGTTTGTATAAAGATCTATTGGACACTACTTAAAGACGAATGAATTAGTAAATTTAATACATGAATGTATGCATAGCTATATGCGACAGTTTTTAACCGAACAATATATTCTAAACGCGCGAAGAACTCTTAATTGTGCAATACAGGATTTCAATTTATTTAGTTTTTATATGGCGCTACAGATGTCGCCACAACGTAATTAATGGATGATGCCTTAAGGATTACCTCCGCAACTGTTATTAATGTAGTTTCTAATAACGCATCGAGGCAGCTAGACTTAATGTTAAAGTTTAAAATAGTGCTTTAGTGACATTATGTTAAAGCAAAACTTTCAACAGCCCTAGTCTTTATGTTTGCGATAAATTACTGACATTATTTGGATTTCTAGGCAAGTACATAGGTATATCAAGTCGGGGAGTAAGGGGAGAACGGAATACTAATTTCACCTGCTTAATAGTCAACTCCACCTGCACTTGCCAATTTGGTGGCGGTGACCAACTAGTGTGGTATTCCCTGCTAGATAACGAATAGGCTTCTGGCGACTGAGCAATGGCGGTATAACCATTCGCCCAGCAAATGCTGAGGTGGTCACCCTTTCGATGCGGGCACGCTAAGCGCACTGTACTTTTGTTCCGGGCCTTGGTTCAGGCCATGGTCCGGAGTGAGGAAGCATGGCAGGCGGTCGCCTTCTTATGCGAAGCAGTAATGCTAGCAAAGGAGGAGGCCAACCGCATCAGGCAAAAGCAACGGGACGCTCGCCCCAGCCGCCGCCGGGATTCCGATCCCAATTTCCGGCCACCGTAGGCGCGGGTCTTGTAGACGGCGTGCAATGGGGCTGTCCAATCGAGCCCAAGTCGTCGACGGCGCGTACTGTTCCCGTGCGCCTCAAGGAGCTGTCAGCGAACCGTAGAGGCCCAGCCTGCTAACTGCAAGCAGGCAGGGTCAAAGCCTGCTGGGGTCAAGGGCCGTTTTCTGAGAGGAAGGCTTAGCCCCCGTATAATAGGCAACGAAGAAACGGGGTAGGTTTTTAGTCAGTAAGAGTCTGACACTATTTCCCGCTCCGCCCAAGGGCGGGATCTGTCAGTGGATGATATCTACCATAAAAAAACTGTGCTTTTGTTTCTTTTTGACTTTGTGTTTGTAAAAGTTGTGCTGTGTCTGTTCCGAATAAAAGTATTTCTATTTTATTCGGAAGAGGTGACAGAAACTTGGGGGGCCAAGTATTCCTTATAATTTACGTGCTTGATCACTATCTCCAATGCAAAAAAAAACCACAATACCTTATGGTAAACGATGATTGGCAGGGGCACTGCCGTGCCCCCCGATGTGTTCGACGATGGTGTACACCTGTTTAGACATGACGTAGTAAACTAGTAGCTATCAGAAAACACAGACTTCGACAGGGAATTCCTGTCCTTTAAAAAGTTTAAAGTACAATGACTGAATGAATGACTGGCCTGTTGGTCTAGTGGTTAGTGGCCCTGACTGCTATGCCGGAGGTCATGGGTTAGATTCCCACTCAGGACAAATGCTTGTGTGATGAGCACAATCATTTGTTCTGTGTCTGGTTGTTATTTTGTCTGTATTTAAAAAATATAAAAGAATGTTTATCAGTTCTCTAGTACTCATAACACAAGCTCTGCTTAGCTTGGGACTAAATAAAAAAAAAATGAATGTGTATTACCTAATGTTAATCATATATACTTAATAACATTTTTAACCTTATATATTAGTTTAGTTAAGACACATATAGTTTTACCAGACATTACACCGAAGTAAACACCTAATGTAATAAAAAGAAACTTCATTATTCAGAAACTTTATTCAGAAACTTTATTATTTATTTGCTGTTCATTTGTTGTTGTTTTCGTAAACAATATGAAAATCCAAGAATAATATCTAAATCTAAAATATTGCCAAAACTTATATTGCTGAGCAATATTGTACTTCTATAATGTGTGTTAGTCTTATTAGGTTTTATACTTTTTGATATATCTGTGGGATTTTATTAGTGACCGACAGAAACTCGATTTGCTACCGAAACCTTTCTATTATATTTCAAGGGAACAAACAACAGTAGATGAAAGATGAGCATTCAGGATTTAGGCGGAAGAAACGCCCAGGTGGCACTAATGCGCCGATCATTTAGAGGAGACGGTGGAGCATAAGGGAAAGTCTTCCCCGCTTGGGCGGAGCACCTCCGTGCTATCGTGGAGGCGATCAGCGGCGTAGTTCTACTGCACCGGGCCCTGGTTAAGGTCATGGTCCGGAACGAGATGAAATGGGAAGTGGACGCCTCCTTCTGCGAAGCAGTAGTGCTAGCGAGGGAGACGCCCGCAACGGTGAGGGAACGAATCTCCTCACATCCCAGCCGCCGTGATCCTGACTTCGATTTCTAACCACCATAGGCGCGTGGACTTGCAGACGATGAGTAATGGGTAACTCGCCGTCCAGCGTCTGGTAACCGTCCGGACCGTGCCCAAGTCATCGACGGCGCGTAGTGTTCAATGCGTGCCGCAAAAATATGTCAGCAAAACCAAAGCCCGGAGTAGTGTTTTTTCTTGTGTGTGAAGTTTTAGGTTTGTCATTTACGGAAAAAAAATCTTCATTTTATAAGTATTTGATAATAACGAATAAACAGGGTCTACTCTCTCTCTCATAAATTGTGAAATAAGCAATTTTCAGCCCATGTATTTTTGATTAATTCCACGTAGTTACTGGTTTACAGAGGTTGACCGGCCATTCTGACGTCAGAATGGCCGGTCAACCTTAAATGTTTGAAGTCTTTTAATCTATGAAATAAGCAATTCTTTTATTACGATAAGCAAATATAAGCAATTGATAAGGAATTTTTAATAATAATATCAAAGTTAAATACGACTGTTAAATGATAAATGATATTTATTTTGTAAGTAGGTTTTTAAAAACACTTTTACACGTCAAAATTTTTTGTTGACCGGCCATTCTGACGCACACCGTGTAGCGATCCGGAAAGTGGTGTCACTCAGCATAGTACCTATGTTTGGTCCCTTTAGAACAATTTTCTAATGTTTCACAAACGAAGTCAGCGCAGCAACTAGTGTAGGATAAAAGCGATGAACCTGCAACAAATGGCTATACAAGATAATTCGTCTTTTATCCCCTCAAACATAACACTGAAAGGTTCGGTATACTCTCATACGGTAAAGGTTCCTCGGTAATATATCAAACTCGTTTTAGGATACTTCACATTTTTAGGGATCCGCTTGTGTGATGAAATGTTATCATTTTAATTTAAAATTGTTGTTCTATATAATTTTGCAATCTTGGCACAGAAGAGACGCAATGTTGCATATTATAATATCGTATTTGTATAATTTCTCTTTATTTATTTATTATTGTTTTTTTATTTATTGTTTTCCCTAAAATTAAGTCTTATTTATTCTTAACTATTGTACACAAAAATATAACATATCATATAGGGATACAAATAGTTCATTACAAAGGCGAGTTTAACTCAGCAATGAGTTTTCTCCCAGCAAACCTTTGAGTTATAGAGAGAAAACATATTCGTATTCATATATTTATCTATTTTTTTCAAATCTAGTTGCACTCAATACCTTGCCGACATCTTTATGTCAATACCGTCACCGGCCCGTTCGGCCGTTTTACGCGGACGTGACGCATATTTTTCGTAGAATTAAAATTTATCAGTCCTAAATTTGCGTCTTTTCCGCCAAATAAAATGTTTATATTTCTATATACAGTAATTTTTAGATTGTCTTCATCATTTCAACCAAAACACGTCCACTGTTGGACATAGGCCTCCACGCAAGCGTCGCCACAATGACCGGTAATATGCGTCTCGCATCCATTGGATTTCTGTGACCCTCACGAGGTTATCGGTCTACCTTGTGGGAGGCCTTCCAACGCTGCGTCTTCCGGTATGTGGTAGCTATTCCAAAATCTGTCAGCCCCAACGGTCAGCTGTTCTGTGAGCAATGCGCCCTGCCCACTGTCACTTAAGTTTAGTGATTTCTTGGGAAATGTCGGTAATCTTGGTTCTTGGTTTCGCATATACTAAATAATGTTGTATGTTACCTACTAGTGAAAAAAATCTATTCGCCATACAGAAATGTAATCAAAACAAAATTTTATAGTATGTCAAAGATCATCGGACTGTTTTTTTTTTTAATAATCATGAGGGTATTCAACTCAAAACAATGTCGAAATATTCATAAAGTTCAGGAAATAAATTAAATAATTACACTGGCTTAACATGTTTTAATATGCACGAGATTCACAATAAAAACATCAACAAGAAAAGATTTATTGGGATTCTCCCACACAAACAAATAAATCATTCACGTTAGGATTCCAGAGGTGACTGCGGCACACGTCTCCGAGAACGATAGGCCACACATCACGGAGGCCAAAAGTCGTGATATATTAGGGATGTAATAAATACATACATTAAGATCTAATTTATTTGCTTACTATGTGACCTGTAAAACATGTGATCCGGGTCTGTGGGTTAGCTACCCCATCTGTTTTGTCTGTCTGGTCAAAATTATCATCATAAAGTACATATAAATGTGGTAGTCTAACTTTCTTTTTAACGAACAAACAATTTTTTTTTTTTTTTTAATTTCATTATCTAGTTAGAAGAGGACGTAACATGAACATTAACAAAAAAAAATATCTTAACTACATATTTATCTATAATATGTATGTATTTAGCAATATATAAGTATGTTTATAAGTTGTCTAGTACCCATAACACAAGCTCTGCTTAGCTCGGGACTAAACGACGTTGTGTGATAGTTGTGGAATATTATTATTATATACAAGAACCTATTTACCAATTAATGTCTTAACTATTTACTTCTTTAAAAGTTCAAAAGGAAGCATGCTGTCCAATTTTCGTTAATATTTTATTATATCCCCAACTTTAGTGTACAGAACCATCTCTGAACATTTTTGGCACGTATCCTCCATTTCCGAACGCAGTTTCAAGTATCTGAAACTCTGAAGTATTATGATGTAACTGAGGACGGCAATACATTTAGTTTTTTGGCACAGGTACGTACACGTGGAAGCTACCTATCTGCAAAGAAAAAGGTTAACTGGACATTTGAAACTGGTATGACCTTTGAGCGTGGATGGCCTTTCTTTATGTGAAGAGTTACTAGAATAATGAGGCAATTACGTACCGGACTAGGGTTTCGGATTGACCAGTGAAAGGTTATAGAGGGCGCTTCCCATATTTTTTACGGAACGATTGCTTTGGCATCGCAGTCGCAATCTATCAAGATCACATTTTGACAAGTTATTGGCATTGATTGTCATAGCGTAATCACTCTTCTAATAAAATTCCCCACCCCCTCTTAGTTTATCTGGTAACTGTTTGGGTCGGATTGGTCCAATGAGTGTTTTGTGGGTTTGGGTTTTTCATCTCGTTCAGCTCTTCATTTCCCGATAGATTTTTTATTTTATTTTATTATTGATGGGCTCGCGTTTGATCACTATCTCACCTGACGGTAAGCGATGATGTGGCCGACGATGAAGCACGCTTGCCTAGAAGTAACCAATTCACTCTTGACTTAAAGACCCCTAGGTTGTCATCATCATCAGCCTTTTAGTGTTCCCATTGCTGGGACACAGGGGATTCCTTTCTAAGAGAGGGAATTGGCCGTAATCAACCACGCGGGCCTAGTGCAGGTTGGTGAATACACATGTCTTCGAATTTTTGTTTCTCCCCTAGTTATAGCTATCAGAAAACATAGACTCCGGCAGGGAATTCTATTCCTTAACTGTGCGCAGGGTGAATGTGTTCCGAAAACGTATGCATGGGAGGGTTGTTCACCTGTACCGAGGCGCAACGCCATACGTCTAGTGGGCCGACTATAGAACGGACTTGGTGGCAATAAATTGTGCAATTCCAACGCACATTCCCCGAAATGTAAACGGTACAAAACCGACAGGCTAGCAACTCGGCGTCGACCTTGGAGTTTTGACTCGACAAGCGCTGAGGAGATTTCAGTAAAACTTGGGGAATTACTGTCATGATTATGGCGTGCCCTTGGCAAGCCTGCATTCATTCACTATGGTCTACCCATAGTTTGGTGTGTAGATCTTTGGTGATTATCTGTACCAGATTACGTAGATAACCGAAGAGGAACAATGGATTCTGGCCCCATTGCTGACGTATTCGACCCCTTTCTGACGAATACGTTCGCTGCATCGTTGCCTCAGGAATATCTGTGTCATTTGATCTTTGAATGGTTACTTCAAATTGTATTAATGGTACTTTTTATGCCATACCAGAATACCAGCGCTGCGTTATTTACTTTTTGTGAAATATTGCAGCATAATGCTAAAGTAGGAGCCTTTTTTGCCTCGCAAAGGTCTTTTTTTATCTCTTTTTTGATATTGATTTCGTTTTCCTTGTATTTATTTTTTTATTTTATTATTAACATGTTTAAGTAGGTAGTGTTTGTCCTGTGCGCGTCACAAATAAATGTTATTTTTCCTTTCTTTCTTTCTTTATGCTATTCCTGCGTATCAAATACAGGAATTACACATAATATACTTTCTATCACGGCAATTTATTCCTCTGTAACAATTTTCGAAAGCTAACAAATAAATTTAAAAATAAAATTAATAATTTCGAAGCCGCTGCCAACAGCTAGTCAAACTAATATTATAGGTAAAGATGAAAGTTTGTTCACCTATATTCCTAGTTATTTGTTATGCAGTTAAATAACGATAACTATATCGAATACGAGATCTCTTTCTAAGAACTCGTTATCTCATGTTTTTAGATATCGTTATTGTTAAAACTTTATAACGTTTGCGTTAAGTTGGGGATAACTTGTTATTTTTGTGTAGGCACTTACTTAGAAGTTGCGTATTTTGTTGAGACATGAGTTAAAATATTAAGATCTGAGATCTGCTACAGTGTAATAGTAGTTTATTTACATAGCTATTTGCATTCTTGCGTTAATATGAAATATTAAAACTATCAATGACCTTAAAAACGATAGCAATGGGTCCCAAACTAGGTGAGCCTGGATCTTGGTGACTCAAACATTACACCAAGTTCTTAGCTAATATGTGAAAAATTTAAAATAAAATAAAATATACTAAGTAAATAAAAAGTCCAGTAAAATTAATAACACATGGAAGAAGCAATATTAACTATAAAGAGATAATGTTTAAAAAAACTATATTTAAAATAGTTATAAAAGGTGAATAGGTGTGTAGTGTAAGTGAAGGTGTGTGTTTTATCAGGCTGTATGTATTAAATTGGACAACAAAGCAAGCTTTCTGTTTCCTCATAACTCCGGTCCAGTAACCATTTCTTTAATTTAGTTTTGGCCAACAAATACACACGTCGAATTGCGAATGTCTTACTTCTAGCATTGAACACTCGTGTGGGCAGATGAGGCAAGATCCGCATTGAAAATAGGGTCTTTACTGTGAGAAGAGGAATTCTATGAGGCAATTTCCTACTCCTATTACTTCAGCTACTATATTGTGTACTCTAAGGGCAGAAACACATATCTGCGGCGCGGCTGCGGCGCCGCGCCGCTAATATCGGCAGTGCCGCCCACCACAGCGCAGAATTTTGCAGTGTGCACCGCGCCGCGAATACCATAGCTTTATGAAATGAATATAACCAGTATCTTTTTTGTCGTTTATTTAATATAGAGTCATGGCAGAGAAACGTCTATCCACCATCAAAAATCTTGAGAAACTGGTTATCTCTGTAGGATACGACAATAAACGCTGAAAGTTGCGTTGCGGCGACGGGAAAAAGAGCGGGGGGCGGCACTGTTGATTTTAGTGGCACGGCGCCAGAAAACCTGAGAAAAACTTTGAATATCATGTTGGAATGTAATTGTAAACGGCGTGGTCGTAATTATACTTACCTGGTTTCTTAGATCTAAAGAAAACTACATTAAATGAGACGGGCCGTTGTCTCATTTAATGTAGTTTTCCACCTCTCGGATTCCCCTCAGAAAATGCACTACAAAGCGGTCTACCGAACAAAAAACATGATCTTAATACCAGTCCATTTAGTTTGAAATAACAGACCTTTAGCGCTGCAATGAAGGTAACGCAGTGAAAAGTTGTAAGAGCGTGCTCAGCGGTCGTTAGTGAGGCCACTTAAATGAGCCAGGATGGGAAAATAAGCAGGCTTGTATACTGGACGCCTAGGTAATGGCGAGCAGGGTAAGCGCCCGGGGCGCTTGTAGAGACGTCGCGCAACAATTTGATTCGAAAAAGAAATCTAATATTATAAACTTCGCCCCCGCTCAGGATCTGTTGCTCCAGAGCATGGCGCAGTGGTCGATCAACATCGCCGTTGTCACCGAGCCGCACTTTGTCCTGCCCAGAGCCGACTGGGTTCAGGACCTGACCGGCTCGGTGACACTTATTTCGTCGGCCGCCGCCGGTACCCCGGCGCTCGAGGCTGTCAAGAAAGGTCGGGGTTGCGTGGCAGCACGGTTCGGGGACATAGTGGTGGTAGGCGTCTACCTGTCCCCGAACAGATCTCTCGCCGAATTGGATAGCTCCCTTTTGGAGCTGGATGCCGTCGTTGCTGGGTTTGACTCCAGCCTCCCCGTGGTCGTTTGCGGGGACTTCAATGCCTGGAACGAGGCTTGGGGTTCCCGGTTCACGAACCAGCGAGGTCGAAGGGTGGAGGAATGGGCCCTAGGGCAGGGCCTAGTCGTACAAAACCGGGGTTCTGTCCCCACGTGTGTGCGGATGCAGGGCGAGTCGGTGGTGGACATTACGTTCGCCAGCCCTGCACTGGCACCGCGCGTCGTCGACTGGCGCGTCATAGAGGAGGTGGAGACGTTCTCCGACCACCGGTACATCCGGTTTGACGTCTCCGCCCAGACCTCGACCGTGCCGGTCCGACAGACCCCGTGTGGTCCGCGTTGGGCGCTGAGGCAGCTGGACAGGGACCTGCTCCAGGAAGCCGCGATAGTACAGGCCTGGGTGCAAGCACCGGACAGGCCTGTCGACATCGACGTCGAGGCGGACTGGTTCCAGGCGGCCATGTCGCAAATCTGCGACGTGGCCATGCCCCGAGTCCGGCCAGGACGTGCCCGGCGCCAAGTACACTGGTGGTCGCCAGAGATTGCGGCACTGCGCGATGCGTGCAATGCTGCGCGACGCCGGTATACTAGACACCGCAGGCGCCGCACCCGTCCACCGGGTGCGGAGGCCATGGAGGCGGAGCTGTATGAGGGATACAGGGCGGCAAAACGCACCCTCCGAGCGGAGATAAAGCGGGCCAAACTCGAGGCCCGCAACGTGTGGCTGGAGTCTCTGAACGTCGATCCGTGGGGACGCCCATACAAAATGGTGATGGAGAAACTCCGCCCATGGGCTCCCCCGCTGACTCAGAGTCTCCGGCCCCAGCTCGTGGAGGGTGTGGTGAGCGCTCTGTTCCCTACGCGAGGGGAGCATACTCCCCCGCCTATGGCTCCGCCACCAGCAGCGGTGTCCGATGCGGACCACGACGGCAACGACGGCAACAATGCTCCAGAGGTGACCGAGGTGGAGATGAGAGTGGCGGTGCGAAGGCTGAGTGCCAAGAACACCGCCCCAGGACCCGATGGCTTGCCTGGAAAAGCCTGGGTCCTGGCCATGGAGGAACTCGGGTCTCGACTGAGAGGGCTCTTCAGCGCATGCATGGAGAGGGGCCAGTTCCCGCTTCGCTGGAAGACGGGGAAACTGGTCCTTATCGCGAAGCCGGGGCGCCCCGCGGACTCTCCGTCCGCGTATCGGCCCATTGTGCTGCTCGACGAGGTGGGCAAGCTCTTTGAAAGAGTAATTGCAGACCGCCTCGTCGTGCATCTGGCACGGAAGGGGCCGGATCTTGCGGACGGCCAGTTCGGATTTCGCAGGAGGCGCTCCACTGTGGACGCCATCATGCGCGTGCGAGCCCTCACGACGGGGGATGCGGTGTCCCGGGGCAGGTGTGTCTTGGCGGTGTCTCTGGACATCGCCAACGCCTTCAACTCCCTGCCCTGGAGTTGCATTGGTAGGGCACTCCGGTACCACCGGGTGCCCGACTACCTCTGTCGGGTGATCGAGGCCTACCTGTCGGACAGGTTCATCATCTACCCCGGTCATCAGGGGGAGCTGAAACGGCGAGAGATGTCGTGCGGTGTTCCGCAGGGATCGGTACTAGGGCCGCCCTTGTGGAACATCGGGTACGACTACGTGCTGCGCGCCGACCTCCCCGACGGGGTCAGCGTGGTCTGTTACGCAGACGACACGCTGGTCCTGGCGCGGGGACGGTCGTACCAGGCGGCGGTCGAACTAGCGACGCGCGGGGTTGCGACAGTCGTGGAGAGGATACAGCAGTTGGGACTCGAGGTGGCATTGCACAAGTCCGAGGCCATGTGTTTTCACGGCCCTCGGAGCGCGCCACCTCCGGGCTCCCAATTAACGGTAGGAGGAGTTCACATCGGCGTCGGGTCGACGATGAAGTACCTGGGACTCGTCCTCGACAGCCGGTGGAACTTCAAGGAGCACTTCCGACGTCTGGCTCCCAGGTTGAATGCGACTGGGGCTGCGCTCAAGCGGCTCCTGCCGAACCTAGGGGGTCCAGACGCCTCCTGCCGGAGGCTCTACGCAGGCATCGTTCGGTCCATGGCCCTTTACGGTGCGCCGGTGTGGGCGCCATCGCTACGGAAGCGAGTGGCGGCCCGGCTAACCGCCTGCCAGAGGGTCATGGCCATCCGGATGATCCGCGGATACCGTACGGTGTCCTGCGAAGCGGCGAGCCTCCTTGCTGGCCTACCACCGTGGGATTTGGAGGCAACAGTCCTTGCACACATGCATGACTTACGCGTGGAGATGCAACGTCGGGGCGAAACTCCGCTGCCGCGACAAGTCGCGGCATGGCGGACAGAGCTCCGGCGGGATCTCATGGTGAAATGGCGAGAGCGATTGTCGCAACCTCGTGCTGGGCACGCCACGATCGAGGCGGTAAGGCCCCTCTTTGAGGCGTGGCTGGAAAGGCCCCACGGCGTCGTCACCTTCCGTTTGGCGCAGGTGCTGACCGAGCACGGCAAGTTCGGTCCGTACCTGTACAAGATTCGTGCGGAGACGACGCCCGGGTGTCGCCACTGTGCGGACCGCCCGGTGGACACGGTGGAGCACACAGTCGAGGTGTGCCCCGCTTGGGAAGAGCAGCGCCGTGTCCTCGTGGGGGCGATCGGCGGCGATCTCTCGCGCCGGGGCTTGGTTCAAGCCATGCTCCGGAGCGAGGAGGAGTGGCAGGCGGTCGCCTCCTTCTGCGAAGCAGTAATGCTAGTAAAGGAGGAGGCCGACCGCCTTAGGCAAAGGCGGACACGCCGCCGCCGCCGCCGGGTTTCCGATCCCAATTTCCGGCCACCGTAGGCGCGGGCTCGCGGACGGTGGGCAATGGGTAGCTCGCTGTCCGTCCGTCCGGTAACAGACCGGTCCGAGCTCAGGTCGTCTACGGCGCGCACCGTTCCCGCGCGCCTCAAGGAGTTGTCAGCAAACTGTAGGGGTCCAGCAGGGCCGAAGCCTACTGGGGCCAAAGGTCATGCGAGAGTGTCACCACGGGCCCCGGGACAAAGGCGAGGAATGGAAAGGTAGGTTTTTAGTCAGTAAAAGTCTGACACTGTTTCCCGCCCCACCCAAGGGCGGGATTCGTCATTGGATGATTTTACCTACCACAAAAAAAAAAAAAAAAAAAAAATATTATAAACTTTATTGTACCTTTACCCAGTGCCGTAACTACACTGGGTGTATAAGTAATACACCCAGTGTAAGCTTTTATAACTGCACCCCTAGTAGTGTAAGCTTTTATAAAAAGTATTCGGCTTGTTTAACAAAAAAAAAAAAAAAAAATACGCACGATTACTGTCCGCTATTTTGTCTCTTGTGGTTACAGAAACCCTGAATACCCCTGGAATTGGCAATCCTGTTAGGGCGCGTCTGCAACCGTATTTAGACGGAACAATTATTATTAATTACATTGGTATTGCGTAGGGGCCGTTCAAGTATTACGTAAGCAGATTTTTGGCACTGACTAGTGGGGATCCCCTCCTCCCTTGTCAGTCTGATTTCTGATTTCGTCGGCAAATCGAGCTCGGTCTGGGCAGTTACCAGACGGCCGGACGGCGAACTACCCATTGCTCGCCGTCCACAAAGTCACGCCTACTATACTACTACTGGCACGAAATCGGTCGGGATCCCGGTGGGCGGCTGGGGCTTGAGGGAATGGACCTCACGCGTGTGGCTGTAACAAACGGTACTTCACCGATGTCGAATCACTGGGCCATCATGACACTCCCAGTCCTGTTTTGTTAAAAAAAAAAATCGGAAAGAAACAGACTACTCATAAACAAAGAAAGGCGTACGGTTTTGAGTTTTACTCATTTCACAAATGATGATTAATGAACACTTTTATGAATGTTGCTGGTAAAATATGGGCTGTAAAGCGTGGAGTTATACGTCTGAATTTTTAAAAGTTTGGCTTTCCTGAAGTGAAGAGAAATTATGTTATAAGGAAAGTAGCAGAAATGGTTTACGTACCTATTTATTTTCTTTAACCCAATGCCCGTACGTATTTATTTAGGACTAGTGTAGTTGCCTGCCCTGGCATCCGAATACAGGATCCCAAGCTTAGCAGTCGTATTTTGCGACCGCAAAATAGCTTACAACAATTTTTATTTTTTATTTTTAATGGCGGTTCGCACTAGTCTATTAACAGCCTATTCACTCTAGCCTTGAAGATATCTAAATTATTATGAAACGGGAAGGCCGCTGTAGCCAAATAGTTCCAGTTCTTCGATGTACGCGGTATAAACGTCGAGGTGAAACACTTACAATTGACGGACGCCCCGGGCGTCCAGGGGTTTCCGTCGTTTCATTCCTTCGTAGTTACCATATAAAATGTATGGAGACGGACGCGCCCAGATTGGTGTCTGTAGCGGTCCGCGCAATGTAGAATTCTACCTTTAGTCCGGGCCGTAGAGGTGTCAAAAACACTGGCACGTGTGGGCATTCGCCCGTGGGCACTCGCCTTACGGCGGGTTATCCGATGGTAGAAAGGTAATGGCGGAATCAAGTCATGTAATTCCTACGCACACTCTCTAAAATGCATCCTGTGAAATACCGAGAGGCTGGTTATCCTACACCTGTGCTTAAGCACATCCTTACATCCTTGAGGCTTTGTAGTTTGCTCTTAATTCTGGATCACCAATTAGCCTAAAATATTTATAAAGATCCGACTCAAAACACCCACCTAGCTGAATGGCCTTTATCTGTCACCAATAATCCCCGCTGCACAACACGTACATCACTAATTGATGGAACGGATAAAATTCTTCATACTTGGTTGCGCCAATTTGCTATGATCCGCGACTTTGTTTTTTGTAATTTGTTTTTTTGGCCTAGCAATCCTATACCATCCGTTTTCCCTCCACCCGCACGACCGCAAGAAATGATTTGACATTGACGTTTTGTGCATTGTGAATGTGACCGCACCGCTAACCGCGCCCGCTCGAAATTACAAGAAAATTGACTATTTTCGTGATCCAACCATTCAAACTCAACAACAGTGGTGCCGTGTAGTGCAAAACAGGACCTGGCAGTGATTTAAATGTGCGAAGTCGAAAATCGCCGGCGGTGCCACGTGGAACCTTCGAAGTCTAAAGGTCAGTGCTCTTTCCCAATACCTTTATCCCATGCCAGGCATAGTATCTGCATATTGTTAATAAACCTTAGATCGCTTTTTTAAAATCTACAGTCCACAGCTTATTTGCGCAACCATTACTTTTTGGTCCATACGAGCAGGATCGTGAATCATTTTCTTGTAATTTCGCAATATAGTATTTGTTCCATAGGGAATAAACGCAACGCGCCTATTTACCTAGATATAATAGTAGAAAACCCGCATCTAGGCATTTAGGCAACTATACGTTATTTCGCTCGTATAGTTAAAGAGTCATTGATAATTACGGTACCTACGCCGTCAACCGCACCGCATAATTATAGTTAGCTACGTAAATATCAGCGTAGATATAAATCGATCGCATTCTTTTTCTTGACAAAATTCATTCGGAAGTCCTACAAATTTCATGTAGGTAGACGCATTTCAAAAATACCCGTTCATTGTTGAGTGAATATTTGTAGGAAACGGATAAACCATAGATTATATACGCATATGAATATTGATTCAGGTTGTTCCGTTCGTTCGCCGTTCACTTTGTTGTTTACAATATTACCATATTGTTATCTGTTAATTATCGCTTACTTAATAATTCGTTAAGTGTTTGTTTGAGTGTATAGTGTGAATATATCAAAACAAGATGTCTCTTAAGGGAACCAAGGTTAGTACTGATTTAAAGGTTCAGTTAAAGCTTTTATACGCTAAAAGGGACTCACAGTTTTCACGTGTTCAATCAATTTGTGATAAATCTTTGCAAATCTCGGATCTGGCGATTAGAGATGCTTTCTTGTGTTCGTTGGAAACTTTAGATAGTTTGCGCGCGGACTTTGAATCTACAATTAATAATATAAACATTTTAGAGTTGGAGTTAAATCCTGATTACTGTGTGAGTTATCAGGCATTGTCGTCCTTTGATGACTTGTATTGTCGTATCAAACGTATTGCTAGGAGTTTAGAGACTCCCCCCCCCGCGAGTAGTTTATCCAACCCTCCTCGCGAACGCCCACGATTGCCGCCAATTCAAATACCTGAATTTAATGGTGACATTCGAAATTGGAATTTATTTATAGATAGTTTCGAAAATATAATACATAGGAACACATCGCTGACAGATCACGAGAGATTGCATTATCTCGTAGAAAAATTGACCGGTAAGGCAAAGGCTGTCTGTGCTGGAATTACGTTTAGCGCTGAAAATTACACTTTAATTTTGAACACTTTGAAAACAAAATACGAAGATAAGCGATTAGTAGCCACCGCATATTTAGATCAATTATTCGATTTGAAAAGTTTTTCCGTTTGTAACGATCATAATTTAGAGAAGTTTTTAAATATTTTCGCATCATCTGTTCGTGCAGTAAAGAACCTAAAGGTCAATGACCTCTGTGACTTTTTGTTTTTGTATATCGGTTTAAATAAATTAGATCCTGAAACTGTTCGTCTGTTTGAAACGACTCAGCGCGGCAAAGAAATACCTAAGTTCGAAGATTTAGAATCTTTTATTCGCGACCATATTAAGGTGTTGCAGCGCACGTCGGCACGTCATGAAGTCACGAATAGGACAGGTTCCGATCGCCGTATAGACGCGTCATCGAAGTCAGTCAAGACTGCACATACGCTAGTTAATACCGCCTCAACACCTGACTGTTCTCTGTGTAAGGGTAGCCATACACAGCTGTACAAGTGTTCGGGATTTCAGAGATTATCGCCTAGTGATCGTTACAAGTTTGTCCGCACTAATAATTTGTGTTTTAATTGTCTAAGTGACAAACATCTGGTTACGTCATGTAAAAGTGGTGTTAGCTGTCGTAAATGTCCAGCTAGACATCACACCTTCTTACATTTTGAGAGTAGTAAGCTGCCATCGCAGCCGCGGCCTGCGCAGACGCGCGACGCTTGTGACGCGCGGCCTGCTGCAAGTGCAAACGACGTAACATTGTGTTCGCTTTCCGCCGCTGGTACTCAAATCACTACCGTTTTACTTGCGACCGCGCAAGTTGTCATTGTAGATGCCTTTGGCAAACTGCGCACCGTTCGGGCGCTACTAGATGGCGCTTCCCAGAGTAATTTTATTACTCGGGATTGTTGTCAACGCCTTGGTTTTAGTTTTAATAATTGGTCATCCCGCTCAGAAGTGAAAGGTTTTGGAGGTTTAAAGGCAACCATTCACGGTTCCATTAAAATAATATTTAGTTCACGTTTTAATCGTAATATTTCGTTTGAAATGGATTCGCTAGTCGCAGATAAGATTACGGAACGGTTGCCCACGGTACCGGTTGACACGTCCATGCTGACGGAGTTTAAGAACTTGCAGTTAGCCGACGGAAATTACGCTTTCCCTGGAGATATCGATCTATTGATCGGTGCTTCGATTCTCCCGCATCTCCAGTTATCACGTAAAATTCAAGGTCTTCCGATGTACCCCGCTCCGCACGCACTGGAAACAGTTCTCGGGTTTGTTATAGTTGGTTCCGCACCCGCTTATTTAAATAGTTACTCGACTGTGTCGCACTGTTGCACCGTCGAGCCGCCGCTTGAGTCTACCATCCGCAAGTTCTGGGAGATTGAAGAGGTCAATGTCCCACCTATTCTCAGCCCTGAGGATCAGGTCACTGAGGAGATTTATACCCGCACGACTACTCGTGATAAAGATGGTCGTTATGTTGTCGCGCTCCCTTTCAAGGGTGATATTTTTTCGCTCGGTGGCTCCCGTGCCTCCGCAGAAAAACGCTTTCTATGCTTGGAACGTAAGATGCAGGCGTCTCCTAAGTTGAAGCAAGCCTATGATGATGTGCTGATCGAATATTTAGATAAAGATTATATCTCATCAGCGCCTGCCGAGACTGAGGAGACACGTGATTACCCGTTTTACATCATCCCGCACCATGGAGTTGTTAGAGAAGACAAACTTACAACTAAACTGCGTGTGGTTATGGATGGTAGCGCTAAGACTAGTACTGGCATATCGCTTAACGATATCTTGTATTGTGGTCAGAACCTCCAGGGTAACTTATTTGAAATAATAGTAAATTTTCGCTTGTTTGCTATTGCGCTCTCTGCCGATATTCGGCAAATGTTTCTTAGTATTGGAATCAGAGAATGTGACCGTAGATTCCAACGCTTCTTGTATAGATTTTCTCCGCAGGAACCTTTGAAGGTTTACGAATTCAATCGTCGAATTCAATCGTCACCCCATCGATGGGGCACGTTTGTCGCAAATAGAGTGGCTAATATTCAAGCTGAATTGTCACCGGAAAATATATTCCATGTCGCTGGAACAGAAAACCCAGCTGATTGTCTCTCACGTGGTTTGCTTCCTGCGCAAATTTTAAATCATCCGCTTTGGTTTTGTGGCCCTCCCTGGCTGCATACCACTCCTAACGAGTGGCCAAATGCTCCGTTTAACCCCGCTACTGTTTCAGAACCACCCGAGGAGAAGAAACATACGCTTGTAGTATCAGTTTCGCGTGAGGAGTCAGTTGTTTTGTTGTTGTCTAATCGAGTCTCGTCTTGGTCGAGACTGCTACGCTGTGTAGTTTACGTCCTAAGATTTTTGAGATTATTACCATCGCGTGGTTCTATAATCGCAGCTGATTTGGATAGAGCTGAATCAGTTGTACTTCGAGAGTTGCAGAAATTTTATTTTTCAATAGAATTTCGTAGTTTAGAATCACATAAACCTTGTAGTCCCGCACTTCAACATTTGAAACCATTTTTGCAAGACGGACTCATTCGTGTCGGTGGCCGTCTGCGAAATGCTAAGTTAGAGTTTGAACAAATGCATCCAGTAGTTCTACCACGCAGGGATCACGTTTTGGATTTGTTGGTGGACTATCACCATAAGGTGAATTGTCACGCTGGTCCCGATTTATTAATGTCCATTCTTCGACAGAGGTACTGGATGCTTTCCGCTCGCAATTTGATACGCGCTAGAGTGCACAGATGTGTGCCCTGCTTTAAGCTCCGCCCGCGTTTCAACGCGCCGGAAATGGCCGACCATCGTTCTTGTCGTGTTGTACAGACGGTGAAACCTTTCATACATACTGGGACGGACTATGCTGGACCGTTTAAAGTCACTATTGCCCGTGGTCGTGGTATACGTTCCACAAAGGCATACATTTGCCTATTCGTTTGTATGACAACTCGTGCGGTTCACATAGAGTTAACCAGTGATTTGAGTACGCAGGGTTTTATGTCTGCATTTAAACGATTTTTATCTCGCCGTGGTCCCGTTAAGCGCTTATACTCTGACAACGGCACAAATTATGTTGGAGCGCGACGCAATATTTCGGAATTACATACATTCTTACGCTCCAAGTACTACCAAAGTGAATTCGCCCATGTCTTAGCTGAGAATCGCATTGATTGGTGTTTTAATACGCCAGCAGCTAGTCATTTTGGTGGCAATTGGGAGGCGAATATTAAAAGCCTTAAGTCGCACCTGTTTCGGGTCATAGGCGAACAGATTCTCTCGTACGAGGAGTTGAGCACTGTACTCGCTCAGGTAGAGGCGTTGATGAATACGCGTCCGTTGTGTCGGACTTTGTCTAGTGATCCATCGGAGCCACTAGCGTTGACGCCGGCTCACTTCTTGACGACGACTCCTCTTAAATATTTGCCCGCTTTAGATGTCGAGACTGACAAACTGCAGCTCCACCCGCGTCACGCTCTGCTAGATAGCTTAGTTCAGTCCTTTTGGAAGCGATGGAGGACAGATTATCTGCATACGCTGCAGTCGCGTCAAAAGTGGAACACTCCTTCAGATCCAGTCACAGTCGGTACTGTGGTGATACTGAAGACTGAGAGTGCGCCTCCTCTGCACTGGCCTCTTGGTGTAGTGGAAGAAGTTTTTCCGGGTTCGAACGGAATAACGCGAGTCGTAAAAGTTAAAACCGCAACTGGATCGTACCTGCGTCCGGTTATTCGCCTCTGCCCTCTGCCTAATCAGTAGTAGTGGCATAGTTAGTTATAAGTTGTTTCGCTACCTAGTATTGATAGTTTAGATTAGTAATAGGGTTTAGTTTCGCTTTTGTTTTTTTTTTCTTTTCTTTGAAGGTAACCCTTCAAACCCGGGGGGAATGGTTGCGCCAATTTGCTATGATCCGCGACTTTGTTTTTTGTAATTTGTTTTTTTGGCCTAGCAATCCTATACCATCCGTTTTCCCTCCACCCGCACGACCGCAAGAAATGATTTGACATTGACGTTTTGTGCATTGTGAATGTGACCGCACCGCTAACCGCGCCCGCTCGAAATTACAAGAAAATTGACTATTTTCGTGATCCAACCATTCAAACTCAACAACAGTGGTGCCGTGTAGTGCAAAACAGGACCTGGCAGTGATTTAAATGTGCGAAGTCGAAAATCGCCGGCGGTGCCACGTGGAACCTTCGAAGTCTAAAGGTCAGTGCTCTTTCCCAATACCTTTATCCCATGCCAGGCATAGTATCTGCATATTGTTAATAAACCTTAGATCGCTTTTTTAAAATCTACAGTCCACAGCTTATTTGCGCAACCAATACTCTATACGTATATTGCCGTATCCATTGAAATTTAGTGTGAAACGCAGGGTTACTACACTTTTGAAACACAAATATTTAATTTTATAATTAACATTTACATTCTTCAAGAATCTAAATTATAAATCCCTGTATTAAGTCATTGAATGGTTGAAAGTAATAAGCCGTTCGTTTGAAAAGATTTTTTCGGGAGTTTCCTGATTCGGATTCTTGCGGAAGAAATGCCCGGGTGTTATCATTGAGCGGATCGCCCAGAGCATGCGCTGAAGGGCAGTCCACGCGCCCTGGTGGAGGCGATTGGCAGCGGCGACCTTTTGCGTCTGGTCCTGATTTAGGTCATGGTACGGAACAAGGACATGAGAAGCGGCCACTTCCTTCTGCTAAGCAAAGGAGGTGGCGAAAAGCGTGAAGAAGAATAATCCTCACAAATCAGTTACCTCTGGAGTCGCCCTGGGTATCCAGAGTCATTGGGCGATTCCCAACTACTGTATGATCAGAGAGCAATGAATAGCCGTCTAGATACCTGCCAGGGTTGCAGAATTGTTCGAAAGAATTACCACGATAGTTAATCATGGATTCTTGGCGAGGGTTTGTCAGACTCCCACCAATTAAAACCCCTCAGTACTTACCGCTATGATGAGTCGGGGGACCGAGATACTACCTATTATCAGTGGAAAGGAACAGTTAGAGCGCTCCTCCTCTTTACGACAGACGGCTTGAAAAGTTACTCGGCCTCAAGTTTCGGTACTTTATTGGCTTGCTTTCTATCATTTGGCAACCCTAAACGCAGCCATTACTTTAATTACTGGCCGTCGCTCGCCACACTGCATCGTGCATCTCTTTCACGCAGCCAAACGAGCCGCGGAACTTCACCTTTTTTATACTCGAACGTTTTTATTTAGACTAAAGAGTGACGCTTTTACACTGATGTTATGTGGCATCCTTATGTTGTGAAGTATTTTTATTTTCGAAGAAACATAGAATTTTTTTAAGTTTATTCTTACTTTTGCATTAGCGATAGCATGCGTTTCATCACTCCTTTTCACATGGCCATACCAAGGCAAACAATTCCCTTTCAACTTTTCGGACACTGGCGCCACTTTCAAACTTCCTCTAATATAATATACTCACTTTATCCATTCTCGTCACAAAACACACTCACACACACACACACACACACACACACACTCACACAACACTCTTAGATCATTCTATGGATCAGAATGTTGGGCTGTGAAAAAACGAATAAAAAAGATTGCATATAGAGGGCATGATACGTTACGCGCTAACATCGCAATCAACAAACCTGGACTCGAAACTCACACATCGATGATAAGTGTCATCACAGTCGCAAACCTACAGTCACTGATAGACAAGGACAAGATAATAGAACTGTCGTGCGAGCGAAATAGCGTTAGCCGCCAAATATGTGTGATCGTCACAATCGATGTGACCGCCATATAGGCACAATTTCAGCGGTCCGCGCTTTAGAGGTGAGTCACCTATCTTCCGCAATTTTGAATTAATAGGGAACAGGTAATCTTTTCAATCCCAAATAAAAAGGGATGTGGACAGAAAAATAATAATTCTCTATCCTTATTCCGATCTCTGCTAATAAGATAAGTGCTACGTCAGAATGCCTACGTACAACTTTTGCTTTACACCGAAAGTAACTGTAACATCACTTCCCGATATAGGATAATTAGCGTAAAACAGTCGCTCATTCGTAACTCATTTACTAATTGATCTCTTGATTGCTAACAGTAACTCGCAAAAGTAATTAGTGTGTTTGTTCGAAGTTTTAAAGTTGAGATGCCAAATGCAATCAATGAAACATTTCGCTGCTGGGAATAGCATCACAATAATATTTGGCGGTATTTGTGTTGTTGAGAGCAGTGTAAAGCAAATGTATGAGATATTTCTCAATAGAGGGCATGGTCGGTGCCCTAAGTTACTTCACCTATCCCTTTAATAATTTCGTCCGGTAACAGACCGGACCGAGCCCAAGTCGTCGACGACGCGTACTGTTACCGCGTGCCTCAAGGAGTTGTCAGCAAACCGTAGAGCCCCAGCCTGCTAGCTTTTTTTTCTAATTTATTTAATCACGTTGTGTTACATTCAATTGCAAGTCTTAATATAACATCTGCCAAACTGCATAGCAGTTTATCGGCAGTACGTTCTCGTGAATTTCGCACAGCATTTACTTTAATATTAGGTCATGATAGGCTCTCAGAGCCCGACATAAAGATACAACTATATAATTATACCAAAGAAGCATCAGGAGACCAAATCCATTCATCCCCAAGTTTGTACTTATTTTGAGGTAAACAGATGCAGCCCCACAACACCAACTGACCGTGACAGACATACCAAACCGACTATGGACACATTGACACATAGTGTTTCATTAATACCTTTTTTAAATGAATTTTATTTTTAGCTCAATTGATCATTTCTTCAGGTACCTCATTAATTAGTGAAGGTGCAATCCATCGCCTCGCACGCTTGCCATAATAGTTATTCACCTTAGGAAGCTGCAAGCAGGCAGGGTCGAAGCCTGCTGCGGTTGTGGGTCAGCTTCTGAAAGGAAGACTAAGCCCCGGCACGGTAAGCAACGAAGGAACGGGGTAGGTTTTTAGACAGTAAGAGTCTGAGTTTTTCAAAAGAGGTGGGATAGGTAGCTTAGGGCACCGACTGTACAAGCATCGAGCACTACGCTTGAGTACTACGTGTTTAGTTCAAGTTTGACAGATTTGAATTCAGTGTGTCTAAGTTTTCACTGTTTGTTGTGTATTTTTAACTGTTGATAGCCTCGCCTTTGTCCACTGTCTCCCCTGATGGAAAGCGACGATGTGGTCAACGATGAAGTACACTTGCCTAGAAGTAACCTGTTCACCATTGAACTAAAGATCCCCAGGACCACACATCGCGAATCTAGTTACATAAAAAATGTGCTCTAAAATAAAATAAAAATGTAGTAAAATGAACTGGATCCATCATTTAGTTGTAACTCAGACGTCACACAGGAGCATATTGCAACCGTTAGCAAGATGGATCAAGACGGATGGGTGAGATGGACAAACGGAAAATTTCTATTAACTGGTCCGAAAAAATGTGGGGTAAACAAAAGTTGCTAAAAGGGAGATGGATAGTTTATAATAAATAGGATAAACTTTATTGTACATCAAAATAGCAACATAACTATTGTACCTAGACTTTAATCTATGGGTGCAATAGCGGTCTTATTACTTACAAGCTTTGGATTCATAAATGATAATTATTAAAAGACTTCAAAAAGAAGGTTCTATGGTTGGCTATATGTATTTTTTTTAATGTATATTCACCGATTTCTCGGTCAATTGTGGAATTATTTTGAAAAAATATTACTTGATTAAAACGTTATGCTTCCGAGTTGGTCCCATAGAAATATTGTTGTAATCTGATCAAAAACTTCCAAGATATAGAACGGAACTCCTCATAGAATAACAGCAGAACTGTCGCAACAAGTAAAATTGTTTGTTTATATGTGTAGTCGATGACTGACTGAAGGAAGAGGGGGAGAGGATTTAGCGAACAGATCAGCACCCCTAGCCAAGTTACAATCGTTTCGTTTTGCGTTAACGCTTGTAGTTGGCTACGCCCCCAACTCCTTTGTTCGAACAAACGATTTGGGGGCGTGGTCAAGCCCAAGCGTTAACGCAAAACGAAAAGATTGTAACTTGGCTAGGGGGGCTGATGATGAAGTCGAAAGGTAGTCACCGGAACTCTATAATAAATCAATATAACCAAATCTTGTTTGGGATTATTGCACGCTATTTGAGTTTGGCTGAGGGGTACTTAAAAGGCATCACAACTAAAAAGTATAAAAGTACAAAACTTTTCAAAAAAAAAAATACAGTCAACTTCAATGTAAAAAAAAAAAAAATACCAAACAGAGCAAAAAATCTTTAATTTCTGAAGTCAGTGTTGAATAACAAAGAGACAAAACTATTACAGTAATGCCGACTTCCGAAATTAGATTTTTTTTGCATTTATTGGTGTTTTTTTTGCAAATAGACGTCGATGACGACTGTATGTATGAGGAAAGGGCCAGTAAGCAAACAGGTTCTAATTTTATTTATGGTAACAGATACATTTCCTTCTTAGGTAGAGATCTAACCAATTCAACACCCATCATTAACAGCTCTGAATAACTAAAGACCACACATACCGTAACATATCCTTCCCATTCATCTAAAATTCAAGGTTAATTGAATGCCCTAAATCAGCTATACCCAACCTGCGGCCCGCGGGCTGCATGTGGCCTGTCTAGCGTTTCCGAATGGCCCTGTAGCCAAGCACAATATTATTTTATATCTTGGTAGCAGTTTTACCATGCGGAAATCTGCTTACTAGTTCATTCTGTGTCGATGTATGAATCCGCTAACAATATAAAAAAGTAGAACTATTTATCGAAAACTGTCCTTTAGTCAAAAATTCAAAATTCCCATTTATGTACCAACCCGCTCTGGGCTCGCGTGGTAGATTACGGCCTATTCCCTCTCTAAGAGAGGAGGCCTGAGTCCCAGCAGTGGAAACATTATAAGGCTGATGCTATGCTATGTATTTATGTAGATACTATTTAGTGTATTTGTGTGTATTTTATTTTAGTGTAAGTTATTGCAGCCCATCGGGATAATAATAAAAGCGCTATGGGGCCCGAGAAGAAAAAAGGTTGGGTATGTCTGCCCAAAATCCTCATTTTCACAAATTTTCGAGGGGCTCAAACCGGTACACGGAACCCTCTCGAGATATCGTTAATCCCTGAGATATATTTAGGCTACGGCACAAAACAGGTACGCACAGAAGTCAATCTCATGCATGTTACTTCACTTTTCATAGCAGGTTTAAAAAGGCCACTTTTATAGAATCGTAATATGAATCACTTATTTTATACGGCAATATTTACAAGGAAAATGACTTTGATATGCAGTGAATTGAGTATGATTCGACTAATTTGTGCAACCATTTTACGAACATTAGAAGAATTGCTTATGATCTGCTAGGAATTCGGAATATGATTTGCTCTAGATGAATTGCTAATGTGACGTTTTTCGGCGGTCGCGCTAGGTTTGTCTACTTTGGTTTATGCACAAAAAACATGGCACTTGTATCTAATTGTTTGATCTATTGTAGTTAATGAAACAAGAAGAACGGAAACATAAAGCAATAATAACGGAAATATTTAAATTTTAATGTTATTTTTTTATATAAATTTGTTACAGAAAATATCTTGCCACGATTTCGACATTGGCGAAATGAACGATTATTATATTTAATTGTTTACAGAATGCTGGTAGAGAAATGGACCATACGAATACAAGGAAATATCTACTTACCTCTCTGATACAACTGGTAACTTAAAAAACTGGGCAAGTGTGAGTCGGATTCGCGTACGAAGGTTTCCGAACAGTCCATAGCATAAAACGACAAAGAAATCATGTTTGTTGTATGGGAGCCCCACTTAAATATTTGTTTTAGTCTGTTTTTAGATTTGTTATTACAGCTGCAACAGTAATACGTTATCTGTGAAAATTTCAACTGTCTAGCTATCACGGTTCATGAGGTACAGGATGGTAAGTATCCGACGGTCAGACAGACAGACGGACGGACGGACAGCGGAGTCTTAGAAATAGGGTCCCGTTTTATCTTTTGTGTACGGAACCATAAAAACGACAATTCACCGTTTAGTTGTATATTTTTTTATTGCTCTATTACAAAGAAGTTTACAGAGACGTATCTCAAGCGGATGGTACTGTACTGCTGCTGCGATACAAGATAATATATCGTGTCCATGAGCGGTGTATATGTGTAAACATAGTAGTATTTTCTACTACCAATGCTAAGACTGGCCTGTTGGTCTGGTGGTTACCCCTACTGCTATGCCAGAGGTTGTGGGTTCGATTCCCACGCAGGACAAATGTTTGTGTGATGAGTACGATCATTTGTTCTGTGTCTGGGTGTAATTTATCTCTAGGTATGTATTTAGAAATATATAGGGTGACTGGTAATTAGTGAACGATACTTAAACACGTGATTGTAGTCATGATACTCGTAACAAACAACTTTTTTGTGTGTCTATTTTAAGCAGAATAAACGTGTTTTCTTTCTTTTTTTTTTCTTACTATGGGACCAAACCTGAAATCCCAAAAAAAATCGGCCAAGTCCAGTACATTTTGATCAGTTAGGCGAACACAAATACACTGGACCAGCAGATTTTTTTTCGTGATTTCATGTTTGGTCCCATAGTAAAAGTTGTTTGTTATCATGACTATAATTACGTGTTTAAGTATCGTTCACTAATTACCAGTCACCCTATATAAGTATATTTATCAGTTGTCTAGTACTCATAACACAAGCTCCGCTTATTTGGGACTAGATGAAGTTGTGTGATCGTTGTGGAATATTATTTCATTTATTATTAAAAAAAAAAATGTGTGAGTGCTCGAGCGCGCTTTGTATGTAGATTGACTTCTCTACCTATCTTTTTTATGTGGCTACTATGGTTAACTAAGCGGATAAGGCCTTATGCCGACCGTCGATGATTGTGTCTGACAGTAACATACTACCGTTTTAAGTTGTCCGCATACGTTAATGGCGATTGAATTGTAGCAACTGAGTCAGGGATTTTTTTTGACAGGTTGTTTAAATATATCTAATAGTTATTATATTCTGTTGTAAACTGAATTATAATACTGTATAATACCTTAATATTATTTAATAAATTACCCTTAGGTCCATTTTTTTTTTATGGTTGGTAAAATCATCCAATGACAAATCCCGCCCTTGGGCGGAGCGGGAAGTAGTGTCAGACTCTTACTGACTAAAAACCTACCCCGTTCCTTCGCAGCCTATAGTGCCGGGGCTGAGCCTTCCTCTCAGAAAACGGCCCTTGACCCCAGCAGGCTTCGACCCTGCCTGCCTGCAGTTAGCAGGCTAGGCCTCTTCGGTGTGCTGACAGCTCCTTGAGGCGCGCGGGAACAGAACGCGCCGTCGACGACTTGGGCTCGGTCCGGTCGGTTACCAGACGATCGGACAGCGTGCTACCCATTGCACGCCGTCCGCAAGCCCGCGCCTTCGGTGGCCGGAAATCGGGATCGGAATCCCGGCGGCGGCTGGGGCGAGCGCCCCGTTGCCTCTGCCTGATGCGGTCGGCCTCCTCCTTTGCTAGCATTACTGCTTCGCAGAAGGAGGCGACCGCCTGCCATCCCTCCTCACTCCGGACCATGGCCTGAACCAAGGCCCGGCGAGAGAGATCGCTGCCGCCGATTGCCCCCACGAGGACACGGCGATGCTCCGCCCAGGCGGGGCACACCTCTACAGTATGCTCCACCGTGTCCTCCGGGTGTTCCGCACAGTGGCGACACCCGGGCGAATCCTCCGCACGAATCCGGAACAGGTACTTAGCTAACTTTCCGTGTTCGGTAAGCACCTGCGTCGTGCGGAAATTGAGAGCGTCGTGAGGTCTTTCCAGAGACGCCTCAAGGATGGGCCTTATCGCCCCAACCCTTAGGTCCATTAAAATATAGGTGGGAAAAACAATAAAATGGGACCAGTCAACTTAGAACGACAAGATCGCATGATCCTCCAATGAATGTTTATTAGATATCGCTGGCAGTGTAACTATTGTGGCATGCAGTGAAGTTTATTCTATTCTACAACAAATAAGCCACACATCTACTATCTACCTATGATCAGCAACAAACGAATGTACACCAAAGGTAGCAACTTAGTTGTCGTCGATTGAAGTTGTTCGTCTATGGCACTCCTACACCTTAAGGACTTGTTTACGGGGACACGGCGCGTTGAGTATTGCGTCGTACATTGCCATGTGTTTGTGTTTGCGCGAGCGATGACGCGACCTGCTGTTGCAAACTACGGCAAACGCCCAACGCGCCGCGTCTCCGTAAACAAGGCCTAAGGCGTACGTTATATTATAATATTGCTCGTTGCAGTAGTTAGTCTTTTAGTTTGTCGTTCACTAGCACATTGACGGGTTTTAGCTGCATTTAAATGGGTATAACTGCAAACGTATCAAACTAAGAAAGAAAGAAAATAATAAAGTTTATAATATATAAATTAAAAATAAATATGATTAAATTACTAACATTAAATAACAAGCTAAAACCAGTCAAGTGCGAGTTGGATTCGCGCACCGAGAGGGTTCTGTACAAACTTAACTAAGTAAATAATTTGATTCCCGTATTAATTCGTGTCGAAGTAATTTATCTTGTGATGTAACTAAAAATGTATAAGTTTCAAAAAATTACGAGACCTTGGATTCGAGACGAGATTCTAGGTTAACAAGTACCCTATATGTTTTGATGTCCTTGCGAATGTTTAAATATGCGCCTAAACGATGTTTAAACGGCCTTATCTCTATATTGCGTTGATTTAGAAGTTTTATTATTTCACTGTTTTACGTTGTAGCAGACTTAAGTTTTTGATATTATTTTAAGTTAATAACTCTACGTGTTCCTGAGAAAAACTGTCTTGACATACAAACAGACGGACAAAAAAATAATTCCGATTTTTCGACTGAAGTACAGAACCCTAAAAAGTCATGTATTAGGTGGAGAGTAGTGTCTATTTGGCCTGCCTTATGATCTACCCATAGTTTGTGGTGTAGATCTTCAGTGTTTCCTTACCAGATTGCGTCGATCTCTGAAGGGGAGCGGCACAATGGGTACAGGCCCCATCGCTGCCTACTTTCGATGGGTTTGTCCGCTGCATCCTGGCCTTAGGAATTGCTGTGTCCTTTGATCTATTGAACGGTAACTTCAAGATACGGGCTGATGGTTGCGTTCGCGTGGTTTTAGATAGTTATCCCAATGGAACATCTAGGGTTGGGCCTGGTCGTCCAAAACCGGGGTTCTTTTCCCACGTGTGTGCGGATGCAGGGTGAGTTCGTGGTGGACATAACGTTCGCTAGACCCGCTCCATCGCTGCGGTCGAAATCCATTCATCCCTTCGAGCGTGAAGAAGTAACAAACATACAAATAGGTATAAACACTCACAAATCCCTTTTAATCGATCAGTTATACTACAATCGGAACGATTTGCTGGCAAACAATGGACCTGGTTTATGCCTGCTGAATTCCGGTTCGAATTCTGCCCTTGAGAGGCAACGAGGTGTCGAATATAGTCCAAGTGATATATAAATAGTAGACCAGTGTCTGAAGACGAAAGTCTTCTATAAGACCTGCGTGTGTTGCCAGTGATGGCTTATGGCTCCGAAATGTGATCGCTTACGAAGAGATTTAAAGTTACCCAAAGGGCACAATGGAAAGGGCTATGTTTGGAGTTTCCTTGTACGACCGGATCACGAATGAGGATATCCGCAGGAGAACGTAGCACGAAGAATCGCCAAACTTAAGTGACAATGGGCAGGGCACATTGCTTGCAGAACGGATGGCCGTTGGAGCCTTAAGGCTCTGGAATGGTGAACGTGTACCGGAAGATGTAACGTTGGAAGGCCTCGTACAAGGTGGACCGATGATCTGGTAAGTAAGGACCGTTCATTGTGGCGACACTCTGGGGGAGGGGGGCGGGCTATGTCCAACAGTGAATGTTTTTCGGCTGAAATGAATGATGGTGACGTATTAGTAAAGTCTATCAGTTTGTGTGTAATTGACAACTTATGAAATAAACTCGAGTGAAAGTTAGTTTTGTCATCCTGTGGTTTTCTTATCCGCTCAACTGTCAAGTCTACTTCTAAAGATATTTTTAATTAATAAACAAAACCGGTGTCGGTTTTGTTTATTAATGTAAGATAACACTATCTTACATTAATAAACAAAACCGACACCGGGTCTTAGAATTAATACAACAGTTGTTAAACGTCAATCGACTTCTAAAAATATTTTAAAAAAAATGCCGTAGATTGTCTATCGACTTCTAGAGTCGTTCAAGTTCATGGTTAAATTAGTAATATATTACAAAGTCAATCTACACAAAACCTACATAATTAAATAGCTTATTTCATAATAATTTCAAGACCGTAAGGTTCATAGAGCTAGGACGCGTATTTTCTGAGATATCGTCGTTATAGTAAACGTGCGGAAGCGGAGGCGGAGGTCATGTGGTTGTCGTAACTGTGAGAGCATTTTTAGAGCGCGGGCGTTGACAGGCGGGCGGATATAAGTGCTGAAAAAGAAAACTTAACAGTAGGTTAGGTACTTTAGTACGTTAGGTATCTTAGCACGTTAGGTACCTTAGTAAACTCACACTAAGGGAACAAAGATCGAATAGTTTTCTACTGACTCCAGAATGGTAATTTCCTTGAGATTTAAAATGCACGGGGGAAATGGATATAAATAAAAGATGGCTGTCATTACCTCTTAGCCGCCTTTGACGATACCTTTGGGAAGAAAGGGCTTTGGCCTTTTCTTATCTGAAGCTCTCTTTACAATATCTACTTATTATTTATTCAGGAATCATATATCTTAGCGTGCGGTTTCTAAATAAATCACAAAGGATTATTTTACTTAAGAGCGTCTATCCCGAGATACATTTTCATACAACCGTGATTATGACGTCTAGATTTTGTAAACACAGATATCTTTTGAATTATCTTTGTTTCTTTTGAAATCAAATCATGAATTTGTGTAAAACTAATTCAGTAAAGACCTTTGAATTTTGCGAGTTTGCTTGCCCTTCATAATGTATTCATAAATTAAAAAAAAAATATAGCAGAACAACGTTTGACATGTTAGGTAATATTATTTGTTAGTTAAAATATAAAAAGGAACTTACCAACAACATGACCACATATAGGAATTTCAGTTTTAGATTCGACCGTGAAAACTAGTTTTGGTCAAACACTATTCAAAAGCTCTTTCAAAAAAACCGTCCCATTATATAAAGAAACCCAGAATGAATTCATAAACACTTTTGGTAAGTAAAACATTGTAATAAAAAAGTAATGTGCCGAATTAAGTATGCAATTTCACCACCGAAATAAACATTTGGCCTCATTTTCTCTTACCACAATTTGGATCTGGTCTCTAAGGCATAATATAGAATTTTATGCATTCTGAAATTTTTAAGGCAAGGAGGGATCTTCGGGTAACTAATGTTATAAAAGTTTGGGGAAAAAGGAAATGAATTTCGGGTCCTTTTCTTATTCGTTTTAAGTTCTGTCTTAAATTTAATAATGAGAAGGAACGGGCGATAATTAATAATGAGGTTTTACTTAAGAGGGAAGAAGACGTGTTCTCGAAAAGCTTGGGATTTGCTGAATAATAATGTAGCTAAAAATACATCGAGGTAATTTTTTCCTTTACAAAACTTGCCGCAATACTGATAAAAACATTTTGGCTTGCATCTTACTCAGTTAACAAGACCCCTTCTTTACAAGGATTAACTATAATAATTAAGTAGAGATTTTTTCTGTCTGGGTGTAATTTATATATAATATTAAATATTTAGAAATTTATATGTATGTTAGTCAATTGTCTAGTAATTATAGCACAAGCTTTTTAGTGTTCATGAGCATTGTCAAAGAAAAGGTATTTGTGGACATCGTACTTTCTAATTTATTGATCTTAGTTAAATTATTACCTCAAAAAACACCTGACTTGACCATATTTCTTAAGTATTAAAAATAGCGCTATGTTCCATAAACTTTTACCTTCCCAACCCATGAATCGTCAACTCGAGCATGCTTTAAAAGTTTTTTGGTTCATCCAACGCAATGTTTGGTAAAGAAGCAATGCGAAAAATGAGATATAACAGCTGAACCTTCCGTTGGCATTCGGAAATTCCACAAAATTTGTTCCAGGATATGATTTTCTTTTTAAAATTTTTTAAAAGTTTTTTGAAAATATTTTCGTCATTTGGAATCTCGATAGATATATACAAGGTTTATTTTCTTTAAGAAAAATAAATTTGTGAGTTCACGTAAAATAGAAAACATTCAGAAGTCTTTACAGAATTAGTTTTATGCGAATTTAAGTTTTGAATTCAAGAGATTCCTAGAAAATTCTCTCAAGATATGTGTATTTAAACAATATCTGGATAAAGATGTGTGACGTCATAATTACGTAAAAGAATATGGCAATGTATTTCGGATGTTGGTTGTAGCGGTTATTTTTGACAGTCGTATCCTTAAGATAATCAGAAGCCAGGAGCTTTGGCGTGATTCCTAAATAATATCTTTAAAATATCTGTTTTTTCCTGAAATCTGAATTCCGTATCAACGAGTTTATACTTCGAGAACTCGCCATCAAACAGCGTTTATAATCTTTGGTACAATCCAAACCTAATAATCCTCACATTTTTTGGTCACGTATGCCGCCGAGGGGAGATGACTACTGAGCGACTTGTGGTCCAGGGAAACGTTAAGGGTTCCAGGCCACGAGGAAAGTCGCCTATGAGGTAGAGTGACCAGATAAAAGCGGCAGTAAATGGCTCATCATCACTACATGAATGCACAAGGAAGGAGACCATCAGAGAAGAGTGGCGGCGTGTTGTGAAGCTTGCCACCAACACCTGAAGTGATGATCATGACCACTCTGTCAAGAGTGATACCGATTAAGAAAAAGAAGAGATTTTTGTTTCCAAAATATCTAGATAATACACCATTAAATTTTGATGGTTTTAATCCCTTGGAGGGTCGATACGGTACATGAAACACACATCAGCTGGGCGCGTTCAATGAACTGTAGGTAGTTGGTACGCAACGACCGAGAACTACCTACAAGGTCATTGACCCTTTTACTTAAAGAAATTAATTTCGTACATGCGTATATTAATTCAAGTTTTAGAAAAAAAGCACTTCATTTTTTTTATCTTTACGAATCGATAGTGTTTCATGTACCGGATCGACCCTCCACGGGATTAAAACGATCAAAATTTAACGGTGTATAGATACGTAATAGGGTCATATTCACATAAGAGCGTAAAATTGTCTTTCTAGATCCAAGGGTAGGCTGTTGATAAGCCCATGAGTATGGCCTTCTGTTTTTATAGATTACAAAATCGTTAAGCAGTTAATCCAGGATTTATCAGAAAGGCTGGCAAGCGTGACATCCTGAAACGTTTTAAGGCATCGATATTTTTAGCTTAAGAACATAATCCTTGCCGGATCATAAGGCTTATTTCACATTTAATTTCATCTTTGTATTATAGTAAAACATGTAGACAAAATAATGTTTCTTGCATGATTTTTAACTTTAATTTTTTGTTGTTGTAGCGACAAAAAAAAAAACATATTCTGTTATACATATCATTTCAACTCTACCTGACCTGATTGATAGACAATCAGACAGAAGAACGGACGGACGGACAGCTGAGCCTTTGTAATAGCGTCATGGGTGAACAAGGAACATTCCAGGTACGGAACCCTAAAAAGAAATGAATATTTTAAAATAAAAAAAAATATCCCAAGAACTTTCGCGAAAAAACATTTCACGTTCTATGTCAGGACATGGTCTACTTGTGTGCCAAATTTCATCCAAATCCATTCAGACGTTTGGTTGTTGCATGTAAATAATAATAATTGTATGAATAAAATATGGCGTGGGACCAAAGTGAGAAACCGCATGCGGTGCGGACGTGCTTCTGGGTTGTGCGTCTACTTACTGATACTTGTGTTTTGTTACATGCAGAATTATATAGATACAACAGTCATAAAAGGGTAACAAATCATACACATACTTATCAAACTTTCATCTATATAATATAAGTATGATTACAAGGTACTTAATCCTACCCAACAATAACCTTTCATGTCAATACACATCCATTCATATTGCCTTTGCTTACATATTCAACAACACTTTTATTTGCGTGTTGCAAAAGGCGAAGTATAGGAAATTGGCTGTCGCGCTACATAAAATGCTGACAGCGGCTGCTAACAGTTCAACCTATTATCATGCTACCTCTGTTATAATAGTTACAGAAATGGAATAAGTTGATATGGGTTTGGCATCTATTGATCTGCATACTAAGAATGTCTCCCACAAGGCGGACCGATGACCTGGCGGGAATCCGATGGATGCGAGACGCACCGGGCAACGACCGCTTTGTGGTGACACTCGGGAGAGACTTATGTTTTGTTTTGTTGGGGTACCGTACCTCGAAATGAAAAAAAAACGGATCCGGATGATTTTACCTACCATAAAAAACCCTTTTAAGGGGATTACATCGCCCAAATCCAAAAAAACACCTAGGTTGTTTGAAGTTTCCTTATACTACGATTACCATATAAAAAATGAAGGGATACTTAAGGACATTACTAATAAATTGTATTGATTACGTTTCTCAAAAAAATACCCTAACTCTAGAAAAAAAATCTGGTAAATAGGCCTTTTTTGAACATTAATTCCATATTTTCTCGAAAACGGCTCTATATTTATACATTGAATTTATACCAAAATATATGTTACGATAAATTGAATAACTTGTATTGATTTTTTTTCGAATTTCATTGAATATCGATAAGTCATCAAGAAAAAACTCGAATCAGTACTAACACCCCGCGCGCAGCACCCCCTGCAATGCCTGTGTAGAGGTCAATTCTTCTCTACTAATGTAGAGGTAAATTCTTGAAGGTCATTGAGCGATGTAATACCCTTAAGGTCACTTTGTTGTCCGTCTGTTTGTCTGTCTTTCAAGACCTTTTATCTTTAGAATGCGTGAAGGTATCAAGTTGGAATTGAAACTATTGTTGGCATCTTATTTGTTTGGATAAGGTTTTCAAATGATCTGACACTTGTTGTCGTGTGCGACAGCTGATATTTTAAAGTTAGAAATAACTGTCGTCTAGATGGCGTTAGTTTTGATATGTATTTGTTTTGTGAAATGATGATTTTACATTTAAAGTGGTGCATAAAATAATTCTTGAACTTTATGTGACATTAAATCAAATGTTTCAGATATTTATATTTTTGTAAGGATTGTTCTGGTTGTTTTTATACATACACTGACTTGAATAAATAGTTAACTGTTTCTGCCAAGATGGCGGTATATCCGGTCCTCACGTTATTAATAGCGGGTGCTCGGGCCACTAGAGTATTCGGTTGTCAATTTTAGAACCGGCAATTCACGCAAATAAAAGTGCTGTGTGGATAAAGTCAGTAATGTTGAATTAGTGATCCAACACTATATACTCATATTTGCGGTCCCTTCTTCTTTTTTTTTTTTTTACGGTAGGTAAAATCATCCAATGACAAATCCCGCCCTTGGGCGGAGCGGGAAATAGTGTCAGACTCTTACTGACTAAAAACCTACCCTGTTCCTTCCCTGCCTTGGTTCCAGGGCCCTGGTATGCATTTTCATACCTTCCCAGAGCCCCAGACTAGGCCTCGACCCTACTGGGCCCCTACGGTTTGCTGACAACTCCTTGAGGCGCACGGGAACAGTGCGCGCCGTAAACGACTTGGGCTCGGTCCGGTCTGTTACCGGACAAACGGACAGCGAGCTACCCATTGCCCGCCGTCCGCAAGCCCGCGCCTACGGTGGCCGGAAATTTGGATCGGAATTACGGCGGCGGCTGCGGCGAGAGCGCCGTTGCCTGATACGGTCAGCCTCCTCCTTTGCTAGCATTACTGCTTCGCAGAAGGAGGCGACCGCCTGCCACTCCTCCTCGCTCCGGAGCATGGCTTGAACCAAGCCCCGGCGCGAGAGATCGCCGCCGATTGCCCCCACGAGGACACGGCGATGCTCTTCCCAAGCGGGGCACACCTCTACCGTGTGCTCCACCGTGTCCACCGGGCGTTCCGCACAATGACGACACCCGGGCGTCACCTCCGCACGGATCTTGTACAGGTACGGCCCGAACTTGCCATGTGTCCCTTCTTCTAAGTTAACGAAAAAAAGATACGGCCATTTATGTCGCAAAAAAACTATATTTCGACACTCTCAAGGGAGTGTGAGAGTGAGGTAGGCTGGGCATTGATGAGTCAGTGCTCATCAACGCTCAGCCCGAACCTTTGGACCTAGAACGCTGACATTTTACACCTAGTTTTATTCTACGATGAAAGAATAAGAAAGGATTTTACAAAAAACTGCCCCAGGTTTAGTAACCTAAGTAAATAGAAAAGGTTTTCCCCATAAGGGGATAAAACTGCCCCAGGTTTAGTAACCTTAATACTCGTAAATTGAAAAGGTTTTACTCCTAAATTGCATTTTGTTAAATATTGCAGAAACAGAAGAAACTTAAATATTAACTATTTATACTAAACCTATGGACATAAAAACTAAACTAAGAATGTATACTAGACCTAACTATGTACATACAATACAAAAACACAAAATACACTCAGGCGTCGAAGTACTCCTCCAAATCGCTGTCATCCGGAAACGTAGATACCCAGAAGACTGGCAGCATTGCCACGTTGAATGGCAATGCTGATTCTTTGGGCAAAGAATGAGCCAGCCTTCTGGTCACGCAAAGTGTCTATCAAGCGATGTGAAATTTCTTTGAAAACGATACGCACACTAAAGGGATAACTCCTTATGAAGTGTTTTTTTTTTTAGGTTTTCCATTCAAACTCTAGAAGGTTGTCCTATGTTTGTATGGAGAAACCTACTCTCACGCAGGCGAAGCCATTGGCAGAAGCGAGTCTACTGATATTTGTTCGCTAAAATAATGTTCTGAGCAACATTTGAGACAATGTTTTAATTACGAGTAATTAATCTTCTTCCCTACTAATTTAGGCCAAGAATTATCTGACCAATTGTTATCGTCTAGACTTTTGTCAACAATAATAGTAAGCTTATTACCAGTATTTTTTCACGTAGCGTCTGCCTAAAGCGAGTTTAATAAAAAGACGTTCATAAGGTGGCAGCACTGAGTCATCAGGCCCAATTAAAAAAAAAAAATCATAAAAAAAACATTTAAAACAAAATGATATTATTATTGTAATGGTTTGTTAAATAATCTTACTTATTCATTACATTTTTAAATATTTCTTAAAATCACAATAAAAAAGAATATAAAAAGAGTACCCCATCGGTAACGGGCACCAAGTCCAAGCTACCAGCGCGGTGCGGCGGTCAACTCTTGGACACGGCTCGTATAGTTAGGAGGTTTCCATCTGAGAGGGAGAGAGGGCTCTGCGAGCCGTGTCCAGGAGAACCGCTTTCTGAATCAATTTATTTTATTAATAACAACGTGTACCTAAATGAGATTAATAGTGTTTGTAAAAACACCTTAAAAATGTGACCGTTTAAAAAAGCTCTTCTATCCTATTGAAAGAGATTCAATTCAATTAACTCGAAACCTTCCTCAGCTTAACTTAAACTATTTCATAGCCGGATTGGAGTCGATTGATCTCATATTGAATGGAAAAAGGTATCCACTTGATTCTTGTAAAATTTATTTTAGTAATTGAGATTAAAGACGTGACGTGGCGTTTGGTTTCTTACCTTAAGTTTGCGGGTTGATATGATTGAAACTCTTTTCAATGATAGCGACTTTAAAAAGAAAGAAGCCCTCAATTAGGTTTTTTTTTTATGGTACGTAAAATCATCCAATGACAAATCCTGCCCTTGGGCGGAGCGGGAAGTAGTGTCAGACTCTTACTGACTAAAAACCTTCCCCGTTCCTTCGTAGCCTATCGTGCCGGGGCCGGGTATTCCTTTCGGAAGAGCCCTCAATTAGGTTAAATTTTTATGAGTTTATTACTTTAAAACTTCGACATTTAGGGCGCCTTCAAATTAGTCGTAAAGTGTCGCGCGTCGGCAGCGCGGTTGTAGCGCTGTTTTGTTATTCCATATAAACAAAAACGTGCAACGGTCGCGCTACAGCCACACTATAGTTGCTTTGCAGCCGCAGCGCGTCATTTATCTTTATGAAATAATAAAGCAGTGCAACAGCAGCGCAGATGTTGCACGGCAATAAGCAGCTAATTTGAAGGCGCCCTTACATCCACCTATCCGTATTGCACCCGCGTGGTGGACTACGGCTCGTTCTCTCTCCTAGACAGGAGACCTGAGTGACAGCAGTGGAAATATTATAAGGCTGATTCGGCAGAAACGGTTCATTTCAGTTTCAGTAATGCTGTCAGATAGATGCTATCTGATGCTGGTCATCTAAAGAACTTTGAGATTGTTTTCATGGCAGCTTGTTATATTGGAAAGCCCTATGTCAGACAGTAAACAACTCCCGTGTGGACCCATAGCAAACGTTGCTTTTATTACAAAATTTGAATATAAGGAGTGATGCACAAGAGTATACAGTATGTATTCGACATATGGGCAATAAATGAAATCACGAGCAATACTCGTCCACAGAAGCATAACTAAATTGATTATTAAATTAAAAATCAAAAAATTAACAAACTTACATTTTCAAACAAAATAAATATAAAATAAATTCAGTAAAAGTCAAATACTCTGATTTAGAATACGTAGGTACAATACCTACTTACCTTGAGTAAAGAATGGTAATAGCTTAAATACAGACGAGACGGTGTGGCGCGGTAATTTTCTCTTTACAAATCGATAGTGTTTCATGTACCAAATCGACCCTCCACGGGATTAAAACGATCAAAATTTAATAGTGTATAGGGTGTACAGTTCCATACCTATTTCTCGTTAATTAGCGGGCCTGACATTTCAACACGTCATGGTACGATCCCAGAAGTCCACACACTTTTACATTCCCCGTGTTCAGTACAAAGCACAGTGCTGGCGTGCTATTCTCCAAGAAAACAGCCTTGAGTGCAGCGCTGCGGCAACGACGAACATTCCAATAGGATACATTGGATTGTTAACCTAATTTACCTAAATATTAGATTGTTAATCCAATGTAAGTATTTGGATTTTCGTCGCTGCAGCAGCGCTGCGCACAAGGCTGTTTTCTTAGAGAATGGCACCACTGATCGTGTGTTGAGTACTGCAGCCACATATGGGCTGGTGCTGCAAAATACCGTCTAGCAGCTTTGAACTCAGTAAAAAGGGGTACAAGAAAGCTAAGTGGTGTTTCAGATTTGGTTAAGAACAATTCACAAAGCCTGGAGCACAGACGTGGGGTGGCGAGACTTTCGGTATTCTATAGGATGCATTTTGGAGTGTGTGCGCTGGAATTATATGATTTGATCCCGTTATCACATTTCTACCATCGGACAACCTGACTTACGGTGAGTATGAACCCTTAAATTGTTGACATATCTGAGGTCTGGACTAAACGTTTTGCTCCGTCGTTTAGTTTGCTGCAGTTTTCCTCATTATCATCATCATCATTTCAGCCAAAAGACGTCCACTGTTGAACATAGGCCTCCCCCAAGCGGCGCCACAATGGCCGGTCCTGTGCGTCTCGCATCCAGCGGACTCCAACGACCCTGGCCAGGCCATCGGTCAACCTTGTGGGAGACCTTCCAACGCTGCGACTGCCGGTACGCGGTCGCCACTCAAGAACCTTTCGGCCCCAAAGGCCATCTGTTCTGCGTGCAATGTGGCCAGCCCATTGCCACTTAAGTTAGGCGATTCTACGTGCTATGTCGGCAACCCAGATTCTCTTGCTGATATCTTCATTCCTGACTCGATCACGCAATGAAACTCCGAGCATAGCCCTTTCCATTGCCCTTTGGGTGACTTTAAGTCTCCTGACGAGGACCATTGTAAGCGATCACGTTTCGGAGCCATATGTCATCACTGACACACGACTTTCGCCTTGAGACACTGTACTTATACTTACTACTTGTATATCACTTGGACTGTATTCGACACCGCGTTGCCTCTCAAGGGCAGAATTTTTTTTTTTATACGCGGAAGGTTCTAGACGCCCTGCGGGTCCAGTATAATAATGGGTTCAGGGTGCTGCTGGGGCTGCCTAGATACTGCAGTGCATCGGGCATGTTTGCTTTAGCGCGTGTGGATGATTTCCACGCCGTTATGAGGAAGAAGGCTGCCTCGTTGCTGAGCACATCTAGGGCGAGCTCCAATGGCATTCTTTCGGACTTTAGCCGACAAGCATGATGCGCCAGTTATCAATCACTGGTTGCGATTGCTGGTGCGGCAATAGGTTAAGTTTTTTATTTGTTACTAACCCTTTTAGTTGATAAGTTTTTTACTAACCATTGGACCAGTGTTGTCTTTCAAGTAAATTATTATTATTATTATTAAACCGGGAGTGTACCGCGTTCTGGCCTAGTTGCTGAAAGCCTGCCAACAGGCAAAAACCAAGTCTATAGTTTTCGTGACCGATTAAAATTTACGTGCCTTTGTGTGTATCGCGCCTTAAATTTAAATTCTGAAATAAAGCCCATGTTTCATCGGACGGTCAGTATTAATCTTGCAGTTTACACATACGCACGAAAAACCTAAACGCTCCTGAACGCGAAAAAGTCTACATAATTAATTGAAAACCCTTCATGGAGATCAAAATATTGGCCCAAACTTAATTCTCATTTTCATGATGAAATTCCGAAAATGTTTTCGTCGTTTGGAAGGTTTGGGTATAATAATACGAAACAATGTAATATATAAATAAGATAGAATATTATTATAAAATTTGGGTATCCAAGAAAAATATGTATTTCGAATAATTCAAACGTTATTTTAAGAATCTGTATTCGAAGAAGATTTTAGTACCATTAGGTTTAATGCTTAAGGCGATCCGTCTCTCTCTACCCAAAGTGGTAGGATTTATTTCATGATTTGCTTCCAAAAAGGGGTATCATATTATTGTCCAGTTACTGGATAAAGGAGGTCAGATATTCAGTAGCTCCACATAAAATATATAAAGCTGCATGCAGTTAGTCTTAAACCCATCCGACATACATAGTAAAAAACTTGACAGATTTTTTTTTTTTTGGTGTCTTTGGTATTGCGGCAAACCCATAATACGATACTATGATGACTGAAAGGAGTTCACGTGCAAAAAAAATTGTTAAGTGCGAACTGGCACTTTTATACTGACTTTGAAGGTTTAAGTTAAAAAAGAAGATAGGATAGACAGAGAGTTTTTGTCACAATGAGAAAAAATATAGAAATATAAAAAATGTATTATAGTTGCTTCAAATAATAATATAATATTATAATAAACAAAGAAGCCCCTTTGATTACATCTCCACCCACTACAATACCGTGGGGGTAGGCTTGCGAACAGCGAGCAATGGGTAGCTCGCCGTCCGACCGTCCAGTAACCATCCGGACTAAGTCCAAGTCGTCGATGGCGCGTATCATTACCACGCGCGCCTCAAGTAGATGTCAGGAAACCGTAGGGGCCAAAGCTGGGTCGAAGACTACTAGGGCCATGGCAAATGTGAAAATGTAACCCTGGAACGAAGGCGAAGAAGAAACAGGAGTGGGTTTTTAGTTAGTAATAGTTTGACACTATCTCACATCCCGCTTTTCGCACTAAAAATACCCATAATACGATTATATTTTCCTCTAAGTAAAGAAAATAGAATCAGTAAAATTAAATTTTCATTGATGTTACTTGCTGAAATTAATTGAAAACAACATTTATGACACTGTGTGTACACAATACAGGCCCAACACATAATTCCATCTATTGTTTACTTACTAGCGTAAATTGAAATTCAATTATCGTAACCCACAAAGGGCTTTTCCAATAATTTATGACCTCCTCCACCCCCTTTTGTACTAGCGTCAGAGACCAATGCAGAGATGCATAGAGTATTTTCAGAGCGCTAGCTAAATTGGTCTCTAGGATCGCGACTTCAGTTAAGCGTTTGCCGTGGCTCGGTTCGCACGTTTCGCGGACTTGTATGAAAAATATACTTAAAAAAAACTTCGATTATTGTACAGACTTTGAAAGTTATTCGTGGTTTAAAGTTGAAAGTGGTTTGTATTTACGTGTTCCGTGTTTGAAACAAGTTTACGGACTTTGAGGTAAGTTTCGAAGTTATATTAACTTTTTTCTTGCATGTTTTCCGAGCTGAAAAAATATTTTGGAGGGGATTTAGTGTCATATTACCAATTGGGTGTATAAAGTAGTAAGGTACCAACCGATTTATACATATCTATTTTTAACATAAAAAATATTTTACGTAAATAAAAATATTAATGACGTTTATCTATTAATTAGGAACTGTAGTAGAAGTAAATATTGGTACAATATTGCAATTGAATTTGTGTAATAATAAGTAATTTTTCAGTGCTTTATACATTATATACTCTAATTATATAGCATTTACGCTATTTAAATAATTTTATCTCCAATATTGAAACTTAAATAGTTATGAATTATTTTTTTATTTATTATGTTGCAAATTAAGTTTAATCTAAGGCTGATCTTCAAATACAAATTTTAAGGAAACTGCTTAATTACTGGACAGTTTTTTAAGTCTTCAAATGCAATTTTCAAAATATATTTTAATTTGTATAGTCAGAGTTAAGAGCAAACAAGCTAAACCGGGATCAAAATATTACAATATTATTGGCTGTCTCGTTTATTAAATGAGATTGCTTTATTTTGAATAAATTATTATGTTTGAAGTTTGAACGTAGGTACTATATTACCTAAGTAATATTGATCTGTGACTAAAACATTATTTGATTGTGGGTTCAATGACTTTGAAAAAATATTTAGTTTTAGGTCATAAGTTATGCGATGTAAATTGACTTTTCGAGATGAATAAAATAATATTTGGTTAGTATTTTGTAGCTTGCAGGCATTATTAATTAAAAACAATCTTCCTACATACATGTATTATATACAACGATCTTAAAAAATAAATAAATAAATAAAATAAAATTGTTAGCATAGTCTCATACTCATAGGAGTCGTAAGCTAAATTCATATTTAGCAAACAATAATTTATATAAAAAAAAAATATATATCTTATATTTTTTTTACAGTATTTTTAGTTACCCTATCTTTTTCATAGGAATTTTTTTTACAGTATTTTTAGTTACCCTATCTTTTCCATAGGAAACGACCAATTGAAGTTGTTACCTAGCTTTTAACGTTTTACAAGTAGCCTCAAAAGGAATAAAATATATATTGAAATTGTAAAATAATTGAGCCAAAATCACAGGTTCGTGATATATCACGGTATTATCCTCATTATTTTCAAAAAGTATACATTACCCGGATCACCCAAAACATCGAACTTTCCTAAACTCTTCTCAAATTTACTAATTAAATTTCGAATACGGGCCATAAAGTAAACCAAAATAACCGTTAAATTTCAAAATTCGAATCTCGAACATAAACTTTCAAAGTTCCTAACTAAATCGTATCTGAGTAGACACTGTTCAAAAATGTATGGGAACCTGAAAGCACGTAGGTCTCTTTTCAGCCGTTACTGAAATATTCAGGTCGAGTTTAGATGGCCTCTACAAGTGGCCTGTTTTTAATCGAGGGTAGTTATAAAAAATTGCTTTAGTAATCATTACTCGTATGGTTTTTTTTTTCTATGTTAGGTGAAATCATCCAATGACAAATCCCGCCGCGGGAAGTAGTGTCAGACTCTTACTGACTAAAAATCTACCCCGTTCCTTCGTTGCCTATAGTGCCGGTGCTGGTTATTCCTTTCGGAAGCTGACCCATGGCCCCAGCAGGCTTCGACCCTGCCTGCCTGCAGCCAGCAGGCTGGGCCTCTACGGTTTGCTGACAGCTCCTTGAGGCGCGCGGGAACAGAACGCGCCGTCGACGACTTGGGCTCGGTCCGGCCGGTTACTGGACGATCGGATCATTACTCGTATGGTCAAGTATCTTGAAACTTGCCACATTATTTTTCTGTCGGTTTAGTAAAGCTGTAGCTTTATCGAGATGTTTGTTTATTTTTTAAACTTTGCCCCACACTAGTTATTACTCATGTATGTAGGTACGTTCGCAAACATGTAAACTCACATACATAAGAAACCCAGACCCGGAACAGTTGTCTGTAGGTCATACATACGAGTATATTTGTCCCGCAGCAGCCAAGTGATCAACCACTGCGCCGAACGAGCCGTCTTTTGCCGTAATTTGTTTAAAAATATACAAATATTTATTCATTTATTAATATATATATATATGTAGGGTGACTGGTAATTAGTGAACGATACCTAAACACGTGATTGTAGTCATGATTACAAACAACTTTTACTATGGGATCAAACCTGAAATCGCGAAAAAAATTAGCCAAGTTCAGTTCATTTTAACTACTTATTATATATATTCTTTATTGTACACCGCATAAACAACAAAATTAGGACATGTACTTACTACTTTACTGACCAACAGATTTTTTCGCAATTTCAGGTTTGGTCCCATAGTAAAAGTTATTTGTTATCATGACTGCAATCACGTGTTTATGTATCGTTCACTAATTACCAGTCACCCTAAATAAAGAACCATTAATACAGATAGAAAAGTACAAAGGTGCTGCTAAAATATATATCCTGATAGCTACAACCCTCAGATTTTAAGCATATAGGCATAATCAGCCTTTTAATCTTCCCACTGCTGGGACACAGGCCTCCTCTCTAGGAGAGGGAAAGCAGTAATCCATCACGCGGGCCCAGTGCGGGATGGAGAATATCACATGTCTTTGAATTTTTGGTTCTAGGACATGCCGGTTTCCTCACAATGTTTTCCTTCATAGTTTTGAGAGCAGTGGTGATGAAATTTCTGATTTAAGCATTTGAAGTTGAGAATTACTCAAACTCTACTTTAGCCTGTGAACCTGTCAAAATTTGGCATTTAAGTAAGGTTTGAGACGTTCTTAACTCAAAATATTCAATTCAGAAACCCGCCCATAAATTACACAAAGTAAATGCACCTGGTTGAATGTAGTTGTTAGGAAACGTACTTGCATACTTAATTTCAATTTGTTTTTAAGCCAAGAGTGAGACAATAGTGCACGTTTAATTTGAAGAAGGTAACCTAACCTTGTACAAAGCAACCGTGCTCTATTGTTAACGATATTATGGTTTACTATAACTAACCGTAAGCGAGCGACATCACTGATGCGCAGAGTGAGGGACAGTTCTGACAGCAAGTTACTAGTAAGTTGGAAAGTCTTATATGGAGGTAATGGATATTTTTCATTCCATTTATTCATAATAACAATTTTTCACATTGTTTCTCAATGTGTTACAAAAAAATAATAGAGAAATAATTAATAACAAGCTGAAAATAAAACGCTAAAAAATCCAGGAAAATTACTTAAATAAGAATAAAAATTTAAAAAATATCAACTCGATAAGAAATACTATCACAAATTCATTACGTTAACCACTAGTCCCTTAATACATATTTTTCTTTAGTAATTTTCCTCCTGTATTAGACTACTCGTAACATTAATTATTCCTAAGTTTCTTTTTCATGAATTTTTAATATTATGAACACATTAGTTTGAAAATAAAGGTATTTAGGTACTTGTATTGAATTGATAAACAAACGCGATCATATCAATAAAAAAATGGACAAGTGTGAGTCGGACTCGCGCGCTGAGGATTCCGTACAAACACACCCATAAAAACAATTCAATTCCCAAATCGAGTCTAGAAGATTTCTCGATGATGCAAAATAAAAATTGGTGACGTAACTACAAATTTACAGTTTTCAGATTTTTTTCTACACTTGTGCTATAAAGGTCTTACTTCATTCCACATTTCAGGATTCTAGGTCAACGGAAATGAATTGTGATTCCCCTGAGAGCGACATAAACTGCAGTACCTTTCTTTTTTCTTAGGAGTTTGATGGTTTCACAGCTTCAAGGGACCGCAGACTTGAGTATATGGTTTTAATTTCAACTCGATATCGCTACGCTTTTCTGAGCTAAAGGGTCTTGACAGACAGACGGACAACAAAGTGATCTTATAAGGGTTCTTTTTTTTAAGGAACCCTAAGTAATAATAATAAATTCTATCATACGATGTGTGTGAGCTCTTTAGGACAATCAAAGTCCACACAAATAGTTTTATTAAAAAATTGCTAGGGTCTAAATCTCGTTATCACCGCCCGCATAGTCTTTTTCAAACTATTTTAGGGTCAGCTCCCCTTTTTTACGGATATCAGCGACTTACATCTGGGTATATGACCTAATTAACTACGAATTGATTTTTACGTCAGTAGGTTTCTTTTGTTGTCAAATAGGCTTTTCGAAAAAGTCCTGAAGTAAGATTTAGCATGACAGAGAATAATGACGCTCATTTTTATATCGTTTAGAAGCATTTAGCTTCAAAGGAACATGTCTCAAAAGTCTATTCTTTGAGGCAGTTCCTAGTCCACTAGCGCCACCATTTGATAAAAATAACTGGGCAAGGGCGAGTCGGACTCGCGCATCGAGGGTTCCGTACGAACCAACTTGAGTAAATAATTCAATTCTCGAATTGAATCTCGACTATTTTTCCGAATCGAAAAAAGTTTTTTTTTTGTGATGTAACCACCAATTTTCAGTTTTAAGATTTAATCCTATACTTGTGCTATAAGACTTAGCTTTGTGCAGGGTAGGTTTTTTTTCTAACTTCTAGGTCAACGGGAAGTACCTACCTATGAATTTTGATCAAGGGAATCAAAATAAACAAAGTAGTCCTATAAGGATTCGGTTTTTCCTTTTGATGTATGGAAAAAATATCTGTAGTCATACCAAAAGTTGTTTTGTGCGAGAATCAAACCCACGACGTGCCGAACAGCAGTCCATCTTTCTCCTACTGCCAACTATTTCTGTTCCCGCGCGCCTCAAGGAGCTGTCAGCACACCGAAGAGGCCCAGCCTGCTAACTGCAGGCAGGCAGGGTCGAAGCCTACTGGGGTCATGGGTTAACTTCCGAAAGGAATACCCGGCCCCGGCTCGATAGGCTACGAAGGAACGGGGTAGATTTTTAGTCAGTAAGAGTCTGACACTACTTTCCGCTCCGCCCAAGGGCGGGATTTGTCATCGGATGATTTTACCTACCATAAAAAAAAACTTGACATTATTTTTACGAGATATGATTTTTTTTATTGGTGGCACTATTATACTGTAAACCGCCTCTTAAGACCGAAAATAAAAATTAAAGGTTTTATTTTAACGGCGATGCGGGTTAAAGGAAGGGTTTCTACAGCCCTGTAACCTACAGTCCTATAACCCTGCTTACCGTAGAATGACCCAACTAACGGGCCCAATTAAGGAATTACCTCACGTAGGGCAAAATAAGTATAGGTTTTTGGTTAAAAGGTCCATTTATCGAGGGTTCACATTAATTAGGGATAGATTGTACGTTGTAAGACGACGAACGGTAGCCTCTATTCTTGCCTACATAAGTGCCTACCTAGGCACGTTTTATAGTGAGGTGACCTATTTCCCGAAATTATGTATTTCATTTTATAATACCGAATACAGAAACTGTATATACATATACTGAAAATATAAGCAAGAATATAAGAACCAACTAAATTGAAAACAGCTAAAAATGTTAATACGATCATAATTATTTGTTCTGAATAATTACAATCGCTCTAGAAAGCCCCATTTTGTTACACCGTTGCTCGATCAAGCTGCCTAATACCCCGCATGCTAACAATGCCCAACGCGCTCGTTGAGGCCAAATCTGGATCAGATTTTTTTGCTGATGAATGGAACACGATATTGTTAGATAGTTTGCCGATTTGTAAGGAGACAGATTGAAATAATTAACTTATTTTAGTATTATGGCTGTTTTGCTATATCAAATATCACTTATATTGTACCTACCTATATTAATATTGTTGAGGTAGGGGCCATAGTTCTACCCTAGTTTTTGTCTTTCGTAACCAGTACCTCTACCATGAGTTTTAAGCAATAGTATTCGTCGCTACTCGATATCGACGCCGTAAATATTTTAAGTATAGAATAATATAGAATAAGTCTCAAAACTATAGCCCTATAATAATATCTGAGTTTTCCATATGTCGCAATAGTTATCACGCAGTCGTAGTTGTTCTTAGGTGTACTAGCATAGCGCCTCTGGATAGTCGTAAGTTGGTACCACATTCCATGAAAAGTTTCTAAGGGGTCTATACGAAGTAACTTCGGCTTCGTCTCCTGGTACGCCTCCTAAAGGTCCAGGACCTCAGGCTTCTAAGGAATCTAACAACAAAAAAAAAATAGTTTAGATTAAGTAAGATGATGGAAATTATTTTGGACTAAGCGTTTCGAATCGTCGTTTATACCCCGTACATCGAAGGACTGGAACAATTTGCCTGCTGCGGTCTTCTCGTCCGATTATACTTTGGGTGTCTGCAAGGCTAGAGTGAATAGGCTCTTAATAAACTAGTGCGCCTCTATATCAACGATTGCATCACTGCTAACCATCAGGTGGGATCGCAGTCAAGCACTAGTTATATCAAATAAAAATGGAAATGAAAGTCTTGAGAATCGAGTTTAGATAGGCGGTCTATGTAATCAAAAGGTTAAATCTATTTATTATTCATCAAGAGGTCATTAACCGTTATATGTCAAAAAAAAGACAGTGCTAATGCACTGTTGTTTGTACTTAATGGTATTCGGAATGTATCAGGAAGACTCTTACATATCTTTTACTTCGTAATCAGCACTTCTCATTCTCGTCGCTGAAAGTTTTCCCACATTTTTACAATAACCGCTAGAGAAAAGCTGGTTAGCTATTACAAAACAGACCTTTCGATGTCGGTTTGATAAAGTTGAAATATACGTGTGGTGTTATTGACTGGCTCCATTAATCTTAAGGACGGTTCTTGTGGCCGATATTGATAAATAACTATCTTAGATGATAGTGCAGAAACGCTAAAGTTATCTTTTTGTTAGAGTGAAACTCTTTGGTACACGAAACAGGCTTTTTGTGACGATTTTTTTGAAATCAATGTACTCGTATATAGGTGGTCTTTAAATCAGAATAATGACTTAGAATAGAATCAGAATAGTTTATTTCAAATAGACCAATTACAGGCACTTTTGAATTGTCAAAATTTCGGTCAGTCCAAAAAAGTGAAGCTAAATTGCACGTTCCAAAGAGTAGATTTCTATGGAGAAGAACGTGCAAGAAACTCCATAGACACTCTTTTTAAATCATATTCTGAGTTACATAAATCTTGGTTACATATTTCTTGTCGCTTTTATTATATGAGCACAATGAAGAAAAAGAAATAGATACCAAATAATGAAAGATAGAAGACTTTGGAAGTGTAAGAACTGGTAAACTTAAAAGTAGTTAGAAAATCTAATTAATTAGAAATGCTCTATTTTTTTTGAGATTATTTTATGAATATTTACAGTTACATATGTCTATAAAAACACTTAACTACCATTATAAATATACATAATTATATACACTGAATAAATCAAAAAACCCAAAGAATCAAAAGTAACCAAAAGTATGGCTAGCGCTGTAGAGTAGTACCTACCCAAAATATTGTCGGTATTGCCACGCTGTATGGCAATGCTTATCCTCAGCTTAAGGTAAAAACCAGCTTTTGGATCACGCGAAGTGTGTTATGGATTTTTTTTCTAATTTTCCTTTTTATAAGATTTTCTGTTTAAGTAACAGCACAAAAATATGACAATGTCGTTTACCACATTAGTGTAGCGACATCTATGTCGTCACAAATGAACTAATCCTGCATCGCGCAAGTAAGATTCGCGGCGCGATTGGAACATATAGAACAAACCCGAAATCATTTATCGGGCAATAGCCCACCAGACATAACACCTGTCTGGTCGGAGGATCCTCCCTTTTCAACGGAGGTATGTGGGACTTTACTGTCTGTTCCACTACCTCCAAACTGGTGACCCTCGACAAAGAACGTCAGCGCAGCCTTCGTGCAGCTACTACTTCGTGACGTCATCATCACTTCCTCAAGCTTTCGAGCAGCGAGCCATACAGCTAGCACCCACGGCTATATGGGTATCCTGACCACCAGCATGCCTACTTGGTCATACCTGGTCATCACCCTCAGCCTCATCAGCGACCTTGGCTAAGCACCTGCACCTTCGGCCAGTCACATGAAGAGCCTTGAAGAACCTCTCCTGGTCGACGACAGCAGTCAAGCCCTACATCGCACAGCACCGCTCCGACTCACTGGAGCCAGCCGCACTACTCCGACTCACTGGAGCCTGCAGCATCGTATCCCGACTCACTGGGATAGCACCACCCCGACTCACTGGGGCATCACCGCAGACAGTTCCGACTCACCGAGAACTATGCGGAATCCGGTTCCGACTCACTGGAACCAACCTCCATTGGCCTGGCACGCATCACACGACGCCGCAAGAAGCATCAAGAACCATCGATCTCCGATCTCCGGAGGGGAGTGATGTAGCGACATCTATGTCGTCACAAATGAACTAATCCTGCATCGCGCAAGTAAGATTCGCGGCGCGATTGGAACATATAGAACAAACCCGAAATCATTTATCGGGCAGTAGCCCACCAGATATAACACCTGTCTGGTCGGAGGATCCTCCCTTTTCAACGGAGGTATGTGGGACTTTACTCTCTGTTCCACTACCCCCAAATTAGTATTATTAAGTGGCTGAAGTTTCTGGCCAGTTCTTCTCCATAAGAACTACCAATTTGGAACCGTACACTAGCTTCTGACGTTTTATAAGTGCCCATTTAGGCCTGTGCCAAATAAAAACTATTTTTTTTTTTTTGAAAGGCAAGTCTTATGTATGTGTGTATGTTTGTTACTACTTCAAGCACAAACGGCTAAAAGGATTTGGATGAAATTTGGCAAACGGGTAAACTATGCCCTGATATAGGTCATAGGATTCGAATATATTTTTTTATTTTTTAGTTTTACGCAAGTGCACCAACTAGCTAGCAGAAGCAAATTGACAAACATGTCTTAACTTTAGTTGTATTAAATAGGACCCTGGCCGACTAAATGAGGTTGAAATTCTGTTTTCAAACTTTAACTTTGCTATACAGCAATGCAGGGGTGATCTACTTGTAACTCATAACTTATTTTTATGAGTCTGTATACCTACTTTTTAAATCTGCTAAAGTTTTAATGCCCTAGTGATATAAATTTATTATTCTTGCCTGTCTAACAAACAGGCATAAGCATCAGCATAATTAGTTTTTTAATACACTTACTCGAAAACCCGCACTTATCCCTCTGCTTTTAGGCACCTACTGGACTGTTTTCCGCACTTGTGCGGAAAAAAAGCGCGTGCACTCCCCCGCCACAATTTTACTGTAATAAAAATAATATCGTATCAGATTGGGCGCGCGTCGACCCCCACGAGGCGCGCGTCAACCACTTCGAGTCGTAAGTGTATTGAAAATCGTCATTTGATACGCATGCACATTTGCCAATGCAGCCCTAGGCTCCACTCACTCACACTGCCAACGGCTCGTGCGAATTCCACCTCGATCGCAATAATAAACTTTTTGCACTTGTATCAAAATGCACTATTTTAATGTTCCTACTGCTGGGACGCAGGCCTCCGTTCTGTGAGAGGCGGGTTGATGAATGTCACATGTCTGCGAATTTTTGGTTTACGGACATGCCGCTTTCCTCACAACGTTTTCCAACATTCGAGGGTAATCGTTTTCCTTCTGGGGCCATGGTTTGACTTTCTAAAGGGAAGGGGTTCTAGAATAGTAGGGAAAAAAGGAATATAGGTTTGGATTAAGCCGGCGAGAGCCCACTACTAATTACATTGTTAACACCTCTACAGTCCCGATTAAACGTTTCTCCTAATCCTTTACACTGTGTACAAATTGTGCCAATCCTTCGGAGATTGGAACAATTTGCCTGTAGCGGTCTTCCCGTCCAATTATAATTTAGGTGTCTTCAAGGCTAGACTGGATAGGCTCTTAATAAACTAGTACGATTCACTATCGATGATTGCTTCACTGCTTATTATACATCAGGTTTTTTTTTTTGGTAGGTAAAATCATCCAATGACAAATCCCGCCCTTGGGTGGGGCGGGAAATAGTGTCAGACTCTTACTGACTAAAAACCTACCCTTCCATTCATTGCCTTTGTCCCGGGGCCCGTGGTGACATTCTCACATAACCTTTGGCCCCAGTAGGCTTCGGCCCTGGTGGACCCCTACAGTTTGCTGGCAACTCCTTGAGGCGCGCGCGAACAGTGCGCGCCGTAGACGACCTGAGCTCGGAACGGTCTGTTACCGGACGGACGGACAGCGAGCTACCCATTGCCCACTGACTATTGACACTACCCATTGTCCATGAGCCCGTGCCTACGGTGGCCGGAAATCGGGATCGGCATCCCGGCGGCGGCGGCGGCGTGTGCGCCTTTGCCTAATGCGGTCGGCCTCCTCCTTTGCTAGCATTACTGATTATACATCAGGTGGGATCGCTGTCAAGCACTACTTTCTATTGTTAAAATAAAACCGAATTCCCGATTTGACGTAACTACAAATTTAGAGCTTTCAGATTTATTCCTACATTTTTGCTATAAGAACTTGCTTCATGTCAAATATCAGGGTTCTACGAGTAAGTTAACGGAAAGTTTATGAATTTTGATTCCCTTGAGTCGTATCTGTTTTTTGCGTAAACTTAGAATTTTGATTTTTTCACAGCTTGAAGGGACCGCAGGTTTGAGTAAATGGTTTTAATTTCAACTCAATAACCTCCACGCGTTCTCGAGTCTTGACAGAAAGACAGACGAACTACAAAATGATCCTATAAGAGTTCCATTTTTTCCTTTTAAAGTACGGAACCCTAAAAAATCATGTGCGGTTTTAGTCAGTAATAGTCTGATACGTCTGCCGCTCCGCTCTAGAGGGGGAGAAGAGATTAGATGATTAATCCTAACATTTTAAGGAAACTCTTGAAAGAAAAATCGATGAATATATCGCCCTATAGTCTTTTTTAAAGCCAGATTTTATTAAAGATACCGCAAATGCCCGACATTCCAGTTTTTCCTCGACTTTTTAAAGGACCAAAGTTTTTATAACACCATCTTTAGTTTTGGTTCTAAACTCAAATGAGTTATAAACCATTTTCTTGACACTTTTAGTAGTCTTGAAAAACAGGGCGGCTGTGTTACTGAATATTAATTTTTGTACTTTAATTTAGACTTTACGGTCATAACGAGACTTGAATAATGAAGGTTGTCAGAGTGTACTGCGGAAAGGTGCGGACATTTTCAGTTTTAATGAACAAAATATTTTACATTTATTTTTTCATAAATATATAAATACCTACTTTGTATGTTGGTCTATATGCATAAATAAAGTTTCTGGTTGTAATATCATTTTTTATTTACTAAACGCATTGATTATCTCAATCGATAATGTATACAGGTCTGCAATATTTTTACTTGATTACTTTTATGTGAAAATTGTATATCTATGGTAGCCGTTAAAATTTAAAAAAAATATCTTCCTAACATTTTTAAGATAATATATGGGTTATAAATGTTAGGAACATATTTTTTAAAATTTTTGAATATGAAAGTATATAGGTGCTTTCTGTTACCTGCTGCTGCTTTGCTGTATTTGTTAAATTGTCATTTAAAAAAAAAAATGTTTTTTTTTTAATATTTATCTGTCTGTTTGTTACGTCTAGTTTCCGAAACAGCTTGATCGGTTCCGAAGGAGCTTTCAATTGCTTGACAATTGATGTTACAAAGAGTATCTAAGAGTTATGAATGGGATTTCAAATTACATATGAGTCTTTCAAACGGTTAAACTTAATTTGACGGGATTTTTGAGGAGAATTGATGGAGAGTTTTTGTTCCTTATTTGCAGTCTGCAGTGAATATTGACGAGAAACAGAGCACGTTCCCTGCACCGCTCTCTTGCCTTTATTGGCTGGTTTGAGTGAAGATTCGTAAGTAAGTTGCTGGAAGGTATATCTTCATCGTACTTCCGGGATTGCCTTGATAGCCGTGGTACACCTCAGGATATGTTGCTACGTTACTTCGTGCAAGCGGCCGTTTTTGGGGGCCCATTTACTGAGTGTGCAAGTAACCATCTGCCTTTTTATCGATGGATATTAATAATATTGTTCAGGCAGGAGCCTTTATAAATAATTCCTGGTAACCAGTCCACTTAAGACTCCAAAACTACAGTCTTATTGTCTTTATTTTTCATAATATGTTCTTGTTTTATTTTAAGTTATTAAAGTTCGCTAAACATCGTGAGGAAACCGGCATGTCCTAGAACCATAAATTCGAAGACATGTGACATTCACCAACCTGCAATGGGCCCGCGTAGTGGATTACGGCCCATTCCCTCTCTTAGAGAGGTGGCCTGTGTCCCAGCAGTGAACTTTCTGATTTCATTCAAAAGTAGGTTTTATACCTACGAAATCAGAAAGTAGGTAGTCATTTTCTGTAAAACCAGTGACGAAACAGTTGTAACCTACATTCTCGGATACTCTCAAATTGATCCGAAGTCACACCCCTATTCATAAGCTCTATTCAACTGACGATCACAAATTAGGGCTGCGCAATCAAATCTCACAGATCCGACAAGTCAAAGGTCACTTCATTAATATGTATCTTTTTGTTGACATACTCGTAGTACGTTAAAGCTGAAGAAAATATATGTGTAGTGTTTATTTTTTTAAATCTTAATTAGGGAGCTTTGTCACCAAAATTGACTATGTCGCTCCGTTGTAGCCAAACTTTGAATTTTAAATTATATTATATTAGTCTAATATATTTTATATACCGTTAAATTTTGGTCGTTTTAATCTCGCGGAGGGTCAATCGAAAGATAAAGTTAAAAAAAAATAAAGTACTTTTTTTCTAAGACTCGAGTTAATATACGCATGTACAAAATTAATTTCTTTAAGTAAACGAGTCAATGCCCTTGTAGGTAGTTGTCGGTCGTTGCGTACTAACTACCTACAGTTCATTGGCCTCGCTGAGCTGACGTTTACTTATAGAAATTAATTTCGTACATGCGTAAATTTATTCGAGTTTAAAAAAAGTATCTACTTTATTTTTTAATTTTCTTTTCACCAATCGATAGTGTTTCATGTACTGAATCGACCCTCCGCGGGATTAAAACGACAAAAATTTAACGGTGTGTTAAGAGCGGGGCGAACGCCTCAGGAGAAATTTGTTTAGCACACTTTTGTTTGAAATCGGTATTTGTAACGGTCTATTAGTTAAGCCTACGTCAGACGAGGCAAGAATTTTATGTGTAATGATGTGTTAGTGAGAATATGGTTGTTATCATTTTTGAGTCTTACGTAAGATTTCTTTGCATCTAATTGCAGGATTTATGAAGAGTCAAGATTACAAGGTATTAGGAAAGGAAGAGTCCAATGAGCTGTAAGTTTGTTGGTTTCTATAAGATTGAAAACACACTGATATAGAGCCTTCCGAGTCACACGAAGAATAAAAAAAAACTAAAAATTTAAGAAAGTTATTTTATTTTTCAATGTTTCACATAAGTAACGATGTAACATAATCTACAAACAATGTATCATAACAGCTACATCTCTATCTACGGCCATTAAAATATACCTCCAAAATTAAACCAAAACAGTCAATCCAAAGCCAAAAAGGCGAAGGTCGCTTTCTAAATAATTAGAGTCAATATTTTTCATCGTTAACGTTAGCCGTGATTTGGACGCAAACAAAATTGAGCAGAAAATTGCCTGTGACCGCTTCGGTGGCCAACGTGACGTGGGAAGTGTATAGCTCCACTCGATACCAGGGCTATATGATATTGCATTTTTTGGTGTTGCTATTTTTAGCCGGTAGAGCGTGTGATATTGTAACTGATGTATGAGAATTAGCTCGACCCTATTCTTGTAGCAAGAAAACAGTAAATTGTGATAAATGATATTTATTTTACAAATAGGTTTTAAAAAAATACTTTTACACGTCAATATTTTTTTTTCGTCGGTTTAAACTAGATGAGGCCGGTGTTTCTTAGCTGACTACCCTGAGAAAAAACATCGAAACAAATTCAGAGGTCACAGTCTCGTTTAAAGTCCATACAGTAAGTTTGTAATGGTCAAATCACATGAGTCTATAGAAGAAAGAACTATACAGATTTGAGTGGATACGTTTGATGGGAAGCTAAGCGATAAAGTAACGGACCTTGGACATAAAGAGCCACTGAAAGAACATAGGTGGAGTTTTAGGCAGTAAAAGTTTGATACACCCTCTTGTTTCACCCAGAGCAGGAGAATTTATTGACATCCGCGTGATAATCGAAAATTATCTCAAGGGAAAATACTTTCGGAATTAAAAGCACCTTATGTGCTGTTTAAACTTTCAGAATATCCAAGTGCCATTAAAATCAATTCGAGCGTGCTTCATACTCACAAACTATCGTCTAAGATATTAACATGATATTTATGTTAGTGTAATTTCATACTTCGAAAACAATCCTTTCTGTTGCCTATGTTTGTTAACCTTTGACATACCTACTATTTAAAGTACACCAAAAAAAAACTTACACCAAAAATCATCATCATTAGCTGGAAGCCTTTCTTCAGGAGCCTATTACATTTCACTAATTATACTTTTTGCGTGACTACAAAATTGGAAAACCGGAGGCAAGCTAAAGTTAGTTGTAATTTAAATTCAATTTGGCAGGCTTTGAAAATCACTTTGTTAGTTGGTAAGATCAAATCTTAACGAAAATTGCTTTCTTGCTTCGCCTACACAACTGTTATTAGGCTCAAGATAAATATCAAGATTTTAGGGAAATTGTTAACGGTATTATTAAGTTGTAATGAAAGTATCAAGAATGTTTTCTAAGGATTTTACGGGTTATTTTTTATTTAATGGCACGCAATGATAGGAGTGTATTTTACTGCTTATTGGGTAATGGTAGATTTGTATGGCCTATAGATAGCTGTTCGGGGTCTAGGTGTCTTGTTTATATAAGTTAAAAGGTTTGAGAACGCACCCACGATACAAAAGCTACATATTATTGTGAGTCGGACTCGCACACTGAGGGTTCCGTACATACTTACTTAAGTTTGTCATCGTCATAATCATCATCAGCCTTTTAATGTTCCCACTGCTGGGACACAGGCCTCCTCTCTAAGAGAGGGAATGGGCCGTAATCCACCACGCGGGCCCAGTGCGGGTTGGTGGATGTCACATATCTTCGAATTTTTAGTTCTAGGACATGCCGGTTTCCTCGCGATGTTTTCCTTCACCGTTTTGAGAGCAGTGGTGATGAAATAAATTACACAAAGTAATGCGCCTGGCCGGGCTTGAACCCGCGATCTACTAATCGTAAGTCGGGGCCGTTACCACTCGGCCACCACTGCTCTTAAGTTTGTAAATAGTTCAATTTCCGAATCGAGTCTCGGCGATTTTTCCAAATCAAAAAAGTTTTTTTTTTTGTGACGTAACTACAAATTTACAGTATTTAGATTTATTCCCATAAGAATCAATCTAGGCATGAAGTAAGGTATTATAGCACAAGTAGGTTTATCTACTTGTGCTATAAGACCTTGCTTTATGCCAAATTCCAGGGTTCTAGGTCAACGGGTACCAAAGTAGAGGGAACCAGATTGCGCGGCCGATCACCTATGCGATGGACTGATCAGGTGAAATCCGCAGTGGGTAACTGCGTGTCAGACTGCGCCCGACAGACTTCTAACAGAGAGAGATGGCGGGAGATCGTTAAAAAAGCTGTGTCCGCCTCTATCACCAATGTGGACGCCTCAACGTGACCACGACCGCTCTGTCAAGAGCGAAACGACAGAGAAAAAGAAGAGGTCAACGGGAAGTATGAATTTTGATTACCTTAACAGCGTCTAAATATAGGTTTTTTGCGACATAAGCGGCCGTATCTTTTTTCGGAAGTTAGATTTTTTCACAACTTTAAGGGACCGCAAACCTAAGTGTATGGTTTTAATTTCACTCGATACCTTCACACGTTCTCGAGGTAAAGGGTCTTGACAGACAGACACGGTCTTGATTGACGGCAAGGTTGGCGACTTCGTCTCTAAAGTTTAGTGAACAACTTTACAGACGATAATCTAAGGCATTGTACAGAGCACAATATCGATGATTTTCACACGTGATATGACATCGGACTCAACTATAGATATAGTCTGTTTTATAACCACTTGCAGGTTATTTTGCCATTTAAAATGTTGAATATTGTCCCTTTTCCACGCAATGTTTTAATATCCAAAAAGTATCATCAATCATCGTTTGGTAAACAGGAAAGGGCTTTGCCTGAAAAAGTATCACAATAAAAAGTTAGTCCAGATTGTATTCACGTACCATGGAGAAGAGTTCTGTAGAGAAGTTCCTTTGTTTATTGTTAAGTTATAGTCTTTATACGGACGAAGTTTGTGACTGTTTCTATCAACAGTATGGGTTGTTTTTCCTTGTGTGAGTTTGGTTATATCATTCTCATCAGTACGTACCTGCATGAGTTAAATAGATAGATAGACTTACCTATACATAGATATACAGTATGCCCCATCGCCTATTTGTTTTGCGAGCAATGTGTTCTCCCCACTGCGATTGGAATTAACCTAGTTTTTTGGTGAGAAAATAATCTAATTAAATCTCTAAAGAGAGGGTGAGTCAGACATTTACTGACTAAGAACGCAGTCCTGTTCCTTCGTTGCCTTTCATACCAGGGCCGAGTTTTCCTTTCAGAAGCATACCCTTGGCCTTAGTAGGCATAAACTCTGGTGGCCTCTTACGATTTGCTGGCATCTCCTCGAGGTGCGCGCGAACAAATATAATCACAAAATAGCCGCACTTAGAGACGCCACTCACAAACTGATCAGATACTTCAAGCAACGCCTTGAAAAATCGGCACTAGTTACATGGATGTTAACACACACAGGAGTTAGGAAATTCGATGTACGTCGATTGCCTCGATTTTCCTGCGGATATCTACATTTCTAATTTGATCTCGCAAGTAAACTCCAATTTGACTGGCCTCTTGGTCTAGTGGTTAGTGGCCCTGACTGCTATGCCGGAGGTCGTGGGTTTGATTCCCACCTAGGACAAATGTTTGTGTGATGAGCACGATCATTTGTTCTGTGTCTGGGTGTAATTTATCTATAATATGTATGTATTTAGAAATATATAAGTATGTTTATCAGCTGTCTAGTACCCATAACACAAGCTCTGCTTAGCTTGGGACTAGACGACGTTGTGTGATAGTGTGTGTGATATTATTATTATTAAGCATATTCCTTTCTATTGCTTTCTAAGTGACTTTAAGCCTTCTGATGAGGTCTATTGTTATTGGTCACGTTTCAGAGCCGTATGTCGTCCTTGACATGTGGAAATATCAGATGAAAATTATAAGTGTAATAAGTGAGGTTATGTTAAGAATCTAATATTATGTTTACAATTTTGTCTTTTAAATCAATCTTATCATTTTAAAACGAATAACTGAATCGCTACAACATTTCTTTTTGTCCGTCTGTTTGCCAGGCAGTTTTTCCAATTGTTTTCTTTAGACTTTACTTTCTCTAGTCAAAACCGTAAGTCACCTACAATAATTCGCCCAGCAGGGCCGAAGCCTACTGGGGCCAAAGGTTATATGAAAATGTTACCCGGGGCCCTGAGACAAAGACAATGAATGGAACAGGGTAGGTTTTTAAAAAAATAAAAAATAAAAAATAAAATAAAATCTTTTTATTTCAGACATTATTTGGTCCATACATTTTCAAATTTCATTATTATTATATTATATTATTAATTTATCATAGAAGTCAAAATCATAGCCAAATAAATTCAGTTCAATAAATTCAATAAATTCATTTAAGTATAATGTCATCACTCACATCAAATAAATAAAATAAAAATAAAACAAAATTAATAAATAAATAAATAAACATTAATTTAATTTAAGTATTTGCCTCCCGCTGGGGCACCGGGCACGCGCACTTGAGTTTGAACCCAGTGTCCCAGAAAGGGGCTGTCCAGGTTGTGGCTCAGCACGTTCAGGATGGTGTTGGCGCTCCCACGCGTACGAAACATCAGCGAGGCGATGCGGCGCCGCAGCACAGTGTGAAAGCCGTCTGTGTGCGCGTGCGCAAACATTGCAGACGCACTACAGCAGCGTGGGAGCCCCACCAGCACCCTGAACGCGTTATTATATTGTATTCGGAGAGCGTTGATGGCCCGCTGCGTGTAGCTGACCCACAGATTGCAGGTGTAGAGAGTTTGGCAGAATGCTTTAAACAGAGTGATCTTTACCTCTAAACTACACCTCGCAAATCTGCGCGCCAGCATATTACAGCGGACCGCCATCGCCCTCCTCTCCCTTTCTATATCCCTATCATCTTTTAAATCCTCGGTGACCACATGGCCGAGGTATTTAAATTCACTAACTCTTCTAAGAGCGACAGCGTTAAGCAGCACTGGTGCCACGTCCCCCAGTTTACGACAATATTTCCCGCCCCACCCAAGGGCGATGATTTTACCTACAATTAAAAAAAAAACCTCCAATAATTCCATCAACGGGTTCCAATAATCGTTGTGAAAGACCTGTTCTAACCTCAACTTCCGACAGGACATTCAAAACTGGAACTTGAAACGATATCTTCGATAATTCCAATTTCGAATTCGAGACAGCGCTTTCCCATAGGGAATTAAGGCACTCCGCTGACGGGGCAACTTTGATCCCCGAGTTTCGGCAACTGGCAACCCGCAACTATCTGATAATTTAAAGAACTGTGCAGATTTGAAGCTACGTAGTGCCTGGATTAGATTTCAATGGATGAACGGCTGGAAAGTTGTTCGTATCTGCTGCTAACGAACTCAAGTGTGTTCCAATCGACTTTTTCCCGACCCAAATTCCCACTAGCACGGCCGCCGTCGCCTGAATTCACTAAGTTGCTTCAGATTAATAGATACCTACGTTCACTCTTGTCAGTAAAGAAACGAAGGCATTTACCAATAAATTACTTAGATTTATGTCGTTAAAAATCGAAGTTTGGTGTACGAAATCGAAACACAACACACTTTCATGAATGGCGTTTGTGTTAAAAATAAAATGATGAAAATAAAATGTAGCTCCATTACATATATTATCCTTTCACTTGGCATATGCAAGAACTTAATACAGCATAGGTTATGGAGTCCAGACAAAATTGCTCATTATCTTTTGTACAATTTGTATCAAATGTCTCACCGGCAGCTGCAACGCATCGACAGCAACCTTGCTTCCTCTTCGTGCCCTGCAGCGCCCTCTCTAACTCGAAATCAATTGAAATGCTTGCAACTAGCAACTGTTAACGGAAACTTTAAAATAATGTTGTAGTTGCGTTTACTGAAGTTGCTGAGTCTGCGGAGCGCCTTAACGCACTTCGATCAGTAACAATCTTTAGGAAAAGTCTCGAAAGTTAAGTATATAACTCGGGTTAATAACTTCCGCATCGCGTTTTCATTAGTATAAATGGTTTTTGTTTCTTTATTATTTATGTTGCTATTTGAGGTTACTGTCACTTTGTTTTATTGTTGTTGTTTAGTTTTAATTATTATCACATTACCTACTAGCTGAGGCGATAAACATTGTTCTGCCATATACACTGTTAAATTTTGATCGTTTTAATCCCGCGGAGGGTCGATTCGGTACATGAATCACTCGATTTCGATGTCGATTTGTAAAGATAAAAATGAAAAATAAAGTATTTTTTTTTCAAACTCGAATTAATTCACGCATGTACGAAATTAATTTCTTTAAGTAAACGTCAGCTGAGCGAGGCCAAAAAACTGTAGATAGTTAGCATGCAACGACCGACAGTTACCTACAAGGTCATTGAGTAATTTACTCAAAGAAATTAATTTCGTACATGAGTATATTAATTCGAGTTTTAGAAAAAATATACTTTATTTTTTAATTTTATCTTTACAAATCAATAGTGTTTCACGTACCGAATCGACGCTCCACGGGATTAAAACGACCAAAATTTTACGGTGTATGTTATCGGTGTATAAGTGGAGGTAGGAGGGTAATAAATAGCCTACGACCAGACCTGAAAAATAAGCTTTATAGCATATTAAAATGACCCCCACACCGCATGACAAATTTTGAAAGACTTCAGACTTTTTTTTTACAATACTATTATGTATGTCATTAAATCACATTATTATTAGATCATTTTCAACTTTCATTATCAACGTTATAAATTCAAGGTGCTAAACATAAATGTAATATTTGAAAACGTCTTTAACAGACATACTTTCCGAATAACATCACACGGTGCTATAACACTTTAGATAAGTACAATATAAAAGAGTAAATTCCCCGTCATAAAATATCCAAATGCGTGTGAAATGTTACCGCACGTTGAAATGAAAATACGCGGTTATTTTTGCAAAGCCTCTCAATGCCGTTGACCTATTTTTAACCGCAACTAAAATATCATGTTCTGACATGACGACATAACGATTTGTGATTACGAACATACTTTTTTTAAGATATATATCACTCAATGATTTTTTCCGCTCTAGAGCGGAGTGGGGGCGTGTCTTTACTGTTACTGACTAAATCACACCTATATGTTCCTTCTTTGCCTTGCATATTCCATTCGGACTACCTATGGCCCCATTAGGCATCATCTCGTGCTGACATCTCTTCTCTTTAAGGCGCACGTGAAACAATATAAGTACGCCGTCGTCGACTCGGACTCGATCCGGATGGTTAACGGACGGCCGGAAGGCAAGCTATCCATTGCTCGTCATCCGCTAGCCAAATGATTACGAGGATACTGATACTTTAATTAAAATTAAAATTATTAATTGTAAAATAGTATTCGCTGCACTAGAGAAGATGTGCTAGAAAAAAAGCCTTTTCTTATTTTTTTGGGCGGGTGGGACGTCGTCGAATGATTTCATCGGCTCTGGGTAGAGCGAAAGGAATTGTCAGCTTTTTACTGACTGAAATCGAGTTATCCTTCTTATTTCTAGGCCGCTGTAACTCTTTCAGATAATCCCTCAATTCTTCTTCTTGATTTCCTTAAGTCAGGAGTGAATTAAGGATATTCCTAAGCAAGCATACTTTTTTTTTAATTTGATATAAACTAGTGCTTAATTGCGATCCCACTTGATGGTAAGCAGTGATGTGTGTGTGGAATCGTTGATGGTGAGGCGCACTAGTTTATTAAGAGCCTATTCACTCTAACCTTGAAGGCACCCAAATTATAATTGGATGGGAAGACTGTAACATCTAAATTATTGTTTTAGTCCTTCGATTTACGCGGTATAAACGACGACGCGAAACGCTTAGTCCGGACCGTAGAGGTTTCAACAATGTCGATTTAAACAACGTCGTCGATTGTGAAATAGTGGCCCAATGAGAGCAATTTAAAAGACGAATAACTCAATAAGGAACCAATCACCAATAAACTTCTAAAACCACAATATTATACCAAGACACAACTTCTAACCTAACCTAGCCCAATAAATCAGTTAGATTTCGCCATTATTCAAACGGAGACTAATCACGAATCCCTTTGATGTATTGCTGGAGACCAATTTAATTCCGCTTCACAAATGCTTCACGGAATTTGAAACACGGATTTTGTACAAAACTTCGTCCGAGGATTTTGTAGTTCGGATACGTTTTCGCCCGCATTGGGACGTTTGAGAAGCGAGCGGTGTTAGGGTTTGGCCACATAACCGGTGCATGCCGTCGTACCAAGACAACATTTTTGGCGATAGCACTTGAAGTATACAGTACTTCAAGTGCTATCGCCAAAAATGTTGCGATCAGTCTTTACTAAAGGCCGTTTTCACATTAAGCGATTTTTTTAAGGTGGGAAATCATCTAATGACTTTATCCACTCTTAAGCGGAGTGGAAGTTCGCGTCAGACTTTTACTGACTAAAACGGGTCCTTTCTGGAGTCGACCCAGGGTCCTGGGACCCAGGCTTCAGCTCTGCTGAGTCTCTACGGTTTCGCTGACACCTCTTTTAGGCACGTGTTGTACAATACGCGCCGTTGACGACTCATGCTTGGTCCGAACGGTTATCGGGCTACCGGCTGGTAGTTTCATTTTTTTGACGATTTCGAGTTGACATATTAACCAACAACTTGTATGCGTTATACCACCGAGCAGTCTCAAGTGCCTAGTCATACCAGAAACTTAAATCTTTTGTCAGAAAATATATGAAACTACCAGTCCATCGATATCGTATCGTTATTGTTATCGTTTAATGTGAAAACGGCCAAAGGGTCTTGCGATTTTGATTTGTCGTGCATTTACGTGACGTCGCACTGTACCGTGCATCCACGCAACGCGGCTTAGAACCAAATAACTACAAAATGCGACAAGTTGCCGCAGTCAGCTTTGACGACGCGAGTGAACTGACCTTTAGATTAAAAAAAAAAAAACTTTAGCGATGAAAGTGTGGAAACCGGATTTCCGTTTTTCGGGCTCCGGACTTCAAAAGGAAAAACGGAACCTTTATAGGATCACTTTTTGTCTGTCTGTCAAGACATTTTATCTCAGGAACGCGTGGAGGTATCGAGTTGAAATTAAAACCATATTCAGGTTTTACTTGAAACTGTGGAAAAATCAAACTTCTAACGTAAAACAAAAGCTACGGCCGTTTATGTCGCAAAAAACGTATATTTCGACACTCATAAGGGAATAAAAATCCATTCATTGCCATCCAGAATCCTGCAATTTCGCATGAGCAAGGTCTTTATAGCACAAGTATAGGAATAAATCTGAAAACAGTAAGGTTTTTCGTCACAAAAAAAATACGTGAAAAAATCTTCGAGGCTCCATTCGGGAAGTGAACGACGAGTAAAATGGTGGTGTGAAATAAAAGTTTTATTGCGGTTTTTTCTAACAGATAGTGATTAAAGAGGAAGGTTTATATGTATGATGCATGCATAATATATTGAATATCACAATTGCGCTCGTGCGAAGCTGAGGCGGGTCGCTAGTTATGTATAAATTAAAAAACATAAAATAAAAAACAATGGCCTCATAATAGTAAGTGGTCTGTAAATGATAATAACGTTGTAAAAACGTTTGCAAATGATTGACTTTGTAATATAAAAATTTACATTTACATTTATACAGTATAAAAATATATAAAATAATTGAATTCCCAAAAAACTGCTTTTTATATAAAGCCAGAAATTTAACATGGACAAAGGCTAAGCATTGCCATACAGCGTGGCAATGCCGCCAGTCTTACGGGCACATGACCAGTCGAAATCGATGCATTATTATTTTATTCTACTATAATTAAAATTATATTTTTTGAATGTAAATTATTTGAGCAGGGAATTAATAAAAAAAAAAAAACAAAAATAATTAATCAAAACTTATTTTTCTTACAAAATTGAATTCAAAAACTTTTTGTCGCTGACAGCACCTCTTCGGTACTTAGTTATTGAAGGTACGAATTAATAAATCACTCTTGTTTGAGAGCTCCCTTTTCAAGTGTCATTTGAATACCTTTTGAGATGGTGATTTTTAAAAGAATAATATTTCATGGTGGGAGGTTTATCATAGATTTTTTTTTTGTCCACCGTAGCCTTAAGTTGGTTGGCGATTATGGAATTAGCATTATTTCCTCTTTCATCTTTTGTATTAGATTTTAGAATATCGAAAAAAATGCTGTATAATTCATGCTTCATCTAATTATAATAGTAATATGTTATTTTTATTAATATTTTTATTTTATTGTGTTATTACACACCAATCACAGTGTTGTCTTTTTTAACCCAAAGGTTGACTGGTACAAAATGCCTTGTTGCCATTGATATATTATAAGGGAGCACTAACATTTCAATCAGAAAAGCTGGACTCGAAACTCGCACATCTATGATCAGTGACATCATAGTTGTAAACGTAAAATCACTGATAGACAAGGATAGACACAAGAGCCGGCGCTGTCGTGCGAGTGAAATCACGTTAGCTGCCGAATGCCGCTTCACAAAATGGCGACCAAAACAATAAACGAAATTAGAAATATCATAAAAAAAAAACAAGTTTTCATGTATTTACGAGTGAAATGTGATTTGTTTTTTTTTTATATTTGAAAAATTTTTACAAGCACACAAATGCATTTTGATAACCTTTATCCCAATTAAAACGAAAAAAAAAAAATATTTTTGCATAATACCCTCGTTATGTCACTCGCCGATTGCGACTGAGTGACACTATGACAAAAGATCCTGATTTCACCAATCCACGCACTAGAAGCGAGTCACATCTTCAGTATCTTCCGCTGTTTTGATTATATCAATGCTTGTTACATTAAGTCTAATTAGGTACCATTACTGTGCATAATGTTAAAAAAAACATAAGCTTCAGTATTGCTAGCAAACGACAATATCTATAATTATCACTAAAAAAAACGACTCGTGAAAAAAGCCAATGTGCAACAGTGTCCACTTTTTGATTGGCATGCAATGTATCACGAATAATGGCTAGACAAGAATGCTGTAGTCCTTTAACGCAGAATGGAATGGCATGGCAAAGGATTTTACCGCCAGGCAGCCCACACTAGCCACTTAGATACCGCAGCATACCTTCGGCCTTGCCACGGTATGCCGCGCCACGTGGAAGTATGCCACGACAGTTCCTGCTACACATTTCAGTCATAAGTAGCGTTTGAAAGTGTGTTCGCGCTTCACGGTATCCTGCCATGGGAGCCCGTGACTCGTCTTTTAATTCCGTGCGATGATATCCTTTTCAATGCCACAGGATCATTTAAAGGATAGGAATTTATGTCGTATTTCCATTTCGATAGGTTTGAATGTCTTTTGGTAAAAATTTAAACAATCTGTCATAGCATCCCGGTCTCCGTACCGTAGGCCTTAACACTTACAGCATTTGAATTGGCATGTCAGTAGACCCAATTTGCAATAGTGTTGATTGTTCTCTGATTGGATGATCATGGTATCCAGTTTGACCCAAATTGGAAGATTATTAACACACATTGAGACTCCACAATGCAAAATACTTATGTGCCAATATTAACCGACTGAAGAGAAGGGCTGAAACGAATGTTACTAAAAGAGCTATGGGTATACATGTGGATGGATGGTGAGGGAGACGGAGACCAAAGAAAGATGGATGGATTGTGTGAGATGTGATATGAAAGAAAGAGGAGTTAGTGATAACAGGCATGGGATAAGGGCAGGAAGATGATGATGATTAACCGACTTGTGGTAACGGCCCCGACGTACAAGTTGTAAGTCGCAGGTTCAAATCCAGTCAGGCGCATTATTTTTTGTAATTTATTTCATCACCACTACTCACAAAACGGTGAAGGAAAATATCGTGAGGAAACCAGCATGTCATATAATAAAAAAATCAAAATATTAATTAACAACTACCTACCAATCCACACTGGGCTTGCATGGTGGATTACGGCCTAATACTTTTCCTAAAGAAAAGGCCAGTCTATATTTAACGCTGGTTAAGACATTATTTAATTATTTATTTATTATAGCTTGAAGAACTTACAGCTTAAAAAAAAAAAAATAATAATAAGAAAAATAATCGTAGACGACATTTAGCCAATTACAAGTCCTCACGTTTAGTGTCATAATTATAATTGAGAAGTGAGCATAAACAGACCTTAACATAATAAAAGTTTTTTTTTTATGTGATTTTCTAAGTAAACGTCAGCTGGGCGAGTTCAATGACCTGTAGGTACCATGCAACCATCAAAGCAGTCGTAGTCAGTATGCAACCATCGACTTCGAATTTTAGAAAAAAAGTACTTTATTTTTATTTTTTATCTTTACATATTGATAGTATTTCATGTATCGGATCGACCCTCCACGGGATTAAAACGATTAAAATTTAACAGTGTATTACATTAACTGTATCTTAAATTCCTCCATCTTCATTCTATCCATTAAAAGTTTAATTAAGAATACGAGTAGCACTTTAAACTATCGATTCTTTAAGTGCAAAGATTTAAAAACTTGCAAACTTACAGATTTTTGCGCGCCTTTCTCATAAAGCTGCGGTGTTTTCCAACAAAATTGTTAATGAACTTGGTCAGTTCATAAGATCGGGAAAAATTCCTTCTATTTTTAATGTTTTTAGGTAACTCACAAGTGAGCAGTCCGTCTTATGGATAACTGTGTGACAATTATCAACATCATCTCACTTATGTTTTTTTTTTATCGAGATTGGTAATAATCTAATGACTTCTCCCGCTCTAGAGCGAAGCGAAAGAGCGTGTCAGACTTCTACTGACTAAAACCACACCTCTGTTCCTTCAGTTGCGTTTTCGTGTTCTCGGACCTTTTCAAAAGTAATGTCATGGGCCCATTAGGCATCGGACCTACTGTCCCCTACGGTTTTGCTGAGATCTCCTTGAGGCACGCGTAGTACGCACCGTCAACGTCTCGGGTCCGGCGCGGACGGTTTCAGAACGGTCCGTCGCGGGCTAGCTACTCAATGCATGTCGTCCGTAAGCCCACAGCCACTGAAATAGTCTACTGTGTCTGTGGATTGACTACCGAAAGAGAAACCCGGAGGCCTGGAATGCAAGGCAAAAAAAGATATATTTGTGGTTCAGTGACGTTTCCTTACGTTGTTGAAACTTCTACAGTCAGTACTAAGCGTTTGGCTTCGTCGTGTAAACCGCATACATCGAAGGACTGCAATAGTTTGCCTGCAGCGGTCTTCCCATCCGATTATAATTTAGGTGTCGTCAAGGCTAGAGTGGATAGGCTCTTAATAAACTAGTGCGCCTCACCATCAACGATTGCATCACTGCTTACCATCAGGTGGGATTTGATTCAAACAATAGTTTATTTAAAAAAAAAATAGATTAATAAGAATAATTTTGTTTAGTTAACAAAATTATTTTCTATCACAGCACTGCTTATCATTAGCAGTGATGGGATTGCAGTCAAGCACTAGTTTAGATCAATTTAAAAAAATTGTTTCTTAAAAAAAATACTTAAACATCCGAGGTCGAAGAATTTTGTAGATGCCAACTGACACAATTCATTAGTGTAGTCTGAATAGTCCACTAATGCACACCTGATAATTGGCCACCAGATTTATTGGTCAAAGCCTTGTTCTAACTTATTGCCACTTACTGACGACATATTTTATTACCCTGACAGCATCAAAGTGCCTATCGCGTAACTATTCGATAAATAGTTCCTCGGTAGTTAGTAACACACTTGACCCTTCCGAAAATACACTTTTACGGTACATTTAAGCCGACAAAGCAGGCTATACGTCTAGTGGCGATAAACGAAATCACACAGAGAATATCTGAAGTAAAAGTATTGCAGGAAACCAATATGGTACTCGTATTTTTTGTCCACCGTACAATATTTCCGATATTTGCCGACTTGTACGAAATTTGAGATGAAGTTTTTCTGAAGGAGCCGTTAGGTCAAATATATACAACATTATTTTTAGTATATGCGAAACCTGAATATAGTTTGTTCAGAATTAGTAACTGAATCGATTTCAAGAATTTTTACAACATGTTAATTTTTTTTCCATAAATATTTAAAAACGGTCACAAGTTGGACACCACCGATACTAAGTACAACACAGGTCACGGCAAGTCATAGCGGGTATTAGGCGCTAGAGCACAGCTATCCCTCAGTCGTCCAGATGGCCCGGTGACCATGTATTTGTGCGGACAACAGGGTAATAGGTATAACAAGCTTATAACTTTGTGACTTTTCATGATACTGTCATGAGAATGTATTACATATAGATTCTTTACATAAAAATATTAGACTCGTGTTTCGGGTTTTGCATATACTAAATCTATCGTTGTGTATAGATCAAACAGATTTAAAGGAATTCGTCTATTTTAAAACTTTTTAATTTTTTGTAATTAATGGAAAGACCCGTTGTCCTTTTCAAGTATAAAGGCTGGCTCCTGGCGAATTTCATTATCATTTTTAAGCTTAGTGAAATCGTTTCATAGGACTGATAAATCGTTTTAATTTAATTTTATAGCAACACTGAGAATTTTCACACTCGTTATTAAGTTTCTCACAGACAGGTATTTTGTAATATCGTCAATTCAATTTTATTGATACTCATTTGTAAATAAATTCGTATTAAAGTTAACGTAAATAGGCTATTTATGTTAATCTCTAGCTTTTCCTCCCATCCTAAGATTTTAGATTTATTAAAGCTGTCTATAAATTCAGCCAACGACTCCTGATTTCCAATTACTATAAAAATCCCATTTTTTACTTATTTCTTCCTCAATATACTCTTTTTGATCTTTAAATGATCATGTAGCTGCTTAATACTCGCAAAGAAACCGTGTCTACTTACTAAAAAACCTAAATTTAACAAAAGACCAGCCTCATTATCATCATCATCAGCCTTATTAATGTTTCCACTGCTGGGACTCCGGCCGCCTCTCTAAGAGAGGGAATGGGCCGTAATCCACCAAACAGACCCAGTGCGGATTGGTGAATGTAATATGTCTTCGAAGACCAGGCTACAGTTTTATAATGTACATGTTATATTCTTTCATTTGATACCTGACTTTTTTATTCTGAATAGACTCACGTTTGACCACTATTTCATTGATGGTAAGTGATGATGTTACTGACAACGGAGCATGCTTACCCATTCATTCTTGACTTAATGACCCCTAGTTTATAGTTACCAGGAAACACAGACTCCGGCAAAAATTTCACTTTATAGCTGCCCGCACAATGAAAGTATGTTCAAGGCGCGTTGTGCGTATGAGTGGGATGTGCAATTGTCCACCGTATATCGGAGGTGCAATGATGGCATTGCAAGTAGATATGGATCTACTTGGTCATATTTGCTAACATTAGGTGGTTTATTCCCACTTTCATCCACCAAATCTCGTGAAATATGCTCCATTCTCCATATGCTTATAATGTAATGTTGCACAGATAACAGAAATCAGTATCTGTAGCCGAAGTCGTAAGGGGAATATAATATATATGTGTAGGGGAGTATATTGATAATATTATTTTTAAACCAGGACTTCTTTCTTCAGCCAACACGCTCCCTAACCAAAGTAACTGAAATAAAGAAAAGTCACACAAAAGTCTGTACCCAAACAGAATCTATTTGGGAAAGTGTCCACAGCGTGAATGAGACGGGAACGGCCGCGGGGCGTCGTTGACGCAATCACACTGAACTAAATCACAGAGACTAGAGCGCTTTAGGGCTGCGGACATTATGTAAGAAGTTGTAGAAGATCAAGTCCCAACAACGGATCAAAAATACAGGTTCAGTTAGTGCAAAATCTAAGCAAGTAACAGTAAAGCCTTCAGAGATTTTAACCAACTAAATAAAAAAATTGTGTCACATTGAAGTGTATACCTAAATACGGCTGCGAAACATGATCACTGTTAAAGAGACATTTTCATCAACAGAATCTCTAACAGACTAACAATAACTCTTTTTTTTTGTTGAAAATTATCAAATAACTGCTCCCACTCTCAGTAGAGTGAACGTACTCGTGTTTCCGAAGAGATGTCGGCAAAACTAAAGAGGCCCAGTAAGGCCGTAGGGGCCGAAGCCTGCTCGGGCAGCCGGAACTTGTGAAATAGTAACCGTGGTCTTAGAACGCAAAGGGAAAAATGAATTAACATACCTAAGTTCCTGTCAAACATATATGGCGTGTCACCCAGGTAGGTTTTAGTCAGTAAAAGTTTGACACACCCTCTCTCTTCCTTCACCACATCATCAGTTCACCTCGTGGAAGGCTTTCCAAGTCTGCGTCTTTCGATACGTGGTCACTGCTCTAGGATCCCTAAGAATGTGCTCACAGGCACTTAAGTTTGGCATTTCTTCGGAACAAGTCGGTAACTTTGGTTCTCCTGCGGATACCTTCATTTCAAATCCAATCATCAAGCATGCAAGTAAAATTTCCGAGGATAGCCTTCTCCACTGTCGTTTGAATGACCAGTGTAGGTTGGTCACCCAAAGGGATAGGGGAAAAAGGGAGGGGAAGTCATAGTTACATCGCAAGTTAAAAAATTAATGATCAATCTTCATTTGTCATAAGTAGATATTGTGTGAATCTTCTGTGTTTTGTCCATATCGTGATACAGCGCTTTGGGGCTGTGAATATTTAAAACGCCCGCTATGCATGGCCGCGGTCTAATACTGTGATGAACAGAACGTATTTGCTGATGGAAACCGTGTGTTATGGTCAGGGAATGTAAGATAGGAATTTTTCAAGCATTGTTCTATATCTGAGCCTAGCTTCCCCTAGCAGCTTCGCTCGTGTTTTAATAGATTTTTTCATACAAACTTTGGACCTCCGTTTCTTCCTCTTAGCGGGTCAATTTTGGAAAATCCTTTTCAATTCTTTGTACAATGTCATAAAGGAACCTCTTTGCAAAATTTCAATATTTTAGGTCGAAGAATGAGGGGCCTTACCATCACGGAGCTGTCAGCAAACCGTAGAGGTCTAGCAGGGTCGAAGCCTATTGGCGTCAAGGATCGATTTCTGAAAGGAAGGTTCGGCCGCGGTATGACAGGAAAAGAAGAAACAGGAATTAATTTTTTAGTTAGTAGGTCTGACACTAACTCCTGTCCCGCCCAAGGGCGTGGAGATGTCATTGGATGACCTTCCTACCAAAAAAAAACCATAACATGTGAAAATGTCAGTTGTGTGAGCGAGAAAGAAGGACCGAACTATACAGCCTTTAGGTCGTCAAATGGCGATCCATTTGAAGTTTAGAGCTCGTGTTAAGCTCTGGGCTGAGCGTTAATAAGTCACGGATTGAGTCAGGGCTTTTTTCTTTTATATATATGTGTGTAGTTACTAAAAGAGTTCTGAGTTTACAAGTAGATGGATGGAGAGGAAGAGGGAGGCCGAAGAAGAGGTGGATGGATTGTGTGAGGAGTGATATGAAAGAAAAGGAAGTTAAAAAGGTGTGACGGCTGACAGGATAGAGTGGAAGAAACAAACGTGTTGAACCGACCCCAAGTAATATGGGACAGGGGCAGGAAGAAGAAGAATATATGTGTGTAGTGTGACTTTCGTTTGACAGATTTTTTTAGGGTGAGAAATCATCCAATGACGTCTCCCACCCTTGGGCAGAGCGGGAGAGCATTTCAGACATTTACTGACCAAAACCCACTCCTATGTTTCTTCGTTGCCATTCATTCCAGAGCCCCGGGTTTTCCTGTCAGAAGCGAAGATGGGTTCGATTCTGAAATGATCATCTGGGGTCCTGGAATGCAAAGCAAAGAAAGAACATATTAGTGGGCTTAGTCAATAAAAAGTTTGACACGCCTTCTCGCTCCATCCTAGAGCGAGATAAATCATTGGATGATTATGCACCTAAAAAAGAGTTGGTTTTAGTCAGCAAAAATGTGACACGCTCTCTCGATCCACCTAGAGGGAAAGGAATCATTTGATGTTTTGCCACCTCAAAAAAGGCTTTTGTGATAACATAGAATCATATAATGTCAAAATTATTATAACGCACTATTATAACATCCATTTTAAATTAAGATATTCTCATTCCTCATATTTATGGATATGGTCCATAGAGACCTCTAGTCTATTTTTTCTTAGCCTTATCTATGTAGTTTAAATTGACGAAAGAATTGTGTCATATAAAAGTAGTTGTATATACACCCCTATTTTTTAATTAGTGCACAAAAAAATGGTACTCAATCAGTACCCGTTACTGATCATATTTGTGTAGTCAAAAGTACAAAAAACGGTATTCCAAAATTGTCCACAAAAATTTGTCATTATTGGTAAATTCATAATTGAATCATTATTCATAACAATTACTACTAGAAAATACTAAGCGCAGTGTATTTCCATTTTTATTGACATTCTTTCATTCATAAACAATAACCTGTACAATGTTTCCAGAAATTGAGTGAGATTTTGGGATATAAACAAACGCTCATAACTTTGCTGTTTATGAATATTATGCATTGAGACTTTACTTAAATAATAACAAGACCTTTTATAATAAGCCTTTTAAGTATTTGCCATAATTAAAAAATAGTGGTGTATAGGGTGATTGGTTAGTGAGCGATATTTACACCCGTGATTATAGTCATGATAACAAACAACTTTTACTATGGGACCAAACCTGAAATCGCGAAAAAAAAGCCTAGTTCAGTATATTTTAAACAGGAACACACATCTCGAACACAATTGTACTGACCAGCAAATTATTTTTTCACGATTTCAGGTTTGGTCCCATAATAATAATTGCTTGTTATCATGACTACAATCACGTGTTTAAGTATCGTACACTAATTACCAGTCACCCTATATAATTTATACACCGTTAAATTTTGGTCGTTACACCGTTAAATCCCGCGGAGGGTCGATTCGGTACATGAAACACTACTATAAAAATAAAATTAAAAAATAAAGTACTTTTTTTTCTAATACTCGAATTAACGCATGTACAAAATTATTTTTTTTAAGTAAACGAGTCAATGACTTTGTAGGTAGTTGTCGGTCTTTGCGTACTAACTACCTACAGTTCATTGACCTCGCTCAGCTGACGCTTACTAAAAGAAATTAATTTCGTACATACGTAAATTAATTCGAGTTTAAAAAAAGTTCTTTATTTTTTAATTTTAACTTTATAAATCGATAATGTTTCATGTAACGAATCGAAACTCCGCGGGATTAAAACGACCAAAATTCAACGGTGTATATCAACAATTTAGAAAAGAATAAAGCAACTGTTAACATCACTATCCGTGTTTCTCATAACGGCCGTCACTGATCGACCCCATATAATGTTCCCCAAGAAAGTAGAAGCAAGAACATGGAATATCAATCTACATAATGAGTATCACAGAGATTTTATTATCTTACTTGGTAAACAAAACAACAGAATGTTTCCTTGTTTATCGTGCCGTATAAGACGTGTGTGGCATGAGAAAACACTCAGGCTTTTGTCTTCTAGTGTATAGGGGGACATTATGGCAAGATTGTTTTTTATACTTCATGAGAGGTAGGTGGAAATGAAGTGTTGTGTTGTAAATGCCATGAAAAAGAACGAGCTAAGTATTCTAGCTAATGAATCCACTAGCTGGTGCCAGCAGTTTCGTGTGCGTAAAAGTAGGTTTCTTCAAACAAACTCCCCCCCCCCCCTGATCTATATCGCATAGAGCTCGCTGTCCGATATCCGCCCGGAACAAACCCAAGTCGTCAACGGCGCGCACTCCGGTCTACACAATATGAGAAATATTATTATGACTACAATCACGTGTTTAAGTATCGTTCACTAATTACCAGTCACCCTATATATATAGATATCAAGAAAATGCCCAAATCTTTTTAAATCTTTAAATAATATACTTTGCCTTAATCGATCAAGCCATTTAGTCTGTATAAAAAAACATACACTTAACCCTGTATCAACACAACCCTCTGTAGTATCAAACGGGTAGCAAAAAGATCCTTTTCTTAAGAAAGATCCGGAGATATCGTCTTCATAGTAATCCAGTCCGCTTGACACTCACGATCGCATGTGATTTGGAGCATCTGTTACAAGTACGCTTGACGACGTTCCAAGCTAACCTTTCCAGTATAAATTGACCTCACACTCCACAGTTAGGAATTTAGAGAAAACATCTGTGATTTTGCTCTAGCATTTCTTCTCAGGGGTCAGTCAGCAAGGGCAATGTGATCTAGTTTAATAATATTCACGTTTTGGAAGATTGAGATTTGCATTTTTTTCTAAACATTTTTCCAAAACCGTGTTTGAATACATACATACAGCTTAAAGCGGTTACCTCGAAAAATATTTGGCTGAATTTCATTTCACCTAAAACTTTTCAACTATTATCGTTTCGCTTTTTTTTTTCAATTAAACGAAGTCACGTCTGTATGGCTTGCGGACGGCGTGCAATGGGTAGCACGCTGTCCGATCGTCCGGTAACCGACCGGACCGAGCCCAAGTCGTCGACGGCACGTTCTGTTCCCGCGCGCATCAAGGAGCTGTCAGCACACCGAAGAGGCCCAGCCTGCTAACTGCAGGCAGGCAGGGTCGAAGCCTACTGGGGTCATGGGTTAACTTCCAAAAGGAATGCTCGGCCCCGGCACGATAGGCTACGAAGGAACGGGGTAGGTTTTTAGTCAGTAAGAGTCTGACACTACTTCCCGCTCCGCCCAAGGGCGGGATTTGTCATTGGATGATTTTACCAGCAAAAAAAAAAGTCACGTCTGTATCAGTTGACCTATTATCATTTAGATTTTTTCTGTTATGTTACCGACGTTTCATTTGGTCGAAAAACTTTTCACCGATGTTCCACTTGCCGTTAAATAACATTTGTTTGAAGTATTCTTGTTGTTAAAAAAGTTTCGAAAAAGTGGTCGGTTCACAACTACTTATGACTTCGGTCTTAGCGGCTAGCGCGTGCCGCTATGAGCGGCGTCGAAAAACCACCTACCTATACCGCCCCGCTTGCCACGCTGCTGTGACCGACGTCGTAAATGGGCTGTAAAACTTAGTTCATGCCATAACTTCAATATGTATTATGACTTTTTCAATAGTACCTACCAGAAGGCCAATTCTCTCACTTAAAAAAAGACGTATAAATTGGGCCAACTCTTCGGGTGTGATCGGAACATCTCGCCATCTCTTTTATACGCACTTAACCTACTGCCAGTGACATCATATTTCAGTTTGATGTCACCGCCAGTAGTCCGTTCTTTTTTCCGTTACTTGACGGTTTCCCTTTCCAACTTACTCGTATTTAAAAAGTTTCTAATTTACTAATTTTTTTTTTCATTTTCTATAATTAATAAAGTTGTTTTTTTTTTATATCTAAATAAGATTAAAATATATGAAATATATGTTATTACGCGGTATAGTATACTCATCAAAACCTTCATGTTCATGTTGTGTTCATGTTGCAGGAGGTGGTGCAGGAGATAGTGTCAGACTTTTGTTGAAAAAAAAACCCACTCATTTTCCTTCTTTGCTTTCGTTTCAGGGGCGCAAGTGTAACGTTTTAATATTGTCCCACCCATGGCCCTTGTAGGCTTCGACCCAGCTGGGCCCCTATGGTTTGCTGACAACTAGAGGCGCGCGTGGAAAAATATTCGCCGTCGACGGCTTGGGCACGGTCCGAACGGTTACCGGACGGTCGGATGGCGAGCTACCCATTGGTTGCCGTCTGCCAGCCCGCGCCTATGGTGGTCGAAAATCGAGATCAGAATTCCGCGCGGCGGCTGGGGCGTGAGGGCCGTTGTCTCACGCGTGTGGCTTCCTCCTTTGCTAGAATTACTGCTTCGCAGAAAGAGGCGACCGCCTGCCATACCTTCTCGCTTCGGACCATAGCCTGTATCAAGGCCCAGCGCGTGAGATAGCTGCCGCCGATCACTCCCACAAGGATACGGCGGTGCTCTGCCCAAGCGGAGCACATCTCTATCGTATGTTCCACCGTGTCCTCTAGAGTGAGTTCACCTTACACTGGAAATGTAAGCTTGAACTGTAGTTATATATACATCGCGACTCGTAAAAGTCAATTTAGCGTAAAGGGGTTATTAGGAGGTAGACACGCTAAAGTACGCGAGAGATATTAAAAGTAATTGCTGCGAAAGTAATCCATGGATTATGGGCGCCATATCCGTTCGTGTAATGATCCGGGAGGAGGAACATGGAGACTGAGATGTAGCAACTAATTTTGAGTAAGAGGTACTTACTTAATGTTGCTTATGTTATGTTGCTTAAGCATATGTGATTATGATGAGTAGCATTAAAAATGCAATAATTTAATTGTATACTACCTTATATGCGAAACCTGAAACATGGATCTAGTATTTTTATGCATGCAAAGAATCTATGTAAAAAATTGCATAAATGTATCATGTAAAATCACAAAGTTATAAGCTTGTTAGGTTCCCTGCCTGTCGACACAAACACATGGTCACTGGGCCATCCGGGCCTCTGAGGGGCTGTTTTGCTCCCGCACCCAGCTGTGCGCCGGTGTGTAATACCTTCTAAGACCTGCCGTGATCTGTATTGTACTTAGTTTCGGTGGAGTCCAAGTTCAGACCTTTTTAAAATATTTTTGGGAAAAAAATATAATGTGGTGTAAAAATTATTTGGATTCGATTTATTTAGGTACTAATTCTGAACAAACTACGAGTATATTCAGGTCTCGCATACACTAAAAATAATGTTGTATATAATATTTTTTATTTATATGAATGTTACACGTATGTTTTTGTAATGTTTTTATATCATTTAGACTTTTTATTTTTTGTCCTGGGAAACCATCCATTGCCTACACCTGCTAAAGGGCGGAGCGGGAGATATCAGACTTTTATTGACTAAAACTACACTTGTATCCTTCACTTGCCTTTTGCGTCCTAGGACTGCGAGTTACCTTTTCAGATATTCCTTGCGACCCTAGTGGTAAAGATCCTGCCCCTACGATTTTGCTGGCTCTTTAAGGAGTCCGTCCGACTTTAGGTTGGTCCGGACACATCGGTCTACATCGGCTGCGGCGTGAGGCTGTCCGGTCCCTTACGAGTGCGGCCGTCACTGTCTCTTGTTACCGCTTTGCAGAAGGAGGTAGGAATCTCCCATTTCCTCTTACTCCAGAGTATAGCCCAAAACCAAGGCCCGGCGCGTGCGAATATAGGTAATACAAAATCTATCTTGATAGTTTTTTTTTATGGTAAGTAAAATCATCAAATGACAAATCCCGTCCTTGGGTGGGGCGGGAAATAGTGTTAGACTCTTACTAACTAAAAACCTACCCTGCTCCTTACATTGCCTTCTTCCCAGGGCCCCGGGTACGTACATCGAAGGACTGGAACAGTTTGTCTGCTGCGGTCTTCCCGTACGATTATAATTTAGATGTCAAGGCTACAATGTATTTAAATCTCTTAATAAAAAACGATTGCATTACTGCTTACCATAAGGTGGAATCGCAGTCAAGCACTAGCTTATATGAGTTAAAAAAAAAACAATTTTAGGGCAAAACATCAGGTAGACTATGTGTCGATAAATCTGATTTCAGTAATTTTTAAGAAACTTCAACTCAAAATAATGGACACTGTCAGCATTCACCGTTAGTTGTTTCAGGTAACCCGGTCGCTAAAAGCTCTCCATGTCGCCCAAAACATTATTCGTCAATTTAAATCACTGTACGAGCTCTTTCTTTTACAAAAAGGGAATAAAAGAACGAGGTAAAACCCGCATAAGTGCCCCGATCCCCAGATTTGCATAAAATTCGTGAAATAAATAAAAATGTCGGCACAAGTTCAAAAAACAATTTCATATTTTTACAGTGTTAGCAAACGAGTCATTGTTTTTACAGTCCTTGCATAAACAGAATAAATTATAATTTTATAGGAGCCATAAAAATATTCTTTTGGCCACGTAAAAATACTTTGAAATTTTAGGCGGCCCAGGATTGTTTTAATGGCATTTGAATAAAAAGTTTATGTTTTTTCAAAGCCACATTTTTTATTTAAATTTTTATAAATTCTTCTTTTACACTCGTATTTATAAAACAAGTAAAACTAAATACTTGAGTAAAAGTAACTACTATTTGTAATCTATAGTTAAGAATTTTGAATGCAGATTTCAAACGTCAAGTAATGACTTAATAAGATTTTACTTAGAAACAAGTAAATACTTCTTTGTAAATACGGGTTTTAGTATCAATTTGCCTACAACCTTCCACGAATAAAGAGAAGCATTTACCAGCGGTATATATATATAGGAACTAAATTATCTCTCTCCGGCGATAAATCTAATGAGAGGTAAGAAATTATAAGCGAAGACTAATTCCTATCTTACTCATATATACTGCTACATACAAATAAATACATCACAATGTGACATGAACTCCAAAAACAGGCCAACAGCAGGCCTCCAAAAATACACATATTAGATATAACATGACAGCTTTGAATCAAGCGCTCTCTGCCTCAAGTAACCTGAAACAAAATATTTATTTTATCCTGTTGACAGAGTGTTGATATGAAAATGTAATGCGTCAATCCTGTCGACGTAAAGTTGTTAAACTTTCCCGGAGTTTGTGGAAACATTTATTTAACGTTGCCTGTTGAAAATTTTGCAATTCTCCCGTGATTTCGTAATGGAGGGGCTGTGATTACAGAGTTTAACTATTTTGTTTGCTGTACTTTTGCGCGGGTTGAGGTGAGAGGGTGACTTTTTGTTATTGATAGTGTGACATCAAAAGAGTTTGCATTCTGTTAGGCCCGGTATCCACCAAAGCGAAGAGGAGATGAGACGAGAGATGTGTTTTTTTTTAATTGATACAAACTAGTGCTTGACTGCAATCCCACCTGATGTTAAGCAGTGATGCACTCGTTGATGGTGCGGCGCACTAGTTTATTAAAAGCCTTGAAGATACCTATTATAGTCGGACGGGAAGACCGCAGCAGGCAAAGTGTTCCAGTCCCTCGATGTACGCGGTATAAACGACGAGGCAAAACGCTTAGTCCGTACCGTAGAAGTTTCAACAGCATAATGGTGGATATTCGCCGTAGGTCGGGTTGTCCGATGGAAGAACTGAGATGGCGGAATCAAGTCATGTAATACTCGCGCACACTCTCCAAAATGAATCCTGTAAAACACCGAAAGGCTGGCTATTCTACGCCTGTGCTCAAGGCTTTGAATAAACCAATCCAATTTCGTTATTTCCACATTTCTTCTCCGCTTAGCTTTGGTGGTAATGGATCACGAGGAGATGAGAAGAGATGTCTAATTTTTCTACAGAATTTTATGCGGCGAGCGAGCAAGCGGCGCGGCAGAGAGGATAAGTGTGTAGTCAGGCGGCCGGGCGATGCATGCGCTCGTGCACCCCGCATCCTTGGTTGCCTATGCCTCGTGCACCTGAAAGCGTCATTCGATTGACTAGCTTTGAATGCAAAGCTCACATCTCTTCTCCGCTACACTTCTCTTCTCCGCTTTGGTGAAAATAACCTGCCAGCTTCGCATCTCATCTTCCCTCGTATCCTTTTCTCTGCGCTTTAGTGGAGGCCGAGCCCTATTACTCTTATTAGCTCGCAATTGGGATAATTGCGAGCTAATAAGAGTAATAAGTAATTTTAAAGTTTATGCTTTTTTTATAATAAGCGTTCGTATTTGACAGGTAGAAAAATCATTTTTTTCATTATTATTTAAGATTTTTTGGTAATGTCAGTAAAGTTGGACGGCAGTCAAGCCACTAGGCAAATTAATCTTAAAAATGTAACATAAAGTGCATCAAATAATATAAACAGATAATACCAGTACACAACGCCGTCTAGTCCCTAGCTAAGCAGAGCTTGTGTTCTGAGTATTAGACAACTGATAAACATACTTATATATTTCGAAATACAAACATATTATAGATAAATTATACACAGACACAGAACAAATGATCGTGCTCATGACACAAAAATTTTTCCTGGGCGGGAATCGAACCCTCGACCTCCGGCACAGCAGTCAGGCCCACTGACCACTAGACCAAGAAATAACCTTTTCACACTTGACTGGAGGATCTCTGGGTGTCGGTCGGTGTCTATCAAGAAACATAGACTCATGCAGGGAATCCCACTCCTGAGCAGCACGAACCATGAATGTGTTCCCAAAACATTTGTGCATTGCTTTACAGCTAATGGTCCGATGATGGACCAAGTTTGGCAGAATCAAGTTATTAAAATTCTTACGCACATTCCGGAAAGTGTTACCAATAGTAAACTGGTAGGATAGCTACTGGGCACCAAGGCTTTGGAGCTCGACCATCGCTGTCGATGATTCTGATGGCTCGTTTTTCAATAGACTTAGAACAACAATCTGACAAGTCTGGTATCTGGCAGTTTCGTGTCAGAGTTACTCCATAAATGATCAGATTTGCGCTTGATGAAAGGCTGAGCCTGTGTAAAGTACCGTCTCTGCTTTACAAGGGAACAAGTTAATTTTTTCCCCAGCAGTGTAGGCCTGTGACTCGTTGAGTTTCAGTGCTTGTGGTAATGAGGGACAGACAGAAGTTCGATAGGAGTGGCAGGCGGGCGTCTCCTTCAGCGAAGCAGTAATACTAGCAGAAGAGCAGGCCGCACGCACGAGGCAACGGCGCTTACGCCTCAGCCACCGCCGGGACTTCGATCCTAATTGCCTGCCACCGCAGGCGCGGGCTTGCGGACGGCGAACAATGGGTAGCACGCCGTTGTCGTATGGTAACCGTCCAGACTGAGTCCAAGTCGTCGACGGCGCGAATAAACGCTGAAATCGACTTGTCAGCAAACCTACTAGGGTCGAAACCTACTGAGACCAAGGATCGTTTTCTGAAAGAAAGGTTCGGCCCCGGTATGAAAAGCAACGAAAGAACAGCAGTGGGTTTTTAGGCAGTAAAAGTCTGACACTATCTGCCCAAGGGTGAGATGTCAATGGATGATTTTCTCGCCGAAAAAAAAGACCAGAAGTTCAATTCAACTGTCATAGCCAAGGATCAAAACGCTTTACTACCTGCTGGATATGATGCAAGTTTGTTCAACTCATCAGATTCTTTTTTTTTCAATTGATTACGATTTCTACCTAAGTACATCCTAAAGGAAATATATTCCAGAAAACATTCCTTTACCGCGTTCAAATCAATCATACACCATTTAAATCTGTCTCCCTTTCCATGGTTTACCAAAGCGGCTGCCAAAAAATCCAACAGTCGCTTATATGCTAAAAGAGAATATAAATAATGATAATTGACATATAAATTCGGGACACCAACACGAGGGGACCCAATTGGGTCCTTGGGAATACTTTTTGTTTTACGTAACATTTTAGCTTTTTGGTGTCTGAGATTATGATTTATGGTTGTTTTGTTGGAAAAAGTTTGTCTGTTATGTAATATATAGGTACATAACATATCTTGTGTCAAAGTGGTTGTGGTCATTGTTGATAGTAGTTCTTTTACAGATAGCAATTGACCCTTTTTCGTCATGGCAGTTTTCTTTTTTTTTTAATTTACATAAACTAGTGCTTGACTGCGATCCCACCTGATGGCAAGCAGTGATGCAATCCTTGATGGTGAGGCGCACTAGTTTATTAAGAGCCTATTCACTCTAGCCTTGAAGACACCTAAATTATAATCGGACGGGAAGATCGCAACAGGCAAACTGTTCAAGACCCTCGATGTACGCGGTATAAACGACGAGGCAAAACGTTTAGTCCGGACCGTAGAAGTTTCAAGAACGTAAGGGTGGATATTAACCGTACGTGTGGCTATCCGATGGTATGGAGAGGGTCTTCTAAAGGACTAAAAGAACTACTGAGACTATGTACTAAATTTGTGATCACCATCCTCCGAAACCGCTCGAGTGATTTCAATTAGGTATAACAATATGTTGCTAAATATTTTTTCTTCCTGAATCTCACCATACCCCACAATTTATGAAATAAAATACAAAAGTCAAAAGTCAAAAGTCAAAAATTGTTTATTGTGGTACACAGGTAAAAATAAGATGTAATAGTTTATTTATTGAAGTACAACTATGACCTGCCTTTTGGCATACAATAATATACAAGGCAACACTATAGCAGTAATTCATTATTCAGTTAATAGTTTAATAATTCATATAGTAGTCAATAATTTGGTAATGTTTACAGTTGTCAATTTTATAGAGGTCAAAAATATCAGTTTAATCACACTTGATATAATAGTCAATAATATTTATTGTAGTCAAAATTTAATTAACATATAATAGCCAATAATTAAATGATATAAATATAGTCAGTATAGTCAATAATGAAATAATATTTAATACTGATTTCATTTTTTATAGATGTCAAAAAAAGGCATATACAAAATTATTATTTTAATAGGCAAAGAGAACACAAAACAAAAATAAAAAATGCTAAATATAAAACGGGAACTAATTAAGATTAAACAATAAATCCTGTAAATTAAAATTTGTCGTTTAGGTACTCATTAACAGAGTAATATGCCTTCTCATATAATAGTTTTAAAAACGCTTTTTTAAAATCATGTAATTCGTTTAATTTTTTAATTTCATTAGGAACCTTATTAAAGATTTTAGGCGCCATTCCAAGAAAACTCTTCGAAAATAACGCCGTTTTGTGTGGAATGGTACATATCTCTTTGTTGCGACGTTTAGAATTCAATGTTTTAAACATATGAAAGTTGCACTTGACAAAAACTGCTGTTTCAAAAATGTATATACAAGGAAATGTTAGGAGTTTAAATTTTTTAAAATATGGTATACAGCTGTCAGTAGGTTTAAGTTTAAATACAGAGCGCACACATCTCTTCTGGGCTTTGAAAACAGTTAACCTCTCTGTGGAGTGCCCCCAAAATATGATACCAAAACGTAATGTTGAAGTCACATATGCCTTGTACGATATAAGAACAATAGACTCGTTTACAATTTTAGCAAGATTGTAGAGTACATATGAGTATTGGTTTAATTTTTTACAGATTATCTCTACATGATATTTCCAGGTTAAGTGACTATCCAGCTGAAGGCCTAAAAATCTGGCTTGGTTCGTTTCAGCTATTCTTTTACTTGAATATGAAATATTTAAATTAGGGGTCACTGTTTTTTGGTTAAATGTCATAAGTTTAGTTTTCTCTATGTTTATTTTTAATCCATTAATAACTAGCCAATCTATTATGCAATGAATGGAGTCATTTATATCATTTTGGTAAGTTTCAATATGTTTGCATGGTATAATGAGTGTACTATCATCAGCGAATAAAACTGTTTGAAATTTTGTACATTTTGGTAGATCGTTGATGTAAATGAGAAACAACAAAGGGCCAAGGACACTTCCCTGGGGCACACCACAAGTTGTGTATCTATGTGACGACATATAAGTTACTTCTACTTTAGACTTAGGGCAAATTCTCTTTAGAACTGTGATTTGCTTACGGTTACTGAGATAACTTTTAAGTAGACTTAAGATATTCCCTCTTATACCATAACGATCTAATTTATAATAATAATACCCCCTGGTTCTAGCTATAAGGAAACACAGACTCCGGTAACCCTTCTACTCCTTACAATAAATGTTAATATAAACTGTGTTTTGTACGTATGGGTGGGATAGCCACCATGTGTCGTTGGCCGGTGGTATGTATACGTTTACTGGGTCAGGTAGTATAACTTTTATAGTTGGTTTTGCTTAGCCTACAATGTTGTCTGTTTTTATTATCATAAGTCCACATACTTTAGGGTGTTGTACCCTAAATTGTAACCCATGATCAACGGAACTCTGTTTCTATGCTTCTGCTGTCCGTCTCATATTGATGCTATAACAATAAATAACAAAATTCGTAAGGAACGCTTCATATGCGAACCGTCCTAATTTATTTGGGGTTGTCGCAAAATGTCTTCTCGTTTCGCATTTTCTGTTTTCCGTATTCCTTTATCATTTAACACACAATTCATCCTTCGTCCTTTTACCTTTCCGTACTCTTAAAGCCAGAAGAATTTCCAAACTTAAGTGTCAACGAGCAGGGCACATTGCACGCAGTACAGATGGTCGGTGAAGCCGAAAGATTCTAGTATAAAATATAATAGAATATTATTGTTAATTTATAAAAGTGGCACATTTATAGTAAAAAACATAAAAACAATTATGACGTACACAGTTGCATTTTTACCTGAACTAGGTCGGACCTGTATTTTGTTGTTTGTAGTTGTTTTGTTTTTGTTCTGAAGTGGCGACCATATACCGGAAGAGGCAGCGTTGGAAGATCTCCCACAAGGTGGACTGACAACCTGATAAGAGTCGCGATAATCAGATGGATGCGAGACAACAAGGTCTATCGGCTGAAATGATGATGACTTCTATTAATAATATAATAATAATATTCCACAACTATCACACAACGCCGTCTAGTCCCAAGCTAAGCAGAGCTTGTGTTGTTGTATTGGCAGATAAAACCACTTCTGTTAACGGATTCGTCTGCGTGAAAATAGAAAATGATCCAAAGGCATATTCCACGTGCTATTTCAGGGCATAATATAGGTATATTGCCCTGTGTGCTAAATTTTATTTCGATCTGTCCAGTTCTATAAATAGTGAACATGAGAGATTAAGAAAAAACTTCTTGTTCAAATAACCAGTTAACTACTTTTAAATTGATCGATCGATTGACACACGACAGAAGGAACATCATTCCTCACCAGTTAACTACTTTTAAATTGATCGATCGATTGACACACGACAGAAGGAACATCATTCCTCATTTGTCAGGGTAAGGTGATTCGTTTCCACGACTGTGTTGTAATAACAACTAGAACGGAAAACTAAAAACGACAGGTATCTTTGTGTTTTTCTCTATCATAATACAGGATTTCCAAACATCTATTTTAATACTATATCTTGTCAGCTGCGTCCACAATTCGTAAGAGAGTACCACGGCCGCGGCAAAGACCAATTGAAAGAGGGTATGGGTAGCTCGCCGTCCGTCCGTCCGGTAACAGACCGGTCCGAGCCCAAGTCGTTTACGGCACGCACTGTTCCCGCGCGCCTCAAGGAGTTGTCAGCAAACTGTAGGGGCCCAGTAGGGCCAAAGCCTAAGTACTGGGGCCAAGGGTTATGAGAAAATGAACCCTGGGACCCTGGAAAGAAAGGCACTGAAAGGAGCAGGGTAGGTTTTTAGTCAGTAAGAGTCTGACACTATCTCCCGCCCCACCCAAGAGCGGGATTTCTCATTCGATGATTTTACTTACCTTAAAAAAATTGGGAAAGGGTATACGTGGGTTTTATTTAAGTCAAATACTACCTCTCACTCTACCCTGGGCTGGCGAAGTTATTTGATGATTGCTCACCAACTTTACATGCTTTTTGAAGCCATGCTCAGAGATGGTATGTAAAATTGGTGACACACATCCAGCTTCCTAACTCCGGGCTGCTACAGAGTATTTCACAGAAGAAAAATTCGATAGCTGCAGCTGGAATTTTGTCTGACCAACCAGGCAGTTCGTATTTTCATTATTATTTATTATTTAAATTAAGGGAGCTTTCAAATTTGGCGGCTGCAGCGCTGTTGCTGCGTTGCTTTATTATTTCATAAAAAAAACAACACGTGTCTGTCGCGCTATAATTGTAGTGTGGCAGTTGCACTTGCTCGTCGTTTTTTTTCGCTTGTCGTATTGCTGTAACCATTCTTTAGGCCATTCTCTTGATAAAGTTCCTTTTACCCTTTCTTTACGTTTTTTTTTTTTTTTTTTTTAGTAGGTAAAATCATCCAATGACGAATCCCGCCCTTGGGTGGGGCGGGAAACAGTGTCAGACTTTTACTGACTAAAAACCTACCTTTCCATTCCTTGCCTTTATCCTGGGGCCTTTGGTGACAGTCTCACATAACCTTTGGCCCCAGTAGGCTTCGGCCCTGCTGGACCCCTACAGTTTGCTGACAACTCCTTGAGGCGCGCGGGAACGGTGCGCGCCGTAGACGACCTGAGCTCGGACCGGTCTGTTACCGGACGGACGGACAGCGAGCTACCCATTGCCCACCGTCCGCGAGCCCGCGCCTACGGTGGCCGGAAATTGGGATCGGAAACCCGGCGGCGGCGGCGGCGTGTGCGCCTTTGCCTAATGCGGTCGGCCTCCTCCTTTACTAGCATTACTGCTTCGCAGAAGGAGGCGACCGCCTGCCACTCCTCCTCGCTCCGGAGCATGGCTTGAACCAAGCCCCGGCGCGAGAGATCGCCGCCGATCGCCCCCACGAGGACACGGCGATGCTCTTCCCAAGCGGGGCACACCTCGACTGTGTGCTCCACCGTGTCCACCGGGCGGTCCGCACAGTGGCGACACCCGGGCGTCGTCTCCGCACGAATCTTGTACAGGTACGGACCGAACTTGCCGTGTTCGGTCAGCACCTGCGCCAAACGGAAGGTGACGACGCCGTGGGGCCTTTCCAGCCACGCCTCAAAGAGGGGCCTTACCGCCTCGATCGTGGCGTGCCCAGCACGAGGTTGCGACAGTCGCTCTCGCCATTTCACCATGAGATCCCGCCGGAGCTCTGTCCGCCATGCTGCGACTCGTCGCGGCAGCGGAGTTTCGCCCCGACGTTGCATCTCCACGCGTAAATCATGCATGTGTGCAAGGACTGTTGCCTCCAAATCCCACGGTGGTAGGCCAGCAAGGAGGCTCGCCGCTTCGCAGGACACCGTACGGTATCCGCGGATCATCCGGATGGCCATGACCCTCTGGCAGGCGGTTAGCCGGGCCGCCACTCGCTTCCGTAGCGATGGCGCCCACACCGGCGCACCGTAAAGGGCCATGGACCGAACGATGCCTGCGTAGAGCCTCCGGCAGGAGGCATCTGGACCTCCTATGTTCGGCAGGAGCCGCTTGAGCGCAGCCCCAGTCGCATTCAACCTGGGAGCCAGACGTCGGAAGTGCTCCTTGAAGTTCCACCGGCTGTCGAGGACGAGTCCCAGGTACTTCATCGTCGACCCGACGCCGATGTGAACTCCTCCTACCGTTAATTGGGAGCCCGGAGGTGGCGCGCTCCGAGGGCCGTGAAAACACATGGCCTCGGACTTGTGCAATGCCACCTCGAGTCCCAACTGCTGTATCCTCTCCACGACTGTCGCGTCGCTAGTTCGACCGCCGCCTGGTACGACCGTCCCCGCGCCAGGACCAGCGTGTCGTCTGCGTAACAGACCACGCTGACCCCGTCGGGGAGGTCGGCGCGCAGCACGTAGCCGTACCCGATGTTCCACAAGGGCGGTCCTAGTACCGATCCCTGCGGAACACCGCACGACATCTCTCGCCGTTTCAACTCCCCCTGATGACCGGGGTAGATAATGAACCTGTCCGACAGGTAGGCCTCGATCACCCGACAGAGGTAGTCGGGCACCCGGTGGTACCGGAGTGCCCTACCAATGCAACTCCAGGGCAGGGAGTTGAAGGCGTTGGCGATGTCCAGAGACACCGCCAAGACACACCTGCCCCGGGACACCGCATCCCCCGTCGTGAGGGCTCGCACGCGCATGATGGCGTCCACAGTGGAGCGCCTCCTGCGAAATCCGAACTGGCCGTCCGCAAGATCCGGCCCCTTCCGTGCCAGATGCTCGACGAGGCGGTCTGCAATTACTCTTTCAAAGAGCTTGCCCACCTCGTCGAGCAGCACAATGGGCCGATACGCGGACGGAGAGTCCGCGGGGCGCCCCGGCTTCGCGATAAGGACCAGTTTCCCCGTCTTCCAGCGAAGCGGGAACTGGCCCCTCTCCATGCATGCGCTGAAGAGCCCTCTCAGTCGAGACCCGAGTTCCTCCATGGCCAGGACCCAGGCTTTTCCAGGCAAGCCATCGGGTCCTGGGGCGGTGTTCTTGGCACTCAGCCTTCGCACCGCCACTCTCATCTCCACCTCGGTCACCTCTGGAGCATTGTTGCCGTCGTTGCCGTCGTGGTCCGCATCGGACACCGCCGCTGGTGGCGGAGCCATAGGCGGGGGAGTATGCTCCCCTCGCGTAGGGAACAGAGCGCTCACCACACCCTCCACGAGCTGGGGCCGGAGACTCTGAGTCAGCGGGGGAGCCCATGGGCGGAGTTTCTCCATCACCATTTTGTATGGGCGTCCCCACGGATCGACGTTCAGAGACTCCAGCCACACGTTGCGGGCCTCGAGTTTGGCCCGCTTTATCTCCGCTCGGAGGGTGCGTTTTGCCGCTCTGTATCCCTCATACAGCTCCGCCTCTATGGCCTCCGCACCCGGTGGACGGGTGCGGCGCCTGCGGTGTCTAGTATACCGGCGTCGCGCAGCATTGCACGCATCGCGCAGTGCCGCAATCTCTGGCGACCACCAGTGTACTTGGCGCCGGGCACGTCCTGGCCGGACTCGGGGCATGGCCGCGTCGACCCTTTCTTTACGTGGAAAATCATCAAATGATTGAGAAATCATGGGTATGTCAAACTTTTATTGACTAAAACTTAGTGTTCCGTTAGTTGTTCTTTATTGCGATGGCTACGGTAATTTCTGCGAACAACAATCTGCAGCTCTAGCAGGCTTCGGCCCTAACTGACGTCATCAATTTTGATGATATCTCTTTGAGGTGCGCGTGGAACACAATACGTCGTTGATCCGGGCTTGATCCGACACCCGACGGCCGAACGGCGAGGTACCCATGGCTCGCCACCAGAAAACCTGTGCCTAAGGTGGTCGGTAATCGTGCTACGAACTTTTGACAGATACTCTATAGCCACAGATATCTACATTTCAATCCGATGTTTAAAAACAGAATGTGCCGTTGACCCGGACTTGGTTCTTACCGGACGGACGAATGGTGAGCTAACCATGACTCACCACCAGTAAACCTGTGCCTATGGTGATCGGTAATCGTGCTGCGAACTCTTGACAGATACTTTACAGCCGCTGTATCTACATTTCATTCCAATGTTTAAAAAGTCCGAGATTTTAACACAAAATTCAAATTTTACAAGTCTTACGAGTAGAACTTACTTGCTCTCTCTTTTCATATCAAAATTTCACTTCTATCTTAACATAAAAAAAACTTACTCAGTTTGAGGTTTATGATAATCGACACGATACAAAATGGGACAACGGTTTTGATGAACCCAATTAGGGTCCTATCTCGGTGTCTCGACTTCATTGTGATTTTAAATGGCGGTCATGTATAAGAATGAGGGGTCCTATTCTTGAAATACTTTGGTCTTGAGATTTCTTTTCTGTTGGGATTATTATATCTAATTGACAGATACAGGAGTTTTGCGCTGTTATTTCGTCTAGTTTAGCTGTTTTGTGTACTAAGTTAGGTGCTTCTTCTTCGATCAGTTATTTAAATTATGTTCATTGATAACCTTCAAAGGTAATCATTGAATTCATATCTCTTTTCCATCTTTTAATTTTTTAATCATCTCCGTTTTTGCTACTTAAGTAGCCTTTAACTTATGCTTATTTTTATATTATGGTTAGGCTCGTGTTTGGCCACTATCTCACCTGATGGTAAGCAATGATGTGGCCAACGATGAATGCTTTTATTTAAATTTTTCAGTATATTTTAACAGTTCAAAGTTTGTATCACCATATTTACTGCCATTTTTTTTATAATAACTATTTTTTTCTACTGCTGTGCAAAACCCTTTTCCAAATCCATCTAGAAGTTCTTTTCTCGAAGCATCTCGAACCAACCCTTGCAGTGGAGTCTCGCTACCATTTCCCAGGTGGGCCTTGATGGTCCATGCTCAGGCCCGGCCGCTAAATTTAAAAAGTAGATACGTATAAAGTTAGGATAAATCCTAGGATTGGCTCTCAGTCTAACCAGATGGAGCTGTATACCAAAATTTTACATGGAACGACTATCTGACCTCCACAATCCAATAATTAAAAAAAAATCTGACCTGTTACTATCCGTAACGACAGTCTAAGATCTACAAGTAATCACTGGGACCAAAGTCAGAACGTGCCTTCCATGGTATATCAGAATCTATTAGGCTAAGAACTCACAAAGCGGTTTTCAACCGCGTCCGCCACGTTAGAGGAAATCGCTTCTTTATTTCTAAACTCACAAGACCACAGTTTTGTGCCGTTAGGCAGCCATTGCGGTTGCGATTTTCACCTGCAAACTTGGCGGGTGATTATCGCAAGACAAACCGTATGTCTCGTATGCAAGACGGCTAGCCGGTGCAACGGGCGTAAAACACCCCGTGAAATGTGCTTTATTTTTTTACGTAATATGCCTGCATTCTACAAAAGCTGCGGGCCCGCAACTGCGGCGACCGCGGGTGAAAACTGCTTCGTGAGTTCTTAGCCTTAGGATGACAGTGACACCCATCTACAGACCAACCATGGAAAGCGTCACTTAATTTTAGAAATCCTCTTATCCGAGAGCAAAAGTATAACTTACCACAACAAAAATAATGAAATAGTTTTTTTTTTTTAATTTTTAAATACTATCCGCTTCCATACGTTTCAAAATCCGAGTGCCTACTGCTAGTTTGTTTTACCTTAACGCTCCTGACACGTTCATGATGTTCGTTATGAACGTGTCAGGAGCTCCGATTGGCCTGTCTTTGAAACCTTTCGATCGCATTAACGTTAAAACAACTCGCACCCATCGTACAGGGCACAAAGTAAATGTAGCTTGTCATTCACTAGAGACCAAGCCTAATTGACGGCACGTTGCGTTCTACAAGCGCCTCAACGAGCTGTTAAAAAAATTGACTTCGCTGTTGCCGACGCCTCCTAGAGTTGCGGGATTGTTTGAAAGAGTTACTGCGGCCCTACAATGCTTCCATGAACTCTTAACACGATCCATTTTAGGACCTAAACTGAACTGTTAAAGGAATGGAGCTTTATAGATTTTTAGTTCCATTCCCCTTTTTCCTCGAACGAACTTTGACACGTCATGGCCTCTAGACTGATAACCGAATGAACGTGGTTTTAGTTAGTAAAAGTCTGACACTCGCTCCACATATAGCGGGAAAGTTATTTGATGATTATCCATTTAAAAAACTGGGCAAGTGCGAGTCGGACTTGAGCTTTTAGGCTTTTGTACAAATGTATCTATTTAAAGTTCAATTCCCAAATGGAGTCTTGATGATTTTTCCGAATCGCAAATAAAGGTTTTTTTTTATGATTTAAGAACAAATTGTCAGTTTTCAGAGTTATTTCTATATCTGTACTATAAAACCTTTCTTCATGCCAAATTTCAGGCTGCTAGGTCAACGGGAAGTACCCTATCAATTTTGATTCCTTTGAGAGTATCGAAACATGCGTTTTTTGCGACATAAACGGCCGTATCTTTTTTTTTCGTTAACTTAGAAGTTTGATTTTTTCTCAGTTTCAAGGGAACAAAAACTTGAGTATATAGTTTTAATTTCAACCCGATACCTCCACATGTTCTCGAGACAAAGGGTCTTGACAGACAGACATATAGGCAGACGGACTACAAAGTGATCCTAAAAGGGTTCCGTTTTTCCCTTTGAGATACAGAACCCTAAAAAGGGCACAAAGCAGATATAAAAGTTCAGGGAATAATGTTTTAATTATTTTTTTAGACTAAAACCGCGAAACATTTGTGAAGCCACGTGTTCCTAACTAAAACAGGAGTTGATTGTTGTAAAAAAATAAAAGTTACTCAATTACTTTTTCGACACGTTTCTCTGCCGAATTAATTATTTTGGTTAATTCAATTTCCATTTTTAAGTAAATTAAAACACGTGAGACTGGAGAAAATAAAATTCAAGGTTGCTTTGTAATTGCTTTTGCTTTATTTATTATATGCTTTATTGTACACCACATAATGTGGACAGGATAAATATTACAAAACTAAGTGTACAATGGGCGGTCTTATCGCACAGGGCAATCTCTTACAGACAACCTTAGGATACGATAGGATAGGGTAGTTTGAAAATTGGATCATTACTAAAGGGAACAGTGGAGAGCAGTAGTGGTCCAGTGGTAACTGCCCCGACTTACGAGTTGTAAGTCGCGGGTTTAAACCCAGTGAGGCGTGTTGCTTTGTGTAATTTATTTCATCATCGCTACTCTCAAAACGGTGAAGGAAAACATTGTGAGGAAACCGGCATGTCTTAGAACCAAAACATTCGAAGACATGTGACATCCACCAACACATTGGGCCCGCGTGGTGGATTATGGCCCCTTTCCTCTCCTAGGGAGAGAAGTCCTGAGTCCCAGCAGTGGGAACATTATAAGGTTGATACTATGCTATGCTATGCTAAATAATTACACACATCGAATAAACTTGGGGATATTTATTGACAAGAACTTTTCCTAGACTGCCCAGCTACAAGAAGTCAGCCGTAAGTTATTCGCATCTGCTGCATCTTTGAGAAGACTCCCAAATTTTCTGCCGACTGCCACCAAGATTGCGCTTGCACAGTCACTTCTTCTTCCCATCCCTGATTATGCTGATGCCAGCTATCTTGACCTTACTCAAGAGCAACTGGATAAACTTGAGCGGCTTCAAATTTTTTTTATAAGATTCATATTTGGTTTGCGCAAGTATGACCACGTTTCCGAATTTCGTGTAAAGCTCAAGTGGTTGCCAATTCACCTTCGCCGGAATGCTCATATTCTTTCCCTTTTGTATAATATTCTCTTTTCCTCTTTTACGCCTCTTTACCTTAAAAAACGTTTTGAGTTTCTCGGCGACTCACATACAAAACTGCTGCCAATCCATACCACTACTTTCTATGATAAATCATTTACTGTTCAGTTCATTGTTTTGTCACACCAATGATAGCCCCATTTGTTGTCCAGGCAAGTACTGTCCATTCTAGGTTGCCTGGAAGACATCGCGGAACGCGATAAGGCCGCCCATTGTATTTATGTGTTTTTGTTTCCTTTTTTTTCTGGTGCACAATAAAGGATATAATAAATAAATAAAAACATTAAGCGGAAACAATATTTTATTTTACTTAAACACATAGTTAACCATGTTAACCTATTTACTTTACGGGAACATACCTTCCCAACTATCTCAGACAACATGGGCGGTTCTCTTAGCCCCGGACAGCGGTCACTCCGTAATTCAGGATAGATGTCATGCCGGTGCCTGTAGAGGCGTGTCATACGCTTAAGTGCCCCTTGGAGGGACCGAGCACCGGCTGTGAGGACGGAAAATGAACAAAATAGCCTCTAAGTTAGGGATAAGTTGGGAATAAGTAAAGGGATTTATTGAAATGTATCGATTGTGTGGTTTGTGTGAAGTGATTTGAATTACAAATTGGCTATTTCACATATAATATAGGGTCTCCTTCCCTATGAATTTTGATTACCTTGAGAGTGTTGAAATATACGTTTTCTGCAACATAAACGACTGTATTTTTTTTTGTTAACTTAGAAATTTGATTTTTTCCCAACTTCAAGGGTACCTGAGTATATATTTTGTTTTTAATTTCAACTTTATACCTTCACGCGTTCCCAAGATAAAGGGTCTTGATAGATAGATGGACAACAAAGCGATCCTGGGTTTCGTTTTTAACCCCCTACGGAAAAGAGGGGTGTTATAAGTTTGACCTGTCTGTCTGTCTGAGTGTCTGTCCGTGGCATCTTAGCGCCAAAACGAATAGACCGATTTTGATGCGGTTTTTTTTGTTTGAAAGCTGGCTTAATCGAGATGGTTCTAAGTTTAAATTTATGAAGATTTGCGCAGGGGTTCAAGGTCATCAGTTCGTTTGTTAACTGCGATAGGGTTTTTAAACACTTAATGGGTGTTTACTTTATTTTTAACATATGAGTGACATACGTCTTGAACAGTTCTATACATTTCATATTGATGGCTAGGACTGTCGAAGGTTTTTTTTTTTAAATTTTATTATTATTTCCTTTTGACGTACGGAACCCTACAAAGCGCTTTAATAAATACCTACGATATTTTAATATAACAGTAATACCTACGATATTTTAATAAACAGTAGTACCTACGATATTTTAATATAGTTTCCCGCAATGTACAAACTACCCTTTTTAATAATATTAGACGTCATTTCGGGCATGATTGGAATGTGTTTAAAACCGAACAAATTGAATTCTCGTTTGGGTCGAAGTAATTTCATTTAAAGCCACTAATTGAATGTTTAATATTCAAAATTGAGCCATATTAAAATGGACACAAACCACTGTTGAAAATAATCTTTTGCGTTGATGGAAATTGATGAACTAAAGCATTTACGTATATGTTCGTTTGTTTTTATTTTATTTATTTATTTCTTTATGCACACAATTGTACAGAGGCGGACTTAATGCCTTAAGGCATTTTCTACCAGTCAACCTATATATTCACTTATATTCTTTATTGTACACCATTACACATACAAATCAGAATCTAAAAGTAAAACACATACATACAATGGGTAACCTTATTGCATTCAGCAATCTCTTCTAGGGAACCTGAAATGGATAGTAATTGCCTGGACTGGAAATAGGGCTTTCATTGGTGTGACAATGCCAGCGTTATCCATAATCGAAAGGTTGCATAGATATAGGTTATATGTATAACAGATACATATATTTTGGAAACTACAGACAGAAATTTAGATGATTACTTTTTTTACATTGCAGCTGTCAAAATATATCTATTATTTATCTACTGTGTATCCGACTGCAAATACGGTTGACATGTTTTTTCTTCTGGGAATTCCCAGTTTTTTAAATCTACCAGATAGCACTCATCTATCTAAAACTGGCAACAATGGATTTAAAAGTTCAGCTGCACAATTCTATCGAAGCATTTTAAATTTAGAACACCCGAAACAAAATTCAATCAATTTAAATTCTAGAATTCGCTTCAGTCGATCAATCTAAACCGTCAACGATTCTCGCCGGCCAGAATTTGCGAGAAAAGCGGGAAACTTTGTCCAGCAAAACGGGAAATACTAATGAACTTGCGCTGGTTTTTTTTTTTCAGCAAGCGAAGGCTCGTAATTGGCGATACTTTTTTGTTTGGAATAGTTTAAAAGATGTCCGTTTGAATTGAAGAATTTTATCGTTAGTACTGTGATACTGTTTAGATTTTTCACAAGTAAAAAAGAGTTCGGAGTTTAGTGAAATTATTTTGATTCTATTATTAAAATATATTTGAGTCCATGGCCTTTAAAGTTTTTAAATTGGTCATCAACATAGAATACATATTTTAAAGATTATACTTTCCAGGTAATAAAAACGCGGGCAGCATTATCGTTTCTAAAATGGTTTATTTCAAAAGATATTTGACTATTGTCTTTGAAATATTTTGTAAGTTTCTCGACTCAAATTCAACCGTAATAAGGTTTTCTTTTTGATAAATAATAAGACATTTATTCAAATAAACGTACTCTTCATAAAATCCTTTAAGTACACCGAATAGAAACATTATTACATTCCCAGTACTATAACAGATCGCTACGAATTTCGTTTATAATACTCCTTGAATATTATTATGAAAATACAATTGTCCATTCACTGTGACCAGGTTATTATGCTATTTGGCACAGCCTGAATCTTAGCGTGGCCATCAAAAAATGTTTCAAAGATAGAAATAATATGGCTTGAATGATATGTTTCTATTCAGCGGAGCCAAATAGAAACTAAATATTAGTGAAGAAATCAAAGGTACATTGGTAGTACATAACAATGGTGTGCTTTTTTGCACGTTTAAACTTGGATTACAAAGGGCTGCATAGACAAATTTTCCAGCTGAATTTCTCCTATCCTGTTAAAGATTCCTGAAAGTTAATACATGAATCGAGAGGTACATTGGTGCAATTTACGATCAGTATTACTTTTATATACTCCGAGCGTAATATAACCGAGGGCCCCGCTGGATAGACAAGGTGCTTAATCGTAATTTCTATCAAAATTGTTGAGGGATATTGGATTTTGTCAGTAAATTCGTGAGGTACATTGAACAAGCAGAGCAATGCCACTAGATTTGTCGCTCTAACTCGAAAGGCTCCACTGGATGCGGCATGCTTGGGTGATATCTGAATTTTATTTCGGTGTAGCGATGCTCAGGTACCTAAGCTCTTAGCTGTTGTGACAATGAGAGTTCTAATTGAATAAATAACTTATTTATTACGTTTTTTTGGGTTGGAGAATCATCGAGTGACGTCTCCAGCCCTTGGGTGGAGCGGGAGTTACTGTCAGAGTTTTACTGATCAAAAACCCAAACCTGTTCCTTTTTTATCTTACATACCAGGGCCGGGTTTTCCTTTCAGAAGCAAACCCATGGCTCTAGTTTATTTATTACAGGGAATATTTTAAAGTCAGTTTCCACTTCCGGATTCGTGCGGAGGATTCACCCGGGTGTCGCCACTGTGCGGAACATCCGGAGGACACGGTGGAGCACACTGTAGAGGTGTGCCCCGCCTGGGCGGAGCATCGCCGTGTCCTCGTGGGGGCTATCGGCGGCAGCGATCTCTCTCGCCGGGCCTTGGTTCAGGCCATGGTCCGTAGTGAGGAGGGATGGCAGGCGGTCGCCTCCTTCTGCGAAGCAGTAATGCTAGCAAAGGAGGAGGCCGACCGCATCAGGCAGAGGCAACGGGGCGCTCGCCCCAGCCGCCACCGGGATTCCGATCCCGATTTCCGGCCAACGTAGGCGCGGGCTTGCGGACGGCGTGCAATGGGTAGCACGCTGTCCGATCGTCCGGTAACCGACCGGACCGAGCCCAAGTCGTCGACGGCGCGTTCTGTTCCCGCGCGCCTCAAGGAGCTGTCAGCACACCGAAGAGGCCCAGCCTGCTAACTGCAGGCAGGCAGGGTCGAAGCCTACTGGGGTCATGGGTTTATTTCCGAAAGGAATGCTCGGCCCCGGCACGATAGGCTACGAAGGAACGGGGTAAGTTTTTAGTCAGTAAGAGTCTGACACTACTTCCCGCTCCGCCCAAAGGCGGGATTTGTCATTGGATGATTTTACCTACCATAAAAAAAGTCAGTTTACACTAACTTTTTTTTTTAAGTGGAAAATCAACAAATATCTTTCCCCGTTCTGGGTGGAGTAGGAGGGGTGTCAAGTTTTTATTGATAAGAACTCCAGTGTTCCTTCAATCACCCTTTATTGGGAGAGTTGCAGTAACTATTTTCAAACTATTTGCATTCTCCGCCTAAGGGCGGGGGATGTCATTGGATGATTTTACCAACCTTAAAAAACCCCTGGAAGGCAGCGATACTAATTGGCTCCATGAATTTTAATAACATCTATTTGGGCCAACGCTGTGTCAAACGGGCGCACGCGCGGTCCCATACAAAAGTGTTCCGTACGGGCTCGTCACACGAGCACCCATCGTGGGCAGCTGGGCCCTGCGCCCTTATTGCTACTTAATAGTACAGTAAAGTTCTCCATCAATACGACTACATGCACACCATCAAAGTTACTGTCGACGTTCCGCAGGTCCGATTCTCGCGACGGGGACCGTCGTACACGACACACGAGCAACGTCACGCGACTGGTGCACGCGCGGGCGCTCGCTTAACGCAGCGTTGGCCCTTTTAGGCATGCGTGGAATAAAACGCCGACGACCCGAGCTTCGTCATTACCTAACAGACAAACTGCGTCCTTGGACTCCCGATGCAGGGGCCATCTACGATGGGGAACCTTTAACTTTTCCTAAACCAGGCAACGGATTTTGTTGCGGGTTTCCTTAGTAGAAAGAATAAATTAATATGTTAATGTGAAAGCTTTACCTATTTATGTACTAGATACAAGTTTTTAAGATTACTTGGCTTTTGACTATTCGTAGACTGTCAAAGTTTAAGAGGGATTAACGGCTTAACGTGCTTTCCGAGGCAGGAAGAAGGAGGCGGAGGTAGTCTCAGTATGTTAAGATGGTCACACATCCACACACTGACCTCGACAACTGTTGCTTTACCCTGCAGATCAAACTCTGCAGCTACCATTAATCTAGCCAGAAGCACAATATTGCAGTCAACGTGTACTAAAATTCATCCAAAATAAAACGAGCCAAAACATTCGCTTAAAACCTCGAATCTCCATGAATCAACACCGTAAACAAACTCTCTGGGATGTCATTCGAATCTCAAAACGAAAAATAATATTTGAATAAGTTTTGTTAGAGCAATGAAACGTCAACATCCAACTATTCCGAGCACAGATTCTGTTAAAATACAGCTAAGAGGGAAGTGGGGTGTAATATTATGGCAAACCTCGAGTCAGCATTATTTTCCCCTTTTTCCCCTCTCTCTTACCAAGTAAGTTTTATGAAACAAAAATCATTTTGGGGCTTTTTGGAGCCGTTATTAGAATTGACAGGGTTAACCCAAAACAATAATAAAAGCGAATATGTTGGCAAAGCGAGGATCGAACATCTAACCCTTTATTGACGTCAAAACGTGACATGTAGAGTTACTCATTTTGATGGCTTACGGTTGGCATATTACACCAAATATACACGTTGGCAAAGCGTTAACACAAAACGTTTGCCAAAACTAGGATTTAGTATTTACGACTTAAACGTGCCAAAATGTTTTATACAGTTAGTATCAGTAGGGTTTTCACCTTGTCGAACATAAACGTAGGTTATTCGGTATTTTACGAGATGTATTCTGGAGGATGTGCGCAGAAATTACATGATTTTATACCGCCATCACCTTTTTACCATCGAAAAATCCAACGTACAGCAAACTTCTACATGTAGCGACATCTATGGCATCACAAAAGAGCTAATCCTGCATCGCGCAAGTAAAGTTCTCCACGCGATTTGAACATATAGAAATGCCCGAAATTATATATCGAGCAATAACCCACCAGTCATTACACCCGTCTGATCAGAGGATCCTCCCTTTTTAACGGAGGTATGTGGGACTTTACTCACTGTTCCACTTACCTCCAAATACCCTTAGATTGTCAACACCTCTATGGACCGGATGAAGTGAAACGCTTACGTTTCACCTTATTGTTTTCGCCTACGGTGGCTAGTATTCGGGGTCGGGGTTTCGGCGGCTAGGGCGATAGGATATCCATTTTCTCACGCGTGCGGCCACTTCTTTCGTTGTCATAGACATAGACCATGGCCTGAACTAGGGCCCGGAATTTCTACCTAATTGAATATTTATTTTTTGTCCTTTTGTGATTTTGGTTTCCGTTTGTCACTTAATATTTCGTGAAATATTTTTTCCCTAAGTGAAATACAAGAAAATATACGTACCATATATTGATATGATAGGAGGTTATTTCAGCTTTCAGAAACAAGAGTCTCTATTGATTTCTATATTAATAAGTGGCGACACATGTGTTATACATAAGCTTCAGTTGTCACAATATGAACACATTTTCTTGATTAAGACTTGATGCAAACGGGCCATTAATCACAGCCACTTGTTGCCAGCGACAGAGATTTGACATATTTTTTATATATTTTGTTAAGACGCGCTGCACACGTGTGGCCGGTGGTGGCTACTCACTACAGCAGTGTCCGCAACTCGCCATTTGTGGTCGCTATGGGCCACACAAAATGCCGACACCTAACACCGTCGTACTGCTCCACCCCCGCACGGTTAACCATTAGAGTTTCTACCTATCGCACGCTTTACCATGCCATGCCATCATCCGTCAGCAAACTTTCCATGTCGGAGTCCATCGTAAGACCTCGCAACAGGGATTGGGTTATAAAATGGCTTTCGAACACCGCTGGCTGTCTTTCGCTTCTGACACTGTTAAAAATGTGGCGCTACCTCACGACAGCCACCGGTAGCTGTGTCCAGAGGCCCGTCTGCGCCGAGCCTAATACTGCTCAAGAAAATAATTATTGTGTTTCTTGATTATTTATCTTGTACACGCGGTTATCTTGTATCTCGTATTTTAAGCACATATGTATATAATAGGAGTTTACCCTAGAACCTTTACTTATAATTACTGTTTTAGAAAGTAAAATACTTACTATGACATATACAATCATTAAGGTTATATTTATGTGTCTCTGTCAAAACTAGTTTTGAATGTTGTCTTTTAATTTACTAACATTTACTTACAAACCAAATCAGAGTTTTTAAAAATTATATAGAGTACTGATTGACAGCAATCCCAACTGGTGATAAGAAGTGATACAATCGTTGATGGTGGGGCGCGCTAATTTATTAGGAGCCTATTCACTTTAGCTTTGAAAACACCTAAATTATAATCGGACAGGAAGACCGCAGCAGGCAAATTGATCCAGTCCTTCGATGTACGCGGTATAAATGAAGACACAAAACGCTTAGTCGGGACCGTAGAGGTGTCAACAATGTAAGGGTTGATACTCGCCGTACGTCGAGTTGTCCGATGATAGAAGGGTGATGATGATAATAAATCATGTAATTCCCGCGCAAGCTTTCAAAAATGCATCCTGTAAAGTACCGACAGGCTGGCTACCCTACGCATGTGCTTTGTTAATTTTATAAGCACCTATAACCAGTAGACGTTTAGTCACCACGTCCACTGCAACTAAAATAACGAGAAGAATTGTAGAAGACTACGTTGTGAACACTACGTTGAAGACGTTTGGTTTGGGGAATTCAATTTTTGTGGGAAACATTTAACGATTATTTGGGTATAAGAGGGCTCTTAAGTAGATCAACAGTGTTTTAAGCGTGATTATTTCGAGTGAACATCAATAGCTGTTTTAATTTATTCGCAAATTAATTTTATTTTATTTATTTATTTTATTTATTTATTCTTAAGAAAGCTTACAGACTAATAAAAATATAAAATTTATACATAGGTGGGGAAAATTGCTAATTACAAGCTTCCACATATATATATCAACATACATCTTGCGTTGTCAGGTAATAACTCCACAGAAATTAAATCTGGTTTTACTATGTAGAATAAGTGTGCCAAATCATAAAAAAAAAAACTATTTAATTAGTCATCTAAGGTTTTCACCAAAATATTCCCTAGTTAAGATCTTTCTTAGATTTTGTGCGCTAGTGCAAAACAGATCAATGCCCAGGTGCGATGGCAAGTTATTAAAAGCTGTAGCACTGCGTATAGAGAATGCGTTACGCATTATTGGTGGATAGATATATAGATAGACATATTCTTTATTGCACACCAAAAATAAAATTACAATAGGAACTTAAAATTAATAGGGTATCACAGTGGGAATCATTGAATCGGGCGCCATCTTGGTAAATGGAGCTGAAAGTGAACTTTGCTGAGGAGGCTGACTCGATCCATGTGCTGTCAAATACTGTGATAACATTGTAAATTTGTTACGTCTACATACTAATGGAAATCAAATAGACGATATTCTGAGTCGACATCTAAATCCTGGCTTAGGATTAGCTAGGCTATCTAAACGATATCGATTCAGAATATTGTACCCATACGCAAAAAATACGTTTTGGGAACACATTCATTGTGCGTACAATTAACGAGTCAAATTTCCTGCCGGAGTCTGTGTTTCTTTATAGTTACAATCTTTGTTTTTTCGTTATAGTTTTTCACCCAAAGAATTAGCATTGCTATTCAACGTGTCTATGCTGCCAGTCTTCTGGGTACATTTCCAGATGACAGCGATGTAGAGGAGTACTTTGATGCTTCAGGCATCGTACTGTGTTTTTGTATTATACTAACGACCGATCCCAGCTTCTTCTTGAATCCCTCTATCTATTAAAAAAAAGTTTTAAAAATATAAGCATACATAGGGACAGACAGCGGAAAGCGACTTTGTTTTATACTATGTAGTTATAAAGACTCAGGTCCTATTTTTATCCACGGGATTTAAAGTAGGGTTCCTATTTCCAAGCGGTTATAAAAGAAATAACCATGATTCTGACCAAACCTGTCCGTGTCAGACAGTTCTTAAATTACTTCAATTCCTTCAATTTAGTCAACAATCGTGATAAAAAAAAACGGTAATTTAAAAAACTAAAAAACCCAACTGCTTTTCTGAGTATACATGAAAAAGCCCTAAAACAAGGAAGTCGTTGTACCCGATTGCACTTAACTATATAATATTTTAAATACTGGCAGCCGTCTAGTCAATAGAATGGAGTAATCTGCAATGTAATATAGGTATGTGCTCTCAATTCTAGAATGGGTCCCGACTGCCAGTATTTAAAATATTATATAGATAAGTGCAATCGGGTACAACGACTTTCTTGTTTTAGGGCTTATTCATGAATGCTCAGAAAGCAGTCGGGTTTTTTAGTTTTTTTAATTACCGTTTTTTTTACCCTCCTTCTAGCGCAGTCAGGTAAAAAGCACCTACTTGAAAATTGGTATCGGTGATTCCTATTTTTAACCTAAACTATAGTCTATGGAGACAACGACCATTTTAACAATAAGGCTTATAAATTATACGTTCATGTAAGCCCTGCCTACAGATATGTCAAACGGTACTGTTTGACATATCTGTGGCCCTTTCCTTTCTGTGGTAAACAAGGGTATAAATCAAGAATGACAGATCAGAGAGACTTTGTTTGAGGATACAATCCCTAATCGTTTTTGCTATGAAATCAATAGAATGGGATGTTCGATTTTCATTACATTAGGTTATGTCGACGTCAAATGATGTGACGTGACGTGTAATGTTTCAGTAAATTATATTATTTTCTAGTCAGTGGTAACCCCTTTGATGAGTGGGTGGAGAGACGGCACCTTCCACATTACGCAGGTCCTCACTGAACATGGTAAGTTCGAGAGGTTCCTGGACCGGATACATACGGAAGAAACGTTCGGGTGTCACCATCGTGTGGATCACCCGGAGGATACGGTGGAGCATAAGGTGGAGGTATGCCCCACTAGGGCGGTACACCACCGTGTCCTCTTGGGGGTCTAGCGACCACTCGCGGGCCCTGGTGCAGGCTATGGTCCGGAGTGAGCAAGAATGGTAAGCGGTCGTTTCCTTCTGTGAAGTAATAATGCTAGAGAAGAAGGCGGCCGCACACCCTAATAGCCGGGATCCCGAAGCCGATTTCCAGCTACCTTAGGTTGCCGATGACAAGCAATGGCTAGGTCGCTGTCTGGCCATCATCGGGTAACCGTCTGGTCCGAGCTCGAGTCGTCGACGGCGCGTAGAGTTCCAAGCGAGCCTCAAAGAGATGTCAGCAAAAACCTGTAGCCTGGGGCCATGGGTGGACTTCCGAAAGGGCAACCCGAGGTCCTGGAATGCTAGGCAAGGAAGGAACATATGTGTGGTTTTAGTCAGTAAAAATATTAGTCATTGGATGATTTCCTACCTTCCTATACTTTATTCGCATAAGGTTGATGTTTACGTACATATTTCTGGTATAAAATTATTTCTTATATTTGAAATTCAGGTCTTTTATATCCTTTGTCATGAAAAATGTAAATGGGTAAACGAGGATAATATAAAATATTACATTCTCAGAAAAATGGATCAGTCTGAGTGTTTATTTGTTTGATGGTTCTTTTAACGTGACAAAAAGGCTTTGTTTGGTAAATCTTTCATAAGAATATCCACGTGTTTACAACAGGAGAAGTGGAGTGAACTGTAATAATGTTATGTTTTACATGTTTTCGTTACATTATTGTGATTATTAATGTAGGGAAAATAGTGAGGAAAATATGTTACATACACCTACTACAATCAAATTAGAATTCGGTTTCTGAAAATGAATTTAAATAGTGGCAGAAAGCCGACCTATACGTACAAAGTGTTTTGAGAATACGTTTATTGTGCGTACAGCTAAGGAGTGCAATTCTCTGCCAGTCTGTTTCCTGACAGCTACAACTTAGGAGTGACTATGTGTTTTCTCTGCTAACGTGCTTCATTGCCCACCATATCTTCGCTTACCAGCAGGTGAGACAGTGGTCAAATTCGTGCCTATTAATCATCATTTCATTCATTCATTCATTAATCATTCATTATTCGTTCATTTTCATTTATTAGTCATCATTTCAGCCGAAAGAAATCCACTGTAGGGCATAGGCCTCTCCCAAGTAATGCCACAGTGAACGGACTCTTACCAGCTCATGGGTTCAACTTGTGGTAGGCAGAAAGCCTACACCAATAATATTTAAAAAAATAATAGCAGTTTATTAGCTTATACTATCACAATAAAATATGGACTATAATTAATTACGGCAGAAGTGATAATTCCGCCTGAGCGAAAACACTGATAGAAGTTAGATAAATATAACTTTGTTTACAAATTCAAAATAATTTGTATTTAAAATTTACACTTCCTTTTAAATGGCATAAATATTACTCGATTGCAATCTTACGCCATGGTAAGCAGTGACATTATAACTGCTGCGACTAGATTAATTGTACCTTAGATAAATCAAAATACTGGCTACATCATAACACTGCCTAAGGTACAAAGCGATCCAAATAAGAATAGGATCGATTGCCATATTGTGACGTCCATCAGACTGTCAAATTGAAGAAATTGGGTACGGTGAGCAAACAAGTTTTTTTTTTAAATTTAACGAAAAAAGTGTTATCAGAATCAAGTTCTTCAATTTTGCTCAACTCTGCGTCATTGTGTGAAGTGTCTGAGTAGTGGCAAATGGAAGAAGAAGGCGAATTGTTCCTAACTATGAAAATAACAAAGAAAATAGTTCATTTTTTTCAACTAATTATGACTTAAAACAATGTTTAGCTAATTTATATTAAACAATGAAGTTTTTACTTCACCTAGATTTAACTAAGACTTAATAATACAAAGCAAAATAAAAAAACCTTTTATTGAGGCGCTAATAAGTGTTTTTTTGCAAACCGTACTTTTCACTCAATGTTTGACAGATTGACGTTATGGACTTTCCTATTCTTATTTGGAACGCATAGTACTTCTATTCATACGACCATCATGATTATAACTCCACCAGTACAGTCGGCAGCTCGAACAGTTACAAACGCGAAACTGCGATACCAAGATTGCTCGAAACTTAATTTCCGGACTCTGCCGTACCAACCATGCAACATAATATATCTCGGTATTAATATTTTGTGTGGAAAATGCAGATTGACAAGCTGTCGCTCTACTGATATCAAGCGCTTCAGCGGCTGAATTTCTGGTTTAAGTGATTCCAGAATATTCGATGGCTGTTATTTAATATGTCAAGCGTGACAGGTAATTATGGCGTAAAAGGTATATTTATTTGGGTGTAAACGTCTTTATAAAACCCATCATTCATGAGATTGAGATGTAAGTATGGCGTGTATTGATGTTTAGGATTCCGTACCTCTTTCGACATAAACGGAACCCTTATAGGACCGCTTTGTTGTTCGATTTAGGGCCAAATTCACTAATAAACTAATCGCGATTATATAAAACAAAGCGCAGTTTGAGTGCCTAATCGCGATTATAGCTTCATTTTGCGTTTCACCGCTATGAATTGAACCTAGTTTACGATAAACTCAGTTTTAATTCTTTTGTTGTCGTTGTGTCGTGTATCGTTGTTTACGACACGGGTCTTAAACTAGATTACGCTGAGCTCAGTTTAGTTGAATTAAGTTTTTATATTGAATGATGAAATCAGCCCTTAGAAGTTTAGAGATATGCGGTACAGAGTGTAAAGTCCGACATACCTCCGTTGAAAAGGGAGGATGCTCCAACCAGACGGGTGTTATGTCTAGTGCCCGTTAGATGTTTTCGGGCTGTAGTATAAATAATTATAAACAAATTAGGAAACTCTTGAAAGCAGTGGTAGCCGAGTGGTAATGGCCCCGACTTACGAGTTGTAGGTCACGGATTCAAACCCAGCCAGGCGCATTACTTTGTGTTATTTATTTCATCACCATTACTGTCAAAACAGTGAAGGAAAACATCGTGAGGAAACCGGCATGTCCTAGAACCAACAATTCGAAGACATGTGACATCCACCAACCCGCACTGGGCCCGCGTGGTGGATTACGGCCCATTCCCTCTCCTAGAGAGGAGGCCTGAGTCCCAGCAGTGGGAACATTATAAGGCTGATGCTATGCTATGCTAGGGAACTCTAATATAATATAATTTCGCGATGCAGGATTTAGATTTTTTATTTACTATGTAACGCCATGGTATATAGAGCATAAAAACGAACAAAGTTTATCCGGAGATTATCTGTTTCTATAACTGTAGTGTGAAAGGATCGCTGTACTTCGATTTTAAGGTATAGGTCCCGGTCAAACTGCAGACACATGAAATATACATGCAATCTCTGTCCCGAAGATTGGAAGTTACATCTATCTCTCGGTTATAGTAACCAGTTTTTACATCGGTCTTCCAACCAATCATAACCTTTATGGAAAAGACCATATTGTGTGTTCTGGATCTCGACATATTTGCTCCTCATACAAAACATCCTGTATGTAAAGAGTCCTAATGTCATTGTCTTCGTTCCTTCCTTTTCTTTGAATGGATAGTTGTACTCTAATTTCTCAGCTTCTGGGTGAAGCAAGAGGAACTGTCAGATTTCTACCTTCTTTTGCATTTCAGGTACGCGGTAATAATCAATTGTTTTTCTACCCTTGTCACATTTTAATTAGGATTGGTGCAACGCGTATCCAATCTTCTATTTGTCTCATATCAAAGTCTCGTTATTTATTCTCTTTTCTTTCATGCCACTCATTTTCATAACGTAACCATTTTTTCTTTGGTGTTCCTATCCCTTTCTGTCCGAGTCTTTGGTCAACTGGACCCGCTAGGTACTGGACCCGCTTGCTACTGCACTTGAGGGTTCATTTGACCATAGATTATTGCTTAAAGGGACGCGCTTCCACATTTGTTATTATAACTCTTTTAGCTATACATGTTTCATCCTTAGTAGAGGTAATATGATAGACTAACATAATATTATTTGTTGATTTATTTTTAAATACTAATTTTGTCGGATTGGTTTGTCACTCACTACCATTACTTCTCAACATATTTCTAAATCAGCTTCAAGTCGAAAAATACCATTACGTAAATAAGTTTGTCTAAATTTCTATACGGTTTATCAAATAGATTAAATGATTTGGTTCATCACACAACCGACTACTCTACTTTACATCAATATTGGAATGCGATTTGTAGCCAAATGAGGTTGAAACTCTACAAATATACAGGATTGTTAGACCACAATGTCAAAATTGTGGATATTAATTTTAAGCGGTACTGTAACCAGAGCAAATTAGCTGTAGGTCGAACTCATTATTATTTGCAGCCACTGTCCATGACGTTTATGGAAATTTGTAAATAAATAATGTTAGCAAATTCTATTACTTATATCATTTAAATTTCATATCTGTTTTAGTATTGTACTAATAAGTAGGTATATTCAATAATCGAAACCAATACGACAAATACAACAAAATACGAACAGGTCAATGCCAGTAATGTGGTACTGGTATTGAACTGTCTTGATTCAACTAGAAACAGTACAATACGTTGAAATGTGTAAATGAGTCAAGACCAAGATATTTACACTTCACTTGCACTTCAGCCTCAATCTTAACGGGGCTCAACCATAAATAATATAACAATATTATCTATAAATTTAATCAGTCGTAGGAATCGGAATCTATGCCTATCTTTTGCAGAAGCAGCTTGCAAGTACAGTAATACTAGCTATTGCCAGTGATTTTACCTGTGTAAAAAGAAATAATATAGAGATACAAAGGACAGGCCACGGTGTACCTATTAGACCTTACGTTCCGATCTTACAACGTGAAGTTACAAGATTTAAAAAAGCACTAAAGCAACTATAAGGCAGTTAATCAGATCAAACACAACACTCATCTGGTTGGAGGATCCTCTCTTTTCGATGAAAGGCACCACATCTTCGTACAAATCCTTCCAGCTGTTGGAAAGTGAAGGAGAATCAATCACACACACACATACATATGTATCCAAACTTTCAGCTTTAAATTATTTGTGTCACAAGTTTAGTACGGTACTATCAAGGCCCGTAGTCTCTTCCCAACCAGTGATGACGTCACTTGTGGCTTAGCACGTAACGTTCATTCAATCTAGAAGCATGTTCACAACTTTGTTCTAAGTCACAAGTTTTGGGACCGGTCTTAAAACTAACACGTCATTAACAGTTTCAGAGTTAGTTTGTTTAGCATAGAAATACATAATTCTTAATGGCACTATAGATGTGAATGGTATGTTTATTACTATACTTGCTACTTTAGATGGGCCGTAACGGGTGATGACAACTGAGATTACATTTGTTAATGTTGGTACTTCTTAGTAGAAAATTTAACAGTCGTCATCACTTCAGTTTTCTTGTCATAAACTAAGGCCATGCCGGTTTCCCCACGATCTTTACTTTTACCGTTTTGAGAGCAATGCTGCTGCCTGCATTTGAACGCACGGCTTGTAAGTCAGGGCATTTAGCACTAGAGCACCCGTTCTTATTTTTACAAAAGCATTTATTTAGCATATCTTTTGCTTCCTTAATTATATGATTATAAATCAGAAGTGAGTATGGTTGTATCGTTGTTGTATTGTGCTTAAATACAAGCTATAGCAAGAATAAAATTGAAATCATCATGGTCATGTCAAACAAAAGACGGCCATTGCTGGACATAGACCTCCCTCAAGTGCAAGTCATAGTCGTATGCGTTTTGCATTCATTGGATTTCCGCAAATCTTACTGCGGAATCCCGATGACTGCGGGCCTAAAAACGTCATATGAGCAATTCATCTAGAGCAAATCATATTCCGAATTCCTAGCAGATCATAAGCAATTCTTCTAATGTTCGTAAAATGGTTGCACAAATTAGTCGAATCATACTCAATTCACTGCAGATCAGAATCATATTTCTTGTAAATATTGCCGTATAAAAAAAAATATGATTCATATTATGATTCTACAAATGTGGCCTTTTTAGACCTCCAGGTCATCGGTCCATCTTGTGGAAGGCCTTCCAAAAATAAAAAAATACAATGAGAATCATAAAATTGTCTAGTCTAGATACTCATTTTTATATTCTCTTCACAACACTCTATTGCCTCCGCATTCCCAATCCCGATTGCATGCCAATTTGAACTTGCAACGATTGTCAGATACTCTACAGTTCGGTCCGTTTCTAATCTCATTTCACAAACTTTCTAACTATTTAGCCTAAACTGGCCACTGGTGTCCAGTGTTATTAAATTTACCAAAGTTATCGTGAAGCCCTGCTATAGGGATTTTGCATAAACATGAGCATCGTTGCTTTTAATAACTAAACTTTTAATTAAATTACGAATAAACATCAGTGAAACGTCACCAAATGAGACCGGTAATCGTATACATGAGTTTTAGGAATTTCGGTACCTATAAAGCCAAATAGTTTTACGATACTTGTGTGGTCGTTTACGAGTATCTTTAAGATGCTTGGTTCTTGCTAAGTGTGTGTGGTGCAATTATGGTAGGAATGATGTTACTAAACAAAGTTGGGGTTTATACGAAGATTTTGTGGCAATATTTGGACGCAGTATGCTTAGATGAACATACCTCTTCCAACTTTGTTGGTAATACATCTATTTTGTCGACTGTGTCAAACCCTTGAATAATAGTAGGTAAACCTACATAAAAATTTTAACAAAAAAAAAATGTTATGTAATAATGTTTTTTTTTTTGAAAATTGAGAAATTTAAAAGAGTAAATACGATATTTATATAATTTTCAAGGGACAAACAATTATCTGTAAAAAAAGAACGTTCCAGGTGCATTGTAGTCGCAACTTTTCGCAAGGACCACTAGATCTATAACAAAAAAAGGAGTATGAAAATATTGTAGAAAGTAGAGTTTTGTAGTTTCTGCCCACGCCTAATGGTAAAGAGACCTGAAAGTATGCATGTCCAAGATAATATTTTATTCCAGTGAACTTTGTTCCTCAAGGTGCCCAAGCTCTACCTTATTTGCTACGATTTCGATTTGAGACAAATTTTTACTCTAATATTTATTTTCTTGTAAAGATAATACCAATTTTGCTTGACTAATTTTTAAGACCATAACCATTATATTAATTTTAGTACCTAATTGTAATTATAAGTTTGACCCTGAATTGAAACAAAAAATATATTTATTTATATTTTTTACTGTATATTTCTTACTTTAAAACCTAATAATGTGTCTGAAATTTTATGCAAGACACGTTGAAAAGCTGACTCAGTTTTTAATCAGCAAACAAGTAATATTTGGCAAATTTTGTTATCCATGCAAAATTGCGCAATCAGAATTACAAAATTGTAAAAAAATATCGTAATTTAAAATTGGATATGTCTGAGTTGGCCAGATGTATTTGATTGTCATCTCTAATTCGTATATTAAATCCAGCTTTGTATCAAAGTAGATTGTAGTCTACCATTTCTTCAATATCTCATTTCAAATTAAGTCCAATATTCTTAATGCTTCCATTTCTATTAATATCTTTACAAATATTTCTTTCAAGATTTCCCTTATTACAATATTGATATTATTTTTGATGAATTTATTCCCAAGGCGCTTCGGGCTTTTGGTAATCTTGTACAAGATCCAATTATAATATTTAAATTTGATTTAGTAATGTATCTTGGATCTGTTGATTCAATTTATTGATCACACAGAAATGTTTTGTTGTTTTCTTGTTACTTAGTAATAATCTATACACAGTTACATTTTGATCGTTTTAATCCCGTGGAGGGTTGATCTGGTACATGAAACACTATCGATTTGCAATGATAAAATATTTTTTTTTTTCTAAAACTCGAATATATGCATGTACGAAATTAATTTATTTAAGTAAACGAGTCAATGGCCTTGTACGTAGTTGTCGGTCGTTGCGTACTAACTATCTACAGATCATTGAACTCATCCAGCTGATGATTACTTAAAGAAATTAATTTTGCACATGCGTAAATTAATTCGAGTTTAAAAAAAGTGCTTCATTTTTTAATTTTATCTTTACAAATCGATAGTGTTTCATGCACCGGATCGACCCTCCACGGGATTAAAACGATCAAAATTTAACGGCGTGTAAGCCTTGAATTATATTATTATAGGGAAAAATTAAGTCCTCTGATAAAAGGATGTTCGACAGATTACTGAAAAGAAAAATGAAAATCCATCAATATTTTTTTTTTATTAAATCTCTGAAAACAATCGCCGAACGATAAATATGAAAGTAGCATTTTTAGCCAAAGAGATTATTGATGGGCCACTAGCACATTCAGATCCAAAAATCTTTTAACCAGGAATTCTAGAACGATTTATTAAAACAATAGTTTGAATACAAATCATAGTAATATACCGCAGAAGAGGGTGCTCATGAAGTTTCGACAACGCATTAAAATTTTGCACGCTGCCTATCGCTTTCATTACTCGATTTTGGCATCAAGCCAGTTTGGATGGCATCCAAATATAGACCTTACGTGTCGGAGGTTAAGTTGAATCTTCTTCGTGATTGTCACCCTTTTTTTAAGCCAGCCAACGGTTCGCAAAGTGATTGCTTTCAGTATTGAGCAGCTGCCAGTAGGCTTTGTCACTGAAATTTATCAATGGGCAGTTATTAATACGGATGTTGACATTGGTAACCATCAACGCATTCTGTTATTTTACCTCTTAGTATTATTTATGTAAGCACCCTCCCCCTAGAGAGGTGGCCTGAGTCCCAACAGTGGGAACATTATAAGGCTGATGCAATGCAATGCAATGCAATGTAAGCATAATCGGCCTTATATTGTTCTTACTACTGAAAATCAGCCTCTTCTCAAGGAGTCGGAATAGGCCGTAATCCACCAAGCGATCCTAGTGCGGGTTACTGGATGTTACATATCTTCGATTTGTTGGTTCTAGGATATTTAGAGTTTCCTCTCGATGCTTTCGTGCCCCGTTTTGAGAGCAGTGGTGAAGTAATGCGTAGTCGCTGTAGTTTTAATGCTTATAATGATTTGGTTTTGGTAATGCTTACCAATAATAAGGCTTTGAAATAAAGCCTACGACAATTTAGTACATAATTATATTTTATTAATTAATGCCATTTAGGAAACGGAGTTATAGTTGAAGTTAAAAATTGTCCCTACAGAAAGTTATTAGTGTTTAATATAATATAAAAAATAGCTAAGTTTTAATTATTATTTTGTGCTATTGTTACTGATGTTACAGAAAAAATACCGTATTATTTTCTAAATTATGTCATCTGTAGCGTTATGTGCAATATAAATAAACACATTGATTTTGATACCTCCTAAGCATAAAATCGTAAGACAAAAGGTGCATTTTTTTCAGAGGAATTTTCGTAATTGGTAATGATGCTTAATTAGTAAAACAATGTTTTTCAATTATGTAATCAATAAATCAGTTTAAAATCACAATATCAGACGCCGAATTTAATAAGAACATAATAATTTTTATTTCATGATTTTATAATACAATTTCTCTCAAAAAATATGTTACAGCTTTATGCATAGTAGGTATTAATTTATTAAATTGCAATCTTATCATTTTGAATATTTTACCTTTATTGTAAATCGAAGTAGGAATCCAAGATAACATGGCTACTTTCCAAACAATAAACGTCAAAGCAATTTAATCCCAATCGTTTATCTACTTGATTAATTGCAAAAACTTTAACGAAGATTTTATCTGACTTTTTAATTTTATACAATTTATTTTCTGACTTATCTTCAAGTCATGAATAAACGGGGTTTAAGATAGCAGTGTCTGTCAAGTCAAAATCGTCAGCATTGACGAGTTTATACTTAGCATCACTTTGGTTAAGGAGTTTGACAGTTTTTGTTTGGAGGCTTAAATTAATTTAACAACTTCATTGATCGATACTAGCAAACGCTTTTCAAATGAATCAAAGCTTAAATTTAGTCTTTTTCCTTCTTGTGTCGTATTCCTCAATACTGAGGGTCATGACTTCCCTACTTCATTACTCAATCGTGCGATAAGAAGAAGGCCTCGTAGACGAAGTATGTTAGTTCGACCAGATCGCCGCTGCTCTTGACTCTACGGTAAACAATGCCCTTCACACCGCCGAAGACAGAAACAATTGGGAGTAATATCATACGAGTTGAATTTATTACAAAAGACAAAAACATTTCCGTCCCTTCTACAGTTACTGATGTCCCAGTAACCTAAAGACGCAGAAATAAATAATTCATTACAATAAGTTGTTTTCTTGAATGTAATCTAGTTAATATATAGTGCGATGGATGTTTTCTTTAGATAGCAATTCAATTTGAGAATTAGTTTTAGTGTAGAATAAGAAAGTGTTTGTTCGTAAAGTAATGGGTTTGTTTTTGGAGAGATAAAAGAATGTCTCGTTGTGTTAAGGTAAATTACAAAGGATTTAATTTTGCTAAAATAACTTGCGATTTTTTTTTATTTTATAACTGCGTAACATTGATAAAAAATTAGTTAATTAATAAGTGTAGTTTGGTAAATGTCTTCAATGACTTGTATTGAAAACTCGAGATCATTTCAATCAATTACCACCATCCCAAGTACAGATTTTCACGTTGAAATACAAACTTTCAAGTTGATTGACGTCAAGTTAATTTTGGAGTAACCATTTGTGTTAAAAAGGTGTCATCAAAACTTTTTCGGTCCCCTTCCAAATAATATGAAATGCGCCCTTAGAGTTTGTTGTTTTAAAATTTATCAATTATGTTAAAAATGTTAATTCGAATATTGATATTGTAACAGCACGATAGGCAACGAAGGAACGGGGTAGGTTTTTAGTCAGTAAGAGTCTGAAACTATTTCCCGCTCCGCCCAAGGGCGAGATTTGTCATTGGATGATTTTACCTACCATTAAAAAAACCTTTCCTAAACTTAATGGTCCGAAATAAGTACGACTATTTTGGTCACTGCCCACACATTGAAATTTCTAATAATTCAACTTGACAAATACCAGAACATTGTAACTTCTTAACTTATAAATCCATAAAACTGCCATTCTCATTCATCAGACCAAAACCCAGCCAAAACATTTACTCAAGACGCTAATCTAGACACAAGAAAGCAGAAAGACGAAACAAAAAAAATAACAGAGGAATGTGCTGTGTGGAACATTTGTGTTGTAGAGATCATTGTGAGGCTCGGCATTGTTAGAAGGTGCTCGACACTACTCCACGACAGTCGACCCGCTGTAATAATTAAAAATACCCGTAAAATGTCGAGGTGTACTAAGAAATAATCTCTGGTATTTTTGATGAATGATGTTTCGGATTTGGGTAAGGCTTTTGATTGAGTTGACATCAAATGATAAATGCAGATGGTGATACTCTTGGTATTGGATTGATAATAATGGTTGTTCTTTAATTTAATTTCTTTAATAGCATGATCAATGTTTGGATAATTAGTAGGTCATTTTCATTGTTATGTGCTTCAATTAAAAATTGTTAATTGATAAGCATATAGAGGCCCAAGCGTGTTCACAGTGAGTGGTCCTACGCCGATTGCATCCATTAAAATCCTGCTCTTCTCATCGTAGAAAACTAGTATATAAGAGCAGTATGTAGGGGAGATAAGGTAATAATGGATCACGGGGTACAGCGGATAATTTAATGTAACTCAGTATGTATTACGCGTACGCAAACAAATGAGTGGTTACTGCTCATTTGTATCTCTCTATTCCGTATCTACTAGTTGTCACCGCGGTATACTCGTATCTGTGGCTATAATTTATATGTTTATGTTATACTCGTCAATATCTACATAATCGTCTTTATCTTTATGTTCGAAGGATACTCATATCGTATTTTAAACAAAAAATTCAATAACTTGGTCATAAACTTCAGAGTAGCAGGACTTCAAAAAAGTGATCCACAGTTACCCAGTCTCCTCTGTATGTACGGAAAACCGATAATTAATTGCCAAATGGTTGTGTGCACTTTTAAAGCCTATTAGCAGTTTATAAAATGAATTGGTGGCCAATTTAACATTTTCAATTTCAGTGAGTAAAAAAGGCACTGCTGTTCGTGTTTTGTTTGTGGCCCCATTTGCGATGATGAAATATTTCTGTTTCCGATGAACGATTCAGAATAAACGGTAGCCATAAAATTTATTATTTGTACTTAATAAAATAACTGTTTTTATAATAATAATTCTTTATCTATCACACTACAAACACAAACGTCAGTGGTGCTCTGACTCTTGTATTAGGATATTTTGAATCACAAGAGCCAGACCTCAGCAGGTCTAAAAAGGCCACTTTTGTAGAATCATAAATATGAATCATACTTTTTTTATACGGCAATATTTACAAGGAATATGATTCTGATATGCGGTGTATTGAGTATGATTCGACTAATTTATGCAACCATTTTACTAACATTAGAAGAATTGCTTATGATCTGCTAGGAATTCGGAATCACACATGAAGAGCAAATCATGCTCTAAATGAATTGCTCATGTGACCTTTTTAGGCCCACTGGGATGGAATGTTTTAATAAAAAATAAGCATAATAGACAAACAAAAACTATTACTAATTGTTCGCCATTCGGTTCCATCATCAAATCATCATGACAATTTTAATAATACCAAACACGGCTAGTAGACACTGATTTATTACAGAATTCCATTTCTTACCTACCTTCCGGTTTTGTCATCAGATCAGTTCTATGTACCTCTCCTTTCTTCCTTTAGTCAGTCACCGACTACATGTATTTATTTGTTATGAAAGTTCTGCTATGACTCTTTGAAGAGTTCTGTTCTATATCTTCAAAGTTCTTGAGCAGATCAAAACAATATTTCTATGGAATCAATTCGAGAGTATAACCTTTCAAACAAAAATTTTAAAATCGATCCACAATTGACCGAGATATCGGTGAACATACATAAATAAAAAAATACATAAGTACAGCCGAACATAGAATATCCTTTTCGAAATTGGTTAAAAAGCACAGCACAATTTATACGAATTCAAACTTCCTAGTTTCCCTCAAAGTTCAAATCTATTGAGACCTGGTTGAGAAATTAGTTTAGTATTAAACATGTATTAAACTCATATTTCAGGTCATATATTCTTGTAATTCAAATTATTCACTTTGACCTAGTCTTCAAGCTAAGGCGAAATTTGTTCCGTGTACTTCAATATTTTGTTCATTTATTCATCGTTATGATTGCGATTAATTTAAACTACTTTATTAAGCTAATTAATGAAAGATGGAAATTCCATTTAGCATAATGTGGTATCATAAAGCCGTCTTTTTAACGTGGGAAATCATCAAATGATTCTTCCTAGTCTGGATAAATCGAGATGGAGTATCAGATTCCTATTGAATAAAAGTTACCTGTGTGCACACAGTCCTTATTTGCGATTCATGACACGTAATTCAAACAGGTCTAATTCAAATCTGGTTCGACCAATATTTAGCCACCTTGACAGTTTTGTCCGGTCAATATTTAATCACCTGGACAGTTCTGTCGTTGGCTTCGTATAAGTCGTAGAAGGCTTAAATAGTTGTGTAACTAGGACAGGAAAGAAGTTGACGGGCATCCTGGTAAAGGGCTCCACACACATGCACTGTATTTGCGATGGGTCAAGGTTAGTCCATTTGGCCAGATGAGAGAGAGCACTGATGAAATACTTTGACACTGCAATGAATGTTTCCAGCTTTTGAGCCCGAAGTATTAGAAAAGTTACCTAACCGTTATTGAAAAGAAGAGGAGTGAAAGATAAAAATTGGATGAATGGAAACAATAGGATGCGACGGAAACCTGATGGAATGTGACGATGCGGTCGATGATGGAGCGCGTTTATCTAGAAGTAACCTATACACTCTAGACGTAAAATTTTCGGGTTGTAGCCAACAGGAAACACCAACTCAGGCAGGGAATTCAATCCTTGGCTGTACGCACAATAAATGTGAAATATAAGTGAACGTTTTTGAAATTGGATTACCTTTTACAAGCACTTGTAATCATCATCAGCCTTATAATGTTCCCACTGCTGGGACTCAGGCCTCCTCTCTAGGAGAGGGAATGGGCCGTAATCCACCACGCGGGCTCAGTGCGGGTTGGTGGATGTCACATGTCTTCGAATTTTTGGTTCTAGGACATGCCGGTTTCCTCACGATGTTTTCCTTCACCGTTTTGAGAGCAGTGGTGATGAAATAAATTACACAAAGTAATGCGCCAGTCTGGGTTTGAACCCGCGACTTACGACTCGTAAGTCCGTTATCACTCGGCTACCACTGCTCTCTAGCACTTTTAGAAGAAGAAGAAGAATATCCCAAACATAATGTCAATGTTGAACTCTTTCACCGTATATGCGTGACCTCCTTTCTTGCTTAGTTGGACAGTCGCATGTAGGTACCTTCCACGAATTAAATTCAATTCAATTGGAATTCTTTCATTTTCAGAAACAAAAGACTCATTTTTCGATACTTACATCATAGACAAAGATCCCAGAGCTCTCTGACATAACTTATTTTCACATGGATGAAACCTTAAGTTCTCAGTAGCGTCTTATGTGCTTTGAATATGTCTATGTGCTTGTGGAGGCCCCCCTTGGGGGCCCTGGGCAGGTACCAGAGGAGAGAGGGAACTAAAAATAAGAGTTACTTAAGTTTTTATGATTTTTAATTATGTTATGTAAAATATTATTCTAAACTCGTAGTATCATAAGTGTCAGACACTTTCCATGGACCAAAACTTCTATCAGACATTTTAAAGCTCCACAAAAAATAAATAAACTTTACTTATTTTTACATGTCTGATTTTTATTCACAATTTTTTTATGGACACAAAAATTTTGACGTGTAAAAGTGTTTTTAAAAACCTACTTAGAAAATAAATATCATTTATCATTTATCATTCAGTTAACTGTTTCATTAGTCAGACAAATTGTATTGACCAAACAAACCAAAATTTATTTAAGTAAACGTCAGCTGAGCGAGTCCAATGACCTGTAGGTAGCTAGTACGCAATGACCAAGCTACCATCTACAAATTCATTGACTCGTTTACTTAAAGAAATTAATTACGTACATGCGTATATTACTTAGCGTTTTAGAAAAAAAAGTACTTTATTTTTTAATTTTATCTTTACAAATTGATAGTGTTTCAAGTACCGGATCGACCCTCGACGGGATTAAAACGATAAAAATTTAGCAGTGTATACTCGTAGGAGTATGCATTACAGGTTAATAAAAAGCTATTACCCTTCTCTAATTCTTCTTTTAACGATACTGCTGAACCAAACCAAGCTTCAAAATCATTTTCCAATTGCAAATTTACCGATGCAGTATTGTCCAGATTTACAACGGCCATTACATTGTTGATAACGTCAGTCGGTCCTGTTTCCGATTCGTGAGTTATGGCCGGATGGATTATGTAATATTACCTCATTGAAGACTGATACGTAATGCATTGTTAATATCTTTGGATTGTTGTAACGTTTTGTCGTTGTGTTTGTCGAAAATAGATTGATAGATAGATAGGTATAACTGGGAAGAGGTGGCGAGATGACCTGGACGCCTACCGCAAGGACTGGTTAGAGGTGGCCAGAGAGAAAAATACAGAAATACAGTGGGAAAGTATAGGCTAGAAAAAGAAAGAAAGAAGATAGATACAACGTTTTTTTTTCGATGCAACACAGAAAATGAACAGATCATACATAAAACAACAATGACCTTACAAAACTAAGCACCTAAATAAAGAAAAAATAACCGGGCAAGTTCGAATCGGACTCGCGCTCTAAGGGTTCCGAACAAACTTAGTTAAGAAAACAGTTCAAATTCCGAAACGAGTTCCGTAGATTTTTCCTAATCGCAAAAAAGTTTTTTTTTTGTGACGTAATATAAATTTACAGTTTTCGGATTTTATCATATACTTATGCGAGGAGACCTTGCTTGATGCCAAATTTTAGATCACTGGGAGTACCCTATGAATTTTAATTCCTTTAAGGGGTCGAAATATACGTTTTTTGCTTTATATCGCCCGTCTCTTTTTTTCGTTAACTTTAAGTTTGATTTGGGGGTATGCGGAACAGAGAGTAAAGTCCCGCACGCCTCCTTTAAAAAGGGAGGATCCTCCGACCAGACAGGTGTTATATCTGGTAGGCTACTGCTCGATAGATGAATTCGGGTTTGTTCTATATGTTCCAATCGCGCCGCGAATCTTACTTGCGCGATGCAGGATTAGTTCATTTGTGACGACATAGATGTCGCTACATCACTCCCCTCCGGAGATCGGAGATCGATGGTTCTTGATGCTTCTTGATGCGTCGTGTGATGCGTGCCAGGCCAATGGAGGTTGGTTCCAGTGAGTCGGAACCGGATTCCGCATAGTTCTCGGTGAGTCGGAACTGTCTGCGGTGATGCCCCAGTGAGTCGGGGTGGTGCTATCCCAGTGAGTCGGGGTACGATGCTGCAGGCTCCAGTGAGTCGGAGTAGTGCGGCTGGCTCCAGTGAGTCGGAGCGGTGCTGTGCGACGTAGGGCTTGACTGCTGTCGTCGGCCAGGAGAAAGCTCTTCATATGACTGGCCGAAGGTGCAAGTGCTTAGCCAAGGTCGCTGATGAGGCTGAGGGTGATGACCAGGTATGACCAAGTAGGCATGCTGGTGGTCAGGATACCCATATAGCCGTGGGTGCTGGCTGTATGGCTCGCTGCTCGAAAGCTTGAGGAAGTGATGATGACGTCACGAAGTAGTTGCTGCACGAAGGCTGCGCTGACGTTTTTTGTCGAGGGTCACCAGTTTGGGGGTAGTGGAACAGAGAGTAAAGTCCCACATACCTCCGCTGAAAAGGGATGATCCTCCGACCAGACAGGTGTTATATCTGGTGGGCTACTGCCCGATGGATGATTTCGAGTTTGTTCTATATGTTCCTATCGCGCCGCGAATCTTACTTGCGCGATGCAGGATTAGTTCATTTGTGACGAAGATGTCGCTACATTGATTTTATCAGTAAATAAAAAATCTTCTCTTTAAATTTTAACTCGATACCTCTACACGTTCCTGAGATAAAGGTTCTTGACAGACAGATAGACACATAGACCGACGGACGACAGTGATCCTATAAGAGTTCCGTTTTTTTCCTTTTGATACCCGAAACCCTAAAAAGATACTTTAAAAAGGTCTCTTAAAAGATAGACCGAAGAACTAGTGAAGGTCTAGGAATCCGACCGGTTATTGTAGAGACGCTTGGAGGAAGTTTTTGTGCAGCAGTGGACGTCTTTCAACTAAAATGATGATGATGATGAAGATGTTGTTTTGATTGTGGTATGGGGTCTTTCTTCTAAAAAACATCCAATGACATCTCCCGCCCTTGGTCTAAGTGCCCTTGGTGTTAGATTTTTACTGACTAAAACCACACCTGTGTCCTTCAGTGGCCCTTTATGTTCTAGGACTACGGGTCTCCCCTTTAGAAATTTCCCGCAGTACTAGCAAGTGGGCATCGACCCTTCTTGACTCCTACGGTTTGTTGACATCTGTTTGAGGAGCGCGTGAATCACTGCACGCTGCTGACAATTGGGCTCGGTCTAGTAATTTACTGGACTGCCGGACGGCGAGCTACTCGTTGCTCGACGTCCCCAAGCCCGATTCTACCATGGAAGAGGGACATCTTAGTCATCCTGCCATCTCCTGCGTGGTCTGCCGCGAACTCTTTATGTAATATAAGGCACCAATTTCGTGTTTTGCGGGCTCACCGCTCGATCGGCAAGTGGGAGACACGTCAAGCCCATTTTTTGTTTTTAATAACATTTGTTTGTAAATTATTCTCATTCCAAACTTCAGCAAATCTTCATACCAATTACTACTTATTCAATTGTATTTTCATCTCGGTCTGCTGCAGCTTCGTAATACAAAGTCTGAAAACTTGAATGGATAGGAAATTGAGGCCAGCCTTTGTTTCATTGAGGATGCTAATATCAGCCAGTTAGGCTTTTTGAGCTGGCTACATTGTTGGAAGATGTTCAATGATTTTTTTTGACCAATTGTTTTTCGGATAACTTTTAATAATGTTTGGGTTAATAATGTAGCTATTTGTATTGCACTTTTAGATATTATTGATTTTTATTTTTCATGCCTAAGTGTTTTGTGAAATAGACAACGAATTAAGAACAGTTTAAATAAAAAAATTGACACACCTTCGCAGTTTAATTTTCATCCGATCTCATTCCATATTTGGTTTTTATACTTGCAACCGAGATATTTCGGGTTACACAAGTTAATAACTCATCATTCATTTTTACACGGGCACGGCACGGTGTGGAATCGGAAGGCTCGGTCATGTTGCGGTGTCGGCGCTAACACTGACGCCTCGTTGACGGCTCGGCGTCGGATGTGTGTGATCGAGTTCATAGAAAATATATGTAACTATATCTTTTTAGACTCCTGTCGACACACGTTGCTGTCCCGTCACTGATCCGGCACGGATGTGTGGGGATAGACCTTTAGAGGTGAAAAATCAGTAAAAACTCTTCCCGCTCCGGGTGGAACAATTCCCAATTGTCAGATTTTTATTGGTTTAAAACCCACCTGTATTTTTTCTAATACTTCAGCTAAACTTTACGTTCCAAGGCAAGTCTCAATTCCTCAAATTGGTCGCAAAAAAGTGTCGAACCTACATAGTAGACCCTTCAAGACTATATAAACATTTTTATAGACCAATTACAGGCACTTTTGTATTGTCAAAATGTCGGTCAGTCAAAAAAAAAGTGAAGCTAAATTGCACCTAATGGTTAGTGATGATGTGTTCGACGATGGAGCACGCTTGCCTTAAAGTAACCTTTTCACTCTTGGCCTAAAGACCCATAGGTTGTAGCTATCAGGAAACACAGACGGCAGGAATTTCTCTTCTTAGCCGTAAGCACAATAAGAATAATTTTTATTGTTCATTGTTACAATAAAATACCTTTATCTTGAAACTTTTACAATCTTTAATATTGCCTGTATCTATATTAAGAACTATATATATTTTAGAATGGTTGTTGTTTTTTTTAGTTTGGGGACTCCCAAACTAGGTAGAACAGAAGATTTTTTTTTTAAATAATTCTATTTTTGATAAAAACAAGGAGGTTGTTGTGAAAAATGAAACGTAACAAATTGAATAATAAAAGATAAAAGTCAAAAAACAAAACTTCAAATAAGACTTTATGATGCATTGTGTGTAGTGTATGTGTATAGTGTATTTGTATAGTGTTTGTGTACACACGTACACTGTGTGTACAATGAATGTACACATAATTTGAATCCTCCATGATTGTTAATTCGCGGCTTTAATTTCACGGAACAAAGGAACTAAATCTTTGGATAGCAATATTACTAAACAAATATTGCTTTAACACGTAGCTTTAGGCGTAAGACATCTCATAATTATTCGCTATGATGTATTGTATTGTGGGGTTAAACCCACCCCTATGATCCCTTATCTGTGATAATCCCTATTCATGGTGGATTAAACCTCATCCGTATGATGGCACAAGTCATGGTTCGTGTTTGGATTGTGATAGTTTTGGTTAGATTTGAAGTTGATACATCTGTTAGAATGGCAAATTAATTGAGAACATACGTCAGATACTGTCGTATGTAATATTTATTTCGTGGCCAGCTTATAGAAATTGATCACTTCATGTTATGGCCAACTTGCGAGTTCAAACCCAGTTAGGCGCATTACCTTGTGTAATTTATTTCATCACCACTGCTCTCAAAACGGTGAAGGAAAACATCGTGTGAAAATCAGCATGTCCTAGACGCAAAAATTAATTGATAACACAGGTACACGTAGGTAGTGTAATGTGACATGGAAGGTATAATTTCTAATGGCTATAGTTTCTAAGTAACAATTTTATTCTATGTTGTTGATGACTCAGTATCTTGTTATAAATGTTCCCAAAATACACGTAATTTGTCATTTTAACAAATAATACGACAAAAATTCCTTTACAAAATTGATACACTCACTCTTAGGGTGTTTTTCCACCAGAAATGTGGTTCGTTAAGTTGCTTTGGATTAGTTTGATATCCACCAAACATATTGAAACGTCCACATAGAAATCGTATAACTACTTTTCTCACCCTAGGGTGGAGGAGTAAAAGGGTGTTGTAGACTGTGCGGAATAAAACCACATGTCTATGTTCCTTCAGATGCCTCGTCCAGATGATTTACTCCGTAGCGTCACCGGATTGCCTCGGTCGTAAATTGATGTAGTGAGCGCATACCCATACCAGTCCATATAAAGAATACTATCCGCAAGAGGCGAGGCGATGCGGAGTGGGTACCGGGTGGCTCTAATACCACTGTGTCAATCGTGAAGTGACTAGGAAGAAGAAGAAGAAGAAATTAACTAAGATAGCTTAGTGGAAGCTGTCACAATTTCGTGGCTTAGATTACACATCTGCGCAGCTTAGGTGCTTAGCTCTATTGGAAAAGCATCCTTTGTCTTAATTGATATAAACTACATAGATTCAAGCTAGGGTTAGAGTTAATCAATCACAGCGGGAATGTTTTTAGCAAACACAGACATAATTGATACCAGTAGCAATGAGTCATCAAATCTAGCTTGTCTTTTGTGTGCTTAGAAATAGAAGATAAAGATAATGAACTATTTTTACAACATTTCTTTATTTGTAGACATAGAAATGTAGGTCTCTGTTCCGCCAAGGACTTTATTATTTTCAATGACAATATTGGAGCATTAGTTGAGCGATTGATTGCTGCACTGTGTGTCGTAGGTTTGATTACTCCACGGAATAAATATTTGTGTGGCCTACTGATTTTTTTTCGGTTTGGAGAAAATCATACTTCTAAGTCATCGATAAAAAAGATACGGCCGTTTATGTTACAAAAACGTATATTTCGGCTTCAAAAGAAAAATAAATCAAAATTAATAGAGCACTTACTTCCCGTTGACCTAGAATCCTGAATTTGGCATGAATCAAGGTCTTAGAAAACTGTCCATTTGAAGTACGTCACAAAAAAAAAAACTAATTTTGCGATTAGTATAAATCTTCGAAACTCGATTCGGAAATTGAACTGTTTTCATAGGTAAGTTTGTACGGAACCCTCAATGCGCGAGTACGACTCGCACTTGCCCGTTTTTTTTTGCTGTCGTGCTTTTGCACCGTAATTGTTATTTCTGATCATACTTTCGTTCCATGACAAAGAAATGGAAAATCTTCTGTATGTTTCCAAGAACCAATCAAGCTGGAATTACATTGCGCGGGACGTTCACCTAGAGCAGTGGCCGAGTGGTAACAGCCCCGACTTACGAGTTGTAGGTCGCGGGTTCAAACCCAGCCAGGCGCATTACTTTGTGTAATTTATTTCATCACCACTGCTCTCAAAACGGTGAAGGAAAGCATCGTGAGGAAACCGGCATGTCCTAGAACCAAAAATTCGAAGACATGTGACATTCACCAAGACGCACTGGGCCCGCGTGGTGAATTACGGCCCATTCCCTCTCTTAGAGGGGAGGCCTGTGTCCCAGCAGTGGGAACATTAAAAGGCTGATGATGATGATGATGATGGGACTTTCACCACACATCTGGACGCGTTCGTCTCCATACATTTTAGATGGAAACTACACTTGACGGACGCCCCGGGACGCCCGGGCGAGGATCTTCTAAGAAATTTCTAAGAAACTCAACGTCGGTCGGTGAGCGTCTGTGGCGGACGTCCACGCAATGTAGTTCTACCTTAAGAAATTGCTTAAATTAAACAGAAGTTTTCTTTTTTCCCAGAAAATGACGAGTTCAACGCGGGTGGCAACTGTATACTTCCTGCTGACCCTCGCAGCCGCTTCCAGCGCTATCAAGTGCTGGAAGTGCGGCCAGTACAGCGACGGAGTGGGCTCCATCACGCCTTGTAGCAATAAGACTGCAGTCAGATTGGAAGAGTGCCCGAGCAACGCTAAATATTGTATTGTGAGTATTTTCAACTTTGTTACGTGTAGTAGGTGCTAAGGTTCATGACTGAAATTCGGGAATAAAATAAGGCTTAGATATTTTTTACTGACATTCGTAGAAAAGATCTTTGCAAACTGACATCTATAAAAAAAAAAAACACGTAACATTTACATCCAAAAAACTGATCAACTATTACAAAAGTGTTTTCAACTCGTTTTAAAATATAAAAAAAAAACATCTTTTAAAAATAAATAGCATCATTGAAACACCGTGCAGGCAATTACATCCCGGTATAAATTAAATGGCTTTAATCAACCTCTCGACGCCTCTTCCTTTGTAACTGAAGTTTGCGAGAAACACTCTAAAATGCGGGAACCTCCTTCAAGGTATATTTGCGCTATGTTAATGGCAACACTGAGTATAAAGGCTTTAGTAGACTTGCTACTTTTAGTAGCGGCGTCTGGCAATTTTGCGACTGCAACTATCGTCAAGTTCCTACGTGCTGTTTTATCCAAAGTATATTACTAGCATGATTTGACCTTAAGCGATGAATATGTTGATAATGGAGCTCACCCTTGATTAAAGGCTTATTTCTGGTTTTAGTTATCAGGAACAGACTCCGATTGAGAATTTTACTTCTAAATTGTACAGTGCGCTGAATAAAACTCTCTTTAAGATCACACATTTTAAACCCATTGCCTCGTTAGTGCATTGCTTTTTTGATAACTGCGTTTGATTGATATTGTTCAGTCGTTGCATGTACTCCTTATTTCTTCAGTCGTTGCATGTAGGTAGCCCTTTTTCGTTAATTCTATTAGGGTCCACTTACAGTCTAATCGCAGGTAGCTTGGTATAAGTAGTTTCACGTTAACGGACAGCTTATTTGTTACCTGTTGTTACTGGGTAGTACGGTATCTTTTGGTCAGAACGGTTGTACGACATCGACAATCAAAGATCTTCAAATGATAGCCGTGACCAACGGTTAAACAATCACACGCAACATAATGATCGCGGCTACTAAAAGTTGCTCGTGTGCTTTGACTTTTGAGTATGTCTATATTTGTAAGATTTGTGTGTTTGGATAATTATGTAGCTTTCATTGCCAGGTTGTGTATGCTATAATTTTGGCTTCAATTATCGCAATTGATTGGGTGTGTGTGCTTAGGCTAAAAGCCTAAGCACACACACCCGGAGGTATGTGTGTCTGACATCACATTTTAAGAGTATAGTATTGTCTTACTAAGAACCTTTCTTATCTGAAGTGAAAGTGAAGTAGGAGTGGAAATACTAAATAACAATACCGCTTTATATAGCGGTATTGTTTTGGTGACGATGATATTCTCACGTGAATAATACGAAATGAGCTATAAGAAAGAAAAATGAAACAAAAGAATATATGTCCTTTTACATTAAAATAAAAGAAAAACCGGTCAAGTGCGAGTCGGACTCGCGAACGTAAGGTTCTGTGCTATCCGTAGCAAAAAAAGGTTGTTGAATGGCAGAATCACAATATTAATTTTATTCTCCTTTTAGTATATATTTGTTGTAATATCGGTAAAAGAAATACATCAATTGTGAAAATTTCACAATTTCACAAACAAAAGGGTTTCGTTTTTACCCTTTGGGTAACGGAACACTAAAAAGAGAAAATAGTGTATTAATTTGATAAGAAATTGGAAATGATGTCGAGCAAATAATAGCCAATATTCTTCAAAAGCTAAACCCTTTATTATTTTCCAAATCTTTCCTTAAACAAAACAAAAAAACATACTATAACTTACTTCGCCTTTTTACTTCTCCTTTTTTATGCCATCCCATATTAATGCCCGACCTTAATCAAGTCCAACAATTCCTTCGCATGTTAGTTACACCACCCGGCCGATAGATGGGGCGTCCAATATCCGGCAAGACGGCAAGACGTTTATCCGGACGTTCGCAAACGTTTTGCGAGATGACATCAGCTTCGCCCGGATTTCGGAGCTCGCCAGAGCTTAAGGCCCCATAGATAGCGGAAAATGAGCCGCGAAATTTAAATGTAGTGTAATCTTTTTGAGGTCACATTTAAATGAGGTTGTGTGTTTTGAATAGTAAGTAGGGGGTAAGATTGTCGTATGTGTGCATCATACTAGGCATAGGCAGCCTCTAAGGTGAGCCGATGACCTGGTAAGGGTCGTGAAAATCCGATGGATGCGAGACGCGCAGGACCTGTCGTTATGGTAACACTTGGGGGAGACCTATGTCCAAAAGTCTTTCGGCTGATGATGAGTTCATATTACCTATCATTATCACTACATAGTATAAAACAAAGTCGCTTCTCGATGTCTGTCCCTATGTATGCTTAGATCTTTAAAACTACGCAACGGATTTTGTTGCGGTTTTTTAAAAAGATAAAGTGATTCAAGAGGAAGGTTTATACATATGTATAATACATGCGTAATATATTTAATATCACCATAGTACACGTGCAAAATTGGGGCAGGTCACTAGTTATTAATATTATAAATGTTAGTGATATAGTAAATATCTGTACCTATTTCCCATTGAGGTATTATAAGCGAAGATACGTGACGTGCTAACATCGCAATAAAAAATACCTGGACTCGAAACACACACATCCATTATCAGTGTCATCATAATCGCAAACGTACATTTACTGATAGACAAGGACTGATAGAGCCGGAGCAGTTGTACGAGTGAAATCGCGTTAGCCGCCGAATGTTTACGATAATAATTGACGTCAGTTCTATCTATCTCGTTTCGCAAAATGGTGACCAAAACAATAAGCGAAATTAGAAAGATCATGAGAAATTTTAAGTTTTCATGTAGGTACTTACGAGTGAAATGTGATTTGAATAATTTTTACAACGCATAAAAGACAAAAGGCATTTAATTAACCGTTATCCGACTTAAAAAAGACAAAAAATATATTTTTGCGTTACATCCTCGTTATGTAACTCGCCGATTGCGACTGAGTGAACTTAGGATAAACTATCCTGATTTCAGCGGTCCACGCGGTAGACGCGAGTCACCTATCTTCCAGTTACTTCGGTGGGAATACATATTTATGTTAAATGCCTGGCGCTGAGTAGGCTGGTTTGAATAAAAAGTTAGATGAAAGCGGACTGTATCTTGATGTGGTGTGAGCTATACGTGACCTTGCGAACGCAGCTCTTGGACGACGAAAGCAAGTTTTGGGCTCAACTAGGAAAAATTGGTACTAGGAACGCGCACTAACCTTGACTCTGTCCGTCGAAATGAGGCTCGTTCAGTCTGGAACCACTGCACGTATACGGCACGCACTCTTTTTCAATGTTCTTTAACACCAGCCAGGCAAACACTTGTAACAGTTTGAAAATCGAAAATGTATAAGAAAAAGTTATGCACTACAACATATCGCGCGCGAAGTTTTTTCCAAGAGTGAGATGTGTCTTCATAAAATGTTCGCGACTGAGGGTGACAGAGCAAAAATATCACACAGCGTGAGCGTGGGAGTAGGATGGAGCATAGGTAGGGAATGCGTTCTCGTTTGCAAGCACGTATTATTTCTTCTACCCTCCATTTGGAATTGTAAAAGTTACGAAACCCAACTTCATAGGTATTTCCCGATAACTACAATAAAGAGGTTTTTAAATTAAAAGTGAATAGGTTACTTAATCTTCATCGCTTACTATCAGGTCAGAAAGTGGTCAAACGTGAGCATACCGCGAAATGCGCGAGAGGTTAATTAGAAAATACATCGTTAAATTTTGATCGTTTTAATCCCTTTGAGGGTCGATTCGGTACATGAAACACCATCGATGTGTGAAGACAAAATTAAAAAATAAAGTCCTTTTTTTAAACTCGAATTAATTTATGCATGTACGAAATTAATTTCTTTAAGTAAACGTCAGTTGGCCGAGTTCAATGATCTGTAGGCAGACAGTACGCAACGACTGACCACTACCTACAAGGTCATTGGCTCGTTTACTTAAGGAACCTACTTTCGTACATGCGTATATGAATTTGAGTTTTAGAAAAAGTACTTTATTTTTTATTTTATCTTTACAAATCAATAGTGTTACATGTACCGGATCGACTCTTCACGGGATAAAAACGATCGAAATTTAACGGTGTATATGGCAAAAAATTGTATATATATGTGTAAGGATATGTTTGTTGCTTCACGCTTAGCCTTCTCTTCAGTCGTTCAGCCAAATGGATTTTGATAAAATTGTGATACACGGGTAGACTGTATTTTGTAATAAATAAAAACACTTAGGACTTCTATGCCGGGAGTAGTTAATTTGTTATTTAAAACGTTTCTTTTTGGAAAATTATGCAGTTTTTTTACAGAACCTAAGATAAATTGGTTCTTGACGTACCTTACCTACTACTATTTCATTTCTTGTTCTCATTTTCAGCAGAATATGTATTTCAACGTATTGAAGGCACTTCCCCAATTTACCATCATAATTTAACTATAAATCACACAACCAATTCCAATTTTTGCAGTAATCATCATCTCGTTACCAGCCAGATCTCGTTCTAATATACGAGTACTTAGCTCGCGGATAATCTCTTAAAAATCCGTTCTTATTTTATTTATAATGAAGGTAAAACAGGTTCTCAACGAACTTCAACCATAACATAATGGGCCTACCACCACACACACACTTCACCACTGCTTTGGCTGCGCCCACCGGTTTGTAGGAGAACTAAGGTTACCGACATAATCCAAAGAATAGCTAAACATAAATGGTAGTGGGCAGGGCACATTGCTTGCAGACCACACGCAGGGACGAAAGGGTCTGGAGTAGTGACCACGTATCAGAACACGGAGCGTTGGAAGGCCTCCCACAAGGTGGACTGATGACCTAGTGAAGATGGGGGAATCCGATGGATGCGAGACGTACAGGACCGAAAGTTATGGCGACACTTGGGGAGGCCTATATCCAAAAGTAGACATCTTTTGGCTGAAATGATGATGGTTAAGCCTGTTTGTACACGGAATTCTGTGCGTGTGGTTGGCAAAAATCATTTCGTTTTAAACGGTGTTCAATGTACAAACTGATCTGCGATGGCAAAATTTTGGTGAACCAATTTTTTTTTTTGTGGAAAATCATCCAATGACATCTCCCACCCTTGGGCAGAGTGGGAGATAGTGTCATACTTTTACTGACTAGAAAACCCATCCCCTTCCTTTTTTGGCTTTCTTTCCAGGGCCCTGGTGTTATCTTTCACAATAAGTTTTATTTTTTGCGTAGGTAGTCATATAAAAATAACATGCGGTGTAAGTCCAAGAACAAAGGAAGATCGCCTTAGTCTCTAAATGTATCCGAATGTTAATTTATCGCCCAATCCCCGCTCTCCGTGGGTCCTTAGTAAGCGTTCCTCCCGATAAGGTTATTAAGATATCAGCTTCGTCTCAATGAACATCGCTCTAAGTTCCACTATCAACTTCTCGTTTTGTATCAGTTTTGTATTAAAATGGTTTGTGGTGAAGCAGGAGTTATTAAATAGTTACATAAAGTAAAAGGATTGAATAGCATAAAGCAAAAAAGATGATTATGATGATTTATAGTTGGCCATTCGCTTTAGGCTATAGAATGTCATTTTGACAATTCGGTATTCGACTATTTGCCTTTTGCCAATTCTGCATTCGACAGTTTGTCATCCAACAATCCGGCATTTGATAATTTGGCATTCGGCCTTTAGCAATTCGATATTTGACAATTCAGCTATCGGCAATTCTGCCTTCGACAATCCGGTAATTGGCAATTTGGAATTCAATAATTCGACACTCAACAATTCGGCAATTCGGCGTTCTGTGGTTCGGCATTTGGCGATTCAATATTTAGAAATTTGCCATTTCTCAATTCAGCATTCGACAATTTTCGACATTTGACAATTGCTTTTGTCTTATTTTTAAGGTATGCGCTATATTTAGCGTAAATAAACTCTTTCTTTTTCTTTACAATTGAGATAGTGATTGTCGTCCAAACTGTTTGCGATTGATCATATGATTATTTGACAACTCATGTCGATTCATACACTTTTGATAAGGTAAGCTAGACCAATTTGAAAATTTACACGTACATTTATGTTCACCTAACTGGTCAAAATGTACTGAACTTGGCTGACTTTTTTTGCGACTTCAGGTTTGCTCATATACTTAGTAAAAGTTGTTTAAGTATTGGTCACTAATTACCGGTCAACCTATATACACTAAAGACTCCTAACTAAAAAATGGTGTCATAAAACTCCTCCTCATCGCTGTCGCTTCGGTTTTGTATTCAACTTCTCTGGTCGAGGATACGTATACAGATCTTAATCGAAGATATTGGGGTCGCGCGAACACGCCCACATCCTTTACTCAAGTTTACGTTTCGTTTCCGAACCGTTTCAGTTTAGTACTGTAATAGTACTGTTGGATAAAAGATGGTTTAAACCGATACCAATTGTGCTTATTTCTTCACCCTCTTTTTAGAGGTGAATGACCTAAAACGGGACAACGAATATTCTCAAAAAATGTTTTGTAAATAAAACTGTTAGCAATAATAGGTTCTTTCCCATTTAATATTGACAACCCTAGTATTAGAAGACATTAGAGTAATAATAAACATCCATTTAGAAAATAACATAGGTTAATGTTTCATGCGGGAGTTATTTCTAAGAAATATTTTTTTCAGTATCTAGTATTTGCTCTGTTTGGTCAAACGTAAGAAAAGAGAACAAAATAATTTTCTTTTCTTTTCAATTATCCTATATTTGGTTTGCTTGAGTTTCTTCCATTTTATTTTTAGGGATCTGTACCTCAAATGGAAAAAAACTGAACCCCGTATAGGATCACTTTGTTGTCCGTCTGTCTGTCAAGAACATTTATCTTGGGAACGCGTGGAGGTATCGAGTTCAAATTTAAACCATTTACCTTTGATTATCAAAGCCATGTAGTCAGATCTGCGGTCCCTTGAAGCTGTGAAAAACATCAAACTTGTAAGTTAACGAAAAAAGATACGGCCGTTTATGTCACAAAAAAACGTATATTTCGACACTCTCAAAAGAATCAAAATTCATATGATACTTCCCGTTTACTAATAATTCTGAAATTTGGCATGAAGTAAGTTCTTATAGCACAAATATTGAATCTTAAAAAAAAAAAAAATTTTTCGAAACTCAATTCGGGAATTGAGCTGTTTTCTAGGTACGGAATCCTCAATGCGGGAGTCCGACTCGCACTTGCCCGGTTTTTTATAAGTCACCTTACACTAAGAATTGCTCCTGTATCGTAAATCTAAAGGCAATATGAGATTGTTCCGTGCGTGAGTTAAACCTGTGACACGCAGTGTAGCAGTCAATAACTTAATAAACTAGTGCGCTTCACCATCTACGATGCCATCACTGCTTACTATCAGGAGGGAATGCTTATTATAGGTTACAATTGTTGGATCACTAATTCAACATTACTGACTTTATCCACACAGCACTTTTATTTCCTTGACTTGCCCTTTCAGTATCAAGGAAATAAAAGTGCTGTGTGGATAAAGTCAGTAATGTTGAATTAGTGATCCAACACAATAAACAAATTATACGAGTACTTATAATAATCATCATCATCATCATCAGCCTTTTTGTGTTCCCACTGCTGGGACACAGGCCTCCTCTCTAAGAGAGGGAATGGGCCGTAATCCATCACGCAGGCCCAGTGCGGGTTGGTGAATGTCACATGTCTATGAATTTTTGGTACGAGGACATGCCGGTTTCCTTATCCGGACTTATAATACAATTATTTAATTTAATTTGACCTTACGTTGTCTAAGAATTATCAAGATAAAAAAAACCGTAAGAAATTACCGAAGACAGCACATCTGGAGCAGTGGTTAGAGCCTTAAAGACCTCTAAATTATAATCGGACGGGATGACCGTTGCAGGCAATCATTTCAGTCCTTCGATCTACATGATATAAACGTCGAATCGAAGCGCTTAGTCCTTACCGTAGATTTATTAAAATGGAATTAAAAATGGAGCTTACAGCTGTTTTCTCTCTAAAAATACAAGAAAAGTGTGATTTATACAACTGTTATTAAAACAAAGTGATCGCTGCATCGACTGAAAAATATTCTTACAATTCATATAAACGTACATCTTTTGTACAGTCCCTAATATTTTCGTTATTTGACTATATTGATGTATGCTACTAAAATCGAAATGCAAATCTCTTCAATAAATATGACCGCTTTCTGAATAACTGCATTCGATTTGTCTTCAAGCTCTTTATGTATGGATCATGTATCCGCACATCGATCATTTTTAAAATGGTTACTCATTCGACAGCGTAGAACTTTTAGGATCTTGACTACTTTAAAAATAGTAGAAACAGATTGAATATATCCCGCATACCTTCTTTTAAACCAGACGGATGTTATATCTGGTCCGGACGACTGTTACCGTACGACAGTTGATTTCGAGCTATTAAATATGTTCTTATCATGCGAAGAACTCTAATATGACGAAACAGAATTGTGGATTTTAGTTCCTTTCTGACGACACAGATGTCCTACAACTACTATGTGCACTGTCCCGATGTTTGTCTACAATCAAAACTAATATTTTGTAAATTAAATTTGATCCACTTCCTGGTGTAAAACAGATGTCAATGCATAATTATTATGATGTGGATTTGATCTGATGATGGAACCAGAAGGTGGCTTTAGAAACTAGGTAATTAAACGACACAACCCCATCGAGTTTGGGCTCGTGTAATTCTTCTTGACGAGAATTTTGGTGCTAGATGGTAATCAGGGTCTGGTGATGGCACTGGAAGATGGCCATAAAAACTCAGTAATAAGCACAATAAGATAACTCTATCGTGTTTGATCTTTGTGGAATGGTCTTGATGAATCTTAATTGATGATGATAATGATAACGGGCCATAAAAGCTATGAAAAAAATAATTTCATTGAAAACTTGGTAACTCAGAGCATGTTCCCTTGAGATAATCTTTTACTATCACTCGGCAATGCCATTAGTATATAAATATCCTTTGACTACTTACCATTATTATTATACTGAAAAAATAACAGCACTAGATCTTATGTGTCTAGTTACATTCCCTGAAGTATAGTGTTGGATGACCAAATTCATGCACTCAATCGTCAGTACTGGCACTTGGGATTAATGTACCTAAACAAACCCTTTTGCCCGACTTGTAAAATGTACCACAACCACAGATATAGATATACCTAGATAACGCAAGAGCAACTACTTCGCGTGCCTAGCTTACGTACAAAAATCGTAAGTGGTCACTTTCGCGCTCAGTCTGCATCGGAGTACAGCTAAAAATTTACACAGTTAAAAATATAAAAATGGTTAATTGTGCTGTTGGTGTGGGGGTAGAGCGAGGGGGACGCCGTACGCGGCAGCGTCTTCACTAAATAGTGCTTGTGATGTCATAATAGGTAGTCAAAAAATGGCACGCTTGGTTTTCATACAGATCGTGATGCTTGCGTTATCTATGTCTATTTATATCTGTGACCACAACAGATAATTTTCAGAAGTCAATCTACATCCAAAGTTCGAGCGACGCACACATTGCCACCGCTCACGGACACGAAATCTCGGATACGTTATGGTGCGTCCAGACCTGTACCTCTACCATGAGTTTTAAGCAATAGTATTCGTCGCTACTCGATATCGACGCCGTAAATATTTTGTATGTCAAATTTTGGTTCTGCAAGTGACCGCTAGAGGTGCTGCAAAATTTGCCATACAAAATATTTACGGCGTCGATATCGAGTAGCGACGAATACTATTGCTTAAAACTCATGGTAGAGGTACTGGTGAATGCTCGCGCGAGTGTCGCTCGCGAGCCGCATGCGCTTGCGCGCGTGCATTTCATGTCCGTACGAAACCGGCACTCTCGAGCGATGCCATAGCTGCACTACTAACCTAACCGCACGCGAGCAGCACCCGCGCAGTTAGCAAGTGGCTCGCGAGCAACGCATTGGCCACGTCTGGATGCACTATTAGAATCAATGCGAGCACGAGTATCATTCGCTTGAGGCACGCGTCGTAAACTTTTTATGCAAAAATAAAGCAACATTTAAAAGTAATATGTAGAAAAGAAATACACCTCAGTTTTGTTACGTTAAATACACTTTTAAAGTATTTTTATTAGGATTCATGAGGAAAATAGTTATGATTTAGCAATTATCCCAGGCGTTGGGACTCGCAGAGCGATTTCCGACTAACAGGCGCAGGTTTGCAGACGACGAGCAATGCGTAGCTCGCTGTCTGCTCGTCCTCTATGGAACGAGCCAGAGCCGTCAAAAGCGCGTAGTGTCCCACGCATGCTCAAAGAGACGTCAGCAAATCGTATGGGCCCAGTAGGGACGTTGCTTGCTAGGGTTATGGGGAAATGTATGAAAGGGATATTCGTGATCGTAGAACGCAAAAGGCAACAGAAAAAACCTAGGATGTTTGGCTTTTGATAACTGTAAAAACAGTTATCAAAAGCCAATCACGCCCTCTCACTTTACCCTAGAGCGAGAGATTTCTCACTTTAAAATAAAAAAAAAGGCTTGCATAAATGGATAATGATAATACCCGAGCGTTTCTTCTGCACGACTCTGGTGCAGTAACCAGGGCCATGAAAATTATGCTTACAAGCGTCCTTCACGTCTGCTGTATTTTAAATTTAAAATGCAGTTCAATTAGATGCACATCACGAATGAATAAGATAATTCCACCTGCCACCCAGTAATTGTCATTGTCGTGCAAATAAGCTTAACAAAATCCCGACAAGCCGGGCTTACATTCAGTAGAAAAAGGTGTAAAAGCCAAATGGCTTAAGCTGTAAATCCAGATCCGGTATCCCTGTTGGAAAGGCTATTATTCTCATTATGAAATACGGAGTTTTTGAACAAATCCGTTTATATTTTTGGCTGGTAAGTGAAAAGTGAAGTAGTACCTAATAGGGCAGTGTTTTAGGAGTATTTTTGAAGTGTTTGTGCCGATTTGCTGAGAAATGAGGATCTTTTATACCATGAACAACGAAGGGTCATGAAATAACACATTACCGAGTACCGGATTACGTAACTTCCCGTTTATTCACTTTATAGTATATAGTTACGATGTTTCTTGATAGGTGCGCTGCTCCTGGCTTCAGCTCTACCCGGCTCCTCCTCCAAATCCTGGGCACCTTTCACTTGATACCCGCTGAAGGGGCATGTTCTGGATAGCAATCCACTGTCCAGTACTGACGCGAAGGGTGGTAGTCACTACCAAAACCGATGACAACCAAAAACACTCGCGACCATATCCACCTCGAAGGACCATGACTTTAAAACACTTAAATGGTTCTATTGAGGGTGGCTCTGAAAAAAGTAATGACTATCTTTATTTACTTAGGATTTTAGATTAAATCAAAACAGCGGAAGATAGGAGACTCGCCTCTAGTGTGAGGACCGCTTAAATCAGACCCGTTGCCTAATTGTGGCTGACGCGATTTCGCTCGCACGACAGCACCAGATCTTATCTCTGTCCTTGTCTATCAGTGACTGTAGGTTTGCGACTGTGATGACACTGATCATAGATGTGTGAGTTTGGAGTCCAGATTTTCTGATTGCGATGTTAGCGCGTAACTTATCTTCCCTTATAATATAATACACAGAATAAAATTTGGCATGAATTCTTCTTTGTAGAGGTTTTAAGAAAAAAAAGGGGTTTTAAAGGTTGAATTTCCAAAATCCGGTTCTTAGTGTTAGTGTACGTCTTAAAAGGATGCCTTGTGTAAAATTTCAGTACTTTCAGCTTGCTTTGATATGTCAGTCAGTCAGTTTCTCCAATATATAAAAATCTTGTGTTACAGTGTTTGCTGTCGAACTCCTCCGAAACATCATTTCAGCCGAAAGACGTCATTGTTTTTGGACATAGGCTTTCCCCAAGCGTCGCCACAATGGCCGGTCCTGTGCGTCTCGCATACATCAGACTCCAGCGATCTTGACCAGATCATCGGTCCACCTTGTGAAAACGGCTTGACCAATAGCTATGAATATTTTTTTGTATATTTGATAGGTGTGCCAATAGGTCGTAAGCTATTTTTTACCCTGCTTTTGACACTCTCATCTTTTTTTTTTAATATATATTCGAGAACAATTTTTATCGAATTAGCTAGTGTTTGGATAGTGTTAAATAATGTCCTGTTTTTTTTTCTTTTTATTAATTAAAAGGCATCCTGAGAAATTAAAAAGATACCCTGCTCGTTTAGATTATTTTATTTATTTCCTAGCCTATACTGTTCCACTGCTGGGCAAAGGCCTCCCCCCATTCCTTCCAGTGTTCTCGGCTTTGAGCAACTTTTTGCCTATTCCCAAGGAAGGCAACTAAGTCGTCCCGCCATCTCCTTCTTAGTCTGCCTCGACCCCTTCGTACTCTTTTAGGTACACGCGTGAAAGTTATCCCTTGTACATTCCATTTAATGTTCCTATGCCTCGTAAACCATAGCGTGTAACAAGCCTACAACCGTTCCTTTTTTATTTTATGTCCACACGAGTGTTATGACGCTGTTATGTCCACTTTATGCGGTGTCCCGAATTGGAGGCGCTTTATTATGACAATTTATCGTCCCAAACACTTTATGTTCCATATTATAGACACAAGGAGGTTGGGTTGTAGAAAATGTATGATATTGTTGTTTCAATAAAGTAAAGAAGAGTTCCGCTGGTTTTTTTTCGGTCACATCTCCGCGCCCTTGGATGGGGCGGGAGATAGTGTCGGAGTTTTACTGACTAAAAACCCACTCCTGTTCCTTCTTTGCCTTTGTTCCAGGGCTCCGGGTTTGATTTTCACATTCCCCATGGTCCCAATATGCTTCGACCCTGCTGGGTTCTTACGGTTTACTGAAATCTTCTCGAGGCACACGTGGAACGTTACGCTGCCGCAAGACGACGTCGTTCCGTGCCACGATGCCGTGAGATGGTACGCTGCCGTCTCACGGTGGCAACGTCGTGATCTTGCACGGTGGCGGTGACATGCCGTTAACATGACATGTGTCCACGCCCTTAAAGAGTTAGATGCTAAATACTTGTCTGACACAAGATATCCCACGGTATTACTGCAAGGCAAAGTTCGAAGTCTTTGGTCAACTGGACCCATTCGCTACTGGATCCGAGGGTCCACTTGACCACGTAATTAATTTATGTACTTTTGTTACTTATTGTTTAAAGCTTCAGTTGATACAGTCCAAAGCAAAAGTGGTTAGTTAAAATAAAACTTGCCAGAGTTTCAAACAACATCGGCATTTGACATTTGTTATTGTAAGATGTCAGAACAACTACATTAGCCAATGTTGAATCGCTAGTATCCATTTGTTATTCGAAAAGTAACGATATCGTTGGAAAAGGTTTTGAAAAGACTTTCGAGTCTGCACTTCCAACTGTTATTTTTAAATGTTACTTCCAGGAAATTTAGAGGTGTTAGTTTCGCTTGACTTTCTTCGAATAACAAATATGATATGTGGAGAATTAAATGGTTGGTTAATCCTATTTAAAGATTTAAAAGGGCTTTATTTAAGTGGGAAATCATCCAATGACTTTTCCCGCCTTTGGGCGGAGCGGAAGGGCGTGACAGACTTTTACTGACTAAAACCTGTTTCTTCTTTGTCTTCGTTTCAGGGCCCCAGGGGTCACTTTCATATAACCTACGGGAAGATTTAGAAGGGCAGGTTTTTACCTGGGGCAGAAATTAATCATTTCCATATAGTGGCAATGGCACCAGTCTTTTGAGAGCACTTCCAGTCGACAGCAATAGTTATCTTGACTGAATAGGTACATTCAGAGATAATAATAAATACTATATATATAAAAGCGAAATACCATTTAGCAGGTAGGTTCCTTACAAGATGTAGAAATCTGTCAAGAACGGATTTTACGAAACTCCACCCCTAACGGTGGAGCACACAGTCGAGGTGTGCCCCGCTTGGGAAGAGCATCGCCGTGTCCTCGTGGGGGCGATCGGCGGCGATCTCTCGCGCTGGGGCTTGGTTCAAGCCATGCTCCGGAGCGAGGAGGAGTGGCAGGCGGTCGCCTCCTTTTGCGAAGCAGTAATGCTAGCAAAGGAGGAGGCCGACCGCATTAGACAAAGGCGCACACGCCGCCGCCGCCGCCGGGTTTCCGATCCCGATTTCCGGCCACCGTAGGCGCGGGCTCGCGGACGGTGGGCAATGGGTAGCTCGCTGTCCGTCCGTCCGGTAACAGACCGGTCCGAGCTCAGGTCGTCTACGGCGCGCACTGTTCCCGCGCGCCTCAAGGAGTTGTCAGCATACTGTAGGGGTCCAGCAGGGCCGAAGCCTACTGGGGCCAAAGGTTATGTGAGAATGTCACCACGGGCCCCGGGACAAAGGCAAGGAACGGCAAGGTAGGTTTTTAGTCCGTAAAAGTCTGACACTATTTCCCGCCCCACCCAAGGGCGGGATTTGTCATTAAATGATTTTACCTAAGTTAAAAAAAAAAAAAAACCCTAAGGGGGTAAAACGGGGGTGGGGAGTTTGTATGGGGAAATCGACTTTCACGCGGGCGAACTCGATGGACGAAGCTAGTAAATAATATAAAAAATAAGTTAAATTGTGATTGTAGGTAGGTACTACTACTGCTGTACGTACAAACATACTATTTAACCTCTTTATCAATCTCCTTGCCCTTTTTCCAACGGTATTGGGGTCGGCTTGGTGCCAGTTAAGTATTTTTCATGGAGCGACTGTTTGTCCTCTACAACCCAGTAACACAACACGATATCCCTTGGGTAAACTAGTACCAGATTTGCTGGCGTCTGAGTATCCATAACGACGGACAACTTAACTTGCTTTCCGATGCATAGAGAAGATGTGATATATTAAGAAGGTCATCCATCCACAGTTCAACCTCGCCAAGCGTTGCTTAACTTTGGAAATTGACCCAATGGCTGTTATTAATCTAGCCACAAACTTCTTGCACTTGACCTCTTTGTTATAGAATATAAATTGAACAGTTTACGTTTCTTCTGATTTATAAATTCACTGAAAAAGACAGCCTTAAAACTATGTTCCACAGTTAAGTTAAAAAACAGAAACTGGCCACGCGTATTAAAATAATGAGCGCACAAACAGTTACTTAGATCAAAGCGTAAGTCTTGTACTTTATGAATATTACGATAGTCAAAGATGTTGTATGAAATTAATAAGTGGAATTTTTTTAATGATTTCGGGAGCTTACAAAGTAGTGGCGAGTACATATGTTACGAGTATTTATTAGCTTGTTCATACGGCTGCGCTCTTTTGGCCTCATCTATAGTAAGCTTGAAATAATTCGTAATCATGAAGAAAGTGAAGGCAGACCCAGTAATAAATACTGATTTCTTTAAAAGTATAGCATAGCATAGCATTAGCCTTTTAATGTACCCACTGCTGGGACTCAAGCCTCCTCTCAAGAAGAGGGAATGGGCCGTAGTTCACCACGCAGGCCCAGTGCGGGTTGATGGATGTCTCATATCTTCGAATTTTGGATTCTAGGACATGCCGTTTCCTCACGATGTTTTCCTTCACCGTTTTTAGAGCAGTGGTGATGAAATAAATTATGCGCTTGGCTGGGTTTGAACTCACCACCAACTCGTAAATCGGGGCCGTTACCACTCGGCCACCGCTGTTCTTTAAAAGTATTTCAAAGGAACTTATGAGGATCCATTTTATTAATTGCCCGGATGGCCCTCTTTTGCAATATGGAAATTAAGTCTACATCAGCTGCAAACCCCTACAGCAAAATGCTATTAGACATAATACTGTGAAAATAAACAACTAACTGTAGTAACGTCATTCATTTGTTTTTTTTTTCTTACTGCATAATATTATGCATGCAGGCCAATTTGAGGGACTTTCAGTAATTAAAACTTTAGACTTAAGCTTAGAACCGTTTCGAAAGTACACATAGCCTTTCGTTGATATTCAAAACATTCATATCTCTTTCATCTACACGTTTTAAAAAAAGTAAAAAAAAAGTAAAAAAAAAAGTAAAACCCGACAACGATAAAAAACAACGCTGAAAAAGTATGAAACAAGATTTATCAGGATGCTGAAATAAACAAAGTTACTGGAGAAACAAGAACATAACAACAAGGAAAGCCGTAGTCACACGTTATATAGGTACAAACCGTAAAACTTTAATATTGATATACGTCACGTGGCTTATGATCAGCGGACGATTAAGACGTTTCTAATGATACCTCGATGTCTAATTCAGTATGATGGAACAGATGAACATACACACATACATACATACATAGTCTGTCAAAATCATAACCCACCCTCCTTTGGCTTTGCCATAGTCGGGTAAAAATCAGTGAATAGATTATTATAATATCGAAATCGAAACCACGACCTCATTTTCAGCTGTAGCTCATGCGACCAGTTGACTTACGAGACAGTTTAGTAGATAAATAAACACACCAAAACCTTATCACTGAAACACAACACTCCATATAAGGAAAACACAATTTCAGGGGCCCTACATCTTACAAAGAGTGTATTTATTTTTCCGAGAACAAATCTGCGACGGTAAAATATTTTAGGGACTTACGTTGTGAACTGAAACGTTCCTTACCATAGAACAAAGAATCACCTCAGCGGTCATCGCTAGAGACGGAACTGTAACAACTTGCACACAAAACAACATGTCAGTGAGTGACATTACTTCATCATCAATGTCATCATCATCATTTCAATTGAAAGACATCCATTGTTTGACACCGGCCCCAAGTGTCGTCTGTATGACCGGTTCTGTGTATCTCTTATCTCTTCCCATTGTGTTCCACGCGGCTCTATACTCCATCGGTTCAGGTAGTTTACTAAACGTAAACAATCTTGATATGTCTTTTTATATAAAAAAAAATCGTATTGAACAAAGAAGATATACAAAGATTATTTAAATCTAGTTAATTAAGTACCTAACATCGTTTTAAGTAAATAGCTAATTGTAAATATTTTTAGATCAAAGACGTGAAGATTGTTTACTTTTAGTTTATCACCTAAACAGTTGGAGTATAGAAGAGTAGTCAGGCCCATTAGAACCGATGCCCGCTAGGGCTGCCGGATAGTTTAAAACAGTCACTGTGGCCCTGAAACAAACTGAAATAACATGGATGGGCTTCAGCCAGTGAAAGTCTGACACTCCCTTCTTCTCGCTTCAACAAAAGCGAGATACATTAGTTGATGATTTCCCTCGAAAAGAAAAAAACGGCATTCAGCTACTCGTAGCAAGGGGGCTCCAATCAATGAATCAAAGCTGCCAAAAATTTATTTTACTTCCATAAGGAAGTAAAATCAATTTCGCACTAACTTCAAATAAATTGGAATAAGGGTGACAATTGCGTCTCAAGTCATTGCCGATGCATCATTCCGTGTTCTATGTTCCTTGCGATAAGGCGCGCGTCTCTAGAATGACAATCGTCGGGTTTTAGTGAGAACGATTTGTTGTCAAACGCTGCTCCGTGGCGCCAATTGTTTTGGAAATACTAGCTTGGGGATTATTGAAGTTCTCTTTGTATAGATTTAGATATTTTTTTGGGGAAGTATAAATGATTTATTTACGGTTCAACAACAACTCTACACTTTATTAAGCTTGAAGAGTTCTTTTTTTTTTATAAATAATGTCTACTTTCACCAAATTAAACGAAGACATTAAGGTGGACGTTTCTCTATTTCAACCTCTTTTTGAAAAGGGACAGGTACTTTTTATGTGTTAATAAGAATGTGCCTAGAAGTACTCCGAGAAAGACGGAAGTTATTTTTATTATTATTTTATTATTCGTATTCTTGTCTTTGACCACTATCTCATCTCATGGTAAAAGATGATGTCGTCAATGATGGAGCATGCTTGTTTCGAAGCAACAAAAAAAACTATTGGGCAGTTGCCCCGACCAGACATTCTCAGTCTATTTGGGTAACAACAGAGGTATACGAGACTTTCCACTCAGTTCTGTCTACCTTTAAACTACCACTCTGCTTTAACCGTGCTGTCTATCATAGGTGTAACTAGATGTACGAGTACAACATTATTTTTAGTAGGTATATTCGAAACCCGAAACACGATTATAGACTTCTCCCCCCCCCCCCCCTAGGCGGAGCGAAAGATAATGTCAGACTTTTACTGACTAAAAAAACCAACCACGTTCCTTTTTAGCCCTTTTATACTGGGGCCGGACATTATTTTCAGAAATCAGTCCATGACCCCAGTAGGTTATGGCCCTGGGCCTCTACGGCTTGCTGACAAGTCTTTGAGGCACATGGGAACAATGCGCGCCTTCGACGAATTGGGTGAAAAATAACATAGTTATAAGCTTACCTGGTTGTCCGCACAAACACATGGTCACCGATCCTTCCGTGCCACTGAGGGGTAGTTTTGTACCCACACCCAGCTATATATGATCTACCGTTACCTGTATTGTATTTCGTGTCGGTGGTGTCGAATTTATCACCTTTTTTGAATATTTTGAAAAAAAAAAAACTATAATGTGTATAAAATTATTGGAATCGATTCAGTTACTGATTCTGAACAAACTATAATCAGATTTCGCATATGTTGAAAATAATGTTGTATAACGTAGAGAATAAAAATACTGTCTCTCAAACAAGCTCTTTTATCTATCTTCACCTAATAAATCTGTGTAAACAAGATGCGGTAGTGCGCAAAGATATAAAGAATGCTACCACTAAGCACTATTAGTGCTAGTATTCTTTGTCTTTGTTCGCTAGACTCACTGATTCAGTACAAAAGACTAAGCTGCTTAACCAGTTTAAAATTTGCCGCACACTGCAGATAATGATTGTGGGTTGTGGGGAATTATGTTACTAAATTGTGCACTAGAAGATAGATTTTATTTGCCAGAATTTACACCGTTACTTGACAAAATGTGAATGATAATAATTATCTACCATATAAAAATTTCATGTCATAGGGGCCATTCAAGTATTACGTAAGCACTACAGAGGGTAGGGGGCTTAGTTTTGCTTATTTTTGATGACATGGGTGATGGGGGGGTCTAGGTGGTGACTGTGTCAGCAGTATCTATATATTTTTTTAGGTTTTTAAGAGAACGATGTCAATTTTTCAAAATCACACGAAAGTGAGCATACACACATCTTTGATCAGCAAAAATCCAATGTCATTGAAAACTTAGTCATGGATTCGTATGTCATGGACTGATAAGTGATAATTTGAATTAATATACCAAAATAAAAGTTGTTTTTTAGTTCCTATATTTTAATCCTGTTCCCTATTTTCAGACTTGGAACTTTCGCTTATTAAATTAACTAATAACAAAACCAGAGTACATTGAAAAATTATATGTAGGTACAAATGTATACGTAAGCCAAGGCCATCCCCGTTGAGAGATTTGCAGGTGGTATTTGCCAAAAATCTACTTACGTAATACTTGAACGGCCCCATAGTGTTTCTTAACGAACTCTAACAAAACTCCTCCGAAACGGCTTGATCAATTGTAATGATATTTTCGATGTGTATTTGGTGGGTCTGAATAGGTGGTAGGTTATTTTTTACCCCAAACCCCATTTTTCCTACCACTTAACTCCATATTTTTTCTTAGATATATAAGATAGCATATTTTCTGGGCCGGCTAGTATAGGTAAAATACTACACAATATAACTCTCAACGAATGAATGAATGATCTTAAAGAATGCTTTCAGTTCCTTTGTGACACGCATTGCTGGTACTTGAGGTCACGTCAACTACAACTTTGTGTTCGTATGCATCCCACTACGTTCTTTTGCAAACCTTTTACAATTCAGGCAGCTTGTTTGTGGAAAACATGGCGTACTCAAATGCTACCAACGTTAAAAACAATGATAAAGAAGCAATAGAGAGAGCTTATTAGGTACAGGCTACTTTAAATTTGCTTGCCTTAGATCAACCTTATAATGTTCCCACTGCTGGGACTCAGGCCTTCTATCTAGGAGACGGAATGGGCCGTAATCCACAACGCGGGCCCAGTGCGGATTGGTGGATGTCACATATCTTCGAATTTTTTGTTCTAGGACATGACGGTTTCCTCACGATGTTTTCCTTCACCGTTTTAAGTGCAGTGTTCATGAAATAAATTACACAAAGTTACCGTTGAACGGAAACTTTACTACTTGGCCACCACTGCTCTTAAAATTTTCTTAGACCGGAAGAAGTAATTGGAGAATTTTTCTCACTTAATAAAACTTATCTTCAACTGTTCAACTGATACGTTCCTGGCGAAATGGGGTCTCATAGACCCGTTGGATACTCAATGTGAGTGCGGTTTAAACTCTAAAAAACGAGCCACATGCTCGTTTTTAAGAGTTTTGTTAGAGTGCCCTAAGTGCCCATACGCCTGCAGTATGGAGGATTTAATGAGTGCCACCGGTGCTGCAGTTAGCGTAGTCACCTACTGGGCCCCAACAGTTTAGCGAGCTTATCATCGATTGGAAAAGAAGAAGAAGAAGACGTTCATAGTGCCATCAATAAATAACATAGAATCAAAAAGAGACATTTTAAATATTCAAACGCGTCCTGCGTTGGAATATTTGAAGTGTGGGGTGAGACAGGGGGGGTTAACCTCACCTAAGCTCTTCAATCTGTATGTGAATGAGTTAATCGTTGAGCTTAGTGGCAAACCAGTCGGATGCAAAGTGGATGGCACTTGTGTCAATAATGTAAGCTATGCAGATGACATGGTGTTACTGGGCCCGACGGCTGGCTCAATCAGGGAGATGCTGCTTGTTTGTGAGAGGTATGCGGCGAACCATGGCCTGCAATATAATGAAGTGAAAAGTGAATATCTGGTCTTTGAGGCCCTCGGGAGATGTGTGCAGTATGAGCCTGTCATAAGTCTTAATGAGAGGCCACTTAATAGGGTACATACGTTTAAGTACTTGGGCCATTATCTCACCGGGGACCTCAGAGATCAGGTAGATATTGAACGGGAACGCAGGGCGCTAGCGGTGAGATGCAACATGTTGGCTCACAGGTTTGCTCGTTGTAGTAATGAGGTCAAAATTACTTTATTCAAAGCTTTTTGCCAGTCATTCTACACGGGCGGTCTGTGGGTTAATTATACGCGGAAGGCTCTAGACGCCCTGCGGGTCCAGTATAATAATGGGTTCAGGGTGCTGTTGGGGCTGCCTAGATATTGCAGTGCATCGGGCATGTTTGCTTTAGCGCGTGTGGATGATTTCCACGCCGTTATGAGGAAGAAGGCTGCCTCGTTGCTAAGCAGATCTAGGGCGAGCTCCAATGGCATTCTTCGGACTTTAGCCGACAAGCATGATGCGCCAGTGATCAATCACTGGTTGCGATTGCTGGTGCGGCAATAGGTTAAGTTTTTTTTATTTGTTACTAACCCTTTTAGTTGATAAGTTTTTGTTTACTAACCATTGGACCAGTGTTGTCTTTCAAATAAATTATTATTATTCCATTTATTTAAATTATATAATACATATTTTATACATTTTTAAATATTTCTTAACAAAAAAATTATGAAAATAAAAAACATTTAAAAATATAAAAAATAGTAGCCCACCGGCATCGGGAACAGGGTCCAAGCTGCCGGTGGTCAGGGCTCCTGGGAGAGAAACCTCCGGACAATACGCGCCGTGTCCAAGAGTACTGCCTTCTGAATCAGACCCTTGATCCAACTGCCTAACGAGAGCCTCCGTAGGTGTTGGTCGAGGCTCTTGGCTATTAAGCCATTGGCCGTCACGACTATCGGCACAATGACTGCTGTGTCCACTTCCCACATGTCGACAACCTCGCGAGCCAAGTCAAGATATTTAGTTTTTTTATCCTTCTCAGCTTTCACGAGGTTCTCGTCATGAGGGACCGCTATATCAATAATCATTGTGCGACGCTCTAGTCGATCTATGACCACTATATCAGGCTTATTGGCAACAATAGTCCTGTCAGTGATTATAGATCGATCCCAATACAATGAGACATTGCCATTGTCGAGAACTGGGTCGGGCACATACCTATAGTACGGTACTTCTGATTCCACAAGATTGTATTTAAGAGCAAGTTGCTGGTGGATAATCCTGGCTACGAGGTTGTGCCTATGCAAATAGTCTCCGTTAGCTAGATGAGAACATCCAGAAATAATGTGTCGGATTGATTCCCCGGGCCGGTGGCATGCCCGACAGATGTCAACCGTACCGTCCTTCACAATATATTTCCGGTAGTTGTTCGTCATCATAACTTCGTCCATTATCGCACAGACAAAACCTTCGGTTTCCCCGAAGAGGTCACCAAAACGGAGCCAAGATACGGACGCTAATAGGTCTACAGAGGGCCCATGTAAGGCCCGGTAAAAGCGTCCGTGAAGCTCCTTGCTCTGCCATACTTCCCTGCGGTCATTAGTGTCCAGTATTATAGGTTTGCGCCAGTTCTCGTTAGCCAAGGAGAGCGGAGTGAGGCCCTTGTCCACCGCTACCACATCTCGGTGCATGCCCACGTCGGTTTCCAAGAAGTATTCCCTGAGACTGTACACCTCGCGGTTGTGTAGGGTCTTAGCATTTAAGAAGCCGCGACCCCCGCACTTCCGCGGGATGTACAGTCTCATCACCGAAGACCGTGGGTGATGCATCCGATTTGCGGTTAGCAGTGTGCGGACCCTCCTATCCAAGGCGTCAAGTTCTGTCTGAGTCCATTTGAGTATGCCGAAAGAGTACATCAACACCGGCATGACCCAACCGTTGAAAGCGCGCACCTTATTCCCGCCTGATAAAAGACTATTCAGTACTTTATTCAGGCGGCCGAAGAAGCGCTCCTTCAACGACCGTTTCACGTCATCAGCATTGACGCCTAACGCTTCCGACATACCCAAATACTTGTAAGTTTCAGTTGAGCAGAGGGATCTAAGGTGTATGGAATCCGTAAGTTGAATTCCCACGGATTCCATAATCTCTCCTCGCTTTACATGCATGACTGCACATTTGTCCACACCAAATTCCATCCTGATGGCACTACTAAAGGTTTCAGTTACCTTTAGTAGCTCCATCAGTTGCAAGTCGTTGGGGGCAAAGAGTTTCAGATCATCCATGTAAAGAAGGTGAGATATGACCTGACCACCTCTTTTCAACCGGAAGCCTAAGCCAGTACCCTCTAGCAGTGTGCTGAGAGGGTTCAAGGCTAGGCAAAACCACAGAGGACTCAGACTGTCACCCTGGAATATGCCACGCTCAATCCTTATCGGTTCACTGTTCTCCCGAATCTGTCGACATCCCGGATAGCGAAGGACTGTTCTCCACTGCCCCATACACGACATCAAGAAGGTGCGCAGAGTTGTATCAACTTTGTACAGTTCTAGCACCCTCATGAGCCATGTATGAGGAACAGAGTCATAGGCCTTCTTGTAATCTATCCAACATGCCGACAAATTCTTTCGAGAACGTCGAACCTGTTGGCTTATGGCCATATCAATGAGGAGCAGCTCCTTAGTACCGCGGGACCCGTTCCTACATCCATTCTGAGAGGCTGACATGATAGAATTTGTCTCAATATGACTATTGATTTTAGCTCTCAGAATGGATGTAAGCACTTTATAGACCGTCGGCAAACACGTGATCGGTCTATAATTTTTAGGATCCGCAGTACTACCTGATTTGTGGAGCAGGTGGGTTATTCCTGTTGTTAGGAAGGGGGGTAGCGACCCTGACTCTAAGGCAGACTGGAACTGAGATGCCAAGCGAGCATGCGACCTTTGGAACCATTTTATCCAGAAATTGTGCAGCCCATCCGGCCCAGGAGATTTCCAGTTAGGCAACGGACGGACTGCACGGGCTACATCTTGGGGGCTGATGGTAATTGCCCCCATTTCTGGTAAAAGATCACATGTGCGCTCGACCTCTCGGATCCAATCACCCTCGATGTGATTGACAGGCGCCGACCAGATGCTGCGCCAAAATGAACACATGGCGTTATCATCCGGCAGGCGTGTATCAGTCACACCTTGGTCCGGTCGCTCCCAAGCCCTGTAAACCCACCTTTCATTACTTTGGAATGTGCGATTCTGAGTGTACCGCTCCACTCGGCGCTTATACCGACGAATACGGCTTGCCCATGCATAGATCTTCTGCTTCAGGAAGTCGATACGCTCTGTGACGCAGGGCAGATAATCTCGAGGACTAATATCAGTTCCAGAGAATGCCCGCCTCACAAAGCGCATCACTCTAGGGCGAGTATTGCCCTCCCTGAAGCAGATAAGCTTGCCGATGAGTGCTCTAGCCTCACCGATACGGCGCTCAATCCTGCACTGCCAGGCCGGCACGGTTGGTCGTGTAGCTCTGTCAAAATTAGGAAATTTACAGTGAGCTACGCGACATGCCGCTACAGCCCCACAGTACAAGATTGAGTGGGTATCAGTGAGGTCTTCGCTGCTATCAAAACAATTTGATAGCTCCGAATCTAAAGCACACACCAGCGCCCTATTTCTCTTGTGCATGGGCAAACGAGGTAGTCGAGGTCTAAGCCCCGGCGGAGTGGAGCGGTACTCCCGAAAAGCGTCCTCCAAAGCGCTCCTCAATCGTTCATTGCACTGGGTACTCACAGATATAGCCGCGTCATCATCGGCGTCACCAACGTGGTCGGGTCGCGGTGAAGCACTGGGTTGAAGTTGCTCCGCGACCGGTGGTGTAGCAGGTGAAACACGGCTACTCTGCGATTCCAGGCGCAGTCTATCAAGCACAGCATCATCCAACATACGGCTACGCTGGATGACCCGTACCTGATCCGACAGTCGTTGGGCTGTGACGTTGACAGCTGGCTCAAGCACCTGAAACAGAGAGAGCATCCGACCACGGTACGCAGTCAGGTTAGTTCCCCCCTCTGTAGCCCCAAAGTATGAGTATGAGTATGTTATTATTATTATTATTATTATTAAAGTGAGAAGAAACACCGGAAATGTCTCATTTCTGTAAATAAATGTTGTACTTAGTAAAGGAATTCGTTCTTTGAAACATTTTCGCAGTGATAAGTCGGTCGTTTTGCAGCAAGACAAGGCTATTTTGTACCTGCAGCGCAATCTTGGCATCCGTGTCGCCAGAATTTCTTAGAAGCTCAGTTTTGCATTCTTTAAGGCGTTTAGTAACGTGTAGAGAAAATCCCGTGATTTCAGAGCTGTGTCTTGTTAAATAAAATAAGAAAGTATTTTGGCGAATTATTTGAAAAGGAATTCTTTTCGAAAACTTCTAAGAAACTATAAATAAATAATCATTTTTCAAGTTTATTTCATTATGAAAAAAAAAATGAAATTTTTGCGCAGACCTCAAATAAATTGGAATAGGCAGATGATAACTGTTGCGTCTCAAGTCGCTGCTGGTGCTGCTGGCACTGTCGCTGCTGTCTTTACCCAGATGCCAGTACAAGCGGAGTTATTTGATAATTTCACACTTCAAAAAATTAAAAATAGTGGGTACCAAGTACCTTAACAGCAAACAAATGCTAGAGACGATAAGACGTGAAATATTGAAGAGTTTCTACTGTAGCAATGGTTTACACTTGAAAAGTTCTTTTGAATAGGAGTGATACGATAAATGTTTACGTTTGAATGAGAAAACTATATACTACTTGTAGTTTTTATACTTATATTTTGCACGGGAAATCTTACCTTTTTGTAGATAGATTGCAACTTTTTCGTTACTTCGTTTCGTGAGAATATTTTCAAAAAAACCTTTAACACTTCTTATCACTTATCCCTTACTCTCCCGTATTTTGAAGGTAATTTTGTGTAAAAAAATTTCTTTGTTATTGATCATTTTGGTCAGAATTTGTGGCACAAACTTTAAAGTTTATTTAACTAAGACTTAAGAATGTTACACAATCTTTAAATCCTCAAAATTGTTCTAATAGGGGTAGTTTAGAAAAAAACAGTATTTAGGCGCAAGGAATTAGATTCTGCTTAGAAAAGAAATATTCCTTTTTCAAAACCCCTTTTCAGTGTTTCTTTGTCCAGCAGGGAACAGTAGAATACCCGGGCCCTGGGTTAAGTGAAAATTTCATGAAACTGCACTTATTTCTTTTTTTTTTTTCTTTTTTCCTGTTTTTCCTGATTTATTCTTGGATTGACTTTTGTTTTTAACTTGATACTACTTGAACTGTTTCACATTGACAACACTGTTGGTGTTTGAGCGGTCGGCTGTTGAACTGCGTGTAGCGTAGCGGGTTTGTTTTCTGCTCGGAACAAATATTTGTACGACGTTCAGAAAGTTGTTCCGGTTTTCATGTAAAAAGTGAGTCGGGAGAGAAAACGGGAGTAGAAAGTTTGTATGGCAGTACGCAATTAAAAAAATAGCTCCATCTTACTCCAAATTTAAGGCAAGCGAAACCGCAGACGAATGCTAGTTTATGTTAAACCGGATGCTATTAAGTTTCTACCGTTATTTTATTGGAAAATGGGTAGAGCACACTGCACACAGGAGGACGCATGTTTATTTTTCCGTGCAAGCAAGCGGGTTCTATTTGAAAAGCACTATGTAACTATTATGTTCTTGCTCCGTTAGGGCCGATTCACACTGGAAAGGCATCGTCCGTAAGCGACGTGAGGAGCCGAACGCGGTCGGCCGCTGGCAGGAGCACACGGCCGCTTGGCTGTTCGCTTCCACGCATCTTTGTTGAACTTTTCAAGCTATACTGGTCTTTTAAGAATCTAGATAAAGTTTAAAATTATTTCACTCTAACAGTGCTCGCCACGTTGTTGTCGGCCGCTGCCATTTCGATATGAACCTGCCCTAAGGAATTTGGTATAGGTGTGTATATATACGTATTTTATTATTATTTTCGTATACGAAAATGTCAGTAAGTAATTTTTTACTGAACCCTGAACCATCATCGTCATACTTTTTTTTGAGGTGTGATATCTAATGATTCCTCCCGCTCTAAGATGGAGTGCGAAGGCGTATTCAGACTTTTACTAACACACCTATTTTCCTTCAGTTACCTTTACGGTCTAGGACCACGAATATTCCTTTCATACTTTTCATCGACCTAGTAAACCTCTACGGTTTGCTGTGTGATGTGCGTAGAACACAACGCACTGTCGACGAATCGAGCTTGGTCCTTTCAGGACGAGCGGACGGCGAGCTTCCTTTGCTCGTCGTAATCGATTTTTCTTTCCAATAAAAATAATCAGAATTATTTTCAATAATTATCAACACCTTTACAACTATGCTGCATGCGCATAGAACTCACATTTTTGTATGCTCTGCTGGAAAATGATTTAATATATCACTGTTTAGCTAGTATAGTGATACCACAAAATTTCTAACTACGAGTAAAAGTTTAAGGATATTAAATATTCATACTGAACTCTCAACAGTCTTGGCACTTTACCAACTTTAATCTTCAGCCTCTTTGAGTACAGTAAGCTGTACTGGAAACACAATTCTGTCTTCGTAATCCTGTAATTAGTTGTGTGATACTCTAGTTGTTAATTTATTTAGTGTGTAGTGGTATCGGCCCCGACTTACGAGTTACGACCTATAGGTCGCGGGTCCCAACTCAGCCAGGCGCATTACTTTGTGTAATTTATATCATCACCACTGCTCCCAAAACAGTGAAGGAAAACATCATGAGGAAACCGGCATGTCCAAGAAACAAAAATTCGAAGACATGTGACATCCACCGACCCGCATTGGGCCCGCGTGTTGGATTACGGCCCATCCCCTCTTTTAGAGAGGAGGCCTGAGTCCCAGAGATGTCAGCAAACCCCCCTACGGGCCCAGCAGGGTCGAAGCAAGGGATTGCATCTGAAAGGAAAACTCGACCCTGGTATTAAAGGCAACGAAGGAACAGGAGTGAGTATTAGTCACGTCTTCTCTCTCCGCCCAAGGGTGGGACTAGTCGTTGAATGATTTTTTTGAAAAAAAATCATCAACCAAATTATTGCTTACCATCAGGTAAAATGGTGGTGAAGTGTAAACATAACAATCACTACATAGTATAAAACAAAGTCGCTTCCCACTGTTGTCCCTATGTATGCTTAGATCTTTAAAACTACGCAACGGATTTTGATGTAGCTTTTTTAATAGATTGAGTGATTCAAGGGGAGGGTTCATAATGTGTAATATTACATGCATAATACATAAAATAAATATCACCATTGCACCCGAGTTAAGCTGGGGCGGGTCGCTAGTAATATTTAAAAAACAAACACACGTTGGCATGAAAACAACTACCTTATTTTCTGACACAAGTTGGTTCCTTATTTACAGAAACAGGAAATTTAAAGCTACACAATTTAATATATCACAGAAATCATATTTCATTCGTTGTTTCAAACAAGAGAGTTTGTTTCAGAACTATTCAACGTATTTGAATAATTCCTTTGAGACTTTATTTTCCATGTATCATAACAGAGAGGAGTGACCGTTTTAACATAAGTAAAATATATAGTTTCCTCTTTGTATATGTGGCGGGAAATTTTATCGCCACCTTATGCATCTAAAAGCCTTGAGCTAACAAAAGAGGAACTAGCATCACTTCCCGTGCATCAAGATTATTAGAATAATAAATAATATTCATGTAATAAGAATAAAAATCGAACATCAAAAACTTGGTAATTATATTATCTTTTAGTCAATGAAAGTTTCATAAAAATACACCCAATGATTTTGCTTGAATTTCTCTTTTTTGGCTGTGCTAAACATAACTTTGAAAGTAAATCACACCAAGTGCAATGAAAAAAAAAATGTTAATATTTTGTATATGAAATTATTAGGCAAATAGTCTTGTTTAACATTATAGGTATATTTTTTTCAAAACTTACGGACACGCCGTTTGACGTGATGTTGGTTTTAAATAATTAAAAATCATGTTTTTGCTCTTAAAGATCTTATTGGTATATAAACATGGACCGCTTGTGTGTATTTTATCGGCCTCTGAGTAATAAGGGACTGCGGGTATTCTTCATAGGGGTCTTGGGTTACAATGGCATAGTATTGGGTCAGTGGAATGTTGGGGCCCCATTATTACCGGTCATAGGCTACTACAGAAAGTTTATTTCCATTCTTCGCTTTTGTTTGTTTTTAGGAGATAATAAAATATGAATACCAGTGCCTATTTGCAGATGTTTGGTGGCGAAATTAGGTTTCTGGGTCACTTCGAAATGCTAGAAGCTGGTATTTATTGATGACTTTGGAAACAATAAGATCAAGATGTCTATAGCCTAGTTTAATCCAGTATTCATAATATGGCTTCCCAACGGTTAGTGTTAGTTGCCAGTTTTATAAAGTTCCGTACTCCAAAGGAAAAAAAACTGAACCCTTATAGGATCACTTTGTTGTCCTTCTGTCTGTCTGTCAAGACTCTTTATCTCGAGAAAGCGTGGAAGTGTCAAGTTGAAACTAAAACCATACATTTAAGTCTACGTTTCCTTGAAGCTGTGAAAAAATCAAACTTCTAAACTAACGAGAAAAAAAGATACGACTGTTTTTGTCGCAAAAAACGTATATTTTGACCCATCAAATTAATCAAAACGTTGACCGAGAATCCTGAAATTTGACACGAAGCAATATCTAATAGCACAAGTCTATACTTACTACGCTACTCACTTACGCGCTCGCGCTCACTTGCTACGCTTGCTTTTGTCTTACTTACTTAGTCTTGTCGTGTGTGTGTTGTCTTGTGTGTTTTGTCGTGTTGTCTTGTCTATCTTGTCTTTCCTTCTTTGTCTTGTTTTTCCTATGAAAAAATCTGAAAACTGTTTTATAGTCACGACACTAAAAAAAAAACTTACAACAACAACAACTCCTGGACAACTCCTGGAGGCGCGCGTGGAACAATACGCGCCGTCAACGACTTGGGCTCAGTCCGGATCAATACCGGACGGTCAGACGGCAGGCTACCCATTGCTCACCGTCGGCAAACCCGCGATGTTATGTGTTGTGCATGTGTTGGTGTGACCCCGCTCGGAATAAATATTTGTATGGCCTACAGATAGTAGTTCCAAGTCTGGGTGCCTTGTGCATGTGCAACAGTTTTTTTTTTTTTTAAGAAAAAAAACTTTATGAAACAAACATTTTTTTTTCACATCTATCACACAACTACTAATAGACAACTGATAAACATACTTATACATTTCTAAATACATACATATTATATGCAGATAAAATTAAACCCAGACACAGAACAAATAATCGTGCTCATCACACAAACATTTGCCCTGGGTGGGAATCAAACCCACGTCCTCACTCTAATTAAAGTTTCACTACCATCTATCATTTATTTGCCTCTCTCTTCTTACCAGAAAATGGACTTCCGTCACTTCAAACCACCCACATTACCATATAATCACTTTTTAAAAATACTATCGCCAGACCTGCACACACTGCAAACCTTATCCAATAAGAGAAAAGACCCATCCACCAATAGAAATGGAAATTTCGAATCCAGAACGTTATTTAGAGCGGGAATTATTTGCAAGTGAAATTTCGCTGGCGCTAAAAAGCTTTAGTTGGTCGCTTGATTCAGCGCTGTAGGATTAGCTGTACGAGATTGCAGTTTATTTGAAAACAGGTTTTCTAGTTGTGAATTTGCTGGTTTATCTCATTTGGAACATCTAGTTGAATTAGGATATCTGGTTCTTAAGTATCTGTGTTGGGTTTTCGAATTAAGTTCTTTTGTTTTTTGAATGGATTACGATCCTTCTTAACGCGTCGCAAGCGGCACTTATTTTTGTATTATTTCCATTTCTTTGGTACGGGGCGTTTGAGATTTCGTTTGAAAACACTCATTATGACGGTAAAACGAGAAGATTCCGATTATTATTTTGGGTTACTATATATCAGAACCCTGGGGTCCTGGATCTTTGGAAGGCATACGAGGAGCCAAAACCAACTCGCAGAGACGTAGTACCAACCGACGATTATCCCTATACACGCAAGTGCATCCATAGGACAACCTCCAGTTGATAGCAAAATATTGTGACATATGGAAAATAAAGATAATTATAAGGCTTTAGTTTTGGGAGGCTTACGTGGACTGGTTGTCAAGAACTATGTTAAGAATTCTCCCTGAATAATGTTATTAAATATATACATCGATAAAAAAGGCAGGGGATTTTTGTTTCGGGTTATAGTGTCAGACTCTTACTGACTAAAACCTACCCTGTTCCATTCATTGCCTTCGATTCAGGGCCCCGGGGTTCATTTTTACCTAACCCTTGGCCCCAGTAGGCTTCGGCTCTACTGGGCACCTACAGTTTGCTGACAACTCCTTGAGGCGTGCGGGAACAGTGCGCGCCGTAAACGACTTAGAAATATTTCAGTGTGTACTGTATATTAAGATCTGCCAACCTGAGATACATTTCCATACACACACTCTTACGTGATTATGATGTTATTACACCTCTTTTTCCAAATATTTAGAATCTTGTGGGCAGGGGGTGACTTTTTTTTATGATAGGTAAAATCATCCAATGACAAATCCCGCCCTAGGGTTTTTTTTTAACGTAGGTAAAATCATCCAATGACAAATCCCGTCCTTGGGTAGGGCGGGAAATAGTGTCAGACTTTTACTGACTAAAAACCTTCCTTTCCGTTCCTTGCCTTTGTCCCGGGGCCCGTGGTGACATTCTCACATAACCTTTGGCCCCAGTAGGCTTCGGCCCTGCTGGGCCCCTACAGTTTGCTGACTACTCCTTGAGGCGCGCGGGGGGGGGGTGACTTGCACACTCAATAAATGGGTCCCTGGAAACGGTAGCTAGCATAAATGGTCGTAGTAACAAAAGGGCAAGTTGTCTTGAGGTGCTTGAAGAGTGGAGAGTTCAAGTTATTAGGACAATATCGTAAGTACGGTCAAGATCCCTACCATCACCTTGCTGGATTATACATCCTTCTTCAGAGCATGTTTGCTCTTGCGAATTTTCATTCAAACCCGCCAAAACAGGCAAGAGAGAGGTGGGGGCTCTTATTTATTATAAATGTAATAAAAAAATGTGAACTTTAAAAAATAAAACACTTTTAATGCATAGGTATGTATGTCTAACGTGATTATTCGCCTATTATTATGCACTTACGTAAATATAATAGAGAATTTACTATTAATTCCATGTGATTACCATCTGACCTACTTACATAAAATATGTTTTTCAAATCCATTACCTAGTTTATTATTACGGTTAATAATACATGTTTTATTTTTACATAAATAGCGTGCAATTTATGCGTGCTTAGCTTTACGTGTTGCCGATAGTAGTAATACTATAGCTTAGGTTTTAATATTTTAATATGGCAGAAAGGAAAATATATGAAAAGCTGTATAAGGAAAAAAGACTAGTTTTTCCTTATACAGCATTTCATATATTTTTACACTAGTAAAAGCAAATCGCAACTTAAAACAGACTCTACCATCGGACAACCGTACAGCGAATATCTATCCTTACTTGGGATTGGATCGATTGCACTCGTAGCATACAGACGTGCTCAGTAGCAATATTTAATTGTATAAAATAATATCCGTGACCTTCTTTTTACTTTAATTTTTGCCTAGTGTGTAATTTAGTAAATACAATGGATATTTTAGAATAAGTGAACTAGTTATAAAGAAAAAAATGGACAACAGCCCTCCAGCCTCCCCAGCGAAGACGATGACGCAAAATCCAGCCCAAGCTGATCTCTCACTCGAAGCTGTTTCAACATCCGACGTACAGAGATGGATGTCAGTAATAGAGCAACATCTAAACGAGGTTAGTTCTATTGCCTCAGATGGCAAACTCAACACGGAACAGAAGTTGAAAATTTCAACCTTGTGCCGTAAAATAGGATCAGGCACCTCACAGATGGCAGTCCTTTATGAATCACTGAAGCAGAAAGTAGTCCAAGCGCGTATCCTCAATGAAGATCTGATGGAAAAGTGCAACTTGACAGACCACATCTTGGACCTCACGAAGACGATTAAGGACTCTGGCACGGTTTCGTTTGCCGACGTGGTGAAGAAGGGGTCAAATGATTTCGTTCGACCAAATAATTTAAACTCCGTGGCCATATATCCCAACAACAAATTAAAGTCCAGCGACGAAACAAAAGTCCTTGTCCAAAAGATGATACGCCCAGATCAAGTCAAGCTGCATATACGTGGTGTCCGTAAGACCAAAAACGGAGGCGTTATAATCAGTACGGAGACAAAAGATGACGCCGAAAAAATTATGCACGCAGTCCAGCAATCTGCATCTGGCCTTACCGCCGATGAACCCAGCAAGCGCAAACCCCGGATCGTAATTGTAGGAGTGCCGACCTCTTTGGCTGAAACTGAAGTCTTCAGGTGCATGTATGAACAAAATGTAGCCGAAAAATTTCCAACAATGTCCATAGAGTCCTTTTTAACCTCGGTCAAGTTAAGTCACAAATCGGGGAAAAAAGATTCTCAGACTTGTAACTACGTGATTGAAGTTCCAGCCAACATAAGAAGAGCTCTAATTTCCCAATCGAGGATTTTTATAAATTGGACATCCTGCCCTGTCAGGGACTTCACCCTGGTTACGAGATGCTACAAATGCCAGCAGTATGGACATGCAGCGAAAACCTGTAGAGAGGTCAACTCAACGTGTGGCCACTGCGGTGAGACAGGACACTCGATGGCCGAGTGCGCAAAGAAAACGGACTCACCGAAATGTGCAACTTGCTGTCGCTTCAAAAAGCCTTCCAACCATAAAACGGGAGACGCTGAGTGTCCTGCTAGAAAAATAGCGGAATATCGATACATTAACTCTGTCGATTATGAGGGCGCCTAGAGCGTCATAATCGTACTCAAGGCCAGACTTCCGTGTGACACTTACTGCTGACTCGAAATCTCTTTAACCTTATTAATTTTGCTGATACAAAATCATGTGCGTTATTATAGAATAAAGTGCAAGAAACAGTTTTAAATACGAAATAACACATTGTGACCTTTAGTATTTAAGTAAAGTAGGTTATATTTAAATAATTTAATTATATTTTGTTTTTTTTTTTTTTTAGTGCTAGACTCTGATTGTTAAATATTGTTATTAACTTTATTGTCCTGCAAAACTATAGTGTAAGAGCTTCTGCCGCCTGTGATACAGGTTTATCCTAGTACAGGCACATAACATAGTCATACCTCTGTAATTATTCCTAAGATTTTATGTAACTAATTTAGCACGTTTTAATTTTGAATAAATATATTATTATTATTATTATTATTACATTGTTGAAATTTCTACGGTCCGGACTAAGCGTTTTGCCTCGTCGTTTACACCGCGTATATTTCGGAACTGGAACCGTTCGCCTGCTTCGGTCTTCCCGTCCGATTATAATTTAGGTGTCTTCAACGCTAGAGTGAATAGGCTCTTAAAAACTAGTGCGCCTCACCATCAACGATTTCATCACTTACCATCAGATGGGATTGCAGTCAAGTTGCAACTAGTTTATAACAATTAAAAAAAAAACAAAAAAGATGGCGCAAGGTAGAATAGAATTTAAAAAAAATAATTGGGGCAGACAGCACAACGGATGCAAACACGAAGCAAAAAGAACAAAAGTGCAGAATGCGCCGAACGTGCCCGTACCAAAAGGATGACTACCTACCTCAGCATTTGCTGGGCGGCAGACACCCAGCTCGGGTTTTCCGTTGGCATGCCGCTGTTACTCACGAAAGAGGCTAAATGAAAAATGTTTAAAGAAATAAACATTAAAAAAAAAACTAATGGTCACGATAGACGCTGCCTTGAACAAAAGCTTGATTTCGAAAAAAAAAAGCAGTTTCAATAGTAGATGTTTTCATACCGTTCTGGGACCCAATCAAATATACATATACTAGCTCCCGCTCTACCCTACTCTACCCTACTCTACCCTACTCTACCCTACTCTACCGTACTCTACCCTACTCTACCCTACTCTACCCTACTCTACCCTACTCGACCCTACTCTACCCTACTCTACCCTACTCTACCCTACTCTACCCTACTCTACCCTACTCTACCCTACTCTACCCTACTCTACCCTACTCTACCCTACTCTACCCTACTCTACCCTACTCTACCCTACTCTACCCTACTCTACCCTACTCTACCCTACTCTACCCTACTCTACCCTACTCTACCCTACTCTACCCTACTCTACCCTACTCTACCCTACTCTACCCTACTCTACCCTACTTCGGCTTTTTCCTGAATTTTCTTTGCTATAAACCTCACGGAGCCCGAGACCTTTCCAACGAATGCAAAACCGTGGAAATCGGTTCGTGCGTTTTGGAGTTATAGCGTCAGGAAGGAAAACCCGACTTATTTTTATATAGTAGATTTCAAATATCAAATATACATACAAAGTCTCCTTAATTGATTAAGCCTTTTAGGAAGATTTAGGTGATAAACACATACAGAAAAAATATAAATATACAGAAGATTATGTGCCACGTTGGTTAAGAAAATAAAAGAAAACAAAAAAACACTATAAATATTATTGTTTTTTTTTTTTTTTTGAGTTGCGAAATAATCTAGTAACGTCTCCCGCTCTATACTCCATCTGTTTAGGTACTTAACTAAATGTAAACAATCTTGATAATTATGTCTTTTTATTTAAAAAAAAAATCGTATATTAAAAGGCATTTTTTTTAGTTAATAACCAAACATAAATTTAAGTAAATAACTAATTTTATTATTTATTTATAAAGACTTCATGCACATAACAATGTACAAAGGCGGTCTTAATGCCTTAGGCATTTTCTACCAGTCGACCTTAGGGTGGTGCAGAAACTTAACATGGTAGGTGCAACTAATAAATAGACAAACAGAAAAGAAAAAAATATACAATAATAAATACATACTTAGATATATACATATAAATAGGCAATGTTATTGTGAAAAACGAATCCAACAAATCAGTGTAGATTTTTAGATAGAAACATGTGAAGATTGTTTGCATTTAGTTAAGTACCTAAACAAATGGAGCAAGGAGCGGTCTTGTCATCTAAACTAAACGTGTATACAAAATTTCAGTCCTATCGGTGGCATTTACCAATTTGTTGATTGTCATGTAAACTAAACGTGTATACAAAATTTCGGCTCAATCGGTTGAAGATACCTGCTTCGAAATTGAGTTGCAAGATTTGACCCGATCATACATCACGTACATTGCAAGCTTGAAAAAACCACAAATAACGAATTTTTATTCCTACTCCTTCACTGTGCATGCAGTACGATTGTGGAATTCTCTACCGCCTGACATTAGGGGCTGCCAAACTCTTGCAGTTTTTAAAAGTAGAGTAAAGGAACACTATCTTTCTCTTCCGTCATAATTGCATATTAGTATTATTACATTATATAGTATGTATTCTTGTGATATTAATTTTACTTTGTGTATGTTTATAATTATAATAGTATATTTTTATTTACATGTTATATTTTTTCAGTGTCAATCATTGTGTATGTACTAATTTTCCTTTTACTATTACACACGGTGTCTACTTCTCTTTTTTTCTAACTCTGCATTCGCAGGTATGCTGGAAGAGATTTTTTTAGAAATAAGCATCACCTCTGTACCTATTTATCTGTTATCTTCTTTTTTTTCCTTTTTTATGTGTGTGTACATAAAATGTTAAATAAATAAATAACGAATCCATGGTATTCTTTAACAGCGCTAAAAATACCCTTTCAAAAAAAAAGATCCAATATAAAATGCTAACTAACTACAGTAGCTTTAAAAATAAAGTCTATATTGACCGCAGCGGACATCGGAATGCACTCCGAGCATTAACTGGGCCGAAGCGATGCTGATAGGATCTCAGATAATTGTTTATTCGCTACCCATTTATTGCACTCAATAGTCTCGCCTACCTACATGCTATTTGTTTGTCCGATACTAGGGTTGTAACTGAATTTCGTCTCCGTTTCTGCGTCATTCTGATGAAGATGATCCATCAGTGTGTAATACATTCTAATGTTTCTGCAGTATTTGGCTGTAAATGTATTGTGTCAGCCTTTTCACCAAGCTTCCTTATGGTAGTCAATACAAATAAAATTCTCATCTCTAACTGACCTAAATCGCGCCTGTTACACTTAATAAAAAAAAGTATATATATACAGATAATATAATAAATAATATATTAAATAATATATAATAATATATTTAATATTTGTTTTTTATTTATAGTGCTAACCTACCACAGTGTTTTCTTTTTTAACCCTAAGGTTGACTGGTAGAGAATGCCTTGTTGTATTAAGTCCGCCCATGTACCACTACTGTACATGAAGTTTAAATAAATAATATAATATTTAACAAATTTCACACAACGCCATCCATTCCCAAGCATAGCTTGTGTTATGAGTGCTAGACAACTGATAAACATACTTATATATTTTTAAATACATACATATTATAGTTATGTAGCGACATCTATGTCGTCACAAATGAACTAATCATGCATCGCGCAAGTAACTTTTTGAACATATACAACAGCCCGAAATCATATACTAGGCAAAAGCCCATAAAAAAAAAACACCCGTCTGGTCGGAGGATCCTCCCTTTTCGACGGAGGTATGTAGGACTTTACTCTTTGTTTCACGCTCCTCCAAAGTTAACTTGCACCCAGATACAAAACAAATGATCGTGCTCATCACACAAACATTTGTTCTGGGTAGGAATCGAACCCACGGACTTCGGCATAGCAGTCAGGGCCACTAACCATTAGACCAATAGGCCAGTAAAAGTGTCCAGTTGTGTACAAAACTTCTCCAATTTAACATCATAATATCCACTAGGAATCAATTTGCGAATAAATTAAAACAGACTCTAAACGAACTAATTCCACTAAATACCCTGATTTTCGTAATCGAAACATTTCTCGATTAAACTTTTTTATCTCCGCTAATGGTCTCCGTTCCACGTCCACCCCTAGTTGGTGCCTATTATTATTCGATTATTTGCAAACCATTTATTGCCTTCGATACTTATTAATACCGGGAATATCGGGTTATTTTGTTAAACGCTGATATCTCCGCGGTGCATGGATTTTATCGGTAGTTTAATAATGCTTCCGTTTTCGTTGTTCCGTTTTGATTTAAATGTGGATTGTTTTATATAGGGTTGTCATTTCAATTTGAGGTTGGTTTTTGCTGTTGAATTTTTGCGCATATATTCTTTTAGTTAAAGAGTTTCAATTTTGTTTTGGGTAGTTTTTGATACTAAAATACAGTGGATTGATTTCAATAGTTATATATTATAGATCCAATGCAATTTTTTTTTTGGCACCGAATCATTTGATCCTCTTCGTGATTCAACAAGAATATTATTTTGTTACTTTTGTAACGATACCTGATAAATTATTTAAAAATTTGTTGAAAATATACATTTAAAAAATCTTTATCTGTTTGCCGGCTTAAAATGCGTCAATTTGTCATAATTTTTAAAAAGTCACTGGCGAAATTTTGTCTCTTGTGTCATCTTAAATATGTCTCTTCCACAAATGTCATTGAGAGCGTTCTTTCCGAGGTACATTTTCATACAACCGCTCTTACGTGATTATGATGTTATTACACATCTTACTGTAAATATTTTGGAAACACAGTTATCTTGTGGATATCTAGGTTTCTATAGAGATCTCTGAAAATCAACTATTTTGCCTGAAATTAGTGCCTTCATAATGTACTCACGAATTAAAAATATTAAAAAATACAACTATAGAAACCTTGTATAGGTTTTGGAATGATGATTTTTTTTCAAAAACTATTTAAAGATTTTCAAAAAACACGTACTTCATGGAACAAGTTTTCTGAAATATTTGAATGAATGACGGAATTACTGAATCCCAATAAATTTTTAGGCGTATTTTCTCTTTTTTTGCGTTGCCACTTCATCAAACATTGCGTTGGAGTACGTGGGATGAAACAAAAAGCTTTTATACCATACTCACGTTTACGATTAACGAGTGGGAAATGGCCCCTTAATAAAGAATTGAAATTGAAGTTATAAATGACATTTAATTCAAATCCGACCATCCAAAACCATCATAACACATACAAATTGTCACATTCGGTCATATCCTTTTTCGAAAACAACGTCACGGTCGCGTTATGGCGTCCAATGGGGCATTAACCACAGAGTATTTTTTTCATTAATGTTTTTTTTTTATAATGTTGTGGCATGGCTATTTGGCCTTTGTGCCATTTTCTATTAGTGTCTGAGCAAATTGCCACAGACTATGTAGTCAAGCTGCACCTTAGATTTTATAAAAAATCTATGAGATGCACATAATGTCATGGGCGCGCCGTGGTGTTGTCAATTCATATAATACATAGTCTCCTTATTTTTATTTTATTTATCTAAAATTCATTTATAATTTATTTTATTTTATTTTTATCTTTTTTGCACATTGCACCGTTCCGGCGTCTTTTTGTCTGCACTGGCCAACGCTGAAAACCAGCGCTGTGTGCTCATCGCATTGTGCATGAGGGCACAGCTTTATGCTGAGCGTTCGGCCGTTTTGCACGGATGTGGCGCATATCTTTCCTGTATAATTTTATGTTTGTCTAGTTCTTAGTTGCGTCATTCCGTGTGAATAAACAGATTTTCTTTCCATGAATCGTAAAATTCTTTGAAATTACTCTCAAAATTGTAAATGATAATTTTTCTCTTTTTTATCCACTAATGGAAAGTTTTGCCAAAATAACTTCAACTCAGGACTTGTTATGTTAAATTCTCTTGAAGATTTGTTCATGTTTTGTTTGAAGATAAATTATCTTTCAAAGTAATAAGAATGGTGAAGTTAACCAAAGAGTTTTTCTACTTAACTTTGAGTGAAAGGTTGTCTAAGCTGAGTAGCTAATTTTGTAAATTGGTTGTGTTTCTTTTATTTATTGAATGTTCAAAGACTTGTCAGTAAAACTTCAGGGGCCCAGCAGGGCCGATGCAGAACTGAAACGATTTATCTGCTGCAGTCTTTCCGCCCGATTATTATTTAGGTGTCTTCAAGGTTAAGAGTGAATAAGCTCTTAATAAATAAACGATTGCATCACTACTTACCATCAGGTTGAATCACAGTCAAGCAGTAATTCGCTAATCCGCACTAGGCCCGCGTGGTGGATTACGGTCCATTCCCTCACCTAGAGAGGATGCCTGATTCCCAGCAGTGGGAACATTATAAGGCTGATGCAATGATGATGCAAGCAGTAATTTAATTTGAAGCTTGTGGTCCTAGAACGCATAGATCAACTGAAAGACATAGAAGTGGTTTTAGTCAGTAAAAGTCTGACATATTCTTCGGCTCGAACCGGCTCGGGAGAAGTCATTCAATGATGTCTCAACCACAAAAAAAAATTGTCCCACTCTTTTATAGAATTCAGAGCAAGCGAATGAAATTTAATATTTATTAACATAACGATTCAATATATTCTGAAACCGGTCATTTCGACGTTTATTTCAGGACCGTTTATGAATATTTATGTTTAATAAAGCCATTAATAATTTCTAAATTATTGTGAATAAGTAACGTTTTGTATTGTATCGTCGCCCATTGCCGTTTATATATGAGTGTCTATGCATTTGTTAGCGCTATTTTGTTCTGTGGTTTCATGCGGATATTATTATGCTGACAATAATTTTGTTTGTACTTGACATTTTGTTTCAATGACCTGTAAATTTCATTATTATTATACATTGGATATTTAATTTTGTTTAATTTGCCAAGAGGATCATTGGTAATGATGCACTCGTCGAGTCGAGGCTTCAAAGTCTTGAGCATCGATGCCGAGTTGCTAGCCTGTCGGTTTTCTACAGGTTACATTTCGGGGAGTGTGCGTCGGAATGCATAGCCTAATTCCGCCTAGCCCGTTCCATCATCGGACTACCAGACGTACGGCGTTGCGCCACCGGTACATGGTGGACATCTCACCTATACGCACAAAGCGTTTTGGGAACACTTTTATTATGCGTACAGCTAAGGAGTGGAATTCCCTGCCGGAGTCTGTGTTTCCTGATGGCTACAACCCGGGAATCTTTAAGTCAAGAGTGAATAGGTTTCTTCTAGGTAAGCGCGCTCCATCGTCGACCGTATCATCGCTTTCCATCAGGTGAGATAGCGGTCAAGCGCGAACCTATCAATAATTTAAAAAAAAAAAAAAATTACTAGCGGCTCGTTCTAATTTTTGAAACTGTATATTTAAGGAACCTCGCAGGTTTAGGTATTAAAAATCAGGACCGTAGTTTGCAGTGTATATTTGGATTTTTCTAGTCTATCACAACTGGCAATATTAACTATTCAAAATCATGCAGGTCGGTAACAATTAACGCCTGATAGAAATCTCAAAATAATTAACTAAAAATTACTAGTAATTGCTTACTGAAATACATGACGCAACAGATGACGAATTGATGTGAAGCTTCAACTGAAATTCTTTACTATCTATTATCAACCATGCAGTAGCATTATCAGCCTTATAATGTTCCCACTATTGGGACTCAGGTCTCCTCTCTAGGAGAGGGAACGTGCCGTAATCCACCACGCGGGCCCCGTGCGGATTGGTGGATGTCACATGTCTTCGAATTTTTGGTTCTAGGATATGCCGGGGTCCTTACGATGTTTACCATCACCATTTTTGAGAGCAGTGGTAATGAAATTAATTACACAAAGTAATGCGCCAGGCTGGGTTTGAACCCACGACTTACAACTCGTAAGTCGGGAGGGGGGGGGGCGTTACCACTCGGCCACAACTTCTCTACATTCATTCATTTATTATCAACCATGACATGAATGTTTTATACACTTATGAGTGTTTTAGTATCGTGCGGGTTTCATCAAGCATGCGGAATTCCTCCGCACTCATAGCCTCCGCAAATGACCTTTTCATACAAGTATTAATTCTAATGCACGGAGTATGCACGCGGGATGTGGGGCGTGATATCAGGCAGCAGCCCCACACCGCATGATATTCCGGCCAATAGTTTTTGAATTTATCGCGTTCATTCAGATAAACAGATGTGGTGGGGACTTTGTATTACAATATGTACGTATTGGCGACAAAACGACAGTTGCATGTTAGGTAATACTATAACTAAATATAACAGAATATAATACAGTATAAATGTAGTCTGTTATTAAAATTAAACACCGAATTACAAAAACTTTGCGCTACGATACCTTTGCCTTTATATATACAAAAGCGTAGGTGTCGTAGCGCTTATGCTATCGCAGACAAGGCGTCTACGAGCGCGTAGGCATCGTAGCACTGGCGCCGTAGCACAGTGCGTAGAAAGACGATTATTTGTGCGATGGGATCAGCAATCTCATATAAGTTTGTGAAAAGTTCATAATTTATGAACATTTGAACAAGAGACTTTGTTTATCAAAACCAAGATTCATTCAGGCCTCGAAATACACACTAAGCCGTTCTTCTTCTTCTTATCGTGTCGATGGTTTTCTTTTCCCTCAAAGTTTTGGGGCCCAGTAGGTTGCCACGTTTACAGCGGCCTCAGTGGCATTTTTGAGGTCCTCCAAAGTGCAGGTGTAGGGACACTTTGGGCACTCCAATAAGTGGGCCATCGTCTGGTCAGGAGCACCACACTCGCACTGGGTGTTGGAGGGGTCTATAATACCCCACTTCGCCAGGTTGTGTTTGCAGCGGCCCACTTGCGTGCGTAGTCTATTGATCGCCTTCCATATAGACCACTGCAGATCGCGTCCGAGCGGCAGATGTTCTCGGGGCTGAACGAAATCGGGCGGTGGTGGGTGGTGTTCCTCCCACAACTTACATCTCACTGTGGATGGTCGGTCCCGGATGGCTTGTGCACAGCGAAGGAAGCTCTTCCGACTTTTAAGTCTACCCGGAGCTATTGCATGATTATAAAGGGGATGTCGGGAGTCGGCTTCTTGAGAGCTTTTTTCAAGTCCACATGCGACATTCCTACGGACGACGGGTGGTGCGATTCCAGCCAACGGGTACAGCTTGTTGAGTGGGGTTGGTTTCAAGCAGCCCGATATTATTCGGCACGTCTCGTTTAGGGCGATGTCAACTTGCTTCGCATGCGCGGATCGGTGCCACACTGGACACGCAAATTCTCCGGCAGAGAAGCATAGGGACATGTCGGTTGTGCGAAGAACATCGGGTGCTGCTCCCCAGTTACTAGAGATAAGGCGCCTTAGTAAACCATTTCGAGTCCCGACTTTCTGCTTGGTGTTGTGGCAGTGTACGTTGAACGTCAGCGCTCTGTCCAGTGTAACGCCGAGGTATTTAGGGGTCTTGCAATGTACGACGTTAGTTCCTCGCCATGAAATATTAAGTTTCCGGTGCGAGGATCCATTACGTAGATGGAAAGCGCAAGATTGGGTTTTAGACAGGTTTGGACGTAGAGCGTTACCATCGTAGTATTTTCCAAGAGACTCAAGTGCAGTTGTTAAAATGTTTTCAACTTCCGTGAAACCAGTTGATTGAGCCGCCAAAGCTAGGTCATCCGCATATAAAAAGCGTTTTGAGCACTCCGTAACAGGCTGGTCGTTTGTGTAGATGTTAAAAAGTGTTGGTGCTAGCACACTGCCTTGAGGGAGACCGTTTTTTTGGTCTACGCCATCTACTTTTATCAGACAGGAAGCACACCTGAAAGCGACGATTGTGTAACAGTTCGCTCAGGATTCTGACGAACCCACGATCTCCTGTAAGAGCATCGACCTTCGCCAGCAGCATTTTGATGTTGATAGTGTCATATGCTGCAGAAAGATCCACGAATACGACACCTGTGATTCTGTTAGCCTCGTACCCGTCCTCTATATATTGGGTTAAGTGTAGTACTTGGCTAGAACATGACTTGCCAGGCCTAAAGCCAGCCTGCTCAGGTATCAGCTTAGGCTCAACCACTTCAGTCAAACGATTCAGCAATAGTCTCTCGAACAGCTTATAGGTATGGCATAGCAGTGATATTGGTCTATAGCTTTTAGGATCATCCGAAGGCTTTCCCGGTTTCGGCAATGCTACAACCTTAGTACTTCTCCAGAGTTTGGGGATGTTCGTAGTCTCCAAGCACGTATTAAAGAGGGCGAGGAGCCACGATATGGCTATTGGCCCTAGGTGTTTAAGCTGTTCTACAGTTAAGTCATCCACACCAGCAGCTTTACCGTTTTTTAGTGCCTTTATGGCTACAATAACATCTGCAAGCGCGAAAGGCTTACTAATGTCAGTGCAGTCACAAGAGCCATGATTAGTTTTCCGGCTTTTAGGAAGCCTATGAGGTGACTTTCCGTTGACAAAGAGTTGATGGGCTATTTGATTTGCTGTTACATGACCTTGGTTAATAGGTTCTGGTGGATCTTCGGTTAATCTACGGATAGTGGACCAGGCTTTTTTAGAGTTATGAGTCATGTTGGTGTTCGTAACTGTCGTGATCCATTTTTGTTTTCGATTATCACCAACCATTGACAACAGCTCCTCTCCTGCCAGTATGGTATCCTCTGAGAAAGGATCGCTGTCATAGAGATCTTCATACTTTTTTAGGAGGTTTGCAGACTCCGGATCGATACCAGGTATATATGCAGTACGACATCCCCTGGGTATGCATTGCCGTGATAATTACGGTCTGTACGATATCGGTGAAAGTATCGTACTTTGAAGGTGTGGGTTCTATGATACTTAATTAACTAAGCCGTTAGTTCCGGCTGACATTATGGACTTTTAACTGACGTTACGGAAAGTCAAAAGTCAGGAAACACCAATTTTGTGAAGGGATTACTATGTTACCCAAGCACAGAGTTATAGAGGTGAGATAGGCAAATGCTTATGTGGTATCTGACCCCAACATAGATGAGAAAAAGCTTAGCAAATGGTTGAGATTTTTATTGTTAGTTAATCCCTTTTAGAACAATGTCGCAATTCTGGCTACTTACATATTATTCAGTGAGATTTTCAAATAAAAAAAAAATGGGCAAGTGCGAATCGGACTCGCACACTGAGTGTTCCGTAAAAAATTACTTATGAAAACAGTTTAATTCCCGAATTGAGTTACATAGATTTTTTCGAATCGCATGACGTAACTACAATTTTACAGTTTTCAGATTTTTCCCTATACTTGTGCTATGAGACCTTGCTTCGTGCTAAATTACAGGATTCTAGTTACACTATTTTCATTCCCTTGAGAGGATCGAAATACCTATACGTTTTTTTTTGCGATATAAACAGCCGTACCTTGTGTTCCCATTCACTTACAAATTTTTCCCAGCTTCAAGAGACCGCAGATTTGTATTGATATACGGTTTAAATTTCAACTCGACACCTTCACGCATTCCCGAGATAAACGGTGTTGACAGACAGACGGACAACAAAGTAATAAGTGTTTCATTTTTTCTGTATGAGGTACAAAACGCTAAAAATGGACCCAGACAGACATATTCAGGGCATACTCAATGGAATGAGTGTGCCCTTAACTATTGCTTTCTATCATGTGAAATCAAGAACTAGCTCACAAAACAAAATGGAGGACTTTCATCGCGGGCTCTTAAAAAATCGTAAAATGGGTGATAGACGTACGAATCAATACCGCGGTTTTAAAAAACGTCCGTTTTATTCGCGGCTCGTTGATGCTGATCGACTAGCGAGTAAAACTGTTTTGAATGACGAGCTGAGTTGAAAATGAAGCAAACACGATGAGCCATCGTTCGTATTGCAATGATACATAGGCGAGCTTTACCGACGAGCCATAAGACAGCAGTTTTACTCGGCCTTCAATCAGGGCTTTTATAGGAAAATCCGAAAACACTACCCGATTTAGCTCTGAATTAGAAATCGAACTAAGCTGGCCTTTACATGCATGCCTAATGATTTGTGAGCCAAATAACGTGCACTATGCCGACCACGTATGCCATTAATGGATACGGAACGACCCGGATATGACAAACAAGAAATGAACCGAAACGGAATAACTGAAAACTATTGTGGGTTTTGACCAACTGAGGAATAACGTCATTTCTGTGTTATTTAACCTTTACTGAAGAAATGTGTGATTCTGAGTAACTATTTGGAGAATAAGAGTGTGAAAGTATTATCATCAGTAGGTGACAACTCATGAAATTCTTTCTTTCCTGCCTCAAAAAAAAAAACAAGTGAAAAACACACTCACATTTGTAAAAAAAGAAGCATTTGAATAACTCTGAATGGACTAAGATTTCAAACTTGGTGCCGTAGTAACTTTTATTCAGCTCAAAAATACCCGTCCAATCAATAGCTATTGAAAGATGAGATTTCAAGAAACCCTAGCGTCCGTTGTTTTAAAAATAATATCTATCTACTTATTTTTTTTGTCCGTCATAAAATGACTTCTCCTGCTCTTGAGTGGAGAGGGAGGGCGTGTCAGACTTTTACTGACTAAATCCCACTCTTTTTCCTTCTTCGCCTTTTTTACAGGACTCCGGGATTCACTTTCGCATAACCCATGGCTTCAGTATGGCTTCGACCCTGCTGGGTCCCATAATGAGGTGGGTACACATAATGAAAGTGTTCCCAAAACGCTTTGTGCGTATAGGTGGGATGTCCACCATCTACCGGTGGCGCAACGCCGTACGTCTGGTAGTCCGATGATAACTATCTATTGGAGTCTGATTTCCGCATTTAATTCATTTTTTCCCAAGAGAACGCCGGCGTCCGCACACCTATTGTCTTTCTATTGTGTCTCTAATTACGATATTCAACAGGTTAATCCAATGTGGACCATTGTGCAGCCAAAGCATACTACAAAAGCCATGGGTTTACTTCCGAAAGACAAATCGGGGTCCTGCAACGCTAGGTAAAAAAGGAACTTAAGTGTGGTTTTCGTCAGTAGAAGACACTCTGCCTTAGAGCAGGAGAAGACAATGGATGATTTCCCACCTTTAAAACACATTGGAGATGCAAAACCGGGGCGAAACTCCGCTGCCACGACCAATCGCGGCATGGCGGACAGAGTTCCGGGGGTCAAAGGATTTTAGTCAGTAAGAGTCTGACACTATCTCCCGCCCCACCCAAAAGCGGGATATATCATTTGATGATTTTACCTACCCTAAAAAAAACCTTTAAAACACATAAATTTCGCTCCACATTTCATTGTCAAAGCCTTAGGCAGTACCGCTACACTGCAAAATTCAAAACATATATCGTCCTCTTATTAACTTCTCACAACAAACAATATAATCTAATAGAAAAACAAAACAAAAGAACAGTGAATTGCTATTCTATCATCCTGTAACTAACTTTAGGGTGACAATCTCAATAACGTGACACATCCAATCATCGAGCACCATTTAGTTGACCCAATGACCCGGTCGTATTGACAAAGCGAAGTTATTGGCTCGCAGTTTGTTCCGCCATGGACTATAACTGGTGTTTTTACCCTAACTTTTGCCGTTTTCTGTTTGTTTGTTTGAGAGAAAAGTTTTTGTCTTTATTGCGCGTTTTCGTTGTTGATTTAATTATGGAAAGTGATCGTTTGTTGGACTAATGTTGTTTGTAAAAGTGGGTTACCTGATTTCTTGCTACCTTTTTTATGGTTCCGTACCTCAAAAAGAAAAACTGAACGGCTTACAAGATTCCTGCCGGAAGCTCTACGCGGGAATCGTTCGGTCCATGGCTCTCTACGGGGCTCCGGTGTGGGCACCGACGTTGACACAGCAACCGAGGGCCCAGCTGAATGCGTGCCAGAGGGTCATGGCAATGCGCATGGTGCGAGGGTACCGAACGATCTCCCGCGAGGCGGCGACCCTCCTTGCTGGCCAACCGCCGTGGGATCTGGAGGCAACAGTCCTTGCACACATGCACGACAAGCGCATGGAGATGCAACGCCGGGGCGAAATTCCGCTGCCACGACAAGTCGAGGCATGGCGGACAGAGCTCCGGCGGGATCTCATGGCGAAATGGCGTCAACGACTATCGCAACCTCGTTCGGGGCGCGCCACAATTGGGGCGATAAGGCCCATCCTTGAGGCGTGGCTGGAAAGACCTCACGGCGTTCTCAACTTCCGCACGACGCAGGTGCTTACCGAACACGGAAAGTTCGCTAAGTACCTGTTCCGGATTCGTGCGGAGGATTCGTCCGGGTGTCGCCACTGTGCGGAACATCCGGAGGACACGGTGGAGCACACTGTAGCGGTGTGCCCCGCCTGGGCGGAGCATCGCCGTGTCCTCGTGGGTGCGATCGGCGGCAGCGATCTCTCTCGCCGGGCCTTGGTTCAGGCCATGGTCCGTACTGAGGAGGGATGGCAGGCGGTCGCCTCCTTCTGCGAAGCAGTAATGCTAGCAAAGGAGGAGGCCGACCGCATCAGGCAGAGGCAACGGGGCGCTCGCCCCAGCCGCCGCCGGGATTCCGATCCCAATTTCCGGCCACCGTAGGCGCGGGCTTGCGGACGGCGTGCAATGGGTAGCACGCTGTCCGATCGTCCGGTAACCGACCGGACCGAGCCCAAGTCGTCGACGGCGCGTTCTGTTCCCGCGCGCCTCAAGGAGCTGTCAGCACACCGAAGAGGCCCAGCCTGCTAACTGCAGGCAGGCAGGGTCGAAGCCTACTGGGGTCATGGGTTAGTTCCGAAAGGAATGCTCGGCCCCGGCACGATAGGCTACGAAGGAACGGGGTAGGTTTTTAGTCAGTAAGAGTCTGACACTACTTCCCGCTCCGCCCAAGGGCGGGATTTGTCATTGGATGATTTTACCTACCATAAAAAAAAAAAAGAACGGCTTACAAGATTTGACTGAAAATTGGTGGAAAGGTAGCTTAGAACCAGGAGAAGGACATAGGATAATTTTTATCCTGTTAAATAAAATAAAAAAACCAAAACGTGCTCATTTATTGGTATAGGGTAGAGTAGAGTAGAGTAGGGTAAAGTAGGGTAGAGTAGGGAGTAGGTAGACTAGATTAGTGTAGAGTAGGGTAGAGCAGGAGCGAAGTCGCGGCCAAAAGATAGAAAAAAAAGCCCTTATAGGATCACTTTGTTGTTTGTTTGTTAAGGCCCTTTATCTCGGGAAATGGTGGAAATTAAAACTATAAACTTAAGTCTGCGGTCCCTTGAAACAATGACACAATCAAACCTCTAAGTTAATGGACAAAAAAAATGTGGCTATTTATGTCGCAAAAAGCGTATATTTCGACATTCTCAATTGAATCAAAATTCATAGGGTACTTCCCGTTGACCTAGAACCCTGAAGTTTGACATGAACTAACTGAAAAAGTGGTAAAAAAAAAACTTGCGATTCGGAAAAATCTTCTATACTCGATTCGGGAATTGAACAATTTACATAAAGTTACTTGGTAGGTACGGAATCCTCAGTGCGCAAGACCGACTCGCACTTTTTTTATTTATTTTATCTTCATGCAACCAAAGGTACAAATGCCGACTAAATGCCTTAGGCATTCTCTTCCACCCAATCTAGGGTGTTAAAGAGACAATATGGCAGGTGCATTGGGCACGCCATAATCATGGCGATAAGTCCCCTCTTTGAACATTGGCTGGAGAGGCGTCGAGACCTTCCGCATGACGCAGGTCTTTACATTGTCATGGTAAGCGCAGGGGTTCCTGCAAGGGATTCAGGCAAAAAGAACGCCCGTGTGTCCACCCGAGGGACACGGTGAAGCATACGCCTGTGCGTAACATCGTCGAGTCCCCGTGAAAGCGTTCAGTGCAGCCTCTCGCGCTGGGCCATGGTATGGAGCGAAAAAGAATAGCAAGCGGTCGCCTCCTTCTGCAAAGCAGTAATTCTAGCGAATGAGACGACAAAACGCTTGATGGCACAATAATCCTCAGGCCCTAGCCGCTGCGACCACGAATCCAATCACCAAGCACCGTAGGCGTAAGTTTTCGGCCGATGAGCAATGAGTAGCTCGACCTCCAGGCGTTTGGTAAATATCCGGTCCGAGCCCGAGGCGTCGACTCTTATTCAATAAAAAATTAATCACCTATCTAAAGACTTGACTCGAGTGACCTTGAACCCATGCGGATTTTATACTTATTACTTAGCCACAAAGTGGAATCCAGAAAATATCTACAAAATATAGTCTCTCAGTCGTTACCATCATTTTATGGACCCTAAAAGTTATCGAGGCTACCCACGATAGGATTTATGATAAAAATAAACGTTAATGATATTACACACTTTCATTTGATAGTCTATTAACAGCCCGGGCTATTAACTAAGTTATAAGTACCTATTGTTGTTAATATTAATTTTCTTGGATGTGTACTTAAGAAAGGGTAGAATTTGCTTAATTTTATGGCGATTTTTTATTTTTTATGGTCAAGTTATTATATTACGACGGGCTTAAAGAAGAATCATAAACTTCTTAATATACACAGTATAAGCAAAATAATTGAAGTTATCTATAAATTGACATTTTAACCGTAAAGAGGTTTCTTCGGATGTATCCGATTATCGACTAGGACCCCCTCGGGTGTTTCTTTGAAACAGAGAGAATGTCTCATTCATCTGGCCTAGCTTTCGTAACTATCTATTTTGTGTCGTAAGCCTTTGGGCGCAAATGAGATCTTGCTCCACTACCACTTTTGCCTACTAATTAGTGTTTTTTTTTTTTATAGTTTTATAAATATTGGAAGAGATGCTATTGCCCTTTCTGTATGTTATTTTTTTCGAAATGGTATGATATTGGTTTAATGAAACTTATGACCATTTAATGCTTTTATTTTGTTTATTTTTCTTATTTGGAACCATTAGCATTGTATACTGTAGAAGCACTTTTATCAAATTTTTGTTAATGTGAAGTCCCATGGAGCATTTTTACTAGGTTACAATTTGTTTGACTTAAATGAGCATGGCAGTTGAGAGTTTGTCATTCTTACTCAAATGTCTTGCTGATGGTGGCGCGTGGCATCTGTTCCCTTCATAATGGTTGAGCAGAGCGGGGTTGAGGCACGCGTCATGCTCGTGAACGGGCGCCGTCAGTTGAGACTGGTCATCTTTTTGCTGCCAGTGGCTTTATTCAATTTCTATTTTTTATTAGTGCCTTTGATACATCTAGTAATCGGGGAAAACTAATATGCAAATAAAAATATCAAATTGTAAAGAAAAAACTAGGCCAGACGAATGAGACACCCTCGGTTTTAAAGAATCACCCCCTCACGTTTATTCCGCCAGGATCTCATTTCCGTATCGTCGGAAAATCTGACGCAAACGGTAAAAGGGTTCATATATGGTCAACCAGGAAGATGATAAATCAAAATTTTCCGAAATTTTCAATTTAAATAATTTTCCTTTAAAAATCTCATTCAAAAAGCTTTAAGATTTCAAAAATGTCTTCGCTATAGGATTTGGTATGTGGAATCTTGGAGGAGTGCTGGCCTGATGCTGCATAAGTAAGCGTACGTACCTACACACTTCCACTTATTTACATAACACTTTATGCGGTTAGGTTTTTCGCCAATGTTTGATGACATATTTTCACTCCAAAAACATTAATATACCTGGTTGCGCGAATTTGCTGTGTGGACTGTAGGTTTGAAAAGCGATCTTAGGTTTGTTAACAATATGCAGATACTGCGCCTGGCATGGAATAAATGTATTGGGAAGGAGCACTGACCTTTAGACTTCGAAGGTTGCACGTGGCACCGGCCGATCCTCGTCTTCGCACATTTAAATCACTGCCAGGTCCTGTTTTGCACTACACTGCACCACTGTTGAGTTCTGAATGGTTGGATCACGAAAATAGTCAATTTTCTTGTAATTTCGAGCGGGCGCGGTTAGCGGTGCGGTCACATTCACTCGATGCACAAAACGTCAATGTCAAATCATTTCTCAAGAGGTCGTGCGGGAAGCGGAAACGGTAGGGATAGGATTGCTAGGCCAAAAAAATAAATTACAAAAAACAAAGTCGCGGATCATAGCAAATTGGCGCAACCATTCCCCCCGGGTTTGAAGGGTTACCTTCAAAGAAAAGAAAAAAAACAAAAGCGAAACTAAACCCTATTACTAATCTAAACTATCAATACTAGGTAGCGAAACAACTTATAACTAACTATGCCACTACTACTGATTAGGCAGAGGGCAGAGGCGAATAACCGGACGCAGGTACGATCCAGTTGCGGTTTTAACTTTTACGACTCGCGTTATTCCGTTCGAACCCGGAAAAACTTCTTCCACTACACCAAGAGGCCAGTGCAGAGGAGGCGCACTCTCAGTCTTCAGTATCACCACAGTACCGACTGTGACTGGATCTGAAGGAGTGTTCCACTTTTGACGCGACTGCAGCGTATGCAGATAATCTGTCCTCCATCGCTTCCAAAAGGACTGAACTAAGCTATCTAGCAGAGCGTGACGCGGGTGAAGCTGCAGTTTGTCAGTCTCGACATCTAAAGCGGGCAAATATTTAAGAGGAGTCGTCGTCAAGAAGTGAGCCGGCGTCAACGCTAGTGGCTCCGATGGATCACTAGACAAAGTCCGACACAACGGACGCGTATTCATCAACGCCTCTACCTGAGCGAGTACGGTGCTCAACTCCTCGTACGAGAGAATCTGTTCGCCTATGACCCGAAACAGGTGCGACTTAAGGCTTTTAATATTCGCCTCCCAATTGCCACCGAAATGACTAGCCGCTGGCGTATTAAAACACCAATCAATGCGATTCTCAGCTAAGACATGGGCGAATTCACTTTGGTAGTACTTGGAGCGTAAGAATGTATGTAATTCCGAAATATTGCGTCGCGCTCCAACATAATTTGTGCCGTTGTCAGAGTATAAGCGCTTAACGGGACCACGGCGAGATAAAAATCGTTTAAATGCAGACATAAAACCCTGCGTACTCAAATCACTGGTTAACTCTATGTGAACCGCACGAGTTGTCATACAAACGAATAGGCAAATGTATGCCTTTGTGGAACGTATACCACGACCACGGGCAATAGTGACTTTAAACGGTCCAGCATAGTCCGTCCCAGTATGTATGAAAGGTTTCACCGTCTGTACAACACGACAAGAACGATGGTCGGCCATTTCCGGCGCGTTGAAACGCGGGCGGAGCTTAAAGCAGGGCACACATCTGTGCACTCTAGCGCGTATCAAATTGCGAGCGGAAAGTATCCAGTACTTCTGTCGAAGAATGGACATTAATAAATCGGGACCAGCGTGACAATTCACCTTATGGTGATAGTCCACCAACAAATCCAAAACGTGATCCCTGCGTGGTAGAACTACTGGATGCATTTGTTCAAACTCTAACTTAGCATTTCGCAGACGGCCACCGACACGAATGAGTCCGTCTTGCAAAAATGGTTTCAAATGTTGAAGTGCGGGACTACAAGGTTTATGTGATTCTAAACTACGAAATTCTATTGAAAAATAAAATTTCTGCAACTCTCGAAGTACAACTGATTCAGCTCTATCCAAATCAGCTGCGATTATAGAACCACGCGATGGTAATAATCTCAAAAATCTTAGGACGTAAACTACACAGCGTAATAGTCTCGACCAAGACGAGACTCGATTAGACAACAACAAAACAACTGACTCTTCACGCGGAACTGATACTACAAGCGTATGTTTCTTCTCCTCGGGTGGTTCTGAAACAGTAGCGGGGTTAAACGGAGCATTTGGCCACTCGTTAGGAGTGGTGTGCAGCCAGGGAGGGCCACAAAACCAAAGCGGATGATTTAAAATTTGCGCGGGAAGCAAACCACGTGAGAGACAATCAGCTGGGTTTTCTGTTCCAGCGACATGGAATATATTTTCCTCTGCGGAGGCACGGGAGCCACCGAGCGAAAAAATATCACCCTTGAAAGGGAGCGCGACAACATAACGACCATCTTTATCACGAGTAGTCGTGCGGGTATAAATCTCCTCAGTGACCTGATCCTCAGGGCTGAGAATAGGCGGGACATTGACCTCTTCAATCTCCCAGAACTTGCGGATGGTAGACTCAAGCGGCGGCTCGACGGTGCAACAGTGCGACACAGTCGAGTAACTATTTAAATAAGCGGGTGCGGAACCAACTATAACAAACCCGAGAACTGTTTCCAGTGCGTGCGGAGCGGGGTACATCGGAAGACCTTGAATTTTACGTGATAACTGGAGATGCGGGAGAATCGAAGCACCGATCAATAGATCGATATCTCCAGGGAAAGCGTAATTTCCGTCGGCTAACTGCAAGTTCTTAAACTCCGTCAGCATGGACGTGTCAACCGGTACCGTGGGCAACCGTTCCGTAATCTTATCTGCGACTAGCGAATCCATTTCAAACGAAATATTACGATTAAAACGTGAACTAAATATTATTTTAATGGAACCGTGAATGGTTGCCTTTAAACCTCCAAAACCTTTCACTTCTGAGCGGGATGACCAATTATTAAAACTAAAACCAAGGCGTTGACAACAATCCCGAGTAATAAAATTACTCTGGGAAGCGCCATCTAGTAGCGCTCGAACGGTGTGCGGTTTGCCAAAGGCATCTACAATGACAACTTGCGCGGTCGCAAGTAAAACGGTAGTGATTTGAGTACCAGCGGCGGAAAGCGAACACAATGTTACGTCGTTTGCACTCGCAGCAGGCCGCGCGTCACAAGCGTCGCGCGTCTGCGCAGGCTGCTGCTGCGATGGCAGCTTACTACTCTCAAAATGTAAGAAGGTATGATGTCTAGCTGGACATTTACGACAGCTAACACCACTTTTACATGACGTAACCAGATGTTTGTCACTTAGACAATTAAAACACAAATTATTAGTGCGGACAAACTTGTAACGATCACTAGGCGATAATCTCTGAAATCCCGAACACCTGTACAGCTGTGTATGGCTACCCTTACACAGAGAACAGTCAGGTGTTGAGGCGGTATTAACTAGCGTATGTGCAGTCTTGACTGACTTCGATGACGCGTCTATACGGCGATCGGAACCTGTCCTATTCGTGACTTCATGACGTGCCGACGTGCGCTGCAATACCTTAATATGGTCGCGAATAAAAGATTCTAAATCTTCGAACTTAGGTATTTCTTTACCGCGCTGAGTCGTTTCAAACAGACGAACAGTTTCAGGATCTAATTTATTTAAACCGATATACAAAAACAAAAAGTCACAGAGGTCATTGACCTTTAGGTTCTTTACTGCACGAACAGATGATGCGAAAATATTTAAAAACTTCTCTAAATTATGATCGTTACAAACGGAAAAACCTTTCAAATCGAATAATTGATCTAAATATGCGGTGGCTACTAATCGCTTATCTTCGTATTTTGTTTTTAAAGTGTCCAAAACTAAAGTGTAATTTTCAGCGCTAAACGTAATTCCAGCACAGACAGCCTTTGCCTTACCGGTCAATTTTTCTACGAGATAATGCAATCTCTCGTGATCTGTCAGCGATGTGTTCCTATGTATTATATTTTCGAAACTATCTATAAATAAATTCCAATTTCGAATGTCACCATCAAATTCAGGTATTTGAATTGGCGGCAATCGTGGGCGTTCGCGAGGAGGGTTGGATAAACCACTCGCGGGGGGGGGAGTCTCTAAACTCCTAGCAATACGTTTGATACGACAATACAAGTCATCAAAGGACGACAATGCCTGATAACTCACACAGTAATCAGGATTTAACTCCAACTCTAAAATGTTTATATCCTTAATTGTAGATTTAAAATCCGCGCGCAAACTATCTAAAGTTTCCAACGAACACAAGAAAGCATCTCTAATCATCAGATCCGAGATTTGCAAAGATTTATCACAAATTGATTGAACACGTGAAAACTGTGAGTCCCTTTCGGCGTATAAAAGCTTTAACTGAACCTTTAAATCAGTACTAACCTTGGTTCCCTTAAGAGACATCTTGTTTTGATATATTCACACTATACACTCAAACAAACACTTAACGAATTATTAAGTAAGCGATAATTATCAGATAACAATATGGTAGTATTGTAAACAACAAAGCGAACGGCGAACGAACGGAATAACCTGTCTATATAATCTATGGTTTATCCGTTTCCTACAAATATTCACTCAACAATGAACGGGTATTTTTGAAATGCGTCTACCTACATGCAATTTGTAGGACTTCCGAATGAATTTTGTCAAGAAAAAGAATGCGATCGATTTATATCTACGCTGATATTTACGTAGCTAACTATAATTATGCGGTGCGGTTGACGGCGTAGGTACCGTAATTATCAATGACTCTTTAACTATACGAGCGAAATAACGTATAGTTGCCTAAATGCCTAGATGCGGGTTTTCTACTATTATATCTAGGTAAACAGGCGCGTTGCGTTTATTCCCTATGGAACAAATACTATATTGCGAAATTACAAGAAAATGATTCACGATCCGGCTCGAAGGACCAAAAGTAATGGTTGCGCGAATTTGCTGTGTGGACTGTAGGTTTGAAAAGCGATCTTAGGTTTGTTAACAATATGCAGATACTGCGCCTGGCATGGAATAAATGTATTGGGAAGGAGCACTGACCTTTAGACTTCGAAGGTTGCACGTGGCACCGGCCGATCCTCGTCTTCGCACATTTAAATCACTGCCAGGTCCTGTTTTGCACTACACTGCACCACTGTTGAGTTCTGAATGGTTGGATCACGAAAATAGTCAATTTTCTTGTAATTTCGAGCGGGCGCGGTTAGCGGTGCGGTCACATTCACTCGATGCACAAAACGTCAATGTCAAATCATTTCTCAAGAGGTCGTGCGGGAAGCGGAAACGGTAGGGATAGGATTGCTAGGCCAAAAAAATAAATTACAAAAAACAAAGTCGCGGATCATAGCAAATTGGCGCAACCAATACCTGTTTAAATTAGAAAGAAAGTATGTTTATTTTTCCCAAATAGACGCACAAAATATAACAAACTGCCAGCCATGTGTGAACCGAGAATTTATGTGTTGCACCATAGACACTAGGTAGAACACAGTTGCCTTAGTCTGAGTTGAAAGTTAATTCTTGTCTATGGCACCTGACTTGGACCGACACAATATGGCGACATGCGATAAACATATATATAAAAAAAACTCAAAACATCGTTAACTAACTACCCACTCTATCTAAGTTCAACAAAGCCTAAGTTCAATAAAGCATTTTTCTCAAAATCTTTTTATAACTTTCTCAGCCAAGGCATAAATACTTATCAGTAAATACTAATAGGTAACCCAGACAGCCGACCAGTCCTCATCCATGCAAATAAAAGACATCACAAAGAAATACAGGGTGCTGTAAAAGGCAGCTGTTATTATAAACAGGGTGCATCGTTTGTTTCAGAACAAGACATTTCTGCTCAGTAAGTAGGAAATAAACTGGTGCCGTTTGGAGCAGGCCTTGGGTTCCATTTATTTGTTTTTTATTGCATCTGTTTTTGCATTTAAACGATGTTAATGACTTTGTTGTTGTTGTCTTATCGAGGTATAACTGGGTCATGGAGAATAGGATAGGAGAATTGACAGGACTGTTGGTTTAGTGGTTAGAGATCCTGACTGCTATGCTGGAAGTCGTGGGTATCAAACCCACCCAGGACAAATGTTTGTGTGATGAACACGATCATTTGTTCTGTGTTTGGGTGTAATTTATCTATAATATGTATGAATTTAAAAATATATAAGTATGTTTATCAGTTTTCTAGTTTCGCAAGCTCTGCTTAGCTTGAGACTAGACAGCGTTGTGTGATCGTTGTGGAAAAAAAATCAGCTGCAAAACGTCCACTGCTGAACTTAGGCCCCTCAAGTGTCCATAACGAGCGGCCTTGTGCATCTCGCATCTATTGATTCCTGCGTCAGTTCGTCAGCCAACCTTATGGTATGACTTTCAACACTGGGTCTTTCGGTACTTGGCCGCCACTCCAGTAACTTTCGGCTCTATCAACCACGTTCTGTGAACAATATGCCCTGCCCGCTGCCACTTTAGTTTGACAATTATTTACGGCTTACATTGATAACCTAGTTTTTACTGTGAATGTCTTCATTTCTGATTCAATCACGCATGAAGACACCAAATATAGCCCTCTCCATTGCCTTTAAGCTTTCTGAAGATGCCATTAATTGTGAGCGTGAACCGTGATGTTTCAGAGCCGCGTGTACATCACAGGCAACACGCACTAGTGGCTATTGTTTTGAGACACTGTGGTTTCTTAGTTAATTGTTGATTACTTCAATGTTATACCTATGTATTTACTGCTTTTATTGTGAGAGGAGGCAGAACTTCGTATTTTCTCGGTGATCTTGTGAAAGGCAATCAAAAGAGTGTTGTTTAATATGATTAGTTAGACAAGAAACGACCGCAGTGAAGGCGGAACCGGCTAACTAGGTTTATTATATTAGCGAAATATTCTAAGGGCCAAATTCACCAATAAACTAATCGCGATTATATAACACAAAACGCAGTTTGAGCGCCTAATCGAGATTATAGCTTCATTTTGGGTTTCACCGCGATGAATTGAACTTAGTTTACGCGAAACTCAGTTTCAATTCTTTTGTTGTCGCCCATGTTTATGGCACGGGTCTTTAAACTAGATTATGCTGAGCTCAGTTTACTTGAACTAAGTTTTTACATTGAATGATGAAATCAGCTCTAAATAATATTGGATTGGTTTAGCTAAAAACCCGTTCGACATTCTCTTACAACGTATCTGTAAACCTAGCTTTTCTATTACCGACATCAATAAATTAATCGACAAGCATTTTGTTTAGCCTGCTGGGACCATGTGTCGACTTCTAAAAAGTTACCTGGGGTCCTGGGATGCAAAGAATTATTGAAGGAACATAGTGTGGTTTTTGTCTGTAAAAGTCTGATACGCCCTCGCGTTCTGCCTGAAGTAGGAGGTCATTACATGATTTCTCACCTTGAAAAATTTCCTACTTACATTACAAAAATTATTTGATAAATCTATATTGGCTTAGGTAAGAGGCTTGAAAGGGCATGATTCATACTACAGACCAAAAATTTCAAAAGCCTAGATCGGCAGCTTTTTACATCTTCAATACCTATGCTGGATAAGCTAATTTTCTTCATATTGATGGTCATAGTTCAAATGTACCTTACTGAAGTCATTTTCACTAATTAAAAGGGACCGCAAAAAGTAAACAATTATCAGCCCATCCCCTTTTAATAACCAAGGGATAATTGTACATTGTCCCAAATAAAATTAGCATAAGAGCACATAATCTAGGCATACGTAAATCAAAGTTAAGCACTCTCCATTAACGTAACGATCCCTAATGTATTCAAAGTGCGCAACAGGGGGTCGGACCCAAATCACCGAAGATCATACTGGTTGATAGCGCTACTAATTAATTGGTGTTATAATTACAATCTAATTATTAAACTGGATATTAGGGCGTAAATTGTTAAAACTTCTTGCAACACAAAAGGAAAAAGGCGGACTTAATGCCTTAGGGTGTTTTTAATATCTTGCGGAATAATCACACATGCGGATTTGGTACGCGTGCGTAACCTCCGCAAATATCCTTTTCATAAAAATATACACCGTTAAATTTTAGTCGTTTTAATCCCGCGGAGGGTCGATTGGGTACATGAAACACTATCGATTTGTAAAGAGGAAATTAAAAAATAAAGTACTTTTTTTAAACTCGTATTCATTTACGCATGTACGAAATTAATTTCTTCAAGTAAACGACAGCTGAGTGAGGCCAATGAACTGTAGGTAGGTAGTACGCAACGATCGACTACTACCTACAAGGTCATTGACTCGTTTACTCAAAGAAGTGAATTTCGAATATGCGTATATTAATTAGATTTTTAGAAAAAAAAGTACTTTATTTTTTAACTACCAGTCAAGTGTGGTGAAGATAAAATGCGGCAGGGGCATAAAATAAAAAATTGGGCAAATTCGAGTCGGACTCGCGCATAAAGAGTTCCGTACCCATTATTTATAAAAACTAGTACTTGACTGCGATTCCACTTGATGGCAAGTAGTGATGCAATCGCCTTGAAGACACCTTAATTACAATCGGACGGAAAAACCGCTGTAGGCAAAATTTCCCAGTCTTTTGATGTACGCGATATAAAAGACGAAGCAAAAGCTTAGTCCGGACCGTAGGGGTGTTAACAACGTAAGGGTGGACACTCGCCATACGTTTTTTTTTTTTTTTTTTATGGTAGGTAAAATCATCCAATGACAAATCCCGCCCTTGGGCGGAGCGGGAAGTAGTGTCAGACTCTTACTGACTAAAAACCTACCCCGTTCCTTCGTAGCCTATCGTGCCGGGGCCGAGCATTCCTTTCGGAAATAAACCCATGACCCCAGTAGGCTTCGACCCTGCCTGCCTGCAGTTAGCAGGCTGGGCCTCTTCGGTGTGCTGACAGCTCCTTGAGGCGCGCGGGAACAGAACGCGCCGTCGACGACTTGGGCTCGGTCCGGTCGGTTACCGGACGATCGGACAGCGTGCTACCCATTGCACGCCGTCCGCAAGCCCGCGCCTACGGTGGCCGGAAATCGGGATCGGAATCCCGGCGGCGGCTGGGGCGAGCGCCCCGTTGCCTCTGCCTGATGCGGTCGGCCTCCTCCTTTGCTAGCATTACTGCTTCGCAGAAGGACACTCGCCATACGTTGGGTTTTCCGATGGTAGAAAAGTGATAGTAGAATCAAGTCATGTAATTCCTGCGCACACTCTCCTAAATGCCTCCTGTAAAATACCGAAAGGCTGGCTACCCAAAGCCGGTGCTCCACTTTGTAGATTGAAGTTAACCATATCTGGATCACTTCTTGCTATGTGGCAATTGGCAGCCAGCCCATATGTGACTGCAGTTGGTACTCTACCCAAAATCAGAGCTGTCCTATGTGATCGTCCCTAGATCATTATATATAATATTATCATGCGGATTCGCCACGCATGCGGATTTGCTCCGCATGCTTATGTCATTTTCATACAAGTATTTATTGTAATACGGGGAATACGCACGCGGGACGCGTGCTGGGCGGATCAATGTCACATGCGTGATGAAATTGGTAATTGGTCATGTAAAACACCACTGAATTTTAATAACAAAAAGTTGGTAAATTACTGAAATAATTGTATGTTACGAAATAAAATCATGATCATATCACGTCCCTGCAGTTGAGCATTAACTCATAATAATAAATTAAATTCGGTTCATCCCAGGGGATACAGCCATTTTTCATTTGTTTGTAAGTTCACCCTCAACAGTAAATAAGTTTCTATACAATATAGGTACTGTGTAATCCCCTAACTCAATTATGAGAGAAGTTTCTGGCCATACCCAATTTAAGTAAATACTCCTTTGGAAACTATTAATCTAGTATGTATAGGTTTGTTTTGTTCTCATTGAATAGAGTAAGTTCAGGTTTTCATTACAATAATATAATATACACCGTTAAATTTTGATCGTCTTAATCCCTTGGAGGGTCGATTCGGTACATGAAACACTATCGATTTGTAAAGATAAATTTAAAAACAGAGGACTTTTTTTTTAAACTCGAATTAATTTACGCATGTATGAAATTATTTTCTTTAGGTAAACATCAGCTGAGCGAGGCCAATGAACTTTAGGTAGGTAGTACGTAACAACCGACAACTACCTACAAGGTCATCCCCACGGCGTCGTCACCTTCCGTTTGGCGCAGGTGCTGACCGAACACGGCAAGTTCGGTCCGTACCTGTACAAGATTCATGCGGAGACGACGCCCGGGTCTCGCCACTGTGCGGACCGCCCGGTGGACACGGTGGAGCACACAGTCGAGGTGTGCCCCGCTTGGGAAGAGCATCGCCGTGTCCTCGTGGGGGCGATCGGCGGCGATCTCTCGCGCCGGGGCTTGGTTCAAGCCATGCTCCGGAGCGAGGAGGAGTGGCAGGTGGTCGCCTCCTTTTGCGAACCAGTAATGCTAGTAAAGGAGGAGGCCGACCGCATTAGGCAAAGGCGCACACGCCGCCGCCGCCGGGATTCCGATCCTGATTTCCGGCCACCGTAGGCGCGGGCTCGCGGACGGTGGGCAATGGGTAGCTCGCTGTCCGTCCGTCCGGTAACAGACCGGTCCGAGCTCAGGTCGTCTACAGCGCGCACTGTTCCCGCGCGCCTCAAGGAGTTGTCCGCAAACTGCAGGGGTCCAGCAGGGCCAAAGCCTACTGGGGCCAAAGGTTATGTGAGAATGTCACCACGGGCCCCGGAATAAAGGCAAGGAATGGAAAGGTAGGTTTTTAGTCAGTAAAAGTCTGACACTATTTCCCGCCCCACCCAAGGGCGGGATTTGTCATTGGATGATTTTACCTACGTTAAAAAAAAAAAAACCTACAAGGTCATTGACTCGTTTACTTAAAGAAATTAATTTCGTGCATACGTATATAATTATATATAATTTTATCTTTACAAATCGATAGTGTTTCATGTGGAGATCGACCCTCCACGTATTTTAACATCTATTTGTATTTTTCTATTGCACAAATAGAAAAATACAAATAGGTGTTAAAATACGTTTCAACCGCTTCATAAAAAAGGTCCTCACTAAAAGGTTACATTGAAATTATCAGATGTAAAATGTAACGAAACTAAAGGACTACGATCCTGGAATGCAAAAAGGTTAACTGAAATACACAGGTGTGGTTTTAGTCAGTAAAAGTCTGACTTGCCCGTGCCCATGGCATGCCTTGCCGCTTCGTCCAGAACTGCTCTTCTTCTTAGTCGTACATTCTTGACAGAGTGATCGTGATCACGTGTCGTTTGAGTCTTGAACCGCCGCCTCTTTCGCGATGCGACGCCATGTAGCTCTATGGTTGGCAGCTTGGCAGTTGTCATTTATGCTGCAGTTTGTTATAGATTTTATGAGGGAGAGCGTGTTGTAGAGCGTTCAGGCGACGTTTTGCCCTCGACTTTCTCTTGCACCACCAATAGTTCTATCGAGTCTTCGTTACGGGAGATTTATTATTTAGAGACATATTGAGATATATTTAATTATACAAACTTTATACAATAAATAATTATAAAATACTGTACAAACGCGGACTTAATGCCTAATGCTTTCTTTTACCCGAAGAAATTGAAGATTCGTATTTGCACAAACGACGTTAATCTCTTTTTATATTCAGTTCTTTATCGCCCAGAACAGGAGGAGTCATTAAATAATTTCCCAACTTAAAAAAAAGTGTAAGGCCCATTAGCCACACGGCGACTTTTTGTAGCGATGCTGTAGCGCGTTCGCATCGATACAGTCGCGATGCCGTAGCGCGTTAGAACGCGTTTGCATCTTTTCTAAATGCGACTAAAGCCGTGTTTACTGAGACGCGGTGCGTTGGGCGTTTGTCGTATATTGCATCGGCGGGCCGCGTCAACGCTCGTGCAAACACAAACATATGGCAATGTACGACGGACCGCCCAACACGCCGCATCACTGTAAACAAGCCCTAACACGTATTAATAGCGATGCTGTCGCGCACTTACGAATCGCGCTACAGCAACGCTACAAAAAGTCGCAGTGGGGGCCTAAGTTTGAACACCTAGTAAGCAAGTAAGCATAATCTTAGAATATTACATTATAAACTCAGTAACATCACATCATTTTTCATTTCGTACATAATGACACCTTTTGTGCCGAGTAAGCGTCATTTGCAGGAACTTTTATTTTACTTTCTAAAAGGCATTGCGTAAAACTGTTCTCACCTACCAACATTTTTAATACAGGTGTCATCATTCAAAGGGTCTAGTTGAATACTTTTTACGGCCAATATGGAAAAGTGAAAAAAATTCTCAAAGAAACGTACTCACGAGACAAGAAGTATCCTTTGTTTCCAGGCTTTTCAGGATTTGATCTACATGTGCCAAATTTCATCCCGATCCGTTCAGGCCTTTAAGTATAAAAGACTAACAAATATGCTCACACACACACACACCTCATACAAACTCGATTTATTATTTTATTTCGATAGCCTAATGATTTAAAGTCCATAACTGAGTTCGTGACATCACAGCGGGCCCTAACAGAATACCAGCGCTGCGATATTTATTGCAAATGACGCAGCATTTGCTGAGTTAGGCGCCTTTTTGGCTTCGCACTGATCGTAACTTTGCTTCTTTTTTCAATTAGCATTTTTAGTTTTTTTTTTTTTAATTATTTATTTATTTTGGCATCAAACAGTCATATTACAAAAAAATATAATTCTTAAGCTATTAGTTTACTTACAAAAGACCTATAGTGCCGACAAAAGTAGTAGAAAAATTTGGTACAATTTATAAACTCTTAAATGGAGGACGCGTTAGGAATATAATTTTAGTTTTAAGTTCACTGAAGAGCAAATGTTTAAAAATTTGCTCTTCAGTGAACTTAAAACTTAGTGAAATGTTAAAAAAAAGGGAAGCTCAAATTAGGTGATATATCGACTTTTTAGCTTTTTTTTCAAGCTTCGTACCGCCAAATAGTCTATGAATATCCATATTCTCTCACCGTTTAAACCTTCCCTGGAGTATCACGAATATTTCAAGACCAAAATTAGCCAAATCGGTCCAGCCGTTCTCGAGTTTCAGCGAGACTAACGAACAGCTATTCATTTTTATATATAAGATATTTTTAGTGCGTTATTTGAAACGTTTACTTAATTTCATTCGAATTTGCCTTCTTATTGAAACCTAGCTTAGCTCTGCAGTTTCGCTAGTACAGATAAAATAATAGAGCCTTTGTCCATCTTCGTGTACTAAACTAGTCGTGAACCAAATCCTTCGCTTGGCTCGTTCGACGAGGCGTGAAAGCATAACAAACAAACGAACTCACTCCCAGAGCGGAAACACATTTATATTGAACGTTAAGAGTGTTTTTTCCTGATACTGGATTTTTCTTATCTTGCGACCAAATAAAAGGATAGCTACACATATTAGTCAGTTGGAGACAGGGATTAAGAGCGCCCAACCAGCCTCTCTAGCCCAGTTACGGTCATTTCGTTGGCCACGCCCCCAATTCTTTTGTTCTGTCGTCATCTCAACGCTTAGCCACGTCAGAACAAAGGAAATAGGGGTGTGGCCAACTCCAGACCAAGCGTTAATGCTTAACGAAATCATCGTAATTTGGCTAGGGGCTGAGGTTCATTTCCATACAATCGCTTTTACGTGATTACGACGTTATTACACCACTTTCTCCAGATATTTTGTAAACAAACATACCTTGTGGACATTATCTAGGCTTCTACTGAGATCAAAAAATGAATTTGTGTAACACTAAACCGGTAAAGATCTATGAAGTCTGCTATTTTGCATTATAATAGTACACAAAATTTTAAAAAAGTAAAGATAATATATTTTAGAAACGCATAAGACATTTTTTTTTAAACTGAGGTCTTTATTTAAATATATATTTCTTGGAACACGTTTCGTGAAATATCTCGGGATTTACCGAATACAAAGAGTTTTCATGTGTTATCTCTCCTTTTTCGCGTTGCCACTTTTTTAAACAGCACATTGGACGTTGGATGAAGCAACAAGCTATTAAACCATGCTCACGTTAATGATAGATGAGTGGGGACGGACCCTCTTAACATGCGTTACGATGGTCACCCACCCCAAGACCGACTTCGGCAAGTGTATTCGTTTTTTTTTTTTATGTGGGATATCATTTCTCTTACTCTAGGGTGAAGCGAGAGGGGGAAACAGATTTTTAATGACTATAACAACACCTAAGGTCCTTTGGTTGCCTTTTGCGTTCTAAGATCAGTAGTAGGTATTCTTTTCAGAAGTTTTTCCATGGTCCTAGTAGGCATTCTGATAGGCCCTGACGATTTTACTGACGTCTCTTAAAGGCGCGTGTGGGACACTATTTGCTGTCAAAGACTCAGGCTAGGTCTTTATAGGACGAGCAGACGATGAGCTACGTATCGCTCGTCGTCGACAAGCCTTCAACAACGGTGGCCAAGATCGACTCGTGCAGTGTTTATTATTTTAGCCACAAGCTCTTGGCTCACATACAAATATTGCATCTCCCTACTGTATCTACACGGGTCGTCGCCAAATTGAATCACTTAGACACGCAGCGCTCAATCTGTTGCCTGAAACAACATTGTTACATGACACCCTGCTACCGCGTCCGTCTTGCCTCTCGTTAACACATCAAACAATTTAGAAGTTGGATATGGATACTGGTAAATGGATAAGCGTTTGTTGCAGGCTACCTTTCTACGAGAACAGACTAATGTTTTAGCAGCAAATGTATTAAGTCAACCTTCTCAAAAAAATTTCAAATGCTCAGTTCCGGTTTACCGAGATCGGCGCCTTTTTCAGTGATCCAACATATTGTCCAGTTGCACAGATAATTGAGATACAAAAGTACACCAATTTTACATCACAATGTCCACTAGGAGAATCAATTTGCGAATGATTAAAACAGATACTGAACTTCAAAAACAGAATTATATCATTACAAAGTACACATACTCTATAGAGTGCAGATGGCACGCGCCGCGCTGCATCGCTTCAGAGCGCGGTCGCATTAATTTAAGCACTAAAAGTAATTAAATTATGGCACTTTAACATGACTAGCTGTTTGTTGGATGTCGCGGCGTTGTCGGTTACATGGTAATGGGTTTAAACGATGCTAAAAGGATGATATTATGATGAATACATATGGTTTTATTGGTAGAGAAGTGAAATTTGGACCACGGGAGTTTTTTTTTTATGGTAGGTAAAATCATCCAATGACAAATCCCGCCCTTGGGCGGAGCGGGAAAAAGCGTCAGTCTCTTACTGACTAAAAACCTATCCCATTCCTTCGTTGCCTATCATACCGGGGCTGAGCCTTCCTCTCAGAAAACGGCCCTTGACCCCAGCAGACTTCGACCCTGCCTGCCTACAGCTAGCAGGCTGGGCTGCTGACAGCTCCTTGAGGCGCACGGGAACAGTACGCGCCATCGAGGAATTATGCTCGATCCGGGGCCTTACTCTCGAGTTTAATTCCGATCGGTAGACATTGAAATTGTGACGTTAGGTACTCTTGAATTTGATCCTAGCGTCAAATTGGTTTAAAATTGCGTGACCACACGCCAAGCCCAATCACCATTTTACTTAGTTTCCCAAAAAGGTCACGCAATTGGCCTTAGCATCGAATTCAAGAGTACCTAATGTCACAATTCCAATGTCTACCGATCGGAATTAAACTCGAGAGTAAGCCCCCTGGTCGGTTATCGGACGATCGGACAGCGTACTACCCATTGCACGCCATCCGCAAGCCCGCGCCAATGGTGGCCGGAAATCGGGATCGGAATCCCGGCGGCGGCTAAGGCGAGCGCCCCGTTGGACCACGGGAGTGAAAAAAGTACTTGAAAGAACAAGACTGGGTTTTAGTCAGTAAAAGTCTGGCATTCTTGGATCCGGGCAACTGCCCAATATTTAATTTTGGACTGTTGTATACATACTTATGTTTTTGTTTATTATTGATAGGCTCGCGTTTGACCTCTATCTCACTTGATGGTAAGCGATGATGTAGCCGACGATAGAGCACGCTTACCTAGAAGTAACCTATCCACTTAAAAACCCCTAGGTTGTAGCTATTAGGAAACACAGACTCATATCCTATTATCATGAAGAACTCTTATACGGTGATGCAGAATTTTAGTAATTTATTTCTTGTGTGGCCAGATAGATGTTCATTTTAAACACATATTAATCTTTGATTTAGTCTAGTATATTTTTTTTATATTAAAGTTGATTTTGTTTATTTTTATTTCTTTAAATATTTTATTGATTTGACAAACTCTTGGCTGTCATTAAGTTAACCAATCTTTTTACTGTGAAATAGCGTTATCGCAGAATTATACTTTACGTTAACAGGTATACGTATATATAGGTAGAACCTCTAAATATTAGACAAAATACTAAGTAATTGAATAAAACGAGTAATACCACTCAATCTCCAAGTCCTTTATCATTTCAACTTGCACCTACTACCAATCTACGACCTCTCCATTGTCACTACGGTACAATACTCTCTGTTCACACACCTTTCAACATAGCCGAAAGTGCAACGAAATTGTGTCACCTCTATAATTGCTCGGTAGCCAGATAGCCGCCTTGTGTTATCAAAAGGACTGTGCATGACGCTCGAGTCCGCTTGGAAACTAAAGCCATTATGTCACCGCATCAAACAGGGTAGCCAAACAACACAGTGTTTCGTATAGACGATGACGCCACTAGCTAGCTGACTGAAAATTAACTGCTAAGACAATAATTTTAAAGGCTCAGGCAGCTATTGACCAATGAAATTAGTGAGATGTCAAGAGATATTTGTAATTTCAGTAAATTTTGGATTCATTTGTGTCGTCTAGTGTTGCTGAATCTGGTTTGGATACTAATGAAAATAAAGGCTTATTATCACTGGCAAATTTTAATGACTTCATAGTTTCCATTTATGTTTGGTGCAGCAATGAGCAAGAGTAGAAAGTAATAAACAATAATTACATTTAGACAAACGTTTAGTGCAACAGTTAAACGATTACTTATTTACTTAAGAACCTATATCCCCTAGCTGGGGCAGAGGGCGTCGACTCGACGTCGAGAAACGTCTAACGCGACCGGTCTTGAGCTTTGCGCTTCACATCGCTCCATGTTAAAACGATGGCCGTTCCTTCTGCCAACACGGTGCGACTCGTTGCCGAGAACGGCCACGCTTCCTTTTTCCTTGGGGATTCCAGTCCAACGCCTGTTTAGGTATGTGATCGGAATCCCTCCTAAGCGTGTGATCAATCCGTCTCCACTTACGACGTTTAATCTGGTGGTCGATCGGGCTTTCGTGGCATTTCTCCAACAGCTGCACGTTGGAGATAGTCATATAGTTAAGAGATTAGCTGGTGCGATTCTCGTACAGAAAAAAATGTTTGTAGAGCCTACAGATAGCTGTTCCGGTTTTGATTGTGTTTTGTATGTTTGTGTTTGTCTGTAAACGAGCTCTAAGCGATTCCTAGTGTGGGGCTACATTAAAAAAAAGAGGAAAAGATATAACACCAATGGAAAATGGAGGAACAACTCTCAGTGCTGGGCCAGGCTGGCAGCCCGGTGTGGGGAGCGGCGCGGGTGCAGGAACGCGCGCTATTTGCTTGGGCAAATTAGCAACGCCGTGCGGGGAGCAGCGGTTGCCATAGCATGGCTTAAACTAGTTTGAGATTTCCACTCCTGCGCGGGTTGCCGTATGAACGAGCTACGGTGTGAGTTGCCCACGCGCGTCCTGCGTCTGCACTTGCCCACTATTGATACTCCAAAGAAGTTGGTATGTATCAGTTCGCCGCGCCCGCGTTGTCAGTCTGGCCGGACACTCGTAGCTCACTAGCCTCACCACGGTCACTAGTTCGCCTTTACCCAAAAAGGTTCGCATTGCAGCCTCATAAAAAGCTGGCACTTCATACATCAGCAAAACCCTTAAAAAAAACACTAAACAAAAAACAAACACAGCATCAGCTAACTTCATGACCGATCCCCACATAATTAATTTTAGCGAGAAAGGTTCACCCATCCATTTAAAAAAAAATTAAATCCTCTTTTGTTTGCGAAGACATAAAGCTTTCAGTGGTATCACAATATTTACTGTATAATTTACGTTTCCAACACGTACTGTGAAAAATTTTGCAGTAGCCTTGCTTGCTGAGTTTTCTTTTGTAGAATATTAAGTAACCTAGTAAATGGAGGAACTGCCTGTTAATATTTCGCTACAAGACTAAATTTTATGGCAGATTATATTAAGCTTTTTAAATGGGTGTTTGCAGTTAGTTTATTACTAGTATGATGATAGAAAAGTGTGGAAGCAGGAAGAAATAGAGGATTTTGTGTAGCAATTTTTAATCGCTTGTTTTGGTGCAATATTGTGGAGCTCAGTGGAGCATTGGTTAAAACCAATTTTCCAGCTAATAGTAAAAGTCAAAGGGGATTTTAAATTTAAGTTTTATCACCCTTTTAATGTTCCCACTGCTAGGATGCAGACATCCTTTCTAGGAAAGGGATTAAACAGTAATTCACCACACGGTGATCATATGTTTTCGATTTTTTTATTCTAGACAATGCCTGTTTTCTCACGATTACAACTCGTGAGTCGGGGCCGATACCAAACCGTCTCTTATTTATTTGCATATTTTTACTTTATTATTGCACATCTCATAATAAAAAATATCTGTACAATTCAGGTATTTTATACAATGCCAAATGCGCAGTTGGTGGATGTCACATGTCTTCGAATTTTTGGTTCTAGGACATACCGGTTTCCTCACGATGTTTTCCATCACCGAAATGCTTCACGGTGAAATAAATTACACAAAGTAATGCGCCTGGCTAGGTTTGAACCCGAGACTTACAACTTGTAATTCTGGGCCATTACCACTCGACCACAACTGCTCTCTTGTATAATAACGACATTTTAATTCACATGACATTTTTGACATTATATTAATTTTTTTTTTGTATTACTTTTAAATGACTCTTCGTGATCGGTTAAAAAGAACATACCATTAGTAAGAAATATAAATTTAAAAAAAATCTTGCCTTGAGTTTGTATCACAATAATAACACTAAACACACAAAAGAGCAACATTTTTCAACGAAACTTGTTTTGCCGAAAATTCGGCGTGTATTTGACTTCGTTCCATTTTCCGAGATTTTGAGCAGTCTGTTGTGCTCTTTTAGTGAACTAGTTTCGTTTTGTTTCGTTTCTCATGTTGCTATTGCCGTAGCATTACCTTGTGTCATTATTATCAAACGTTTTCGACCGTATTAAACAGCTCGTTAGAGCGCTCAACACAAGATACATTTTTAATAACATCGCACTTACGTGATTATGACGTTATTACACCTCTTTCTTTAGCTATTTTGGAACCACACAGATATCTTGTAGATATTATATAGGTTTCAATTTAAATTAAAATGTAAAGTTTAAAACCAATCTAGTAAAGAGCTCTGAAAATCTACCATTTTGCGTGAACTTTGGCCCTTATAAAAGTAAAGACAATATGAATATATATTTTTTTATTTTTTTTATTTTTGTGTTTTTACCTTGCAAATTTCATCGAATGTATCTAGAATCTACCTGTTTATACACGCTTAAATTTTGATCATTTTAATTCCGTGGAGAGTCGATCGATCGAGTAAAGATAAAATTAATATCTAAAGTTTTTTTTCTAAAACTCGAATTAATATACGCATGTACGAAATTAATTTATTTAAGTAAACGAATCAATGACCTTAGCAGCTAGAATCTTCCTTTTTATTATTGATAGAATCGCGTTTTACCACTACCTATTTACTTGATAGTAAGCGATGATGTGGACAATGATAGAGCACGCTTGCCTCGAAGTAGGTAATCTATTCACCCTTGTCTTAAAGACCCCTAGGATGTGGCTATCAGGACAACACTGACTCAGGGAATTTCACTTCTTAGCTGTATTCACAATGAATGTGTTCCCAAAACGCTTTGTGTGTATGGGCCAGCCTCCTCCTCCTCAAAGATGAAGAGGCCGAAGAGATGACTGGTCCTACGAGTTTAACGACCTTTTAGATGAGAGTACACTTACTTTATTATTTATTGTGTGTTCATTACTTTACTGAAACTGGGTAAAACCCACGAAACAATACATTGTGGAAAACACGCATTGTGTTTAATATTTACAAAACTTTATCTAAATATTGTATTTGTAAAATCCTTTTTGAGTACAAATGACAAACATTGTACTTGTATAGCAGTGGTTCTCAGCTGTTGGCCGAAAAAGACAAAATATGGTCTAAAAAAAGCTGATCTAAAAATTTCAAACTGTTCAAATAAAAAGTTACTTTGATGTAAACTGATTTCAAGTTTATCTCTGAAATTTGCGCAGTTCGTTTAATATTTAAAACAACTTTACTTATAATTAATGTATTTGTAATGTAATGTATGTTGAGAACAAATAACAAACATTGTACCTACCTGTTTATTAGTGGTTTTCAACACCTGTGTGCGACCACTGGTGGTCTGCAAGTGACAAAACATGGTTCACAAAAGGCCTAAAAATCCTAAAATTCCCTACAAGAAAGATACTTTGATGGAAACCGATTTTAAGTTTCTATCAAAAATATTATGTTTTTGATGACAATACTCGTTATTTTTAAAGAATTCGTTACGTACTTTGATTGGTCTTTGCTAACAAAAGCCAAGTGGTTCCCATTGAAAAAAAGGTTGGAAACCACCATATTTGGTGGTATCTAATAATAATCTTACTAAGTTATTTCTGATCTAAATACAAAACAAAAATATGCAGTCTTATAAAGGAATGGCTTTGGCCATTCTCCAACAAGTTTATGGCGTAAAAAAACAATAAACAAAAACACTGGAGCATTATACCAAAAAAAAATATTTCCTAAAATTTGCATTTCACCTCACGTAAAACGGGATAATGGGAAAGCTGTTCTAATATTTGTTTTACAAAGTATGTTTTCCTTTGTACCGACCTCCCTTAATTTAATAAATTCGCACGTGTTTTGTTTACATCTGGCTTTGTTTCAGAAATATGTGAGTGAACTGACGACCGTTCGAGACTGCGTGCCGACGTGCAGTGAAAAAGGTGACGTATACCACGAACTTAATTTTTTACACCACCTGTTTGATAATGCCTTTTTACATGTCATACAAGCATCACTTAAAACAAGTCATTCTGTCCCTAGCGAGAAAATGTAGTATGGGCGTTCCTTAAGTGGGTGATCGACGTTCAAGCCTATACCGTGGTTTTCAAGAACGTCGGTTTTACTCGCGGCTTGTTGGTGCTGATCGACTAGCGACTAGCCGAGTAGAAAATGAAGCAAACACGACGAGCTGCGAGTTAGGCTCGTCGTTCGTATTGCAATGATACACCGGCGAGCTTTACCGACGAGCCATAAGACCGCGGTTTTACTCGCTCGTCGATCAGGGCCTGGAATAATGAGATTTGAATTGCGAATACAAAAAAAAAAAACGTACTAAGTGAAATAAAATATATATGTGCTCAAACAAGTTCACTAAAAAATGAAACTGGCCACTAACTAACAACAAAAAAAGTGGTTACCGACGAGTTTCTAATAAAAAGTTATGAAATGGCGTTATAGAAAATAAAAACAATAGAATCTTATAGTAGTGAATTTGGTTTGTTTCAAATCTCAAAACATGTCGAGTGATAGCTAGGCTCTTGAATAAAATAATCCTGAATAGAGAACTAATAATAAAATAGGTTCAGTAACGAGCAGTTGTGGCCCAGTGGTAACGATCCTAACTTATGAATAACAGGTTGCGGTTCATTACCAAGGCTCTTAAAACGGTGAAGGAAAACATCTTTAGGATACCGGCATGTCATATAAACAAAATTCCAAAAACATGTAGCATCCACCAATCCACTCTAGGACCGCGTGGTGGATTACAGCTCTTCTAGAGAGAAGGCGTAAGTTCCAGCAGAGGGAACATCATAAGGTATTATGATATGCTATCTGTTTGTTCCGGCTTTTCTCCAACCGATACATTTTTTAAAATTCACTGGTGTGCTGCTGCAACATTCAGCTGATGTTATAAGGACTAGCTTGGTAACTTTTATTTTAGAAAAAACAAAATTCTTGAAATTGTGACTACATAGCATTGACTATTTCATGTAGTCACCCTTGATAATCAGATTCCATGTGAATTGAGACTTAAAATTACTGGCAAAATTTGAAAATACATTGGATAGATGCACTTCTCCCCATAGCGTTTTTTATTGAGGTTGTAAATCATCCGACACTTTCCCACTCTAGGGTAAATGAAACGGGCGTGTCACAATTTTACTGACTAAAACCCACCAGAGTTTTTTAGTTACTCATTGCGTGCTAGGACCAGTCACTATTTGCAACCGTTTCCGTATCACTTTTTCCTAACTTATGAATTAGTTAAAACGAAGGCTGTCAAACAACTTGTTTTTAAAGGAAAAGCCAAAATGAGCCATTATTCCGAAGAGAATATTAATGTAATTTTCCTTATAAGAAAGCTTAATTTGAGCACTAACATCGATTTTATCCAGATACACACGTCACATCAATTATTGTTCCTAACCCTTTAAAATTATATTTTATAATGATCCTCCTCCTTGCGTCGTTTATCCTCAATGCTGAGGGTCGTGAATAACTTTCTTATGGACTACATTTCGCCATGTTATCCTATCTTCGGCGATGTGGATGGCGTCGCAGACTGTGGTCTCCAATGCAGCACGGATTTGGTCTGACCAAAGGACTCCTGCCCCTGGGTCTTTCCCTGTAAGTAGCAACTTTTCCAAATTATCACCTCTCTTTCTGGCAATGTGGCCAAAGAAATCAAAAACTCTTCTCTGGCATATGGTAGTGAGCCTCATGGGTGACTTGAGTTCGGCTATTATAGAGTCGTTGGTCCGATGCTCTGTCCAGTGGATTCCGAGCATCTTCCTCCAACACCACATCTCTAAAGCGTCAATCCGGCAACGGTCAGCTTTTTTGACTGTCCAGGTCTATGCACCATACAGGAAGATGGAGAAAATGAGGTGACGAGCTTTCTTTTGGTCTTACGCGAGATGTTCCTATCGGCCCAGATGCGATTCAGCTGAGACATAGCGCTCTTTATTATTTTATAATGATAAAAGCTTACATTTTACCCACCTTATAAAAAAAAAAACTAAGTCTGTCTGTAATGTGTTATTGATAAAAAAAAATCACGATAATTACGCTCTGTCAGCCTTTATGAGTGGAATTGCTGTTCAATTATTTAATTATTTTTAGCCCAAGCTTCATAGATTTATTAAACGTCTCATTTACCGTATAATATATGGATTACTTGCTAATTGCTTACCACTGAATTCTAAATCAGCTTTTACCAACAGATCAGCAGACGGCCTGTCTCTATAAATTTCCTCTTTGGAATCTAATGATTTATGTTTGAATAATTAATATTTTAATTTATGGTGTCAAAGAATTTGCTAAAGAAGATAATGAAATCATATTTCATACTTCTCATTTCGCTGTCATATTTCCCTACAGTCTACAAAATAATCCATAATAATTTATGCAAAAAAAAATGCTATAATCTACATAATTTTTATTGTTGGTTAGGCAAATAAGTATGGAGCTAAAACCCTATTAATCTGACACTGCATTATTTTAAGCTGTGGCGCTAGTGCTTTTTGTTTGGATATTTTTAAAATTCCTTCTCAAACACTCCAATATTTCAATACTAAAGGTTGTGAGTGCGTTTGTGTATTTGCTACTTCTTCATGCTCGAACGGCTGAACTTATTTGGCGCACTAGTAGACCTGGAATAGCATATATGTTACTTTTTGTACCGGGAGTATGTTCCTTTGGGACATTTTTCCACTATCACGCAGGTGAAGCCAATAGCAACAGCTAATAAGGAAAATACACCGTTAAATATTGATCGTTTTAATTCCGTGGAGGGTCGATCCAGTACATGAAACACTATCAATTTGTAAAGATAAAATTAAAAAATAAAGTACTTTTTTATTAAAAGTCGAGGTAATATACGCATGTACGAAATTATTATTTTTTAAGTAAACGAGTCAATGACCTTGTAGCTAGTTGTCGGTCGTTGCGTACTAACTACCTACAGTTTTTTTTTTATGGTAGGTAAAATCATTCAATGATAAATCCCGCCCTTGGGCTGAGCGAGAAGTAGTGTCAGACTCTTACTGACTAAAGACCGTTCCTTCGTTGCCTATCGTGCCGAGGCCGGGTATTAGTTTAAATTTAACGGTGTATACAATAAACAAAGCCAACCATTTAGCAGAACACAGCGATCCTACCAATTTAAATTTCAGAGAGAAGAGGCCGGGATCCCAGAAATGGAAAATAATAGCACAAATAGATAGGTACAGAAGTCTCATGTATGTACTTCACTTTTTATACCTACGCTCGGTGGTCGCTAGAAAAGTACTCTGTGATCTAGCACTGGTTTAGCACGGTTTAGTCACGTACAAGAAATCGTGTCCGTGAGCGGTGTCTATGTGTGCGTTGCTCGAGCGCGCTTTGTATGTAGATTGTCTTCTCTGTAGGTACTATATCTGTTTTGTGATAATAGCCTGTTATGATATACTTATACTCACATGTTAGCTATAATGTTTAAGTAAGAAATATAATAGGGACGAACCTATTGACATTAATCAGCTTTGTCTTCAGGATGTGATAGTTTTAGGACTACGGGTCCCCTTGAGCCCTGCTGAGCTCCTATAGTTTTTCTGACATCTCTAACGTGCTGTCGATGACTTGGGCTCAATCCGGACGGTTACCGGACTGTCGGAAGGCGAGCTACTCATTGCTCATCGTTCGCAATCCCGCGTTTACGGTAGCTGGGGATCGCACTACGACTTCCGATGCCCGGAATTTCGTAAGCGTTAGTGCGTGTGAAATTAGTGGTCCCGGGAGCTGATAATAAATAAATATTATTAACAAAGCCAACCATTTAACGGAACACAGCGATCCAATCAATTTAAATCATCATCATCATCATCATTTCAGCCAAAAGACGTTCACTGTTGGTCATAGGCCTCCCCTAAGCGTCGCCACAATAGCCGGTCCTGTGCATCTTGCATCCATCGGACTCCAGCGACCCTGGCCAGGTCATCGGTCCACCTTGCCACGCCTTCCAACGCTGCGTCTTCCGGTACGCGGCCGCCACTCCAGAACCTTTAGGCCCCAACGGCCATCTGTTCTGCGTGCAACGTGCCCAGCCCAATCAATTCAATCAATTTAAATTCACCTACCTAATTACAGGCCGTCAGGTTGCTAAGCTCCTGAATTAAATAATAACTAATTACAGGATCACTGCCATTTTGGTTTTAATAGAAACAGCCCATCATTTAAACGGAGCTTAAGGCTTTAATGTAAGGTTAGCTTAATCTTTTATTTCGTTTTTTAAAAGATTAAGAAAAACGTTTATTTCCTAATTTCGTTTCGTTCGTAAATCAAAAACTGGTTAAGTGAGAGTCAGACTCATGCGCGATGGGTTACCGTACCGACCGTAGTAAAAAAAAACGCAAAAAAATATGATCTTTAATGTAGTGCCTCAGTTAAATGTTTATTTTATTCTGTTTCTAGTATTTGTTGTTATAGCAGCAACAGAAATACATCATTTGTGAAAATTTCAACTGTCTGTCTTATCTATAATAAGTATGTATTTTTTTGGTGGGGAAAATCATCCAATGACGTCTCCCGCCCTTGAATGGAGCGGGAGATAGTGTAAGATTTTTACTGACTTAATAAGCCACCCCATTCCGTCACTACTTTTCATACCAGGGCTGACCCTTCCTATCAGAAGCAGACCCTTGGCCCAGTAGGATTCGACCCTGCTGGGCCCCTACGGTTTTTTGGAGTGGCGCGTGAAACCGTATACGCCGTCGACGACATGGGCTCGGTCCGGACGGCCGGACAGCGAGCTATCCATTGCTCACCGTCCGCAAGCCCGTGCCTGCGATGGCCGGAAATCAGGATCGGAATCCCAGTGGTGGCTGGGGCTCACGCGTGCGGCTCCTCCTTTGCTAGCATTACTTCCTCCTTCGCAGAAGGAAGCGACCGCCTGCCGCTCCTCCTCGCTTCGGAACATGACCTGTACCAAGGCACGGCGCGAGATATCGCTGTTGCCGATCGCCCCCACGAGGACACGGGATGCTCTGCCCAAGTGGCGCACACTTCTACCGAATACTCCACAATATTCTCCGGGCGGTCTACACTGAGGTGACACCGGGGTATCACTTCCGCATGACTCCGGTGCAGGCACTTTCCTAACTAAACGTGTTCGGTGAGAACCTGCGTCATGCGGAAGGTGAGGACACCGTGAGATTTTTCCAGTCAACTTATAAGAAATATATAAGTATGTTTATAAGTTTGGGACTATATGGTATTGTGTGAAAGTTGTAAAATATTACACTATACACCGGTAGAATGATACCGTAGAATATTTTTACTGACACAAAAATAAAGCCGCTGACATAAACTACGGTCAGAGAACAGAAAAGTTAGGAGTTGATAATACCTCCCCTAAAATACACAACGACGACGATAAACACACACATACACAAACACACAAATAACGATTCAATCTCGGGATTTTAATCATGACATTGCAAATTAGTTATTGCGCACACACATACACAAAACACATACAACATAAAACACACATACCACAACACACCCGGGTGCCAACACTGCGTGGACTGCCCGGAGGACACGGTGGAGCACACGGTCGAAGTGTACCCCGCTTGGGCAGAGCATCGCCGTGTTCTCGTGAGAGCGATCGGCAGCGGCGATCTCTCGCGCCAGGCCCTGGTACGGGCCATGGTCCGGAGTGAGGAGGGATGGCAGGCGGTCGCCTCCTTCTGCGAAGCAGTAATGCTAGCAAAGGAGGAGGCCGCACGTGAGAGGCAACGGCCCTCACGGCCCAACCGCCGCAGGGATTCCGATTCCGATCCTGATTTCCAGCCAACGTAGGCGCGGGCTTGCGGACGGCGAGCTATGGGTAGCTCGCTGTCCGACCGTCCGGTGACCATCCGGACCAAGCCCAGGTCGTCAACGGCGCGCACTGTTCCCGCGCGTCTCAAGGAGTTGTCAGCAAACTGTAGAGACCCAGCCTGCTAGCTGCAGGCAGGCCGGGTCGAAGCCTATTGGGGCCAAGGGTTTGCTTCCGAAAGAAAAGCCCGGCCCTGGTATCTAAGGCCACGAAGGAACGGGGTGGGTTTTTAGTCAGTAAGAGTCTGACACTATCTCCCGCTCCGCCCAAGGGCGGGAGATGTCATTGGATGATTTTACCCACCACCAAAAAAAAAAAAAAAAACACAACAACACAAAAAATACATTTGAACAAAATTATTATTACAGTTCCGTACTAAAACTGTTAAATTAAATATATTTGTTTTAATATAATTAATTGAATACGAAACTCGAAATATAATAAAATTCATCAACGTAATAATTTCCCGAGATTTAGGTAAGTAAATAACTATTCCGATCTCTGGATTACATAATACAACGTTGTTTTGATTCATTCCCTAAAACAAATGATAAATTGGGCAACCTATATCTCTGTAAGATGACGGGAAGGAATAGCTGGACAATGGTACTAGCAAACAATGTGGTAGTGAGTTGTCATTAGCTCTATATTGTGTCCTCATCGCTTGGCTCATTAGTTAGTTGGTGTACTTCCTTATAATATTTTTCTTTTGGGCTCATTGCCAGAAATCATCTTTAGCAATTGTTTTCTTTCATTAACCTAGATTTCTATCAAATTTTCAACGAATAGAATAGAATAGAATATTGTTTATTACTTGATTTAAACTATTTGACATGTCACTTGAATAAATCAATATAACAAAGCGCATTTTGTCCTGTATATTTAGCAACCTATTTCTATATATTTCCTTACTTCATTCACAGTGTATGCAATGCAAAAATAAGGTTTGTAAATTTGAAATAACAGTAAGTCAGAGGCCTGCTTTTACTGATCAAGTGTGACTCTATGGATCAGAGGCTTCGCTCTCTGGGGAGGGCCGTTCGCTTGTAGAGCGGCGTTGCTCTCTCCTTTTTATGTACATATTCAATTTTACCTATTCTATGTACGAAAACAGCTAGGTTAAAGTGGCCGTATCGCGTGTATTATTATCTTCTAGACCAGTGATCGCCAGTTGTTGGAGTTTATCGACAACGAATATGTAGAGTAGTGAAAGCACTGAACACATTGGCTCGTTACGTCACCAACAGTTAGGTTCAAGACGCGTCCGTCTTAGTCAACCGCTCGAAGGCAATTGTCAACTGTTGCCTGTTGCCGGTGGCCCATCGCCCGTGATTCCGTGACGTACACAAACACTACATGTAGGAATTGAAAATGATTTCGTGTTTGGCCGCTATCTTATACGATGATGGTAGGCGATGATTATGCCAAGAGTAACTTATTCAATCGTGGCTTAAATACCCCAGGTTGTAGCTAGTATCAAGATGTACAGTCTCCGCCACGAAATTCCACTTCTTGCTTTACGCACTATGTTTTTTTTTTTTTTAAATTTAATACAATATAAAGTAGCGATTGACTGCGATCCCACCTGATGGTAAACAGTGATACAATTGTACCCAAAATATTTGTGTATGAATGCAATTTCATTCATGAGATTCAAGAATTGAAACGAATTTGTTGTTTGAGTTCCGACTCAGTGTATTTTGAGTGGCAGCACAGTCGGCGCAGTGGTTGAGCGATTGACTGCTGTGCTACGGATCGTGGTTTCGATTCCCGCACGGAACAAATATTTGTACAACTAAATTACCTACCTTATTGATAGTTTAATTATGAACCATTTATCGTAAACTTGTTCCTTGAATAATACTAGTTAAGATAGATTAAAAAAGTGGCAGTGTATGTATCATAGAACTCGCGACTGTACAAATAAAACAGTAATGTTAGCTACAGTTATTTCGTTGGGCTATTCACAATAGCTAACATGATCTTACCTCTCGACTTGAAATACCAATATGTGGCCGCTCGTCAAAGATCGTAAGGCATTCGGGAATATTCAGCAGACGGAACGTGCTCTTCATTGCACAGGGAGGATTTCCAGGTGTGAACAGTGGTCAGCATGATTAGGTGAACTGTGTGAGGTGTGTACAATGGAAACATGTTACCGGCAATCTGTATAATTCAGTGAGCCTCATGGGTGACTTGAGTTCGGCTATTATAGAGTCGTTGGTCCGATGCTCTGTCCAGTGGATTCCGAGCATCTTCCTCCAACACCACATCTCTAAAGCGTCAATCCGGCAACGGTCAGCTTTTTTGAGTGTCCAGGTCTATGCACCATCCTGTATGGTGCATAGACCTGGACACTCAAAAAAGGCTGTCAAACAACTTGTTTTTAAAGGAAAGGTCAAAATGAGCCATTATTCCGAAGAAAACATTAATGCAATATTCCTTGTAAGAAAGCTTAACACGTCGATCCACAACTACCCAACTTGTTCATACAAAAGTAGACTCTAAACATCGGAATTAAGGCCTATAGTGGCGTGGATGTGAGAGGACACCGGTGTCCTCTGAGCTAGGACAGATTAATTTGCGCGCTAACATTGATTTTATCCAGATACACAAGTCACATCAATTATTGTTCCTAACCCTTTAAAATTATGTTTTATAATGATCCTCCTCCTTGCGTCATTTATCCTCAATGCTGAGGGTCGTGACCTCGACGAATAACTTTCTTATGGACTACATTTCGCTATGTTGTCCTATCTTCGGCGATGTGGATGGCGTCGCAGACTGTGGTCTCCAATGCAGCATGGATTTTGTCTGACCAACGTATCGGACTCCTGACCCTGGGTCTTTTCCCGTCTACTTTCCCTGTAAGTAGCAACTTTTCCAAGTTATCACCTCTCTTTCTGGCAATGTGGCCAAAGAAATCAAAAACTCTTCTCTGGCTTATGGTAGTGAGCCTCATGGGTGACTTGAGTTCGGCTATTATAGAGTCGTTGGTCCGATGCTCTGTCCAGTGGATTCCGAGCATCTTCCTCCAACACCACATCTCTAAAGCGTCAATCCGGCAACGGTCAGCTTTTTTGAGTGTCCGGGTCTCTGCACCACACAGGAAGATGGAGAAAATGAGGTGACGAGCTTTCTTTTGGTCTTACGCGAGATTTTTCTGTTGGCCCAGATGCGATTCAGCTGAGACATAGCGCTCTTTATTATTTTATAATGATAAAAGCTTACATTTTACCCACTTTATTAAAAAAAAAAAACTAAGTCTGTTTGTAATGTGTTATTTAATGATAAAAAAAATCACGATAATTACGCTCTTTCAGCCTGTATGAGTGATATTGCTGTTCAATTATTTAATTATTTTTAGCCCAAGCTTCATACATTTATTAAACGTCTCATTTACCGTATAATATATGGGTAACTTACTAATTGCTTACCACTGAATTCTAAATCAGCTTTTACCAACAGACCAGCAGACGGCCTGTCTCTATAAATTTCCTCTTTGGAATCTAATGATTTATGTTTGAATAATTAATATTTTAATTTATGGTGTCAAAGAATTTGCTAAAGAGGATAATGAAATCATATTTCATACTTCTTATTTCGCTGTCATATTTCCCTACAGTCTACAAAATAACCCAAAATAATTTATGCAAAAAAAAAATGCTATAATCTGCATAACTTTTATTGCTGGTTAGGCAAACAAGTACGGAGCTAAAACGCTATAAACTTGACACAGCATTATTTTAAGCTGTGGCGCCAGTGCTTTTTGTTTGTATATTTTTAAAATTCCTTCTCAAACACTCCAATATTTCAATACTAAAGGTTGTGAGTGCGTTTGTGTATTTGCTACTTCTTCATGCTCGAACGGCTGAACTTATTTGGCGCACTAGTAGACCTGGAATAGCATATATGTTACTTTTTGTACCGGGAGTATGTTCCTTTGGGACATTTTTCCACTATCACGCAGGTGAAGCCAATAGCAACAGCTAATAAGGAAAATACACCGTTAAATTTTGATCGTTTTAATCCCATGGAGGGTCGATCCAGTACATGAAACACTATTGATTTGTAAAGATAAAATAAAAAAATAAAGTACTTTTTTATTAAAAGTCGAGGTAATATATGCATGTACGAAATTATTATTTTTTAAGTAAACGAGTCAATGACCTTGTAGCTAGTTGTCGGTCGTTGCGTACTAACTACCTACAGTTTTTTTTTATGGTAGGTAAAATCATCCAATGACAAAACCCGCCCTTGGGCTGAGCGAGAAGTAGTGTCAGACTCTTACTGACTAAAAACCTACCCCGTTCCTTCGTTGCCTATCGTGCCGAGGCCGGGTATTAGTTTAAATTTAACGGTGTATACAATAAACAAAGCCAACCATAATAGCAAAACACAGCGATCCAATCAATTTAATTTCAAAGAGAAGAGGCCAGGATCCCAGCAATGGAAAATAATAACACAAAATAGATAGGTACAGAAGTCAAGTTCATGTATATACCTCACTTTTTATACCTACGCTCGGTAGTCGCTAGAAAAAGTACTCTGTGATCTAGCACTGGTTTAGCACGGTTTAGTCACGTACAAGAAATCGTGTCCGTGAGCGGTGTCTATGTGTGCGTTGCTCGAGCGCGCTTTGTATGTAGATTGTCTTCTCTGTAGGTACTATATCTGTTTTGTGATAATAGCCTGTTATGATATACTTATACTCACATGTTAGCTATAATGTTTAAGTTAGAAATATAATAAGGACGAGCCTATTGACATTAATCAGCTTTGTCTTCAGAATGTGATAGTTTTAGGACCACGGGTTCCCTTGAGCCCTGCTGAGCTCCTACAGTTTTGTTGACATCTCTTTGACGCGCTGTCAATGACTTGGGCTCAATCCGGACTGTCGGAAGGCGAGCTACTCATTACTCATCGTTCGCAATCCCACGTTTACGGTAGTTGGAGATCGCTCTGCGACTTTCAATGCCCAGGGAATTTCTTAAGGGTCAAAGGTTATGCGAGAGTGTCACCACGGGCCCCGGGACAAAGGCAAGGAACGGAAAGGTAGGTTTTTAGTCAGTAAAAGTCTGACACTATTTCCCGCCCCACCCAAGGGCGGGATTTGTCATTGGATGATTTTACCTACCAAAAAAAAAAAAAAGGGTGTGTGCGTGTGAAATTAGTGGTTCCGAGAGCTGATAATAAATAAATATCATTAACAAAGCCAACCATTTAACACAGCGATCCAATCAATTTAAATTCACCTACCTAATTACAAGCCGTCAGACTGCAAAGCTCCTGAATTAAATAATAACTAATTACAGGATCACTGTCATTTTGGTTTAAATAGAAACAGATCATCATTTAAACGGAGCTTAAGGCTTTAATGTAAGGTTAGCTTAATCTTTTATTTCGTTTTTTAAAAGATTAAGAAAAACGTTTATTTCCTAATTTCGTTTCGTTCGTAAATCAAAAACTGGCTAGTGTGAGTCAGACTCAACAAGATGGCTTACCGTACCAACCGTAGTAAAAAAACAAAATATCATGTTTAATGTAGTGCCTCAGTTAAATGTTTATTTTATTCTGTTTCTAGTATTTTTTTATAGCAGCAACAGAAATACATCATTTGTGAAAATTTCAACTGTCTGTCTTATCTATAATAAGTATGTATTTTTTTTGGTGGGGAAAATCATCCAATGACATCTCCCGCCCTTGAATGGAGCGGGAGATAGTGTAAGATTTTTACTGGCTTAATAAGCCACCCCATTCCTTCATTGCTTTTCATACCAGGGCTGACCCTTCCTATCAGAAGCAGACCCTTGGCCCAGTAGGATTCGACCCTGCTGGGCCCCTACGGTTTTCTGGAGTGGCGCATGAAACCGTATACGCCGTCGACGACTTGGGCTCGGTCCGGACGGCCGGAAAGCGAGCTATCCATTGCTCGCCATCCGCCAGCCCGCGCCTACGATGGCCGGAAATCAGGATCGGAATCCCAGTGGTGGCTGGAGCTCACGCGTGCGGCCTCCTCCTTAGCTAGCATTACTTCCTCTTTCGTAGAAGGAAGCGACCGCCTGCTGCTCCTCCTCGCTTCGGATCATGACCTGTACCAAGGCACGGCGCGAGAAATCGATGTTGCCGATCGCCGTCAGGAGGACACAACGATGCTCTGACCAAGTGGCGCACACTTCTACCGTGTGCTCCACCATATTCTCCGTGTGGTCTACACTGTGGTGACACCCGGGTGTCATTTCCGCATGACTCCGGTGCAGGCACTTTCCGAACTGAACGTGTTCGGTGAGAACCTGCGTCATGCGGAAGGTGAGGACGCCGTGAGGTCTTTCCAGCCAACTTATAAGAAATATATAAGTATGTTTATAAGTTTGGGACTATATGGCATTGTGTGAAAGTTGAAAAATATTATACTATACACTGGTAGAACGATCCCGTAGAATATTTTACTGTCACATTGACATAAACTACGGTCAGAGATCAGAAAAGTTAGGAGTTGATAATACCTCCCCTAAAATACACAACGATAACGATAAACTCACACCACACAAACACACAAATGACGATTCAATCTCAGGATTCATGACATTGCAAATTACTTATTGCGCTTTGAACACATTTGAACAAAATTATTATAATGAAGAACGTTATTACAGTTCTTTGTTTTAATATAATTAATGTAATAATTTCCCGGGATTTAGGTGAATAGCTATTCCGATCTCTGGATTACATAATACAACGTTGTTTTGATTCATTCCCTAAAACAAATGATAAATTGGGCAACCTATATCTCTGTAAGATGACGGGAAGGAATAGCTGGACAATGGTACTAGCAAACAATGTGGTAGTGAGTTGTCATTAGCTCTATATTGTGTCCTCATCGCTTGGCTCATTAGTTAGTTGGTGTACTTCCTTATAATATTTTTCTTTTGGGCTCATTGCCAGAAATCATCTTTAGCAATTGTTTTCATTCATTAACCTAGATTTCTTTCAAATTTTCAACGTATAGAATAGAATAGAATATTGTTTATTACTTGGTTTAAACTATTTGACATGTCACTTAAATAAATCAATTTAACAAAGTGGTATATTTAGTTATAAGCGCATTTTGTCCTGTATCTTTTGCAATCTATTTCTATGTATATCTTTCCTTACTTCATTCACAGTGTATGCAATGCAAAAATAAGGTTTGTAAATTTGAAATAACAGTAAATCAGAGGCCTGCTTTTACTGATCAAAAAAAGAACGGCTGAACCGATTTGGCTGAAAATTGGTGGGAAGATAGCTTAGATGAAGAAGAAAGGACATAAGATAATATTTATCCCGATAAGTAAAAAAAAAACCTGCTCATTTATTGATATAAGGTAGAGTAGGGTGGAGTAGGGTGGAGTAGGGTAGAGTAAGGTAGAGTAGGGTAGAGTAGGGTAGAGTAGGGTAGAGTAGGGTAGAGTAGGGTAGAGTAGGGTAGAGTAGGATAGAGTAGGATAGAGTAGGATAGAGTAGGGTAGAGTAGGATAGAGTAGGGTAGAGTAGGAAAGAGCGGGAGCGAAGCCGCGGGCAAAAGCTAGTGAAGAGATAATTTGAGATTCATCCATGGTTTCAAGCACCTAATTACAAGCACCTCGAGTAAAGATTAGCATTATAACTTAGCTATTTGTAATGCAAATTCATCAATTACCATCAATTACGAAAATGTTGAAAACGAGAAGGGAGTTTACTAAGATATTTAAGTTTTGATGTTACATCAAAGAAAACAGAAGGGTTAGTTAATAAACATTTAAAAATGAAGATTACCTTGGCTTTTAAGGTCGTTTAAGAATAAAACTTTAATAAAATAGATGTTCATAAAATTATCAAACTGTGTCTATGGTTTAAGTTATACTGGGGTTCTGTGCCTCAATTAGAAAAACGGTACCCTTATAGAATTATTTTGTTGTTCGCGTATTAGTCTATCTATCATCTGTCAAGACCCCTTTTTCTCAGAAACACGCATTAAGTTGAATAATAACAAATGTCCTTTGCCCTTCTTCTTCTTCTTCCTGCCCTTTTCCCATATTACTTGGGGTCGACGCAACACGTTTTTTTCTTCCACTCTATCCTGTCAGCCGTCACACTATCACTAACTTCCTTTTCTTTCATATCACTCCTCACACAATCCATCCATTTCTTCTTCGGCCTCCCTCTTCCTCTCCATTCATCTACTTGTAAACTCAGAACTCTTTTAGTAACATGTGTTTCATCCCTCCTCTTCACATGACCATACCAAGACAAACGATTTCCTTTCAACTTTTCAGTCTTTCTGAAACTGGCGCCACTTTCTCACACGCAAACTTCCTCTAATATACTCATTTCTCACTTTATCCATTTTCGTCACACCACACATCCATCTCAACATTCTCATCTCCGCTACATGCAGTCTTTTTTCATACATCTTTTTCACAGCCTTACATTCTGATCCATACAGTATCAACTGCAACATGTCCTTTGCCTTTAGAACAATTAAAAAAATCAAACATCTAAGTCAATATAATCCAAAGATAAGGCCTGCAGCGTACCATATATGCCTTATGCCTCCTCGCTGTCCGGCCGTCCGGTAACCGACCGGACCGAGCCCAAGTCGTCGAAGGCGCGTACTGTTCCCGCGCGCCTCAAGGAGCTGTCAGCAAACCGTAGAGGCCCAGCCTGCTAGCTGCAGGCAGGCAGGGTTGAAGCCTACTGAGGCCAAGGGTCGGCTTGTGAAAGGAAGGCTCGGTCCTGTTATGATAGGCAACGAAGGAACGGGCTAGGTTTTTAGTCAGTAAGAGTCTGACACTATCTCCCGCTCCGCACAAGGGCGCGATTTGTCATTGGAGGATTTAACCTACCATAAAAAAAAACCATATATGCTTCTGAAATTCAAAAGGCAACTGAAGGAACCCGCGTTTTTTAAGTCAGTAAGAGTGTGAAACTTCCTCTTGCAAGAAAAGGAGCTTTATACAACAGCTTTATCGATGATTTTGTTACAAAAACAAAAACCAAAAAAATGTATAGCAATGATGCTGTTGACGATGTTTTTTTTATAATATTTTATTTATTTCTCTCTCGACTCATAAATTCTTTTCGTAGCCATTACAAAACACAAACTCCGTCAGGTAAGGCATGGCGGACAGAGCTCCGGCAGGATCTCATGGCGAAATGGCGTCAGCGACTATCGCAACCTCGTTCGGGGCGCGCCACAATTGGGGCGATAAGGCCCATCCTTGAGGCGTGGCTGGAAAGACCTCACGGCGCTCTCAACTTCCGCACGACGCAGGTGCTTACCGAACACGGCAAGTTCGCTAAGTAACTGTTCCGGATTTGTGCGGAGCATTCGCCCGGGTGTCGCCACTGTGTGGAACACCCGAAGGACACGGTGGAGCATACTGTAGAGGTGTGCCCCGCCTGGGCGGAGCATCGCAGTGTCCTCGTGGGGGCAATCGGCGGCAGCGATCTCTCTCGCCGGGCCTTGGTTCAGGCCATGGTCCGGAGTGAGGAGGGATGGCAGGCGGTCGCCTCCTTCTCCGAAGCAGTAATGCTAGCAAAGGAGGAGGCCGACCGCATCAGGCAGAGGCAACGGGGCGCTCGCCCCAGCCACCGCCGGGATTCTGATCCCGATTTCCGGCCACCGTAGGCGCGGGCTTGCGGACGGCGTGCAATGGGTAGCACGCTGTCCGATCGTCCAGTAACCGACCGGACCGAGCCCAAGTTGTCGATGGCGCGTTCTGTTCCTGCGCGCCTCAAGGAGCTGTCAGCACACCGAAGAGGTCCAGCCTGCTGACTGCAGGCAGGCAGGGTCGAAGCCTGCTGAGGTCAAGGGCCGTTTTCTGAGAGGAAGGCTCAGCCCCAGCACAGGCTACAAAGGAACGGGGTAGGTTTTTAGTCAGTAAGAGTCTGTACTACCCGCCACTACTACCCGCTCCGCCCAAGGGCGGGATTTGTCATTGGATGATTTTACCTACCATAAAAAAAAATCTCCGTCAGGTAATTCCACTCCTTAGCTGTACATACAATGAAAGCTTACAATGAATCGATTACTGCGCATTCAAGGTCGACCGTCATGATGGTTCAACTTGTGTGACGAGGATTATAACGAATTTTCGAGTTCCAATCGAATTGGGGGACTGCGCGTAACATAATAAATAGTTCAACTTATATGTACTATAAGTGTAGTTATTTGAATAAATCACTACTTCTTGAGGTTTTACTCCACCCATATACACGATTAAGATTCGACAAATAATACCTATAGGTAACATCTTCTCATGTTCTAAGATAACAACGTGTTTGCTTACAAGACTGGCATATTTACCATTACCACACTTACTAAGATAGAAAGCACATTATCACATCAGGTATAAAGGCGAACGTTTGTGAGTATGTCTGTGTATGTTTTTTACTTTTCCACGCTCGGCTGAACAAATAAACTAGTGCTTGCCAAAGGAATAGGATGGATGCAAGACGCGCAGGATCGTTCGTTGTGGCGACACTTGGGGGAGGCCTATGTCGTAGCAGTGGACGTCTTTCGGCTGTAATAATGTCATCGTTTAAATTGTTTTTTTTTTTTTATTTGGATGAAATTTAGCACACGGCTACAATGCCTACGATATGGTTTAGCTGTGTGATACATCTATAATCTACTTAGGATATCCGGTACTTCCAGTCCGAGCAACTGAACCAATCAACTGGTTGACCGGAATGGAACTCGATCGGGTCACCTTCTGATCTTCTATTCCGATCAACTGGTTGTGTTAAATGGAACTCGATCGAATCACCTTCTGTTCTTCCATTCCGATCAACTAGTTGTGTTGAATGGAACTCGATCGAATCACCTTCTGTTCTTCCATTCCGATCAACTGGTTGTGTTAAATGGAACTCGATCGAATCACCTTTTGTTCTTCCATTCCGATCAACTAGTTGTGTTGAATGGAACTCGATCGAATCACCTTCTATTCCTCCATTTCGATCAACTAGTTGTGTTGAATGGAACTCGATCGAATCACCTTCTGTTCCTCCATTTCGATCAACTAGTTGTGTTGAATGGAACTCAATCGAACTGGGAAGTAGTGTCAGAGTCTTACTGACTAAAAACCTACCCCGTTCCTTCGTAGCCTATCGTGCCGGGGCCGGGCATTCCTTTCGGAAGTTAACCCATGACCCCAGTAGGCTTCGACCCTGCCTGCCTGCTATATATATATAGTTAGCAGGCTGGGCATCTTCGGTGTGCTGACAGCTCCTTGAGCCGCGCGGGAACAGAACGCGCCGTCGACGACTTGGGCTCGGTCCGGTCGGTTACCGGACGATCGGACAGCGTGCTATCCATTGCACGCCGTCCGCAAGCCCGCGTCTACGGTGGCCGGAAATCGGGATCGGAATCCCGGCGGTGGCTGGGGCGAGCGCGCTGGTGCCTCTGCCTGATGCGGTCGGCCTCCTCCTTTGCTAGCATTACTGCTTCGCAGTAGGCGACCGCCTACCATCCCTCCAAATTGCACATAGGTTACTTTTTATCCTAGAGGTATGTTCATAAGAACCATTTTCGAATATCAAGGGGCAAAATCGCAGGCAGCAACATGTATTGTATTAACATAAACCTTCATTAGCCCCGTATCAGTTGAGGGCACATAAAATATGTATCATCTTCGCCGTGTGTTGCTTCATTTAAATGTATGACGGGCAATATTCTGATAATGTTCTAAGATGATTTCTTTATTGAAATAGAATACATAAATAACTATTTTAATTTTATCTACACATGTACAAAACCTTAAATATTAACTAAACTATTTACATATAATACAAAAACACAGTACACTCAGGTGTCGAATTTTTCCACATCGCTGTCATCCGGAAATGTACCCAGAAGACTGGCAGCATGCCACGTTGAATGGTAATGCTAATTCTTTGGGCGAAGAACGACCCAGCCCTCTGGTCACGCAAAGTGTTGATCAGACGGAGTGAAATTTCCTTAAACAGGAGACGCGTACTCGGACCCCATGACCCTAGCGTTTGAACCCCAAACGGCTCAAAACTGTAATTACCAATAAGGTTACAGTATTTGCGCCGTTTAAGGGTCTCAGCAGCCGCAGCGATAGCGCTGGCACAGCCCGCCGGACTTGGAATTTTGTTCTAAGATACTATACAACATTATAATAAGTAATGCACACCGTTATATGTGCAAAGGAGGAGGCCGATCGCATCAGGCAAAGGCAACGGCACTCACGCCCCAGCCGCCACCGGGATTCCGTCCACCGTAGGCGCGGGTTTGCGGACGGCAAGAAATGGGTAGCTCGCTGTCTGACCGTCCAGCTGTTGACCAGACCGAACCCAAGTCATCGACGGCGCGTACTGTTCCCGCGCGCCTTAATAAGTTGTCAGCAAAACTGTAGGGACCCAGCGGGGTCGAAGCCTACTCTGGGGAGGAGATGTCAGTGGATGATTTTACCCAACACGAAAAAAAACAGAACATTTGAAACAGAGTCCACACTTCCACACACAGAGAGCTTTCGTTTGCGATACACTTAAAAACTACCAAATGGATTTTCGAGTGGTTTTTAACAAGAAGTGTTAAAAGAAGAAAAAGAAGGTTTAAATAAATATTTGCCAAAATTATCACGCAACGCCGTCTAGTCCCAAGTTAAGCAGAGCTTGTTTTATGAGTACTAGACAACTGATAAACATAGTTATATATTTCTAAATACATATGTATTATAGACACATTACACCCAGACACAGAATAAATGATCGTGTTCATCACACAAACTTTTGTTCCTGGGTGGGAATCGAACCCACGACCTCCGGCATAGCAGTCAGGGCCACTAACTACTAGACCAACAGGCCAGTCAAATGCCTGATACGTGCTTATTATAATAGAATAAAGCTGTGAATTTAAATAATTTATAACACTAGTGCGGTGCTGGGGCGCGTCATTAGTCACACTAATATTATAAGGCAAAAGTACGGGTGCGTGTCTACGAGTATGTATGTTGTTACTTCGTCACACTAGAATGACTGAATGCATTTCGACGAAGCTTGCTACACGGATAGGCCACTTCCTGGAATAGCACATAGAATGTCTTTTATCCCAGGAGTATGCTCCTTTGGGATCTGTTTCTACTTTCCCGCAGATGAAACTGCTAGTAGCAGATATTATGATAAAATAAATATTCATCGTATGTGCTGTTAATCAATTCGATAGCTTCAAGAATATGCTATAAGTAACATTTACATTAAATACAGACTTTCAAATGTATCTCCACATTCTCGCGTTTAAAATGATTTCTGACTTGAAACGGAATTGCATTTTCATTCTCCGCAGGGATTGACGGAATTCAGAGAGTGGATCCTTATTGAAAACTATTTTGAATTTGGAATTTATTTTTACGTACACGTGTAGTCTTGTATAACCAAATTGCTGTGCATGACTGGCCTGTTGGACTTGTTGTAAGAGGCCCTAACTGCAATAACTATAGACCCATACATCACAATATAATTTACATTACACTGCAGCATTGCAAAAATATTAAAAAGTTTAACATCCGCATTTTATAGACACTAGATACATTCAAAACTTGATACTGGCTTGCACGAACCGTGCTAACTCAAAAAAAAAAAAACTAAAAACATGAACTATATATACCAACTAACGATCTAACGTCACAGCTAACACTAAAATAAGAACAGATGGCAGCCTCAAATTGCCACTCAGCACAGAACATAACCCTAACTTTTAGTTTTGTGGCACAAAGCTAGAACTTACTAAATAGACACACATTGTGGACAACTCTGTTGTGACCTCAAATTGGCGCGACGCATTCAGTTGCGAGTAGTAGCTAAAGCTAAGATAAGCTAAGCCAAGCTAAGCTACGTTAAAGCCATTATGTTTCCACTAGCTTCTGCAGTGGCTGCGCCCGTGTAAAAGTGGCCGATCGGCTATAGAGAGGCGAGCCAAGAAGATCGTTGGCATTGAGTCGAAGCTTCAAAGTCTTGAGCATAGACCTCGAGTTGCCAGCCGGTCGGTTTTCTATCGAAATTGCATAGCCTAATTGGCCAAGCCCGTTTGTTCATTGAACCACCAAGCGTACTGAGCGATTCGCTACTGATGCATGGTTTTTTTTTTCTTTTTATGGTAGGTAAAATCATCCAATGACAAATCCCGCCCTTGGGTGGGGCGGGAAATAGTGTCAGACTCTTACTGACTAAAAACCTACCCTGCTCCATTCATTGCCTTTGTCCCAGGGCCCCGGGTAACATTTTCACATAACCTATGACCCCAGTAGGTTTGGGCCCTGCTGGGCCCCTACAGTTTGCTGACAACTCCTTGAGGCGCGCGGGAACAGTGCGCGCCGTAAACGACTAGAGCTCGGACCGGTCTGTTACCGGGCGGACGGACAGCGAGCTACCCATTGCACGCCGTCCGCAAGCCCGCGTCTACGGTGGCCGGAAATCGGGATCGGAATCCTGGAGGCGGCTGGGGCGAGCGCCCCGTTGCCTATGCCTGATGCGGTCGGCCTCCTCCTTTGCTAGCATTACTGCTTCGCAAAAGGAGGCGACCACCTGCCACTCCTCCTCGCTCCGGAGCATGGCTTGAATCAAGCCCCGGCGCGAGAGATCGCCGCCGATTGCCCCCACGAGGACACGGCGATGCTCTTCCCAAGCGGGGCACACCTCGACTGTGTGCTCCACCGTGTCCACCGGGCGGTCCGCACAGTGGCGACACCCTGGCGTCGGGCGTCGTATAACTATACTGGCATTTGTCAGTCCATTAGTTACCGCAAAGCAAGGCCATTAATACTGACGGTTTGTAGAATTTACAGGTACTATCAAAGACACTTCCGCCTGAACACCACTAAGTTCATTTTTGCTTGCACTCGAAATGAAAATTGCAGAGGGTTTGGTTTGGCGCCGCTTCGTAGGATTCAGGCGAATATTTTTTTAAGTGATCAGGCAGAAATGACCACGATAGTAAATATTATGATTCAGATTCATAACCTCATGCAGAAGAGGCGTGCCTTAACCACTAGACCATCACGACTACCAAAGCCCGACACACTTGCACCATTTAAAACCAAAACAAACGTTTAAAAGTCAAACCGTTTACAGCAACCACACTGATACTAAGATTTCCTGGTTCAGACTTCCACGGTAACAAATTACATAAAGACTAGTTGGCTTTCAATGGCTCCAAATAAAACCGCAATTCCGATATTCCCTATTACCATAAAGGTCGACAAATGGCTGTTAAAAGTACACTTTGTTTTATCGTATCGTCAACTATCAGTAGTATAGTGTGGGAGTTTTATGTGATTTTGATGATACCGGATGATATATGACTGTTGAAGAATAACTGTGTCTTGCCACCATCGACCTATATTCTTGCGACTTGCCACAGACTAATAAACGAGTTGCACGTATTGTGCTATGGGCTCGACGTGGTGTTGCCACTTCATATAAATGTATTTGTTTACTTATATTATATTTTAGGCCCACAAGGTGGACCGATGACCTGGTCAGGGTCGCTGGAGTCCGATGGATGCGAGACGCACAAGACCGGCCATTGTGGCGACGCTTGGGGGAGGCCTATGTCTAACAGTGGACGTCTTTTGACTGAAATGATGATGATGATGATGATGATGATGATTATATTTTACTAGCTTTTGCCCGCGGCTTCGCTCCCGCTCTACCCTACACCATCCTAACCTACCCTACTCTACCCTACTCTACCTTGCTCTACCCTACTCTACCCTACCTCTACCCTACCTCTACCCTACCTCTACCCTACCTCTACCCTACCTCTACCCTACCTCTACCCTACCTCTACCCTACCTCTACCCTACCTCTACCCTACCTCTACCCTACCTCTACCCTACCTCTACCCTACCTCTACCCTACCTCTACCCTACCTCTACCCTACCTCTACCCTACTCTACTGAATCTACCCTATACAAATAAATGAGCCGGTTTTGTAATATTTTTAGTTTATTTAACGAGATAAAAATTATTCTATGTCCGTATTCTGGTTCGAAGCTACCTTTCCACCAATTGTCAGTCAAATTGGTTCAGCCGTTCTTGAGTTATAAATAGTACACTATTAAGCTAACACAACTTTATTTTATATATATAGATTTTTTTATGAATTCACTTGTATTTGTATTTTTTTTTTTTGTATCCTACTTGGTATCAACTATTTACACACTTCACCGTCTTTATGTCGTCAGACATCGGCCAACGCTGACAACGAGCGCCGTGTGCTCATCGCACTATGTATGATGAGGCCACAGCTTTATGCTGAACGTTCGACCGTTTTGCGCGGATGTGACGCATCTGTTTCCTAGATGCAATGATTGTGTTTGTTGGCTAGTTTTAAGGTTGCTTCATTTCACGTGAATAAATGGTTTTTCTTTCGTGGGATTGTGGGTGTGACAACTATGCGATTTTTTTAAGGTTGAAAATTATCCCATGACTTCTCCCGCTCTAGAGTGGAGAAAGAGGGCAAGTCAAACTTTTACTGACTAAAACCACACCTAATTATGTTCTGTCCGACCACAAGTATGCGTGGGTTTTTATTCCCAGGTCACATAAGGTCATACGATGAAAGTATGCCCCGTTTGGGCCGACCGCCGCCGTGCGTTTGTGGAGGCTATCGGCGCCAGAGTTCTCTCGCGTTCGGCACTGATTCAGGCTATAGTATGGAGTAAAAGGGAATGGGAGGCAGAAACCATTTATGTATTAAATAATTGCAGATAAAGGTACAGAGCCTGTCTTAGGCATTTTCTACCAGTCAATCTTTGGGTGATGCAGAGAAAAACTAGCAGAGTGAGAAGAGACAATGGGAAGAGAGACAATGGGGTGAGATGGGATGGGGAGAGAGTAATATCTTTCATAATCACTATAATATCTTTTGAATACTTGGCTAATATTTGTTTAGACTCTATGGCTGAAAAAAACATTGGTAAAATAATAAGTCGATGAAATATTCAGCCATCCAGAAAAGTCCTCATTAAGAAAGAAAACTAAATAAAGTCGAAGAAGCGAGTGATAATAAAATGAATTATTTATAAGAAAAGTGTATTTAATTAATTAATATTGTAATTTCAATAAAAATCGAGTTGCGATAGGGTTTTTGAATCTGAAAAGACTTAACATCAGCCTTTTTTTTTTGTAATTGTAATCATAATTACGTTTTTGAGTTATAATAAGAGAAAAAATGTTTATAATTTTTCCTAATGGTTTAGGAGTTCTGTTAGAAAAGCATTAGTAGCCTAGTGGAAAAATCCTCGGCCCAAGTTGTAGGTCGCGGGCTTAAACTGAACCAGGCGCAATACTTTGTGTAATTTATTTCAGCACCACTGCTCTCAAAACGATAAAAGAAAACATCACGACGAAACTAGTGTGTCTTAGAACCAAACAATTCGAAATTATGTGACATCCCCAATCCGCAGTGGGAACATTATAAGACAGATGTATAGAATAAACTTTATTGTACACCGACACCAAAATAGTAATAATTTCATAGAAACTTAAATCTAGGGGTACAATGGCGGTCTTATCGCTGACAGCAATATTTACCAGACATGAAGATTATATGGATGTTATTAAAGGAGTGGTACTATCTAATGACAAAATAAAATCACATAAATTCTTTTAAAACAAATGAAGTCAGGCAATCATGACAACGGACTGTTGACTATTGGCAATGACAGAACTTCTTGTCACTCGTTAATTTAAAAAGAGTTTAAAATGTTTTTTAAATTCATATTTCGTATTGACAGGATGATAAAATTATAGGTACATAACCTTAATTTTAAACTAAAATATCTTTAATTTTACTTTTCTATTAATTATAATTTTCTATTATTTCTACTATTTATTTATTTTTATTTTACTTTTCTATTATTTCTATTAATAATAATTCGTAAAGCCGTGTTTACGGATACGCGGCGCGTTGCGCAGCGCGTTGGGCGTTCGTTGTACATTGCAGCAGTGGGCCGCGTCATCGTACGCCTGAACACAAACATAATATGGCAATGTACGACGACCGCCCAAAGCGCCGCGTCTCCGTAAACAAGCCCTAAGAAAATAAATATTTAGGAATGTAATCTGTATATTTTGGTATATTTTTTCATCAATAGATGCTAAAACAAGCTAATAACATTTTCTGCGGGAGTTTGCCCTTGTTCTTTGGTCGAGAGTACTTACGTAGTACAAAACTTGTACCTATATCTCATGTTAAACGTCTTATTTCGAGATTGGCCTGTGAGTGGATTCTCTTAAATTCCTAGGCACGCAAAGAGGTGCCTAGGGAAATTATACTTAAGCCGCAGTAGTCATACAAGCATTTATAAGATTGATTGTCTTTCTGGGTACATAAACATAACAATTTACCTAACTCAAGCGACGAATATTAAATGTACCTTTCGTATTGATCAATTATACAATATTATTTTTAGTAGATGCAAAACGTGAATATAGTTCGTTCAGAATCAGTAACTGAATTTATTCCAATATTTTTTACACCATGTCATATTTTAAAAAGTTTACAAGTTGGACACCACTGAGACTAAGAACAACAGAGGTCCCCCTCAGTCTCCCGAATTGCCTGGCGACCATGTATTTGTTCGGTCAACCAGGCAACATAACAAGCTTATAACTTTGTGATTTTTAATGATGCAGTTACGAAATTTTGTGCATAGATTCTTTACTCAAAAATACTGGACACCAGTTTCGGGTTTCGCATATACTTAAAGTATTGTTGTATAAGGAAAGTTTTTTCAATAACGAGTGTACTGGATTTTATTAGACTTCCTAAGAACCTCAAAATTAACTTGTTCTATACCAGTGTCAAATGGCATAGCTTTTTTTTAATGATAAAAACTTCTCTCGTTACTAATTAATTAACTAGTACGGTGAGGGGTCAAAAGTCCAGTTGCACTCTACCAATGCTTAAGTGAATGAAATTTATTTGTAAAAGAGGGCAAATGGGCCACAACTCGTTATTTAATTCTTAAGGTTCCTTCTATGAAACAAACGAACTGAGTGATGATCCATTGGTCCTCTTCTATAAAAAAATCTAGACATTTTAATATCGATAGAGTGCAACTGCACTTTTGAACCCTGACTGTACATACTTTCTTTTTACTGATTTTATATGTTAATATTACACTCTTTATATCCTGTATTTATTAGTCTGTAACCCCCCTCTATAAAATAAATAAGTGAAACATTTATCTGAATAATATTAAGGCGTTAGCAATCCAATTACTCCACCCAATGTCAGAGAGACTACTGAAACTTGCATTCATTATGCATACAATACTCATTTACTTTAAAATTCGAGTATATTTAAAAAAAAAAAACTCTATTTTTCAACTGCAAAAGGAGAAGCGCAACATTTTCATCTCTTTTTTTAAATTGCTCAGCGGATAATTTATTCATCAACGTTCCCCAAGCTGTAAAAGTCAAACGAAGGAAATGTAAATTGTGGTAGAGATCCACCGGAATGGATGCAAGTAGTAAAACACGACAAGAAATTAACGTTAAGGGTAAAAATTTCAAATTCAACCATAAAAATAAAAATATCTTGGTCTTCACCGAGAAATACCACATAAAATTGCATGCTATAAAATTGTGGGATGAGATATATAAGTTAGAGGCAGAAGGTTCAGTTCAACAAAATTATTTCTGAAAACGGAAAGCTTTACAATGTTAAATACACCGCAGTAAAAAGTTTCTGTCTGTGTTTATTTGTTAAAAGATAAGAAAGAAATACATCTAGTGCGCTTTACCATCAACGATTGCATCATTGCTTACCATCAGGCGGGATCGTAGTCAAGCATACTAGTATATATATGAGAAATATCTCAAGCTTAAATATAGTTAACAATCATAATGAAGTCCATATATATAGGATCTCCTTCCGAAAAACCACTAACTCTCAAAATACAAGCTTGACTTACGTACGAGTAGTTTGCAAGTTAGTAGATCATTGACTTGTAAGTTCACAACAACCAGTGACTTGTATGTTCATATTATGTAAACCTACTGATTAAGGTTGTTGTACTTTAAGACCGAAATAAATTATTATTATCATTATATTTATTGTATTGGGAAAATATGCGTCTAATTCACGCAAACCGGTCAAACAGTCAGCATAAATGGCAATGGGACAAGACCAAAGTGCCGGTTTTCAGCGTGGGTCAGTGGAGTTGTTAGAAAGAAATAGAATTGACCTACTGCTCTCTCTTGTGTCTTGGTTATTTACAACTTCCTAAACACGTCACGTCTTGTTCGTTTCGTCACTTATTCTCGCCCGCGATTCGTGTTTGTAAAACATGTTTGCCTGCCTTTAATTTGTGACAAGCAGTCTGTGTGACACCGCTTTTACGCGAAGCTTGTGTATCTGTTTGTTAAATTGAATCGTGAGGTACCTTTAGCAGCTTTGTTTTCTTGCTGGTTGTATATAATATGTGAAGTTTTTGTTTAAGAGAACTACAACATCTAAATCGTGATCTCTTTCTAACTATATATGTGACCGACAATCCATACAATCCGGTATTCTATACAATACCTAGATTTTAATTAAGGCTTTTTATTTTCACGTGGTGATAAAAAAATAACCCAAACCTAACCCTTCCGTGTCAGGGTGCCTAAAATTACATCAACTTCTTCCCTGCTCTTGTCTTTTACACGCATTACCAGCTGCGCATTAGGCATTGTATAGATTACCTGAATTATACAGATTGCCGGTAACGTAAATAAAAGAAAGATAATTATGCACAAACTCACCGCATTTTAACTATTTATCAAAAGTCTATAAATTTGATTATACAATCAAAACACTATAATAGTGAAACTGTGCTTATAGGATCATCTGACAAACAATCAGAATGATTGCTAGTATTTTGGTAAGGGTTTTAATCGATAAAAGTAAGTTTAGAGGAGGTAAGTCTCTATATAAGTGGTTGCGCGAATAAGCTGTGGACTGTATGTTTAAAAAAGCGATCTAAGGTTTGTTAACAATATGCAGGTACTGTGCCTTTATTGATGAATGGATGTATTAGGGAGGAACACTGACCTTTTGACCTCGAAGGTTCCACGTGGCGCCGGCCGGCGAACCTCGACTTCGCACATTCAATCACTGCCAGGTCCTATATTGCACTACACTGCACTATTGTTGAGTCTTTGAATGGTTGGATCACGAAATAGTCAATTTTCTTGTAATTTCGAGCGGGCGATGTTAGCGGAGCGGTCACATTCACAATCGATGCACAAACACGTAATGTCATTTCATTTCTTGAGGTCGTGCGGGCAAGGGAAACGGAAGGGATAGGATAGCTAGGCCAAAAAATAAATTACAAAAAAAACAAAATCGCGGATCATAGCAAATTGGCGCAACCAATAAGTAATTATAGTCTATTCACGTTAAGAAAATAGTGAGTCATCAGAGGTTTTGCAAAGTAAAGGCGTATTCATACTGGGGTAAAAATCAAAACATTACAAAATTTAAATAAACTTTTTATTACACAGTATTTTCAAATATCAACAATACAATATTCACAAAAAATTTAATAACATTTATAATAAAAGAATCATGTGCCGCAAGTGGCATAACACTGTCTAAAATATACATTTTTATTTTCTTCATTAACCACGTAGTCATAATATTTCTTTCATTTGTATAGATTCTTGCTGTTGCGAAATAAAACAGCTTTTATGCATCTTTAAGTTTAAAATTTGGATTGAGGTGAGGTTTTCATTTTTACCTCCACAGATCAATTTGAACACGGGTTTATAATTTACTATGATCTGATTTGTTTTGCTTAATGTCAATGATGTCGTCACTATTTTCTTAACGTGTATAGACGGCTAGTTCTTGTGCGCGTCTCTGCTCACATACATAAAATAAAGCATATGTCACTTGTTAATAAAGCTTTCTATCGGTGAAAAAATATTAGCAACTTTCAGAGATTATATCCTACAAACGTAAACAAACAAAAATCAAACTTTACCTCTAAATAGTATTAATATAGATTGTGTGCTAATAATCGAGACCATTATCAAAGACCTATTTCAATGAGTAAACAAAATTGTGCTTCCCAGTAACATTATCCATTTTGTATTTAAAACGGGAACACACTGAAAATTTGTTCATATATTTATTCGGTTTTAAGTAAACACTATTATTTAGTGGTTTCAGTAATTACTTAGTGGTTCGTGTATTAATTAGTTCGTATTGTTTTCATAGCAGACAATATATTATTGAACCGGTTTTGCGTGAAATATAAATTATGAAAGTAATGAATATTAAGAATGTTTTTTTTTTTTTTGATTTTCGTTTGTTCCTAATAAATAAAATCGTAAATTACTTAGAGGAGTTTCAAAAAATGTTTTGCCTTTAGAAAGCTGCTTTGTCATGACACATGTCAGTAGTTGCGTACTAAATACCTACAAGTCATTGGGCTCGCTCAACTGACGTTTACTTAAAGAAATTCATTTCGTACATACATAAATTAATTCAAGTTTAAATAAAGTACTTTATTTTTTTAATTTTATCTTTACAATTCGATAGTGTTTCATGTAGCGAATCGAGCCTCCACGAGATTAAAACGATCAAAATTTAGCCGTATATAATCATATTTTCTATTTTCATGCCAACGTAAAAGTATAAAATCTAGTCGTTTTTAGTGGTGGGGAAACATTGACTGACTTCTCCTGCTCTAAAGAGCTGCAAAAGAGCATGTCTGACCTTTGAGATCATGATGAAAACTTCGATGGAAAAAGTATAAAATATAACACATTCATTATTCAACTAAAAGATCTCCACTGCTGGACGCACCCAAATATTCGCATGGCAACCGGTCCTGTGCATCTCGCAATCATCGGATTCTCGTGACTCGAGCAAGCCATCCATACATACACCTTAGGCCGTGTTTACGGAGACGTGGCGTGTTGCGCGGCTCCCAAATATTCGCATATTGACCGGTCCTGTTCATCTCGCAATCATCGGATTCTCGTGACTCGAGCAAGCCATCCATCCACCTTAGGCCGTGTTTAAGGAGACGCGGCGTGTTGCGCGGCTCGTTGGGCGTTTCGTCTCTGTAATCAAGCACTTAGGCTTCTAAGTGTTCTTCTTTCGTCTTGCGCGTAGTCGCTTCTCCAAGACTTTTTGACCTTATCAACCATCTTGCTTTACAAGCTATGTGCCCTGACCAATAGCACTTAATTTTGGTGAATCTTCGGGCTATGTCGCCAACCTTAGTTTACCTGCGCATATCTTCAATCCTTATTCGGTCCCGTAAGGAAACTCCGAGCATAGCCTTTTCCATTGCCCTTTAAGTGATATACGTTATCCGGAGAGCAGTGCTAACGGCCCCAACTTACGAATTGTAGGTTGCGGGTTCAAACCCAGCCAGGCGCATTACTTTGCTTAATTTATTTCATCACCGCTGCTCTCAAAACGGTGAAGGAAAACATCTTGAGGAAACCGGCATGTCCTAGAACCAAAACTTTAAAGACATGTGACATCCACCAACTCGCAATGGGCCTGCGTGGTTGATTACGACCCATTCCCTCTCCTAGAGAAGAGGCCTGAGTCTCAGCAGTGGGAACATTATAAGACTGATACGAGTTTTTCTTATTTTACAATAAGAAAAACTCTTCAGTCTTGGGAAAATACACATCCGATAATGTGTATTTTCCCAAGAATATTTATGTTGTTTTTTTTATGATAGTTAAAATCATCCAATGACAGATCCCGCTCTTGGGCGGAGCGGGAAATAGTGTCAGACTCTTACTGACTAAAAACCTACCCCGTTCCTTCGATGCCTATCTATCAGGCTGGGCCTCTACGGTTCGCTGACAGCTCCTTGACGCGCGAAACAGTACGCGCCGTCGACGACTTGGGCTCGGTCCGGTCGGTTACCAGACGATCGGACAGCGTGCTACCCATTGCACGCCGTCCGCAAGCCCGCGCCTGCAGTGGCCGGAAATCGGGATCGGAATCCCGGCGATATTTATGGTGTCGTGAAAATCTTCATTAAGTTCCGTGTTGTTTGCGCAGAATATTTTTTGGAGATAAGTACTTGTCCTGTCTTCATTTCAAATGAAAACAAATGGAGATTTTCGTGTTTAGATTATACTTGACTATTTAAGATTAAAACTTAGTTTCATGTGGAATGTTTTTGGTACATTTTGCATGTAGTAAAGAACTCTTTGGTCACGTGTGGATAAATATCGTTCTTGTATAACAACATTAATTACAGTCATGAAGCATCTGCTTTTTTGTATACTTTTCATCATCAGCATCATTTCAGCCTTATAATGTTCCCACTGCTGGGCCTCCTCTCTGGGAGAGGGAATGGGCCGTAATCCACCACGCGGGCCCAGTGCCCATGTGGTGGATGTCACATGTCTTCGAATTTTTGGTTCTAGTACATGTTCACCGGTGTTCTTACGATGTTTTCCTTCACCATTTAGAGAGTAGTGGAGATGAAATAAATTACACAAAGTAATGCGTCTGCCAATACACTATGCTTTTGACCTGAGTTTCTTTATATAGTAGAGTTTTTTTGACACTGTACACTTTTCAGGGTTCCGTGGTTTACTTTGGTTATCCTAAGTGTAAAACAGGACCCTATTACTAAGACTTCGCTGTCTGTCACCAGGCTGTATCTCATGAACCGTGATAGTTAGACATTAGAAATTTTCACAGATGATGAATTTCTGTTGCCGCTGAGACAAAAAATACAAAAAAAAAACTTTTTACAAAAAATAATAATAACTGTCAAATTCACTAAAAAAGTCGGGTAATATAACAAGAAAATTATCGAAATTACTTTAATTTTGGAAGTCGGTTTTAAATAAGAAACAAACAATAAAAAATTATTTTTATCTTTTTAGTATTTTTTTTTTTAGTGGAGTCGATTATTAATTTTTTTTTGTAAAAAAATTCTTTATTTTATATGTACGAGTATGATCGTGTGACACAAAGTTATTATCAAAACTAAAATTGCTCTATAACGTTCACCTACATAGTCAGTAAGATAAGGGACAAACACGCGATCCTGCCTATTTTATATCGACTGATATGACTAACTAGCTCGGAAAAAACAATAAACTAATACCAGGTTTGTGACACGTATCTCTATAATGTATTATAGAGATATGTGTCACAAACCTGGTATTAGTTTAACTGCAGGTTATCGATTTTACTTACTGTCGGTAATAATTATGTTAATACTGTGTGGTTAACGGACGGGACAATTTTAGAGTGTGTGTTTGCGGCGTATGATGATGGTATTACAGAAAGAAGAAATAAAAACAGTTTATTTACGCAAAATGGCGCAAACTTAAAACTAGCTAACAAACATAATCATTATATAAGGAAGATATGCGTCACCCCCGCGCAAAACGACCGAACGCTCAGCATAAAGCTATGGCCTCATGCGATAAGCTCACAGCGCTGGTTTTCAGCGTGGGCCGGTAGCGGTGTCGACGTAAAGACGCCGAAACGGTGTAAAGTGCCAGAAGATTAAAACAAAATAAATAAATAAATACAAAAGAAAATAAAAAATGTAGATGAATTATAAATAAAATAAAATAATAAAAATAAGATGACCGATACACTATATATTACAATATTAAGAAAGGCAATAGCGCCGAGATAATTATATGTAAAATATTCGTAAGCTAATTTCACTTCGATTGCAAGTTCTGCAGTTGTGACCATCTTGTTCGGCCCTTTAGGCGCGATTGGTCCAATTCACCTTTTCGCAGTTGGTCCAATTCGCAGTTGGTCCAATTCGGAGTTGGTCCAATTCGCAGTTTGTCCAATTCGCAGTTGGTCCAATGTAAGTAAGTGAATGAGTAAATCGACGGTCCCTACGTACAAAAGGTCAAGTCAAAAACCGAGGTTTACAGGAGAGCGAAAATTGTGTTCAACTCGCCCTAGAAATAATTCTATGACCAATAATAAATATTGTCTTTCTACAATATTTTAACAGTTTTAAGAGCTTTACACATATTTACACATATTTAATTTTTTTGCGTTTTCTTGGAAAAACTGATAGATGACCGTTTCTACGCCGATAATAAAATAGAAGTGTGTCAGTCATGTCTATGATACCTTTTTATACGCGGGAAACAAAAAAACAGTGTCTCATATAGATTTTAAATAAAATGTTTTATGAAAATGTAGAATTATGTTACTGTTTTTAAATCAATACGTTAAACATCCTGAAATCGTAACCCATGGACACGTTGGTCCTAGCACGGGGAGAGTCGTACCGGACGGCGGTCGAACTAGCGACACGTGGGGTTGCGATAGTCGTTGATAGGATCCAGCAGTTGGGACTCGAAGTGGCATTGCACAAATCCGAGGCCATGTGCTTTCATGGCCCTAGGGGTGCGCCACCACCGGGTTCCCAGCTAACGGTAGGAGGAGTTCACATCAGCGTCGGGTCGACGATGAAGTACCTGGGACTCGTCCTCGACAGCTGGTGGAACTTCAAGGAGCACTTCCGACGTCTGGCTCCCAAACTGAACCGGACTGGGGCTGCTCTCGGGCGGCTCCTGCCCAACCTCAGGGGACCAGACGCCTCCTGCCGGAAGCTGTACGCGGGAATCGTTCGGTCCATGGCCCTTTACGGTGCTCCGGTGTGGGCGCCGTCGCTGCAACAGCAGCCGAAGGCCCAGCTGAATGCGTGCCAGAGGGTCATGGCAATACGCATGGTGCGAGGGTACCGAACGATCTCCCGCGAGGCGGCGACCCTCCTTGCTGGCCAACCGCCATGGGATCTGGAGGCAACAGTCCTTGCACACATGCACGACAAGCGCATGGAGATGCAACGCCGGGGCGAAATTCCACTGCCACGACAAGTCGAGGCATGGCGGACAGAGCTCCGGCGGGATCTCATGGCGAAATGGCGTCAGCGACTATCGCAACCTCGTTCGGGGCGCGCCACAATCGAGGCGATAAGGCCCATCCTTGAGGCGTGGCTGGAAAGACCTCACGGCACTCTTAACTTCCGCACGACGCAGGTCCTAACGGAACACGGAAAGTTTGCCAAGTTCCTGTTCCGGATTCGTGCGGAGGATTCGCCCGGGTGTCGCCACTGTGCGGAACACCCGGAGGACACGGTGGAGCATACTGTAGAGGTGTGCCCCGCCTGGGCGGAGCATCGCCGTGTCCTCGTGGGGGCAATCGGCGGCAGCGATCTCTCTCGCCGGGCCTTGGTTCAGGCCATGGTCCGGAGTGAGGAGGGATGGCAGGCGGTCGCCTCCTTCTGCGAAGCAGTAATGCTAGCAAAGGAGGAGGCAGACCGCATCAGGCAAAGGCAACGGGGCGCTCGCCCCAGCCGCCGCCGGGATTCCGATCCCGATTTCCGGCCACCGTAGGCGCGGGCTTGCGGACGGCGTGCAATGGGTAGCACGCTGTCCGATCGTCCGGTAACATACCGGATCGAGCCCAAGTCGTCGACGGCGCGTTCTGTTCCCGCGCGCCTCAAGGAGCTGTCAGCAAACCGTAGAGGCCCAGCCTGCTAGCTGCAGGCAGGCAGGGTCGAAGCCTGCTGGGGTTAAGGGCCGTTTTCTGAGAGGAAGGCTCAGCCCCGGCATGATAGGCATGAAGGAACGGGGTAGGTTTTTAGTCAGTAAGAGTCTGACACTACTTCCCGCTCCACCCAAGGGCGGGACTTGTCATTGGATGATTTTACCTACCATAAAAAAAAAAAAAAAAAAAAAAAAAAAAAAAAAAAAAAAAAACCCATGGATATAAAAAGTACTTTAATGAAGACATATCACTTTATACGTGGTTTTAGTCATTCGGGGTAGGACTATAGTTCTTGTAATGTAAACAAAGACATGTCTTTAAATAAAATGATCAGGTTTGTGTTTTATTAATTAAACAAGGTTTATAAATTCAACATTATTTATTATTAAAAACAATCTTCTTAGCATCTAAATAATAGGTAACTACGAGTAGGTATAGTCACACTGAATTAGGAATTAAACATTAAAAATCACTGTACTGCACCTCCTAGGTTCTCCAATTTTGGAAGACAGTTTTTCTTTATTCGTTGACGACAAAATTGAACGTTTTAACAACATTTCGGTAAGACTTTCAAATATTAACCTACATTCGGCTTTCACCCTCAGACGGTATTGTTGTTTTGCACCAAATTTCATGTATTTTCTCCGCTCTTCCTCTTTATGAAAGCAGCCACATCTCTTGGACAAAATTGATCAGACCATTTGGTATACTCTAACTTCCATATTAAATGTGACCCTGGATGATCGAGCATGGCTACAAGCCACGCTACCCATTCGTTTTGGTGGGCTCGGTATCCACAAAATTTCTAGTGTAAGCCTACTGGCGTTCTTTTCTTCGGTCCACAGTATTCAACAGTTGAGCAATAGAATTTTGACTCCATCACTGGTTAGATGTGAGTTACCGTGCTTAGATGATGCCGTGAACACCTGGAAAATGGGTTGACCGGATAAGGCGTTGCCCGAGAATCCTTCTTCCCAGAAACAGTGGGATGAGTCGCTCTGTAGGTTGGTACGGAATGCGATTGGGTGCTCCTAGCGGAGCTCCACATCAATATCAATGAGCTGAAGCAGTCGACCGCCTCGGACACCATGGCCTATCTTGCAGTAGAAGCGTTGGGTAGGCCACATGTGTCATGTGGTGTGGGATGCAACATGTGTCGACATCCTTGCGCCATTTCATCTTCTGAGTACGGCAGGCTGCGCTGGGGCGGCTGCTGCAAGTGCAGAAAACCAAGTAATTATAATAAATTTATCGGAAGTTATATGTTTGAGCCATTTGGGGTTGAAACATGGCCTTGGGGTCCGAGCGCTCATCGAGTTGTGCGTGTTATCAGAAAACTGGTCTGGGCTTTACTTCGGTCAACGAATCAGCATTGCCATCCAACGTGACAATTTCGCTGGAACCTAACGGGCTTGATCTTAAAGAATAGCGCTACTCTCACTCAAATAGTTAAACTCACTTACGGTGTCCCTAAAAGTCCTGCATGGCCTTGGCATCGGTGTTGTAATCAAAGATTCTTCATTATCATTTTCAGGTACTTGTCGTTGTGTTTCATTTTCACAAATAAGTGTCAATTATATAATTTAAATCAATTTGCGATAATATATTAGCTGATTGATTTTCGTCGTTAGAGAAACTTAATCAAGATCCATTAAAATTTACTATTTTCGGTATAAACACAACGTGAGACTAAAAAAAATCAAGCTATAATCATTTACACCGAGGAACACAAATATCTTCTCTAAAAAAATGTTTATTGTAAGTAAAAAAATATTTAATGTTTTATAGTAGCTAACCGTAAATTATAACAAGTCCATAAAAATATTAAGAGTTTCGCGTAAAAACAAACATGTAGGACATAACTTCATGTACTATTACATAAGCGGACATGTCTGACAAGACCGCGTTAGCACCGAGCGGCGCGCATTTAAAAACACCGTACAAAAAGATATGTACAGATGTCCGCATTTACGACACTTATTCGTTGTATGTATAATACTTGTTCTCTTATACGATTTGTAAAACAAGGTAAATAAATAAAATTTAAAAAAAAATCGCATGTCAGTATGTGCGCATAGATAATCTAAAGCCAATGGCACAATAAAAAAAAAAATGCCATTTTCGACATGTCTTTATATACGTAGGGACCGTCGAAATGTAAAGTATTTACATAATTAAATAAGCCATTTTATTTTACTATATTTTATTAAAACCCTGTTATATTATCTCGTGTAATACGGGGCACTGAGGAAAATAGACTTAAAATAATTTGCTACAAAAAAGACTTAAAAATTTTAACCCAAAAACAACACCTGATCAAACCTTGATGAGCCGGTGAGATGTGGGAGTAGAATGATGGGGAAACATCAGAAGACACAGCATGTGATCTTGACCTCAAGGGAAATGACCTTGATATCAAACCTTGACTTTGACCTCAAGGCTAAATGTATAAAATGTTGGAAAATACCTGGGACTCCCAAGGGCATGACCTTGACCGCAAGGTCAATTACCTTGACCACAAGGTCAAACGTAAAAGTGTTAGGAAATGCCTAGGACACCTAAGGGCATTGACCTTGACCTCAAGGACCCTGATCCAAAGGTCAAATGTTAGGTTAAATGAGTCCCACAGACAGACATAGGAGGCCCACAAACTAGCAAACTGAACTGAGATATATTTATGACTGACCTTTTCTTGATTATCTTTGAAAACAAACTCGTGCAAAATAAAAAACTGGGCAAGTGCAAGTAGTGCGAGTCCGACTTGCACTTGCCCATTTTATTTTTACTTTTACTGAGGGTTCCATACAAACCAAATTATGTTCAATTCCCAAATCGAGATTTTTCCGAATCCAAAAAGTTTTTTTTTGGGACGTAACTACTTTACAGTTTTCCGATTTATTCCTATACTGGTGCTATAAGACCTTGCTTCATGTCAAATTTCTGGTTTCAAAATCAACGGAAAATATCCTATGAATTTGATTTTTAAGTGTGGAAAAACGTATATTTACGTTTTTGAGACATAAACGGCCGTATCTTTTTTCCGTTAACAATATTGATTTTTACAGACTGGCAGGATTTTTTTGCAGGGACTGCAGCCTTGAGTATGATTTTAATTTCAACTCGATACCTCTACGCATTCCCGAGACAGACAAACAGACATACGAACAACAAAATGATCATATAAGGGTTCCGTTTTTCTTTTTGAGGCACTAAACCCTAAAAATAAAAAAAAAATAAGTCACATTGATAATATTTATTTGCCCCAATGTAAATCTACAGACTTTTACTTTAAATTTTTGAATTTGTACTCGCAAATAAGTGCCAATATTCCGTTTTTATTTCGAATATCCTGTGTCATATCTAAAATAATTAATTCTGATTCTGACAGCTCAATCACGGACACGCTATTATGAATATTTACCTACTTTATTAAAATCACATTAATCATGAATGAGTTATTTGTAAATCGTACCTCAATCACATTATTGACAAAGGGGAAGCGAACTCGCGAATAGAAATAAGAACAATTGATTCTGAATCAATCAATCAGTTTTTGTTTTATGAATCAATCATATGATTCGGACGTTTCAAATTATTGATAATTCCATATACAACAGTATTTTTAGTGTACGTGAAACCTGAATATATTTTGTTCAGAATCAGTAACTGAATCGATTCCAATAATCACCATGTTATATTTTTTCCCAAAAATATTTATAAAAGGTCACAAGTTAGTCACCTTCGACACTAAGTACAACATAGGTCACGGCAGGTCATAGCGGGTATTGGACGCCAGCGTTCAGCTGGATACGGGAGCAAAACAGCCGAACAGTACGTTAGGCCGTCCCTGCACCGTTCCATTTGACGATTTAAATTGATCTATTAAAAAGATGGAATTATATAGGGTGTACAGCTCCATCCCTTTTTACACGTCATGGTAAAGATCCTGATCTTTTAAGAATCAGGGCTTTTCAGATTGCTATCGGACTATAAGAGTAATCGAATCAAATCAAGAGTGGACAGGTGTTTGCACACATTTGTGCACATAATATCTTACCCGGAGATACTCGTAATATTTCATAATAATATTTTAAAACTTTTACAGAACGCCATCTAGTCCCAAACTAACCAGAGCTTGTGTCATGACTACTAGACAACTGATAAACATACTTATATACCGTTAAATTTTGATGAAAAACTCTAATTACCTAATTTACACATGTACGAAATTAATTTCTTTAAGTAAACGACAACTATATAACTGGGCGAATTCAATGACTTGTAGATAGTTAGTACGCAACGACCTACAAGGTCATTGACTCGTTGACTTAAAAAAAATAATTTCTTTTTATTAATTCGAGTTTTAGAAAAAAGTACTTTATTTTTATTTTATTTTTACAAATCGATAGTGTTTCATGTACCAGATCGACCTTCCACGGGATTAAAGCGATCAAAATTTAACGGTATATATTTCTAAATATATACTTATTATAGATAAAGGACAATGGGCTAATTGGTACACTTCTCCAATAGCCATGAGATATATATCGTTAGATAGGTCTTTTAACTGGAACAACATTTACTATGACAGCTTTGTTGAAATGTTTGTCCGTTCTGAGTTTTAGGTTAAAAACAAAAGTTAGGTTAGGTTAGGTACTAAGTGGTACACCCCAGCAATAGCTAAGACATATATGTCAATGGATAGATCACTATAATAGGAACAACATTTACTATGACAGCTTTGTTGAAATGTTTGTCGGTTCTGAGTTTTAGGTTAAAAACAAAGGTTAGGTTAGGTGTTAAAAACAAAGTAGTTGGCAACTACATATATGTCTTTGCTGTTGGTGGGGTGTCCACCAACAGCAAAAATATATATGTCGTTGGATAGGTCTTTTTAACTGGAACAACATTTACTATGACATTGGTGGGGTGTACCAATTACCACCTAACCTAACTTTTGTTTTTAACCTAAATCTCAGAACGGACAAACATTTCAACAAAGCTTTCATAGTAAATGTTGTTCCAGTTAAAAAGACCTATGTAACGATGTATATCTCATTGCTATTGGAGGGGTGTACCAGCTTCCATAAATTTTTGCCCATTCTCCTTACACCCAAACACAGAACAAATGCTCAAATCATACAAACATATTATTATTTGTCCCGGGTTGAAATCAAACCTGCGGCATTGCAGTCAGGGCCACTGACCACTAGACCAACAGGTCATTCTGAGTTGATTTGATTGGACTCCATGGCCAAAACTCGACCAGTATGACTATTATAATCGTAACGTTTTAAAAAAAATATCTTTTTTTTTCAGAATGGTGGGGTGCAAGAACCTTTTGCTGCGACTCAGATGAATGCAACAGCTCGTACGCAAAGAAGCCTTTCACAATATTATCAGTTATAGCAGTGCTGATCACCGCAATGGCTGCACGCTGACCGCTCACCACTCCTATAACCACCTGTAAGACCAATATTACGACCGATTGATTGATTCAAATTCTTATCCTGATTGATTCAAAAGTTTTGTTACATTCAGAAAAAAAAAATGTTATTGTTTTAATTACAATTTTAGTGAAACTTATCTTAGTTGGTGCGAGACGATTCATCATAAAGATCTGATTAGTGAATAAATGGATCAATCAAATAGTATTAGGTATTATGTTTTTTGTAAATAGGTTAGATATTGCTTTTTTATCTTTCGATAATTTAGTAATTATGGAATTATAATGAGTGTAATGGGGTAATTTTATCCGGATTACTACACTAATGGAACCTAATAAATTATTGATTTATCTTTGTCTTGATTCGTCTTAACGATCTATTAGATTTATTTGTTCTTATTAAACTAAGCATAACTGAAAACTATTTTCTGTAAAGTTGGATATGTTCTAACAATCTAAATATTGCCTTATGTTATCTTAAAGGAATATAAAATATTTTGCAGTCAAAAATATACTCACACATTTTTAACTATAACAACAACCATAATCTAAATATAAAACTTATAGAAGTTAAATCATCTGCAGCTGTGACCTAAATGACAATGTCTAGAAGTTCAAATTAAAATATTGTGTCACAATTTTAATATTTAACAAATATTCCAATTGATAAAAGGATAAACATTACAAATTTAAATCGTATGCATTTGCAGCTGGATGAAATAGAAAAAGAAAAACAAATATCAGTAGGCCATGCAAACATATTTGCCAATACAGATAAAATTCAGGGTTCCAAATGATGTTATAATAAAAAGCAGATGTTCCACCAGAACGTTGTAAGGGAAATCATTGTACGTATGGATGTCGGCTTATATGCTATAAACATGCAAAATAATCCCCACAACGCACCGCATTAGAACGACTACGGCAATAGAGAAGCACTGTTTATGAAAAACAATTCAAACAAAAGCGGTTTCACCTAATACAATTGTGATTTTTTTTAAACAAATTCTATAATTTTTTACAAAATTTTCTGAAACACTATTGTATTGAAACTATACAGAGTGGATATGTCGTAGCCAGATCTTAGAATTGATCAGTTCATGATGTGACTGGCCATTTCATGAAATGGTGCTGTTTCAGCTAAACGCATGATTATTTCATGATATGGTCAAACATGGTTAACGACTACGACTAGATAAGGTGCGCAATGAACATTTTGGCAATGGCAGCAGGAGCAGGAGACGCGAGGACCATGTCGTGAAAATTGTAAACCTGCCAGAACAAAAGAAAGGCAGAGGTCGCCCACCATTATCCTGGTGGTCCAAATTCGAGAGAGACCTCAAGTTAGCCCATTTGCCAAAGCCAACAACCCAGGATAGAATATCCTGGCGCCGATTAGTGTGGAGCCTCGACCCCAAATAATGGGAACAGGAGAAGACAAATTAGTAAAAGATGGTCAAACACGGTTAATGTAATCGTAAAATAGCTACGTTGTCCACCGGTAGAGTTCACTTTTCTTCAATAGATTCCTGTTTTCTATTACAAAATATGCTTTTGTTCTATGAAAAATACTAATTGTGCACTAAAGTATGCTAAAATATGGTTTGAATTTTGATGCACAGAAATCTTACATTAATGATATTATAAACATAACGTTTGAACGATCTGACTAGTTTTAGTTGGTCGTATCATGAAATGATCAATTCTAAGATCTAGCCACGACATATATTTAAGTGGAGATACACCAAAAAGCATTTCCTTACAAATATTGAAAATGTAGCTTTTCAGAAAATGACACTATATAAATGTCAATCTTTACGATATCAATTCATATTTATTCATGATTAAACAATAATTTTCAAGACAGAAATAATAAAGATGATAATAAAACCAGCTTTGTGAAAGTATAGCAAAAACAATGTCATGAAAAACTAAAATAAAATTACCGCACCAAAAATAAAGTATCATCGAAAAACAAAGAAATCATATAAAATAACAAGGTTCAGGATTTAAGATTTCGAAGGCATTGTCCCCAAAGGAGCCATCAGTCCCAGATGTAGTGGACTACAAAACAATAAAAATTGAAGGTTCTTTTGCTTATAATGTATTTATAGAAGACCCGAAAATAAAATAGAAGATTGTCTTAGATAACTTATATTGTTGTCTTGGTCAGAATTAGAAAAAAAGCATATTAGACCATTGTAGCAAAATACCTTACATGAAATCCATATTGATGAATTTCTGACAATAAACAAACCTAATATAACGAACATATTTGTTAATAAAAATGTTTCATCATTAAATTAGTTTTGAAAAAATAATGTATTAATTGTGCAATCAGACGAGAGTAATACTGTTACAATGCCCATCATAAATGCTAATAACAATCATTCAAATAATTTTCACTGCTATTAAGTTAACGCACCAAATCCATCACTGAGTTTAATGCTCAACGTATTCTTTAAATTACTCTACTCGAATGAAAATCTAATTCACTTTGTTTATAGGTTTTTTAATGCGTATTTTATTAAGATAAGGGTGCGTTGGCTGACTGTTGTGTTATGGGCCTCCGGAGAATTGATAGGTGCCCCAGTAAATGCAAGAGAGTGATAAGCAAGTTTATTTGCTCACTCATGGGACCCCATATTCAGTTAAGTGAAAGGGTTGTTTGAAAGAATCAATTTCTTTCACAGATTTTCTTCACCATCTTTGTTTTGAAGGTTATCTTATCAAACTTTTTTTTTTTTTTTTTTAAGTATGACATTTCAAAGTTTTACTATTTATGTTAAAAAAAAATAGTATAAAACTCAGATCTTCCATATACTCCTAAAATTAAATTGCAAATTGGAGGAAATTAAATTAGAAATTGGATTATCAAAAATACTTAAAACGATATTAACGTATTTTTTTTTTTTTATTCTACGTCCAATTTTACAGCTGTAGTTTAAAAATTGTTGGAATAAATTCCTTTTATTCAAGATCTCTAAATATTTTCTTAGCTTTCAATTTATTATTCTGTTCTAGGGATTTATATATTATAAATTATATTCCATTGTGTTTTTAAAATCCACACAGTTGTAAAATTGTAGAGCAGAATATAAAATATGTTTTCAATAGATAGTTGTAATGTAAATAGAATAATATCACTCACGATTGACGCTTTATTAAGTAAATCACAATCAAATTCTTTTCTATATCTAGCTGTAACTAATAGATGTACAAAATAATAATATTCACTGTATGATTTTTAGGTGAATAGGAGTTTCGATGTGCCGTTTGATGTTTTATAAAATTCTATTAGTTAACGAAATGAGTTTGACTTTATTATAACAAGAAACAAAAGAGCAAGAATAGGATCCCAACAATATTGGTTATGTAATAATTTTGATAATGAGTATCTTAAGTTATGTATACTATTACTTAAAAAAAAAATAAGACTCGAAAATCTCAATAATCTGAATACAAAAAAATCCAGTTGACAACTTTTGTATGAAATGATAAGACCATTTTGACACATAAACAAAAACTAACCAAAAGTAATAGCAGCTAAAAGTTATTATAATGATAAAACGTGCTAAAGAACCAAATTAAGATCCTAAATTACAAACAACTTAAAATATTCCAGTTGCGTTATTTATTAAAATAACAATGGTAATAATGATACAAAAGATGCCAAGACTTAGAAACTTTTAGTAACTTTGTTGGATAATCAAGAATTAGTTCATAAATTAACACCAGAGGAAAATATGGAGCACGATTTTGACCACAAAAGTTTTACCATATTTACCGATCTTATTCACTTCCATGCTAAAATGCTTTGATTCAAGTCAAGAAGATGAGAGACTTATAATTAAAATATACAAAATTATTATATTTTTATACAGTAAAACGTAACCACACAAACTCAATTAAGCTATGAGCAGCCTTGTGTCGACAAAATATGATACAAAAGAAACTGTATTACAATAATATATATATATATATATATATATATATTTTAAATAAGTCATTGATCAGTGAAGTGAAAAAGTAACTTAAAGATTAAGTCAGATTTATTTTATCGTTCTTAAAAAGAATAAACCTAAGCGTCCGTATAGCAGACCTGAAACTACATTGGGATGCTTAAAATGTACCTGAGAGTACGTGATCACACTTTGAGAGCAAGCTTATTCAACATTCAGTACAGTTTACCTTGTGAGCCTCTTTATTTAATAGAATATCTATTTTGATAACTTTTCCGAAGCCAATACTCTGTATCGCTGTTGCCGAAGTTTCGTTAATTTAGTTTGAAAGTATGTTTTTGCTTTTGATATGGGGAGCCATTTGGGAATTAATTGTTTTTGGGCTTATAGATTTTACTTTATTATACATTCTAATGTTTGGTGTATATGGATGATATCATGATAATTTTGGGATTGTGTTTTGCTGTTTAAATTGATTGTTCTAAATTATACATATTTCATCGAGTTTTTACGTCTCTTGATAAACAATATTGGATAACAACGTAAAAATGTTTTGATCACGACGTCACAATATTACGGTATGTTTTGTAAAGGAGGTGGACTTGGCTGATGGATATTACCAAATAAAAATGACTGAGTCAAAAGATGGTTTAAGCTATGTTAAGTAAAAAAACTATCAATTTTGGGTAAACTTAAGCTTAATAAACAGCTTTGTCTCTCTATATCAGGTTATCTAATTTCTCGCTTGTAGTCCATTTTAGCTTCGGACAGTGAAGAAGTATTTATGTGGGCAGCCGCGAAGCGCCTACTCAATGTACCATGTCTATGTCTAATTGGGATCTAGCTTATACGGGATTGGATTACCAAGATACATTTTATAGGGATGTTAATGTTAGAAATTAAGATAAAGCTGTTGTAGAAAATAAAGCTGATGATGGGAAAAAATTATATGTTTTCGACGATGCTGAAATTTCTGTGATATACGGAAAAAAAATCCGTGATCACTTGGCTCATTTCATGATGGTTTCATATAAATAGAAACGAATTTAAAAAAAATACAGAACCTATGTTTTTGTAATGTTTTGTTTAAAGAGGCGTTCATTGTTATTTTACGCTCGAAAAAATGTAAAACCGGTTCTTGCTCTTTATTTTCTTGTTCGCAGAATTTATTCTAAAGGAAAATTTTAAAATGTGTTGGGTTAAAATAATAAGAGTAATATATTATTTTGTAAAATAGTTTAAGTAATAACATTATATTAACAGTGCCTAGACATGATATGAATTTAGGGTAAACGCACTAATTGTCAACCTACGCGGTTTACTCAGTTCCTAATTTTAAATTAGAGTCATCTTACCCTAATTTATATTATGTCTTACAATATATATATATTGACTATAATATTTAATATAATTTCAACGTAATATAATAATTATAAAATAATTATTGTTCTTTTGACAAATATTGAAAATCTCATATAAAATCGGCTTCGAACATCACTAAGGTATACAAATTCACAATCTTTGTTAAAAGAACAAAAATTGTTTAAACTAACGCTTTATAGTAATTTTATCACGTAACATCAAGAAGCTGAAATATTCTAAATTATAATATAATTGAAATTTATAACTAATAATTAGAATAAGAATAAAATTTATGTAAGTCACTTTAAAGTTATACAAAAACGTCACGTAACGCATTAAACATTTTAAATGGCTGAGAAACGTTATCTTTCCCTGTCGTTGTGAAGATAGCTACAATTTTAAAAGAAAAAGAAATATTTCATGGGTTTAGAATAAAAATATTCTTACGGTTAGATATTTATGTAATATCCTTTATATTTCTGGAATAACTTGTGCAAGACCCGTGTAATGGAATTTCTTTTAGGATAATAAAAATTGGATACACTTCGCGTGGCTTAGTTTACAGTACTTTAGCTCAATAAGGAAGGTAACACATTTCATTTTAATGTAACTTCCATTTTCAGTAATAAAGAAAATAAAATTGAGAGTATCGTTAAACCAGGATTTGTCTACCGCATGTTACTTTTATAAACTAAAACCTTTTAAAATTGTATTACCAAAAATATGTATGATATGTTTTTGGAAGTTAGCCAAGCCAAGAATGGTACATTTTTATTTCTGCTTTCGTCTTTCAAATACTGTTTCAGCTTATCCGTATTTTATTGTAAATGTCTATTTATTATTGTACAATTTTAAAGAATTAAGAGCTGTTATTAGTTATGATTTTTTCTAGCTAAATAAAGACCAATTTATCATTCATTTACGATGTCTTTTTGTCTACCTTTATTTTATAATCTAGGTCAGGCATGTTGCAGTTTCCTGCTGGCCAGCGTTCATTGCTGCTTTCAATCTGCTGTACAACGTAAAATAGATGAGTTACTTATATATTTGGTTCTTACATATTATCTATTCAATGTTACCACCAATTTTCTCGTTTTATATCATCATCTGTATCATCTGTATAATCTTCTATTATCTAAGTTTATGTGATCTTGCTAATTATTACCAAACCAGTTAATTACCGACCATCATTTCCATCCAAACTATCATTATCTTCATTAAAACTTAAACCATTCTTACTTATATCGATAGCATCATCCGTCGTACCTACGACTGTGAAGTCAAAAATAATTTTCCAGTTCACAAAACTTTTTAGAACATTTTTTTGTCCAAACGAACTTCAATCTCGAGTTATGAGCTCAGCGGGGTTGTTAACGAAGTCTCTTTCCAAACTTTTACTAGAGTCTGCTTCACCCCCAACTATTACTTTTGCTCCGTTTCTATTTAACTGAAATTTTGTAAATAACCCGGACCAATCACGTTTGTCTCGGTCATGGTATGTCATATTCATCATCATTTGAAAAAACCGTTTACTGCTGCATATAAGCCTCTCACAAGGGTTACCACAACAAGTGGCACTTTGTACTTCACATCCATCGAATTGTCGTAATTGTCACCAAGTCATCGCATCGGTCTACCTCGTGGAAGGCCTTCCAACGTTGCATCTTCTAGTAAGTGATCGCCAATTCAAAACATTTTGGTTCCATCGACCATCTATTCTGCCTTCATCATCAGCCTTGACAGACACAGGCTTCCTCTCTAAGAGAGGGAATGGGCTGTAATCCACCACGCGGGCCCAATGAGGGTTGCTGAATGTCTTCGATTTTTTGATTCTACGACATGCCGGTTTCCACACAATGTTTTCCTTCACCGTTTGAGAGCAGTGGTGATGAAATAAATTACACAAAGTAAAGCGCCTGGCTGGGTTTGAACCCACGACCTACAACTTGATAAGTCCGGGCCGTTACCTCTCGACCGCCACTGCTCTCTATTCTGCCTTGCTTATGTTACAATCCATAATTCTTATACTTTGTGACCTTTACTTACAGTTAACACAGCAGGTTGTATTTAAAAAAATGTTTATGTAATACTGTTTTTTTTCTAAAACTCAATGTTTTGTATCGACGGGTACTGTTTTTGGCGCTTTTTTTGTTATTCTATACTAAATTAATATTTTTCCAGACTCATTCATCCGTGTACCGAAATGATCTAATCATAGAGATATTTGATTGTATTAGTAGATTGATTCGGTAGTAGATAAATAATGAAATATCGAATAAGCTTTGCTACATTAGATTACAGATTTCGTCGAAATATGGGCTTGGTTGTTCTAGCCAAGTTTTTCCGCATCTGGTTTAGTATGTACATAAGCAAGTCAGTTGAGTAGCTTGCTTTATGGATATAAATTTTATTTTTCGTTTATTACTTGGCATCTTTTCTAGCCAGTTTAAAGTTAATAAAGCAAGTATCCAGAAAGTGTTTTTTTTTTCTGAGAATTCATATTATTTGGAGTTTTTGGCAAGATTTCTTCGAGTGAAGTTCAGTGTCTGTTTTAATTATTCGCAAATAGATTCCTAGTGGATATTGTGATGCCAAATTGATGTGTTTTTTATTTCAAATAGTGCTGAGAATTTTATTGTAGTGTTGACAACCAATGCGAATTTTGCCACGTAGGTTCATTTGTTGCCAAATACTCCAAAAATGTTAGAATGGTAAACAAATGAACTATTCATTACGAAGACATAGCTTAAAATAATTAGTATCCAAGAAAAAAACCTTAAGAGAAAATACAAATATCAGATCTTTTATTTGAAAGCAGTCCGCATCGAAGTGTTTCTTGATTTTTAAATATCACAATGCAGAACACGGTGTGTATTTTTATCGAACTGTAGTTCTAAAAAAATCACAATTATTTTAAAGACCTACAAAAGTAAACAGAAAAGCAATTTCGTTATTAAAAGATTTGCAAAGAACTTGGACCAATGTTCTCATTTCTTTCCGATAGTTTAATCTTTATAAGGGAATATAATGACGGACATACTTATAAACGATAGCACGGTAGCAAAGTGGTGGAGCGCTTCCCTGCTACAATGCCCAATAAAATATTTTTCTTTCTTTTCTTTCTGCATTGAGTTTCGAGAGATCGACTCCCACAAACACTAAATATTTTTAGTTAATGTGGGTTCAAAAGTAGTTTTTCGCTAGGTGTCTAGTGTACCTATATAACTTTACATGTTTGTGAAACATTTTTTTTCGGTGGGAAAATCATCCAATAATATCTACGCACCCTTCAGAGGGGCGGAAGATAGTGTTAGACTTTTACTTACTAAATACCCACTCCTATTCCTTCGTTGCCTTTAGTACCGGGGCCGAACCGTCCTTTCAGAAAACGATCCTTCGACCCTTCTGGGCCCTTACGGTTTGTTGACAACACCTTTAGGAACGCGTGAAACGATTCGCACCGTCAATAATTTAAGCTCGGTCCGGACGATTATCGGACGGTCGGACGGCGAGCTGCTCATTGCTCGCGCTCCGCTAGCCCGCGCCTACGGTGGCCAGAATCCGAGGCGGCGACCGCCTGCCACATGTTTGTAACACTTACAATGCAGGAGTAATTACTAGTGCGAATAAAAATATAGCTACTTTAATACAAGGGAAAAACACAGCCTTTCATTAGAGCTTTTGCGGTTTAAAGTGTTAAGTAAAAATAAGAAGTAATTATTCTTATTCTAACTTAAAATATTACCTACCTGCACCGTTTCATCTCTTGGGTTTATAAGTACTTCAATACTCTTCTATATCAGTTTCAGCAAACGCAGAAGGTAACACTGAAGCAAGAAGATAACGAAACTGTCAGAGAAGAGAACCACGTCGCCGACATTAGAATCAGTACGCTTTGTCGTCACTAGCCGTGAGTTCACAAAACGACCTGATTCTTCAGTCGGCGCGTGTTATACCAACAGCAGAGAAGAGAAGAAGAAAAGAATTTTAAAAAACCAGAAGAGAAGAAGAAAGGAAGATATTTCTTGACTATTTTGGAGCAGGTAGTATTTAACTGTTTCTCAATTTATTCATGTTTTACAAAATATGCCTTTGGTCCACCATAAATACTAATTATGCACGTACAATATACTCTTTTGGGTGGTTTAAAAAAATAACCACAAAGGAGATGGCGGGCATCTCTTTATAAATTAACCTTTCCGAGTAAGTCTCTTAATAATTTTAAAGCGTCCAAACATTAATTATGCACTAAGATATCCTCTTCTGTGTGGTTTTAAAAAAATAACCGAAGAGGATGGCGGGTAACCGTTTCTAACCTAACCTTTTCGAGCTGGGGTAACCCAAGTCCCTTTATAATTAAATAATAAGATTTTTGATGCATAGTTAAAAATATCCTTTTTAAAATGTACTAAATTTTTATTGATACTCGTATTGTTGTTTTATTGTGAGATTAGTGGTGACTTACGAGTTCTAGGTCGTGAGTTCAAACCTACTTACACACATGTGTCGTTTTCGTCTGGTCAAATGACCATTAATGCCGGGGTCCCTCAGGGGTCAGTGCTCTCGGCAACATTGTTCTTGCTGCATATGAACGATCTGCTTAAACCCGGTACCTTTGGGTATGCAGACGACAGCACTGTTGCTGAGAGTTACATATCCAGTGCACGAGCTAGTGGGTCCCAGATCCGGTCTCTTCGAGAGGCTATGGTTGAGCGGTTGAACTTGTCCTTGGAGGCTGTCTCGGAATGGGGTGACGAAAACGATAAAAGGAGTCAATTCAGCCCTGCTCCAACTTTCCGGGGTGTAACCGTGCCGATATCCGACCATCTTGATCTTCTTGGTGTAACGTTGACATCTACTTTCAACTTTGGGCCATACATCGAAGCAAAAGCTCAACTGGCTGCAAAAAAGCTGGGAATCCTCGCAAAGGTCAGACGGTACTTCACGCCGGATCAGCTGCTCAAACTTTATCAAGCGCAAGTTCGATCGTGTATGGAGTACTGCTCTCATCTTTGGGACGGATCTGCCCGATACCAGCTTGATGCGCTTGAGACTATTGAGAGGCGAGCCAAGAGGATCATTGGCAATGATGCACTCGTCGATTCGAGGCTTCAAAGTCTTGAGCATCGACGCCGAGTTGCTAGCCTGTCGGTTTTCTACCGGTTACATTTCGGGGAGTGTGCGTCGGAATTGCATAGCCTAATTCCGCCTAGCCCGTACCATCATCGGCCTACCAGACGTACGGCGTTGCGCCACCGGTACATGGTGGATATCCCACCTATACGCAAAAAGCGTTTTGGGAACACTTTCATTATGCCTACAGCTAAGTAGTGGAATTCCCTGCCGGAGTCTGAGTTTCCTGATGGCTACAACCCGGGAATCTTTAAGTCAAGAGTGAATAGGTTTCTTCTAGGTAAGCGCGCTCCATCGTCGACCGTATCGTCGCTTTCCATCAGGTGAGATAGCAGTCAAGCGCGAACCTATCAATAATAAAAAATAAAAAAAAACATGTTTCTACTTAGGCACATTACTTTATGTAATTTATTTCATTACCACTGCTCTTAAAACGATGAAGAAAAATATAGTGAGGAAACCGGTATTTATTTATTTATTTATTATATGCTTTATTTTACACCTCATAATATGGACAGGATAAACATATACTAAAACTAAGTGTTCTTATCGCACAGGGCAATCCAGTTCCGGTATGTCCTGGAAACAAAAATTGGAAGATATGTGCCATCCACCAACCTGCACTGGGCCCGCGTGGTGGATTATGGCTCATTTTCTAAGGTGGAGGCCTAAGTCCTAGCAGTGGGAACATTATAAGGCTGATTATTATGTTTTTATGCTTGAAAAGCCTCTACCAACCTACCAGACGAACCATGACCACGACCACTCCGACAGGAGTGCACGACTGAGAAGAAATATTAGTACGTCCTGCTATGTGTTCCTACCCTCTTTTCTCTCTAAAACTCAAAGGTTTGCCGGGAGAAAGTTCTTTGGCATTAGCTCACCTTTGTTCATAAACTTTTTGAATCACCGTGTTATGTTTTTGCGCAAAAAAAAAAAAAAATCAATAATTTGTGTAACTAAAATGAAGTATTTTTGGCGCCATTATATACATCAAAATAATCCACGAAAAATTCTAGTCTAACAGCAGCGTTACGTTTAAACTACATTAAAACAAAAACTCTAAACAACACAACCACCATTTTATAGCTACAACAACATTAAAAGCCATCAACAATTTAAACTGTAAAGCTAATTTACATATAATTTACCCTCATCAGTGCTTTAAGAGGCGTGCAAGAGTGGGGACGTAACGGTTGGCTGCAAATTGAACGTTAATTTTGCTCGCGAGGTCTTCGTTTAAAAACGTAAAGACTGGGCCACAGTGGGAGCGAAGCGAACACAATGATGGCCCGAAATATAGGTTTCCAAAGAACCGAAAGTGAAACCTAACCTGTCCGTGTTGAAGTGCCCTTAAATTAAGTCAATTATTTTCCTGCTCTCGTCTTTTACACACATTGATTTTAAGCAATTGAATGTTTCTACACCAGTCATTTCATAGATAGGTTAGCATTGATAAATATGTTCCATAATCTATTTATTTTACACTTTGCCGGTGGACTAGCAAGTACTCTATACAATCCTCTGGAATTACATACATTACCTAAGTAAAAATGATGTTCATAATATTTCAAACACTGCCTGGACGCCATCTATATGTTGTCTAGGTATTTTATAGAATACCTGAATAGAATACCCTGTCGGAGTCTGTTTTTTCTGATGGTTACAACCCGGGAATCTTTAAGTCAAGAGTGAATAGGTTACTTCTAGGTAAGCGCGCTCCATCGTCGACCGCATCGTCGCTTTCCATCAGGTGTGATAGCGGTCAAGCGCGAACCTATCAACAATAAAAAAATACACATAACCGGTAACATACTTTTTCTAAAGCACCTCTCGGCTACGTGGCGCCAACTGGCAGTGTGAATTTTCCTGAAAACAGGCAGGCTTCTAGAAAATTCACTACCTTTTTACTCTTGCCTTAAAGGAAAAGGCAGAAGGAGAAGGCAGGAATATTTTTGACTGGCCTGTTGGTCTAGTGGTTAGTGGCCCTGACTGCTATGCCAGAAGTTGTGGGTTCGATTCCCACCCAGGACAAATGTTTGTGTGATGAGCACAATCATTTGTTCTGTGTCTGGGTGTAATTTATCTATAATATGTATGTAGATATTTAGAAACATGTATGTTTATCAGTTGTCTAGTACTCATAACACAAACTTTGCTTAGCTTGGGACATGACGACGTAGTGTGATAGTAGTGTGAAATATTATATTATTATTCTATTATTAATATTTACTTCGCGTCGCTTCGATCACAGTGTGCCTAGACTCGGGCGCTGGCCCTGAGTCTAGGCATCGCTGGATAACACATAGTTGTGTGGTTGTACTGTAAACCTAGGAAAAAAAGGGGAGATTCACTAGTCGTCATGTACTTTTTTGAAGTATGTTTACTTATTTTTTTTACAAGATAGTTCGAATGATAAATCTCGGGTGTCAATTAATTTTAAAAGCATTGTTCTTCTTGAGCAATTTATATTGATTTCTGAATTACTAAGTCAGCAACAATTAGGAGCGTTTGAATGATACTATTTTAGCCATCTTGGTTATCTTTTTTTACATACACCGTTAAATTTTAGTCGTTTTAATCCCGCGGAGGGTCGATTCGGTACATATGAAACTCTATCGATTTGTAAAGATAAAAATGAAAAATAAAGTGCCTTTTTTTAAAATCGAATTTATTTCTGCATGTATGTAATTGATTTCTTTAAGTAAACGTCGTCTGATCGAAGTCAATGATCTGTAGGTAGTTAGTACGCAACGACCGACAACTTCCTACAAGGTCATTGACTCGTTTACTTAAAGATATTAATTTCGTACATGCGTATATTAATTAGAGTTTTAGAATTATTTTTTTATTTTATAATTAATTTTATTTTTATAAATCAATAGTGTTTCATGTACCGAATCGATCCTCCATGGGATTAATACGACCAAAATTTAACGGTGTATATATAAACTAGTGCTTGACTGTGATCCCACCTTATGGTAAGAAGTGATGCAATCGTTGATGGTGAGGTTTATTAAAAGCCTATTCACTCTAGCCTTGAAGACACCTAAATTATAATCGGTCGGGAAGACCGCAGCAGCCATGCTCCGGAGCGAGGAGGAGTGGCAGGCGGTCGCCTCCTTCTGCGAAGCCGTAATGCTAGCAAAGGAGGAGGCCGACCGCATCAGGCAACGGCATACACGCCGCCGCCGCCGGGATTCCGATCCCGATTTTGGGCCACCGTAGGCGCGGGCTCGCGGACGTCGGGCAATGGGTAGCTCGCTGTCCGTCCGTACGGTAACAGACCGGTCCGAGCTCAAGTCGTTTACGGCCCGCACTGTTCCCGCGCGCCTCAAGTTGTCAGCAAACTGTAGGGGCCCAACAGGGCCGAAGCCTACTGTGGCCAAAGGTTATGTGAAAATGGTACCCGGGGCCCTGGGACAAAGGCAAAGAATGGAACGGGATAGTTTTTTAGTCAGTAAGAGTCTGACACTATTTCCCGCTCCACCCAAGGACGGGATCTGTCATTGGATGATTTTACCTACCATAAAAAAAGGCAAACTGTTGTTCTGTGTAAACCACTCTTTGGACGGTTATAACAAAAATTGCAAAGCTTCGTTCCCGCCTTAGCCTTCTAACCTGAGCTGTCCGTGTCGGAGTGCCCTACAATAACATGCTCACTTCGCTCACTCTTGTACTAAGAATTGACGTTGTAAAAAAGACGAATTAGTTTATTATAGACTGTCTCATTTTCCGGTCGCTTAGTTATAACATGAGAAAGATCACGTGGCCAGTTAAAAAATGTGTTTCTTGGCTTATAATTACGCATAACTTTTCCTTTATCAGACGGGATATACTTGGAAATTAGTGAATATTTTAATTGAAATTCCTCCCCTTTCGTTGAAAATTATCCTAATTACAGGACATCCGTATGCCAAATTCACCGTGAAGCGTGAGGAATTTACAAACTTATGTTAGCTTACTCACACAAACTTTTTTCTTTATATTTTTAATGTGACAAGGCTGATCTGATATTGATTTTTTTATACGATTTAGCCTGTTGAATATCGTAATTAGAGACACAATAGAAAGACAATAGGTATGCGGACGCCGGCGTCCTCTTGGGAAATAATGAATTAAACTAGTACTTAACTTACTGCGATCGCACTTGATGGTAAGCAGTGATGCAATCGTTGATGGTGAAGCGCAGTTGAAACTGTCAAGCCCCAAAAGGACAGCGGTGTCCGCAAACCTATTGTGTTTCTATAGTGTCTCTAATTACGAGAGCCTAATCAATCTAGCCTTGAAGACACCTTAATTATAATCGTACGGGAATACCGTAGTAAGCAAATTGTTCCAGTCCTTCGATGTACGCGATATAAATGATCAGGTAAAACACTTAGATCAAACCCTAAAGGTATCAACAACGTAAGGGTGGATACTCGCCGAACATCAGGTTGTTCGATGGTAGAAAGGTGATGGCAGAAGACAGATGAGAGAATTCCTCAGCGGCTTACAGCAGCCTCGTGTGTGGGTTTATTTCTTTAATTTTAATAAAGTGTTTATTAAATAAATTGAGATAACATTTTCATCGAGAAACTGGTAATGGATACGGAAGGCCTTAGCTATTAATTCAAAAACACAATTGGGTGTAGCGTTTGAACGGAGGTTGCTGCGATGCTTGTTGTAGGTTTGCTTCCTACACTGATCAAATATTTTTATGGCCTACAGATTTATTGTTCCTCGTCTACAGGCTTAGATGGCAATCATGTAAACCTGCATATAAAAGACATTTATGATACACGAATGATAAAATGTCCAGTGTTAGGGGCAAATTTTTTAGAACAAAAATAAGAAGTATAAATCTTAGTCACAAAGAAAAATTGTAGAAAAATTTAATTCTTGCCCCTCACCTCCATAGCCATTACCATCTTTTTTTTTTCACCACTATAGAAATGATAGTCGAACAAATAAATTAAATATGGTGTAAATGTGTCTATAAATAAATCTTTACAATCTCATTATTTTGATTCCAACTAGATTAAAGAAAAGAATCACTACTTCTAGCTTAATCTCTACGAAGCTTTTAAATAGCTGAAGCGAGTAAATTGAACTGCCAGTAGTTGCTTCCAGACCGCAACCTGGCTTGCTATATATGTACGGTGATTTATAGTTATTGAATAGTCTAAAGTTAAGAATAGATGACTCAAAGTAATAGTCTTAAAAGTAGTGAAGTTATACAGTACTGGCATCGAGGGACTGACAACAACTTGCGTGCTGTAGTCTTCCGGTCTAATTATAATTTAGGTGTCTTCAAGGCTAGAGCGAATAGGCTCCTAATAAACTAGTGTGCCTCACCATTAATGATTGCATCACTACTTACTCTGAGGCGGCATCGCAGTCAAGCACTAGCTTACGTTATGTAGGGCCATTTTGAATCCCAACTACTGGATCTTCCTTGTCGTCCCACCAATACGCATAAAACTGTTTTAGATACACATTTATTGTGCGTACAGCTAAGGAGTAAAATTCACTGCCGGAGTTTGTGTTTCCTGATAGCGATAACCAGGTGATCTTTAAGTTAAGAGAGAATAGGTTACTTCTAGGCCAAAGTTCTCCATTTATGGCCATTTCTTAGCTTTCCATCAGGTAAGACAGTGTTCTTACGCGAGCTTACGGCAAAAGTAAACGAAAAGCTTAATAGTAAACTGCATTTTTATTTCAAACATCCTTTATTTTTAGGTGAGCAAACAAGTAAATCATCTAAGTGGAGCAAGAATGAGTGTCAGACTTTTACTGGCTAAAATCCAACCATCATTCCTGCAGCCCCAGCATACATCAGCTTCTTTGAGGAGCACGTTGAACATGGTGCACAGGTCTGTGTCTTGTCAGACAGCGTGCTTCCCATGGCTCGCTGTCCGCAAGCCCACCCCTTTCTTTTTTACGATGTTCGGGAGTTACTTTGTGACTTCCGACACCGGGGCTGGGGCATGAGGATGACAATTGATGTTTAAAATATGGTAAACCTGACCTTACAGTTATATTTTAAACACGCTTGAGAAACAAGCTTTGTTCAAACCACGAATTTCTAATTGGAAGCTACCACTTTAAAATGGAAGAAACTGAACATTATACAAGAAATTAAGGATGCATGAAAATATGCAAATTTTCACATTAGTCTCTCTAAGATCAGCATTATTCAAATGACCCGGGAGCTTTCCACATTAGTAAGGCGAGTTTGAAAGAACTGAGTTTGACATGGTTTGTTTATTTTATTATTCAAATTTTAAGAATTATGGGTTTGTATTATTGATTGTGTGTATTTAACTATTTATATAAAAGCGAAATACCACTCTCTGATTAATCATGAAATCTCAGAAACTATAACTTTTACAAACTTACAATTTGGCAGTTAGGTTCCTTAGAGAGATTACGTATTTTACGAAAGTCCACCCCGGCGGGATTTGTCATTAGATGATTTTACCTACCATAAAAAAACCCCTAAAGGGGTACTTTCACTTGGGCGAAGCCGCTAGCAGAAGCTAGTGATATACACCGTTAAATTTTGGTCGTTGCAATCCCGTAGAGGGTCAATCCGGTACATGAAACACTATCGATTTGTAAAGATAAAATAAGAAACTAAACTACTTTACCTACTTTTTTTCTAAAATTCAAATTAATATACATATGTACAAAATTAAAAACTAGTCAATGACCTTGTAGGTAGTTTTCGTTTTTGGCGTACTAACTACCTACAGGTCATTAAACTCGCCCAGCTGACGTTTACTTAAAGAAATTAATTTCGTACATGCGTAAATTAATTCGAGTTTAAAAAAGTACCTTATTTTTACCCGACTGCGCAAAAAGGAGGGTTATGTTTTTCGAGAGTATGTATGTATGTATGTACGTACAATTGTTTGGCACGCTCTGCGGCCTGAACGGCTCGATGGATTTTAGTTTGCGAGGTGTCGTTATATTCGTAATTACTGTGAAAGTGATTTCGTAATAAAAAAAAAAACAAAAAAAAAACGGTAATTTAAAAAACTTAAAAACCCGACTACTTTTCAGAGTAGAAAATGCCCTAAACAAGAAAGTCGTTGTACCCGATTGCACTTAACTATATAATATTTTAAATACAAGATAAATTGTAGCAGTCGGGACCCATTCTAGAAAGTCAGCAGTCTAGTCAGTGGATTGGAGTAATCTGCAATGTAATATAGGTATGTGCTCTCAATTCACAAAGCCTCCATTTCTAGAATGGGTCCCGACTGCTACAATTTATCTTGTATTTAAAATATTATATAGGGGTACAACGACTTTCTTGTTTAGGGCATTTTCTACTCTGAAAAGCAGTCGGGTTTTTTAGTTTTTTAAATTACTGTTTTTTTTTTAATTTTATCTTTATAAATCGATAGTGTTTCATGTACCAAATCGACCCTCCACAGGATTAAAACGATCAAAATTTAACGGTGTAAACATGTACAGTGTAGTAGTTTATGTGTGTATGTGAGTAAGTATGTGTGAGTTTTTAAGCCTATAAGTAGATATGTGTAAGCCTATCTTATTTTATTTTATTTACAATCGAGTCTGAACTTTGAAGCATAATTCTAATGTTTTAACAAGCAGCACAAAAGCTGCAAATACAGTGATATATAATGCCATATTCCAAGCTCGTAGACTTATTTCCAAAAAGATGTCTCAAAGCGAATTCACAACAGGATTTTATGGCTTTACAAAACGATAGACTATGTGAAATGAAGCTTGTTATTTAGGAAATAAAATCTAAATTTGTGTGGAGTTTGCAGTCACGTAGAAAATAGAGCTATTTGTCACTGAATAAGAGCAACTGTGTGAATGTTTTAGGGAGAGCTGATGTCTTGTGGAATGTGAGATACGGCTGATTTGTTGACATACTCCTACTTTGACTTAAGATCTTATGTTTCCTAGCTAGGGAAGAGGGCATCCACAGTAGTCACCCATCGCGACTGGTCTTGAGCTTTACGCTTCACTTCACTCGATGTCAATTCAATGGCCATTGCTTCTGCCCGCACGATGCATCGCCACGTTGGCCGAGGATGGCCATGCTTCCATTTTTCTTGAGGATTCCACTCCAACGCCTGTTGAAGTATATGATCGGAATTCCTCCTAAGCTTGTGGCCAATCCATCTCCACTTATGTCGTTTGATTGGATGGCCGAACGGACTTTCGTGGCATTTCTCCAACATCTCCACTTAAGAGATGGTCTCAGGTCAGTGAATCTGACGAAGACATAAGTTTACGAAAACCCAGATTTGGCGAATCTGAAGTTAGGCTCTGCGAACTTTAGCGCTTGTTCACTAGTAAAAAATGGTTTAAAATATAAATGCCATTAGTTTTTAGTTGTTAACAGCAATACAAATGTTATTAGCATTTACTTTTTAAACCATTGTTTTTTACGAGTAAACAAGTGCTTAAGTTCGAGTGTCATTCTGAATTTCGACAGATCGCAGAGCCTAACTTCAGATTTGCCAAGATCCGTCGGCTGTATTGTATTGTGCAATAATCTCTTGAAAACGCAGCTAAAATTTTGACGTAACTGAAAGATTTCTTAATCAAAGAAATTGAAACGATATACAATAAAACTTTAATTAATTTGAATAATACTTTGATTCAATCAACTTTTTAATAAAACTAGATTGAAGTTTTCATTGATTGTTGAACAAATAAAAAAATAAATAAAGGAACAACCATATATTATAAAAACAAAGTATTTTCAGTGATGTTAAAATATCGGGAACCATTTTTGTGCTTTCATAGAAAAAAAAAATAGTAACTAAAAACTAATGTGATTTATATGACAAGGTTAATTAGCTGTTAAGATGGTTGTTTTAAAACAAAAGATTTGTTTAGTTGTCTTACATTTTATTTTAGAATTAACGTGTAAGTATTTAGTTCAACCTTCAAGTTAATTAAAAATGGTCCTAGTGACTAAAAAGCTGAAAGGAATCGTTTGTCTTGGTATAGTTATTTGAAGAGGAGAAAGAGAGAGATGAAACGCATGTTACTTAAAAAAATATGAGTTTACTTGAAAAAGGTTGTCTGTAAAAGACCGCTCAATGTCACTTGAATTTTAAGTTTCAATTGTAATTTTATATTTGGTGTACACTAAAGAATATCTATCCATCTTGTGGAAAAATAAAGAGTTATATTAGTGATTCTTAACCAGAATTAACAATAAAATAGGCAGATCTTTTTTCCTATTTAAGGAAATTGATAACAGTGGGCGGAGCCGCGTTCAGGCTGTCGCACTTACGCTCGTCTAACATGAGACACGATAAATCTCAATGGGTGATTCTGTTTTTGAAGAGTTTAGTTAAGAGACTTAAGGTCACAGCCCATTAAAGCCACCCGGTCCCCACCCCGCACCGAATCGTTGCACAGCGTCTACCTGTTGTTGACAGGTGGTTTCAAATTTTACTATATCGTCATTTATCGCCCTCGCGTGAAGGGCTTATGATCAACGCGATCCTCTGACGCGACAGGGTTGATGTAGTGAGCGCATACAAGTCCATATAAAATATACAAGTCGCAGAAGGTGAGGCGGTGGTAATGAGCTGAGACCTTAATTTTGAATACACTCAAAGATAAATAAACCATTATTTTTCAATTATGGCAAATACTTAAAGGGCTTATTAGAAAAGGTCTTGTTATTATTTCATTAAAATCTCAATGCATAATATTCATAAACAGCAAAGTTATGAGCGTTTGTTTATATCACAAAATCTCACTCAATTTCTGGAAACATTGTACAGGTTATTGTTTATGAATGAAAGAATGTCAATAAAAATGGAAAACACTGCGCTTAGTATTTTCTAGTAGTAATTGTTATGAATAATGATTCAATTATGAATTTACCATTAATGACAAATTTTCGTGGTCAATTTTGGAATTTCGTTTTTTGTACTTTTGACTACACAAATATGATCAGTAACGGGTACTGATTGAGCACCATTTTTTTGTGCACAAAAATAGAGGTGTATATAACAAGCATTATTAATATTGACCAAATATGGCATTTTTATATGATTGTTTACGAGTTTTATAATATCCTGCTGAAATTTTGTGCCGATTCAAAACTGCACCATGTATAGGATGACTAGCATTACCCTTTTCTTACAACTGAATCAGGATAACATAGGCCGTTCACAGTATGATATTTGCAGGAAAACCAAGTATATCGATATAACCTGAAGAGAGACCAAACTTAATCGCAGTGGGTAGGGCGCATTGCTCGCAGAACTGATGGTCCTTAAGGCTGAATGATTTTGGAGTAGCGATCTTGCAGTGGAAGACATAGTGTTAGTAGGCCTCCTATAAGGTGGACCGATGACTCAATGAGGTCATGGAAATACGATGAATGCGAGTCGCAAAGATCCGGTTGTTGTGAAAATACTTCGGGGAGGGCTATGTCCAACAAAAGACTGAAAGATAAGTGATTATGGTCCCTGACCTTCAACAATAGTCCATGTTTTTAGTGTTGAGCTGCAATTCTACGACTACTGTATTCTCCACGTCTACAGAGATGCTTAATACATCACAGCATCGGAGACAGGGCTTTGATTTACAAACCCCGGCTAGGTGAGTAACCATTTTGTTTAGGTAAAAATAAAAATAGGTAAGAAACCAATTAAATACGCGTCAGCCCTGCTGGAGCCTACAGTTTGCTGACATCTCTTTAAGGCGGGCGTGGAACTGGACGGCAAGCTACCCATTGCTCATCGTTTACAAGCCCACGCTGCTGCGGTGGCAGGAAATCGTGCTCGGAGTCCCGATGGCTGGAGCATGAAGACGTCCGTTCCCTCATGCGTGCAGCCACTTCTATCGATAGTATAGCTTCGCAGGAGGCGACCACCTGCCATTTTTCCTCGCTCCAGATCATGGCCCATCGTAAGAGGTCACCGCCGCCGATCACCCCCACGAGGACACGGTGGTACTCCACGCGAGATACACCTCCAACGTATCCTTCGGGCGGTGCTCACAATGGTGACACTCGGGTGTTTCTTCCACTAGAATGTAGTGCAAGAACCTCGTAAACTTATCTGGTGCTGGGGTTGCATCATGCAGAAGATGAGGACGCCGTAACGTGTTCCAGCCATTCTTCAAAGAGGGGACTTACCACCATGATTATGGCGTCCGTCACGACTTACGTTTCAGTTTTACTGGCAAAATGAGCCAATAAATCTTCCACATCAATAACTAAAATTTTTTCGTCTTTTTTGGCAGAGCATTTAAAACTAGAGCTCAAAGAATGACGAAGAGGCGTTCAACTCCTTTTCGAGAAACATACGACGATCAGTGCGCGTACATATTACACCACTGCCACAAATCATACCAGTAATGTACATTATTGTAATTATTGAGTGTGTTAATTACTGAAGTACTCAAGCTATAATCTAAATGATTCCCAATGTGGTCCAGGTGGACCCCCAGGGGTCCACGGGAGCCTGACAGGGGTCTACGCATGTGTGAAAAAAAATGGGGGTCCACAACTCGTTAACGGGGGTCTATAAAAATGTATTAGGTGACCCGACTTGACTTCTCCTATGAATATAAGCAGACAATAATATAGGCAGACAATATTATAAGAAGCTTGACGAATATAAATTCTCACCTCTCTTTCGAAAACTTTTAACTCATAGTTGATTGAAAAATAGCCACAACACAGATTTCCATAGACATATACTTTTTTCGGGTTTCGGAAGTAAGTTAGTAAATGTAATAGCTGTAGGGGGTCCACCAGATCCAGCAAAATGTTTAAAGTGGTCTATGAGAAAAAAAAGTATTGGAACCTCTGATCTAAATCATAGTTTGAGTACCTTATTAAGGTTTTTATACGCCATTCTTATTTTCTTCTATTCTTTACTAAAGTAGAGAAACGTCACGCTATTACTGACAGTATGAATATCTTTATTTATGATTTGATTATGCAAGGAAACTCAGAGCGTAGTCTTCTCCATGTTATGTTTGTAGCGATATCTATGTCGTCACAAATGAACTAATCCTGCATCGCACAAGTAAGATTGGCGGCGCGATTGGAACATATAGAACAAGCCCGAAATCATCTATCGGGCAATAGTCCACCAGACATAACACCTGTCTGGTCGGAGGATCCTCCCTTTTCAAAGGAGGCGTGCGGGACTTTACTCTCTGTTCCGCATACGCCCAAACTGGTGACCCTCGACAAAGAACGTCAGCGCAGCCTTCGTGCAGCTACTACTTCGTGACGTCATCATCACTTCCTCAAGCTTCCGAGCAGCGAGTCATACAGCCAGCACCCACGGCTATATGGGTATCCTGACCACCACCATGACTAAGTAGTCATACCTGACCAAGTGGTCATACCTGGTCATCACCCTCAGCCTCATCAGCGACCTTGGCTAAGCACTTGCACCTTCGGCCAGTCACATGAAGATCCTTGAAGAACCTCTCCTGGTCGACGACAGCAGTCAAGCCCTACGTCGCACAGCACCGTTCCGACTCACTGGAGCCAGCCGCAATACTCCGACTCACTGGAGCCAGCCGCAATACTCCGACTCACTGGAGCCTGCAGCATCGTATCCCGACTCACTGGGATAACACCACCCCGACTCACTGGGGCATCACATCAGACAGTTCCGACTCACCGAGAACTATGCGGAATCCGGTTTCGACTCACTGGAACCAACTGGCTTGGCACGCAGGCACGCATCACACAACGCATCAAGAAGCATCAAGAACCATCGATCTCCGATCTCCGGAGGGGAGTGATATAGCGACATCTATGTCGTCACAAATGAACTAATCCTGCATCGCACAAGTAAGATTGGCGGCGCGATTGGAACATATAGAACAAACCCGAATTCATCTATCGGGCAATAGCCCACCAGACATAACACCCGTCTGGTCGGAGGATCCTCCCTTTTCAATGGAGGTATGTGGGACTTTACTCTCTGTTCCACTACCCCAAAATGTTTGTCTAGTTTTTAGTTGCGTCATTCCGTGTAAATAAACTCTTTTTCTTTCTTTCTTCTTTTTTTACTGCTGAGCTATTCAGTCAAGCGTCACATTCATCAACAGTTAACAACTCGTCAAACAAAATTCACCAAATCTATGTCCAGACATAGTTTTAAAGTCTGACTCAGACCCTAAAGCTTTCTGAGGCTCGTATGCGGCGGGAAAACACGCCCGTGTCTAATAATGTGGATCGCCCTGAGAACAAGGTGACGGTCTTCGTGAAGGCGATCGGCCGCGGCGATCTCTCGCGTTCGAGCCCTGTCCAGACCATAGTACGGTCCGAGAGTGCATTGGAAGTAATCAAAATGTCTCAGAGACAAAAAGTAATTGTTTCAGCAATAACGATTGTGATTGTCGAAATATTAAAGGTAAGGTATTCACCAAGTGATATTTTGATAGCGAATACCAATCCCTATTCCTATAAATTTTAGATAGGAAGTATCATTCTGAAAGCGATTGTGGTTGCACAATCGCTTTCAGAATCACACTTTATGTTGAAGGTGAAAAGTATTCATTATATGTTTAACTTCTCTTGCTCTAGTGGAGTAAGAGGGAAGCGACTTTTACTGACTAAAATCAACCCCTGTTACTGTGGTTGGTCTTTGTGTTTAAGGGCCGCAGTGATTTAAAAAAAAAATCCCGCAGCTTGTTGCATAAAGCCTCCAGTTCTTTTAAATACCTCTTATCTCACAGTCAGTTAAATCATTCTAAATTTTTTCTCCAGTGCGGCTATGCTGGTAACCTCGGTTTTTCTGTGAATATCTTCATTCCTGATTTTATTACACAAGGAAACTTTGAGCGCAGTCTTCTCCAATGCCCTTTGGGTGCCTTTAAGTGCTCGATTACGGAGACGCAACGCTTTGGGCGGTCCGTCGTACATTGCCATAATTATGTTTGTGTTTTCGTGAGCGATGACGCGGCCCGCTGCTGCAATGTACGACGAAATACACAACGCGCCGCGTCTCCGCAACCACGGCCTAAGCCTTCCGGTGAGGCCTATTGTGAGTGACTATACAAGTGATTTGGTACAATCGGGGCCAATAAATTCGATGTATTTTTTCTACGTCATGCCATACATTAAATTAGATGTAATAATGAATTCACGTATGTAAGAATTTTTAATAAAAATGCTCTGTTTCAGAACTGGAAGACTATGCGGTAGAACATTATTCTACGCATATTATACCTTTCGCAGCTATTGTATGTTGGAATACGCCAATTGTAAAGAACGATACGAAGGTAAGTACTTGAAAGGCTTTGAACATTATTGTAATAGGATTGGGTAATGGTAGAGAACACTGAAAATATTTTAATTCCTTATATATTTGGAGCTAGATTTTTGACGCCAGTTCTAACTAGACTATTCTGTAAAAGTCTATTGTTATATTAGTATTGTTTATGCGAAATTCATTAATTAACTTACTCCGCCTGCTCTGGATGAAGCCAGAGGTACTGCCAGACTTTTACTGACTAAAACCAACCTGTGATCCTTCAGTAGCACGTTCCATAGTGAAAATTTTGTAGACTGCCCACAAATTTTTTCCCGCTGATATTAATGACATTTTAAAAATCAAAAAAAGTCCTGAAATATGGACTATAGGGCCGAAAAATGGGGCGTTATTGCTATTATTTGTGTGCGTTTTATTTTTGTTATCAAAAAGACGGTTACTAGAGGTTTAGTAAAAGAGTTCAGTTTTCTGGTACGAGACACTAAAAACTTAAGAACGTAGTGCCCTTCCATCTCAAGATTTTTTGATGTCAGCAAACCATAGAGCTCAGCAGGACGGAGAAGCACCGGAGTACCGCCATGTCCTCGTGGAGGCGATCGGTGGCGAATATCGAACAATAGATAGCTCGCCGTTCATCTTCCGAGTCAGCCAAGTCGTCGACGACACGTAGTGTTCCAAGAAATGGCTGTCTACGAGGGCCTTGGCTTGGCTTCTGAAAAGGATACCCCTGATCCTAGAACGCAGAGGGCAACTGATGGAACATAGATATGATTTAAGTCGGTAAAAATCTGGAACACCCTCCCCACCCTAGAATAGGAGAAGTCATATGATGGTATCACACTTAAAAAAAAATAACTTAATTTTTTTTTTTTTACAGTTTGGCAAGTAGCGCACATGGGCCAATGTTACGATTTAAAAACTGTAACAGAATACATTGGTAAGTATATATATTTAAAGCACTCTTGAAACGCTAGGGCCATGGGATCCGAGCGTTCATCGAGTTGTTCGTGATATCAACAAACAACTGGTCGACTCTTCGCGTGTTTAGAGGGCTGGGCTTTTCTTCGGTCAAACAAATCAGCATTGCTATCCAACGTAGCAATATTGCCAGAGTTTCAGGTTACTTTTCACATTGATAACGATGTGGATGAAATTTTTGATGGCGAATAAATTCTTGTTATCCTCCTTGCTGGCCAATCGCCATGGGATCTGGAGGCAACAGTCCTTGCACACATGCACGATAAACGCCGGGGCGAAATTCCGCTGCCGCGACAAGTCGAGGCATGGCGGACAGAGCTCCGGCGGGATCTCATGGCGAAATTTCGTCAGCGACTATCGCAACCTCGTTCGGGGCTCGCCACAATTGAGGCGATAAGGCCCATCTTTGAGGAGTGGCTGGAAAGATCTCACGGAGTTCTAAACTTCCGCACGATGCAGGTTCTTACCGAACACGGCAAGTTCGCTAAGTTCCTGTTCCGGGTTCGTGCGGAGGATTCGCCCGAGTGTTGCTACTGTATGGAACACCCGGAGGACACGGTGGAGCATACTATAGAGGTGTGCCCTGCCTGGGCGGAGCATCGCCATGTCCTCGTGGGGGCGATCGGTGGCAGCGATCTCTCTCGCCGGGCCTTGGTTCAGGCGCGTTCTGTTCCCGCGCGCCTCAAGGGGCCGGAGCCGGAGAGTCGAAGCCTGCTGGGGTCATAGGTCAGCTTCCGAAAGGAATACCCGGCCTCGGCACGATAGGCAACGAAGGAACGGGGTAGGTTTTTAGTCAGTAAGAGTCTGACACTACTTCCCACTCCGCCCAAGGGCGGGATTTGTCATTGGATGATTTTAATTACCATAAAAAAATGCCTAATAAGTTCTTTTTCTACCCTTTTGTACATATTAATATTTTTCATCCTAATAAGTATTTCATTCGGTGGTCACCTGTTGCTCACACGCTTGCCTTGCGTTGCACTCACGCGTAGATTTCTAATAGGTCGTATGTTGTCCACGAGTAGATCACGCGCGTTAAGGATATATCGGTGACACATGGCTCTCCCTCTCTTTATTCCTAGCCCAGACAATTTACATAACTATTCGCAGACAACGCAATGTCCACTCATTGTCCTCACGCCGTTTGCTGGTTGACATATGGCATCCAACAGTGGACAGTGGGTGGGTTTAATGAGATGCGTTTAACAAATATTACCCTACGGAGAGATAAATTATCAAAAACAGTCAAACAAACAAACAACTACAATCAAAAAACAAAACAAAGAAAAAAAAACAAAACAACAATCAAACAAACTATCAACTACAAAACAATCTATCTCCAGCCTTTTTTGAATAGCAGTCATAAATGTGGTCGAATCTCTAAACTCGAACTTGGGATTAAACTAAAGCTATTTTATCTAATTTACTTTTTTTGTACATACAGGAACAGTAAAAGATAAAAGTATATCTATTAAATAAAAGGTGAAACTGACTGATGGATATATTAGCGCACATTCGAAACTACTGCAACTAGGCCTGTAAAAATTTGCAAAAAAAGTTTATATTTATGATTTAAGCGAGCACAAAACGAGGATTTTTTTTTAAATTCACCCTTTAAAAGATGAAACAGTGGTGCTATTCTTTAAGAAAACGCAGCGCTGCCGCAACGACGAACATCTAAACAGGATACATTGAATTAACAATCCAATGTATAGGTACATTAGGTTGACAATCCAATGTATCCTATTTGGGTGTTCGTCGTTGAGGCAGCGCTGCGCTTTCTTAGAGAATAGCACCACAGGTCTCTAATTTTTTTCCATCGAGAAAACTAATTGCAAGAAAAGAAAGAAGAAGAAATGCAAATAGATTATTGTACAGTAGTAATAGGCAGTAAAAAAATAAATGCCATTATCAGTTGTTGTAATAACAACTGCTAATAGCATTTTTTTTTCTTACTTGTAAGCGCTAAAGCTCGCAGAGCCTAACTTCAGACTTGCCTAGTTAGAACGGCCGTACTGTACTACTCATAATTTTTTATTCATTTTTACAATAGAATATTTCTTCTTTCAGAATTGGAATACAATAATGACAGTTTTCTGGATACAGACTACGTTCAGGATGATCAGAGATGGGAGTGGTAATAATACAAGCTGATCAAAGGGCCTTTAACAGCTCCTGGATAAGTTCAAGTAAATTTATCCGAGAAGAATAGAATAATTCATATGAGTTAGTGTGTTGCCGGATATATCTTATTTATTGTTTTAAATAAAAGTGTTACTTTTGGTGTCTATAAAGTTATTAAAATCATTTTTATTTTTCAGCGTCAAATATTTATGTAAATTTTTTGCCATTAGGTTACCGCGCGTGAACGTCAGTTTTTTTTTCTATTTTTAAAAAAGTTTTGCCCCGCACTAGGAATAACTTTTGTATCAAGTATACATCCATAAATATGTAAACTCTCGTACACAAGACATTCAGATCTAGTACACTTATCTACATAGCCATACAAATATTTGTTCCGTGTGAGAATCGAACTAACGACCCTCAGTGCAGCAGCCAATTACTCAACTACAGCGCTAACCGTGCTGTCCGATTAGCCCACAGCCTCCCTAGCCAAGTTACAATCGTTTCGTTTTGCATTATCGCTTGGAGTTGGCCACGCCCCTAATTCGTTAGTTCAAACAAAGAAGTTGGGGCGTGGCCAACTCCAAGCGTTAATGCAAAACGAAACGATTGTAACTTGGCTAGGTCAGCAGGACTGCAATATACAGAAAAGTATATATATAAAAGTAAGTATATATACCCAAAATATTTTTTTTATGTCTGTTCCACAGCAAAAACCGTTTATTCAATGAGGCGCGATAAATTAAAAAACAGACCAATTATTACATTAATATTCGGCTAAACTTTATATGTGTGTTTATTTATTAAAACTTCATGCACTAATATGAAAGACGGACTTAGTGCCTTAGGCATTTTCTATCAATCAACCTTAGGCTGGAGCATATAAAATGGTAGGGGCAACTTAATAGCAAACAAATAGAAAAGAAATACAGTAATAAATAGGTGTAAGCTTGTTATAAATGTTATAATACGAGTATATGCGAAAAAATGCTGCTGCGCGGACGCGGGTCATCGAGGACGCTGTGCGTGCGTCGGTTACGTAATAACAATTCGCACTGAGAGAGCGCGCGGAGAGAGCTCTCCCCGCGCGCCGCGGACCGAGCGGCTACTTCGTAATACCTCGGGGCGGTTCGTGTATGCTCGGGCGGCCGGGCACCGGACGCGAATGCGCGGGTACCGAACTGCCCGCTTACCTACCACCGATCCGCGCGTTACACCCTCCCCCTCTAACCCAGGCGTTGCGCCCTCGCTGCTGGGTTAGCTTTACGAGGTCTTCCTCTTTTACGTTTCTCCTGAAGAGGAGCCTGCATAGAACCTACAAAAGGAGTTAATAAGGACACATGGTACTTTCCTAACAAGACCCCGTCACTGATGCGCTCGAGCGCATAGGTGGTGAGTCCTACAACTTCCTTGATGCGGTACGGACCGTCTCGCCGTGGAATAAACTTCGGCGTCTGTCCTTTACTTGTGTCATTGGATCCTTGGGTTTTCAGTAACACCAAGTCTCCTACTTTATAATCGGATACTGGACGGCGTTTTTCGTCCGCGTACTTCTTCTGAGATACCTGGGCTCTTTCGTGAACATCTCGAGCGTCGAGTAGCACGACTGACAGCTTCCTTAGATAAGGGGTTATTGACGCGACTACGTTATCCTGCTCGATAATAGCGCGCATGTCGGACAAAACATCAGCCGGCGCACGTATTTCACGCCCGAAATTCAGATACGCAGGTGTTTGACCAGTACTAGCAGTAACTGCGGAGTTCATAGCGAAACGTATCGCAGGGAGATGTACGTCCCACGAATCATGCTCTTTACCCACCAGGATTGCAAGCTGCGGTTTAAGATCGCGGTTTTTACGTTCCACCGGATTCGACTCCGGATGGTAATACGACGTCAACGACTGCTTTATGCCCATTACATGACAGGTTTGCTGCATCACTTCGCTTACAAACTGCACGCCATTGTCGCTGATAAGCCTCCTAGGAACTCCGTAGCGTAAATATACCTCGTTCACCAAGGTCTTGGCGCACTCTTCAGCCGTAGCGGTTGGAAGAGCAAATAACTCTACCCATTTGGTGCAGGTATCTTCCAGTATCAAGATCCATTTATTGCCGCTTGGTGTTTCGGGTAGAGGCCCGAACAAATCTACTGCCAGGACTTCAAATCTGCGGGAAGTAGCTGGCACCTGGAGCAAGCCGGCAGGTTTCCGCGTGTCCACCTTATAACGTTGACACGCTACACAGTTTTTTATATATTGGGAAACATCATTCCTCATCCCGACCCAATAATACTTGCCTGAGAGTCGCTGCAATGTCCTCTCCACGCCAAAATGGCCGGCTGTAGGAGCATCGTGATACTCAGCCAGAACGTCCTTACGTTCATGCTCAGGTACTACTAAATTCACATCATCGTTCTCTTCGTTCTCAGGTCCACAACGATATAAAACACCATCGGCAATGACATACCCTTTATCAGCCCACGCTCTCCCCCTAAACGGATCGTCAGATTCCATCGCATCTATGATCTTGCGCACTTCGGGGTCTTTTAATTGATTCTCCCGGACCTCACTCGGGCTGCGTGAAGGCAGATCCATTACGGTGAGACACAAGTCACAGTCGGTATCGGTTGGACAAGCAGGGCGTGAGAGGGTATCTGCGATCACATTCGCTTTGCCTGGGGTATACTCTATTTTCAAATTATACCCTTGCAGAGTGAGCGCCCATCTTGCTAAGCGACCACTCGGTGATTTCAAACCCATCAGCCACCTGAGGGGTTGGTGATCAGATTTGACTACTACTTCTGATCCATCTATATATCCTCGAAACTTCGAGGTCGCCCAAACGACGGCCAAGGCCTCGCGTTCGGTCGTATTGTAATTCTTCTCGGCCGAAGTGAGGAGGCGACTGGCGTACCCCACAGGTCGCTCGTCGATCCCCTCCCCCTGGAGTAATACCGCTCCTATAGCGTATCCACTGCTGTCAGTTCTGAGTACGAAAGGTTTCGTCGCATCAGCCTGACGTAGGATGGGTGCCGTCACGAGAAGAGACTTGATAGTTTCAAAAGCTGTTTGTTGTTCCGGGCCCCATTTCCAGGTGCTCGCTTTTTTCAGTAGCGAAGTCAGAGGTGCACTGACTGCAGCGTAACCCGGTATGAAACGCCGGAACCAGCTAGACGTTTGTAAGAAACATTTAAGGTGTTTCAAGTTCTGAGGTGGCGAAGCAAGAGGTTCCTGGTCGTCACTCACCTTAATCTTATGAGTGGCGAAATCTGTCGGGGGTCCGTCGGCAGCAAACTGGGCCGATCTCCTATTTAAAAACGCGTTGAGTACATCCCTGTGCTCTGGTGGTAACCCGTTACCTTCGTCATCACGCAAGGATACGTCGGAGATGTCGGCTTGCATCAGTTCGGCGTTATTTAAAAGGACAGATCGTACAAATGGAAATATTTGTTCGGGGTTGTCAGAAAAATACCATGACTCCTGGGCTAAGTCCAGTGTGACACCAGCCTTAGCGATAAAGTCGCGACCTAACAATGTTTTGGTTTTTTCCTCCGGTAATACTAGGAACTCTGTATCTACCTGCCTCCCTTCTAAAAACACGGGTACCGTCGCGATGAGTACTCTTTTTAAACGTCGAGAGCCGTCCGCAAGCCCGATGGTGCGTTCTGCCTCGCAAAACTGTACCCCTTCCGAAACCAAAATATTATATAACAGGGTACCCGCAACGCTACAATTAGCCCCTGTGTCCAATATAGCCACACCTACCCTTTTCGCAATGTTAACGGATACAGTCGGATGTGATGATAACGACGCGTGCGGGGCGCGCGTGGCGTCATCATCACTCAAGATGTTAAAATCGCAAGTCCGCGGGGGTATACTTTTCCCGAGGCAGTGCTCGCATTTTGATCTCACTACGCCAGCCTGGCCACATCCGTAACAACGTATCGGGTTAGGACTATTATTACTGCTTTTCGCGGGATCTAAATTGGAATTGGCGGCTTGTTTATTTTTTAAATTTCTACAGTCGGCTACGTTATGGCCGTAAAACTTACAAAATGTGCAACGTACGCGCTTTTCGCGTTTCGGATTTTCGTTCGAACTAGAAGTGACTTTCGAGTCGGTGGTAACGCTAGAACCAGTGGTAGGGGTGCGCTCGGTCTTATCAAAGGACTCGCGATCGCGTACAACTTGCGAGCGGGAAACGTTCGTCATTTCAACAGACGAAGCGCTCGACTTTGCCGTGTAGGTACTTGTGGTACTTACCGATACTTCGGAAATCGCGTCTTCGATGACCCTCGCCTTCTCTACAAAACTATCAATATCAGTGATATCACCTCTTTGTAGTCGTTTTCGAATACGACGATGTAACAAACCGTAAATTATATCTATTTGCATAGGTAAAGGCACTTCGTATGGCAATTTTACAATTAAAGACCTCACTTTACACATAAACACTTCGGCACGTTCGTCTTTTTGTTCTTGACTGAACACTTCTCGCAGTATTTTGTATGCCGGTTTCTGCATCCCGTACATGGAGCGAAGTCGGGCCACGGCGTCCTTCCAGGTGGTGACGGTGGTGCGGGCGCCGCGCCACCACACGGCGGCGTCGCCCTCCAGCAGCATCGGGAGCCCTCGCAGCGCGTGAGCGTCACTCACGTCCGCGCACTCCTTGTAAACTTGAACTGCATCAATGAATGCTTCTAGCACCTCCGGCTCGCGGGAAGTACCATTAAACCTCGCGGTACATTTCGCGAAATTTCCAGCCGTAGAACCATTGCCTGTGTTTGGTGTCGGCGTAGACGCCGGCAGCGGTGATTGCCATGGGCCGCTGATGTAAGGTAGCGATCTCAGCGTTTCCGCCAGGCTCCTGTTGGTTTCTGCCTGCATCTTGGCAAACGATTCCATCATGTTGGTAAGGAACGTTTCGGTGTCCGTTCTTGTGTTAGCGCCGGTACGTTCAGGCGTTAGGACGGGTTCGGGGGCCCGTTCAGGACTCTGCTCCGTAGCCTCGTCACAATCCTCGCGATCGCTGACGTCGCTCGGCTGGTTATCCGCGTCCAAAACAGCGTTGGCAGCTCGCATAGCTCGCGTGTTTGGCATAGTAACGGTTATGTATGTAGTTTCCGTTCAAAACTTTTCGCGTGAGTACCTAGGTAGGTACTAATAATCACGGCCACGGCACTTAGCAACAAAACTTTAGGTAGGTAGAGTTCGTGATTCGTAGCCACTAGTTGGAGCGCCACTGTAAGCTTGTTATAAATGTTATAATACGAGTATATGCGAAAAAATGCTGCTGCGCGGACGCGGGTCATCGAGGACGCTGTGCGTGCGTCGGTTACGTAATAACAATTCGCACTGAGAGAGCGCGCGGAGAGAGCTCTCCCCGCGCGCCGCGGACCGAGCGGCTACTTCGTAATACCTCGGGGCGGTTCGTGTATGCTCGGGCGGCCGGGCACCGGACGCGAATGCGCGGGTACCGAACTGCCCGCTTACCTACCACCGATCCGCGCGTTACATAGGTATATTATCGTCGCTGTAGAATGAATACGATATCATGTCGAAAATTTTATTTTTATGTAGGGATAGAAAGCTTCTTATGTAATTTCTCTGGCATAATATAGTTAAGTACGGCATTGGTTAATAACATAAATAGATCCTTTTTATCATTCAAAACATGAGGCAAAAGCACATAAAAATATTTTAAACATTGATAAAATTAACGTTTTTTTTTTGTTCTTTTGAAGTTTGGATTTCTGGACTTACGAGGTTATCATTCTACAGCAACGTTATACTTAGTTACAGACACAAATTAACATTGTTATTATGAAAACCAAATGAACGCTGTCCAACAACTTTTTGCGAATGTGTTCACGTTAACAGCAAAACCGACTGGATGCCATCTTGATGTTCAGAATGAGCGCATACCAAAGAGAAATCCCTTGGACAAAGAAGAACTGGACTTTAGAGCAATGTGATAAACATCGTAGTAGAAGATTATTGATAGATCAAAAATATTTTAATGTTTTAAGGTCGATAATTGCGTTACGCTGTCCCCACACTGGTCCCGTTCAAAAAAAAAGTGGACATTAGATAAAAAATATCGGATTAAATTTAGTTCGATAGGTTTTTTTATATGAGTATCAACAATTGTTCTAGGACTTTTCTTAAAAATTGGTATTTTATGATAAAAAAATATATTTCAGAAAAAAATGTATAGAAAGAAAGAAGAAAGAAAGAAAGAAAATATTTTATTTGACACATATTGACACACACAATGCAGAAACAACATGTAGACACTTAAGATAAAAAAGGAACCTATAATATTTTTTTTCATAGAAAGCCACGCTAACCTAAAGGTCTAATCTCAAAAATTGTAAAAAATTAGTATTACTTGAAATAAAAAAAATAAATAAACCGGCTGTGGACACGCGCGGCTTTGCTTGCAGGGGGGGTTCAATTCAATCAATCAATTCAATTCAGTTCAAAAATTTCAATATTTTAGTAGCGAGTTTCTTCTAATTTCATCAATTTTTATTGGTACTAATGCGATAATGCTTAACGCGTTGGCTCTGATACACCTTCACACTCAATCGACAAAACATAAATGGATAGGCATATGGACAAACCATGTTCTAGAATAGCATATAGGTTACTTTCATTCTGAGTGTATATCCTGTGTGTTAGTTTTCTACGTTCACGCAAACGAATCCATTAGTAGGAAATGGGGAAAATTTTAATTCCCGAATCGGGCCACGAAAATTTTCCCGAATCAAAAAAAGTGTAAAGACGTAACAACAATATTAATGTACCTACATCTTTCAAACTTTTTTCCCATAATCATGCTGTAAGTTCTTGTTTTATGCCAAATTTTAGGATTTTAGGTCAATAGAAAGTATTAATAGGGTAATAGGTTTTTGATTTCCTAACGGTTGACAAAAATGCATCTGAATGGAGTATAAACGGCCATATCTTTAGATTGCATTGATTTAGAAGTATGATTTTCTTACTGCAGCTTGAAGTAGCAGGTTTGAGTATTTGGTGTTGATTTCAGCTTCATATCTACAGGCATTCTTGAGAAAAAAAGTATCTTGACAGACGAACGGACGGACAACAAAGTGATACTATAAGGTCGCCTTCAAATTAACCGCAAACAACCAAGCGACGGCATCGAGGCTGCAGCGCTGCCGCCGTGCTGCTTTATTATTCCTTATGAAAACGTGCGTCTGTCGAGTTACAGCCGCGCTGCAGTCGCACGGCACTTAGCGGCTAATTTGATGGCGCCCTTAGGGCTCGTGTATACGATGCCGCCGCCGCGCTGTGACCGAGCCTCCGCCGCACCACCACCGCGTCCGCGCGCCTTGATTTTACCATACAACTATATAGTTGTTAGTAATACATTGCTAGCTGAGAAGAGCACACACGTAGCTCTCGCGGTGGCGGTGCGGCGACGGCGCGGCGGCGGCATCGTGTCCACAGCATAGCAGCGCGGTGGCTGCGCTGTGATGGCGCAGCGGCGGCATCGTGTACACTAGCCCTTAGGGTTTTGTTTTTGCCGACTTAAGGCGACACTTGGGGAGGCCTATATCCAACAGTGGACGTCTTTCGGCTGAAATAATAGTTGAGTCAAAACCCACCACATGATTCTACAACGTGACATTACACATAATATGATTGGTTTCTTGTTCTATCATAACATTTATAACCGTTGGAGCTGATAAGGAGTCACTCGTCGAATTTTAGTGGATCCACAATACCATACAATGTATTTAATTTTCAAAATATGTCTAGAGTTTTTTAGTACAAAAATAAGTTACATTTTAATAAAAAAAAATTGTAGCTCTATGTGATTATACTAATTTTACTGGTACCCGGGACGAAAATGTGTTCTGCGAGGCAGTTCATAATGCTACAAGTGTTTTGTAAGTGATATTTAGTGATATTATAAAATCTTTTTGTTGACATTTATTTGAACTCAAAAAAGTTTGGTGTTTGTGTGAGAATTTTATCCCAAAGAAATTGGCTCGCTCAAAATCGCTTTTAGCGATAAGACCGCCCATTGTGACACCCTATTAATTTTAAGTTCCTATTGTAATTTTATCTTTGGTTTACAATAAAGAATATATCTATCTATCTATCTATTGGCGATTGGGATGTAGATAATCTTAACTTATCTATCCCTGAAGCTGGAACAAAAAGTAAAACTAAAAGAACATGGGTTTTAATCAGTAAAAGTCTGACACCCTTTCTCGCTCTACGCTGAGCGGGAGAAGCTATTTATAATAATAATAATAATCCTTTATTATCAGGCAACTAAGGCCTATAGATACAATACACAATAATCTTGCAAAATAATAAACTAATACATATAGAAACTATAACAAATTACTAAACTATTGCACACGAAGTGACGGCGTCCTGTTCCGCTGCGGGGTCCGTATTCTTCCACGAAATCTCCGATAAACGAAACCCTTCGGCGTGTGCCCAGCTTGGGAAGAGCATCGCCGTGTCCTTGTGGGGGCGATCGGCGGCAGCGATCTCTCGCGCCGGGGTTTGGTTCAAACCATGCTCCGGAGCGAGGAGGAGTGGCAGGCGGTCGCCTCCTTCTGCGAAGCAGTAATGCTAGCAAAAGAGGAGGCCGACCGCATCAGGCAACGGCGTACACGCCTCCGCCGCCGCCGGGATTCCGATCCCGATTTCCGGCCACTGTAGGCGCGGGCTCGTGGACGGTGGGCAATGGGTAGCTCGCTGTCCATCCGTCCGGTAACATACCGGTCCGAGCACAAGTCGTTTACGGCGCGCACTGTTCCCGCGCGCTTCAAGGAGTTGTCAGCAAACTGTAGGGGCCCAACAGGGCCGAAGCCTACTGGGGTCAAAGGGTATGTGAAAATGGGGCCCTGGGACCAAGGCAAAGAATGGAACGGGGTAGGTTTTTAGTCAGTAAGAGTCTGACACTACTTCCCGCTCCACCCAAGGGCGGGATTTGTCATTGGATGATTTTACCTACCATAAAAAAAAACCCTTCGGCCAAAACTCTCTTTTCAGGTAGGTCTCCGAATGGTGAGTCGGTACCTGCCCCACAAACGTCTTAAAATTAGTGTTATGGCGTTGCTCCGACTGCACGACTCTCAAAGTCCGTTTGGTCTTCACTCGTATATACTCCACGATATCTTCAAACTTCGTGGTGTGATGTAACCTCGAAATATACAGCTGGGTCGTAGGTATTACTGCCAGCGCAAATTAATGATTTCCCGAATTTTCTTCCAAAAAAAGAGCACAACTGGCAAGTAAAAAAAACTACTATCAATATGAGGATAGGAACTGTGAATAGGTCATTTTATAGGTCGATTTTATAGCACAGCAAAGTAAAATTAAAAACTATTATGTGGATAATGCGGCCTATTCATAAGTCCTGGACTCCACATTGGTAGGACCTAGGCTGTTTTATAGAATAATGAAATCAAATAAACTTTATATTACGAAATTATTTACTGGGATTGGGCGGGTCACGTCAGCCACATGCGCATGATTTTTTACAAAGTGGTTGCTTGAGGATAAACAATGCCGCCAAGGCGAGACGACCTGGAATCTTATCGCAAGGACTGGTTTGAGACATGTCGAGAAAAAACAAATACTAGGAAGAACTTGAAAGAGGCCTTCACCCAGCTGTGAGTGGCGAAAAAAAAAAAAAACGCCACAAATTGATATCGATCGAGTTGTGTATTTTTCTTAATGCCCAAATCAAAGCAGTTGAGCTTTAGTTCAGGTTTCACAAATAATGCTTCTCTGAATTTATTTATTTTCCCTGGTCCTAGAGTACCTACATCCAAAGGATGAACCCTCATTTTATTACAATCTAGCCATACAGACTAATAAGTAATTTTATTATATCCTAAACTAATAAATTGTCTTTACTAAGAATGTGTCTAATAGCACTTTTCTTTTTTCTCTTTTATGGTGAATATTCGTACACTTCGTTCTTGTATTTATTAGGTAGCAACTATGCTACATACCACTACTCACTATCACTAAAAATTAACTACAAAACTAAAAACAAAACGCTTCTCCGGACGATTACAGGTTACAAAGAATACAATCAGAAAAAATAAAAAATATAGGATCACAGATTTTCCTTTCAAAAGTCAACACATGGCCCCAGTAGGCTTTGGTCATGCTGGATCCCTACAGGTTTGCTGATATCTCTTTGAAGCGTGCGTGTAACAAATACGCGCCGTCAATGACACGGGCCCGGTCCAGACGGTTACCGAACGGCCGGACGGCAAGCTACCTATTGCTTTTCGTCCTAGCGCAAGCCTACAGCCACTCATTGAGGCCCAGTGCTTTTTAAAGAATTGAAGGTGATATAAATCCGGTTGTACTATACGATCTCTATCTTAGTTTCAGGTTTATCTCATTGGCAAGTGCACAGTGCTAAAAAATCTGCTCCAGTTGTACCATTTGACAAAGAGCGACGTCAAGATGTACCAGAATACATGGTTGCTGCAAAAAAAGGCGGTCACAAAACTTCTCCAGCTTTTCCATTTGTCAAAGCGCGACGTCAAGATGTACCAGCATACATGGTTGCTGCGACCGAAGGGGGTCACAAATTTCACGAAGGACTCATGGGAATTGATAAGTATTAGCCGTGAAAAAAATGTTTCCTGTAGAATGAAATTATAATTATATTTGGTCCACGAGTTATTTTTCAAAATATATTGATAACTTTTTCTGAAGAGAAGAGGAGAGGTGTGACTGCAGTCTTAGTGTAAATACTGGCAGCTCAATAGATGGATTGCCAAAACGTTTAAAAGTAATCTTTGCCACTATATAATAGTAGGTACCGCAAGAGTTATAGAAATGACTAGCTTTTGCCCGCGGCTTCGGTCGCGTTATTATTATTATTAATTAGGTATATTTTTTGCGGCTTTACTTTTGTTTAGTGTGTGTAAAAAATTAGGGCCTACAAAACTTTTTTGTACACAATATTCTTAACTAATCTGTCATTAGGCGCTAAAACTATCAAGCTATTAGGTAAACTTACTCGTGAGCAAACAACATAAAACTGTTCATGAGAGAAGCAATGATCTCTCAAGTCAAAACCCGCAAATTTGAGAGTTTGCCCCTGAGACTTATTTATTGTCATGGCAGAGCAGACTTTTGGGGGAAACTAATCGTTTAAATTCGAACGGGATATTATTCGGTATTAATGGGATTCGTGGTATAAATACAGGGGTTGAATTTATCAAAATCCTATTTAAGCAGACGTCTTAATCATAGTAGCTCCAATCTTTAATTTCAGTGCAATCAGTCGAAAATCTAAGAAGATTTATACAAACTTTTATCTCCTATTTTATCCCCTTGAGAATAGAATTTATCAAAATCCTTTCTTAGAGGATGCCTACGTAATAGTAGCTATATGCATGCAAAGTCTCAGCCCGATCGGTTTAAAATTGACAAAGTTTTATACAAACTTTCATCCCCTATTTTATCCCCTTGGGGGTAGAATTTATCAAAATCCTTTCTTAGCGGATACCTACGTAATAACATCTACCTGCATGCCAAATTTCAGCCCGATCCCTCCAGTGGTTTGGGTTGTACGTTGATAGATCACTATGTCAGTCAGTCAGTCACTTTTGAGTTTTATATATTTAGATTGAGTGGAAAAATAGCTCCAAATTCTTTGCTAAACGCCTGGAGGACACGGTAAAGCACACAGAAGAGATGTGCTCCGCGTTGGTAGAGCACCACCGTGACCTCGTGAAGGCCATCGACGGCAACGACCTTTCGTGCCGGGCTCTGGCACACTGGCACAGACTATGGTCCGGAGCAAGGGGGAATGGCACGCGGTCGCCTTCTTCTCGCAAGCGTGAGGGTACGGCTCTCACGCTCTAGCCGCCGAGATCCCTATCCCGATTTACAGCAATCGTAGGCGCGAGTTTGCGGACAGCGAGCAATCGGTAGCTAGCCATCCAGCCGTCCGGTAACCGTCCGAACTGAGCCCAAGTCGTTGACGACGGCGCGTATTGTTTCACGCCTGCCTCAAGTAGATGTCAACAAACCGTAAAGGTCTAGCAAGGTCGAAGACTGGGCCTATGGGTTATGAGAAATTGAACCCGGGGCCCATTCCTTCTCCTAGAGAAGAAACTCGAGTCCCAGCAGTGGGAACATTATAAGGCTGATGCTACATATGAAGCAAAGAATTAGGAATTAAAGTGTATGATTGAACAGTTTCATAGGAACAGTTTCATTTATGAAAAATATTGCAGAAACAAGGCTTCTACAGGAATGGATAAAAACAGATCTAAAATGAAGAAACGAACTACTCCAAGGTTCGTGTCACGAAGTCATTATTGTGACTATTGGGCACGGCCGTGCATGCACGCTTACGTGTGAGTACCGCCATGAACTTATTTACTAGCTCCATCTGCTCAGTTCGCCCAGGTTTTACAGTGTGCAATTAGATTGCTAGTGCTAAAAATTGTTCTTTTTTTAATAGCCAATACTGTCCCTATGCTGGGTAAAGGCCTCCTCTAAGCGCTGCGCGTGTCTCGTGTGCGGCGGTTCCCGTCGCGGAAACCGGATTATTACCTGCGCAGTGTCACTAGTTTAACTTTAACGGTGTGCATGTAGTCGTGTCGTGGGAGAACTTCAGTGTATTAGTACGTGCAAAAGGGGCTCCGGTGCACCCGTGGCGAGCCCGGACAGGACACTTTTGTATGGGACTACGCGTGCGCTCGCTTAACTCAGCGTTGGCCCTAAGTCCTTCCAGATATGGCGCCGTCACGAACCAGTCCTCGTGGTACGCGTCTAGATCATCTTGCCACCTCTTTGTAGGCCCGCCGAGGCTTGGTTCAAGCCATGCTCCGGAGCGAGGAGGAGTGGCAGGCGGTCGCCTCCTTTTGCGAAGCAGTAATGCTAGCAAAGGAGGAGGCCGACCGCATTAGACAAAGGCGCACACGCCGCCGCCGCCGCCGGGTTTCCGATCCCGATTTCCGGCCACCGTAGGCGCGGGCTCGCGGACGGTGGGATTTGCCATTGGATGATTTTACCTACGTTAAAAAAAAAACCTCTTTGTAGGCCGGCCTCGACGGCACTTTTCCTTTGGAGAAACTATGCGTGGCGACACCTAGCCAAAGGCAAAAGTGCATACGATTGACATTTGAGGAAATCGGCATGTCTTAGAAAAATTTTAAAGACATGCGATATTCATCAAAGCGCACTGAGCCTGCGTGGTGGATTACGACCCACACCTTCTTCTAGAGTGGAGGCCTGAGGCCCTGCAGTGAGAACATTACAAGATTGATTATGTATGTTGTACAAAGGTGGTCCAAAAAGTATTCGACCTAACAAAGATGCAAAACATTTTTTCTTACAATTTTTTATATTGCCTCTTTGTAACTCTACACACTTCTTCTAGCGATGCTCTTATCTCTCTAACCCGTTCAAATGATAGTTGGCATTTTTCTCTAAAAAAAAATTGTTCGCGAAGATGATTGCCTCCCCATTTGAAAAATCCTTATTCTCCGAGCGGAATTTATTAGATAAGTGAACAAACAAAAGTCGCTTGGGGCTAGATCTTGTGGGCAAGGTGGATGATCAAGCAGTTCAAACCGTAGTGGATAAATTTTCAACCGCCGAGGTGTGAGAAAGCGCGTTGTTTTGGTGAAAAGAGATCTTTTCTGCATCTCACATTGACTCTCTCAAATGAGACAAATAATAACTGCGCGTCCGAAATGCCTTAAACTTTGGTCAACACTATCAAAAGATGCACGACTATATTCACTAGCTCTTAATGACGAGTGCTGCTATCTTCACATTGAGGTCGGAAACTTTTCAGACCATCCACGCATGTCATGTTACCTTCCTTTGAAACTGGTTCGGGGCACATCGCATGGATGGTTTCAACGTCTATTACGAACATACACAGGCAGAAACAAATTTTATGTCTTATGTATTAGGATTTTCGTTTCAGGACTGGTAAATTATGTGCTAGAACAATTTATTATTATTACCGCACGTTTGAAAACTATTGTTTAATGGAGTACGTTAACTGCAGGGAGAACTATGAACGTAAGTGTAAATTTTTTTTCGCGTCATGGAACAGACGTACTCACGTCCTCTCACCCTGACTTCCAGCCACCATAGGCGTGGGCTTGCGGACGATGAGCAATGGATAGCTCGCCACCCGGACGTCTGGTATCCGTTCGGACAAAACCTAATCCAATCAGAAAGAGATGTCAGCAAAAGCGTAGAGAAACCCATGGTTCACATGCTCTCCTGCTCCGCCCTGGAGTGGGAGAAGTCATTGGATGATTCCATACCATAACCAAGAAAAGATTGGTTATAATTAATAATAAAATTAATTAATTAATAATAAATAATTATTAATATAAAAAGATTTATTGGCATTAGTTCGATCAATCGATTTCAGCAGTTTTTTTTTAATTGGTAAGTTTTTTATCCTGTATATAACATAACATTTTGATAAATTCTAGATAAATCTTGATTACGTCACTAGTATGTTTATGTGTGTGTAGATACCAAAAACCAATGCACTACCAATATAATGCGTCGATTCCCATATGAATTATCTAGAATTAGGATAGCGACTTTCATAAAAAGCACTACCTAAGTGCATCAGTAAAAGTAAAATTTCTGTGCTTGAATTGTGATTGTAACTTTATATACGTTCCCGGGTGTCACCATTGTGTGGACCGCCCGGAGGACACGGTAGAGGTGTGCCCCGCTTGGGCAGAGCACCGCCGTGTTCCCTTGAGGGCGATCGGTGGCAACGCTATCTCGCGCCGGCCTTAGGGCCGTAGGGGCCCAGCAGGGTCGAAGCCTACTGGGGCAAAAGGTCTCTTTCTGGAAGGAAGACTCGGCCCTGGTATGAAAAGGTAACGAAATAAAAGATGACATCTCAACCCATGGGTGGTGTTTTTTTTTTTTTTTTTTTCGATATGTCATTAAAAGATTTTTCCACCTAACAAAAAGGCCTATGCGATTTATAATTAATAGATTAGTGACGAGCTTCTATGAGTAAAAAGGCTCGCTTTAACGAAAAATATTTCTTCTTTGTTTATAGTGTGGCAAGTCGTACACATGGGTGGGTGTTTCGATATTCCTGTTGTCCATGATTTTATTCGTAAGTAATTTTTTTTTACAAGCACCTAAAAATTGTCAAGTAGTTCTTACAAACTCAAAAAGTCTACAGGGCAGGTGTCCACTAGGGTGATGGGATGATGTCCTTGAATACAAAAGGCTACTGAAAAACATAGGTGCGGATTTAGTCCACTGACAACTATTTATTAACACACTGGACTGGTGACTGTCAAAGAGCGTTCGTGTTTGTTATTCGCCATTTTGGTACTGTCGGCCGTAATGACTGTAGCGAGTGTCTACAATACTAAAACTAGTCAAGTCGCACATACTTCAAAGTACTGTACATTTTTCTGCATCCATTTGCATTATACGTCAAAATTAGTTCTCTGGACGCTCGCGGGTGGCGCTTCAAATAGGGACAAAATATTAGCTGTCAAATATATGGCTGTTCCTTATATCGATATCCAGTAGTAAATAAATAGAGAGATAGAGATCAGTGGTTTAGTCAGCAAATGTCTGACACGCTCTTCCACTCCACCCTATAGCGAGAGAAGTCATAAGATGATTTCCCACCTCAAATAAAGGTTTTTGCCTGTCTATCTAGTGAACTGCCGGCCTAGCCAAATTACGATTTTCGTTTAGATTCTCGATTGCGTCGATCGCCTCTAGTTGGCCACGCATCCAATTCCTTTGTTCTGTCGTCATCTCAACGCTCAGTCACGTGGTAGAACAGAGGAATCTGAGGCGTGGCCGACTCAAGGCGTTCGACGCTAGAGAATCGAAATGAAACGCTAATAACTTAGCTTGGGAGGCTGTAGTATTATTTCGAAGGCGGACGTAGTTGAAATATTTTCATAGATAGGTAAAAATCGAAAAGAGGATATTTATGTTAAAGTTTTTATAATAAGTTAAACTATTTTATATAATAGTAGCTTATACCCGCATCTTCATTCGTATAAAACCCCTGATCATTCTATTAAGAGTTAAATTTAAAAAAAAAAAAATGTTCTTATTGGGCGTCTACGACTTAAACGAGTGTTGTGTTGGTCTAGTGGTTCATGGCGCTGACTGGAATATCGAAGGTCATGGGTTCGATTCCCACTAAGACAAACTTTTGTGTGATGAGCACGATCATTTGCGTAAATTACTTATGAAAATATATATGTTTTAGAAATATATAAGTATGTTTATCAGTTATCTAGTACTCATAGTACAAGCTCTACTTAGTTTGAAATTAGATAAAGTTGTGTAAAAGTTATATAAATTTTTAGTATCAGTAACAACATTAATATGAGTCATTTATTATGTTTCAGATGTCATGTATCATGATGACGGTTTTCTGGACAATTACTACCTCCTTGAAGATAAATTTAATGCATAAACTATAATATTACTTAAAAGCGTCTCTTTAATTTTTGTTTTTTTTATATATACAGAAAGATGGGGTGCAAACCCAAACTCAAAATCGTTTATTTCACATAGGCTTACGTGGGAATTATAAAACGTCAGAAGCTAGCGCACGGTTCCAATTGATTGTTTCCTATGGAGAAGAACCGGCAAGAAACTCTATGGTTACTCTTTTAAAAAAGTGACTGTTTCTACAATATTTCCATATTACAATTTTTATAGCTACGTGAGGACAATGCAGACTGATTATATATTATTATGATGCAGAAAGATAGATAGGACACTTTATTTTCTAAAAAAGATATTATACATTTTATAAAACAAAGTCCCCACTAACGCGTCTGTCTGTCTGATCGAGACAAATTCAAAAACTACTGAACGGCTTTTCATAAGATTTTCATCTACAAACTAAGTGAGAAATTATTAGAAAGTAAGGTTATAAAAAAGATTTATACATGGATATACCAGCAGAAAAAAAAGATGTTTTCAAAGATTTCTTGTAGTGCCTGTTATAAACCCAAAGAGACAGCACCATGACAGACATTCCTTGCACGCATGCACGATCTGCGCGTGGAGATGCAACGCCGGGGCGAATCCCCGCTGCCGCGACAAGTCGCGGCTTGGCGGACAGAGTTCCGGCGAGATCTCATGGTGAAATGGCGAGAACGACTGTCGCAACCCTGTGCTGGGCACGCCACGATTGAGGCCGTAATGCCCCTCTTTGAGGCGTGGCTGGAAAGGCCTCACGGCGTCATAACCTTCCGCATGGCGCAGGTACTAACCGAACATGGCAAGTTCGGGCCGTACCTGTACAAGATCCGTGCGGAGGTGACGCCCGGGTGTCGTCACTGTGCGGAACGCCCGGTGGACACGGTGGAGCACACGGTAGAGGTGTGCCCCGCTTGGGAAGAGCATCGCCGTGTCCTCGTGGGGGCAATCGGAGGCGATCTCTCGCGCCGGGGCTTGGTTCAAGCCATGCTCCGGAGCGAGGAGGAGTGGCAGGCGGTCGCCTCCTTCTGCGAAGCAGTAATGCTAGCAAAGGAGGAGGCTGACCGTATCAGGCAACGGCGCTCACGCCGCAGCCGCCGCCGTAATTCCGATCCAAATTTCCGGCCACCGTAGGCGTGGGCTTGCGGACGGCGGGCAATGGGTAGCTCGCTGTCCGTTTGTCCGGTAGCAGACCGGACCGAGCCCAAGTCGTTTACGGCGCGCACTGTTCCCGTGCGCCTCAAGGAGTTGTCAGCAAACCGTAGGGGCCCAGTAGGGTCGAGGCCTAGTCTGGGGCTCTGGGAAGGTATGAAAATGCATACCAGGGCCCTGGAACCAAGGCAGGGAAGGAACAGGGTAGGTTTTTAGTCAGTAAGAGTCTGACACTATTTCCCGCTCCGCCCAAGGGCGGGATTTGTCATTGGATGATTTTACCTACCGTAAAAAAAAAAAAAAAACCATGACAGACATTTCCAAAGGTTATGTGAGACTGTCACCACGGGCCCCGGGATAAAGGCAATTAACGGAAAGGTAGGTTTTTAGTCAGTAAAAGTCTGACACTATTTCCCGCCCCACCCAAGGGCGGGATTAGTCATTGGATGATTTTACCTACGCTAAAAAAAAAAAAAACCATGACAGACATTTAAACTTTCAAGTCCCAAAAGGAAACCGGTGTCCGCACACCTATTGTCTTTCTATTGCATTAATCAAAAGTTAAAGTTGAAGTCTTTCTATTGTTCCGGTAACCATCCGGACCATGTCCAGGTCGTCGACGGCGCACACTGTTCCCACGCGCCTCAAGGCGTTGTCAGCAAACCGTAGAGACCCAGCCTGCCAGCTGCAAGCAGGCAGGGTCGAAGCCTACTGGAGCCAAGGGCTTGCTTCTGAAAGGAAAGCTCGGCCCTGGTATCTAAGGCAACGAAGGAACGGGGTGGGTTTTTAGTCAGTAAGAGTCTGACACTATCTCCCGCTCCGCCCAAGGGCGATGAGGGAGATGTTATTGGATGATTTTACCCACCACCAAAAAAATAAAGTCTTTCTATTGTGTCTTTAATTACAGTATTCAAAAGGTTAATAGATATGGAACAATCTGATTTTACAATATTTAAAAACTCATCGCTGGTAAAAACCTGTACCTCTACCATGAGTTTTAAGCAATAGTATTCGTCGCTACTCGATATCGACGCCGTAAATATTTTGTATGGCAAACAAAAATTTGCCATACAAAATATTTACGGCGTCGATATCGAGTAGCCTATCCTAATATAGTTCAGTTTAAGTATACTCGTAATTATGATGATCAATACGTTGACTTTAACACGGAAAGTTGTATTGATTCAATAGGTCAAGAGGTAAAGGAAACAGAATAGAAAAGGTAATATTGAAGTGACCCATCTAAAGCCACCAAACTCTGGACGCTGTCAGCAAAGCTCTATAGAAACAGAATCAGAATAGTTTATTTCAAATAGACCAATTACAGGCACTTTCGAATTGCCAAAAGGTCGATCAGTCCAAAAAAGTGAAGCTAAATTGCACATTCCAAAGCGAAGATCTCTATGAAGAAAACGTGCAAGAAACTCCATGGACACTCTTTTTAAATCATATTGTGAGTTACATAAATCTTGGTTACATTATTTCTGAGCACAATGAAGAAAAAAAAGAAAAGATTTACTCAGCTTATGTAGAACTGAAGCCATTTCTACTCATTAACATTTGTTTTACAATTCGCTCCGAAGCTGCAATGAAAACTTACAACCAGCTTTGGATTCTGATAGTAACGATGATAATGACGGAGACTTAATTATAGTACCTACTGAGATGTTAATGACAGGTCTAATCTTAGATTAAATTGTTAAATTTAAGAAAAAAAATATAAACCCATAGTTTTATTGCAATTTATACCAATTTCTGATTATTGATATTTTGGGGGTAATGGGACAGAGAGTAAAGTCCCACTTACCTCCGTTGAAAAGGAAGGATCCTCCGACCAGACGGGTGTTATATCTGGTGGGCTACTGCCCGATAGATGATTTCGGGTTTGTTCTATATGTTCCAATCGCGCCGCGAATCTTACTTGCGCGATGCAGGATTAGTTCTTTTTTGTGACGACATGGATGTCGCTACATCACTCCCCTCCGGAGATCGGAGATCGATGGTTCTTGATGCTTCTTGAGGCGTCGTGATGCGTGCCAGGCCAATGGAGGTTGGTTCCAGTGAGTCGGAACCGGATTCCGCATAGTTCTCGGTGAGTCGGAACTGTCTGCGGTGATGCCCCAGTGAGTCGGGGCGGTGCTATCCCAGTGAGTCGGGATATGATGCTGCAGGCTCCAGTGAGTCGGAGTATTGCGGCTGGCTCCAGTGAGTCGGAACGGTGCTGTGCGACGTAGGGCTTGACTGCTGTCGTCGACCAGGAGAGGTTCTTCAAGGCTCTTCATGTGACTGGCCGAAGGTGCAAGTGCTTAGCCAAGGTCGCTGATGAGGCTGAGGGTGATGACCAGGTATGACCACTTGGTCAGGTATGACTACTTAGTCATGGTGGTGGTCAGGATACCCATATAGCCGTGGGTGCTGGCTGTATGGCTCGCTGCTCGGAAGCTTGAGGAAGTGATGATGACGTCACGAAGTAGTAGCTGCACGAAGGCTGCGCTGACGTTCTTTGTCGAGGGTCACGTCGGGGTCACCAGTTTGGGGGTAATGGGACAGAGAGTAAAGTCCCACTTACCTCCGTTGAAAAGGGAGGATCCTCCGACCAGACGGGTGTTATATCTGGTGGGCTACTGCCCGATAGATGATTTCGGGTTTGTTCTATATGTTCCAATCGCGCCGCGAATCTTACTTGCGCGATGCAGGATTAGTTCTTTTTTGTGACGACATGGATGTCGCTACAATATTACTTTATATGCAATTAAATAATAAAATAGTATAAAAATAATACTTTACTATGTAACATGCAATATATCGGCGAATAACTCTGCGAAAAACTATTACCGTTTATGTTTGGTTGTCTTTTTTAAACGAATTACATTGTATTATACTATTATTGAGCACGCTGTCCTTTTGTTTTTACACGAATAATATGGTCCTCTTCGGAGATATGTTATTGATCTAGTAGAATGTATGGATATTTTGTTATTTTTGCTGTGTTTTGGTTAGTCAAAATTGTGTGTCGATGATTATGATGCACGGTAAAACTCTAATGAGTTTATGATTTGCATCATCTGTAATTTAACGAAACTAATTGTATTAATTCTGAAATAAATAAATAAATAAGTATGTTGTTTTGCGAAATAATGTTCTTCTAGCGTTTCCAGTAAAATATATATATTTTATTTTTATTTAGCCTATACTTTCCCACTGCTGGGCAAAGGCCTCCCCCAATCCACCAATACATTTTCTTTAATAACTTGACTCCGATAAAATATAAAATAAATAAGATATTATATTTATTAGAATGATTCTATAAAAAAATAGCTTTCATCTAATATATAATTCATTCTCTTAGGTTGGACCATTTTTACAATACCTAATCGTAAAAAGCACTGTTTTATTTTTCTTGTAAAATTTGAATTTATCGATAACGATGTTATTTGCTGGGAACAGCGATATAGAAAAAGGAAAAAAGAGGACATGTCACATCTTAATAAAGCCTTCATAAAAAACTCATACGACAGGACAGAGACAGCCTGCGCCTGGTGGCGGTGACCATCACTGGACATAGCACATTGAATAAGCACCTTCACACAATAGGCATTAAGGATCCTGTGCAGAGTATACTTAGAGGGGGAGGAGACAATTTTCGCATGTTTTTCTGGACTGCACAGGGTCACTGATACACGCACATGAACCTTAGTATCCCCGAACTCCCTTATTGACGCCCAGAAAAACCTGAGAGAATCGATCCAAATACTGATATTGAACAAAGTATATTCAAGTTTTGCATATACTAATGTTGTAAAAGGCTGATACAACATCTCGTTCTACCTCAAAAAAAAAAAAACATAATTGGGTAAAAGGCAAGGCTAGTTCTCTATGACAATAAATTCATGCATAGTTCAGAAGCAATAATATTCCAATCGACATTATTACAATAAAATTTTACGTAGATAATAAAGTTGAAACTTAATTTCCAATTACTTATTCTTTACATCACATAATGAAGAATGTTTTTCAAAATTATTTGCAGTATCAAGCATGGATTTCATTTTTCAGTGTTTAGTGACGAGCCTTCAAAAACTGAGAATGTTAGAACAAAAAATAATTTTAAACATTACAATGATAAATTGTTCTTACTCTTACAAGCAGCAATTTTTCTATGTGAGTCTTTGGCATCATCAGCATTTCATCAGAAAGATGTTCACTGTTTTTTTTTAATGATTAAACTATGTGCTTGACTGCAATCCCAGCTATTGGTAAGCAGAGACATAATCGTTGATAGTGAGGCACACTAGTTTATTAAGAGCCTATTCATTCTAGCCTTGAAGACACCCAAATTATAATCGGACGGGAAAACCGCAGCAGGTAAACTGTTCGAGTCCTTCGATGTACGCGGTATAAACGACGAGGCAAAACGTCCGGACCGTAGAAGTTTCAACAATGTAAGGGTGGATACTCGCCGTAAACTTAGTTATCCGATGGTAGAAATGAGGTAGCGAAATCAAGTCATGCAACTGTTGGACATAGACCTCCACCAAGTGTCGCCACAACGAACGCTCATGTGCATCTCGCATCCATCGCATTCCCGCGACTCTCACCAGGTCATCGATATACCTTACGGAAGGCCTTCCAACAATGGGCCTTCCAGTGCGTGGTCACCACTCCAGAACCTATCAGCCCCTTCGACCATCTGTTTTTATGTACGAGCAATGTAGCCTACCTACTGCCAATTAAGGCCGTGTTTACGTAGACGCGGCGCGTCGCGCGGCGCGTTGGGCGTTTCGTCGTACATTGCAGCAGCGGGCCGCGACATCGCCCGCGCAAACACACACCTATTTCAATGTACGACGGACCGCCCGACGCGCCGCGCAACGCGACGCGTGTCTGTAAACGAGCACTAAGTTTAGCGGTTTATGTCGGTGACCTTGATTCTACTGTGTAAGCATTTTCTTATTTTATTTGGGTTTTACAGTTAGACAAGGAACCTTGTGGTATGCTGACAAAGGGAATATAGATACTTTGAGCTGCTTTTTGAAGAACCACGGTAACCATACAAAGCAGTTTGGGAATACATTTTTTGTACGTTTGGTTGTTTGGACGGTGTGTGGGTGTGTGGTGTAGGTACTCACTGGGTAGGTGGTACATGAATAAGAGTCTGCTGTACCTCCAGGACATTCTCCTCACACATAACACTACAACAACTCAGTTATATCAAAGGTGCAAATAAGCTAAACACAAGCTGGTACATTATAACAGCAATAAGAAATAGTCTTTACAAGCGCGGCGGTAGGTTAACGCAGGTAGATTTGTCGACAACTTATATCGGCGCGAGCGCACGTATGTCCAGCGGACAGCGTAGATCGTGACTGGTGAGAAACGAATATAACAACGCGGCGGTAGATGGAAATATATCGCCGGCGCATCATCGTCAATGTGCGTGCCCAATGCGTTACGTTATTGTGTGTTTAACGTATGTGGTGTTTAGTGTTAGTGTATATGTGTAGTATTGTAACTTGGGAATATATGTATGATCAAATATATATAAATAAATTAAGGTGATTTGTATATATTTATTGTTTTCGTGTAACGTATAAACTGTGTAAATATATGTGAGTCGCCCACACACGTACAGATAAGGAATGAAATTTTCTGCCGAGTCTGTGTTTCCTAATAGCTATAACCTGTCCGTCACATCGCTTAACATCAGGTAAGATAGTCAAATACGAGCCTACCCATAATTAAAAAAAGACTGGTTGATGGGGTCAAAAGGTTCTGGAGTGACAACAAAAATCACGATAACATAAAATTCAAGTTATTTTTTTTTCTAGCAATACTCAATGAGAGTGTTAACGGGGAAAGCACATCGCAAGCCACTCATAGACCGCCTGATCCTGCTCAATTGCCCGCGCCTGAAAGGTTTATTTCTGGTCGACGACAGGATACGCTATTAGAAATGACCGGCAAACCTGTGGATGACCAAGGTCGAGAGGCAGCTTTAAAGAGGTATTTAGAATTCAAATCAATTTCAATCTCAAATCTGTATGGTTCTTTCTTCAAAACCATATGAGAACTGTGCAGATTAATGCATGGTTCTCATATGATTTGACCATTACATGTTTGCTGTATACACCACTATTTTTTAATTATAGCAAATACTTAAAGGGCTTATTAGAAAAGGTCTTGTTATTATTTAAGTAAAGTCTCAATGCATAATATTCATAAACAGCAAAGTTATGAGCGTTTGTTTATATCCCAAAATCTCACTCAATTTCTGGAAACATTGTACAGGTTATTGTTTATGAATGAAACAATGTCAATAAAAATGGAAAAACACTGCGCTTAGTATTTTCTAGTAGTAATTGTTATGAATAATGATTCAATTATGAATTTACCAATAATGACAAATTTTCGTGGACAATTTTGGAATTTCGTTTTTTGTAACTTTGACTACACACATATACTACAGTAACGGGTACTGATTGAGCACCATTATTTTGTGCACTAATTAAAAATTAGGGGTGTAGACTTTAAGAAGTAACTGTGACCCTTACAGTAAAAAGAAAAAAAAATCTTCACCTTGTTTTTCTTATATCCTTGGTTCTACTCTACCGACTATGTTGAGGACAACCCTGTTGAGGGAGGTAGATGATTGTCAGATTACAATTCAACTAAGTGTTTGCAGCTAGTAATATAACTTGCTAGCTATTAGATATTTTCACGGCTATTATATTACCAAATAAACTTAAAAGATAAGGGTATTATATATAAAAAAAAACCGGCATCTGCGTAAGGGTAGCAAATAAATTGTTCAAGTCAGTTGAAATATTAGGCAAGGAGCTACACAAATAATGACTTGGCGACTAATAATATTCGCAGGGGTATAGATAATATTATCAACTATTGCGTGCCATGTAGAATTTCACTATCGGGGTTTGATTTACGGGTAAAATCTAAATGTAAAACGAGTACAAGAAAAAAATTGTACACTGTTAGTGCATAAAGTTTTAAATAAATAAATAAAAAAGGAATAAGTAATTATTTTTTATCATAATTTGCTAAACGGTGTCGAGCCCTGTCAGTTCATAACTGGACTTTGAGAGTCGTGCAGTTGGAGCCGCGCCATAACACTAATTTCAAGTCGTTTGTGGTGCGGGTACCGACTCACCATCTGGAGACCTGCCTCAAGGGAGAGTTTTGACCGAAAGGTGTCGTGTATCGACGATTTCGCGGAAAGATACCGACCTCGCAGCGGAACACGACGCCGTCACTTCGTGTGCAATAGTTTTTTGTTATGTTATAGTTTAGTTTTATATGTATTAGTGTATTATTTTGTGAGATTATGTGTGTATTTGTGTTATGGGCCTTAGTTGCCTGATAATAAAAGGATTATTTTTTATTATTATAAAAATTTGTTTACAAATTTTCACTTAACAAGCAGCGAAAGACCGAGCAAAGCGAGCGCGGGACTTAAGAAACTCCGCCTGGGACAGGATACGTTAGAATTATAAAAGCCTGTCCTTTATTTAAAATGCTTCTCCTTTCCGTCCTTGTAGAGAGGAAACTAAGTAAGGATTAATTTGTGTTCCGTTTCCCTACAGGTTCTCTACAGTTAAAAAAGTAATCACCTCACGCAAGCGTACAACTATGTGGTTTGAATCTGCCATCGATCAATGTGACTATCTGGCCCTCTTGTGTATGAGAGCTTACCAGTAAGTAAAAGTGTCGAATATTTCTCATCAATAATTTTACCAAGGAGTACTGTGATGCACAGGAGTCCAGACTTGGTTCAGGCCAGGGTCCGGAGCGAGAGAGAAGTCCCAGTAAGTAATACAAGAGAAGCAACCGTGACGGAATGAACATCCTACGCCTCAGCCACCGCCACAGGAGATACTCCGGAGGTCAGGAGCCACCGTACAGAGCAAGCTAGACAGAAGCGGCGTGGGCACGGGGGCGCCATCATCGCATATTTTCTATCTGTTTTGCACCACGTCTGATTGCGCTAAATCTCCTTTCATTCAGGCCGTACTAAGCTTGTCTGTAAGAGTTTGCCCTGCTTAAAAATGCAAATGCTTATCCTGTCCATATTATAAGGTGTACAATAAAGTGTATAATAAATAAATAAAAATTGTCACAATCTGATGCGTCTTCTGAGGCATTCGAGTCGGTTATAGTGCTGAGGCATATATGTATATATATTTCACATCAAATATTATGAGTAATAGAGTAAATATAAGAATAAAAGTATTAATGGTCGGTTTTTTTTATTTCAGAACTGGGAAAGTATGCGCTAAAACAGTTTATTATACTTATTACACATTCAAGAACTATTGCATGATGGATTTTTCTAATTGTGCGGCCAGATATGACAGTGCGTACATACTCTTACATTAACATTCTAAGAGATTTCTTCAAACTCGACTCCACCACAAATTATGCTTTGGGATTGTTCAAAAGTGTAGTAACCTTTAAATCAGTCGCCTTTTGTGTTTCAGGGGCGCGATAGCTCTTTCGAGCTATCCCGCAAAGCGAGACTGTGTTATTAGTTAGTCTGGGATTAGAGCTTTCCAGAAAAGGCAAATTCGCTGCGAAACGTTTAGCGCGAATGAATTCGTGCATTAGCGAGATACTCGGCGCCAATACATCACGCTCACAAGCATCGCACGAATTCGAAATAGCCAAGTAAATCGCATGCACTTCGCCGCCTCGAGATACTAGGGTCGCCTTACGTTCAGACAACGCGCGAACTCTAAAGCAAACGCGATTGCTTCGGTCAAATCCATGTTTACTACTGTGTTTACTACTGACCTATTGCCTATATTCATCCCTAAATGCTTGTACGTTGGCACACTTATTTTAGACGCAATAGTCGCGGGTGATACGTACGAGAGAATCGCAGCGAATTCGCTGTTTCTGGACAAGCTGTTCGATCTAATATTTTAGACATTTAAATTTCGAAGTGATTTTTAGTAATGAGATTTTTTTCTACAGTGTGGCAAGCCATCCATATGGGAGACTGTGTGACTCTCAAGTTACGCTCAAGTAATTTGCGTAAGTAACGATTTGAAGTTAAATAAATTTCCAAATATCTTTAAATTAGATCAATGGATCAAAACAAACCGGCGTTCTCAGTACTCAGGCTCAGGCTGTAGTTCCCTTGCGGATACGTCCGGAGCGAAGACCAGCTTGCGGGCCGGTGCATCCTAGGAGGCGGTCAACTACTCCTCTTGGGTATCTCTGCCTAAGGGGTCTCGATGGCTGTCTGCGAATGTCCTGTCCGAAATCCGCTTCAACGCGTGTCCCTCTGCTTTAGCAGAGGGCACAGTGGCGAAGTAAGAGCGGGCCCGTGTGCACTTACCCTGCCGCCGGGCAGGCAGAAGGAAGACTTGCTCTCACCTTGTACCTTGCACCGTTGTTCTCGTAGCCCCAAAGATTGTCCAAGGTCATGTTTCTGACTTTCGATGGGGGTCGAGGGTCTTGGCTTAACTGCCCAGGCCGCGAGGAAGATCACCTCTATAAAACATACCCCACTAGCAGCCGCGGTGGGGGCCGAGCCCTAGGAAAGGGGAGGAGGCTCAGTACTCAGGAGTCTGCTCAACGAGCCGACAGGCTCGCCGTGTAGGGGCGCCACCCCGGAGTGAACAGCGCTGGGGCGGGCGTCTCACGGCCGTCTGGCAGTGAGCCAGACGTCGGGGCGGATTCCGTCGAGGAGTACCGCAAGCGCCTCGGCGAGCTGGTCGTGGAGGCCCTGACGGCAATGACCTGGAAACGTGAGAAGGGCTCGAAAAAGAGGGGCGTCGCGAAGTTCGCGACGTCAATCCTGGAGGCCATAGATGCCACCTTCGAGCTCAGCCTGAAGAAGCTCCGGGCCGAGCTCACCGTTGGCCCGAAACCCGACTCACGGGTTGAGGAGGCGCCGAAAGAAGGTGGCATGCAGGGTCAAAGGCAAGGGCAGCCCCAGCCCCAATCCGAGCCGGAGAGCCAGCTGCTGATGGTAGTGCAGCAGGAGCTAGCTACCTTCAGGCAGCAGCAGGAGCAGCTGGAGCAGGTCCAGCTACGGATGCAGCAGCAGCTGTCCGTACTGGAGGGGATCGTGCTGCATCCCCCGCTCGTGGCCTCCGGCCAGTGCAAGACGGCATCCTATGCCGCCGCGGCTGCTGCGCCCAAGGCGGGCCCATCGTGGGCGCGTGGCCGCGATGTCGGAGCCTGCGAGGTTAATTCGGGAGCCAATCAACAGCGGCGGCGGGGAAGTGGCTGCTCCTGCTCCTCCTCTTTCCACGAAGGTAAGGGCCGCAGCCGCCTCTGTGGCTGCCGCCGCTATTGCCGCCACAACCGCCGCGGCAGTGCCCTCACGTGGGGCACCATTACGTCTTCCCAGGCAAACCTCAACCACTGCGCTCCCGCTCAGGATCTGTTGCTCCAGAGTACGGCGCAGTGGTCGATTAACATCGCCGTAGTCTCCGCGCCGTATTACGTCCTAACCAGTGGACTTCATTTTTAGTTAGTTAGGTACATCTAATTATTATATTATTCCATTTCTGTTCTAGTTACTAAGTTAATTACACTATTTATAAAAAAATACAAGTACGGTCTTATACTTGTTGTATTTTTTTATAAATATTTATTTATTTATACTTTATTGTACACCAAGATTACAATATAAAAAGGAAACCTTATAAAAAAGAAAACATACAATCGGCGGCCCTATCGCACTTGGCGATTTCTTCCAGGCAACCTAGTATGGATAGAAATTGCCAGGACACAAAATGGGGTTGCACTCGGTGCAAATATAAAAGCAGACAAAACTATATAGGTACTTAATACTAAAATAGATACATATATACATACATACAAAAATATACAGGCAAGAGAATAAGTGATACGTCGAAAGCAAGGTCACAGTGTCAAGTAATGCTCCTTCACAAGCCTTTTGAACACAGGTAGTGTTTGCGCACGCTTTATTGACACAGGCAATGCATTCCAAAGACGAGCGGCCTGGACAGTGAATGCCTTATCCAGGAAGGTACTTGAATGCATTGGCATTTTAAGCTTTAAATTATCTGATGATCTAAGAGTCTTCATGTGGGAGTCGCAAAGAAATTGGAACCGTTCTTTGAGGTAAAGAGGGGAAGAAGGGAAAAAGAGCACCTTATACAAAAGGAAAAGAATATGAGCACTACGGCGAAGGCGAATTGGCAACCTCTTGAGTTTAACACGAAATTCAGAAACATGGTCATATTTGCGCAAACCGAATATGAACCTTATACAAAAGTTTTGAAGTCGCTCAAGTTTATCCAGTTGTACTTCAGTGAAGTCAAGATAGCTGGCATCAGCATAATCAAGGATGGGTAGAAGGAGAGATTGTGCAAGCGTTATCTTGGTGGCAGTCGGCAAAAAATTACGTAGTCTTCTCAAAGATCCAGCAGATGCGAATAACTTGCGGCTGACTTCCTGTAGCTGGGCAGTCCAAGAAAAATTCGTGTCGATGAATACCCCCAAGTTCTTAACTTTCTCACTAAATGGAATTACTGAGTTGTTAAAAGACACTTGGGGAAGAGTCGTCCAGTCGATCCTCGAAACCATCCTAGAACTACCCACCACCATAACCTGCGTCTTTACAGGGTTCACCATAAGTCCATACCTTTTGCTCCAGTCGCATATACGGGCCAGATCAAGGTTAATGGTCAATATAGCCTCAGACAGCTTACCAAGAGGAGCTCGTGAATATATTTGAAGGTCATCTGCATAAAGGTGGTAGGAGGAAATTAATTCGTTGGAGATTGAGTTAATAAAAACTGCGAAAAGTAAAGGAGATAAAACGCCACCCTGTGGCACCCCGGCAGAAGTACTACACCAGGAAGACATGATCTCTCCGATGCAAATACGTTGCCGTCGACCAAACAGGTAACTACGAAACCAGTCAACCACCGATGGAGATATATTAAGAGAGCATAGAATACCGAGCAAAACATCAAAATCAACAGTATTAAAAGCATTACTGAAATCTAGCAAAGCCATGACCGTCAGATTACTACTTTCCATGGCTGACCTTATATCGTCCGTAATATTGAGAAGCGCTGTAGTGGTGCTATGACCTGGACGGAAGCCGGACTGAAAGGGGTTGAGGAGATTATTTTTGGAAAGGAAAGTGCTTAATTGGTTGTGGATTAAACGTTCTAGGACTTTGGACAGGAATGGTAAAATGGATATTGGGCGATATTCAGAAAAGGACATGGGATTGGGTTTTTTAGGAAGAGGAATAATTTGAGCATCTTTCCATGAACATGGAAAGACACCGCTAGACGCAGAGAAGTTGAGGATGTGACAAATAACAGGGAGAATTATGTCAAGCACCGGCAGTAGCATTTTACGGCTGATACAGTCACTTCCCACCGCATTGGAAGTAATCGCTAGTATGCTCTTCTTAACATCACATGCGGAGAATTGACCAAATACGAATGGAGAATAACTGGGAGTCGGAAGAGATGAAAGATAATCCAATGTATTCAGTTTTGTTGTCCTATCAAAATTGGACGAAGCTGTAAAATGACTATTCATCGCATCGATGTCTAAATCTTTAGGAACCGACTCTTGTTGCGTTTTACCGACCCCCAATGATCTAAGAAAATTCCAAACTTTGGATGCGTCCCCATTTTGGACGGAGTTATGAATATGTTGGCGGTTAGCATTCCTACACGCCTTATTACAGTGATTACGGATGGACACATATCTTTCTCTATTAGCGTCGCTAGGGTGACGCTTAAATTTAGACTTGGCTGTAACTTTTTTCTTCATTAATAATTTAATTTCATCCGTCAGCCATGGTGCCGGAAAATGTTTGACCTTGACTGCTCGAACAGGAGCGTGGTGATCGTAAAGCTCAATAAGTTTGGTGGTGAAAATATTAACTTGCTCATCGAAATAGTGTAATTAACACGACTTTGTTTTATGTATACAACATTATTTTTAGTATAATAATATGTGAAACCTGACTTGACTATAGGTTGTTCAAAATCAGTAACTGAATCGATTCCAATCATTTTTACAACTTGTTATATTCTTTCCCAAAAATATTTAAAAAACGGTCACAATTTGAACACCACTGATACTAAGTACAAAACAGGTCATGGGAGGTCATTGCGTGCATTAGACGCCAGCTTACAGCTGGGTGCAGGAGCTAAACAACCTCTCATTCACATGGATGGGCCGGTGACCATGTGTTTGTTTGAACTACCAAACAAGCAGGCAACAAAACAAGCTTATAACTTTGTGATTTTTCATGATAGAGATATGAAATTTTGAACATAGATTCTTTAGAATTTCGGGTTTAGCATATTCTAAAAATAAGGTTGTATATGTTATGGAATACCTGAATTATACAGATTGCTGGTAACATAAAGCTAATTTCAGAACTAATATAGAAACAAGTGATAATAACAAACAATGTGTACCAAAAGCTGACTTTGAACAAATTTTATTATTAGGTAATCTAAACGTTAAAATAAAATGCGTTTTCTTTTTCAGCGATGACTGAACATAGCTCTAAAGAGATGGATGAAATTTATATGGTTGAACATGATTTTGGACTCTAGTGATGATGATGTCTTCATTTTAGGGTTGCGTACGTCCAAACGAAAGGATGGAACCCTTATAGGATACTCAGGTGGTTGTCTGTCAATCCATTTTTATGTCATTGCGAATATGTTCCAAATCTATTGGACTGAAATGTATGTTTTGGCATTTGTGTGTTATTCTTACGCATTTGTGTGTGTTCAAACACAAATGCGTAAGAATATTGAATATTTCACATCATTAACTGATTTCAATAAAAAGGAAGAGGTACTGAATTTCGTCTCTCCCTTGAGAGCTATACTTAGAGTTTCCTTTCGCCAGCTGCCATTCTCACATGCTTGTTTTATTTAATGGGATAAAAACATATTACGTGAATACGTGATTTACGGAATTCGTAATTTACTCGAATATTTCCCGAAATTTGTTCCAGAAAATACGTTTTTTTAAACCCTTAAAAGTTTTTGAGGAAAATTGTCATCATTCTGCGTTTCGATTAAATATGCAGGATTTCTTCTTCGTCTCTCAATCTCTTCTAATGTGCCTATTCAATGTGCCTTGCCTTTTTTTCAATTATGTATGCTTTTTTTTAATCGATTGTAATTGTTTTTTATTATGTAATTTTCTAATCAATTATTTTTACTTTTTCATGATGTGTACGTATATAGCATTAGTTATATTATGAGTAATGCGGCAGGGCAATGTATTTAATTAAATTATTTAATTTTTAAGAAACAACGAAATTAATGTAATTTTTTGTTGAATTATTTATTTTAATTTTTAATTGTGTGTGAAATAAATTAAGCTTTTTTTTAGGTGGTAAATCATCCCAAGAGTTCTCCCGTTGTGGGGTGGAGCTTTGAGGGCTTGTCGTTTTACTGATTAGAACCCACTCATATGTTCCTTTTTTGCCTTGCGTTCCAGGATGCTGGGTTTTCCTTTCAGAGGCCGTAGGCTTCGACCGTGCTGGGCCCCTATCCTACGGTTTTGCTGACATTTCCTTGAGGCGCGTGTGGAACACCACGTGCCGTGGACAAGTCGGGCTCGGTCCAGAAAATTACCGGACGGCTGGACAGTGAGCTACTCATTGCTCGTCATCCGCAAGCCCATGCCTACAGTTGCCATAGCCGGTTGCCGAAGCTAGAACTGTGGGGTTATTATAGTTAATCACGACGTTCTCTATGATTCTTTGCAATAGTTTCGATGATAATCTCTTCCAATTTATTGGAGGAAATTAACCCATTCAGAGTCGTCCGCGGTCCCAAGTCTCATTGGGATAATGTCCGACTTTTGTCGGATAAAATCAAGCGTTAAATTAAATTGTTGTCGTTCCGCTCTACTTACATTGGGATTTCAACCGATTTTTTTTTTTTTTGATGAAAGTAATTTGCTTTAATCTCTTTTCGGTAAGATAGAGAGGGCTGTAATATATAACCCATGCTGATAAATACACCGGCCTTCAAAACTGAACACGACGCTTTCAATAGTTTAGTCTTTTTTCAAAAGTTTCCTAGATACTTATAAGTTATCTGTTTTTTGGCCGTTGTTCGTATCATAATATACAGTTTTCATAATAGCTTGGAGTTGTCTTTATGTTAAAATTTATTATTTGGTGCCATTCACAGGAAGTCGTGACAATTTCAAACTGCTTAGAAAGGGACTATTTTACTTAACGAAGCATAATAAATAATACTTGAGACGCCAAATCCCATGATCTTTATTTATATTTCAATTATTATTCTTTCATAATAAGGTTCAAAATGGCATGACAGGTTAGTCACAGGGATAATTTGATTGATGACGATAAAAATGCGTTAAATAATTTATGTTATTGAAGTGTTCAAGTTAAATGTTTATTTTTAGGTATTTACTTCATTTTCAATGGGACCAAAGTTAGTTTAAGAACTGTTTTTTTTTTATTACCCTTTATATTCAATCCAGAAGATTTTGAAACGGATTTGGCTTCATATGTTTAGCTTGACAATATTAATGGCACAATTGAACGATTTATTCGAAAAATAGTTCACTCGCAAACCCTATCAAATGGCTTTTACATGAAATAGCCATTAAACAGATTTAGACGAATTAAGACAATGATTTATAAATCATGGTAAATCTATAGTAAATAAATGCGTATTACTATCGCAAATCATATCAATATTATTACTGAAATACACCTCGGGATTTGTCATTGGATGATTTTACCTAGTATATAAAGAAAAGGATACTAAACAGTTATTATTGAAATACATAATACAGTCTTTCTTTAGCATCTACCTATAAAACTTAACAGGAAGAAAACGCCAATGTAGGCGTTTGCTTCTTATTTCAAAAATCCAGGTTGGGTCAAGCCCTTTTCAAAGCGTTCAACGCTTCCAATGCTTCGATGGACAAACACACCCTCAATATCAAATAATGAGAAAGATAAAAAAAAAATTGGTTAAAATTTCAGTATTGTCCACGGAGGAGAGGAAACGTTCCCACGTTTAGCCCAAACTAACTTCGAAAACGACCTTCAGTCTTCAATGGGCTTACTGTTTACATGACCATTTCTACAATTAAAAAATAAAATACAATTAAATATTATATTTGTTATTAGTCAGCAAGCTTTCTTAAAAATAAATAAATAAATTTTAGTAGAGGTCAAGTAGACCTACCTGACTTTAGTTCGTCAGAATGTGATTTTGAATGAGTGCAGGTCTTGTACTCTCTTTTGTCTTATTATGCACTAGTACTCACGGTTTACTCCGATTACAAGAATATTCATGATCACAAAAACATAGATGAACACATAAACATAAGGAGTGGACGATAACTACAGTCACAATACACATAATCAGAAAATTCAGAACACAAAAAACTCAAAAGCGTGCACAAATTTTGAAGAAATACCGTGGTTTTAGAACAAAAAGGGGAACTGACAGGCACAAGTAGGTTTTATGTCTTACACAAGTATATTATCATACTTTACGCTAATTTACAAGTGAGTTTTGACATTTCACAGGCATTTACAATATTTAGGCAAGGTTTTGGACTCTCAATGAAAGTTGTTCTTGTAAGTACCTATAAACACTTTTATCGCTCGACTGATTATATTATCAAGTCAAACTCTAGCTTGACCATTGTACCATATACATAATGTCTACATTATGTATATGGTACCAGCCAATCCCGATTCAAGTCTGCAGTCCCTTGAAGCTGTGGAAAAAAGACAACTTCTGAGTTAATGAAAAAAAAGATACTGCCGTTTATTCGTGGTACAACTGATACTACTGAGCTGCATGCCGAGGTGTCTCAACTTTGTGCCCCAGTCAAATATAGCCGCGTCAGGAAACATAACTTATTCTCTGTGCCTGCAAGTCACACTGTGGCGCGAGCCCAGTCTCCTGTCCCTCGCACTCTCTCTGCGCTCAACACTCTTTTGGACACGCACCCTGATTGTGATGTGTTCGCGGATGAATGGAAGATGATCATGTCAGTATGTCTGGAGTTCTGTGAGGTGAGTGTGTGAGTTTTTTGTGTTTGTCTTTAACTATTGTAATTGGCGCGTAGCCGTTTTTGTTAAAGTAAAAAATAAATAAATAAATAAAATAAATAAATAAATAGCAAAAAATCGTGTATATTTCGACACTCACAACAAGGGAATCAAAATTCATAGGTTCCTATTGACCTAGAATCCTGAAATTTTGCATGAAGCAAGGTCTCATAGCACAGGTATACGAAAAAATCAGAAAACTGTTAATTTGTAGTTACTCAATTCGGGAATTGAACTGTTTTCATAGGTAGTTTGTGCGGAACCTTCTGTCCGACTCGCACTTGCCCGGTTTTTAACAGGGTCAAACCTTCCGGGTCTTTTTTAACAGGGTCAAGTCTTCCGGGTCGGGTAACCTTCAGGGTCAAAACCAAGAACTACCTAGGATCTCAGAGAAGAAAACAACAGGAAGCGTGGGATATTTATTTCACTAGATCTACATTGGAGATCACCTGCCTCTGGCCCTGTGATCTTTAAAAAAACCCCTCGGCACAACACCTGTTAGGGCATCGACCTGGGCTTTAGATAGATAGATAGATAAATTATTATTGTGGAATATTATATTATATTATTATACTCTTTATTCATTAGATTAAACTTATAAATTATATTTTTAAATATTTCTTTAAAAAAAAAAACATAAAAAAAAACATTTAAAAATATAAAAAATAGTGTCCCACCGGTATCGGGAACAGGGTCCAAGCTACCGGCGGTCAGGGCTCCAAAGAAAGGAACCTCCTAACAATACGAGCCGTGTCCAGGAGTACCGCTTTCTGAATCAAGCCCTTGATCCAGCCGCCTAACGAGAGCCTCCTAAGGTGTTGGTCGAGGCTCTTGGCTATTAAGCCATTACCCGACACGACTATCGGTACAATGATCGCCGAATCCACTTCCCACATGTCGACAACCTCGCGAGCCAAGTCAATATACTTGATTTGTTTATCTTTCTCGACTTTCACGAGGTTCTCGTCATGCGGAACGGATATGTCAACAATCATTGCACGCCTCTCGTTTCGGTCCACCACCACTATATCAGGCTTATTGGCTACAATAGTCCTGTCAGTGATGATGGACCGATCCCAGTACAACGTGATATGACCATTATCAAGAACTGGGTCGGGCTCATATCTGTAGTACGGCACTTCCGATCCCACAAGAGAGTATTTCAAAGCAAGTTGCTGATGGATAATCTTGGCTACAAGGTTGTGCCTATGCAAATACTCGCCGTTAGCCAGACGAGAACAACCGGAGATAATGTGACGAATTGATTCTCCCGGACGGTGACATGCCCGACAGATGTCAACCGTGCCGTCCTTCACAATAAATCTCCGATAGTTATTCGTCATGATAACTTCGTCCATAATTGCACAGATAAAACCTTCGGTTTCCCCAAAGAGGTCACCGAAACGCAGCCAAGCTACGGACGCCAATTGGTCTACATCGGGCCCGTGAAGGGCCCGGAAAAAGCGTCCGTGAAGTTCCTTGCTCTGCCATACTTCCCTGCGATCGTTAGTGTCAAGCACTACCGGTTTGCGCCAGTTCTCATTAGCCAAGGAGAGAGGGGTGAGTCCCTTGTCCACTGCCACTACATCTCGATGCATACCCACGTCGGCAGCTAGGAAATATTCCCTGAGGCTGCATACCTCGCGGTTGTGTAGGGTCTTAGCATTTAAAAAACCTCGACCGCCACACTTCCGCGGGATATACAGCCTCATCACCGACGATCGTGGGTGATGCATTCGGTATGCAGTCAGCAGTGTTCGAACCCGCCTATCCAGGGCGTCAAGTTCCGTTTGAGTCCATCTGAGTACGCCGAAAGAGTACATCAATACCGGCATGACCCAACCGTTGAAGGCGCGCACCTTGTTTCCGCCTGAAAGAAGGCTATTGAAAACCTTCTTCAGGCGTCCAAAGAAACGCTCCTTCAACGATTGCTTCATGTCAGTGATATTGATGCCTAGGGCTTCCGACATACCCAAATACTTATAGGTTTCGGTTGGAGAGAGAGATCTCAGGTTTATGGAATCCGTGAGTTGAATGCCCACAGATTCCACAACCTCCCCTCGCTTTACATGCATGACCGCACATTTGTCCACACCAAACTCCATCCTGATGGCACTACTGAAGGTTTCAGTTACCTTCAGTAGCTCCATCAGTTGCAGGTTGTTGGGGGCAAAAAGCTTCAAGTCATCCATGTAAAGAAGGTGAGATATAACCTGACCACCTCTCTTCAACCGATAGCCTAGACCTGAATTCTCCAGCAGTGTGCTTAGAGGATTCAAGGCTAGGCAAAACCAAAGCGGACTTAAACTATCACCCTGGAATATACCTCGCTCTATCCTTACAGGTTCGCTATTCCTCTGGATATGTCGACATCCTGGATAGCGAAGGACCGTACTCCATTTCCTCATACACGACATCAGGAAGGTGCGTAGTGTTGTATCAATTTTATACAACTCTAGCACCCTCATGAGCCATGTATGAGGAACGGAATCATAGGCCTTCTTATAATCTATCCAACATGTCGACAGATCCTTTCGGGAACGTCGAACCTGTTGGCTAATGGTCATATCAATGAGGAGCAGCTCCTTAGTACCGCGGGACCCATTCCTACATCCATTCTGAGAAGGTGACATTATCAAATTTTTGTCAATATGGTTGTTAATTTTGCTTCTCAGTATGGATGTAAGAACTTTATAGACCGTCGGCAAACACGTGATCGGTCTATAATTTTTAGGTATATATTATTATTATGTATTTGTTTATCTCAGGACCCTGAGGTCCTGGACCTTTGGAAGGCGTACGAGGAGCCGAAACCAACTCGCAGAGGCCCTTTAGGTACTTTTAATGGAACGTGATGCATACCGTTACCGTTATTATTATTATTATTATTATTATTATTTATCGTACACCAAAAATAAAATTACAGTAGGAACTTTATCGGATGGTGAACTACCCTAGTTTTTGCTGTCCACAAGGCAGCCTGAGATGGCCAAGAATCGCCTTGCGATCCCCGATGTCACGGGCGTCTTCTGCATCTTAGCTTCTCCCTCACGCTTTCAATTTATACTACACCTAAGTCCGCCATTAGACAATAGGGAATATGCACGTGACCCCAAATTTAATAAAATATTTTTATTCGTATTCTTTACTACTAAAGAAACATACCTACACAACTATTTTTCATTTTTTTCATAATTTAATAGTAAAATTTAATCATCAAAAAGTAGCCTTTTTGTAATTCCCTCGCAAATTTACAAAACGCAACGCTATTGGCAGACAAAGTTGTGACGACATCTTACACTCTGACGTCGTCTGTCAACAAATTGTATATAATGGTTTCTGGTGAATAATTATATTGTTTCATGGTTTTTGCATATTATTCTGAGTTAAAAGTATTAAATCTTTATGAAGAAAGATTTAGCACAATGACTGAAGCCGGTTTTGTCAAAGCGCAATCAAATAATCTGCCTAGAATAGACGTGTTCATGATGTCCACGTATTTTGCAACTAATTTATATTTTACATCTGCTGAACTCAGAGGAGTAAAAGCTGCGAGGTAAATAAGTAACTATATCACTTAATACATGATTATTTTCATAGTTTTGTAAATATAACAAACATAACCTAAAATATGCAGCTATTTTTATTGTTTTTGTCAGATCTGAACGAGAATCTTATGGCGATTCAGCCATTGGATACGTGCAATTAAAACGTATGCTTTCGTCAAAGTTTGTAAACAAAACAAGTACACTAAGTAAAAATGATTCTTAGAGGTCCTATATCACTTTTTTAATCTCTTTACTTACGTTAAAATGATCTTCACTACAGTATAAACAGCTCAAAGATGATACATTGTTTCTTCAATGGTTTCTTCTCATTGCCCTACACCACTTTTTCCTCATATCTTCATCTTTCGGCATAAGGAAATATATTTTTTCAGGTGCCGTTTTGTTGTTATTTTCGCACATGGGTACGACACAATATTTATAGTAATCTTTTCTGTGCTTTTCCATGGTAATCGATTGATTTAATCAGTCACTTTTTTAACTTTAAGAGGGAAACGCTTTGTTGTTGATAACAAACTCGTGTAATCTGACGTCACAGAATAAGCGCGCCAAAATGGCCACGTTTCAATCGCGCGAAAATTATAATGATTTTAATATTTTTTTTCTAGCTCAATGGATTATATTTTGAATGTATTATATTTATTTTTGGTAATGTAATAACTAGCAGTAACGTTTAAAAAAATAAAAAAAATGCATGCATATTCCCTATTATACCTACTGAACTCTTGCAGTGCGTAATATAATAAAACTGCTCACTACAGTATAAAATAATATATTAATTACTCAATCGTTTCAATTGTAAAGTAGTCAGTCGGAAAAGTGATGTTAGTTGCACGTTCTAAAGCGTAGACCTCATGGAGAACAATGCGCAAGAAACTTCATGGACACTCTTTTTAAATTATGTTTTTACATTAGTTTTCTTAACGCTATAATAATGCAAACTGTGCGTCTTATCTCAACGGCTGCCGAACCAAGACTGTACCCGCCATTACACTACATCACCCACTTTTTCACAGATAATCACAAATACGTTTTGGTATTGCCAGCACAATTAGTCAATTTCAACGAATAATCGAATAAAAAATAACTCTAATAATATTCTTGATTACAAATAACAGACTCAATAATTTGATTACGTATCAAAACCTAACAATAATACAAGCCTGTATCCGCAATCACAAAACCTATCCCGATTTTTATTGGATCGTTAGATCAAAAACGACCAATACCTGAACCGACCTACCTGTGCTGTACAAAAAACCAGTTAAAACGTGAATCTAAATCCAGTATCCTAACGTTATTTTACCGGAGAGATTTCACCGATTCCTTATGCAGACAAATAAAGCCGCCACCGTAAACAAACATCGGTTTGTTACCGAATACCGATCCGTAACAGTCCGGCAAAAATACTGGAACGGCATTGTGTGAATGTGCTGAGCAAAGTCGTATTTTTTCTGTAATAACTTTATTCTAGACGGGGTTTCTAATTTGAATTACCATTTAAAAAAAACCCCTTACAACCCGGCTTCCCAGAGACGGTGGGATGAGCCACTCTGCAAAGTAGTCCAGGAAAACCTAATATTAACATCTGCTACTACTGCGGAGCGTGCGCGCCTACTGGCTGTGGGAAATTGGGAGTCAGGTCTTTGGCTTCACGCACTGCCGTCGTCGAATATTGGCACCTTGTTCGACGATACTACTTTCCGCCTAGCTGTTGCCCTACGCCTTGGCGCTCCTTGCTGTTCTCCTCATCGCTGTCACTGTGGCGAAGTTGTCAACAGCCTCGGTTACCACGGCCTGTCATGCTGTCGAAGCGCGGGTCGCATACCGCGGCACGCGAATATTAACGACATTATCCGACGAGCCCTTGTCACCGTCGGCGTCCCGGCTGTTTTGGAACCTCATGGCCTGGCACGCGACGATGGTAAGAGACCGGATGGTATGTCTTTATTTCCGTGGAAGATGGGTAGACCTTTAGTGTGGGACGCTACCTGTGTCGACACTCTTGCGCCATCCCATCTTCCTAGCTCATCGTGCTGTGCTGGTGCTGCTGCTGCGGCAGCGGAGAACCTCAAGCGGCGGAAATATAACAACCTCGTCGGCAGTTATATTTTTGAGCCGTTTGGGGTTGAAACTCTTGGGCCGTGGGGTCCGAGTGCACATGCACTTTTTAAAGAACTTTCCAAACGTTTAGTTGACACTTCGCGTGACCCAAGGGCTGGCTTTTACCTCGGTCAGAGATTGAGCATTGCCATACAATGTGGCAATGCCGCCAGCCTTTTGGGCACACTTCCAGTCGACAGCGATGCGGAGGAGTTTTTTGACGCTATATTTTAATTAGGAGTAGCCTTTAGTGTTTAGTATTTATGTTTTTGTGTAATGTATATAATCTATTATATTTAGTTAATTTATAATAAATTAAAAAGTATATCTATCTAAAATATGATATGCGATAGTAAAATACCCACAACTGACAACATTAAAAAAAAACATCTACTTAACTAAACGTTATTCATGGTTTTTTTTTTCGGTGGGTAAAAATCATCTAATGACATCTCCCGCCCTTAGGTGGGGCGGGAAATAGTGTCAGACTTTTACTGACTAAAAAACCCACCCCGTTCCTTCGTTGCCACGACAAGTCGAGGCATGGCGGACAGAGCTCCGGCGGGATCTCATGGCGAAATGGCGTCAGCGACTATCGCAACCTCGTTCGGGGCGCGCCACAATCGAGGCGATAAGGCCCATCCTTGAGGCGTGGCTGGAAAGACCTCACGGCACTCTTAACTTCCGCACGACGCAGGTCCTAACGGAACACGGAAAGTTTGCCAAGTTCCTGTTCCGGATTCGTGCGGAGGATTCGCCCGGGTGTCGCCACTGTGCGGAACACCCGGAGGACACGGTGGAGCATACTGTAGAGGTGTGCCCCGCCTGGGCGGAGCATCGCCGTGTCCTCGTGGGGGCAATCGGCGGCAGCGATCTCTCTCGCCGGGCCTTGGTTCAGGCCATGGTCCGGAGTGAGGAGGGATGGCAGGCGGTCGCCTCCTTCTGCGAAGCAGTAATGCTAGCAAAGGAGGAGGCAGACCGCATCAGGCAAAGGCAACGGGGCGCTCGCCCCAGCCGCCGCCGGGATTCCGATCCCGATTTCCGGCCACCGTAGGCGCGGGCTTGCGGACGGCGTGCAATGGGTAGCACGCTGTCCGATCGTCCGGTAACATACCGGATCGAGCCCAAGTCGTCGACGGCGCGTTCTGTTCCCGCGCGCCTCAAGGAGCTGTCAGCAAACCGTAGAGGCCCAGCCTGCTAGCTGCAGGCAGGCAGTTCGACCCTGCCTGCTGGGGTTAAGGGCCGTTTTCTGAGAGGAAGGCTCAGCCCCGGCATGATAGGCATGAAGGAACGGGGTAGGTTTTTAGTCAGTAAGAGTCTGACACTACTTCCCGCTCCACCCAAGGGCGGGACTTGTCATTGGATGATTTTACCTACCATAAAAAAAAAAAAAAAAAAAAAAAAAAAAAAAAAAAAAACCCCGTTCCTTCGTAGCTTTCGCACCAGGGCCCTGGTGTGCACTTTTACATTTACTCTAGGCCCCAGAAACTTTATTTGCGGTACCTATTGCTTTTACAAGGTGAAAATAGAACGATCGAGTACTTACATCTGTTATTATCGGATAACGCGAACTAAAGAAACGTGTATACAATATAAGTGCTAATACTCTGGAAGGTATTTTAATGTATTATCATGTTTATTACTTTATATCTCATTAAACGCGGCCTGTATGTTCTTATCTATACACCACTATTTTTTTTATTATGGCAAATACTTAAAGGGCTTATTAGAAAAGGTCTTGTTATTATTTAAGTAAAGTCTCAATGCATAATATTCATAAACAGCAAAGTTATGAGCGTTTGTTTATATCCCAAAATCTCACTCAATTTATGGAAACATTGTACAGGTTATTGTTTATGAATGAAAGAATGTCAATAAAAATGGAAAAATACTGCACTTAGTATTTTCTAGTAGTAATTGTTATGAATAATGATTTAATTATGAATTTACCAATAATAACAAATTTTTGTAGTAAATTTTAGGATTTCGTTTTTTGTACTTTTGACTACACAAATGTGATCAGTAACGGGTACTGATTGAGCCCCATTTTTTTTTGCACTAATTAATAAATAGAGGTGTATAATATATAAAAGCGAAATACAACACACTGATTAATGACGAAAACGCATAAACTATAACATCTACAAACTTGAAATTTAGCACGTCTAGGTTCCTTGTCCACTACTGTCAATCTACTGCTAAAGATATTTTTAAAAATGGCGATTTCTGTCAATCTACTTCTAAAGTAGATTCGCGGTTGTTGATCTACACCCTAAGGGGTAAAACAGGGTTTGGAAATTTGTATCAAGAAATCGACTTTCACGCAGGCGGAGCTGCTGGCGGAAACTAGTCTATACTTATAATAAATCTGTAGAAGTAAAAATTCTGTACATTGAAAATATCAAAGAAATAAATTGCAAGGGGTGTTACTAGACCGACACCGAACCCAAAAATGTGATTAAAAAATTTTTTGTCTGTCTGTCTGTCTGTTTGTTTGTTCAGGCATAACGCAAAAACTACCGGTTCGATTACGATGAAAATTTGTATAATTATTCTTTAATATCCTGGGCACCACACTGGGTACTTTTTATCCCGGAAAAGTATATACAATAAAAAACAAACTTAATTTTGCGGTTCGATCCCTAGACCCGATTACTGTACCAACTGCAAATAATAAGTTTGTCGTAGGTTACGTCACGCGCAGTGTAGTTCACTAAGGGGCGCTGCACACGGCTAAGATGATACTATAATATTATAATGAGACACAATTGGTTTGCTATTGTAATTAGCCACATCGATAGATAACGTTCTACACAAATAGCACTTTACACAAAAAACTCATTGATAAGTTTCATCGTTCACGCGAACGAAGTCGCGGGCACAGCTAGTGTGAAATAAATTTATTTAAACCGAAAATCATAAAATATAAAATATGCTCCCTCTCTTGGTGGAGTGAGAGGGCGTGTCAGACTTTTATTAAATAAAACCTTCCGGTTTCCCTTCAGTTGCCTTTTATTAACAAGGGCTATGGTAACTGTTTCGAATAATCCCTTAGCAGACATCGGCCCTAATGGACTGACTGGACCGGTTTGTTTTGCTGACATCTCTTTGAGATTTTCACGGAACACAACGCAGCGGTTTAGTTGACAAATTTCAGACGAGTTTAAAAAGCTAGATTCTATACTATGATTTTTTATTAGATGAAGTAAAGTGACAGCAGTGGACAATGCCCAACTGTCAAATAACAATGCACAACTGTCAAACAAACATTGTTATAGCTGTTACTTTACTTCATCTAATACAAAATCATAGTAATGTATGCATGCTAGATTCTGCAAATGTCAGATTCTATAAATGTTAGATTTTTATAATTTCAAATTCTATTAAAGTCACATTTTTTTTTTTTACAATTGCAATATAATAATTTCCTTATTGCGTGTATAAAAAATTCGCTGATTTCAAAAGTTATTTGGTCCACTTGGGCATTATCTTTACTTAATGGCGAGTTACACCTAAGATCCAAAGTATCGTTAAAAGGTGTGAAATCATCTATTCTTCTTTATTCTTTTTTTTTCATCTAATGACTTTTCCCGCTTGGGCGGAGCGCGAGGGCTCTCGTATCAGACTTTTACTGATTAAAACCATGCTTCAATTGCCCTTTGCGTCCCAGGATATCAAGTAATCCTCTTAGAAGTCGATTCATGGCCCCAGTTGACTTAGGCCCTGCTGGGCCACAATAATTTTGTTGACATCTCTTTGAAACGCTTTTGGAACGTTACCTGCCTTCGACGACTCGGACTCGGTCCGGATGGTTACCAGACAGCCGGACAGCGAGCTACCCATTGCTCGTCGTCCGCAAGCCCACGGTGGCAGATAGTCTGGGTCGGAGTCTCCGTGGCTAGTGGGTGAAGATGTCTGTTCCTTAACCTGTACGGCCGTTTCCTTCATTATCATTACTACTTCGTAGAAGGAGGCGACCGCCTCCCATCCACTATCTCCCTGGACCACCGGCGATTATTATGTCCAGTGAGGATCTGCGTCATGTGGAAGGTATAAACGTCGTCTAGTCACGTCTCTTCAGCTACTTCTTGAGGGGCTTACCGCCATGATTACGGCGTACCTAATCCAAAGCGTCTAAATCCAGAATTTAATTTTACTTAAAGTAAATCTCGATATTGCTTTTAACTTGAAATATTGTGTGTACTTTAGACTTCCGAGCGGATTGTAGCAATCTCATTTCTAGTTTGAACAATAGATTATTTGATGGCTAAATGAGTTTTATACTGTATACTTGTAAAGGAAGTACATCCGCTGTTGGGAAACTTAGACCGGTCTTTCATTTGTCCGTATATTCTGACTTTGGTACAATATCGCTAAGTTTTCGGAACTAAATTGGCAATATAACAATGCAACACCGAATTGTGCCAGTTAATTTATATTACTAGTAAATTCCACCAGCGATTTCGCTTGCGTGAATTCCGAAACATCAACATACATCTAGGATAAATAGTATTCAGGACAAGGGCGTCGCCAGTCGATGATCATGGGGGGCTATAGGAAGAATAGACAATACTAAAAAAGTATTAAAAAAAATAATAATAAAAGTTAATTTCTTCCATAATATAACTGCTAATTGGTAGCCTTATATCTATGGTAACATATAGAATGGGTATTATATTTTGGGAGACTGGTGCCTAAACTAGGCTCTGAAACTGCAAAGCAAGCCTTTAGGGGGGGGGCTGTACTCCCCCCCGCCCGTCCTTGGCGACGCCCTTGATTGAGGATATGGTTTACCCGTTTGTCCAGTTTTATCCAAATACAATCAGCTGTCAAAATGTGAAAAAGTAACGGACAGAGAGGGTTGTTTTTTATTTGTTTCAGTGAGAGAAATTTTCAAATCGTTTCAGAACGTATAAATAGCAAAGCATAGCATCAGCCTTATAATGTTCCCACTGCTGGGACTCAGGCCTACTCTCTAGAAGAGGAAATGTGGCGTAATCCATCACGCGGGCCCAGTGCGGGTTGGTGTATGTCACATGTCTTTTAATAATTGGTTCTAGTACATGCCGCTTTCATCACGATGTTTTTCCTTCACCGTTTTGAGAAAAAGTAAATAATAAGTAATTATTTCCTAACCCCTAAAGCGATGTTTTTTTTTATTATTATTGTTCTTTTTTGTAGTTTGTATAGAGAAACCTACCTACACACGGGCAAGGTCGCTGGCAGAAGTTAGTATATGTACAGTGAAGGTCATATCAAGGTCTTCTTTAAATATTTAGAAATCCACGAGGACTCGCAGGTTGCCACCAGCAGGATCCATTTGACTGGCAATCCGGATATGGAAATAAGAGAAAATCTTTTAAGAGTTAACGCAAGTTACGAGAATAAACGATTTTTATAAACCTCTTTCGAAGATAAATGTAATAGTTTATTTTAAACTATTTACAGGCACTTTTGAAATGTCGGTTAGTCGAAAGAAAGTGACGCTTAATTGCACGTTCCAAAGCGTTGATTTCTACGGAGAAGAACGTGCTAGAAATTCTAAGGACACACTTTTAAATCATATTATGAGTTGCATAAATCTTGGTTACATAATTATTTCTTTTCGCTTCTATTACATAACTATACATATCACAAATCGATACATATAAATGAAATTGAAGTTTCTGTTGGTAACATCCAAAAATTGTGTATGAAAGTAGTTGATGCCTTTAACAAAAAAAGTTTTTTTTTTAATTTTTATGTGTCGTTCTATTTGTTCCGGCTAATCTTCAAAACAGCTAGGCTAATTTTAATGGAACGTCACATTAACGAAACAAGATTAAAGTTCGGCGCTAAAAACCTTTTGAAATTGTAACTAAATGAAATCGTTCGACGCGAACAAAGACGCGGGTACCAGTCCGCTTTTGCACGTTTGTGCTGTAAGAAATTAATCTAATAAAATAAATTAATCTAGCTATAATAAAATAAATCCAGCTATAATAAAATAACTTAATCCAGAGAATAAATCAAGATCCAGCTATAATAAAATAAATTAATCCAGAGAATAAATCAAGATCCAGCTATAATAAAATAAATTAATCTTGCAAAAAGAACCAATAATGCAATGTCATATGTCCAAGGTTAACTCAGATTTACATTAGAAATGGTAGTACAAGATTTAAGAAAAAAATATTATTGCATGAAGCGCTCAAGTATGTTACTTATACCACGCCCCAAACAACGGGAAAATGTGAATTATACGAATGATAATCCCTAGTGAATATTCATAAATTATTACTCGCGTCATTCCATACCCGTTAACACAATAATGTTTGTACATCTCTTGTTTATTTTCACGCGGTTGGTTTTTTATCATTTTATTTTATAGAATGTGTTGAAGAATTATTTGTTAAAGGGAAGTAGAGTTATTGTTTAACGTTTGTTGCTTGAATTTATTGTATTTTTCAGGATTGTTTACAGAGGATTTATTTATTGAACATAGTAATATTCGAATTTTTATTAATACTCGTGAGGAGACTAAAAGGTCTGTACGAGTGTTTTTAATATCGTGCAGATTTCATCACGGATCTGCTCCGCACTCGTAACCTCAGCAAATGTTCTTTTCATACAAGTATTTATTGTAAAGCGTGCAATACGTACGCGGGACGCGATTTTTTTTTTTTGTATGCGGAGCAAATCTGCATGCGAGATGAAATCCGCCTTTATTTTTATTTTATTTTATTATTGATAGGTTCGCGCTTGACCGCTATCTCACCTGATGGAAAGCGTCGATACGGTCGACGATGGAGCGCGCTTACCTAGATTCAAGATTCAAGATTCAAAAGCATTTATTTCAAATGAACCATTTACAGGCACTTTTGAAAGGTCAAGGTGTCAGTCTGTCAGAAAAAAAAAATGATGCTAATTGCACATTCCAAAGCGTAGATCTCTATGGAGAAGAATGTGCAAGAAACTCCATGGACACTCTTTTCAATCATTTTATGTATAACAAATATCTCTATTACATGTTTCTTGTCGCTGCTATTATGTGAGAACAATGTCAATAAAATAAAGTAAAGACGAAAAAAAAAGGCATTCTAAATAAAGATATTAAAATAAACCACTGGCAGCTAAGAGATGACCAGTCTCAACTGACAGCGCCCGTGAAGAAATCTATTCACTCTTGACTTAAAGATTCCCGGGTTGTAGCCATCAGGAAACACAGACTCCGGCAGGGAATTTCACTTCTTAGCTGTACGCATAATGAAAGTGTTCACAAAACGCTTTGTGCGTATAGGTGGAATGTCCACCATGTACCGGATATTAAAAACACCCTAAAATACTTTTATAATCGTAAAATAAGAGTAAAAGTAAAAATGCCAGTATTAAATGCCAGTGTCTGTGCTAGATAAAGATTTTTTTCGAGGTCAGAATACAATCAAGTCACTTTTCCTTCTCTGGGTGGAGCGAAGGGGAAGGTCAGATTTACACTGATTTGAACTCAACCGTGTTTTTTCAGTTACCCTTTGCTCTTTCGAACAATCCCGAAAACTAAAACAGTTTCATATTACAATCATACCTAAGCATTTTATTTCTGTCGCGTTTTGTATGTATGTATTTAAGTATATATTTATTTTTGTATTTTTCTTATCTAACCATGTTATGTTTCTGCACTACCCTAAGGTCGACTGGTAGAAAATGCCTAAGGCATTAAGTCCGCCTTTGTACAAAGTTTTTTACTAGTGCATAAAGATTAAATAAATCAATAAACCTGGCAACCTACTGGGCCCAAAATTTCATTTCTATGAAACCAAATGAAACCCACCACAAAACTATAAAGCCAAGATCAACATTTAAATGTATGAAAAATAATTACAATGAAAATTATAGGCATTTCAATTCTATAAAATCGTTTAGAACTACGAAGCCTACCGTTCGAACTTTAATTGTCTTTAGTAATTTGACAGTTGGAGGGTTACCAGATTTTGATAAAAAAAACAATTTAGTAGAATGTGCAAAAATTAATATATTAGAATTTCAAAGAAGAATGTGCAAAAAGCGCACATATGATTTTTAAACTGAGAATATGTTTCCTTGTGACAATTTTCTTCTATCACGCAGGCGAAGCCACTGACAATAGCTAGTCTGGTAATAAATATTCGTAGTTAGTTAATATTTAAGTACGTAATTTATGTGTTATTTTTTTTTACTAAATATATTGAAATAGTAATATAATGGATATCTTCCCACCTTACTATCAACTATTGCATCACTGCTTACTATCAAGAGCACTGGTTTATATCAATTAAAAAAAAAAAAAAATTTAACTAGATGAAACCTTAAAGGGTCTCTATAAGTATCTACATTGTGTTTGTACCCAATTCTTATCGGTACAGGCATCTCCAAAATCATTGAGGAGAAAATCGTTCGAAACCTTGTTTGAGATAAAGTGACTGTTTCGTAATAGACCCAATTTTCGACGCTTTGTTCCCTTCCTCTTTGCTGTTAATAAGTTTATCTAGATACTGTTTTGTTATTCAAATATTAACAAGGAAACGAATACAAGAGAATTGTTTGAAATCAATTTTGATGATATTCGAAAAAAAGTAGTTCGTAGCCAATTACAGATAATTATCATCCTTACCCTTTTTTGCCGCTTGTTTCGGATTAGTTCGACGAGTATTTTCGTGTCCTATTTGCCAGTATCGTGTGTTTGCAACTGGGTGCTTTATAGGTAGCACACACACACAGCTCATTAAAGCCACCCGGGACTCACGCAACACCTCGTCGCACGGCGTCCACTCGTTGTCGAAAGATGGTCCACTAGTGGACGTCGCGTTATCACTAATTTATAAACGTCGCACAATCAACTAGTGGAACTCGCGACATAAAGTAATAGACCCCGCGTGGGCATGAATTTTCGAGCAGTCTGTTAACAATTTGGCACTATAATTGGTCTACACGTGTGTTTCGTAATGTCAAATTTACAATATCGTCAAGTATCGTCCTCGCGTGAATCATTCGCGGGCAGCGCGCGGTCCAATAGGGACCCGCGCGTTACCAATGCGCAGTCAACGCAAGGCAAGCTTCCGAGCAGTGAGTTGTCACCAAATGGTCCTGCTCGCCGTCCGTTCGTGGAGAACTATCGACCGAAGCGATCAGTACCTCTACCATGAGTTTTAAGCAATAGTATTCGTCGCTACTCGATATCGACGCCGTAAATATTTTGTATGGCAAATTTTGCAGCGCCTCTAGCGGTCACTTGCAGAACCAAAATTTGCCATACAAAATATTTACGGCGTCGATATCGAGTAGCGACGAATACTATTGCTTAAAACTCATGGTAGAGGTACTGGTGACGCTACGGAGTTGATGTAGTTTACGCATACCCATACAAGTCCATATAAAATTATTTTATTAAAATTATTCCAAGGAAACATAGATAGGTAGTTAGATAGATTTTTTTTTTTTTTTTTATGGTAGGTAAAATCATCCAATGACAAATCCCGCCCTTGGGCGGAGCGGGAAGTAGTGTCAGACTCTTACTGACTAAAAACCTACCCCGTTCCTACGTAGCCTATCGTGCCGGGGCCGAGCATTCCTTTCGGAACTAACCCATGACCCCAGTAGGCTTCGACCCTGCCTGCCTGCAGTTAGCAGGCTGGGCCTCTTCGGTGTGCTGACAGCTCCTTGAGGCGCGCGGGAACAGAACGCGCCGTCGACGACTTGGGCTCGGTCCGGTCGGTTACCGGACGATCGGACAGCGTGCTACCCATTGCACGCCGTCCGCAAGCCCGCGCCTACGGTGGCCGGAAATCGGGATCGGAATCCCGGCGGCGGCTGGGGCGAGCGCCCCGTTGCCTCTGCCTGATGCGGTCGGCCTCCTCCTTTGCTAGCATTACTGCTTCGCAGAAGGAGGCGACCGCCTGCCATCCCTCCTCACTACGGACCATGGCCTGAACCAAGGCCCGGCGAGAGAGATCGCTGCCGCCGATCGCCCCCACGAGGACACGGCGATGCTCCGCCCAGGCGGGGCACACCTCTACAGTGTGCTCCACCGTGTCCTCCGGATGTTCCGCACAGTGGCGACACCCGGGCGAATCCTCCGCACGAATCCGGAACAGGTACTTAGCGAACTTTCCGTGTTCGGTAAGCACCTGCGTCGTGCGGAAGTTGAGAACGCCGTGAGGTCTTTCCAGCCACGCCTCAAGGATGGGCCTTATCGCCCCAATTGTGGCGCGCCCCGAACGAGGTTGCGATAGTCGTTGACGCCATTTCGCCATGAGATCCCGCCGGAGCTCTGTCCGCCATGCCTCGACTTGTCGTGGCAGCGGAATTTCGCCCCGGCGTTGCATCTCCATGCGCTTGTCGTGCATGTGTGCAAGGACTGTTGCCTCCAGATCCCACGGCGGTTGGCCAGCAAGGAGGGTCGCCGCCTCGCGGGAGATCGTTCGGTACCCTCGCACCATGCGTATTGCCATGACCCTCTGGCACGCATTCAGCTGGGCCCTCGGTTGCTGTGTCAACGTCGGTGCCCACACCGGAGCCCCGTAGAGAGCCATGGACCGAACGATTCCCGCGTAGAGCTTCCGGCAGGAGGCGTCTGGTCCCCTGAGGTTGGGCAGGAGCCGCCCGAGAGCAGCCCCAGTCCGATTCAGTTTGGGAGCCAGACGTCGGAAGTGCTCCTTGAAGTTCCACCAGCTGTCGAGGACGATTCCCAGGTACTTCATCGTCGACCCGACGCTGATGTGAACCCCTCCTACCGTTAGCTGGGAACGCGGTGGTGGCGCACCCCGAGGGCCGTGGAAGCACATGGCCTCGGACTTGTGCAGTGCCACCTCGAGTCCCAACTGCTGGATCCTGTCAACAACCATCGCAACCCCGCGTGTCGCTAATTCGACCGCCGTCCGGTACGACTCTCCCCGCGCTAGGACCAACGTGTCGTCCGCGTAGCAGACCACGCTGACCCCGTCGGGGAAGTCGCCGCGCAGCACGTAGTCGTACCCGATGTTCCACAAGGGTGGTCCAAGTACCGATCCCTGCGGAACACCGCACGACATCTCTCGACGTTTCCACTCTCCCTGGTGACCGGGGTAGATGATATACCTCTCCGATAGGTAGGCCTCGATCACACGACAGAGGTAGTCGGGCACCCGGTGGTACCGGAGTGCCGTTCCAATGCAACTCCAGGGCAGGGAGTTGAAGGCGTTGGCAATGTCCAAGGACACTGCCACGACACACCTGCCCTGGGACACCGCATCCCCCGTCGTGAGGGCTCGCACGCGCATGATGGCGTCCACCGTGGAGCGCATCCTGCGAAAACCGAACTGTCCGTCCGACAGGTCCGGCCCCACCCTTGCAAGGCGCGCGACGAGGCGGTTTGCAATGACTCTTTCAAAGAGCTTGCCCACCTCGTCGAGCAGCACAATGGGCCGGTACGCGGACGGAGAGTCCGCAGGGCGCCCTAGTTAGATAGATGACATATTTCCGGTAAAAAAAAATATACTATACCATGCACAATGAGAGTACGCAGGAGAACCAAGGTCGCCGACATAGCCCGAAGAATCGCCACAATAAAGTGGCAGTTGGAAGGGCACATTGCTCGTAGAGCGGATGGCAGATGGGACCGAAAGGTTCAAGAATGGCGACCGCGCACCGGAAAACGCCGAGTTGGAAGGTTCCTCACAAGGTGGACCAATGACCTGGTGAGAGATGCAAGAATGCTATGGATGCGATGGGCACAGAACCATTCGTTGGGGCGACACTTGGGCGAAGCCTTACAGTGGACGTCTTTTAACTAAAATGGTGATGATGATGTTCATGGTCTACTCTTATACCAAGCTTCAGTGGAATTCGTTCAACTGTTCCAGCGTGAAGATGTAACAAACAGAAACTTTTAACTTCGTAATATTATTGTAATTCAAAATAATCATAGCGGTAAGTTCCCTCTCTGAGAAGTGACTGGAAACACGTCACGGCGTCCTCATCTTCCAAAGTCTGACACACCCTCACGCTCCGCCCTAGAGCAGGAGTCATTGGATGATTTACTTATTCCCACGCCAAAATTGTGATTTAAGAGATCACTTAAAGGAAACCGCCAAAATTGGGCTAAAGTATGCACAGAATCGATATGTATATTAAAAAAAAAACTAGTTTTTTTACTGATTAAAAAGAACATGTAACAATAATAACTTTCTATCGGAATGAGCTAAAAATTATGATTTAAAATATGGTTTTTAATTGAACGTAGTTCTAAAACTAGCTCTGTAAACAAGCTGTCAGGTCATTTTAAGTTCGTTCTAAAACTAGTAGGTCTAAAGAAGTTATTAAAAAAACACTATCTATTTTGTTTTAGCATTTTTGACATGAACATTATAATCGTTTATAAAAGAAAAAAGGACATTAGATGAATTATTGTTGTTTTAGTAAGTTATTTATTTATTTAACAATAACATCTTTCAAAATCGTGTATCAGCGACTGTTTCAAAACGAAAACATATCAAAATGTCAATGTCACGTAATAAATTAAGACGTGACCTAAAGGTAAATAACTTGTTTTTATTTTACCTACCTAATTCCTTTTTTGTGCTATGCAATAATATGCTAATAGTAACATACAAATATGTTTTCAAATAATTAAATCAATATGTCTATTTGACAGTTTGTATTTACAATACATTTTGGCATTATAAATACAATTCTTACCATTTGCCGCATAACCTAACCTAGTGACCCAAAAACATATTTTCTTCCTAATTCCCATAGATTTTTGAAAAAAATCTTTCTGATGTTGATATGTACGTGTTTTATCTATTGAATAACACATAAATTATTCCTGTTCACATTTTGGCCCAACGATATATGGATTTCTGGCGGTCTCCTTTGCCGATGAATTCCAAAAGCACCCTGTATATGTAGCAAATCAGTGTTACAAAGGGAGAAAATTTTCGTTCTCAATTATGATGAAGTCTAAAAGTAATTAATCAATTCTACGTAATTTTATTACCATTTTTCGAATCGTCAATCATAAAACTTTTGCAAGCATTTTGACGGATTGTTTTGCATTACCGGATTAATGTGTTTATTTTGAAGATGTTATAAAGTAGATTCGTATTGATAGATGGGACTAAATTGTGATTGTTTCTCTATTTTTGTCTTTTTAACTTTCTTTTATTTATCAAATTAAATAAAAAAAAACAGCCTCGACTTACGAATTGTAGGTCGCGGGTTCAAATGTAGCCAGGCGCATTACTTTGTGTAATTTATTTCATCACCACTGCTCTCAAAACGGTGAAGGAAAACATCGTGAGGAAACCGACATGTTCTGGAACCTAAAATTCATTCACCAATCCGCACCGGGCCCGCGTGGCAGATTACAGTCCCTCTCCTAGAGAGGAGGCCAGAGTCCCAGCAGTGGGAATATTATAAGACTCATGCTATGCTATGCTAATAAAAAATGACAATTTTTTTTTTCGGGTTTTTAAAGTCATCATCCTTTAAACCGAAAGGCGTTCACTGTTGGCCATAGACCTTCCACAAGGGTCGCCACAACGAACAGTACTGTGCGTATCGCGACCCTTACCCGGTTAGTGGTCCAACTTGTGGCAGGTCTTCCAACGTTGCGTCTTCTTTTCTTGTGAGAAATAGTAGCTACAAAATATAGTTTTTGTTTTGCGTTGCTAAACATAAATACAATAGAGATCGGAGACAAAAACAAATCACGTTTAACAACGGGTCTTTAAGTCAAGAGTGAATAAGTTACTTCTAGGCAAGCGTGCTCCATCGTCGGCCACATCATCGTTTACCATCAGGTGAGGTCAAACACAAACCTATGTATAATTGAAAAAAAAAAACACAGAATAGAGAAGACTGCCTATTGTATACTTATTTTTATGCAACTCGTCGATGCGCTATAAGTTAAAGGGTAAAATTTCCAAGTCCATGATAAGAACTCTTATATTGATGGGATCAGAATGTTGGGCTGCCAAAAAAAGAAAAAAAGCAAGTAGCGGATATGACAATGCTGTGACACACATCCATTGTGTGTTGTATGTGTGTGAGAATGAATAAAGTGAGAAATTAACACATTAGAAGAAGATTTAAAGCAACGCCGGTGATTGAAAGACACTATTAAGTACTAAAAAACATAAGTAAAGATTCTCTACAGTATATTTTTCCCTAAAATTACCAAAGCGACAGATTACATTAGAGACCTTTTTGTTAGTAAATTAGTAACAAGAAACGTTCATATTTTCCAAATCCTATATTAATAACCGCGTACTACTACCAGCATGCAGCAGGCTAGTTAAAATTCCATTACGCTCTGCTTTTGTTTTCTAAATAATTTTCTGAACTATCCGTAGTTCGTGGTCGGTCACAGAGTAAGGAATTATTGCGCCGGTAGCATCAATAATTGCATTTAGCGCACTATTGTTGCTCAAACTTTATCAAGCACAAGTTCGATCACGTATGGAGCACTGCTCTCATCTTTAGGACGGATCCCATCATCAGGCTTGATGCATTTGAATCAATTGAGAAGTAAATCCAGAGGATCATTGGTCCGCTTTTAGAGTCAAAGCTTCAAAGTCTTGAGCATCGACGCCGAGTTGCTAGCCTATGGGTTCTCTACCAATTACTTTTCGGGGAGTCTGCGTCGCTGCCAAGCCCGTTGTATCATCGGAATCGGTCTTGCAAACATGAAAGATTCTTACCTTATTCACTAATTACGGCCGTTTCCTTCTTCCCGACAGGTGACCTAAGTCCCAGCAGTAGGAACATTATAAGGCTGATAATGCTAGTAAATCTAGAACAGTGGTGGCTGAGTGGTATCGGCCCAGACTTACGAGTTATAGACCTCGGGTACTTTATTTATTTAAAAAAAAAAACGGTGTCCCACACTAGAAATGACTCCTGTATCGTTTTTTTTATGGTAGCAAAAAACATCCAATGACAAATCCCGCCCTTGGGGGGAGCGGGAAATAGCATCAGACTCTTACTGACTAAATACCTACCCTGTTCCTTCCCTGCCTTGGATCCAGGGCCCTGGTATACATTTTCATACCACCCCAGAGCCCCAGACTAGGCCTTGACCCTACTGGGCCCCTACGGTTTGCTGACAACTCCTTGAGGCGCACGGGAACAGTGTGCGCCATAAATGACTTGGGCTCGGTCCGGTCTGTTACCGGACAAACGGACAGCGAGCTACCCATTGCCCGCCGTCTGCAAGCCCGCGCCTACGGTGGCCGGAAATTTGGATCGGAATAAAGGCGGCGACTGCGGCGTGAGCGCTGTTGTCTTCCTGTATCGTGAATGCATTCACAAACATGTAAACTCACATACACAAGACACCCAGACCCGGAACAACTATCTGTAGGCGTTACAACTATTTGTTCCGTGCGGGGATCGAACCCGCGACCCGTAGCGCAGCAGCCGATCGTTCAACCACTGCGCCAACCGTGCCCTCAAACCCAGGTACTAACTCAGCTAGGCGCATTACTTTTTTTAATTTATTTCATCAATTATTTCGCTTTCAAATCGGTGAAAGACAACATCGTGTGGAAACCGGCAAGTTCTAGAACCAAACATTCGAAGACATGTAACATCCACAAACCCACACTGGGCCTACGTCGTGGATTATGTCCTATTCCTCCTCCTAGAGAGGAAGTCTGAGTCCCAGCTGTGGGAACATTATAAGGCTGATGCTATGGTATGCTTATGCTAATAAACGGTTGAGACGTCGAAACGTTTTATGCTCTGTGGTAGTCGGTAGTGCATCGTTTGTTCTCAACGCGGCTGGACTGTTCGCTTCGTTGTATTGGAATGCCGAAGACACTGCCGGTGCTCGATTTGATTTGAATAAATTGTTTTGTTAGATCTATTTGAAGTCGTTTTCGAACTACTGTTTTTCAGAACTTTGTACAGGTATACAGGAGATTAAGGGTGTTTTAAATATCGTGCGGATTTCATCATGCACGTGGGATTACTCTGCACGCGTAGCCCCCGCAAATATCCTTTTCATAGAAGTATTTATGATTCCGATGGGTCCAGACGCCTCCTGCTGGCACCAAGCGGGGTCGTGTGGTATTATGGCCCTTTATGGGGGCTCCAGTTTGGGCAAAGTCACTACAGAAGCGAACATGCAGTACAACATACACGCTAGCTGAACATGTTCTAAAGAGTCATGGAAATCAGTATGGAGCGGGGCTATTACACAATCTCCTGCGAGGTCATATAATCATCATCATCATGTGCGGCCTTCCCAAGTGTCGCCATAACGACCGGTTGTATACTTCTCGCATCCATCGGACTCCCGCAACCCACACCAGTGGTGCTATTCTCTTAGAAAACGCAGCGCTGCCGCAATGACGAACATGCAAATAGAATACATTGAATTAACAGTAAGAGTCTGACACTACTTCCCGCTTCGCCCAAGGGTGGGATTTGTCATTGGATGATTTTAACTACCATAAAAAAAAATCTCCATAAACCATTCCTCCTCAATGTTCTACCAGAAACACGTAAACACTCCAAGAGTCCGAGCGATACATCAAAAAGTTAAAATATTTTCAAACATAATAAGAGTAGGTAGGAATCGTATTATATTGTAAGAAAACTGGCCCCACGCCAGTTTGGCAGCCAAATGCTTATATAAAGTTAAAAATCGGAAAGCGGCAGTCTTTACCCACAAAATTTTTAGTTATTGGCTGTTGAAAGCTTGGACCTGAATTCTTTATGACGAAAAAAAAAATTAACAGAATAAGGTAAAAGGCCCAATAACCGTGAAGTTTTGAACTTCCCTGACTTTGCATGCGTGCTAGGCTAAAACTAGTGGACTTATATAAATAAATTTTATATGACTAGATAGATAATTTAATATACTTTTAGTATATTATGCTTCTATTAAATTAGTGTAAATGTTAATTATCAATAAACCAAAAATAAATCAAAAAGGGCTGATTGTACCAGTACCCGGTAGAGTTGTACTAGTTAACGTTAAATTGTCCCGGAATCCGGTAATTTTAACCGCGAATTTGAACTCTATTCCTTTACGTTAAAGTTCACAGAAATAAAATATTTTCAAATAAAAAGAGGTGAAAATAATTAGGGTCTGTATTTAACAAAAAAAAAAACCTGATTCGTTTTAACTTTTAATGTTTCTTTTTTTAATTTATGTTGTACAAATTATAGGTTAACACTAGTAATATTTTTTTCATCTTGACTAACCTTTGGTATAAAAAATATCACTAACATAAATATATTTACAACTTTTAATTAGAAACAGTCGTTTAAAAACAAACATAAGTTTTTATTTGAGCCTAAATATTTTCTTAATCAGTCATTATAAATAGGTAAAACCAGAAACCTCTTTTTTAATATATATAAACTAGTGCTTGATTGCGATCCCACCTGATGGTAAACAGGGATGCAATCGTTAATGGTGAGGCGCACTAGTATATTAAGAACCTATTCACTCCCTTGAAGTCACCTAAATTATAATTGGACGGGAAAACCGCAGCAGGCAAACTGTTCCAGTCCCTCGATGTACGCGGTATAAACGACGAAGTAAAACGCTTAGTCCGGACCATAGAAGTTTCAACAACATAAGGGTTTTTTTAAGGTAGGTAAAATCATCCAACGACAAATCCCGCCCTTGGGCGGAGCGGGAAATAGTGTCAGGCTCTTACTGACTAAAAACCTACCCCGTTCCTTCGTTGCCTATCGTGCCGGGGCCGGGCCTTCCTTTCAGAAACTGACCCATGACCCAAGCAGGCTTCGACCATGCCTGCCTGCAGCTAGCAGGCTGGGCCTCTACGGTTTGCTAAAAGCTCCTTGAGGCGCGCGGGAACAGTACCCGCCGTCGACGACTTGGGCTCGGTCTGTTCGGTTACCAGACGATCGGACAGCGTGCTACCCATTGCACGCCGCCCGCATGCCCGCGCCTACAGTGGCCGGAAATCGGGATTGGAATCCCGGCGGTGGCTGGGGCGAGTGCCCCGTTGCATTTGCCTGATGAGGTTTGCCTCCTCCTTTGCTTGCATTACTGCTTCGCAGAAGGAGGCGACCACCTGCCATCCCTCCTCACTCCGAACCATGGCCTGAACCAAGGCCCGGCGAGAGAGATCGCTGCCGCCGATTGCCCCCACGATGGGCGATGCTCTGCCCAGGCGGGGCACACCTCTACTGTGTGCTCCACCGTGTCCTCCAGGTGTTCCGACAACGTGAGGGTGGATATTCGCCCTATTTCGGATTGTCCGATGGTAGAACGGAGATGGCGGGATTAAGTCATGTAGTTCCCGCGCACACTCAAATGTGCATCCTAAAAAAAAAAGAACCGAAAAACACATTTTACACGATGCTTGAGCACAGGCGTAGAGTAGCCACTCTACGCCTGTGCTCAAGGCTTTAAAGATTGGCCTTAACCAAATCTGGATCACCAATTAGCCTCTTCGCACGCCTTTCCACCGAGTCCACAGCCGCTAGGTGACATTTTGCAGCACTAGCCCATATGTGGCTGCAGTACTCCACACACGACCGGACCTGTGCTTTGTGTAACATTAGAAGCTGTCCCGGTGTGAAGTACCGTCGGACTTTTGCAAGAACGTCGTTCCAAGCAGCTACCTTGCTAATGAGGCGATAAGTCTCGTCTTTGAGGCGTGGCTGGGACTAACCGCACATTGCAAGTACGAGAAGTACCTGTACAAGATTCGTGGGGAGGTGACGCTCGGGTGTCACCACTGTGTGGACCGTCCCGAGGACTTGGTGGGGCAAACGGTAGAGGTGTGCCCCGCTTGGAAAGAGCATCACCATGTCCTTGTGGAGGTGATCGGCGGCGGCGATCTCTCGCGCCAGGCCTTGGTACAGGCCATGCTCCGGAGCAAGGAGGTGTAGCCGTCACCGTAATTTTGATCCCGATTTCCGGTCACCGTAGGCGCGGGCTTGCGGACGGCAGGCAATGGGTAGCTCGCTGTCCGTCCGTTCGGTAACAGACCCGACCGAGCCCAAGTCGTTTACGGCGCGCACTGTTCCCGCACGCCTCAAGGAGTTGTCAACAAACATAGGGGCGCAGTAGGGTCTATGATAAGGACGATGCATACCAGGGGCGTGGAACTAAGGCAAAGAAGGAACAGGGAGGTTTTTAGTCAGCACACTGGCGGGATTTGTCATTGGATGATTTTACCTACCATAAAAAAGCTACCTTGGCTTTGAAATCAATGAACCGCCCAAAGTTTAGGTCGGAGGAAATTTCGACTCCCAAAAGCTGAAGACAGTCGGTGCACCCCACATTGTGAAAAGCAGGAGCCAAGGTGAACGGGCTCCTTTTGGCGGTGAACAAACACGCTTGTGTTTTGGCGGCGTTGAATCCTACCAGATTGGCTTCGCCCCAGTTGGAGACTGCCTGAAGTGAAAAATTCGTACGCTCTACCATAGCCTCTCTTTCAGACTGGATTAGCTCCTTACTAGCCCGAGCACCTGGCAAGTATCTCTCTATAATTCTGCTATTATCTGTATACCTATAGATACCGGGTACCAGCAAATCGTTGGTATGCAGCAGGAATAGAGTTCCAGAGAGAACAGAACCCTGAGGAACCCCGACTCGTCATGGGCTCTTATGAGCATCCATCGACAACTCGGAGAGACTATTTACTCAGGAAGTCGTTTACCAGTTAATCGGACCAGAGGAAATGCCGTACGCTGGAAGTTTACTCAAAAGGCTAGCGTCCCAAACCCTGCCGAAGGTCTTAGAGGCGTCTATGGAAACAGCAATCACTTCCCCATTCCTCTCGAGGGCCTCGCCCTACAAGTGGGTGCATACACTAGTAGGTCCCCAGTAGACCGACTGCGGTGAAACCCGTAGTGTCGGTCACTGAGGAGATCGTTACCTTTCAGGTATGCCATGAGGCGCGAGTTCAATTCATGCTCCATAATCTTGCAGGGTATGAAGGTTACCGAAATCGGCCGACAGTTGGCAGGATCGGCACGACTGCCCTTTTTGGGCAAGGGTTGCACGTTGGCCAGCTTCCAGTACTTGGGCACTATACCAGTCCTAAATGAGAGGCGATACAAGCGCGTCCATACAGGAGACAACTCGGGCGCACAAGCCTTGAGAACTATTGCTGGTATGCCGTCTGGTCCACTAGCTTTATTCACGTCAAGACGACACAGTGCTCTCAGAACTTCTTTGTTCCTTATACAAACCTCAGGCATCGTGGTGTCACAGAGAGGCAGAGTCGGTGGAGTAGCACCGCAAGTGTCAAGACGAGAATTATGGGTCAAGAGAGATGCAAAGAGACTTGAAATGAGACTAGAAATTCGCTTCGACCGACTTGGCAAGGGACCAAAAAGCTCTGCTAACGGATGGCTGTGCAGAGACTTTGTGCCGATATGGGTAACGCGGTCGAAGCGAACCTTCCTTAGTGCCTTTTTGTAGGACTTGGCAGCTCTCTTTTTTGAACTCAGATGCGGTGCATTGCGGTCACGGCATCAACCCAGGTGAGAAACGCCGAATGCTTACGCTCTTCAGCTTGAATGCAATCAGCGTTGAACTGGCGAGCTGAGCCTCCGATGACTACGTCACTATAAGGGATGAAATACTCCATAACTTGACGTATCACATTGGATATAGCATCCCCACAGCTCGACGGACTTTCAGAAGAGAAGCAGACCTGCAGCCAAAACAAACCAGACACCTAGTAACTACATTCTATTGAGTCAACGGAAAATAATACTTAACTCAAGGCAATAAGAACCGTGACGGATTTAAATGCAACTGTTAATGCATGTCCCAGTATCCGGCAGAAAATATTTAATATAAACTACAGTTTCAAAGGAAAATGAGACCTATTTCAAAGCAATAAGGATACAATAACGGGTTTAGGTGCAACGGGATGATAGTGTACCAGTATCCGGTAAAAAACATCCGAATTTACCGGGTACTAGGTCAACTAGGGGTTTGTGAGTACCAATAGATGTAAAATGCAAAAAAAAATACTTTTCGGTGAGATTTACCTTAATTTATAGTCTACATCGTTAAATAATACACACAATTTTTTATAAAGATTAACACTTTTACCTTAATTTTATCCATCGAAGTATGGCTAGATGATCTCTGCGACCGGGTGGTCTCGTAGTTCACTGACAGAACTTTGAACTTATAGATAATTTTACTATAACGTATTTTTAAGTTGACACAGTTTTTAAGCCTTTAAACTTTTTGGTGAGTATTGCCATTAAAATTGTATAAAATAGTACCAAGAATTAATTGCCATTTGCAAACTTTAATTTGATTTTGGTAGAAAGACGCAAAAAATAAAAAACTGACTAGTTAACGGGTACTGGGACACTACCGGGAATACGTACTTCTACCTTATTTAACTATTATTGAAAGTTCATAATTATTTCAAGTATGGAATTTGGATTAGGCTCACTTGCACCACAGGCAGCAATAATCAAACAATAATGAATTAATCTAGTCAACGCTTAACGAACGATTATTTTATATCTATCAAGCTTTTAAAGACAGAATAATCATATAAGAACGCTTTCAGTTCCTCTGTGAAACACATTCTAGGTCCTTGAGGTCATCGGAGAATCTAAAACTTAGTATTCATATGCATTTCACTTCGTTCTTCGATAAATCTTTCACGGTACAAGCAGCTCGTTTGTGGAATGCATTACCCATAGAAGTGAGGCGTGCCCAAACGCTACCAGCGTTAAAAAAAATGGTGAAGGAGCTAGTGCTCCTTTCACTTTAATTTTTCTTCTCCTATCTCTTTTGTATATTTTAATATTTATTAGTTTATTATTTGATTTCCTATTGTATTGTTTATATAAAAAATTCTATTATTTTTATTGTTGTACACTGACAACCGCAACTCCTCTTCTTTCTTCCGACTGGAAGAAAGAAGAGATCCAAAGGTTGTCTGGTAGAAATTGCCCTGTGCAAAAAGACCGCCTATTGTACACTATATTTTTTACAAATGTTTGTCCTTTAATAAGGTAAGTTGTGCATTAAAGAAATAAATAATAACAAAAGCATGTATCGCGCTAATAAGCAATAGTCGCGTTCATTTATTTGTATGGCAAACGGAATCACGTCATCGCGCCAAATCTTTTTAAGGTTTTTCCAATTCCAAAAATTAAGCGACGATCGTTTATTCACCCGAGAATCGCTTTGTGTTGTGACGATAGACGCCAGATACTTTTAATGCGTTTAGCGAACAATTCAGTTTGTAATTTGTGGTGCAGGTGGGCCCATAAAAGTACCTAAAAAAGTCAGCTAAATTAACCAAGTTTGAACATCACGCCAGGTTTCTCCGAAGAGTTGAGGCAGACGTAATCCTGGGTACATTTTACACTGGATAGTCAATTGCCATAAACCGGGCACAAATCTGGCCACCGGGACCCTACTGAAAAACCATCTCGTATGAGCTTTTTGGTGAGGGCTATGCTCGGAGTTCTCATGCGCGATTGATTAAAGAATGAAAACAGATGGTTGATAGGGGCCGAAAGGTTTTGGAATATTGACCACAAACTGAAAGAAGCTGCTATGGAAACTCTCCTATAAGGTAAATAGATATGAGACACACAATGCCTATGTCCAACAGTAGACATCTTTGTGTCGACATCGTCACCGGTCAACGGTGAAAACCAGCGCTGTGGCCATGTCGCATTTTGCGTGTGGTCATGGCATTATGCAGAGTGCTCGGCCGTTTTGTGTGGACATGGCGCATATTTAGTCCTAAGATTGCGTCTTCGTTTATGTCTTTCTTTTTTTTCTGAACGTCTTTTGTATAACGTGATGATATCATTTGTATACAACTAATAGACCAATAATATGATCAATCATATTTATTTTGCAAAACTGTTTTTAAAAACACTTTTATTTGTCTATTTCGTCGAGTACCTATTCTATATTATCTGTGTTTGATCGCTTCCAAATATTAAGTTCCTAGTACTACTTTCCGAAGCCTCGTAAAAAACAAGAAAAGCTCTAAGGATCAGTTGAATAGCCTTCTTGAAAGGTTTAATAGTTTCACAGGTAATAAATATATTTCTAAGCGACCTAAACTTTGTTCAGTAGTTTTGTCGGACTTTTTTATTTTCAGTTTCGTAAACTGGATTGTTGGGCTTGACCTGATTTATGAAGTTTTTTTCCAGCCTTTACTATCCCACAGCTGGACAAAGATCTCTCCCAAGTCCGTCCAGACATTTTTGTCGATAAATTTAAATTTAACAAGAAAATTTAGATATTTTTTTTTTTTTCGAATCTATGAAGAGTAAACTTAAATTTTATTTTATTCCTCGGCCTGTAGTTTTATTTCGAAGCAAAAGTTACCAAATCTTTTTATTTTCTTATATTCCGAATAGTCACAATATGACCCTAAACATCCAATCTCATGCACCATAGTCTTTCATTACTACAAAAAACAAACAATGTCCAGTCAGCAGGTTTGTCATAAGAAAACAGACAACTTTTCACCTTCAGTAAAGTCGAGATTTTATCATTTTTCGTGACTCTAAGTGACACGGGTATCGACCCCTCCACTTTCTATAAGGGTGTTCGCAGACAAACGACTGTACACAATTCATCAAAGACCTTTAGACAGCCTGGAAATGCGCACACGTTACTAACAGAATTTTAAATTATCGATAATATTGGGGTTCAAAAAAAAGTTTCAAAGAAGAGACTTTTGATAGGTAAAAGTAGCGTGAGAATGCTCAATACACAAGTTAGATTCCACTTATCCTAAACTACATCGAGCTGGGCTCGGTCCTAATAGGACGAGCGGACGGTAAGCTACCCTTTGCTTTACGACGGCAAGCCCGTGCCTACGTGGTCGGAAATCGCTCTGCGATTCCTCTGCTCTGCGATTCCCGAGGCCTGGGGCGTCTCCTTTCACGGTAGCATGGGCGTGCGAATTTACGTTCCTTCTGTACTCACCAGCTGCAGCATAAATCTCTAAAATAGCGCCAACTTTTACTGACTAAACCCACGTCCATGTTCTTTCATCTACGATTTACGTTCTAGAGTCATGGTAACTCTTTTAAGCATAAAATAGCAGTAAAATAGCTCTTATGTTGAATACAAGTTGTCACTGATGACCGATCGAACAAAAATATCGTGATTCCAATAATATAATTGGCAGATTTAGTTTTGTCCTCTTTGACAACTGAGCCGAAGTCAACTTTTCACTGGTAGAAAGAAGGTTTTTTTTTCTTTTTTAATTAGCCTATACTTTCCCACTGCTGGGCAAAGGCCTCCCCCAATTCCTTCCGGGTATTTTTCTCTCGCCTTAGGGTTTGCCAACGAGCAATGGAGCGTAGCATTCTGGGTGTCAAGAGAGCCGACAGAATGAGGAACACCACGCTGCGCTTAAAGACGGGCATCATCGACGTGGGAAAAAAGGCTGCCAGGCTAAAGTGGGATTGGGCGGGTCACATCAGCCGTATGCACACTGATCGTTGGGCAAGAGTCTTCACAAGATGGGTACCTGAAGATGGGCGACGCCGCCGAGGTCGACCTGGGAAGAGGTGGCGAGACGACCTGGACGCCTACCACAAGGGCTGGTTCGAGGAAAAAATTAAAGACTGAAAAAATATTTATTTGAGACTCGCACAGGACAAAACAATAAAGTAATATTTTTTTTTACTTATCACTATGGAATAACATAAAATGTAAATACAACAATAACAAAATCAGAAACAAATATATATATATATATATATTGTTTTTGTAAAAAGACATAATTTTGCATTGCTCTTTTGATAAGGCCTGGTAATGCCACGGACTCACGGAACACAGACTTTTCTATCAGTGTCTGTCGGAAGGTTGTAGACGCCTTAAGATCCTCAGCTAACAGTTGCTTACTCAGTCTCAAATCGGCTTCATAGAACCCGCAATAGATTACAATCAATTTAACCAACATTGAAAGTATTTCCTAATAGTGAGGTGGATCTTTTTTCTGATTTGTTATTTCTTTGTTAAATATTGCTGTTATGATTAGTCCTAGCCTTTAGTTCGCTCTCATTAGAAACTGTATTTAAAAAAAACCTCGTTACTTTTATTTATTTATTATTCATTTATTTAGTCTTCGTGAAACCAATGGTAAAAATTAACTGACTTTATGCCTTAGTGCTCGATTACGGAGACGCGGCTCGTTGTGCGGCGCGTCGAGCATTGCCATATGTTTGTGTTTACGCGAGCGATGACGGGGCCCGCTGCTGCAATGTATGACGAAACGCCCAACGCACCGCACAACGCACCGCGTCTCCGTAAACACGGCCTCAGGCATTCTCTACTACTCAACATAGTATGTTGGGTTGATTTTAAAAATTACATGGTTTTGCCAAGTTTATTTATGACTTTAGAGTTTATTTAGTTATCTGGATTTCTTCTAATGTAATTAGGAAAAACCAGCCAAGTGGGAGACGCGAGTCCGTCTCGCACTTGGCTGGTCTCGCACACGAAGGGTTCTGTATTCTCTATCATCTGTATTTGCCTGATGACAGACAGACGGACAAACTGCGAAGTCTTAGTAATAGGGTCCCGTTTTTATCCTTTGGGTCCGTACCCTAAAAACCAGGTCGATGTGGTATCTTTGAAGACGAAAGAAAAAGCTTGAAACTTCCATTTTGAGATCTTATTTATGGATTTATCTGTACATTTATTTAACTTTTTCTTATTATATATAAATCTATTGGCATGATGTATCATTCTAACGTCTTTTGTGTCGACACTGGCCCACGCTGAAAACTAGCGCTGTGGTTTTGTAGCATTATGTAAGAGACACGGCTTTTATGCTGAGCGTTCGGCCGTTTTACATGTATTTAACGCATATTTTTCTCCATAATAACATAGTTTATTATTGTAAGCTAATTTTAAGATTGAAACATTATTCTCAAATAAATTGTTTTTCTTTCTAAGAACAACCTAACAGAATTCTAACGTCACAACCTTATTAAGAAATCAAAACCGCTGTTACTACCGAATCTATCTATTAACCTTCAACACATTCTCAAGAACTTATTCAAGAGTCGTTGTCTCGTGGCGTAAACTTTAATTGGTCACGATCTACATCTGAAAACTAATTTCAAATGCTTATAACTACTTTATATTGGGTTTCTTTGTGGCAATCTTATGAAGTTTAACCGTTTTGGAAACACATTTATTGTACACAGGTATAACTAAGGAGTAGAATTTCCTGACTAAATCTTTTCATCGCATTTCCTAATAGCTACAACTAGGGTCTTCAAATCAAGAGTAAACCGGTTACTTCTAGGCGAGTGTACTACGTCATCACTTACCATCAGGTCATAGTGGCCAATCTCGAGACTGTGAATAAAAAAATATTAGTATTTTGACATAAAGATACACCCCTATTTTTTAATTAGTGCACAAAAAAGTGGGGCTCAATCAGTACCAGTTACTGATCATATTTGTGTAGTCAAAAGTAAAAAAAACGAAATTCCAAAATTGTCCACAAAAATTTGTCATTATTGATAAATTCATAATTGAATCATCATACATAACAACTACTACTAGAAAACACTAAGCGCAGTGTTTTTCCATTTTTATTGACATTTTTTCATTCATAAACAACCTGTACAATGGTTTCATAAATTGAGTGTGATTTTGGGATATAAACAAACGCTCATAACTTTGCTATTTATGAATATTATTCATTGAAACTTTACTTAAATAATAACAAGACCTTTTCTAAAAAGCTACTATTTTTTAATTAGTATTTGCACTAATTAAAAAATAGTGGTGTATTTTTGACATAACATTTTTATTTATTTTGATATATATGTTTTTTATTACTGACATTGCAGTTAATATTCTGACATTGCAAATTAATGATCCTTATTATTATTGTATTAAATTAAAATTATATATTCATAAACTAAACATATACACTTTTAACTTGTTATATTTTCTTGTATCTGATGTATAATTTGCGTGCAACAATAAAACTTTAATTGATTGAAACCATAAACAATCTAAAATACGGCGACGAAAAGCTCCTCCTCATCGCAGTCTACTGCTAATGTACGCACTTTTATAGAGCAAAAACATAACCCTTCTTCTTGTGCAGTCGGGTAAAAATAAGTATCTACAAACGCAGAGCCGGTGAAACGTCGATGTCGCCACCGATAGCGATCGTAACATACGTCAAACTTTATGCCCGCATTCAATGGTCCCGCATTGCATGCTGCAATAGTTTGTACCTTATCGTGTCCGCCAGTGTATACACATAAAGTGTAAACTCGGTGCAATATTGAGTATTTATTTTCTTCTTAAATCTGTGTGCTTTTTTCCTCTAAAGACTATCTTAGACAGTTATCTGCATGGTTCTCATATTACTTAACTATTACATGTTTATTATATGGATTTTAAAAGATACTGACTTTTAAGTTTGTTTCGGTGTTTCTTCACAGCTAGGAAACACTGGTCTCACCTAGTGTAAGGTGACGAAAAAAAATGACGTGAAATAGTACATTATGAGGTTGTCTGGTAGAAATCGCCGAGTGCGATAAGGCCGCCGATTGTATGTTTTTCTTTTTTTCTATGGTTTCCCTTTATAATAATTGTAATCTTGTTGTACAATAAAGTGTAAATAAATAAATAAATAAAAAATTATGATACAAGTGTGTAATGTAGGTGTTTACCGTCGAGGCGGTATTTAGACCCGAGCCGTGGCGAGGGTCTTCAGAGAGCCAAGGACGGTAACCATTAATTACGCACAAATTTTACCAGTTTTAACTGGTAAAATTTTCATAATATGGCGGTAAAAAATTAAATCTGTTTTCATATGCGCGCGCATCAATTTTTTTTTTAATTTACCCATAGGTGAAGGCTATGGCTATAATTATAGTCTTTTGATCATATTGCCTAGTCGTCGTTTGTTAAAAAATAAACTATAAAAAAACTATTCTCTCTTACTGAATTTCATAAAGATTCTTTGAAAAATGTGGTTTATAAAGTCAAAAGTATCTTTAAAACGCTCTCCTATAAAATTGCAGTATTGAGGTTACAACAACTTACGTGGGAGGTATCGATATGATTTTCGTTAATTTAAATTTTTGGTTTTTTCCACTGTTTCAAGGGACTGCTACTGGTTTTCCAGATACTTTTCGAGATCTGGCTGATGGTCTGTGAGGACTGAGGGACCCCACTTTAAGGGCTGTATTTTTTTTTTGTATATTTTTACAAATTCCCAGACCTTTTTTAAGACTTTTACTAAATCTTTAGATTTTTATTTTGTGAAATGCAAGTATGGTCCCTCAGTTCACACACACACTAAATTTCTTTTCTCCACGCGTCACGAGGTAAAGGGTCTTGACAGACAGACAGACGGACAACAAAGTGATCCTATAAAGACTCCGTTTTTATTTTAGAGGTACAGAACCCTAAAATAACAATTATGCAAACAACAGTGTTTTTCACATAAAACAAAGAACAATAACAACGCGCTTCAATGAAAACTAAAATAACCAAAGAATAAAATTAATATTGAACAATAAAATTAGACGAAAATAAAAGGGGATTGCTCAATTGAGGCATCATTCAAGTCGACAATAGACTAGAGAAAAAATAATTCATGCATTCATTTTGCCTTAAAAAATATGTATTTACTTACTTCCAAATGAGAGCAATTACAATCAAAATAAAAAATCGTAAAAAAATCAGCTTCAAAATTATATTTTTAGTACCTTTGGTTTTTTTTACTATAGGGAAAGCCCCACTGCAAGTCGGATATTCTCACCTAATAAAACAGCTCTGTTTCATCAGCAGTTCGGTCTTATGACGTCACTGTGAGATTAAAACAAGCAAGCTGCAGTATCATAGAAGCATCGCTCACCACCTGGCCGCCATTGTAAAACGTAGACAGAAGTAAAACCGGATAAGTTGAAATAGCACTGTAACGAAGCTAGCATGGCGCATAGCTTGCCTGCCACACTTAAACTTAAGTAGCATAGGGCAGGATGAGAACGAAAGATTCTGGACTGGCGACCAAGTATCGGAAGAATCAGCGTTGCAAGGACCAATGACCTGGTGAGGATCACGGGGATCTGATAGATGCGAGACGCACAAGACCGATAATTATGGTGACCCTTGGGGGAGGCCTATGTCCAACAGTGGGCGTCTTTCGGATAAAATGATGATGCTGATGCCACCAACGTTGTCCATAGCATTCAATTGACGCGGGACAAGTTTTGTAGGTACAATTTTAACAGCGCTGAAGGCTCTTCCACCTTTGTCTCCTAATTTTTCTAATGCTAACTCTTTTGTGTATCATTTTACCTTTTTATCTTTTTCTTTAGGGAAATGACTAAAAATAGTCTAATAATTTTTCACCCATTATTTTCTTTGCCACTTTATTTTTTCCCTGATTGCGTCAAATAAACCGAAGCACTCAATTTATTATTATTATATGCTATATTGTCTATTAAACCAAGAAACAGATCAGACCAGATCTTCGTGCCCGGAGACCACAAGCTCTTGCCGTGATCCATTTGACGACCTAACTAAACTGTGCAAGAGATGGAGCTATGTACAGCTGTGTATAGCTCCATCTCTTTTTCTCACTCACACTTTAACACGTCATAATAAGGCCCCTGAGGTTTATTTAACTTTTATATATTATATAACATATGTATATTTCTGTATGTAACGTATGCATATATTGTAATATAAATATACCGTTAAATTTTAGTCGTTTCAATCCCATGGAGAGTTGATTCGTTATATGAAACCCTATCAATTTGTAAAGATAAAAATGAAAACAAAATTAATTTCTTTAAGTAAATGAGTCAATGACCTTGTTGGGAGTTGTCGGTCGTTGCGTACTAACTACCTACAGTTCATTGACCTCGATTAGCTGACGTTTACTTAAAGGAATTAATTTCGTACATCCGTAAATTAATTCGAGTTAAAAAAAAGTACTTTATTTTTCATTTTTATCTTTACAAATCGATAGGGTTTCCTGTACCGAATCGACCCTCCACGGGATTATAACGACCAAAATTTAACGGTGTATGTATATTACTGGTATTGTCACACCAATGACAGCTCCATTTCTTGTTTAGACAATTACTGTCCATTCCAGGTTGCCTGGAAGAAATCGCAGAATGCGATAAGGCTGCCCATTATATATGTATGTCTCAGTTTCTTATTTTTGTTTGTGTAATAATGTACAATAAAGTATTTAATAAATAAATAAATATCCCTCTAAGTTCCAATCAACTCAAACTCAATGAAAGCCAATCTGCATCTCACTAAAACTAAATCGTGGCCTATCTCTCTAAGATATTCAGCAAACATATTGGCCCGCCATCTTCCTAATGACGGTAATAAATTCAACTACGGCATTTCGTCTGCAGACTCTTGGCTCGGTGCCAAATTGTCGACGTACCCTCACTACGTATGCGTTAGCACCTTGCTGTTTTGGTACCTACGTATCTCATTGGGGATAATCACACTGTGTATAATACTGAGTGTAAAAGTAACTGGACAATCGCAAAAAAAAAATTCGTTCAAATAACCACTTAACACATTCGGCCACATTACAACTCCCCGAAAAAGTACAGGCCTACGATCCCTCCCATTGCAAAAAAGACACATACACAAACCAAGTTATATGTTATATATATGTATTAAAGCCATCATCATCATCATCAACCTTTCTTTTATGTTCCCACTGCGGGGAACCAGGCCTCCTCTCTATGAGAGGTAATGGGCCGTAATCCACCGCGCGGGCCCAGTGCGGTTTGGTGAATGTCACATATCGTCGATTTTTTGGTTCTAGGACATGCCAGTTTCCTCACGATGTTTTCCTTCATCGTTTTGAGAGCAGTGGTAATGAAATAAATTACACAAAGTAATGCGCCTGGCCGGGTTTGAACCCGCGACCTACAACTCGTAAGTCGGGGCCACTACCACTCGGCCACCACTGTTCTACGAAAAATTATCTTTAAACCTAAAATTATGTAGCGACTTGCCTGAGCTAGACTTACAAAACCTGCGTTTTAGGTCATCACTTATCAAGACTAACTACTAAAACTTTCAATAGATTCTCTGTGTCTGTGTAATTGAGATTCAATAGATACTCCGACAAAAAAGTACTCCGATAAAAATGTACTACATTAAATAGTTCATGCTATATATTTCTAATAATATATTAAACTTGTTGTACTAAAAGGCCCTAAAAATACACAAAATCTATGAGACGAGAGAGGCATTACCTCTCTCGTCTGTGGTTTGGAGCCAACCAAATCTTTCTTCCACCTGGTTGAAGGTACTGGGTCAAAAGAAGCTCAGAGTGCTGATAAAGTACGATGTGCAATATAGTTGGCGTACTGTAAGTTAGTAACTTACATGCTGTGTATAACTGATGTGTGGAAACCTAAAAAGGTGGAAGGTTGCTACCTTTAGAACTGCTATTTGAGCACGTTGTAGTTCCACCCTATGATGTAAAACAGTAGGTAAGAATCGTCAATCGATTCTTACACACAGGTTCTTAAAAATTATATTTATTTACACACTCTTGTGCACACTAGCTCGATATGTTTACGGAAATTTAAATTTGTGTCAATCGTAACACCTAGGCATTTTATGTGGTCAGCTTTAACTAAAGTAGAGCAAGTACAAGTAATGTCAGCATGATTGCAATTTTGTAGAAATATGCGGTAAGTTAATGCTACTCATCACTATATGGTATAAAACAAAGTCGCTTCTCTCTGTATGTCCCTATGTGTGCTTAGATCTTTAAAACTATGCCACGGATTTTTTAATAGATAGAGTGATTCAATAGGAAGGTTTATATGTATAATACATGCGTAATTTTATGTATAATATGTATGTATTTAGAAATATATAAGTTTGTTTATCAGTTGTCTAGTACCCATAACACAAGCTCTGCTTAGCTTGGGACTAGACGATATTGTGTGATAGTGTGTGTGATATATATATATATATATATATATATAATTTATTTAATATCACCATTGCACCCGTGCAAAGCGGGGGCGAGTAGTTGTGAATAAAACGTTTTTATAGTTTATCAATATTTAATGTTAGAAGATTTTGATGTAGTCAATTAGATACAATATAAAGGCCTTTTGGGCATGTTCATGCTTTACCTCGGGACTCAGCGGAAAACAATAGAGCCGTGTCATCGGCATATGATAATATTAACCTACTCCAAAGGACTAAACTGCAGCGGTCAGTAATGTAAATTAAAACTAATGTAGGGCCCAAAATACTTCCTTGCGGCATTCCGAAACAACTATTTTTATATCAGAACTTGTATTGCCCTATTCTAACATATTGTGGTCGGTCTTTAAGATAATCAATCGGAGAATTACAGAAGTTGCCCTCGTCTAATCCCAAGTGTTTCAAGCTTAGCGCTTGTTGACAACCTTGTCTTGAGCACGAATTTCGAAAAAAAAAATACTCTTTTATCTGCGTTCGTGGGTGGCAGGATCGCCATGTGAAGTCGGGAATACAGTTATCGCTTAAAGCACATGTTTCCAGTTTTTTTTTATGGTAGGTAAAATCATCCAATGACAAATCCCGCCCTTGGGCGGAGCGGGAAATAGTGTCAGACTCTTACTGACTAAAAACCTACCCTGTTTCCCTGCCTTGGATCCAGGGCCCTGGTATGCATTTTCATACCTCCCCAGAGCCCCAGACTAGGCCTCGACCCTACTGCTACAGTTTGCTGACAACTCCTTGAGATGCACGGGAACAGTGCGCGCCGTAAACGACTTGGGCTCAGTCCAGTCTGTTACGGACAGCGAGCTACCCAATGCCCGCCGTTCGCAAACTCGCGCCTATGGTGGCCGGAAATTTGGATCGGAATTACGGCGGCGACTGCGGCGTGAGCGCCGTTGCCTGATGCGGTCGGTCTCCTCCTTTGCTAGCATCATTGCTTCGCAGAAGGAGGCGACATGTTTCCAGTTATGCTTCCATTTATTGAATGACTTAAAATTAAAATAATATACGTGGGATCTTCTGTGGATAAAACATTTTTATTAAATTTTTTCAAAGAACTGTCCACCAGCCCCTATACAATGTATCATGCGTCTGAAGCAATTTTCGAAACACATTTTCCAGTGCGCCGCAGACACCTCTTCTACGGCCTTCTCAAACGCTGCTAGAGCGTCTTCCGGCGATGAAAACTGTATTCCTTTCAGCAGATCTTTTACTTTTGGGAATACAGTGAAGTCACACGATGCCAGATCAGAACTGTAAAGAGGGTGCCCCAAGACTCTGACCGGTGTGGTGTCCAGGAAGTCCCTCGTTTTGAGCGCTGAGTTCGCGGGTACGTTGTCATTTATTTATTTATTATTTATTCATTTATTATTATTATTTAGTACAGCAAAATAGCCATTAATACTAAATTAAATTAAACCTTTCACTCTGTCTTCTCACAGAACCGTAAACTTTCTAATAATATCGTCTTCCATTCATCAGCAAACCAATCCAATCCAGGGTTGGTCTCCACGAGCGCGTTGAGCATCGTTAGCATAAGCGGTATAGGAGAGGTGAATCGAGCTACAGTGCGACATTAAATAATTTATGCTTTCTAGAGAATCACTCTAGAAAGCAGTAATTATTCGGAACAAACAATTGACACAACTCCGCATGTAAGTTGGATGAGTCAGTGTAACCATTGATAACTTTATAGGCTGTTGTAATTTGGTCGACAGCCCGTCTTACCTTTAATGAGTTGTAATTTAAGCATCAAAGTTGCATAAAAGATACATGTATGGATAATATCCAAATATACGCTTGTATAAGTACCTGAGAAAAGCTTTTTGTACTTTCTCCAGCATTGTGTAACCTCATGAGGGTTCCATACACAAGCGCTGGTTTCGAGTTTGCACCGAAGTAAAGCATAATAGAGAAGCTTTATAACTGCCTGGTTTTTAAAACATTGACTGTTACGCAAAACAAATCCCAAACGCCTAAATGACTCTTTAGCCAGGCTTAATATGTGCGTATGGAAAGTTAGTTTGGTGTCGAATTGGACACCAAGGTCTTTCACAGTCAAGACACTGGTTATAAGATCATTGTTTATACTGTAGTCGTACTATATAGGACTCCGCATGCGGCCAAAGCTCATTATTTGGTACTTGGAGATATTAAATTCCATCTTGTTTTTAGTAGCCCACTCACTCAGGACATCTATATCATGCTGGAGAGCTATACAGTCAGACACAGAGTTAACATTAATAAAAAATCTTTAGATCGTCAGCATAAAGTAAACACTTTGCGTGTTTTATTATTTGTGGGAGATTGTTAATCATAATCAAAAATAGCAGGGGACCTAAAATGGAACCCTGACTCACGCCTGATCGTGTATGATAGACATGCGAGTTGTATGAACCAAGACGAACAAATTGCTGGCGATCTCGAATATAGTCAGAAATAAAAAGAAGAAGACTTGGTGAAAATCCAATGGCACTTAACTTACACTTAAGTCATGGTGAAGCAGTACCCCGTGGAGCCCGGTGTTGGTCGCTTGTTGCTCATTGCAGACAAAATTTCTGGTAGGTATTTTTAGCATACCATTTGGCATTGATGCTGCTTTGGTCTCGTAATGGAGTTGAAATGACTGAATACCCCGTCAAAGTGAAGAAACTAGTGATCAAAATTTACCCTGTGCTTCTCGAACGCTTCAATTTCGTAGGCGTTGGTTTGTTTTGAATTTTTAAAATTTTTAACCTATCTATAGGTTTATTGTTTACAGGTACTGGACTGTTGTTAGTTAAATACATTTTATTTAGTTCTGATTCTTTTTGACGTCCATCGTTTACAGGGATATTTTTCCCTACGACATTTTTTGGACCCGTTTACTGTATTGATAAACTTTCCTTAGGTGCATTGTTTACAATTGGTGGAATTTTATAAGCTTGAAAAGTATTACTAGAATCGACGTTTTTATTGCCTGCATTCAGTGGTTGATTATTTTTAATTAAATATTTTAAACCTGGTGAAAGTATTGGTTCCGAGCCGGCTCTCCCAATGTTTTCATTCTCTGCAGATCTGCAAAATTCAATTTTATACTTACTATAGTCTTATAGTTAAACAAAGGCCATCAGTCTAAAAAACTGAACATTCTTTTCTTACTTCACAGTTAACATCCTCATAATCACCAGCCTATCAGTCCGCAGGATTTTTCATTCACATTATTTTCTTCCTACTACCCAACCCAGCAAAAATCCCTCTAATCTGCCCTAGACACCACGGTACACTTTTAATTAAGACTACTTTATGAATATAGATCAATAGGAAATTGTTGTCACCCTGCAGGATGGTCCTTCCACGAAATTGTTCGTTCAATAGTATCATAACCTCTTTCACTGGCTGGTCTGTCACATAAATATCGTCTGTTGAAAAAACACAGCTATTATTACCACAAATTACCTCATTTAGCGGTATAATCCCGATACAAAAAAAATAAAGATAATTGTGCATAGAGAAAAAAGCTTTCTCGAAAGTAAATAATATCAAAATGGTGTCTGTTCCCAGTGTAATGCAGCATAATACCACTATTTAACACAGATTGACGGTCTATCTAACCACTTAGAAAACACGTTACATTTTAATAAGATTGATTGACATTCAGCCTTATAACTACCCGTATCTATCTATCTATCAAAGATCCACAAATGATAGCTGGGACCAACGTGTTTAGCGTGCTTTTTGTGTGTTTTCCAAGTCACATTCACCGAGCTGTCTTTATATCTGACCTCGAAGACCCGACGGTAGTTGTAACCTTGAAGGTCGTGACCGTGCGTCTGTTATTACTTGATACTTAGCTAGGAACCTTAGAGCAAAGAAATACATAAAATAAATGCTATTTACACACCTGCCATTTGTATCAGGAAAATCAGAGCCCAATATACAATTCAAAAACAGTCCTGTACAAACTGTGCTAGTATACAAAAAGGGTCCCGTGCACTCATAGTTTTCTGATACTTTGAAAACAGATGCAACACCGATTAAGATCTCGCTCGTTCCAGCCCAAGTAATTATAGGTCCTCCGTGGTCGTTCTAAAGATGTCGAAATTATTGCATTAAGTCCCCTTTGTACCTTTGTATTGTATGAAGTTTTAATAAATAAATAAAATGTGTCAACAAAAGAAAGAAAACAGGTTCATTTGGCACAACACAAACGCAATGTTTTTATTTGGGATCAAAGTTTTAATTTGTATCACTTAAACACCATCATAAAAATTTGGCAGACTCAGTCGATGGACCAGGGCCTTTAATAAAAATATTGTTAAGTATCGTTTCAGAACGTCCGATGCAAAATCAAGTTCAAACATATATTGTTATACTTAAACTTTTAAATCGTCAATTTTTAGAACGAATCACTACTTTATTTACCTGACAAAAACCGTTTCTTCTAGCTTGCTTGCTATTGAACTCAGTCAAATTAACTGTATTCGTGTGATTGAACTCAGTCAAATGAACGTTATTCGTGTGGTTGAACTCAGTCAAATTAAAGTTATTCGTGTGATTGAAATCAGTCAAATTAACGTTATTCGTGTGGTTGAACTCAGTCAAATTAAAGTTATTCGTGTGCTTGGACCGTTTACCGGATCTGCGTGTATCATCGTAACCAGAGGATTCTTCTCCTTCTTTATTTTCACACTAGAATGGGCCAAATTAATTTTAATGCTTATTTCTGCATAGCAGTAATGTTTAGGTAAGAATCTGATGTAATATCGACGGTAAAAAGGAAGTTAGTAACATTTTGGTCAAAAATTAGTTATTTAAGCCATCTTAAGTAAAATTTTCCGCTCTTTCCAATGCGCTTACTCTCATGGCTCTACGATGACTTTTTGACGTTTATGTCCAGTAGTGCGGCTGGCTTCAGTGAGTCGGAGTGGTGCTGTGCGACGTAGGGCTTGACTGCTGTCGTCGACCAGGAGAGGTTTTTCAAGGCTCTTCATGTGACTCGTCGAAGGTGCAGGTGCTTAGCCAAAGTTGCTGATGAGGCTAAGGGTGATGACCAGGTATGACAAAGTAGGTATGTTGGTGGTCAGGATACCCGTATAGCCGTGGGTGCTGGCTGTATGGCTCGCTGTTCGAAAGCTTATGGAAGTGACGATGACGTCACGAAGTAGTAGCTGCAGGAAGGCTGACTTTACGAATAGTTTTAAGGAAAAAATAGACACTAAAAACAGTAACGGAGTGTTGTGCGAAACTCGTAAAGACCTCTTCAATAATGAGGACGGTTCCTTCTCGGTTAATTGCAACAACTGTAATTTTGTAAACAAGGTAAAGAATTTTATGGAATTTAAAAATGTTCAATCAAAAATAAAAACTTTGAAGTGCAAAAACTGCAATAAACAAAGTGCCGTGATAATTTACGTAGATACTACACAGAAACTATTTGAAAATAAATTTGTGACCGAAGTATGGTATAAAATATTTAGTTGTGTAAATACGGCATGCAAAAGTATATTTTACAACTGCCAGAGTTGTAATGAACAATTTATAGTGAGGGCCATTCCACGAGACAAATTTCTTGCGAGTGAAACAATCGTATGTAATTGCAAAAAAGTGAATACGGTGTACGTACATAGTGTGTAAAGACAAACTTCCAACATACCTACATAAGAGAAACAATAGCCGAATGTAACGCCAAGAAGCAGCGTGCCTGGCGACTTAGATACACTGACCTCAAGACAGTGGCAAGAATGCAATATAGAATATAATATAGCCTGTAAGCATCAATTGGCTAAGGAAATTATCCAACATAAAGAAGCCGAGTGGACCAAGTTACTCGAAAACACTAAAGATAATAGGAAACGCATGTGGGCAGTGCAAAGAGCAATGCGTTGCCAATCATGAAATTGCCTCACTTTCGCGATTGCACCAATGAGTTAGAAATCATTGATAGAATGGTGGATACAGCCATAGTCAAGGAAGCTACTATCAACGCAAGTAATGAATGTACAGAAATTTCTACACCATTCGCACCACTCGATAGAACTTCAAAACTCAAATTGGCCCTTAGACGCTTCAAAAACAGCAAAGCTTTCGGACCTGATGGCAATATCCCACCAGACAAAAACACCTCTCTGGTTGGAGGATCTTCCCTTTTCAAAGGAAGCGTGCGGGACTTTACTCTCTGATCCGCATACCCCCTAAAACACAAACATTTGTCTTCGGTGGGAATCGAACCCGAACGAATTCTGGCTTAGCAGTCACGGCCACTAATCACTAGACCTACAGGCCAATCAAACTTATACATGTATCATAAACAATTTTTTTTTTCACGTTATTGTCACTGACTACTTCCTCATGTCATGGTCACTGACCATTTTATTACCTTCATAAGACACAGATTGCATGGTGCCAAACAAATGATATAAAAAGTATAACTTATTGATATGGCTTCGTACCCTTGTACAACGTCACTTGGTTCGGTACACCCAGATTTAAGAGGAGAAAGCTGAATAAGTTTTCCTTCGTCATCTATGTTACCTTTTGCTAGTGAGCATATCATATATCTTGTTATGACTTTGCTCATGTTTGCGTGTTCTCTAAAACGCTTAAGGCAATCATCTTTATTCATTAGCATGACCGAAGCGTATTTTAAAATTGGTTGATTATAGTTATAGGTATCTCCAGGCTAGAAACATGAATGTAGTGGTTAATGTAAAAAAATCATTTATACTTCGACACCACTCGAACTCTTTACTTCTTCTCCTTTCTCCTAGATGTTATTTGGAGTCGGCGCAAAATTAGATTTGTCCTATTAGCCATAGTGTTTTCATTTACCTAAATCAACCCTCACACAGTTCATACGCTATTATTTAGATACTCCCCTTTTCAGCTGTCAATATTTGTATTCAACACTCTTAAGCACCAAGCCTGATTTGATAACAAATCTTGCCGTTCGTGTTTTCCAAAAACTGATTTTACAGGGTTTTTTTTTCGCATAAGTAGCCATATAAGAAAACTATTGGGATTTAGCAAGATCTAATTAGACTGTACGGAGAAACCAACGTAAAGGCTGGACCGATGATGGTGACTCTTTCTATTACCCTTCGCCAGATCTCTGCATGACCCCATCCGAACACCAGCGCATCATTTGAAGCTTCTTGATATTTTTCGTCATAGTTTATGGATATCGTACTGGGTTTATACGAACACAATGTTTCGTATTTGGGGTCGTCGAAATTAAACGGTGATTCCACCTTAACCAAAGCTATGTCTATGCCCGCCCAATAATCTAATTCTCCATACTTCATAATGTAACCTGAAATTAAATCGGTGTAAATATTGCGTATTTTTCTTAATATTGTCGTAGTTGGGGAGGCCGAGTGGGGATTTTGAGATTAACTTGTCTTTAGCGTGGCAAAATAACACAAACTGAGTAACCTTACACCAAGTCACAGTTTTACAATCTATACAGATGGCGACGATTTATGCATTTGCGTAATGTAACGGAGAGGAACTGATGGGGTGGCGGGCGAATGACCGATTAAAAGAATTTGTAAAAGCTAACGGGAAACAATACAATATTATAAAACGAATGAGAAAGCGGATCCAATGTGTAATAGAAATAATATTAACAAATGTGAGTATAAATTACACTACAATGCACACCGTTACATTTGAACTAGTGACACTGCGCAGGTAATAATCCCGTTTCCACGACGGGGACCATTGCACACGACACACGCGCGTCGTCACGTGAAGGGTGCCCACGTAACATAGTTTCGACCCGAAGGGTTTTTTTTAAATTTTTTTTCGGCCCGAAGGATTCCAGTTTTAGGGTACCGTACCTCAAAAGAAAAAAACGGAAGGAAGGGTTCCGTTTTTTTCCTTTTGAGGTACGCAGTTTAGTGTTTAAATTAACAATTTTAACTTGGAAATGCTCAGTAAATAAATAAATCACACAAAAAAAATTTTTTTTCTTTGCTGTAGCTAAGCAACCTCATTAGTTACAAAAAAATCATATCTAATAATTTCACTGTTGAAGTAATAGTTAAATAAATTGTTTTCCTTCACAAGTTTATTTAAAAACTTTGTATGATACGAGTGATGATATGATACATGTGATTATTGATGATTACTGTCCCGGCTCTCATAAGACCGCCTCAGTGGTAACCACCAGTACACACATATCATAATGAACTATTATTTTCAAATAAATTTTTAGTAATATTCTTTAAACATGACTTTAATTTAAAGTTTCGCTTACGTGGTATCCTATTCATTTTAAAATGCGAAAGTTTGTGAGGATGGATGGATGTGTGTATGGATGTTTGTTACTCATTCACGCAAAAACTACCCCTCAATGTTGCAGTAATATAGCTTATAAGCTACAATTTTGCAGTTCCATCACGTGAGTAGGTACAACCTGCAGTATATTTTTTATTAGAGGGTGGAGCGGCTATAAGAAGCTAGTCTAACATAATTTGATATTTCAAGATACATATAACAGTCGCACTATAATGACGTAACAATATTGTCAAGATAACAAAAACTATATTTATATACAGCAGCGCCCTCAAATCTTATGACTATTTACTTTTCGCACAGACTCTATACTATGATTTTTTATTAGATGAAGTAAAGTGACAACTATAACAATGGTTGTTTGACAGTTGGGCATTGTCCACTGCTGTCACTTTGCTTCATCTAATAAAAAATCATAGTATATCTACCTACCTTTAGGTGAACAAGTATAAATTACTCTCTTTTTCATAGTAGAGGTACATCTATCCGTTTCTATTTCATTGTCAGGAACATACTTTTTATACCCCGATATGACATATAAAAATTCCACATCATGGACACAAGCTGCGGATGTGATGACGAACTCACTGCTAACGATAGCACCCCCACACAGCCAGGAGTCATATTGTAGTCCTGTTAAGGGTGCTTTGACTAAATATACCTGAAAATCATATTTTTATAAATATCTAGTTTTGCCATTAACACTATTTTTTTTTTAGTGAACTCCTTTTACGTTCTTAGGAAGTTATTTTGGCTTTACCACCATATTCAGTTTTAAATGAACAGTTAAATAATGACCAGTGGGCCTATTAGGCTGCTGGCATTGAGTCATATTTTAAAATACATAACATTGTTCTAGGAGTTATATTCATACAACACTCGCCTACAGATTCGGTCATCGACGGACATACCGCGCGATGTATTGAAATTTATAATCAAACCGAATTAAAGTTATTTAAAAAAACAAGTCATCTATCATTTCATATCTTCAACAATTGGCAAGCCACGGTCAGGCTTGGCATCATCAAAGTCAAGGTGGAGTGGTTCCAGGAGACCATGTCACAAATCTGAGACGTGGAAATGCCCCGTGTCTATCCAGGACGTGCCCAGTGCCAGTTATACCGGTGCTCGCCCCGATATGCCAAACATCGCGGGCACCGCATCTGCTCGCCGAATGCGGAGGCCAGAGAGGCAGAGCTGTATGAGGGATACAGAGTCCCGAAGCGCACTCTTTGAATAGAGATTAAGCGGGCCGAATCAGATGCCCGCAATTTGTGACTGGCGACGCTAACCTGAGACTGTTAGGAAAAAAAAAAAAACTGAAAAAAAAAATGTGTGTGGTTAAATGGTGTAGAATAAGTTCCGCCCCTGGGCTCCTCCACTGACGCAAAATATCCGGCCAGATTGTGGTGAACACTCTGTTCCCTGGACGAGGGGAACACTCCCCCGCCCATTGCTCCGCCACCAGCGGTGTACGACGCGGACCACGACAGCAATGACGATGAAAATGCTCCAGAATTGACCGAAGTAGAGATGAGAGGGCAGGGGAAGGCTGAATGCCAAAAATACCGCCCCAGGATCTGACGGCTTGCCTTTGAAAGCCTGGATACTAGCAATGGGGGCTCTCGGGCCTCGAGTAACAGGGCTCTTCAACGTATGCATGGAGAGGGCCAGATTCCACTTCGCTGGAAGACGGAGAAACTAGTGATGAGACATGAAGCCGCGGCGCCCTGCGGTCTCTCCGTCCGCGTGTTGGCCCATTCTGCTGCTCGACGAGGTGGGCAAGCTCTTCGAAGATGTACTTGCAGACCTCTTCGAAGTGCACCTAGCACGGGTGGGGCTGGATCTTGCGATTGGCCAATTGGGCTTTCGCAGAGGGCGCTCCACAGTAGACACTATCTTGCGCGTGCGAGCCCTCACGACGGGGGATGCGGTGTCCCTTGGCAGTAGCATTAGGACGGCACTTCGGTATCACCAGTTGCCTGAATATCTCTGTCGTGTGATTGAGACCGGGCAGGTACATCTTCTACCCCAGTCACCAGGGAGAGAGGAAATGGTGAGAGATATCGTGTGGTGTTCCGCAGGTATCGGTACTAGAACCGCCCTTGTGGAACATCGGGTACGATTACGTGTTGCGCGGTGACCTCCCTGACGAGAGCCCCCTGAGCGTGGTCTGATACGCAGAAGACATACTGATCCCGGCACAGGGAGGTTTGTACAAGGCGGCAGTCGAACTAGCAACACGGGAGGTTGCGACAGTCATTTAGAGAATCCAGCAGTTTGGGCTCGAGGTGGTACTGCATAAGTCCGATGCCACGTGTTTTCACAGCTTTTGGAATGCGTCACCACCGGGTTCCCAAATAACATTAGGAAGAGTTCACATCGGCGTCGAGTCGACGATAAAGTATTTGGGACTCGTTCTTGTCAGCCCATAGAATTTCGTTTTAATTTGCCCTGAAACGACTTTTGCCCGTCTTAGGGGGTCCGGACGCCTCCTGCTGAAGGCTTTACGCAGGTATCGTTCGATCTATGGCTCTTTATGTGACGCAGATATAGACGCTGTCACTGTAATAGTGACTGGCGGCCAAGTTGAACGCATGCCAGACTGTTAAAGCCATCTAGATAGTGCGGAGATACCACACGGTTACCCGCGAAGCGGCGAGCCTCGTTACTGGCCTATCTCCGTGGGAACTGGAGGCAACAATCCTTGCAAGAGATACACGATTTCTGTGTGGAAATACAACGCCAGGGTGAAATGGCGGACGGAGTTCTGGCGGGATCTCATGGTAGAATGGAGATAGCGACTGTCGTAACCCTGTGCTGAGCACGCTACAATTATGGCAGTAAATCCCCGCTTTAAGGTTTGGCTGTAAAAACAACACGGCGTCCTAACCTTCCGCATAACGCAGGTTCTCACCGCACATGGTAAGTTCGGGAGTTTAGATTACACGGTGGAGCATACGGTAGAGATGTAGTGGGCAGAGCACCGCTGTTTTCTCGTGGTGGGGATCGACGGCAACGACCACTTGCGCCTGGTCCTGGTACAGGCCATAGTCTGGAGTGAGAAGGAATGGCAGGTGGTCGCCTCCTTCTGCGAAGCAGTAATGCTAGTGAAGGAGCCGGCCGCACGTGTGAGGGAACGGCCCAATTTCCAGCCACCGTAGGCGCGAGCTTGCGGACGGCGAGCAATAGGTAGCTCGTCATCGTCGTAACCGACTTAAACTTGGCCCGAGTTGAAGTCGTTGATGGCGCGTAGTGTTCCACGCGCGCCTCAAGAAGATGTCAGAAAAACTGTAGGGGACCAGGACGGAACTCGTGGGACTCGTGGAACTTGCGTCTGGTCAAGAAAAAAGAAAAAAATTAAAAAAAAAACTATCTTACCACGTATCCTCTGTCTTTCATAAGATTTTGACCATTTGTTATTCTTCTTTGGCAATGAGACACTAAAACAAACAGATTTTTAAAGCCTTTCAAGATTAGGAAAATGACGTATACTCACTATATGTCACATAATAAAAACATTTTTGTTATGTGACATTAGTCGTAGAATTTATCCTATATTCATGCCATGAGGCCTTGCTTCATAGCAAAATTCAAGATTCCAGGACAACGGGAACTTCTTCTGTGAACATACTACAGCCAGGGTCTCAAGTTCAAATAAGTAAATATAACCGATAAGTAAATATATTTTTTTTAAATAACGAATCATATAGTGTTTTTAGCAATGTAAAATAATAATTAATTATTAACTAACCGTTTTGTTACGTTTCCGACCTCACAGTATTTTGGTTTTTGAAGAAACTGGTTAGATAGCAAATATTTCTTCCATGTATATTCCTTAATTTATTATCTGTCATCCGCAATGGAACATCTTCGCTTGATGTAGAATCAATGATCACTGATTCTCATCAAATAATAATATTTTAACCCAGTGTATCCCATTATAATGATACTCACCAATAATCATAGAAAATAACACAGTTACTGACATTATTGCAAACATTTTTGACCATAGTCGTAACTGACAAAGAGTGTGCTAGTAATCTGACGGCGTATTTCAGAATAATTGAATTACAGTTGAATAATTATTATTTTTTATCGTATTGTTTCATTATTTTGCAGCATTTTCCGAAGGCAGATTGGAATGAGTTTTGAGTATAAGGTAATTTTAATGTATTGGATAGTTTGATTAAAAAATGTAGAAATGAAAAACTCACGTAAAAATGGTACTTTTCAAAAACCTATTAAATAAGATTTAACTACGGTCTCGGTATAGGTCAATTATATTAACGATGAAAAGAGACATTAAAATTTAACGGTTAACAAGTGAAAAATTAAAGCAAAAATTACTATATAGCCTTTATCTATACATTATAATAAAACAGTAAAAATGTATTAGGATGCTGACACTTGGCTCAAAAACTACTGAACCGATCTGGTGGCCATTTAAAAGTTGGCTACTAATATCCAAAATGACTCAGTAGGTCGGAAAGCTGCTGACTATCATATACAACGTTTACATACCTTAAATCTGTATTGGTCTGATTATCAGTATAATCACAACCGCCTTCTTACGGAGGAAAGCAAGACTCATCGGTATTTTAGTGGCCGTAAATACGAACGAACAGAAGAGCTTTATATCTCTATAAAGGCACTCATTAATCAACAATATCAAGTTTTGTTGATAAAGATGAAGGAACCTCAACAAGGAGGATCCATTCAGAAAGTACAAGGTCCTGCATTACCGGAGCAAGAAGATCCTGTAGGTCGTCAATCACCGCCGGTTGAGGTATGCTCTAGAGGTTCATATAGCAAGATTGATGAACTATTAAAGAAGCAAGCAAGCAATTTCAGAGCCCTGCAGTGCACTGTGGCGGGGAAAAATCTATAAATAATAATAAATTTGGATATTATGTCCGAAAAGTAGGAGTTGAAAGATGTCTTACGTACTCTACAGACTCGATGGTCTATCATAGATTCCTTACTTGGGAACTAGACAGCGAATTGGAAGGTACAAATCAAGAATATGAAGAGGCATACACAAAGCAACAAACTATTTAAAAAAAATTAAACAATGCAGTTAAAAAGAAACTAGGGTCCGTAGTTCAAAAGGACATTTGGACACCAAATATTGACATCCCATTCTTGAATGGCAATTATTCGAAATTGGATATCTTTTAATGATTTTTTGTTGAAGCTGTCCACAGTAATGTGTCCTTATCAACGCCCATAAGATGCAGTATCTTCAAAGCAAGATACGGGCAGAAACTGTGCGTTTGATACAGCATCTAAAAATCAGTTCTGACAATTACACTGTGTGCTAGGAAATATTGAACATCCGATTTAACAACACGTGGTTAATTTTTAAATCTCACTTAGACCTCATACTAAATCTTCCAGTAGTTCAACACGCAAATGTCCATCAGATCAAGAATATGCATGATACTACATTAGAGTGCCTAAAGTTGATAAAGAACCTAGACATTGATGTAGTCAGCTGGGATCTACTCATCGTGCGTATTTTTTTACTAAAATAAGATACTGAGACTCATGACCATTATTTGGAAACTCGGAACATGCCGAGAGATCTGCCAAAATGGTCGGAGTTTTTAAGCTTTTTAGAGAGCAGACTGATTCACTGCATTGAAATCTTCACGCAAGAAATACGAAAATTCCAGACCGCCAACAAGCAAGCAACAAAAGTCGTCAGCGTCAAATTTCACGTAAGACTTCGGGAAGTTATACCGAGAAACCTTGCGCATTGTGTAAAGAATCACACGAAATATTTTATTGCAGCAAGTTTTTAAATATAATAACCAAGTGTAAAGTGACAAACTTTTACACGTTTGCATTTATGCAAAAACTGTCTTTATTCACATGGGGATAGAGAATGTACATCAGAAAATCGCTGCTGTGAATGTCGCGGCAAACAATTATGTTAAAACACAACAATTTTATTTTTTTATGTTACGCTATGACCTCAATTTGAAATTATATACAATATTATAATGTTATTCGATGATTAATAAACTGACTAAATTTGAATAATAAACTGTAAGAAATAAACATCTAAAATTTTTAATAGTTTCTTTTTGTTTGGTGAACTTGTTCACCTGCTCTTTCTCTCTATTTAACCACTAACTAGAATATTATTTTACAAATAAATATTTGTTAATTTTGATCTGATCCTACAGATTTCTTTTGTTTGTTATTCAGAACATAACTTACAAAAAGTCTAAGTTCTACGTTAGATTTGAACTCACGGCTCATTGATTCACGCTTCTATTAGCACATGCTAAACCGTTAGGTCATCATGACTCTAATTATAACGTAGAAATTATGAACTACAATCAGTTGTTGACGACATTGATGACGCATATTCTGTTTATATTTTGTCAAACTAAACATCAAGTTTATGATTTGTGAGATTGCCTCGGGTCGCGACTTAGCTGTGAAGATACCAACGCCATCTAGTATATTTTTAGAAAACTTGAACTCTAACGTGCAAAGGAAAATCGGCACTAAGGTACCCAGGCAATTTTAAGACCAACTGTACATTTACAAAGCCAACATGGGCACACCTGGCCGGCCATTCAGCTAAACGATCCAATCGTCCCATTGACATCTTATTGGGAGCCGATGTGTATTCAAATATAATTTTAGAGAGCATCATCAGGGCTGATCAATCATTAGGTACCGGTTGCACAACAGAGACGGAACCTATGCGGAAATTTAAAGACTTTTCATTGTAACGTGGTCCTAAATCAAGTGGACGAAGTACAACGATCTTGGGAGATCGAAAACATCACAGAATTACCCAATTTATCCGCAGAGGATCTACAATACGTGAAATATTACAAGAAAACGATAACAAAACGGGAAAATGGCATATAAGAAGTAAGATTACCCTTTCAAGAAAACTTTGAGACACAATTGGGACTGCCTAAAAATAAAGCTATGGCGCAATTTCAACAGTTGGAAAGAAAATTTCACAATAATGAAGAATTAGCAAACCAACCATTATATATTCAAGAATATAGCATATAATAAGAGCGTCCAGTAACATATTTCCGATTATTATTTACCGCACCATTGTATATTACGAAACGATTGAACTACGACAGCATTTCGCGTAGTTTTTCACGCATCTTCAAAAACAAGCAGAATACAGTTAGTATGACGTTATGTTAAAAGGCCCAAATCTACAGCAAGATTTTCAATCTATGCTACTAAGGTGGAAGCAATATCGCGTAGCACACTCTCAATACAATATCGGGTCATCTTTCAAAGGATCTGTCGTTGCCGATCAATAACTTATAAGATAACTTCCGAAACATTTATCTTTTATTGTCAGTCAAAGCAAGAATGACTAAAAAATATTTAAGCTTTGAATTGAAATTACTTTTGGTGTCCATAAATATCATTCCAATACCTCACCTTGTAGGGCTATTGTAACTCCAATTGCTGAGTATATTGCAATAAATTTGAAGAAGGACTCGTATTTACCGATATCTATATACGATGTTCAGACTTCTCTAAATGACAATGACGAAACATATCTATGCCATATAGAGAAGCCGATTTGTCATCTCAAGAATGATGAAAATTTTGCCAAGAATTCTATGCGACGATCAAGTGTCGCCGGGGCAAAGGTAGGCATATTGGGAGTCGAACACGATTGGGGCCACGTGTCACTCATTTCACACACATCAGGGGCCCAAGTCTGCTATTTTTGTAAATTCGACATTCTAACACAATCCCATTGTCATTTTGGTAAAAGTTCTTAATCTGCTAAATCATAATGGTCGATCATTGGTCGGTTATTGGTCTTGTAAACGAATGGTGGTAGAATGACCTTGTCGTATTCAGACAAATCTTATGGTAAGTCTCTAATCAAAGGAACTGACAAAATTTTAGCAGATTACCCCATAAGTCAGAAATTCATTTGTCATTGTGTACGAGATTACCATTTCTTTCAACGGTGTGTCAGTGATTGACCGTTGGAAAGTCATAGTGACGCCATTATACAATTAACAAATAAATATATTATTATTATTATATATTATTATTCTCTTTATTAAACCAATATACATATGAATTATATTTTTAAATATTTCTTTAAAACAAACACATTAAAAAAAAATATTTAAGCTTTATTATTATTTCCTTTATTCATTATATAAGCTTATTAATTACATTTTTAAATATTTTTTTTAAAAAATTACAAAAAATAAAAAAAAAACATTTAAAAATATAACAAATAGTGTCCCACCGGTATCGGGAACAGGGTCCAAGCTACCGGCGGTCAGGGCTCCAGAGAAAGGAACCTCCTAACAATACGAGCCGTGTCCAGGAGTACCGCTTTCTGAATCAAGCCCTTGATCCAGCCGCCTAATGAGAGCCTCCTAAGGTGTTGGTCGAGGCTCTTGGCTATTAAGCCATTACCCGACACGACTATCGGTACAATGATCGCCAAATCCACTTCCCACATGTCGACAACCTCGCGAGCCAAGTCAATATACTTGATTTGTTTATCTTTCTCAGCTTTCACGAGGTTCTCGTCATGCGGAACGGATATGTCAACAATCATTGCACGCCTCTCGTTTCGGTCCACCACCACTATATCAGGCTTATTGGCTACAATAGTCCTGTCAGTGATGATGGACCGATCCCAGTACAAAGTGATATGACCATTATCAAGAACTGGGTCGGGCTCATACCTGTAGTACGGCACTTCCAATCCCACAAGAGAGTATTTCAAAGCAAGTTGCTGATGGATAATCTTGGCTACAAGGTTGTGCCTATGCAAATACTCGCCGTTAGCCAGACGAGAACAACCGGAGATAATGTGACGAATTGATTCTCCCGGACGGTGACATGCCCGACAGATGTCAACCGTGCCGTCCTTCACAATAAATCTCCGGTAGTTATTCGTCATGATAACTTCGTCCATAATTGCACAGATAAAACCTTCGGTTTCCCCAAAGAGGTCACCGAAACGCAGCCAAGCTACGGACGCCAATTGGTCTACATCGGGCCCGTGAAGGGCCCGGAAAAAGCGTCCGTGAAGTTCCTTGCTCTGCCATACTTCCCTGCGATCGTTAGTGTCAAGCACTACCGGTTTGCGCCAGTTCTCATTAGCCAAGGAGAGAGGGGTGAGTCCCTTGTCCACTGCCACTACATCTCGATGAATACCCACGTCGGCAGCTAGGAAATATTCCCTGAGGCTGCATACCTCGCGGTTGTGTAGGGTCTTAGCATTTAAAAAACCTCGACCGCCACACTTCCGCGGGATATACAGTCTCATCACCGACGATCGTGGGTGATGCATTCGGTATGCAGTCAGCAGTGTTCGAACCCGCCTATCCAGGGCGTCAAGTTCCGTTTGAGTCCATCTGAGTACGCCGAAAGAGTACATCAATACCGGCATGACCCAACCGTTGAAGGCGCGCACCTTGTTTCCGCCTGAAAGAAGGCTATTGAAAACCTTCTTCAGGCGTCCAAAGAAACGCTCCTTCAACGATTGCTTCATGTCAGTGATATTGATGCCTAGGGCTTCCGACATACCCAAATACTTATAGGTTTCGGTTGGAGAGAGAGATCTCAGGTTTATGGAATCCGTGAGTTGAATGCCCACAGATTCCACAACCTCCCCTCGCTTTACATGCATGACCGCACATTTATCCACACCAAACCCCATCCTGATGGCACTACTGAAGGTTTCAGTTACCTTCAGTAGCTCCATCAGTTGCAGGTTGTTGGGGGCAAAAAGCTTCAAGTCATCCATGTAAAGAAGGTGAGATATAACCTGACCACCTCTCTTCAACCGATAGCCTAGACCTGAATTCTCCAGCAGTGTGCTTAGAGGATTCAAGGCTAGGCAAAACCAAACCATTATTATTATTATTATTATGTTAGTATATTACCAAATTTGTCAAAATCAACCATGATGAATTCAATGATAGACGATTCTGACACTATTGTAATAGCAGACTTGAGGCCCAGTTCATTAACTCATTTTACTTAAACTTTGGAACTATACAGTCTTTTAAATTACTTTACCATCTTTTATTCCATACACATCATCTAAAAGTAGTGTCTGATCTAGCAAGAGATCATACAGTGTTATAAACTTTGAAAAATTTGCAGTCTATAGTATTAAAAATGATATAATTTTTTTAATAAATTGTACAGCTGCTTAACGAAGAATTCCCACACGAGGAGCCAGCCTCACTCGATATCACATCTGGACCTTTACCCGAAATAGCAGTAGAGGAAATCAAACAGGCAGTGACCGCTATGAAAAATTGGAAAGCACTTGGGCCAGACGAAATACCAGCAGATCTATAGAACTGGGACCATTAGGGATAACCTGGCTGACCAAACTGTACAATGTTATTCTAGTCACCAAAAAGATCCCGGAGGCATGGCGAAAAAGCTACCTACTGCCATTCTATAAAAATAAGGGTGATGTGGCAGAATGTGAAAATTATAGAGGTATAAAACTGACCTCGCACACTCTGAAAATGTGGGAACGAATTGTTAACAAACGCATCACAGCTCTCACCGAGGTGTCTCCAAATCTGTTCGAGTTTGCAGCGACCAGATCAACCACTGACGCTGTACAGGCGATCCGAATTGTGATGGAAAAATACAGGATCAATAAAAGGGGCCTTCATTCAAAATCAACCAATCAAATCAATCAGCAATCAAAGGGCATTTATTGATCTTAAAAAAGCTTTTGATCAGGTCCCCCGGAAACTCGTGTGGCAGGCTCTTCGAGCCCAAAGAGTACCTGAATACTATATATAGATCATCCAGGACATGTATCATTGTGCCAGCACGAGGGTCCGAAGCTTAGCCGGCCTTAGTAAAGCATTCGAGGTTAAAGTGGGTGTCCATCAGGGTTCTGCTCTCAACCCCTTGCTCTTCAACCTGGTAATGGACAATCTCACCAGAGGAATACCGTCACCACTACCGTACACCATGCTATACGCCGACGACATAGTTCTTGCTGCTGATACCACGGAAGACCGCAAGAATTACTCAACATATACTCACAGGGTGAACGTAGCATGGCAAAAATGGAGATCACTTACAGGTGTTTTGTGTGACAATCGTATGCCTATAAAAACCAAAGGCAAGGTCTATAAGACTGCAGTTCGGCCAGCGCTACACTATGGATCCAAATGCTGGACATTAAAGAAGACCCATGAGCAAAAAGTGCATACCAATGAAATGAAAATGCTGAGGTGTGATCCGCCTAGATAAGGTGCGCAATGAACAAATAAAGGGCAGCTTTAAAATCGCGTAGATTACCGAAAAACTTACCGAAAACCGCCTCAGATGGTATGGACATATTAGCAGGAGAAGCGAGGACCATGGCGTGAAAATTGCACTAAACCTACCAGATCAAAAGAACGGCAGAGGTCGCCCACCAATCACCTGGTGGTCTAGAATCGAGAGAGACCTCAAGTTAGTCCATTTGCCAAAGCCGACAACCCAGGATAGAATATCCTGGCGCCGATTAGTGTGGAGACCTGATCCCAAGTAATAGGAACAGGAGAGGACAAAGAAGAAGAGAGACTAAATTGTATCAAAAAAGCATGAATATGGTCAAGGTAAATAAAACAAAAATAATTATTAATAAAATTTTACTCTTAAAACAGCCAAACTAAACCAATCAGTCTAAAACTGAATGCCTATTTAGGCTTTAACAATAAATAAAAATATTTTTGTAAGTCTTTTTAATCACTTTTCGGAAAACAGATCTTTTCGCACCGTATAAAACAGCGTATAGACCTGCCCTAGAGTATCACGAATATACCAAGACCATAATTGGCCAAATCTGTCCAGCCTTTCTCGAGTTTTAGTGAGACTAACGAACAGCTATTCATATCAAAACTTCTTATTTGGTAGCTCAGACTTTATGTTACGACTTTTTAAAACAAATAATGTTCGTACGAACCAATTTTATTTATAAGTGATGAAGAAACGGTGGTTTTAAAATTCTTTAGTTTTATGGTATGAGCTATCACTCAAGAAATCTGACATTATTTACATAATTAGATAAGACTTCAATTAGAGAAGAAAAAAAAATACAAATTTATATTTAGATAAAATTAACAAAAGATCCAGTTTACCAATGCAAAATTGTATGAACCTTTACATTATTAGAGGATCCTCTTGGCAGACATCTTCAATTTTTGTACAGAGATTCAGAGCCATATGGGTGAATATCAACAAGTGCATATTTTTGTCAATTTTGGTGGTAAAATTTTTCCTTAAATTTTCGTGAAAATTAGGGATCTGGTATAAAAATAAAAAGTTCAAGCTAGAAGAATCTGTATGCGGTCTGAAAATATCTCGGTAACTTTTTGAGATATTTTAGCTTAAAGTGTGGCCACTAAAATTGGTAATCGTCCACCAAAATTGAGAACCATCCACCAAAATTGAGGATCTTCCACCAAAATCGAAAGTCCGAAGATAACCGGTACTTGAAGGAAAGACGCTAAAGGCATGGAGCAGAAGTATGGTACGTGGTACTTTTAAGAAAGTTGACAATGCTCTACTTAAGAATTACAGGCCCATTTCACTTCTGACACAAGCTATTTTCCAGAATCGTCTCGCGCGCAGGTTCAACGACTTCCAGCTTCAGCACCATAAACCACATACTTACGCTCTGGCAGGTTATAAAAAAGACTGAGGAGTATAACCTGCGTCACTGCTTAACTTTTGTAGACTACAAAAAAGCTTTTGATTCGATCTAGAGTTGGGCTGTACTGCAATCTCAAAACCTTCTGCAGCGAGGCGTGACAAAGGATGATTTCGTTTCTCCGAAACTGATTACGGCTGCAATGGAGGATGTCTTCATAGTTCCGGACTGGAGAAGGCTAGGCATTAATGTCAATGGCGAGTACATCACTCACCTCCGATTTACTGACGACATAGTAGTCGTGGCTGAGACTACGGAGGAGCTCATTATAATGCACGATGACCTTGGTAGAACTTCTGAAAGAGTGGTTCTTAAAATGGACATTGACGAAACCAAAGTCATGTTCAAGTCACTCCCAAACCACACTCGCTCGGGTGTGAGTCAAGGTTCAGTAGTCGACCCTCTCCTTTTCATCTTGATGATTAATGACCTCCCTGATGTGGTTGCGAATGCCAAATCCCTTTTATATGCTGATAACCAAAAACTATTTTATGAAATTTATGAAATAAAAAAAATCTCAGCTCGATTGCCAAGCCCAGCAATCTGACATTGTTTCGATTTTTTTTTTTTTACCGCGAGGTCCGTCCAACAACCAAAAAAAGCCTGCCTGTAGGAGCAGCCTTTTTTTGGTTGTTGTTTGGTTGGTTGTTATGTGTAGGCAGTAGTGCCTTGGCAAGCAGGCGGCCTATACCGCCTCCCCACCTGTGGAATCTCCGGCAGAAGCCAAATTTGATTCAGCCTTCAAAATGTTTTGGCCGTGGTTGCTTATGGTTGGTTTAAAGTATTGTTGTACATATTATGTTAGTATGTATCAAGTTACTCCTATGAAAAGCTTTTCCTATTTCTTAATATCAAAAGCAAGCGCTGGTCACCTTATATATGTCAATGTAAAATTGTAAATACCGTTAGATTACAATCTATCTCGCGAGATTACAAACTATTGAAAGATTGTGAACCTTAAGAAACAGTTCACGATTTAATGCATTATTTATCGATAGATTGTAATATATCGAATCACAATCTATCGCGCGTTAAATTGTCAACTGTCCGAAATCTGTCCCTGTTTGGTCGGCCTATTGTGTTACTTTTGTAAATCAAAGGTAGAAATACCAGTTATTTTTACCAGGTATTTCTGAGATTTTTTGATGGACAGGCTTAATATTCGACATTATAAATATGATCAAATGTCATCAAATAGATTCACATGTATAAAAAAATATGACCACAACGAAAACGTGTGTAATTTAGGCTATATTCGGTGACTAAAAATAAGTTATTATTATTCAAACTAAACTTTTTAGATTAATCACAGATTCAGTTTAACTTTCACAACAATTTCATTTAGCTAATTCTAAAGCTATGAGTTATTTTCAACACAAAATCAATTTAATGATTGTTTACATTCGACAACAAACCAGTTTACAAACAAATATGGCGGGCATGGCGGCGCGTAACATATAACGTTCAACCAATCAGCACGCGAGCTGTTTGTTACGGTTCACAATCTGTCGATAGTTTACAATCTCGCGAGTTAGATTATAATCTATCGGTATTTACAATTTTACGGTGATAGAAAGGAATAAAGAGGGAAAAAACAGACAACACTCACCCTTTCGGTCACCAACACATTCACTAAGATTGACTCGCATGCTTACACTATACTTATACGAGTATCAGACCACAGTCACTGCCCATTCATTCGTACTCTATAAAAAAACTACCTTTGGTAAAAACTTATTTATTTAATAAATTAAGTAATAACATTAGACTTTTCCAATTATTTCAATTTCTTATTGGACGTACTGACCGTACGGCCATGCTTGGAGGAATTTTCTGAAAATATTTTGGTGGTCCCTTGCTAACCGGATACCTTCCAGTTACTGGTAACCTTTGATTTTCATTGCCTTCTTGTCTTTTATTGAATGGGTATCTTTCATTTACTGAGAAACTTTGTTTTTCTGAGGATCCACCATTTAATATAAATGTTGATTTTTCTGTAAATCTATCATTCGTAAGTAAACTTTGCTTCTCAGATATATTTTTTCTTTCTGACATTCTCTCTTTTATTTTTAACCTATCTATAGGTTTATTGTTTACAGGTACTGGACTGTTGTTAGTTAAATACATTTTATTTAGTGCTGATTCTTCTTGATGTCCATCGTTTACTGGGATTTGACCCCTTTCCTGTACTGAAAAGCTTTTTTTAGGTGCATTGCTTACAATTGGCGGATTTTTATCGGCTTGAAACGTATTACTTGAATCAACGTTTTTATTGCCTGCATTCAGTGGTTGATTATTTTTAGTTAAATATTTTAAACCTGATGAAAGGATTGGTTCCGAGCCGGCTCTCCCAATGTTTTCATTCTCTGCAGATCTGCAAAATTAAATTTTATACTTACTATAGTAACTACAAGAGGTAAGTCGCAAAATATTTGCTTCTGCCAAGTCCCTGATACGATTGCGTAACTTTCTGCCAACTGCCACTAAAATTGCACTTGCTCAGTCCCTTTTACTCCCCATCCTAGATTACGCTGATGACAGTTATCTCGATCTCACTGAGGCACAACTAGATAAACTTGAGCGCCTTCAAAATGTTTGCATACGATTTATATTTGGCTTGCGCAAGTATGATCACATATCCGTTTTTCGTACGAAACTCAAGTGGCTTCCAATACGTCTTCGCCGGAATGCACACATCTTGTCTCTGCTCTACAGTATTCTGTTCAATGCTAAAACTCCCGCTTATCTTAAAGAACGATTCAAGTTCCTTCATGACACAGATTCTAGATATCTTAGGTCATCGGAAAATTTGGGACTGCAGATGCCAAGCCACTAGACTAATTTTTATGGCAAGACGTTTGCAGTTCAAGCAGTGCGGCTGTGGAATGATTTGCCCGTGTCGGTAAGGCAAGCTCAAACACAACCGATTTTTAAAAATATGGTCAAGGATCACTACCTCTCCTCTTGAACGTCATTAAATACGCTATTTCTCTGCTTTCATATATTTTATCTATATCTAAATCTACTACTGTCCCTCTTTGCGCATTAATTTTTTTTCATCTTTCGAAAACCTTTTAGAACTGCTAATTCCTTCCTACAGTCATAGCATAATCATGGGTGATTTTAATACCTGTCTCCTGAAGAATGATCATCGGTCTTCTTCCCTCTATAATATTTCGGCTTCTAGCAATCTTTCTATTCTTCCACTGAGTGCCACTCACCATTCTCCTAATTGTACTCCTTCACTTCTTGACTTAATTATTGTCTCTTCTCCTGATCGCGTCGCTAAGTATGGCCAATGCTCAGCTGATGCCTTTTCTTATCATGATCTGATTTTTCTCTAATACAAGATTCGTCCACCTAAAGCTAAAGCCAAAATTCTCATGCATCGCAATTTTGGTGGCATGAACGTCGACAGTCTTTGCGAGGATGCTAGCAAAATAGATTGGTCTACTCTATTTGCCTCTACATCAGTCGATGAGCAAGTTAATATTTTCACCACCAAACTTATTGAGCTTTACGATCACCACGCTCCTGTTCGAGCAGTCAAGGTCAAACATTTTCCGGCACCATGGCTGACGGATGAAATTAAATTATTAATGAAGAAAAAAGTTACAGCCAAGTCTAAATTTAAGCGTCACCCTAGCGACGCTAATAGAGAAAGATATGTGTCCATCCGTAATCACTGTAATAAGGTGTGTAGGAATGCTAACCGCCAACATATTCATAACTCCGTCCAAAATGGGGACGCATCCAAAGTTTGGAATTTTCTTAGATCATTGGGGGTCGGTAAAACGCAACAAGAGTCGGTTCCTAAAGATTTAGACATCGATGCGATGAATAGTCATTTTACAGCTTCGTCCAATTTTGATAGGACAACAAAACTGAATACATTGGATTATCTTTCATCTCTTCCGACTCCCAGTTATTCTCCATTCGTATTTGGTCAATTCTCCGCATGTGATGTTAAGAAGAGCATACTAGCGATTACTTCCAATGCGGTGGGAAGTGACTGTATCAGCCGTAAAATGCTACTGCCGGTGCTTGACATAATTCTCCCTGTTATTTGTCACATCCTCAACTTCTCTGCGTCTAGCGGTGTCTTTCCATGTTCATGGAAAGATGCTCAAATTATTCCTCTTCCTAAAAAACCCAATGCCATGTCCTTTTCTGAATATCGTCCAATATCCATTTTACCATTCCTGTCCAAAGTCCTAGAACGTTTAATCCACAACCAATTAAGCACTTTCCTTTCCAAAAATAATCTCCTCAACCCCTTTCAGTCCGGCTTCCGTCCAGGTCATAGCACCACTACAGCGCTTCTCAATATTACGGACGATATAAGGTCAGCCATGGAAAGTAGTAATCTGACGGTCATGGCTTTGCTAGATTTCAGTAATGCTTTTAATACTGTTGATTTTGATGTTTTGCTCGGTATTCTATGCTCGCTTAATATATCTCCATCGGTGATTGACTGGTTTCGTAGTTACCTGTTTGGTCGACGGCAACGTATTTGCATCGGAGAGATCATGTCTTCCTGGTGTAGTACTTCTGCCGGGGTGCCACAGGGTGGCGTTTTATCTCCTTTACTTTTCGCAGTTTTTATTAACTCAATCTCCAACGAATTAATTTCTTCCTACCACCTTTATGCAGATGACCTTCAAATATATTCACGAGCTCCTCTTGGTAAGCTGTCTGAGGCTATATTGACCATTAACCTTGATCTGGCCCGTATATGCGACTGGAGCAAAAGGTATGGACTTATGGTGAACCCTGTAAAGACGCAGGTTATGGTGGTGGGTAGTTCTAGGATGGTTTCGAGGATCGACTGGACGACTCTTCCCCAAGTGTCTTTTAACAACTCAGTAATTCCATTTAGTGAGAAAGTTAAGAACTTGGGGGTATTCATCGACACGAATTTTTCTTGGGCTGCCCAGCTATAGGAAGTCAGCCGCAAGTTATTCGCATCTGCTGGATCTTTGAGAAGACTACGTAATTTTCTGCCGACTGCCACCAAGATAACGCTTGCACAATCTCTCCTTCTACCCATCCTTGATTATGCTGATGCCAGCTATCTTGACCTCACTGAAGTACAACTGGATAAACTTCAAAACTTTTGTATAAGGTTCATATTCGGTTTGCGCAAATATGACCATGTTTCTGAATTTCGTGTTAAACTCAAGTGGTTGCCAATTCGCCTTCGCCGTAATGCTCATATTTTTTTCCTTTTGTATGAGGTGCTCTTTTTCCCTTCTTCCCCTCTTTACCTCAAAGAACGGTTCCAATTTCTTTGCGACTCCCACATGAAGACTCTTAGATCATCAGATAATTTAAAGCTTAAAATGCCAATGCATTCAAGTACCTTCCTGGATAAGGCATTCACTGTCCAGGCCGCTCGTCTTTGGAATGCATTGCCTGTGTCAATAAAGCGTGCGCAAACACTACCTGTGTTCAAAAGGCTTGTGAAGGAGCATTACTTGACACTATGACCTTGCTTTCGACGTATCACTTATTCTCTTGCCTGTATATTTTTGTATGTATGTATATATGTATCTATTTTAGTATTAAGTACCTATATAGTTTTGTCTGCTTTTATATTTGCACCGAGTGCAACCCCATTTTGTGTCCTGGCAATTTCTATCTATACTAGGTTGCCTGGAAGAAATCGCCAAGTGCGATAAGGCCGCCGATTGTATGTTTTCTTTTTTTTTATAAGGTTTCCTTTTTATATTGTAATCTTGGTGTACAATAAAGTATAAATAAATAAATAAATAAATAAATGTATATATATTATATTGCTTGTATTATATGTATTTTATTAGTTATGTATTGTATATATGTAAATAGTAGGTACACCATAAACTACCTGAGTATCTTTTTCTCCTTCTCTGTGTAATCCATCCAAAGGTTGTCTGTAAGAGATCGCTTTTAGCGATAAGACCGCCCATTGTGACTCCCTATTAATTTTAAGTTCTTTATGTAATTTTATTTTTGGTGTACAATAAAGAATACATCTATCTATCTATCTATCTATCTATCTATAGTAAAGACCTACAGTCTAAAAAACTGAACATTCCTTTCTCACTTCACAGGTAACATCCACATCATCACCAGCCTATCAGTTTGCAGGATTTTTCACTCACATTATTTTCTTCCTACTACCCAACCCAGCTAAAATCCATCTGGCCTGCCCTAGACACTACAGTACACCTTTAACTAAGACTACTTTATGAATGTAGATCAATAGGAAATTGTCGTTACCCAGCACGATGGTCCTTCCACGAAATTGTTCGTTCAATAGTGTCGTAACCTCTTTCACTGGGTGGTCTATCACATAAATATCGTCTGTTGAAAAAATACAGTTATTATTATCACAAATTGCCTCATTTAGCGGTATAACCCCGATACAAAAATAATATCAAAATGGTGTCTCTTCTCAGTGTTATGCAGCATAATACCACTATTTAACACAGATTGACGGTCTATCAAACCTCTTAGGAAACACGTTACATTTTAATAAGATTGATTGACATTTAGCCTTCTGACTACCCGTATCTATCTATCTATCAAAGATCCACAAATGATAGCCGGGACCAACATGTTTAACGTGCTTTTTGTGTGCTTTCCAAGTCACATTCACAGAGTTGTCTTTATATCTGACAGATCGCAAACTTCGAAGACCCGCCAGGCGGTAGTTGTAACCTTGAAGATCGCGACCGTGCGTCTGTTATTACTTGATACTTAGCTAGGAACCTTAGAGCAAAGAAATACATAAAATAAATGCTGTTTACACACCTGCCATTTCTACCAGGAAAATCAGAGCCCAATATACAATTTAAAAACAGTCCTGTACAAACTGTGCTAGTGTACAAAAAGGGTCCCGTGCATTCATATTTTTCTGACACTTTGAAAACAGATGCAACACCGATTAAGATCTCGCTCGTTCCAGCCCAAGTAATTATAGGTCCTCCGTGGTCGTTCTAAAGATGTTGAAATTATTGCATTAAGTCTCCTTTGTACCTTTATATTGTATGAAATTTAAGTAAATAAATAAAAAGTGTCAACAAAATAAAGGAAACAGGTTCATTTGTCACAACACAAGGCACTCAAACGCAATGAATTTTTTATTTGGGATCAAAGTTTTAATTTGTATCACTTAAAAAACATCATAAAAATTTGGCAGACTCAGTCGATGGACCAGGGCCTTCAATAAAAATATTGTTAAGTATCGTTTCAGAGCGTCCGATGCAAAATCAAGTTCAAACATATATTGTTATATTTAAACTTTGTTAACGTCTATTTTTAGATCGAATCACTAATTTATTTACCTGACAAAAACCGTTTCTTCTGGTTTGCTTGCTATTGAACTCAGTCAAATTAACTTTATTCGTGTGATTGAACTCAGTCAAATTAACGTTATTCGTGTGATTGAACTCAGTCAAATTAAAGTTATTCGTGTGATTGGACCCTTTACCGGATCTTCGTTTATCATCGTAACCGGAGGATTCTTCTCCTTCTCTATTTTCACACTAGAATAGGCCAAATTAATTTTAATGTTTATTTCTGCATAACAGTAATGTTTAGGCAACAAGAATCTGATGTAATATCGACGGTGAAAAGGAAGTAAGCGACATTTTGGCCAAAAATTAGTTATTTAAGTCATCCTACGTAAAAATTTCCACTTTTTCCAATGCACGTTTATGTCCTAGCAAAAAAAAAAAATCATTTTCCTAGTATTATTTTTCGTAACTGACGAAAATTCAGGTTATTTTTGTTAAAAAGTGTTGTGATTTCTTCTACATAAATGATTTATTTTGGGTTTTGTTGTCGGTAATGCTTTTTTACTTTATAAGGGTGTCGAGCTTTCGGTTGTTTTTGCCTTTTAAGTTTTTCCCTCAAAATGTACAAACGTTGTTTAGAGCCTACTTCCATTTCGTAATTTAACATAGCTATGGCGCAGGTGCTTACCGAACACGGAAAGTTCGCTAAGTACCTGTTCCGGATTCGTGCGGAGGATTCGCCCGGGTGTCGCCACTGTGCGGAACATCCGGAGGACACGGTGGAGCACACTGTAGAGGTGTGCCCCGCCTGGGCGGAGCATCGCCGTGTCCTCGTGGGGGCGATCGGCGGCAGCGATCTCTCTCGCCGGGCCTTGGTTCAGGCCATGGTCCGTAGTGAGGAGGGATGGCAGGCGGTCGCCTCCTTCTGCGAAGCAGTAATGCTAGCGAAGGAGGAGGCCGACCGCATCAGGCAGAGGCAACGGGGCGCTCGCCCCAGCCGCCGCCGGGATTCCGATCCCGATTTCCGGCCACCGTAGGCGCGGGCTTGCGGACGGCGTGCAATGGGTAGCACGCTGTCCGATCGTCCGGTAACCGACCGGACCGAGCCCAAGTCGTCGACGGCGCGTTCTGTTCCCGCGCGCCTCAAGGAGCTGTCAGCACACCGAAGAGGCCCAGCCTGCTAACTGCAGGCAGGCAGGGTCGAAGCCTACTGGGGTCATGGGTTAGTTCCGAAAGGAATGCTCGACCCCGGCACGATAGGCTACGAAGGAACGGGGTAGGTTTTTAGTCAGTAAGAGTCTGACACTACTTCCCGCTCCGCCCAAGGGCGGGATTTGTCATTGGATGATTTTACCTACCATAAAAAAAAAAAAAAAAAAAAAACATAGCTATGGCGCCTATACCCTATATACAAAGTTCATTTTCATATTATTTTGTCGGTTATACCCTATTACTATTACCATTCAGTACTTTATGACAGTTACGTAGGTTATGCCCTATTACCTATGGTTGCGCGAATTTGCTTGATGTTTTAATGGACTGTAGGTTTGAAAAGCGATCTTAGGTTTGTTAACAATATGCAGATACTGCGCCTGGCATGGAATAAATGTATTGGGAAGGAGCACTGACCTTTAGACTTCGTTGGTTGCACGTGGCACTTCGAAGATTGCACGTGGCACCGGCCGATCCTCGTCTTCGCACATTTAAATCACTGCCAGGTCCTGTATTGCACTAACACAGCACTATTGTGGAGTCTCTGAATGATTGGATCACGAAAATAGTCAATTTTCTTGTAATTTCGAGCGGGCGCGGTTAGCGGTGCGGTCACATTCACTCGATGCACAAACGTCAATGTCAAATCATTTCTTCAAGAGGTCGTGCGGGAAACGGAAACGGTAGGGATAGGATTGCTAGGCCAAAAAAATAAATTACAAAAAACAAAGTCGCGGATCATAGCAAATTGGCGCAACCAACCTAAATTTACTTAAATATCACACTGTTGGTTATACCTTACTTCCTCTACCATTTAGTGTAAATTTCAATTACATGAACGGGTAGGGTATACAGAAACAGGCCCCTAAGACTAAGGATCCTTAGCCTTTTTCTATGAAAATCGACTCCCTGATACATAAATGGCACTTCACCCTATTTTACTAGTTAGGGACCCAATTAAAATGTTGTGTAATACCCGTTTTAGATCCCCTGATGAAATATCGTGTTGGTTGCGCTACTTCATTATTTTTGGGGTGTCTTTTTATCCATATTTCCATAGACTCGTGTAATGCCAAATTCCTTTGCCCCAAAGGTTATGTGACTCTGTCACCACGGGCCCCGGGATAAAGGCAAGGAACGGAAAGGTAGGTTTTTAGTCAGTAAAAGTCTGACACTATTTCCCGCCCCACCCAAGGGCGGGATTTGTCATTGGATGATTTTACCTACGTTAAAAAAAAAAAAAAAATCCTTTGCTTTCAAGCGAAATTGTTTGTCACTAATGTCTTATATTCTGGTATTGTTCTGAAAGCCGACTGTTTCTTGTGCTCTATTATCTTTTATTCAACCACTGTGAAAAGTACCTTATCCTTCTTTTCCTATAATATTTATTGAACGAGTCTCTTATACCCTTCTACCTTGCGATGTGAGAAATCGGTATGTCGCTTAGGCTTCTTATCGTTTAATATTTTATTTGGGCATTTGTATCTATCTAAATACATATATAATAAAGATAAATTACACCAAGACACAGAACAATTAATGATCACATAAACATTTGTCTTAGATTGGAATCGAACCCACGAATTCCGGCTTAGCAGTCAGGACCACTAACCACTAAACCTACAGGCTAGTCAAACTTATACATGTATCATAAACAATTTTTTTTTTTCACTTTATGGTCACTGAATACTTCCTTATGTCATGGCCACTGACCATTTTTCCACCTTCTTATGATACAGATTGCATGGTGCCAAACAAATGATTTAAAAAGCATAACTTACTGATTCGCCTTCGAACCCTAATATCTTGTCAATTAATTTGGTACATCCAGATAATGCTTGGAAAGTTCGGGCAGGAGAAAGCAGAATAGGTTTTCCTTCGTCATCTATGTTACCTTTTGCTAGTGAGCATATCATATATCTTTTTATAACTCTACTCATGTTTGCATATTCTCTAAAACGCTCAAGGCATTTATTTTTATCCATTAGCATGACCGAAGCGTATTTTAATTGTCCTTGATTATAATTATAGGTATCGCCAGGCTGGAAACATGAATGTAATGATTAATATAAAAAAAAAAACATTTATACTTCGACACCACGCGACCTCTTTACTTCTTCGCCTTTCTCCTAGATGTTATTTGGAGTCGGCGCAAAATTAGATTTGTCCTATTAGCCGTAGTGTTTTCATTTACCGAAATCAACCCTCACACAGTTCATACGCTATTATTTAGATACTCCCCTTTTCAGCTGTCAATATTTGTATTCAACACTCTTAAGCACCAAGCCTAATTTGATAACAAATCTTGCCGTTCATGTTTTCCAAAAACTGATTTTACAGGGTTTTTTTTTTCGCATAAGTAGCCATATAAGAAAACTATTTAGCAAGATCTAATTAGACTATACGCAGAAACCAACGTAGTTGGACAAAGACTGGACCGATGAAGGTGACTTTTTCTATTACCCTTCGCCAGATCTCCGCATGACCCCATCCGAACACCAGCGCGTCATTTGAAGCTTCTTGATATTTTTCTTCATAGTTTATGGGTATCGTAGTGGGTTTATACGAACACAATGTTTCGTATTTGGGGTCGTCGAAATTAAACGGTGATTCCACCTTAACCAAAGCTATGTCTATGCCCGCCCAATAATCTAATGCTCCATACTTCATAATATAACCTGAAATTAAATCGTTGTAAATATTGCGTATTTTTCTTAGTATTGTCGTAGTTGGGGAGGCCGAGTGGGGATTTTGAGATTAACTTGTCTTTAGAGTGGCAAAATAACACAAACTGAGTAACCTTACACCAAGTCACAGTTTTACAATCCATACAGTTAGGTGACGATTTACGCACTTGCGTAATGTAACGAAGAGAAACTGACGGGGTGGTGGGCTGCCCGGATTGCGGCCTCATAAACGGTTACGACGCATTCAAGGTCGACCGTCATAATGGTTCAATTTATGTGATGAGGATTATAACTAATTTTTGGGTCTCAATCGAAGCGCCCCCTCTTTGATTGGGACAGTTGCCTGATGCGGTCGGCCTCCTTCTTCGCTAGCATTACTGCTCTACAGAAGGAAGCGACCGCCTGCTATCGCTGCCACCGATCACCCCACAAGGACACGGCGATGCTCAGCCCAGGCGGGGTTCTGCCGTGTGCTCAACCGTGTCCTCTAGCGGTCCACACAGTGGCGACACCAGGGCGTCACTTCACGCGTACGAATCCGGTATAGGTACTTCCCGAACTTACGGGACTTACTGCTGTAATTACGGCGTGCCCAGCACTGGATTGTGACAGCTCCTCTCGCCATTTCGCCATAAGATTCCACCAGAAATCTGTCCGCCATGCCGTGACTTGACGCGGCAGCGGAGTTTCGCCCGGCATTGCATCTCCACGTGTGGAAGGACTGTTGCCTCCAGATCGCATGGTAGCAGGCCAGCATGGAGGCTCGTCGCTTCGCAGGACACCGTGCGTTATCCTCGTATCATCCATACGACCATGACCGTCTGGTAAGCGTTCAGCTGGGCCACCGGTCGTTTTTGCAGCGATGGCGCCCACACCGGTGCCCCATAAAGGACCATGGACCGAACGATGCCTACTCTATGTAGGCATCCTCCGGCAGGAGGCGTCTGGATCCACTAGCTTCGGCAGGAGACGCTTGAGTCCGATTCAATAAGGCAACCAGACGTCGGAAGAGCTCCTTGAAATTCCACCGGCTATCGAGGACGAGTCCCAGGTACTTCATCGTCGACCCGACGCCGATGTGAACTCCTCTTACCGTTAATTGGGAACCTGATGGTGGCGCGTTCCGAGGGCCGTGAAAGCACATGTCCTCGGACTTATGCAGTGACACCTTGATTCCCAACTGCTCGATCCTCTCCAACGTCTGTCGCAACCCTGCGCGTAGCTAGTTCGACCTTCACCTGGTACGACTCTCTCTGCGCCAAGACAAGCGTGTTTTCTGCTTACAGTACAACAGACCAAGCTGACTCCGTCAGGGAAGTCGGCGCGAAGCATGTAGTCGAACACGATGTTCCACCAGGGGCGGTCCTAGTACTGATCCCTGTGGGACACTGCACGACATATCTCGCCGTTTCTATTCTCCCAGATGACCGGGCTAAATAATGTACCTGTTTGGCAGGTACGCCTCGATCACACGATAGAGGTAGTCGAGCACCCGGTGATACCAGAGTGCCCTCCCAATGCTACTCCAGGGCAAGGGATTAATGGCGTTGGCGATGTCTAAAGACACCGCCAAGACATACCTGCCCAGGACACCGCATCTCCCGTCGTCAGAGTTCGCACGCGCATGATGGCTTCCACAGTGGAGCGCATGTCTGCGAAAGCTGAACTGGCCGTCCGAAAGGTTAGACGAAAGGTCCGAAGGTTGGTTCGGACGAAACACCTCACATAATTATACTCAATACTCAATACATTTATTGCATTCCACAATGTGAACTTCACTTACAGATAAGCTCGTTTAATCATTAATTATTGATGATTACTGTGGCGACACTTGGGGGAGGCCTATCTCCAACAGTGGACGTCTTTCGGCTGAATAGAATAAAATAGAAAAAAAATATTTGCTTAGAATGTAGGTATATAAAAATAATTTGTTAATAGTATAACGAGATCCATGTACATACATTCTGCCTTTTATTCCATGCAAATTTAACACAATTTAAAGTAAGATTTTACAAAAAATGATCGTTTAAGTAATCTTGCACAGAATTATAACCTTTACCATTTATCTTATTTAGACCTCGAATCATCCTTAGCAGCTAAAAAAATTAAAAAATAAATGTTAAAAGATGATGATGACTGTCCCGGCTCTCATAAGAACGCCTCAGTGGTAACCACCATTTCACACTTATATCATAATGTACTATTATTTTCAAATAAATTTTTAAACATATCTTTTATTTAAAGTTTCGCTTACGTGGGATCCTATTCATTTTAAAATGCGAAAGTTTGTGAGGATGGATGGATTTGTGTATGGATGTTTGTTACTCATTCACGCTAAAACTACGCTAACGCTACGCTATACAGCTTATAAGCTATAATTTAGCAGTTTCAACACGTAAGCAAGTTCAACCAGCAGTATAATATTTATTATAGGGTGGAGCGGCTGGAAAAAGCTAATTATACAATTATATACATACATAAAACTATATTTATATACAGCAGCACCGTCAAATCTTACGACTATTTATTTTCCGCACAGACTCTATCTACATACCTCTAGGCGAACAAGTATAAATTACTCTCTTTTTCATAGTAGAGGTACATCTATCCGTTTCTATTTCATTGTCAGGAACATACTTTTTATACCCCGCTATGACATATAAAAATTCCACATCATGGACACAAGCTGCGGATGTGATGACGAACTCGCTGCTAACGATAGCACCCCCACACAGCCAGGAGTCATATTGTAGTCCTGTTAAGGGTGCTTTGACTAAATATACCTGAAAATCATATTTTTATAAATATCTAGTCTTGCCATTAATTCTTTTTTTTTTGTAAACTCCTTTTGCGTTCTTAAGAAGTTATTTTGGCTTTACCGCCATATTTAGTTTTAAGTGAACAGTTAAATAATGACCAGTGGGTCTATTAGGCTGCTGGGACTGAGTCATCTTTTAAAATATAAAACATTGTTCTAGGAGTGATATATAATTATTTCCCAAGATAAAATCTTTTGTTTTCGGTGCAGGCTATCACATCTACTACTCCGTTCCATTATTAAAATGGAGTCACACCACATGAATTTATATAATAATGAGAAAACCAAACTCGAATGTCATCATCATCATCTTCCTGCCCTTATCCCGTTTCATTTGGGGTCGTTGCAACCAAACTCGAATGTAATGAAAAAAAAAAGTATTGGTCAAACACTAAGATTCCCTATGTCCTGAGACCCAGGCTCCTTCGTTACATTTGAACAGTATATTTACATATTTATATGTGAACAAATAAAATTCCAGCAGTCTGATATTTGAGATGCTACTTCAGAAAACCTCCACGTGTGCCCGTGGGCTGTAACAGTACTACGATTACATCCGGATCGAAGGCCAAGCCGTGAGACGGTGCGACTCCCCTTTTGGTACTTTTGCCTGAAGGGTTTCGATGTTAGCCTGCGAATATTCTGTTGGAAGGAACGCATCAATGCGTGTTGCTATAGCAATGGGGCTCAGTGGCGAAGTAAGAGCAGGCTCGGTGTGAACTTAACCTGTCACCGGGCAGGCAGGAGGAAGACTTGCTCCTCTTTCTGCTATATTTAGTCTCGTAGCCCCAGAGATTTTCCAAGGTCAAGTAACAGGTCATGTAACAAGGTCATTCTAACAGAGGTTAGAAACATGATGACCTTGGACTATCTCTGGAGCTACGAATTAAAAAAATCACCCCAAACCTTCAAGCGGCGGGCGGGATAACAGTGAGGGAGGTTATTAGCTTGACGAATGGGTATTTTAATTAGTCTCTAGTGTGAAACTCTGAACTTGAGTTGTACAACATCTGTTCCATACTCGTGGGAACGGAAATGAGCAAATTTTGAAAAGAAAATCCCAACGACGACGAGACGTAGAGTGATGCGCGGTCGGAGTCCGATGCGGTATCCAAAAGGAGCTCGAAGAGCTCAGAGATTGAAGAAGTGGAGGGAGACTCCGGAAGAATTTTGCGTTTCTTCCTGAGCCGCGGCCTGGGAGCCGCGAAGGTACAGGCCAGGGTGCAAGCAACGGACAGGCCTGGCAACATCAAAGTCGAGGTGGAGTGATTCCAGGAGGCCATGTCGTAAATCTGAAACATGTAAATGCCCCGTGTCTTGGCCGCCAGTCACTTTGATGCCGTCACTGTCAAAATGACTGGCGGCTAAGTTGAACGCATGCCAGACGGTTAAATCCATCCAAATATACCACACGGTTTCCCACGAAGCGGCGAGCCTCGTTGCTGGCCTATCTCTATGGGAACTGGAGGCAACAGTCCTTACAAGCATACACGATTGGCGTGTGGAGATGCAACGCCGCTCCACTGCTACGATTTGTCGCGGCATAGCGCACAGAGTTCCGGCAGGATCTCATGGTGGAATGGAGACAGCGACTGTCGTTACCCAGTGCTGAGCACGCCACAATTATAGAGGTAAGTCCCTTCTTTGAGGTGTGGCTGTAAAGACAACACGGGGTCCTCATCTTCTGCATGACGCTGGTTCTCACTGGACATAGTAAATTTGGGAGTTTCGAGGACGAGGTGTAGCTGGCAGAGCAGTAATGCTAGTGAAGGAGGCGCGCCTCAAGAAGATTTCAGCAAAACCGTAGAGGCCCAGGACGGGACTCGTGGGACTCGTGGACCTTGTGTCTGGTCAGGAAAAAAGAAAAAAATAACTATCTTACCACGTATCCTCTGTTTTTTATAAGAGTTTGACCATCTATTATTCTTCTTTGGCAATGAGACACTAAAACAAACAGATTTTTAAAGCCTTTCGAGATTAGGAAAATGACGTATAATAATTATTTATCTTTTACGTATGCTCACTAATGTCACATAATAAAAACATTTTTTATTATGTGACATAAGTCGTAGAATTTGTCCTATATTTATGCTGTGAGGCCTTGCTTCATACCAAATTTCAGGATTCCAGGACAACGGGAAGTGTGCTGTGAATTTTGATTGCCTTGAGAGTGTAGAAATATGCGTTCGTTTGTTTGCAATATAAGCGGCAGTATCTTTTTTTTTTTGGTTAGTTTTCAAGTTTCATTTTTTCACAGCTTAAAGGAAAGAAAGAAAGAAAGAAAGAAAGAAAGAAAGAAATCGCAGACCGGAGTTTATGGTTTTAATTTTAACTCGATACGTCTACGTGTTCTCGAGATAAAGGGTCTTAACAGACAGACAGACGGAAAACAAAGTGATACTATGAGTATAAGGACTCCGATTTTTCTTTTGACGTACGGAACTCTAAAAATGCGCTAAATACACTACCTCAAAGGTTGCGTGAAAACTTGTGCATAATTTTTGAATCATTTCATCTCAAAAACGGTGGCTCTCATATTTTTATGGCGCGGGCGCTTTTCCCTCCCAAGCATAACGAGGGATTCTTTAGTTGAATCCAGAACGTAGCGAGGGATTCATAGTACCTACGTCGCCTGAGCCAAAAATATATTTGCGCTCGATACACTCTACTTTTTTTCACCCAGTACGAGGAAATAAAAGGCGCCTCATATTTTATTGTAATATGTCACATTTCTTGCGTCAGTTCTAATAATTTCAGGAGTTATTTCTATACTTTTATTGTCACTTGTCACACTCATTTAAAAAATAAAACCATGAATTTCTAACTATCCTTGGAAATTGATGAAAACGCGGCCTGTAGTTCGAGCGTTTTCAATTTGATTTCTTTGTTTTTTTTATATAGCCGGTGGCGCGATTATGGGCCGTCGTACCAGCCAGTCTTTTTTTTTTTTTTTTTTTTTAACAATATTTGCGTTCGATTTTTTTAGCCATGAACACTAAGATGTTCCAAATTCAAAAAGAGCATGGCAAAGATAATTGCAGCGCCCTTATAAAGAGGATTTAACTTATTACTGCCCGCTAAAAGTTTCTTATAGAAAACGCCACCTTTGGGTGCATTTAGCTGGATGCCGTCGTTGCTGGGTTTGACTCCAGCCTCCCCGTGGTCGTTTGCGGGGACTTCAACGCCTGGAACGAGGCTTGGGGTTCCCGGTTCACGAACCAACGAGGTCGCAGGGTGGAGGAATGGGCCCTAGGACAGGGCCTAGTCGTACAAAACCGGGGTTCTGTCCCCACGTGTGTGCGGATGCAGGGCGAGTCGGTGGTGGACGTTACGTTCGCCAGCCCTGCACTGGCACCGCGCGTCGTCGACTGGCGCGTCATAGAGGAGGTGGAGACGTTCTCCGACCACCGGTACATCCGGTTTGACGTCTCCGCCCAGACGTCGACCGCGCCGGTACGACAGACCCCGTGTGGTCCGCGTTGGGCGCTGAGGCAGCTGGACAGGGACCTGCTCCAGGAAGCCGCGATAGTACAGGCCTGGGTGCAAGCACCGGACAGGCCTGTCGACATCGACGTCGAGGCGGACTGGTTCCGGGTGGCCATGTCGCAAATCTGCGACACGGCCATGCCCCGAGTCCGGCCAGGACGTGCCCGGCGCCAAGTACACTGGTGGTCGCCAGAGATTGCGGCACTGCGCGATGCGTGCAATGCTGCGCGACGCCGGTATACTAGACACCGCAGGCGCCGCACCCGTCCACCGGGTGCGGAGGCCATAGAGGCGGAGCTGTATGAGGGATACAGGGCGGCAAAGCGCACCCTCCGAGCGGAGATAAAGCGGGCCAAACTCGAGGCCCGCAACTTGTGGCTGGAGTCTCTGAACGTCGATCCGTGGGGACGCCCATACAAAATGGTGATGGAGAAACTCCGCCCATGGGCTCCCCCGCTGACTCAGAGTCTCCGGCCCCAGCTCGTGGAGGGTGTGGTGGGCGCTCTGTTCCCTACGCGAGGGGAGCATACTCCCCCGCCTATGGCTCCGCCACCAGCAGCGGTGTCCGATGCGGACCACGACGGCAGCGACGGCAACAATGCTCCAGAGGTGACCGAGGTGGAGATGAGAGTGGCGGTGCGAAGGCTGAGTGCCAAGAACACCGCCCCAGGACCCGATGGCTTGCCTGGAAAAGCCTGGGTCCTGGCCATGGAGGAACTCGGGTCTCGACTGAGAGGGCTCTTCAGCGCATGCATGGAGAGGGGCCAGTTCCCGCTTCGCTGGAAGACGGGGAAACTGGTCCTTATCGCGAAGCCGGGGCGCCCCGCGGACTCTCCGTCCGCGTATCGGCCCATTGTGCTGCTCGACGAGGTGGGCAAGCTCTTTGAAAGAGTAATTGCAGACCGCCTCGTCGTGCATCTGGCACGGAAGGGGCCGGATCTTGCGGACGGCCAGTTCGGATTTCGCAGGAGGCGCTCCACTGTGGACGCCATCATGCGCGTGCGAGCCCTCACGACGGGGGATGCGGTGTCCCGGGGCAGGTGTGTCTTGGCGGTGTCTCTGGACATCGCCAACGCCTTCAACTCCCTGCCCTGGAGTTGCATTGGTAGGGCACTCCGGTACCACCGGGTGCCCGACTACCTCTGTCGGGTGATCGAGGCCTACCTGTCGGACAGGTTCATCATCTACCCCGGTCATCAGGGGGAGTTGAAACGGCGAGAGATGTCGTGCGGTGTTCCGCAGGGATCGGTACTAGGACCGCCCTTGTGGAACATCGGGTACGACTACGTGCTGCGCGCCGACCTCCCCGACGGGGTCAGCGTGGTCTGTTACGCAGACGACACGCTGGTCCTGGCGCGGGGACGGTCGTACCAGGCGGCGGTCGAACTAGCGACGCGCGGGGTTGCGACAGTCGTGGAGAGGATACAGCAGTTGGGACTCGAGGTGGCATTGCACAAGTCCGAGGCCATGTGTTTTCACGGCCCTCGGAGCGCGCCACCTCCGGGCTCCCAATTAACGGTAGGAGGAGTTCACATCGGCGTCGGGTCGACGATGAAGTACCTGGGACTCGTCCTCGACAGCCGGTGGAACTTCAAGGAGCACTTCCGACGTCTGGCTCCCAGGTTGAATGCGACTGGGGCTGCGCTCAAGCGGCTCCTGCCGAACCTAGGGGGTCCAGACGCCTCCTGCCGGAGGCTCTACGCAGGCATCGTTCGGTCCATGGCCCTTTACGGTGCGCCGGTGTGGGCGCCATCGCTACGGAAGCGAGTGGCGGCCCGGCTAACCGCCTGCCAGAGGGTCATGGCCATCCGGATGATCCGCGGATACCGTACGGTGTCCTGCGAAGCGGCGAGCCTCCTTGCTGGCCTACCACCGTGGGATTTGGAGGCAACAGTCCTTGCACACATGCATGACTTACGCGTGGAGATGCAACGTCGGGGCGAAACTCCGCTGCCGCGACAAGTCGCGGCATGGCGGACAGAGCTCCGGCGGGATCTCATGGTGAAATGGCGAGAGCGATTGTCGCAACCTCGTGCTGGGCACGCCACGATCGAGGCGGTAAGGCCCCTCTTTGAGGCGTGGCTGGAAAGGCCCCACGGCGTCGTCACCTTCCGTTTGGCGCAGGTGCTGACCGAACACGGCAAGTTCGGTCCGTACCTGTACAAGATTCGTGCGGAGACGACGCCCGGGTGTCGCCACTGTGCGGACCGCCCGGTGGACACGGTGGAGCACACAGTCGAGGTGTGCCCCGCTTGGGAAGAGCAGCGCCGTGTCCTCGTGGGGGCGATCGGCGGCGATCTCTCGCGCCGGGGCTTGGTTCAAGCCATGCTCCGGAGCGAGGAGGAGTGGCAGGCGGTCGCCTCCTTCTGCGAAGCAGTAATGCTAGTAAAGGAGGAGGCCGACCGCCTTAGGCAAAGGCGGACACGCCGCCGCCGCCGCCGGGTTTCCGATCCCAATTTCCGGCCACCGTAGGCGCGGGCTCGCGGACGGTGGGCAATGGGTAGCTCGCTGTCCGTCCGTCCGGTAACAGACCGGTCCGAGCTCAGGTCGTCTACGGCGCGCACCGTTCCCGCGCGCCTCAAGGAGTTGTCAGCAAACTGTAGGGGTCCAGCAGGGCCGAAGCCTACTGGGGCCAAAGGTTATGTGAGACTGTCACCAAAGGCCCCAGGATAAAGGCAAGGAATGGAAAGGTAGGTTTTTAGTCAGTAAAAGTCTGACACTGTTTCCCGCCCCACCCAAGGGCGGGATTCGTCATTGGATGATTTTACCTACCAATAAAAAAAAAAAAAAAAAAAAAACCTTTGGGTGCATTTAAAGGCGAACCAAGTCGTCTTTTTCGAAAGGTGGGATGAATAGGGAGTATTGAGACATTTCTGTAGATAATTACGAGTATCTGATCTACAATTTTTGTCTAGGCAATTTTATAATAGAATTTACCGTTTCGCTGAAAATCGCAAAATACTTGTTTTTGTGAGCTTTGACCCCGAGTATTTTTTTTCAGATGTCGGATCCATAAGGACATTTTAGATTTTTTTGTGTGCGTGTATATGTTCTTGGGAAGTGTGTACGGAGAGAATTTAAATGCGAATAACTTTTGAAATTTACTAACTTACGAAACCGAATTACATTACAGGATATTACTTATATTTATGCGCGTCCATAGGTGGTCAATGCTACGGGCAAAATCGGGGCCCGGGCGCTTCTCACTCTACAGGAATACAAAATGCTGCGCCAGCGTCCCTACAATATTCGTCTCTTTATAAATAAAAAGCAAATGGTTTTTTACAAAAATAAGTTTATCATTTTAAAATCTAAAAATAGCATGAGCACATATTTTTGTGGGGAACCGATCACTATTCCGATTTTTTTTTTTGTTCGAATTTCATGTGACTGAAAAATTGGCCGACGTCTTTTTTGCTATATGCATTATTTGACATATTTTTATATCATCGAAGTATCATGTGCAATAGGTATCCTTTTACCGAATTGCTATTGGCCGAAGCCTCTCTTGAACTTTTTTCATTTGCCAAATGATTTATTTGCCATATTTTTATCACGCCGAAACAACAGTTTACAGAATTTTGGTCACGAATATATGTATAGACGGTTATAGTACGTGATAAATAACTTGAACCATTTGCTATGGTTGCGCGCAACCCTCCACTTTAATTGGGACCTAAAAATCGGTTACCATGCATTCAAGGTCGACCGCCATGATGGTACAACTTGTGTGACAAGGATTATAACCGATTTCGGGTCTCAGTCGTGGGAGGGAGCTGAGCGTGGGAGGGAGCTGAGCTTAGCCGTGTCGGATGGTTCAACTTATTTGCCGCGTACTAAAATTGGTAGCATTTTCAATACCAAATTAAAATTTTGTCATAGAAGTCAATATTTTGTGCAACAAAATTTAGTGACAGAAACGATTCGCTACGAATCCGGCTTCACACAGTCTTGTCTGCCTACCCCTAGAATGTAATTTTAACCCGCGTAGGCGCGGAGGGGTAGGGCGGCCCGCGAGCTGAGGAGCAGGTGATTTGGAGGCCCGCCGTCGCGGCTGAGGCTGCAGTGGTGAGCGTTGAAACCATCTGCGGTGATAAGCTCGCGTGGGACCGCCCGAACCCCGCAGCGCCGGAGCAGACACAGAAAACCTTCCATGATGGTATAATGAATGTTCGAAAACATAATACTTCGAACAAATGATAGTTCCGCAAAGTGTAACACCGGTGAAAAGTTTTTCGACCAAATGAAACTTTGGTGTAAGGAAAAAATTGGAATTGGGAATAGGTCAACTGTTACAGTGGCAGACATGATTTCGATGAAATAAAAAAAAACGAAACGATAATAGTTGAAAAGTTTTAGGTGAAACGAAATTCAGTCAAACGTTTTTGGAACTTATATCCTTATATCCTTAATTTTTTACCTGTCACCCGCAATGGAATATCCTCGCTTGATGTAGAATCAATGATCACTGATTCTCATCGAAGAATAATATTTTAACCCAGTGTATCCCATTATAATGGTACTCACCAATAATCATAGAAAATAACACAGTTACTGACTTTATTGCAAACATTTCAAACCATAGTCGTAATTGACAAAGAGTGTGCTAGTAATCTGACGGCGTATTTCAGAATAATTGAATTTCAGTTGAATAATTATTATTTTTTTATCGTAGTGTTTCATTATTTCGCAGCATTTTCTAAAGGCAGATTGGAATGAGTTTTAAGTATGAGGTAGTTTTAATGTATTGGATAGTTTGATTAAAAAATGTAGAAATGAAACTCACGTTAAAATAGTACTTTTCAGAAACCTATTAAATAAGATTTAAACTACAGTCTCGGTATTGGTCAATTACATTAACGATCATAAGAGACATTAAAATTAAACGGTTAACGTAAAAGATTTATTTGTCGAAGCTATCCACAGTAATGTGTACTTATTAAACACCCATAAGATGCAGTATCTTAAAAGCAATTTAAGATATTGCATGTTATGGGCGTTTGATACAGCATATACAAATCAGTTTCGACAATTACACTGCGTGCTGGGAGATATTGAACAAACGGTATAACAGCACGTGGTTAATTTTTAAATCTCACTTAGACTTCATACTAAATTTTCCAGTAGTTCAACAAACAAACGTTCATCAGATCAAGAATATGCATGGTACATGATACAAAAATATGCTTAAATTTGATAAAGAACCTAGGCATTGATGTAGTTAGCAGAGATCCATTCATCATGCGTATTTTATTACTAAAATACGATGTGGAGACTCATGACTATTATTTGGAAACTCGGAACATGCCGAGAGATCTGCCAAAAAAACTTTTTACAAAAAAATTACCGACTTCATTAAAAAAAAAAAACACTAAAAGGATTAAAATAACTTTAATTTCGGAAGTAGGTTATTTTTTTTTTTGTAAAAAGTTTTTTATTTCACATTTTTTAGTTACGGTGCACTTATAATCAGAGTGCCTATTTCTCATGATAAACCCAAACACTGCTAGGATACATTGTTTTATTATGAAGTTCTCGTGTCTACCTTCCACCTTCCGGCTCCGTCATCAGATCAGTTTGATAGTACCTTATAGTCAAAGTGCATCTCATGACGATTCTATCAAGCCCAAACACGGCTAGGATACATTGATTCATTACGGAGTTCCAGTGCCTATCTTCTGGCTCCATCATCATCATCAGGTCACTGTGATGATAAAGAAAGAAAGAAAATCAATTTATTTGTACGGAATGACGCAACTAAAAACTAGACAAACATAAAATTATATAGGAAAAATATGCGCCACATCCGTGCAAAACGGCCGAACGCTCAGCATAAAGCTGTGCCCTTATGCATAATGCGATGAGCACACAACGCTGGTTTTCAGCGTTGGCCAGTGCTGACAAAAAGACGCCGGAACGGTGCAATGTGCAAAAAAGATAAAAATAAAAAAAAATATAAATGAATTTACATAAATAAAATAAAAATAAGGAGAATGTGAATTTAAGAATTGGCAACACCACGGCGCGCCCATGACATTATGTGCATCTCATAGATTTTTTATAAAATCTAAGGTGCAGCTTGATTACATCGTTTGTGGCAATTTGCTCAGACACTAATAGAAAATGGCACAAAGGCCAAATAGCCATGCCACAAACATTATAAAAAAAAAACACTAATAGAAAAAAAATACTCTGTGGTTAATGCCCCATTGGACGCCATAACGCGACCGTGACGTTGTTTTCGAAAAAGGATATGACCTAATGTGACAATTTGTATGTGTTATGATGGTTTTGGAAATTCAAATAATTCTTGAGTGCGATAGATGTTTTATGCGATAGTGTTATAAGTATTCGTGACAAAATGTGAATTAGACGGACCGAGGAGAAGCAAGCACGGGACAGGGTAAGATTTTAATGTTCACTCAGTGTGGAAAAATTCCAGGAACAAGCGAGACGTATTAAATAAATAGTAGGATTAGATTATGTTTATATGTAATTAGAACACGCATTGCTAAATTAACAAATGAGAATATAAAATAAAAAGTAATTATAAGTTATATGGATTATTGTTAGGAAAAAGAACCATGAATATTTGTTTTGCTTGTAGGTCCTAAGCATGATGTCCAGAATTGTCGAAGCAAATGTACTTCGACAGCAGCCAAACATCACAGGGACAAGATAACGAATGCCAAATCATTGATGAATCATGATACCATTTTCAACATAACTATGTATTCAGAACCATTTATTTATTTGTATTGTCATAGTCGCTTAACTATCTTCATTGTGATATCTATGCGAGTATGAAGTTCCGTTGGCTATTTCTGGTCTTCTTCATCAGTTCCACTTCACCAAATGTTACTTTTAGACTGTAAGTTCTCGATAAAAATACCAAAATCATTATATGATTGCCTATAATATTTGAGGAATTTCTCGATTCCTCATAGATCCTATGATCAGAACTGGATTTAAAAAAAAAAATGGGACCAATCTGGAAGCAAACCCTTTAAGGAGAAAAAAAAATGCAAATCGGTCCATAATCGACCGATTTATCCGCGAACAAACATAAAAAAAGCATATATACGGTCGAATTGAGAAACCTCCTTTTTTTGAAGTCGGTTAAAAATGTCGGAGTTTCTAAGCATTTTAGAGAGTAGATTGATACACTGCATTGGAATCTTCACACAAGAAAATCGAAAATTCCAGACCACCAACAAGCAAGCAACAAAAATCGCCAGCGTCAAATTTTAAAAATAATATTCTGCTAAATATTTATTCTTGAAATTTGACTCTGAGTAAGACTTCGGGAAATTATAATGCAAAAACTTGCCCGTTGTGTAAAGAGTCACACGGAATATTTTATTGCAGTCAGTTTTCAAATATGATACAAAGCGCAAAGCGACAAACTTACATGATTGCATTTATACAAGAACTTTCTTTATTCAAATGGCCCACAATTTTGCAATGTACATCAGAAAATCGCTGCTATGAATGTCGCGGCAAACCTAATACACTTCTAAATAAAGCGTTTAACAATAAGTCTTCATTTCACCCATTACGGCGAATAATTGATTGTAAGGGTTACCCAGAATCCACTTATTGCTTAAAGGACGCCGAAGCTAGAAAAAGGTGGAAGTGTAAGATATGCATCGAAAACAAAACAGACAAAATACTGATATAGCTACTTCTAATATTACACTTAGAAAAAAACAACTCTCTTCAAGTAAACTTGCTTCGTCCCAACAACTGGAGATTTCCAAGCAAAATTTGATTTTAAAAAACAATGTCTCTCAAATTCTGGCCACCCTATTATTTGTAGAGCACTCAAGCAATTATGACAAATGAATTTTTACCGCTGGATGAAGGTATCGATGTTTTGTCAGATACATTAAAAAGAGATCCTCAATTATATAGAAGTTGCCCAAATAATATTAGATCCAATCAATTTAATTCAATAGAAGAATTGGAAAAGAAAGTTTCTGTATTAGAAAAAAAAAACTTAGAGATTGCTGAAAATGAAATAGCTAATCTTTTATCGGAAAACTGCTATCTTATAAAACAAATGTCTATGTATGGCACAAAAATTAATCATCTCAAAGATATTTGTAAATCGACAACTGGAAGGGCATCACGGAAGAAAAAGAATAAATATCCGATCCAAACTAGATTAGATTTCTCAGAACAACTGATGAGTCCCAACGCACTCTGCTCACAAACAAAGTACGACACGCCGAATTTACATCATCAAGGAACAAACCAGAAAATGAATGATGAGATGGCTGAGGAGATTTTGGTGAAGTGTAAAATCAGATTCAAATGCAATAGAAAAAGAAATATTTATATAATTGGAGACGAAAACGTCAGAGGTTTAACCGTACAATTAATCCATACTAAGACAGGTAAATAGAATAAGAAGAAAGAAAGAAAATCAGTTTATTTACACGGAATGACGCAACTAAAAACTAGACAAACATAAAATTATATAGGAAAGATATGCGCCACATCCGTGCAAAACGGCCGAACGCTCAGCATAAAGCTGTGCCCTTATGCATAATGCGATGAGCACACAGCGCTGGTTTTCAGCGTTGGCCAGTGCTGACAAAAAGACGCCGGAACGGTGCAATGTGCAAAAAAGATAAAAGTGAAATAAAAAAAATTATAAATGAATTTTAGATAAATAAAATAAAAATAAGGATGTATTTATGAATTGGCAACACCACGGCGCGCCCATGACATTATGTGCATCTCATAGATTTTTTATAAAATCTAAGGTGCATCTAGATTACATAGTCTGTGGCAATTTGCTCAGACACTAATAGAAAATGGCACAAAGGCCAAATAGTCATGCCACAATCATTATAATAAAAAAAAAACACTAATAGAAAAAAATAGTCTGTGGTTAATGCCCCATTGGACGCCATAACGCGACCGTGACGTTGTTTTCGAAATGATATGAAATGATAACTTTAACATCCAGGGAAAAGTTCAACCGTATCGATCCTACAAAATCCGAATTATTTATTAGATAATCTATTTGACGATGACATTGTCATACTCTTAGTTGGCAAACACGATAAAAGTCCTTACTTGTTGCTAACTAATATGTGTAGCACTCTGTGCAGTTTGAGCAATTGTACAATATTGATGTTGAATGTTTCAGAAAATAGGTATCTTAACGTCAAAAAACTCAATCAGGAACTAAAACTGTTTACTGAAACTTCAAAGATTGTCAATGAGAAAAAATGTTTGGAAGCTGGTACACCCATCCAATAGCAATGACATATATATCGTTAGCTAGGTCCTTTTAACTGGAATAACATTTACTATGAAAGCTTTTGGAAAGGTTTGTCCGTTCTGAGTTTCAGGTAAAAAACAAATGTTAAGGTTAGGTTAGGTGTTAACAACAAAGTAATTGGTACACCCTACCAATTGCAAATTCATAGATGCCGTTGGATAGCTCTTTTTAACAGGAACAGCATATACTATGGCAGCTTTATTGAAATCTTTGACCATTCTGAATTTTAAGTTAAAAACAAAGGTTAGGTTAGGTTAGGTGCTAATTGGTACACGCCACCAACAGCAAAGACATATAAATGTCGTTGGCTAGGTCTTTTTAACTGGAACAACATTTACTATGACAGCTTTGCTGAAAGGTTTGTCCGTTCTGAGTTTTAGGTAAAAAACAAAAGTTATGTTAGGTTAGGTGTTAAAAACAAGGTAATTGGTACATCCCACCAATAGCTAAGACATATATGTCGTTGGATAGATCTTTTTAACAGTAACAACATTTACTATGACAGCTTTGTAGAAAATATGTACAATAAATGTACAAGTATGTGTGTAAGTATGAATTTATAATGATAATTTATACAGATAATGATTGAGAGACAACGACATTGTCTTTCATATGTCCATCTCAGAAGCTAAGATATTAATTAGTATTTATTTTTACCTAGTTTTTAACACCTAACCTAACCTAAGATATTAATTATTAGTATTTATTTTTACCTTGTTTTTAACCGAAAACTCAGAACGGACAAATATTTCAACAAACCTGTCATATTAAATGTTGTTCCTATTAAAAAGACCTATCCAACGACATATATGTCTTTGCTATTGGTGGGGTGTACCAATTAGCACATAACCTAACCTAACTTTTGTTTTTAACCTAAAACTCAGAACAGACCAACATTTCAACAAAGCTGTCATAGTAAATGTTGTTTCTGTTACAAAGACCTATCCAAAAACATGTATGTCTTTGCTATTGGTGGGGTGTACGAATTAGCACCTAACCTAACCTAACTTTTGTTTTTAACCTAAAACTCAGAACGTACAAATATTTCAACAAAGCTGTCATAGTAAATGTTGTTCCTGTTATAAGGACCTATCCAACGACATACATGTCTTTGCTATTGTTAGGGTGTACTAATTAGCACCTAACCTAACCTAACTTTTGTTTTTAACCTAAAACTCAAGACTTACAAATATTTCAACAAAGCTGTAATAGCAAATGTTGTTTCTGTTATAAGTACCGATACAACGACATATATATTGTCTTTGCTATTGGTGGGGTGTATCAATTAGCACCTAACCTAACCTTTATTTTTAACCTAAAAATCAGAACGGACAAACATTTCAACAAAGCTGTCATAGTAAATGTGTTTTCCTGTTTTAAAGACCTATCCATCAACATATATGTCTTTGCTATTGGTGGAGTGTACCAATTAGCCCATTCTTCATTCGTTCGAGTTCGATGTAAATTATCGTAAGAGGCTTTCAGAATTAGATTTAATTATATTACTTATAAACTAAATATAGAAATTGATTTTATGCAACAAGAAAATAAAAATAATAAAACACGATTGCCGACATAGCAAGCTGCGAATCTTACACCAAAACATAGCCGGCATCTGCAATAAGCTGGACATGTTGGAAGTAACTCTATCCGAATTAGTAGAAAAAAACATGAAGGTTGATATATATACATTATGTTTTAGTGAAACATTCGTGAAACACTGTACGGAAGCTAACATCAAACTTAATAACTTTAATTTAACTGCAGTATTTAGTCGAGATAAATGGGTACTTGTATTTTAATTAATAAGGTATTTAGCACTAAACCATTAAGATTTCCTTCAAATCTTGCTACTATATTTTTTTTTAAGTGCTGTGACATAGAGGATATTATCTTAAGTCTAATAGTTATTAACATTTATAGAATTCCTGAACAGAAAAAAATACAAATAGGTATTTTTCTTAATAAAAGAAAGAAAATTATAATTTGTGGTGATTGGAATATTGACATATTAAAACATAACTCGACAGCTAAAGAACTTTTAAGCCTAATTCACAATTACAATTTGAAGCTCACACAAAATCACCTACTCCGGCGAATTCGTGTATTGACCAAATTGCCAGTAACATAAAGAATGTTCAATCAGAAATTCATCACCTAGGCCTGTCAGATCACGAAACAGCACAAGCAGTTACAATAAAAGCTAGTAAACATAAAAAAATATCTCCTTGGACTTGTAGCGACATCCATGTCGTCACAAAAGAACTAATCCTGCATCGCGCAAGTAAGATTCGCGGCGCGATTGGAACATATAGAACAAACCCGAAATTATCTATCGGGCAGTAGCCCACCAGATATAACACCTGTCTGGTCGGAGGATCCTCCCTTTCCAACGGAGGTATGTGGGACTTTACTCTATGTTCCCCTACCTCCAAACTGGTGACCCTCGACAAAGAACGTCAGCGCAGCCTTCGTGCAGCAACTACTTCGTGACGTCATCATCACTTCCTCAAGCTTTCGAGCAGCGAGCCATACAGTTAGCACCCACGGCTATATGGGTATCCTGACCACCAGCATGCCTACTTGGTCATACCTGGTCATCACCTTCAGCCTCATCATCGACCTTGGCTAAGCACTTGCACCTTCGGTCAGTCATATGAAGAGCTTTCTCCTGGTCGACGACAGCAGTCAAGCCCTACGTCGCACAGCACCGCTCCGATTCACTGGAGCCAGCCGCAATACTCCGCCTCACTGGAGCCTGCAGCATCATATCCCGACTCACTGGGATAGCACCACCCCGACTCACTGGGGCATCACCGCAGACAGTTCCGACTCACCGAGAACTATGCGGAATCCGGTTCCGACTCACTGGGACCAACCTCCATTGGCCTGGCACGCATCACACGACGCATCAATGAAGCATCAAGAACCATCGATCTCCGATCTCCGGAGGGGAGTGATGTAGCGACATCCATGTCGTCACAAAAGAACTAATCCTGCATCGCGCAAGTAAGATTCGCGGCGCGATTGGAACATATAGAACAAACCCGAAATTATCTATCGGGCAGTAGCCCACCAGACATTAACACCTGTCTGGTCGGAGGATCCTCCCTTTTCAATGGAGGTATGTGGGACTTTACTCTCTGATCCACTACCCCCAAAGACTGAATTAAAACGAGACTATTGTTAGGAAAATCTCGAGAAATTGGTGAAATGTATATCTCCTCTTTCTTTTTCGGCAACACTTAACTGTAACAACCTAACAGAAGCTTTCAATTTATTTTATGAAATTTTTACATTATTTTATGTTATGCGCTTTCGAACGATTAAAGTTAAGAATAATAATAAATCAGTGGCCCAAAACTGGATAACGAAAGGCATTAAAAATCGAAACGTCTGTTATATAGTAAAACTAATAAAAAAACAGAATGAGAAAAACTACAAGCTTTTAATAATTTGTTCATACGATGTACACAGAGAGCACAGAAACTTGTTAATACAAGACGTATACAAAAGCATAAGAATAAATGCAAAGCTAATTGGAATGCAATCTCCTCAACAATACTTACATAAAAATTATATTGACGAAATAAATTTTAATAATGTTACATAGAATAATCCATTGGACATTTGCAATATATTTAATGACTATTTTATTAATTTGGCATATAATCAGTCACTTAATTCTAATAATATTAATTTAAATCCAAATAACAAAAATCTAAATTCTATTTTTTGAAACCCATTGCACGCCGTGCACAAGCCCGCGCCTACGGTGGCCGGAAATCGGGATCGTAATCCCGGCGGCGGCTGGGGCGAACGCCCCGTTGCCTCTGCCTGATGCGGTCGGCCTCCTCCTTTGCTAGCATTACTGCTTCGCAGAAGGAGGCGACCGCCTGCCATCCATCCTCACTATAGACCATGGCCTGGCCATGGCGCAAATCACGAGAACACGGCGATGCTCCGCCCAGGCGGGGCACACCTCTACAGTATGCTCCACCGTGTCCTCCGGGTGTTCCGCATAGTGGCGACACCTGGGCGAATCCGGAACAGGAACTTAACGAACTTGCCGTGTTCGGTAAGAACCTGCGTCGTGCAGAAATTTGATAGTTTTGTTTTTGCATTAAAAAAAGCTTAGACAAAATGTTTCTGTAGAAGCTGTTCTATCAGCTTACCATGGCTACGTGTCATCTGTTCTAAGCTATGGAGTAATAATGTGGGGCAATTCGACTGATGCCGACAGAGTTTTCAAACTCCAAAAACGTTGCATACGTGTTATAAACAGGGCTTGGTTCTTAGATAGCTGTACAGCTTTGTTTCAAAAATATAAAAATATTCCACTGCTATGTATGTATATAAAAGAAATCTGCATTTTAACTAAGAAACACATGCATTATTTTAAGGAACGTAGTGAGGTTTTGCCAGGGCAAAAAAGGGCTAGATTCCTTATTATATCAACCTCCCGGTCACAAAGATATTTATAAAAAAGAATGTATATAATATGTGTGTATTAATTTATAATAACATCCCAAATAAGTTGAAGTTGTTACAGGATAATGTACGTAAAGCAAAATTGACAGAATGGCTACAAAAAGATTTTTTATATAGTGTTAATGAATTTATGCAATTTGGAAATAAAATAATGGTAACTATGACAAAGATAATTATGCCAAATAAAATTCTGCCATGTTAAAAGTATGCCATCGTAAATTCGGACACGTAAACATTCTGCCAAACAATAGTTCTGCAAAATATTTTTATGCCTTAAAAATATTCGATTAAAGCAGATTATGCCAAGTGTGTTATGCCAAATAAATTTCTGAGTATTAAGATTCTGCCAAATAGAGGGAACCCGATTAGTAGACATGAGTGGTTCCAGTTTCCCAATAATAGCATTTTTTCGTTTTGTGTCTTGCGGGGAAGATTTTAAGACAATACAGTCGAAAACCGTAGAGTACTTCTTGAAATGATTTTTTTTTAATTATGAGCTGGAATAATTTCGTTTCGTTCTTTTATCAATTTACGCAAAAAAAATCTAGGATATAGTTTCATGAGGCGTTGAGCAGATGAATGGACACAGCTTCATGCTAAATGACGGCAAGTGGTTTTAATTTTGCTTGATTACCAATAGGCACAAAATTTTAGCTAAAAACAATCTATCTAGGACAAGATATAATTGACATTGACACCGCCAAATCACAAGCGTGTTTGTTTACCGCCAAAAGAAGTTCGTTCAACTTCTTGGCCCTTGCTTTTCAGAAGAAATCCTTGTACCGACCGCCTTCAGCTCTTGAGGGTTGAAATTTTTTGAGCCCTCAACTCCAGGCGGTTGATTGATTGACTCACCTTGGTAGCTGCTAAGAAACTCGGCGTTCTTGGAAAAGTCCACTTCAAACCAGGACAGCTTCTAATGTTATACAAAGCACAGATCTGATCGTATGTGGAGTACTGACGCCACTTATGGTGGCTGGTGCTGCAAAATGCCACCTAGCAGCTTCGAACTCGGTGGAAAGGCGTGCAAAGAGGCTAATTGGTGATCCAGATTTGGTTAACTTCAATCTACAAAGCCAAGCCAAAGGTATTTTGTAGAATACATTTTGGAGAGTGTGCGCGGGAATTGCATAACTTGATTCCTCCATCTCATTTCTACCCGGCGTACAGCAAATATCCGAGTCTGACACTATCTCCCGCCCCACCCAAGGGCGAGATCTGTCATTTGATGATTTTTTGGCGCAAGCAAGGGCAGGGACAAAGTCAGCTCCAGCCCGAGCCGGAGAACCAGCTGCTGATGTTGGTGAAGTGGGAGCTCGCTGCCTTTCAGCTGCAATAGCAGCAGCAGCAGTTTCAGCTGTGGATCCAGTAGCAGCTGTCCCTATTGGATGGCATCGTACTGCGCTCCCCACTAGCGGCCTCCGGCCAGCGAAAGTATTGGAGTGATGTAGGCAAAATAAAGAGAACTGTTCTAGTTGACGATTCGTGTAATAATGTCATAAATTTCTGTGTGCAGTTACAAATATAAGGTTAGACGAGCTGCACACTATACCTCCCCTTTTTTTATAAAAAAATGATATTATTACATAATGCATTTTTTTTCCTATTGATTTTCTTCACAAACTTCTAAAATCTTCATAATTTATTCAGCTACTTTCGTTTTCTATGTATGTTGCAAAATTATAATTGCTGGCTAAGGGTCGCCATGTATTGGAGTGATGTATGCAAAATAAAGAGAACTGTTCAAGTTGACGATTCGTGTAATAATGTCATAAATTACTGTAAGCAGTTACAAAAATATAAGGTTAGATGAGCTGCACACTACAGCGGTATCGTATGCCACCCTCGCGGTCATGGCAGCTGCGCTCAAGGCGGGCCCGTTGGCGCAAGCCGGACGGTTGGCGTTGGCATCGGAGACCACGAAGGTGGTCTAACGTCCAAAAAAAATCCAGCTCCTACTGTAGAATCTCCGGCAGAAGCCGAATTTGATTCAGCAGATTATGGTTGCTTATAGAAGATGTGTTGAGTTTTAAAGTATTGTTGTACATAGTATGTTAGTATGTATCAAGTTCACTCTTAAGAAAAGCTTTCTCCGATTTCTTAATATCAAAATCAAGCGCTGGTCACCTTATATATTTCACCGTAAAATTGTAAATACCGTTAGATTACAATCTATCTCGCGAGATTGCAAACTATTGAAAGATTGTGATCCTTAAGAAACAGTTCACGATTCATTATTCATCGGTAGATTGTAATATATCGAAGTGCGATTGTTAAATCACAATCTATCGCGCGTTAAATTGTCAACTGTCCGAAAGCTGTCCCTGATTGGTCGGCCTATTGTGTTACTTTTGTAAATCTACGGTAAATACATCTTGATTAATAATAACTGCTATTTCTGAGTTTTGTTTATGGACAGGCTTAATATTTGACATTGTAAATATGATAAAATGTGATCAAATAGATTCAAATGTATAAAAAATATGACAACACTGAAAATGTGTGTAATTTAAGCTATATTCGGTAACTAAAAATAACTTATCTATTATTCAAACTATAACTATACTCTATTTATTTTCAACACAAAATCAATTTAATGATTGTTTACATTCAACAACAAACCAGTTAACAAACAAATATGTAGGATATGGCGGCGCGTAACACATGACGTTCAACCAATCAGCGCGCGTGCTGTTTCGATAGTTTACAATCTCGCTAGATAGATTATAATCTATCGGTATATACAATTTTAAGGTAATAGAAAGGAATAAGGAGGGATAAAACAGACAACACTCACCCTTTCGAATATCAGACCACAATCACTGCCCATTCATTCGTACTCTATAAAAAAACTACCTTTGGTAAAAACTTATTTGTTTAATAAATTAAGTAATAACATTCCACTTTTCAAATTATTTCAATTTCTTATTGGACGTACTGACCGTACGGCCATGCTTGGAGGAATTTTCTGAAAATTTTTTGGTGGTCCCTGGCTTTGATTTTCATTGCCTTCTTGTCTTTTATTGAATGGGTATCTTTCATTTACTGAGAAACTTTGTTTTTCTGAGGATCCACCATTTAATAGAAATGTTGATTTTTCTGTAAATCTATCATTCGTAAGTAAACTTTGCTTCTCAGATATATTTTTTCTTTCTGACATTCTCTCTTTTATTTTTAACCTATCTATAGGTTTATTGTTTACAGGTACTGGACTCTTGTTAGTTAAATACATTTTATTTAGTGCTGATTCTTCTTGATGTCCATCGTTTACTGGGATTTGACCCCTTTCCTGTACTGAAAACCTTTTCTTAGGTGCATTGCTTACAATTGGTGGATTTTCATAGCCTTGAAACGTATTACTTGAATCAACGTTTTTATTGCCTGCATTCAGTGGTTGATTATTTTTAGTTAAATATTTTAAACCTGGTGAAAGGATTGGTTCCGAGCCGGCTCTCCCAATGTTTTCATTCTCTGCAGATCTGCAAAATTCAATTTTATACTTACTATAGTCCTACAGTTAAACAAAGACCTACAGTCTAAAAAACTGAACATTCCTTTCTTACTTCACGGGTAACATCCTCATCATCCCCAGAATATCAGTTGGCAGGATTTTTCACTCACACTATTTTCTTCCTACTACCCAACCCAGCGAAAATCCATCTGGCCTGCCCTAGACACCACTGTACACCTTTAATTAAAACTACTTTATGAATGTAGATCAATAGGAAATTGTTGTTACCCAGCACGATGGTCCTGCCACGAAATTGTTCGTTCAATAGTATCATAACCTCTTTCACTGGCTGGTCTGTCACATAAATATCGTCTGTTGAAAAAATACAGCAATTATTATCACAAATTGCCTCATTTAGCGGTATAACCCCGATACAAAAAAAATGATAACTGTGCATAGAGAAAAAAGCTTTCTCGAAAGTAAATAATATCAAAATGGTGTCTGTTCCCAGTGTAATGCAGCATAATACCACTATTTAACACAGATTGACGGTCTTTCTAACCTCTTAGGAAACACCTTACATTTTAATAAGATTGATCGACACTTAGCCTTCTGACTACCCGTATCTATCTATCTATCAAAGATCCACAAATGATAGCTGGGACCAACATGTTTAACGTGCTTTTTGTGTGCTTTCCAAGTCACAATCACAGAGTTGTCTTTATATCTGACAGATCGCAAACTTCGAAGACCCGCCAGGCGGTAGTTGTAACCTTGAAGATCGCGACCGTGCGTCTGTTATTACTTGATACTTAGCTAGGAACCTTAGAGCAAAGAAATACATAAAATAAATGCTGTTTACACACCTGCCATTTCTATCAGGAAAATCAGAGCCCAATATACAATTCAAAAACACTCCTGTACAAACTGTGCTAGTATACAAAAAGGGTCCCGTGCATTCATATTTTTCTGACACTTTGAAAACAGATGCAACACCGATTAAGATCTCACTCGTTCCAGCCCAAGTAATTATAGGTCCTCCGTGGTCGTTCTAAAGATGTTGAAATTATTGCATTAAGTCCCCTTTGTACCTTTGTATTGTATGAAGCTTTTCTTAGGTGCATTGCTTACAATTGGCGGATTTTGTCAAAATGAAAATGTGTCAACAAAAGAAACAGGTTCATTAGGCACAACACAAGGCACTCAAACGCAATGATTTTTTTATTTGGGATCAAAGTTTTAATTTGTATCAGAATTAGAATAGTTTATTTCAAATAGACCAATTACAGGCACTTTTGAATTGTCAAAATGTCAGTCAGTCCATAAAAAAAGTGAAGCTAAATTGCACGTTCAAAAGCGTAGATCTCTATGGAGAAGAACGTGCAAGAAACTCCATATGAGTTACATAAATCTTGGTTACATTTTTCTTGTCGCTTCTATTATGTGAGCATAATGTAGATAAGTAATGAAAAAATTAAATAAACTAATTAAAAAATAGAAATTGAATTAAGCTACTGGCAGCTAAGAGATGACCAGTCCCAACTGAGGGCGCCTTTCACGAGCATGACGTGTGTCTGTGCCCCACTCAGCTCAACCATTTTGAAGGGACCTGAATGACCCAATAACACGTGCCAACATAGCGAGACATTTGAGTGAGCATGACAAACTCTCAACTGCCATGCTTTTAATGTCAAACAAGTTGTAACCTAATAAAATAAAATTGCTCCATGGTACTTCACATTCACAAATTAGAAAAAAAAGTGCTTCTACATTATACAGTCTTATTGTTTCCAATCACAAAAAGTAATAAGTAATTGATCACAAGCTCCATTAAAATAAATAAATAAAATAAAAAATAAAAATATTATTTAAAAAAAAACACATTTCGAAAACAACAATACAAAAAGGGACCATGCATTTCTTCCAAACTAATTTGTAGGCAAGTGTGACTGTGGCTGTGGAGCAGGACCGGCATTTAACCAAGCATTTTTATCTAGGATGTAATCTTCCAATTTATAATATGCTTGTCTACATAGTGTGCGTTTCATGCATGTTTTACTTAAACACCATCATAAAAATTTGGCAGACTCAGTCGATGGACCAGGGCCTTTAATCAAAATATTGTTAAGTATCGTTTCAGAGCGTCCGATGCAAAATCAAGTTCAAACATATATTGTTATATTTAAACTTTGTAAACATCTCTTTTTAGAATGAATCACTACTTTGTTTACCTGACAAAAACCGTTTCTTCTGGCTTGCTTGCTATTGAACTCAGTCAAATTAACATTCTCCGTGTGATTGAACTCAGTCAAATTAAAGTTATTCGTGTGATTAGACCGTTTACCGGATCTCCGTGTATCATCGTAACCAGAGGATTCTTCACACTAGAATGGGCCAAATTAATTTTTATGTTTAATTCTGTAAAAAAAAAACTTAAACATGACTGTTTGTTTAGGTTTTTTTTATTGGTAGGTAAAATCATCAAATGACATATCCCGCCCTTGGGTTGGGCGGGAGATAGTGTCAGACTCTTACTGACTAAAAACCTACCCTGTTCCATTCATTGCCTCCGATCCAGCGCCCCGAGGTTCATTTTCACCTAACCCTTGGCCCCAGGCTTCGGCCCTACTGGGCCCCTACAGTTTGCTGACAACTCCTTGAGGGAACAGTGCATGCAGTAGACGGACGGAGAGCGAGCTACCCATTGCCCGCCTCCGCAAGCCCGCGCCTACGGTGACCGATAAAATCGGGATCGGAATCCCGGCGGCGGTGCGTGCGCCGTTGCCGGATGCTGTCGGCCTCCTCTTTTTCTAGCATTACTGCTTCGCAGAAGGAGGTGCCCGCCTGCCACTCCTCCTCGCTCCGGAGCATGGCCTGAACCAAGGCCCAGCGCGAGAGATCGCCGCCGCCAATCGCCCCCACAAGGACACGGTGATGCTCTTCTCAAGCGGGGCACATCTCGACTGTGTGTCCTCTGGGCGGTCCGCATAGTGGCGACACCCGGGCGTCACTCTTGTTTAGGTAAGAATCTGATGTAATATCGGCAGTGAAAAGGAAGCAAGCGACATTTTGGTAAAAAATTAGTTATTTAAGCCATCCTACGTAAAATTTTCCGCTCTTTCCAATGCGCTTACTCCCATGGCTCTACGAAGACTTTTTGTCGTTTATATCCTAGCTAAAAAAAATCATTTTCCTAGTATTATTTTTCGTAACAGACGAAAATCCAGGTTATTTTTGTTAAAAAGTTGCTTGTACCCCTACAAAAATGATTTAGTTTGGGTTTGTTGTCGGTAATGCTTTTTTACTTTATAAGGGTGTCGAGCTTTCGGTTGTTTTTTCCTTTTAAGCTTTTCCCTCAAAATGTACAAACGTTGTTTAAAGCCTACTTCCATTTCGTAATTTAACATAGCTATGGCACCTATACCCTATATACAAAATTCATTTTCATATTATTTTGTCGGTTTTACCCTATTACCATTCAGTACTTTATGACAGTTATGTAGGTTATGCCCTATTACCATTCAGTACTTTATGACAGCTATGTAGGTTATGCCCTATTACCATTCAGTACTTTATAACAGTTATGTAGGTTATGCCCTATTGCCATTCAGTACTTTATGACAGCTATGTAGGTTATGCCCTATTACCTTAATTTATTTTAATATCACACTGTTGGTTATGCCTTACTTCCTTTACCATTTAGTGTGAATTTGAATTACATGAACGGGTAGGGTATACTGAAACAGGCCCCTAGGACTAAGGATCCTTAGTCTTTTTCTATGAAAATCGACTCCCTGATACATAAATGGCACTTCACCCTATTTTACTAGTTAAGGACCCAATTACAATGTTGTGTAATACCGATTTTAGCTCCGCTGATGAAGGATCGTGTTAGTAGTAGTAGTATCTTTATTCATAATAACAACATAATTATTGTGTCGAACAGATTGATAATTATGTCCTTAAAACTAGATTAAATTAAATTGAACATAAAAAATAAAAACATTACACTGTCATAAATATTACAAATACAATAATAATATAAGATTGAGACAATGGACTAATTGGTACACCCCTCCAATAGTAATGACATATATGTCGTTGGATTGGTCTTTTTATCTGGAACAACATTTAATATGACAGCTTCGTTGAAAGGTTTGTCCGTTCTGAGTTTTAGGTTAAAAACAAAGGTTAGGTTAGGTTAGGTGTTAAAAACAAGGTAATTGGTAAACCCCACCAATAGCTAAGACATATATGTCGATGGATAGGTCTTTTTAATAGGAACAACATTTTTTATGACAGCTTTGTAGAAAGGTTTGTCCATTCTGAGTTTTGGGTTAAAAAAAAAGTTAGGTTAGGTTAGGTACTAATTGGTAAAGCCCACCAATAGCTAATACATAAATGTCGATAGATAGGTCTTTTATCAGGAACAACATTTACTATGACAGCTTTGTTGAAAGGTGTAACAAGACTTACCTATGTGAGGGTAGATTTATATAGAGTGAACAGTCCGTGGATGGGTCTTGTTATGGTCGAGTTTCGTTTGTGTCATTTATGTCATTTTCAAGTCATTAGACGTCACTGTCAAGTCGTCGAGTCATTCGATTTTGCATCGAGCTGTCAGTTTTAACAAGTTGCCGTCTTGAGGCATTCTTGAACGAGGCACCGGCGTGATAAGTTTAAGGTTAGTAAAACAGTGTTAATATGTACTGAATTGTGTTTGATATTGATAATAAATATTGTTATTGCGTTGATTTATCCATTGTTTCAATTCTATGATTCCTTTCTGAGGTAAATTACATCTCAGAAGTGGGATACACAAGACATTTTGTTTTGTGTTGAACCACCCCACTAACTCGACCGCCGATAAATTGAACCATATTTGTTTAAAAAAAAAAAAAAATACGGAAAATCAACGCAATTACAAGAATTTAAATAAGAAAGTGTATGGTTTGATAAATTACGATAAAGTTGTGAATACAGATTCAGCTGATTGAAGCGGATGCGTATAATGATTTAAAAAAAAAAAAAAAACCGTTGAACGTATTGTTGATTGTTATAAATTTACCTTATTTTTGATGGTTAAAATACTAATAGATAGACATTTAATTGAAATATCAGTTTGAAATATTAATTGAGTACGATTATCGTTATGGAATGATAAAATCTTTATAAACTCGTCTACTGTTTTCGTGATGAAAACAGATTAAAAAGAAACACATGGCTAATTACTTTCCTTTTTCGTAATTTATCAATGTTGTTGAGGTACTCCCTTTACAGTAAAAATACAAGTTTAAAAGAGAACTTTAACGAACACAATAACTAGAAATAATTATAAAAACCCAAAATGTGACGCCATTCTTGTGATGCGAAAAGATTAAGAAATACCTTTGTAATTTTTTTTTTAATTTAGTGACTTTATTTTGCAAAATTTTTGCAAAATACTTTAATAAAATGTTCTAAGTTCCAGGAAAATGAGCGACAAAGAACTCAATTCTGATTACCGACGCACCAGCAACCATTCCTGCAACTATGAGAGGCGAGACCTAGAGGAAAATGAGAGGCGCGTTCGTAGCCACAGTCGCAGTGGCCGTGGTGATGCCCAACAACGAACACGGGGAGCTCAAGGGCGCAGTCCAGATCGTGATCGACGGCACAGCAGCGCAACACGTCATCAGCTGAGAAGCCGAAGCACAAGCAGCACGCGAACGCTACTCGAGCAGGAACGTGAGCTGTTCAGGGAGAGAAAAAAATTGAGGACCCTCGAAAACCAGGTACGGAAAGAACGGGAAAGATTAACGGAACGGAACAGATCACGTAGGCGTTTAGAGACGCCTGAGCCTGGCCCGAGCCATCGTGGACAGACGACCGTTGGCGATAAAAACTCACATCAGTGCCGTTCCTTAATCAGTCCCGCGAAACGCATGTCCAGCGATGAACCACATGAAACACACGACAACAAGAAGACTAAATTTATGACCACGGAAGTGTTTGAGGATTTTTTCTTAAAACTGTTTAAGTCTAAGGCAGGGGATCGTGAATCTTTTCCGAGTTCAACGAATAACGTTATTCCAGACTTCGATCCCATGTCGAAAGAACAAACTATTAATATCTGGCTCGATAAAGTGGATGAATGCTCTGAGATTTATAATTGGAACGATAAGCAAACTGTTCACTATGCCCTGCCTAAACTCACCGGACTGGCTAAGACATGGTTCCAAGGTCTGCCCTCTATCAAGCATACTTGGGTCGAATGGAAGTCAATGCTTAAGGAGTCATTCCCTGCAACAGAAAATTATGCAGAACTCTTGACAGATATGCTTAATAGACGGGTACGCCCCGGAGAATCTTACGAACTCTATTATTTTGCAAAAATTAATTTACTGAACAGATGTAAAATATTTGGAAAGCAAGCAGTGGACTGTTTACTCTATGGGGTCGAAGACAGGGGAGTTCGTGTAGGTGCCCAAGCTGCAAAGTTTGATAAACCAGAAGATGTACTTGAATTATTTAAAACCATTAAATCTCACAATAGAAATCAGTCAGAGTTTAACATAGATTTTAATAAGGATAAGCGCCCTACCCCTACATCAGTAAGCAATAACTCGGTAAAGAATACAGATAATAATACGGCTTCAAATAGCGGCGTAAGAAGGCCTATTAAGTGCTTTAACTGTCAGAGTATTGGTCACCCCAGTTTTAAGTGCCCTAAACCAATAGTCAAGTGCAATAACTGTAATTTCATGGGACACGACAGTTCACATTGTCCTAGATTAAAAGATCAAAAGAATACGGCAAAAGATAAAGAGGTCCTAGAGGTTTCATACACTAAAAATAGTAACGACAAGTACAAGGTAATGATAAATATTAACGGAATTGCTACAGTGTGCCAGTTGGATTTAGGTAGTGAAGCAACATTAATTCGTAAAAATAATGCCTTACAATTAGGATTGAATTGGGAAAGTGTTGATAGCCCATATTTAAGAGGCTTAGGGAATGTACCATATTTACCATTAGGGCGTACTTTGGTGAATATAGATATACAGGGTATCTCGGAAAAGGATGTCGAAGTATTTATTGTAGATGACCATTTAATTAAATATGACGTTTTGCTCGGACATAGTTTTACTGAACGACCTACACTTAAAATAATTAAAACTCCAACAGATCTAATATTTGAGCGATTAGAACAGGATGTCCATTCTAAATTACATCTTTGTACAACTTGTGATGTTACAGTGGACATCTGTGAGATGGTATCTGTCCCTGTAAGGTCAAACGTTACTTATACAGGAAACATTTATGTAGGCGGATCGGTAAGAGGCTGCGTAGGTAATGAGTATTATCTGTTACCGGGAGAATATGAAGTTCATAATTCTGAATGTCGTCTATTAGTTCAAAATATTGGTTCAAACCCATTATGTTTCAAAGAAAATACTCTCATTACACGCGCTCAGCCTGTAGGATCGAGTCTAAATGACTTACACGTTTTTAGGGTCGCAAACGATTTTGATGATCACGTCTCTGTCACTCCTAATTGCGGAAATCAGCTGTCGGAAAATCAGAACCGTCAATGCGTAAAATTGCTTGACAGATATAAAGATTGTTTTTCTACCGGTATGCACGACTTAGGCTTCACCAATGTTACGGAACTGGAAATTCACCTCAAGGATTCTACCCCTGTCGTTTATAGGCCGTACTGGTTACCTTATTCTGAGCGTAAGCTGGTTCAGGACATGGTCACTGATATGATCGAACATGGTATCGTAAGAGAGTCTAACTCTCCATACGCCAGTCCAATTGTTCTGGTTAAAAAGAAATCAGGTGAAAAACGTCTCTGCGTTGATTATCGCGCCCTTAACAGTCGAACCAAAAGAGATCATTATCCCCTGCCGCGAATTGACGACCTGTTAGATCAGCTGTCAGGCCAATCCGTGTTCACGTCACTTGATTTGGCCTCAGGTTATCATCAGATTGCTATAGCTGAGCAATCAAAAGAGAAAACTGCCTTTGTCACACCCGACGGACAATATGAATATAATCGTATACCTTTCGGGTTGGCAAATGCCCCGGCAGTTTTCCAGAGAGCGATCCACAAGATACTTAGTAAGACCAAAGTAGGATATATAGTTATATATATGGATGATATTCTGATACCGTTGAAAGATTTTGAAGAAGGACTGACACGCCTCGAAGAAGTGTTAGCCCTCCTACGTGAGGCAGGGTTGACTCTTAAGATGGAAAAATGCCACTTCTTCCAAGAACGCATTGATTTTCTTGGATTCGAAATTGATAAAGACGGTATCAGACCCGGAATCCAAAAGATTGAAGCGGTGTCCAGATTCCCTGCTCCCCAAAATCAACATGAGGTTAGAAGGTTTCTTGGACTTGCAAGTTTTTTTAGAAGGTTTGTGAAAGGATTTGCAATAATTGCTAGACCCTTGACAAACCTTTTGAAAAAGGACACACCTTGGAACTGGGGAAAAGAACAAATGGAATCTTTCGACTCCATTAAAAGGTACCTAACTGAAAGACCTGCCCTGGCCCTATATAACCCTAATGCCGAAACTCAGTTACACACCGACGCGAGCAAATTCGGGGTTGCAGGCATCTTATTACAAAGAAAAGATTCCGATCCCTGGCGACCAATAGCATACTTTAGTCGCCAAACTTCAGCCGATGAGATGAAGTTACACTCATTCGAGCTGGAGACGCTTGCAGTCGTTTGTGCTTTGAATAAATTCCGCACATACCTCATTGGTATAAAATTCACTATCATAACCGACTGCAACGCGTTACGCTCCACGTTCACTAAGAGAGATCTCATACCTCGCATATCTAGGTGGTGGATTCAATTTTTAGAGTTTGACTGTAATATCGAGTATCGTCCTGGTGAAAGAATGTCACATGTTGACGCACTCAGTAGGGGTCCAGTGTCAGTGCCATCGGAAGATATCCACGTTCTAGATATTATGTCGATCGGTACGGAGGACTGGATTTCTACAGTGCAGTCTTCTGACGAGGAAGTCAGACGTATTAAAGAGGTTCTAGAAGACCCGGTAACCTCTAAAATCGCAGGTATCCATAAGGAATACACAATTAAAAACGGGCGAGTCTTTAGAAATCTAGGTGAGGGTGTTACAAGGTGGATAGTCCCAAAAGGCGTGCGTTGGCAACTCCTCAAATCAAACCACGATGATGTAGGGCATTTTGGTTTCGAGAAAACCTTGGACCGAATTAAGTCACTCTTCTGGTTCCCAAAAACGCGAAAGTTCATAAAAAAATACGTAGCCGCATGCCTAGAGTGTGCCTACCACAAACTACCTTCGGGAAGTAAAGAAGGATTGCTTCACCCGATTCCCAAAATAGAGATACCGTTCCACACTTTACATGCGGACCACCTGGGTCCGTTTCCTCGAAGTAAGCGGGGATACACATACATACTCGTGGTAATCGATGCCTTCACCAAATATGTTAGTATTTCACCGGTTCGGAGTACAAAAACCAAAGAGAGTATAAAAGCATTGAAAACTCTCTTTAGTTACTTTGGATCTCCCTCGCGGCTCATCACGGACAGAGGCACGAGTTTCACTAGCAAAAAGTTTAAGATGTTCGTGCAATCGATTGGTACAAAACACATCCTCAATTCTGTTGCCACACCAAGAGCAAATGGACAAGTCGAACGGTATAACCGGACGATTCTTGCATCCCTCGGGTCCAAGACTCACGGTAAAAATAAAAATTCTTGGGACGAACTTCTGCCAGATATTCAGCTAGGACTAAACACTACAATTCATGACGTAACAAGAAAAACCCCTACTGAGCTATTGTTAGGCAGGACGGTAGCAAACCCAAGCCAAGGCATATTAAATAACATAATTGATGACATAGGACAGAGTAGTAATCAAACTTTGAAAGAAATTAGGTCTGAAGTGAGTGAACGAATTACGAGAAGTCAGGAAACGAGTAAGAATCGGTTTGATAAACACAGGAAAAAGGCCACGAATTATAAGGAGGGCGATCTGGTTAGAATAGCAAGGGCAGTAGTATCGGCACCGGGCCAATCTAAAAAGTTAGAAGCAAAGTGTCAGGGTCCATACAGAATAAAGAAAGTCTTACCAAACGATCGATTCCTCGTTGTAGACACCCCTTTAACTAGAAAAGGTGCAAAGTACGAATCAATTGTCGCGGTTGACAAGATTTTTCCGTGGTTAAGTTTTAATGCCCCTGCTTGCTCGTCCAGTGATGAAAATGACGATGAGTGAAATCAATTAAAATGTATTATTACATTTAATGTGATTGTTTTTGAATAATTTGATTTGTAACTGAATATTATTTGTACATGTTCATTAACTCATGATTAGAATGATTGCGATTAACAGCTAGATCTGGCATAGGAACTTGCCAGTCCTTTAGAGATGTTAAGTGAGGGTGCTTTGAGTCGGGCAGGATTGGCGTTGGGATTCGCCGCCCATGAGTGGCTCAAAGTATCACTGCCGATGACGGAGTGACGGTGAAGGAAGTAGCCTTACTTCGCTCGGCAATAGGTATGACTATAGATTAAGTGAGAATCTTGAAAAGTCTAGTATATGAACTTACTAGTCCCTTAGAAATAAGTGAGAGTACTTTGAGTCGGGCAGGATTGGCATTGGGATTTGCCGCCCAGGAATGGCTTAAGGTATTGCTGCTGGGACCGCAGTGATGGTGAAGGAAGTAGCCTCACTTCGCTCAGCAATAGACATAGTAGAATAATTATTGAGAATGTTTGAACCGGGCAGGAATGGCGTATGAACTCGCCGCCCAGGAGTGGTTCAAAACATTGCGGCAGAAGCGGTATGATAGCGAAGGAAGTAGCTTTCACATCGCTCAAGCTATAAAATAAGCAAAAATGTCTAAAATATATCCTATTTTATTCTAGAGTAGATTTATGTCGAAAGAATCGATAACATTATATTATTTTGTTAAAATAATACCCAACCTAATTATGTACATATGATTTTGTAAGCATATATGCAATTGTATTGAACATTATTGTTTGTTATAGAATATTCCAACTCACTAAAATTATCACACATTGCCAATAATAAGAAACGAAGGGACTCGTTCTTGAAGGATGGCCGACTGTAACAAGACTTACCTATGTGAGGGTAGATTTATATAGAGTGAACAGTCCGTGGATGGGTCTTGTTATGGTCGAGTTTCGTTTGTGTCATTTATGTCATTTTCAAGTCATTAGACGTCACTGTCAAGTCGTCGAGTCATTCGATTTTGCATCGAGCTGTCAGTTTTAACAAGTTGCCGTCTTGAGGCATTCTTGAACGAGGCACCGGCGTGATAAGTTTAAGGTTAGTAAAACAGTGTTAATATGTACTGAATTGTGTTTGATATTGATAATAAATATTGTTATTGCGTTGATTTATCCATTGTTTCAATTCTATGATTCCTTTCTGAGGTAAATTACAAAGGTTTGTCCGTTCTGAGTTTTAGGTTAAAAATTAGTTAAGTTAGGTTAGGTGCTAATTGATACACCCCACCAATAGCAAAGACATACATGTCGTTGGATAGGTCTTTTTAACAGGAACAACATTTACTATGACAGCTTTGTTGAAAGGTACTACTACTACTTCATTATTTTTGGGGTGATTTTCATCCATATTTCCATAGACTCATGTAATGCCAAATTCCTTTGCTATATCCTGGTATTGTTCTGAAAGCCGACTGTTTCTTGTGCTCTATTATCTTTTATTCAACCACTGTGAAAAGTACCTTATCCTTCTTTTCCTATAATATTTATTGAACTGTCTAGTCTCTTATAGGTACCCTTCTACCTTGCGATGTGAGAAGTGAGAAATCGGTATGTCGCTTAGGCTTCTTATCCTTTAATGTTTTATTTGGTCATTTGTATCTTATTCCATATTTCCACATTGGAAAATTAAAAGTTATTGTTATAGGGCGACAAAAACTAATTTAAATAGCGTCAAATCATCAACACTAAAAATATCGATAACAGCTCCGTTTTTTTTTCTGATTTTGAAACTGTTTTAGTTTTCGCGATATCTTAATAAATGACAAAAATACTTCAGTTTTCCTAAAATTTAAAACTATGAACATTTCATGTTTTGTCACTTATACCCTATTTCCTCTTAACCGTCGATATACACTAACCTACTGCTACCTACCTACTCCAACTATCTGCTACTACCTACTGCTTTAAAAGTCGTGAGACTTAGAAAAGACATAATAATATATAACATATTATTCTACAATTAACACTCAACACCATCCAGTTTCAAACTGAGCACAGAATAGAATAGAATAGAATAAACTTTATTGTACACCAAAATATGCCACAGCTTGTGCTATAAGTACCAGACCACTGATAAACTTACTTGTATATATATAGATACATAAATAATAAAGATAAATTACACCCAGATACAGAACAATTAATGATCACACAAACATTTGTTTTGGATTGGAATCGAACCCACGAATTCCGGCTTAGCAGTCAGGGCCACTAACCACTAGACCTACAGGCCAGTCAAACTTATATATGTATCATAAACAATTTTTTTTTCACATTATGGTCACTGACTACGTCCTTATGTCATGGCCACTGACCATTTTTCCACCTTCTTAAGACACAGATTGCATGGTGCCAAACAAATGATTTAAAAAACATAACTTACTGATTCGCCTTCGAACCCTAATATCTTGTCAATTAATTTGGTACACCCAGATAATGCATGAACAGTTTGGGCAGAAGAAAGCTGAATAGGTTTTCCTTGCTCATCTATGTTACCTTTTGCTAGTGAGCATATCATATATCTTGTTATGACTTTGCTCATGTTTGCATATTCTCTAAAACGCTCAATGCATTTATTTTTCTCCATTAGCATGACCGAAGCGTATTTTAATTGACGTTGATTGTAATTATAGGTATCTCCAGGCTGGAAACATGAATGTAGTGGTTAATATAAAAAAAAAAAAACAGTTATACTTCGACACCTCGCGAAGTCTTTACTTCTCCTTTCTCCTAGAAGTTATTTGGAGACGGCACGAAATTAGATTTTGTCTTATTAGCCTTTTTTTGTAAAATTGGTAGAATCATCCAATGACATTCCTCCTTTGCCTTGGTTCCAGGGCCCTGGTATGCATTTTAATACCTCCCCAAAGCCCCAGATTAGGCTTCGACCCTACTGGGTCCCCCCTACAGTTTGCTGACGACTCTTTGAGGCGCGCGGGAACAGTGCGCGCCGTAAACGACTTGGGCTCGGTCCAGTCTGTTACCGGACGGACGGACAGCGAGCTACCCATTGCGCGCCGTCCGCAAGCCCGCGCCTACGGTGGCCGGAAATCGGGATCGGAATTACGGCGGCGGCTGCGGCGTGAGCGCCGTTGCCTGATGCGGTCGGCTTCCTCCTTTGCTAGCATTACTGCATAGCAGAAGGAAGCGACCGCCTGCCACTCCTCCTCGCTCCGGACTATGGCCTGAACCAAGGCCCGGCGCGAGAGATCATCGCTACCGATTGCCCCCATGAGGACACGGCGATGCTCTTCCCAAGCGGGGCACAGCTCTACCGTGTGCTCCACCGTGTGCTCCACCGTGTGCTCCGGGTGGTCCGCACAGTGGCGACACCCAGGCGTCGTCTCCACACGGATCTTGTACAGGTACTTCCCGAACTTGCCATGTTCGGTTAGTACCTGCGCCATGCGGAAGGTCACGACGCCGTGAGGCCTTTCCAGCCACGCCTCAAAGATGGGCCTTACCGCCTCAATGGCGTGCCCATGTCCTATTATCCGTAGTGTTTTCATTTACCGAAATCAACCCTCACACAATTCATACGCTATTATTTGGTTACTCTCCTTTTCAGCTGTCAATATTTGTATTCAACACTCTTAAGCACCAAGCCTGAAAATTTGATAACAAATCTTGCCGAGAGGGTTTCGTGTTACCCAAAAACTGATTTCATCATTGTATTTTGCACATAAGTAGCCATATAAGATAACTATTGGGAAGCAGCAAGATCTAATTAGACTATACGCAGAAACCAACGTAGTTGGAGAAAGGCTGGGCCCACGATAGTGATTGTGATAATATCTCTTTATACTACCCTTCGCCAGATCTCCGCATGACCCCATCCGAACACCAGCGCGTCATTTGAAGCTTCTTGATATTTTTCTTCATAGTTTATGGGTATCGTAGTGGGTTTATACGAACACAATGTTTCGTATTTGGGGTCGTCGAAATTAAACGGTGATTCCACCTTAACCAAAGCTATGTCAATGTCCGCCCAATAATCTAATTCTCCATACTTCATAAAGTAACCTGAAATTAAATCTTTGTAAATATTGCGTATTTTTCTTAGTATTGTCGTAGTTGGGGAGGCCGAGTGGGGATTTTGAGATTAACTTGTATTTATCGTGGCAAAATAACATAAGCTGAGTAACCTTTAACCAAGTCACAGTTTTACAAGCCATACAGTTAGGCGACGATTTATGCATTTGCGTAATGTAACTGAGAGGAACTGATCGGCTGGCGGGCGGCGCGGATCACGGCCTGATAAACGGTAACGACGCATTCAAGGTTGACCGTCATGATGGTTCAATTTATGTGACGAGGATTATAACCGATTTTTGGGTCTCAATCGAAGCGCCCCCTCTTTGATTGGGACCGTTGCCTGATGCGGTCGGCCTTCTCCTTCGCTAGCATTACTGCTCTACAGAAGGAATCGACCGCCTTCTACTCCTCCTCGTACCAGGCCTTGGTACTAAGGCCCAGCGCAAGAAATCGCTGCCACAGATCACCCCACAAAGACACGGCGATGCTCTGTCCAGGCGGGGCATACTTCTGCCGTATGCTCAACCGTGTCCTCTGGCGGTCCACACTGTAGCGACACCTGGGTCACTTCACGCGCACGAATCTGGTACAGATACTTCTCGAACTTACCATGACCGATACTCATCTGCGTCATGCGGAAGGTGTGGACGCCGTCAGGACTCTCCAACCCTCCTCAAAGAAGGGACTTACCGCCGTAATTACGGCGAGCCCAGCACTGGGTTGTGACAGCTGCTCTCACCATTTCACCATAAGATCCGGCCGGAACTCTGTCCACCATTCCACATTTGGCATTGCATCTCCACGCGCAGATCGTGCATGTGTGGAAGGACTGTGGCCTCCAGATCTCATGGTAGCAGGCCAGCAAGGAGGCTCGTCGCATCGTAGGACATCGTGCGGTATCCCCGTATCATCCGTACGGCCATGACCCTCTGGCAAGCGTTCAGCTGGGCCACCCGTCGCTTTCGCAGCGATGGTGCCTACACCAGCGCCCCATAAAGGGAATGCACCGAACGATGCCTGCGTAGTGCCTCCGGTAGGAGGCTCGGCAGAAGCCGCTTGAGTCCAATTCAGTAGAGCAGCCAGACGTCGGAAGAGCTCCTTGAAATTTCATTGGCTATCGAGGACGAGTCCCAGGTACTTCACCGTCGACCTGACGCCGATGTGAACTCCTCCTACCGTTAATTGGGAACCTGATAGTGGCGCGTTCCGTGGGCCGTGAAAGCACATGGCCTCGGACTAGTGCAACGCCAACTCGAGTCGCAACTGCTCTATCCTCTCCACGCCTGTCGCAACCCCGCGCGTTGCTAGTTCGACCTCCGCCTGGTACGACTCTCTCTGCGACAGGACAAGCGTGTCGTCTGCGTACAGTACAAGAGACCAAGCTGACCCCGTCGGGGAAGTCGGCGTGGAGCACGTAGTAGATACCTGTGGGACACTGCACGACATCTCTCGCCGTTTTCACTCTCCCTGATGACCGGGTTAGATAATGTACCTGTTTGACAGGTAGGCCAGGTAGATTCACACGACAGAGGTAGTCGAGCACCCCGTGATACCAGAGTGCCCTCCCATTGCTACTCCCGGGCATGGAATTAAAGGCGTTGGCGATGTCTAAAGACACCGCCAAGACATACCTGCCCGGGACACCGCATCCCCCGTCGTCAGGGTTCGCACGCGCATAATGACTTCCACCGTGGAACGCATGTCTGCGAAAGCTGAACTGTAATAATCTCGTTTCCGCGACGGGGACCATCGCACACGACACACGCGCGTCGTCACGTGAAGGGTGCCCGTCGCGGGTGCCCACGTAGCGCAGTTTCAGCCGAAAGGTTCCAGTTTTAGGGTTCCACACAAACGGCATAAAGGGTTCCGTATTTTCCTTTTGAGGTACGCAGTGTTTAAATTAACCATTTTAGTAAATAAATAAATCATTCAATAAAAAAAAATGTTTTTTCTTTGCTGTAGCTAAGCAACCTCATTAGTTACAAAACAATCACATCTACTAATTTCACTGTTGAAGCAAGAGTTAAGTAAATTGTTTTCCTTCACAAGTTTATTGAAAAACGTTATATGATAAGAATACCTGTAATTTATTGATGATTACTGTCCCGGCTCTCTTAAGACCGCCTCAGTGGTAACCACCATTACACACTTATATCATAATGTACTATTATTTTCAAATAAATTTTTAGTAATATTCTTTAAACATGACTTTAATTTAAAATTTCGCTTACGTGGTATCCTATTCATTTTAAAATGCGAAAGTTTGTGAGGATGGATGGATGTGTGTATGGATGTTTGTTACTCATTCACGCAAAAACTACCCCTCAATGTTGCAGTAATTTTGCAGTTTTATCACGTGAACAGGTTCAACCAGCAGTATATTTTTTATTAGAGAGTGTAACGGCTGGAAGAAGCTAGTCTAATATAGTTTGAAAATATCAAGATATAACAGTCGCACTATAATGACGTAATAATGTTGTCAAAATAACAAAAACGATATTTATATACAGCAGCGCCCTCAAATCTTACGACTATTTACTTTCCGCACAGACTCTATCTACATACCTTTAGGCGAACAAGTATAAATTACTCTCTTTTTCATAGTAGAGGTACATCTATCCGTTTCTAATTCATTGTCAGGAACATACTTTTTATACCCCGCTATGACATATAAAAATTCCACATCATGGACACAAGCTGCGGATGTGATGACGAACTCACTGCTAACGATAGCACCCCCACACAGCCAGGAGTCATATTGTAGTCCTGATAAGGGTGCTTTGACTAAATATACCTGAAAATCATATTTTTATAAATATCTAGTCTTGCCATTAACACACATTATTTGTGAACTCCTTTTGCGTTCTTAAGAAGTTATTTTGGCTTTACCACCATATTCAGTTTTAAATGAACAATTAAATAATGACCAGTGGGTCTATTAGGCCGCTAGCACTGAGTCATCTTTTAAAATACATAACATTGTTCTAGGAGTTATATTCATTTTCCGAGATAAAATCTTTTGCTTTCGGACAGGCTATCACATCTACTACTCCGTTCTATTTATTAAAATGGAGTCACACACATACATAGTTAACAACGATTGGCGCGAAAAAAAAACACATGAATTCATATAATAATGAGAAAAACCAAAACTCAAATGTAATGGAAAAAAAATGTATTGGTCAAACACTAAGATTCCCTATGTCCTGAGACCCAGGCTTCTTCGTTACATTTGAACGGTGTTTTTTTTTATTTGTTCACATATACATATTTATATGCGAACAAATAAAATTCCAGCAGTCCGATATTTGAGATGCTACGTCAGAAAACCTCCACGTGTGCCCGTGGGCTGTACCTCTACTGCGAAAACATCCGGATCGAAGGCCAAGTCATGGGACGGTGCACCCTAGGAAGTGGCCAACGATTCCCCTTTTGGTATTTTTGCCTAACGGGTTTCGATGGCCGCCTGCGAATATTCTGTTGGAAGGAACGCATCAATGCGTGTCCCTCTCTATAGCAATGGGGCACAGTACCGAAGTAAGAGCAGGCTCGGTGTGCACTTAACCTGTCACCGGGCAGTCAAGAGGAAGACTTGCTCCTCTTTCTGCTATATTTAGTCTCGTAGCCCCAGAGATTGTCTAAGGTCAAGTAACAGGTAATTCTAACAGAGGTTAGAAACATGATGACCTTGGACAATCTCTGGGGCTACGAATTTAAAAAAATCACCCCAAACCTTCAAGCGGCGGGCGGGACAACGATGAGGGAAGTTATGAGCTTTTATTTTAATTAGCTTCTAGTGCGAAACTCTAAATTTGAGTTGTACAACATGATACACCATCTGTTCCATACTTGTGGGAACAGAAATGAGCTAATTTTGAAAAAAAACCAACGACGAGGAGAGGGAGAGTGATACGCGGTTGGAGTCCGATGCTGCGTCCAAAAAGAGCTCGGAGAGCTCGGAGATTAAGTGGAGGGAGACTCCGGAAGAATTTTGTGTTTCTTCCTGAGCAGTCGCGGCCTAGAAGCCGCGAAGGTACAGGCCAGGGTGCAAGCTTGACATCATCAAAGTCGAGGCGGAGTGGTTCCAGGAGACCATGTCACAAATCTGAGACGTGGACATGCCCCGTGTCTATTCAGGACGTGCCTAGTCCCAGTTATACCGGTGCTCGCCCCGATATGCCAGATACCGCGGGCACCGCATGCGCCCGCCGAATGCGGAGGCCAGACAGGCAGAGCTATACGAGGGATACAGAGTGCCGAAACGCACTCTCTGAATAGCCTGAATATCTCTGTCGTGTGATTGAGACCGGGCAGGCACATCTTCTACCCCAGTCACCAGGAAGAGTGGAAACGGTGAGAGATATCGTGTGATGTTCCGCAGGGATCGGTACTAGATCCGCCCTTTTTTCCTGAGCGTGGTCTGTTACGCAGACGACATACTGATCCTGGCACAAGGAGATTTGTACCAGGCGGCAGTCGAACTAGCAACACGCGATCCCGCGATCCCAGACGGTTAAAGCCATCTAGATAGTGCGGAGATACCACACGGTTTCCCACGAAGGGGCGAGCCTCGTTACTGGTCTATCTCCGTGGGAACTGGAGGCAACATTCCTTGCAAGCGTACACGATTTCCGTGTGGAAATGCAACGCCGGGATGAAATAGCGGACAGAGTTCTGGCCGGATCTCATGGTATAATGGAGATAGCGACTGTCGTAACTCAGTGCTGAGCACTCCGCAATTATGGCGGTAAGTCCCTCTTTGAGGTGTGGCTGTAAAGACAACACGGCGTCCTAACCTTCCGCATAACGCAGGTTCTCACCGGACATGATAAGTTCGGGAGTTTCGAGGACACGGTGGAGCATACGTTGTAGCGGGCAGAGCACCGCTGTTTTTTCGTGGGGGTGATCGGTGGCGACGATCTCTTGCGCCAGGTTCTGGTACAGGCCATAGTCTGGAGCCAGGAGGAAAGGCAGGCGCCTCCTTCTGCGAAGCAGTAATGCTAGTGAAGGAGGCGGCCGCACGCGCTAGGGAACGGCCCAATTTCCAGCCACCGTAGGCGTGGGCTTGCGGACGGCAAGCAATAGGTAGCTCGTCGTTCGGTGGTCCGGTAACCGACTTGAACTTGGCCCGAGTTGAAGTCGTCGATGGCGTGTAGTGTTCCACGCGCGCCACAAGAGGATGTCAGCAAAACTGTAGGGGACCAGGTCGGGAATCGTGGGACTCGTGGAACTTGTGTCTGGTCAGGAATAAAGAAAAAAAATCTATCTTACCACGTATCCTCTGTCTTTCATTATATTTTGACCATTTATTATTCTTCTTTGGCAATGAGACACTAAAACAAACAGATTTTTAAAGCCTTTCAAGATTAGGAAAATGACGTACTCGTATACTCACTATTATGTCACATAATAAAAACATTTTATTAACATTTGAATTTTTAATCCTCTTTCGAGGGTAAGTAATATATGATAAAATTACAAAATCTCTAATATTTCCGCTCCCTCGCGCGTGCGGCCGCCCCCTTCACTAGTACGTTGGGCTTCTACTCTTTGCTGATAGCTCCTTGAGGCGCGCGGGAACAGAACGCGCCGTCGACGACTTGGGCTCGGTCCGATCGGTTACCGGAGGATCCGACAGCGTGCTACCCATTGCACGCCCTCCGCAAGCCCGCGCCTACGGTGGCCGGAAATCGGGATCGGAATCCCAGCGGCGGCTGGGGCGAACGCCCAGTTGCCTGCCTGATGCGGTCGGCCTTCTCCTTTGCTAGCATTACTGCTTTGCAGAAGGAGGCGACCGCGTGCCATCCCTTCTCACTCGGGGCCATGGCCTGAACCAAGGCCCGGCGAGAGAGATCGCTGCCGCCGATCGCCCCCACGAGGACACGGCGATGCTCCACCCAGGCGGGGCACACCTCTATGTCCTCCGGGTGTTCCGCACAGTGGCGACACCCGGGCAAATCCTCCGCACAGATGCGGAATAGGAACTTAGCGAACTTGCCGTGTTCGGTGAGGACCTGCGTCGTGCGGAAGTTTAGAACGCTGTGAGGTCTTTCCAGCCACTCCTCAAGGATAGGCCTTATCGCCTCAATTGTGGCGCCCCCGAACGGGGTTGCGATAGTCGCTGACGCCATTTCGCCAGGAGATCCCGCCGGAGCTTTGTCCGCCATGTGGTTGTATAGGTGGACTCTTGGGACTCGATTTAAAAACCATGTACACAGATTTGTTTTATTATATATATATGAGACCGTGTGAAGCCACAAACGACTCACAAACTGCGAGCAACCTTCGGACAGTTCCGATTGAGGGGGCCAGCAGCACCATGTCGTCCACATAGCTGAAATTGTTACAACAAATACCATCAACATAGCAGCCGACTTGCATTCCACTGAGTAAGGCAATCAGGCACCCTTTGGTACCACCCAGCGTAAATTATTCCTATCCCTGTTCAAACATTTGTATAGTTTGTTATCCTTTATCAGAGAGTTTTCTTTAATATACTTTAAATCATCGGCATTCATATCAGTAATTAGTATGTCGCGAGTTCGACGGAGTTCAGAATCTCCCATCTGCAAGGTGTGTAACCAGTTGCCACTAGATATCGACATAACGCTCGGCTACTGGTCAATCTCGATTGTGTCATCAACGAATTCAATCGGATTTCGCGAAAGAGCGTCGACATGTGCTATCTTAACATCGGCACGATATTCTACAGTACATTGAAATTCTTGTAACAATAGCCACCAATCATGTCTCGTTTTGAAAAAGTTAAACGCAAGGCGCTACAGTCCGTGACAATCTTAAAGCTTTGGCCCAACAGGTCAGGGTCAGGGTCTCAAGTTCAAATACATGAATTTTTTTATCCTCTGGACAGATTTGCTTACTGTAGTATGCCATGGGTTGGAAAGAGTCGTAAGCATTGTTAAGTTGAAGTAATATCCCGCCTATTCCCATCTTACTTGCATCGGTGTGCAATTCTGTTTCAGCAGTCGGTTCATAAATTGCTAAAATTGGTCGGTCAACTAGCCTATCTTTAAGTGTCCTAAAAGATACCTCTTGATCCTCCGTCCAAACCCAATCGGCATTTTTCCTAAGCAACTTATTCAGTGAGTGTGCCAAAGTCAAAGAAATTGTAGGAATTAATCGGGTTGGGTACAACGTATCGCATTGGCGCTAGACCTCATTGTCCTATCACTCAAACCATTTCACTGCACGCTTGCCATCAATGTCACAACGATTCAAAAGAGTCAATTTTTCATAATAATAGACTTTAAAATGTTCATTAAACTTACTTTTTCTCCTGAGCGTCTCCTCCAAGGATTGGCCATAATTCTGATCGAACGGGAAAGCACATGTCAATTTATGTTGCCACTCACTCCTAGTAAATAGTATGGAGTTCAAACTCTCATACCATATTTTGGCAATCCTTGTAGTTTCTGCATAGCAAAATGTGTAATGTGTACAGTCCTCTCGTCGGAGCCGTAAACAGTGGTGTGCCACTGCTGTGCTCATTAACCTTTTTAAGCCAAATATCAATTCTCTGACTCTTTAAAGAAGGGTCTGGCAAAATATTTTTGGTATTAATACTATTGCTGTTATTATTATGTGACGGAGGTGTTGTTGTCAGTGTATTAAATAAAATGTCCTAATATAATCGACTAAAATATGATATCGATTTATGAATATTCAAAAACCTAACACAATCCTACCAATTTTCAGCTGGGTATGAATTATTTCAACCTCGGATGTCTAAATTGACCGGACTATTATTGAAACTATAGCGCTGTACTTAGCTTTAATATTTAATTTGTATGTAGATCAAGGAGTCTTTCCAGATCTAATGAAATAAAGTAAAGTAATACCAATTTTTAATTCCGACGACAGTAAAGACACAAATAATTATAGGCCAGTATCTGTGTTGCCAGTTTTTAACAAGATATTTAAAAGGTAATGTTAAATCAAATGCTCAATCATTTTAACACGAATAACAAAAAAAAAAGAAAAATAACATTTTATAAGACAGACAATACACTGACGCTGGTGTCTCCTTACTAAAACACATTTATATCGCATGAGAAAAGATACAAGATACTATAAGCATCTTCTACGACCTGTCTAAGGCGTTTGATTGTGTGGTTCATGAAACATTATTCCTGAATCTTGAGCATTACGGACTAGGCAAAGCAGCGTTACACTTATTAAAATCTTATTTGAATGAAAGATAGCAATTAGTTCAGATAAACAGTGGTTATTTTTCGGGATAATTCGTAAAAATATGGTACCAAGGTTCAATTTTAGGTCCTTTTTTATTTTTTATTTATATTAATGATTTACCCTATTCTTGCAAAACAAACTAATGTGGTGTTGTTTGCCGACGACGAAATAAGTATTCTTTGATTTTTAAGATAAATAGAAGGAATCTTGACGATGAAAATAACACCCTACTGCAAGTCCAGAACTGGTTCACTGCTAATAATCTAATAATCGTATATGATAGGAACAGCAAATATTGTGTTATTATGTCAGTGAAATCAGGACATTATAAAACAATACTTTTTATTCCTATCATCAGGACGGAAAAAATAAATCAAGACGGCTGTCAAACCTATAAGTAAATATAATTTTATAAATAACGAATCATATAGTGCTTTTAGCAATATACAATAGTAATTAACTACTAACTAACCGTTTTGTTACGTTCGAAACTGGTTAGATAGCAAAAGTTTCTTCCATTTATATTCCTTAATGTTTTATGTGTCATCGGTAATGGAACATCTTCGCTTGATGTAGAATCAATGATCACTGATTCTCATCAAATAATAATATTTTAACCCAGTGTATCCCATTATAATGGTACTCACCAATAATCATAGAAAATAACACAGTTACTGACATTATTGCAAACATTTTAAAGTATAGTCGTAATTGGCGAAGAGTGTGCTAGTAATCTGACGGCGTGTTTCAGAATAATTGAATTTCAGTTGAATAATTATTATTTTTTATCGTATTGTTTCATTATTTCGCAGCACTTTCTAAAGGCAGATTGGAATGAGTTTTGAGTATTGGGTAGTTTTAATGTATTGGATAGTTTGATTAAAAAATGTAGAAATGAAAAAGTCACGTTAAAATGGTACTTTTCAAAAACCTATTAAATAAGATTTAAACTACAGTCTCGGTATCGGTCAATTACATTAACGATCAAAAGAGACATTAAAATTTAACGGTTAACAAGTGAAAAATTAAAACAAAAATGACTCTATAGCCTTTATCTAATTTAACTATCATGTTCATTACAGTATTTAAGTTAAGAGTGTAAAAGTTATAAGTAAATTTAAACGGTGTTCCAAAATATTTTTGCATTAAATAAATATTTTTACTCTATTCACTTCTGCATTTGACAAAAGAGGCTCATTTAAGGGGTGTGTACAACATTAAATTTTCAATATAAATTCACACAATAGGCTATTCGACTGATTTTTGGAATCGATTTCATATGATTAAGTACTAGCTATTGCGCGCGACTTCATCCGCGTCAAGTTCGTAAGATGCAACTCAGTAAGTAATAATTCTGTGCTTGCGATTTATACCGAAAGCATCCAATTCATTTATTTTACTTTCTCATAAAACAATTATAAGCCAAAACGAAAATTATCTACCTTACGAACGTAAACGAAGCAGAAAATGTAAGGGTCGCAGAAGTTCGCGTTCTAAATATTTGCCTACTATATAGGGTGACTGGTAATTAGTGAACGATACTTAAACACGTGATTGTAGTCATGATAACAAATAACTTTTACTATAGGACCAAACCTGAAATCGTGAAAAAAAATCTGTTTGTCAGTACGTGTCATGTTCGCCTAACTGGGCTAATTTTTCGTTCACCAAAATGTGGGGCCAGTTCGCGATCAGTGGTGCTATTCTCTATGAAAACGCAGCGCTGCCTTACGGACGAACACCCAAATAGGATACATTAGATTGGCAACCTAATGTGCCTATACATTGGATTGTTAATTCAATGTATCCTATTTGGATGTCCGTCGTTGCGGCAGCGCTGCGTTTTCTTAGAGAAAAGCACCACCGGTCTCATTAGAGCCACACGCACTCAAAACCAAAACCATTACCATTACAATAATATTTAACTTATCTTCTAACTAAGCGATTAGTGATTTAGTGCAATATAGTTATTTTCCTTACAACTTGAGACTTTAACTTACCATACAAACCATATCCTACCATCAATACGAGAAAAGAGTGTTAGGTCACCATAGCGCTAAGCACTACTTTTTACATAGGCCTTTGAGCATTTTTTTACCAGTGACTGCCAAGTGAAACAGTGCCACATGAACCAAAAGATTGCTGTTGGAGAACCTTGGATTGCAGAGTCGGTCGGTTGTTGTAATCAATGGGTTTAGTTGATATTAAAACTATCGAGATGTGGCACATAACTGAAAAGTTTTTAATAAAGAGATTTGATTGAATATTGTTTTATCTTTCAATATACCGATTTATGATTCAAATGTAACGATTTTACTTGAAAAATCACAGATATCACATTTCCATCAACAGATCAGTTCAAGCAGCTCGTCTGTGGAATGCATTACCCATTGAAGTAAAGCGTGCTCAAACGCTGCCGACCTTTAAAACAATGATGAAGGAATATTACCTTTAACTTTAATATATCTCGCCCATTGTACATTTAGTTTTTGTAAATGTTTATCCTGTCCACATTATAAGGTGTACAATAAAGTATATAATAAATAAATAAATCAGTTCAATGGTACTTTAAAGCCAAAGTGCATCTAATGACAATTCTAATAAGCCCAAATGCGGCTAGGATCCATTGATTCATTACGGAGTTCCAGCCCACCTTCCGACTTTATCTTCAGATCATTCCGATGTACTCCCTCGCCCTCCTTCTCTTTTTTTTTAATTAGTCATTGACTATGTATATCATCAAAATAATTTTACTTGTTACGACAGTTCTGCTATTTTTCTATGAGAAGTTACTTTCCATATCTCCAAAGCTCTTCATCAGATGATTACAATATTTCATAGGGAGTATACGCATTCTATTTTTAAATAAAATATCACAATCGACCGAAAAAGTCGGTGAATATTTACAAAAAAAAGACAGCCGAACATATAACGTCTTCCTTTTTTATGTTACTCGTAGTTAACAAGCATATTATGTCAAACAATAAAAACTAAAATGTTATAACATAATTAATTTGCAGGATTATAGTTAATTTATGTTAGAAGTAAAATATTTATAAAAAAAATTACACAATGGATTAAAAAAAAAAAACAAATTTGTAGCTTTATATTTATTGAAGTACAAGTCTTTTCGAAATGATCTTATCTTCTCCGTTGGTTAAAGAGGTTCTTTACTATTATTAGGTACTGAACACTTTTTTTTCATAGGCTCGCGTTTGACCACTATCTCATCTAATGGTAAGTGATGATATGGCCGACGATGGAGCACGCTTGCCTAGAAGTAACCTATTCACTCTTGACTTAAAGACTTCTAAGTTGTAGCTATCAGAAAACACAGACTCCGGCAGGGAATTCCACTTAAGTAAATAAAAAATTCAAGATAATTTTATTTTAAACAAATTTACAAAATATTTATAATGGCGTATCAATTAGTTTCGATCTTACAAAACAAAGTAATGTTACACGATACAAGGCAACAAGATAATTATTTAACATTCACAGAAATAGAAATAACTAATACTATAAACCGCTTACATTTAAAATGAAGACTGGAAAACTTCTTCTGGTTGTTCTGATAGGTTTTGCCGGTAATAGTGATGGCTGATCACTATTCATACATCGTCATCATCTGATGATGATGACGAAGATGAAGATGTATGTCAAATAAACGATTTATTATTATTATACGAATGGCAAGTGGTCGGAGCCAAAAAAAGGCGGGCAAGACGGCTCGAGCCCGCAAAAATGCCGGCAGTGGAAGAGTAGGGCCATCGCGGCCAGGATTCCACGGCTGGGGTTAGCACACTGCAGCCGGCTTCGGAAAAAACGGGCATGACCTACGGTGAGGTATCTGCAAGGCGAAGCGGCAGTGGACCTTACCTAGATCAAAGTCACCGGGGGCGTCCGTACAGCTGTGACAATTCAAACTTCTAAGTCAACGAAAAAAAAGATACGGCTGTTTATGTCGCATAAAAGATATATTTCAACCTCTCAAAGAAATCAAAATTCATAGGGTACCTCCCGTTGACCTAGAATCCTGAAATTTGCCAAGAAACAAGGACTATAGGAAAAACAAGCTCAAGTACCTATAGGAAAAGTCTAGTCTCGGAGACACCTAAATTATTAATCGGACGGGCAGACATTAAATTGTTTGCATGAGTATTGCAAATAAGATGTCAATTTTAGAAGATTGGATTCAGGCGAGAGTTTTAGAGAAAATAATCGTTTCTTGTCACAACACACTGCAAAATTGGGAACCTAATACTCTAGTAGGGAAGTAACGTGTATCCAAAGTTATTGTCTCCATCCAATCTCAATGCCAGCAGTCACGTCGCGTCGTGGACAGCATTATTTATAACATACGAAACCAAACTATACTAAGCTATGCCTTTGTGCTTGTACGCATTGTGCGTGTTGCAAAGAGTTTGGGAAATCAGACTTTATCTATAATATCCCATGAAAAATACTCTCGAAAAAAAAACCGAGCAATGCGAGTCGGACTTCTGCACCGGGTGTTCAGTACAACCTTGCCTTCGAAAACAGTAGATTCCCGAATCGGGTCTCGAAAATTTTGAAGCTGTGAAAAATCAAACTTCTAAATTAACGGGAAAAAAGATACGGCCATTTATATTGCTGAAACCGCTCCCATGAAAATCAAAAATCAAAGGATACTTCCTGTTGAACCGAAATCCTAAAATTAGGCATAAAGTAAAGTCTAATAGTACAGATATAAGGAATTAATCTGAAAACAGTTTTTTTATGGTTGGTAAAATCATCCAATGACAAATCCCGCCCTTGGGCGGAGCAGGAAGTAGTGTCTCAAAACCTACCCCGTTCCTTCGTTGCCTGTCGTGCCGGGGCCGGGTATTCCTTTCGGAAGCTGACCCATGACCCCAGCAGGCTTTGACCCTGCCTGCCTGCAGCTAGCAGGCTGGGCCTCTACGGTTTGCTGACAGCTCCTTGAGGCGCGCGGGAACAGTACGCGCCGTCGACAACTTATCTGTAAACAGTTAATTTTTTGTCAGGTACGGCACAAAAAAAAATGCAATTCGGAAAAATCTTCGAAACTCCATTCGGGAATTTCAATATTTTCACAGGTAAATTTGTACGGAACCCACAGTGCGTGAGTCTGACTTGCCCATTTATTTTACTTTTTCTAATACTGTGCTATGGGTTCTTACGAATAAAATCGCATCAGAGATTTGGAAAATTTCAGAAAACTACGACTATTTTTAACCTTCGTGCATTTGACAGTGCTAAGATAATACCGCAGTGTCAATATAAAAATAACACGTATACAAAAACGTAATATTGAAAGCGCACTTAAGGTGGGCCTACCCCACTCGCCTATAGTCAACGTCGAGCATGGTTTAAAAGCTTATTGCTTAATCTAACGCAATCCAACACGATGTTTGATGAAAAGGCAACGCGAAAAAAGAGAGTCTGACAACTCTGTTGGCATTCGGTAATTCCGTGATTTACTTGAATATTTCACAAAACTTGTTCCAGGAAATGCGTGTTTTTATAAAACTAGTAAAAGTATTTGAGGAAAATTGTCGTCATTTAAAATTTCGATTAAATGTGCAAGGCATACATTTATATATTTTTAATATTATGGAGGGCCAAAGTTCACATAAAATAGCAGATTTTCAGAGGTCTTTACAGGATTAGTTTTACATAATTTTATGTTTTTATTTCTATGCTTAGAAGCATAGATAATATCAACGAGATATTTGTGAATCCGAAATATCTGGAGAAAGATGTGTAGTAACATCATAATCACGTAAGAGCATAAGAGTTTGTATGAAAATGTACATCGGGTTAACCGCTCTTAAAGCTACAAATTCAACCAAAATTAATGAAACATTATCCATTAGTTAAGTCCAGTCGCTAAACCACACAAGAGAAATAGTTTCAGCACTATCGCTTGTTACAAATGGTCCAAGCATTCAACTAATTTGCGCTATGGTTGGATCAGTTGGACGACGACAAATCGGTTGGCGGTTGTGTCGGCCAAATCTATCGATACGAGCGTCAATCTGAATCGGTCATTTGTTTCGGTTTGTTGTCGGTATCTGATTTGAAACAGGGAATTCTTGTAAATTAACAAAAAAGTATTGAAAGATTCACTGCTGTTACGGTTGTGATGTCGTCTATGATTTTTTTTTAAGGTGGGAGAACATCCAATGCATTCTCTCGCTCTTGGAAAAAGCAGAAGAACGTGTTAGAATTTTAATGACGAAAACCACACCTATGTTCATTCTTTGCCTTGCTTTCCTGTACCCCGGGTTTCCCTTTCAGAAACTAACCCATAATTCTAGTAGGCTTCGGCCCTGCAGGGCCTTTACAGTGGTGCGGGTAGAACACTATGCACCGTCGATGACTCAGGTTTGGTCGGTATGGTTACCGAACGGCTGATAGGCAAGTTATCCATTGCTCGCCGTCTGTAAGCCCAGTTGGAAATTGCGGTCAAGGTCTTAGCGGCTGGGGAGTAAAGATGTCCGACCAAAAACCCCCAATTACTTTACTTTAGAACGAAAAGAAAAGTCGTAGTCACACGTTATTAAAGTGTTTCAGTTGGTACCTACATAACGTGAGACTACAGCTTTTCTTTTTGTTCTGTTCTCGGGTTTTAGTTTTTTTTTTTACTTTTTAACCGACTTCGAAAAGGAGGAGGTTCTATGTTCGGCTGTATGTATTTTTTTTTTTAATGTATGTTCACCGTTATCTCGGTCAATTGTGGATCGATTTCGATTTTTTTTGTTTTGATTAAAAGGTTATACTCCCGATTTGGTCCCATAGATATATTATTATAATATATTGATTTAATCTGATGATGAACTTCGAAAATATAGGATGGAACTCTTCAAAAAATCATAGCAGAACTGTCGTAACAAGTAAAATGGCTTTGTTTAGACATGCAGTCCGGTGACTGATTGAAGGAAAAAGGGGAGGGGATATGATGAAGCCAGAAAGTAGGTAAGAACCGGAATTCTGTAATAAATCAGTGTATCCTAGCCGTGTTCGCTATAAGAGTTAGAATTGTCATGACGATTTGATAATGGAAACGAATATCGGAAGGTATCTATCTATTTAAGTTTGTCTTACAACTAAAAAGTGTGAAATAAAAAGTTTTTAACCCAAACGTTGAACCTTCGAGGAATTTTCCTTGCCCAGTGCTACTTAAGTTTGGCAATTCTTTGAGCTTCCTGATTCTTACTAAAGGTATGTTTATGAGTAGAGCAGCCAAGCTTTTTAAAAGTTCCTGGGCATTTTATACTTAAGATGGTTTCCTGGTTATACTGTAACAGGCGTACGCTGTATTCAGTCCTTCGTGTTCGGTCCGTCTGCGTCGTTAATATTTGATCTACAATATACGTGATTCTCGTTCAATGTAAGAAAGGGATCAGTGTTCTCGGTACTGACTGTGTATTCGTTCCGTTTTTTAAACTAAATATTAGTAGCATTTACCCAAAAATCATAATTACCTATATCTTAGCATATATTGCATCTACTATCAATGTTTTCGGCGTTGAAAACTACAGTATAACTAGCTACTGGCAGTGGTTTCGCCCGCGTAATTGTAGAAATTCATCCCAAGAGAATGACATTTCCCACCCTTGGGCGGAGCGGAAGATAGTGACAGACTTTTACCAACTACAACCCACCTGTGTTCCTTCAGTTGGCCTATGCGTTTCAGAGTCGTGGTAACTCTTTCGAACAATGCTGCAGCCTAAGAAAATATTTTATGCTGATTGTGCTAAGTGTAAATGAAGTTATCTTGGAAAAATCACCAAACTTAAAAGGCAGTGGGCAGGGCACATTTCTCGCTGAACAGCATCGATGAGGTCGAATGGTTCTGGAGTGGCGACTTCGTACCAGAAGGTGCAGCTTTGGAAGGCCTCCTACAAGGCAGACAAACCGGAAACCTAGTGAGGGTCACGGGACTTCGATGTATGCCCGGTCGTTATGACGACGCTTGGGGGTTGGGCTATGTCCAACAAACAAACAACAACAAATTAACAACCAAACAACTAACAACAACAAACACAAACAACACAGGGTTAAAAAATTGCCCTATGCAATAAGGCCGCCTATTGTACACTTATTTTCTTTATAAATGTTTGTCCTAATAATAAGTTAAGATATGCTATAAAAACCAACCGAAGATAAAGATATCCGCAAGAGAACCAGGGTTGCCGACATAACACATAGAATTGCCGAACTTAAGTGGCAATAGGCTGGGCACATTGCACGCAGAACAGAAGGCCGTTGGGGCCGAAAGGTTCTAGAATGGCGGCCGCGTACCGGAAGACGCAGCGTTGGAAGGCCCTCCACAAGGTGGACCGATGACCTGGTCAGGGTCGCTGGAGTCCGATGGATGCGAGACGCACAGGACCGGCCATTGTGGCGACGCTTGGGGGAGGCCTATGTCCAACAGTGGACGTCTTTTGGCTGAAATGATGATGATGATGATGCTATAAAAAAATAAATAAACAGTGGACGCTTTTCGGCTAAAATGATGATGATATGTTAGCTGCAAATGAAGTAACCTTAGCCCGAGTATCAGTGAGAGACACGCATTGCTACGCTCGGCCGCTTCCATTTGACAAATTACAATTTATATCCTTTATACCTAGTACCTACAACAACTCAATGCGTTTCTTCGCTTTTGACGCTGAATTTATTTTCTATTGCCATGTAAATGCTGGGTACAAATGTAAATAAATATATGAATAGCAAATTGGAATATGGAATTTTGGTCCTTATGTGTAAAAGGATATGTTTTTGATTTGAATGCAGGTTTGGAGGCTGGAATAATGATAATATATTTCTTTTGGGTGTGGAGTTGAAAAGTAATCGTAGTATTACAGATATCTCAACTGTTCGCAAATATTTACGACTAGCTTGTCACAGTGGCTTTGCTCGCATCCCTATATCAATCAGTGATAAAGAAGCATGCATGGTGAAAGATTTTTTTGACTTTATTCATTACAAACAAAAATACGAATCTCACATCTTTATAATAAGAGTATAGATATAGACTAACTGTTGCCGCGACTTCGTTCACGTCAAGTTTGTAAAACTACATAAAAGTATACAATAATAATTCTGTGCTTACGATTCACTCCGAAAGAACCCATTTCATTTACTTATTTTATTTTTATATACCTAATTATAACAGTTGTTATAAGCTCCAACGCTAATAACCATACGAACGTCAATAAAATTATTTATTTAAAATAAAAGCTTTGATTGTTCATTCTTTGAATGAATCAAAAGGAATACATAAGGGTCGCAGCAGTTGACATTTTGAATATTTGCCTACTCCACGGAAAAGGGCGTTTTCCCACGTGCCTCAAGGAGTTGTCAGCAAACTGTAGGGGCCCAGTAGGCTCGAGGCCTAGTCTGGGGCTCTGGGGAGGTATGAAAATGCAGGGCCCTGGAACCAAAGCAGGGAAGGAACAGGGTAGGTTTTTAGTCTGTAAGAGTCTGATATTATTTCCCGCTCCGCCCAAGGGCGGGATTTGGCATTAAATGATTTTACCCACCATAAAAAAAAACGGGAAAAGGTGTAAGTTCCAGTTTGCATTACGGTTTAGTTTATATTAAATCATCAAAATTATAACACACATTAAATTTCAATTAGCACTAAATAAGTGCTATTTAATGTAGACTGTAAAAAAGGGAACTGAAGTAGATTTTAATTGCCAAAATATATAGGGTGACTGATAATTAGTGACCGATACTTAAACACGTTATTGTAGTCATGATAACAAACAACTTTTACTATGGGAAAAAACCTGCAATCGCGAAAAAAATCAGCAAGTTCAGCACATTTTGACCAATTAGGCGAACATAGATGTACTGACCAGCAGATTTTTGTTAGCGATTTCAGGGTTAGTCCTTTGGGGGTAATGGAACAAAGAGTAAAGTCCCACATACCTCCGTTGAAAAGGGAGGATCCTCCGACCAAACAGGTGTTATATCTGGTGGGCTACTGCCCGATAGATGATTTCGGGTTTGTTCTATGTTTCAATTGCACGGCGAATCTTACTTGCGCGATGCAGGATTAGTTCTTATGTGACGACATAGATGTCGCTACATCACTCCCCTCCGGAGATCGGAGATCGATGGTTCTTGATGCTTATTGATGCGTCGTGTGATGCGTGCCAGGCCAATGGAGGTTGGTTCCAGTGAGTCGGAACCGGATTCCGCATAGTTCTCGGTGAGTCGGAACTGTCTGCGGTGTTGCCCCAGTGAGTCGGGGTGGTGCTGGCCAGTGAGTCGGGATACGATGCTGCAGGCTCCAGTGAGTCGGAGTAGTGCGGCTGGCTCCAGTAAGTCGGAGCGGTGCTGTGCGACGTAGGGCTTGACTGCTGTCGCCGACCAGGAGAAAGCTCTTCATATGACTGGCCGAAGGTGCATGTGCTTAGCCATGGTCTCTGATGAGGCTGAGGGTGATGACCAGGTATGACCAAGTAGGCATGCTGGTGGTCAGGATACCCATATAGCCGTGGGTGCTGGCTGTATGGCTCGCTGCTCGAAAGCTTGAGGAAGTGATGATGACGTCACGAAGTAGTAGCTGCACGAAGGCTGCGCTGACTTTCTTTGTCGAGGGTCACCAGTTTGGGGGTAATGGAACAAAGAGTAAAGTCCCACATACCTCCGTTGAAAAGGGAGGATCCTCCGACCAGACAGGTGTTATATCTGGTGGGCTACTGCCCGATAGATGATTTCGGGTTTGTTCTATGTTTCAATTGCACGGAGAATCTTACTTGCGCGATGCAGGATTACTTCTTATGTGACGACATAGATGTCGCTACAGTCCCATACTAAAAGTTGTTTGTTATCATGACTACAATCATGTGTTTAAGTATCGATCACTAATTATTACCAGTCACCCTATACACCGTTAAATTAGAAAAAAAAAATTGGTAGTATGCGTATATTAATTCGAGTTTTAGAAAAAAAGTACTTTATTTTATTTTTACAAATCGATAGTGTTTCATGTACCCGATCAACCCTCCACGGGATTAAAACGATCAAAATTTAACAGTTTATAGGGTGACTGGTAATTAGTTATCGATACTTAAACACATGTTTGCAGTCATGATAACAAACAACTTTTAATATGGGAACAAACCTGAAATCAGCAAGTTCAGTACATTTTAACCAGTTAGGCGAACATAAATGTACTGACCATCAGATTTTTTTTGCGATTTCAGGTTAGGTTTTTTGTTCAAACACAACAAGCACTGCCATTCTATATGGCAATGCTGCCAGTTCGACGAATGAGTCTATTGCGCGTTTTAGTATTTAGCTTTGGTATTAATACTTACATATGTTCCGTAGGTACATACATTTTTATATTTTTTTGCAATAAATATATCAAGTTAATTCATATCCTCCTTTAAGTTTGTAAAAAATTCAGATTCCGAATAAAATTCACACTTCAACAATACATTATTATATTACACCTCTTGTGTCAGCTTTAAGCCGTACAAGAACAGCTCTTGTCGCGCAGTAAAGCTTATCCAGCTCGCTGGGTGAGCTGACAGCGAGCTTTGAAACATGACGTCACAAGACCTAAATGTGGCGCAGACACTAAGCTCAAAAACCTTCCTAGTTAGTTTGATGAATTGAAGAAAATTAATTGGTACGCAATTATTTTGAAATACCTAAATATATACCGTTAAATTTTGATCGTTTTAATCCCGTGGAGGGTTGATCCGGTACATGAAACACTATCGATTACTAAAGATAAAATAAAAAAAAACGGTAATTTAAAAAACTAAAAAACCCGACTGCTTTTCTGAGCAGTCATGAAAAAGCCCTAAAACAAGAAAGTCGTTGTACTCGATTGCACTTATCTATATAATATTTTAAAATCTGGCAGTCGGGACCCATTCTAGAATTGAGAGCACATACCTATATTACATTGCAGATTACTCCAATCTATTGACTAGACGGCTGACTTTCTAGAATGGGTCCCGACTGCCAGTATTTAAAATATTATATAGATAAGTGCAATCGAGTACAATGACTTTCTTGTTTTAGGGCTTTTTCATGACTGCTCAGAAAAGCAGTCGGGTTTTTTAGTTTTTTAAATTACCGTTTTTTATTTTTTATTTTTTTAGTTTTATTTTGTTACGATATCACTTTCAAAGTAATTACGAATCTAAAGACACCTCTCAAACTAAATCCATCGAGCCGTTCAGGTCGCAGAGCGTGCCAAACATTTGAATTTGGCTCTAAAAATCCGCCATTTTGTTTTTTTTTTTATTTTGATATACCCAGTGTCACTCTCACAGTAAATACGAATCTAATGACACCTCTCAAGCTAAAATCCATCGAGCCGTTCAGGCTGCAGAGCGTGCCAAACAATTATACATACATACATACATATATACATACATACATACATACATACTCTCGAAAAACATAACCCTCCTTCTGGCGCAGTCGGGTAAAAAATAAAGTACTTTTGTGCATGTACGTAATTAATTTCTTTAAGTCAGCTGGACGAGCTCAATGACCTATATATATGTAATTAAAACGCAACTATCGACAACTACTAAAAGGTCAATGACTCGTTTACTTACAGGAATTGATTTCGTAAATGCGTATGCGTATTCGAGTTTTAGAAAAAAAAAAAAACATTTTAATTTTTATTTTATCTTTACAAATCGATCTATCTTATATAATATATTTTCATCTACCGGATCGACCCTCCACGGGATTAAAACGATCAAAATTTAGCTATTGTATACACAAATAGTAAATGTAAATAGTTTTAGGATTTTTTGTTTTGCACGTTGTACTTATTACTTAATTTGTAACCCAAAACAATTCAGCCAAATAACAATTCAGCGTTTTCAAAACCTGACATTGTAAATATGTTAATTATCTAGTTTCGGTCAGCGTGTTTGCTTGTAAGGACGTTAAAAATTGTATTAAATAATTTCATCCGAGCCCGGAGAGCTGTTTGAGTAATATACACACATAATACGAACTTTCGCCCACAAAATATTTTATACATAATTTACTGTGTGTATGGGTGTGTCTATGCGTGATGGTAATAATGGTCACGAGTGTAACTGTTCAGTCTGGTCCTGGGTTCGGATTTCGGTGCTGCTGTCTTTTCGTCCGATCATAATTAAGGTGTCTTCAACGCTAGAGTTCTACTAAAGAACTAGTTAGCTTCACAATCAACGATTACATAATTACGAGTACATACCATCTTCATTATAAGTAGAACCTGGCCATAAACCCATCGCTGTTTCTTAAATACCTCTTTGCATTCCACAATAACGTAATCAAAAACGGCCACATCAACTATCCAACAAATTAAACTCAGCCTAACACATCGTGAAATGCAGGTGTGATGTCCTGTTTTTTCCCACAACCTTTATTACAATATTTAACATGAGTTTTGTCACGTGTCACCCGCGATCAACGGCTTCATAATAAATGTGTTGCGACGAAATTGGATTTTCCCCCGTTTCGGGACCTCGCCCGGCCTTACAGATGTTCATATTGTTTCGGTTATTAAAAGAATGATTTTTTTTTTGCGATGATAAATCATCTGTTAACTGTAAAATGTATGTATATACAATAATAATTATTTATTTATTAAAACTTTATTTATTCAAAGTTGGTCACTTACTGAACAGCAAAAGACAAAACTCAAGATTTGCCAAAGGGTAATGGAGCGCTGCATAATAGGTATCAAGCGAATAGATCGCGTTAGAAACACAATGCTGCGCTCCATAACCCAAATAGCAGATGTCGGAGAAAAAACAGCCAGGCTGAAGTGGGAGTGGGCAGGCCACGTCGCACGAATGCACTTGGACAGATGGGCGAAGATAGTCTCTCACTGGGCGCCTTCAAGGTCGACCACGACGAAGGTGGGGTGACGATCTGATCATATTTGCGGGGCAAAATTGGCCAGAGATAGCCCTAGACAGGGAAGTTTGGAAGGAGAAAGGGGAGGCCTTTACCCAGCTTTAATGAATGAATTTGAATTGAATCAAAATGAATTTGAAAAAATTATTTTATGATTTAATTTATAAGAATCTTTTACTATTATTGTATTCGTTGACAATTCGACACAATCTATATGTATAAAAGGAGAAACCGTAAGCTAATAATATATGTTGTTACGAAAAAAAAATACTACTATTACTATCCGAAGACTTCTCTCTCTCGGTCTGGATGGAGCGGAAAGGAGAGAGGAGAATTTTCGTAATTTACATATTTATATGATTTCTCCAAAAACTGAGAGTAATGTTCTTAAACTCCAAGCGAACGCACATCTGAACGCTAACCACACATTTATACTAAAATTTAAAATAAATTTCAGGATGTCCCAATTCTTAGTGTGCGATTTCATAAAACGACAATTTCATATCTAAAGATTCAAAATACCGTATCACTAGTTTTAATCCCATTAAAGAGGTAAAAAACAGATGAAAGATGAGGATGAAAGAGGATCTCATCACTACTTAACTATCAAATAGATACGCTTACCGTCTCAGATATAAAGCCATAATGTCTAAAAGCACTTAAAACATCTGGCCAGTATAGCTTTATGTAATCTCCGAGGAATAGAAGATCAGGTATCATAAAGTGTTTCTTCCAACCTTTCGAATAAAAACCAAATCGATGCTCGCTGGATCCTATATTTTTATCACAAGCCATTTTTACGTGAGTAAAAAAGAAAGCATAAGCCGCTTACTGCTCTTCGAAAGAGGTAAAAATTGATGAAGGTTAAAACGTTAAGAGTTGATTGAACAAAATAGAAAGGTTTTTTCAAAGAAAATGGAAAGATTTGGAATAAAATAAAAAAAGAAACTTAAAATATATCCTTAAAACACAGGATTGGTGCTCGGACACAGCGACACGGGGCCGCGGCAGACCACGAAGGAGATGGTGGAATGAACTGGATGTCTTCCTTGAGAATTGGAACGATAAAGCAAGTAACCGTCATAATTGGTAAGAATGGAGGGAGGCTTTTGCCCAGCAGTGGAACAGTACAGGCTAAATATAATAATAATAATAACGGTCCCTCATGACGAGAACCTCGTGAAAGCTGAGAAGGATAAACAAACTAAATATCTTGACTTGGCTCACGAGGTTGTCGACATGTGGGAAGTGGACACAGCAGTCATTGTGCCGACTTCCAATGGCTTAATAGCCTTAAGAGCCTCGACCAACATCTGAGGAAGCTCTCGTTAGGCAGTAGGAGCAAGGGCCGGATTCAGAAGGCAGTATTCAGTACACGGCGCGCATTGTCCGCAAGATCCTCTCTCAGGAGCCCTGATCACCGGCAGCTTGGACCCTGTTCCCGATGCCGGTGGGCTACTATTTTTTATATTTTTTTTATAATGTTTTTGTTAAGAAATATTTAAAAATATATGAAATATGTATGAATAATGTAAATAAATGGAATAATTATAATCTCTATTCTTTACAGTAGCTCGTTTATAAAAGAAACCTAGGTACCTACGGTGCGAGCTATGTCATAGCACGTTCCGGAGATGCTACGCGCGTGCTACGGCGTAGCTCGCATTGACGTAGCCGTACTGCTACGAAGAGTTCAGTAAGCACTGCATACCTATTGTCTTTCTATTGTGTCTCTAATTACGGTATTCAAAGGGTTATTACGGTTGTTCCCTGATTGAGAATTGAATATGTGTGTAGGTTGACAGTAGGTACACTGGGGCTGCAAAATTGTTCGAAAGACTTGCCGTGACCCTGGAATGTAAAGGGCAACTAAAGGAACAAATGGTGTTTGTTGTTTGATTATTTATTTATTTATTTATTTATTTATTTATAAAAAACAATGGTATTTTACATAGTTCACAAAAAGGCACACAATTAGACCCCTGGGGTCTGTCTCAGCGTGCCACAGCCTGATTACTGGTCAACGCGCTATAAACTTCCAATTAACTGAATAAAATACTCCTTCAACTTACGCTTTATGTTTTTGTTATTAAATGAGCATCTAATATCTACAGGTATCTGGTTTATTAGATTGGGTATCGAGTAAGAAGCTGTTCGTTTGCCATAAAAATTATTTTTTCGTGGCACTTGAAGTAGCTTAGATTTAGCCTGCCGTGTGTTCACGTCATATTTTAGCGGTATCTGAATATCACTATTATCAAAATGTTCAATGAGAAATAGATACTCAGCGCGCGCTTGAACAGGTAATACTTTACAGTGTTTAAATAACCCAATGTAATTGTCTCGGTATTTATTTTTAACATATTTTGGTACTATGAGTTTCAGTATACGTGTTTGCAGGTTATGAATTTTATCCAGGTAAGTTTTAAATGTACGCCCATAGCTGGTAAGTCCATAGGAGATTATCGACTCGGCAAGAGCCATATACATTTGAATGAGGGTTCTGTATGGTATATTGCGTTTTATAATAGAGAATTTGGCGAGTATTGCGCGTAACTTACCGCATACAGATTCCACCTGGTAACTCCAGTTGAATCGGTCGTCAATTACTAGTCCCAGATAGGTATGACATGGGACTTGGTCTATAGCCGAACAGTTGCAGTCTGACACGTTTTTATGCAGGCAATCATGACTATGGGCTATGATTTGAAAGGAATGGGAGGTATTTATATGACTAGAGTGTACGTGTATAACTTTAGTTTTTTGTGGATTCAGAACAAGTCCCATGTCATGTGCCCATTTAGTCATAGAAGTAAAATCTTTTTGTAAACATTCGGCGGCTTTATTTAGGTTCTTGATGATTTACGGCTTTAAAAAAAAAGTTCAGATGAGTACCATTTTTTTTTCTGCGTACACAAGCTCAGAGCACACGGTACCAAGTGTTTATTTCTCGACTAAAATATGAATTACCCACATAGCAAAGCTGCAGCTGACGGTAACAGGAGAAGCTGTAACTAATATCATTCTTATTCGTGCAAATTGCGGTTTACATAGATTTCAGCGATCGCGGGTAATTTTAGAAACATCACGAGCCATCAGTTTCAAAGTCAAAGCTATTTGTTTATAATAAATGCGATACGTAAGATATATGCGTCTTAATCCCGTGGAGGGTCGAACCTGTATATGAAACACTATCGATTCGTAATGATAAAATTAAAAAATAAGTGAACTTTTTTTAAACTCAAATTAATTTACGCATGTGCGAAATTAATTGCTTTAAGTAAACGTTAGCTGGGCGAGTTCAATGACATGTAGGTAGTTACTACGCAACGACCGATAACTACCTACAAGGTCATTGACTCGTTTACTTAAATAAATTAAATTCGTACATGCGTATATTAATTCAATTTTAGAAAAATAAGTACTTATTTTTTTTATTTTATGTTTATAAATCGATAATCTTTCATGTACCGGATCGACCCTCCACGGGATTAAAACAAACGATGTATATAGTTTTTAGTACAATTAGAGACACATTTCACAATTAGTTTATAGACTAATAAATGTAAAGTACTAAAAGTAAGCAAAATTTTACAATAGTTAAAAAGTTAACATAAAATATTGTTTTAAAGACAACAATAAATTTTCTGATTGCAAAACAAAATTAAATATTGGACTATAAGATATTGTTACTCATAAAAACAAAATAACAACTTAAACTTATTAATTTGTTTTCAACCTAATATTAAGTTTAATAAAGTAACAATTAAGTCAAATAACAGAATTGGTAAAATAAAATACAGATACGAGTATATTTGGCGACACACCGAAGCTGTGTCGTTTTAAGAAAAGTCTTGACAACGCGCGTCATCTCTAGCAACGGACGCCAATTATTTTTCAATAACTTACTCGAAAACCTGCTCTTATCCCACAGCGTTCAGGCACGCAATGGACTGTTTTCCGCACTAGTGCGGAAAAATGCGTGAGCTCGCCTTCGCCACAATTTTGTTATAGTAAAATTGTTTATCGTATCAGGATGGGCGCACCTCGACCCCCACGAGGCGCAGGTCAATCCCCACGAGTCACGACACTGCAGTGACAAATCACTGCAGCACTCAGCTCCATAACACATTCGCCTACGGCTCGTGCGAATTCCACCTCGGTCGCGATGACAAACTCACTTGGATCAAAATGTATGTGTACGTGTGTGGGGTCTGTGTTTCCTGATAGCTACAACTTAGGACTCTTTAAATCAAGAGTGAATATGTTACTTCTAGGCCAGCGTGCTCCATCGTCGGCCAGGTCATCGCTTACCATCAGTTGAGATAGCGGTCAAACGCGAGCCTATTAATAATAAAAAATAAAAAAACTGTTTTTTTGATAGGCTCGCGTTTAACCACTATCTCATATGACGGTAACTGAAGACTTGCTCGACGATATAGTAAGCTTGCCTAGAAGTAGCTTATACACTCAGGCCATTATAGCTATCAGGAAACACAAACTCCGGCAGGGAATTCCACTCCTTAGCTGTACGCACAACGAAAATGTTCTCAAAACGTTTTGTTCGTATGAATGAGATGTACTCAATGTACCAGAAATCGGAAATCAACAACGTTAAATTCAAATAGACCATTGGTTGCGCGAATTTGCTGTGTGGACTGTAGATTTAAAAAGCGATCTAAGGTTTATTAACAATATGCAGATACTATGCCTGGCATGGGATAAAGGTATTGGGAAAGAGCACTGACCTTTAGACTTCGAAGGTTCCACGTGGCACCGCCGGCGATTTTCGACTTCGCACATTTAAATCACTGCCAGGTCCTGGTTTTCACTAACACTGCACTATTGTGGAGTCTCTGAATGATTTGATCACGAAAATAGTCAATTTTCTTGTAATTTCGAGCGGGCGTGTTAGCGGTGCGGTCACATTCACTCGATGCACACAAACGTCAATGTCAAATCATTTCTTCAAGAGGTCGTGCGGGAAGCGGATACGGTAGGGATAGGATTGCTAGGCCAAAAAAATAAATTACAAAAAACAAAGTCGCGGAACATAGCAAATTGGCGCAACCATTCCCCCCGGGCTTGAAGGGTTACCTTCAAAGAAAAGAAAAAAAACAAAAGCGAAACTAAACCCTATTACTAATCTAAACTATCAATACTAGGTAGCGAAACAACTTATAACTAACTATGCCACTACTACTGATTAGGCAGAGGGCAGAGGCGAATAACCGGACGCAGGTACGATCCAGTTGCGGTTTTAACTTTTACGACTCGCGTTATTCCGTTCGAACCCGGAAAAACTTCTTCCACTACACCAAGAGGCCAGTGCAGAGGAGGCGCACTCTCAGTCTTCAGTATCACCACAGTACCGACTGTGACTGGATCTGAAGGAGTGTTCCACTTTTGACGCGACTGCAGCGTATGCAGATAATCTGTCCTCCATCGCTTCCAAAAGGACTGAACTAAGCTATCTAGCAGAGCGTGACGCGGGTGGAGCTGCAGTTTGTCAGTCTCGACATCTAAAGCGGGCAAATATTTAAGAGGAGTCGTCGTCAAGAAGTGAGCCGGCGTCAACGCTAGTGGCTCCGATGGATCACTAGACAAAGTCCGACACAACGGACGCGTATTCATCAACGCCTCTACCTGAGCGAGTACAGTGCTCAACTCCTCGTACGAGAGAATCTGTTCGCCTATGACCCGAAACAGGTGCGACTTAAGGCTTTTAATATTCGCCTCCCAATTGCCACCAAAATGACTAGCCGCTGGCGTATTAAAACACCAATCAATGCGATTCTCAGCTAAGACATGGGCGAATTCACTTTGGTAGTACTTGGAGCGTAAGAATGTATGTAATTCCGAAATATTGCGTCGCGCTCCAACATAATTTGTGCCGTTGTCAGAGTATAAGCGCTTAACGGGACCACGGCGAGATAAAAATCGTTTAAATGCAGACATAAAACCCTGCGTACTCAAATCACTGGTTAACTCTATGTGAACCGCACAAGTTGTCATACAAACGAATAGGCAAATGTATGCCTTTGTGGAACGTATACCACGACCACGGGCAATAGTGACTTTAAACGGTCCAGCATAGTCCGTCCCAGTATGTATGAAAGGTTTCACCGTCTGTACAACACGACAAGAACGATGGTCGGCCATTTCCGGCGCGTTGAAACGCGGGCGGAGCTTAAAGCAGGGCACACATCTGTGCACTCTAGCGCGTATCAAATTGCGAGCGGAAAGTATCCAGTACTTCTGTCGAAGAATGGACATTAATAAATCGGGACCAGCGTGACAATTCACCTTATGGTGATAGTCCACCAACAAATCCAAAACGTGATCCCTGCGTGGTAGAACTACTGGATGCATTTGTTCAAACTCTAACTTAGCATTTCGCAGACGGCCACCGACACGAATGAGTCCGTCTTGCAAAAATGGTTTCAAATGTTGAAGTGCGGGACTACAAGGTTTATGTGATTCTAAACTACGAAATTCTTTTGAAAAATAAAATTTCTGCAACTCTCGAAGTACAACTGATTCAGCTCTATCCAAATCAGCTGCGATTATAGAACCACGCGATGGTAATAATCTCAAAAATCTTAGGACGTAAACTACACAGCGTAATAGTCTCGACCAAGACGAGACTCGATTAGACAACAACAAAACAACTGACTCTTCACGCGGAACTGATACTACAAGCGTATGTTTCTTCTCCTCGGGTGGTTCTGAAACAGTAGCGGGGTTAAACGGAGCATTTGGCCACTCGTTAGGAGTGGTATGCAGCCAGGGAGGGCCACAAAACCAAAGCGGATGATTTAAAATTTGCGCGGGAAGCAAACCACGTGAGAGACAGTCAGCTGGGTTTTCTGTTCCAGCGACATGGAACATATTTTCCGGTGACAATTCAGCTTGAATCTTAGCCACCCTATTTGCGACAAACGTGCCCCATCGATGGGGTGAAGAGTGGGCCCAACATAGGGCAACGGTTGAGTCTGAAAACGCTACAATTCTCTCTATATTAATGCGAGGACGACAAGTTTTGACTATAGATGTAATCAATTGAACCAACATAAGAATAGCGCAGAGTTCGAGACGAGCAAGAGAGACAACCTTACTAGGAGATACCTTTGATTTTGCGCTAATGAGGAAAACTGAAATGTTATCGCCATTTTGGACCTGAAAGTAAACCACTCCCCCGTAAGCCCTCTCACTGGCGTCTGCGAAACCTACCACATTAACAACAGTGTCTGGTACTATACCAACATGGCGAGGAATCTGTATCTGATCGAGCATTGGAAGCTCTTTCCTATAGCGAGCCCACAACTTGGCAACACTTTCAGGAGCGGTGTCGTCCCAATCACAGTTGGAAAGCCAAAGCTCTTTTATAAGCAGCTTTGCATATAAAACGACAGGAGCTACAAAACCCATTATATCCCATATCCGAGCTACACATGCTAGGATAACGCGTTTGGTACAAGTTGGCGGAGTCGAGCTAATTTTAAGACTGAACATATCAGTTGCGGGTGACCAACTTAAACCAAGGATCTTATGCGAATCACTATCATCGAATTCCTTTACCGAAGTCAACCGGTGTGACGGTGGAATCGACTCTAATGTAGCTTGCGAGTTGCTTGTCCATTTCACCAGATCAAATTGACCGGACTTCATGAGGCTGATTACTTGAGCAGCGGTCTCTATAGCCTCTGCTTCACTAGGTACACTGTACACAAAATCGTCCATGTACAATCCGGTTTCAATAGTGGCCCTTGCTTTCGGGTATGTATCACCCTCGTCAGCGGCCAACTGCTTGATAGTGCGAAGAGCGTGAAAGGGACTAGACTTAAGCCCAAAACAAACACGATTGAATTCGTAAACCTTCAAAGGTTCCTGCGGAGAAAATCTATACATGAAGCGTTGGAATCTACGGTCACATTCTCTGATTCCAATACTAAGAAACATTTGCCGAATATCGGCAGAGAGCGCAATAGCAAACAAGCGAAAATTTACTATTATTTCAAATAAGTTACCCTGGAGGTTCTGACCACAATACAAGATATCGTTAAGCGATATGCCAGTACTAGTCTTAGCGCTACCATCCATAACCACACGCAGTTTAGTTGTAAGTTTGTCTTCTCTAACAACTCCATGGTGCGGGATGATGTAAAACGGGTAATCACGTGTCTCCTCAGTCTCGGCAGGCGCTGATGAGATATAACCTTTATCTAAATATTCGATCAGCACATCATCATAGGCTTGCTTCAACTTAGGAGACGCCTGCATCTTACGTTCCAAGCATAGAAAGCGTTTTTCTGCGGAGGCACGGGAGCCACCGAGCGAAAAAATATCACCCTTGAAAGGGAGCGCGACAACATAACGACCATCTTTATCACGAGTAGTCGTGCGGGTATAAATCTCCTCAGTGACCTGATCCTCAGGGCTGAGAATAGGTGGGACATTGACCTCTTCAATCTCCCGGAACTTGCGGATGGTAGACTCAAGCGGCGGCTCGACGGTGCAACAGTGCGACACAGTCGAGTAACTATTTAAATAAGCGGGTGCGGAACCAACTATAACAAACCCGAGAACTGTTTCCAGTGCGTGCGGAGCGGGGTACATCGGAAGACCCTGAATTTTACGTGATAACTGGAGATGCGGGAGAATCGAAGCACCGATCAATAGATCGATATCTCCAGGGAAAGCGTAATTTCCGTCGGCTAACTGCAAGTTCTTAAACTCCGTCAGCATGGACGTGTCAACCGGTACCGTGGGCAACCGTTCCGTAATCTTATCTGCGACTAGCGAATCCATTTCAAACGAAATATTACGATTAAAACGTGAACTAAATATTATTTTAATGGAACCGTGAATGGTTGCCTTTAAACCTCCAAAACCTTTCACTTCTGAGCGGGATGACCAATTATTAAAACTAAAACCAAGGCGTTGACAACAATCCCGAGTAATAAAATTACTCTGGGAAGCGCCATCTAGTAGCGCCCGAACGGTGCGCGGTTTGCCAAAGGCATCTACAATGACAACTTGCGCGGTCGCAAGTAAAACGGTAGTGAATTGAGTACCAGCGGCGGAAAGCGAACACAATGTTACGTCGTTTGCACTTGCAGCAGGCCGCGCGTCACAAGCGTCGCGCGTCCGCGCAGGCCGCGGCCGCGATGGCAGCTTACTACTCTCAAAATGTAAGAAGGTATGATGTCTAGCTAGACATTTACGACAGCTAACACCACTGTTACATGACGTAACCAGATGTTTGTCACTTAGACAATTAAAACACAAATTATTAGTGCGGACAAACTTGTAACGATCACTAGGCGATAATCTTTGAAATCCCGAACACTTGTACAGCTGTGTATGGCTACCCTTACACAGAGAACAGTCAGGTGTTGAGGCGGTATTAACTAGCGTATGTGCAGTCTTGACTGACTTCGATGACGCGTCTATACGGCGATCGGAACCTGTCCTATTCGTGACTTCATGACGTGCCGACGTGCGCTGCAACACCTTAATATGGTCGCGAATAAAAGATTCTAAATCTTCGAACTTAGGTATTTCTTTGCCGCGCTGAGTCGTTTCAAACAGACGAACAGTTTCAGGATCTAATTTATTTAAACCGATATACAAAAACAAAAAGTCACAGAGGTCATTGACCTTTAGGTTCTTTACTGCACGAACAGATGATGCGAAAATATTTAAAAACTTCTCTAAATTATGATCGTTACAAACGGGAAAACTTTTCAAATCGAATAATTGATCTAAATATGCGGTGGCTACTAATCGCTTATCTTCGTATTTTGTTTTTAAAGTGTTCAAAACTAAATTGTAATTTTCAGCGCTAAACGTAATTCCAGCACAGACAGCCTTTGCCTTACCGGTCAATTTTTCTACGAGATAATGCAATCTCTCGTGATCTGTCAGCGATGTGTTCCTATGTATTATATTTTCGAAACTATCTATAAATAAATTCCAATTTCGAATGTCACCATTAAATTCAGGTATTTGAATTGGCGGCAATCGTGGGCGTTCGCGAGGAGGGTTGGATAAACCACTCGCGGGGGGGGGAGTCTCTAAACTCCTAGCAATACGTTTGATACGACAATACAAGTCATCAAAGGACGACAATGCCTGATACTCACACAGTAATCAGGATTTAACTCCAACTCTAAAATGTTTATATTATTAATTGTAGATTCAAAATCCGCGCGCAAACTATCTAAAGTTTCCAACGAACACAAGAAAGCATCTCTAATCGCCAGATCCGAGGTTTGCAAAGATTTATCACAAATTGATTGAACACGTGAAAACTGTGAGTCCCTTTTAGCGTATAAAAGCTTTAACTGAACCTTTAAATCAGTACTAACCTTGGTTCCCTTAAGAGACATCTTGTTTTGATATATTCACACTATACACTCAAACAAACACTTAACGAATCATTAAGTAAGCGATAATTAACAGATAACAATATGGTAATATTGTAAACAACAAAGTGAACGGCGAACGAACGGAACAACCTGAATCAATGAGTGAATATTACCCAATTTCTCGATTAAATATATGCGTATATAATCTATGGTTTATCCGTTTCCTACAAATGTTCACTCAACAATGAACGGGTATTTTTGAAATGCGTCTACCTACATGCAATTTGTAGGATGGTCGAATGAATTTGGTCAAGAAAAAGAATGCGATCGATTTATATCTACGCTGATATTTACGTAGCTAACTATAATTATGCGGTGCGGTTGACGGCGTAGGTACCGTAATTATCAATGACTCTTTAACTATACGAGCGAAATAACGTATAGTTGCCTAAATGCCTAGATGCGGGTTTTCTACTATTATATCTAGGTAAACAGGCGCGTTGCGTTTATTCCCTATGGAACAAATACTATATTGCGAAATTACAAGAAAATGATTCACGATCCGGCTCGTATGGACCAAAAAGTAATGGTTGCGCGAATTTGCTGTGTGGACTGTAGATTTAAAAAGCGATCTAAGGTTTATTAACAATATGCAGATACTATGCCTGGCATGGGATAAAGGTATTGGGAAAGAGCACTGACCTTTAGACTTCGAAGGTTCCACGTGGCACCGCCGGCGATTTTCGACTTCGCACATTTAAATCACTGCCAGGTCCTGGTTTGCACTAACACTGCACTATTGTGGAGTCTCTGAATGATTTGATCACGAAAATAGTCAATTTTCTTGTAATTTCGAGCGGGCGTGTTAGCGGTGCGGTCACATTCACTCGATGCACACAAACGTCAATGTCAAATCATTTCTTCAAGAGGTCGTGCGGGAAGCGGATACGGTAGGGATAGGATTGCTAGGCCAAAAAAATAAATTACAAAAAACAAAGTCGCGGAACATAGCAAATTGGCGCAACCAACCATTTTCAGGCACTTTTGAATTGTTAAAATTTCGGTCAGTCAAAAAACACTGAAGCTAAATTGCAAGTTCCAAAGCGTAGGTCTCTATGGAGAAGAACGTGTAAGAAACTTCATGGAAACTCTTTTAAATCATATTATGAAGTACATAAATCTTGGTTACATATTTCTTGTAGCGTCTATTATGTGAGTAAAAACACTGAAGCTAAATTGCAAGTTCCAAAGCGTAGGTCTCTATGGAGAAGAACGTGTAAGAAACTTCATGGAAACTCTTTTAAATCATATTATGAAGTACATAAATCTTGGTTACATATTTCTTGTAGCGTCTATTATGTGAGTAGAAAGTAGATAATTTTTTTTTTAAACCGGGCAAGTGTGAGTCGGACTCGTGTACTGAGGGTTCCGTAGGTACAAATTTACCTACGAAAACAGTTCCATTCCTAAATTGAGTTACGCAGATTTTTCCGAATCGTATTTTTGTTTTACTTAATTACAAATTTACGGTTTTCAGATTTTTTCCTATATTTGTGCTATAAGACCTTGGTTTATGCCTACCTAGGAATTTTGATTCCATTGAGAGTGTCGAAATATACATTTTTTTTTGCGATATAAACGGCCGTATCTTTTTTCCGTTAACATAAAAGTTTGATTTTTTCATAGCTTCAAGGGACCGCAAAATTGAGTATAATTATGGTTTTGATTTCAACTCGATACCCCCACGCGTTCTAAGATAAAGGGTCTTGACAGACAACAGACAGATAAACAGACAGACATCAAAGTGATCTTATACCTAAGGCTTTTTTTTTTTTTTTTTTATGGTAGGTAAAATCATCCAATGACAAATCCCGCCCTTGGGCGGAGCGGGAAGTAGTGTCAGACTCTTACTGACTAAAAACCTACCCCGTTCCTTCGTAGCCTATCGTGCCGGGGCCGAGCATTCCTTTCGGAACTAACCCATGACCCCAGACTAACCCATGACCCCAGACTAACCCATGACCCCAGACTAACCCATGACCCCAGACTAACCCATGACCCCAGATCCTATAAGGCTTCCGTTTTTTCCTTTTGGGATACGGTTCCCTAAAAAATAATAATTAATAGCCAGTGGTGCAACGTTGTACGTTTAGTCATCCGATGATTGAACTGATTCTTCACTATATCTTACCCTAAAAACCTACAAACAGGTCACAAGTAAAGTACTAAAGCAAAAATCTGGCTCTTCATAAAAGCTCTCATATGTTATTCTTCAGACGAAGTAACAAAAACGACATAAAAATCACGACTATCGTTCATTTTGCCGCTATACACTATGAACGAATTCCGGGCCGGCAAAGGCTGTCCAGTGGCTAGGGTTGCTACTCGTACTTTGTCAGTTTTCGCAATATTTTTTGGTTGAAAATATTATCAGGTCCAACATTTTACGCAGTACTAAACTCGTTTATTGTCAAGCTACTAAAAGCTATGTAAGTAGGTTAGGTAGGTTATGTAAGTAGGTTCTCCATTTATTTAGAATAAAAACAGCCAAACAATTCCCGGATTGTTCACAAGAGTCACTAAGACTCTGAAACGCCATCTCCTTCTACGAAGCAATAATGCGAGTAAAAATGATGACCGTAACTAAATGGAATGGATCCTCACGCCCAAGCCACCGTCACTGGAGAGTGGAGACCCCGAGCATCGAGTGTTACAGACAGACATGCAGACGAAAAGCTATGAGAAACTCGCTGTCCGTCGTCCGGCCGTCTTGTATGTACCGAGCTCTAGTCGTCGACAGTGCATAGTAATTCACATGCGCCTCAAAGAGAATGTCGACAAAACCGTAAGGGCGATAGTAAAGACCACGGAAATTCTTGAAATAGTTTCTATGCTTTTTTTTTATTTATTTATATTAAGGTACTCCAACGACTTATTCACTAATTAAATGCTAAAAAAAAATTAACCTATATTTATATTATTATGGTGAACTTGTCACTTATAGAAGTAAGCAGCTTAAACATAAATAAAAAAATACATACAATTGATGAGATCCATCTTAGAGTGATCTTAAAATAAACTAATTTGAGGCAGCTGGTTCTACAATGCAAAAGGTCACTGAAAAACACAGGCAGATTTTAGTCAGTACAAGTCTGATACGCCTTTTAGGGTGGACCCTAGAGCGGAAGAAGTCACTTCATTATTTTCTACCTCAAAAAAGGCACTTAACTATAATTATATTTCCTAGTCCTCCACCTCATTAATTCAATCAACAACCATTACTAAACAATCTCCAGTAAAATAAGTTGAACAACAATATTTCAAGTGTTTCGTTCAGCCCTGAATTCGAGTCAGAGCACGTTCTATGGTAATCTTCGTAAAGTCCCTTCACGGGTATTTTGCATGGCCACGTTCTAAGTATGTAAGACGCGCCATTCGATTGTATGTTTTGGTCAATATATTACCTGGATTTGGGGTTGATTTTATAATAATACAGTATATACGGTAAAAGTTTTAATCCTTTAGGCAGTTAGTACGCAACGACCGACAACTACCTACAGGTCATTGACTCGCTCAGCTGATGTTTACTTAAATCAATTTCGTACATGCGTAAATTAAATCGAGTTAAAAAAAGTTGAATGGAATAAAGTTTATTGTACACCAAAATAGTAACAAACTATTACTTTACTTTTACTTTACTACTTTATTTTTAATTTTATCTTTACAAATTGATAGTGTTTCGTGTACCGAATCGACCCTCCACGGGATTAAAACAATCAAAATATAGCCGTGTTTAAGCTATAGTATGGTTCGGGTTAGTATGGACGTGCCTCGGCCGTGGCCTAATAAAAAAAAAACCGTTTCTGACTCTGCCTCTAAAACTGCTTCGCGCGGCAAATACCTCGCAAGGCTGCTCGCTCTGTGTGGACTGTCGCATCTATTGGGCTGTCACATCTTCAAACTGTTATTAGACAGAATCACAAAAATGTGTTTTATATTGGTTCGCAGTCGATTTGCATGCAGTGTGTGAGCAATCAGATTCGAGTTTATCGGGCAGAATGTAATTCCTACCGTTTTGTGTCATTTTCAGGCCTGCACTGATCCTAGAGAAATGTTTGAAAGAGTTACTACTGTCTTGAATGCAAAAGGCAATTGAAGGAACTCAAGTGGGTTTTAATCATCAAAAGCCAGAGGGCACGGAAATGTTTCTTTTTGATTTTGATTTGTTGAAAAGAAGCATACTATAGAGCATCAAACCCGCGGTACATTTTCATACAACCGCTCTTACGTGATTATGATGTTATTACAAAAACGCCTAGTGACCCAAGGGCTGGCTTCTACCGCGGTCAGAGATTAAGCATTGCCATACAACGTGGCAATGAAAATATAGAAAGATGTAGGTACTGACTCGTTTCTACGAAATTATATTGGTTTGCGTGCTCCATCGTCGATTAAATCATTGCTTACCATCAAGTAAGTTATGTAGAAGACAAGCGAAAATTTATCAATAAAAATAAATAATGTTTTCCCCATAGTCTCTTTTACTAAAAATTATAATTTTATATTTCGTCCGCTTTGATATCAAATTCAAAAACCAGCTTAAAAATTAATTTTCTTCGTGTGAAAACCTAAAAGTGTGTAAGTAATTAAATTAATTCATCACAAAAGGGAGCTAATTATAGAAATATGAGTCGACCCTGAAAACGGGCATTATAATTACTCGTATTGGGAAGATACTTTGTGGCAAAGTTACTTCAGTTATGTAATACTAGCTTTTACCAGTGGTTTCGTCCACGTAAAATCCGGTTTCTTCATACAAACTTCCAACCCCCGTTTTACCCCCTTAGGGGTTTTTTTTTATGGTAGGTAAAATCATCCGATGACAAATCCCGCCCTTGGGTGGGCCGGGAAATAGCGTCAGACTCTTACTGACTAAAAACCTACCCTTCCATTCATTGCCTTTGTCCCGCCCCATTCTCACATAACCTTTGGCCCCAGTAGGCTTCGGCCCTGCTGGACCCCTACAGTTTGCTGACAACTCCTTGAGGCGCGCGGGAACAGTGCGCGCCGTAGACGACTTGAGCTCGGACCGGTCTGTTACCGGACGGACGGACAACGAGCTACCCATTGCCCACCGTCCGCGAGCCCGCGCCTACGGTGGCTGGAAATCGGGATCGGAATCCCGGCGGCGGCGGCGGCGTGTGCGCCTTTGCCTAGGGGTGGAGTTTCGTAAAATCCGTTCTATAAGGAACCTACCTGCCAAATTTTAAGTTTGTAGGTGTTATAGTTTCTGAGATTTTTTTCTTTATATAGATATGACTTTATAAATAGGAAGGACAGAGTGGAAGATAAAAACGTGTTGCGCCGACCCCAAATAAAATGAGACAAGGGCAGGAATATGATGATATATAGATATAAGGAAGTCAATTGGCCGTATTCTGAATTGAGAATTAGATAAAAACTGGGAAGAAAATACATATATTTGGCACTGTCGCAGCGGAATCAACGTCTATGCGCTGGAACTACTCATCAACAAAAGTTTGTCTCCTTGGCTCAAATGTGACTGAAGGAATAGAATATTGTTTTTATCTTATCCACAGATTCCCAGTGAAGCGAAGAAGATGGCCGCATGCGTGAGGGAACAGACATCCTCATGCCCCAGTTGCTGGGACACCGACCCTGACTTTAAGCCACAGGAGGGATGGGCTTGCGGATGACGAGCAATGCATAGCTCGCCGTCCTTTCGTCCGGCAATCGTCCGGATCGAGAGTGTTCCACGCGCGCATCAAGTGACGTCAGCAAATCGTAAGGGCCCAGCAGGGTCTAAGCCTACAGCAACCATGAATTCCCAGTGTGTTCCGATGTTGTCGCGAATGCGAAGTCGTATATATTTTTTAGCCCTTTAAGCCATGTATGAATAGTTCATTAGTTTACCATTAGAATGCAGGTGCAACACAATTTAGTGTTTTTGTAGTGCTTTGCCGCATATGTGTGGATTCGGTGGGTAGTCATATAGCGTAGAGGCCGTGCTATAGGTACCCTCAGATAATGATTAGTTAGGACGTGGCGTGATATGGGAGAAGAGGGGATAGCGAGTCATGGTGGTCAGCGAGTGAGCGCGCCAGCGTCACTTGGACCCGAGGGTCGGAGCTAGCAGTATATCGGTGAGCGATCTTGTTATTTCCCAGTGCATGTGTATTTATTCAGATTGACCAAATATTCATTGTGCCTATATTGTTTTCCAATATTGTGTGTGTATTGTTCTAACAGCGATAAGATTCAGAAATGATACTAAATCAGACCAGTTCTCAGTTGTGAGGCTCGGGGTGGCTGTAAGGGGAGGTTGGAGGCCACTTTGGGGGGTAACACCCCCGATATCATTGCGATGATAAATTCAGTAACGGTTATTCAGTAAAAATCAGTTTACGTAATACAGCGGTCGATAGATTACAATGTTATCGTACCTAGGCTAATCAGATATTCGTCATTGAAGCGTAATTGACGACAGATGTTTTTCTTTTGAAACTGATCACTTTCTGTCACTGCAGGTTTGCGGACGACGAGCAATGGGTAGCTCGCTGTTCAGCCGTCCAGTAATCGTATCGACCAAGCTTATATCGTTGACGGTGCGTAGTATTCCACGCGCGCCTCAAAGAGATGTCAGCAAGACTGTAGGGGCATAGCAGGGCCCAAGCCTGCTGGAAACATAAATTTCCGGTGTGTGCCGACGTTTTTTCTTTTAAAAAATGTATCGATATCCCATCCAATTCACCTCCATCCATTTTCGAATTTACGATGACAGAACGGGATCCCTGAAAGTCTTTATTCACGAATCTTTATAGCTACCACCCCATACCCATTGGGCTGAAAGTTATTATTTTTTGTAGTAACATAGAGTAACAGGTGGGATGTCGTAACTTGCGGTTTATTTTCACGTTAATCCATACATTGAACCGTCGTAAATTGTCTTTGCTGTGACTAGGGGATGCAAGTGTTATTTCCTTGGGGGATTTTCAGGAAATATTCTCAGAATTTGTAGCCTGTATCTAGAAAATGTTTTGGCGCTAGTACATGTTACCGAAAATATATGTGACCAAATTTTGTTACGTATCCATCACAAACATGGATCTAAAAATTAATTATATAATAATAAAATTTATTTTCCAAAAAAGCTTAGTACTATGATTACAAAAAGGTACAGTTTGTCAAGATAATTTTAAGATATTGGATGGAGCTTCTATAACCGAACGAGGCAATGCCTGTATTACAGTTATCAGTGTCATTTCCCTGAACGTTGTACGTGCCAAATTACATTATTTTTTGATTTTTTTTTAGGGAAGTTACTAATGTGAGTCTTTATATGTATTCATTAGTCTCGCTAAAACAAAAAAGACAAAAATGCAAAATTATGCAAATCAATCTAATCTAATTACAAAGCTTTATTTAAAAAATGCACTGCATTATTTCTATCTCTAGCTTCGGCGATAGGTTTTTCGTAGAAGCAGATATTTGTTGTTCAGTGATTCGAATTGGAGAATCAGAGATTTAGTTATGCGAGATCGCTTGGCTACAGTGCTAAGTTTTTCTTGGTTGTGTGCATTCGTTGTTAATTGTTCCGTATTATTAAAATTACGAGGACGTATTATTCGATTTTATACTTTCTAAGACATGTTAGTCCGTTTGTGTAATCAAAAAACTATAAAATACCCAGATGGTTGTTACCTAAAATATCTCCCAAATTCAGAACTGTTAATCGAGCGTCTAATCACTTAATCCACTGTCAAACTTCAAAGTTGTTGTGATTGGCTGTCGAAAATAACAATCAATCGTTATTATAAATTGTTATTGATAAGAGATTTCACAGCTTTTAAGGAATGAGTAATAAGAGTGGGTTGAGCTTTACCTAAATCCGCTTTAAAAAATAATAATGGCGGGAGTAAGTGTCCTCTTGGAGGAGTAACTAGAGAGGTGGAACAGCGTACTAACTTTCCACATGACTCAGGTACTTACCAGACATGAAAGTTCCGGGAAGTAGGTACCTATTTTAGATTTGGTGGGTACGAAGAATCGCAAAACTTAAGTGGCAGTGAGCAGGGCACATTGCTCGCAAAACAGCTGATGGCCGTTGGGGGCAAAAGATTCAATTCGATATTTAATATAATAATATTATATATATATTAATATAATAATTATAATTTATTCGGATTCAGGTTAGGTTACACCTCCTACAAGGTGGACCGATGACCTAGCTGGAGTTGCGGGATTCCGATGGATGCGTGATGCACAGGACCGTTCATTGTGGCGATACTTGGGAGAGGCCTATGTCCATCAGTGGACGTCTTTCGGCTGATATGAGTGTTATGATAGGGGAATAAACCCCATTTGTTAATATTGAGAAAATTGTTTGAAGTGCATGGAGGAAGTTTGACTTTGATTCAGGCCATGGTATGGGACCAGAGGCAATGGGAAGCTGTCACCACCACCAAAAGAGAAAAGCGGTTGAAATCATGGAGAAGAAGACATCGCCGACAGACGCCGTAGGTAACGTCCCGCCCACCGTGTAGGTGCGGTCTAGCGGACATGTAGCAATGAGTGGCCATCCAAAAAGTTCCAAACTCGAGTGGATGATGCGATATGACTCCTGACGCGCAGAGTTTCTTTAGCGACAGTTTGCTAACCCTAAAAGCTAGGATGGTGGCCCCGCGTCTTTTACAGGTTTTGCTGAAAACTGATCATTTACCTCGCCCGGGGGGTGGGGGGGTTAAAAAATCAAAATTTTCAGCCGTGTGTACAGTACGATAATTAGCGTTTTTTCAAGGTCATTCAATTTGTACAAACGTATGTACAAATGGCGTTCGAATCCTGTCCAAATAATGCAAGCAATTTGATGCTTATAAAATCATAATCGAGAACGTCCTTATTTCCATGTACCAATAAACCAGAAATTGTTCTACCTAATAACATTATTATAAAGCGAAAGGCTACTGGATAAGAATTAACTTACAAATCGTTTTATAATAAGATAGACTGGACCTGACAGCTTATTACCTAAGAAAAGAGAAAAGATAATGCAAGAGATGTTTAAGTTGAATTGTGTAACTTAAAGGAGTCGCAAAGTTACCGTGTTTCGTTTCGTACCTACAAAGTAGATTGTTGAGTTTCTTTTACCAAGACTTTTTTAGTTGGTTTAGAATTCAAAACACATTAGAGATAAAAAATAAATATCTAGATTTGGGGGTAGTGGAACAGAGAGTAAAGTCCCACATACCTCCGTTGAAAAGGGAAGATTCTCCGACCAGACAGGTGTTATATCTGGTGGGCTACTGCCCGATAGATGATTTCGGGTTTGTTCTATATGTTCCAATCGCGCCGCGAATCTTACTTGCGCGATGCAGGATTAGTTCATTTGTGACGACATAGATGTCGCTACATAAACATGAAAGAGAGAGTTTTTTTTATGGTAGGTAAAGTCAAGACAAATCCCGCCCTGACTGGGGCGGGAGATAGTCGCAGACTTTTACTGACTAAAAACCCACCCTGTTCCATTCATTGCCTTCAATCCAGGGCCCCGGGGTTCATATTCACCAACACAACACTACAAAGAGGGGCACTGGGTTGCGACAGTCGCTCCCGCCATTTTACCATAAGATCCCGCTGGAACTCTGGCCGCCATACCGCGATTTGTCGTGGCAGCGGAGTTTGAAAAATATTTTTTGAAGTGAATTTAGTTTGGGCAATGTAATTTTTTCTAATTGATTTTTCTCTTTTAATTGTTGCAAATTGATTCTTAGTGGATATTATGACGTAAAATGGTGGTGTACATTTGTATCTTAAGTGTCTACACAACTGGACAATATATAGAATCACTGAAACATGCACTATTTCGGTAAAAAGGACCTGGAAATTTGATTGTAGTATTGACTACCTCGCGTACTACCTCACGCACACGAAAGTATTTAGTTTTATTCAGTTTGAGTTTAATTAGAACTAATTTAACTCAAACTGAATAAAACTAAATACTTTCTCTACTTGAGACTGGTTAAATGCACAAGTCGTGGGAAGACAAAATAAAAATCAAATCGAAAACAGGATATTAAATACACCCCAAACAACTCCTCAAAATATGTCTCATGTTTACACAAAAAATATTTGGCGACACTATTCTCAGAAATCACCGCTACTGCCAAGGAACGAGATAAAAATATAAATTATGACACGAGTTAGAAAGAGAGCATGCTTGTTATTTCACCCATAATAGGTGTAATAAAATAACATATTATTACCACACTCTGTGACAAGCACCTACGTTCGTTTTGCTATATGATCTATATAAGAAAACCTTATTTATGAACGAAAACTTCCTCCTTCCTTTGGGATCATCTATAAATTACGTCATTTTAATTTCATCTTTTTTAGAATACGTAGGTACTCGAAGGATGCTAATGGGACCTCCGCTATCTGTCTGTGCATTTGTCAGCGGGCTGTATTTCATACACCGTAAGTGGTGAGAGTTGAAATATCTATTGCCGCTGCAAGAATAAATGGTAAAGTTAAAATAAAGTTAAATATTAAATGGGATTCTTATAAAAGAAACGTTATTTTGTTGGCGTTTCTTGCTCGATTTTAATATTGTAGTAATTATGTGTGTATGTGTGTTCGTGTGTGAGTTCGACTCGCACTTGGCCAGTTTTATTTTGCCCCTCTCTCGTCCATTTTACAACTGGTCACATTTATGAGACTCCTTGATTAAATTGAAAAGAACTTCCCTGATTAAAGTGTTTTTCTTGAAGTTATTTTTCGAGTCGCTAACAATACAAATTAAACTTAAGTTTCATATAGATAGAGTAGAAAATATTTTGAAGCTTTTCGTTAGAAATCAAAGATACATATTTGAATACTTACGAGGGCGATTCAACGCGAACGAGAACACAAAGCGAAGCAGCGAATATTGCTCACCCTCCATAGCAAATAGCATAATAATTTATATATTATTTAGCCTATAAGTTGACCTGGCTCATAAAGATTTATGTACGCAAAATTTGAACAGGATCAGTTCAGTAGTTTTTGAACTACATGTATGAATTATAATTATGTATAGATTATTTGAGAGCAGTGGTGGCTGAGTGAAAACGGCCCCGACTTACGAGTTGTAGGTCACGGGTTCAAACCCAGCCAGGCGCATTACTTTGAGTAATTTATATCATCACCACTGCTCTCCAAACGGTGAAAGAAAACACCGTGAGAAAATCGATGTCCTAGAACCAAAAATTCGAAGACATATGACATCCACATATGACATGACATATGACAGTGGGGCCCGCGTGGTGGATTAGGTACGGCCCATTCCCTCTCCTAGAGAGGAAGCCTGAGTCCCAGCAGTGGGAACATTCTAAGGCTGATGCTATGCTATGTCATGTCTTTTATTAATTTATATAAAATTAACGCGTGACATATTTAATGGATAGCCCCTTTCCATTCGATATTTTTTATATAATATTGGGATGTTTACCGAAGGTCTGCTTTAATAAATTGCTTTACAAACTTAGTTTTACAGAGTTGCATTAGTTTTCAGAGAGAGGAGATATCGAGAAGGTTTTGATTGCATGGTTTTTATAAGGTTTCACTTTACAATTGTTATAATGAACTCAGAAGAACTTAGGTACTCATTGGATTCCATTAAAAAAAACTGTTTTATAATAATTATAGTTAATCATTTTAATCTTACTCTAAAATAGACTTAATCACAATTTCAGAATTATCAAAGTAAATCAAAATAATCATAGTTAGAAACTATTTATTTTCCCAAGGCTTACAAATTGATTATGATAAACAGGAAATGGTTTTTATTGACTGTACTTTGGACAAATCGTTAGGCATTGATGTAAGATCATTACAAAACACATTTTTTTTTTATGGACTCGGTGGGAAATGAAGAACAATAGAATCATGGACCTCTGACCAACTAAAATATAATGAGATTTAACTTAACTTGAAACCAGATTCTAGGTTTATTCTAGTATAAAAAAATACTGTCCTCCACTAAAAATTACTTTTGTAAACTCACATACACAAGATACTAAGAAGTAGTACTATTTTAGTATGTGTGACAAACAAACATACAAATCTTTCCTCTTTTTAATATTAATATAGATTTCACTTGAAGACAACATTTTTTCAGTAGAGATTCATTGAAAGGGACCATGCAGTACCTATTATAAAAAATGAAACAAATAAAAGCGCTGCAATTGTAAGCATTAGATTTAAAAGCATCTCCCAACTTTGAAGTAGGTATCGTAAGTGGCAAAAAAGTAATACAGAAAATTACAGGTACAGAAAGTCAACTTTGACCAAAATGTCATTATTTACTCCATTTTCTTTCATTTTACTTCTCACACAAATTATCCATATTTTCTTTGGCCTTCCTTCCACACATGTATACTCATAAGTCTTTTAGTAACATGCGTTTCATTCCTCCTCTTCACATGGCCATACCAAGACAAAGGATTCCTTTTCAACTTTTCTGTTACTGGCGCCGCTTTCAAACTTCCTCTAATATAAACATCCATCTTGACATTCTCATTTCCGCTACATGCAATCTTTTTTTCAATTCGTCTTTTTGACAGCCAAACATTCTGATCCATACAACTGTATCCCAAATGATTAAATATGTCTCATTGCAAAGCAAATGGCTCCCCAAGTCCTTATAGGAACTCTTTTCCAACGCCTCTTACAAGACTTTATTTCTTTGGAATAACGAACTGTCCCCCTAGCCAAGTTACGCGCCCCTTACAAGTCGTTCTGCGTGTACGTCTGGAGTTGGTCACGCCTCTAATTCGTTTGTTCGAATAAATGAGTTAGGGGCGTGGCCAACTCCAAGCGTTCACGTAAAACGAAACGACTGTAACTTGGCTAGGGGGGCTGGTCTCAACTGGTTTTTGTTTTCGTAATTAATTGTACGTCTATTCAGGCAATGAGAATCAGAATTTTATTTATTTATCTAGTTTTATATTAGATATCACTTAAAATATTTTATTTTACAATAGCGTGTTTCATTCTGTCCGTAGAGTCTCAGCAGGAGTTTTTGAAACCTATCCTGGTCGTTTCCTCTATTGCTAGTGCTTATATAATTTTACGTGAGGATAACGATAAAGCAGTGAGGACTAGCCCCAGCAGCAAGCCGCTTATTACTTTATCGTGTGACTCTGCATTAAAAACCTACGCTGTCGGAATGAGCCAGTCGTCTGTTCGGGCAAAGTAAACATGTTTTCTTTCTTCCTTAGCTTTTCTTTCTTTGTGTGTTGTGAGTCTTCTGTTTTCTCTTTACTTAATGACAAAAACGTGGGAAGGCCATGTACTTCTGTTCTCGTTAAGTTGCTCGTGAGACTAACAGAAAAACTTTGAAATAGAGCCTACGTAGTCTAGATCAAACACTTTTTGTACACAAATCTACAAAAATACGTACATTTTCTTTTCAGAGCTATTGGAATGAAAGATTTGTTTCGAGATGTAAACGTTTTGCCTTTAAATCTAATAAATAGTTTTAGAAAGGTGCCTTGACGGCGCTGTTATCCTATTAGAGGTTTACAGGCTGCGTCTGACTCGCGTGTACGTCGCGTCTGTATCGCTACAAACGCGCGCCAACGTTGCGTTTAAAAAACGTGGTGTGTACAGGCCCTAAGAATCAGCACTAATATTAGGAAAACGAAAGTTTATGAGTGATTTTTGTAAGTTTTTTACTCCTTCACATACAAACGACTGTACTTATTTGAATGAATTTTGATTCACAAGTGGACTATGACCTGGATTAACATATAGGATACTTTTATTCCAGGAGTATGTTTCCTTAAGAGAATTTTCTTAAGGCAAAGCTGCTGGCGAAAGACGTCCACTGTTGGACATAAGCGCGCTTATGCCCAACAGTGGACATAAGCGCGCAGTTTTTTTTATGGTAGGTAAAATCATCCAATGACAAATCCCGCCCTTGGGCGGAGCGAGAAATAGTGTCAGACTCTTACTGACTAAAAACCTACCCTGTTCCTTCCCTGCCTTGGTTCCAGGGCCCTGGTATGCATTTTCATACCTTCCCAGAGCCCCAGGCTAGGCCTCGACCCTACTGGGCCCCTACGGATTGCTGACAACTCCTTGAGGCGCACGGAAACAGTGCGCGCCGTAAACGACTTGGGCTCGGTCCGGTCTGTTACCGGACCAACGGACAGCAAGCTACCCATTGCCCGCCGTCCGCAAGCCCGCGCCTACGGTGGAAGCGCGCAGTGTGGAAGTGTGTGCAAGTGTCTTTCGGTTGGAATGATAATAACCTACAGTTTTATTGACATCTCTTTGAAGCGCGCGTAGAATACTAGGCGCCGTTAACGATTCACGTCTGGATGATTACTGGAAAGCCGGACGGCAAGCTTCCCATTGCTCGTCGTCCGCAAGCCCGCGCTCACGGTGGCCGGGAATCGTAATTCGTCTCTCATGGCGGCGGCTGAGGTGTGACTGTGTAAGTATGTTCGTTCCTTCTCACGTATGGCCGTGTACGGCGCTAGCATTACTGCTTCACAGAAGGAGGCAATCGCATGATAGAATACAGCTGCCTCGCGTCCTTCTCGCTCTGGACCATGACCTGAATGAGGGTCCGGAGTCTCACCGAATACAAATGAATACCAGAATTATACATGATTATAGATAGGTAATTTCCGCTTGTCTAATCTCAACAACCAAGTATTTGGGTAAGGCCTTGTTTACGGAGACGCGGCGCGTTGCGCGGCGCGTTGGGTGTTCTTCGTAAATTGCAGCAGCGGGCCGCGTCATCGCTCGCGCAAACACAAACACATGGCAATGTACAAAGGACCGCCCAACGAGCCGCGCACCGCGCCGCGTCTCCGTAATCGAGCACTAACACGATACACCCTGGCAAGACTACCCAGCATCAGGTTTCCTGTCTTCCAATTATCTGACGAGATTCTACATATGTCTATCGGACCAACGGCTTAACGTGCTTTACGAAATACGCAGAAATTTGGATATGTTATATTAAGATGTTTACCCATCTATAAACTGGTCTCGGTAAGCGCTCCTTAACTTTCACGAGCAGCTACAGCGTTTCGGCGACACATTTACTTACTGTACGTACAACTAAGGAGTGGCATTCCCTGTCGAAGTCTGTGTTTTTTGATTGCTAAAACCCCCCCGGGTTTTAACAATCAGGAACCACAGTTAAGTCAAAAGTAAATAGGTTACTTCTAAGCAAGCGTGTTCCATCGTATACCACATCGTCGCTTACCATCAGCCCCCCTAGCTAGTTACGTTCGTTTCGTTAACGTCGAATAAGGAAACGAACGTAACTAGGCAGGTGAGATAGTGGTCAAACGTGAATCAATGAATCATAATAAAAATAAAATATAATTTTAGCAGCCAGTATGCTCTACTCTTTATCTCTTTGCTAGCTAAACTGCATCAAACTTTGTTCATAGCCTCGTCGAAAATTCGCCTCAAAATACTGTTTTATTATTTAACATAGCAACTACATGTCCGCACTACCTCTAGGCGACCCCAAGAGTGTAGTTCCGTTTAAAATACAGGCACATTATGACACTGCACTGAAACTGCGACAAAGGAGTTTATTATACTATTAACTGGTTTTAACTTGTTCATTTTTTGATAAATTATGGGCTGGCTGGCTGGAAAATGTTTCGCTTTTGTTTTATTTTTCAGCTGCTGTTCTGTTTTTAAAGTGCTTTTTTTATTGATTTATTATTTTTTAAGGGATAACACAATTATTATTTTGTTTATTTTTAAAAGTGTAGCATTTTTTATTTCATCTAAAAAGGCCTAATTTTTTCCGTTTTGGGAAGGATTAAATTATTTGTCATGCTCTAAGGAGGGAAGGTCAGACGCGGCTTTCAAACTTCAAGATCATTGTTTGTCATAAGAAAACTCAAAGTGACTCTGAACTCCTTGGCCAAAGAAGCCTGGTTAAACGATATGGTCTATGCGATCCATTTTACGACCTAAAGTGAACGGTTAAGAGGACCCTTCCCCACTTTTAAAGCTTGTTGCTACATCTAACATAATCCAAAGTGATGTTTGATGAAGAGGCAACGCGAAAAAGAGAGATAACGCCTGAAAACTCTTTTGGCATTTGGTAACTCCGTGATTTACTCGAATACTTCACAAAACTTGTTCCAGAAAATACTGTTTTTTTTTAAACCCTTTAAAGTTATTGAGAAAAATTGTCGTCATTCAGAATCTCGATTAAATGTGCAAGGCTTCTATAGACGTACTTTTTTATATTATAAATATATGAGTAGATTATGCCAAAGGCCAAAGTTCACGTAAAATAGCTGATAGATTTCTAGAGATCTTTACTGGATTAGTTTTACACAAATTTAGGTTTTGATTTCTATGGAAGCCTAGATAATGTCCATAAGATATCTGTGTATCCAAAATATCTGGAAAAAGATGTGTAATAACATGATAATCACGTAAGAGTGGTTGTATGAAAATGTATCTCGTTGACCGCTCTTAAAGGGATGTGCCCTGTCCCTTACAACATCTATCCGTACAAACACATTCCGAATGCGTTTTCCTCAATCTGATACGAGACGTATGATAAGCAAGCGCACTCCATATTTATGTTGACTATTGTAGATTCCATCTCAATATTGACTTGGTATATCTTAGAAGGGTTTAGTCTGTATGTATTTAATCGGGAATCTGTTACTGATTTGTTTGTAAGAGTTAGATTGAGTTTAATATAACACTAGCTTTTGTCAGCGTCTCCGTCCGCCTTAATCATTTGAATACCGTAATTAGAGACACAATAGAAAGACAATAGGTGTGCGGACGCCGGCGTTCGCCTGGGGCTTGAGTAACTACAGGATTCTTTATTGCGTTAAATGATAAAAGATATTTATTTTGCAAATAGGTTTTCAAAAACACTTTTACCCGTCAATTCTTTCGTCAATTTAAACAAAATGAGGCCAGTGTTTCCTAGCTGCAAGGTGTTTCCTAGGGTCAAAGTTTTTTTTAAAGTCCTCACACAAACATGCAGATTGGAGTTTCAGATGGTCTTTTGATGAAAGAACCACACAGTTCTGAGTGGACCTGTCCAGTCAGTGCAAGCATTTGTCAGTATTCGTATAGCTCAACTCAGGACTACTAAGGAGTTAAAGACCATTTATTACATGGCCAGTGTTACTGACTGCTACTTACTGGTTAAAGCTATTCCAGTAATTACCATCTCCTACGAACAAACATTCAGTTTTATCTTAAAGTGTTAGTTTATATTGGTATACTATCCATGTTCTCAAGCTTTGTCGTATTGGGGATGTCTATTGTCTATTAATCTAGTGTCGGGGCGAAATTTTGTTATCAATATTGTTTATTGGGAAGCTCTAAACTTGATTTGAAAAAATTGAAAGCTTTCTAAATTTGTTCGCCATGTTATATTACTCGTAGATTTATTTTGATGACAATTACCTTTTTTTTATCCGTAATGACAGTTAAGAAGTAGAATTCTAAAAAAATCTGTGTGTTTCCTGATAGCTATAACCTAGAGGTTTTTAAGTCAAGAGTGAATAGGTTACTTCTAAGCAAGCGTGCTCCATCGTCGGCCACATCATTGCTTACCATCTGGTGAGATAGTGGTATAGTTAAAAAATATATATATTCTTCCCAACAAAGTATTTCAATTAATACCGATATTATCATAGGAGGACAAAAGACTACTCAAGATAGATCAAATAAAATAACCAATAATAATAACAAATCAAATCAAGCGATCGATTTATTCATGAAATAATATTTATAATCATGGTGAAACTCAAGAGAGACCAGCCACGTACACAGGAGATAATATAGTGCACATGTCTATATGCAAACGAGAGTGCATTTTCTTATCCTTCACTCTCATAGTCCGATGAAATGGCTATCTGACTCGACTGTAAAGCGCTATCAACTTTTACGATCTTTCTAATCCACATTATTTGAATTCAAAGAAGAAAAATATAATATGGGATAATATAGGAAAAAAATTCAAGTCTGATGGTAATTTTAAACATTTTTCAACTGATATGGCACGTCCCTGAAGTAAAGTATATTATTCTGTCGTACAAGTTCTATGAACCTTTCAATGTTCATGTTGTCGTCAAGGTACCTAGATAAAAATCGAATAGAACCGTCAGTGCGTCGGTGCGTCCGAGAGTGCTCCGAGACATTGACGATCCAGATGCACCTAACACGGAGCTGTGTGAACGAGTTCGTACAAGTTGTGTAACCAATTTTTTCCCCATCTTTGACGGAACACGGCAGGTCCGGCGGTAAAGAGATCAGGCACAGGACCAATGGGTTTACATGTTCTTCGAGGCACAGTGATATCAAACCACCAACTTCCAAACTTCGAGCCTATACCTATACCTACTGAGTAATTGACTGGCCTGTTGGCTTATTTGCCAATGACCCTCACTCCTATGCTGGAGGTCGGGGGTTCATTTCCCACACATGACAAATGGTTGTGTGATGAGCACGATCATTTGTTCTATGTCTGGGAGTAATTTATCCATAATATGTATGTATTTAGAAATATGTATTATGTTTATCAGTTGTCTAGTACACATAGCACAAGCTCTGCTTAGTTTGGGACTAGGTGGCGTTGTATGAAAAAAGAAAACACAAATTGCACTTTTTAGCCACTAAAACACAAAAACCCATGATTTAGTCGGTAAAAGTCTGACAATACCCTCCTGCTCCACCCAGAGTTTGGTAAAGTTGTTGAATGTTTCATTTCCCTCATCAAAAACAAAACAGTAGTACCCCACACTTAACAGCTGCGGTTACAACTACGAAACCAAAGAGGCATTCAAAATAAATTCACCAGTATTTACAAAACCTGTATTGTTATACAATATTTTACGTGAACCGTACATAAAACCCTACACCGATCCCCAAAGTAACCCTTCCCTCTGTATTTACCCAATCCTTTAGTTAAGGCAACACAAGCAAATAACTACTCATACAAAACGAACCCGCATAAATATTACAACAAAAAAACAAAATTGAAATGAAAATGAAAATGAAAAATCGTTGATATATTTCCATGTTTCACATCATCGTAAATACCTCCTCATTCGACCTTAGGGACCCTTCGTTTGTGAAAGGTCGGAAGTCGGGCCCTCACAGGTATCTGTGGATTGTAAGCCCTTGGACATTATTTACATAATTATTTTAGTCCCCACAGTCCTAAGGGACAGTGGTGCTATTCTCTAAGAAAACGCAGCGCTGCCACTACAACGAACACCCAAATAGGATACATTGAATTAACAATCCAATGTATAGGCTCATTAGGTTGACAATCCAATGTATCCTATTTGGGTGTTCGTTGTTGAGGCAGCGCTGCGTTTTCTTAGAGAATAGCATCGCATATCTCAGTGAAAAGATATTTTGCCGAAATTAATTCTGATCATGCCTCTAATTTTTTGGTTATATTAAAGAATCGTTTATATCTATCTGAATTCTTTAAATACTTCAACTTCAATATTAAGTCGTCAGGTGAGATACTGGTCAAGCGTAAGCCTATATAATATATAATACAAAAATAACTATCAGTTTTTTCAACCCAACTCATCATCTTCCTGCCCTTTTTTTTTCATATCACTCCTCACACAATCCATCCATATCTTATTGGGCCTCCCTCTCCCTCTCCATCCATCCACATGTAAATTCATAACTCTTTTAGTAACATGCGTTGCGTATTTACAACCCAACTATGTACATAATATATATATTAGTATGTATCCATAGTACTTGTGGAAATACTCGTCCACATCACTCACCTGGACCACGCCGGAAATGTTTTTAGAAGGACCGCCGTATTGCCACGATGACTGACACTCAAATTAGTTGGGTAAGGAACGATCACGCAAAGAAATAAATATATATTTCTAAGACAGAAACATATTATAAGACTTATAATAAGTCAATTAATATGTGAATTTAATTTATGAGTTTATATACTGATGGATTATTTTTAATGTCAGAATGTTAATTTTAATGTCAAAAGTAATATAAAATACAATCAAATAAAAAATTAATCAATATCTGGTGATTAATTTTTTATTTATAGTCAATTTCCTAAAATGCAAAAACATTAAGATTACAGAACGAATGTATCTTTTTTTTCAACCAACTTCAAAAAAAGGAGGACGTTTTCAACTCGGATCTATTTTTTTATGTTTGTTTTTTGGAGCTCACGTAGTTTAAGGACCAAATTATGTTTTGCTTCCAAATAGGTGCCATACAATGGTTCTGAATAGTTTAGTTGAAAATGGTACCATTTATCTGATGATGATGATGAAACCGGAAGGCAACGGAACTCTATAACGTCAACATATCCTAGCCGTGTTTGGACTTATTAGAATTGCCATGACTTATATGGTACAATGAATTGATCTGGTTATGGAGCAGGAAGGTGGAAGGTAGACATGGGAACTTCATAATAAAACAATCAATCAATCAATCAATTTTTATTTCAGGAACAATTTACATTGTGTTTGAAATTAAATCATAAATAAATAACAACATTATTTAAAATTATAAAACTAACACATACTACATAATTGAATAAAACATTAATAAAAAAAAAAAGTCAAAAGTCAAAAAAGTCAATAAAATTACAAAGTCAATAACATTAAAATAAAAATAATAATAATAATAAAAAGAAAAACGTCAATCATTACAAAACCATTACTAATAATATTATTCAGTGTTATATAAATATTTTCAAATCATGGACATGTCATCATCTATCGAATAGAGACATTTCTCCAATAAGAAAGCCTTGAGTCTACATTTAAACGAGCTCGTGTAAATTATACTTTTTAAGTCTAATGGCAACCTGTTAAAAATCCGCACTGCTTGATATTGAGGACTGTGCTGAACAATGTTAAGGTGGGGTATTATTTTGTTTTTAAAATCTTTCCTGCGCGTACCTTCTCTTAAATGTCTCTCCTCATCAGTTTCATAGTTATGTAAATATTTTTTGAAATTCACCAGTAATACTAAAACATAAAGGCTGGGCACAGTAAGAAGTTTTAAATGTCTAAAATGTGGTCGACAGCTCTCTGTTTGAGATATTCGGACCATAGTTCTTATAGCTCTCTTCTGGAGTACAAAGGCTCTCTGGCAGTTATATTTAAAACTATTCCCCCAAAACTGAACACTATATCTCAACCTTGATTCTATTAGAGCATAATATACCATTTTAAGGTGTTTTATGTCTATTTCATCCCTTAGAGTACGTAAGGCATAACACGCTGAGGAAATATACGAATCAATAGCTTGCAATTCCTTTTTCCAATTTAAAAATTTGTCAATGTATACCCCTAAAAACTTTACTTCATTAACTATGTCAATTTTAACTTCGTTAAGTTTAATCGCCATGTTGTCGTTATTTCGAGCTGTTGTACTAAATAGAATTATTTTGGTTTTTTCCGAGTTAATTATGAGCTTGTTACACTCAAACCAAGAATTAAAAACTGTTAACACTGCATTAACCTTAGCAGAAAGCTCCTGTATATCATCAGCTTCAACTATTGCGTTAGTGTCATCAGCAAAAACTGTCAGTGGTGTATCGGGAAATATTGTACTCATGTAATTAATTAGATCATTTGTGAATAATATAAACAAAATAGGGCCTAATATTGAACCTTGGGGTACGCCTGCTACTATGTCCTGCAAAGAAGACTTGTTTCTATTACTATTAGCTTGCATATTACTAATATCTACATACATTTTCCTATTTTTTAAATATGATGAGAAAAGTTGTAATATTTTGCCCCTCACACCGTAATGTTCTAATTTAGCAATGAGTAAGTTGTGGTCAATTGTATCGAAAGCCGAACTTAAATCAAGGAAAATGCCAGCCACTCTTTTTCTCCTATTCAATTTACTGATAATATCTTCCACCAATGCATAGATAGCGTCCCCCGTGCCGACGTTTTTTTGGTATCCAAACTGTCTCAAGTGCAAAACCTTGTTCAAACTTAGATGAAGCACTAGTCTATGTTTAATTATTTTTTCGAAAATTTTTGAAAGAATTGGGAGCAAAGAGATCGGTCTGTAATTTTTTGGATCTGTTTTAGAGCCCTTTTTGTGGAGTGGGATAACTTTTGCTATTTTCAACTGTTCCGGAAAGATACCTTCTAAAATGCATTTATTGCAAAAACTAGCCAAAGGTTCTGCTAATATATCCAAATTTTCTTTAATAACTGCTATTGGAATGTCGTCATAACCACACGATTTTTTATTTTGCATACTATTAACTAGTTTCACAATCTCACTTGGGTTAACTGGCGCAATTACCATGTCATTTTGAACTCTTTTAGTGCTTTGTTTAAGAAATTTAAGGGCATCACGATTTTTAACTTTACTCAATAAACATTTGTTGTTAAATTGATTCACCAATACATTTGCAACATCCAAAGGATTTTCTACAATTCTACCGTCAAGTTTAAGCAAGAGATTTTCAGAACGCGGTACTTTTATTTTATTCATGCTTTTGTTTATAATTTTCCAAACCTCTTTACTTAAATTGTTAGAATTTCTAATTGTTTCTGTTATTGATATTTTTTTGGCCTTAGATAGTACCCTTCTGTATATTCTTATATAATTATTTTTATATTTCTGAACACTATCTTCCAGTTTATTAGCACTACCAGCACACAACAAACGTTTCATTTGGCTTGATGTTTTAATGCCTTTTGACATCCATTTTAATTTTAATCCCTTTTTGAGTCTAATTTTATGTTCTCTTTTTCTGTAACAATTCCTGAAAATTGTAGCAAACGTCTGCAAAAACTTGTTTATTCCCATACCATTGCAATCTGTTTCAAGTAATTTTTGTCTAAAAGCTATACGGTTTTTATTGTTAAAGATTCTCTTATTCACAACTATATATTTATTTTTATTTGAATTATCACTTACATTATCTAATAAAAAATCGCCCAATAGCGCACCGTGTCCATCTGCTAAGCCATTGTGGTCAACTTCACACTGTTCCACAAAATCATCTGGAAGATTGGTTATTACGTTATCTATGCAAGATGCGCAATTATTGCGAATAAAACAATGTAAGTATCCTAGCAGTGTTTGGGCTGATTGGAATTGTCATGAGATATAGGTATTCTGCCTGTATGTATATCACAACATAAATGTGTGAGATAAAAAAAAACACAAAAATAAACTGCTTGTAGTGAAGTCGATTTAATTTTTTTGTAAAATGGTTTTTATATATTCTACAGCAAAATACCTACAAATAGTTACTGGCTGTTCGTTTTCCAAAAGTTCGAAGCACAGGATATGCATCGTCGCATAGTTCATCTCCCGGGTGTGTAGTTTGCTGAAACACAGCGTTGACATTTTTACTCCCAATACACAGAACGGTACAAAAATTATTTTCCTCCTGGTACGAGTACCTACTAAAGGGTATTTTAACAAGGACGGGTCGATGTTGAAATTAAATAAAACAAGCTGTATGTGAGATGTTAAAGAAATTATTTTTTTTTATCCGAAAGGCCCATTTATGCCATTATTTATGAAATATGACATCGTTTAAATGTTCACCGCGGCTTCGAATTTTCAATTACTCTACTGCATAGATCCGGCTGAATCTGAGCGATGACCTGCGTTATGTTGACTTTTAGGGCATCGGTTGATTGCGGATTATTGGCATAGACCTGCGACTTGAGAAAACCCCACAAGAAAAACTCTAGCGGGGTCAAATTGCACGATCTTGGTGGCCAATTCACGTGACCTCTGCGAGAGATAACCCTACCCTCGAACCGTTCATGCAGAATGTCCATTGTGTCGCTTGCTGTGTGGCACGTAGCGCCATCTTGTTGGAATCACATCTTGTCCACATCCATATAGTTCAATTCAGGTCAAAAAAAATCGTTAATCATTGATCTGTAGCACTCGCCGTTGACAGTAATGGCCTCGCCATTATCGTTTTCGAATAAGTACGGACCAATGACATATTTCATAAATAATGGCATAAATGGGCCTTTCAAATAAAAAAATAATTTCCTTAATATCTCACAAACAGCTTGTTTTATTTAATTTCAACATCGACCCGTCCTTGTTGTAAAAGTTGATCGTCGGTTTTAGAAACTGCATAAATTCTCGTACAAAAGACGTTTTATACAAAAATCTTAAGATATAATCTATTAGGTAATTATCTCTGAGGATATCTAGTCGCACCCTTTTTAACTCGTGTGGATATCATCACGTATGAAATTGCTCCGCATGCGGGAGTGTTGCTATCCCGCGTGCCTATTTCACGCATTACAATATATACTTTTATGAAAAGGACATTTGCGGGGGCTACGCGTGCGGAGCAATCCCGCATACGTGATTAAATCCTCACGATATTAAAACCTGCTATAAACCGTTAAATTTTGATCGGTTTTAATCCAGTGGAAGGTTGATCTGGTACATGAAACACTATTGATTTGTAAAGATAAAATAATACGAAAAAGTTCTTTTTTTCTAAAACTCGAATTTACATACGCATGTACGAAATTGATTTCTTTAAGTAAACGAGTCAATGAACTTATAGATAGTCGGCCGTTGCGTACTAACTACCTACAGGTCATTGGACTCACCCAGCTGACGTTTACTTAAAGAAATTAACTTCGTACATGCGTAAATTAATTCGAGTTTAAAAAAAATATTTGTTTATTTTTTTGTTTTATTTTTACAAATTGATGGTGTTTCCTTTACCGAATCGACCCTCCACGGGAATAAAACGATCAAAATTTTATGGTGTATAGGGTGTATAGCTTCATCCCTTTCACGCTCCCACGACTGACATTATAACACGTTGGTCATGGTAATCCCCCTGGTTTAGCTTGTATCAACACAAGCAATGAAACATACGAAGTTAATATTAACTCCTTTGTCAATCACTCACCGTTGATAATTCAATTACAGTCCTTCATTTCCTATGTATAACATAAAAGCATCGAGTTACATTCTAAGTGATAGACAAGCTCGTTCTTGGAAACTGTTTGTCAAAATACTGAAACGTTAAAACAAAAGTTCGCTGCAGCGCTAAATGTGCATTATGACGTCTAACAAAACTTTTAAAACTTACAGCGCTTAAATACTGCAAAATCGCACTAATGTCATCAAGTCATCAATGTAAAGAGATGTATGGCCTGCAGTACACTTAAGTCAAGCAAAGTGTTTGTACGGCGCGTCCAATCTAGTGCGTAGTATATATATATCGATGCATAAAAGCATTAACTCCGTGACATTTATGTGTGACGTCGTAGCAATTAATGATTTGATTAGGTACATGCCGGTTTCCTTACGATGTTTTCCTTCACCGTTTTTAGAGCAGTGGTGGTGTAAATTACACAAAGTAATGCGCCTGGCTGGGTTTGGACCCGCGACCTACAACTCGTAAGTCGGGGCCATTACCACTCGGCCACCACTCCCCTTGGTGTTGTCACTTAGTCCGATCATACGCTTTTCGCGTCTACCGAGCTTCCGTGTCCACATCAATTCATCGTTCCACCGTAACGTTAGTCTCGCTACACACTCATATTTTACTAGCTTTTTTTTAAGGTGGGAAATAATCTAATGACTTCTTCCGCTCTAGAGCGGGTCAGACTACACTGACACTACCACACTTATGTTCCTTCAGTTTTTTTTTTATGGTTGGTTAAAATCATCCAATGACAAATCCCGCCCTTGGGCGGAGCGGGAAGTAGTGTCAGACTCTTACTGACTAAAAACCTACCCCGTTCCATTCTTCGCCTTGGTCCCAGGGCCCCGGGTGCCATTTTCACATACCCTTTGACCCCAGTATGTTCCTGTTGCTGTTTGCGTTGTGGGACCACGGGTTTCCCTTTTTAAAGTCGGCTTCGACTCTGCTGGGCGCTTTGCTGACATCTCTTTGAGGCGCGTTTGGAACACTGCGCGCCATCGACGATTTGGGCGAGCTACCCATTGCTCGTCGTCCGCAAGCCCACGCCTTCAGTAGTCTGTCGGGGGTCTCGGCAGCTGGAACGTGAGGATGTACCTTCCCTAACGCGTGCGGCCGTCTCCTTCACTAGCATTACTGCTTCGCAGAATGAGGCAGCCGTCGCCCATTCCCCTTCACCCCAGACCACGGCCTGTAATATTTCATCAGTGTGATAGTGCCTTACGTTCTCCAAAAGTAATGTCGTAAACTTTTGCATTAAGGAAAACGGTTTCGCGGCTAACTAGTAAAGCTTCGGGAGTTCTCGTCAATCATCGGTAAAACAATAAGAACTTTTTATTAAATGACAGACGTTTCTTTGTTTTTCTGCACGTTTACGTTTACTGCAAGGGGAAAACTTTGTGAGTTAATGGGGATAGGAAATTAGACGTCTCAGTTATAGTAATTTGGTAAATTAAATGTTGTCTTTCAAGCAAAATAGTAAAACAGTGGTGTGGTCATCTGATTTTTTTTTTAATTTCTGTAAATTCTAAAAAACTTCATGAAATTGCCAACTAAAATTGGCCAGATCTTTTAAACGTTAACATTTGATGATAGGTAAATTGTCGTCTGGCCATATCATTGATGTAGAATTTATATGATAATAAAAGGTCTAAGGAAAGTAGGCCAAACGGGGATTGAAAAATCATCAAACTTAAAGTTTTGTTTAAAACGATTTGACCAATTTTAGTTGGCTATGTCATGAAATAATCAATTTCTATGTTCTGGCCACGACATAAACATAACCTTTAATAATTTGTTGTACGTACTCATTTCTTCGCTTTGGATTTAGCAAGAGGGCGTGTCACAATTAGGGGGCCTTCAAATTAGCGGCAACGTGCTGCGCGACGGCAGCGCGGCACTTTGCGGCTAATGTGAAATCGCCCTTAGCCATCTAGAAATTCCCTCAACCAACTTTTTTTTATAATACTTGGAACTGTTTTCTTCGGGTTTAAAGGGGTAAAGCTATGTTCCTTTTGTTGCCGTTTACGGCCACGGCAACTCTCTCGATCATTTTTCAGCAGTTGTACCTACATTATCTATTGAAGTTTGGTCATCGCTTCACAATGTACATTTCTAATTAACTCAAATTCGTAATTATTGAACTTAGCGCTGTATTAAGACGGGCTTTCCCTACTCGCCTATCGTCAACGTCGAGCATGGTTTAAAAGCTTGTTGCTAACGCAATCCAACGCGATGTTTAATTGAGAGGCAATGCGAAAAAGACAGACAACGCCTGAAAAAACTGTTGGCATTGGGTAATACCGTGATTTACTCGAATATTTTACAACAATGGTTCCAACAATGACTTGCCTGTTGGTCTAGTAGTTAATGGCCCTGACTGCTATGCCGGAGGTCGTGGGTTCGATTCTCACTCAGGACAAATGTTTGTGTGATTAGCACGATCATTTGTTCTGTGTTTGGGTGTAATTTATTTATAATATGTATGTATTTAGAAATATATAAGTAAGTTTATCAGTTGTCTAGTACCCAAGCTCTGCTTAGCTTGGGACTAGACGACGACATGTGATAGATGTGGAATATTATATTATTAAAAAATACATGTTTTTTTAAAACCCTTAAAAGTTTTTGAGAAAATTATCGTTATTCAGAATCTCGATTAAATGTGCTCAGCTTCTATAGAAGAACATTTTTATATTTTTAATACATGAGTACATTATGGATAGCCAAAGATCACGTAAAAAAGACAGATTTACAGAGGTCTTTACTGGATTAGTTTTACACAAATTTATATTTTGTTTTCTATAGAAGCCTAGATAATATCCACAAGATATCTGTGTATCCAAAATATCTGGAGAAAGATGTGTAATAACATCATAATCACGAAAGAGCGGAGTATGAAAATGTACCTCGAGTTTGCCGCTCTTAACAGAGCACTTTAAACTCAATAATGTATTTTCTATTACTTGAAAGCGAATTCTGTGAGGTAAGTAATTATTTAACTTTTTCATTAAAACTTATTTCTATTAAAGGATAGGAGCGTCTATTTTGAATACCTTCTATGAAATATTTACCTGAAGACTTGTAAATAAATTATTATATTCCAGCTTTTCCTTGTTTAAAACGAACCACGAAGCTTGAAACCCTCATAACTCTGAATTTCAGTCAGAAACGTTTTGCTTATTTTTGGGATATAATACGAGTATAAACCTTATGGTCTTAATTTTATAAAAACAAATAATAATGAAAAGAAATGGCTGTGTGAAAATCTTTTGTTTCCATTACGTTTAAGTACTTACCACAATAATTTTATTAATATAGTAGTTTGGGTGCTTTTCCACTAGAGATGTGCTTGAATTATTGTTCCATTTATCCATGCATACTTACATATACAGTACATTTTTAAATTTTTCTACATATACAGTACATTTTCAAAAAAACATAAGCTTTATAAAAAAAAAAAAAATAGTAGCCCACCAGCATCGGGATCCGGATTCAAGCTACGGGTGCTCCGGGCTCCTGAGAGAGGAACTAACAATACGCGCCAAAAATCTGCTGGTCAGTACATCCATGTTCGCTTAACTGGTCAAAATATACTAAACTTGGCTGTATTTTTTTCGCCACTTCAGGTTTCATCCCATCCACAGTAAAAGTTAGTTATCATGACTACAATCACGTGTTTAAGTATCGGTCACTAATTACTAGTCACTAATAAGTATGTTAATCAGTTGTCTAGTAATCATAACACAGACTTTGCTTAGTTTGAAACTAGAATATATCGTTGTGGGATAGTTTTGGAATATTATTATTTAAATTAATTCCTCATCTTTAATATAAAAATATAGTTACCAACTCGTACTTTCCCCAAAAGTAAGGATTCCCTTGAACACGAGGGCGTAAATCATTACATTTTATATGTAGCTACCACGCTGATATAAGAGATGCGAACACGGACAGCTCCAGAGGCATAAGCCAGTGATTTATTTGTACTTACCTCAAACAGGAGGTGTAAAAAAATATCTTCTTGAAAAATATATTATTTGGTATATTTTTATATAGGTATATTTTTAGCTTCCTCGCAAGTCGAGTTTTTTTAGACGCAAATACCTGTGTACATACATCAGCCTTATAAAGTTCTCACTATGGGTATGGTGAGGAATGGTATGGAATGGGTGGTACCACGCAGGCCCTTGTGGGTTGATGGATGTTCTGTCTACAAATGTTTTTTTTTTTTAAATCGGTGTAGTACTTTTTGAGTTTATTCATTACAAACATAAATAGCAAAATGAAAAAAAAGTCGCAACTAATCGCAGCTAATATATTTTTTTATTTTACGCTGGCAGAACCGTTAATAAAACCTATCGATTGTTAATTTACTTCAATTATCCTGTTCCAATAGAAAAATGTGTGTCAATCAGGAATCTTTACCCAGGGACCGTTTAAGTATTACGTAAGCAAATTTTTTGTAAATATTAAGCCCCTTCTTCCCCTCGTCAGCTTAAGTAAGCTAAGCTCTCTCCCCCATACTTATTAAATACTGGTATTTTTTTTTTATGTTAGGTAAAATCATCAATGACATGCGGGAAGTAGTGTCAAACTCTTACTGACTAAAAACCTACCCCATTCCTTCGAAGCCTATCTTGCCGGGGCCGGGTATTCCTTTCGGAAGCTGACCCATGACCCCAGTAGGCTTCGACCCTGCCTGCCTGCAGCTAGCAGGCTGGGCCTCTTCAGTGTGCTGACAGCTCCTTGAGGCGCGCGGGAACAGAACGCGTAATTTTTAATGTGTTCTGGGTTCCCTTATTAATTTATAAGCTAGCTATAAGTCTAGGTTTAATTCTATTTAATTCTTTAATTCTATTCTGTTTAATTCTATTGCTTGAAATAAAGGAACAAAACAAACTTTATTTAAAGTTTTGGCATATTAATTCAAATTAAAAGTCTTCAGTCCGTAACTCACAAAACTATGACTTTAATACCCGTATTATAAATAAGTAATTACTTGTTACTAAGTAATTTCTTATTTCGCCATTACTTGAGGCTGGAAATCTTCACTAAAAATTTCAATTTTTCTTAAATATAGAATAGAAATTGTTACTTAAGTAGTTACTTTTACTCAAGGAATTAGTTTTACTTGTTTATAATTACGGGTTTTAATTTTTTAGTGACATCGGATGTTTGCTACTCAGTGATTTGTGTCTACTCACAATGTATCAATGTACTATTTCAAGTAAAACCAAAGGGAATTTTTTGTTCCATTCGAAGACGATATTGACTCTTGATAAACCTCCTTAGAAAAGATATAAAGGTCGTTCCTGACGTAGGGTTAAAATATGTACCACTTGAGGATCTTACCTAGAGCGATGAAAATATGACGTAGACCGTAACTAAGTTTTTTTTTAACATTATTCTCTTACTACAGAATTTTTATTTTTTATGTTGAATTTATCTTATTTTGAATTAAATTTGGAATATCGTTTTTTTTTCATGGGTATTATTATGACATGCTATCTTTTTAATTTATTTTATATATATAGAATTGATTTTATTGTGAACTATTAGGATTTGATTGTGGTGACTCTTCCACAAAGGCAACTAATCAAAAGTTGAAGTTGAAGGATTTGATTGAATGTTTTTTTTTCTGTTTTGCACATTATATGTTATTTTCTACACAATGTTCCATTGTTATTAAATAAATGACTTATGACTATTTTTCGGAAATTTTATTAATTTATTTTTATTAAGGATAACAAACAAATAAAAAAAAAAATCTGCTGGTCATTACTAGCTGGTATGCGATTTCAGGTTTGGTCCCATACTAAAAGTTGTTTGTTATCTTGACTACAATCACGTGTTTAACTATCGTTTACTAATTACCAGTCACCCTATATACTTTTATTTTCACGCAGGCGAAACTATTAGTAAAACCTTGTCATTAATAATGATTTCAGTTTACCCTGTTTTAAGAGAAAAATGTGTGTCATTTAGAAAACATGACCCATATATTTTTAATCAAATATTGTAACATACAAAATGAAAATAATATTCGTATATACCTCAGTTCTGTTACGAGTTAAAACAAGTGACTTTCTTGCTCCTTCCGAAGATATTAACTCTTGACATAGGTACAAACCTCCTCAGAAAAGATATAGGGGTCGTCTCCAACGCAGGGTTCGAGAAAATATGGGCCACTGGAGGATGTACGGCCTACAGTGATGAAAATATGATCTTGACCGTAACTATTTTACGAAAAATCTGGATCTAATAAAATAAAAGAAATACTGAACCATTTTTTTTTTCTTGAAAGGTGTTTCTCTTCAGTCAATGTTTCTTATTCTGTTATACTCTTCTTTTGAGTGTAAAAAAAGAAGGAAAATATTTTTCTGTCTATAACTATTACGATATCATACTTTATTTTTTTTTACTATTTAGTACATACTTAAGATTGTGCTCAGATATCTAAAGCAATAAAGCGCTCTGTAAACGATCAAATGTGTTTGTCAAACTTCACGTTTTCATCAAACAATAGCTGAAACTGTTTATCTAAGAATCAAACTTGGTAACCCTGTTGAGCTGTTTACTAGACGTAGTGGCCTTCAAGCCATCAAGCCTTTTGAGAATTGAGTTATGAAACAAACATTGTTCACATTCAAACTTGTGTTAAACACGACGTCAATCAGGAGTTTCATCAATCGCAACAAACACATACACCGTTAAATTTTAGTCGTTTTAATCCCGTGGATGGTCGATTCGGTACATGAAACACTATCGATTTGTAAAGAGAAAATAACTTTTTTTAAAAACTCGAATTAATTTATGCATGTACGAAATTAATTTCTTTCAGTAAAAGTCAGCTGAGCGAGGTCAATGAACTGTAGGTAGTTACTACGCAACGACCGACTACTACCTACAAAGTCATTGACTCATTTACTCAAATAAATTAATTTCGTAGGGACGTATAATACTTTGAGTTTTAGAAAAAAAGTACTTTATTTTTTAATTTTACCTTTACAAATCGAAAGTGTTTCATCTACCTAATAGACCCACCACGGGATTAAAACGACTAAAATTTAACGGTGTATATTGTTTGACAAACGCGACAAACAAAGCTGCAGACTGTCAAATAATTTGACAAACTTCTAACAAAAAATTAGATGGTTTGCAGGGCGCTTGAGTCCCATAACTAAAAGACAGTCCACTTTTTTAAATCCTTACTTTTAAGGCCTTTTATCTCATAGAGCTTACCAGCACCACCGTAACTATTACAATAACCTTTCAAATTAATAATCAGTACAATGTATTGAATTTTTTTTACAAAAATAACCAACACATTTTTTTTTTATATATATATTTTATAAACTAGCACTTGACTGCAATCCTACCTGATGGTAAGCAGTGATGCAATCGTCGATGATAAAGCGCACTAGTTTATTAAGAGCCTATTCACTCTAGCCTTGAAGACGCCTAAATTAAGTATAATTGGCCGGGAAAACCGCAGCAGGCAAATTGTTCCAGTCCCTCGATGTACGCGGTATAAACGACGAGGCAAAACGCTTAGTCCGGACCATGGAAGTTTCAACAACGTAAGGGTGGATATTCGCCGTACGCCGGGTTGTTCGATGGTAGAAAGGAGATGGCGGTATCAAGTCATGCAATTCCCGCGCACACTCTCCAAAATGCATCCTGTTAAATCCTATCAATTTAAGTGCACTTATCGTTAAAGACAACTACTGCATCAAGAAAGACATCAGAAGTGTGTACTTCTCAAGAAAGATAAATAATCAAAGCCTACAAAACCGTACTCCTTATTAAATTATCATTCTGATTCCCTTTCTAATTTCCTTCGGCATATAAATTTTGTTCCGCAATTTCGCAGCAACCGTTCCCCATATTTCCCCGAAGACTTTGTAACACGTGGCATATCGCATGCTCGAAAACATGGCGCAATTAGTACGTGTTCATAACAGCACAACTGAACATGTGCCACGTAATAGAATTTCTGATTGGTTTTCTCAATTTGCACGTGCGTGCGATGAAATTATCGGGAAATAACGTAATCGAGTAGTTGGATGCCGATTGTTTGGGAATATTGTCGGGAAGAATAGAATTGCCAAACTACCCTATTAGAATAGTTTTACCCATTGATATAATCAAAACAACGGAAGATAGGTGACTCGATTTTAGCGCGTGGACCGCTGAAATCAGGATAGTTTATCCTAAGTGCACTCAGTCGCAATCGGCGAGTGACATTGTGAGGGTGTTACGCAAAAATATTATTTTTTTGTTTTAAGTAGGATAACGGTTATCAAAATGTCTTCATGTGCTTTAATGCATTGTAAAAAATATTTAAATAAGAAAAATAAATCAAATGGAATCATAGTTCACTCGAAAGTACATGAAAATTTAAAATTTCTTATGATATTTCTAATTTCGCTAATTGTTTTGGTCGCCATTTTGCTAAACGAGTTAGATGTACTCGTAAAATAAAGTAATAAGAAATTTATAAACACATCAAACATAAACATTATTGTCCGATTGTTTACGCCCGGCCGATGATAACGCGTCACCGGCCCTGAGAACTGTCATATAGTTTTTTTTTTTCTGAATATTTTGGTTGCGTTCTAAAGATAAAACAGACGTTTAACTCATAACAAATTTAATATTGCGTCATCTAGTAAACTTTTTTGAACTACTAACAACTGGATTCATAGTTATACACGTCTATACGGAACGATATGTCGAATTTTCGCTAGGGGCCTCTGCGCCCCGCGGACGGTATAGTGGAACATCTTACCATGTTGTAGTCGTGCGAGCGAGAAAAAGGGATTAGCTATACAGTTATTATACTCATTACCAAATTATTTTTAGTGTATGCGAAAGCTGAATATAGTTTGTTCAGAATAAGTAACTGAATAGATACCAATAATAATTTTAATTTTATCCCAAAAATCTTAAAAAAAAAGTTCAAAGCAGGCAATAGGAGCCACCGCTCAGATGGATGCGAAAGCAATACAACCCCTCAGTTGCCCGGGTGGCCCGGTGACCATATTTTTTTATGACCAACCAAATAACATAACAAGCTTATAACTTTGTGATTTTTCATGATAAAATTATAAAATTTTGTACATAATATAATATAGGTATATTCTTTACATAAAAATACTAGACACGTGTTTCAGGTTTTGCGTATACTAAAAATGAGGTTATACAACTCCATCCCTTTAACAGTTCAGTTTAGGTCGTAAAATGGATCGCATTAAGAGTACGTGGTAGCAATGCTGTGCTTTTTTGGTACATCATCTAATGACTTCTTCCGCTCTAGGAGGAGGTGGAGCAGGAGGGTGTGTCAGACTTTTACTGACTAAAACCACACTTATCTTCTTTGCACTTTGCGGTCTAGGGGTACAGGTTTTCCTTTCAGCCAACTCATGGAACCATAGGCTTCGGCCGTGTTGGGACTCTACGGTTTTGCTGACAACTCTTTGAGGCGCGCGTGGGGTTGGAGAATTTAACCATTATATATAATTCTGCTGAAGTCTTTTTAGATTGGGTAAGTATAATTGTTCATTTAAATGATAAATGATATTTATTTTGTAAGTAGGTTTTAAAAACACTTTTACACGTCAACATTTTTTTTTGTCATTTTAAACTAGATGAGGGCGGTGTTTTCTAGCTGACTACCCTGAGAAGAAACACCGAAACAAACTCAGGGGTCAAAGTCTCTTTTAAAGTCCATACAGTAAATATGTATTGGTCAAATCACATAACTAGGGCTATAGACGAAGTATGCAATAATTGTTCAACTTCAACCAGAATTATTATTTCCTGTGAGCCAGGCCATCTCTTTTTTTACCTGAACGTTAGGCGTGGAAAACCTTGAACCTTGAAAACTGTTTTTTTAACGTAAACGATGAATAAAGGACGGATTTTCCGAAATTCAACTCTTAAGTGTAAAATGTGAAAAAGTAATTCATGCGTTTAAATCCGCGGGCATAAACTAGTTTTATTATAAACGTGACATAGGAAAAAGACATTAATCACGAGCCGTTAATATAATCGTGTCACCTTTTTGTTTCAACAAACTTAACAAACAGCCGCAAATGGGCTAAAAAGCCAGAACTCTCCAACACGTTTCACCAACCGCAACTCTCTAAACACCGCGCAAGAAAATCTAAAATGAACAGCGCACCACCCGTGTGTTTCCAAAGATAAATCTTACGTTTGACAGGTTAGTCTCACGATTTATTATAGGCTGATATCATGGATTTGCCCCGACAGTGTCGGCCCGTGACTTTATATGCTCTTTGGTGCTCAATAATGCGTTATATCGAACCTTTTCGGAGAAAAGGAATGGGTTATATCAATGTTTGGGCCCTGACAGGGTGTGAAGTAGCAATATGTCTGTCAGTTTCTGTTAACAGGGGTTTTATGGTATGGATGGGAGGCTGTGAAGCTACAAATATATTGTTGAATGTTGCTTTAGTACATGCACATACAACCTTATTTTTAGTATTATGTGAAACTCGAAACACGGGTCTAGTATTTTTATGCAAAGAATCTATGTACAAAATATCACAACTGTATCATAAAAAATCACAAAGTTATAAGCTTGTTATGTTACCTGGTTGACCACACAAACACATGGTCACCGGGCCACCCGGGCAACTGAGGGGTTGTTTTGCTCCCGCATCCAGCTATAATCTGGTTACTAATGTCCACTATGACCTGCCGTGACCTGTGTAGTACTTATTGTAGGTAGTGTCCAACTTGTGATCTTTCTGAAATATTTTTGGGTAAAAATATACATGGTGTAAAAACTATTGGAATCGATTCAGTTACTGATTTTGAACAAACTATATTCAGGTTTCGCATTAAGTAAAAATAATGTTGTATATGTTATTGACTGTTCTTGACCTTATTGGCCTTTTTTTGAAGTTGGGTATCATCCAATAACCCCTTAAAAAAACCTAAAAAAAAAACAATTCAGCTCTAAAGAAATTGTAGAAGTAATTGTAGGTACTTGACAAATATAAAGCTGTAAGAATGTGCAGAATCTTATTTTAGGAAACTGAGAGATGGCTTACATACTCAATGGTCCTTACTACGACACTTTAATTAGTATGTTATGTACAATCGAAGACACTTCCGCCTGACCACTGGTAAGTTCATTTTTGCTTGCACTCGAAAAGAGAATTTCAAAGAGTTTGGTTTTGGTTTGGTTTGGCAGGATACAAGCGAAATTTTTTTAAGTGAGCTGACAGAAATTACCTACAATGGTGCCTATGTACAATCAGGGGTCAAAAGTGCAATTGCACTCTACCAATGCTTAACTATTGAACATTTCTTTGTAGTTGAATTTCAACAGGCCACGACTAGTTTATTCAATACTTTAGATTGTATGCTACAAATCAAATCAGTTATTAACCACTGTCCCTCTTCTAAAAATAAATTTTGACACTAGCATTTTGATAGAGTGCAACTGCACTTTTGACCTTTGACTGTACATGCGAAGATGTGGTGCTAAGTGGAATTACGTTGTGCAGAATAGGCTTGTTCTTTATAACATTACAATACTTCACCATGATCAACAAAGGCCCAACCACGAGCTCTTAACACGATCCATTTTACGACAAAAATTGAAAAGTTAAAGAGATTTATTTATTTATTTATTTAAAATTTTAGTAACAACACCTTAACAGCTAACGCCAATGCGATGCTATTACGAACATACATGCCCATATTATTAATTACGCTTACAAAAAATTAGTATAAATGAATACAAATAAAGATCAATTAAAAAAAAAGACACATATTTAGGGTCAGTGGAAAATAAATAAAATTAATTGCTCTGCATAATCAATGCATTTAAGTGCTACTTGAGTGAACTTCAGCAGGCTGCAGTCAAACACATCTATTTCAGTAGAAATAATATTCTATATGGAGTGATGGAGCTATATAGGATGTATAATCGAGCTGTTCACCCTGTATAGCTCCCTTTTTCTTACTCGCACGCCTGACATTTTAACATGTTATAGTAAGACCCCAGATCTAGAGAGATTAAACGCTGCCACTATATTCGTACACCGTATCGTAGTCACTACTACAGGAATTGAACTACATTACTATAATTATTTAGCAATAGCATTTTTTTTTTATAAACGGCGAAGGTGGAGAGATGAGCTAGACAATTACCGGAGGGACTGGCCCACAATAATAGCGGACAAACGTATGTGAAAAAGGGAGAGGGAAGCCTTCGCCCAGCAGTGGGGCATAATAGACTAAACTAACTAACTATAAACTAGTGCAACATAACATTAGTAGCATTTTTTTAAGGAACTCACGAAGGTTTTAGTCAGTAAAGTTTATTTATAAAAGTGACACATTTAAAGTAAAAAATACATAAAAACAATTATAACGCACACAATTGCATATTTGCCTGAACTAGGTTGGACCTGTATTTCAGGCTAGAGAGTACTAAAAATCTTAAATAATAAATTAACAATCATTACTTATATTAACTATATTAAATGACCTAAATTTAATTAACTAAAAGCAAAACATGTTTTATTTACAAACTAAAAGGAGTACTTCTGTCTCTCCGTAATGGATGTTGAGTAGAAATTTCACAATAATCTTTTTAAAGTTATAATAATTTAATTTATACAAACCTAATTTTCTATTTAATCTATTATACAGAAATGGGCCTAAAAATGTGAAAAACCTTTTTACAAAGACGTATTTTGAAAAAGTATTGGAACTGCACACAATATCATTCCGTCTGTCTGACACTCTCTCGCTCCACCCATTGCGGAAGAAGTTATTTACTTAATGATTTTCCCCGCCTCAAAAAAGCCGTGGTTAAAAAATATTTCGTATCTATAGTCGGGGTCAAGGGGACTCTCCAATATTTAAATGAAAGTAAAAATAAAAGTAACCCATATAATTGTGTTTTTTGTATTGTATTGTTAATTAATGCTTATTTCTTCAGAGGATCACAGTAGCAATTTTTTTTAATGTATTTATAAGTACTTACAAAAAAATGGTCTTCATTGCCCTAATTTAAAAACAATTAAGAAAGAAAAATACTTTAAAAAAAAATATTATACAAGAGTCAGAAAAAACAAAGCGTTTATTCTTGCATAACAAAACACACAGTATGCAAAGTAATAAAAAGAATTTAATCAAACACCAAAATCCGTTTTTTATAAAAAAACGGTAAATACCTACCAATAACGGTAAAAACGAACAATATCTAAGCAATAAATAAACCAAGATGGCCGCTGGCAGCTGCAAACCTGTCACATTTTTATGAAGCAACATAGTTTGTGTTAAATTGTGTTATTATGTCCCGCAGAGGATAATCGCGGAATATTTATGTGAAGTGCCGTGGCGTGGCTTTCATTTTACGGTAACAGAGGTTCGGGCCACAGAGCCAGGAACCGACACTAAAGGCAACCTATTTGCCTAGAAGTTTTCACCACATGCCTAAAAAATCTCCCTCCTCCTTCCTCACAAAAAATATTTGATATGCCGACAGAGCTGCTTCATTAGGCATTCAAAAGGCAGTTAAACAACTACTACTGCTATGATTGAACTAAAATAAATTCCATAAACAGTCAGACTGCTTATAAATAAATGATAAATGATATTTATTTTTTAAATTGGATTTTTAAAAACACTTTTATACGTCAATTTTTCTTCGCCCGGTGTTTCCTAGCTGACTACCTTGAGAAGAAACACCAAAACAAACTCAGGCTTAAAGTGACTTGTTTAAAAGCATTTTGCTTTCGGTTTATAGATAGGCGTGCCAAAGATATACACCGTTAAATTTTGATCGTTTTAATCCCGTGGAGGGTCGATTCGGTACATGAAACACTATCGATTTGTAAAGAGGAAATAAAAAAATAAAGTACTTTTTTTTAAACTCGAATTAATTTACGCATGTACGAAATTATTTATTTATGTATTTATTTAAAAATTTATGCACTAACAGTGTACAAAGGCGGACTTAATGCCTTAGGCATTTTCTACCAGTCGACCTTAGGGTGGTGCAGAAACATAACATGGCATGTGCAACTTAAAAGAAGACAGACAGAAAGCACAAAAGAACAATAATAAATATATACTTAGATACATACATACAAATAAAGAATAACATTGTGAAGAAACGAATACAACAAATCAAGAGTGTGATGATTCTACCAACTTCTTGCGAATGTGATCTCGTGCTTTTACTTTAAAGGACAACCGACTGGTTGCCGTCCTGATATTCAGAGGGAGCGCATTCCAAAGGGAGATCGCCTGGACAAAGAAAGAGGAATGGACAAATCCTGAGCGGTGTAAGGGACATCGTAGAAGACGATTATTTGTAGATCGCAGATTTTTACTGTGCGCAGAGCAAAGAAGTTGAATTTCTGAGCTCAGATAAGAAGGAGAAGAAGGCTTATCTAGAAGAGAAAACAGGGTTGTTAAAGCCCTCAATGCTCTACGCTGGCGAATAGGTAACCATTTTAAAAGTGACCTATGTGTTGAGACATGGTCATACTTACGAAGGTTGAAGACGAATCGAATGCAGTTATTCAGAAGACGGTCCAGTTTATTGAGGAGATCTGCATTCGGGTCATAGTAGTACACATCAGCATAGTCAATTATAGGAAAGATTAAAGACTGTATAAGCATTGCCTTTATATGAGCTGGAAGAAGATTCTTCAGTCGATAGAGCGACCGTAACGTTCCGGTGACTTTCTGACTGACACTTGCGACCTGCTTCCGCCAATCAAGACAACTGTCGACATACAGTCCAAGATCCTTAACCTCGGAGCCAAACGGAATCACTATGCTGTTGAAAATAATGGGTGGTACGGTGAGGCCATCTAGCTTCCTCAGACTATGGCGGCTACCTACTATAATAGCCTGACACTTTGTAGGGTTAACCGCCACCCCGAAACTATCTGCCCACTTTTTAATTACTAAAAAATATTTTTTTTAAGTAAACATCAGCTGAGCGAGGCCAATGAACTGTAGGTAGTTAGTACGCAACGACCGTCAAATACCTTCATTGACCCGTTTACTTAAAGAAATTAATTTCGTACATGCTTATTTTAGTTCGACTTTTAGAAAAAAGTACTTTAATTTTTAATTTTATTTTTACAAATCGATAGTGTTTCATGTACCAGGTCGACCCTCCACGAGTTTAAAACGATCTAAATTTTACAGTGTATTTAAGATATAGATAATAAGAGTTATATGTCATACAGGGTGTGTCAGACATCGACGCACAAATGAATACCATGAATCCAGTTCCTACATTATTCTGGATTCAGTAAATTAAAAAATGTACAGTTTTTTTTTTTATTACGAAAAAGCCAACGAAATATTGTGGAATATTTCGTTGGCATTGGGGGGTCCAGGTTCATGTACTGGATCAATGGTATTCGTTTGTGCGCCGATGTCTGACACATTCCGTGTACCTGCTTACCTACTTATTATAATTTGTCATGGACCTTCAATTTCTATGCGTAAACCGTGACGGTTGGTTTGTGTGGAAAGTAAAGATGCCATCTTTATAAGAACCCGCAAAGGCGTTCGTTACTCTGTGGGCAGGGTCTTTTATATTGTACGGAGACGTGACGATTTTGTCAAATGCAGATTTTGTTTTGTTTTTCACATAAAGAAGGTTATACTTTTGTTGACGTTTCTTTTACTGCAACCAAACAGCCAGTTTGGGTCCAATTTCCATAATATTATTGCTGTATTCTGTATTCCATATTGATGTCGGGCGTTTATTGCCCAGATATTGACTAGTAAATAAGTTGAAACATACGTTTATTCTAATCTCAATCTATTTTTTCTGTTTTTAAGAGTTATCGAGATACTGACACGTACCTAAAGGGTAACTAAAAAAAGCACAGATAGGCTTAGAAAAACTAGAATTCCCTACCGGAGTCTGTGTTTCCTGATAGATACAATCTAGGGGTTTTTAAGTAAAAAGTGAAAATGTAGGTTTATAGGTTACTACTATGCAAGTATCCTCCATCGTTGACAACATCATCGCTTACCATCAGGTAAGATAGTGGTCAAACGCGAATCTATGTATAATGACTTCAACTCTTCATTAATGGCCTTTGTGAGAGAGACACCACAATTTTGGCAATAACACATACGAACTGTTAATATATACCATCAAACGCTGGAGAGATTAGCGAGAATTAACAGTAAAATTAATATAAATATATTTTTAAATTAAAGTATAAAATAAAAGAATTTCTTCGCAGACGGAAGCCGACCGTCAGTCAGTCAATCAAAAAAAAGTAAATTATAAACAAGACAGAAACTCGAAAGACAGGAAAAAACTATGTATAATGAAAAAAATCAATAAAACACTGTTACTTAATGACACTGTCTCTTGCTCAAAAAAAAGTTTGTAAAAGGTAATCTCTGTATGAACGTCATTCTATTACGATAATTCAGTGTGTCCGGGTTTCAAGAGTTTCAAAAATGAATTGCAGTCGGAAAGTGTAACGCCACTTAAAACCGATGTTCAATCTCAATTATTATTTCCTTTAAAAAAAACAATAAGCCTTCTTAGTTCTAGAGCTTCTTCAGAGTTGTACTTAAAAATATAATATATTATATATAATCCGCTTTGTAATGTTTCCAATACTATCCTTCAAATTGAGGGAATGGGCCTTAACGTAATCCACCACGCAATCCCGATGCGGGTTGGTAGATGTCACATGATTTCAAATTTTCGGTTCTAAAATGTTTTCTTTCACCGTTTCAGGAATAATAGAATATATTTTTTTAAATCCGTCAATAAAAATGACTAAAAAGTTCGTAACAAGTTCCAGTGTGATACAGTTGGTGGAATTTATTTTAGTTTAATCGTAGATTTGACGCCATCGACTACAACAGACTTCTTAAAGAATTTTTTGTCGTTTTTTGGTACTGTTTTTATTTCCAATATCTTTTTTTATGTTTTATGTGATCGTGATGCAACTGCTTAGTTCTTGGAAATAAAAAAAGGCTTTAGTTCTTAGTCTATACATAATTTATAAAAATATTATTTATAATTGTTCAGCAGCAAGTGGCCGCAACGCACTACTATTTTGTTTAAGAACCAATCTATTTTGTTATTTATAAATATTTTACTTTTCTTTGTTTTCGTTTTCACCTTCAAACTTGTTATTTGTGTACCTTTTGTTTGTGCCAAATAAACGTATTTTATTTCTTTCACACATGTGTACCAACATACTACACATAATTTGGTATTTTATGATACTTTAACATGCCACCGCGCCACTAATCATCAGAATTTAGAAGCAAGAAGGGCGAGTATTCATTAAAATAATAAAGCTAAAGATAAAATTAGCCCATATATGCCACGTATGCAACGTATGCTTGAAAACAGATGACTTACGTGGTACGCATGTGACAGCGTTGCGTATGCCAAGTATGTTTCTAAATCATCCGTTTTCAGAGTGTAGACGTCATACACACGCACACGTGGCATACGTGGGCTCGGTTTGGTTTTAGCGTTAACCTATATCTATTACTAATTATTAGCCAATTGATTGTCCTATTAAAAACGAATGTCAATACCCAACACACTAGTGTGTATCATAGTGAACACAGCCGCTCAGAACCATTCTATTTGTCATTACTTACAGACAATGGATCAATGCGATTACTCAGTGTTCGATTACGGAGATGCGGCGCGTTGCGCGGCACGTCGGGCGGTCCGTCGTACATTGCCATATGTTTGTGTTTGCCCGAGCGATGACGCAGTCCGCTGCTGCAATGTACGACGAAACGCCCAACGCGCCGCGGAACGCGCCGCGTCTCCGTAATCACGGCCTTACAGAGCTGGTGAGGGTCACGTGGTTGCGAGAATCCGATAGAATCGAGATGCATAGGACCGGTCGTTGTGACGGCACTTGGGGGAAGTCTAGGCCCAACGTTGAAATGATGATGATGATGACGACAGACAGTTGTCCAATTCGATCCAATAATCACACACAGCAAGTCCGTAAATTCTTCCGAGTACTTGGCATGGAACAAATTTTTACTTTTCTTTCCAACTTGGATTCTTGCCATAGATTATTCCTTCTCGTATCTCAAAATGCTTAGCATAATGTTATTAAATAATTTGAGAGTAATGGTCAGTATGCTTGAATGTGCTTGACAGTAATGGGGCACTTATTTTACTTACATTTGAATTAGAGAAGTTCCAGGTATGAAATTTCGGATCTAGATACAAATACGGATATACAGATAGACTTAAAGAAAAGGCTAAACAAGATTTGACTTTTATTTCTAGTCTAGACTATCATTTGTTTGGACGGGCAAAACAAACAAAAACTTTTCGTAACCCGAAAACTGCTTCCGAAGCGGTTTTCAACCGCGCACGCTGCGTTATAGAAAATCGCTGCTTTATTTCTAAACATACAAGACCGCAGTTGCGCGGTTACGCAGCCGTCGCGGTTGCGATTTTCGCCCGCAAACCTGGTGGATGATTATCGCAAGACATGCGGTTACAAGACGGCCTGCCGGTGCAAAGAGAGCCGCGAACAACCATGCACACCGCGGGCGTAAAACGCGTCATGAAACGTGCTCTAATTTCTAAAATTTTCGTATATATCTGCATTCTACAGAAGCTGGGGGTCCACAACCGCGGCGGCCGCGGGTGAAAACCACTTCATGAGTTCTTAGAAGGCCTGACTGCTATGCCGGAGGTCGTGGGTTCGATTCCCACCCAGGACAAATGTTTGTGTGATGAGCACGATCATTTGTTCTGTGTCTGGGTGTAATTTATCTATAATATGTATGTATTTAGAAATATATAAGTATGTTTATCAGTTGTCTAGTACCCATAACACAAGCTCTGCTTAGCTTGGGACTAGACGGCGTTGTGTGACAGTTGTGGAATATTATATTATATTATATTATATTAGACTTCGAACATATCCAAAACTTTTATATCACTTTCGGTTACGATTACGGATATTGTTATGGTTCTGTACCCTATTGGTAAAAACGGGACTCAATTACTAAATCTCCACTGTCCGTCTTTTTATCACTAGACTGTATCTTATGAACCGTGATAGCTAGATAGTTGAAATTTTCACAGATGATGTATTTCTGATAACGCTGTAACAAAAAATACTAAAAACTAAAAAAAAAGTAGAAATTATAGTAAACATTAGACCTCTTTGTGCGTCAGTTCGACTCGCACTTAGCCAATTTTTTTATTTCGGATATCCGAAAGTTTCGGCTAAGGTTATGGAGCTCCACAACATCCCTATTTTGAATGGGCAGAGATCAAAACAGTGTTAAGGGTTAGCGTATTTGTAATGCTTATGGGCATGTGTGAGGAATATTAACTTTATGATAGAAGGAAATATTAAGTGTTGGCTGCTGGATTGTTCGAAAGGGTTTTTGAAGGTATGCGGAAAAGAGTTAAAAGTCCCGCAAACGTCCGTTGAAAATGGAGGATCCTCCGACCAGACGGGTGTTATGTCTGGTGGACAACTGCTCGATAGATGATTTCGTCTTGTTGTTTATGTTCAAATCTCGCGGTTATCTCTAGTTGCTCGTTGAAGGATTTCATAGTTTAATTCACATGTGGTGACATAGATGTCTCTACAAGGTTTTAGTAAGTAAATGTCTGAGACTCTCTGTCACCCCACCTAGAGCGGGTAGAATTACTTGGTCTCCAATACAATGTCCAAAGTTTATTCTATATAATGTATCTTTATTTTAACGGCACTATCGGTACAGTGTTTCAGCGACTGGCTACTATACTGTGTGTCGGGTTCGATTCCTGGACGGAAAAATTATTTGTATGGCTTATAAATAGTAAACCTTGGACCTTTAGCCAAAGGTAGGCAGCCGTCATTTATATTATATATTGTATCAGGAGCAGGGGTCAGTAATCGACGGTCTCAAGAACGCTTGCCAAGCAAGAAAGTTACCTTCAGCAATTTCTGGTACCTGTCAGGGTACCAGAAATACTGAAGGTAGGCAGCTTCAAAGCGCGTTTGAAAAAATGGTGTATCGAGCAAGCTTTTTATTCTTTTGACGAATTGAAACTGTGAAGCCGCAAGAAGACACCGGTGTCCGCCACTTATTGTCTTTCTATTGTGTCTCTAATTACGGTATTCAAAAGGTTAAAATTTAATTTAACTTTGATGTGAATATTAATTTGGACTGAAGATTATTGCGACTTTTCTTATGTTTTATTTTAATTTTAATTTTTGATTTGACTTCCATTAATTTGTTTTCTTTTATTTTCTTTTATTCGTTTGGCCTTTTTTTATTTTACATTACTTATAATGTAACTTATTTGTAATCATTTGTTGACATTCTGTATATTACTTGTAAGAATCCCATATCAATAAACTACTATGACTACTCCGGTCCGGGCGTTTTGTTTATGTGAATTTACATGTTTGTAAATGTATACACGATTCAGAAGTAATTACATATGGTGATAATACGCTCGACAAACCCTATCACAAGAAGCTCTAATAGTCATAGCACTAAATCTTACACACATCTAATATTTATTCAACTGAACCATGTATTCATGAACCAACATTCCTCAGCGTGCAAACGGGTCCAAATATTTGACACAACCGCCAGAATAATTTACTCTGTATATTACATTTCGTAAGTACACTGGCGAGCAAGTTAAACAGTCCACTGTAGAAATGTAAACAGTATCGCCGGTTTGTTGTTCTCAACTTTCTTAGTGCTTGTACACATGGTGGCAAATTTATTTGCACAGTTGAAGTGCATTAAAAGAGTTTGGTAAAGTAAGACCGAAATTGTTGGTCGAACTAAAAGGCTGTAGAGGAAAATGCTGAGATTTTTTTCGTCACTTCCTAATTTTGAATTTTTGTTTTTTTCGTCCATTTTAAATTAAGAGAATTATCGTCTGGAGTTCTCTCTAATGCAAGTTAATTTTACGAAACATTTACACATCGACATAAAATCTGCTCTTAGTTAATGTGTTTAAGAAATGTAGGTACCTATATAGGTTTTCATGAGTATTTATGAAAACCGTTCAGTTCCCGTATCAAGTCTCGAAGATTTTTCTGAATCGTAGTTTTTTTTTTGTGATGTAACAACAAATTTACAGTTTCCAAGTTATTTTCTACACTTGTGATGTACCTCGCTTCCTGCCTTTCAGGATTCTTTGTCAACGGGAAGTAGCCCTTGAGAGTGTCGAAATATTTGTTTTTTGCGACATAAACGGCCTTTTTTCCGTTAATTTAATAGTTTGATTTTTTCATTGCTTCAAGGGACCGCAGACCTGAGTATATGAGATAATATCAACTCGGTACCTCCACGCGTTCCCGAGATATAGGGTTTTAATAGACAGACAGACAGACGAACAACAAAGTGATCCTATAATGGTTCCGTTTCTTCCTTTTGCGCTACGGAACCCTAAAAATATATTATGAACACCTTTCTTGAAATTTGGTACTAAATATGATACAGAATGTGAACATGATAAACATTTGCAAGAACAAGTGTATAATGGGCGATCTTATCGCACAGGGCTATTTCTTACAGTCAACTTTTACATGGACTAAACGAATGGAGACAGATAGGTGGCTGGTACAAAAATCATACCAATATTATTATTATTATTTTAATTCTTGTAATTTTATATTACTGATAAAGTATTTTATTTATTTAATGAATTAATTTTAATTGTAGAAATTGTATACGCAACTCAGATTTCATTTCATTTAATTATAAAACAATTGTGACTTGTAAATGTAAATTTTACCAATAAATATGTTTATCAGTTTATCTGTTTATCTGATAACTATAAGATTAAAAAAATTATAAAACCCCCGACAGTCCTTGTCATCAATATGAAATGTATAGAACTGGTCAAGACGAATCGAATGAGCCCAAACTCGATGGGTTTTCTAGTAGGCATACCAGTGGGCACGCCACGATCGAGGCGGTAAGGCCCCTCTTTGAGGCGTGGCTGGAAAGTCCCCACGGCGTCGTCACCTTCCGTTTGGCGCAGGTGCTGACCGAACACGGCAAGTTCGGTCCGTACCTGTACAAGATTCGTGCGGAGACGACGCCCGGGTGTCGCCACTGTGCGGACCGCCAGGTGGACACGGTGGAGCACACAGTCGAGGTGTGCCCCGCTTGGGAAGAGCATCGCCGTGTCCTCGTGGGGGCGATCGGCGGCGATCTATCGCGCCGGGGCTTGGTTCAAGCCATGCTCCGGAGCGAGGAGGAGTGGCAGGCGGTCGCCTCCTTCTGCGAAGCAGTAATGCTAGTAAAGGAGGAGGCCGACCGCATTAGGCAAAGGCGCACACGCCGCCGCCGCCGCCGGGTTTCCGATCCCAATTTCCGGCCACCGAAGGCGCGGGCTCGCGGACGGTGGGCAATGGGTAGCTCGCTGTCCGTCCGTCCGGTAACAGACCGGTCCGAGCTCAGGTCGTCTACGGCGCGCACCGTTCCCGCGCGCCTCAAGGAGTTGTCAGCAAACTGTAGGGGTCCAGCAGGGCCGAAGCCTACTGGGGCCAAAGGTTATGTGAGACTGTCACCAAAGGCCCCAGGATAAAGGCAAGGAATGGAAAGGTAGGTTTTTTTTTTAGTAGGCATACCAGAAACCTGTTCATATTAATAGATAAATCTATTAATAAGTGAGACATACGAGAAAGTAGATTCGATATGTCCATTTTCAATTACGGTTTTAATTTGCAAAAGTACAGCATCAGACATCGTTTCTTTGTCTCGGCTCCATTACTTGTGCAATTAAATAAGGACCGATTGTAATTAAGATACGTTCTTCGTGACAGGTGACATTGCAATTCTGTTAGGCTAACATCGTCGGGGCAGTTCGGGGACTCTTCGGCTTTTTTCGGATTTTCTCGGACCTTTTCTTTGTTATTAGGTAATCTTTTGTTTCGATTTAAGCTTTAGTGCGTAAGTGTTTTTAAGGTAGACGTAATCTATTTATGTCCAGAGGTTTCGCAATAATAGAATTCTAGTCTTTTCTAGTCTTTTCGTAGCCTCTCTGAAGGTTAAATCAATCAAATCAATCAAATATTTTATTCGCATAATATGTGTAGTTACAGGTGGTAAAAAATTGTTATATATAATATAACAGGAAAGATCGACATATTCACCATTTCTGGTATACGAAACTTAAATTAATAATTAAATGAACTGGTTAAGTACATAGGTGCCTATATATTCTTAACATTTAATTATATTGTATTACATATTGATTATTGCACTAATAGGAACATAGTAAGGTGTTACATAAATTTTCTATTCTTATAACTAAGGTATTCCTCGGTCGTATAAAAACATTTATTGACTAGCCAGGTGTACAATTTTTTTCGGAATAGTGTAATGGGTAAGTCTTTCAGGTCACTCGGTAATTTGTTAAATAATTTAATGGACATAGGGTAACAGTTCCTTCGATATAGATCAGTTTTAATATTGGGCAGGGGAAAGCTATTGGGATAACGGGTATTAAAATTACAATAATCACCAAAGGATTTGTATAGATACTGATGTGTTTTAACGAAAATACAAGACTCAAATATATACATTGAAGGTGTTGTTAGTAAGTTTAGTTTTTTAAACAATGGTTTGCATGAAGTTAATGAATCTACGTTACATAGTGCTCGAATGCACTGCTTTTGAGCTAGGAATACTCGACTAAATTCTACTGAACCGCCCCATAATATAATACCATACCTTATGTTGGATGCTACATATCCATGATAGGCTTGCAGAGCTGTTTTTTGGCTGGAGATTCGTGTAAGACGCCATAAAGCATAAACATATCTGTTTATTTTGTTACAGATTTTATCTATGTGTAATTTCCATGAGATCTGACTATCTAGTGATATCCCAAGGAAAATTATACTATCGGATTGAGCTATGTTATTGTCATCGTTAATTTGTGTAAAGGACTAGTTTCTGCTAGCAGCTTTGTCTGCGTAAAATCATCCTATGGATACATTTTTGCGGAATCAAAAGTATTCTATTGATTCCCGAAAAATTACTTCTCCCACTCTAAGGTAGAGCGGGAGACCGTGTCAAACTTTTACTGACTAAAACCCAGTTTTATGTATGATATCCTTCTTTGCTTTGTGTTCCAGGTCCCCGGAATTTCTTTTCAGAAGCAAATGGCCCCAGTACTCGACCCTGCTGGGCCCTTACGGCTCTGCTGATATCTCCTTGAGGCGCCCGTGGTACACTACGCGCCGTCAACGACTCGGGCTCAGACCGGACGAACAAATCCGTCCAAGCGTTTTAGCGGGAAGAAGTAACAAACATATTGTGACATTTAATATTTATAGACGTAAGTTTGTATAATATGTGTAAGTTTGTATACATATTATTTTGATTGTTTCTACAGCTTGAACAATAATTGATACATTTTATTTACCTTTGATTAGAATAGAACAAACTTTATTGGACCCCAAAATAATAACAATTTCACAGAAACTTAAATCTATGGGTACACGACCTTAATTTTCGGCCTTTTTTTCACTTCATATTTTATTAAAAATGTCAATTGATATTATTACTTCAAGACTGTTGTGTCTATTTTAGTGTACAATAAAGTTTATTCTATTCTATTCTATACATGTGCATAATGATGACACTAGAGGTTGCATGTGCTGAAAAGATACCTATTCATCAATACTTTGATGTAATCGTTGAATACGACTCAACTAGATAGCGTTCGGGAAGCTGCGTGGTATTGTCTCAAGATGAAGGTCAAGCCTACGTGTTTCCTGATGACGTATGGCTCAGAAACAGTCACCCCCTATGGGCCTCATCAAAAGCCTTTTACAAGTCACCCAAAGCGCAATTGAAAGGGCTAAGCTCGAAGTTATCTTACGAGATCTCCGCAGGAGAAGCAAGGTTACCAACATAACCCGAAGAATCGTGGCAAAGGGCAGAACACATTCCTTGCAAACCAGATGGTCGATGGAGACCGTTACTTGTGGTGACACTTGGGGGAGGCCTATGTCCAGCAGTGGACGACCTTCGGCTGAAATAATGGCGAATACTTTAATATAGAACGAGAGAATGAATTTAAAATAAGAACTATTAAGTAGTACTTACACAAGGACTATTTTCAAAGACATATTAACACTAAAACCTACCTAATCTAGTGGCAAAACACACGCCATCAACCAACTGAAACGGATTAGAAATTAATTAACACTTCCAAGATCTAATTGTAAACATCTCAGTAAACATCTGAGAACTAGACGTGCGGAAACCTAAACCCAATTCTAGCTAACTATGGAACTGATGGAGTGTGTCCATTTGTTCGTTGAATAATGTCGGTCATACTGCCTCATTACGGTACGTTTCCACTGACTTGAAACAGTAACACTACACTACGCTGCGCACACGTGTGCCACACACCGATCTGGGCGCGTCAGTCTCCATACATTTTATATGGAAACTAGACTTGTAGAGCTACGCTTGATCCATGCCACGTGACGTCATTCTACGTACAAATCAGGTATGTTACACTTGTGTGTCGCCATCGATCTAATGTAGTTCTAGTTTAACCGTTGCCCTAGGCAAAGGGCAACTAGTGGACATAGGTAGATTTTAGTCAGTAAGAGTCTGACCCGCCCTCTCGTTCCACATCGTGCTTGAAACAATTGGGCGCGCGTGGCTTTCCCTATGACGACAACTGGGGCATGATATCCATTCCCTCACGGTGGTGGCCATCTCCTTCGCTAGGATTACTGCTTCGCAGAAGGAGGTGGCCCATTTTTCATTCCCTCTCAATCTGAACTATGGCCTGTACCTGGGTCATTGTTGTAGAGAGTTGAGCATCATTCATTGGTTATGAGTTTATGAGGCGTGTCCCATCACCTTCTTTAGGTTTGCTGTCAGAGTTCAAGAAAAGTATCCCTTTGGTTTAACTTGTAAAGAACAAAAATACACGAAAGAAAATAAGGAGAAAAGGATGTTGATGAATGAGATGTAGATGTAATGAGTTTTGTAACAGCACTTTGTAAGACCCCTAAAAGTCCACGCCAATGCTACACGAGGGCTGCGGATGATGAACAATGGGGAGCTCACCGTCTGGTAAGGACCAGGCTTGAGTCGACGGTGCGTTGTGTTCCACATGCGCCTCATTAAAACATCAGCTCAAATGACGGGGCATGTTAGGACCGATGCCTGGCAGAGCTGCGTTCAAACAGTCTTGAAGAATACAACGGCGAGCAATGGGTAGTTCGCCGTCCAACCGTCCAGACCGGGCCCAAGTTGTCGACGGCACGTATTGTTTCACGGGTGCTTCAAGGAGAAGTCAGCCAACTGTAGGGGCCCAGCAGGGTCGAGCACGGGTAGGTTATAGTCAGTAAAAGCCCGACACTAACTCGTAGGTACTCCAAATAGAGAGGGCGAGATGAAATTTAAAGACATCGCACCTCAAAAAAAAAACTGGTATATCTAGTTAAAAAACCAAATCTTATAAAATGAAGGCTCATAGTCACCAATCTCACAAACGGAGTCACGAATAAACACTAGTTAAGCTACGAATTACACTTACCACAACCACGATTAACCAATTTCCAATTATTGTCTTTAAGATCTATTTATGTGTTCCGAATCTAATTTAAACCAATATTATCGTTTCAAGTTATGTAAGGTTTTGAAGCAATTTCTTTAATGTACTATCTAAGACACTCTCGCCTGACCACCATTAAGTTCATTTTTGCTTGCACTCGAAACGAAAACTGCAAAGGGTTTGGTTTGGCGTCGCGTCGCAAGATTTAAGCAAGTATTTTATTTTACTAACTGATCAGGCAGAAATTACCGCGACAGTACAATATCCTGATAAAATAAACTCAATAATAATAATCCTCCCGACCGAATTTCGATCACGGTGGCCAATCATAACAGAGATTAGCCAAGTCCGCAGAAGATATTATACCCCATCTGTACATAAAGACAGGTGCACTGTCACCCATTGCTCCCACAGTCTGACGGGACGGTAATCCGACAGGAACGGGGAGTGATCAAACACAGGACAATTTTCAAACCTTGAACTACTACAGAGGCATTCTTTTTATTTATTGATCATAATAAAATTGATAAACCAGTCCTTGACTGCGATCCCAGCAGGTAAGCAGTGATGCAATCGTTGATTAAGAGCTTATTCATTATAGCCTTGAAGACACCTAAATTATAATCGGACAGGAAGACCGCTGCAGGCAAATTGTTACAGTCCTTCAATGTACGCGGTATAAACGACGAGGCGAAACGCTTAATGCAGGCCGTAGAGGTATCATACGTAAGGGTGGACACTCGCCATACGTCGGGTTGTCCGATGGCAGAAAGGTTATGGCGGAATCAAGTAATGTAATACCTATGCACACTCTCCAAAATGCATCATAAAGAATATCAAAAGCCTGGCTTACCTGCGCAAGTGTGCCAGGTTTTGTAGATTGGTGTTAACCCAATTTGAATGGTATAAAAGAGCAGTGGTGGCCGAATGGTAGAAGCCCCGACAAGAGCATTGGTAGCCGAGTGGTAAAGGCCCCGACTTATGAGTGGTAGGTCGCGGGTTCAATTCAAACCCAGCCAATCGCATTAATTTGTGTAATTTATTTCATCACCACTGTACTCAAAACGGTGAAGGATAACGTCGTGAGGAAACCGGCATGCCCTAGAAAAAAAAATTCGATGATGTGTGACATCCACCAACTAGCACTGGGCCCTCGTGGCGGATTACGGCCCATTCAGTGGGAACATTATAAGTCCTGATACTATGCTACGCTATGCTAAATCTGAATCACCAATTAACCTCTACGCATGCCTTTACACTGACTTCAAAGTTGCTAGATGGTATTTTGCAGCACCAACCCAATGTGGCTGCAGATACTGAACACACACGATCGAACCTTTGCTTTGCATAACATATGCTGTTCCGGTGCGAAGTACCGTCCACCGGAGTGCCTTTCTTAAAAGAAAAACCCAAGAGGAACTATAAAACCTGACATGGGAATTGAACTCAGGGCCAATGCTCAGTCTACACACTTGCGACTGTGAGTTGGTCTCTCGAAGCAGTTAAACGCAATACGATAATTTTAAGACCCAATTACTGTTATAATTTTCTAGGGTGAAAATCAAGGGGAAGTTTTGGGTTTGCGACCCAAACAATTTTAGGGATGAATATTTATGCGTTTACCCCTAAATGTTTCCTGAGCTTTGCGGTCCTGAACTTACGATCATTATTTCTTTAAAAATCGCTAACCACTAATAGGAATTTAAGGAGTTTCATGTTCCGTAGACTTGTCAGCAAACCGTAGGGATTCAGCAGGGTCGAACCCTATAGACTGAGGTCAAGGGTTTGTTTCTGAAAGGAAGATTCGGCCCCGGTATTAAAGGCAACGAAGAAACAGGAGTGGGCTTTTAGTCAGTAAAAGTCTGACACTATCTTCCACTCAGCCCAAGGGTGGGAGATGTCATTGGATGATTTTACCACATAAAAAAAGAAATGTTCTGTAGACGTATACAATCTGATATGAAAAAGTTTGATTATTTTTATGAGGACTCAAGGGAAAAATAAATATTATTCTCGCATGTACAGTCAAAGAAGCAGATAAGTAACCAGCCTCCCTAGCCAAGTTACAATTGTTTCGTTCAGAGCGAACGCTTAGAGTTGGCCACGCCCCCAATTTCTTTGTTCTAACGTCATCTGAACAAAGGTATTGGAGGCGTGTGACGAAATGATTGTAACTTGGCTAGGGGGGCAGGATCGTTTCGGTAGTTTCCATAGAAACCAATAGATGAGTAAGAAAGATTTTTTTTTATCGAATGGTTTATTTAATTATGTTTCATTCGTGTGTATCCATCAGTTTCGATGAAAATTTCAACTTCTTGTAACATCAAAAAAATATTAATGTTGTGTCGAATGATTCTCAAAAACAACATTAAAAAAAAAACGGTAATTTAAAAAACTAAAAAACCCGACTGCTTTTCTGAGTATACATGAAAAAGCTCTAAAACAAGAAAGTCGTTGTACCCGATTGCACTTATCTATATAATATTTTAAATACTGGAAGTCGGGACCCATTCTAGAATTGAGAGCACACACCTATATTACATTGCAGATTACTCCAATGTATTGACTAGACGGCTGACTTTCTAGAATGGGTCCCGACTGCCAGTATTTAAAATATTATATAGATAAGTGCAATCGGGTACAACGACTTTCTTGTTTTAGAGCTTTTTCATGTATACTCAGAAAAGCAGTCGGGTTTTTTAGTTTTTTAAATTACCGTTTTTTATTTTTTATCTTTTTAGTTTTATTTTATTACGATATCACTTTCAAAGTAATTACGAATCTAAAGACACCTCTCAAACTAAAATCCATCGAGCCGTTCAGGTCGCGGAGCGTGCCAAACATTTGAATTTGGCGCTAAAAATCCGCCACTTTGTTTTTTTTTTATTTTGATATACCCAGTGTCACTCTCATAGTAAATACGAATCTAACGACACCTCTCAAGCTAAAATCCATCGAGCCGTTCAGGCTGCAGAGCGTGCCAAACAATTATACATACATACATACATACATACATATATACATACATACATACATACTCTCGAAAAACATAACCCTCCTTCTGGCGCAGTCGGGTAATGAATGAACGTGAACGGAATGATCATTTTCTATTATATTTATGTATGAACATAAATTATAAAATAAACAAATAAAAAATGACATTGTTTGTCATTTGTTTTAGCCATGACTTTGATCCCTAACACCCGAATTTGACCGGTTTCCCAATGTTTATAACCTTTTCAAAATTAGTGTGAACCACTTTTCGCTTAATCAGAGATTCGACCACTGTTTAGACATTGGTTAATAATAAATAATATTAGTTAATTAATGTTAATTGATTCAACTTCCTCTAGTCTCGAAGATTAACATTTTCACGATCAGAGATATGTATATATTCCGTAATACACTAATATGGGTCAATGCCTGCTAGGGCCATTTTCAACCTTAGAAAAAAAACTACACTTGTATGTTGGTAAGAAAGCTTTAGTATGTTCTTTATTATATTCTTATTTCTCTGTACAAATACTTTGAATGTTCCAAATTGTATTACACGGGTAACAAAACTTGACGTAATAAACTGAAAAAGTCCACTGAGGTCTTACCCTTGTGAATAAGGCGGCCAACCGTCCCGGACTCTACGGGACCGTCCCGTAATGACAGTTGTAATATTTAATAAAATAGTCCCGTCTAATTATTTTCCTATCGTCTCACTCGTATATATAGTACGCGGCAAATAAGTTGAACCATTTGCTATGGTTATGCTCAGCCCTCCACTTCAATTGAGACACGGAAATCGGTGATAATCCTCGTCAAACAAGTTTACCATCATGACGGTCGACCTTGAATGCGCAGTAACTGATTTTCGGGTCTCAATCGAAATGGGGGACCGCGCGCAACCACAGCTAATGGTTTAACTTATTTGCGGCGTATTATACCGTACTTAGGTAGGAGTCGACTACATATACACTCCACGCCGCAGAGCATCATCAAGCGTTTGTGTGACTGTGTGCTCGACTGCGCGTGTCGTGTTCGTGCGGTATCTACCAACACATTCTCAGTCTTCTTGTGGATAGAAATAGATGTCCCGCATTGACTCAATACAAAGTTGGCCACCTTACTCGTGAATGAAGGTCCCAAATACTTTGCAAGTGCCTTTGGGCGCGTTTTAGGACATTGTGGGGTCGGGCCGGCTTGATGGCAGGATTTTTGCGGGATATATTAGAGTTTTGCGTAGGTGTAACGTGTAGTTTGGGCATTTATTACATAGTCAAGAGGCAATCTTATCAAATTGTTGTGGTCACGTCGTTTCCACAATGCTACATTGACGAAAGCTCAACTTTGACCCTTATTGAGTCTTCCAGAGCTGTCTGACATAACTTATTTTCAAATGGATGAAATTTTAGGTTCTCAATAGCGTCTCATGTGCTTTGAATACCTGTATGCTTGTGGTGCTCCCCCTTGGGGTTCCTCGGAAATAAGACTTACTTAACTTAGATTTGTGTGACTGATTTTTATATATATTCTGTAGAATATTAATCGCGCTCGTTGAGTGCGCATCGCTCGCGTGGCGCTCATCGAGTCTTTCGAGATATCAACAAACGGTTGGTTGACTCTTCGCGTGACCAGAGGGCTGGGATTTTCTTTGGTCAACGAATCAGCATTGCCATTCAACGTGGCAATGCTGCCAGCGTTCTGGGCACTTGTCCCATTCACATCGATGCGGATGAATTTTTTAATGCCCTATGAGCTCTTTTTCTACCCGTTTGTACATATTATTATTTTTGATTTGTATATATACATGTTAAGTTGTAATATTTGTTAGATTAGATGTATGTATAGTTATTAATACAAAACATAAACAGGTATTAGCAGAAATAAATAAAGAATGTTATTCTTAAGTAGTATCATAAGTGTCAGACACATTCCACGCACTAAAACTTCTGTCAGACGCTTTAAAGTCTCACAAAAATAAATAAACTTTACTTATGTTGTTTGTATACGTTATTCAGGTTACTATTTTATTTTTTTTATTTTTTTATTTTTAACATAGGGACAAAAAACAGTTACATGTTAAGGTACAATTTAAAATTATCAGATAAGTAGGTAAACATATAACTCACACCATTGTCCACAGATTAATCAATTACATGATAAGCGGAAACTGATTTTAAGAATTATTTTATATTTAAGTTATTTAGTTTATTAATTATTATCAAATTGGAATTTAGATGCTAATGAACTGACAACGAGAGATTTAAATTTTTTATTAGAATGAGTGAAAATGTCTATGTCCATGAAGTGTGTGTTATAAGTTTCCACAAGGCGACGAAGAGGAACTCGTGCCCCGGCGTTGGTCTTACATAAGTCGACGTGGAACAGGCGGGGCACGCGAGCCCCACGTCTTATTACAGTTCTGGGTACCGTGTAACATATCTTGTTTGTAATATCCGTACAGTCAAATCTATTGTGGCACAGACCATGCAACATCATTACGTCCAAAAGTAATCGTCTGGATTCCAAACTTAGAATGTTGTACTTGCTTAATAAATGTCTGTATGGAATCTCCGAATGATGACATCTGTAGTGCATGAAACGTAAGAATTTTTTCTGTACCATTTCTAATTTGTTGCTATATTTTAGGTAATAAGGATTCCAAATGGGTACAGCGTATTCCAGTTGCGAGCGTATCAAACATTTAAATAACATCAAAAAAGTAGAGGGTCGCACGAAGTCCCTTGATGATCTCGTGACGAAGCCATACATTTGAAAAGCCTTATTAATTATGCTCTGAATGTGTTGGTCGAAATGCAAAGACGAGTCCATAATAACACCCAGGTCGCGAGTAGAATCTACTACATTTAAGTATTGGTTATTAATACAGTAAATAAAATTAATTTTATTCTTATTCTTAGTAAATGATATACTATGACATTTAGGGATACTAAGAAAGAGCTTGTTCTCTTTACAATAGGTGTCAAGTCTAGTAAGATCATCTTGGAGGAGTTGGCAATCTTGGATGTTTTTGCAAGACTTATATATTTTAATGTCATCTGCGTACAATAAGAAACTAGCATTAACGAAACACGATTTAACGTCATTTATGTATATGATAAAAAGAAAAGGTCCTAAAATGGATCCTTGTGGAACGCCAGAATTTACGGTAACAGTTTCAGATTCGTAATCATTGATAGCAACTTTTTGAGTCCTGTTAAAAATATAAGAGACAAACCAACGCAACAAGTTTCCACGAATACCGTTAAAGGCAAGCTTTTCCAAAAGAATTTTGTGATCCACCTTGTCAAAAGCCTTTCGGAAATCAGTATACACGGCGTCAACTTGGACACGGCGGTCCATGTTTTCAAATAGAAAGTTGGTAAATGTCATAAGGTTAGTATTTGTGGAACGTTGTTTAACAAAACCATGTTGTTCGGGTATAATAAGCCGATGAAATTGAGGGTATAAAGCACCATGTACAAGCCTCTCGAAAAGCTTCGACAAAGTGGAGAGGATTGAAATAGGTCGGTAATTTTCCACGTTTTCTTTATCCCCACTTTTATAAATAGGCGTGATAAATGCTCGCTTCCATGCAGCCGGGAAAACACCTTCGCGTATACATTTGTTAAAAATTAAGTACAGAGCAATATGAATGCTATCAGCAATTTTTATGAGAAAGGCGGGTGGTATACCGTCTGGGCCAGCCCCTTTTGATGGATCAAGTGATTTGAGTGTTCTAAGTATAACATCTTTAGAGAAATGCATATCACATACACAGGTCGTGTTGTCGCCATAGTTGTTCGAAGGTTGCCATATTTCAGGGTCAAAAGTTGATGGCTCATAAACAGAAGCAAAAAAGTTCGAGAATAAGTTACAAATATCTGTAGGGTTGTCGGAAGAGGTATTTTTGAAGTGCATGTTGGCTGGGAAACTAGCCTTACTCTTCCTGTTCGATATGTAACTCCAGAAATACTTTACATTTTTCGGAATACTGTCTTCGACCGATTCAATGTAATTGCCAAAACAAATGTCACACTCCCTACGGAATAACTTGCGATAGTTAGAGAAGTGCTCATAGTCAGCAAGGTTGTGATACTTTTTCCACTTAATCCATGCACGTTCTTTGTTTTTGAAAATTCTGATTAAAGATGGTGAAAACCAGACAGGAAATTGTGAATTTGTAACTCGAGTTAATGGAACATGTAGTCTGATTATCCCGTATAAAATATCGTAGAACTTGTCAACGGCCTGTTCAGCTGGCAGACCGGAGAGTTCCTTCTCCCAGTCTTTTGCATTAATGTGTTCAATAATCTCGGAATAGTTAGCCTTATGATAATTATATCTAGGAACTGAGCGAAATTTCATGAGGACAGATTCAGTGTTTAGAAGCGTCCTTATGGAAAAAACAGGATGGTGGGGGTCCGACGGCAGAAGCGAGTTACAAGGTACGGTCAGACAGTCTGCGTTGGATATAAGCAAATCGAGTGTTCGCCCAAGATTATTTTTACACTTGTTATATTGCAAACCGTTAATGGAAGACATAAAGTTTAGAAGAAGCTGGCCACTGGATGTCACAGAATTCACAACTGAGTGATTACCCTGGTCCGACCAATTTATGTCAGGTAAGTTAAAATCCCCTACAATATAGAATGACTCGGTAGTACAATCATTAGCAATGCACTCCAGCATGTCTAGGTAATCCTTGTATATCTCGTCACGGGTTCGCGGTGGAATATACGCCACACTGATGATATGCCGCTTATTTGACTTCGATGCTGGTAATTGAACCACGGCCTGCTCAATGCAGGCATGGGTAAATTGTGTGGAAATTCTAGTGGGGCGCAGCTCGCGACGCACGGCCACTAAAACGCCTCCTCCTTCACGTTTATTTGTTACCGATCGATCGCGATCGCATCTAAAAATTATATAGCGCTCGTCAATAAACTCATTATCACTAATGCTAGGAATGAGCCAGGTTTCAGTAAGCACGACAACGTCAAAAGAACAAGACAAAATATTCATGTATAGTGTATGCAGCTTCGTACGAATTCCTCTACAATTCTGATAATATAGCACAATATTGCTAGTGGCCATTGATAAATGTACAACAACAAATGAGTATAGTAACATGAACTGTTCTAAAACATAAACGTAAAAAGTAGAGTAAATAATATAATCCTATTTGAAAATTATAAAAGTACACACTTAAAATATTAGCTATTGCGAACTGAAGTGGCCTTTTTTGTAGTTTTGTTACATCAATATACATTAACAGTAATAGACATCTTTGACTTTTTTGAATAAAACTTCGTAATAGCAACTGCCTTCCTAAAATCGCCCCAGGAACACCAATTTCCAAGAGTGACAGCAAACAAACGTAGATAAATAACATACTCATACATATTAATATCACACAAACATAGAGCGTAGACATCACAGAAGTAACAGAGTAAAACCTAAGTGAGGTGCAAGAAAGTGGCTTAGGCACGAGTCTTCCCAGTTCCAGTGATCTTGTTGAGATCATTTTCGCAGCGTATAACAAAAGCTGGGACTCCCTCTCGTTCCCGCACCAGTATCGTGCCGTTCTTGACCCAAACATATTTAAAGCCGTGTTTTCCGGCGAGTTCCTTACTTTTACGAAATAAAGTCTTACTTTTAAGTGTGAGATGTTCGTTGATGAACACAGAAAATATAGTGCCAGGCAATCCCAATTCATCGGATTTGATGCTCTTCTTTTTACGATAGGCGCTGAGCAAATTGTCCCGAATAATTCGAGATTTCAATTTAACAATTATGTTTTTTGGTTTTTTGTCCTGTTGTAGCGCATGTGGAACTCTGTGAATTGATAAAATATCATTCTGAGATACAGGATAACTGATAGTCGTTCCAATTGACTCCATAATGGTCATCAGATTTTCATTACGCTTGTCAGGTAAATTACAAATTTCAATATTACACTGACGAGCATGCTGCTCCATAGAATCAATTTTGGCTTCCAAGGCAGCTATTGCTTGCGCACTTCCATGACTTTCTAGATCGCACAGACGCTCCATAAACCTCTTGCGCTCCAACTCTAAGGTTTCAAGCCGGGTTTTCATATCTTCGTAGAGTACGTTGATGAACCGAATCGATGTTTCTATATCAGCATTAGACTTTTGAATGCTGAGATTTTGTTGTTTCAATTCAGCAACCTCTGCCACCAATTTATTAAGGGTCACGTCCTGATCGGCCTTCCAGGACAGCAGCATACTCTTTAACTCCTCGAACTTATCTTCTTCGTCTTCGCAACTTTTATTACTTTCATTACTATCATTGGCCCGAAAACGTTTTTCAGGTCTTTTCTTTAAATTAGCTGAATGGTCTATGGACATTGTGGAGATTGGCATATTGGTAGAGAGATCAGGTTCTGATTGCGTGTCTAAAATAGACTCGGTGGTTGCAGACCTGAATGGAGGCGAACGCATTGTGCGCGGCATCATTGACTTCCAATTCAAAAACCAAAAATAAAAAAATAATAAAAAATCAAAGCACCAAGACGCCGATAGGTATTGAGAACAGCAATTTCTAGTCGCGGGCCAGTTATCCACTTGGCGGAGGGTGTAAGCGCGCAGCGTTGTGACGCTCGTAACCTGCGTGTCGCAAGTTCGAATCCAAGCAGGCGCCAAAAATACTTTTAGAAGTTTTAATACATTATTTGAAGCGTGGACTCACAATAATTTGCTATCCTGCTCTGACTCCTCCCGCTGGGCGTGAACTACTGATAGAATCACCGTAGGTGCGACAAGGAATTTAAAAACAGTCCGGCCACCAATCACAGTCAAAATCACAGCGCGATGAGCAACACGTCTATCCGCTTTGACTATCAAAAACACACTGAACGAAGTTCTATTTCATTAGTCAGACAAATTGTAGTGACCAAACATCCAGTCAGTGCATGAAATTGTGTCACTCGATCTGAAACGCATGCGTGCACTCGCGCTCATACTCTTGGATGAATAATTTTTATATTTAGGGGATATTTGGTCACTAAAATTTTTCTGACGAATTTTGCAAACAAAAAGAAAAATAAATCGTGCAGTTTTTTTATATGGTGTAGATTTTGAGCTTTTTAATAAATTACATTATTCCTATTCGATTTCTTGTGTAAATTATCTGAAATATGGCAAATAATAATGTAGGGAACATGTGATCAAAGCTTGTTAAATCGAACTAATTTATGGGATAATGAAGATTATTTTACACAAATGTTACTAAAATAGCAGGATTTTTGCTACGCAGCAAAAATCGTTCTAACCTCTTTGAGAAGCATTACGTAACAAACCGAAGCATTTTCCTGATCCTCCTCTGAAATTTCCCCTAGGTAACATTTCTCTAAGATCCATTACTTAGTTAGCTTTAATTTTCTTTATCTCCTAATTTTAAGCAGACCCTGTGTACAAGAATGAATTTTGAAATAATGGCGCATCACTACCTGCATGTTATTGATTGCAAGAGCTACATATGATCTCTTCCTTTCGAATTTCGATTACCGTGACAAATCTCAACAGATATCTATTAGGCAAGTACGCAGGAAATATTATACTAGTAGAGAAAAGTGGTCACCCTTTGTACATGGTTGCGCGAATTTGCTTGATGTTTTAATGGACTGTATGTTTGAAAAAGCGATCTAAGGTTTATTAACAATTTGCAGATACTGTGCCTGGCATGGGATAAATGTATTGGGAAGGAGCACTGACCTTTAGACTTCGAAGGTTGCACGTGGCACCGGCCGATCCTCGACTTCGCACATTTAAATCACTGCCAGGTCCTGTTTTGCACTACACTGCACCACTGTTGAGTTCTGAATGGTTGGATCACGAAAATAGTCAATTTTCTTGTAATTTCGAGCGGGCGCGGTTAGCGGTGCGGTCACATTCACAATCGATGCACACACGTCAATGTCAAATCATTTCTAGAGGTCGTGCGGGCGGAAAACGGAAGGGATAGGATTGCCAGGCCAAAAAAATAAATTACAAAAAACAAAGTCGCGGATCATAGCAAATTGGCGCAACCAGTACACGTTTTAAATTTTAATTTTTTACTCACTGATTAATTGCCAAAATTGTCAAGTGAATGTACCTTAGTGTATAAAATATGTCGCAGTTTGTTTAAAAAAAAATCTGAAACTATTAGTTAAAAAATTAAAGAGTTATAGCCATTTTCCTACGACAAGATATTTGTACGAACCCTCCCCACGTGTGGGTTACTTTCGTACAGCAGGCGCCTAGTTTCGTACATCATGGGGTAGATTCATACAGGGCAATAAAAATCCTATTAAACTTGTTAACTTTCATTAAATCACCAAGAATAAATCAATAAAATTATTAACTGAGTATTATAGTTTTAATTTCAACTCGATTTCTCCACGCGCTCCTGAGTTAAATGGTCTTGACAGACAAACAGACGGACAACAAAGTGATCCTATAGGGTTCCGTTTCTTACTTTAGAGGTACGAAACCCTAAAAACACCAAAATGGCAACTTAGACTTCTTATCAACGCAGTATCAGAATCGGATTTTAATAAAAATGGGACAATGACTGGCCTGTTGGTCTAGTGGTTAGTGGCCCTGATTGCTATGCCGGAGGTCGTGGGTTCGATTCCCACCCAGGACAAATGTTTGTGTGTTGAGCACGATCATTTGTTCTGTGTCTGGGTGTTATTTATCTATAATATGTATGTATTTAGAAATATATATAAGTATGTTTATCAGCTGTCTAGTACCCATAACACAAGCTCTGCTTAGCTTGGGACTAGACGGTGTTGTGTGATAGTTGTGGAAATATTATTGTGGAAATATTATTAATATTACAATCTGGAAACATTTTGGGGCTTACTCTCGAGTTTAATTCCGATCGGTAGACATTGAAATTGTGACATTTCGACTCTAGTGTCAAATTGGCTTAAAATTGCGTGACCACACGCCAAGCCCAATCCCTATTTTACTTAGTTTCCCAAAAAGGTCACGCAATTTGGCCCTAGCATCGAATTCGAATTCAATCGGTTCATCAATAAGGGTAGCAAACACAAAAAAATCACAAGACAGTTGAGAACCTTATCTTATTGACGTCGTTTAATTAAAAAAAAAACTAGAATTCTGAAAAAAAAAGCTGAAAGTTTTTGCATGAGACATTTTGCTGTGTTTACACCTTACACAGCAAGATATAGGAACAAAAAAATCGTTTTTGTTTTTTTTAAGGTTGAATATCATCCAATGACTACTCGCGCGGATGAAAGGCGGAGTGGCAGGGCGCATCAAACTTTTACGGATTAAAACCACACTTGTGTTCTTTCTTCGGATCGCTGGACGGCGAGCGACCCATTGTTCAGCGTCCGCAAGCCCACGCCTACGCGGTGGTGGAAATCGTGGTCGGGATTGGCGGCTTGAGCGCGAAGATGTTCATGAATAAAGAATAGTGAATTAGGTACCGTTAAAGACACTTTCGCCTGACCACCGCTAAGTTCATATTTGCTTGCACTCGAAACGAAAATTACAAAGGATTTGGTTTGGCGCCGGGCCGCAGGATTCAAGCAAATTTTTTTTAAGTGATCAGGGGCCCAAGTCTGCTATTTTTATAAATTCGTCATTCCAACACGATTCCATTGTCATTTTGCTAAAAGTTCGTAATCTGCAAATCAGATCACTGGTCGGTCTGTGGTTTTTTAGCTGTCTAAAGTCAAAGTGTCTTAGACAGCTAAAAAACAATTACTGCTTACTGTCTATTTAGAGCGACCGCCGGCCGGCATTTTCAGTGTTTTGTTGTTATTGTATCAGTGTTTGTATGTTCTTCTTATGATATAAGGCAGACATTCATTTGTCATTATGTAGGTATGTACGAGATTACCATTCTATGCTATTTCTCTCAATGGAGTGTCGGTGCTTAATCATTCGAGTCAACAATAAATTAGTAGATTACCAAACTTGTCTAAATCTACTATTATGAAATCAATTATAGACCTTTCTGACACTATTGTAACAGCAGACTTGAAGCAGGCAGGCAGAAATTACCTCGATATTACTTGCAAACTCTTGCTAACAGTGACATACGCAAAAAACCAGCACATTCACCCACCTTCAAACCTTTTCCCAGGGTATAAAAGTGTGCGGTGACTTAATTAAATACAGTCGCCAAAGTTAGGGTATTGCCACACGATATTTTAAAAACTTGTTGACAGCCAGATGGGTGCTGATTTATTACAAAAACTTCGTGATTTTAGTTCAATCCAATATGTGGTAGATTGATTTGTGAAACAGTTTTTTTTATGAAACTTTTTCTATTTAGACGTTAACAATCTGAAGCTTAAGATTTATTGGAGAAGTTTCTGTTATGATTGTGAAAGGGTAGATCATAATATAGGTGGGTATGAGGTGTTTTCAAGGTAGATATTAGTGGAAATGCGAGGTGACGCTCTAGTGAAGGGGTAACCAACGACCTTGATTCGACCCACGATCTACTCTAACTAACTTACCCCCGATTTCTGATTTGAGAATTTGAAGTTGAGAATTACTCAAACTCTACTTTAGCCTGTAAAACTGTTAAAATTTGGCATTTAAGTATGGTTTGAGACTCAAAATACTCAATTCAGAAACCCACCCTTAGTCTCTGTGAGATCTACCATTACAAAAATCAATAACAAAAATAATTGAGTGAGCAAAACCTGGTTATAGCTTCTTCAGAATCAGTAACTGAATCGATTCCTATTAATAATATAATTTATATACTTGGTAAGTATAACAAACAACTTTTACTATGGGACTGAACCTGAAATTGCCAAAAAAAATCTGCTGGTCAGTACATTTGTGTTCGCCTAACTGGTCAAAATGTACTGAATTGACTGATTTTTTTCGCGATTTCAGGTTTAGTCCCATAGTAAAAGTTGTTTGTTATCATAACTACAATCACGTGTTTAAGTATCCTCCACTAATTACCAGTCACCCTATATGTATGTTTATCAGTTGTCTGGTAACCATAACACAAGCTCCGCTTAGCTTGGAACTAGACGGCGTTGTGAGATAGGATTGTAGAGAGGGAAAAAAAAAATCTTATGGTTTCGTGTTTCTTGTCTCTGGGTAAAGTCACTTTAGACTCACAAATCACTTGGCACTTTCTCTTTCAGATCATACGTAACAAACTATACTGTTATTCGTCACCAACAGAAACTACTAATTAGGAAACAAATGAAACTCATTAGTCATATACTATAGCAATGTAATTTCTAACACATTATTTAAGCAATTCAGCTCTAATTAGTTGGCAACAGCCCAAGCCCTGGTTAGAACAAATAGTTAAGCTAGAATGATGATCAGCTTTTACGAAAATACGAGATTTTACGATTGCTATAGGTAATGTTGTCTCATCGATTTTAAGAAATAACATACTTTGCACCTTCGCTCCTGGGATCTTATTTTTTTTTTGTTAGCCTGTTCTGTCCCACTCCTGGGCAAAGGCCTCCCTCCACTCTTTCCATTTTTCGCGGGCCAGCGCTCTTTCTTGCCAGTTCTGGAGGAATCTGTCTAGCTCATCGCGCCATTTCCTTTGCTCGGGTAAATGTCCAATCCCTTCCACAAACATTCACAAACATGACGAAGGGATCATATAGATATGAAATTTCGGATTTGTATACAGAACCGGTTACAGCAATAATATTAAACGATGTATCTATTTTGACATACCAAAAAACCACCATGCTCCAGAAATAGTACATTTGGATACAAGTGCAGAAAGTTTGTCATAGCGACTGAGGGAATTCACACGAGCCGTAGGCAAGTGTGTTATGGAGCCGAGGGCTGCAGTGACAAATTGGCACGTGTATCAAACGACGTTTTTCAATACACTTACGACTCGTGGGGGTTGATCCACGCCTCGTGATACGATAAACAATATTATTACAATAAAATTGTTGGGGGGCGAGTACGCGCACTTTTCTGCACTAGTATGGCGAACAGTCCATTGCGTGCCTACAAGAGGTGATAAGAGCATGTTTTCGAGTTGGAGGTCAGATAGGCAGTCGCTCCATGTAAAATACTTTAAACTGACCCCAACATAGTTAGGAACAGGTTAGGCAATTTGATTACTAATTTACCTACTGACGACCATAAAAATGACACGCTTCATCGAAATACTGTATAGACCGCAGAGAACGATGACCGTCATATATCAGAAGATATTGCACGATCTCTAACAAGACAGCTTGCGTACTGGCCGGATTCGTGCCCTGACCGAAGTCCCTGACGGTAAAAACAGTCACGTCACTACAGCAGCGTGAAGTAGCGAAGACGCAGGGTGACAGATCAAGTGCAGCAACAGGTCACGCTGCGCCGGTCAGAGCTCCGTCAGGTCTTGGTCTCTCCTACATACTACCAAGGGTTTTCCTACTAACACGGGACAAAGTAGAACATTCTGACGTTTCGATAAGTATCTGTGTCACATAAACAGGGAGCCAGAAGCTCCGTGCTCTCACTGTGTCCTCAGGCCGGAAGATACAACGTGGCATACCCTATGTCATATATTGATCATGGTTACAGGAGTTACTGCTAATATGGAGCAAAATTTAAAAAAAATGTCTTGAAAGTCTAAAGTTATACATCATAACTATCTATCTTTACGAATCAAAATAGATACAAATTATGAAAATTCCAGTGTTTCAAGGTAAAGTTAGATCTGAACTGGATGACTAAGACTAGAACTTGGCAAATGAACTGTCGGCCGTCCGCACCAGATGTACAGTCGTTTGCCAAATTATGCTCGTTAGTGTGGAGGGAGCCTTATTCGTGTTCATTAGAATTGCGGTTTGAACATTTGCGGAGGCTGATTAATTGTTTAACTATAGTGTTATTTGTGTCGTTCGTTAGTGGTATCGATATTTACGTGTGTTCAATATTAGGTATATATAGGGTGAATGGTAATTAGTTAACGATTCTTAAACACGTGATGGTAATCATCATAACAAACAACTTTTACTATGGGACCAAACCTGAAATCGCGAAAAAAAATCTGCTGGTCAGTACATTTGTGTTCGCCTAACTGGTCAAAATGTACTGAACTTGGCAGATTTTTTTCGCAATTCAGGTTTGGTCCCATAGTAAAAGTTATTTGTTATCATGACTACAATCACGTGTATAAGTATCGTTCACTAATTACCAGTCACCCTATGTACAAAAACTAAAAATTCGGTAAAGGTACAGTACGGCCGAAGGATCTTGGCGCGCCTGAAGTTAGGCTCTGCGAACTTTAGCGCTTAGAATAAGCGCGCGAAATAAATGATTTATAAAAATAACTATTGTTAACAGCAATAACAAGTTAACCACTGCTACTGGCATTTATTTTTTAAAATCATTTATTTTTTTACGAGTGCATAAGCGCTAAAGTTCGCAGAGTTTAACTTCAGACGCACCAAGATCCGTCGGCGGTACTGTAAAAAAAAATAATGATGTTATCTCAGGTAGTACATTGGCTCTTTTAAATCATCACAATTTCAGTTTTAGCTTGCGGGACGGAGCTATACACATCGTATAGCACTATCCCTTTCTCACTTTGGATAATTTTAAGACATCATGGTTAAGGTACCAACAGATCACTGAGTTTGTCCTTGAAAGAAAGTCACACTATATTCCCTGATAGTTGTAGCAATTGATCACTCGCCGTCTGGTAGGCCGGTGAAGACGGAGCCCGAGTCATCGACAGCGCGTAGTGTTCGCGCGCCTCAAAGAGATCTCAGCATGACCGTAGCGGCCCTGAAGAGCCAATGTCCGCTAGGGCCACGGGGAAAACTACGCGCCGTTGACTACTCAGGCCGTGTTTACGCAGACGCGGCGCGTTTGGCGTTTCGTCGTACATTGCAGTAGCGGGCCGCGTCATCGCTCGCATAAGCACAAACATATGGCAATGTACGATAGACCGCCTGAAGCGCCGCGTCTCCGTAATCGAGCACTCAGGCACAGTACTCAGGTTCAGTCCGGCTGGTTACCGGACGACCGAACGGTGATCTACCCATTGGAAAAGGTGGCTCGAGAAATAGGTCGAGGTCCCGACGGCTGAGACGTGAAGCAGTCGGTCGATAACTGTAGTTTATCGTGAAACGTCTGCTATCTATCCGTCATAAATATTTCTCATAGGTTAGATTATAACCTCCGCCCGCAGGTATCTTTATAGAGAATAATTTATAGTCGATTGAAAACTATGACGGGAAGGTGATCATAAAGATTTGGTTTTAAACCATTATTTTTCGGTGCATCTATAACAATATTTTTAGTACATGCGAAATATAGTTTAGTTTATAATATAGTTTGTTTAGAATCAGTAACTGAATCGATTCCAATCACATTTACACCATGTCATATTTTTTCCAAAAAAAGTTTTATTAACAAGTTGGACACCGCCGACAACAGGTCACGGCAGGTCATTGCGAATATTAGGTGCCAGCGAACAGTTGTTGCAGGAGCAAAACAACTCCTCAGTGGCCCGGATGGCTCGGTAACCATGTGTTTGTGTAAACAACCAGGTAACATAGAAACTTTGTGGTTTTTCATGATACAGTCATGAAATTTGTACATAGATTCTTTACTTAAAAATACTAGACAAGTGTTTCAGGTTTCGCATATACTAAAAATAACATTGTATATACATATACTAGCGGTCCGACGTAGTCAAGGCCACCCTCATCAGCTACTTTGGCTTAGCACACCGCACCTTCATCCAGTCACATGAAGAGTTATGAAGAACCTCTCCTGGTCGACGCCAGCAGTCAAGCTTACGTTGCTCAGCACTGCTCCGACTCACTGGAGCCAATTGCACTACTTCCACTCACTGGAGCCTGCAGCATAATCCCGAATCACTGGAACAGCACCAACCCCACTCACTGAGGCATCACCGCAGACAGTTCAGACTTAAAAACTATGCGGATTCCGGTTCCGACCCACTGGAACAAACCTCCAATGACCTGGCACGCGTCACGCACGACTCATCATGAAGCATCAAGAACCATCGATCTCCGATCTCCGGAGGGGAGTGATATAGCGACATATATGTCATCACAAAGGAACTATCCTGCATCGCGCAACTAAAGTTCTCCGAGCGATTTGAATAGATACAATCGCCCGAAATCATTTATCGGGCAGCAGTCCACCAGACACAACACCTGTATGGTTGGAGGATCCTCCCATTTCAATGGAGGTTAGCGGGCTTCCTTACTTCACTCATATTATATATACAATGTAAAAAGAAGGTTTGTTAAGAACCTCGATGGGGTCAGAAGGATTTTTTAATACATTAATAGGTCAGAAGCCAGAAATCCTGAAACCAGTCTTGTCAAGAGGTATAATCGTTACCGAGTTATGAGGTTTTAGAGGTCAGATAGATTGTAAAAAGCTAGGCAAATTGAATGATTGAAATTCATATATAAGTCTTATTTAATAGAAGTTAGATCAACAAACTTTCGGATTCTATACATAGTACCTACATATCATTCAAGCCACCCCAAAGCAAACTAAAACAAAAGTTCATTAAGCTAAAGATGGCAACAAACTTGCTCTTGTCTAATGTTCGTTGTCGGCCCCAAGAGTTAAGTTATGCGGAAGTTTCACAAACTACAAGTAGTTTAGAAGAACAGCGGTTTAAGAACTTCTGACTATTAATTTGGGGTGAAATCAATGCCACTAAAATACAAAACAATTGGGGGAAAACTTAGACTACCGCGATGGAAGTGCAGCGGGTTGTAGATGTGACTTCCAGCAGTACTATTCTCTACAAGAAGAAAGCAGCCTAGAGCGCAGCGCTGACCTAATTTATAGTAATATTATTAACCCATTGTACATTGGATTGCTAACCCAATGTTCCTATTTGGATTTCGTCGTTGCAGTCAGCACTGCGCTCAAGGCTTTTTTTTTGAGATTAGCACGCCAGTGGTGCTATTCTCTAAAAAAACGCAGCGCTGCCTCAACGACAAACACCCAAATAGGATAAATTGGATTGTCATCCTAATGAACCTATAAATTGGATTGTTAATTCAATGTATCCTAATTGGGTGTTCGTCGTTGCCGCAGCGCTGCGTTTTCTTAGAGAATAGCACCACAGGGCTGGGGATTTGTTTGCCAGAGTCACCGAGGATATTGAATGATAAGAGCAACTGTAGACACATAGAGTGAGCTTTAGTCAGTATTAATCAACAGTCCTTCTTGCTCTAACCAAAGCGAGAGACGTTATTAATTGATGATTTACCATCCAAAAAAAGGTGAACACTAGTGACAAAAAAAAAGGTTGTGGATGTAACTGTATTGCATATTGCTCTCCATCTTTCTTGCGATTCGCAAAAAATCTTCGAGACCTGATTCGTGAATCGAACTACTTATGTGCATAGGTTGTACATAACCTACGTACGTAAATTGTACAAAACTGCTAGTGCTTGAGTCTAAATCGCACTTGGGTTTTATTTTATTAAAATTAATTCCCAAATGTAGCTAAAATGGAGAATAAAAGACGTCTTGGAAATTAATCGTTTTTCATCATCATCATCTTCCTGCCCTTATCCCGTTTTATTTGGGATCGGCGCAACACGTTTCGGCGGAAATTAATCGTTTATACCGATTGGAAATCCTATGCCTTACCTACCTATTATAATGATTTTAAGATATCATAGTCTCTACTATCATCATCATCATCAGCCTTTTAATGTGCCCACTGCTGGGACTCAGGCCTCCTCTGTAGGAGAGGGAATCCCTACCATGACGTCTAAAAGTACATTCCCCAAGCATATTACAGACACAGTCCTTGAATGCAAACTTAGCTCTCAAAAGTTTCAGAACTATTCGTCGAAACCTAGACTGGCAGCTATCACAGGCAGATGTGTTATGTGGCTGCTTGCCAAATTGTGTGAATTACAACCCTATCAAACATAAAACGTTGTGTCATTAACTTGATTGGTAATTTGGTGTAAACAAAGCCTGTTGACTTTTAAAAAGCAGTTTCGTGGCGAGAATTGGTTTTTAGCATCAGCTAGTAGACCATAATTATAAGTTATATATAGAGTAGAACCCAAAAAAAACACGTATAAATGGTTAAACTTTAATCGTTTAAATCTCGTGGTACATGAAACACTATCGATTTTAAAGATAAAATTAAAAAATCTAAAACTCGAATTAATATCGCATGTTCGAAATTAATTTCTTTAAGTAAATTTCAGCTGACCGAGTTCAATGACCTGTAGATAGTTGTGACGGAAAACTACGGGAACGATCCTCCACGGGATTAAAACGATAAAAATGTAGCCGTATATATAGAGTAGAACAAGGAAAACACGTATAAACAATTTAAATACGGATATATAGGAATAATATCATACCAGTTTCAGATAGGGTTACGAATATGGAATTCTTTCAGATTATCCTTTAGTTTTGGATAGTTTTACTTTCATCATCATCATTATCCTTTTTAAAGTTCCCACTGCTGGGACACAGGCCTCCTCTCTAAGAGAGGGAATTACAGGGGTTTTACTTTAGATTTTAAATATTTTAGACTGTTTATTACAGTGATAATGTAGCGTTCTACCATGCAGCGTGAAATTTTGTAATTGAAGAACCTACTCCCAGAATCAACCTTATACTAGTATACAAATTATGTAACTGTTTTCCAAAGAACTGGGACTTAATTCCACCATCTCATTTAGTTTTATATTTATATTTTATTCGAGTGTCTCTGATTGCACACTCTTGTTCATACAGAGACACTCGATGTATACACTGATTGTACTGTATAAAGTGTCGTAGTCTAAACGTGCCGTAAGGTAGGATACTCGCCGTACGTTGGGTTGTCCGATAGTAGAAATGAGATGGTGGAATCATGTCTATTTCCGCGCGCACTCTCCAAAATGCATTCTGTAAAACACCTTGTTCTAAAGGCTTTGTAGGTTGGACTTAATCAGATCTGGATCACCAGTTATCCTCTTCGCATGCCTTCCCACCGAGTCCAACAAAACTTATGATAAAAAGGAGAACAATTCGTATGCGTAAAAAATCGCCAATCTCCCTACAAAAGTGCTTGCCATATTTCTTTTCAAAAGCCTCCAACCTGCGATATTAGCCTCAACTACCACTTAACTTCTACAAACTATGTGCGCAACATCAAGTCAGTACTATAAACTGACTTCTAAACTATCGTAGAACTTCTAACTACAGTCGTTTAGATCCAGACCAAAGGAAATTACATGGAAATAATGCTGCATTGAAAATACGTTACAGCTCACCATGAACTTGCTTCTGCCAATGGGTTCGAACGCGTGGAAATCGATGATTATCTCAAAGGAGCATATTCCTGGCATAAAAGTTTACTATGTTCTTGTCAATAGACCAGTCTTGCCCTATAAAGATAGGTGATGATTTTATATGTATAATGTAGAAGCACTTTTTCAAATTTTGTGAATGTGAAGTACCATGGAGCATTTTTATTTTTAATTGGTTACAAATATATTTGAATTTACGAGTATGGCAGTTGAGAGTTTGTCATGCTCACTTAAATGTCTCGCTGATGGTGGCACGTGTAATTGGGTCATTCGGTTCCCTTCATTATGTTTGAGCTGAGTGGGGCTGGTGCACGCGTCATGCTCGTGAACGGGCGCCGTCATTTGAGACTGGTCATCTCTTAGCTGCCAGTGGCTTATTTCAATTTCTGTTATTTCAATTTCTGTTAAAATATTTGCATTTAGTATTTTCTTTCATTATTTATCTACATTGTGCTCACATAGTAGAAGCAACATGAATTATGTAACCAAGAATTATGTAACTAATAATATGATTTAAAAGAGTGTCCATGGAGTTTCTTGCACGTTCTTCTCCATAGAGATCTACGCTTTGGAACGTGCAATTTAGCTTCACTTTTTTTTTTGGACTGACCGACATTTTGACAATTCAAAAGTGCCTGTAATTGGTCTATTTAAAATAAACGCTTCTGATTTCTGATTGTATAAATATCGAATATCGTATATAATATAGCTAAAGTGCTACCTATAGAGTGCATTCGCCTTAGAGATAGTAAGTAAAGTTATATTGGACATAATTATTACTATGGATAAACTAATTATTAATTTTATATAGAATTAATTTAAATGTAATATTGAAAAATTTGGTTTTATTATGATGTAAAAAACTTTGAGATGAGTCAACAAGCCCTGCACCACATGAGTAGAGAGGTACAGAGACAAAGCTTCATACAACCGCGCGAATCGGTAGCACCACTACAAGCACGCGGAAAATGTGTGCGAGACCACTGCCCGCTTGTTGCGTACTGTACCTCTCTACTCATTTGCCTGCACTGTAAGCCCTTGACAAATACCTACGATGACGGAGAAATCATTTGATAATTTCTCACATCAAAAAAATAAATAGGGCCAGAGGAAATTATATAATAATATTATCATAACAGGTTTACCAAATGGGCTTTGTTTGAAAGATCACCTTTTGTAAGCTTAATTCTTGTTTGCCTGAGGCTATACATGACGGATTTCAAAGAACTCTCGAGGTCCTACCACGCGACCTAAACTGAATTGTTAAAGAGATGAAGATATACACCGTAAAATTTTGGTCGTTTTAATCCCGCGGAAGGTCGATTCGATTGTACTATCGACTTGTAAAGAGAAAATTAAAAAATTAAGTACTTTTTTTCTAAACTCGAAATAATTTAAGTAAATGATATTGCATCATTTACTAACCCCCGATTTCTGATTTGAGCATTTGAAGTTGAGTATTTCTCAAACTCTACTTCAGCCTCAAAACCCGTCAAAATTTGGCGTTTAAGTAAGATTTGACACGTTCTTAACTCAGAATACTCAATTCAGAAACCCGCCCTTAACCTTGTAGGGAGTTGTTGGTCGTTGCGTACTAACTACCTACAGTTCATTGACCTCGATTCGATACGGAGTAGTTTGGTTCGATTGGGACGTTTTCTTAAAGAAATTAATTTCGTATATGCGTATATTAATTCGAGTTTTTGAAAAAAAAGTACTTTATTTTTTTCTTTACAAATCGATTGTATTTCATGAACCGAATCGACCATCCGCAGGATTAAAACGACTAAAATTTAACGGTGTATAGGGTGTATAGCTATAGCTATATAGGGTGCTTCATCCCTTTCTCGCTCGCTTGACGGACATTTTAACATTTATCATGGTAAGGCCCCAGATTACAACCAAGAATTCGAAGACATGTGACTGTCACCAACCCGCACTGGACCCGCGTGGTAGATTATAGCCTATTCCCTCTCCTAGAGAGGAGGCCTGAGTCCCAGCAGTGGGAGCATTATAAGGCTGAGGCTATGCTATGCTATGCCTGTATAATAAAAGATCAAATATGAACAGAACATACAGAGGAAACATTCGCAGAATTGCGGATTCAGGCGTTCAAAAAAGGTGGAATACTATTTCATTTTTGTTTCGAGTGAATTTCATACGGGCTGTCAAACGTAATCCCCAAAAGGCTAGGAGATCACGCGTTCCAGTTATATTTACCTAAGATCCATGAAATAGGGTGGCGAAATTTATGCAAAGAGGAGGCCTAGTGTAAATCCTGATATTTGTGGCTTTTGCTTTGCAAGTTTGATAAGGCTGGTATTTGAATATCAAGGTATTTCCATTTTCAAATCCATATTTGCTGTTTTATTGTTACGTGAGACATCGTTACATCTCCCTTCACATATAACAGAAGTTTGGCGCCTCGGAAATAGCATAAAGGTAAAAATACAGGCAAATGGGCAGGGCACATTGCTAGCAGAACAGAAGGCCGTTTGGGCCGAAAGGTTCTGGAGTGGCGACCGTGTACTGGAAGACGCAGCGTTGGTAGACCTCCAACAAGATGGACCGATGACCTGGTAAGGGTTGCGGGAATCCGATAGATGTGAGACGCATAGGACATGATATCCACAATTCCACAAACTTAAAAAAAAAACACTCTTCTAAAAATACATACAGCCGAACATAAAACCTCCTCCTTTTTGAAGTCGATTAAAAATCATACCTGTTCTTGCCCTAGCGGGTATCAACCCTACTGTGAACCCTATAGTTTTGCAACATTACACGCTGTCGATGACTTGGGTTCATTCCTTTCCTACTGAACGGCCGGACGGCGAGGTACCCCATTACTCGTAGTTCGCAAAATTCCACAACCTTAAATATTCTTATTGACAATAGACGGGCCTCAAGTCTGCTATTACAATAGTGTCAGAATGGTCTATCATTGATTTTTAGAATTGTTGATTTTGACAAGTTCGGTAATCTACTAATGTAATGGCGTCATTATGATCAACCACTGACACTCCATTGAAAGGAATGGCACAGAATGGTAATCTCGTATATAATGACGAATGAATAATAATATAATAATAACAGAAAGCTGCCATATTAAACACATGCAGAATAGTTAGGAAATTCATGCAGTTGGAGGATGAAAATACACCCCTACTCTGAAAACACCATACATTCTACATTTACTTGGTTTTGGCCCGTAAATGTAGTCGAAACCAGCCATGAGCTGAGAAAAAGAACACATCCTTAAATAATAATAATAATATATTCCACAACTATCACACAACACCGTCTAGTCCCAAGCTAAGCAGAGCTTGTGTTATGGGTACCAGACAGCTGATAAACATACTTATATATTTCTAAATACATACATATTATAGATAAATAACACCCAGACACAGAACAAATGAACGTGCTCATCACACAAACATTTGTCCTGGGTGGGAATCGAACCCACGACCTCTGGCGTAGCAGTCAGGGCCACTAACCACTAGACCAACAGGCCAGTCGAATATCTAAAGTATGCGGTAATCTGCTAAAATTTTTACAGTTCCTTTGATCAGTGACTTACTACTAGAACGTTATTGTGCAGTCATTGCTTTTAATTCGTTACAAGACAGCTCGTACCACAATTATATTACGAGACCACTGTCCGACCAATGATCGGCCATTATGCATTAACAGATTACGAACTTTTAGCAAAATGGCAATGGGATCGTGTTTGAAAGACGATATTACGAAAATAGAAGACTTAAAGCCCTTTCTAGTCAATATGGATGTAACCTATGCAGTTAGCCTGGCCATCTACTTCTTTGCTTTTATGTACAGTTGATATTATGATTCAAATTTTCTGATAAATTGCACACAGTAAATCACATAAAGCCTGAGATATTTTTTTCCAGTAACACGTAGATGTTCACTCATCTGTATCTCAAAGCAAATGCATATAGTTATACAAAACAATTCTTGTAGGAAAGCTTCAGGCGCTCATTCTTATAATGAACAATCAAAGGCTGATATAACTATGGCTTTGGCGTGTAACGAACCGGCCAGTCCATTGTCGTGTAGGAACTGAATCATCCATCATCCTAGGAACTGAATCATCCATACTTAAATGGTTTGTGATGAAGGAAATGAGGCGTTGAAGGTTAGTTTGTAAGTGTCTTGTTTGTATAGACATTATTACATTATCACTACCGGATATCTATGATCACTACAGTCATAGTATAAAACTTCCCGCTGTCTGTCCATATGTATGCTTAGATTTTTAAAACTACAGGTGTTCAATGATGGTTCGCTTAACGAACGATTCTTGTACCTAATAATATAATATAATATTTTTTTCCACAACTATACTAACTATACTAACTACACAACACCGTCTAGTCCCAAGCTAAGCAGAGCTTGTGTTATGGGTACCAGACAGCTGATAAACATACTTACTTATATATTTCTAAAACATACTTATATATTTCTAAATACATACATATTATAGATAAATAACATCCAGACACAGAACAAATGAACGTGCGCATCACACAAACATTTGTCCTGGATGGGAATCGAACCCACGACCACGGCATAGCAGTCAGGGCCACTAACCACTTGACCAACAGGCCAGTCGTATACTGCCATACATTTTGGTGTATGCAGTTACAATTTAATATACAACGTTAGGCGAGCTACACATAACTGTATTTTCGTATTTCGCTCCTACACACACACGTGCATTAATTTACAGTCTCACATAATAATGACACAAAGGTCCTATAAAAAGCCGACTTTTTTCCAGCTGCTTTCCCTGTGTCACATCCGTCCCTTTTTAGCTACGCTAATAGGGTTGGACGCTTGTAGTAGGTACGGAGCATACTTGAGAATTTGTAATTTTAATGTAGAAGTCCTTTTCATCCTGGACTCGATTGTGATTCAGGGCCCTTTAAGCGCCTTTTGAGCCACAGAACTTAGGTAAATAATTACACACATAGGTACGTATATTAAAGAGCTGTTCCCTTTGCTTTGTTCGGTTGGATTTGGAATTTGCTTAGGCCTAGTAGTCATTTCATTGTGAAACTTTGTTTGTCCGGAACACCAGAACTGGATATCGCTCGATCAAAGACACGGCTGTTAGGGAGAATAACTCGTAGGTAGTCAGACTATAACATTTCGAAGATGGGAACACAGACCTTCTTTAACACTTCGATCCACAACTACCCAACTTGTTCATACAAAAGTAGACTCTAAACATCGGAATTAAGGCCTATAGTGGCGTGGATGTGAGAGGACACCGGTGTCCTCTGAGCTAGGACAGATTAAATTATATGATAGGGAACGTAAAGAGTTACTGGAGAAACGCAGATGGGTTTTAGTCAGTAGGTATAAGTTTCTCCAATTGCCCTGCGCTACAGACAGAGCGTGAGAAGTTAATTGATGATTTCTAGTCTGTATAACAAGGGATACCCACGTTCAGTGGCGTAGCTATTCCCACAGCATAGGCGCCCCGTATCAAAAGTCCCCGAGTAAAAAATATGGTGCTTTTTTTACAAATGCTTGTTTTACCCTGCGAGACGGTTGTGGATAACAAGTTGCGAATTTTTGTCAACGTCGGGGCCCCTACAGCGCGGGGGCCCCGTATAATTGATACGGCAGATACGGTGGTAACTACGCCCCTGCCAACGTTCTTTACCAAACAAACGGGCACGTTTTAGGACCTGGGGCCACCAACCACTAAAACCTTACACCCTTTAAACAAATACCTTTATAATAAAACGAACAAAAACGAACAACAAACACATTCGAAACGCTTAAGCCTTTCCAAACTTTCAAAGCAAGTTTTAAAACGCAACACGGAATGCGTCGCGTTCGCGTTCAAACAACAAAATGTTTGGGGTGGCACAAAAGTGTATAACAATTTGCCCCAGTGTGAACTTTTTAGTAAAAATGTTTCACTGCTGTTTTTGGTGTTGGTGTAATATTTAAAGGTTAGCGTTGCGTTTGTTTGTCCCGGTAACTATTAACATTGCACTTTTTCGCTCTCGGAGTTTTAAAGCTGAATATTGCTCTCGTAGTTTAGAAATAAGCTAAAACTAGAAAAATATTGATGAAAAGACGACTTTTCATCATTATTTTTCTAGTTTTAGTTTATTTCAACGATTACGAAATCATGCTTTCCATTTTTTGTCCAAATAAAACTGGCACACTTATTAAAGACTAAGATCCCAGTACTGTCAGACATAACTTATTTTCACATGGATGAAACCTTAGGTTCTCATTAGCGTCTCATATATGTGCTTTGAATACCTGTGTGCTTGTGGAGCTCCCCCTTGGCCTAGGCAGGTACCAGGTGAGAAAAAGAACTAAAAATAAGAGTTACTTAACTTAAATTTTTATGGTTGATTTACTTAATTGTTTTGATGAAGCAGCGGTTTCTTCTACCGCTGCGGGCGCGGTTGAAAATCGCTTCGTGAGTTCTTAGCTTGACACTTATGATACTACTTTAGAATAATACGAGTACTAGCGACCCGCCCCAGCTTCGCACGAATGCAATGGTGATATTAAATATATTATGCATGTATTATACATTTATAAACCTTCCTCTTTAATCACTCTATGCTCTCTGCTGGGCCCTTGTGTTAAAGAACACAGGTAGGCTTTTGTTAAAAGTCTGACAGGTCATTTCGCTCCATCCAAAACAGGAGAAGTTATTAAACGACTTTAAAAATATAATACACATAGCAGTCACACAACAAATATAAAGAACATCTTATTCTGTAGTCTATTACCCTAGGAAAGCAAAACGTACTTAATTCCACTTTGCAGAACTTCTTCGCGTAAATACATACATACCGTACCAATTAAACTCTAAAGTAGCAAAGACCATTTAGTATGTAAGCCGTTTTTCTCTCAGTTCCCTAAAATAAGATTCTGCACATTCTCACAGCTCCACCTTCCCCAAGTACAATTACTTCTACAATTTCATTAAAATTAGTCGAAAGGAACTCCCTTAGGTGAGAACAGAGGAAACTAAATAAATCTACTTGAAGAATTGTGCGAGAAATCGTGGGAGAAATGTTCTCACTTTGCTTCATTTATTATTTACGTAATAGGCATGCCGTACTGCTACCTATGCTGAGTGTGAAGGTAATATACATATTTGAATTTGGTTATTTTTGTTTGTGATTTGACCTCCTGCAGAATGCAATGAACAAACGGAAATGTTGAGCGGTAATGTAGAACTTTGGCACAACTTTACAAGGTATCGGAGTATCAAACATCATTCTTAGACGTCGAGGCTTCCCGGTCAGTGACTCCCTACATTGCCGGACTGCTTTCGCAGGTCGTCAATTCGTTATCTTAAGCGCTCGCATTTATAACAAGATTCACCATCTGATCAGTATTTATACTTTAAACAAATATACACTAAAAACTAAGTTATCTGATTGGTTGCAGAAATTGTCTTATGATTATACCGAATCATTACTAACAGTCATCTCATAATTATTACACAATACTGTTACACGTCTATATAAAAGGCTATCTTGATTGTACCTAACATTTTATTTCTAATCATATCCGAGGAGGAACTGGCTCCTGAGATACAAGTATTTTTCATACTTAGTTTAGGAGTCAAATGTTCTTTTTTAAGTGTTCAGTGTTTGTACAATGATGTATAATCATGTATTATTACTGTGTGTGTTAAATGTACAAAAATAAATTTATTATTATTATTAAAAAAAAAAAAAACTTGTGTTTAGAACCTTTCACTGAAACATTAGAAATGTTCTTAAATTTTGTATGGCAAGTGAAGAGACGTGTCTACTTTCTACAAATTCCCCATAAAGAGCTCACAGAGAAACTGCACCGCAGAGCAAAACCATCCACTTTATTCCCACGTCCATTTAGAAAATAAAAGCAAAACATACTCACAAAATCCACTAAATTAAATTTCTCAACAATCAGTTCCTGTCTCTATTTTAGTGAAGATAATTATGTGTTTGGAGTTTTGGACGTTCTGCTTCGAACGACCAGCGCCTGCACAAATACTGTTAGCAACGTGTGTTCATTGTGAAAGTAAGCGCCTGTGCAAATCTAGTGATGAGATAACTTCAGTGTTATTGGAAACTTTTATATTGACGTTGCTTGGGCCTAATCATCTGGTTTAGAATTATGCAAACAATTCAATAATGTCTAGATTAGACACATGTTTTATTTAAATGGTCAGCTTGTTTGAAAATTGTTTATTCAGACGATTGTTGGTCTTAAAACCATTTGAAGGTTACATTAACCATAAAATTTTAGATGTATGTTTGTAGGTAAGTGAATACTGACCTACATACATAACTACGCAGCTCCATCCAAACTTAATATTTTTCATTTTCAGAAAAAAAAAGCACAACAAAGACACACAACGCCTGAATATTTATGTTAGCAACGTGTGGATGCAGATCATGCAAGCAAGTGGGTTGCCTTGCGTGTATTTTTACCCGACTGCGCCAGAAGGAGGGTTATGTTTTTCGAGAGTATGTATGTATGTATGTATGTATGTATGTATGTATTTATGTATGTATGTATGTATAATTGTTTGGCACGCTCTGCAGCCTGAACGGCTCGATGGATTTTAGCTTGAGAGGTGTCGTTAGATTCGTATTTACTGTGAGAGTGACACTGGGTATATCAAAATAAAAAAAAAGCAAAATGGCGGATTTTTAGCGCCAAATTCAAATGTTTGGCACGCTCTGCGACCTGAACGGCTCGATGGATTTTAGTTTGAGAGGTGTCTTTAGATTCGTAATTACTTTGAAAGTGATATCGTAATAAAATAAAACTAAAAAAATAAAAAATAAAAAACGGTAATTTAAAAAACTAAAAAACCCGACTGCTTTTCTGAGCATTCATGAAAAAGCCCTAAAACAAGAAAAATCTGGCAGTCGGGACCCATTCTAGAAAGTCAACCGTCTAGTCAGTAGATTGGAGTAATCTGCAATGTAATATAGGTATGTGCTCTCAATTCTAGAATGTGTCCCGACTGCCAGATTTTTCTTGTTTTAGGGCTTTTTCATGAATGCTCAGAAAAGCAGTCGGGTTTTTTAGTTTTTTAAATTACCGTTTTTTTTATTTTATTTTATTTATAAAATCCTTGCCACGGCTTTGTTAGTTCTTTAGGAGTTGAAATATGAAAATATATGAGGTATTCTTGAGGGAGCCAAACAAGTGTATTCTCGTGTTTCCGCCTCCCGGCGGCCATGTTTTTACTTACACGACTGCCCCAAAAAGGAGTATTATGTGTTCAGGGTTCATGTATGTATGTGTGTTTCTTTATACCACCCACCGGGTTCCCTACTTGAAATCGAATACTTGCTCAAAAACGTTAACTCGAAAATACTTGAAATCGATAAATTATGAGCGCGACACTTCGATGCTTAAAATCTCGAAAACTATAAGCGAGAAAGCTCATTATTTTTAAACATCATTTCTCGACCGACCATCTAAGTAATCGATTTACAGAATAGTTTTATGGATTATATTTGAATATCTACCATACAATGTAACGCCAAAATACTGGTAAAATAGTGGTAGGTATTCCATACAATGTAACGCCAAAATACTGGTAAAATAGTGGTAGGTATTCATTCATAAACTTATGATTTTATACCTATCGATATTCTTAACTAAACTATTTTCACGCCGAGGAAGAGACAATGTAGAAAATCATAGCAGCTGTTGCCTTCTGAAACTTTCTGCTTGGTAAGCAAAAACGTTCAACGGAGCCCGAAGGCATAGGTCCGTAAGGGATTCGCACTTTACCTCCGTAAAATAAATGTAGATGACATAACTAGGGTTGCCAACTATAACACAACAGAATAAGTAATAGTAAAATATAATGACGTATTTTACTTTATTTTGGGGTAAAGATACTTTATACTTTTGCATAAAAAATAAAAATGTGATAATACTCTATTTTCAATGTTTAGTACGATGCGTATTATGAAACACTAATATAAATAATTACTGAAGTATTGCAGATGTTTCTACGTTTATACAGGAATACGTTTCCAAAAATGTTAGGATACCAACTAAAAAACTGCTAGTGTGTGCTAGTAGCACACAAAAAATATGCTAAATAGACGAAACCAAATAAATAAAATTTTGAAAAATACTTTTTCTTTTCTTTCCAATACTTTTTTCTATAAAAATGTTATACCTACGTTAATTCATTATTTCTTTTCAAAAACAGTTGGAAACCCTAGAGATAGTACCATGCATAATTACCTACCTACACATGGCCGTGAGGTATGGATGGTGTTACCGTACGTAACTATGTAGGATTCTTTTATTTTCCTCTAAAAGAGATAGAAAGAAAAAAAAGAAGGAGAAAAAAAGAAAAACCTTTTGTGATTCACAAAAGAAATATAAAATTCACACATAAAGAAAACAATAACTAAAATATTTAAAAAGAACAAAAAAAAATATGTGCGCGACCAAAGAGTTTCCTATCTCACCATGATTATAGCATATTAATTTAATATTGTGATTATTTAGTACCTAAAGCTATTTATGTCAGCGCACAGCATCTGTGTAAATTTCATTTCAAAGGTCAGAGGGTCACAGGTAAACGTTAGCAAGTTAAAAATAATAATACCGTGTTATTTTTGTTGATTTACCTGGGACCTGATGAGTTAGGTAAGGGACCATTTTGACTGGCAGTATGTAACTGTGACAGCTTTATTTTTGTCTGACATTTTATGTCTACATATATGTCCCTATACACATAGACAGCAATGTCTATATTTTTTATGCAATATTCCTATGGGACTAATTCAAGAGTATAATCTTTCGATCAAAACAAAAAAAATCAAAATTGATTCACAATTAACTGATGTGAACATACATAAAAAATAATATATACAGCCGAATATAGAACCTCCTCCGGTCAAAAACAAAACCCACAATACGATCACTATGTTGTCCATTTATCCTGTCTTTCAAAACCCTTATTCTCAGGAAAGCATGGAGGTAGTGTCTGACACTCCCGTTCGCTCCATCCAGAGCAGGAGAAAATAATTTGATGATTTCCCAAAAGTGTGCTAGTTCCTTTTGAGTTTGTGTGTTTGGTTTTAACAGTTTATGTTCCTATCTAACCTAGCCACAACTATGTAACCACTACTCTTATATCACCTAGTCCCAGCTGTTTCTAAATTTTGCCATGTGTTTTAATTTCTGACGAACGGCTTGGATAATACAATGAACAATACCATACCCCCAGTTGCGGAGGATTCGCCCGGGTGTCGCCACTGTGCGGAACACCCGGAGGACACGGTGGAGCATACTGTTGAGGTGTGCCCTGCCTGGGCGGAGCATCGCCGTGTCCTCGTGGGGGCGATCGGCGGCAGCGATCTCTCTCGCCGGGCCTTGGTTCAGGCCATGGTCCGTAGCGAGGAGGGATGGCAGGCGGTCGCCTCCTTCTGCGAAGCAGTAATGCTAGCAAAGGAGGAGGCCGACCGCATCAGGCAGAGGCAACGGGGCGCTCGCCCCAGCCGCCGCCAGGATTCCGATCCCGATTTCCGGCCACCGTAGGCGCGGGCTTGCGGACGGCGTGCAATGGGTAGCACGCTGTCCGATCGTCCGGTAACCGACCGGACCGAGCCCAAGTCGTCGACGGCGCGTTCTGTTCCCGCGCGCCTCAAGGAGCTGTCAGCAAACCGTAGAGGCCCAGCCTGCTAGCTGCAGGCAGGCAGGGTCGAAGCCTGCCGGGGCCAAGGGCCGTTTTCTGAGAGGAAGGCTCAGCCCCGGCACTATAGGCAACGAAGGAACGGGGTAGGTTTTTAGTCAGTAAGAGTCTGACACTACTTCCCGCTCCGCCCAAGGGCGGGATTTGTCATTGGATGATTTTACCAACCAAGAAAAAAAAAAAAAAAAAAACCATACCCCCAGTGGTTTCTAGTCTTGTGTTTTAGTTTTTGACGAACCATGAAATTAACCGCCTACTTACTGAATGCCGTTAAACCTAAAAATAACGTAGTATCGAAGCCAAAACTAAAAATGAAACAAATTATTGTAATTAAAGTTTTTTAAGAACTACACACATAATATTGAATACTAACAACATGTGCAGATTCACAAAACTTTACTAATCACAATATCAAAGGCGAAAATGTGTGCTTATGTATGTGTGTCCTGTGTCGTTACCTCTTTTCGATTATATTTATATAAAATTCGGTGCAAAAGTGTGAATTATTCTATGTGCGCAATAGCATATAGAATAATTCACACCTTTGTACCGAATTTTATCCTATCTAAACATAGGATACTTTTTACTGTAGGAGTATGTTTCCTTGGGATACTTTTTACTCTAGGAGTATGTTTTCTTGAGATAATTTATCTACTCACAGGCGAGTGCAGCCGCTAGCTTTTTAAAGGTGGAAGTTTGAATGTACATACAATGATTTAAATTGATGTACATAATTATGTCTGCATGGAAATTGCAACACGGCTAGACCATGTGATGGAATAGCATATTGGATAGATACTTTTTACAAGCTTTCTGTTAGCTTGCACTGTATGTAACTATGTATGTTCGGCTCAAATCTTGCAACTCAATTTTGGAGCAGATATCTTCAACCGATTGAGCTGAAATTTTACATGCATGTGTAAATCGGGTGACAATGCAACATTATGATGACATGGAGCTGATCTGATGATGGAGCTGGAAGGTAGCCATAGGAACTCAGCAATAGAACAATACAACCCCATCGAGTTTGGGCTCGCTTGATTAGTACTGACGAGTACTTTGATCCTGTATGATAGCCAGGGTCTGATGATGGAGCCGGAAGGTGAGCATAGGAACTCCACAGTTAAACGATACAACCTCATCGAATTTGAGCTTGTTTGATTCGTATTGACGAGTACGTTCATCCTATATGATAACCAAGGTCTGATGATGGAACTGGAAGGTAGTCACAGGAACTCCGCACTTAAACGACACAACCCCATCGAATTTGGGCTCGTTTAGTTTGTATTGACGAGTACTTTCATCCTATATGGTAGCCAGGGTCTGATGATGAAGCCGGAAGGTGGTCATAGGAACTCCGCAGTTAAACGATACGACCCCATCGAGTTTGAGCTCGTTTGATTAGTATTGACGAATACTTTGATCATGTATGGTAGCCAGGGTCTGATGATGGAGTCGGAAGGTAGCCATAGGAACTCCGCAGTTAAACAATACGCCCCATCGAGTTTGAGCTCGTTTGATTAGTATTAACGAATACTCAGATCATGTATGGTAGCCAGGGTCTGATGATGGAGTCGGAAGGTGGTCATAGGAACTCCGTAGTTAAACGATACAACCCCATCGAATTTGGGCCCGTTTGATTCGTATTGACGAGTACTTGGATCCTATATGGTAACCAGGGTCTGATGATAGAGCTGGAAGTTTGCCATAGGAACTCCGCAATTCAACGAAATAACCCCATCGACTTTAGGCTCATTTGATTTGTAATGACGAGTACTTGGATCCTATATGGTAACCAGGGTTTGATGATGGAGCTGGAACGTGGTCATAGGAACTCCGCAGTTAAACGACACAACCCTATCGAAATTGGGCTCATTTGATTTGTAATGACGAGTGCTTGGATCCTATATGGTAACCAGGTTCTGATGATGTAGCTGGAAGGTTACCATAAGAACTTCGTAAGAAATCGACACAATCCCATCGAGTTTGGGCTCATTTGATTTTTATTGATGAGTACTTGGATCTCATATGGTAACCAGGGTCTGATGATGGAGCTGGAAGGTTGTCATAAGAACTCAATTGAAAGGGCTTGCAGAGAGTAACTTGAAAAATAAAGTGACATTACTCTAAATCCAATATTTTCTTTTTTCTCAGTCATACCAGACGATCCATGAACACTACCACTCCACCAAGAGGTGGAGTGGTAGTGTTCATGGATCGTCTGGTATGGTCTGGTCTGATAGGTTGGTTGCGGCTTTTGCGAGACTTATCCATCTCTCTCTATTCATGGAACTTCGTGTACATTCAATGAGCGAACACTTCGAAGATGATTTAGTTAGGTCTGTCCATCTGGTAGGCGATTGGCCGCGAGAACGTAGGCCCTCTACGCTTCCCTGTACCACTAAACGTTCCAAAGAGCTTTCATTGCCTATGGTATATCCAAACATCTTAAAAATTCGCTGTTGCACAATCGACGAAAGTTTTTATTTTAATGCAAAGCTCTTTAAGAATGGAAACGTTAGTACGGTGAGCAGTCTGTTTTATCCTCAGTAGACGCCTCCAGTGTCACATTTTAAGAGCGTCAATCTTTTTACGGTGCTTGAATCTTCTCCGCATTTCCCAGTATTTGTGATTGTGGATCCCAGGTAGATAAACTCTGGACAACTTCGCAATTGGCTATTTCATGTAGGTTAGGTTGATTGTTAGTCTTACGATCCACCACCATCATTTTTGTTTCTTAAATCCAACCTGGAAGACTTCTCAGGTGGTCGCCTCCTTCTGCGAAGCAGTAATGCTAGCAAAGGAGGAGGCCGACCGCATCAGGCAACGGCGCTCACGCCACAGCCGCCGCCGTAATTCCGATCCCGATTTCCTGCCACCGTAGGCGCGTGCTTGCGGACGGCGGGCAATGGGTAGCTCGCTGTCCGTCCGTCCGGTAACAGACCGAACCAAGCCCAAGGGCAGGGGATGTCATTGGATGATTTTACCTACCATAAAAAAAGAAAATAAAAAAAAATCCTGGCAGACTTCTAAAGATAGCAGACTAAGTTACTTATGCTTTCCTATAATATGGGTAACAAATGAAAGGACTTGCTGAGAATACAAATGTGGTTTAAATAAGGTATAACTAAAAAGTAAAAAATAAATTACAAATAAAAAAACTTTTTTAAAAACAAGCTTTCAATAAAATGGGCTAAAAAGGAGAAAATAAACTTTTCCTTTATAACTTTTATTATCAATTTATAACGGCATTACACAATTTATATGATATAAAAGCTTGTCGCGAGATTTAACTGTGTAAATCCACAGCTAAATAACTTCATAAATTAAATAAGTTAAAAAACTTCAGCTATTGATTTTAATATTTTCAAAATCTCGCGACAAGCTTTTGTATCATATAAATTATGTAATGCCGTTATAAATTGATAGTAAAAGTTATGAAGGAAAAGTTTATTTTCTCCTTTTTAGCCCATTTTATTGAAAGCTTGTTTTTAAAAAAGTTTTTTTATTTGTAATTTATTATTCTGGGATTTTGTTCCCTTGGGATAATTCTCTGCTTTTACGCGAGTGAAGCCGCTTCTATTACACAAAGACGTGACTAAAAATACTGATGTATGTCTGTGTGTTTGTTACCCCTGCACGCTAAAACGTCTATATTAGATTGGATGAAATTTGGCACTTTATTCCGTATTGTATAAGTATTCCACAACTATCACACAACGCCGTGGGGGCGATCGGCGGCAGCGATCTCTCGCGCCGGGGTTTGGTTCAAGCCATGCTCCGGAGCGAGGAGGAGTGGCAGGCGGTCGCCTCCTTCTGTGAAGCAGTAATGCTAGCAAAGGAGGAGGCCGACCGCATCAGGCAACGGCGTACACGCCGCCGCCGCCGCCGGGATTCCGATCCCGATTTCCGGCCACCGTAGGCGCGGGCTCGCGGACGGCGGGCAATGGGTAGCTCGCTGTCCGTCCGTCCGGTAACAGACCGGTCCGAGCTCAAGTAGTGGCAAACTGTAGGGGCCCAACAGGGCCGAAGCCTACTGGGGTCAAAGGGTATGTGAAAATGGCACCCGAGGCCCTGGGACCAAGGCGAAGAATGGAACGGGGTAGGTTTTTAGTCAGTAAGAGTCTGACACTACTTCCCGCTCCACCCAAGGGCGGGATTTGTCATTTACCTACCGTAAAAAAAAAAAGCTATCATACAACGCCATCTAGTCCCAAGCTAAGCAGAGCTTGTGTTATGAGTACGAGACAACTGATAAACATACTAACATATATCTAAATACATACATATTATGGATAAATTACACCCACCCAGACATAGAACAAATGGTCCATTTGTTCTGTGTCTGGCCGGGTGTAATTTATGCTCATCACACAAACATTTGTCCTGAGTGGGAATCGAACCCATGACCTCCAGCATAGCAGTCAGGGCCACCAACCACTAGACCAACACGCCATTCACGTGGGTAAAACTAACGGAAGCTAGTACCTTGTTACCACTGGCTTCGCCAGCCGATGGTCAAGGGGGGGGGGGGGGGGCTATTGGATGAATGTATAGACTAATAATTAAAGTTTTTTTTTTTATAATAATAAAAGTTTTTTTTCTCCACAATATAACTCATAATTGCTAGCCTTATTTCTACGGTAACATGTAGGATGGGCATCATATTGGGAGACTGGTGCCTAAACTAAGCTCAAGGCCTGTATTTCAGGTCACCATGGCAAAAGTATGACTTGTAGTTACAGTCGAGAACTTTTGAAGTTAAAGGAAGTGAAAACTTCAACCTTTTAGTGATAAAGTTGGTTGAATACGCCCTAAAATATCCAATGGGACTGTAGTCACCACCAATAGTACATTTTGATACAAGTGGGGAAAGTTTGTCATTGCAGCCGAGGCGAAATTCACCCGAGCCGTACAGGCGAGGGTGTTATGACGCCGAGTGCTGCAGTGACAAATCTCCACGTGTATCAAACGACGTTTTTCAATACACTTTCGAAGAAATACGATGAAAAATCCACCAATAATCTATCTTCTATCGGAAAATTACGACGCATCTTTGTTCATTTTGTACTGAAGAAAATTTTCCAAAGCTACCTAATAATTTAGTTTTGATTTGATGGCAGCACGCTTTTTTACCTCAATCACATAATCTGGTAGCGTAGCATCTAAAGGATTCTCATCAAATCTTCTTTTTCACAACCATCACAAATGAATAAGTTAGTTAATTTATTAGGTGTACTTTTTTCCCGCGCATAACCTTTGCAGGTTGAAGAAGAAGCAAAGGTATCAAACCGTATACATCCTAATAATGAAAATATAAAAATTCAAATATTTTTGAATTTAGAACACAGATAATTGTTAATTTGTTGGTATTAACAAATTATTGCTTATGTAATCATATCTATTTATTTTATTCTGTTCAAAAACACAATTTTCATTAAAAATTAAAACCTTAAAAATATCCGCCTCTTTGCTTTTAAAAAAAATAATAATCACTCTTGACCATGATGAAATAGGAATGAAAAAAGCTCTTGTTTTGATAAATTGAAAAAAAGCACGCGGGCGATAAACATGCCATATCGAACCTAATCGTAGTGCGATAAAAGGCAGTTTTCGAGTAAGTATATTGAAATTTTTTTAGCATAATGGTGCTAAATCTAGCACTGAGTGCACAAAACCAAACGAAGCGTGTGGCGCCATATATTGCCTGCCCCCACCTTCCTTAGTGTGTGTCTGCACCAAAGTAGCCCCATTGACTTGTTCAAATGTTCCTTTTAATTAATTAATCAAGTTTTTATAAATGACATCTTTACAAGTGGTTAACAAATGTTACGAAGTGGCAGATTAGATAAAAAAAAAATAAAGACTAATTTTTTTCTCTATTCTCTAGAGGGGGTCTACGGCTCCCCCTGCCCCCCCTTAGCGACGCCCTTGCTTGTTACATTAGCTATACCTAAGTCACATCTTCCTAATATTCGCTCAAACGTATTGGTCAAAGAACCTTATTTTTTAAGGAAAAGTGGGGTTTGATCGATCCAATATATTGAATAGAAAATCAAACGATGTGATGCAGGCGCATGACGGCAGGTTATTTCTAAAATTAGTATCAATATTAATAGTACAATGTGACTTTATCCAAAATTGTTATATCACCACCGTTATCGGCGTTTTTTTATCTTTAGCGATAAGTTTCGACTACGGTTATGTTGTTAGTAGCTCGAAATGTTTGCTTTCTATGGTATATTATCGTATCCTGCCTCTCGGGTTGAGAGATAGACGGGAGCTTAGAGACATTATCTCTGCCAATGTTTACTCAATTTGATAATATTACATGCAGACAGGAAGACTTTGGATAGGGGTATTATTTTAATTAATTTGTTGAGTCCGATCCGTAACCAGCCCCGTCTTCTTGAAAAATAATGATAAAATACCTAACAAGAAAATCCAAAATGAAATTGGGTAAAAGTCAGATCAAATACCTACTAAAAAACCGACCTGCTGTTTGTGTAGGTATTTGTCTTATTATCGTAAATAAAAAAACATTTATTTAGATTTTCTTTCCAAAGCGTTTTTTTTCGACTGAAGTTGAGTGGAATGGTAACTTTAATTATTCGCTAATTGATTACCCAGTTGGTACTGTTGTGTATAAATTAGTGTAGTTCTGTAATTTTTTTTTGTATCTCTGGAGTCTCCACGACTGGATATTAATTACTTAATAAGTAGAATCACTGAAACAGGCACGACCGCTGTAAAATGGAGATGAAAATGTTATTGTGGTAATTACTACTTCAGCGACGCTTGCTAAGAAAGCCGACTCTGCTGCCAAATACTCCAATAATATTATTATGTGTTACATCTGTATTGGTTCTATACTCAAAGTAACGACTCTATACGAAGTCAATACTTAAAGGACATTATTTCCAAGCAAAGTCATTAAAAAAGCTATCTTATTGAAACCGTAGAACCAAATGTTTAAAAATTATTGTACGTGATTCATTATAAAATTCGGGCAAGTGTCCTATTAACTCGAAGGGGTTCAAACAAACAGTACTGCCGTCGTAATTAAAAAGGGCACAACTAACATTTTTTTCCGATTTTTTTTAAATACATATTCGGAATCAGTGTTTTTTTCTGATCCCAAATATGTATATAACTTAATGTCTTAAAAAAATGTTAGTTGTGCCCTTTTTACTTACGACGGCAGAGTAAATCAGCAGAGTATAATATTTACAACGCGACTAATTACTGATTTGAAAGAAAGAAGGACAGGAGCCGTGTGTATTATGGAGGAATTCTTTTAATAATTTTATTCTTTTCAAATATTTACTTTGTTTCAGACTTAATTCTGTGTCAATTTTTAGAATTAATAAAGAAAAGCTTCGATTGTGGCGTTCAGTTGCACAAAACTACCGAACCAATTAGTAGAATAGCAACATGGCAACACCGCGGGCGCGCTGTCACGCTGGCTGTGTCACAATTTGTCAAATATTGGTTCGATAAAAATGACGAGCTACAGAATTTTTGTTCAATAAAAAATAATATTTAAATAATCGTGTGTTTATCACAATGACTGTTTGGCGTAAACTCGACGATGGAGAAGTATACGCTATTGGTAAGTATTTCTATTCAATATTCGCTTATTTTTATTGTAAAATGATGTATTGGTGTCGAATAGTAATCATGTAGTTTACCTCCCGCTGAGAAGAGATAAATATAAACATTGTATCAGACGTTACCATGTACTGGCTACAGCTTCACCAATAGTTATCCTGTTAGAAACATCTCACAATTTAGTTATACTAGGTTGTCTAAATGTCAATTTCAGTTATTCTGTTGTCATTGGCCACTCCCCAAAGGTGTGATTAAATAAACCCATTGCTAACTTATGCATAACGAACGACGAGCATGTTATGTTTTTACTCGATCCTTTTTTACACAAATAATGTCACTATTGTATTGATTAATGTTATGAGCTGATTTGCTATCATAGATAAAGTGTTCTGGGCTTATAAATTCTTTTATTTATGTAGTTTATCATGTTTTCCTTATGTCATATGAGATAAAGTATCTTACTTGACATTGAAATGAGTCTAATTGAATGCAGGGAAATTGAAAATTGTATGTAAACAGAACTTATCACATATTTAACGGTGATTAATTCATTTATTATTAGCACTTTTTTTTTTTAATTAGTGCTGTCATTAATAATGTTTGTTTTTTTAATTGGAATGTTTATTTTTCAATGTTAATATTTCAACTTTTGATATGCTTGACGCATTCTTTATTTTTGTTCTCTTTTATTTACTTTGTGATTGTAACTCTAGTGCTATGTTTTTCCATATGAAAGATTTTCTATTATATCCTATACCATACTCAATGTACTTTATTAACCAACAATTTGTTGGTCGAGAGATAGTTTTTTATGTCCTGTTTACAGTTTACAAAATTAAATTGTTCCTGACAAATTAGTTATTAAAATTCCATATAATATTTGCATTAACTTACAAAAAAATCTTAAATAATGTTGGTGTATTGAGTAAACGGATCATTTATTTTTTTATTCAAAACAGGACATAGCCATTAAGCAAATATCACCAATAATCAGAAAAGAAGCACCACTGAAAAAAATATGTACTACTAAATAAAATAAATAATACTCTAGACAATAAAGATTCAAAGATTCAAAAGCATTTATTTCAAATAAACCATTTACAGGCACTTTTGAAAGGTCAAGGAGTCAGTCTGTCAGAAAAAAAATGATGCTAATTGCAGATTCCAAAGCGTAGATCTCTATGGAGAAGAATGTGCAAGAAACTCCATGGACACTCTTTTATCTATTTAGAACTCTTTTATTTATTTAAAATAATTTGTCATAGGACTATTTAGTCCTATGACAAATTATTTTTCCTACTCAATTTACAACATACTTATTTATATTTGTTTTTATACTAAGACTGCAGCTAAGTTTGTGACTAATCATTGCCATATTTTACTTGACCTTAAACTGCATAGAGTAATTTACATTATGTTCATAATTAAAGTGACTATGCATCCTGTTTTGTAAGGGACTGTCTTTTTTCTATCTCACCTTCTCTGCTGTCTTCGAAAAAAACATTGAGACACAAAACAGTACAGTCTTCCTAAATTGCGCCAAATCTTGTATATATGAAGAGAAATACCACTCACTGATTAATCACAAAATCTCAGAAACTATAACACCTACCAACTTAAAATTTGGCAGGTATATTATATCTTATAGGGTATAGACATCTGCTAAGAACAGATTTTACGAAACTCCACCCCTAAGGGGTTAATACCAAAAATTATGTTTTATTTGACTGGCCTGTTGGTCTAGTAGTTAGTGGCCCTGACTGCTATGCCGGAGGTCGTGGGTTCGATTCCCGCCCAGGACAAATGTTTGTGTGATGAGCACGATCATTTGTTGTGTCTGGGTGTTATTTATCTATAATATGTATGTATTTAGAAATATATAAGTATGTTTATCAGCTGTCTGATACCCATAACACAAGCTCTGCTTAGCTTGGGACTAGAAGGCGTTGTGTGATAGTTATGGAATATAAAAAAAAAAAAAATTTGTATATTTTTAACCACATTAAAAAATATCATATAAATGATATTAAACGATTAGCTAAACATTTTAGGTAGTGGTAATTGAAAAAATAACTAAACTTTTGAGAGTGAATTTGATTTGACACAAGTCGGTGCAGATCCACATACAAATTTGGGCAATCTCTTTTGGCGGTTAGATCTAACACTCTATTTCTGGCAAAAAAAGGTTGGTAGTAACAAGTGGGTACAAGTTTCATTTCAATATAATCAATTTAATACTATGTTTTCTTGCTATATTAGTGAGAGATGCTGTAGATGTGTGATTAAAATATGATAAATGATATTTATTTTGCAAATAGGTTTTTAAAAACACTTTTGTCTCAATTTTTTTCCTCAATTTTAACTAGATAAGGCTGGTATTTCCTAGCTGCCCACCCAGAGAAGAAACACCGAAAGAAAATTAAGGGGTAAAGAGACTTTGCCCTTTTAAACTGTAAAGCCCCAAGCGAACACCGGTGTCTGCACACCTATTGTCTTTCTATTGTGTCTCTAATTACGGTATTCAAAGGGTTAAAGTACATACAAAAAAACCACACTACGCTTAAAACCTAATACCACAACTGAGTTCCCATGTCCGTGAAATGCAAAGGGCATCAGAAGCAGGTGGTTTTTAGCCTGAAAATCTGACTTCTTGAATCTGTCTCTTGCTCTAACCAGATCAGTTTTCTTTATGAACTATGCTTTTTTTCATCAATCACATACAAAATTATCTTTCACACAGTGCATCCATTGTTTCTTATTTGTCTTTAAGTCAAAAGTGGATAGGTTACTTCTAGGCAAGCGTGCTCCATCGTCAGCCACATCATCGCTTACCATCAGGTGAAATAGTGGTCCAAACGCGAGCCTATTCATAATAAAAAAAAAACTGTCATCACCAAGTTAACTTTAAATTTTATCTGTCCTTATTGTACATGTTAAAAGTTTTAACTACAAGAAGCAATATATCCCCTTGGAGGAGACACGTACTATGGTATTAACTGTACAAAGATTCATTTTGAATCTTAAAACATAATATCCATGGAAATTGGATGCTGCAGAGTCAGTAAAAACAAGGAAACTCTACAGGGAAATATATTAAATGAAATACCTACGTTTTATGATACTATGTTCCCATCCCATCATAATAACATCCTTGTAGAGTAATTATAAAACTATATAAATAGTTTACTATAGCTAATTGGCAATGGCAATGGCAACTATGACAAAATAAAAACAAAAAGTACATAATATACCAAAAAGGTATATAACAACCATAGACCCTAATCAGCTGTTATACCTACCTCATGCGAAGTTTGCTGCTATGATTTTTTAAATTTTAAGCAAATATCTATTTTATGTATTAACACTAAAGTTGAAAATAATTTGACACCACCAACATGGGTCTTAGCAAAGACTATATAACCACGGTCTTAGGGTCTCCCGTTCTAATACTTAGTTCTAAATTCAAATGAGGGAACCAAAAAATATGTCACACACATACACTTATTTTTAGTAATAAGTGGGAGTTTTACTGTCTATCACTCAAAGGTACCTAAATCGTGGTGTATTTACAAGTAAACATGCCATCGTAACTCTCATGTCCTCACTTTAAACGCCTTTGGTTTAGGTATAATGTAGTCTTAATGTTTATACATTAAGTTTTACTTTGATTTGTGCTATTATGTTCGAATATACTCGTAACTAAAAATATTTAAACACGTAATTGGTTCCAATCTATGCGTGACCTTAGAATCTCAAACCTGTTTAATCTGTAAACAAATTCGGCCTTCGACATTCGCTAAATGGATGCTTTGCTGCATCTGCAATGTTCGTTCTAACTTCTGATTGGTTGCTAATGTGCGAGAAAATATTGTTTTTATTATTATGAGGCTCCTGTTTGACCACCTTCCCCCCTAGCCAAGTTACAATTGTTTCGTTTTGCGTTAACGCTTTGAATTAGCCACGCCCTCAATTCGTTTGTTCGAACTAAGGAGTTGGGGGTGTGAAAGTTAACGCTTGGGGTTCCAAGCGTTAACTTAAAACGAAACGATTGTAACTTGGCTAGGGGGGCAGCTGTGCTATTCTACAAGAAAACAACCATGAGCGCAGCGCTAACCCAGGGCCCAGCGACGAAATCTCAAGTATACCTACTACTGCTACTACCTACTACATTCAAATCACATACAAATCCAATGTACCTATTTGGATTCGTTGCTAGGCCAGTGCTGCGTTCAAGGCTTTTCTGATCATAATATCACCCCTGATGGTACGCAATGATCCACGCTTGACTAGAAGTAACCTGAATAGGACAGAAGTAACCTGAATAGGACAGAAGTATCCTGAATAGAATACTTCAAGTTCTCCAGAATACCCTACCCTAGGATGTAGCTATCAGAAAATACGCACAATGACTATGTTGCTAAAATGTTTTGTACATATATGTGGGGTGTCCACCATGTACCGTACGTACAAGGTCGTACGTCTAGTACCGAGTTCGGTAAGTAATAGAAAGGGGTTGTGTAATCAAATTGTGCAATTCCGATTCTAACTCCCCGAAAAGTAAAAGATAGAAAGCCTAACAACTCGGCGTCGAAGCTCAAGACCTTGGACTTCAAGAGAATATCTTAATCCACAAGATTATTTGGCGCTTGGCGCTACAGAACGCGGTCAACATTCTTCGAACTGTGACCTCAGACTAAAGAACCTAGCAACCCAAATTCCTAACTAGAACAACTTCGGGGCACATCGTTACTGACCTATAACTTGCAATTAAAACGATATCAATAGAGATAGTCCAACTAATCTTCACATTCAATCGTCACAGACTCACTTTGTCTTGATAGTGCGGGTCATGCGGTACAATTTAAATCTATTTCTGGTTCTCAGCAAGGAACCGTGTTATTTTGTGGCCTTAATAAATGTATCTAGTAGTTTAGTGGATTTTGTTAGATATGATAAAAGTATTATGTCGTGATAGTGTTATGAGATTTGGTCTAGAATTATAAGAAAGTTTGTAAGTGGATAAGTTTTAAGAAGACATACGTAAGTTACTTAGATTAGGTAATAGTTTCTAGGATCCATCTCGAAGTGTTAGATTGCTATGGTTGATAGAAGGTACTCGGAGAACCAAGGTTGCCCACATAGCACGAAAGAATCGCCAAACTAAAGTGACAATGGGCGTTGAGTGCTCATTGCTCGCAGAAAAGATGGCCGTTGGGACCAAAAGATTCTAGAGTGGCGGCCGCGTACCGGAAGACTTAGCGTTGGAAGGGAGGCCTTCCAAGCCTTACGAGGTAGACCGATGACCTGGTAAAGGTTGCGGGAATTCGATGGATGCGAGACGCACAGGACCGTTCATTGTGGTGACATTTGGGGGAGGCCTATGTGCAACAGTCGACGTTTTTGGGCTGATGTGAGGATGATGAATGATGAGATAAAAGGTGAATAGTAAGATGGCAACTGATTGAGAGATTAATACTTGTGGGAGAAGAGGTCACACTGTACCGTCTAATTTGTGATATGATATATGAGCAGGAGGATCTCGTTACGGAGGAGGAGCGCTTTGCAAATTTGCGAATGATGAGCAATGTGTAGCTCGCCGTCCGACCGTCCAGTAAGAACCAAGTCTGAGTCGACGGCGCGTTGTAATCAATGAAATGTAGAGCATAACTGAAGAGGCCCTGTAGAGTCAATGTCTACTAGTGCTTCGGGAAAGTTCGAAAGAATTACCATGGCCTTGGAACGCAAAGAGCAACTTAAAGAATCCAGGTGGGTTTTAATCAGTAAAAGTCGTACTCGCCCCTCTCTCTTCACCCAAAGCGGGAGAACTTATTTCAAACCTCAAAAAGAAAGACCTTATCGTTATAAAATGAAGGGAATACAACTATTGGACAAGCCAAGCGCATTAGGTAATCAATGGAAATTATGAAGTTTCTGAACTGATCTCTGTTTGTTTCAACTCCTAGGAATGTTCGTGATATAATGACTATCAATTGTAATTAATGCACTCGACTTCGAGTGTCAAACAAACTACAAACACTTCTAGTTAAAAGCACTCGAACTTCTGATCAGTGATAGACTTCCGCAAATGTCATGAGAAGTTAAGCTGCTTGATAAGTTTTTCTCGTCTAATGGCATTCGGAACTCTTCGGAACTCCTGGAGCACATATCATTCGACCTGAATCCGTCTGAAACACGTTTATTTCTTTGGCTGGATTAGAGGTCTATCGTCAACGTGAGCGTGGTTTAAAAGCCAGAGCTAGAAAAAGTTTTGTAATCACATAAGAGCGGTTGTATGGAAATTGGAAATGTATCTCGGGTTAGGCGTTTTAATATGCCGTTTGATGTGACAGCCATCATCCTCACATCATTCAATCACAGGTCTGCTGTAGCCATGCATTTTTATGCTTATTATTTTTAAAATAATAAACTTCAATTCTGGCCGCGATCAGCAGCTGTAGGTATCTAGTTTTTTTGACCGTTTGCCGTTTTACAAAAAAGAATCTTATTTCAGAAGTTATTTCGTGGACAATGGTTTAGGTTATACGTGTTTTCTATAATAAAACTACTGTTTATAGATTCTGAAATGTATAACTGTTGTTTGTCCCAAATAAATGAAATGAAAGTTTCTAGTTTCTACGTTCTCAGTCGATTTGCCAGACGTCTATGATGTTTTATGATTGTGTCGAGATACTTATTAAAAGTGAGTTCGTCATTCTGTCTGGATCGCTCTCGCATATTACCACCCACACCGGCTTGACTCGCGATTCCGCGACACATCTCACGGTAGTGCGTGCCGGGATGCCAGATGTACTCAATTACTCAGTCGCCTTATGTGCATGTATCGGTTTTTTAATGATTATATTTACGCGCCATTCCGGTGTGAAGAGAGCAGATCCGAAGCCAAACCTCTTTTTGAGGTTGTTTTTTTATTTTTATTGGAAACTCATTTCAGGATTTTTTTTTACCATATGTAAAATGAAGAGTAAAATGAAGGTCGTATAATATCCATTAATCCAACCTAGACCCGCGTGATGTGTCATTGGGTATTCACTCTTAAAGAGGTCTAGGGCGTCCCTGTGACAACATTATAAGCAGATTATGACGCATATGTAGGTCTATATTTTTGGGTGGGATATCATCAAATAACATCTCCTGCTTTAGGAAGAGCCAGAGGTATTATCAGACTTGTACTTCCAGGACCTCGGTAACTCTTTCGCACAATCCTGCAGTCTAATATGATGTATTTGGATTATGTGTACGCGTAGGGATGCATTTTATTGCGTCGAAATATATTCAATCTAATACCAAGTACCTACATTCATATTCGTACATGTCCCTACATGCCAATCGCCGCATTCAGTCCCCTTCCGTCACCTGAGGAAGTCCAATTATGTCTGTCAAAACATCATTTCGCCAATAATGTCATCCAATCAGCAATTCGCCGTAATAAAAATGATTCAATTGCTTTTCGTGCCCATCGCTTATTCGCCAGTCCCAAGTGAACATATGTTTTTGTTTAACATTTGGGATGCTACTTGCTTTTTTGGACATAAGATGACACACATTTATTGGACTGGTCGCAAAAAGTTTCCGTTACTTTTCGCGGGCTGTGACACTAATAATATCAATCCGGTTACGTTAGCGTGAACAACTGCATCTGATCTTGAATGCTAAAATCGGAAGCAGATCGATAAAAAACCGGTGGCGTGGATTCCTAGCTCTAAAAGGTAATCAGACCGCTGATTACCTTTTTTGTCACCGACTTATGTCATTTAGTTTATTTGCCTTAAAGCAATAATGACATTTTAATGAGATCAACGAGGCGAGACTCGCCAAGCCGTACAAATAATGCATAGAATTTAGTTTACTACTTAATTCACTATCCATAAATTACCTTCAGCCTATAAACCAAACACTAATTACACCGAACAATGTGCCCAATGACCCGTAAAGTGGAACCTGTAATGTTTGTTCCATTAATGCTGTCATCCGAAAACGTTCGATGCCAGGTGGTTCTCTAGTATAGCTCATATATCCCATTACATGAAGTATCGGTGACATGTGCATGGATCTGATGTCTGATAGATTTATAAGTCTCGTAGACGCTCCGTTTTATGGGCGAGATCGTAAAATTGATAGATTCAGGGTACCCTGGGTAAGTGATTCAATAGAGATTTAGAGTTTTTGCTTGGATGGAACTTAGGTAAGGAATTTTAAGTCCAAATGATTTTTTGAGAGGGTTAACTTTATTAAAAGACGTGTCTATAAAAAATTAAGTAGCAAGCTTCTTTATGGAGTCAGCAATTTAAGAATCGCTGGTTACCTTTTCAGTCTGCAATTTATTTTGCAGACAAGAATTGATCATATCGTCAAATCAAACAGTTACGAGTACTTTCTCTGCTCATTGAATTTGATGGTTAATCTAAATCACAATAGAGTCCTTTAGCTACTTACACAATTACTTCAACGAATCTATTTCAATTGTTACATGATTAGGTTGGTTGACTGATTTATCCGTGATTGAAATGTTCTTTCATGTTAATTACTTCAGTATGTTTTTGGACGATGCTTTTATGTGTCGACTAATTCCGTTACAAACGCTGTAAATGAGTATTTCTCAAAATAAATGTACGTAACGAAATGGTAGTAACGAAATATTGTTACGAAATAGTCCTTAGATGTAACTAAATAGTAACCATAAGGCTGGTTACACATTGGCGAAATATTGTGAATGCTCTTCATTTATTCAATACGAAATATTTGTAAGTATGTACCCAAATACTTAAGGGGTTAGAAATAAAATAAGGGAGTAATCATTCATACTATTTTAATCAAATTATTTTTTTTTCCCAATCTTTTAAAAATGAAAACCTGACGTTATTTTAAACATAAAAAAACTTAATTAGAATCACTATCCATTGGCGCTTTATAAATTTCTTCCTTATCTTTGTAATAATTGAATTCTTTCCGAAACACATTTGGTTTGACAATCCGTTTTTTAATCTTTGGATCACATCGCTTTGGCGCGTGAAGATAATTATTAAGCGATAGAGGTTTAAGTCCTTTATAAACCACTTTCTTTTTTGTGTGTATATTTTCCAGTATTTCGTCGTTAAGAATAGTCAGTCCACATGTTTCGCCTTTGACTTTGTGAGTGCCTTCAATTGGTACATTTTCATTATTTTCATATTCAGTGTTATTTTTTGTTGCATTATTATTTTGTATTATAACATCTACATTGTCCAAATCATTGAAATTAAACTCCGGTTCATTAAATGACATTGCATCACTCATATATTTTTCATCCGTAGTTACAGCTTCGTCACTTATTAAATCCTCGAGAATTATTGGCTTTGTATTGATATCAGTTGTTGATCCTTCTTCCTCATGACTTTTTATTTCTTTACTTGGTTTGTCTGTTTCACCTTTTTGTTTTAATACATTCATTATATCAATTGGATATTTGTCTTCTTCCATATCTTTTTGTTGCTTTGCTGTTTTCTTCCCTGTTCCTTTTCCTTTATTCTTAAAGTTTTCTTTGCCTTGTTGTGTTTCGTCTGCCTTGAGGCATTTTACTTCAGTATCATAGAAAGCATGGTTTGCAGACATAAATCTTGACGAAGATAACAATGTTACTTGTTCTGGGGGTTGCCGTTTAACATTTTTCTCCTTTGATGTGTCCTGAAAATTAAAAACATGACATCAAAGTGTATTTAAAAACATATTTTTTTTATGATTGATTTTGAAAGGTATTTATTAGTTTTTTATTTGTGTTTGACCCTAAAATACGTCAAAAATCATAAATAAATCTCTTTTATATTTGCTCTCAAATGGACATTCACCTCTAAGTCTTGATCACTCTCTCTGTCATCTATCCTGGGTAAATCATTGTCCTCACTCCAAAAATCCGCATCTATCAGATCTGAATCACTATGATAACTTATACTGACATCACTCTCCGTCGTAGTAGAACTATTTATTCTTTTGAATCTTTTCGCTGCTGGTTTTTGTTTTTTCAAGGCTTGCGGTTTGTTACTGCATGATGCTTTTGGTTCTGATAGGGTGTTGGATAGAAGTTCATGTTCTTTAGTGTAGTAGCAATCACAGCAGATGTTTTTCTGGCAATCAAAGCAGCTCAGCAATTTATATTTAATTGTCGTGTTGCCATCCGTTACAATCTGATGCAGCTTCATTGTTCCTTTTATGGGAATAATATTTTCAGGGATATTTTTGGTCATCTTCTGAATGTCGTTTTCATTAACATAAAACATTTTTACTTTACTGTTAACCATTAAATAGTCATATGCTTCTTTTGCGTTGGTTATGTCATTGCCATGTGAAATATGATTGTCAAGTTGGCGCTTTAATGCCCCACCAACCCCGTCAGCTGGCCCTTTGCCGTGAGAGGCTTCAAAAAAATTCCAAGTTGCATATTCAAATCCGTATTCTTTTATATTATGTTGGAACAAGAAAAAATTATGTTTTTGGCGGTACTGAGTTGTAGGGCTATCAGAAAATATATGAATCTTTTTAATGGTAAAGTGTTGGCACAGTTTCATTATTGGATCCAAATGGGCCCAGATTGCTCCAGGACCATGTTCATTATTTGGGGATATGGAGCATATCGATTGGGGTTTCACATTTTTTCTGTAAAGGACGCAAGTGTGCAATGTGACTTGATTTCTAGACCCTCCGAAGTGTATCGCCTGAATTTCTTCAGACTGCTTGCACGAAAAGTTTTCTGAAAAATCGCAAATCAATGCAGCTTCGTCTTCATCAAGGTTTTCAATACACTTTTTCCACGCCAAGTACTGATGTTGAACATTGTAGTAGTGAGTTTTAAATTTTTGAACATCATTTTGAAATTCTTTTATCAATGCATTCACTGTCCCTTTCACTACCTGTTTTGAATACTTTTTCGTCTGTTTTTCTACGCATTTCTTTTTGTCAATTTTAATATAAGTGTGTGTGCCTATTTTCCATTGAAGCCACTCCACAGGGCTGTCTTCATTTATTGTCAAATCAACAGCTAGTTTCTTATTTTTGCATTCAGAACACTCAGAGTACATGCATTTAAAACATTTACTGCAAGTGACATTTTTCATAAGTTCGTCAATGTCAGATGTCTGAAGCAAACCTAGCTTCTTCAACGATATTGCCTTGAAAGATAAATTACTATGCTTTATGCAAGCACAAGTATTCCTATCTTGAAGTCTTGGTTTCACAACGGAGAACGGTCGAAAACGATAAAAAGTTTGCAAAGACGCTTTACCACCCTCTAACCTGTATTTTCTATAGAGCTTGTATATTGGTTCCATTAAATATCTCTTTTGCACTTTTTCTTTGTTTCTCGTTATGCACTCGTTTTTTCCCGCACTAGGTCTACTTACATCTTCTCTTTCAAAGAAATCTTGTATATCTTTCATGAATTTCTTTTTCATTTCGTTTATTGATTTCGTCTTTCTTATTCTTCCTTTCAGACCAAGAACATTAGAAATAGCTGTTTTTAATTTGTATTTATTTGCAATATCGTTGGTAGCAACTTTTTTTAGTACTTTCTTCTCTTTGGTATCTGCTTTATTAAACTCTGTTTTTAAAGAATCTGTAATTGTGTTAAGCAAAATTAACTTCTTTTTTACCTTTTCTTTTTCCGTCACGGACACATTTGGTAAAGTTTCTTCTAAAAAACTATTCGATTTTGTTAACGGTGTGTCATCACACTGACGAGTTTCAATGGAAATAGCATCATTATCAGGCCTAATTTGTTGGGGTAGTCGTTTTTTCAGAATTTCCACTCGCTTTTTCATCCGATTGCAGGCCTGTCTTAAATTTTTATTTCGTCGTTTTAATTGAGTATTTTCTTCAGTAAGCTTTTGTAGTCTCTCCTTTAGGATATTTGTATTATTTTTAGCATTTTTTCTTACTTCCAATGTGTTGTTTTGTTTTGTCGTAGAGTAGGCCTTTTTTTTCTTTCAGCTCTTATAGCATTGGCTTGTCTCCACTTTGCTCGTAGCTCTTGTTTTTCTTCTTCTGTAAGAATTTCTTTTTTCTTTTTGATATTTTCTTTAACTTTTTCCAAATGTTTGACACGGATTTCCTCATATTTATTTGGTTTATCCTTTTTGAGTCGTTCTCTGTAAGCTTTTTGCCTTTCGGCATTGGTTTTTGGCGGCATTCCTTAAAAAACAAAAGAAGTAATGCAGTTGTATATAAGCAGTTGTAAGTAATAACCAATTTGATAAGTCAAACCAACAAGTATAGTGGGCATCTCTACAGAAGTGTCATTAGCAAGAGTTAAGTATTTGTAACAATCGGTATAATTCTATTCTCAAGCGAATTGAAACAAAGCCGCGAGGTTTTTTAACCGACGAAAAGGAGGAAGTTCTCAATAGAACTTCATGTAAGTAATATCAGGGGTAAAAAGTTGTTAAATCACATAAAAACGTAATTTAAATTATTTCATTATTTTTTGCTGGTGGCACTTCTATATAGCAGATAATATCCAATCCTTTAGTTATTGACGCTCTATATATTTTTTTTTCATAAATTAAGTAGTGAATATTACTATGCTTAGTCAGGTTATAACAGTATACACTCAGCTTTATGTTGTACTTTTTCGTTACGTAACGAAATTCGTAAAAAACGTTACGAAATATTAGACAAATTGAGGTCAGAAAAAATATATTTATTGATAAAAGCTGTTACAGCAAATATAAAAGCTTATTAAATATTCGTACAACACGTATTACAAAAAATGGGTAAATGAAGACTTACCGTTCTATGAAAAATCGCTGATTTTACTTCCTGTCTCGAAAAAGTAACCCCACAAAACACACACGTTCTCACTGATTTTCACGATAGATGTAATGGCGGAGACGTCAAACCAATAGCCAATCAGAGTGAAGCTAGTGTTGTCCGTGTAAAAAAATTACGGAATCGTTCAGAAATCATGGGAAAGTAGAAATAAATCGTAACTAAAGAGTAATAACTAAATAGTAAATGAGAGCGACTCATTTTGTTTTTTTGCTTTAAATTGCCAATTCACTATGACACCCCATAGAAAATCAATTTGATACAGAAACTGCGATTACTGTAGAACGATGATACAAAGAAATTTACAATAATTTAGTTACGTATCGCATTTTATGAAACAAAAACACATGAAAAAGGTAGAGTGGCAAACAGGTTTTTGTATGAAAGGTAAAAAAAGCTATTTTTAAAATATCGAAATATTTGATAATAAGTATGATTATAGCTATAATTCTTCGTTATCTTAAAGATTAATATTCATCCTACAAAATTGAGTGTGTGTTTTTTTTGTGTGATGATTTATAAATATAAAACTTTTGAACTGTTTCAAAGCACACTTTTTTTTTCAAAGATGTACATGTATTTTGAGAAATACTCAAATACCATTTTGCTAAAATTTACTTTTTGATGCACTCTCTGCTCTTCACGGTTCTCCGATCAGCAGATATGTTTTCAAAGTACGATGAAAGTCCAGATTTTTGCTGCCCCACATTTCCTCACAGAATTTGTTCACAATTTTTTTTTCGGTTTTTCTTATTGCCAAATTGAGATTTGGGGCGGAAAGGGGCTGATATTTAGAAGCAAATGTCACAGCAGCTTATCCCACTGTAAGCCTGCATTTTCTGCTACCAAATTACAAAGTTCTCTATACAACATCAGTGTAGATTTTGACGTATTTGAGCATCACATACTCCATGACGCTTTCACAGTAAAAACTTCAGCAGATTCTTTCTATGCTACGACAGTGCCATCATCACATCGTGACTTCAAAAACACCTGAAAAAATCACAAAATGAAACCGTGTATCAACCGGGTCTATCCCATCTAATCAGTTGCTAGTTCTAACGCCCCTCACATCAGCATTCAGACCGCGCGTAAGTTGCGTTCAAACGCGGTTTTGGTGCGCCCGCGCCTGTCTCCGACGTGACTCACTGGCATACCGCCCCTATTGTCCCGGATTAATTGTTTGTGTAAGTACCATGAATGTTAAACATTTAGCCTTTTCTTCATATCATAATTTAATATGTTTGGTTTTTTTGCGCGCTTCTTGGCACAGGATGTGAGTCGTTAGTCGCTGCGTTTAGTTGATCTTAATGAATTTGCGGCCGACTGCTGGTATATTTTTAAGATCGACGCTTTAGTCGAGATACTTAACTGTCGTCATCAAGGCTGAAGTTATTTAACGTCTATTTGGTATGATTACGGGATGCTATGTAATATTTTCTCATGGGATTATTTTGAAGGATGTTTTGACCAAATCGGTTCACAGTCTCACGTCAATTCTCTGTGTGACTGAAGGAAATTGTGAATTGTTCTCATGAGGACTGATAGCGGGAATTAGGGTTTGGGTATTTATGAGTGACTAGCTTTTGCCAGTGGCTTCGCTCGCGTGAAAATAAGTTTCTCCATACAGACTTGTCCACTTAGGGGGAGAATTTTTTGTTTTTTTTTTTCTTATTCTTTGTGCATATTGTAAAAAGGACCTCTGGGTCCTAGGTTTTAGGGAACCTAGTGGAACCTAGATCTAAAGGCCTGAACGGGGCAAGTCAATGAGTCGATTTTGCCTTTTAAGATGTTTTTAATATGATTTCTCCCACGCGTAACCCCCGCAAATGTCCTCATACAAGTATTTATTGTAATGCGTGGAATACGCACGCAGGACGCTAGCAATACCGCATGCGGGGTTTTTTTTATGGTAGGTAAAATCATCCAATGACCGCATGACGCAACAAACATACTTAAATATTTCTAAAACATACATATTATAGATAAATAACACCTAGACACAGAACAAATGATCGTGCTCCTCACACAAACATTTGACTTGGGCGGGAATTGAACCCACAACCTCCGGCATAGCAGTCAGGGCCACTAACCACTAGACCAACAGGCCAGTCAAAATATAAATATAGCGGGCATTAGGTGCCAGCGCACAGCTGGGTGCGGGAGCAAAACAACTCCTCAGATGTCCAGATAGCCCGGTGACAATGTATTTGTGCAGACAACCATTTAACATAACAACAACTTTGTAATTTTTCATGATACAGTTATGAAATTTTGTACATAGATTCTTTACATAAAAATACTAGACACGTGTTTCGGGATTCGCATAAACTAAAACTAATGTTGTATACAGATTGTGCCTGTGGTTGATTATTGATTACTGGTAAACTGGATTGTGAACGTCAGATAGGCAGACGCTGTATGTAAAATTCTTGGTTAGGCAGATGAGTGATTTCGCCAACACAGTGCGTATTCGCTAAATGGTTTTGTATTGTTGTGCCAAATTGGAAAGCATTGCCATCGACTGATTGTTGTAGCAGGATACGTTAGCCATAAAGGCGCCTTATTATGTCATAGTATTTGACGTGCCATTAGCATCTGTACTGTGGGTAACGGTCTATTTGAATTTCGCGTTGTGTTTACTTAATTTTTTTCTATCGTATTTGTAGTGGACTTGGTGTTGCTATGATTTGCGAATAATGATTACTACCTTTTTTAAATAGGATTTTTTAAGAACCTTGCTTTTTTTTTTTGGCTTGTTCGGAAGAGGTACTGTGGCAATGGAACGCAAAGGATAACTGAAGGAATTCAAGCGCGTTTTAGTCAGTAAAAGTCTGACGTGGCGTCAAACTCTCGTTCTAGCCAGAGCTGCACAGCCGTTGGTGACTTCCGACCGAAAAAAAAAAAATCTTTTTCTAACATAATTGTCAATCAACACACTGCGTTGAATTACTTTAACCATATACGTTCTAGTTTTATAACAATTATATAGCTGGCCTCTTGCCAAGTTAAAAGAGAGAAAAAACTACTTTTAATTCGAGTCAATTGCTAGTCCAAGATCTACCATAATTGGATAGTCCTACTTATGTCCAGTTCTAGTATTAATTCATGTTTTAGAGTTCCGCACCTCAAAAGGAAAAAGCGGAACTCTTATAAGATCACTTTGTTGTCCGTCTGTCTACCTGTCTGTTAGTCAATCTGTCTGTCTGTTAGTCAGTCTGTATGCCTGTTTGTTTGTCTGTCAAGACCATTTACGGTTTAAGGACCTGTCTTTTTTTGCTATTAATTTAAAAAAGTATGTCATGCCACTAGTTTGTATTGGCTTTTATGGTTACGTCACAAGAAAAAAAACTTTTTTCATGCGATTCGGAAAATTTTCGAGACTGCATTCGAGAATTGAACTATTTACATAGGAAAGTTTGTACGGAACCATCAGTGCGCGAGTCCGACTCACACTTGCTCAGTTTTTGAAGATATTATTTTCCCAAGTTTACATAAAATGTAATTTTACTTAAATGAGTCATTGGCCCTTGAAATAAGGGCTACCCTGGCTCAGGAGACAGGGTCCTAGGGATTTATTTATTTGATAACCAGTATTGTGCCAGTTATGTGTGTGTGCAAATTGCATAGAGGATAAATATTATTTAAGTACTTAGCTAGTTCTAGTAAATTATACTAGGCCATGGTTTGTAACTATTGATAATTAATCTCTGTTATTACTTTTTAAAGTCTATCCTACGAGTATTAAGTTGAGATAGAACATTATCAAATGACTATGGTTGTGCGAGTGGTTGCTGCGCTGCGTGTCGATGGTTCGAATCCCATACGGAAAAAATCGTTGGCTTACTGCCAGAACTCATTGACTGAAAAATACAAAACTTTGCAAAAAGCGACTTTTAGTAAACTAAAAGTGGCTTTATTCAAAGTACTTACAAAGTAAAAGTGGCTTAAATAAGCTTTAGTTAAAGTGACTTTATTCAAAGTACTTACAAAGTAAAAGTAGCTTAATAAGCTTTAGTTAAAGTGGCTTTATTCAAAGTACTTACAAAGTAAAAGTAGCTAAATAAGCTTTAGTAAAAGTGGCTTTATTTAAAGTACTTAAGAAGTAAAAGTGACTTAAATAATCTTTAAAGTGATTTTATTCAAAGTACTTACAAAGTAAAATTACCTTAAGTAAGCTTTAGTTTAAGTGGTGTTGTTCAAAGTACTTGCAAAGTAAAAGTGGCTTAAATAAGCTTTAGTTAAAGTGGCTTTATTCAAAATACAAAGTACAAGAAAGCTTCAGTTAAAGTGGCTTTCTAAGGTAACTAAAAGTAATTTTATTCAAAGTTTTGTATTTGTCAGTTAGCGAGTTCTTGTAGTAAGCCGACGAAATATTTGTATGGCCCTTAGATAATTGTTGCAGGTCTGGGTATCTTCTGTATGTAAGTTTACATGTTTGTGAATGCACCTACGATACAGAACTAATTCATAGTACGGGGCTTGTTTTTTTTTTTAAGGAAAATAATGCATTTCGTTCAGCTGGGGGCTACGTGCGATCATAATAAAATTACTCATTCATATGACATGGATTCCACAATTAATTTCAATTAAGGACTGCATAGATCAATTTCACCGGAATACGAAGCCCTAATTTGGTGGCTTAGTGCTCGATTACGGAGACGCGGCGCGTCGGGCGGTCTGTCGTACATTGCCATATGTTTGTGTTTGCGCGAGCGATGACGCGGCCCGCTGCTGCCGCTGCTACGAAACGCCGAAACGCCCAACGCGCCGCGTCCGTAAACACGGCCTTAGTTAGCGAAGTGGTTGAGCGATTGACTTCTGCGTTGCAAGTCGCGAGGGAGGACCTGGGTCAGGTTGATAAATGCTTTTACACGTCCATTTTTTTGTCAGTTTAAACTATGTAGGTTAGGCCTGTGTTTCCTAGCTGACTACCCTGAGAAGAAACACCTAAACAAACTCAGGAGTCAAAGTTTTCTTAAAAGTTCATACAACAAACATGTAATGGTCAAATCATATGAGAACCATGCAGATTTGTGTCTGAGATGGTTTTTTGGGGAAAGAACTACACAGATTTGAGTTGATCTGTCCAGTCAGTGCAAGCATATTTGTTAGTATTCGTATAGCTTAACTTAGGACTAACTAAGGAGCTCAACTCGTTGATTTTACGTACCCAGCTCGAAAGTTTATAGGGGCGCAGTTTTAAAAATTGGGACAGGTCGTTTAAAATGCTAGTTACGGCACTGCTTCGTAGCATCTCTGGTGATGATTAAATCCTATTTCTTTTCTTCCACAGCCATATACAACTACACGGCCAAACCTGGCTCTCTTCATCTCTCGTTCGACGTTGGCGAGCTGCTACAAATCGAGAGGGAGACGGAATTCTGGTACTGGGGCAAGAGCCTCAATAGAGATGCGAGCGGCGCATTCCCTAAGAGCTATGTAACGATAAGGGAATGTATAGTGGACAGGTAAGCTGTTTGATAATATCTTTTTGATACACTTACTCGAAAATTCGCTCTTATCTCACCGCTTTTAGGAACGTAAATGACTGTTTTCCGCACTAGTGTGCGTGCTCGCCCACGCCACAAATTACATTTATTGTATCAGACTGAGCGCGCGTCGACCCCCACGAGGCGCGCGTTAATCACCACGAGTCGTAAATGTATTGAAAAACGTCGTTTGATACACGTGCAAATTTGTCACTGCAGCACTCGGCTTCATAATACACTCTCCTACGGCTCGTGCGAATTCCGTCTCGGACACAATCACAAACTTTTTGCATTTGTATCAAAATTTACTATTGTTTTAGAATGGGTGTAGGAACTTCGGTTTTGCCTCTTGGGGTCCTAAAGAGAAACAAGTGGTCTTAATTGTTCGAAACAGTTTTATATAACTAGAAAATATAACCGATCACAATACCTAGGCTATATATTATTAAAAAAAATATATTTATTTCTATTTTACAAATTAAATTAATCAATAAATGTTCGTGGTTCAATTACTGTTATTGCAATTTTACCTAGCGTCTACCATAGTAATTACACAGTGTGAGAATATAGGGAAAAAAATTATCTACCTAAACACCGTGAAATTTTAGTGGTTGTTTTCCCATAGCAGAACGAATTGCCATAAGGAGTACTGTCAAAGCATGCAGTAAAAGTTAAAAAAAATCTATTAAAAAAAATACGCGACTTCATTAAAAAAATAAAAAAAATGGATCAAAATTACGTAGTCGGTGTTAAAAATAAGAAACACACAATGCCGAGAAACACCGACTTCCGAAATTAAAGTTGTTTTGATCCTTTTATTAGTCTTTTATTAGTTTTTCTTAATGAAGTTGGTTACTTTCTTTTTTGTTAATAGTTTTTTTTTTTACTTTTACTGTATGCTTCGAAAGTACTCCTTTAAACGACCATTAAAATTTCACGGTGTATACCTACGGAACAACATTTTAGGCCTTGATTTCCGGTGCTAATAAAATTCTCACTATCATTACTAAGTAAACATATATTAGAAATTCTACACCCAAACGTTTATGATAAAACAAGATGAGATTACTTCATATAACATTACATATAATCAATATAACAGTAGCAAATTACTGCTGACTGATAATATTTCAATTAAACGACCGCGGGTCGGAACACACACACACACAAACTTTACACACACGCTTCTTCACAAACGTGAACACAATCATTGTGTTGTAGTAATGATTCATACGACAATGGGCAACGATTATCAATCACGGTCACTGACCTCGTCAATTAGTGTAGTTTTTATGGTAATTGTGAAATAGGAATTCCTTGATTCTAGGCTCAAGGGAGTTAGGAACCATGGTTTGTGGGGCCGGGAGGGGGGGGGGGGGTTGTATTTCGGACCAATGTTAGTTAGAAGTGTAATGAATCATTGGTATGTATAGACTGATTGTCTAGTTGTATGAATCAAAGAATATTGAAGCCTGTGGTTAGGATTTTCGATAAAATGTATACTTACATTTACTGACGGCTGTTTTAATTGTTGCCAGCTGTTACTTTGCTGTTGCTTTGGTTACTGCTAAGCACCTGAGAGTCGTACCGTGATGTTATGCGAAAGCTGTTGGAGTATAACAAAAACAAATCCATCCTACTTCAACACTGTGATCTTTCTCTTTCTAACCAATAAATATTGTATTTAATTGTTCTGAGTCCCCTGTCACCACTTGACTGAAATCCCTGATTTGGTTACCGTTATTGTATCCCACTAGCATTGCTTAGGAGCACACGTCTCACGTAATATTACTGAAACACACCTTCCTATATATAAAGAAAAGGATAATAAACAGTTATTATTTAAATCCTTAATACGGTCTTTACTTTGTTTTCCATGCGATCCAACCCTAAACTCCAACAAGAGCCTCTATAAACAAAACTAAGAGATTTTTTTAATTCGAACCAGTAGTTCTTGAGATTAGCCCGTTCAAACAAGTACTACTAAACCGGTGGCCATTAGGCAATAAAGTATAATTTCACATAGAGAAGTTTTACAGGCCTAAAAACCTGTGAACTAATAAATGCAGAAAAAAATATGCTGTAATGGGTGGTTTAAAAAAAAAAAACCGCGAAGGAGATAGCGGGGTCTATGTTCGCTCGCTTCGCTCGCTCACAAGACCCCGCCATCCTAACCTGTCCGACTCAGGGTCCCTTAATAATGAATAAAAATAAAAAATAAACTTACAAACGAAGCCATTGGCAAAATGCTAGTTTCCTACTCGTATTATAGAAGGAACTTGGTCACCAGTTCCCTATGATTGCGAGCTGCGTAACAGGAAGTCCTCGCCTATACTATATCTAATGACGTATGTACAGTGACACTAATTTATTAAATTACCGAAGGGTTTGTCCCGTATTTAAGTCCTGAGGGATTGCAGTTTATAAATAAAGAACATTATTTGAATCATCCGGTATAAAATTCCCCAGTTTTATATCAATCAATTGTGTGTGAAATATTTACGTATTGAAGTTTTAATGAATAAACTTACTACGAACTTCACAAAATAATGTACTATAGCGGGTGATCGACGTATGAGCCAATACCGCGGTTTTATAGAATGTCGGTTTTACTCGCGGTTCGCCGGTGCTGATGATGACTAGCGAGTAAAACAGTTTTGAATGACGAGCCGAGTAGAAAATGAAGCAATGATACACCGGCGAGCTTTACTGACGAGCTATAAGACCGCGGTTTTACTCGTCGATCAGTACCTCTACCATGAGTTTTAAGCAAAAGTATTCGTCGCTACTCGATATCGACGCCGTAAATATTTTGTATGGCAAATTTTGGTTCTGCAAGTGACCGCTAGAGGCGCTGCAAAATTTGCCATACAAAATATTTACGGCGTCGATATCGAGTAGCGACGAATACTATTGCTTAAAACTCATGGTAGAGGTACAGGGCCTTATGAAGTTCTACCAGTGCGTAAGCTAATAATTGGGTTGTTGCTGCAAAATGCCATCTAGCAACTTTAGACTCATGGAAAGGCGTACGAAGAGACACAGATTTGGTTCGGTGGTACAGATTTGGTTAACACCAATCTACAAAGTTTGGATAGTGTGATTCCGCTATCACCTTACTACCATCGGAAAACCCGACGTACGACAAGTGTCCACCTTAACGTTTTTTTTTTTATGGTAGGTAATATCATCCAATGACAAATCCCGCCCTTAAGTGGGGCGGGAAATAGTGTCAGACTCTTATTGACTAAAAACCTACCCCGTTCCTTCGTTGCCTATAATGCCGGGGCTGAGCCTTCCTCTCAGAAAACCCTTACGTTGTTGACACCTCGAGGTTCAAGCGTTTCGCCTCATCTTTAATATCGCGAAGATCAAATGACTGGGGCTGGCCTGTAGCGGTCCTCCCGTCCGATTATAATTTAGGTGTTTTCATGGCTAAAGTGTAAAATAAAAAAAAATCTGAAGGTGGGCGTTAACAGGACTACAGGAACTAATCGCCAGTTTTAAAACTCCGATCACTGGATATTAACATATGATCCAAAGTAGTAAACATAATTAGAAAAATATATGTTATTCTCCAGGATCAGTGCTAGATAGTTAATATGTATAAAACATAATACAGCTAATTTAGTAAGGTAGAAAAAAAAAAAATACGAAGATGCCTTTTACTTTTATCGATTTTAAACCGGACAAATATACCTTCTGCCTTCTGATTATTTCCCAGATTATTTTACAAGCAATGTTTTACCTTTTCTTTATGGTTCTTACCGGACGGCCAGACGGCGAGCTATCTATATTGCTTGTCGTCCGCAAGCCCGCGCTTTCGGTGGCCGGAAAACGCCCCGTGACTTCCGACACCTAGGAAGTCTCCTTCGGCGGCGGAGATGTATTGGTCCTTAAAACATAAAACAAAATCGAATGTGGCGACTTCAATTTTGTTATTGAATGTTCAATGTTCTCTCGAGTGCAATTTATAAAATTCATATAGTGATACTTGTCTTAACTAGCTTTTGCTGGCGGCTTCGTCCGCGTGATCGTATAAAATTATCCCAAGGGAATACAAAAAACTGTCAACCATGTCAAGGGCATTTTCTAGGTACCCGAGTACCAAATTCTGTCAGTCAATCTGTTCACTTGTTAGGGTGTTTTATATCGTGCGGATTTTGTCACGCTTGCGGGATTGCCTTGTCCTTTTCATATAATAATGTATTGTAATGCGTGGAATACGCATGCGGGACGCGGAACGTGACCAGCTGCCCCGCATGCGTAATGAAATCCACACGATATTAAAAACACCCTTAGGCTGTGTTTACGTAGACGCGGCGCGTCGCGCGACGCGTTGGGCGTTTCGTCGTACATTGCAGCAGCGGGCCGCGACATCGCTCGCGCAAACACCTATTTCAATGTACGACGGACCGCCCGACGCGCTGCGCAACGCGACGCGTGTCCGTGAACGGGCACTTAGAGCGTGAAGCGCTACCAAAAATACAATATAGAATAGAATAAGTGAATATAGCAAAAATATATAGAATAAGTGAATATAGCAAAAATATATAGAATAAGTGAGATACATAATTTTACCTCTATAAAATGAGATAATGTATGGATAAAGATAATCTGACCAAATGGGATTTTCTTGACCCATCGCGAATATAGTGCCAGTGTGGAGCCCCTTCATAGGATATGCGTTACCTGCTTTCAAGCCGAGCATGCACGACTACCTGCACCTTCAATTACTTATACGAGGCCAACGACAGAGCTGGCCAGGTGGCTAAATATTGATCGGACAAAATCTGAGTCAGATCGACACGAGAAGAAAAAGACCTCTGCATAAATTATTTAGGCATTGGGGAGACTTTTGTCCAGTTGTGAAACAATATAATTATGTTGAAAAAAAAATAGTTTCGATTTAGAGCCATGTTAAGATGGAATGGAGGCTTGCAGACAGCGAGCAAATGGGTAGCTCGCCGTTCGATGGTCCGGTAACCGTCCGGACCGAGCCCAAGTCGCCGACAGCGCGTACTGTTTCACTCGCTCCTCGAGGAGATGTCAGCAAACTGTAGAGGCCCAGCAGGGTCGAAGACTACTTACACAAACGGGCGGGAGATGTCATTGGATGATTTTCCTACCTAAGAAAAAGTTAAGGAATACAAAATCTCAAAATTAAAGTACAATAACAGTTTCCTTGTTTTTGTTTCGAGATTTTAAGCAAATAATGAAATAAATATACCATTTAAACTTGGAGCATTGTTTAATGAAAGTTTCCGCAACTGGTTACATAAGAGACTAAAAATAAGAAAACATTTTATATAAATAAAAGTGAAACATAATGTCCATAACCAACATGATTGTTATGATTCCATTACAACTTCAGAAACGAAAAAAGGTCCAATCATTACTTTGTTTAATATCAAAACTTCTAGAACTTTTCTTATTTCATACATTTTGGTCTGCCAAGTCTGTAACTACTATTGTTTTACAAACAATATGATATAACTTTTATAATTCTCATTATATTGCAGGATCTGTCCCTTTTTTTGGAATGAGGAATCATTCAATGACTTCTCCCGCTCTTAGGTGGAGAGGGAGGGCGTGTTTTACATAAGATACTATCTTCTATCTATTCGATAACAAACACTGACACGAGACCTATGAAATTGCCGTTTTTCATGACATAAGTTAACGCTTTTTTTCTCTATATTTTTTATTTTTATAATTTTCTTAATCAAATTGATTCCACATGCAATCAAAGCATTTTTGCCAACGCAGTAGTAGCTTTTTGAAAATGTCTGCTGAACGGGAGGCAACAAATTCTTCAAAGACATTTTGAACTGCCTCTCGCTTATTGAATTTTTCCCCGCTAAGAATTTATACAAATTCTGGAAAAAGAAGAAGTCTGTGGGGGCAAGGTCTTTTGAGTATGGTGGATGAAGGAGAACTTCCGCGTTATAATCTAATGTGGGGGCAGCGCGTCACCATACCAAAAGTCCATCTTATAAGCGTGATATTATCTTTTGTTAGCTAGTCCTCATAACATTTCTATTCTTCTTTCAGATGCGGTGAAACAGTGGTTGCGTCCGCTGGAGGCAACGGTGTGGTGCACGACATAGCTGTTACTCTACGAGAATGGCTGACGCATTGCAAGAAACTGTACATTGTAAGTAGCAAACTAAGTCTATTGACTGGACTGAATACTGGAATATGCTTCTAATTACACGTAGTTCTAAACAATATTAACATACATTGCCGGAGCGGTTTAGAACAGCGCTGCCCCAGACCACTGTCTTACTGTGAAGACACGGACTCCCCTATGCTATGGAGTCTTAAGTAAAAGTTTTCACTTCAGTTAAATAAACCATTTTGAGCTGATTTTTCAATAGTCGGTCATTTTTTTGCTCGGGAATAAAAATGGCGGTTTGACAGCTTTTGTATAAAAAATGTGTTGAACCGCCATTTTTATTCCTGTCTAAAAATTTTATTGTAAAACCAAGCCTTAGACTCCTCATATCACTGAACAAGATATAGTAGAATATAGATAAATGAGACAAGTGACAATTTAGGTGCAGGTTAAGTGATGGTATTGACTGTGAATGTTCATTCAAGCAAAAAACAGCACTTCACGCCCTTAAGGGGTAACCCGCGGAAATTCAATTTCATTTAGGTGCTTTTTTTGCTATTTTCGGAGTCGTGATAGTATAAGGAATGAAGATATCCACAGGAGAACTAAGGTCGACCGATAGCCCGAAGAATCGCCAAAATTAAGTGGCAGTGAGCAAGGCACATTGTTCTTAGAAGATGGTCGATGAAACCGAAAGGTTTTGGCGCACCAGAAGATGCAGAGTTGGGTGGTCTCCCACAAGGTGGACCGATGACTTGGTGACAGTCGCGGGAACGCGATGGACTCGAGACGCACAGGACCAAACGCTGTGGCAACACTTACGAAATGTACAAACTTAAGAAAATTTGAATTTTAGCGCTGGTTACCCTGGAGCCTTTCAACCTTAAGAACAGGGTAGAGTAAAAAAGTGTGTGTGACAGACTTTAACTGGCTAATACCAGCCCTTATCCTTCAATTGGCCTTGCGCTCCAGGACCACGGTAACTCTCAGTTTTCGCAGAACACACGCCATACCTACATACTGACTTAATATTTTTTTTTTTTTTTTTAGCCCTTTCTGTCCCATTGCTGGGCAAAGGCCTCCCCCAAGTCCTTGGGAGAAGAAGGTTTGGAAGGACTTGAGGGACTTAATATTATGTAACAAATTCCTATAATTCTTGTCCTTATTAACCATTTAATTACATAAACATGAGTGCCATCATTGTATAATTATTCGGTTAGTAATGCTTGAATAGTCATTTGATTTGAACCTATAATTAATTAATGACGAGTCGGGGGAAAGGTATGCACGTGTGCTTTGCGGTTTGTGAAGCGATTGTAATTTGTAGGTCAGATCTTTTGCTACGGGCACTTTAGAAAGAGCCACCATGGCCTTAGAACGTTTAAAGGCAAATAAAAGGACGTAATATCAGTAGATTTTAGTCAATAAAAGTCTGTAAACGATATTTCGCTCCATCCTAGAGTGGGAGAAGACAAACTGATTAACCACTCCAAAAAAAAGTCAGATTTTTCGACCTGTTGAAAGTTAAGAAAACTAAATGACTAGTGCGCCTCACCTTCAACGATTGCATCACTGCTTACCATCAGGTGGGATCGCAGTCAAGCACTAGTTTTTATGAATTAAAAAAAAAAATTGTCATGTTACATTACAGAGGCTACAGCAGACTGTATCCGGCTTTAGTTATTTGTTATAGATTATGTTAAATTGAGAATAGCGTCCATTTCAACCTGTCCAATTTCTTAGAGTAATAAAAACATTTCACTTATTTCCATATATGAAACTTAATTACTCAAGCCCCAAGCGAAAGCCGGCGTTTGCACATCTATTGTCTTTCTATTGTGTCTCTAATTATGGTATTCAAAAGATCCAAAGATCCTTTGGTTTTCAAGTCTTGCCTTTTACACTTTCATTTCAGAAACGTTCATACCGTGTATTATTTTATCGTAGTTCTGAAAGCGTCATCAACTGGTTACCTCCTTTTCTAAGGTACCTATTTTAATGCGAGAGGAGTATCCAATTTGTTGGCACGGTTGCTTGCTGTGCTGCGAGTCGCGGGTTCGTTTCCCGCTTGGAACAAATATTTGTATGAACTAAATATAGGTGTTTAGGGTCTGGGTGTATTATGTGTGTTAGTTTCATGTTTGTGAACGCACCCACGATACAGGAGTAATTCTTAATGTGGGATAAAGAAAAAAGAAAAAAAGTGAAGCTGTTGTCTGTACCGTATCGTTTTTCTCTTCTCTTGTTCAGAATAACGATGAACGCCTCAAGTTTATGGAAGTGAGCATGCGAGCACTGCTCGAGTTGCGAGCCCAAGCTGCGTCCGGTGCACTGCCTCAAGACCAGCTGCGCAGAGTCGCTAGGACAGCGGTCTTCACTATCGACAAAGGGAACAGGTATTTAAAATCTGTTTTACGTAAGGTTTTTTATGTAGCATGGGTAGGATGACAGCAGGACGAAAATATGCATCTTTAAGATGAGAGAAAAGGATAGATAGCTACATTGTATGAATCCGACAGCTGTCACCCGCACCATCCTATAGCAATTGCAGTGTAATTGCTGTGTGACATGCAAGCTGACGGCCTTTTTTTGGAAAGTTCACTAATGGTATCTGGGACTGGGTGGAGCGAGAGGCAGTATCAAGGTCACAGGTCATTAGAGCCACCCGGGTCCCGAGTGGACCGCGCGCTGCCAGATATTCAAACTTCAGTGCACTGTATAAACTATATATTTTACGAAAGTACCAAGGTTGTATGATACGAGTAAGAATAGTCGCGTTTGCGAAACAGGTAATTTTTCGAATGCGCGATCGCGGATATTTTTCAAAGCGTGTGTAGTACGTGGCAAATAAGTTGAACCATTTGCTATAGTTACCCGCAGGTGAAAATCGGTTACTGTGCATTCGGGGTCGACAGTTATGATGGTTCAACTTGTGTGATGAGGATTATAACCGATTTTTGGGTATCAATCAAAGTGGGGGTTGCTCGTAACCACAGTAAATGGTGTAACTTATTTGCCGCGTACTATAACAGCTGACTGGAATCGGTGTGCGGTGCGGGGCTCGCGACGAGTAGGCGACCGTCGCCGGTCAGCTGATTCCCCGCTATACCCCCACACTTCGTTCACCGCTGCCAACGCGCGACGATGTTGAAGATAATGGCCTCAACAACTAATTATACTTACTTTCTCAACAGAACCTTAGGCATGGAGCTGGCAGTGAGAACAGCTAACGGCCAACTGGTCGACCCGTTGAAAGTGTCCACGTACAAACTTAACGCACTCCATGATGAAGCTAATACTCGTATTGAAAAGAATATGGTGAGTTTCTCCACATCTGTACACGTTCGATTTTTTTGTATATACAAGCTTTTCCCTTACTATTCTCAATCAATCATACACCGTTAAATTTTGGTCGTTTTAATCCCGCGGAGGGTCGATTCGGTACATGAAACAATATCGATTTGTAAAGATAAAAATGAAAAATAAAGTACTATTTTTTCAAACTCAAATTAATTAAGCCATGTACGAAATTAAAGGACATAATGGTTTGGGCATCTCATAGTTACGGTATAATTTGCGAGCATTGCATTAACTTACGATATCTTTTTGTTTCAGGAAACAACACCTGCAACCCCCCCACCAGCCGCGCCACCCGGCGCCCGAACATACACGATCGCAGTTCGGGTTCACAACTTCGTGTGCCGAATGAATGAACCTGCCGAACTTGCGTTAGCTCTACACGACGCTTCGGGCGCTAAGCTTACGGAGCATTTACTACTTCGGTGGCCTACCAATCATATTAGTTCAGCGCTAGTCGTTTTCACTGTGAGTATAACATTATTATAAGGCACCATAGATATCCGGAGATATGCCTTCTTTGCAAAGTAATAAGAAATCCTTGCCCAACCGCTTATCTCCTACCAAAATAATTACAACATTCACAAATAGTGTTTTTACGACACACACTCAAAATTTGTACACGCACACTAAGAAGAAAGCAGCTACACTAAATCAATTTCTAATAGCACACATAAATAGAATTGGCGGGGCATTCGCTTGTAAGCACGGAAACATTCAATGCACACGCATGCAATTAGAGCATCGAACCGATTGTCGATAATTGTTATCGATATTTAATTTCAGCATATTCTTGTAATATAATTACTTCGTCTAATTTTTCGTCGTCTTTGCTGGAAGTGAGTTACACAGTCGTACTGCATGAAAACAGAAGGAGTTGGAATAGAAATTATATTATTATAAGTTGGAGAATTATATTCAAGATAAAAATGCTTGGATCAATGCTGGTCCAGCTCCACTACAACTAGGGCGTACGAAAACACCAAATATCCAGATTAAAAAAAAAAAATGATTTAATAGTTTTGCATAGCGAACACAAAATATTGTAACTTTTGACCAAAAGTAAATAACTGTATAAAATTATACTTTTTTATCGTGCTACTTATCATATTGTACTATAATTTTTGATCATCTCAATCTTTAGATATAATGTCGATTTAAGTTCACGAGTATTGAAATAACAATACCTTAATTTCGTTCAAACAACATTAATTAATTTAACTCTTACTATACATGTAATACGACAATATTCATAGAAATGTAAAAAAATATATTGAACTGCGAATAATACGCATATCGATAAAATCAGCCTCACGCACTCGATTGCCCCTCTCTAAATCTTGAACGGTCATTGCGGTCATTGCGTTCGGGAAGATTTGGGCTAGTTCGGTCTAGTTCGTGTCGTTCCGAACTTGAGTTCGTGAAATATTTAAAAATTGATTTAAAATATAAAACAGTGACTTAATTGTTTAATTACCGGTGACAGGATACGCCATTTGTCTTCAGGTTGATGATATGTGACCTATTTTTGCATATAATTACTGCACAACTCGGCATTTTGGTTTTTTACGCATCAGTAGTACCCTGTACGCAATTGCAAAGCGAATGAATGAAGCGTACAGCCGTTGTTCGATTATAAGGGTCGTTTGACCAAATCAAGGCGCCACGTGCCACGCCCCCAACGCATATCCCTCGATATCCGTGTAAGGCATGTATGCACGGAAGCTTGAAAACGAACGATCTAAGTGACACATGTCATTTTGACAGAATCTGGGCTGACGTTTGCACGAACCAAACAGTTCCAAAGTTCCCACCGCAGAGCGGCGTGTATATTTATTGTTATTTTCGTGTCTAAATCGAAATGGAGGGCTGTGTGTAACCATATCAAATAGTTACTTTTTTTTTCATATTTGTTTACTGCAGCTAAAAAGGATTTTTAATAAAAAAAAAATCATGCATATTCCCTATTTTATGGAAAAAAATAAAATTTGGACATTCTTAAATGCTTCTGTTTGTTTCAGGACTTCGGTAGCGATATAATAAAGAGTGAAAAAATATACTTAGTGTCTAACATTTACCGGATAGGGTCAATGGATGTACAAAATGTTGATAATAGGTAAGTTACTTTCAATTGTTTTTTAGTTAGTACTAGGGATATTCAAAATATGTCTTCGAAAGAACAAAATTAGACTAGACTTTCACTGGGAAACAGCTAATGTTTTAATAATAAGTAATTTGAGCTACTTTTTTATTTTCCTGAGGGGACCGGACCTCCAGTGGACGAGATGTCAATTGACGGGGGGGGGGGGGGGGACATCTCTGAAATAGATAACACTTCTATATGTGCACGATTGCCCCAAAAGAGGAGAGTAATGTTATCCTTTAAACAATCCTGTAGCTTTCTTCATGCATCCTACCGGTTCACGCATCGCATACATGAGGCCACAGCGTTATGGTGAGCGTTCGGCCGTTTTGCGCGGATGTGACACATGCCTTTCTTTTACACCGTTCAATTTTGATCGTTTTAATCCCGTGGAGGGTCGATCAGGTACATGAAACACTATCGATTTGTAAAGATAAAATAAAAAAAATAAAGTACTTTTTTTCTAAAACTCTAATTAATATACGCATGTACGAAATTAATTTCTTCAAGTAAACGACTAAATGACCTTGTAGGTAGTTATCGGTCATTGCGTGCTAACTACCTAGAGGTTATTGAACTCGCCCAGCTGACGTTTACTTAAAAAAAAAATTCTTACAAGCGTAAATTTATTCGAGTTTAAAAAAAATGTGCTTTATTTTTTTAATTTTGTCTATAGAAAATTAACGGTGTATAATGTTTATGTTTGTTAGCTAAATTTAAGTTTGCATCAATTCGCGTAAATAAACTGATTTTCTTTTTTTCTATTCTTGAATCAAAATCGCATTTAATTCACAGACGCAGCTCTGTAGCCCAAACACCTCCGATCCCGACGTCCGGCCGATCAATGCGTCGCCCGTTCGGTGTGGCCTGCGCCGACATCAAACGCTACGTCACCGCAGATTATCCCGACAAACATATACAAGTGCCTTTCTATGCGTAAGTATTGTTCATACTGAGATTTATGCGCGTTTTTAATAACGCTCTGTGACGCGTACATTGCTTACAGTACATAAAAGGTTGCTGTTGGAATTTCAATGCTGGGCTCAGTGCTAAGAGTTGAAAATCGAATGGCTGTTCATTTAAAAATCCTCTCTAAAGTAGTGTTAATAAGTGCACGTTTCTAAAGTTTTCTATAGAGAAGAACCGACAAGAAACCCCATGGTTATTCTTTTAAATGTAAGCAGATTCTTATAAAACTATTGCTTAATTCAGATGTTAGTTAGAAAAAAGTTATGAGTCCTCAAACTTACAGAAAGAAAAAAATACTTAAATCATAATAAGTAAAATAGTTTTATTTTTTTACATATCTAGGGGGCCAGGGCCAAATAAATTAGGGCTGAGTAAGTAGCAGAGGACTCCTCCTATCCACCATTTTCGTATTTTCAACGTTCTGCCAAACAACCTGTATATTATAGATATTTCTGAATTCAAAGGGTATCCATGAGAGTTTGCCAGGCTACCACTGCTACCAGCTGATTCACATTGATTTGCGTCTGTTTAAAAAAATGGAACGGACCTGAAGGCCTAATGCTACGAAGCGGTGCTTTTAAACGCGACTGCACACTTAATTCTCAACTCTAAACTAAAGGCCGAAAGTTGAAAATTCAGTGTTCGGTAAAAAGCTTCGACCAAAAATTGTTCTGAAGTTTTCTATAGAGAAGAACCGGCAAGAAACTCCATGGTTAGTCTTTTAAATATTAGCAGATTCTTATAAAACTATTGCTTAATTCAGATGTTAGAAAAAAGTTATGAGTCCTCAAACTTACAGAAAGAAAAAAATACTTAAATCATAATAAGTAAAATAGTTTTATTTTTTTTACATATCTAGGGGACCAGGGCCAATTAGGGCTGAGTAAGTAGCAGATGACTCCACCTATCCACCATTTTCGTATGTTCAACGTTCTGCCAAACACCCTGTATATTATAGATATCTCTGAATTCAAAGGGTATCCATGAGAGTTTGCCAGGCTACCACTGCTACCAGCTGATTCACATTGACTTGCGTCTGTTTAAAAAAAATGGAACGGACCTGAAGGCCTAATGCTACGAAGCGGTGCTTTTAAACGCGACTGCACACTGAATTCTCAACTCTAAACTAAAGGCCGAAAGTTGAAAATTCAGTGTTCGGTAAAAAGCTTCGACCAAAAATTGACTACCAATGATACTTAACCTAGTCACATTGCAGATATGAAACTCATTACAGATATGAGAAGGAGAACCTGGACTCTTTGTTGAAGAAAGTGATCACGAACCGTGATATTAAGGATGCAAAGCACTCACAAGGATTGTGGGTGTCTGTGAGACTCGTTGAGGGAGATTTGAAACAGGTATGTAGGTTTGAAATTCTACTGATAAGTTATTTTGCAGAGAATAATCTAAAATTTCCTTCCTTGTTGTAAACAATCATCTATGTACACCGTTAAATTGTAATCGTTTTAATCCCGTGGAAGGTCGATTCGCTACATGAAACACTATATTTGTAAAGATAAAATTAAATAATAAAGTACTTTTTTTTAATCTCGAATTAATTTACTCATGTAAGAAATTAATTTCTTTAAGTAAAGGTCAGCTGGGCGAGTACAATGACCTGTAGGTAGTTAGTACGCAACGACCGACATCTACCTACATGGTCATTAACTCGTTTACTTAAAAAAAAATAATTTCGTAAATGCGTATGTTAATTCGAGTTTTAGAAAAAAAGTGCGTTATTTTTTTATTTATCGACCCACCACGGGATTAAAACGATCAAAATGTAACGGTGTATACATAAAAGCGAAATACCACTTACTGATTAATCACGAAATCTCAGAAACTATAACACCTACAAACTTAAAATTTGGCAGGTAGTGTCAGGCCCTATAGTGTCCAGACATCCGCTAAGAATTTTACGAAACTCCGCTCCTAAGGGGGTAAAACGGAGATTGGATATTTGTATGGAGAAACCGACTTTCGCGCGGGCGTAGCTGCTAGAAGCTAAAGCCCGGTCGCGGAGCAGGAAGAATTTCGTACTTTTGGCCTACTGACAGTGGTCACAAATATTTTTATATAAAATGCGTTTTACATTTAACATTGCAAGGAGTTTTCTCCTAAATTACTAATTTATTAAGTAAATTATTGTTATTAAATATATAAATTATTTATTTACATTCTATAATATAACAATTTAAATCAAGTTAAAATTACGAATTCGGTAGAAATATGATAATAAAATAAAAATTATCATTGTCATTCATTATTTAAATTAATGAATTTCGTCAAGGATTTTTTATAGTGACTAAATGCTAACAAAAAAAAACCACTTTCAAAAAAGAACAAAACCTAAAATAACTGTAAAAAGTTTACAGTAAAGGGTTTACAAACCCTGACGAAGGAGGCCATTGCATCTGTGCGAGCGAGACGCATTATATTTACGCGGGAGTGACAGAGACAGGTAATAATAGGTCAACGTACGAAATTCTTCCTGCTCCGTGGCCGGGCTTTAGTAAGGATATAAACTATGTTTTTATCTGTAGATACGTGAAGAAAACCCCCACCTCGTGGTCGGAAACACAGCAGTGGCTCGCAAGATGGGCTTCCCCGAAGTGATCCTCCCGGGCGACGCGCGCAACGACCTGTACGTCACGGTGTGCGGCGGCTCCTTCTCTAAGGGAGGAGGCAAGTCCTCCGAGAGGAACATCGAACTCATCGCCAAGGTCGTAGACAAACGTGGACAGGAATTTTCTGTGAGTATTTTTGTTAACTGCTAAAGAATGATTGTCGCTGCTGCATGGAGAACCGCAAAAAATTCATCATAGCAAAATTTATAGTACGCAGCAAATAACTAATAAATACTTCGATTTTGTTTTTTTCTTCCTATTTCTGTGAAGAGGATTATAACGATTTTCGGGCCTCATTCGTAGTGCGGGGCCGCTCGTAACCGTAGCAAATGGTTCAACTTATTTGCCGCGTACTATAATAATTTTTGTTTAGGAACGGGGCGTGCTACATATATTTTTTATGCATATGCAAATTTTCTTCTTTTTTTTTCATGAATTTGACAGTCTGTCAGTCTAGTCATAACTCTATTCTACATATTATAATTATTGTGGATTAATAACTTGATTTAATTCTTTGCCTTATTTTCAGGGTGTGATATCTGTGGGCGCTGGCGTTCCTTTAACCAATGAGTACACATCGGTCGTGTACTACCATGACGATAAACCGAGATGGCAAGAAGTTTTTAAGGTAAGAATATTCCTTTAGGGCCGAAAAACAACCGCATTGTGGCGCCGCGCCGATATAATCGGCAGTGCCCCCCGCCACTCTTTTTCCTGTCACTGCAACGCATTACGCAACTTTCAGCGTTTATTGTCATATCCTACAGGGATAACCAGTTTCTTGAGATTTTTGAGTGTGGATCGTAATAAACTTCTGCTTATTTGTTATTAAGAAGAATTTGAAATAAACGACAAAGAAGGTACTGGTTATATACATTTAATAAAACGTATTCGCGCTGCGGTACACACCGCAAAATACTGCGTTGCGGCGGGCGGGGGTGGAGGGCGGGCTTAGGGGAAGATCCGTTGATCATTAATCGTTTCGTAAATCAGATTGCTACAACTCCCTTACTCCCACAGGTATGTCTAAACATCGAAGAGTTCAAAGAGGCCCACCTAGTTTTCATGTGCCGCCATCGGTCATCAAACGAGGCTAAAGACAGGGCTGAAAGACACTTCGCTCTATCTTACTTACGACTGATGCAACGTGAAGGGACTACCACTCCGGATACACAGCATAACTTGTGCGTTTATAAAGTAAGTAATATTTCACTTTTTTATACAGTCGAATACTCCATTCGCAGTAAGATTAGACATTTAAACAAACCTTTTTTACCGACAGTTCAACCGATCTTGACTTCTATTCTATAGACATAAGGATGGCGTTAAAAGCAAAAGAGTGGTTACAACACCAATTTTTACTACAGCCGCCATTTGTCGTGGCACCAACGCAATAAAAGTCAAAATCGGTGGGAAGGACAGTAAAAAAGGTTGTTAGGTGTATTGCGAATGGAGTATTGTTATAAATATGTAATACTTTATTTTAGGGTTCTGTGCTTCAAAAGGAAAAAACGGAGCCCTTATAGGATCATTTTTTCTCTGTCTGTCAAGAGGTCTCCATACCATACATACGGTATCCTATACGCATCTCTTCGGTTTCTTGAAACTTATAAGTTAACACACTTATTTGTCCAGATCGACAAACGCGCCAACCCTGGCGAGGCTGAGGAAACGTGCCTGTACCTGCCGTCCCGGCGCGACGACCTGCCGCAGGGCGCGGAGCACGGGCTGGCGCGCGGCGTGCTGCAGCTGGTGCCGCGGGACTCGCTCACCGTGCACACCAAGCTGTGTTCCACCAAGCTCACACAGAGAGGTTCGTGCTTCATATCTAGGCTTCTGGAAGTCTAATTCAAGACACCGTGTGCATTACTTTTAGTGTTATCATTGTTCCAAGTCTCGACCATATAAAATTTCCTACAACTTTTAGTTTCACTCTATTAAATAGTATGAAGATACAAGTATATATGTGTATGTATGTATGTTTATTTGTTACTCCATTCGAGTAGAAAGAAGAAAAACAGAAAAACAGTTTATTTACGCGAAAATGACGCAAAGCTGAAACTAATTAACAAACACAACTATATAAGGAAGATATGCGTCACATGCGCGTAAAACGCACGAACGCTCAGCATAAAGCTGTGGCCTCATGCATAGAACAACGAGCTCACCGTGCTGATTTTCAGCGAAGGCCGGTGGCGGTGTAGACATAAAGACGCCGAACGGTGCAACCTTCAAAGATTTAAATAAAATTAATAAATAAATAAAAAAGTTATAAATAAAATAATAACAAAAATAAGGTGAAAAATACAATTAAAAAAGGTGGAAAACCACGACGCGCCCTTAACACAATTTGTCAACTGGTTTTTATATTCTGTGGTAAATTGGAACGGTACATAAGGTACGGTGGTAGATAGTGCAGTGGTGGGCCAGTGGCCAAATCGAGGCCCTTAAGGCCTCGATTTACGAGTTGTAAGTTCGTGGACTCAAACCTAGCCAGGCGCATTACTTTGTGAAATTTATTTCATCACTACTGCTCTGAAAACGGTGAAGGAAACCCTCGCGAGGAAACAGGCATGCCATGAAACCAAAAATTCATAGACATGTGACATCCATCAATCCGCACTGGCCCGCGTGGTAGTTTACGGCCCATTCCCTCTTCTAGAGAGGAGGCCTGAGTCACAGCAATGGCTGATGACATTAAAAGGCTGATTAAGTTGCTTTATTAAATGCAAAATATGTTTTCATATTCTTTATTAGACACAAAAGTTCTCTCTCTTCTTTTTTGTTCTTTCTTCTTTATACTTCTATCAATAAACTCTCTTTTCCTTTACATTACAGAGGAGATCCTAGGAGTATTAAAATGGAACTCTCATTACGCTGAGGGTACGCTTCGGAATGCACTGATGCAACTCCTAGTCGTGCCAAGTGAAGAACTAGTCAAGTTTCTGCAGGATATACTGGATGCGTTGTTTAGTATATTGACACAGGTAATTTTCATGATTTTGCCATAAAATCTTGAAAAAGCACAAAAAATATTACAGAAGTGTCTTTTTTTTGTGAGTGAGTTTTCTATAAGACGTAAATTATAAATGTCATTCATATAATAATCTATGTGCCGATTCGTACCGAAGTGGTACCCGCTTGCAGCGACGCTGCAAGCACTTTCAGAGTGAAATAATTTTAAACTTTATATACATCCTTTGAAGACCAGTATTGCCTGAAAAGCTCAATAAGAGCACACGGCCCGCCCGGCTCTACCGGCTTCTAACGGCTGCTGTCATTACTCTGAATCGGAATGAGCTTTGAGCTTAAGCTTGAGCTATATAATAAAGATGTGTCCAAAAAAAACCAGATTGAATTAGTAAATTGTGTTGTCCAATGCTCAATTGATAACACAAATGCGGTTTTGCCCGCAGCCCCTCAAAACTGTGGCGCACTAGCGTTCAGACTGAAAACAATCATGCAAGTTTGCATAAAGGGCTCCCAAATAAAACTGCGATGCGAATTGTTGCGTTGAAATTTCGTCATCAGTTCAGGTGACATACAATGTGCGATACGAATGAATTTGCAAGTACTTGCGATGCGTCGTCCGAGCTCATAGATTTTACGATGCGATGTCGCATCGTAGTTTTTTGTTTAGGCCCAAAAAGCCCTTTTTTACGTCCTTGTCTTTATGTTTTCTTATGTAGTCTCAGCTACTAACACACACATTGAAATCTAATCCTATTTTGTCTCCATTCTCAGGTACAAGAAGACCACAAAGATAACGATTATACAGACAACAGCTATGGTGTCTTAGTACTTGAATGCTTACTTCGCGTTATATCTTTAGTAGCAGACCACAAGTACCAACACTTCCAACCAGTCTTACACGTTTATATTGATGACAGCTTCTGCGACGCGTTGGCTTATGAGTAAGTTTGATTTTCTACTCAGCTATGATATCCTAGTACTTAAATGTGTGCATCGAGTTATATTGCTGAGCAATAACCAACATTTCCATCCGGTTTTACAATTGATATATTATAAGGGAAGATATGCGCTAACATCGCAATCAAAAAACCTGGACTCGAAACTAACACATCTACGCTACCTGTAGTCACTGATAGACAAGGACATAAGAGCTGGCGCTATCGTGCGGGCGAAATAGCGTTAGCCGCCGATTGTATGTGATCATCGCGACCGATGTGCAATCGTGAAGGTTGTCACCATTTCAGCAGTTCACGTGTCACCTATCTTCCGTTGTTTTGATTTAATCAAGGATCTTACACGTTTATATTGATGGTGGCTTCTGCGACGCGTTGGTTTTTGACTAAGTTTAATTTTGTACTATGCTATGATCTAGTAGGTACTTGAATTTCTACTTCAAGTAATATTGTTAGTAACTGTCCTGAAGTACCAACACTTCCAAAAGGTGTTACACGTCCATTATTCATGCCAGTTTCTCCGTCGCGTTGGTTTCTGAGTAAGTTTAATATTCTACTAAGCTCTCATGTCATAGTACTTGAATGCGACTACTTTTGGGTTAGATCGATAGTAGCCAAGTTATAATCGTTTCGTTTAGCGTGAACGCTTGGAGTCGGCCACGCCCCAATTCCTTTTTTCTGACGTTTTCTCAACAAAGGAATTGGGGGCCACCTCCAAGCGTACACGCTAAACGAAACGTCTATAACTTGGCTAGACGAGGCAGAAGTATTAATACTACCAACTAGTGTTACACATCTACAATGGATGACAGCTTCTACGACGCGTTGGCTTTTGAGTAAGTTTAATATTCCACCAAGCTATGATGTCCTAGTACTTGAATGCAACTACTGTTGAGTTAGATCGTCCGAAACTGACCAGAAGTACAAACACTTCCAACTGTTGTTACACGTTTACAGCTTCTGCGACGCGTTGACTTTTTAGTAAGATTAAACTTCTTGTGAACTATGGACTCCTGGTACTTTGAAATCTACTGTTTAATTTTTTCGGGGTTTTTGAAATGCCTACAAAATTCTATTTTAGTGATCATACTAAAAATACACATCTACAATGGATGACAGCTTCTACGACGCGTTGGCTTTTGAGTAAGTTTAATATTCCACCAAGCTATGATGTCCTAGTACTTGAATGCAACTACTGTTGAGTTAGATCGTCCGAAACTGACCAGAAGTACAAACACTTCCAACTGTTGTTACACGTTTACAGCTTCTGCGACGCGTTGACTTTTTAGTAAGATTAAACTTCTTGTGAACTATGGACTCCTGGTACTTTGAAATCTACTGTTTAATTTTTTCGGGGTTTTTGAAATGCCTACAAAATTCTATTTTAGTGATCATACTAAAAATGGTCTTTGAAGGCTTTCCACAAGGACGACCAAGACCCGTCGAGAGTCATAAGAATCCTATAGATGCGAGGCGCACGGGACTGGTCGTTGTAGCGACACTTAGGGAAATCCTATCTATGTCCGGAATTGAACCTCCCAAGAAGCGTTCTTTATAATGTCTCCTCTTTCACCATTGTCATTTTTTCACAGGAAATTGATCTCAGTAATAGTATGGGTGATATCAGCTGCAAACGCAGGCGACGCTGCGTTGAAGCGACTACTTATGTGTATGAAGTGTATAGAGAGCCTTATTCGACTCATCGTGAGGAGTCGGCAGTTGAGGAGCGCTTTAGGAGACAGAGCGTCGGATAACGATTTCTGCGTTCTTTTTGAGGTAAGTGACGAGAACAGATGGACGTAACATTTACGGTAAGATTCCCGCTGTCCATATCCGGCGTTGAAGGTAACCTTTGTTTTGTATTTTTATTTGTTACATTGCTACAACACTAGGAATTACTCCTGCATCATGGCTGCATCAACAAACTTGCTTACATATACCGATACGCAAATGCTATAGTACGCGGCAAATAAGTTGAACCATTTGCTATGGTTACGCGCAGCCCCCAACTGGGATTGAGACCCGAAAATCGGTTATAATCCTCGTCACACAAGTTGAACCATCATGGCGGTCGATCTTGAATGCGCAGTAATCGATTGTCGCGTACAATACGTGGATGTCTGGCATTTTGCTGAACTGGACCTATTTGGGGCAGCCATGAGATTTGATTAGTATTTTATTAGTATTTCGATTGAGATTGATTTAGATTTACCCGACTGCGCTAAAAGGAGGGTTATGTTTATTTTTTATTTTTTCTACACTGTGTGTCTGCGAGCTAAATAAATATTTTTTTCTTTCAGTAATGAAATGAAATGATGATGTATTGTTCATCAGTTGGTAATAATGCATTAATAATGAAACGTTTCCCGAAATTCGCGTCGTTAGTTCTAATGTAAAGATTGATATATGACTTATTTATTATTTACCTATTTAAACTTCATGTACAGTAGTGGTACATAGGCGGACTTAATGCAACAAGGCATTCTCTACCAGTCAACCTTTGGTTTTGGTAAAATGTCCCTAATACACTGTTTTCTGTTACAGGATCTTCTCGAAAAGCTAGTATGGCTGATGCGATGCGGTGACCACGCTCTTACATGTCAGGGGTCCGCTTTAAAATACCTCCCGCATGCGGTACCGCACATCATTAAAGTTTATCCTGATACGGAACTCAGGTTTGTGAAGTATTGATCGTTTTAGTATATTTACAGTTTGTACTCTAATTACTGCCATTGCAAGATATTTAGTGATAACCAACACACGCCTCCCACGTAACTTGTCTGTTTTTAAGCAAATTCAAGAGTTTGATGTCATAATGCGTAATTTACGTGGCATACGTGTGCTCTGTTTGTTTTTAGCTTAATAAAAATTTTTTTTTTAGTTATTTATATTAAAAAGTAAGCCTTATGTTTAAAAAAAATAGAAAAAATAAATTCAATATGGGATAATATACAATTTCGCGGTCGAAAGCGAAAGCTAACACGTTGCTCAATAAATTAACACGAACTAACATTATTTGTACTTTTTTTTTTAAATCACAACCTCAGTTTTTGAAATGGCTGTAACACTTATTTGCTCGTCTGTTGGCATTATTTTTATGTTTGCCAGCACTCTGATATCGACGAAACTAAACATCACTGTGATTCAGAATAAGAGGAAAAACATCTGTGGACATTGACGACTACAATCGGTTCTTACAGAAAACCAAACCAATTATATTACCAACTGCTTGCTAATAAAAACAAAAACTTCCAGTGCCTACATAGTACGCGCATTAGAAAACCTACCTCTCGGGCGTCTCAGCAAACAACGGATGTTAGCGCTACTGGAACTGGTCCGCGGCCCTCTCTGCGCTCAGGCTTCAGCGCGAGCGCTGTTGTTGCCACATCTAGCGGTCACTACGCGCGCCTTGCTCAGGGATAAAGCTGAGGTGATTGTTTGTAGTAATTTATGTACACTGATGATTTTTGTATAGTGCGTACTGTGGTATACTTTGGCTGGAAGCTCATACTAGTTTTTTTTTTATATAATCAAATATCTTCTCCCGCTTTGGGAGGAATGAGAGGGAGCATCTGCCTTGTACTGACTTAGTATAATAATAATATTCCATAACTTTCACACAACGCCATCAAGTCCCAAATTAAGCAGAGATTTTGCTTTGAGTACTAAAAGACTGATAAACATACTTATGTATTTTTAAATACATACATTCTATAGATTATGTATTACTCCCAGACACAACAAATGATCGTGCTCATCACACAAACATTTGTCCTGTGGTGCTATTCTCTAAGAAAACGCAGCGCTGCCTCAACGATTTACACCCAAATAGGATACATTGGATTGTCAACCTAATGTACCTATGCATTGGATTGTTAATTCAATGCATCCTATTTGGATGTTCTTCGTTGCGGCAGCGCTGCGTTTTCTTAGAGAATAGCACCACTGGGGACCACTGAACCAACAAAAACTCTTACACACTCGTACCCTCTTGGCACATACTGGTACTGATAATTTCTACATCTATGCTGTCAGCTGCGGTAAACACAGGGGTCACGACAGTAATAAAGTTACCGAAGCTCAAACCTCTTAGTTCCGGTAGTCGATCGGACTAAACATTTTGAATACAGTATAATACGAATCCAGTACGCACTATATAGAATTCATTTACATACACTGAACACGCACATATGAGACCTAATGTCAGATAACACTGGCATTGTCTATGAAACTACATTTCTCAATCCCAAAAACTTTAAAATAACAAGAGATAAATATACTGAAAATGTTTTTAAAATAATCTATCATAACCACACATTTGTGATAGTATATTATGGAAGTATAAAACATATAAAAAAATCATCTAATCTATTGTTTTAATGAAATGTATTAAAAGATAAATAGCAATAGTATCAAGATTTTTTTGTACACAATTTAATGGGATTCATCACACTTCATACATTCCATGCAAATGGTTACAATATCATTCGATAGACTACGTTCCTTTAAGATAGTGTAATTAAAAAATACATTCAAGTAAATTAACATAAAACAGTCGAGTTGAGAACCTTCTTTTTTTGAAAGTCGGTTTAAACGGAATGTCGCCTATCGAAATAAATATAGTATAGTAATTAGGTGAGTATTTAATTTTTTTGCACTGGCAGTACTTTAGAGTGTAGCCAGGAGGAAATGAAAGCTTGTAATAAATATTTGAAATATGTCGACGATTTCCATTCTTGATTTATCTGATACATATGCCGTGCCTAGATCTTACAATTGATCACTTCATGATGTGATTGACCGGCTAAATCTGGCCAAATCATTTTAACGTTTACATTTAATATGTCAGTGCACGTTTGGCCACTAGCTTCTGACGTTTTATAAGTGCCTATGTAGGCCTATGTGAAATAAAAAGATTTACTTACCTAGCTACACTCAAAAGTCGTCACTGAAGTGACATTACTCCGTCAATAACAATGTGTACGTCTAGTGAATAAACCCCACCGGTACGTGTGAATGTGAGCACCGCACTGTCATAGGTAATGTAATTGTTTTGTGTTCGTGTGACGTGGATATATTGTTTACTATATGTGTTCGACGCGATCAAGGAAGAGTTGTATTGGGAGACGAATGATGGTGCTAAGTAAGCTTTCCATTTTCAACCTAGTATTTATTTCGTTTGTCACACCACCTTCGCCGCAGTCGACCTCAACGATGTCGGCCTCAACGACGTCCTCCCCTCTCAATGATACAGTGACGTGATGTCCTACTTGATGATTCAACGCGATTGCGGTTACGAAGCTATTCGATGCGGTTCACTCGAATTCATCGCGATCTTACGTGTGAGCGAAGTCACCGCTTTCACCGCCATTTATATGTATAAATTAAGAGAAAATAAAAAAAACTGACTGCGATCGCTTCGCGTCTCTCAACGTCGCTCCGCAACCACATACATTTGGTCACGTGAGCCACCGCAATAGAGTATCAATATTGTTTGTTCCATTCGCGACGCGATCGCGTTGAATTGCTTACGTAGGATACCTCGTGAGTGACAATCTTCATCTATCATCAGCCCATTACAACTGCGGTTTAGTTGTCTTTTTCCGACATCAGATCGTGTTTCTGGGGAAAATTTGGCTATCGATCGCCAGTACACTATATAACTAAACAAAAAATAAATCATATAATATTTTGCAGTACTAAAATTCTTATTATATACAGATGTTATAATTTATTATGGACTTATTATTTAATAAGGCTAAGGCTGCTTATATGGTCCCACAACAAGGCAAAGGCCTCTCCTTTTCCACACAATTGTTCTTTCTCCTCATTATCAATTAAAAAAAACTATCTATGTTCCTTCAGTTGCCCTTTGCGGTCTCAAAATTACCCTCCGTTGACATCTTTTACTTTAGGTTGGTTCCTCTTTTTTTTTTTTAAATTCTGACCATAAATTAAAAGTAACTACAAAGTTATACTCTTAATATTTGCTACTATATTACTCTTCATGTTGATCATTCTTTTCGTTGTTTTTTCAAATAATTCTGAAATCTGATTGCATTAAAATCGAATTAAAGATATAGTTTTACATCATTCGTCTCCCATAAACTCTGTTGGAGCCAGTCAGGTATGTGTGTGTCCGTTTGGCGCGTCGCGGAATCACGAGGTAAGCACGCATGCCGATGCATGCAGCCCGTTTTGCACCCTGTGTCGTATGCGGTAGAGGTTATTACTGTGTGATGTATATCACTGCGATGAGTTTTTAAGTTGTTTTAATAAATTCACATTTGAATATTCGTTTTTAGAATATATGCACCACTATTGTACATGAAGTTTAAATAAATAAATATGATGAACCGATCTCGCTCAAATAAATTTTGACAATATTGTTTTAATCCTGTGGTTGGGTGGCACAGAATGCCTACCTAGTTGCATTAAGGACGCCTATGTATTACGCTAATATACAACATGTAATACTCGTATAGTGAACGCATATCCTGAAAGTAGTAGAAGGTATGTTTAGAATCGGCTACTGAATCAATTTCAGCTATTTTTAAATAGGTAACTTTTTTATTCTATAAAATAATTGATTAACCTCTCAGGCACCAGTGTACCGAATACGGTTCAGCTCATACTAGTTAACTTAAACCTTATTATGTAAAAATAAGGTTCAAGTTCTGGTACCTATGTGTATTAAATTAGGTACCATATTTGGTACATTGGTGCCCGAGAGAATTATTTATTTGGGGTGTTTACTGTGTTCCTTATTCCAGTTACATGTAGTATAAAGCTTATGTAAAAAATAATATGTGCAGTCTTTTAGAAAACGTAAGGGACCATCCCTTGGAAGTACAGCTTAAAACTTAAATAACTTTTCGCAGTGAAAACACATCTCTAACACATCTTTACAGTAGATTTGTATGAATGAACGGTTTAATACAAAGAACTCAACTCATACAACTAAAATGAAACTAACTCAGATCTCTTTCCACGCTACTAATGAGACTTTAAATATAAATACTAGATAAAAAAAAAACTAATACACTTAAGGGGAGAATCCTTAAAAACATCTTACAGTTTTCTTTCTAAAAATACACCGCACTGAGTTACACAAAAAGAAAATAATGAAAAACTAACCTAAATAGATGTGCCAACAGTTTCACCGCGAGATATTTGCGAGCCTATCATTAATTTTTCATTTTTCTCGAAACTAAGGATAGGTTTGCAAATATCTCGCGATGAAACTATTGGTACATCTATTTAGGTTCTTTAATTTTTTTTTGTGTAATTCAGTGCGGTGTAATTTTAGAAATTTCGTAAACACTGAGTGCTTTTTTAGTTTTTTTTTTGAGGACTCCATTCTTAAGTATAATGTTTTTCTTTTTATTATTTCATTAGAATGGATAAATAAATAGTTAACTTGAGAATATATTTCGTACAGAACAGAACAAAGCTTTTTCATATTTTGTTTTCAACGTAGCTGTTTAATTACTTGCAACTAACATTAGAATCATGTCTACTCATATAACTAGCATGCAACTAACAAATTTGTATCGCACTAATATGCCATAGTAACCCTGAAAACGTGTCCTAAAGCCTCAACTACTAAGAATATTGTTAATTTCCAAAATAATCTCATCTTATAAACTCGATAAAATTATCGATAATTTCACATCACTACTAGTGATCAATTTATGAAAGGTACAATGCGACAAGCATTGTTTTACTAGTTTATTAAATATTATGTGTGTGTGGTCTGTACAACACACATAAGATTCAGAATTTACACACACAAAAATCGATGTAAGATTTCTAATACCTTTTAATATTTTTTATGATAAATTTACCTAAGTAGATGAGGCTATGAACACACTACCTCTATCTTCCCGTACTATTACTGTGTAGTGTTGTACAGACTTGTATGTGAATGCTTCTGTACAGTACTCGCGAATCAAATGAACAGCATCTCAGTTCACCAATAATAACGCCAGACAAAAGACGACTATAGTATTCTTTAAACCTCCCGTATTTTTATTAGGAGATCAAGTTCAGTGTGGTAGGGTATAATGGTAGAACTATATCCAAGGCGCATCATATGTTTGCCAGATTCCATCCATAATATGAAGTTGTTAATCCTTTAACTGTCCGCATCGGCTTCGCCAGGGTCGTGTGTTCGCGACAGAGTACTCCATCTCGTTTTGCTCTTCAATTCCCTTAGCGCTCGATTACGGAGACGCGGTGCGTCGCGCGGCGCGTCGGGCGGTCCGTCGTACATTGCTGTTATGTTTGTGTTTGCGCGAGCTGCTGCAATGTACGACGAAACGCCCAACGCGCCGCGCAACGCGACGCGTCTCCGTAAACACGGCCTTAGGTGGCAGAAGAGCTGATGAGATGGAGTAGGTAAGTATTTGATCGTGGATGTGTGACCCTGGTGAAATAAACACGAAAGCATTTATCGGATATATCTGGTGTTAAAGGCCAAAAATCCAAAACAAAATCACATCGACTGCACTGAACTAATTGGTGGAGCTTCTAACCCACTTCGTCTTTTGTCTGACTTACATATCACTACTCAAACTTAAACAATAATTCAATACCGTGCCATCGTCGCACCCGCATCGTGAGATCTGCACACAAATCGTGATTCAGTAACATCACTTGATAAAATTTAATAAAACATTAATTGATTATTTCACTCAAGATATTAGACTATTATATAGTAAGTACCACTAAAGTAAGACCACCAAAGAGCATTGAATCGCAGAAGCGACTAGCACAGGTTTCGGCGGTCCTAGCCAGTCTTAATTGTCTCAGGCCGGAGATTTTTATGTGTAAACGGTAACACTCACAGACCAATCGGTTTGTATGGAAGGTTTTTAAAATACCGTCTCTAGCACTAGTCGTTGAAACGTCTCAGTGCTCTGTGGTGATCACGAGGCACGATGAATTTTGTACAACTCATCAATGCGTGTCTTTGTCGCTCACAATTTTATTGCTGCCTCACTTACTCGAGAATGGACTGAGCATTACTCTCACAAAACTGAATAGCATAGAAAAAGATAAAGCGGATGTGCAGCCAAAGCCAAATCCCTTTACTGTACATCATAGTGACGAAGGTGATATTGCAGCCTCTGATTTGGCAGAATCAGAATTCTAGAAAAAGTCTATTACAGGTTGCACGTTCGTTTTATTTTTCTCACACTTCTAGCCCTATTTACTTAATACCTAGATATGCAAACGCTCTGTCAATTCTTTAAGTATCCGAATACGTGTGAGTAAGACAGCTATAGCCAGTGAGGGACAGAGACAAGTAGTGTTATGTCAGTGTACAGAAATTCTTCGTTTTCGGCGACAGCGCTATACCTACCCTTCTTACGTTATTCGCATTATTAATATGTATTTACTAACATCACTTTTTATGTTCGTGTGTGTGCATGTAGTGTGATACACTGTGTGTAGTTGTGTGTAGCACAATTTGTTGGATAAATAGGCAAAAAGATGGTTCATTTCTTTTTAAGGGGTTGACATTTAGTAGTAGAGTAAAATGGGATTATTTTAAATGTGGGTTAAATGTTATTTGTGACTATAAACTAAGCAACTTACAAACAATTTAAAGTAAAATGAGACGTATTCCAAGAAGAGTGGGTATGTTTTGGCATTAAAGACAAAATGGTGCTTATTATTGTTCATAGAATTAATTTAATATTCTGTTTGGAGATATATACACGGTGAGTATAAAAATAACCAGTTATTATGTAGTTTTAGAAATCGTACAAATAAATCTTAATGGGACTTTTTTTAGGTCAATTAGACAGTGAAACTAAAACCTGATGTCTCATAAATTGAATATCTTTGAACCATGCTTATGCCATTTAGAGTGTGTGTCTGTCTGTGTGAACACCTTTACTAATATTCTGTAACTTCTCTCACTATATGTATGGAAAATATTTCTGCACTATTTATAAAAATATCTAATTTTACTTATAATTTATTATATTGTTCGTATCTATTTTAAGTATCCATACATATACAACTTCATCTACACTTGACGACTTTTATTTTTCAAAATAATATTGCAACATTTTTTGATGTTGGTGTTTTAAAAAAATAAATTAGCAAAATAATAATAATAACAAGCGCCTTCGATGTCGCTTGAAAACTAAATTGTGTGCAAACTCTTGATGTGTTGCATGTTTTGCGCTTGCGAGTTGTCGAATGACAGCTGTCAAAATGACATTTCATCTGTCAGTGTCGGTTTTCATCTGACAACTTGCTAGTGTAGCGACTGATCATTATAACTTCTAAATTATAATTTGATATTATCCCTCTGATATAGAGATATTTTAAATTGGAATAGAGATATAAACATCTGAAATATGTATCGGTTTATAATGATCAGTCAATTGGTGTACGCTTAAGACGAATTCCCGATCCGACCTGTTTATTGGCCCTGCATTAGATTTATCATATTACGATGCAACTACAATCCTTAATAGTTAAAAAAATATCTCATTTTAATTTCATTTAAAGTTTATGTCAAAATAAATGAAGAATAAATTCTGAAAGTCAAGCTTGATTCTCATAAACTTTAATATGACATCGTAATGTGATAAAAAAAAAAAACCCAGATCCATTCCAAGTCTGCCTTGAGTTGAGTAATTCGGGAATAAGTCAGCGTACGCTAGCAATGTGGGTGTGGCAGTGGGATCGCGAGGCCGCCCACAAGTCGCGCTCGGTGGGCAAGGCGGCGAGACTCCTCGGCGCAGACACATCGAGGCTGGCAGACCACACGCATCACCAACAGATCGTATGTATATGCCTTTAGAATTAGTTTGGCTAAGAAAACTGTGCCTCGGTTTGAGATGACAGTCCTTGTTTATTTTAATGTTTTGACAGTTGTTCTTTCCACCATGATTTTTGACTTTGACAACTTTTACTTAAACTGAGGCATACTAATATCGTGTAAAAGTTTTACCACTAATACGTCGTAAAAACGTGAAAAATCGAATTTATGATTCGTAACCGTTTTCAAATATGATTAATACATTGCTTTTTATTTCAGCTTTCGACTAAAATTATCATGTATTTTATCATGTTCTATAAATAATTCGTGCTTGTAACATGTACATATTATAAAAAGGAATGCTAAAAAAAATCGATATCGTGTCGTTGTCATCTGCTTCGTCTCATTTATTGTTTATATATTAAATGTAACTGCTACAGCGCAATTATACCTAAGTGCTTATAAAAGGAATTAATGTATTATAAAATGCAAAAGATAGCTTAATAATATTTTGATTTCATGCAGCCGTGTTCACGCTCAAGTGGATAGTGTAAGTATGAAGTTAGGGAAGCCACGTAGTAAATAAATATTATTCTAAACATATAAAAACTTTAATTGAACATATTGTTGACTTGTTTGTGGACACAAAATATCTCAAAAGCTTGATAAAAATAATAATGCTTATATTTCGCGATATTGTGATTTTTATAATATTTACAATGAACAGTATCTTGCTTTATTCTGCTTATATGAATAATATTATAATATTTATTTGTCATAAATTACGTAAAAATAAACACACATTCATTCCATTGAAGTTTTCCCGTCATAATTGGAACTCACTTTTATTGCGTTAAAATTATCAACATAAAACAGATAATAATGTCTAGACGTCGTCTAGAAAAGTGTTTACGCAAGATGTTAATGGGTGTATACACATCTAAATATAGCCATAAAATGTAGAAGAAATTAACTTTTCAAGCCATCTAAATCGTAGACAAAGTTTAATGAACTTTATAAATAGAACAATTTATTAGAAGCCCGCTGTTTCTTTGAAAGTAAATTCAAACCAAGATGAGACGAAATTCATCAGGTTAACTGTTACTAATCCAGAAACTGGGATTTGTATGTTCACTTCATTTAAAAAGCCAGGCCTAATAAATTTCCCACATTAGGTGGAGCTTTGCGTGGAAACTCTGGGCGAGGTGATGTCGCTCCTTGCTCGTGATGATGTGGGTCCAGTCGAAGCTGATCGAGGCGAACTTGCTCGAAGATTACTACCGACTGTTCTGAAGACTGCTGCGACTATGTTGAGGGACCGCAAGAGTGTGGGCCAGAGTAATAGTACGGATGATGCTTTGTTGGTGAGTACAATTTTCAATCATTCTTCCTTATCCTGACATATTATGGAACTAGTTGTGCCCGCGATTTCGTCTGCGTTAAGCTCATAATAAAATTCTAAAAAAATAGGTAACATAATTCTCTACCTGAAATTAATTGCTTAAGAGTGTGTCTACATCTGGCGACTGCGCCACGAATGCACCGTTAGCGACCCACATGCGCGCTGCATGCGCGTTTTTACTTTAATAAAACTGTTAAAACGCCAATTACCTTTAGTAAAAGTAACTTAGACATATTACGTAGTTTGCAAATCCGTTCCGGCACGAAAATGAAACGTAGCCAAAGCTAGCATAACATTTTATTTAATTAACTACAACTATGTGTAGTGACACTAATGACCTTTTAATTTTTTCAGAGACGAATAATATCAGTGCTTCTCGACATGGTCCGCCAAATGTCCGACTACCAATACTCCGTGGTAGTGCGAGCGTTAGAAGCGGAGAATGTCGGCGGTTCAGGCACATTAGTTGCCGATGCGCTATCTTTGTTCATGGCGATACTGCAGAGACCGGTGTTTAGGCCGCATTGGGCTGATATGCTGCATCTCCAGCATTATGTTATGCTGCATGCTTTGAGGTACGAGCTTTTGATGAGGGATTAAGAGCATTTTTGCGTTCTTTTCTATTTTTTTTTTTATCGCGGCTTATGCATAAGTCTTTTTGGTTGTACACAGGTATTTTTTAAGTTGTCATTTTATATTATTTAATTTTATGTCTATAATTTTATTACCTGTGCCAGTAATAAGTACTTTTTTTTTGTTGGGGTTTTTCTAATGTCAGGGTGATTATTACTACAAAACTTATGATGCCTATGAATAAAGTACAATGTAAATGTGTGTGAAATTATTTAGAATTTTACTTAGACTAAAACTTCTGCAAATGGCAGTAACAGCCAAATAATCCAAAATAGTTTGTTATTAAAACTTGTGCAAGTTCCGACTACTTTTTTTTTATGAAAATCGTTATTAAATATCAATCCGATATCAATCGATCATAAATTTTTACTTAAGTATCATCAAGAACAATTAAATATCAATCGTTAATAAATTTTTACTCGACTGCGCGAGAAGGAGGGTACTACCCATTCTAGAAATGGAGGCTTAGTGAATTGAGAGCACATACCTATATTACATTGCAGACTAATCCAATCTACCGACTAGACGGCTGACTTTCTAGAATGGGTCCCTTTCTAGACTGCTACAATTTATCTTGAATTTAAAATATTGTATAGTTAAGTGCAATCGGGTACAACGACTTTCTTGTTTTAGGGCTTTTCATGAATACTCAGAAAAGCAGTCGAGTTTTTTAGTTTTTTAAATTACCTTATTTTTTACTTAAGTATCATCATGACCATCATCAAAAATTTCAAAAATAAACCTCTATTCCAGATTACTATCCACGACACTCCGCGAACGTCTCCAATCTACTGACGAAGCTGATACAGAAACACTGACCGCCCTCCATTCGCTATGTCGAACTTGGTTCGAAGCTGGAGCGACCCTAGCTACGTCATCGCCGTTACAATTAGAGACCTTACCCGCAGCAAGGAAACAGAGGCTCAGTGCGTTGTACGGCGATGTGAGGAGAGGCATCGCCGAGTGTCTTAGCGAGATGTGGTACGGCTTGGGTAAGAACATCTGTGGTTACAACTAGAGACCTTAAACGCATCAACGAAATAGAGGTTCAGTTAGAAACCTTTCAAATGTAGTGGAAAGGGAAACGGTCAACACTTGAGATACAACACTGAAATGTGTCGTCACCGCCTTTAGGTTACGTGTATGCAAAATATATAGCGAGATATACCATCATTCACATTACATACGAATATTTAAAATGATATTTAATGTTTCATTTAATAACCGATTTTGATGCTGTTCTCAGAAAGAGATTTTTTTGTTTATTATGAATTATTGTACAGAAATAAACACAAGGTTTCTTTTTTGTTAATATTTTTGGCTTGGCTACTGAGTCCTTTAAGCCATGTCTTCGTATGAATAGTTAATTGGTTTGCCATCAAAATATGGATGTATACATTCTAGTATTTGGCAGTAAATGTATCAAGTGCTCTCAAAACGGTGAAGGAAAACATCGTGAGGAAACCGGCATGTCCTAGAACCAAAAATTCGAAGACATGTGACATACACCAATCCGCACTGGGCCCGCGTGGTGGTTTTTGGCCCATTCCCTCTCGTAGAGAGGAGGCCTGAGTCCCAACAGTGGGAACATTAAAAGGCTGATAATGCTAATGCTAATGTATCAAGTCAACCTTCTCGGCAAACTTCACTGTAGTCAACACTACAATAAATTCTCAGCTCCATTTTACCGAGATTGTGCCTGTTTCAATGCTTCCACATATTTTCCTGTCTTAGAGATACTTGAGATCCAAAACTACACCAATTGTCTATCACTTAACTTCACTCGAAGAACTCTCGCCAAAAAATCTAAACACAACGTAATACCAATTGTCCACAGAACAACACAAACGCTCATTCATTCCGTGCCTAGTGGGTCCCTTCCTGGAGGTGTCGTTTCTACGAGATCAAGAAGTGCGCAATACCACCATACCGCTGTTCTTCGATATGATGCAGACGGAGTACAGTCATAGTGTTTTACATGGAGATACTAGTGAGTACACAATTATTTTTTGATTTTATATGAATATGTCGCTAGGATTGGCCCGGAATGACCGAAGACAGATGTGTGGGAGAGGCAGGCCTTTGCGATATAATGAACTTATTAGATTATATACATGTAAAAACTAATTTCATATCCATTATTTTAACATGGTATAGGTTTTTCAATACTGCGTGGATATTAAATCTTACCAGATATTAGTAATTATTTAAATAATTTTTATAAGTTTATCAGTTTTAATATACAGGGTTTAATGGTGTTTTTGGTTTTTAATCACATATTAGGGTTTTCTATCGTTTGCATTTCGGGGAGTGTGCATTGGAATTGCATAATTTAATTCCGCCTAGTCCGTTCCATCATCGGACCACAAGACGTACGGTGATGCGCCACCGGTTCATGGTGGAGCCTCCCACCCATACGTACCAAGCGTTTTGGGAACAAATTCATTATGTGTACAGTTAAGGAGTGGGATACCCTGCCGGATTCTGTGTTTCCTGATAGCTATAACCTAGGGGTTGAGAGTGAATAGGTTACTTCTAGGCAAGCGTGCTCCATCGTCGGCCGCATCATCGCTTACCAGCAAGTGAGATAGTGGTCAAACGCGAGCCTATACACAATAAAAAAAATATTTTGATTAATATATGTTTCTCGGATACAGAGTCTTTTGAGTTATGTCTTTTTTGTATAATTCTTGTAAGTTGTAGATGTTTTACAGTGAATTGCAATGGTTTTAGTGTTTTTTCGTAAGGTGCTTTTTTTACTGTAAAGAATGTTTTTATTTCACGTTTCCTTTCAAGCGCATATTACTGCAGCTGTTTATTGATTAAAATAATAAAATTGTGCTGCAAATTCTGTGAATTTTTTTTTTTGAAAAAAAAAAAATAACATCAGCCTTGTCATAAATCAAGCCTTAACTGCCATTTTCATCCGTTGCAATAGCCTAAACTAAACAGACAACGCATGTACGACTATCTGCAATCTGTGAATATTTTTTTTTATTTTTATACAGCAACATGTCCACAATTATATGGCGCATAATAACCATATTTCTATGCGTCAGTTCCATGCCTGAGTTTTTCCCTTTGTCAGTCACGTTGACGATTCAAAAAGCAATCAAAAAGCTATCATATGACATAGATCTGCATTCTGGGTATTACTGGGGAACTGCTCTAGACTAATTTGGGCATTATTCTTTTCACCTTGATAATAGTAGTATGATTAAATGAAAATATCCTTTTATAATAACTTAACAAATCCTTCCTTCCATAGACGAAAGCCCCTTAAAAGAGCTCGAAAGCGAGATGATAGACAAAGTAGACGTGTTAGTGGAGAGTGGGTACGGGGACAGCTCGTGGCGGGCGCGCTTCGTGTCGCTGTGCGGCGCGCTGTGCGGCGCGGCGCCGGGCGGGCTGCGCGCCGCCGCCGCCGCGCTGGTGGCCGCGGCCGCGCGCCAGCTGGACGCGCTGCTGCAGTACCGCGCCGCCGCCGCCAGGTCCGCCACGCCGCACAGGATGCACCTCACCACCTGCGTGCTGCACTTCTACCAGCAGATCGAGAGGCCGCATATGTATATACGGTATGTTTCATATATCGTAGCTTTGTCCCTCGGCAGAGGCTTAACGTGGACTCGTTTAGACGTAGGCGAAGACGCATCAGCGACACATTTCCTTTCATAAATTTGAAAAGGAGACAGCTACTGTTGCAATCCAGCGTTCAACCACATCGTCGCTTACCATCAAGTGAAAAAATGTGATAAAAAAAGCTATTAAAACTCTTCGTCTAGTTCTTAAAGAAGCGAGGGCTTGCGCGAGGCCGCTTTGGGTGCGAGACTGTGAAAGAAGGTCCACATCGCCGTGTGGAACTGGTTTCGTGCCTGCAACGGCCCTCTGGCCTTCTGCGAGAAAGTTTAAAAAACAAATTAGCCTAAAAACTAGCAGTTTTTGAAAGTCCTTTGAAACGCCTAACGTTCCATTTTCTTTTCCTTATGTATTTATTAGTGACAGTTAGTTTAATACTAACTGCTCTCGTCTTAAGGATAGATTTACCAAATACCAGCTTGAAGCGCTAGATTCGATTGAGAAGCGAGCCAAGAACATCATCGGCAATGATGCACTCGTCGAGTCGAAGCTTCAAAGTTTTGAGCATCAACGTTCAGTTACCGTCGAGTGCCTATCGGTTTTCTGTCGTTTACATTTAGAGGAGTCTGCACTGGAATTGCACAATTTAATTTCGCCAAGCTCGTTCCATCATCGAATCACCAGACGTACGGCGTTGTGCCACCGATATTTGGTGGACATTCCACCCATACGTAAAAAAGTTTCGGGAACACATTTATTGTACGGTCAGTGGTCAAAAGTGCAGTTGCACTCTACGATGCTTAAGTGAATGAAATTTATTTGTAAAGGAGGGCCAATGGGCCACAACTCATTATTTAATTCTTAAGGTTACTTCTATGACACAAACGAACTGAGTGACGATCCATTAATCCTCTTCTATAAAAAAATTCTAGACACTTGAATAATAGATTGCAACTGCACTTTTGACCCCTGACTGTACATACAACTAAGGATTGCAATTCCCTGCCCGAGTTTGTGTTTCCTGCTAGCTAAAACGTAGGGGTCTGTAAGTCAAGAGTGAATAGAAGCTTCTAGGCAAGGGCATCATGTGAGATAGTTGCAAACGCGAGCCTATCTATAAATCTGATTTCGAATTTCTAAAAAATTGCGTGAATTCTTTAATAGACCTTCTTTTTTGTTTTTTTTTTGTAACACAGATTGAGTGTGGAGATTCATAGTTTTATAATTTAAAAAACATGTATTTTCTTACAGTTACGTCCACAAACTAGCTAAAATGCACCGCGCAGCTCAACAATGGGCTGAGGCGGGGCTTTCTTTACGCCTGCACGCGAAACTATTAGCTTGGAGCCACGACCCGTTGCCGCCGCGGCTTCGGCATCCTAACATAGAACACGATAGTCATACTACTCATAGAGAACTTAAGGTATGTGTAAATGTACTATGCAATCCAGCTATGAAATTTTTTATTTAGGATAAGAGGGTGATTTTTACTGGCCAGAAGGTCCTAAGGACAAAGAAGAGTGAAAAAAAGTGTTTTATAATAATTTGCGTTACTATATTTTATTTTATTTCCACCCAAATTTTTAACAGGAAGGCCTATACCTCGACATAGCTGAACTCCTAAACCGTGGCCGCCAATGGGAGCTTGCCGTCGAGATAGTCAAAGAGTTAGTTTCCGTGTACGAGGAGGAAGCGCTCGGGTACGCACCGCTAGCAGACCTGCATACACAACTGGCGAGCTTGTACGATGCTATGTTGAGGACGCCGAGGTCACATCCAGGATATTATAGAGTTGTATATCATGGGAAAGGATTCCCTGAGTTGCTGAGGACGCCTATGGTGAGTGATGTGCCTATTTTGTTTTATGTTTTCCTTTTTGCTCAAAAATTTCACGGTAAAGTCAATGCTCGTGGGCTCGCAGGCTCACTAAAAAGTGTGGTCGTGTCAGGGACGGGGCAGGAACGTGTCCGAGATTAGACCGGGCATCCGTGTCCCGTCAGAGGTTGTATGTTCACACACCTCAGTGTCGTGACAGTGCCGTGGACAGGTCGATGCCTTCTCTTATTTCATTGTGTTTCCGTGTCCGAGTATAGGTAGCCTAAGTGTAGTTTGGCTAAAATTTTGACATATCTTCGCAGTTTAATTTTCATCCGATCTCATTCCATATTTTAGATTTTTATACTTGCAATCAACATACTTCGGGTTAGATAAGTCGTACATACGCCATATAAGCGTACATTCTAGTTTCAGTCGATGAAATACAAAATATTAAATCTTCCCAGGGTTACATTTACCGCGGCAACGAATACGAACCACTGCAAGAATTCAAGGACCGCCTTCTAGACGAATGGCCAGATGCCGAAGTACTGCCGAAGTTGGACCCGCCCGGCCCGGAGATTACAGAGTCTGACGGACAATGTATCCTTTTTTGTACAGACGTATACTGACGAAAATCTTTAGCAGAGTTTGTGTGGAACTTGTTTTTATCGTAGGAAATGTTGAATTTAAGCATCGTCATCTGGGAACGTTTGAAAAAGTTACAACGCAAAGGGAAGGCTATAACCCCTACCGCCTTATTCCAAAACGCGATCTAAAATAGTTCCGGGACTATTACTAGTTTTAATTGGCATTAAACCTAATAATAGTCCCGGAATAACATTTAGATCGTTTTTAATACCATAAATTTAATAATAATCCCGAAAACTACATTTAGATAGCATTTAATCAGGATTAAACCTAGTAATAGTCCCGCAACTATTTTAGATCGCGTTTTGGAATAATGCAGCTAGTGGCTTCTTTAATCACTCTTCAGTTGAGAGCGTCTTAAGGAACCCCCTAGTTCTAGTTCTAGATCCATAGTATTTTGTGTATCGATGTTTGCGATACGGTGCAACGTATACGGGTGGGATTTTTTTGGTGGGAAAATCGTATAATGACATCTCCTGCCCTTGGGCCGTGTTAACGGAGACGCGGCGCGTTGGGCGTTTCGTCTTACATTGCAGCAGCGGGCCGCGTCATCGCTCGCGCAAACACAAACATATGGCAATGTACGACGGACCGCCCGACGCGCCGCGTAACGCGCTGCGTCTCCGTAATCGAGCAATTAGGCGGAGCTGGGATAGTGTCAGACTTTTACGGACTAAAAACCCCCTTCTGTTCGTTCTTTGCTCTTGTTTCAGGGCCCCGGGGTACAGTTTCATATTACCTATGGACGGGTGGGTTTAAATCAGTAAAATTCCGAAACCCTTTTTCGCTCCACCGTAGAGCGCTAGAAGTCATACATGGTACCTGTAATTTTTTATTGAGTATTTTGGTTATCCTCAGAGGTTACAGTCGTGTGATGTTATACCTACTGAATTTATTTATTGAGGCTAGTTTGTAGTGTTTATTTTTGTCATTAAAAGATTTTTTTTTATATCGAACTACATTAACACTATTACTCATGCATTATTGAGTAGTAATACTTAGTCAATAAAAGACGTATATCACTTTTTGTGCCAAAAACACATTGTGCGTTGTCTTTTAAATTAAAATACCTATTATAAAATCCTTAACAATAAAACAGACCTACAAATAAACGCGGTAGAACCAGTAATGGGCGACAAACTAAAACGTCTGTCCGGCAAGCCGATAGCAGAACAAATCCTACAGTACTACAAGCATAATAACGTCGACAAGTTTGAGTTCTCCAGACCTTTTTATAGAGCAGGTAATTCATTTTTCTATACACTTAATCGAACACTCTTAGGCTTGCAATTTATTGTTTTTTGCACTAGTGTGGAAAAGTTTGCGAGCTCTGTATGTATTGCACCCAACCTAATATGGCACTAAGCGACGTCCACGAGTCGCCCGTCATCCCTCGTTTATTTATATCTTTGTAAGTGTATTGAAAAACGTCGTTTGATACACGTGGAAATGCATGTACTGCAGCATTCAGCTCCGTAACAACCTTGTCGGCGGCTCGGGCGAATTCTGCCTCTGTCGAAATGACAAAATTTCAGGTTAGGTTTCTTCTAGGTAAGCGTGTTCCACCATAGATCACGTCATCGCTTACCATGAGGTGAAATAGTGGTCAAGCGCGAACCCCTCAATAATAATGAATAAAAAAATCGAAGGGTGCCACAGAAACGAGGGGATTGACTCATGAACAGACAGGAATAGGTGGACTTTGAGGCAAAAAAGAGGAATATCAATAACAGTTTCTTTTTGTTTCGTTTACAGAAGAGTCCCTGGATGGTTCAACAGATGATCTATCGAATCAAAACGAATTTGCAACACGATGGCTTGAAAGGACGGAACTTGAGATCAGCGAAAAGTTACCAGGTAAAAATACTACAGTTATAACAAGACCATTATTCTACCAGTAGATAAAAACAGACTGTAAACTTTAACGATTTGGTGAGCGCCTTGGTCGCCTCTCTATGACATGTAAAAATGTCAAGCGTGCGAGTGAGTGATGGAGCTATACACCTTATATAGCTCCATCCCTTTCAGTTAACAGTTCGCAGTTAGTTAACAGTTCAACTTGATCGCGTTAAGAGCTAATGGTAAGGACTCAGGTCTGAGCACCGTAGATTAGACGGGCAGCATATACATGTCGACCACAGATATAGATATACATAGATAACGCAAGAGCAACTACTTCGCGTGCCTAGCTTACGTACAAAAATCGTAAGTGGTCACTTTCGCGCTCAGTCTGCATCGGAGTACAGCGCTAGTCGGGTGCAGTTAAAAATATAAAAATGGTTAATTGAAAGTTGGTGTGGGGGTGGAGCGAGGGGGACGCCGTACGCGGCGGCGTCTTCACTAAATAGTGCTTGTGACGTCATAATAGGTAGTCAAAAAATGGCACGCTTGGTTTTCATACAGATCGTGATGCTTGCGTTATCTATGTCTATCTATATCTGTGATGTCGAACCTTTAATAACTTTTCAATGAACCATTACCTTTACCACGTGTTTTAGATAAACTCTTGTTGCCCGTACATTTAATTCAGGTAGTAAGGTCCTAAGCTTTCCAAATAGTTTTAACGTTCCAAATAAACCTTTTAAAAAAAAGAACCATCCCTATAGATATACAACACTAAATGCTCCACGGGTTTAGTTGGAAAAAAGGACATTATCGAGTAAGTGGTGCATAAATTTTTTTAGATCACTCCTTACACTATATTAAGAAAAAAAAAAAAAAAAACATTTGACATTCTCTTTCGCAGGAATTCTCCGATGGTTCCCCGTAGTTTCACAGCGCACATACGAAGTGTCACCGATAACGGCAGCAGTGGAAGCGTTGAAGGATACCAACAGAAGACTGCGGTCGCTTATCGTCGAGGCCAGGGCACCGGATGCCCCGCTGCATCCTCTCACTATGAGGCTAAGTGGTAAGTTACCCACACATTTAACCAAGCAGACTTATGCCTCCATCGGTCAACCCCAAAACACGCTCAGAGGCTATAGTGCGAGTTATTTTAACGTCAATGCGATCGAAATGTTACCGCGTTTAGTTCTTTGATTGATTTAGAGCTTGGAGAAGGTCGTTAACGCTAAAGAAACTCGGACTAGGCACTCTGGTGTACGTGCTCAGATGAACTTCTCCGGTAGACTATCGTTTAGGATTCTTTGAGCATTAGAAAGAAGAAGAAGACGAAAGAAAGTAAAATAGTTTATTCGCCATTAACATGGCGTATACCTTAAAATTAACAACTACAACAACGACTCTATATAATAAGAAGTACATAATAATAAGATATGCGTCACATCCGCGCAAAACAGCAAAATGCTAGAGCAAGACAAGAGCCACAGCGCTGATTTTCAGTCGTCGGTGACGGTGAGTTGTGACGCATTTTTTTAAAACTAGATTAAAATTAGGGTGAATGCTACAGGATAGCCTGTGAAATTAAAATTTTCGGAAGTTTTTAGCAATTTGCTGCTAACGTCTTTCAGCTGAAATTATGACGATGATTCTTCTTCTCTCTATTCTGCGTTTGTGTCGAATAGTAAAACTTTCTATTTTTTTCTAATATACTTTTATTTTGACCATCAGGTATCCTAGACCCAGCCGTCCAAGGTGGAATAGTGAACTATGAACGTGCTTTCCTAACGCCGGCGTACGAGGCGAGGCATCCGGACCACGCGCCCTTATTGACTGAACTAAAGGACCTCATCGCCGACCAGATACCGCTCTTGAAGTTTGGTAAGGATTTCATAATGTCCTTAGTAATTAAAAAAAAAAAAAAACTGACCAAGTCGAACTTGCACACAACCCGGGAATCATTAAGTCAAAAGTGAATAGGTTACTCCTAGGTAATCGTGCTCCATCGTTAACCGCATCGTCGCTTTCTATCAGGTGAGATAGCGGTCAAGCACGAACCTATCAATAATAAAAAAACGAAGGATTCCGAATTACAATAAAATTGAGAAAAAAAACACCTACAAAATTACGTTTCTTGTATGCCTTTCATTTTGAACTATAATTTTATTATGTATTGTAACAGCAATAGACATAAAAATTCTGTGAAAATTTCAACTGTACCTGTTATGGTTTGTGAGATACAGCTCGCTATCAAACACACGGACAGACGGATGGATAGCGGAGGTTTAGTAACGTTTTGGCATCCTTCGGGTACCCGAAAACCATACCCTTAAAAAGCGGCATAATGAACTATAAGACAAGTATAAAGTCACCGATCTCACGTAATATAATAATAAAAAAAGTTTTTTAAATCATATAAACTAGTGCTTAAAAGCGATCTCAAATGCTAAGTAAGCAGTGATGCAATCGTTGACAAATTTTGGTTTCAATCATTTGGTCAATAAGTTTAGCTAAAATATAATATCATATATTCATTGAATGTTAGGCGGTACAAACTTCACTAGGTCAGGTAGTTTATCATATAAGTTTTTTTTAAATAAGTTTTTTGAGTTTTTTTTCTGGACCTCTGGTAGGGATCGGTGACCAATTTGATTTCATTGTTGTTAACCCCTGTTATAACTACTGGTCCCTCTTAAAAAAAAGTAGGGAACCATCGGCTTAGTAAGTACTATAAAGTAATATGTAAGCCGGGCACAGGGCTGGACGTGCACGGCAGCCGCGCGCCGGCCGAGCTGGAGGAGCTGCACGCGCACCTGCTGCGCTGCTTCCGCAGGGTGCAGCAGCACGTGCACCAGCGGTACGGACGGAAGGTAAATCAGCTTGCTGCCCCTGACCCGTCATATTTAAGGTCGATGTAACATGTTATTTAAAGTCGATGTGACATGCTTTTTCTTTCATCTGGTCCTGTCACCCATCACGCTAACTTTGACTCAATTTTTCTTGACTTCTTACCGTTTATGAAGCCCCAAGAGGACACCGGTGTCCGCCACCTATTGTCTTTCTATTGTGTCTCTAATTACGGTATTCAAAAGGTTAAACGGTTAAGGAAAATATCGTGCGATAACCGGCACGTCCTAGAACCAAAAATTCGAAGACATGTGATATCCACCAAGCCGCACTGGGCCCGCGTGGTGGATTACGGCCCATTCCCTCTGCTAGAGAGGAGGCCTGAGTTCCACCAGTGGGAACGTTATAAGGCTGATGCTATGCAATGCTGTGACTTGTTACACATTCTATCCATATCCTTCTATCATCCATTATTTATCCATATTGACCTCCTATTCTATCGATCCACACATGTACTCATAAGTATTTTAGTAACATGCGTTTCGTTCCTACTCTTCACATGACCGTGCTTGCCAAGATAAACAATTCCCTTTCAACGTTTAGGTTACTGGCGCCACTTCCACCTCGTATAGTCCGAAATATTGCTACACAACATGCACAAAATATTCACATTTCTCACTTTAACCAAAATATTGGAAAAAAAAATTGTTTAGGAAAATCCCTACCATGAGCTTTTAACGCAATCCCTTTTTACGACCTAAACTGAACTGTTAAAGGAACGTAGTAATGGGAAATAATAAAGTACTTTTTTCTAAAACTCGAATTAATTTACACGAAAATAAATTTGTTCAAGTGAACATCAGCTGAGTGAGTCAATGACCTATAGGTGGTTAGTAAGCAACGTCCGACAACTACCTGCAGGTCATTGACTCTCTCAGCTGATGTTTATATAAAAAAAGTACTTTATTTTTTAATGTTATCTTTACAAATCGATTGTGTTTCATGTAACGGATCGACCCTCCATGGGGCGGATAGCTCCACCTCTTTCTCCTTCACATCACTGTCATTTTAATACGTCCTCGTAACGCTCCTGATCCCTTTACAGAACTGTGACATAGAAGTGGGCTCGCCCGAGGTACAGCTGCGCATGCACACATTCCGCGACAGTTTCCACATGGATTCCAACAATTCTTCAAACAACAGGATATCTGACATATCTACGGGGACTGAGTAAGTAGCTGGCATGTTGATCATTGTTTTTTTTACATTCTTTATGCGCACAAAATTCCGTAGTATGTGGTAGTTCTGTACTATTTAGTATGGTATCTACTTCATTCTATTTTTATATATCTATTTATTTTTTATTCTACACACCTACCACAGCATTGTCTTTTTTAACCCAAAGGTTGACTGGTAAAGAATGCCTTTTTTTGCCTTGTTGCATTAAGTCCGCCTATGTACCACTACTGTACATGATGTTTAAATAAATAAATAAAAGTATAGAGGTGGACTTGGGGCATTTTCTTCCTGTCAAACTTGGGTGATGCAGAGATAAATAAATTGTGTGTCATTCGTTTTGTTTTTGACTTTCTTGTGGGCATCGAAAGATTAAACCTGTGTATATTTTTTCTTCATTTGTTTTTCAATGTAAGAAGGTCTATTGTTTCTTTTGGTTCATAAATTCGATGTGTTTGAATTAATTTCAGGACCTCGTCAAAAGGCAGGTTTTTCAGCTTCAATGCTGCGATCAACCCACTCACAAGGTAATACTATTATTTTGATAACCATTTAGGAATAAAGTATCCATTACTCGTATCATGTTATTATAAACCGTTATATTTTGATTTGAAATTAAAAAAGAAAACGAGTCAATGACCTTGTAGGTAGTTGTAGGTTGTTGCGTACTAACTACCTACAGGTCATTGGACTTGCTCAGCTGACGTTTATTTAAAGAAATTAATTTCGTACGTGCGTAAATTAATTCGAGTTAAAAAAAGTAATTTATTTTTAATTTTATCTTTACAAATCGATAGTGTTTCTTGTACCGAATCGACCCTCTACGGGATTAAAATGATCAAAATTTAACGGTTTATAAATTATATCAATATATTTGTTTCCAGAAACAGCAGTACCGGTGTAGTGAGCCGTTTCGCGACTTTACAAAGTTCACCCGGTCGACGGAACAAAAGGAATTTGAGAAAGGTACAATTTTTCATTAGTCCTGGATATGGTGTTGATGGGCTTTTCTATCAGGGAATTCTCACGGTATACATGTGGATGGATGGAGAGGGAGAGGGAGGTCAAAGAAAAGATGGATGGATTGCGTGAAGAAAGATATGAAAGAAAAAGGAGATAGTGGCAGCGTGACGAATGACAGAACATAATGGAAGAAAAAAACGTGTTGTGCAGACCCCAAATAAAACAGGACTAGGACAGGAAGATGATGATGATTTCTTAGTGGTAGCCTGAAATATCGATCTGTGCCTGTTTGTTATAACCTGGGTTCTTGTGGATGTACGTTTACATGCATGTGAACGCATCCACAACACAGGAGTGATTCCTAGTTTAGGGCAGTGACTATAATGTATACCTGTCTTATTTATTTATCGCCATAAATGAGATGTCCGTCGACGATGCTATGGAATTGGCGAAATTTCGAGCAAACAAAAAGGGGCTCTTATTCCGATGAAATTTGAACACCAATGTGATATACCTCAGCCCCTCCTGATGTCGAACGCCAGCGGCCACTAACACTATCAAACGCTACTTATGATTGAATCGTGCATTGGGCAACAGAAGATACCGTGACCCAAAGTGGCTAGTGCGCGCTGACTGGCGGCAAATCGTTTGCCATGCCGTCCCAGTCTGCGTAAGCCTTCACGGTCCCGCGACCCAAAATACCTACCTACTTAAAACTGTTCAATTATTCCTCAGAGCGAAGTCGGCACCCAAGCTAGTGGCAGTCAATGGTACACCTCCCACTCTACACCGAACGGCTCTGTCAACAACAGCTCAACTACCACCCTCAACAATAACAACTCTAACAACAACAACAGCGTCACCAGCATCAACACACAGACAGACACGCCTTCCGCGTCCCCTCTGAGGGAGTTACGGCAAGAGGTGAGGCACATTTCTAAGGTCAGTTGATAAGGTATTCATTTATGAGTGTTTGAATGTGAGTTGTTAACGGATATTGTGTCTAATAGTAAGTTAACCTTATTGGCTTTGCCTATTGTTAATTTTTTAATAAATAACAAAATATAAATCGCACCTTCGATAAAAGGGAATCAATTGCAATTGTTGTATAGGAGAGCAATTTTATGAATATGTTACCAGCCATACCCGATTTTAGGATGAACTAGTTTCGCCTAGGGGCCGTTCAAGTATTGCGTAAGCAGTTTTTTCGCAAATATTAACCCCCCTCCTTACTTAAAGTAAGCAAAGGTCTAACCCTCCCCCCATATGCTTACGTAAACATTGCTCAGTGATATGTGTCTGTCTACTCATTTTCATGTGATTTTAGAACATCGAGATTGTTTTCTTAAAAGAAAAAAACTGCTGACGTAATCACCATCCAGACCCCCCATCCCCCATATCATAAAAATAAGCAAAGCAACCCCCCCCCCCCCAATATTAACCCCCCCTATAGTGCGTACGTAATACTTGAATGGCCCCAAGGCCAAACCAGTTGTCCTTACACTTGTGGAGGTTCCTATTTCTTAAAAAAAACCACCAAGGCCCCGCCTTAGCATTCCAACCTAACCTGACCGTGTCGGGGTACCCTAAAATTCCGACCTCGGTTCGCTCGCTGTTGCACTAAAATCGCGGGTTTGGTCTAGGCGAAACTAGTTCATCCAAAAAACGGGGTTTGGCCGGTAACAGACAATTTTATTTTTTGTGCATTTATAATGGTTTCGCTTTCATTATATTGCTCTAAAGTTATTCTACTTTCCATGAAATAAATAAATAAAATAATATTTATAAAAACGACAACAATAAAATATAAACTGATAATATAATCAAAACTGCAGTGAATCTTTTAGTCTAACACACAATAAGTGTTTGATTACGGAGACGCGGCGCGTCGAGCGGTCCGTCGTACATTGCCATATGTTTGTGTTTGCGCGAGCGATGTCGCGGCCCGCTGCTGCAATGTACGACTACGGCGCAACGCACCGCGTCTCCGTAAACACGGCCTAAAAGTGAATATGTGATCAAAATAAGAATATTTTTGTCCTACATTCATATTTTTCAGTTTAACCATTTTTAAATATCGCTATATTATACGGGCTTCGCGTACAAGCAGCATGTTAGCATATTTCAATATAAACTAAAAAGCTTAAAAAAAAATATTTACCGGTACCTAAGACTAAAGGGTACAGAACAACATTTTTTGTTGACATTCATGTTTACACTCTACACCGTTAAATTTTGCCGTTTTAATCCCGTGGAGGGTCGATTCGGTATACGAAACACTATCGATTTGTAAAGATAAAATTAAAACCTAACGTACTTTTTTTTCTAAAAGTCGAGGTAATATACGAATGTACGTAATTTTTTTTTTTTTTAAGTAAACTAGTCAATGACCTTGTAAGTAGTTCTTGGTCCTTGCGTACTACCTACAGTTCATTGGCCTCGCTCAGCTGACGTTTACTTAAAGTAATTAATTTCGTAAATGCGTAAATTAGTTCGAGTTTAAAAAAAAATAGTTTTTTTTTTATTTTCTCTTTACAAATCGATAGTGTTTCATGTACCTAATCGACCCTCCGCGGGATTAAAACGACCAAAATTTAACGGTGTATATTTAGTGCTGCAAAGTATAAAGTGGTGAAAAATGGAGCTAGATATCATTCAGCCTTTAAATCAAAGATGGTTTAATATCTGGCTCCATTTGCACTTTGATACACTAACATTAGGGTTTATTTTTGAATGTCACAAAAAATATACAGTTTTGCGTCTCCGTGCCATTGGCTTGTTGCTATCATAAAAACGTTAAAATAAAATAAAAATTAATGAAAAAATTCGATTTTCCCCAGGTTGTTAAGTGTATCCGTGAAGAGGTTCCCACGAAAAAAAAGGCTAACAGAAAGTGGGTAGGCATCCTTATGCTTATTTTGATCGCATTGTATTTTGAGCTGTATTTCGTGCAGCATAAAGCTTAAAATTGATAACATAAAATGTTTCTAACTTATGTTCGAAAGGCGGATAAAATACTATGAAATATCGGTTTCTAATCTTGTCTTGTCTTCTATGAGACGTATTTATGGGTTTTCTTGCTTTTCGATTCAGAATCGAACTGCGAAATTCAGAGATAGGCCGCACGAGCAACTTTAATCTCCGCAACTGATTTGTTCCTTAAATCAAGTCTACGAGATCAGGTGTAAGTGCACGACAACAAGGCGGTGACACTACTATTGCTTCGTGTATTGGCAGAATTTTCTTACGAAAAAGTCGCGTGGGGAATAGTGAACAAAAAGTTCACTAATCCCCATCAATGGGGATCATCCAACGGGGAAAAGTGGAATAAGCCCGTCTATGGCACTCCCTTGTGCCCATCTGCCAAAGCTCGATGAGGCGACAGCGACAGAGACAAAAAATTGCTCGTGGGCGTCCTCCCTCCAAAAATCGTGTAGCCATAGCATAGCATCAGCCTTATAATGTTCCCACTGCTGGGACTTAGACCTCCTCTTTAGGAGAGGGAATGGGCCATAATCCACCACGCGGGGCCACGGTAGGAGGAGTTCACATCGGCGTCGGGTCGACGATGAAGTACCTGGGACTCGTCCTCGACAGCCGGTGGAACTTCGAGGCGCACTTCCGACGTTTGGCTCCCCAACTTAATCGGACTTCGGCTGCACTCAAGCGGCTCCTGCCGAACCTGGGGGGTCCAGACGCCTCCTGCCGGAGGCTCTACGCTGGCATCGTTCGGTCCATGGCCCTTTACGGGGCGCCGGTGTGGGCGCCGACGTTGCGAAGGCGACCGGCGGCCCTGCTGAACGCCTGCCAGAGGATAATTCGGAGCCATACGGATGATTCGGGGATACCGCACGGTATCCCGCGAAGCGGCGAGCCTCCTTGCTGGCCTGCCACCATGGGATCTGGAGGCAACAGTCCTTGCACGCATGCACGATCTGCGCGTGGAGATGCAACGCCGGGGCGAATCCCCGCTGCCGCGACAAGTCGCGGCTTGGCGGACAGAGTTCCGGCGAGATCTCATGGTGAAATGGCAAGAACGACTGTCGCAACCCTGTGCTGGGCACGCCACGATTGAGGCGGTAAGGCCCCTCTTTGAGGCGTGGCTGGAAAGGCCTCACGGCGTCGTAACCTTCCGCATGGCGCAGGTACTAACCGAACATGGCAAGTTCGGGCCGTACCTGTACAAGATCAGTGCGGAGGTGACGCCCGGGTGTCGTCACGGTGCGGAACGCCCGGTGGACACGGTGGAGCACACGGTAGAGGTGTGCCCCGCTTGGGAAGAGCATCGCCGTGTCCTCGTGGGGGCAATCGGCGGCGATCTCTCGCGCCGGGGTTTGGTTCAAGCCATGCTCCGGAGCGAGGAGGAGTGGCAGGCGGTCGCCTCCTTCTGCGAAGCAGTAATTCTAGCAAAGGAGGAGGCTGACCGTATCAGGCAACGGCGCTCTCGCCGCAGCCGCCGCCGTAATTCCGATCCAAATTTCCGGCCACCGTAGACGCGGGCTTGCGGACGGCGGGCAATGGGTAGCTCGCTGTCCGTTTGTCCGGTAACAGACCGCACCGAGCCCAAGTCTGGGGCTCTGGGAAGGTATGAAAATGCATACCAGGGCCCTGGAACCAAGGCAGGGAAGGAACAGGGTAGGTTTTTAGTCAGTAAGAGTCTGACACTATTTCCCGCTCCGCCCAAGGGCGGGATTTGTCATTGGATGATTTTACCTACAGTAAAAAAAAAAACCACGCGGGGCCAGTGCGGGTTGGTGAATGTCACATGTCTTCGAAATTTGGCTCTAGGACATGCCGGTTTCCTCACGATGTTTTCCATTACCGTTTTGAGAGCAATGCTGATGAAATAAATTACACAAAGTAATACGCCTTGCTGGGTTTGAACCCACGACCTACAACTCGTAAGTTGGGACCGTTACTACTCGGCCACCACTGCTCACAATGAATTGTATAATTTTAACTATTACGATTTTGATACTATGATTTGGCCGACGATAGAACATCTGATAACAACAATATTATAAAAATTCCCCCGTATAGTTACACTTTTGATTGTTTTGAGGTGGGCAATCATCAAAAATAACCTCTCCCATTAAAGGTGAAGACTTTTACTGACTAAAACCCACCTGTGATGGTTCAGTTATTTGCTTTCCAGGGCCGCCGTAAAACCATTAAATTAACACGTTTACTAATACGAAATTATTGCTATTTTGGCTTTGCTTTATAGCTAAATTAAAACGGAATATTTATAGTAGTAACTCTAAGTATGTTTTAGAGTTTTTTTTATATTCATAATATTTATAATATTTATTTTTCCACTTAAGTGTTCTGCACTAAATAATGGGTATACTGTAAAATGAGTGATCGAGGTACGCGAGCCTATACCGCGGTTATATAGAACGTCGGTTTTACTCGCGGCTAGTTGGTACTGTGGTACTATTCTCTAAGAAAACGCAACACTGCCTCAACGACGAACACCCAAATATATAGATACATTGGATTGTCAACCTAATGGACCTATACATTGGATTGTTAATTCATTGTATCCTGTTTGGAAGTTCGTCGTTGCGACAGCGCTGCGTTTTCTTGGAGAATAGCACCACTGATCGACTAGCGAGTAAAACAGTTTTGAATGACAAGCCGAGTAGAAAATGAAGCAAACACGCGAGCCACGAAGCAGGCTCGTCATTCGTATTGCAATGATACACCGGCGAGCCATAAGACCGCGGTTTTACTCGCCCGTCGATCAGGGCCTTAAGATTAGTCAAGTTTTTATTGGTGGGAAATGATCAAGTACGTAATTTTTCCCGCTCTGGGTGAAGCTAAAGGAAGTGTTGAACTTTTAATGACTAAAACCCACCTGCGTTCCTTCAGTTTCCCTTCGTGGTCAAGGGCTGCGGAAACTCTTTCGAACATAATCAGCTTAAGCTTGGCATCAACAAATTGTACTGGAAACTTAAACTAAATAATTTAATGTGGATACTACGGTTAGTTTAACTTGTTTCTTCACTAAACAAACAACCAAACTGGCAGAAAAACCAACAATTATTGTTGTAAGGCAATTATTTATCTGAAATTAAATTCAATGAACCACTGACCTCTACTATTTAACACAATGGACTGGCTGCCGTCAAAGTGCTTATGTGTTTGTTTGATATTTGCCATATTGGCGCTGTCGGCCGTAGCGAGTGCTTACGGTACTAAAACTAGTAAAGTCGCGCCGCATACATGACCTAATTTTCCATAGGCTTTATATAATTGCTGAAGCAGAAATAACACGGAATTTGAACGAAATTAATTCGAAATACAAAAATACTTGAGTACTGTTCATTTCTCTGCAGCCTTATATGTCAAATTAGTTCTCTGGACGCTCGCGAGCGGCGCTTCAAATAGGCACAAAAAATTAGCTGTCCAACGTAATGGAACAGCCTGTCTGGTGGTATATGTAGGTCAGTGCAATGAACAGACCCTGTATTATTTTAACCTACTTCATATAATCGTTCATTAGTTATACAGTAACGAACGTCCCTTTTCCTGTGTGTTTTTTTTTTGTTTTGAACATTTTGAAAAGGTTTGACCCCAAACACAGCTATACTGTGTGACAGAACATAACACACTCAACTTGAATTCAGAATCTTATAAGACTACTACAGTTTGGAACCACAAACTGATTAAATTTCACCAATGAAAGGCTCGAAAGTATATAAAGTGCACGTCCGCGGCGGGCAGCCGTCGCGTAACAGAGCGCGTATGTTCACGCGGATGGTCCCCGTCGCGGAAACCGGACTATAACCTACGCAGTGTCGCTAGTTCAATTTTAAGGGTGTGCATGTAGTCGTGTCGATGGGAACTTAATGTATTATTACGTAGTAAAACGGGGTTTGGGGCGCCGGCTCCCCGTGATGGATGCCCGCGTGGAGGCCACCGCAACGGAGCGCTTTTGTTTGTCCACTATATGTTGTTTCAGCCCTAAAATATGTATCATGTAAAGTTCAAGTCAAAGTTGAAATCCCATTACAGTCAAATTTAATTTACGTCACACAAAAATCAATTTTGATTACATACAAATAAAGATGTCTTAAGGTTCTAAATTCAAGTCTATAGTTGGTATTCGCTTGTCAGCTGGTGACTGAAAGGCCGCTTCGCGCCGAGGTGGAGCGCGAGCGACGCCTCTCGCAACGAACTAGTCTCATCACCTCTTCCGCACCACCCTCGAATCGAGACTCTATGGGTGAGTGTTTTTACTTGTACCCTTTTTAATTTAACTTTAAAAAAATAAATACTACTTTGTATAAAAGCGAGACTAAAAAAAAATTAATAGAATCTCCGACCTGTTTATGTAACTTTTAAAATATCAATCCTCCTTTAAAGCTACTATAATAATATCCTGAAGACAGATTATCCTCCAACCAGTCAGATTTATATCGTACTAGCTTTACCTACCTACCTACCTACCCACCATTTTTTTTTTTACTTTTTATTCTTCCCTGTATGCTGGTGAATAAAATAAAAAAAGAATTATTAAAATTAGTCCAACCATTCTTAAATTATAGCGTGACTAGGAGAAATAGGGATTCATTTATAATTATGTGTATATAAGATATTAATTATCTACTAGCAAACAGCTTTAGACGTATGAAACGCTCCGTGTCGCTTCTATACAAAGTATTTTTTATTTTATTTTTTATTTATAAGCGCTTTCGCTATACCTCTGTTGATTTTATGATGATTCCTAACACATTTAACATTTATACCAAATGCTTATTATGTAGCATCGCATCTTTTTTCCAGGATTTTTATGTGTTGTCAGTTTTGCATTAACACATAAGATATAAATGTGTTAATTCTTGTAAAAATTAACAGAGGGTAAGTCAAAAAAACTTGGTTTATATAAGACTGGAATACACATGCTTGTAAATTGCCCAAAAGTATACTTGGTTTGCTTTAGATGAAGCGACCATGTTAGACGTTGACGATGGCGAGCGGAGAAGGGTCACCCTAAAAAAAACAACATCAATGTGTCCCACGGCTGTGCCAAAATATGGACAGGGTATTAAGTCCTACATACAGTACGGCCGACGGATCTTGGTGCGTCTGAAGTTAGGCTCTGTGAACTTTAGCGCTTGTGCACTCGTAAAAAAATAAATGGTTTGAAAAAATAAATGCCAATAGCAATTGTTATTGCTGTTAACAACATTTATTAGCATTTATTTTTATAAATCATTTATTTGGCGCGCTTATTTTGATCGCTAAAGTTCGCAGAGCCTAACTTCAGGCGTGCCAAGATCCGTCGGTCGTATTATACTTCCGTTGAAAAGGGAAGTTCCTCCGAACAGACGGATCTTATGTCTGGTCCATCGTTGATTTGGAGCTGTTGTATATTATGTTCTAATTGCGCGAAGAACACTCATACCGCGATTTAGGATTTTGAATTTTATTTCCTATGTGGCGTCATAGATGTCGCTACAGTAAGCTTACTACAATACGTGGCGTAGAAGTTGAACCTACAAAATGATGATCGACCTTTAATGCGCAGTCAAAGATTCTTGGTCAGATTTCAAGTCTCAATTGAAGCGAGGCGCGAGATAGCAACAGATTCAACTTATTTACGCGTACTATACTGGCGTATTTTTGTGCAAGTTATATGTGCGTGTATTCTGGCCTTTATAGCATTGTTGAAAACTCACTGTGTTCCGTAGGTACCATGCGAAAAAGCACAGTGAATGTGACTTAGTTAAAGTTTATTCTGTGTGGTAGTTGATATCTGGGTCATTCTTGTTTTTGCCGAACATCGCTTGTTCCCTTGAAAAATAATGTAAATATCATATTTACGCTTGATATTCTATTTTTTTTTTGTTTGTTTTATTAGTACAATACATTCATAGACTTTAGATGGGATAAAAAAAAATATTATTTTTATTTGTGTGACTGAGTGGACAAAATACACCTCTGTCACACTTTTTGTACTGATCCATTGTTAATAAAAAAAGAAGAATGTCTCATCTTTAGTACTTTCATTCTTGTCGTTTAACTAACTGTCAAAGGAGAGCAATGAATTTATCCCTGATAATTGCTATAAGTAGAAGTTGCTATATTTCTAGGTTGTATTATTGTGCATTAATCCATTTAGAACTATAATTAATGCTTAAAACCTGTGGTCTATTTTATAACCTTGCTTTCCAGCCAGTCTATATCTGTGCTTCTCTTTCAAAGTTCTTCTTCAAAATTCTATTATATCTATCTCTAAAATTTTCCGATAATACAGTAATATCAATCCGGTTTCTGAAAGGTCAAAACCTACCTGGGGCTTTACCTAGACGTGTTAAAATGTCATGCGTGCGAGAAAGAGATGATACAGGATGTATAGCTCCATTCCTTCAACAATTCATTTTAGGTCGACAAATGGATCGCATTAATAACTCGTGGTAGCGCATCTGGATCCATTGATTGTTGAACCACACATTTCGCCCAATACCTTTCAGAAACTGTACATTTTATAAGTCAATGCCCTTACCGTTCTTTCCCAAACTCCAGGAACAACAGACTCAAATCAAGAAGAAGAGGAGCCTCCCCCGCTACCAAAGAAGTACGCCCACCGAAGTATGGAGCTTGAGAGCGACAGCAACAACAACGGGGAGTCGAACCCCCTCCCTCCCCGACACAACTACGATACTGTATGGGCGCCGCGAGGATCATTCTTGTACAACTCTATAGCGAGGCGGAATACGACAAATGAGAAGGCGCCTACGCCGCCTCCTAAGAAGAGAAATGCACAGACTTAATGTCATAAATGTATCTGGTAAATAATATCTTAGACTTTATTAACACAACCTGAATAGGGTAAGGTCATTGTATCTGTCGTTATTTTTAATATCTTGCAAAACATTTAATTACACCTTTAATCAGTTAGCCGCTTGCATTGGATTGGTTGGTCGTGTGTTCGCGACTGGGTAACTCTACTGGGTAGCTCTTCAATCCCCATAGGTGACAGAAGAGCTGACGAAATGGAGTATTTGGTCGTGAATGTGCGACCGGTTTTAAGCGGTTAAAAGTCAGAAGAGTACAACGTTATAAAAAGGCGCGCAATTCTCTGTCTTCTGGTTGTCAAAGAATTAGACGCAGTAATATAGGGATGCGCTCACTTATCGACCTTTTTGTCTAACATTATAAACATTGCGCTTACCAACGGGGCTTTGCCCATGTCTAAGACGAATCAAATCCGTAGGGGGTCAATCTACAGCGATATAAAGTATTCTAGTATGCTATTATAGATATATGCTCCAAGACAACCGCAGCGGTTGACGGCTGACCGCAAGTCAGTGCGTTGGTATCAAGCGGTTTCATATAATTGAAGTGCGGCCATTCGGAATAGCACGTCGCATTACAGCTAGCCGTTAGTGAGTTTAAGCTTTAAGAACTTTTACTCACCATTGTGACTAACAAACCAATTGGAATTCAAGAGAATCCTAAATCTGATCGTGGTATATTTATATGCCAAGTTTTATTCAAATCAAGAACAATAAAATTGCTGTATAATAGTCTGGCGTTCCATACATTTCAACGTTTGGTATCTGTACGATTCTTGAGTTTCTGGGTTCGTAATTATGAGTTCAATACCTTTCGTCTTTTGAGTTACATCAATTATGTCTAGTAGATTGAATTCGTATTATGAGTACGCGTTCGTCAAACGTAACCATGTCAACGTGACAACAACGTGCTCATTGGAAAATTAATGCTTAGAAATAATGTTACCTACCTAAAAAATAGAATCACGCGTAAAGACTATTAAATATAATAGTTTAATAGCTTCTACGCGTGTCATTTGTCAAATAGCTGGTACTATTTAAAAGTTATAATGATTGCCATCGCACAAAATAAATGATGACGCAATTATTTTTAGAATTTTAAAGCCATTTTTATTTTAAAAAGAACATAAAATTCAATTGTTATTTATTGGTCTAATGTATTTTCAATCTGTTAAAAATTATATTTTAATTCATATCGTTGTTAAAACTGATCATTTTACCCACCTTAGTCCACCTTTTTTGTAGTACTTATAAAAAGGTTACCATTTATATAAAAAAAGTGTTGCTCATTGTTTTATAGGCAATATAGCTGTGTGAGAATATTTTCCAAAGTTTTAAATAAAGAAAAATATGAGTAAATTAAGAAAAAGGTTTTGTAGCAGAATAGAAACATAAAAAATTGTAGTCAAAATGCATCTTATTTTATATTAGCTTTTAAATTCGTAATATTGTATTTAAGTTGATTTTCAAATATGGGTAATATTATGATTAAAAATGATTAAATCCAGTGAATTGCTTAATAATAGGCGAAGAGAAAAGTTTAGGCATTCAAAATTTTACCGACTAAAAAGCCACCGAAAAATGTTTGAAAATTAAGTTTTATGTGTTATCTAAGTTTATAGTATTTTATGCATACTGATTTTGATGTATAACAAATTTATGTTTTTGTGATATTAATATTCACTAGATGCCATTGATCCAAAGTTTTTACATTGATAGTTGAACATGTTACCGAAACAAGATATTTTATAGAAATTATTGAAGATTTTCAAGAGATGATATTAGCTTTTGTAGAGGTAAAAGTAAATAAATGTATTAAAATCCCGAAAAAATTTAGACTAAGAAATTGTTTTTTAGTATTTTATTTATACGTAAATGTTATTTAAGTTAGAAAATGTGTTTGGGAAATAATTATTTGATTTGTATTTTTCGTACTCATGAATGTCGCCATATTTATAAAAAAACATAAGATGATATTTTACAAACTACAAAATCATGATATCTAAATCACCCCTTGCATAAGAAACACTGCTTTTAAATGTATTTAATATGTGCCAAATTGTAATGCAAATGAAATAGCAATCTAGGAAAAAAAAAATTAAAACTATATTTAAAATAAAATAAAACAAGAGACATTTTAAAAGTTCTACTTACATATTAATTTTCGTTTGTAACTTGTAAGTCCGACATACATCTGTTTAAAGATTACTTACAATAAATTTTTGGTTAAATAATATAGTAAGTAAAAGAAACGCTAGTTTCCATTTTTTACCATTCGCGGCCATACGTAGCACCAAATATACAAAATACTAGTTTTGTATATAATTTTAGCAAATGTATATTATTAGATACATAAGTCGATTTATTTGACAATAATGTATAAGCTATAAATAATATTAATAATTTTAAAACATTGTTCAAGTACAGTCAGCCACGCCATTGTCAAGAGTTTTAGTGGTTGATTGTGCGTCCTTTTGATATTTTTAATTTTAAATAAACAGATCAAACTAGATTTAGCGGAATGTTTATTTATATATTTTGTAGCATTTTCGATGATTATGTCACTTAGTTTTAATATTAAGTTATTGTTGATTATTTCTTTCGTGAATCGCGGAGCTTTTTTGTGGAACAAAAATCTGTTACTTTTCAATTAAAGCAAATTGTCTAATTGATGAATAAAATAATGATCGACATATTCAAAGATCATAATAGAACATTTACACTGCTTATTTCCTTTTTGATAAGAGTCTTCCATTGAAACCAATTCTTTTATTATTTTGTGAAATTCTCGTTCCGCGGCCATACCACACCAAATATACGATTGTTGTGTTTTTGTATATTGTATTTGTATATTATTAGATACATAAGTATACTGATATTATTGTGTACTCACGTCGCAATAGTTAGTAATATACCAGCAAATAAATAGATATTTTATAGAATGTGGTTGTTTGATTGATTTTCTTCTGATGTAGTTCAGAAGCGGTCATCCATAAATTACGTCACACGGATTTCTTGAGTTTTTGAACCTCGTGTCCTTGTCACAGCTGGTCAAATTTGTGAGACTCTTTCTTAGTATGGTGTCTCATATTTTGCAACTACTAGACACCTAGGAATGGGTATAAATAAAATAGTAGCTTAAAAATTAATTATTGAACTTGCCAATACAAAAATTGAAATCTAAGGGCCAAATTCACCAATAAAATAATCGCGATTATACAAGAAAAAACGCAGTTTGAGCGCCTAATCCAGATTATAGCTTCATTTTGCTTTTCACCGCTATGAATTGAACCTAGTTTACGCTAAACTCAGTTTCAATTCTTTTGTTGTCGCCTATGTTTATGACACGGGTCTTTAAACTAGATTACGCTGAGCTCAGTTTAGTTGAACTAAGTTTTTATATTGAATGATGAAATGAGCCCTAAGGGTCATACAGATGTTAGCAAAGCCGTAGTGGCCCAACAAGGCCGACGCTCGCTAGGGCCACGAGAAGTTTCTGAAAGGACAGTTGTGGTAGAATGCATATGGCAATGGAAGGACATAGATGGGGTTTTAGTCAGTAAAAGGCTGATACACCCTCTCGCTCCACCATAGAGCGGAAGCAGTAATTTGATGATTTCCCAAAAAAATAAAATTAAATAACGTTGGAAATAATTACTTGTATGTTTAAATTCTTCTTCCAACAGTCTTGTTTCTTCTTTGTCACACAATTTCACACTTCGTCGACCCCCTCCGCTCCCGTTAACGCGTGACGTAATGTATGGACGGTCCCTAATATTGGCATAAGTCGCTTAAAGGCCTGAAAGCGTAAGTTACTCCTAGTATACGAGTACCTTCAATGCGAAGTGAAATCGACGTCGTGTCAGTCTTCAAGTGTCTTCTTCCGCTCTATGTCTGTATTTGGTAGGTCTGAAAATAGGTTTTAGGCTATGTGTTACCTTTCTTCCCTGACCCCTCATTTTGATAATTAATTTAATAGTAGAACAACGTTCGCTGAGTCAGCTAGTTTTTCTATAAAAATGTCTGAAAAATCTAACGAAATGGCGATTTCTCGGCATCATTAATTACGCAACGAAATCTGAAGTAAATAAATACCTTAGATGGCGTTGTTAAGCCTTAAGATTAATGTTAATTAACGAGGGCAATAACCGTCACAATGTTACAGTTTCGTAAAAATCTGTGTCAACATGACACCTGTGTTTACAAGCGTTGTATAATATATGGCCGGCAAATATACCCGAAATGTTTACCTACTGAAATGAATACCTTGCCTTCATTTGTTTCAAGCGTGATCATTGTGTTTACATAAACAAAGGTAGGCAGTAGCGACTTAGTGGGAACAGCCCCGAATTTTTTTTTCGTTAGGAAATCCATGCCTTCAGCCCGAAGCAACAACGACCCTTATACGCATTTGAAATCAGGAACTTCCTGACCTTCAAAACACTTACAACGATGGGTTACCGTAGCCCAAAATGCCGCTCTCAACTCCGTCCGGTGACAGTCCGGATTGAGCCCAAGTCGTCGACGGCGCGCACTGTTCCCGCGCGCCTCAAGGAGGTGTCAGCAAACTGTAGGGGCCTAGCAGGGTCGAAGCCTAGTGGGGCCAAGGGATAGGCGAACCCCGGCACCCTGGAATAAAGGCAATGAGGGAACAGGGTAGGTTTTTAGTCAGTAAGAGTTTGACACCGTTTCCCGCCCCGCCCAAGGGTGGGATTTGTCATTGGATGATTTTATCAACTACAAAATAAAACCCCAGGTACAATAAATATCAATAACTAATATCAACAAATATTTATACATAATAACTTCTAAAATCGTTAAAAATAAAAGGCCCTTTTTGACATTTAAGAAAAACCCTAGAATATAACTTTGAACGAAACTGAAAGAAACAATCCAATAATAATTAATTAGATACATAAGTTAGATAATTGTACCTAATATAGATGGTTACATAACGTAAATAATAAAAAAACATCAAATGTCAAAACGACCTTTTATTTTTTGACAACTTTATTTACTCTAAGTAGGTACAGTAGGTACGGCCGACGGATCTTGGCGAGTCGGAAGTTAAGCTCTGCGAACTTTAGCGTTGCTTTAAAGTTCGCAAATTAATTAATATATGCCAATACCAGTTGTTATTGCTTTTAACAACTGATATTGGAATTTATTTTTAAAACCATTTATTTTGTGTATTAATTTCTCAGAGCCTAACTTCAGACTCGCTAAGATCCGTCGGCCGTACTGTATAATACAATGTTTGTTGATTGTTCTTCCTTTTTATTTATGTGTTTCTATTTTTTTGATTGACAGTGCAGTTTTAATTTTGCCTCTACTAAACACGATAAGTAGATACACATATTAAGACCATCAATTGAAGTAATACTATGATTAATATTTTATTATTAATACCAACTCCCCTGACTGCTGGCTGATTCTTGACAGCCGCGGATTACCCACCTCAAGACAGATCGCTGTTTCTTGTAAACACCAAACGGCCCCGAACACTACCTGCGTCGTCCAATGCACCTTCAGTTCGTCATTGCCTTTAGGCGGATCAGAGCCTCGACGACTGTTCTGTTCCGATGCCGAACCACAGTACCCATAAAGGCAATACCTGCGTAAAGGCGATGAACTTCTCTGCAGCAATCTGTGCAGAGCATCCACTGGCCTTCCAACGTGAAGGACCAGGCGTTTATAACGCTCTTCGAAGCCCCACCGACTGTCCAAGGCACTTAATGTATTGACTCACCTGGATTAGGAGCAGTTAAGTATCTATACAATCTTGCTCAACCTAGGATTATTAGGAGTAAAACGTTGTCCCGCACTAGGAATTGCTTCTGTATCGTGGGTGCTCACGTACACATGACACCCATTGCAGGCTCTGAACAACTATCTGTAGATCAAACAAATATGTTCTGTGAGGAAATCGATCCCGCGACACGCAGTAGGTACAGCAGCCAATCGCTCAACCCCTGCGGCAATCGATATTTGAATCAAGGACCCCAACTTTGAGTCATGTTAGCGTTATTCAATCAGGCGCCAGCTTCAAGCGTCAAGGAATTCTCGACCGATAGGTAGGTACTAAAGGAGGCATCTGGTTTAAGGCGAGGTTGCCACTAATTTTGAACTTTATTAAAATTAACCATATAGCCAATCGCTGGGTTAAAATTAAAACATGATCTAAAATAGATGGCATGATAAAAAAAAAACACGAGACTCTGACCCTAACTTACGTGTATCTACGAGAATACGTCATGGAAATATTTGAATGTTATATAAAACTAATAAAGCTTGTTTTTTAAAAGGGCTTTGTATAAAAAAAATACTTGAATAGTTACTATGATATTTTTTGTAGAAGTAAAATCTATATTACGCTGCCGCGAAGTCGACCCGGGCCAGTACCTACAAAAATCTCATGCCACCTTATTCTAAAACGCGATCTAAAATAATTCCAGGACTATTACTAGGTTTAATCTCGATTAAACGCTATTTATATGTAGTTTTTGGGTTTATTACTATATTTAATCTAAATGTATTTCCGGAACTATTATTAGGTTTAATCTCGATTAAACACTTTCTATAATTATGTAGTTTTTGGGATTATTACTAAATTTAATCTAAATTTATTTCCGGGACTATTATTAGGTTTAATGCCAATTAATACTAGTAATAGTCCCGGAACTATTTTTGATCGCGTTTTGGAATAAGGCGGTGTGACTGCAACCGGCTAAGTCCACACGCAAAATAAGCGTGATAGAGATATAAAAATGTACTAAATGTACAACTACTTAATTGTTTTTTAACCACACATAACAGACCTTCACCGACATCGATAAGGAACTGTAAACAAGCCGTCAACTTTTCCATTATTGCTAAAAAAACATTTTAAAATTAATATACCCATTAGTCTGTTTATAGGAAGGTACTATGTTTCAGAGTTTATTTTTGTTTTTCATTGTTATCAACAATGAAACATAAAAATGATGCAGGAATGCAGGTAGCAGTGATGGCCCAGTGGTTAAGACACTCACTTGTTGCGATTTCGAAACCGGGCAAGTACCAATGTGAATTTTTTAATTCATTATGTACTTTTCTAAGTTTATCTACATAATTATATATCTATCTACCGTTCAGTCGTAAATAGGTTTACAAACAGACTTATAGAGTACCTACTACTTTTTACCTACGGCTTTTGTCAGAAAAAAAATTAAAACCCAATTGCAGCGCCACCTACCGGGTTCAATTGTATTTTCGAACCATCCAGGGACCGTCTCTTATATAGACACAAATTTTCATCCAAATCAGTCAACCCGTTTGGGAGGAGGAGTTAAGTGACACACACACGTAAGTATAGAAGAATTTTATTCTAAGGTACGTAGAGAAGTTAGGAACTTTTGCATTTATAATATACTAGCTTCTGCTGGCGGGTTCGCCCGTGTGAAAGTCGGTTTACCCCATTAGTGATAGAGTTTCATAAAATCCGTTCATAGCGGACGTCTACACCCTATAAGGAACCTACCTGCCAAATTTTAAGTTTGTACGTGTTATAGAATGAGTGGTATTTCGCTTTTATACTCATTTAAACACCGTTAAATTTTGGTCGTTTTAATCCCGTGGAGGGTCGATTCGGTATATGAAACACTATCGATTAGTAAAGATAAAATTAAAAAATACAGTACTTTTTTTCTAAAACTCGAATTAATATACCTACGCATGTACGAAATTAATTTCTTTAAGTGAACGAGTCAATGACCTTGTAGGTAGCTGTCGGTCGTTGCGTACTAACTATCTACAGTTCAATGGCCTCGCTCAGCTGACGTTTACTTAAAGAAATTAATTTCGTACAAAAAAAAATAGTTCGTTTGAAAAAAAATAGTTTATTTTTCATTTTTATCTTTACAAATCGATAGTGATTCATGTACCGAATTGACTGTCCGCTGGATTAAAACGACCAAAATTTAACGGTGTAAAGATAAGTAAATAGAGGTATGGTCGGGATCTAAGATAGATACATTACTTTAGCCTGAAGAATCGCCAAACTAAAGTGGCAGTGGACAGGGCACATTGCTCGTAAAACGATTGGCCGATGAGGCCGGAAAACGCAGTGTTGGAAGGCCTCCTACAAGGTGGACCGATGACCTAGTGAGAGTCGCGGGAATGCGGTGGACGAAGGACGCACAGGACCGTTCGTTGTGACGACATTTGGAGGAGGCCTATGTCCAACAGTGGACATATTTTGATTGAACTGATGATGATGACATTACTACAATAAGTTGGGTCAACATTCACATCACCTATATAAAGGACTTGGGCGTGACCTTCAACTGACCGTGGCCTCAGTCCCAGCTGTGGGAAAATTACAAGGCCGATTATGCTATACCTATGCAGCTGCATACGGATTCAATTGAAAGCAGATTGATTGATATAACTAACAACACGTAGCATGCGTTGTCGTGAGTCATTTCTTGGTTAAGTTAACTGTCGACACCTAGGCGCCTTTTAATTACCATGTATCACTGATAATGAATAACGAATTCTGTTTTTCATTATTTATTTTCATTGTGGATACTTCCACCTTCCTTCTCAAGAAGGTTTCTAATAGGTAGCCTTATTTTTTATTTTATTTTAATTTTTGGGATGAGTAATCATCAAATAACTTCCCTCGCTCGCTCGCTGGGTGGGGCGGGAGGGAGTGTTAGACATTTACTGACTAAAATCCACCTGTGTTCCTTCAGTTGCCCTTTGCGTTCCAAGGCTACAGTAACTCTTTCGAAGATTCCCGCAGCCTTGGGTTTAGGTATCTAACCAGGTTTTCAACCTGTTATTTGAACTGTCGAAGCTAACAAAAAAAAGGAAAAAAATGAACATTAATTGTCAGATTGCTCCAGCTGATTGGATACCTATTATCACGTCACACCAAGCAAAATTTTGTGAGTAAGTATATTTTTGTTATTTCTTCACTATGAAACGGCTATCGAGGCGAACGCTTTCGGTTCCCAGGTAGATGTACGACGCAGGTGGGTTTTAGTGAGTAAAAGTCAACCTACACACTCCCTCTCATTCCACCCAGAGCGGAAGAAGTCGTTTGCTGCCTCCCTAGTCAAGTGCCATTTTTTTAGTGGGAAATCAACCCACCTACCCGAGTTGGCCACGCCTCTAATTCCTTTCCGACTCGGCGCTTTTGCCGCAAGAGAATTGAAACGAAATGGTCGCAGCTTTGCTAGAGGGGCTGATTTGTTACTGTAAAAATGGCAGGTAAACCTAATGACTTGAGGGTAGAGCGATAAGCTACTACGCTGCGTGTCACGGATTCTATTCCCATACGGAACAAATATTTGAATGGCCTACAGATAGTGCGGGTTTGGGTGTGTTATAGTAACGACATCTAGTGACAGAAAAGTTATCTAAAAAAACATTTGATCGCATTCACATGATCTTAATGATTTATCAATTAATTAATTCAACCGCGACTGTCATGTGTTTTAGCCCTCGTGATATAAATAGCATTGCTAATAACAAACATCATGGAAACGGTAATAATTCCTAATATATAAATAATGAATAATGTAATTTAGATATAGAGCAGAGAGGAAAAATCCATCCATTTAAAAACCTCAATAGATAGTTAACTAATTGTTTTTTGATTAACAAAACATGATAAATCTGGAATTTGAAGAAGTGTAAAAAGTTAAATATGTGAAACGGGAATGAAATAATTTGCTTAATTACTAATTATAATTATTTAAGTATTGGCGTTCTCGTTTTATAATTTCTCAGCGTTTTTTATCTGTCAAGTATATGTCATTGCAAAGTGTGAGAACAAAACTGCGCAATCCAAGTACTTAAATACTCTTTGGTCGTTGGATGTGGCTTCTCCAAGAAGCACTGGCTGGTAGGCCCTGGCTGGCTTGGCTGACAATTTGGTTATGGCTTTGGCTACAAATTGTCGTAAGATGCCTTGGCATGGCATGGCATGGCTTTGGCTTTGGCTTTGGCTTTGGCTTTGGCTTTGGCTTTGGCTTTGGCTTTGGCTTTGGCTTTGGCTTTGGCTTTGGCTTTGGCTTTGGCTTTGGCTTTGGCTTTGGCTTTGGCTTTGGCTTGGCTTGGCTTGGATGGGGCTGGACTCATGTTGTGGTGTTACATATGCTAATATTTATGAATTATATTTTTTAGGGCTCACTTTGTTGTCCGTCTGTCTGTCTGTAGTAGTCTGTAGTTTTTGTCCGATAATTTTCCTTTAAAACAATTAAAAACATTCCCATTCGCTCCACCTAGAGCTAGAGGAGGCATTCGATGATTTGCCACCAAAAAAAGAAGGTAGGTAAATAGGTACGTTCGTCAGGTTCGTGACAAGACTTAACCAGAATACCTTCCAACGTAACTAATCTCTTCGAGTTAGTAAACAATTACTCAGACTGTAGGTAGTCTAGATATCAAGAGCAGCGCTACCAGACAGTGTTATCTTGATGACACATTAAAAAAAAAACCAATCAAAAATATTTGTTTTTCGTTTACCGCCTCTATTGCCCGGACAATAAGTCGGTAATCGAAAATCAAAATTTTGCGTTTACGGGCTCATTGTCCGGGGGGCGTCAAATTAGAAACTTCGGTTTTTTTATGATCCAATGACTTCTTCCACTTGAAGGCGGAGTAAGAAGGTGTGTCAGACTTTTACTTCTACAATACACCTCTTCTATATTCCTTCTTTGTCTTGAGTTCCAGCTAGTAGGTATCTCTCGGGTTTCCCTTATGCAAGGCGCCGTAGCTTAGCGATTGCCGCCGTGGCTACTGCATTACGTGTCACGGAATCCAATATTTGTATAGCGTACAGCTACCTGCAGGTCTAAAAAGGCCACTTTTGTAGAATCATAATATGAATCATATTTTTTTTTACGGCAATATTTACAAGGAATATGATTCTGATATGCAGTGAATTCGAGTATGATTCGACTAATTTGTGCAACCATTTTACGATCACGGAATATTTGTATAGCCTACAGCTACCTGCAGGTCTAAAAAGGCCACTTTTGTAGAATCATAATATGAATCATACTTTTTTTACGGCAATATTTACAAGGAATTTGATTCTGATATGCAGTGAATTCGAGTATGATTCGACTAATTTGTGTAACCATTTTACGAACATTAGAAGAATTGCTTATGATCTGCTAGAAATTCGGAATATGATTTGCTCTAGATGAACTCATTTGGAAAGGTGATGAGATGAGCAGTGGTGATGAAATAACACAAAGTAATGCGCCTGGCCAACTGAATCCGCACTGAGCCCGCGTGGTGGATTACCATTCCCTGGCCCATTCCCTCTTCTAGAGAGGAGGCCTGAGACCCAGCAGTGGGAAAATTATAAGACTAATGCAATGTAAAAAAATAATAATGCGCCTGGCTGGGTTCGAACCCGCGATCTACAAATCGTAAGTCACACACTGCTGTTTACATCAAACATTAATAAATATCTAGTAAATTTTTATTTCTCACGACCAATAATGAGTCATACAACAGAATTTTACAATGAACATAGTTTTTTTTTATCGTAGTTAAAATCATCCAATGACAAATCCCGCCCTTGGGTGGGGCGGGAAATAGTGTCAGACTCTTACTGACTAAAAATCTACCCTTCCATTGATTGCCTTTGTCCCAGGGCCTGTGGTGACATTCTCACATAACCTTTGACACCAGTAGGCTTCGGCCCTGCTGGGCAACTACAGTTTGCTGACAACTGCTTGAGGCGTGCGGGAACAGTGTTACCGGACGGACGGACAGCGAGCAACCCATTGCCCACCGTCCGCGAGCCCGCGCCTACCGTGGCCGGAAATCGGGATCGGAATCCCGGCGGTGGCGGCGGCGGCGTGTGCGCCTTTGCCTAATGCGGTTGGCCTCCTCCTTTGCTAGCATTACTGCTTCGCAAAAGGAGGCGACCGCCTGCCACTCCTCCTCGCTCAGGAGCATGGCTTGAACCAAGCCCCGGCGCGAGAGATCGCCGCCGATCGTCCCCACGAGGACAAGGCGATGCTCTTCCCAAGCGGGGCACACCTAATGAACATAGTTCAAAATACAATTCAATTCTGAGCTCCTTAGCTTCCCTCCCTCAGAGATATCAGCAAAAATAAAGGGGTCTACCTAATCATTGATATTATAGAAGGAAATATACGTTACGCCCTAACATCGCAAACAGAAAAGCTGAAGTATATAGAAACAAAAATATCAAAAAAATAAATTCCGTATATTTGTGTGAACAGTAAGATAATTAACGATTTTCAAGGTCATTCAAGTTGTACAAACGTATGTACAATCGGCGTTCGAGGGGCAAACGGGCTGCTGACCTTAAACACCTGGACAGATCTTCATAAATTGTAGCTGAGAACTATCTCGATTAAGCCAGCTTTCAAACAAAAAAAAACCCGCATCAAAATCGGTCCATTCGTTTGGGCGCTACGATGCCATGGGCAGACACACAGACAGACAGACAGGCAAACTTATAACACCCCTCTTCTTTATCGGGGGTTAAAAAGTAAGTAGTACATAATGATAAGTACCTAATACGTTGGTAATAACGGAACAACCTACGTCATAACATTGTGTCATTTTTTATGATATGAATTTAATCAATAGTTCTATGAATGAAGCAGAACAAAATAAAAGACACAGTAACAAAAGTCCCTTGTATAAACTAAAATCTACTCAACGTAAACTTGTTATATCTCGATATTCCCATGAGACATAACAATATGCTTCATGCTAGCATATCTAGATATCCAAACCTTTAAAATAATGAGTGATTCTTCTTTGTACACCGTGGGTAAATTTTCCATAGTAAGTTCTTTAATTACCAATATTTGATTGCACTGATTCGTATTTCCGTAATGTCGTCAGCCGTTTTGACGTTTATTTTTAGTCTGTGGTTAGTCATTTGCTAGCGTAAACATATTTACGAATTGTATTGATATATACCTACCTACTACGAGTACTAGCCTTTTGTTTAGGAGGGTGGGCATGAGAGGGGTGTTTTTTGACTAAAACCCACCTGTGTTACTTCAGTTGCTCTTAGCCTAAATATAAGTTTTGGAACGTCGATATAGGAATCATATCGGATTACAAGGATATAGCATCTTTGTTTCTCGCTACTGCTTCATAGAAAGAGGAGACCATCTCCCATTTCTCTCACTACGCATCATGACCTGAGCTAGGGCCGTCTGCGAGAGGTCGCCGCCGCCGATCGCCTTCACAAGGACACTAGCGGAAGCTAGGCTCCATGAAACCTCTCAAGACATAAATCTACTGACTTACTGACATACTAAATTACCTTCCTAGTCGGGTAAAAACTAGTTTTCATCTCTTATCGCAACGACCTTAAATGGAAATGAAATGCAAAATAAATATTTTACGTATCTGTTCTTGTAATGGAAAATTTTATGAAAATTTGGTTCAGTAACATTAATTACAATGATAAAAGAATACCTTGACAAGGTTTTTTTCCGCGAATCTATTTGGATTACCTACTTGCTAGGCGTCTGCATTATGAGATAAAACGCACTGGTCTGTAAGATATCCGGGTCACTCAAAAAAGTGTGGTACTTAGTTTCTTAATTTTTTTTTGTTTCTTGAATACATAATATGTTGTAGATGACTCGTTACATGGTTTGCACACTATTTAATTTTAATTACATAAGAAAAACATTTCAAGTTGAAAGCGGAAAAAAAGTTGTTTTTCTTCTATGTTATTGTGAACTTTGTAAATTATTTTAAATTTAGAAAACTTATACAAATAAAATTTTGGGATTTAAACACTGACTAAGCGTGTTCATGTGTAGCCATGTTCACTTCGGTGGGCGCCAATTATTTTTGGCGAAAAAATACCTATGTCATTTATAAATATAATAACTTTTATTGATGAAAAACCTCTCAAAATCGGATCTCTAGTAATTACATCTTATCAAATAATTTCGGCAGTTATTCCTCGGATTTACGGACGGCAAGCTAACCGTCAGTAAATATGCGTTTTCGGTCAAAAATCACCCAGTGACTCTTGAAACCAACGCAATCGCCTCCAGAATACGCAGATGCATCTATGTTTGGATACCAACACTTACCGAAACAAACAGAGAATTGAATATTGAATACAGTATTCATATCATGATCTAATTAAAACTTATCATGAAGTTTATTATCGCCTTTGCGTTTTGTCCTTAACCATTTTTTTTTGTTTTGGTAGGTAAAATCATCCAATGACAAATCCCGCCTTTGGGTGGGGCGGGAAATAGTGTCAGACGCTTACTGACTAAAAACCTACCCTTCCATTCATTGCCTTTGTCCCGGGGCCCGTGGTGACATTCTCACATAACCGTCCTTAACCTTGTCTTATCCACAAACTTAAGCATAATTCATCATCATCATCAAAATGATTTTAGCTGAAAGACGTCCACTATTGGACATAGCCCTCCCCCAAGTACCAAGGAAAAATCTTCGAAACTAAATTCGGGAATTGAACTATGTATATAGGTAGGTACAGTAAGCTTTTATGGAATCCTCAGTGCGCTATTCCGACTCGCACTTGCCCATTTTTTTTTTAAATTAGCATACAAATCACTACACAAAGAAAAAAAAATGAATTAAATAAAACCAAAATAAAATCTAAAAGTTGTAAGTGCGGAAAAAAAAATACTTCCGATTGTTCTATTTACGAGTAACAGATAACTTACGGTATGTTGACTCTACTTTCTCCATTTTGGAGCGCAGTGGAACTATCCTTCAAAAATGTAAAATACATGGAGATACAGACAGTTTAAGTACAAAAGCGAACTTAACTCAGCAATGAGTTTTCTCCCAGCAAACCTTTGAGTTATAGAGAAAAAATATATTCTCTTTGTTTATTTCTTACAGTTTAGCCACTGCGGAATTTATTCATTGCTTACTTATGTCTATGAAAACATGTAATAAAAGTAATCTGTAGGTAATCTAAGTAAACAGACAAAGCCTAAAGCACACATTGTGCTGCAAAATAGGAAATGGCACAAGATCTAGCTATCATGCACTGGGCACATGGTAGAAATAGTTTTCAGATAAAAAAAATTCACTGGTTTACCAAAACGAATTACTAAAACGTAATTCTAGCTTCGTTGGTCTATTGAAGTAGACTCTTCATCACTACATAGTATAAAACGAAGTCGCTTCCCACTGTCTGTCCCTATGTATGTTTAGATTTTTAAAACTATGCAACGGATTTTTATGCGGTTTTTTTTCATAGAGAGAATGATTCAAGAGGAAGGTTTATAATGTAGGTATGCATGCAAAATACACCGTTAAATTTTAGTCGTTTTATGTTCGTGGAGGATCGATTCGGAACATGAAACACTATCGATAAAATTAAAAAATAAAGTTTTTCTAAAACTCGAATTAATATACGCATTTACGAAATTAATTTCTTTAAGTAAATGAGTCAATGGCCTTGTAGGGAGTTGTCGGTTTATTAAAGAAATCAATTTCGTTAATGCGTAAATTAATTCGATTTAAAAAAAAGTGCTTTGTTTTTCATTTTTATCTTTATAAATCGATAAGGTTTCATGTACCAAATCGACCCTCCGCGGGATTAAAACGACCAAAATTTAACGGTGTATATTTAACAGCACCATTGCATCCATGTGAAGCTGGGGCGGGTCGCTAGTATAACATGTCTTGCAATAACATAGCTGTGCCGTATCAATGATAGCCGTACCATAGCCATTTTTCGGCAGTGCTGCCTCTATGGGAGAACAACCGAACTAAAAATGCCTAGATGCGATCCTTAGACCTGTCAATTGCCTGTCAGTAATTTCCAATTTTTTCACTGGATTTTTTGTATTACATGAAGTTTTTACATAACTGGCGATGTGTACTGTTATAGAGAAAATGTAACTAAAAACACTTTCTGCATGACGCAGGCCATAGTCCAAACCGAAAAAGCATTGGAAGTCGGTCGCCTTATTCTACCAAGCAGTTATGCTAGTGAAGGAGATGCCCGCACGCGGGAAGGAACGAACATCCTCACGCCCCAGCCACTGAGACGGGCTTGCGGATGACTAGCAATCTGTAGTCCTAGAACGCAGAGGCAGCTGAAGGACACAGATGTAGTTTTAATCATTAAAGCCTGACACACTCTCGCGCTCCACTCTAGATCGGGAGAAGTCTTTGGACGATTTGCCACTTCAAAAAAAAAGTAATCTTTTGTATAGATATTTGCCCATTTCCTATCACTCGGGAGTCATGATACCTATTAATAGATATCTTCTTATCATAAATGAGATACCTATCAGATAAAATAAAAGTTGTAAGAGATGAATCTTCTATGTCATATGTGTGATTCATTCTTAAAGTTTGCGTGTCTGGCGAAAATGAATAAGCAAATGACGTAACATATCTATTTATTTATTTATTTAATCTTCATGCTATACAAAGTACAAAGGCGGACTTAATGCCTTAGGCATTCTCTACCAGTCAACCTAAGGTGGTGAAGAGGCAATATGGTAGGTGCATAAAAATGAACATCCTGGACATGAACACAAGAATCACAAGAGTAGCGTTGTGACAGTTGATATTATTGTATTGCTGCAGCAATTTCTAGCAGCACTAAATAGACGCTACTCTACGTAATGTGACAAAAAGGTGGATAAAGTAGTTTTCAGTTGCCAAAATGTACAACGAGTCAGGACGGAGCTTACCATCAGGTGAAAAAGTGGTCAAATGCTAGCCTATCGATAATAATAATACCCCATCGCTGTATCTCTACGTTGACGTCGTGATGGGGCTTGCGTGCTCCAATAAACCCTAGGTTGTAACTCGCCTAGGGTGAGGGGCCAGACTAAGAGAGATACAATCCGCAGGGCAGTTTTGTGGCGAACTGTTGGGCATTAGCGATCCCACGGACCTGATCTCCCGGGAGAATTCTCGTTCTTCATCTCCGGCTTGCCTTTATTGGCTGGCCGTAGTGAACACTGACGAGGAACAGAGCTCCCACCTCTCTCTTGCCTTTATTGGCTGGTTTGAGTGGAGATTCGCAAGAGCAATCGTGCTCGGGAGAAGGATGTATAATCCAGTAAGGTGCTGGTAGGGATCTTGACCGCACTTCCGGGATTGTCCTGATAGCCGTGGTATACCTCTCCACTCCTCAAGCACCTCAGAATATGTTGCCCTCTTGTTGCTACGTCACTTCGTGCTAGCGGCCGTTTTTGGGGGCCCATTTATTGAGTGTGCAAGTCACCCCCTGCCTGTTTACCGATGGATATTAATAACATTGTTTAGGCAGGGGCCATAGTTTTCACATAGTTCTTGGTAACCAGTCCACTTAAGACTTCAAAAACCATAGCCTTATTGTCTTTATTTTCCATATGTCACAATAGTTTTCACCAACCGGGGGTTGTCCTTGGATGCGCTAGCATTGCGCGTACAGGGACAATCGTCGGTTGGCATCACGTTCCATTAAAAGTACCTAAAGGGCCTCTGCGAGTTGGTTTCGGCTCCTCGTACGCCTTCCAAAGGTCCAGGACCTCAGGGTCCTGAGATAAATAAAAACATAAAAATAATAATAATAATAAAAAAAAACAGTTATTAAGAGCGCCACGATAATGAACCTTATAAACCTCGATGAGTCTCAGAGAAATGATTCAGCTGCCTTGGAATCTAATACACTTTTGATTTGAAAAAACACTTTCACATTTCGCAACAGACCTAACACAAAAAAAAGGGTTTTTCAAAATTGAACCTTTTTATTGAAACATAATTTTTAAGATTCAAATACCTTTTTTTTGAGTTAGGTCTCTTTTCTATTAAGCATACGATTTTTACACAATACTTATCTTTGACAGATATGCTTCAAGATATTAATGGACTAGGTAATGAAATCTATGTATAGAATTAGGTCCGTAGTATGAATCATCTTTAGCCTGTTATTGCTCTATTGAGGGGTAGACAGTAGTCATAGCATACAGCCATATAATGTTTACATTGCTAGGAATCAGGCCACCACTTTAAAATAAAAATAGGACAAATCTGGCCTTGAGCACAGGCGTAGGGTAGCCAGCCTTTCGGCATTGTACAGGTTGCATTTTGGAGAGTGTGCGCAGGAATTGCATAACTTGATTCCACCATCTCATTTCTACCATCGAACAACCCCACGTACGGCGAGTTTACACCCTTACGTTGTTGAAACTTTTACGGTCCGGACTAAGCGTTCCGCCTCGTCATTTATACCGCGTATACGCAAGGTCTGGAACAATTTACCTGCTGCGGTCTTCCCATCCAATTATAATTTAGGTGTCTTCAAGGCTAGAGTGAATAGCCTCTTAATAAACTAGTGCGCCTCACCGTCAACGATTGCGTCACTGCTTACCATGAGGTGGGATCGCAGTCGATCACTAGTTTATATCAAATAAAAAATTAAAAAAAATCTGGAAGGCGAAATTCAATTAAAAAATATTATCACAATTTGGTTTACAAAGCGTAGTACATATATATCAATGTTTACAAAGGACTGTCCTGAGGTCATTAAAGAAACAACCAAATTGAGAACCTCCTCCTTTTTTTGAAATGGTTTAACCAACCCAAGTGATAAAAAATATGTACTAAGTAGTTTCCCAAAACATAAGTCCTAGAAAAAGAACAACATCAAAGAGATAATTTAATTTATTATCGCTAAAAGAACAATGTTATTGTAATAGCTACCAATTTAACGCAATTAAGCACGTTCTTGAACCTGCGCCTGCGCTGCGTTTGCGCACACGTAGCTCTGTGACGTAGCGTTGCGTGTGAAACGTCACAACGATACATTTTTGCACGAGTGTGTGTGCATTGACCGATTTATTTTTATTTCTGCTGCAGTTATAAATAGTTGATCTTGTTTTGCCACTTTTAGGAGAATTTCCCTGTGACTGCCCCAAAAAAGGAGTGTTGTTTTCAGGGTATATGTATGTATACTATGTATGTATGTGAGTTTCTTTATTCCACCGTAACTTCTAAATGACTGAACTGATTTACACGTATGAGGTATCGTTAGAATCCTTGCATCGTCCCGAGTAACATACTCGGAAACTACTTGATCTACGAAACTGAAATTTTCATCGCAGTCGGGGGATTTTTTAAATTATAGGAAAGTATTTTAGAGTGGACCCCGACCGCGATGAAATTTCAGTTTTGTAGATCAAGTAGTTTCCGAGATTCCGTGTTTAATCAACGAGTGACTACTATCTTGACTTTTCTATAAATTATGAAACATCTTGTTTTTTGATTTTTAGTTTATTTTTTGACGTGGCAGTCGTGTTTTTTAATTATTTTTAGTTATTTAATTTTGAATAATGTGTAAGCCTGTATTTAATTTATTTACACAAATTTTTAAACGTATGTGTACCTACTGTAGTGTAGGTATATTTATGTATTATTTTATCTATATTAATTCTTCTTCTTCCTGCCCTTGTCCCATATTACTTGGGGTCGGCGCAACACGTTTTTTTCTTCCACTCTATCCTGTTAGCCGTCACACTATCACTAACTTCCTTTTCTTTCATATCACTTCTCACACAATCCATCCATCTCTTCTTCGGCCTCCCTCTTCCGTCATCTCCTCTTTATCCATATTAATTGTAATTTTTAAATTAAGCACTTTTTTTTGTAGGTCGGAAAATCGTCCATGTGAAATGACATCTCGGCGCCCTTGGGTGGGGCGCGAGATAGTGTCAGACTTTTACTGACTAAAAACTCACGTCTTTTCTTTCGTTACCTTTCATACCGGGGCCGAATTTTCTTTTCAGAAACCGACCCTTGGTCCCAGTAGGCTTCGACCCTGTAGGGCCCCTACGGTTCAGCCGTGCGTGGAACAATACGCGCCGTCGACGACTTGGGCTTGGTCTGGACAATTACTGGACGGTTGGACGGTTAGCTACTAATTGCTTGCCGTCCGCAAGCCCGCGCCTACGGTGACTGGAAATTGGGATCGGAATCCCTGCGGTGGCTGGAGCGTGAGAGCCGTTGCCTCACGTGTGCGGCCTTCTCCTTTGCTAGCATTACTGCTTCGCAGAAGGAGGCCACTCCTCCTCGCTCCGGACCATCGCCTGTACCAAGGCCCGGCGCGAGAGATCGCTGCCACCGATCGTCCCCACGAGCTCACGGCGGTGCTCTGCCCGGGCCCGGAAAGCGGGGCAAAATTGTGCACTGGATCCTACCCTCCATTGTGATCACTCTATCATTCAATGTGATTGCTGAAAGAAAATTCAAGTTTGACAACGAGTCAGTGTGACAGTGAGGCCTAAGAACGAAATCACCATTTTCTAAATTTTTTATGTAGCACATATCGTACATAAGTGTAACTTATTATTAAAAAAGAAATACAGTTACAGTTGGCATTGTGTCAGATATTGCACCAACAAAATGCTGCCGTTATAATGACCAAGCCAATGTTTATATCAATTAAATTGTAATTACTGTTACCACGTGGTTGTTGATAACTATATCTTCATTTGTTTTGCTGTTTGTTGCTCTGAAGTAATTCCCCGACCTCTGTAATGACAAGTGACTTGCGAGTATTGAAAGGCGGGCAGAATAATAATACGAGTATGTGGTGTTCGCCATCAGCATTTGAGCGCTCAAACTGCAATCCCCTATAAAAACATACAACAGCTTCGAGTAAACTTAGAGTCAGAAGAGCTTTCTTTACTGCACAATGCACATCATTGATTAACAAAACGCGTAACATAGGTGACTCACCTATAGCACGTGAACCGCTGAAATTGTGACAATTGTCACGATTTCACAAAGGTCGCGTCGATCACACACATTCGGCGGCTAACGTAATTTCGTTCGCACGACAGCGCCTGCTCTTATCTCTGTCCTTGTCTATCAGTGACTACAGGTAGTGTAGATGTGTGAGTTTCGAGTCCAGGTTTTCTGATTGTGATGTTAGCTCGTAACGTGTTTTTCCTTATAATATATCAATGCTGCACAAAGATCATTTCGACGACCCCGGGCCATAAGTCGGTAATAGAAAAAGAAATGTTGTCCGGTAATAAAGTCGGTAATTGAAAAACTGATTTTGACGCTTACCGTCTTATTGCCCGGGGACGTCGATTTGGGACCGACCATCCACAGTGAGATGTAAGTTTTTTTTTAAATCATATAAAGTCAAGTACTATTGACTACGACCCCACCTGACGGTAAGCAGTGATGAAATGGTTGATGATGAGGCGCACTAGTTTATTAAGAACCTACTCACTCTAGCCTTGAAGACACCTAAATTATAATCAGACGGGAAGACCGCAGCAGGCAAATGGTTCCAATCCTATGCAGTATAAATGATGGGGCGAAACGGTTAGTCCGGACCGTAGGTGTTAACAACGTAAGGGTGGACACTCGCCATATGAGAAACAAAGTATTAGAACACCAATCACTACCGCTCGACTTCTTTCAACCCCAGGAACCAGACCAGAAACCAGATGCCACTCGGACGAGATCTGCAGTGAAGCCACTATATGGAAAGCGAAAAATAGACTGCGCCCCCAAATAGGCCGTTGCTAATAAAAAAGGGGGATTATAGACCCGCCCGACACTCAGTGCGAGTGCGGTGCTCCTGACCAGACAATTTATTTATTTGTTTATCCTCACATCGGAACGCCTTACAGCAATTACACCAATGGAGCACAATTAGTTCAGAATCTACTGCGCGGTGGAGTGGTCGTCATCTTAGGAGCGGCCCGGGCGGGCGCTGTGTCACGTACGCTCGCTTACGCAGCATCAGGCCAGCACTCTTCCAGGGTTCCCCATGAATCCCATAGCGAACACATCAATTTTTAAATCTGAAAGTTTTTTGAATCAGTTTTTTCGAAGGAAAATGATTTAACACTTCGATCCACAACTACCCAACTTGTTCATACAAAAGTAGACTCTAAACATCGGAATTAAGGCCTATAGTGGCGTGGATGTGAGAGGACACCGGTGTCCTCTGAGCTAGGACAGATTAAATTGAAAAATACGGAAAATTTTGATATGTCACCTTGACGGTTGACCAAATAGTTATCGATAATAACCAAACAATAACTCACTTACTAGAGTGCCCCAAGCAAAGAGGCGGATATTTTTAAGGTTTTAATATTTAATGAAAATCTAAATTGTGTTTTTGAACAGAATATAATAAATAGACATGATTACGTAAGTAATAATTTTTTAATTTCAACAAATTATCAATTATCTGTGTGCTAAATTCAAAAATGTTTGAATTTTATATTTATATTTTAGGATGTATACGGTTTGATACCATTGCTTCTCCTTCAACCTGCAAAGTTTATGCGCGGGAGATAAAAAGTACACCTAATATTAACTAACTTATTCATTCGCCCGGGTGTCGCCACTGTGCGGAACATCCGGAGGACACGGTGGAGCACACTGTAGAGGTGTGCCCCGCCTGGGCGGAGCATCGCCGTGTCCTCGTGGGGGCGATCGGCGGCAGCGATCTCTCTCGCCGGGCCTTGGTTCAGGCCATGGTCCGTAGTGAGGAGGGATGGCAGGCGGTCGCCTCCTTCTGCGAAGCAGTAATGCTAGCAAAGGAGGAGGCCGACCGCATCAGGCAGAGGCAACGGGGCGCTCGCCCCAGCCGCCGCCGGGATTCCGATCCCGATTTCCGGCCACCGTAGGCGCGGGCTTGCGGACGGCGTGCAATGGGTAGCACGCTGTCCGATCGTCCGGTAACCGACCGGACCGAGCCCAAGTCGTCGACGGCGCATTCTGTTCCCGCGCGCCTCAAGGAGCTGTCAGCACACCGAAGAGGCCCAGCCTGCTAACTGCAGGCAGGCAGGGTCGAAGCCTACTGGGGTCATGGGTTAGCTCCGAAAGGAATGCTCGACCCCGGCACGATAGGCTACGAAGGAACGGGGTAGGTTTTTAGTCAGTAAGAGTCTGACACTACTTCCCGCTCCGCCCAAGGGCGGGATTTGTCATTGGATGATTTTACCTACCATAAAAAAAAAAAAAAAACTAACTTATTCATTTACGACAGTTGTGAAAAAGAAAATTTGAAGAGATTTCTTTAGGTGCTATGCCGCCAGATTATGTGATTGAGGTAAAATACTTAAGATAACCTGCTGCCATCAAATCAAAACTAAATTGTAAGGCAACTTTGGAAAATTTTCTTCAGTACAAAATGAACAAAAATGCGTCGTAATTTTCCGATAGAAGATAGATTATTGGTAGATTTTTTTCGTAAGTGTATTGAAAAACGTCGTTTGATACATGTGAAGATTTGTCACTGCAGCAGAATTTTGCCTCGGCTGCAATGACAAACTTTCCCCACTTGTATCAAAATGTACTATTTTGTTTTGTGACGTGACTACAAAACAGTTTTCAGATTTATTACCTATATTTGTGCTTACTTCACGCCAAATTTAAGATTTCTGGGTCAACGAGAAGTACCCTATGAATTTTGATTCCCTTGACAGTGTCGAAGTATACGTTTTTTGCGACATAAACGGCCGTATCTCTTTTTTTCATTAACTTAGTAGTTTGATCTTTTGACAACTTCAATGGACCCCTGATCTGAGTATATGGTTTTAATTTTAACTCAATACATCCACGTATTCCTGAGATAAAGGCTCTTGACACACAAACAGACAGACGGACAACAAACTGATCTTATAAGAGCGGTTTCGCACTACGAACGATCCGAATGCGATCCGAACCCGTGAAAAAATGGTTACGGACCTTACTGTCGTAGCCCTAGAACTATTTCATTACAATAAAATTGTGGCGGGGCGAGCACGCGCACTTTTCCGCACTAGTGCGGAAAACTGTCATTTGCGTGCCTAAAAGCGGTGGAATAAGAGCGAGTTTTTTTACAGATCGGATTCCGATCGGACGTAGTGCGAAACCGCTCTAAGGGTTCAGTTTTTAGGATTCCGTAGATTAAAAGGGAAAAAACTGAACCCTTTTAGGATTCCTTATAGGAGCCCAAGTCGTCGACGGCGCGTTCTGTTCCCGCGCGCCTCAAGGAGCTGTCAGCACACCGAAGAGGCCCAGCCTGCTAGCTGCTGGCAGGCAGGGTCGAAGCCTACTGGGGTCATGGGTTAACTTCCGAAAGGAATACCCGGCCCCAGCACGATAGGCTACGAAGGAACGGGGTAGGTTTTTAGTCAGTAAGAGTCTGACACTACTTCCCGCTCCGCCCAAGGGCGGGATTTGTCATTGGATGATTTTACCTACCATAAAAAAAAACCCTTATAGGATCACTTTGTTCTCCGTCTGTCTGTCTGTTTTTCCTTTTAATGAATGTCTCCTAAAAATTAAAAAATACACCAACATGACGCATGTATCGGTCCAGTCAGCTCAATCATTTTGAAAGGCTCCCAATCAGGTTACAATAGTGTTATGTTGATGATACATTACTTCAATACATTACCGTCACTCATGCATAATGTACTGAAATTGTCAATAATACACCGTTAAATTTTGATCGTTTTAATCCCGTGGAGGGTCTATCCGGTACATGAAATACATGATTTGTAAACATAAAATTACAAATACTACTTTATATACTACTACTATATTATTACTTTAGTTCGGTAACCGATCGGACCGAGCCAAGTCGTCGACGGCGCGTACTGTTCTCGCGCCCTTCATGAAGTTTTCAGCAAACCGTAAGCAGGTCTCATATCAGGCTCTGGTATGAAAGGCAACGAAGGAACGGGGTGGGTTTTTAGTCAGTAAGAGTCTGACACTATCTCCCGCTCCGCCCAAGGACGGGGGATGTCATTGGATGAGTTTCACCCACCATAAAAATAAAATCAATTAGGCACCTTTTAAATCATTCACATTATTTGGGTTGTGTTTCGTGACCTCTATTGGTTTTCTTAATAACCGCCTGATGCTTTTCCTAGAAAACCTAATTAAAACGTAACCAAAAATCACCAATAAATTTCATAACATTTCCTGACCTTACATCCTCTAAACCATAAAGCCACGACCTGCCGCAAGCACCCTTAATACTAATCACATGAGGCCTATTAACGCTACATATGTTTACATCAGTCAAACAACGAAGTTACATAAAAAGACGCAAAGACGCATCAACACGCCAGTTCCGTTGCGTCCACGGTCCGAGTCGAACGCATTCGTGCGTTGAACGTCGTCGCGAACGCACGCGGTGCAATCGAAGTGTGACTGAAGTTGAAGTATCGTAGTGGCTGCAAGCCAATAAATATTGTGTATTTTTGGATCGTATATCTTCGTGAGTATTGTTCGATTCCTGTTTTGTTATTGTTTGTGTATGTATCGGTGTTTCAGGAAATTGTTTTGTGGAAAGCCGTAGCTTTTCTTCTAAGGGTAATTGGTGTGGGTTCATGAAATTCAGTGTTTGGAAATGTAAACAATGAAAGCTTTATAGTAATTAAATAATCTGTTTTTAAATTCCGATTCATATTGTTTTAAGTAGGCTCGTAGATAAAATATTTAATCGTAGGTGTCGCGGTATTATAATTAAAAGAAAAAAAAACCTCAATTAATACGTATCCAGTAATATTTTATTCGAAATAAAGTACACTTCTTTTTACTATGACGAAAACATACTATAGTTTTCCTGTGCGACTATATTATGTAAGATGTTTACATTTGGTTGCTTATGAAACCTTAAAAACATTTTTTTTTAAATAGACAGGGAGTCCTATCTTTGTCTAACACAGTAGAATATTATCATCAATAAATTAACCAAGCATGATTCCTGAAGCATAGAACTATTTAATTTTTTTTTCATTGTCATCCCTATATGTAAGTTTACAATACAAATGTTGATAAAAAAAATAGTAAATAATGTTTTGATTTAGTCCTCAAATATATGAAGCTGTGTTAAGAAAAAAATCATAAGCGAAATTTAGAGTTTTTTGCAGAAATGGGTTCCTTTGTTCCAAAAAAAAAAAAAAATAAGAAGCGTTTTGTGTTTTCGTATATAGGTTCAGTATGAATACTTAGTTAATATTTAAGTTTCTGATGTTCATGTATTGTAAGATTCTTAATTAAAGTAACTAAAAAATATTTATGCAAATAGGTTAACAGCAACCCTATTAGATCAATAGTTCTATGAATAACTAGCTTCCGCCAACGTCTTCTCCCACTTGAAGGTAGGCTTCTCCATACATATTTTGAAACCCAATTTCACCCCCTTAAGTATTTTTTTTATGGTAGGTAAAATCATTTAATGAATTCTCCTGCGTTTGGGCGGAGTGAGAGATAGTGTCAGACTCTTACCGACTAAAAACCTACCCCGTTCCTTCTTTGTCTTAGTTCCAGGACCCTGGTATACATTTTCACACTATCCCAAGGCCCCAGAGAAGGGCTGAATTTTGAAAATTCTCTTTTGATGCTCACCAACTTTAAATGAAGCTCTGTGAAAAATTTCACGCCCCTAGTCTTACTAGTTTTGGCTGTGCGTTAATATGTCAGTTTCTCCTTTTATAGATTCATCATCATCATAATCATCAGCCTTTTAATGTTCCCACTGTTGGGACACAGGCCTCCTCTCTAAGAGAGGGAATGGGCCGTAATCCACCACGCGGGCCCAGTGCGGCTTGGTTTATAGATTAGAATAATATTATCATAAATTGATATAATCATAAACTGTTTAATATGGAAGAGAAACCCCATACCAGAAAATATTTAAACAATCGTTTAGGTCGTTGTTCCCGAAAAAGTTCAATGTATATGTCACTGGTAAATTGAAAACTCCGTATGATTGTAATAAATCTTCATTAGATTACAATGTCTCGATATATTATTAAAAAGTCTTTTTGTTAACAATAATCCACATCCAAATTCATTAGTTTCTAATATAACCGAATTTTATTTAGAAAAATATAGTTTACAATTTTTCGCGATATTTTACAATCTTACAGCGTTTGTAATTTCTGGTGACATATACAATGAACTTTTTCGGGAATGATATGACCTTAAATTAAAACTCTCTTGGTATTAGTTCATAGGAATATTATTACACTACAGAATCTAAAAAATCAGAATATAAAAAATATTTTTTTCAAACAAACTAAATAGCATAAATCGTAAACAAAATATTTTCATTTATAAATATCGTTACACTAACCTGTGACAATAACGCCGTGTCATCAAAGCACTCTGTGCGTGTTATTTAGTGACGTATTCTTTTGGCGCCATTATTATGAATGCTCAATAAAAACAATTACACTAATTCACAGATTTTTTATCAATTAAATAATTAATATTAGTCTTAATCACTATTTCATCGCTTACCACTCACTTACTGTCGATATTGAATCATGTACGTCCGTAATTACATCTACTGCCAGCGTCTCCGTCACCTTGAAGACACCTAGTGCAATTGCATCATTGCTTACCATCAGGCGGGATCACAGTCAAGCACTAGTTTATATCATTAAAAAAAAATCCCATGTAAAAAAGGACCCAATTTTTTGGCCCAGGTTTGTAGTACAACTACGCTACGCCACTGGTACCTTAGCGCATTCGTCAGTGCAAAAATATAACTGTGACACAATGATGGTCGTATACAAAGAAACATAATATAATACCAACGTTAATTACCTTAGTATTTCTGAAGACAAAATCCTCGTCAGCGAAAGATCGTCTCGATTCCTTGAACTTAGACTTTAGTACTGTCTCTTGGCAGTCTGCCTGACCCTGATGAGTTCGTTCATTTGTTCATCCGCATTGATTTTCAATGAAAGTTTGACAAAGACAATGCTTTTTAGGGTTTCGTACCTCAAAAGGAAAGAAACGAAACCCTTATAGGATGACTTTGTTGTCCGTCTGTCTGTCTGTTTGGCTGTCAAGACTCTTTATCTAGGGAACGCGTGGAGGTATCGAGTTGAAATTAAAATCGTGTACTCAGATTTGCGGTCTCTTGAATCTGTGGAAAAAAAGATACGGCCGTTGATGTCGCAAAAAAACGTACATTTCGACACTCTCAAGGGAATCAAAAGGGTAGGTACTACCCGTTGCCGTAGAATCCTGGGCATAAAGCTAGGTCTCATGGTACACAAATAGGAAAAATCTGAATACTGTACATTTTTAGTTACGCCACACAAAAAAAAAAATTGCTTCGAAACTCAATTTGGTATTGAATGGTTTTCATAGGTTTAGTACGGAATCCTCAGTGCTCGAGTCCGACTCTCACTTGTTTTTATTTTTTACAAGAGTAACCACGGAGTTTCTTGCCGGTTCTTTATAAGAAAGTCGTTTCTTATGGAGAAGAACCGGCAAGAAACTCCGTGGTTACTCTTGTTAGTCAGTTGGAAACATGCACTAACTTCTGAAATTTTAAACGTATATAAGCCTATGGGAAATAAAAACAATATGAATTTTTAATTTAAATTGCGTCTTCTAGACCTAATTAGAATAAGTCCTAGTCTTCACACTTGTATTGTAGTTTATTTTAATTCATACTTAATCATTAATAATCATTAATCAGACGCCGGCGTCTGAACACCTATTGTCTTTCTATTGTGTCTCTAATTACGGTATTCAACAGGTTAAATAAAAAAATACATTATATATATGGTATTTATTATAAAGAAATGTATCAAATTAAATACATAAAGTTTATGTAATTTTCTTTAAACACCATTGTGTGGATTTTATAACTAAGTTTCATTTGGTGTCCTTACCTTGATCTTACTTGATAGAAATCGATGAACAAGAAGATCTAAGATAATATTATAAAGAGGAAAGTTTTAATTTTTTCTGAATCTGAGTGAGCTCCTGACGCGATCCATTTTACGACCTAAATTAAACTGTTAATGGGACGGACAACCCGACGTACAACGAATATCCACCCTTATGTTGTTTGCTAGCAAAGGAGGAGGCCGACCGCATCAGGCAACGGTGCTCACGCCGCAGCCGCCACCGTAATTACGATCCAAATTTCCGCCACCGTAGGCGCGGGCTTGCGGACGGCGGACAGTGGGTAGCTTGCTGTCCGTTTGTCCGGTAACAGACCGGACCGAGTCCAAGGCGTTTACGGCGCGCACTGTTCCCGTGCGCCTCAAGGAGTTGTCAGCAAACCGTAGGGTCGAGTCCTAGTCTGAGGCTCTGGGGAGTTATGAAAATGCATACCAGGGCCCCGGATCCAAGGCAGGGAAGGAACAGGGTAGGTTTTTAGTCAGTAAGCGTCTGACACTATTTCCCGCCCCATCCAAGGGCGGGATGTGTCATTGGATGATTTTACCTACCATAAAAAAAAACCCTTATGTTGTTGAAACTTCTACGGTCTAAGCGTTTTGCTTCGTCGTTTATACCGCGTACATCGAGAAACTGGAACAGTTTGCCTGCTGCGGTCTTCCCGTCCGTTTATAATTTAGGTGCCTTCAAGGCTAGAGTGAATAGGCTCTTAATAAACTAGTGCGCTTCACCATCAACGATTGCATCACTGTTTAACATCAGGTGGGATTGCAGTCAAGCACTAATTTATAACAATTAAAAAAAAAACCGGAGCTATATAAGTTGTGTTGCTCCATCCCTCTGTCTCGCTCGCACAAAGCCCTTTAGTAAGTCTGCCACGATTTCTCACTGCACCCAGAGCGGGACGAAGCATTTGATAATTTCCGTTTCAACCAAAAAACGACTACCCAGTATTTACGAGGTTTGTACGCTTCTTTTTCTTGATGGAAAAATCGATAGTGTTACGAAAATAGAAACATCACGTTACGGTGTGTGGTGGGTACCAGAAATCAATGAAACATTCGTGACAGTCTCGAGACCTGAAAAAAACTGTGATTGAGACTTTGTTGACACACAAACCAACGTTTTCTCCTTATCTCCTTAAAATACCTCACATGGGGAAGCAGAAGCACCCTATACTTTGATTTTGATTTTTTTGCGAGCGTCAAAATAATAATAATAATAACAAGAATAGGGCGCTGGTGGCTGCTCTGGATTCGCAGTTGTCTTGCTATCTTGGTGACTGCGAAGATCTCACCGATACACACTCGATAATGTACTGCGCAGCCGTAGCGGCATGTCGTGTAGCTCACGTCAAATTCCCAACCAGTGACGTAGCTACACGACCGAAACCAGCTGTACCGGCCTGGCAGTGCAGGATCGAGCGTCGTATTGGTGGGGCTAGAGCACTCATCGGCAAACTAATTTGCTTCAGGGAGGGCAACACTCGCCCTAGAGTGATGCGCTTTGTGAGACGGGCATTCTCGGGGACAGGTATCAGCCCCCGCGACTACATGTCCCGAGTCACAGAGCGCATCGACTTCCTGAAGCAAAAAGTGTATGCATGGGCAAACCGTATCTGCAGGTATAAGCGCCGAGTGGAGCGATACACCCAGAATCACACATTCCGGAGCAACGAAAGGTGGGTGTATAGGGCTTGGGAGCGACCGGACCAAGGTGTGACTGACGCACGCCTCCCAGATGATGACGCCATGAGTTCATTCTGGCGCAGCATCTGGTCGGTGCCTGTCAGTCACACCGAGGGTGATTGGATTCGGGAGGTGGAGCGCGCGTGCGATCCAATACCACAAATGGGGGCAATTTACATCAGCCCCCAAGATGTAGCTCGTGCAGTCCGTCCGTTGCCTAACTGGAAATCTCCAGGGCCGGACGGACTGCACAATTTCTGGATAAAGTGGTTCACAAGATCGCACGCTCGTTTGGCATCTCAATTCCAATCTGCCCTAGAGTCAGGGTCGCTGCCCGACTTTTTTACGACAGGAATAACCCACCTGCTCCATAAATCAGGCAGTACTGCGGAACCTAAAAATTATAGACCGATCACGTGTTTGCCGACGGTCTATAAAGTTCTTACATCCATACTGAGAAGCAAAATTAACAACCATATTGACAAAAATTTGATAATGTCGCCTTCTCAGAATGGATGTAGGAATGGGTCCCGCGGTACTAAGGAGCTGCTCCTCATTGATATGACCATTAGCCAACAGGTTCGACGTTCCCGAAAGGATCTGTCGACATGTTGGATAGATTATAAGAAGGCCTATGACTCTGTTCCTCATACATGGCTCATGAGGGTGCTAGAGTTGTATAAAATTGATACAACACTACGCACCTTCCTGATGTCGTGTATGAGGAAATGGAGTACGATCCTTCGCTATCCAGGATGTCGACATATCCAGAGGAATAGCGAACCTGTAAGGATAGAGCGAGGTATATTCCAGGGTGATAGTTTGAGTCCGCTTTGGTTTTGCCTAGCCTTGAATCCTCTAAGCACACTGCTGGAGAATTCAGGTCTAGGCTATCGGTTGAAGAGAGGTGGTCAGGTTATATCTCACCTTCTTTACATGGATGACTTGAAGCTTTTTGCCCCCAACAACCTGCAACTGATGGAGCTACTGAAGGTAACTGAAACCTTCAGTAGTGCCATCAGGATGGAGTTTGGTGTGGACAAATGTGCGGTCATGCATGTAAAGCGAGGGGAGGTTGTGGAATCTGTGGGCACTCAACTCACGGATTCCATAAACCTGAGATCTCTCTCTTCAACCGAAACCTATAAGTATTTGGGTATATCGGAAGCTCTAGGCATCAATATCACTGACATGAAGCAATCGTTGAAGGAGCGTTTCTTTGGACGCCTGAAGAAGGTTTTCAATAGCCTTCTTTCAGGCGGAAACAAGGTGCGCGCCTTCAACGGTTGGGTCATGCCGGTATTGATGTACTCTTTCGGCGTACTCAAATGGACTCAAACGGAACTTGACGCCCTGGATAGGCGGGTCCGAACACTGCTGACTGCATACCGAATGCATCACCCACGATCGTCGGTGATGAGACTGTATATCCCGCGGAAGTGTGGCGGTCGAGGTTTTTTAAATGCTAAGACCCTACACAACCGCGAGGTATACAGTCTCAGGGAATATTTCCTAGCTGCCGACGTGGGTATGCATCGAGATGTAGTGGCAGTGGACAAGGGACTCACACCGCTCTCCTTGGCTAACGAGAACTGGCGCAAACCGGTAGTACTTGACACTGACGATCGCAGGGAAGTATGGCAGAGCAAGGAACTTCACGGACGCTTTTTCCGGGCCCTTCACAGGCCCGATGTAGACCAATTGGCGTCCGTAGCTTGGCTGCGTTTCGGTGACCTCTTTGGGGAAACCGAAGGTTTTATCTGTGCAATTATGGACGAAGTTATCATGACGAATAACTACCGGAGATTTATTGTGAAGGACGGCACGGTTGACATCTGTCGGGCATGTCACTGTCCGGGAGAATCAATTCGTCACATTATCTCCGGTTGTTCTCGTCTGGCTAACGGCGAGTATTTGCATAGGCACAACCTCGTAGCCAAGATTATCCATCAGCAACTTGCTTTGAAATACTCTCTTGTGGGATCGGAAGTGCCGTACTACAGGTATGAGCCCGACCCAGTCCTTGATAATGGTCATATCAAGTTGTACTGGGATCGGTCCATCATCACTGACAGGACTATTGTAGCCAATTAGCCTGATATAGTGGTGGTGGACCGAAACGAGAGGCGTGCAATGATTGTTGACATATCCGTTCCGCATGACGAGAACCTCGTGAAAGCCGAGAAAGATAAACAAATCAAGTATATTGACTTGGCTCGCGAGGTTGTCGACATGTGGGAAGTGGATTCGGCGATCATTGTACCGATAGTCGTGTCGGGTAATGGCTTAATAGCCAAGAGCCTCGACCAACACCTTAGGTGGCTCTCGTTAGGCGGCTGGATCAAGGGCTTGATTCAGAAAGCGGTACTCCTGGACACGGCTCGTATTGTTAGGAGGTTCCTTTCTCTGGAGCCCTGACCGCCGGTAGCTTGGACCCTGTTCCCGATACCGGTGGGACACTATATTTTATATTTTTAAATGTTTTTTTTTTTTATATATTATATGTTAAAAATATTTAAAAATGTAAAAAATATGTAAAACAAGAAATAAAGGAAATAATAATAATGTATTTTTTTTTTGTAAGTTTTTCAAAAAATATTTAAAAATGTAATTGGTATTAGATGAATAAATGAAATAATAATAATATTCCACAACTATCACACAACGCCGTTTAGTCCCAAGCTAAGCAGAGCTTGTGTTATGAGTACTAGACAACTGATAAACATACTTATATATTTCTAAATACATACATATTATAGATAAATTACAGCCAGACACAGAACAAATAAGAACCATAGTGTTTTTTGCTGGTTCTTCTATAAAGAAAACGACGATTTGAAACCGTGCACTAGCTTCTGACGTTTTATAAGTGCATATAGACCAACGTGAAATTAAAAAAAAAGAATTTTGATGACCTAAATTCTTTCAGCTGAAATTATCATGATAAATGATGAAATACCAGTAATTCCTAGTTCCTGAATTCATTTAGTTCATACTTATACAGTATAAGTCTTTGTGGCTATCTATACACCGTTAAATTTTGGTCGTTTTAATCCCGTGGAGGGTCGATTCGGTACATGAAACACTATCGATTTGTAAAGATAAATTTAAAAAATAAAGAACTATTTTTTTTAAAACTGTTAATATACGCATGTACAAAAATTTTTTTTTAGTAAACGAGTCAATGACCTTATAGGTAGTTGTCGGTCGTTCCGTACTAACTACTTACAGTTCATTGGCCTCGCACAGCTGACGTTTACTTGAAGAAATTAATTTCGTATATGCGTAAATAAAAAAAGAAGTACATTATTTTTTAATTTTCTCTTTACAAATCGATAACGTTTCATGCACCGAATCGACCCTCCGCGGGATTAAAATGACTAAAATTTAACGGTGTATACAGCGGTTGTTCAATGCATGTGACGAAGCAAATCCATTGCCAAGTACTGTCTATGACGTGCTATGAAATCTACATAGGTATATCTATAAAGATTTATTTGTGGGAACGTAGTAATGTACGTGGTAATGGCATGATTTGTATGAGTTTTAGCCAAATCTGATAATTCTATTTATTGTTGAGCTCCTTAGTAGTCCTAAGTTTGAGCTACACGAATACTGACAAATGCTTGCACTGACTGGACAGGTTCACTCAAATCTGTGTGGTTCTTTCTTCAAAAGACCATCTCAGACACTAATCTGCATGGTTCTCATATTATTTGATTATTACATGTTTGCTTTATGGACTTTAAAAGAGACTTTGACCCCTGAGTTTGTTTCGGTGTTTCTTCTCAGGGTAGTCAGCTAGGAAACACCGGCCTCATCTAGTTTAAACCGACGAAAAAAAAACAAATTGACGTGTAAAATTGTTTTTTTAAAACCTATTTACAAAATAAATATCATTTATCATTGTAGTAAATTTTGTTTTCTAATTTTTTTTTTTTTTTATATTCTATACTAAACAACAAATAGACTGAAAGAAAATATTTTTCAGAAATCAGCATCATAGTTGTTTATTGTCAGGTTAATGGTTATTGGCATAAATAAAGCAGCAATTAGCATTTCAAAAATTATTATGAGGAAGAGTGGGAGCGTGGTGGGACTATCAAGCTATCTCTTTTATACACTTCGTAACGTAATGGCGGTGACGTCACATGTGGCCATCATAGAAATTGATTACTTCGTGAAAATGGTCAACTAAAACTGGCCAGATCGTTTAAACATTAACATTTGATGAAATGTCAATCCTAGTTTGTTTGAGAACTGCCTCTGCCTTACACTTTCCAACACCTCTTTGCATTACTCCTTCGCAGAAGGTGGCGACTGCTTCCCATGCCTCCATAGTTTGGACCAGGGGGCTTACTCTCGAGTTTAATTCCGATCGGTCGACATTGGAATAGTGACATTTCGATGCTAGCGCCAAATTGGTTTAAAATTGCGTGACCAAACGCCAAGCCCAATCCCGATTTTACTTAGTTTCCCAAAAAGATCACGGGATTTGACCCTAGTATCAAATTCAAGAGTACCTAACGACACAATTCCAATATCGACCGATCGGAATTAAACTCGAGAATAAGCCCTCCAGGGCCGTCCACGAAATTCGCCGACATCGATCTCCTCCACGAAGACAGGGCTTATGCCATTTTTTTTTATCTTAGTTTGGGAACTTTGTTACTAAATTGACTATGTCGCTCCATCGTAGCCAAATTTTTAATTTTAACATGTATTTAAATTATTATAATATCCTTTATATAAAATTCTTGCCTCGTCTGACGAAGGCTTAGCTCACCATGTCATGTGAAAACGTCAAGCGTGCGAGCATGAAAGAAAGCTATACACTCTATACACCGTTAAATTTTGATCGTTTTAATCCCGCGGAGGGTCGATTCGGTACATGAAACCCTATCGATTTATAAAGATAAACAAAAGTACTTCTTTTAAAAACTCGAATTAATTTATGCATTTGATATCTTTGAGTAAACGTCGAGCTGATCGAGGCCAATAAACTGTAGGTAGATAGGTATTACGCAACGACTGACAACTCCCTACAAGGTCATTGACTCGTTTACTTAAAGAAATTAGTTTCATACAATTTTTTTTCTAAAATTCGAATTAATATACGCATGTATATTAATTCGAATTTTAGAAAAAAAGTACTTTATTTTATAATTTTATCTTTATAAATCGATAGTGTTTCATGTACCAATCGATCCTCCACGGGATTAAAACGACCAAAATTTAACGGTGTATAACGTAAGCCGCGTGCGTATTATCCTCATTGCAGTATAGTTTAGGCCGTAAAATGGAGCTTGTGGTAGAGCCTCAAGACTTGACAAGCTAATCGCTTAGCCAGTACAACAATGGGTGCGGAGACGACGCCCGGGTGTGGAGCGAGGAGGAGTGGCAGGTGGTCGCCTCCTTTTGCGAAGCAGTAATGCTAGTAAAGCAGGAGGCCGACCGCATTAGGCAAAGGCGCACACGCCGCCGCCGCCGCCGGGTTTCCGATCCCGATTTCCGGCCACCGTAGGCGCGGGCTCACGGACGGTGGGCAATGGGTAGCTCGCTGTCCGTCCGTCCGGTAACAGACCGGTCCGAGCTCAGGTCGTCTACGGCGCGCACTGTTCCCGCGCGCCTCAAGGAGTTGTCAGCAAACTGTAGGGGTCCAGCAGGGCCGAAGCCTACTGGGGCCAAAGGTTATGTGAGAATGTCACCACGGGCCCCGGGACAAAGGCAATGAATGGAAGGGTAGGTTTTTAGTCAGTAAAAGTCTGACACTATTTCCCGCCCCACCCAAGGGCGGGATTTGTCATTGGATGATTTTACCTACGATAAAAAAAAAAGTACAACAATGGGGAAACCAGTCTTCCTCTATATCCTAGCTTGTCACTAACATTTACAAGACACCTAGGAATCTTAGTGTAGGTGTTATAAAGTATCTGCTTCCCTCCATTTGCTAGAGCACTATAGGATGACAGGCCAATGACACAAATTACTATTTATGTTGATTTTTCTAATGCACGTCGCTGAAGTGTGCTTAAAATAGAATTGGATGTACTTTAGCTGTACGTTTTGTGTTTCTGTATGACTCCCTATGAGTGATTTATTGTTTTTTAGCTCTGTTACTAATTTTATAGCCCTGACATCATCATAGAAATATTTTTAGCTAAGAAATTATTAGATAATTTCTCCTGGTTTGGGTGAAGGGAAAGAGAGTATCAGACTTTTATTCAAAATCGAAATCAAAATATTTTTATATTACATAGGCCTACATGGGCACCTATAAAACGTCAAAGCTAGTGCACGGTTCCAAACTGGTCGATCCTATGGAGAAGAACCGGCAAGAAACTCCATGTTTACTTTTTTAAAAAGGTTTATATTACAATATTTCCATATTACAGTATTCATTAATAAATTATGTAAGCACAATGTAGACCAGTCAATATTGTACCAGAGAGCACAACAAAAATAATCATAAAAAAGTGAATATTGACCTGTCTGTGTCCTTTTGCGTTCTAGAGTTACCATGGTAACAATTCAAACAATTTACAGTCTTCTTTAAAGGTTGGTCTACACTAAAGGAATCGAGCTCAAATGGGGCATGAGCCGAGCGCAAATTCATGTAGTGTAGACCGACTGACAAGCCTCGAAAGAGCGCGCTTCGAGCGTATGGTACGTGCTCGACCATGTTTTGCCTATTATCGGTTTTTTTATGAACATTAAAGGGTTTTGCATCACTATCTAGGACAGTGATAATTGGAGGCCTGTTGTAAGTCCACACTTGACACCACGAGTAGAGCGTCTCGACTTGTGCTCAGTTTCTCTAGCGTAAACATTAACCGTCGCCTTAAGATACCTTAATTAAAAATAAAAGATAAGTACCTTAATTCAAGACATGTTAATAAATTACCTGAACGAACAAACTAAATATATCAGTCTATCTGACCTAAAAAGAAGTACCTTAACACGTTGGGGCCCGAGCTAAGCTAAATCACCGTTGGTAATCGACAAAGCCGATTTGTATAGTAATGTAAGGAAACTAATTTTGAATGAATCCATTAACTTTGAAGGTCAGGCGTTTAATACTACCGAAAACGCAATTATAAATAGGCATAGGTATCTGTGAATTCTGTGATATTATTGGGTAAACCAGCCTTATGTGCCCCAGTCGGTAACGTGCCTTACTTGCAAAACTAAAGCTAGAACTACATTAGACCTATGCACACGTGGATCACGCCTGATTCGTACATAGAACGACGTCGCGAGAGCTACATTGGGTAATGTAACTCTACAAATCTAGTTGCCATATAAAATGTATGGAGACCGACGCACCCAGATCGGTGTACGTGGCCACGTGTACGCAATGTAGTTCTACCTTAAACTCGAATTAATTTACGCATGTACGAAATAAATTGCTTTACTCAAGCCCCAAGCGGACACTCGTGTTCGCACACCTATTAATTGTCGTTCTATTGTGTCTCTAATTACGGTATTCAAAGGGTTAAGACATGCATTTAAAATTACATCTCCGACGAAATTTGAAAGTGGCGCCAGTGACTGAAAAGTTGAAAAAAATCGTTTGTCTTGGCGTGGTCATGTAAAGAGGATAAAACGCATACTTCTAAAGGAGTTATGCGTATATTAGAGGAAGTTTGAAAGGGGCAGCAATGACTGAAAAGTTGAAACGGTTGTTTGTATGTGACGAGGATGAAACGCATGCTACTTAAAGAGTTATGAGTGTACATGTGGATAGATAAAGAGAGAGAGGAACGCCAAAGAAAGGATTTGGATTGTATGAGGAGTGATATAAAAGAAGGGAGTTAATGATAGCGTAACGGGTATCAGGACAGAATGGAAGGAAATACGTGTCGCGCCGATCTCAAATAACACGTGACAAGTAAGCAAAGTAAGACGGATGTTATTTTTAAACATATTACAAAAATGCACTGTTGAAGCAGTTTAGTTACATAGCTTGAGAGAATAGTCCGGTGTATCACATGGGTTTAGCTGTACTTCAAACAAAATTCTTGTTCATAACATCTATTGAGGCATGCTTTAAGATGTTTAAACAGCTATTGAGGCAGTGGGAATTGTAACAATCCGGACAGGTACTAAGAATATCAATATTTTAGGACCTACTCTTTTTCTCTTAGTATTTTTTTTTTTGCATAGATAAAGAGAACGACGTAGCGTGGCGTGGATCTAATGTAGCTCTATAATTCTAGTTGCCATATAAAATGTATGGAGATCGACGCGCCCAGTACCTCTACCATGAGTTTTAAGCAATAGTATTCGTCGCTACTCGATATCGACGCCGTAAATATTTTGTATGGCAAATTTTGCAGCGCCTCTAGCGGTCACTTGCAGAACCAAAATCTGCCATACAAAATATTTACGGCGTCGATATCGACTAGCGACGAATACTATTGCTTAAAACTCATGGTAGAGGGAAAAAAGTTAAGACGCGTTTTTGCTAAGCGATTTTAATTAAAATTATAATAAAGTAATTATTTAAAATAAATCTGATATCATTGGTTTTATAGTTCACTAATTAGGTGATACTTACATTGGCAAAATATTCTATGTGAGATAACACTCAAAATAACCACCTGCCAGCTGTTCACTACTGCTTTTACATTCACCACAGAAGAAACCACTTTGTCTACACAATGTCTCAACTTGACATCATCCAGTCAGCCCAGAAGGACTTGGAGCAGTGTTTCTTGAAGAAGATGGGCGAGCTTGAGGCACAGATTCAGTGTGCTGGACCAGCAAAGGACACAGTAGCCAAGGTTGCAGAGGAATTCCGGACATTTAGGGAGATTGTGTTTGGGATGCTGGGGCTACTTCGGAAGCAGATCGCGGAGTGCTCTAGGGTGATTGATGGTTTGGAGACACGCACTCGTCAGAAAGCACTTATCTTCACCGGGTTTGCAGAGGCAGACAAAGAAGATTGCCAAGCTCTTATCTTGGATGTGCTGCATAAGAAACTGGCACTTCTGGACATAACTTCAACCTCCATCAAGGTATGCCACAGACTAGGGGCGTCGAGCAAGGGTTCCAAGCGCAGCAGACCTATATTGGTGAGGTTCACCAGTGCAGATTGTAAGTCTGCTGTATGGAAGGCAAAGTCCGGATTGAAGGGCTCCGCAGTCACTGTCAAAGAATTCCTGACCAAAACCAGACAGACTGTTTTCAGCCGAGCGCGACAGCACTTCGGTATGACGTCATGCTGGACCCAGGATGGCGTTATTGTAGTCCGATCCCCCGATGGAGCCCGGCTGAAGATTTCGTCCTTGGAGGAACTAGATCACTTGGTGGCTAAGTATCCTAAGAAGACGGGGGAATCAGCTGCGGCTACAGCAAGCAAACCAGGTATTGGAGTACGAAGGAATTAGTTGTTTTTCTTGGTTGCTATCTTGGAATGTTGTTTCAATAACTTTTGGCATATTTACAATGTTTGTCTGTTGTTTGTAGTGTCATACTTTAGCTTATTATTATATATTGTTATTGGTCACTTATACCCGCTTCTTAACTCCTTTTATTTGAAAAAGTACTTTGTAACTCTTCAACTTCAACTCTTCATTAATGTGTTTTTAAAAAGTGATTATGATGGTATTTTAACATAAATATTGTTTTGATTTGGTTTTGATTTGATATTTTCATAATGACACCAACCAATGACACTGACAGTTGTCAATGTCAATCTTGTGACGTTCATTTCATTCGACATTCCATTCTAATATTTCTTCATTGCGTTTCGTTTTTGCTAAGATAATTTTAACATAATTATCATGTTTAGTTTTGTTTCCCGCTTATTTAATATTGTATTAGCTTGTTCAGTATTTGCTTGATATAATGTATGTTTTTTGTCTTTAATGTTATGCCCTGTAAATTTTTATGTGTTGTAGTGGTTACTCTATTGGTGTTGCTGGTGGGTGGTGCACAGATATAGTAGTGTTGCACCGAAAATCTTCTTTTGGATTTTATTAGTCTAGTTTTTTATTTTCTAGTATTTATTTATATTTATTTTATTTTATATGTTATCTGATCATGATTCTTTTCACTCAGCTATTGATTCCGGTAATTCTTCCTCTGATGCAAGTTTTGTTTCTTTGTCAGAAGGTACCCTTGGCGGTTTTGTGCGTCAGACTTTTAGTCAGCAGGGAAAAAACTTGTTTAATGTCTGCCACATCAACGCCCAGAGCGTGCCAAGTCACTTTAGTGAACTGTACGATACTTTTTCGGATGCTGATGTTCACGCCGTTCTGATTTCAGAGAGTTGGCTTAAGCCTAATCTTTTATCCACTTCCTACTCACTTCCTGGTTTCGTTCTCATCCGGAACGATAGAATTGGAAAGGGTGGTGGTGGTGTCGCCATCTACCTCCGAAGCGATTTTCCTTTCAAAATTATTGCTTCTTCTCCTTCACCTTACAGTGCTTCTGCCGAATACCTTTTTCTGGAGGTCTATATCAAAAGTGTCAAGACCCTACTTGGTGTTGTGTACTGTCCACCAACCGTGGACTATTTTCCCAACATTGAACTGGCACTGGAGTCTGTAGGGTCAGAGTATACACATTGCGTCATCATGGGCGATTTCAATACCGACCTTTGTCACTCAACTCCTCGTTCCCGTAAACTCCTCCACATAATTGAGTCCGTAAGTCTTCATGTTCTTCCATTGCAGCCAACTCATTTTAATGCTTCTGGTGATGACACGTGGCTCGATTTGATCCTAACGTCCAATCCCCTCCTTGTTTCCTCTCATGGTCAATGTCCTGCCCCTGGTTTTTCCCACCATGACCTCATTTTCCTTTCGTATGTCCTAAAACCACCTAAACCTCTTCCTAGAATTCTGCACATGCGTTGTTTCGCTCGAATAGATGTTGAAAGGCTGCGACATGATGCGTCGGAACTGGACTGGGGGGATCTTGCTAAGGCAACAACCGTAGACGATAAACTTTGCATATTTAACCAAACCGTCCTGGCTCTCTATGACAGACACGCGCCTGTTAAGAGAGTTAAACTTAGGCGTCCTCCTGCTCCATGGATGACGATAGCGGTTCGTATAGCAATGAAGCATCGGGATCGGGCCTTTCGGAAATATAGAACAGATCGCTGTGAAGTTAATAGAAACCTCTTCAAAACTGCAAGAAATCGGTGTAATCAGGTGATACGCAATGCCAAACGCCGCCACATTCTTGATAATATTGCTTCTTCTTCTCCTGCTGATACTTGGAAGTTCTTAGGAACTCTTGGTATCGGTAGGGCACGTCATGTGGATTTTCCTAAGACTATTGGCCTAGATGATATCAACCGTCACTTCACAACCACTGAACATTTGGATACACAAATGTTGTCTCAGACGGTGGATTTCATTTCTGGCCTACCTCGTCCAACCCAAGAAACCTTTTGCTTTTCTCCAGCCACTTTGGGTGAAATCAAAAAGATTATCCTGTCTATTAAATCCAAAGCAGTGGGCCATGACGACATCAGTCGTCGTATGGTCACCCTGATCCTTGACTATCTTCTCTCGCCGATTACTCACTTAGTAAACTTTTCTCTCAATTCCGGAAAATTCCCATCCCTGTGGCGTATGGCCTATGTCCGTCCACTTCCTAAAATCTCAAATCCTTCCCTACCTAATCATTTTCGTCCTATTTCTATTCTCCCTTTCTTGTCTAAAGTACTTGAGGCCTGCGTACATAAGCAGTTTTCGGGGTTTGTTCACCGACATAGCCTCGTAAGCTCTTTCCAATCTGGATTTAGACCTGGGCACAGTACAACATCCGCTCTTTTAAAAGTGACTGGCGACATTAGAGAAGCAATGGAAGATACAAAGGTTTCTGTTTTGGTATTGATTGATTTCTCCAATGCCTTTAATGCCGTCAGTCACGATATACTCCTATCTATCCTTTCCCATCTTATGGTTTCACCCAAGGCGTTGGAATGGTTCTCATCTTATCTTCGGGGACGCCGGCAGTCGGTTCGCGTTGATGAGAATTCGTCGAGTTGGCGTGATCTGGGTGCTGGAGTTCCACAGGGCGGTATTCTTTCTCCATTGTTATTTTCCATCTTCATAAATTTTATAACTCACTATCTTCGGTGTTCGTATCATCTTTACGCCGATGATCTTCAGTTGTATACAGCTGTACGGGTGGAAGGTTTATCAGACGCTATAGAAGATATAAACCGGGATCTAGATGCTATCAGTGGCTGGTCTGATAGGTTTGGGGTGTCTGTAAACCCCTCAAAATGTCAGGCCATTGTTATTGGTAGCTCACGCATGATGAGTAGAGTGGCGGTCAGCTCTTTGCCTCCTATTGTTTTCAGTGGTACCGTTATCCCCATTAGCCCTTGCGTAAAGGACCTCGGTTTGCATCTTGACTCGACCCTGGGCTGGCAAAGTCAAGTTTCCAGTGTATGTCAAAAAGTCAACGGGACCTTGCGGTGTCTGTATCGTCTGAGGAACTTTCTACCCGCAAAGACGAAGACAATGCTTGTGCAGTCTTTGATTTTCCCTATTGTAGACTATGGTGACGTGTGTTACTTTGACCTGAACGCGGTCTTACTAGACAAGCTTGATAGACTCCTTAACAATTGCATCCGGTTCATATTTAATCTGAGGAAATATGATCATGTGTCGAACTTCAGGTCTGAGCTCAAATGGTTGCCTATTCGCCAGAGACGAAGTTTGCGCGCTCTGACTACACTTTTCTCTCTACTCAACTCTCCCTCGCCTCCATCCTATCTCATATCTCGCTTTCAGTTTCTAGGTTCTTCACACGCAAAGAATCTGCGTTCCTCTAATAATCTCCTACTGCTCTGTCCTTCTCATACTTCTGATTTTGTCCATTCTTCTTTCTATATACAGTCCATTCTTCTGTGGAATGCGCTTCCTTTCGAAATCAGGGCGGCCGAAAGTCGGTATGCATTTAAGCGGAAGTTGCGGAATTATTTTCTCCACTAATAGCTGAATCATCTCAATAACTTCTTTCGTTACTTTATATTTATATATTTATGTATATATATATATTTATTATTTATTAATTATATATGTATGTTTATTTGAACTTTAAGTATCTATATTTTGTACTCATGTTTTCTAAAAACATGTTTTCTTGTTATGCACCTACCACATTGTCTCTTCACCACCCTAGGTTGACTGGTAGAGAATGCCTAAGGCATTAAGTCCGCCTTTGTACGTTGTGTTGCATGAAGATTAAATAAATAGAGGTACAGATCGACGGACGTGGCCCACGTGTGCACAATGTAGTTCTACGAGTACCTTTATTAAGTGATCTTGACCTTGTGCAATCTATCTTATATTAGGTATGCAAACATTAATGAGCACGCTGTCCGATCGTCCGGCAATCGACCGGACCGAGCCCAAGTCGTCGACGGCGCGTACTGTTCCCGCGCGCCTCAAGCAGCTATCAGTAAACCGTAGAGGACTAGCCTGCTAGCTGTAGGCAGGCAGGGTCGAAGCCTGCTGGGGTCATGGGTCAGCTTCCGAAAGGAATACCCGGCCCCGGCACGATAGGCAACGAAGGAACGGGGTAGGTTTTTAGTCAGTAAGAGTCTGACACTACTTCCCACTCCGCCCAAGGGCGGGATTTGTCATTGGATGATTTTACCTACCATAAAAAAAATGCAAACATTAATGAGGTTGTTAACTAAATTGGGAATTATATCAAATAACAATTTATGTTTAGGAACAATTTTATATTTCTTTAAAATCTCCTTAGTATAACATTGGTATAAAGATCAGAAAAATTCAAATTGATGAAATCAAAAAAATAAATCATTAGGTGTGTAATGTAACAAATTAATTCATTAGCTATAATAAAAATGTCTCTGTTATATAAAAATGTGTTTCGTTCCTTTAAAATTGTCGCATCGTTGCATAATTATGGCGATAACACTGTTTTAACTTTTTTTCACAGCCTCGTAGGATGAACTTATAAAAATTAAATTAAATAATTCAATCAATTATAAACATTTATTTCAAATAAACTATACAGGCACTTTTGAATAGTCGAAGTGTAAGTCAATCGAAAAAGTGAAGCTACGAGTAAATTACTGCCAATAACCGGTTTCGGTTGCAATTCCGGTTTCGGCCAAAAACTGAACGATATTCGGCAAGACTGAAACTAGCGTCTTTGAGCTAAAGTTTGTCTACGTGTGTTATCATTTTCGTGTGATTGAATGATTTCATAAAATTTATAATATTGGTCTGGATGTCTTGCGACATGTTTGTGAACGCTCCCTCAATAGAGGAGTAATTTGTAGTGTGCGCTCATCGATATCTACTAAAAAACGTGAGAAAATGATTTTTTTTTGTTTGAAAAATATAAAATAATGTTAATAAATACAAAAAAAACCGAAATTTAGTAAGAAGTTAATATATTATTGAAATATTATTTAATTCATTGGCAGTTTTTGTTTCGTTTTCAGTTATTTCTGAAACTGGAAGAGGGGCCGAATATTCGGTTACGGTTTCGGCGACTTGTGTTTCGGTTGGTCACTAGTATTCATCACTAGCATCGAAATAAAAACGAACTAATCCCACTTGAATCGGGGAATCTTGAGTTGCGCAAATGAAAACAACGACTAAACTGGAAATCGATTAGCATCATAAGTCATAACTCCATTAAAGGTTTAATAGGTTTTGAATACTTGGTAATCAATTGCGAGGTGATTTGTTTGAAAAACATCAATGCGGAGAATATGAGACCGAATATTTTTTGCAGGATGGTCTTTATTTTTTTTTGTAGTGTACATTTTCAATTCTCTACCTCTTACGGTTTGTCAGATACAGCCCGCTGACTGACGAACGGTCAGACAATGGAGACTTAATAATAGGGTTCCTTATGCGTATCAAAACGGAACCCTAAAAAAGTGTTTCTGGGAGGGAAAGAAGACAAAGGCATTATAAACAGCAAAGAAAAAAAGTCATATTATCATAATAATAATACACCACTATTTTTTAATTATGGCAAATACTTAAGGGGCTTATTAGAAAAGGTCTTGTTATTATTTAAGTAAAGTCTCAATGCATAATATTCATAAACAGCAAAGTTATGTGCGTTTGTTTATATCACAAAATCTCACTCAATTTATGGAAACATTGTAAAGGTTATTGTTTATGAATGAAAGAATGTCAATAAAAATGGAAAAAACACTGCGCTTAGTATTTTCTAGTAGTAATTGTTATGAATAATGATTCAATTATGGCAAATTTTCGTGGACAATTTAGGAATTTCGTTTTTTGTACTTTTGACTACACAAATATGATCAGTAACAGGTACTGATTGAGCCCCATTTTTTTGTGCACTAATTAAAAAATAGGGGTGTATAATTTAATTCAACCAACAATGATCATAGGCACAATTTCAATAATAAAAACACACACAACTTATACAAACAGTGCACACACATTTTGAAGCAATACACACATATAATACAGAACAAATACACACATTTCACACAGCTCACACTTACAAGTTCCGATTGCTCAGCACATGCATCATACAGCAATGGTTCAGGTACCAGCAATCGAACCTCTGTGCGAATGCCCTAAGGATGTCGTTGGCGCTGGCACTAACCCTGCGCAGTAAGGATGTGCACCGTTTACGTATATTGCCCCATTGTTTCAATTTGATGATATTTATACTAATTACGTATTTATAATTTCAAGATCATTACACTTATGGCCGTCTGCCAACACATTCAATACTATAATTACTATAAATATTATAGTGAAAGCGTCCGTAGGTCAGTAAAGTGGCCATAATTTCTTATGAAAAACTACGTTTATCTGAACGACTAATTTTATCTGTTCTCATTATTTTGGACCAACATAGGTCAAAAATTGAAAATCAATGACACGGCACGGTTGGCTCAGTGTTTCAGCGATTAGCTGCTGCGCTGCGGGTCACGAGTGCGATTTCCACAAGGAACAAATATTTATATAGCCTACAAAATACGTGTTCCGGGTCTGGGTGCCTTTTGTATCTGAGTTGACATGTTTGTGAACGCACCCACGATACAGGAGTCATTCCTAGTGCAGGGTAATGTTCTCTTAAAAGAAAAATGTGCTGATAGATAGACAACTTCGGAAAATTTTAAGTCATCATCATACCGGACCGAGCCCAAGTCGTCGACGGCACGTACTGTTCCCGCGCGCCTCAAGGAGCTGGAGGCAGGCAGGGTCGAAGCCTGCTGAGGTCAAGGGCTGTTTTCCGAGAGGAAGGCTCAGCCCCGGTATGATAGGCAACGAAGGAACGGGGTAGGTTTTTAGTCAGTAAGAGTCTGACACTATTTCCCGCTCTGCCCAAGGGCGGGATTTGTCATTGGATGATTTTACCAACCATAAAGAAAACCATTAGAGTCAAAAGACGTTCACTGTTGGACATAGGCCTCTCCCAAGTATCAACGTTAGGAACGAACTTGTGCCTCTCGCATCCATCGCATTCCCGCGCCTCTCACCAGGTCATCGGTCCTTTTTGTGGAAGGCCTTCTAACGCTGCATCTTCCTGGTAAGTTGAGGAATCATCAAATAACTTCTCGAACTCTGGGTTGAGCTAAAGAGATTGTCAGACTTTTACTGACTAAAACTTCGTTGCCCTTTGCGTTCCAAGGCCAAGATAACTCTTTCTAACAATCTCGCAAAGAACGTGCGATTCCACCCATACGTACAGTCAGGGCTCAAAAGTGCAGTTGCACTGTACCGATACTAAAGTATGTAAATTTTCTTTTTAAAAGAGGGTAAATGGATCATAATCGATTTAATTTGTAGCATAGTATCTAAAATATTGGATAAACTAGTTGCAGAACACTGGAATTCTACTACAAAGAAATTTTAGACAATTTAGCATTGTTAGAGTGCAACTGCACTTTTGACCCCTGACCGTACAAAGTGTTTTGGGAACACATTCATTATGCGCACAGCTAAGGAGTGGAATTCCCTGCCGGAGTCCGTGTTTCCTGTTAGCTATAAACTAGGGGTGTTTAAGTCAAGAGTGAATGGGTTACTAGGCAAGCGTGCTCCATCGTCGGCCACATCATTGCTTACCATCAGGTAAGATAGTGGTTAAACGAGAGCCTAACCATAATAAAAAAAGAAAGTGCATTGTGAGATTGTTCGTAAGCCAGAATAGCACGTGATTTTTAGAAAATCCTTTCATAGTGCTCGCCTATGTTATAAAAAGAAACGCGCCCTCATAAAACCTTCCAATTAGGACCACTTTAGAAAAAGTTTTAAAGTAATCAATAACTTTACTTTTTTTTAAATCATTTTACTAATTTGGATGACAAGCCTTTTGGTCTAGTGGTTATTGGCCCTGACTGCTATGCCGGAGGTCGTGGGTTCGATTCCTACCCAGGACAAATATTTGTGTGATGAGCACGATCATTTGTTCTGTGTCTGGGTGTTATTTATCTATAATAAGTATGTATTTAGAAATATATAAGTATGTTTATCAGCTGTCTGGTACCCATAACACAAGCTCTGTTTAGCTTGGGACTAGACGGTGTTGTTAGGGTATCTACGAAGAGGAGTAATCTTGATTGGGTCCTTGGACTAACAGTGCAAATGTAAATTACATCTTACAAGAAGCGTTTCCTCAGCTCAATAATCCATTATAAATCTTGATAGAAACCTAACATACAGACAAGTATCATGATTTAAATTTCAACTGTAAAACAGTTCAGCTTATAAAAGTCTGTTATAGTATTTAAGGTAATAACCGCCACATGTTGAGCTCTATAGGGCTTGGTTCACATTGAATCTTCGCGAGTATTCTAAATCAGAGAGCTATTTATAGAAACGGAGGCGATCTCGATAAGTCAGTGTAACGGGACAGGTGACGGGTTTTACAGGTTGGGCAGCGTTCCTGTAGGCTGTTAGCGTATGGTAAGGCTAGGTCTGTATGAGGGCGGTAAGCGTGTTGTGATTATTTAGCTGAATTGGTTATTTTTCTGTTTTTTTTTTTACTCATAGACATTAAATAGGAGTTGTGGTAAGCGGTGGATCCTTCTTTCTTTTCAGTTTCTTTTTATTTTGTTTAGTAGCTGTAAAGCATAATTATGTGCTTTTGATAGGAATGAGAATTTTTATTCGTTACCTTAGATAGAGATACAATAGTGCGAGATTTTGTAGCTAGGTACTTTTTGTTTTATTATGAAACTTCCAAATTGTATTCTCATACGCCATACATATTTTTCCGAATATTTTGTTTTTGCTAAAATTTTAAAATATAGCTGAAAATATAGCATCCGCTATATTTTCAGCTATATTTTTAAATTTAATTACTTGCTCTGCTTATAAAAATAATCAGCTTTTTTAAAAGTAAGTCATAGATGTCGGTTTTTTGTTTAAGAATTTGCTATCGAAAAAAGTTGCCTATTTCATGGGCATAAGTAGTATCTATAATAATAATCTGTATATTGTCAATTAAGTAATGAATGTCATTTAAACGTAATAATGTCAATAACCTGTAATGCAAAGTAGATACTTATTTACGTGGTATTACCTACACAGAAAATGCGATAGACATCTCATTCTCTTCTCTCTCTCTCATAATAATAACTTTCAGTATATTTAAAAGACTTTTCGATCTTCTGAATTCATTAAAAAAAAAAAATATAAAGCGTAATGAATGATTTCAAAGAACCATTTAGTTCATGGAAATATGTTGCAAAAATTCAAATCGTTTCCAACAAAGCAACAAATAAGAAACGTCATAATACACAGAAGTTGATGCATGGAAATCTGTCTTTGTTTTCAAATCATCTTTTAGTGACAATAGATTTAATAAGAATTGAAAGAATGACTGTTTCCAAAGACTGATTTTAGTTTTCAAACAAACGCCGTATTCGGTGTAATGTTTGTTCGATAACAATGCACTGCATAGCGGATACGCATGACTATACTCCATCTGTTTAAGTACTTAACTAAATGTAAACAATCTTCACATGTGTTTTACCTAAAAAAATTCTAAAAATGTTTTTCTTTTTTTTAATTGATATTAACTAGTCCTTGACTGCAATCCCACCTGATGTCAAGCAGTGATGAAATCGTTGATGGTGAGGCGCACTAGTTTATTAAGAGCCTATTCACTCTAGCCTTGAAGACACCTAAATTATAATCGGACGGGAAGACCGCAGGAGGTAAACTGTTTCAGTCTCTCGCGCGCGGTATAAACGACGAGGCAAAACGCTTAGTCCGTACCGTAGAAGTTTCAACAACATAAGGGTGGATATTTGCCGTACGCTGGGTTGTCCGATGGCGGATTTATGTCATGTAATTCCCGCGCACACTCTCCAAAATGGCACCTGTAAAACACCGAAAGGCTGGCTACTCTACGCCTGTGTCCAATCTACAAAGCCTCGAGCTTTGTAGATGGGACTTAACCAAGTCTGGATCACCAATTAGCCTCTTCGTACGCCTTTCCGCCAAGTCCAAAGCTGCTAGGTGGCATTTTGCAGCACTAGCCCATATGTGACTGCAGTACTCCACACACGATCGGACCTGTGCTTTGTACAACATTAGAAGCTGTCTGTTGATGAACTCAAATTATTTTTTTCTGACCAAAATTTTGCAACCTGTACCGCTGCGTCATTGGCCTCGTACAAATTTTGTAAAGTGCAGGCTGTTGTGCAGGATGGGCAACATACCTTGTGATGGACGCATATCTTGTGTAACGGTTCCACACTGGCACTGTGTCAGAGATGGGTCGCGAAAGCACCATTAGGCCACATTATTTTTGCATCGACCAACCTGGGTCCGCCGTCAGTTAAGAGATTTCCAGATTGGCCACTGCAGTTTTCGTCCAGGGGGGGGGGGGGGGTGTTCTGATGGGGTAGCTAAACCGATGTTAGGTAATTAACTAGATTTAAATAATCTTTGTATGTCTTCTATACGATTTTTTTTAATAAAAAGGCATTTCAAGATTACAATTATTTTTTTACAAAAAATTCGAAGATATGTGAATGTCACCAACCCGTACTGGATTAGGCCCCTCTCCTAGAGAGGAAGCCTGAGTCCCAGCAGTGGGAATATTATAAAGCTGATGCTATGCTATGCTAATTATAGCAGTATAGACTCGTTCCATTTATTGGCGTATTTACCATCAAACGCTGGAGAATATTTAACGAACATTGCCAGTAAAAAAAAGGTAAAAAATAGAAGAACCTGCCTAATACCCACCCAGGAAAAATGTTTGTGTGATTTGTCCTGGGTGGGAATCGAACCCACGACCTCCGGCATAGCAGTCAGGGCCACCAACCACTAGACCTACAGGCCTGACTTTGTATGTTGTCTAGTACTCATAACACAAGCTCTACTTAAATAGAGACTAGACGGTGTTATGTGACAGTTGTGGAATATATTATATTATTATTTTTTACTACATGATAGAACGAGTAAGAGTGAAAGAGAGAGAGAGAGATTAAAAAAAAACCGTAACAATATAATTAGCTAGTCTTTAATCGCTTGCAGTATTACCTAACCTTTATGATTTCTTTGACAGATGCATCTAAAATAGAAACAAATGGAATGTATCCTTTTAGCTTGATGATGATAGATGCTCTCTTACTTATAAGTCTTGGAATGTAGACTTGCAGATCTTATAAAGTAACGGGTGAAGCTGTTTATAGGAAGGGACAGCTAAAATAAGGGAGAGGGGGTTTGTTTAGGGAAGATGGTTCAAACTTTCTTAGGAAATAATTTAAGATATTTATATTCATTTTCTGAGCATTTGCCAGCGGGGTCGGTCATATTAATGTCGAAAATTATTCCTCAGGAACTTTCAAGAACACGGGATTTTTTTATGGCTTTCGAAGGCAACCGAAGGATACAAATGGAGTTTTTGTCAGTAAAAGTCTAATCCATAGACGTCGTGACACGTCATATATTTTCAATACATTAACTCGAAAACCGCTCTTATCTCACCGCTTTTAGGCACGCAACGAAATGGACTGTTTTTTGCACTAGCGCGGAAAAGTGCGCGTGCCCGCCCCCAGCCTTCGGCTTCATAACACACTCACGTGCAAATTCCGCCTCGGTCGCAATGATAAACATTTTCTATTTGTATCATTTTGATAGAAGTAGAAAAAGTATTATTTGCTTTCTTTCTTTCTCTCTATCATACACTCACCTTCTCATTCTTAAATACATTAGTATGATACCTTGGTTTTTTTTTTTTTCTTTTTAACGTAGGTAAAATCATCCAATGACAAATCCCGCCCTTGGGTGGGGCGGGAAATAGTGTCAGACTTTTACTGACTAAAAACCTACCTTTCCATTCCTTGCCTTTATCCTGGGGCCTTTGGTGACAGTCTCACATAACCTTTGGCCCCAGTAGGCTTCGGCCCTGCTGGACCCCTACAGTTTGCTGACAAATCCTTGAGGCGCGCGGGAACGGTGCGCGCCGTAGACGACCTGAGCTCGGACCGGTCTGTTACCGGACGGACGGACAGCGAGCTACCCATTGCCCACCGTCCGCGAGATGATACCTTGGTAGTAATATAACTAAATCAATCAACACACCAGTAAGAATTGCACAAAGGCAGATTTACCTTATGCCTTACCTTGAATTTGATCTAATTCTTCGACTCAATGATTAATCAAATTATTGATTTCGGTTTCTGGATCAATAATAAACGTTCACTTCCGATGCATTTTTCAACCACATGCAATAATTTCAAAGACGCCAATAAATGGAACGAGTCTATACTGCTATAATTAGCATAGCATAGCATCAGTCTTATAATGTTCTCACTGCTGGAGAGTCCCAGCAGTGGAAACATTATAAGACTGATGCTATAAAGCTTCCTCTCTAGGAGAGAGCCCTAATCCACCACGCGGGCCCAGTGCGGGTTGGTGGAAGTCACATATCTTCGAATTTTTTGTACTAGGACATGCCGGTTTAGTCCCGAGGTTTTCCTTCATCGTTGTGAGAGCAGTGGTGATGAAATAAATTAAACAAAGTAATGTGCCTGGCTGCGTTTGAACCCGCGACCTACAACTTGTAAGTCGCGGCCGTTATCACTCGGCCACCACTGTTTTATTTGGAAATCAGAAATCAGAGATGTTTATGTATACAGGCACTTTTGAATTGTCAAAATGTCGGTCAGTCAAAAAAGTGAAGCCAAATTGCACGTTCCAAAGCGTAAATATGGATCTCTATGGAGAAGAACGTGTAAGAAACTCCACGAACACTCTTTTAAATCATATTTTACATAAATCTTGATTACATATTTCTTGTTGCTTCTTTCATGTGAGTAAAATGTAGAAATATTAAAAAATCTAAGTTGTAATAAACCAGTGGCAGCTAAAATATGGCCGGTCTCAACTAATGGCGCCCGTTCACGAGCATGACGCGTGCACTGGACTATTATGAGAGTTTTCTGAAATGATATGTCACGCATCAACAAGCTAAGACAAATGAATTTTCTGTTAGTGTCATTAACGTCGTGACAGACAATGTCATTGTCTGTCACGTCACCAGGTGACTTTACCGCAGGTAATTTTATTAAAATACATTATCGGGAACGCGGGAATCGGGAACCGAAATAGTACATTTTGATACAGGTGCAGAAAAATTGTCATGGCGACCAAGGTGGAATTCGCACGAGCCGTAGGCGAGTGTGTCATGGAGTCCAGAGCTACAGTGACTTTGCACCGGTATCAAACGATATTTTTCAAAACACTTATGACTAGCAGGAGTTGTGCAAATTCATTGAAATTAATGAAAACGATAAATCACTGTTTGAACCGGGTCTGTTTTTTTTTCTTCTCTCTGTTTCATTCTTACGAGTTTCTGTCATGTGTTCATAGTGTCAGAGTGCGAAAAAATTTCTCTGTTATTAACTTTAATATTTTTTTAATTACTGTTAATACTCTTTTTATATTCTCTAGCGTTTGTTAGTTTATTAATAGTTCGCACAGATATTGGCAAAATTGTGGCGTGTCTTCCACAAATTTGAAGTTGACCTGTCGCTAAAGTCTCGACATCTGGCATCAGCATTATTTATCTCGAACACCTTCATTGAGATTTTACGTCAAAACAAACGCTATGCATACTCAATTTGAGAACATTCTTAATAGTATTTGGCAAAGATTGGATGTTTACCGAGAACTCAATAAAAGTAAGTACCTATTGTTTTTGGCATAAATGTGGTCGATTTGCCGTAGTTTTGAATATTGAGAAGTAAACTGCTGTAGAAAACAGTATATGACACGTGCATGCTTGGTACACGAGTTCAGGATCACGGTTTATCTAGTAGCTGTTGGAAATTTGGTATAAGCTGTATTATTCTACTTCACATAAACATAATCGGCCTTATAATGTTCCTACTGCCGGGACTAAGACCTCCTTCCATTTGAATATTATATGGGAAGATACAATACGCGCTAACATAGCAATCAGAAAACCTGAACTCGAAACTTACACATCTACACTACCTGTAGTCACTGATAGACAAGGATAGAGATAAGAGCCGGCACTGTCGTGCGAGCGAAATAGCGTCAGCCGCAGAATGTGTGTGACCGTCGCGACCGATGTTAAATCGCGCCATTTAGGCACAATTTCAGCGGTTCACGAGCTAGAAATCAGAAGCGTTTATTTCAAATAGACCAATTACAGGCACTTTTGAATTGTGAAAAAGGTCGGTCAGTCAAAAAAAAAAAAGGGACGCTAAATGCGAGAGGCGAGTCTCTTATCTTCCTCTGTTTTGATTTAATCTAAGCCTCCTCCCTATGACAGGGATAGGGCCGTAATCTACCTCGTGGGCTCAGTGCATGTTGGTGTGTGATATTCCCTCCTCCTTGCGTCGTTTATCGTCAATGTAAAGGGTCGTGACCTCGACGAATAACTTTTGTGGACTATATTTCGCCATATTCGATGAAAATATCAAAATCGCTGAAGATGTATTAATTTTATAGCGCCGCAGACTTTAGCACGATTTGGTCTAACCACCGTATCAGATATATGTCTCTGGGTCTTTCCCCATCTAGTTTTCCTGTCAGCAATAGCTTTTTCAAGTTATCACCTCTCTTTCTGGCAATGCGGCATTGTGGGTGATAGATGTCATTGAATTTTTGATTCTAGGACATTCCGATTTGCTCACGATGTTTTGCTTCATCGTTTTGAGAGACTAATTTTTGTAATTTATTTTGTTACTACCATTTAAATTAAAGCAAATAACGGTCTGAAACTGACATATGTAACACGACTTGTAACTCGGAGTCGTTATTATTTGGCCACCACAACACTGAATAACTGTAATTTTTTCGTGAAAAAATAGATTTTCACGGATTTTTTTTTCACGAAAACTCCATCTGCTCGGTTTGAAACGATGTACCATCAAAGACACTTCTGCCTGACCACCGCTAAGTTCATTTTTGCTTGCACTCAAAACGAAAACTACAAAGGGTTTGGTTTGACTCCGGGCCGGATCAGACAGAAATTACTGCGATAGTATATAAACGCTCCGTAGAAAATTCATCGTGAAGAAATTCTAATCCCTTTCTTCTTTGCAACATCAATTAATATAATCTTGTATTGTATTATCTGCATTATTTAGATGCCAACAGTAATGAAAAACAATAACCTTTTCAATAACAGTGCAAGAGAATGAATGTACTTCCGTGTTTTTCCTAACGTTTATTAGTTTATAGAAAATGAAGATAAACTATTTCTATACAATACATATTATGAGGTATTTTCCTTGTGTTACAAAGCGTGAGTATATTATGAAAGACTGAAAGAACCCTGAACTTGAAAATGGTTGCCATGAAAACGTATGTAGTGCTGGAATGATACAGTTAGAATTTTTCTATCTGCATCATTGATATATTATAAGGGAAGATACGCGCTAAAATCGCAATTAGAAAACCTGGACTCGAAACCGACACATCTATGGTCAGTGTCATCATAGTCGCAAACCTACATTTACTGATAGACAAGGACAGAGATAAGAGCTGGCGCTGTCGTGCGAGTGAAATCGCGTTAGCTGCCGAATATTTACGAAAAACGAATTAGATAGATCTGTGATCTTGCTTCGCAAAATGGCGACCAAAATGATAAGCTAAATTAGAAATATCATAAGAAATTTTAAGTTTTCATGTACTTACGAATGAAATGTGATTCCATGTGTTTTTTTTTTGTAATTTGTACAACGCATAAAGCACACGAAAGCATTTTAATAACCTTTATCCTACTTAAAACAAAAAAATTATATATATATATTTTTTTATTATTGATAGGTTCGTGCTTGACCACTATCTCACCTGATGGAAAGCGACGATACGGTCGACGATGGGGCGCCCTTACCTAGAAGAAACCTATTCACTCTTGACTTAAAGATTCCCGGGTATTTTATTGTATTTTTGCGTAACACCCACGTTTATGTTGCTCCAGTCATTCGCCGATTGCGACTGAGTGAAACTATGACAAAAAATCCTGATTTTGCGGCCCATGCGCTAAGAGGGGAGTCACATAACTTCCGCTGTTTTGATTATATCAATGGTTTGTATGGTTTTGGTGAAAGATTTCGAATTATTTGAAATTTGGCCAGTGCTATAGGTGTAGATTTGACCAGTTGTGGGAAAATATAGGTCAAGGATGGTTTGAACAATACCTGGATATACCTTGGCACAGCTCAACACACATGATGGCATGGTTTGCAGACGTAACACGTTCAGACATTATAAGGGAATATACGTTACGCGCTAATATCGCAATCAGAAAGCCTGGATTCGAAACTCACACATCTACCTATAGTAACTGATAGACAAGGACAGAGATAATCACAACACTGTCCTGCGAGCAAAATAGCGTTAACCACCGAAAGTGTGTGATCGTCGCGACCGATGTAACGCCGATTGAGGGAAATTAGGACAAACTATCGTGATTTCAGAGGTCCACACGCTAGAAGCGAGTCACCTATCTTCCTCTGTTTTAATTACACCAATGCATTCAAATCAGTCAGTCATCGAAATGTCATTCATTCAAATGTTTACGCGGACACGATAAGCGGTAAACCGGTACATCAGTGTCACTCGCTCACACAAATGCGACTGGCAAGTGTTGGAAAGAGATGGAATTAGGAAATGCAACAATCAATTAAAAACAAATGAATAAACGCGAAAAGAAACAACATAACCATTGCACTGTCTATTTAGATTAATCAACCAAATAGTGGCGGCGTCGTCAATTAGTTATCCCACTTTTGTGCCTAGCTTTCGTCATCATATAAAGACGTCCATTGTTGGACATAGGCCTCTCCCAAGTGACGCCACAATAGGAATGGTCCTGCGCGTCTCGCATCCATCGGATTCCCGCAACCCTTGCCAGGTCAACGGTTTACTTTGTGGGAGCTATTCAAACGTTTCGTCTTCCGCCGATCGCCATTCCAGTACCTATCGGCCCCATCGGCCATCCGTTCTGCAAGCAATGTGCCCTGCCCATTGCCACTTAAGTTTGTCGATTATTCGTGCTATGTCAGTAATCTTGCTTCTTCTGCGGCTAAGAAGAAGAGCTATGCTCGGAGTTTCTATGCTTCCAGTCTATCCGAAAGCTAATAAATACCAGTATTTTACAATTTTTGATGCAAATATTGGGTGACTGTTCATTAGTGAACGATAGTTAAACACGTAATTTGAGTCATGATAACAAACAACTTTTACTATGGAACCAAACCTGAAATCGCGATAAAAATCTGCCAAGTTCAGTACATATTGACTAGTTCATCATCATCATCATCATCAGCCTTTTTAATGTTCCCACTGCTGGGATACAGGCCTCCTCTCTAAGAGAGGGAATGGGCCGTAATCCACCACGCGGGCCCAGTGCGGGTTGGTGAATGTCACATGTCTTGGAATTTTTGGTTCTAGGACATGCCGGTTTCATCACGATTTTTTTCTTCACCGTTTTGAGAGCAGTGGTGCTGAATTAAATTAAACAAAGTAATGCGCCTGGCTGGGTTTGAACGCGCGACCTACAACTCGTAAGTCGGGGCCGTTACCACTCGGCCACCACTGCTCTCGACTAGTTAGGCAAACACAAATGTATTAAACTTGGCAGATTATTTCGCGATTTCAGGTTTGGTTCCATAGTAAAAGTTTATTTATTTATTTATTTATTTATTTATGTACACACAAACACTTAACAACAAGAAATACAAATACAGATAAAAGAGTACAAAGGTACTGCTTATTTCTAGCGAAATTTCTTCCAGCAGACCTGCGACAGGAGAGTTGGATGAGAGATGTAGACGCAGTGTGCATAAATAATTTAGAAAAACAAATATAGACTATGATATCTAAATTAAATTAATTATAGTAAATAAGTGTACACAAAAATAGATACTATACATACATTAAATTAAAATAATACATATATCTATAATAAATACAACTTTACGAGATAGTAGAGAGGTAATGTTCTAGAGAGGTAAAGTTGTTTGTTATCATGACTACAATAACGTATTTGAGTATCGTTCACTAATTATCTGTCACCCTATAAAAGTCGTGCGGAGACGACGCCCGCGCCACTGTGCGGACCGCCCGGAGGACACGGTGGAGCACACAATCGAGGTGTGCCCCGCTTGGGAAGAGCATCGCCGTGTCCTCGTGGGGACGATCGGCGGCGATCTCTCGCGCCGGGGCTTGGTTCAAGCTATGCTCTGGAGCGAGGAGGAGTGGCAGGCGGTCGCCTCCTTTTGCGAAGCAGTAATGCTAGCAAAGGAGGAGGCCGACCGCATTAGGCAAAGGCGCACATGCCGCCGCCGCCGCCGGGATTCCGGACTCGCGGACGGTGGGCAATGGGTAGCTCGCTGTCCGTCCGTCCGGTAACAGACCGGTCCGAGCTCAGGTCGTCTACGGCGCGCAGTGTTCCCGCGCGCCTCAAGGAGTTGTCAGCAAACTGTAGGGGTCCAGCAGGGCCGAAGCCTACTGGGGCCAAAGTTATGTGAGTATGTCACCACGGGCCCCGGGACAAAGGCAATGAATGGAAGGGTAGGTTTTTAGTCAGTAAGAGTCTGAAACTATTTCCCACCCCACCCAAGGGCGGGATTTGTCATTGGATGATTTTACCTACCAAAAAAAAACCCTATAAAAGTACAGTAAGTATAATGACTATTTGTCATTATTGTTATCATAGGTTCTGGTCTATGAAGGGAAATGTTGAGCTTAGTGTTAATTTCATTAGAACAATGGCGATTACATGTGAGTTTCGCTGATCGTGACTGTTCTCTATACCTTGGTACCAACGTGACTGGCTCTGTCAGTACTAAGCACACCATTTATAAGAATATTTTGCTACACATTAGAGCGCTGATAGGCGCGAATCATCGACTTATATTCTAAGTGATAGACAAGCTCGTTCATGCTAACTATTTGTCAATATACTGAAACGATAAAACAAAGGTTCGCTGCAGCGCTAAATGTGCATTATGACGTCTAACAAAACTTTTTAAACTTACAGCGCTTAAATACTGCAAAACTGCACTAATGTCATCAAGTCGTCAATGTAAAGAAGTGTATGGCCTGCAGTTCACCTAAGTCAAGCAAATTTTTTGTACGGCACGCCTAATCTAGTGCGTAGTACATAAGTATATATCGATGGCGCGAATCTATTTCCCTAATAAGGTTATTAATATTCATTATTCCCCGAGAGGACGCCGGCGTCCGCACACCTATTGTCTTTCTATTGTGTCTCTAATTATCTACGGTATTCAACAGGTTAAAAGTCAGGAAACAGTAGGCGTTTTGAACCAATATACATATAATAAAAATAGATTTAATAAAAGTTGAATCATCAAGTTTCGCAGACAAATAGGGAACCCGTTCCCGATACCAGTGGGATACTGTTTTTTTTTATATATTAACAATTGTGTTCTTGTTATTATTTGTTACTGAAAGATTAGCAATAAATTAGCAACACAGCTGTCATCAGTAAGGTTTTTTTATTAAAGGTTCATGGCGTAGAATTAAAATAACAATTCACTTCACAATCACTTTTATTCACTTCACAGTACATATTGCAGACTTAGGCATATCGTAATCTAAGAGAACGAGTAAATTCGTTAGGAGCGTCCGCACTGTTCGACGGATCGCCCAATTCGCCCAAGGGTCACAGCACACATATCAACTCGGGAGCAGATCGTCACCGCCTCGCCGTTCCCCTTGGCGTCAAACAGGCGTCCACGCAACGTAAGCGTATCAGGAAACATCGACTCGGCTACAGCTAGGCGACGCCGCGCTTACGGCTCGCCGACTGCTGGTTGACGGCACTAGTTGAATCATTTTGAAGCTAAGGTAAGCTAGGGTATGGAGAGCCGTAAGCTAGGGTGGAAGTCGACCAGGTACCGTTCATGAGCTTGTCCCGAGGCGAGGCGATTACGTTACGATTCCAATTAGTGTGCGTTGAAGAAGAGAGAGAAAGACTCGAGTTGATACGGTGACGATCTCTTTCCGTGTTGATACGTGTGTTACGACCTCAAGACTGACTTTCGTAAATGTCTCCCCACTAAAAGATTACGCTAGCGTGATGTATATAACGTCACAACCTTTCACCCCACTCCAGCACTAAGGAATCAATTGAGTGTCTTATTAACGCTAAATTGTCATATTTCCCGACACGTATATTAAAATTAATACAGAAATCATAATAATGATTTATTTACTTAGACAACTTTAAGTTCAACGCTTAGTCATGAATAACTTAAAAAATATGTTAATTAGAAAAAAAAAAACGAAATATAATATGAAACAATTTACGAAAAGATTGTCGACAGACATGATGAATCACTCGTGCCTAACCGACGCCTGCGTAAAGTGGTTCATCATCATAGGACTATTAAATTAGTCTGATAACATCCTCAAAATACTAGCACTGGCTTCTGACGTTTTTTGTGTATCCATGTAGGCCTATTACATTTTATATACACCCCTATTTTTTAATTAGTGCACAAAAAAATGGAGCTCAATCAGTACCTGTTACTGATCATATACGAGTATTTTGTGTAGTCAAAAGTACAAAAAACTAAATCCCAAAATTGTCCACGAAAATTTGTCATTATTGGTAAAATCATAATTGAATCATCATTCATAACACATTGCACTTAGTATTTTCTAGAAGTAGTTACTACTAGAAAATACTAAGCGCAGTGTTTTTCCATTGTTATTGACATTCTTTCATTCATAAACCTGTACAATGTTTTCATAAATTGAGTGAGATTTTGGGATATAAACAAACGCTCATAACTTTGCTGTTTATGAATGTTTTTAATTGAGACTTTACTTAATTAATAACAAGACCTTTTCTAATAAGCCCTTAAATAAAATAGTGATGTATGTAGAAATAGTGGTGTATAAAAATGAATAGCAGTCGCGCAAAACTCGAGAATGGCTGGACCGATTTAGCCAATATTGGTCTTGAAACATTCGTGATATTCCAGGGAAGGTTTAAACGGTGAAACAATATGGAGAAATTCACGAAAATTAATGTCCGTTTTCACAACATTAATAGATAGGCGGTAAGGAGTTCGCCGGGTCAGCCAGTGAGAAATAAAAAAAAATTGAACTTTGAATTTAGAATGCCATAGGAGCTTGACCGAGTTCTCTTTAGCAGCGACGCCGTCTTTTGTCTCATCATTGCATTGAAGTCGGGAGTTCGTTCCCCGTTCGTTCATGCCAGAGGTACTACAGAAGCGAGACAGCCTAAATAGCTGTCTGAAGCTGATAATATACTGAACTCGAAAGTCGTCCAATGCTTTCCGCGTGTAGTTGGTTCACACACAGTCGCAAACCTACAGTCACTTGTCCACGACTGTAGGTTTACGACTGTGATGATACTGATCATAGAAGTGTGAGTTTCGAGTCCAGGTTTTCTGATTGCTATGTTAGCGCCTAACACATCTTCCTCTATAGTACATCAATGTCCTTACTACAAGAAGTAAACCTGCGAATCAACATATTGTGATGAATATATATAATATATTTTATGAAAATAGAAATCCATACAAAATAGCTTCCAAAAGTTATTACAGGCTCATGACTGTCAAAGATGCTCATTAAAAAGTATCACTATAGTCTTGCAAGCAATCAGCCTTTAATATTCCCACTGCTGGGATATAGGCCTCCTCCCTCTGTGAAGAAATATATAAAGCTATTAAGTAATTTTAACTCCAGCAATTACTTAATTTTCTTAGAAACAAATAAACACATCAAACAACAAAGTACTTTATTTATTTTTCACATAATCCGGACACAGTTTATTCACAACATATGTAATTATGACAATAATCTTCGCACATAACCCATAATCAAGGGCGCAATAATAACTGTTATTTCAACAATGACATATGACACATAGCGGAACGTCGCCATCTTTGATATATTTGAACTAAGAACGATGTTTCGGTTGTCATTGAGGGGTGTTAAAAGACAAGGAAATTGTGTAAAAAATTATAGTCAAAAGGACTAATGCAATAAAGAAAAATAAAAATAACTCTAAAGGTACTTTGTATGACGAAAAAAAAACTATACTACACCTGATTTTTTAAGTAGAGTATTTATTTATTATTTACTTTATTGTACACCTCATAATGTGGATAAGATAAATATTTATAAAAACCAGTATCCACAATTTTCGACAGAGGTATTTGGGCCTGTACACCCTGTACCTTATACCTTTAAACTCTATTGATTATTATGTAGTTTACTTTTTCTAAGCATTCGCTGGCGAAAAAATCGATTAGTATCAAACCCAGTACAAGTCCCGGAAACACATTTAGATCGCGTTTAATTTGTATTAAACCTAGTAATAGTCCCGAGACTACATTTAGATCGCGTTTTGGAATAATGCGTTTAGAATATCCCATCTACGACTGTCTACCCATAAGACATGATTCATTAAATCCGTGAAGCGTGCTAAACACCCCAAATACCTACAGAATTTCACACTAATGCTACAACAAATAATTTTTTTTTGTCCAATAATATAGGTAAAGTCAACCAGGTGTTGTCACAGCTGGTTCATTTTGCATAATAATAATTAAAATACAAAAACACATTTTCATAGATTGCTATTTTATGATTTATCATACGTAAATAAATACTTAGTTTCAATGAGTAAGTATTCTTTTTGAATTATGGTTTTAGAGGAAAACAAAGGGATATACTTACTTAAGTTTATACAATTGCCATTCTCAGAATTTCTTGACTTTGGCGTCCATTTACCACTGGCTGTCTGTTACTTTATCTAAAAATTCTTTTATGTAAATGTGGCGCTATTTTTTGCTCGTCCTTTATGGACCGAACCTGACTCGTCGACACTGACTCCGCGTAGTATTTCAGGCTCGCCTCAAAGAGGTGTCAGCAATATCGGCCAAGCAGCCTACTAGGGTCATGGGAAAACTTCTGAAAAAGACACTCGTGATTCTAAAACGCAAAAGGCAATTGAAAGGACATAGTTATCGTTTAAGTTAATAAAAGTCTGATATGTTCCATTCTAGAGCGGAAAAGTCATGTCCACACGTCCCAGCAAGGAAAGGGTTAAAAACCTTTCGTAATATCAAAGTTGGAACTCTTCAGACTATGTAGTGTTTAACGAATACAATACTTCAAATCTTTACATCAGTAATCGGGGTATATCGGGAGTATGCCCCGATTACTGATGTAAAGATTTGATTTTTTTATATATAAGTAAACTAGCGACCCGCCCCAGCTTCGCACGGGTGCAATGGTGATTTTAAATATATTATGCATGCACTATACATATAAACCTTCCTATTAAATCATTCTATCTATTAAAAAAACCGCATCAAAATCCGTTTCGTAGTTTTAAAGATCTAAGCATACATAGGGACAGATAGCGGGAAGCGACTTAATTTTATTATGACTATTTGACTATGTAGTGATAGGAGCTGAGAACTAGTGTCGTATTGACTACCACAGCGAAGCTTGCTGAGAAGGCCTACTCAATACATTTGCTGTCAAATCTTTACATCAGTAATTAGGAGTATGCTTAGAGGTAATTCTCGAGTAGGTATTCTTATCTAGACCATCACCTCATCTTCTAAACTTTTATCTTTCCAGAACCATGCAACCTGGTTGGCTGGCTTGGGAGTGTATAATCTTCGGCATCTTCGTGTGTGCCTCCTCCTGTGCTCCCCTGTGGAGGAGAAGAAAAGATGCCAATGCTGGAGGCAGCGCGAAGCAAGCCTACATCTTCGCTGGAGGCGGCGTCTCTACCCTGGCTATGATACTGTCCGTGGCCAGGGGCACCTTGGGAGTTAGATCTTTCTTGGGTAAGTGGAATTTAATAATGAGTTCACAACAACGGATCATTTTTTTGGCCATCTGTTCTTCTGTTATTACCCTTTTTCTCAGGAAAGCGTGGAGGTATAAAGCTGAAAAAAGTCGAAAGATTTGAAAATATTAAACTTATAAATTAACGCAACTATTAAACACTCCGTGTAGGTGAAAATTTATGCATAAATTTGTAAAAGAATGAACGTTTTACATAGATATGGAATCTATTACTGTGTACATGTATGTTATGAATTTAAAAAAAAAATTGGTAACTTTGTACGGAACCATCAGTTTGCGAGCCTGAGTCCAGGGCTGAATCTTACGAGGGCTATGGGCCGACTTCTGAAAGGGTAAACCGAGCTCCTGCGACGAAAAGGGCTACTAAAGTAACATAGGTGTGATTTAAGTCAGTAAAAGTCTGACACTCTCTCCCGCTGTGTCCTAGAGCGGGAGAAGTCATTGGATGATTTACAAAAAAAAAACTGATTTAAATGATAATGTCTATGATTGGTACATTCACACTCAAAATAACATGTCATTGAAACTTAACAAAAAAAATAATCATGTTAACACTTAGCGTGACCCAAGGGCTGGCTTTTGCCTTGGGCAGAGAATAAGAATTGCCGTACAACGTGGCAATGCAACCACCCTTTTGGTTTTTTTTTTTTTTCGAAAAAAAGAACCCCTTTTGGGTACTTCACCAATCGACAGCGATACGGTAGAGATTTTTTGACATCTTACTTTAGATTACTTTTAGTGAGTTCCTAAGAGTTTTTTTTTTTAATTTATGTAAATATATCGATGTGAAAATCAATATATTTATGAGATATGTAATGTAAATATTTAAGTATTTTAAATAAAGGTTCCAATTTTGCTCTAATTTGAAATATTCTAAAAGTAATTAAAAAAAAAATGAAACAAAAGAACATAATGATGTACCTACAAATCGATTCTCATATTAAAACCTGATACTTTGGACTATGAATAAAATATAGTATGACGAGTACGAACCGGTATTTAACAGCCCACTCATTGAAGACACTAATGCGTTTAAAACTATACCACGCCACATGCTGCTATCAATTTGACTAATGATAAATCAAATTAGAAATATTGTTAACACAATCAAAACTTAATTAATACAACATTGATATTTGGGATCACTTTTTTATCTTTTTTAGGAACTGGCAAAATTTGATACGTTGCCGTATAGGTCACAAGAGTTTTTTTTAAATATTTAACCCCCCCCCCGGGTTCGATCCCCACTCAGGACAAATGTTTGAGTGATGAGCACGATCATTTGTTCTATGAGGAGAATCGATTATAGGTACGAACAACGAATTATAATCTTTGGTACACAAGTTGAACCATCATGGCGGTCGATTTTGAATGCGCAGTAACCGATTTCCGAGTCTAAATCGAAGTGGGAGGCTGCACGTAACTATAGTAATGGGTTCAACTTATTTGCCGCATGCTATACAATTCTTTAGATTTGATTTTATGATACAACTGAATTCCAGCGGCTTTGCCAGCATGAAAGTATAAAAGTATCCCAAGCAAATATACGAAATTCAGGTATAAAAAGTTTCCATTAAGGTATTCCAGGACATAGTACAATCGCGTGCCACAATGGAATTTGGCCCGCGGATAGAGCTTTTGAGCATGAAGAAGTAATAATCAGAAAGCACACATTCACCCTTTCGCTTTTATAATATTAGGATTGGTAATTACCTACTAAGAGTCGTCATTAGATTTGTTGTAGTTTTTCGTGTTATTATCGTGGCTTTGATGATCGTTTATTTTCAATTTACCGTTAACTAGCGACCCGCCTCAGCTTCGCCTGCATGCATGTATTATACATATAAACCTTCCTCTTGAATCACTCTATCTATTAAAAAAATCCGCATCAAAATCCGTTGCGTAGTTTTAAAGATCTAAGCATAAATAGGGACAGATAGCGGGAAGCGACTTCGTTTTATACTATGTAGTGATTTTACCACTGAACACATTTTGTGTCTATCTCTACGTAGAAAATAAGTTATTAGAGGGCGTTTTTTTATAAAACTAGAAGAGCTATATTATAGGTTATTACACTTACAACCTGAGGATTTATAAGTCAAGACTATACTCCATCTGTTTAGGTACTTAACTAAACTTAAACAATATTTAAAAGACTATTTATTAAAAAAAAAAACGGGTAAGAGACTTACAAAGATTATTAAAATTTAGTTAATTACCTAACATCGGTTTAGGTTTTTTTTTTTTTTTTTTTTTTTTTGTGGTAGGTAAAAATCATCCAATGACGAATCCCGCCCTTGGGCGGGGCGGGAAACAGTGTCAGACTTTTACTGACTAAAAAACCTACCTTTCCATTCCTTGCCTTTATCCTGGGGCCTTTGGTGACAGTCTCACATAACCTTTGGCCCCAGTAGGCTTCGGCCCTGCTGGACCCCTACAGTATGCTGACAACTCCTTGAGGCGCGCGGGAACGGTGCGCGCCGTAGACGACCTGAGCTCGGACCGGTCTGTTACCGGACGGACGGACAGCGAGCTACCCATTGCCCACCGTCCGCGAGCCCGCGCCTACGGTGGCCGGAAATTGGGATCGGAAACCCGGCGGCGGCGGCGGCGTGTCCGCCTTTGCCTAAGGCGGTCGGCCTCCTCCTTTACTAGCATTACTGCTTCGCAGAAGGAGGCGACCGCCTGCCATTCCTCCTCGCTCCGGAGCATGGCTTGAACCAAGCCCCGGCGCGAGAGATCGCCGCCGATCGCCCCCACGAGGACACGGCGCTGCTCTTCCCAAGCGGGGCACACCTCGACTGTGTGCTCCACCGTGTCCACCGGGCGGTCCGCACAGTGGCGACACCCGGGCGTCGTCTCCGCACGAATCTTGTACAGGTACGGACCGAACTTGCCGTGCTCGGTCAGCACCTGCGCCAAACGGAAGGTGACGACGCCGTGGGGCCTTTCCAGCCACGCCTCAAAGAGGGGCCTTACCGCCTCGATCGTGGCGTGCCCAAACATCGGTTTAGGTAAATAACTAATTACAAACAATTTTAGATGAAAGTTTTTGACAGTTTTTAGATAAAAGACATGTGAATGTGAATATTGTTTACATTTAGTTAAGTACCTAAACTAATGGAGTATAGAGATAGGTTACTTCTAAGCAAATATGCTCCATCATACACCCCATCATTGCATACCATCAGGTGAGATAGTAGTATTTATCCAATGACAAATCCCGCCCTTGGGCGGAGCGGGAAGTAGTGTCAGACTCTTACTGACTAAAAACCTACCCCGTTCCTTCGTAGCCTATCGTGCAGGGGCCGGGTATTCCTTTCGGAAGCTGACCCATGACCCCAGCAGGCTTCGACCCTGCCTGCCTGCAGCTAGCAGGATGGGCCATGATCCCAGCAGGATTCGACCCTGCCTGGGCCTCTACGGACGTGAGATAGTAGTTAGGCCCGAGCCTATCAACAATAAAAAGTAGCCCATCTAAAGGCTTTCCGTTCAATGGTAGAGCCATTAAAAAAAAACTGTTGTTCACAAATTACAGATCTTATCACAAAATATTTAATTAATTGACTATTATAGTACTTTACAGTACAATATTTCTCTCATATTTAGTTAACTTCAAATACCTATGTAAACGTCATCAGAAATCAATCAGTAACTAAGTCATTAGGAAAATCAAGACTTAATGACAATTTAAATTAAATAACTGGTTCCTGCCTGCACTTTTACCACTGTGGTCGTCATCGTCATCATTGCAGCCGAAAGACATTCACTGTTTGACATAGGACTCCTCCAAGTGTCGCCACAATGAACGGTCCTGTGCGTCCCGCATAAAAAAGATACCCGCAACCCTTACCAGGCCATCGGTCCATCTTGTAGGAGGTTGCTGAGCCATATGTCATCACTGGCAACACGCACTGGTCAGACTTTCGTCTTCGATATCGTGCAGCTTTCCGAACGCAGCCCAGCCGAGTTGCTTTCGACGATTGATCTCTTTCTTGAAGTTAGACTTACCGTCTGTCCTAGGTAAACGTAGTCGTCCATAACTTCGAGTGTAGACTGTGGTAGGTAGTAGAAAATTATCTCAAAGGCTGACAAGTATAGGCCCTCGAGGACACAAGTGGGTTAAAGTTTCTAAAAATCTGACATGCTCTCACGATCCACTCTAGAGAGGAAAAAGTTAGTTGAAGGATTTCCATTAAAAAAAAAAAACTATCTTAGATAAATATCTAAGATAGTATTTTTTTGTTAAAATTCATTAATATGTGAATTTTACATTCAGACTTTTCAAGCAATAGCTTAGTATCAGTCTGGGGTCAAGGTTTGTGTGAACGAAAGCCCCGGTGCCCTAGAACGTAGGTGTGGTTTTAGTCAGTAAAAGTCCGGCACACCCTCCCGCTCTGCCCCAGAGCGCAGGAAATCTTGGAATGATTTTCTACCTTAAAAAAAAAAACAGTTTGGACAAAGGCTCAGGATATAATGAGTTGAAGTATTGTTTGGAAACAAAAGAAAAAAATACGATATTTCATTTACTCACACGTACCGAGTAAAAGGGCGAGACAGTAAAATGTTACTCGGCCGAGACAGTAATGTAAGCGAGTTGTAGAGATAAGCGCTCGGCCGAGCACTCGGCGCTATGTTTATACGCACCTAGTATTCGGTTGAGAGCACTTTCCTGCCCGTTTGCTCGGCACGTGTGATCAAGACATTAAAGTAAAGTAACTAAAAATGAACTCCATAATTTGTCACAGACAATAATGACTCTTTTGAAACGCAAGTCTGCGCACAATCACATCAAATAAATAAATAATCGTCATTATTAAAATAATGCCATCGTATTATAAGCGTATATGTACTATTATCGTGGTCACTGGACTGTGAAATACATAACACACTTATATTTCTATGTATATTATGTTCATATAAAAAACGGGCAAGTTTTGTTTTGTGTTCCGTAGGTAGGTAAGATTTCCAAAAAATCGGCGTTTTTATATTTTTAACTGCATCCGACTAGCGCTGTATTCCGATGCAGACTGAGCGCGAAAGTGACCACTTACGATTTTTGTACGTAAGCTAGGCACGCGTAGTAGTTGCTCTTGCGTTATCTAGGTATATCGATATCTATATCTATTAACCCTCATTCACATTAAAAAAATACTTTTTTACAATAATTCTGGATAGAAATCGGCACCGAAATAAACGACTAAAAATTAAATAAAAGAACTTTCTGAGCAAGAACAGCTTTGATTTCATAGTACTCATAAAACTATTGGAAAGTACATAGCAAAACAATAAATTTTTCAGTCAATCTCATTCCTAGGTGTTACCTACTTTTAAGTTGGTAATGCACAGATTTAAGGAAGAACGCTGATGCCTGAAATGCAGATGTTCTATATTAATTAACATTGCTGAATTCGCACATTAGGTTACGAGCTGGTGAAAACATTAATGTCTGAACTAAATAATAAAATCAAAATTCATAGTAGTTCTCGTTAATCTAGAGCCCTGAAATTTGGCTTGAATAAAGGTCTTTAGCACAAGTATAGGCATAAATCGCAATACAGAAAATGTATTGTTAGTCACGAATAAAATCTTTTTTCTGTTTGGAAAAAATGAAAAATTTAATTCAAAAAGACTCGATTCGAGAATTGAACTATTAACATAAGTTACTTTTTACGGAACACATTGGATGATTTTACCTACCATAAAAAAACCCCTAGTGTGCCAGTTTGATTCGCACTTGGCCAGTTTTTTTTTAAAGCAGTGGTGGCCCAGTAGTAACGGCCCGGACTTACAAATTGATCGCAGGCTTAAACCCAGTTGTAATAAAATTAATTACAAAAAGTATTCAGGAGCAATCTGCTCTCGAAACTGTGTAGAAAAATATAGTAAGGAAACCGAATTAAAAATTCGAAGACATGACTGTAACATTGTTTTTGATTACGGCCCATTTCCTTTCTTAAAAAAGAACCCGAGTTCCAGAAGAAAAAGTTGCTTAAATGTGTTGTGCTTGTGTGTGTTGCTTGTGTGTGTGTGTGTTGTTAATTTTATCTTTGGTGTACAATAAAGAATATATCTATCTATCTTATATTTTTCACATGCTACAGAACTCTAAAACCATGATAACAAACTTATACTATAATGTTAGAGTAATTGCAGAAGAACCACAATAATAATATATAAACATAGTCATAGTTTTTTCAAATATACGTCCACTGACTGTTTATCATAGCTTTTGTCAGGCAAAGAAAATTCAACCATTTCCGTTTAGAGAATACTATGTAGAAATATATCTTGGAGACTACTTTAGAGATTTATCGTAATTTGCTTGCTGTTATTCTGATTTTGAATCTACGTAATGTCTCCTTCTTTCATATTTTTCTAAAAGTTTTGTAAGTTTTAACTGGGCCTCAATTCTGCCATTACAGTAGTGTCAGAATCGTCTAACATTGATTTCATCATGGTTGATTTTGACTAGTTTGGTAATCTACTAATATAATGGCGTCACTATGATTTTCTAACAGTCAATCACTAACACACCATTGAAATAAATGGTAATCTCGTACATAATGACATTTTCTGACTTATGGGGTAATCTGCTAAAATTTTGTCAGTTCCTTTGATTAGTGACTTACCATTAGATTTGTCTGAATAAGACAAAGTCATTCTACTACCAACCGTTTACGAGACCAATAACTGACCAATGATCGACCATTATGATTTAGCAGATTATGAACTTTTACCAAAATGACAATGGGATTGTGTTGGAATGTCAAATTTACAAAAATAGCATACTTGGGCCCCTGGTCTCGTGGTTTTTTTTTTTTTTTTTTTTGTGGTAGGTAAAAATCATCCAATGACGAATCCCGTCCTTGGGTGGGGCGGGAAACAGTGTCAGACTTTTACTGACTAAAAAAACCTACCTTTCCATTCCTTGCCTTTATCCTGGGGCCTTTGGTGACAGTCTCACATAACCTTTGGCCCCAGTAGGCTTCGGCCCTGCTGGACCCCTGCAGTTTGCTGACAACTCCTTGAGGCGCGCGGGAACGGTGCGCGCCGTAGACGACCTGAGCTCGGACCGGTCTGTTACCGGACGGACGGACAGCGAGCTACCCATTGCCCACCGTCCGCGAGCCCGCGCCTACGGTGGCCGGAAATTGGGATCGGAAACCCGTCGGCGGCGGCGGCGTGTCCGCCTTTGCCTAAGGCGGTCGGCCTCCTCCTTTACTAGCATTACTGCTTCGCAGAAGGAGGCGACCGCCTGCCACTCCTCCTCGCTCCGGAGCATGGCTTGAACCAAGCCCCGGCGCGAGAGATCGCCGCCGATCGCCCCCACGAGGACACGGCGATGCTCTTCCCAAGCGGGGCACACCTCAACTGTGTGCTCCACCGTGTCCACCGGGCGGTCCGCACAGTGGCGACACCCGGGCGTCGTCTCCGCACGAATCTTGTACAGGTACGGACCGAACTTGCCGTGTTCGGTCAGCACCTGCGCCAAACGGAAGGTGACGACGCCGTGGGGCCTTTCCAGCCACGCCTCAAAGAGGGGCCTTACCGCCTCGATCGTGGCGTGCCCAGCACGAGGTTGCGACAATCGCTCTCGCCATTTCACCATGAGATCCCGCCGGAGCTCTGTCCGCCATGCCGCGACTTGTCGCGGCAGCGGAGTTTCGCCCCGACGTTGCATCTCCACGCGTAAGTCATGCATGTGTGCAAGGACTGTTGCCTCCAAATCCCACGGTGGTAGGCCAGCAAGGAGGCTCGCCGCTTCGCAGGACACCGTACGGTATCCGCGGATCATCCGGATGGCCATGACCCTCTGGCAGGCGGTTAGCCGGGCCGCCACTCGCTTCCGTAGCGATGGCGCCCACACCGGCGCACCGTAAAGGGCCATGGACCGAACGATGCCTGCGTAGAGCCTCCGGCAGGAGGCGTCTGGACCCCCTAGGTTCGGCAGGAGCCGCTTGAGCGCAGCCCCAGTCGCATTCAACCTGGGAGCCAGACGTCGGAAGTGCTCCTTGAAGTTCCACCGGCTGTCGAGGACGAGTCCCAGGTACTTCATCGTCGACCCGACGCCGATGTGAACTCCTCCTACCGTTAATTGGGAGCCCGGAGGTGGCGCGCTCCGAGGGCCGTGAAAACACATGGCCTCGGACTTGTGCAGTGCCACCTCGAGTCCCAACTGCTGTATCCTCTCCACGACTGTCGCAACCCCGCGCGTCGCTAGTTCGACCGCCGCCTGGTACGACCGTCCCCGCGCCAGGACCAGCGTGTCGTCTGCGTAACAGACCACGCTGACCCCGTCGGGGAGGTCGGCGCGCAGCACGTAGTCGTACCCGATGTTCCACAAGGGCGGTCCTAGTACCGATCCCTGCGGAACACCGCACGACATCTCTCGCCGTTTCAACTCCCCCTGATGACCGGGGTAGATGATGAACCTGTCCGACAGGTAGGCCTCGATCACCCGACAGAGGTAGTCGGGCACCCGGTGGTACCGGAGTGCCCTACCAATGCAACTCCAGGGCAGGGAGTTGAAGGCGTTGGCGATGTCCAGAGACACCGCCAAGACACACCTGCCCCGGGACACCGCATCCCCCGTCGTGAGGGCTCGCACGCGCATGATGGCGTCCACAGTGGAGCGCCTCCTGCGAAATCCGAACTGGCCGTCCGCAAGATCCGGCCCCTTCCGTGCCAGATGCACGACGAGGCGGTCTGCAATTACTCTTTCAAAGAGCTTGCCCACCTCGTCGAGCAGCACAATGGGCCGATACGCGGACGGAGAGTCCGCGGGGCGCCCCGGCTTCGCGATAAGGACCAGTTTCCCCGTCTTCCAGCGAAGCGGGAACTGGCCCCTCTCCATGCATGCGCTGAAGAGCCCTCTCAGTCGAGACCCGAGTTCCTCCATGGCCAGGACCCAGGCTTTTCCAGGCAAGCCATCGGGTCCTGGGGCGGTGTTCTTGGCACTCAGCCTTCGCACCGCCACTCTCATCTCCACCTCGGTCACCTCTGGAGCATTGTTGCCGTCGTTGCCGTCGTGGTCCGCATCGGACACCGCTGCTGGTGGCGGAGCCATAGGCGGGGGAGTATGCTCCCCTCGCGTAGGGAACAGAGCGCTCACCACACCCTCCACGAGCTGGGGCCGGAGACTCTGAGTCAGCGGGGGAGCCCATGGGCGGAGCTTCTCCATCACCATTTTGTATGGGCGTCCCCACGGATCGACGTTCAGAGACTCCAGCCACACGTTGCGGGCCTCGAGTTTGGCCCGCTTTATCTCCGCTCGGAGGGTGCGCTTTGCAGCTCTGTATCCCTCATACAGCTCCGCCTCTATGGCCTCCGCACCCGGTGGACGGGTGCGGCGCCTGCGGTGTCTAGTATACCGGCGTCGCGCAGCATTGCACGCATCGCGCAGTGCCGCAATCTCTGGCGACCACCAGTGTACTTGGCGCCGGGCACATCCTGGCCGGACTCGGGGCATGGCCGCGTCGCATATTTGCGACATGGCCACCTGGAACCAGTCCGCCTCGACGTCGATGTCGACAGGCCTGTCCGGTGCTTGCACCCAGGCCTGGACTATCGCGGCTTCCTGGAGCAGGTCCCTGTCCAGCTGCCTCAGCGCCCAACGCGGACCACACGGGGTCTGTCGGACCGGCACGGTCGAGGTCTGGGCGGAGACGTCAAACCGGATGTACCGGTGGTCGGAGAACGTCTCCACCTCCTCTATGACGCGCCAGTCGACGACGCGCGGTGCCAGTGCAGGGCTGGCGAACGTAATGTCCACCACCGACTCGCCCTGCATCCGCACACACGTGGGGACAGAACCCCGGTTTTGTACGACTAGGCCCTGCCCTAGGGCCCATTCCTCCACCCTTCGACCTCGCTGGTTCGTGAACCGGGAACCCCAAGCCTCGTTCCAGGCATTGAAGTCCCCGCAAACGACCACGGGGAGGCTGGAGTCAAACCCAGCAACGACGGCATCCAGCTCCAAAAGGGAGCTATCCAATTCGGCGAGAGATCTGTTCGGGGACAGGTAGACGCCTACCACCACTATGTCCCCGAACTGTGCTGCCACGCAACCCCGACCTTTCTTGACGGCCTCGAGCGCCGGGGTACCGGCGGCGGCCGACGAAATAAGTGTCACCGAGCCGGTCAGGTCCTGAACCCAGTCGGCTCTGGGCAGGACAAAGTGCGGCTCGGTGACAACGGCGATGTTGATCGACCACTGCGCCATGCTCTGGAGCAACAGATCCTGAGCGGGGGCGCAGTGGTTGATATTCGCCTGGAGGAGACGTAATGGAGCCGTTATTGGCAGTCCATTACAGTCTCCTCCCGGGCCCTCCGTGAGGGTCCTGCCGCGGTGTTAGCGGCGGCGGCGTTTGCGGAGGCGATGGCGGCGGCAGCCAACGGGGCAGCCGCGGCGGTGAGCACCTTCGCGGGGATGGGCCTTGGGACCTTGCCCTTGGCCTTGGCGGGGGGATCGCAGGTCCTGCTCCCAGCCCGGTGGTCGGCCGACTTGCCTGCCGCCGCACATGCGTAGCAGTGCGGCGCTGCACTGCAGGTATCGGCCTTGTGGCCGGGCTGACCGCACTGGAAGCAGCGGTCGCTGCGATCTTCCTCCGCTGCGCAACAGACCCCCACGTGGTGGCCCACGTGGCAGCGATAGCAGCGCAGCGGTCTGGGCTCCAGCAGCTTGACTCGCGCGGAGACCCAGCCCACCAGGAGTCGCTTACCCTCCCCGGTGATGCTCCTGGCCGCTGACAGGGGGCAGTTCACTGTAACCGCCCCCATGCCAGTGCCGTCAACACGGATGGTGCCTGCCCGGACCTGATCGGCAGGGCACCCACCCGTCCTGGCGACAGCGGCCACGACCTCCTCGACCTCGACGGAATCGTCCAGGCCCATAATGCGCATGTCGACGCATCTTGTGGGCCTGGACACCCGGGCCTCCTCCGTGTCCAAGATCGCCCTGATCTTTTCAGCCAGGGCTTCTGCGGTGGGGCCGCTGTTGGCTCCGGGGACCTCCAACATCAGGGCACCAGTTGCGGTATGCCGCATCTGGAAGCCCCCGGTGATCCCGAGGTCGGTGAGGTTCACCGCCTGCTTCGCCTTTCGGAGGACCTCGCCGTAGGTCGCACCCTTTTTCGCTGCCTCCGGCTGCAGTGTGATTACTACAGCCGTAGAGCGCGGGTTACGAATCCTGGCCGCGAGGGCCGTCCGCTTCCTAAGCTTCTGCCGCTCACGCCTCCTGGCAGCGCGAGCCGCCTTGCCAGCCTGCTTTTTGGCTCCGGCCACTTGCCATCCGGCTTCGGCCGGAGGATCTGCAGGTTGGGGAGGCGGCCTAGGCCGCCTGCTTGCCGCCACAGCAGGGGCTCCCGCCGCCTTAGTGGCCGGTGCCGCCTTGCCCTTCTTAGGGGCAGCAGCAGGGGGGGTTGGCCTCACCTGCTGCTGTTTTTTGGCCTGTGGGGCCGCTCCGGCGGGGTTCGCAGCCGTGGCCACGCGCCTGGTCTGCCCTGACGGGCCCGCCATGGGCGCAGCCGCCGAGGCCGCGGCGGCAGCGTAGGACGCCACCCTTCGCTGGCCGGAGGCCGCTAGTGGGGGGCGCAATACGATGCCCTCCAGCAGGGACAGCTGCTGCTGGATCCGCAGCTGGAACTGCTGCTGCTGTTCCTGCAGCTGCTTCTGCAGCTGCTGCTGGAAAGCAGCCAGCTCCCGCTGCACCAGTGTCAGCAGCTGGCTTCCTGACTCGGCCTGGGGCTGGGGCTGGGGCCGAGGCTGGGGCTGAGGCTGGGGCTGGGGCTGACTCTGCCCCTGCCCTTGCTTGCACCCCCCTTCCACGGGCTTCTGGCTGCTGGCTCCATGGACCGCAGCGAGCTCGGCCTGAAGCTCGGCCCGGAGCCCGGCTCGGAGCTCGGTCTGGAGCTTGGCCACGCTCTTCCTGAGAGCGACGTCAAAGGCCTCCTGCATGGAGGCGGCATGGCGGAGGACCGTCCTCTCCTTTGACGTCCTCTCTCGCTTGCGGCCCATATCGCGCAGCGCGGCGACGACGAGCTCGCCGAAGGACCGACGCGACTCCTCGGCGGAGTCTTCCTTCTCGCTGCCAGATGGCCCCGAGGGGTCCATCGCAGCGGGGTGGCGCCCTTCCGCGGCGAGCCTCTCGGCTCGCTCAGCCACCTCCTGGGAGGTGACTCCTCTTCCTCTTCCCGATGCTCGGCCCGCTCCCCGCCCACTGGTGGGGATTTTTCGGGCCGAGCCCTTTTCGGCATCATCGGAGGACGGTCTGTCCCTCGATAGGGAGCGTTTCCGGAAGAAACTCGCGTTTCTTCCGGTGTCGCCTCCCGACTCCACCTCTTCTTCTACCTCCGAGCCTGAGCTCCTTCCGGATGCCGCGTCGGACTCCGACCGCGCATCACTCTCCAGTGGGTGTTTAAAAAATTTATTATTTTTGCAATCCATATTAGTTCCCACGAGTATAAACTTTGGGTACTTGCTCAAAATCCGTGGTCCGCACTAGAGACTAATTTAGCTACCCATTAGTCAAGCTAACAACCTCCCTCACGGTGCGCCGCCGCTTGGAGGTTTGGGGTAATTTTTTATAGAGGTTGTCTTCCTCGCGGCCCGGGCGGTTAAGCCAAGACCCTCGACCCCCATCAAAAGTCAGAAACATGACCTTGGACAATCTCTGGGGCTACGAGAACAACGGTGGCAGAAGGAGGGGGAAGCCTTCCTCCTGCCTGCCCGGTGGCAGGGTGAGTGCACGCCGAGCCCGCTCTTGCTTCGCCACTGTGCCCTCTGCTAGAGCAGAGGGACACGCGTTGAAGCGTACTCCCGACAGAACATTCGCAGACGGCCATCGAGGCCCCTTAGGCAGGAGTGCCCAAGGGGGTGGTTGGCCGCCTCCCAGGGTGCACCGTCCCGCAGACTAGCCTTCGCTCCGGACGTATCCGCAAGGGAACTATAGCCTGCGGGCACTCGTGGAGGTTTTCTGTCATGGCACCCCCTGGTCTCGTGGTGGTTGTTGAGCGTGCTGTACTGAGTTTGATTCGTAGGGTGGGTAAAAACCGATATTTAGTTTTTGTTCTAAGAATTACTCTGTAGCAGCCCAAAGTTTGGGAGTGAGTGTTTTTTTATTAGTGATAAGTTCGAGCTTGACCAGTATCTCTTCTGACGGAAAGCTACGATGTGGTCGACGATTTAGCACGCTTACCTAGAAGTAACCCATGCTGTGTAATACGCTGTCTTCGGTGAACTGTTATCTAAGCAAATATACACCATTAAATTTTAGTCGTTTTAATCCCGTGGAGGATCGATTCGGTACATGAAACACGATCGATTTATAAAGATAAAATTAAAAAATAAGGTACTTTTTTTCTAAAACTCGAATTAATATAAGAAATTAATTTCTTTAAGTAAACGAGTCATGAGCTTGTAGGGTGTTGTTGGTCGTTGCATACTAACTACCTACAGTTCATTGGTTTCGCATACATATATATATATATATATGCATATATATGTATGTACATACATATTAGGCAGGTGCTAAATTGTTAGAGTTTCGTGTGAATAATACAGTAACAGATAAGTAGTCGGAAGATAACATCAACGTTATCTTAAGTTCTCCTAACCTAAGGTTTACTTAAAACGATACTAGGTCAGGTTTACACAGTCGGTTATCAAATTCATGATTCACGGTTAGTATGTTAATGGTCTAATGTAATTTTATCTTTGGTGTACAATAAAGAATATATCTATCTATCTATCTATCTAATGTTTTATGTCCTTAACAAAATTTACTAATTACTTACAAAGACAAACAAAGCATTTTTTATTCAATTTTCAGACTGTCGATCACAATTACCACTAATGAAGGTAATATTAAATAAAAAAATAATGATTTAATACGAACACAAAACTATACAAAAGTAAGATGTCATGTAATTTAATATTTATTACCATAATGACAGCATTCAACTATTTAGACGGAAAAAATTGTGTCTTTATCATTTGATTTATTTAAAACTTTATGCACTAACAGTGTACAAAGGCGGACTTAATGCCTTAGGCATTTTCTACCAGTCGACCTTAGGGTGGTGCAGAGACATAACATGGCAGGTGCAACTTAAAAGAAGACAGACAGAAAGGACAAAAGAACAATAATAAATATATACTTAGATACAAATAAAGAATAACATTGTGAAGAAACGATTACAACAAATCAAGAGTGTGATGATTCTACCAACTTCTTACGAATGTGATCTCGTGCTTTTACTTTAAAGGACAACCGACTGGTTGCCGTCCTGATATTCAGAGGGAGATTGCTTGGACAAAGAAAGAGGAATGGACAAACCCTGAGCGGTGTGAGGGACATCGTAGAAGACGATTATTTGTGGATCGCTGATTTTTATTGTGCGCAGAGCAAAGAAATTGAATTTTTGAGCTCAGATAAGAAGGAGAAGAAGGCTTATCTAAAACAGCAATATAGCGAAGACCTTAAAGTCGATGTAGACATTGAAAGGGAGCGCAGTGCACTAGCCGTCCGATGCAACATGTTAGTCCGTAGATTTGCTCGGTGTACCGACCAAGTAAAATCACTCTTTTTAAGGCCAGGTTCTACTAATTTTGAACTTTTTTAAATCTCTGGAAATCCACAATTATATAGAAGAGAGAAAAACATATCTTTTTTTTTAATTGACTATATGACCAAGCGCTTGGCAAAAAGAATCTATCCCTAATTTATGATTTCGAACGTGTTTATCCTCGAGATTAGGTTATGGAAATATTTGAAAGTTACAAAAAAAAAGTTTGTTATAAGTAAGCACTTCTCGAAAACAAAAATCTTGAATAGTAAATATAAAACCGTTGTTTTGGGGCTTGTGCCTACAACCGGCTTTTAAGGCTTACAGCCAGAGTCTGTACACGGGTAATCTATAGGTCAATTACACCAAAATATCGCTAAATGTCCTGCGCGTCCAATATAATAATGCCTTCAGGATGTTGTTGAGACTGCCTCGCTACTGCAGTCCGTCGTAAATGTTTGTGCAGGCTCGTACCGACGGGTTCCACGCGATTGTTCCCAAGAAAAGCGCTTTGCTGCTCAGGAGAGTGAGGGATAGTCGTAACAGCATCCTGAGAACTGTAGTATCCTGTGAACTGTATAAAATTTCTTGTGCAAAGGGTAGGTAATGTGTACTAAAGTTAAGAAGTTATTTATTGAGCTACTAACATTAGATGGATATTTTTGTGTCCGAAATAAAACGAATTCAATTCAATTTTATTGCACTCTAAGCATTCTCATTCTAATAAAATTTTGTTAGCCTTTCAAGTCTCTCAGTATTATGCTTCATCACCAGTTGTCTACAAAGTCATCAGAGACGTCTCGTCTACCCAGCCCCATTTCAGTTTTGCTGTAAATATGTCATAGGCCACTAAGAAAAACCACCAAGAAAAAAACAAAATACCCGGAGTCCTAGAACGCAAGGCAAAGAAGGAATGTAGGAGTGGGTTTTAGTCGGTATAAGTCTGGCACACCCTCCCACTCTTCCCTGAAGAGGGAGAAGTCATTGGATGATTCCCCACCTTAAAAAAAATCGTATCCAATAAGTAGGTCTTTTTTATGGTAGGTAAAATCCAATGACAAATCCCGCCCTTGGGTGGAGCGGGAAGTAGTGTCAGACTCTTACTGACTAAAAACCTACCCCGTTCCTTCGTAGCCTATCGTGCCGGGGCCGGGTATTCCTTTCGGAAGTTAACCCATGACCCCAGTAGGCTTCGACCCTGCCTGCCTGCAGTTAGCAGGCTGGGCCTCTTCGGTGTGCTGACAGCTCCTTGAGGCGCGCGGGAACAGACCGCGCCGTCGACGACTTGGGCTCGGTCCGGTCAATTACCGGACGATCGGACAGCGTGATACCCATTGCACGCCGTCCGCAGTCCCGCGCCTACGGTGGCCGGAAATCGGGATCGGAATCCCGGCGGCGGCTAGGGCAAGCGCCCCGTTGCCTCTGCCTGATGCGGTCGGCCTCCTCCTTTGCTCGCGTTACTGCTTCGCAGAAGGAGGCGACCGCCTGCCATCCCTCCTCACTACGGACCATGGCCTGAACCAAGACACGGCGATGCTCCGCCCAGGCGGGGCACACCTCTACAGTGTGCTCCACCGTGTCCTCCGGGTGTTCCGCAAAGTGGCGACACCCGGGCGAATCCTCCATCCAATAAGTAGGTCTGGCAATTTGAGGAGTTTCTGCGGCATATCCAAATGTCTCGGTATTGTTCGTCAAGACACTGAGCTCCTTACTAGTCTTGAGTTGAGCTATAGGAATACTGACAAATGCTTGCACTGATTGAACTTCTTTAGTTGTATATTCGTATTCACAAATTTAATAATTTTATTTATAATTATGTACCATAAACTAACATTAAATTTTACTATTAAATTTTACTAGTAATACTATGGACGTTCGTCTGAAACAAAATTTAAATTACTTTTATTATTATTTTCTTTATTCACTATATGTACATATAAATTATATTTTAATATATTATTATTATTTTATATATTTTTATTATTATTATTATTTACACTCAAAATTAGCGACGAAATTGTATACAAAACATGTATCCATATCTTCGACAATGCCGTAATTATTGTTGGCATGCGATCATTAACTAAGTCACGGACGCTGAGTCCAAGTTCATTACCAATACACTAATAAGTATGGCGCTAGTAAAAAAAACAACTAAAATTTTTTTAATATGGGCTATACCAGTCTTCAAGGTTTAAAAATGCTCTCTAAGATCGGGCCGTGGATGGGTTATCACGTAAAGATGTTTCCAAAATTCCAACGCTATATATAACTTACGCCTCTGAGGTGCACGACCAAAATATAATGCTGTATACTTTAATTTAATAATAATAATCTATATGTATAAACTAAATCTTAATAAACTAGTGCGCCTCACCATCAACGATTGCATCACTGCTTACCATCAGGTGGGATTGCAGTCAAGCACTAGTTTATATGAAATAAAAAAAAAAATATAATGCCTGCCTGCCTATGGGTATCTTACCCGAAATTTAAATGCACCGTTAAATTTTGGTCGTTTTAATCACGTGGAGGGTCGATTCGGTACATGAAACCCTATCGATTTGTAAAGATAAAAATGAAAAATAAAAGTTATTTTTTTTCTAAAACTCAAATTAATTTACATACGAACGAAATTGATTTCTTTAAATAAACGTCAGCTGATTGAGGCCAATGAACTGTAGGTTGTTAGTACGCAACAATCGACAACTCCCTACAAGGTCATTGACTCGTTTACAAAAAGAAATTAATTTCGTACATGCGTATATTAATTCGAGTTTTAGAAAAAAGTACTTTATTTTTTAATTTATCTTTATAAGTCGATAGTGTTTCATGTACTGAATCGATCCTCCATAGGATTAAAATGACTAAAATTTAACGATGTATATTTTTTAAAATTATTATTATTATAAAATGAGCTACTGCCTAACTGACATATCAACGAACAGCCGAATACAGATACCATGTGTCTGTGTGGATAACCAGGTATCATAACAATATAAACTTTATGTTTTTTCATGATACTGTTATGAAATTTTGTACATACGAGTACATTCTTTGCATAATAATGTATTTCGGGTTTTGCATAAAATATAAATAAGGTTGTATAGGCGGACTTGTTCCGACAAGGCATTCTCTATTAATCAAACTTAGGGTTAAAAAGAGACACAGTTATGTTCCCAATCATAAATCACAGTAAGTTTAATAGGACTTTAAATGAAAGATAAATAAGTGGTAAATTTTAGATTTCTAGCAATCACAATTTAGACACAATCAAGAAAAGTAAAAAAGAAAATTTAATTTATTTTGTGTGACTAATAAACCATTTTAGAAATAGTACATTTACCCAGAAAAAAGTCTTTTTAAATGTCAAACAATTTGGCGTACATTCAAAAATAAATGTTTAGTCAGTACTCTTTGTTTATTGATGCCAAATAAAATACACTGTAATTGAAATTTAAATGCTTTTTATGAAACGGGTAATCTAGAAAAAAAAAACACCTACACATAATCAAAAAGATTCTATAATACAATACAATGTATCCCATACTATTATAATATTACCAAAGCTTAACTTCTAATTTCTCATCGACCTATATTCTTGCGATAGACAAGCACGTTCATATAAACTATTTGTCAAAATACTGAAAAGTTCAAACAAAAAATCGTTGCAGCGCTAGATTGCCATTATGTCGTCTAACAAAACTTTTAAAATTTACAGCGCTAAGAGAGCTTATAGAGGATACTTTTTCGCAACCAAAAGGTCTAAAGCGCCATGCATTTCCTAGTACTTACGCGTTTCGTTCAACTTAGTGTAATGACATGTCATCTATATAGATTTTTATACCGCAGAAGTGACACAGTTTCTTGCCTACAATACTTCATTACAATAATATTCTATTTCAAAATGTAATTATAGTGTATGTAAAAACGAGATCTCAAAAACAGTAAAACAAATAAATAAATCAGTAATCACTAATAAGACTACAAGTTCAACTGAACCTAATTCAAATTTAATATTAACCTGCACGTAATATGGTACGTAAATTACCTAAGTGCTAACGAATGACAGCATGCTTAACAACAAAACTTACCGATGAAAACTGATACCTCATGATTTGCTGACATTTCGTCGTAATTTATAAAAAAAAAATCATTGTTATTAATTATACAAAAAAAGAAAGAGCATTAAATAAAATATTTAAAAATTTCAAACAGTATAAAAGACCGTGCGAAGTCTGTATTTGGTAAACTAGCTGTAGGTAAAAACCTAATTCAGCTTTTTGTGGGAGGGAACATCTGCATGTTTTAGTCTATGATTGTAAAATGGGGAAGAGTTTAAATAAAATAATATCTTCTTTATCGTACTATTGCGATAGTAGAAGCTATTACATTGCTTGAACAACCAATGGTTACTTACTTGACTACAAAATTATTATATATGTCCAAGTTCACTTAAATTTGTATTTATAAGCGTCGCTCTGACACTGCATGAACGTCAAAACTGCACTAATGCCATCAATGTAAAAGTGTTCGGCCTGCAGGTCAATTAAGTGAAGTAAAGTGACTGTACGGCATGCCTCATCTAGTGCGTAGTACATATATATCAATGTATTTTATTAATTAACAATTAAAATGACCCTTGCTTGAAATTGACAGTTGAAATGAAAAATGCGAGTGTAGAGTATCTGCTCTGATGACGTCATTAGAGTTAACTCAAACCCTAAATTTAAACGCAGGGCAGTATAATGGGACTGAATGAGACGATGACGATGATGAGGATGAAGGTCGCATTATTTTTCTTTGAGGCGTGGCTGGAAAGACCTCACGGCGTCCTAACCTTCCGCATGACCCAGGTTCTCACCAGACACGACAAGTTCAGGAGGTTCCTGTTCCGGATATTTAAACGCAGGGCAGTATAATGGGACTGAATGGGACAATGACGATGATGAGGATGAAGGTCACATCATTTTTCTTTGAGGCGTGGCTGGAAAGACCTCACGGCGTCCTAACCTTCCGCATTACCCAGGTTCTCACCGGACACGGCAAGTTCGGGAGGTTCCTGTTCCGGATTCGTGCAGAACCGACGCCCGGGGGTCACCAAGTATCAAAGGCAACGAAGGAACTGGGTGGGTTTTTAGTCAGTAAGAGTCTGACACTGTCTCCCACTTCGCCCAAGGGCGGGAGATGGATGATTTTACCCACCACCAAAAAAAAGGTCACATCATTTCGGACGCAAAAACTACATAACAATACAAATTCAGTAGGTCATACAGCTTACTCCAATACAGGGTAAGGGTTAACGTTAATCTTACGACGGTTTAGAAGCCAAACGAAGTCAAGCACGTGTTTAAAAGATCACAATTTTAACCTCGTAATTACTTTAACGCAATCAGAAGGTAATTGTGTCGTTTATAGACACTTATAACAGAATATGTTAACCTGGTGTCAGTGGTGTAGCTAATCCCGCAGAGGCCCTGTATAAAAAAAAAATGGTGCTTTTTTACAAATGCTTGGTTTATCTTACGAGGCGGTTGTGGATATCATGTTGCGAATTTTTGATTTCCTGCCATCGTAGGCGCGGGCTTGCGGACGGCGTGCAATGGGTAGCACGCTGTCCGATCGTCCGGTAACCGACCGGACCGAGCCCAAGTCGTCGACGGCGAGTTCTGTTCCCGCGCGCCTCAAGGAGCTGTCAGCAAACCGTAGAGGCCCAGCCTGCTAGCTGCAGGCAGGCAGGGTTGAAGCCTGCTGGGGTCAAGGGCCGTTTTCTGAGAGGAAGGCTCAGCCCCGGCATGAAAGGCAACAAAGGAACGGGGTAGGTTTTTAGTCAGTAAGAGTTTGACACTACTTCCCGCTCCGCCCAAGGGCGGGATTTGTCATTGGATGATTTTACCTACATAAAAATTAAAAAAAAAACTGCGTCGGCGTAGGGGCCCCGTTTCATTGATACAGCAGATACAGCGGTAGCTACGCCCCTGACTAGTGTCCTTTTTTATATAGTAAAATAAATACTTAAATATTATAAAGAGTTTTCTATTACGCATCCACGATTTCAACATAAAAATGTGAGTCAAGCCAGTTTTATACGTTTCAGTAATTCAGTAAGCGATAAAGATGACTCGCATATCGTTAAAAAAATATATAAAACTCACGTTGAGCAGTAACTACAAGTAGAGCCTACTTATCAAAAAAGATATACTTCCAAATTTGGTCACGCAATCGTATCCTAAAAGTATTTTTCTTTCATCATCTTCATCATCATATCAGCCGAAAGACGTCAACTGTTGGACATAAGCCTCCCCCAAGTGTCGCCACAACAAACGGTCCTGTGCGTCTTGCATCCATCGCATTACCGCTACTCTCACCAGGTCGTCCACTTTGTGGGAGGCCTTCCAACACTGCGTTTTATTTATCTTTATTGAGTTTAATTGTTGGTAAGCCCTTGATCAGCATCATCATCATCATATCAACCGAAAGACGTCCACTGTTGGACATAGGCCTCCCCCAAGTGTCACCACAATGAACGGTCCTGTGCATCTTGCATCCATCGAATTCCTGCGACTCTAACCAGGACGTTGGTGCACCTTGTGGGAGGCCTTCTTCCGGCCTTCCAGTTTTATTATTTTTCTATATTGAGTTGTAATTGTTGGTAAGCCCTTGATGAACATACTACGTGTTGTTCCAGAATATGATCTACCCATCTGCCAATTTCATTTTCATTTCATTAATATATCTACATGAAAACTTGGATGAAATTGGCAAATGATAAACTGCCAGAACATGTTCACAAAGTACATAGTTGTCATAATTTTTTTTTTAGATGATACTGGAATGGCACATACTTTTTTATCTTGGGAGTATATTTCCTTGGGACTAATTTCTACTTTCAAGCGTTCGCTGGCAACAGCTAGTAATAATACCGACAAAGCGACGTATGAGGCGCCCATTGTCATCCCAGCTATTTGCCGGCGTGACTTGGATACATTGATTGCCAACAAACGACACCAATGACTAACATTTGAGTAAATTCGTACAGACAAGAGCTTAGCACAATGTGTTCAAGACGTTTTCCGATTATATCAATGATTTTCTTTATATAAATCAGCTGACAAGAATTGTAATGATTTCTTTTGTGGGCACCGACATACAAGCGCGACCCAAAGTTTTTTTTTCAGTCGGATACAATAAGCGGGATCAAGTCAAAAGTCAAAAAGCATTTATTTCAAATAAACCAATTACAGGCACTTTTGAAAGGTGAAGAAGTCAGTCTGTCCGAAAAAAAAAATATCTACTAATTTCACATTACAAAAAAAGAAAAGAAAGTATTTTCCAAACTAATTAATTTGTACGCCCAAGTTGTAGTGGAGCTGGACCAGCATTGAGCCAAGCATTTTTATCCTGAATATAATACTCCAACTTGTAATATGCTTGTCTACATCGTAGTGCGTTTAAATTGATGTACGATATAATTTGAAACCAAAATGGCGATCGACCTTCAATGTGCGGTCTCAGATTTTCGGGTCCTAATCGAAGCGGAGAGTTGCGCAAAACCATAGTAACGGGTTTAACTTATTGGCCGCGTACTATAAGAAATAAGACACTGATGCCCTGAAGATACTTTTTGTCTCAAAAGTATGTTCCTTTTGGATAATTTTCTTCTTCAATGTGTGTTAAGACGCTGACAAAAGCTAGTTTAGTTCATAAACTAAAAATATAAGAATTGTCTGAATGTCATCTTGGTTGAAAAAAATGGGTCTGAACTGATTGTTCGAAAAAGTTATCGCGGCCGAAGATGCCGCGTTTGAAGCATAATAGGTTTAAGGCTTAGCACGCACTGCGATTAAAACGCGTGTCAACATGCACAGCGGTTTAACCTATTGAATACCGTAATTAGAGACACAATAGAAAGACAATAGGTGTGCGGACGCCGGCGTCCGCTCGGGGAATAATGAATTAAAATCAGTCAATGAAAAAAATCGCTAATGCGTGCGCTTGTATAGAAAGCCATGTGTTAATTTTTTTTGCGGTTTCAGACCTGCGGTAAAACGCGGGCGTTTAATCGCTGTGCGTGCCTTAGTCACTAAAAGTCTGAAACTAACGCTACAAAATGAAAAACTTTTACCTGTCTACCAATAATACCGTCCGTCAACTAAGTATGTTGACAAGTTACCGCTCATAGTTCACTGAAAAACCAACGTTACGGACTGAATGTTTTCAGATTCATACAATGATGATTTCATTGCAGATTTCCTGTTTTGAATATCTAGAGTCAACACGTCTGTTGCGTAGTGGAAACAAGCTACAATTCGTACACAACCGTTACTTTTTTACTGTTGTAATGATGATATAAACCTTTCTCTTGAATCACTCTATATATTACAAAATGCCGCATTAAAATCAGTTGCGTAGTTTTAAAGATCTAAGCATACATAGAGACTGATAGCGGGAAGCGACTTTGTATTTACCCGACTGTTATGTAGTGATAGGTTCGCGCTTGATAGAAAGCGACAATGCGGTTGACGACGGAGCGCGCTTACCTAGAAGAAACCTATTCACTCTTGACTTAAAAAATCCCAGGTTGTAGTCATCAGGAAACACAGACTCCGGCAAAGAATTCCATTCCTTAGCTGTACGCACAATGAATGTGTTCCCAAAATGTTTTTATGTTTTTTTTTTTCTATAATTGGGATCTGTTGGTATACTCTTTGGTGAAGATCCTCTAAATTTACCAAAAGACAAATGTAACCAGGTTAAAGGAAATGTTAATATACTAAAGTAGTTTTAAGTTATTGGTTGGTTGTTGAGTGATGAGAATGAGTAAGTTAAAAAATTAGTATATCCCCTCGCCCGCGGGTAGGGGGATTATTATTACGTAATTTTAGAAAATCACATGATAAAAAGAATTAAACTGTGAAGGCCCAAGAGGACACCGGTGTCCGTACACCTATTGTCTTTCTATTGTGTCTCTAATTACGGTATTCAAAAGTTAAAAAAGTTTACTGGCTTTTTTCTCGGAAAAACGGCATACCAAATAAGGGCCGTTTTCTGAGAGGAAGGCTCAGCCCCGGCATGATAGGCAACGAAGGAACGGGGTAGGTTTTTAGTCAGTAAGAGTCTGACACTACTTCCCGCTCCACCCAAGGGCGGGACTTGTCATTGGATGATTTTACCTACCATAAAAAAAAAAAACAAAATTTTCGGCCGAATGAATTTCGTACACTCGTGTGTACAATACGAAAATTAGCGCATCTTACTAAAAGAGTCATAAATATACATGTGGGTAGATGGCAGGGGGAGAGGGAGATTAAAGAAAAGATTGATGGATTGTGTGAGGAGTGATATGAAGGAAGAGGGATTGCATCACTGCTTACCATCAGGTAGGATTGCAGTCAAGTGCTAGTTTATAAAATATAAAAAAAAAAAAAAAAAGGGAGTCATTGCTGTGACTTTTGTACTTTTGTATATGTATTGTGTGTACTAAGTTTACGTATCAATAGGAGGTTTTTTGTAAGTAAATATAAATAAACATATTCCACAACTATCACACAACACCGTCTAGTCCCAAGCTAAGCAGTAGTTAGTGGCCCTGACTGCTATGCCGGAGGTCGTGTGTTGAATTCCAACCCAGGACAAATGTGTGTGTGATGAGCACGATCATTTGTTCTGTGTCTGGGTGTAATTTATCTATAATATGTATGTATTTAGAAATATATAATTATATTTATCAGTTGTCTAGTACCCATAACACAAGCTCTGCTTAGCTTGGGACTAGACAACGTTGTGTGGTAGTTGTGGAATATATTATATATTATTATTTCTAAAATTCACTTTTTAAAGGTATGAAACGGGATGATGATATAAGCTAGTAATCTATATTTATATATAAGCATATACGACGGCACCTAGCACGAAGAATCGCCAAACTTAAGTGGCAATAGGCAGGGCACATAGCTCGTAGAACAGATAGACGTTGGGGCCGAAATATTCTGGACTGGCAACCGCGTACCAGAAGACGCAGTGTTGGAAGGCCTCCTACAAGGTGGACCGATGACCTGGCAAAAGTTGCGGGAATTCGATGGATACGAGATGCACACGACCGTTCATTGTGGCGACACTTGGGGAGGCCTATGTCCAACAGTGGACATCTTTTGGCTGATAAGATGATGATGATGATATACTTACAACTGGAATAGTGCAAGCCTCTAATAATCTCAACAGTTACTATCATAATTTGGACCTAATGAAGTTTTAAGACTTCAAATTCTGAAGTATTCCTGTTTTAGCACCGATTTTTTCGGCACCCAAGCTAAGCTTCAGAATTTGAAGTCTTAAAATTTTATTAAAATGCACATAAGTAGTATTTTTTATGAAATTGGATATTCCTATTGTATGCAAATAATATGCGCATCAATGCACTACATTAAGCGCGGTATCTACGCTTGCACACTAAACACGTTAGTGACGTAATCAATTCTTATAAAGAATTCATCAGAATAGGTAAGTATTATTTCCTAAAATAATATTTTTGATGATACTTGCTTTAAAAATAGCTGAAATCAATTCAGTTGCCGAACCTTAACATATTGCTTACAGTATCTGCGGTTTTTACGTTACATGTTATATACCGTTAAATTTTAGTCGTTTTAATCCCGCGCAGGGTCGATTCGGTACATGAAATACTATCGATTTGTAAAGAAAAAATAAAAAAATAAAGTACTTTTATTAAAACTTGAATTAATTTACGCATGTACGAAATTAAGTTAGTACGCAACGACCGAAAACTATCTACAAGGTCATTGACTCGTTTACTTAAAGAAATTAATTTAGTACATGCGTATATTAATTCGAGTTTTTGAAAATAAGTACTTTATTTTTTAATTTTTTCTTTATGAATCGATAGTATTTCATGTACCGAATCGACCCTCCGCGGGATTAAAACGACTAAAATTTAAAAAACGGTGTATATGTATATTATCCATATTTATTTATAAGTTTATGTGAATAATAAATAATATAGAACGCACTCTATAAAAGCGATAAAAAACATCGCTTCATTCGCGCATTTTAATTACATATCCTGCATTCTTAAAATCGTTTTTGTTTTTTGAATTAGTGCTCATAAATTCCTATTTATAGTGCTAGTTATCTTCTTTTGTTATATTTTTTCAATTACCTCCGTAATTTACACTCTTAAGTTCCAAAAGTATATAATATTGTAAAAGATATTTCAAGGCCAGTCGTAATAATATTGTAACATTTGCATAAAATTAAAAAAAAATATTCCATTTGCTACACATAGTTAACTTTCAAGTATTTATAAATTAAAACAAATGCACTGATCCGTATAGAGAACGAAAATAAAACAAAGTATATTGTTGTGCTCCTGATTATTATTTATAACAATATTTTAAGTGTCGAGCAGTAGTGGCCGAGAGGTAACAGGGCCGTTATCTTTCTTACGATTTTTAGGAAATTAATTTCTTTAGCAAACGAGTCAATGACCTTGTACGTAGTTGTCGGTACTTGCGTACCAACTACCTACAGTTAATTGGCCTCGCCCAGCTGACGTTTACTTAAAGAAATTAATTTCGTACATGCGTAAATTAATTCGAGTTAAAAAAAAGTCCTTACATTTTTAATTTTCTCTTTACAAATCGATAGTTTCATGTACCGGGTCGACCCTCCACGGGGTTAAAACGATCAAAATTTAACGGTGTATAGTGAGTTCAGAAACTGACTGACTATAATTCGTTTTTCAAAACTACTCTAAAACGATTTAGGGGTGTTAAAGGTTGAATAGGACAATGTTATTTCTTGGGGATGGCGCACATGTCATGCTCTTGAACGGGCGCCGTCAGTTGTGAACTTGTGATTGTACATCTCTTAACTGCCAGTGACTTCTATTCTTTTATTAGTTTATTTTCTTTCATAACTTTTGTCTTTCATAACATTGTGCTCACATAATAGAAGCGGCAAGAAATATGTAAGATATCCCAGATTTATGTAAATCATAACATGATATAAAATGAGAAACACACACACACACACACACGGGGCATCCGTAAAATGTAGATCTGTATAAAGGTAGAACTACATTGCGCGGACGTCCGGGGCGTCCGTCAGCGTCCGTCAAGTGTAGTTTTCATGTAAAATGTATGGAAACGGACGCGCCCAGATCAATGTAGTTTTACCTGTAGTGATATATTAAAACTATGTTGTATAAAATATGTATTTTTACGCACTTCAAATTGGTTTTTTTTTTTACAAATTTATAACGTGAAAAATAGAATAGAATCCTCGTATACTTTGTTGTACACAGTAATTGTAATTCAGTTCAATGTTCATTATTTTTTTCTGTTCAAGCTAAACAAACAAAAATAGTACCTACAAAAAGTGACGCATGCAAGTACTCACACAAGTATTACGTATTTACATTTTTGAATATAAAGTGAGAAAAAAAAGAAAAATATTCATTATTTTGTTGAAAGGTACCATCCAATATAAACAATTATATACAAAGAGTTATATATTCGTGCACTAATAATAAAAATATATTGTGAAAAAATAGAAATAGTACATTTTGATACAAGTGGGGAAAGTTTGTCATTGCAGCCGAGGCGAAATTCACCCGAGCCGTACAGGCGAGGGTGTTATGAAGCCGAGTGCTGCAGTGACAAATCTCCACGTGTATCAAACGACGTTTTTCAATACACTTTCGAAGAAATACGATGAAAAATCCACCAATAATCTATCTTCTATCGGAAAATTACGACGCATGTTTGTTCATTTTGTACTGAAGAAAATTTTCCAAAGTTACCTAATAATTTAGTTTTGATTTGATGGCAGCAGGCTTTTTTACCTCAATCACATAATCTGGTAGCGTAGCATCTAAAGGATTCTCTTCAAATCTTCTTTTTCACAACTATCACAAATGAATAAGTTAGTTAATATTAGGTGTACTTTTTTCCCGCGCATAACCTTTGCAGGTTGAAGAAGAAGCAAAGGTATCAAACCGTATACATCCTAATATTAAAAATATAAAAATTCAAATATTTTTGAATTTAGAACACAGATAATTGTTAATTTGTTGGTATTAACAAATTATTGCTTATGTAATCATATCTATTTATTTTATTCTGTTCAAATACACAATTTGAATTTTCATTAAATATTAAAAACTTAAAAATATCCGCCTCTTTGCTTTAAAAAAAAAAAACACTCTTGACCATGATGAAATAGGAATGAAAAAAGCCCTTGTTTTGATAAATTGAAAAAAAGCACGCGGGTGATAAACATGCCATATCGAACCTAATCGTAGTGCGATAAAAGGCAGTTTTCGAGTAAGTGTATTGAAAATAATATTTTACTGTACTTTAGCTGTAATATACAGGTTTTACTTTAGTATCGTAAACGATACCCAATCGTTTACAATTAATATATTATGTAAGTGGGTATATAATTTCACAATGTACAAACACCTAGACTGAAAGGAATATCAGTCTAGAATAATAATTTATACCAGTATCGCAAAAAAAAACAAATTTATACGCTACGATGTCAATATCATTTCTACCATCGAACAACCCGGCGAACAGCGAATATCCACCCTTACGTTTTTGAAACTTCCACGGTCCGGACAAAGCGTTTTGCCTCGTCGTTTATACCGCGTTTATCGAGGGACTGGAACAATTTGCCTGCGGCGGTCTTCAAGGCTAGAGTGAATAGGCTCTTAATAAACTAGTGCGCTTCACCATTAACGATTGTATCACTGCTTACCATCAGGTGGGATTGCAGTCAAGTACTAGTTTAAAAAAAAAAACTACACTAATATTATTAAGAGGTAAAGTTTGTTTTTTGTTTGATGGAGGTAATCTCTAAAGCGCACCTGCCCCCCTAGCCAAGTTATGATCGTTTCGTTAAGCGTGAACGCTTGGAGTTGGCCATGCCCCCAAATCCTTTGCTCTGACGTCATCTCAACGCTCAGTCAGAACAAAGGAATCAGGGGCGTGGCCAACTCCAAGCGTTCAGTATTCCTTCAGTTGCCATTTGCGTTCCAGGCTCACGGTAAGTCTATCGAACAATCCTACTTCTGGAACTTGGCTACTGGGTTTGCTCGGAACTATTTGGTAGGACGGCTCGTCAATTTTTCTGGTGTCTGACCTACAAAAAGTATTTATAGAACCTTATTTTTAGTATACATAATTACATATGCGAAACCTGAATATAGTTTATTCAGAATCAGTAACTGAATCGATTCCAATAATTTTTACACCATATTATATTTTTTCCCAAAAATATTAAAAAAAGGCCACAAGTTGGACACTACCCACCCTAAGTACAAAACAGGTCACGGCAGGTCATAACGGCCATTTGAAGCCATCGCACAGCTGGGTGCGGGAGCATATCAACCACTTAGTCGCCCAAGTGACCCGGTGGCCATATATTTATGTTTTAACGGGCTTAAAACTTTGTGATTTCTCATAATACATACAATTTTTAATTTTTTTACATAGATGTTTTACATAAAAACACTAGACAGGTGTTTCAGGTCTCGCATATACTAAAAATGAGGTTGTATAAGGCTCAAGTCACGTCTTGTTTTTCAACTACAACACGTGGCGACGCACGTCACGTTATGACACTCACATTAGCACACCTAGATCACAGTAATGCATCAGTTTAGAGATTTTTGAACATTCGTCATTCGCTCGTGCTCGTGAGATGAGGTCTCACTGCGCACAAATAAGGCCTATTGTCTACCGAGACGCAGCTTCAGAGAGCTTGAACAGCATAGCGTACAGTTAGTTCGACGGTTCTTGGCGCGCGTGAAGTTAGGCTATGCGAACTTTAGCGCTTGTGCGCTCGTAAAAAAATAAATGGTTTGAAAAAATAAATGCCAATAGCAGTTGTTATTGCTGTTAACAACTGTTACTGGCATTTATTTTTATAAATCATTTATTTGACGCGCTTACTTACTTAAGCTGGATTTAATATTTGCATAACGCAAAGTATGCTACGACTTTACGCCAGTGTGAATTAGCCTAGTGACAACCAAGACCAACGGCTTAGCTCGATCTAACTGACCATTCTAATAAAACCTTTTTTGTTCTATTCCAGGTTTCCCTTCAGAGCTGGTGTACTATGGATCCGCAATGTGGGAGACTCTGTACGGCATCATCATCGCCTTCCCTCTGGTGTGCTGGATCTTCGTGCCGGTGTACTACAGGCTCCATACCAACTCAGTCTATGAGTATTTACAGGTAAGTCAGATTAAGGTGTTAACAATTTTTTTTTTCTATTAATGAGCTCGCACTTGACCACTATCTCACCTGATAGAAACCGATTACGTTATCAATGATAGAGCACGCTTCCCTAGAAGTAACCTGCTCACTCTTGACTTAATCACCAGGTTGTAGCTATTAAGAAACCAGGTTGTATCCATGCAAGTTTGACGTAGGTAAGTGCTCGGGGATAAAACCACCACACACGGTAAAAAAAAAATGCAGCAGACTAACGATTTTTGAAAATGAAATACTTATTTTGATTTTCCCTTTATTTTGATGCCACTTTACCAACATGTCATAAAAAGAGATCCCATTCACTTACCTAGCCGCCGCATTTTTTTTTTTATAATGTGTGAAGCCTACGTTACTTTCGGTAGCCAAGATCACTCTAACAATACCTCATTTACTAAACTTCTTCAGCCAATTAGTTTATCTTTCTGCGGCAGTCAAGTAAAAAACTTCATTTCTAAGCTATCAACTATATTAATTCCAGATGCGTTTCGGTTCCCGCTGGGTACGCCGCATGGCAGCTGCCACTTTCCTCCTGCGTCAAGTGCTCAACTTGTCGGTGACCGTCTACACGCCAACAGTGGCTCTTCATGCTGTCCTGGCACTGCCACACTGGGCGTCAGCTGCGGCGTTGACTATTGTGGGAATAGTGTTCAACTTGCTTGGAGGATTGGCAGCTGCTATCAGGTATTTATTTCTTTAATCTTTGTTTGGTACGGTCTGTCGAAGACATGTGACATTCACCCACCCGCACTGGGCCCGCGTGGTGGATTACGGCACATTCCCTCTCCTAGAGAGGAGGCCTGTGTCCCAGCAGTGGGAACATTAAAAGGCTGATTATGATGATGATGGTACTGTCCTGCCAAAGAGTATTGTCTTTTTCAGTTGTTAGGTTATGGAGGCAGCTGCTTCATGTAAAATATTTTTTTGCAGTTGCATATGCAATGCAGATTTTTTTCTTTTAAATTAGAAAAAAATGCTATAAATGTTTTTTGTGTAAACAAAGAATTCATTAAGGCCCGGTATCCACCAAAGCGGAGAGGAGAGGAGACGAGAGGAGATGTGTTTGAATAAACCAATCCGATTTCGTTATTTCCACATCTCTTCTCCGCATAACTTTGGTGGAAATGGATCAAGCGGAGAGGAAAGACGATGTCTCATTTTTCTATAGAATTTTGTGTGGCGAGTGAGCAAGCGGTGCAGCAGACCGGAGAAATGTCTAGTCGGGCAGCCGGGCAGCGCACGCAATCGCGCACCCCGCACCCCGCTACCTTCTCCCCGCGCCTCTTCTCTCACAGCTCACATCTCTGCTACACAAAGCTCACTTCTCCTCTCCGCTTTGGTGAAAATAACCTGCCAGCTTCGCAACACATCTCCTCTCGTCTCTTCTCCTCTTCGCTTTGGTTGATACCAGGCCTCAATGTGCTTTTTTAATATTTATAAATATAAAATCATTAAATTATTTTCAATTATCAACAAAAACTGCTAACGAATATGTTGCTTTTTCCAGAGCTGACGTGATACAAACTCTTACGATGATATTGATAAGCGGTGCCTTCATCATACAAGCGACCATCGTGTCTGGAGGACCACATAAAGTAGTCAACGACAATATTGACGGAGGAAGGATGAAATTCTTCCAGTAAGTATAAACAACCAGTACTCATTCGTTGAGGGAAATATTAAGCTCTCAGGCATCAGTGTACCATATTCGGTACACTGGTGCCTGAGAGATTAAAAAAAAATAAGCCATCAGAAGTTGTAAATTAATAATAATAATATATATTAATCTATATGATATATATGTCCCCGTAAAATTGTGCACGGGTTAATTATCTGAAACCTTAAAAGTAACTAGTGCAAGTTTGACAAAAAGTAGTGAGAGAAAATAGTTTCTTGAGAATCATTCTCGATAGGTCTGGAGGTCGCGGGTTCAAACCCAGCTAGACGCATTACGTTGTGTAATTTATTTCATCACCACTGCTCTCAAAACATCGTGAGGAAACCGGCATGTCCTAGAACCAAAAATTTGAAGACGTGACATTCACCAATCTACACTGGGTCCGCGTGGTGTATTACGGCCCATTCCCTCTCCTAGAGAGGAAGCTCAGTTCCCAGCAGTGGGAACATTAAAAGGATTATGCTATGCATTCTCGATATAATAGTTTAGTCAATATTTTTTTCCAGAATAACCGGCGACCCAACAGTCCGAGTCGACACACTGTCAGCCATCATCGGCCAGCTCTTCATGTCGGTTTCCATCTACGGCTGCCAACAGACCTTTGTCCAACGGTACTGTTCCATGTCCAGTGAAGCCAGGGTCAGGAGAACTCTCTTGTCCAACGTTCCTGCTGTAGCTGTCCTCTTCAGTCTCTCCTGGGTTGTTGGCATGGCTCTTTATGCTATGTACAAGAACTGTGATCCTTTGGCTTCTGGACAGATTGCGGCACCTGATGAAGTCTTGCCGTTCTATGTCCAGGATCAGTTTAGTTTTCTGCCTGGAATGCTTGGACTGTTTTTGGGCAGTTTGTTCAATGGAGCTTTGAGGTTAGTATTATGCGATTGCATAACAATTTTTTCGGATTTTTTAATAAAAAAAATTTAAAGCTTTTCCCTTAGTTCTTCGTATGTATTCATATGTCTATTGCTTGCTCAGTAACTGAAGTATCAAAAAGTATATTACAAGTGAACAGTTGTAGCTTACTTAAACGTGATCGCTCACATTAGGCCTCATCAAAAGGCTTAAAGTGTATGAAAGAATTATACACGCGAATACTGGTTCAAACACTTTTATTGCTATACCACAACATAAAAATATGACTCGAGTCCTTCTTTGTCGTCTGTAGCTCAGCATGAAAATAGAACGATACAAACCGCGTCGCGCCGTTTTATTCAAAAATGATCTGTGGGTTGCCACAGATAAGAAAATAAGTTCGACACTAAAAATAAACAGTGTTGCAAGTTGAAACCAAAAGACGAATTAAATAGTCGATTATTATTTGAGTATGCTAACATTCGGCTAATCCTGACGACAAACGCGGCCTCGCGTTCAACAAAAAAAAATTAAAAAAACAAAAGAGGAAAAAGATAGGAAAAACCTAAGATAAAATTCTATTATAGCTATAATAAATTAGTTTCCAATTCACTTTTAAATTCTAAACATCGACTACAAGCACTTACTTGTGTACTCACTCTTACAACTAAACATCGCATACGAGCACTCACACTTGCATCGACTCACTCTTAATATTAACCATCGAATACAAGCACTCACACTTGTATCGACTCACTCTTAATACTAACCATCGAATACAAGCACTCACACTTGTATCGACTCACTCTTAATACTAACCATCGAATACAAGCACTCACACTTGTATCGACTCACTCTTAATACTAACCATCGAATACAAGCACTCACACTTGCATCGACTCACTCTTAATAATAACCATCGAATACAAGCACTCACACTTGCATCGACTCACTCTTAATACTAACCATCGAATACAAGCACTCACACTTGTATCGACTCACTCTGAATACTAACCATCGAATACAGGCAGTCTTACCTGCATCGGCTCACTAATAATCGCTAATATATATATATATATTTTTTTAATCATTATCATCACTATATTTATCATTATCCTCACTATGTTTCTCATTTTCATCGCTATATTTATCATTATCATTTTCATAAATTTTTTATTATTATCATCTTACCATCACTTTTTTTATTATTATCATCACTATATTTGTGTACAATCCATATTTTTATTTGTTACAGGTTATATTAATATATTCAGTAACTCTTTTAAATTCAATAATAAATACTATTTTGTTTTATTACTATTATACTATTACATCTTATTACATAAGATACGACTTATTAAATAAATTTATCAACGTTTTAAGTATACTATTCAATAATTTCAAATTCTCTAGTCTCTGTTCTCTCTCTTATGCAATATGATTCATAGTAAATTTTTAAATATATTTTCTCTCAAAGTTAATTTTTATGCAATAATTACAGTCACTATGGCAATAATAATAAACGTAATAATTCTACATTCACTGCTTTACCATTATCTATATTCTACTAATACTGTGAAATATAACTGCTTTCCTTATTCTGAATCACTCGACATCGCATCATGATTAAAAACTAGCCAAGGGTGTAACTTGTCGACGGCATAAACTGACTTATATGGTTTGCAACCCTCTTTCCTAGTTATAGGGGTATCTTCTATTTCATAGCGATCGTTGCCCATAATTTTAGAAATTCTATACGGTCCAACACATTTTGGTATTAATTTACGACTGTGTCCGGGGTTTGTACGTATGTCTTTTTCTACACGAACTAAGTCGCCTACTTTATATTCGGTTGGTTTTTTATGTGATTTATCAAAACGCTCTTTTTGAACTTGTTGGCTTGTTTTTATCCGTAAGTCTGCTTCCGATCTAATTTCATCACGATTTAAAGGGGTATGAGCTTCCGAAACAAGCGAGTTCATAAAACCATCCGATATGCCAGTGGTTTGGACGCCAAACAACATCTCAGAAGGAGTACGACCAGTAGATTTGTTTACCGTATTATTCAAAGACCACTGTATTTGAGGCAAACACAAATCCCATTCATTTTCTTCTTTATTGTGATTAGCAGTAGTTATTGCATCAACAATAGTCCGGTTGTACCTTTCAACCTGGCCGTTTGCCCTGGGAGATGCGACAGCGTTTAAAATATGTTTAATGCCCTTTTTATTAATGAAGTTTGTAAACTCTCTGCTCGTAAAGCTAGTGCCGCGGTCTGATATTAGACGACGTGGCACCCCAAATAGCGAGAAATATTCCGTAAAAACTTGAATGCTAGTGCTACTTTTAACATTTTTTACTGGTTTGATGTATATATATTTTGTGAAAGCATCAATGATCACTAAAATGTGACAATTTTTCTTTTTACTAACAGGAAACGGACCACAGTGATCGGTATGAAGAGTATCAAACGGTTTATTAATTTTTGGAATTGGATGAAGCTCCCCTTCTTTCGCTCCAGCTGGCAACTTATTATGAGCACAATTCAAACATGAGTTACAATATTTTTTAATAAAACGTCTCATTTTTTTAAACCAGTAAATCTGATTAATCCTGCTGTAAGTCTTATCAAACCCGAAATGTCCGACGTCATCATGATTCATTCGAACTATTTGCCATCTCACCGATTTTGGAACTACCCACTTTAAATTGACAACGTTATCTTTATCATTAGTTATTCTGTACAAACGGCGATTCTTAACTGTGTAGTTCTTTTGAATCTCGACGATGTCTTTTGTCTCGGGGTCATTTAGGATGTTAATTATTCTTTGTATCTCTGAATCCTGTTCCTGCACTGTGCACAACCATGTATCGTCATTAATTGCTAAAACGTCAACCACCACTGAGTCGTGACATTCAGAGTTACCGGGGTTGCGTGACAGTGCATCAACATGACTCATCTTGCTACCTACGCGATGTTCTACCGTAAAGTCATACTCCTGCATTAAAATGTACCAACGCGCTACTCTTGGTATTAAATCCTTTTTAGTCATAGTGCTGCGAATGGCAGCACAATCAGTAACTACTTTAAACGGTTTACCTAAAACATAAACTCTAAACCTATTCAAAGCACTCACTACCGCCAAAGTTTCCAACTCGTACGAGTGTAGTTTGCTCTCGTCTGGCGTTGTTTGACGACTGTAATAAGCTATAGGATGAAAGATTTTATCAGAATTTACACGTTGCAACAAGATTGCTCCTATTCCAATTTTACTAGCATCCGTGTGAATTTCTAACTCGGCTTCAGGGTCATACAATGCCAAAACTGGTCGCGTAGTTAAATTACTTTTTAATGCATTAAATGCTTTAATTTGTGCTTCGTTAAAACACCAGGGAAAATTTTTCTTAGTAAGAATTGTCAAGGGTTTTGCTAAAATCGAGTAATTTTGAATAAACCGTCGAAAATAGCTAGTGAGGCCAACAAACTGTCGAACCTCATGAACATTTTTGGGTAACGGAAAATTTACTACAGCTTGAATTTTCGCTGCCCCGGGTCGTATGCCATCTGAGCTAATCTCATAGCCCAAATAATTTATACGAGTTTGAAAGAAATCGCATTTTTTAAGATTTAACGTGAGGTGTGCGGACCTCAATAATTGTAAAACCTTTTCCAACTTATCTAAACCCTCTTCTATTGAACGCGACGTCACTAACAAGTCATCCATATAGGCCAAAGCCAGATTTTGCTTACCCTTAAGCATGCAATTAATGGTCCTTTGAAAAACACTAGGCGCATTGGCTAATCCAAAAGGCATTCTTTCAAACTCATACAAACCATCAGGCGTAACAAACGCCGTAAATCGCTTACTGGTCTCGCTCACAGGTACCTGATAGTAGCCTGAAGTAAGATCAAGACTTATGAAGAACTTGTTACCTCCTAATCTATCTAATTGATCTTCGATACGTGGCAAAGGGTATTTATCTTTTAACGTCTTTCTATTTAAAGATCTATAGTCGATACATAATCGTTTATCCCCGTCTTTCTTACTCACAAGGATAACCGGACTTGAATAATCTGAAGTGCTTTCCCGAATAATACCGTTCTCTAGTAATTCTTCGATAATTTTATTTAGGTGTCCACGTTCACTATGCGATATCCTATATGGATTGTGTACTACTGGCCTATTGTCTGTTAGTGTTATTTCCATTTTTGCTAAGTCTGTTTTACCTAACTCCGCTAAATTCATTGCAAAACAATCCCTATATCTCTCTAATAAGTCAATTAACTTTTGTTTTTGTGGTTCAGTCACTTCTGTACTAATTTTAATGTCTGATAAAGGCAAATCTTCATAAACCTTTGTTCCTGTAATTATACCTATGTGTTCTCTCCTAACTTCTTGATATTGTTGTCCACGAACTAATAAAGTTCCCTTGTTAATCTTTAAATCATTTGGTGATAAATTCGCTAGCATTAAATATCCTTTACCCGCTTTAAACTCAAAGATACCAGACAAAACCGCATATTCATTCTGAGGTAAAATACGAAGACTGTAGTGTACTAAAAGGCCACCACTATATGTATCATTAGTATTAGTATCTATTGGCATCACAGTTTTAGATTTTATAATGTTATCACTATTTGCGTATACTTTAATAGTATCTAAAACATTATCCTCAAAATCTGGTGTTTTCAAAAGCACTAGTTCATCCGGTGTTTTCAAAAGAATAACGTTTGGTTTCTCCGTGAATGACTGCCCTACTAACATTGACGTCTGTAAATAATGATCGCCCACGACTAGAACTTCGGTTTCAGCTTTAACCGAGTCAATTTCTAAAATAGCCGTAAACTTTCCTATTGGCTTTACAGCAGCATTTCCGAATCCCTGTAAAATAGGTAAATTATCGATATTCCAATCATAGACCAATAGCTTCGCATTTGATTCTCGTATAAGAGTACATTTACTACCAAGGTCAACGTATCCTTGCAAGACCACGTTGTCTATTTTAACATTTTTATAGTATTTTGAATTTGCGGATTCACTACTAGAAATGCACAAGATACTTTTATTCTGGTCTGTTGCTTTAGTTAATCCGTCACTGTTACTCGTGTTTCTTCTACGACAGTCTTTAGTCTCATGTCCTAATTTTGAACAAAAGTTACATCGTTTAATTGGTTTGTCACATTTTAAACTTATGTGCCCTACTTCATTGCAATTAAAACATCGAATAGTATTAGGTGTATTGGTTTTTGTATGTTCGTTTGATATCTTATTAGAATCCCTTGCTGGCGCATTATTCCGGTTACGTAAATTAGGATTTTCTTGTTGGGTTACGGTACGTAAGTAATTTAAGATTTGTTCCGGTTCATCAAACATACAAGCCCCTGCTGCCATTCGTACAAATTTATCATCAATACCATGTATAAGACAGCCTACTGCTTTAGAGCCAGTTATTTCGCATTTATTAATTAGTGCCATTTTATTATAATAGTAATGTTCTAAAGGCTGACCAAACTTACACCTAATCTTCAACATTGCAGACAACATATCTCCAAAATTTTCATTAGCAGGAAAAGCCTGTTTTAATTTTTGAACCCACTCGTCCCAGTTAAATAGCACCGAAGGTAAACCCTGGTACCATTTCTTGGCTAAACCACTTAATTTGGGAAGAGCATAATGACATATTTGACGATCATTCCATGAGTAAATCTGCGCACATTCGTTGACCTTATTTATCCGATTTCCTATCGTTTGGCTATTGTCACTAGGGTCGAATTCGGGTACAACGCTAAAAGCAACAGGAAAGTTATTTTGAGCCCAAAAGTTGGAAGGCGTAGAATCAATGACACAATTATTTGTAGCCAATGGGAAATTGTTTAAATCAGGTGTTGTCTGGTTAGTTACTGTATTTAATTGTGTTGAGGAGGTTAACGGTGGGGTTTTTGTAGATTCACGACCGGGACTACTTCGAGAAGATCTTGATTGAGGCCGCTTAGATCGCTCATATCTCTGACTTTTCCTACTACGTTTATTGCCATTATTGCGTTTTTTATCACGTCGCTTTTTGTTATGTCGTTTTGACCTACGGTGGTGATCATCGTAATCGTAAGAGGTCGTAGACGAGCTATCGCTAGTCGAGTCGAGCCGCCTTCGCTTAGAATTTCCCATTTTAGTACGTTAAACGATCTTGAGTGGTTCAAATAAGGGTTAAATTGATTTAGACACAGCAAAAATTAATCTACACAATATTCTAATCCCTAAAACATACACAAGAAAATACAAGTACACGGTAATATCAAATAATATCAACAACCGTAAAATACGCATACATTTACAAGCAAGATATCAGTAAGAGTTCAAGTAATATAATTGATCAGTAGAAGTTATCCGCTAAACACTATCACCGTCACGAACGAAATTGTCTTTGATTGGAAGAAAGTAGTTTAAAATTAGCACGTTTTCTATATGAGTTATTTTCAAACTGGTACAAACACGATTAGTTTCTTTTTTTTTTTTTTTTTTTCGTTGCAAACAGGCACCTTTTTATAAAATGGTTGTAAAAACAACAAGTCTGTCACTGGATCACAGGAAAAGTAAGTAATGTAAAGATCTCTGACCTCAATTTATGTCCTTTGTCCAGGAAACCGCAACATCAGGCACGTAGATACACTTAGCACACTTCTGACTTGAAAGAATTATACACGCGAATACTGGTTCAAACACTTTTATTGCTATACCACAACATAAAAATATGACTCGAGTCCTTCTTTGTCGTCTGTAGCTCAGCATGAAAATAGAACGATACAAACCGCGTCGCGCCGTTTTATTCAAAAATGATCTGTGGGTTGCCACAGATAAGAAAATAAGTTCGACACTAAAAATAAACAGTGTTGCAAGTTGAAACCAAAAGACGAATTAAATAGTCGATTATTATTTGAGTATGCTAACATGTAGTTATTAGAAGTTTCCTTGCGTGATCTCATGTTACGCCAAAATTAAATGGCAGTGGGCGAGTCATTGCGTTCTGGAGTTCAGTTTTGGAGTGGCGAACAGGTACCATAAGACGCAGCGTTGGTAGGCCACCCGCAAGGTAGACCGATGACTGAAGAGTCGCGGGAATTTTATGAATGTGAGACACACAGGATCGTCCATTGTGGTGATCATTGGGGAAGTCTATGTCCAACAGTGGACGTCTTTTGGCTAAAATGATGATGATGACAAATAGTTCACAACTTATTCAGCTTTTAGTATTACCCAACTAAAATTTAGTTTTTTCTCATTACAGTTTCTTGGTGTCAAACGTAAACTCTCTATCTACCGTCACATGGGAAGATTTCGTCTCCTTCGCCCCAGCTTTCAAGGGTATTAGTGATAAGCAGCAGCTTACAGTTATCAAGATTATTGGAGTTATTTACGGTAAGTTTTTCATGAAACCTTGAACATTTGAAGCCAGGTATTGACTGGTGTTACGTAACATGCAATGTAACACGCAATGAAAGAATTTGCCGTCCACATTGTCGTAATGTATCATGCAATGTAACAGAATTCCTAAGAATGATGTGCACGCGCGAACCGTACACACTACTCGCGAGAACAGAACATTTCAACTACATCACTAGGTACTGTCGCGGTCATTTCTGCCTGACCACTTAAAAATATTCGCTTGAATCCTGTGGCGTGGCGCCAAACCAAACCCTTTGTAGTTTTGGTTTCGAGTGCATGCAAAAATGGACTTAGCGGTGGTCAGGCGGGAGTGTCTTTAATGGAACAAGCTCGGCTCGTGCGCATGCTGCGTCTACACGTATAAAATATTCCTTGCATGTTACGTTATAGTAGTTTGTGCCCGGCTTTAAAGAAACCGCTATTCACTGTATCGTTGAATTAAAGTCATAGTCATTCTCTGGTACTCATAATAATTTATTTAAACTTGTCGAAGTTGTTTGTTGACTTGGTAGGAGTTTCCTTGGGTGATCGTATCAGAAATGACGGTGTCCGCTGGAGAGCCAAAGTTTCCGAAATAGCCTGAAAAATCTCCAAAAGTGGAAGTGGGCACGACACATTGCTTAGAACGCTGAAGCTTAGAACAGGTGGTCGATGAGGCCAAAAGATACTGGAGTACCGACCATGTACCAGAACATGCAGAATTGGAAAGTCTCCCTTAAGGTGGACCGATGATCTGGTAAGGGTCATGGGAATCCGATGGATGCGAAACGCACAGGATCGGTCGTTCTGGCAAGCCTATGTCTAACAGTGGACGTCTCTTGGTTGAAATGATGATGATATCGAAGCATTTTTGTGCAATTGAGATTTCAGTTTTCATTTTCGTCTTGCTGTATCATTATTGAAAACAATCAATATGTACGCTTTTTTTTTCTTTATTCTGTGTCTCAAAAAAGTTTGATTGTAAATAATGTCTTGAGTTTTGATCAAAATCATTTCCTTCCCTTGCTATGACGCACTGTAAAACCATAATGTACTACAATGACTTATTATTCAAAGGTTTTTAACAAAGGCCAGTGCCGAATGAGTGTACTAATTTTAGTTTTTGATGACTAATGTCCTATTTCTATTAGGAATACATCAAAAAAACTTCTGGTTCATTTCTTATAAGTCTGAGTAGGTAAGGCATCGTTCACATCAAACGTATTATCGGCCGCCGACTGTGAGTATGCTCATTGTCAGCCCCAGTATGAACGTGAAATCAGTCTGCAGTATGCGTTCTCACCAAGCCGACAGTACGTTATAGCGTAGAATGCGTTACTTGTGTGAACAAAAGAGTAGGCTTGCTATGCGTAGTACAATAATATAATCGGTCACCAAGAGTCAGCGACAACGCACTACGTAATAGCTAGTAGTCTTTTGGAATGTTAAAAAATTAAAAAAAATATTTGGAGAAGCGTTATGTTTTGTGGAGCTGTATATACCGTAATTCGAACGACAATTTGCCTTCTGTGGACTTCCCATCCGATTATAATTGAGATGTTTTCAAACCTAGAGTGAATAGGCTTCTAATAAACTAGTCCGCCTCAACATCACCGATTGCATCACTGCTTATCATCAGATGGTATTGCAGTCCAGCACTAGTATTATGTGAAATTAAAAACATATTCGTAGTTGATGTAACCAACATCCATTTCACTTTTTCCAGCACTCATCATAATGTGTCTCTCACTCTGCGTCGGAATGGTGGGCGGAGTCGTCGAAGGTTCCTTACTGGTCACCTCAGCCACTTCAGGGGCTCTCCTAGGAGTCTTCATCCTAGCAGCTCTCTGCCCCGTTGCCAATGGAAAGGGCGCCTTATGGGGCATGATCGCTTCGCATGTGGTGACCACGTGGATGGCTGCTGGCAGGCTTTTGTATGTGAACAAGGGTGTGGCAATGTTGCCTATGTCTACTGAGGTTGGTATTGATTCATTCTTCTTTGTCATGATTTAGCTTGAAGTTGGACAACGAAAAATTGATAAAGGAGACAATTTTTTTGTTCGGGAAATAGGCCCACCACAAATTGTGGCGTACAGTAATGAAATGCACGTTAGTTTATTTCTTATAATCTCTAGATTACAGTGGTAATATTACTGTACCAATTAATTATTATCTCTTCAAACGCATTTTAAGCCGATGTTATTACAGCTGCGCACCAGAGTAACATTTTTTTTTCACCTTAAAATAAACCTAAAAACAAGCAATTTTTGTCGTAACACTTTTTTACTATTATTTAATTTTTCCGGTTAGATTTCTATATAATTTTTGGTCTGTTAATTATAATAAGTAGACTTGTGTAAGTAATGCGATTGTTGCATTGCGCGTCATATAACCCAACCGCGTCATGTAGCATTACACATGACTCGACCAAACTAAGCATGACACATGACACTCAAACATGACGCGCGGTTGCTAGTCCGAGTTCGCCTTGTGTGTGAAAGAGGTGGAGCATGCCCGAAATTTTTCAGCGCCTCTAGCGGTCACTTGCAGAACCAAAATTTGCCATACAAAATATTTACGGCGTCGATATCGAGTAGCGACGAATACTATTGCTTAAAACTCATGGTAGAGGTACAGTATCTCATCATACCATAACGCGCTATATCATATCATGTAATGATGTATATATTTCATAACGCGAGCATTTCATTACAATAATTATCTCGTGTGGCTCTTCATTATGCGTCATGTTTGGAGTCATGGTGTAATGCAACATTACTTGGTACTAAATGTAATGTCATGTTACATCACTTTAAAATGCACTGTTTTGCGCATGTCTAATAATAAAATGATCACATTTTTCGTGTGTAATATGATTAATATACGTTACCGTTTAATAGTGGGCCCAAAAAAAATTGTCTCCTTTATATTGTATGAAAGAATAAAGACACTTCTGAAGTGGTATTTTTCTATGTAAGATGTGCTCAGAGGAGTTATTGAAGGGACTGTGAACTACAGTTGACGGGGTCGAGGCCCACTAGGATGGCCGACCACTAGTTCCGATGTCTGCTAGAGTCGGGAGATTATTCGAAAGAGTTTCTGTGGCCCTGAAACGTAATGGGCAACTGAACGTATCGTGAGTTTTAGTCATTATAAGACACTCTGATTTTGCCTAGAGTGGCAGAAGTTTTCTTATTATTGCCTACACCAATCAGCTAACCAATCAACCACTGTAGTAGCGTAGCCAGACGTGGACGTCGTGGGAAAGAGTGCGCAAATCGCGTGTCCTTCATTAAGAACGAGGTTTTTTTGATTAATGACAGGCTCTCTTTTGACTACCTTTTCACCTGATGGTAAGTGACGAGGTAGTCGAACGTTGGGTTGTTTCGTTTTCGAATTTATGAAAGACAAAGGCCTTGCTGATGTGCCTTCGCCCACGTCTAAACTAGTCAAAGCTACGCCTCTGAATCACTGCGCCTACTGTGACGACATTTCAACACTTGCTTCTTCTTTTCCAGCAATGTCCAAACGCAACTCTATCGACGATGACTTACCAGGCTCTGCCAGTGGAAGTGAACTTGACGCTGACACATCTAGCGCCATTGTTGCAGTCCATTAATATTACCCATCCTGCTCCGACCATGTCTCCTGTGTAAGTAATCATATCTCTTTTATTTAACTTATTCGCATATAGTTTTCATTTTTAAATACTGAAATAATTTAAAAAATATAAAAAAAAAATTTGCTCGTCGATATCGGGAACAGAGTCCAAGTTACTGGCAGTCAGGGCTCCAGAGAAAGAAACCTAACTATACGAGCAGTGTCTAAAAGTACCATTTTCTGAATCAAGTCCTTGAGCCAGTCGCCTAAAAAGAGCCTCCTGAGATGTTGGTCGGGATTACTGGCTATTAAGCCACTAGCTGATACAATTATCGTTTATAATTACTTATCAGTTTAATTTATACCATTGATAAAATTTCATCTTATTGATTAGAATTTAAATACTTTTTTTTTTAAATAAAAAACTGTACTCTCTCTATTCTAAAATGTATAAAATTGTTTTTAGCTTTCTTTGTCTCAGCATCTGAACTCAACTGAGCAGATACCTCCTTTTAGTTTATTTACACTGTGTTTTCTAATGATAAAATGTATAATAAGGATTTAAAGATTTTTTTTAAATTATAAAATGCCGACGACGAATTCTATCACTGGGATTTTGTGATTCTGTGATTCTGGACCACCCCCTCCGGTGGTCCAGAATCACCTACTGGATCCATGGTAAACATGCTGTATGCCGTCATCTGAGACACGGTGTATACACACAAAAAATAAAACCTTATATCAAAACTCCTCTTTATCGCTATCAACAGTTAATGTAGTCGCTAATATTGTATTTTTTCTTTACAGAATGACAGAGCTTCACAAATTCTATTCCATATCTTACATGTGGTACGCGGTAATCGGTACTATCATCTGTGTGACCCTGGGTAACATCATCGGCCTCTTAACGGGTAACAAAAGTGATGCCTTTGACGAAAGGCTTCTCCATCCTTTAGTTGCAAAACTGGCTAGAAAGCTACCAGGACCAAAACGGTTTTACACTACGGAGAAACCACCTCCTGTTGAAGAAAAAGAAGCTGATAAAGACTGTTCAGAGAAAACTGAAGAAACAGTAACTGATACGCCTCCAAATGATTTTGACCCGAAGCAAACGGTATTTGTAACAGCGGGTAGTCGGTTGTTTGATGTATATGACGTCAGTAGATCGCCAACGCCGTCACTTAGTCGGAGTAGAACACGGTTGTGAGTTAATAGTTAAGTATTCAGGGCCTTATTATTAGTGCACTTAAGTGCCATTTTAGGATAAAATAGATTGTTTGACTGCGGTTAAAGTTTCTAATACGGTCAATAGTCTAAGGGATGTCTGCCTATGTTTGAATGATTAAGAGAAGTGAGTAGATAATTTGGATGACTTAAATAAAATGAACGTTTATCGAATCATCATTATAGTTTAAGGATAGGTAAGTTTGATGCAATTGCAAATAGGGATCAATAATAATAATAAAGATTTTGAAGAATTATCAAAATTATTGCTGAAATTGAGACATTGTCGATGTTGAAAAATCTTGGCGAAGTGCCATATACAAAATGGCAAAACGAACCATAGTGCTATTAACTAAAAAGACCTGGTTTTGTTTTCGGTCTGAAACGATTTCAACTACAACGATGTTTATAAGATCTTGTAGAAAATGGAAACACAGATTGAAACCATAAAGTAATAATACAGGGCATAGACGTTAGGCATTTAATAGTAATAGTAGAAGATCAAAACAATATTAAGATCAATTTAACAATTTGTCAAATGTTCTATTCAAACTTTTGTTCCATTTTATGTTCAAAATTTAAATTTGGAAGAAAAGAATATGAATGACATCATAACTGTTTGTAGCGACATCTATACCGCCATATAGGAATTAAATAACAAAATTCTTCATCGCAACTTATGCAACAGTTTGAAATCAATTATCAGGCAAGTACTCGGACCAGATACATCCAGATGAGTCTGGTCTGGTCTGGTCAAATGTGCAGAACAGGACGTAATTTCTCCAATTACGTCCTGTTCTGCACATTTCTAAAGATTGACAAGTTGGGAATGGAAGAATAGAACGTGTTGAGCTTATACGAGACAATAACAGGAAGACTATGATAATGATGATGATGATTAAAAATAAAATTTGTATAATTTTCTGAATAAGAAATCATCTGAAGTTGTGATGAATGATTTTGAACTAGTATTAAAAAGTACTTATAAAGATATTGTTTTTGATCTAATGTAATTAAATGATTGGCTGTCTAACTGTTAATTGTTCAAATGCTTGGCTTGCCTTTAAAGTAAAAAAGCATATTTATAAAATGTTTAATAAGAAAACTAGTTATTATAATAGTAAAGTCCAAAAATGTCAATTAGTTGATCTTAACCTGACGAGATAGGCAAACAAAAAAAAAGGTTTTAAACAATGTCGGAAAATCGATAAAAAATAACGTTTGATATTTCACGAATTTTTATCCATGTGATAATAACATGTATATTGTAAATATTATTAAGATTCCTATTAATTATTAAGATATAAATAAGAGTGATTAAATTAATCGCTCTGGTACTTTAAGGATATAATAATTATGGTTGATATAGTATATTTTTAGTCAGTAATGCAGTAAGAACCATAATGTTTTTTTTTTATTGATGCTCGATCTATAATCGTTATTATATTGTTAAGTACTTAATTTTTGTTTACGAAAAATGTTAATTGTATGATAAATATTTATGATAATAAATAATATGACACCATGTTGTTTTGGTAGTCAGTCCCTAATTAAATTTATTAACTCCTGATTTCTGATTTAAGCATTTCAAGTTGAGTTGTTCTCAAACTCAACTTTAGCTTGAAAATCTGTCAAAATTTAGAATTTAAAGAGGGTTTTGGGTTTGAGTCGATCTTAACTTAAAATACTCATTTTAGAAACTCGCCCTAAGTCATAATTTTCAATATAGAAATATTTTCACTACAGTGAGATATGTTTTTATTTCATTATAAGTTGTTATATGTTTTTAATCATTTTTCTATATCATTGTGTAGAAAAATGATTGCAAACTGCTGAATTTGACATAATTTTTCTATACAGCTATTATGGGCCTTATTGCCTTTTTCTGTACAGCGACAATTAAGTCAAAGATTAAGTAGATGGATAATTATATATCTACTTAATCTTTGACTTAACTGTCGCTGACAACACAAATATGAAATATTTAAAAAAATATTAATGTGTGGGAGATTTCTTCTTTTTTTGTCTCAAATCTACACAACAACTCCGTTAAAATTTTTATAAAATGGTTTTTAAAAATGTATACTTTTATATTAAATATTTTCTATTTATAATAAATGTGGTCATCCCCCACCAAACCTAGAATAATTGAAGGGACAAGCTGAAACATCTGGAGTCTTCCTTTTATTATAATAATATAAAATCGTGATGTTAGACAGTATTATATTTTGTAAAATATTGAATGAGGAGTGTGTTTTGTTATTTATAATTTTAGTTATTATCAAATTATAGAAAATGAAATATAAAGATAATTGATTAGGTTTTTTTGTTTTTTTTTTTATCTAACTGCCCAGAAGGAAGGAGAGTAAAATTATAAATAACAAAACACACCCTCGATAACATTATCGAGGGTGTGTTTTGTTATTTATAATTTTAGTTATTATCAAATTCTAGAAAATTAAACATAAAGAAGAATAAGGTTTTTAGTTTTTTTTTTATCGGACTGCCCAGATGGAGAGTAATTTTTTCGATTGTGTTTCTATATGTACGCCCTGTAGCTAGGCTTTATATTCTTATTAGACTAGCTACTTTATTATACTTGTATGAACAGAAAAATACGACGGCCACAGGAAAAGAATTCCCATCTATCCCTGGAGTAACGGCCCCGACTTTTTAGTTAAAATGTGGACAATGGTGTAGTGTAGCATAGCATAATTAGCAATGCTGATTCAGTAATACAATATTTCTACCTCTGAGACTCATTGGTGCTATTCTCTAAGAAAACGCAGCGCTGCCGCAACGAAGAACATTAAAAATAGGATACATTGAATTAACAATCCAATGTATAGGTTCATTAGGTTGACAATCCAATGTATCCTATTTGAGTGTTCGTCGTTGAGGCTGCACTGCGTTTTCTTAGAGAATAGCACTACAAGCCTGGTCTCTATGAGCGGGAATGAGCCACGACGCGGGCCCAGTGCTGGTTGGTACATGTCACATAATATGCCTTCACAATTTTGGTTCTTGGATATACTAGTCTCCTCATGATATTTTTCTAAACCATTTTGAGAGCAGTGGTGATATAATAGATTACAAAAAGTAATATGCGTGGCTGGGTTCGAGACTGTGACCTAGAACTCATAAGCGGGATCTGTTGGGCCAACATAGCTCTCAATGGTGTAATAACCTTTATCTAGCTATTAGACTTGTCTAACACTCTCATCTCTCATAATCTCAGTATAGATATTTTGGAACATGTACTTAACTGTTTTTGTTACTAATAAATAAATAAAGATAGGGCTGCAGCGAAAATACTAGTAAAGAGCAATGGTAACCTTTTATATAGAGTGACTGGTAATTAGTGAACGTTACTTAAACACGTGATTGTAGTCATGTTAACAAACAACTTTTAATAAGGGACAAAACCTGAAATCGCCAAAAACAAACAAACTGGGGCGCTCGCCCCAGCCGCCGTCGGGATTCCGATCCCTATTTCCGGCCACCGTAGGCTCGGGCTTGCGGACGGCGTGCAATGGGTAGCACGCTGTCCGATCGTACGGTAACCAACCGGACCGAGCCCAAGTCGTCGACGGCGCGTTCTGTTCCCGCGCGCCTCAAGGAGCTGTCAGCACATCGAAGAGGCCCAACCTGCTAACTGCAGGCAGGCAGGGTCGAAGCCTACTGGGGTCATGGGTTAACTTCCAAAAGGAATACCCGGCCCCGGCACAATAGGCTACGAAGGAACGGGGTAGGTTTTTAGTCAGTAAGAGTCTGACATTACTCCCGCTCCGCCCAAGGGCGGGATTAGTCATTGGATGATTTTAACTACCATAAAAAAAATCGCCAAAAACATCAGCCAACATTTTGACCAGTTAGGCGAACACAAATGTACTAACCAGCAGATTTTATTTCGCGAAGCAATAGTAACCTTTTATATAGCCACAATATTAAAATCTGCCTTAGCCTTTCTCCAAATGAATAAATAAATAACCACACTGCGACAAACGATTCCGTTTCAACTTTTCAGTCTCTGGTTCCACTTTCAAACTTCTTCTTTTATAATCAATACTCATTTTTCACTTTATCCATCCTTATCAATCATTATAATTTAAAGTAAAACATCTAAACAAGATTGGACATACACTAGGTATACGTACATGTTCCTCTTACTCTCAATGTTTCTTATCATTTAGGGAATCTAATCTACTAAGATATTCTACACAGAAAACTTCCAATCGTCTTCTCTCAATCCTACATTTATCAAGCCCTTTCGAAATAAAATGTTTATATTTATTATTTTCATTGGTGACCTTTGGCGTCAAATCTAAAAGAATATGTGCGCGCATTTTTCTTCTAAACTAAAACCCAAGTCTAAGGTTCTCACAAATGTCTCGATCAGCCTTCACATTCGTTTTGTTCAGTGGATCTCAATGTTTCTGTATTAAAAACTTTGTATCAGTTTCATGAATAGTAATTTTATTACAAAGACCAACGATATCTGAATCTAGGTCAGTGATAACAAAGATACAAAGATGAATTTTAAAAACCTTGTTGTTATTGTTATGTTGTTAATAGTTTTAAAAATATGCGACATAAAGAAATGAAGAAAGAAATACATAGTATATTTTGATGTCAGAGGAAAAAGTTTGCTATTGCAACCGAGGCGGGATTCACCGCCGCCGCATTCAGTTATGGCGCCGAGGGCTGAAGTGACAAATTTCCACGTGTGTCAAACGACGTTTTTCAATACACTTACGAAGACATAAATTACAAAGAAATAAACGGGGGTTGAGGCGCGCCTGGTACGATAAATGTAGTAAAATTCCTGGCGGGGTGAGCACACGTACTTTTCCGCACTAGTTTGAACTAGGTTCTAAAGTTTGTATAGAGAAATCTTCTTTCCCATATAGAAAGACCATATTCTCACAACAAAGTGGCTTACTAAAACAGCCACCGTACCAACATCACACCACATTATAAATTCCCTTGACCGTAAACTGGGCGTCCATGCTATCAAGGCAGTAGGCGTAACACTTGAGAATCACTGCCCGAAGGTTGGCAGTGATGGAACTGAGCCGATGACGTCGGCGACACGAGTTTCTTATGCAAATCTGAGGAAAAGGGACACTTGCTCCGCCGTCGTATCCAATTTGCGTTTAAATGAGACGCTATATAGCCTCGCGGACGTATTCTGGTGCTTTCAGGACGATTGACAGGTCATTAGGGAATTGAAGTAGCTTGATAATGTTTTGGGTAAGTGATCTTTTGAAATAATTGTTTTGTCTAATTAACTTTGAGATGTGTTGAATGCTTGTCACAAATGCTTTTATCATCATCATTATCATCATTTCAAGCTAAAAATGTCTCCCTTAAGTATCGCATTGGAGTCCCTTTTGTGGGAGGCTTTCCAACGCTGCGTCTTCCAGTACGAGGTCGCCCCTACATAACCTTTCAGCCCCATTGATCTGTTCTGCGAGCAATGTGCCCTGCTCACTACCACTTTCTTTTCCATTCTTCAGTCTATATCGATAATCTTGGTTCTCCTAGTTTTGTTATTTTTTTTTAAATAGCCTATTCTTTCTCTCTCCTGGGCAAAGGCATTCCTCCACTCTTTCCATCTTTCGCAGGCCTGTAAATAAGTCTTTCATGGACCAGTAGCTTTTCTAAGCATTTTCAGTTTATTTGCGATTTCTTTGTCTTGCCTCGCCTGGAAAGAGACTACTTAGTCCAAGTATTGTATTACTTATTATTGGACAGATCGTAGAGTGTAATTTTTATAATAATTATTAATTAATTTTATGGTAACTGAACTGCATATTCGTGATGAGAATATTTTTTGTATTGAATGAATACTGTCTATCTATTGCTACCTTAGGGTATAAACATTATATCAGTGAAAAGATTTAGCATATACATGTTTGTAGGGAATTTCTTGTTTGAGTGTGGGAAATCAATAAATAACTTCTGTTCTCGGTGAAGCGGGAGCGATTAACACTCGCTTCACTTTTATGTTTTTTGACCACGAATTTCCCAAAACCTCTCTTAAGTTCACCTACACCATAAAAAGAAGAAACGAAGTAGCTTTACGTATATTTTAACATTCCTATTGTCAGTTGTTTTGACTGTGTATTGATGTGTCAGTCAGTCAGTATCGCTTTTTAAATATAATTTCTCATCACATCTTCGCCTAACTGTGATAAATGCGGAATAATCGAGGATGTACATCATATTCTAATGGAGTGTGAGTGGGGCGAACAAAAATCAAAATCAATCTCATTTATTTCAAATAGACCATTTACAGGTACTTTTGAATTTTTTTTTCTTTCTTTTTTTTTTTTTTAAATGTCAAAATGTCAGTCAGTCAAAAAAAAAAGTGGAGCTACAAGTAAATCTCTATGGAAAAGAACGTGCAAAAAACTCCATGGACACTCTTTATTTAGCATTCCTTGTTTAGCACTCTAAATTTATTTAAAATCAGTATTTGCAACAATGCCCTAGCTAAGCCTACGTTAGACGTGGCAAGAAATCTATATCTAATATATTGCAGTCATTTGATATAAGTTAAAATTAAAAATTTGTCGATGATGGATCGATATAGTCAATATAGTGACAAAGCTCCCTAATTAATATTTAAAAAAATATATCGTCAAGTCAAAAATATGAAGAATTGACATTTGTGCTACTAATATCAAACAGACTGTAGACAGAATCCGTAGCTAGAACGTCAATTTGTGAAGACTTTCAATATTTCGAAGGGAGGGTTAAAGTGCTAAAAATAGAATCAACCCAAACTTCGCAAGTAATGAGGATAGAACAGTGATCAGTGTACATAAGCGTAGTTATATTACTTTACTTATAGTCTAAAAGCCAATATTGAAAGCTTTAACCCAGTCGGTATTATTCCTCGAAAACATAAAATGTATTGCTTGATTAAAATTTGGTAAATCTTACTAAAACCTCTTTATATTTTTATTTTCTAGAATAATATTCACTGATATACAACCTTATTTTTAGTATATGCGAAACCCGCGCAACCGAGACGGTAACATGTTTCGCAAACGTTGAACGTTTAAGTGTGTGAGTGTAATGAGTGTTGTTACGTAGTTAGTTATCACAATTGACAACAATGCCTTATTACGCGGACACAAATCAAGAATACTTGTAACGTTTCAGACGTTAACAAGATTAAGAGGTAGAGGAGTGAGAATAGAATGTAGAGTTATGAGAGGTAAGAGTGTAGAGTTATGCTAAAACAGGGAGAGGGAAGAGGGAGAGCGAATCAAAGATTTGTTTCCTGTCTTACAATAAGGTAAAGGTTACAATAATTTTGAAGAATAAGTAAGAAAGTGTAAACCTAGCTTATAAATAAATACTGGTATAAAACTCCTTAGTAATTAGTAACTAACCATAGCTATTAGATGAGAGATGAAAAAGAAAAATAATGAAACTGACAGAGGGACAGTGTCACGTCAAAACGTAAACAAACTGAAAAATTATAAAGTAAAAAATCTTTTAAAAAATATTCAATTCATTGAAGTTAACAAAATTAAATTGTAACTATTGTAAATACTTTTTTTTCCACTCTTTAGAGTTTTTGCCTTGTTTATATTTACTTACTCATAATCTGTGGTCATAAGATTGACTGACTGACGGACGGTTTCTGTCTGCGAAGAAATTCTTTTATTTTTGTTCATTAATTTAGAAATATATTTATATTCATTTTACTGTTAATTCTCGTTAAATACTCTCCAGCGTTTGATGGTATATTAATAGTTCGGACGTGTTATTGGTAAAATTGTGGTGTCTCTTCCACAAAGGCCATTAATGAAGAGTTGAAGTTATAAAGTAAAAAATACAAAGGAATGATAAAGATCTAATAATTAAAATATGTGAATATAAATCATACTACATACTAGGAAATGATCGTGTGTTATCGTGAACGTAACAAGCCTAAACCAAGAAAGATTTAAAAGTAGATACTTACCTACATCAATAAAAACCTACCGGTGTAAAGTAAGTAGTATTTCAATTAATTACTGTAAGCCAGTACCTCTACCATGAGTTTTAAGCAATAGTATTCGTCGCTACTCGATATCGACGCCGTAAATATTTTGTATGACAAATTTTGGTTCTGCAAGTGACCGCTAGAGGCGCTGCAAAATTTGCCATACAAAATATTTACAGCGTCGATATCGAGTAGCGACGAATACTATTGCTTAAAACTCATGGTAGAGGTACTGGGCTGATTCTAATTTTTAACCACGCTCACGCTCAGTGTGCGACTGTTATCAAACGTTAAAAAATCATTCATTTCAATACCCACAAGTCAGAGACAGTCCAAAGGGTCCAAAGCATTGTAAAGTGTGATGAGAAATTGAATCTTTTCTTTTACTAAGTACCTAGACGGTTCATAATCAAGTGCTTTCGAGGGAAGTTTATTCACACACAATGGTACCCTATTCTCGAGTTACGCGTAATTACAGTACGTTCGACGGTTCTTGGCGCGCCTGAAGTTAGGCTCTGCGAACTTTAGCGCTTGTGCACTCGTAAAAAAATAAATGGTTTGAAAAAATTTATACCAATAGCAGTTGTTATTGCTGTTAAGAACTGTTATTGGCATTGATTTTTATACATCATTTATTTGACACGCTTATTTTGAGCGCTAAAGTTCGCAGAGCCTAACTTCAGGCGCGCCAAGAACCGTCGAACGTACTGTACCATCTTTTACTGATCTTAAAAACACTATCCTAAAAAAGACGACGTGTAGTCAATTGAAAGTCACGGTTACGATTTAATACCTACGGAATAATTACCAAAAAAAGCATTTGGTTGGAAGGAACCCAGTTATCTTGCCTCATATGTAGGTACTTACGAGGAAGAGCGCGCGGCGCGGTGGCGGCCTGGCGCCCGTGCATTGTCCCTACGGATGTGTTTGTTCTTGAGTGCTAACTGCTCTATCCTTGTTATTTTAGATCAAATTAAAAACACTTTCATCGGTGTTTTTTTTTTTTGCTTGGATATCTTTGGTTAGACGTATTGAACACTATATTAAAATTTGTCCATCTAATTTAATGGGACCTTATATTATACACCGTTAATTTTTGTTCGTTTTAATCCCGCGGAAGGTCGATTAGGTACATAAAACACTATCGATTTGTAAAGAGAAAATTAAAAAATAAAGTACTTTTTTATTTAAAATCGAATTAATTTACGGATGTACGAAATTAATTTATTTAAGTAAACGTTACTTTGTGTAATTTAATTTATCACCACTGCTCTCAAAACGGTGAAGGAAAACATCGTGAGGAAACCGGCATGTCCTAGAACCAAAAATTCGAAGACATGTGACATCCACCAATCCGCACTGGGCCCGCGTGGTGGATTACGGAAAAATCTGCTGGTCAGTACATTTGTGTTGGCCTAACTGGTCAAAATGTATTGAACTTGGCTGATTCTTTTTTGCGATGTCACGTTTGGTTCCGTAGTAAAAGTTGTTTGTTATCATGACTACAATCACGTGATTTAAGTATCGTTACTAATTACCAGTCACCCTATATAGGTATGGGCTCTTTCAAAAAATCATCAAATACCACCATAATTTTTTTGTGAACTTGAACTTCTCAGCTTCTATCTATAGAATATCTAGTAACAGCAGTTTTTGTAACACAAGTCAATTTAATGCAAGAGAGCGTGAGGGTTTTACGGCTTCAAATCTTTGTCCAATAATGTGCTTTAGACTGTGAGCTTCGTAAAATATTGCTTCAACGGACTTGGAACTGCTAGCTTGAAGCATTCGAGACTATATACGAGTACGTTGGTACGAGTATGACGCTATAAATGGGTGAAACTTAAGGAGTAGGGATGCAATGATTCCGATTCGATACCAATGTATCGGCCAATATATCGGTATAGGCAATCAACATACAACCGATATCTTGCAGGTCGAAAAGCAAGCGAAACGAACAACGCACGCCCGGCGTCGTTGCCACTCAATCGTCTGTTATCAACTGCAGAACGCTTGGATTTGGCCACGCCCTTAACTCCTTTGTTCGAAAAAACGAATTAGGGACGTGGCCAACTCCAAGCGTTAACGCAAAACGAAACGTTAGTAACATGGCTAGGAGGGCAGGTCTTACACAAAATACCAAAAGTAATCTTAATAATAAGTAATTAGATCATTAGACCTAATTACTTTGCGTAATGATAATGACTTTCTTAATTGCCATTTTATATATTAATATTTAATTTAAATAAAAGGTTTTCTATGATCTTAATTAATAAAAATGCCAAATCGAAATTCAAACTTGACATTTTTAATAATTTAAGGTTGAGTCTCTATTAAATATAGTAAGTAACATTTTTTATGCCTAGTACAGATATGTAGGTACATAATTATTTCTGTCCAGATGGCTAGATATTGGTCGGAATAAATTTGAGTTCCATTGGCACAATAGTAGTTCTAGAAGATATATTTTCTAGGTTTGTAAGTTATTAAGTATCTACGAGTACTAAGCTATCGATATCGGTCATCGGTATCGCAGATTATTTACCTCAAATATCGGTATCGGTATCTATATCGTATCAGCAATATTATGTATCGTTACATCCCTATTAAGAAGCTTATCATTGAGTTTAATTTTCAATCATGTTAGCTTCGTTTAATCGGTTTAATCTGTCATCTACTGAGTATTTAATACGTCTTAGCTTTATATTTCAATAAAGATCTTCTCCAGTTTTGTACGGGGCTTGTAAATCTTCGAAATTCTCTGCTTTTCTTTACTACTTTACTGTCACCTAACGCCTGTGTCTAGTCCCAAACAAAGCTTGTGCTATGAGTACAAGCCAACTGATAAACTTATATGTTTATAAATACTGTATATTGTAGATAAATTACACATTATGTCTGGCATAAAACAGATGATTGTACTCATCAATCAAACATTTTGTCTTGGGTGGGAATCGCACCTCATGGGTTCGATTCTCATTACCGTCAGGCATAGCAGTTCGAACACTAGATCAACGGGACAGTCGTGAAAATATGAATATATTATACATTTAAACCTTCCGCATAAATCTTTCTATCTACAGGTCTTTGTCTAGGCCAAAAAAATTCTAAACCACATGAAAATTCGTTCCATAGTTCTTGAGTTTACCGTCGACAGACAGACGCGGTCCTCCGCTATCTATTGCTCACCGTCTGCCAGGCGACGGCGAATCCCCCTGTGACTACCGACGCCTTGGTATCCTGCGATGGCCGGGGCGTGAGACTTATTTCTCTCTCACGCAAAAAATAATGATCCTTAAAATAACCTATTTCGATTTAATATTGGAAATAATTCTTACATTCTCACACACGTGTCCCAGAATAATTCCTTCGTTCCCCTTACAAGATATTTAAAGCATGCAAATTGTATAATATACTTACCAGACACGATTTTGGAAACTGCGGGATGCCTAAACGATGTTCATTAAACGACATATTACATTCAATGATTATCTTTTGAGAGTAAACTTTGAAGTTCATAATATATGCGAGACGATTTTCTTTGGTTAATCGCGTTGAAAGCTGAAAGGAGGATGTTTGAAGGTGTATGTCTTCGCGAAAGAACACATTATCGTACTAGTATTAGAAATGCGTAAGTTTGTACAAGACGTTGTAAATAAGAATAGTATCGATTGCCATGTTGTGACCTCACTTCATACTGTCAAATCGTAGAAATAGTGGGGTGAGAAAAACAAGATTTTTTTTTAAATTTAATTTACTTATGAATCGTACACGAAAAAAATACATACAGCCGAACATAGAACCTCCTCCTTTTCGAAGTCGGTTAAAAATGTATAATCAGAATCACAATCAGAAAATCCTATTGCTCAATTTTAGTCATGTCTCAGTTCTTCAATTTTGCCCAGTTTCTTCGATTTGACAGTATGACGTGACATCACAACATGGCAACCGATCCTGTTCTTCTTTGGAACGCATTGTATGTATGAGTGCTATTTTTAACCGACTTCGAAAAGGAGGAGGTTCTATGTTCGGCGGTATGTATTTTTTATTTCTTTATGTATGTTCACCGATATCTCGGTCAATTGTGGACCAATTTCGAAAAAAATGGTTTTGATTGAAAGATTATACTTCCGAATTGGTCCCATAAAAATATCTTTTTTACTTGATGATGAACTTCGAAGATATAGAACGGAACTCTTCTAAAATCATAGCAGAATTGTCATAACAAGTGGAATTGCTTGGTTTATACATGTAGTTGGTTAGTGAAGGGGAGGGGATACATAGAACTGATCAAATGATGAAACCGGAAGGTAGGTAAGAACCGGAATTCTGTAATAAATCCATGTTTTCTAGCCGTGAATTAGAATTGTCATGATGATTTGATGATGGAACTAAATACGGGAAGGTATCTGCTTAAGTTTGACTGAGGGGTACCTACTACAGCTAAAAACTTTTTAATAACGAAGACAACACAGTCTCTTTGTTATTGCGATGCATTCGTTGATGGTGAAGCGCACTAGTTTATTAAGAGCCTATAATCGGACGAGAAGACTCCAGCACAGCAGACAAACTGTTCCAGTCCTTCGATGTACGCGGTATAAACGACGCATTCGCTAGCATTTACTACGTTATAGCAGATGGTGTTCGCTTGCCATTCCTCCTCGCTCCGGACCATGCTGGCTTAAGGAAAGCAAGGTACACTAAGTCCGTGTTTACGGAGACGCGGCGCGTTAGGCGTTCATCCTACAAACATCGAAACCTGGAATATAACAAAAGTTTCATTAGAATGATCAGTTAAATCGAGCTGAGCCGTTCGTCCCGGCTGTCAATAAGGCCGTGTTTACGGAGACGCGGCGTCGTCGTACATAGCTATATGTTTGTGTTTGCGCGAACGATGACGCGGCCTGCTGTTACAAGCAATAGGCCGCGTCTCAGGTTCGCCTCCGTAAACAAGCCCTATTTATTGTGCCCAGATCATAATTTCATTTTCTAATAGAGCAATTGAGATTCTTATCCCTCAGTACTGCAAGCAATTACTGATCTCGAGTTACCTCTTTATAGATAGACGTCAATGCAAGCAATACATTCAAAAATACAACAGTATTTTTAGTATATGCGAAACCTGAATATAGTTTATTCAGAATCAGTAACTGAATCGATTCCAATAATCTTTAAACCATGTTGTATTTTTCTCTAACATATTTAAAAAAGGTCATAAGTTGGACATCACCGAGACTAAGCACAATATAGGTCATGTTAGGCCATAGCGGGCGTTGGACACTAGCGCACTGCTGGTTACAGGGGCAAAACAACCCCTCAGTGATCCGGATGGCCCGGTGACCATGTTTTTGTGTGGACAACCAGGTAATATAACACGCTTATAACTTTGTGATTTTTCATGATACAGCTATGTTTTGTACATAGATTCTTTGCATAAAAATACTAGAACCGTGTGGTTTCGCATAAACTAAAAATAAGGTTGTTTGATATAAGTACACGTCTAACACTTAAACGATTTCAAGCTTATAATCAAACTATATTCTAAACTAATTATGTCCAGCAAATAACTTTCAATAGTTTTACTCCTTTGTAATCTCTGACAACACAGATTTCTAATTACAACATCAAAAGAATATCTACGACAAAGTTGAGATATCTCGTCTCAACGCAATAAGTAATCTATTCGTAAGTTTTAATTATTATTTTCTCTGTGCCAACTATTTCTCTGAAGTTTGTTGAGTCGTTAGAACTAACTTGGCTCAATTAATAACTATCTTTGGAGTTATAGATCGATTTGTTAAACTGTTAATGATTGGGAATATTCATAGACTTTATTTTTTGGTGGAAATTCATGAAATCCTTCTTCAAACCGAAACTGTTCGGTTGTCATTTAAATTTTTGAATTTTTCGCGGCTCGGGGATTTTTTTTTTTCAGTAATGTCCATATGAGTTTTTTAAACTTAACTTAGAAAAGTACATATGAGTTTTTTTTTATGTTAGGTAAAATCATCCAATGACAAATCCCGCCCTTGGGCGGAGCTTTTTTTTTTTTTTTTTTTTTTTAACGTAGGTATAATCATCCAATGACGAATCCCGCCCTTGGGTGGGGCGGGAAACAGTGTCAGACTTTTACTGACTAAAAACCTACCTTTCCATTCCTTGCCTTTATCCTGGGGCCTTTGGTGACAGTCTCACATAACCTTTGGCCCCAGTAGGCTTCGGCCCTGCTGGACCCCTACAGTTTGCTGACAACTCCTTGAGGCGCGCGGGAACGGTGCGCGCCGTAGACGACCTGAGCTCGGACCGGTCTGTTACCGGACGGACGGACAGCGAGCTACCCATTGCCCACCGTCCGCGAGCCCGCGCCTACGGTGGCCGGAAATTGGGATCGGAAACCCGGCGGCGGCGGCGGCGTGTCCGCCTTTGCCTAAGGCGGTCGGCCTCCTCCTTTACTAGCATTACTGCTTCGCAGAAGGAGGCGACCGCCTGCCACTCCTCCTCGCTCCGGAGCATGGCTTGAACCAAGCCCCGGCGCGAGAGATCGCCGCCGATCGCCCCCACGAGGACACGGCGCTGCTCTTCCCAAGCGGGGCACACCTCGACTGTGTGCTCCACCGTGTCCACCGGGCGGTCCGCACAGTGGCGACACCCGGGCGTCGTCTCCGCACGAATCTTGTACAGGTACGGACCGAACTTGCCGTGTTCGGTCAGCACCTGCGCCAAACGGAAGGTGACGACGCCGTGGGGCCTTTCCAGCCACACCCTTGGGCGGAGCTGGAAATATTGTCAGACTCTTACTGACTAAAATGCTACCCCGTTCCTTCGTTGCCTATCATGCAGGGGTTGAGCCTTCCTCTCAGAAAACGGTCCTTGACCCCAGCAGGATTCGACTCTGCCTGCCTGCAGCTAGCAGGCTGGGCCTTGAAGTACATATGAGTTGAAAATATCACATTAGTAGGAACTTGATTTCGAACCCTCATATAATATGAGAGGCGGGTTTTTGAAACAATGGCCCACACGACATCCCTCAGTATTTTACTCATTAATTTCCAAATATATTCCTGAATCTAATCCTAAGAAATATTTATAAGTAATTTTCTTTTGTCACAGTTGATTAATTTTTCGTCATTCAATTCCCAGGTTTCAGTAACTAATCTTTGTTCCATTGTGTTTGGTTTTGTATCAAGTTTGTCGAACGCCGAGCCAACTCATTATTCTTCGGTCCCAAGAGGTAGCCGCTTGTTATCTTTATTTTACTTTTGCGACGATACCTATTGATCGACGGCACCATTTGTTTAACTCTCGTTTGGGATACTCTTCGATTTTTCTTCTTTGACTTTGTATTTTCGTTTTATATCGCAACTTTTATTCAAATCGACATAATACGCATCTGACATTATGACGACAAATTACATCGCGTTTGCCTTGTATGTAAATGCAAACTCTTTTTTAATAATATAACTATATTTTGACTGCGAGTTTTTTTCTCTTCGCAAACAGTAAAGCAATCGTTGACGGTGAACCGCACTAGTTTATAAAGAGCCTATTCACTCTAGCTTTTAAGACACCTACATATATTCGTAGAGGCCCAGCTTGCTCGTAGAGGTCCAGCCAGCTAGCTGCAGGCAGGCAGGGTCGAAGCCTGCTGGGGTCAAGGGCCGTTTTCTGAGAGGAAGGCTCAGCCCCGGCACTATAGGCAACGAAGGAACGAGGTAGGTTTTTAGTCAGTAAGAGTCTGACACTACTTCCCGCTCCGCCCAAGGGCGGGATTTGTCATTGGATGATTTTACCTACCATAAAAAAAATACCTACATATATTATAATCGGAGGGTAAGACCGCTGCAGGCAAATTATTCTAATCTTTTGATGTACGCGATATAAACGATCCAGAAGCGAAACGCTTAGTCCGGACCGTAGACGTGTCAACAACGTAAGGGTTGATACTACTACTTGTTTTCATTCCTTCGTTTTTGCCCTTGAAGTAACGGTATTAGACTTGACTCTATTATTATTATTTCTTTATTGTTAGACAAATAATCCTAGAGATAGAATACATAATATTATTACAAAATAATAAACTAACTCATATTAAAAATATTATAAAACCAATTATAATTATACAAGTATCATCTTCGTCGTGTTCCATTGCGTGGTGTCGCGTTAGTCTTCGGATACTTCGATATAGGTTTTCGGTGGATAAAAGTCATCCAATGCCATCTCCCGCTCTTGGGTGAAACGGGAGATAGTGTCAGACTCTTACTGACAAAAAAACCCACTCCGTTTCTTCGTTGCCTTTCATACCGGGGCCGACCCTTCTTTTCAGAAGCCGACCCTTGGCCCCAATAGGCTTCGACCCTACCTGCTTGCTAGCTGGCTGGGCCTCTGGTTCACCTTTCGGCCAAAAGTCCTTTGTCAAGAAGGTCTGTAGATGTTAGACTGGAACTCGTACCACGAACGATTTGAAGTCGTTGTTGGTTGTGTTGTTGTGTATAATCCTCGTACTCACTTTATAGAAAGGAACTTATCGAAATTTTATACCCACGTTAGTTGCTGTTATTAGTAGAATATTTTTTTAACATCCATTGAAAGGATGTTCGTTTGGCTGTTTGTCCTTCGTCTGTTTAGTGGTGCACGCATTACGTAAAAAATACGAAACAAATGTAGATAATTTTTATACTTACATCAAAATTGTGTATATATCTTGAAGTATTATTTAGTTTTTGTCCCATCAAAATCTCTCGTACCTACATATTATTTTTCACATTAATATTTTCGAGATTAGAAGACCAGGAGACCCATAGTATAGGTTTCAACCTATAATGGGCTTCTGTGTCCCGTCTGTAAACTGTTTCATAAAAATTGTTTTTACTAAGTGTCACAGAAAATAAATATTATTATCCAGTCAAATTACTTGACTAGCATATTATTATAATAACATAATATTCCACAACTTTCACACAACATCATCTAGTACCAAACTAAACAGAGCTATGAGTACTAGACAACTGATAAACATACATATTATATATAAATTATTATACCCAGACACAGAACAAATGATCATGCTTATCACACAAACATTATTTTGTCCTGGGACAAAATAATGTTTGTGTGGTAAGCATGATCATTTGTCATTTGTAAGCATGATCAATGGACCTTCGGCATAGCAGTCTTATTTCTAGAAACCAGGTGTAAGCATCTAATTTAAGATGTTGATAACAAACAATATCATACGATATATTTAATATACTTATACCATTTGTTTTTATGGTAGGTAAAATCATCCAATGACAAATCCCGCCCTTGGGTGGGGCGGGAAATAGTGTCAGACTCTTACTGACTAAAAACCTACCCTGTTCCATTCAGGTTCTGTTCCTTGGTGACATTTTCACATAACCTTTGGGGCTTCGGCCCTGCTGTAATTTATACCATCATCATCATAGTTTGAATCTTACTTTACGAAGGCTGGTCATGTAAATACTTAATTACGTTATACTGTCTGTTGTGTTAATTAAAATACGACATCCGTCGACGTCGCGTATCAATTAATCATCAAATTATTCACGTGTACATTTTAATTGAATATCGAATACTTTTATTGCAGTGCTGTTAACGTTTTTTTTGCAGTGTTTTCTCTATAAATATAAATAAAGACAAAAAGATACAACTTCCATGCTTTGGAAGGTCACGGCTTACTTTCGTAGATCTTTGAAAGCCGTTTGGGGTGGGGTAGTTGGGTATGATCTCGACAAAGACACATAAATGCGCTAGCGCAATAATATCTGTTAAACATTTTACTTAAATTTAAGTTGTTAAAATAAAATTGTAGTAATACAACTCGAAGGGACAGGCACTGTTACTTCTTAATACAGGCTATTTCATAGCCTAGCAAGGAGAACAGTACGTCACCCACTTGATTGTCAGAAATGTAATACTACCCACTTTGTGAAAAATGTAAAATGTACTGCAATCTGTTTTTACCCGACTGCGCCAGAAGGAGGGTTATGTTTTTCGAGAGTATGTATGTATGTATGTATGTATGTATGTATGTATGTATGTATGTATAATTGTTTGGCACGCTCTGCAGCCTGAACGGCTCGATGGATTTTAGCTTGAGAGGTGTCGTTAGATTCGTATTTACTGTGAGAGTGACACTGGGTATATCAAAATAAAAAAAAAAACAAAGTGACGAATTTTTGGCGCCAAATTCAAATATTTGGCACGCTCTGTGGCCTGAACGGCTCGATGGATTTTAGTTTGCGAAGTGTCGTTAGATTTGTAATTACTATGAAAGTGATATCGTAAAAAAATAAAACTAAAAAAGTAAAAAATAAAAAATGGTAATTTAAAAAACTAAAAAACCCGACTGCTTTTCTGAGTATTCATGAAAAAGCCCTAAAACAAGAAAGTCGTTGTAGCAGTCGGGACCCATTCTAAAAAGTCAGCCGTCTAGTCAGTAGATCTATGATGTAATGGGTCCCGACTGCTACAACGACTTTCTTGTTTTAGGGCTTTTTCATGAATACTCAGAAAAGCAGTCGGGTTTTTTAGTTTTTTAAATTACCATTTTTTTTATACAAATAAAGATTATTATTATTATTATCTGATCTGAATACCAGTATTGCTAAGAGATATCGTGTTTCTATTACTTTATTATGATACTATATAAAACCCTGGTACTCAGAATGAGGGACCGGCTAGACTGGAAGCTGACTCCAAAATATGTCTTGATCACTCGTACGGAGTAAAAGGGCGAGACAGTAAAATGTTGATCGACAGAGACAGTGATGGAAGCGAGTTGTAGAAATAATCGCTCGGCCGAGCACTCCGCGCTATGTTCATACGTACCGAGTATTCGGCCGAGAGCACTGTCTCGCCCGTTTGCTTGGTACGTGTGATCAAGGCATTATTCATAGCTGAGAAAAGGGTAGATCGACTTTTGATTGCAGAATATTGATATGTAATAATAAGATCGATGGCCCCACCGAATAAACGTGTAAGAGAAAAGTGACAACTTTTCAGTAAAAAATAAAAACGTATAAACTTCAATAACGCTCATTTCATTTTAAATAGATATAAATAATGTATAATCGAAATAAAGGTAAAAAAATAAACTATAGATTAGTATATATACTTCTTTAAAAAAATCAACGAGTTTCAAGAAATTCATGAAAAACAACTTAATGTTTTTACTCTTGTGAAATACGCATGACTAGGTTACAGTAATATGTCATTACACGTTTATTCGTGTAATAATACACAACGAATAAAATGTACTTCAGGTTACACTATTATTCTCCGTAAATCAAGTTGGTTTTTGAACCCAGTTATAACTATTTACACGTTTGTTTACAGTACATTGCTCTGCCATCATATGATTGGAAAGATCGAATACACTTATATCAGAGTTAATAAGATCAGTTTTCGTTTATGTAATACATCTTTGTTAATGCATGGTAAATAAATAATTAAAAAGATTGAAATAAAATACAGATATTATATAGAATAAAAAATATAATCATGGTTTTTATCCATATGAACACAAAGTACTAATCTTATTGATTAAAAAAAAAAAACAAATTGCAATATTAGAAACACTAGTCCTCCTCCTCACTGTCATTGGCGACCGAGATGGAGTTATCTAATGGTAGTAGATTTTTATAAAAACTTTGATAATGGTTTGGTATTGCTCCTGAATCACAAAGACTTATCAAATCCTTCAATAAAGGAAGTGATATAGGTAACATGCTAGTGTCCGCTAGTTGAGCTTTTCAATATCTTCTGTAGGTTCTCCCCGCCTCATTCTTGAGTTAGTTCTTATCAAGATTTGCATCTCTCGTAATTCGTCTTCCAAACTATATCTGAAGTAAATTTACTAGAAGATTACTTCTTTTATTTTGCTCCAGTAAATTTTATCAACATTTGTGTTCTTTCCCTATAATAACTCTTTAAAATCCATAAAATCATTTTGTGTCATTTGTTTTACTGGTACTTATGCCCAGTAACTTTAGCATTCTCTATCAAGTAATACATTTGATCGGGAGTGTATACACCGTTAAATTTTGGTCGTTTTAATCTCGCGGAGGGTCGATTCGGTACATAAAACACTATCGATTTGTAAAGATAAAAAGGATTTCGCCGAAATCGGTCAACTGGTGATCTTCTAGCGTATGCCATTCACATCTGGAGTGAGGCCATCGAGAAGCGCGGGGAAGCACTTGCCTTTTCCCTCGACATCTCGATGGCTTTCGATAGGGTCTGGCACGAAAGCCTGATTAGTAAGCTTCATTCTTTCGGTATACCTGCTGAATTGTGTGCTTGGATCGTAGACTTCCTGAGAGATCGATCTACCCGAGTGGTCATCGATGACTGCTCATCTGGTCAAATGCCGGGGTCCCTCAGAGGTCAGTACTCTCGGCAACATTGTTCTTGCTGCACATAAACGATCTGCTTAAACTCGGTGCCTTTGGGTATGCAGACGACAGCATTGTTGCTGAGAGTTACATATCCAACGCACAAGCTAGTGGGTCACAGATCCAGTCTCTTCGAGAGGCTATGGTTGAGCGCTTGAACTTGTCCTTGGAGGCAGTCTCTGAATGGTGCGATGCCAATTTGGTCAGGTTCAATGCTGCTAAGACCCAGGGCGTGTCTATTTTCCGCTAAAATCAATTCAGCCCTGTTTCAACTTCCGGGGTGTAACCGTGCCGGTAACCTACCATCGGAAGCCTACTGCTTCGACCCTGCTGGGCCCCTACAGTTTGCTGACAGCTCCTTGAAGCGCGCGGGAACAGTGCACGCCGTAAATGACTTGAGCTCGGACCGGTCTGTTAGCAGACGGACGGACAGCGAGCTACCCATTGCCCGCCGTCCGCGAGTCCGCGCCTTCGGTGGCCGGAAATCGGGATCGGTATCCCGGCGGCGGCGGTGGCATGTGCGCCGTTGCCTGATGCAGTCGGCCTCCTCCTTTGCTAGCATTACTGCTTCGCAGAAGGAGGCGACCGCCTGCCACTCCTCCTCGCTCCGGAGCATAGCTTGAACCAAGCCCCGGCGTGAGAGATCACCGCCGCCGATCGCCTCCACGAGGACACGGCGATGCTCTTCCCAAGCGGGGAGACTGTGTGCTCCACCGTGTCCTCCAGGCGGCCCCACAGTGGCGACATCTGGGCGTCGTCTTCGCACGAATCTTGTACAGGTACGTCCCAAACTGGCCGTGTTCGGTTAGTACCTGTGCCAAACGAAAGGTGACGACGCTGTGAGACCTTTCCAGCCACGCCTCAAAGAGGGGCCTTACCACCTCGATCGTGGCGTGCCCAGCGCGGGGTTGCGACAGTCGCTCTCGCCATTTCACCATGAGATCCCGCCAGAACTCTGTCTGCCATGCCGCAACTAGTCGCGGCAGCGGAGTTTCGCCCCGGCGTTGCATCTCCACGCGTAAGTCGTGCACCGGTACATGTTGGACATCCCACCTATACGCACAAAGTGTTTTGGGAACACATTCATTGTGAGTACAGCTCAGCTTTAATTTTATTAACCTATTTATAATAATACTTCCATTTTGTGTAATAAAACATTAGTAATAAAGTTTGCATACATTTATACACGAATAAACGTGTAAGAAGACATTGCCCAAATTCGAAAACAGTTAGAAATCTTCTCAAACGTCTGTAAGTTTTAACATGTTTATTCTTGTGTACTTGGCGACTCAAAAAGCATGTAATAAACGCATAAACTATTATTCCTATGACTTTTAAATTAATTTTTTCCCTAGAATAAAAAAATAAACTATTATAATACACGTGTTTTGGGTCTAAAATTCATAAAAAAAATTAAATAGGTGCAAGATAGGCAAAAGAAACGAAAAATGCAAAAAAAATAAATTCGTGTAAGTGCTCTTGCACGTTTATTCGGTGGGGCCATCGACTGATGTTGAAAACCATTAGGACAGCATTCAACATCATCGACATTTCAGTCGAAAGACACACACACACACACACACACACACTTGGATATAGGCTTCCCTCGAGAGTCACACAGCGACCGGTCCTGCATCCATTGGATTCCCGAGACTCTTATCAGGTTTTTGGCTTTCCAACGCTGAGTCTCCCGGTATGTGATCGCCACTCTAAATTCTTTCATCCTCATCAATCACCTGTCCTGCGAACAATGTGGCCTGCCCACTACCAGGCTATTCTTTAAGCTATTATATGTCATCTTGTTTCTCCTGCGGTTAGCTTCATTTCCGATACGATCACACAAGGAAACTCCGAGCATAGCCCTTTCCATTGAAAGCATTAATTTAATGATAATGTAATTAATTTAATGTATTAATTTGATTTTGCAAATAGATTTTAAAAACAATTTTACATTTTTTACTAGTTTGTCTTCGGTCTTCCCGTCCGATTACTATGTAGCTGTCTTCAAGGCTGGAGTCTAAATAAGCTCTTAATAAACTAGTGCTTCCCACCATCAACAATTGCATCACTGCTTACCATCAGGTGGGGTCGCAGTCAAGCACTAGCTTATATCGATTAAAAAAAATACGTCCGTCGTACGTCGTGTCGTGTCGTCGTGTGTCGTACGTCGTACGTCGTCGTCGTGTCATCGTAAAAATACGTCGTACGTCGTCGTTCGTCAGGTTAAATTAGATAAGGCCGGTGTTTCTTAGCTGACTACCCTGAGAAGAAAGACTGAAACAAACTCAAGGGTCAAAGTCTCTTTTAAAGTCCTACAGTAAATATGTAATGGTCAAATCATATAAGAACCATGCAGATTAGTATCCGAGATGATCTTTTGAGGAGAAAACCTCCAGAATTGATGGCATGTGTACAGTCAGTGCCAGTATTCGTATCGAGTTTTGTCAGTATTCGTATAGTTCAACTTAGGACTATTACTAGTACACGCTACATATTTAGGAGAGTTCTTAACTTACCGTTAACATCAGTGCGATCAGCAGCTAAGAATTTGTATCTAAATTTAACATTTATAATCTCTCACGTTAACAAGATATTCCTTAAGAGAATATTTAAATTGATCGGCGATACTCTGTCGAGCATTATTCTCAACGGGATTTTCGATTACAGATTTATTGTTCTCAATAAGTTTTTATTGTTTTAATTGAAATTCTTGATTCAGTTTATTGTTAATATCTTATTTATGTAAGGAAGTTTTGGAGTTTGTCGATTAACGGCCATGACCTTGCGGAGTGAAGAGTTTTCTGATGGCTGTTTCGTATTTATCAAGTTTCAAGAAAATATTTTAAATGGATGGCCAAACACGAGCTTAGTAACAATAAAAAATAATAGGATCGAACATTAACAAACCTACATATATAAAAATTATACGAGTATAATTGAAAAAAAAAACACGGATAAACTCCGTGTTTTTTTTTTCAGTTATACTCTACTCTTAGAACTTGGAACACTACTGTTAGAATTATAATAACAAAATTAATTTGATACAACAGATATGAAGATAAGAACAGTGGTGGCCGAGTGGTAACGGCCCTGACTTACGTGTTGTAGCACGCGGGTTCAAAAACAGCCAGGCGCATTACTTTGTGTAATTTATCATCGCCACTGCTTTCAAAAACGGTGAAGAAAACATCGTGAGGAAACTGGCATGTCCTAGAACCAAAATTTGAAGACATGTGACGCCCACCAATCTGCGCTGGGCCTGTGTGGTGAATTACGAACCATTCCCTCTGCTAAAGAGGAGGCCTGAGACCCAGCAGTGAGATCATTAGAAGGCTGATGTAATGCAATAAAAGATAAACACGTAAAAATAGAATACTTAAAGAGTAGTAGAGAATGTCTAATTTTATTTCTAAAAACATTGAGTCTACAGAAATATTTTGACAGTGGGTTTCTGTTTTGCATAAGAGCTACAAGTATGTTTTTACCTAAGCTCGCTTTGTGTTTTTTCATTATTGTTCGCTGGCACACAAACTTTATTTATATTATATAAGCTGTGGAAGTACCTAACCAGAATTAAAATTACCATAACAGACTGTGCCAACTAGGTTTTTTTTTTTTACTTTTTCCCTGTCTAGCCTTGTCTATGTTACAGGAAAATTGCAAACTCCGTAATGATTATAATAAACCTTTAAATCGTTTTGTATATCATAAATCATATCAAGTTCGTTTCCAACATAACCGTGTCTTGTTACATTTTCTCACGATTGTACTATTTCTCACGGTTTTTTAAAAAAATTTACGACGTTTGCAATTTTCAGGTGATATATTATTAAACCATGTCATCATCATCATCATTTCAGCCGAAAGACATCCACTGTTAGAGATAGGCCTCCCCCAAGTGTCGCCATAATGAACGGTCCTGTGCGTCTTGCATCCACTGGATTCCCGCAACCTTTACCAGGTCATCGGTCCATCTTGTACATTTACATCTGTACTTTGTGTAATTTATTTCTGATGAAAAACCAACCAACCACTGCTGTCAAAACGGTGAAGAAAAAAAAAACGTGAGGAAACCCGCATGTCCTAGAACCAAATATTCGAAGACATGTGACATCCAGCAACCCGCACTGGGCCTGCGTGGTGGATTATGGCTCATTCCTTCGCCTAGAGAAGAGGCCTGAGTCCTAGCAGTGAGAACAGTATAAGGTTGATAATGGCTATGCTATGCTATGCCACATACTTCCAAATCCAAATTAGCAAACTCAAGTAACATGAACTTACAAATAATGCTTTAATCGATAGTTTTCACTTAATTAGCTACTTGTTTCAATGTTAATATTGTTATTAAGATACGCTTTATCGTCAAACTCAATTAACACTCAATTTCATTAACCAAAAGATTTCTAAACAGCCTCTTCAAAACTCCATTACGTCTAATTTAATAATAACAAAATCAAAATTTTGACTTCATAACGAAGACATGCACCAACTGACTTAAGATGATCTCACTCGGTAATTTATTAATTTACGAAGATTCACTTTAAAGGGATTAAATGAAGTTTGTTTAAAGTAATAGAGTTAGAGGCATCAAAGAGAAATTAGTGTCTGAAACGTCCTTTGTAGAAGTTTGGAGAAAATTGTGATCAAAGTTGTCGAACATCAAAAGTTAACGAATTATTTGATAACAAGATTTCCAAAGCGACTTCGTTCGCGTGTACTTCGAAAATACACCACGGAGATGAACCCCGTGGTGTGTTTTCAAACCTGCCGCCTCGGGATAAAAAGTATCTCATATGTTAAAGTACCAAAACCTTCTAACTGAAATTTTTCACGAAAATTACTTTTTAGCGCTTAAAATTTAAATATACATTTCCCCAATTCCGCTTGTTTTAGTAAAATCAAGAGACAATTGAAAGGCATGCCAGGAGAATCATTGGCAATGATGCACTTATCGAATTGAGGCTTCAAAGTCTTGAGTATCTTCGCCGAGTTGCTAGGCTGTCGGTTTTCTACCGGTTGCATTTCGGGGAGTGTGAATTGCATAGCCAAATTTCGCCTAGCCTGGTTCATCATCGGACCACCAGGCGTACGGCGATGCGCCACCTCAAACCCATCCCAACGCAAAAAAATGTTTTGGGAACACATTTTATAGTGCGTACTGCTAAGGAGTGGAATTCCCTGCCGGAGTCTGTGTTTTGATTGAGTAGGTTATTTCTAGGTAAGCGCGCTCCATCGTTGACCGATTCATCGCTTTCCTTATGGTGCAATAGCGGTCAAGCGAGCACCAAACAACAATAGTAATTTAAAAAACTAAAAAACCCGACTGCTTTTCTGAGTATTCATGAAAAAGCCCTAAAACAAGAAAGTCGTTGTAGCAGTCGGGACCGACTTTCTTGTTTTAGGGCTTTTTCATGAATACTCAGAAAAGCAGTCGGGTTTTTTAGTTTTTTAAATTACCATTTTTTATTTTTTACTTTTTTAGTTTTATTTTTTTACGGTATCACTTTCACAGTAATTACAAATCTAACGACACCTCGCAAACTAAAATCCATCGAGCCGTTCAGGCCACAGAGCGTGCCAAATATTTGAATTTGGCGCCAAAAATTCGCCATTTTGTTTTTTTTTTATTTTGATATACCCAGTGTCACTCTCACAGTAAATACGAATCTAACGACACCTCTCAAGCTAAAATCCATCGAGCCGTTCAGGCTGCAGAGCGTGCCATACAATTATACATACATACAAACATACATACATACAAACATACATGACTGGCCTGTTGGTACAGTGGTTAGTGGCCCTGACTGCTATGCCGGAGGTCGTGGGTTCGATTCCCACCCAGGACAAATGTTTGTGTAATGAGCACGATCATTTGTTCTGTGTCTGGGTGTTATTTATCTACAATATGTATGTATTTAGAAATATATAAGTATGTTTATCAGCTGTCTGGTACCCATAACACAAGCTCTGCTTAGCTTGGGACTAAACGGTGTTGTGTGATAGTTGTGGAAATATTATTATTATTATTATTATACATACATACTCTCGAAAAACATAACCCTCCTTCTGGCGCAGTCGGGTAAAAAATAAAATAAACATCTATAAGCAAACACTTTCGTATTAACATATTATTATTCCACAAGTTTTTATTACATTAAGACCCATTTTTGTTATTGTTGTTTCTTGGTTCAGGCTGGTTGGTTGAGGTTGAGTGTGTCATGTCTGTCTGTAAAATAGAAAATGGAATGAAGATGATGTTTATGGAAATAAATGATTAACTAACATTGCGAGATGAAAGAAGTCATTTGCCAAGAGGATCTAAAATACCAAGAATGGAAACAAACTTTTAAAGAAAGTAATGACCTCAAAATATCAGCCCCCCTCGCCAAGTTACGACCGTTTCGTTTTGATGCTCATGCGATCCCGATTTCCGGCCACCGTAGGCGCAGGCGTGCGGATGGCGGGCAATGGGTAGCTCGCGGTCCGTCTGTCCGGTAACAGACCGGACCGAGTCCAAGTCGTTTGCATCGCGAACTGTTTCCACGCGCCTCAAGGAGTCGTCAGAAAACTGTAGGGGCCCAGTAGGGTCGAAGCCTAATCTGGGGCTTTGGGGAGGTATGAAAATGCATATCAGTTCCCTGGAACCAAGGCAAAGGAGGAACGGAGTAGGTTTTTAGTCAGTAAGAGTCTGACACTATCTCCCGCTCCGCCCAAGGGCGGGGGATGTCATTGGATGATTTTACCTACTTTAAAAAAAAAAACCATGTACTGGTAGCGCAATGTCGATCCTCTAATGGTCCGGCGATGGAAAGGAATTAGCAGAATTAAAATTGTGAAATTCCAATGCAGACTCTCCGAAATGTAATCGATTGAAAATCGATAGCAACTCGACAGCCCCCTAGTAATTTATAAAACTATGAAGTATATATATTTATTTGCGTTGGTTGTTGATATTTGTCTCTGTTGTTCATTGTACATTTATGTCAATACCGGCACTGCGTTCTCCTGTTTTACATTTTGCATAAATTCCATTTTAATTTGTTTCGTTTGGCAATTCATCAAATTGTCGACGCCAGATGGACGAACATTATAATGAAAATAAACTTCGGCCTTCTGAAGTGTTTGAAAGATTCATGTAGCCTTTTTACATTGTTATGGCAACAAGAAAAAGCTTTTATTGCCCCTACTAGGAAGACCATTGCCAATCTTGGTCGAAAAGTTTCTTACATTACGTAAGCAAGTACCATCAAATATGAAAAGCATTTCAAGGTTATTTTTAGGGTTGCGTACCTCAACAGGAAAAAAACCCTTATAAAATCTCGGGAACGGCTGAAGGTATCGAGTTGAAATTAAAATCATACTTAAGTCTGTGGTCCCTTGAAGCTGTGATAAAATCAAACTTGTAAGTTAATTAAAAAAAAAATTTAGACTTTTATATTACCAAAAAACGTAGATTTCGACGTTTTCAAAGGAATCAAAATTTATAGGTTACTTCCTATTGACCTAGAACCTTGAAATTTGGTATCAAGCAAGGTCTTATAACACAAAGGGACTAAATAAATTCGAAAACCGTAAATGTGTAGTCACTTCACAATAAATAGTTTTTTTTTGTTAAATCGTCGAGACTCGATTCGGGAATTTAACTATTGTACGGAACCCTCAGTGTGCGAGTTCGACTCGCGCTTTCCCAGTTTTTCTCCTTGCACATTCCTATGTTTTGAGAAAGGAATTTGTTTAGCCTTTTAGAAGTTAATTCATGCCGTGTTTTATTCGTAGCCTGGCTCACATAAAACTCATAGCTCATTAGAACCACCTAGTCCCTAATTAGCACTGCCTCATCGTTACCCCAAATCGTTTTATTGGGGTAATTTTGAAAAACGAATAATAAAAACCTTTTTTATTGCATATTTACATTCATATTACTGTTTATGCTAAATTTTAAGGGGTAGTTGTAAAATAACCTTATTACCCGACTACGTCAGAGGGAGGGTTATGTTTTAAAAGTGTATGTATGTTTCTAAACGGATTGTTGCATTTTAGCTTGATATTTAGCAGCAGCTAACAAAGTTAGATATGCGTTAGTTGTTAGAGCGTTACTGGATTTTTACATTCATATTACTGTTTATGCTAAATTTTAAGGGGCAGTTGTAAAATAACCTTATTACCCGACTACGTCAGAAGGAGGATTATGTTTTAAAAGTGTATGTATGTTTCGGATTGTTGCATTTTAGCTCGAGAGTTAGCAGCAGCAATTGTAAAAAATATGGCGGATTTTCAGGGACTAATATTATGTCTCAATGTTTTTTTCGGCACACTGTTACCTATGTTATGTTTTGTCAAATTAATGAACTTGGAGAAACGATTTCAAAAGTTTGCTCGCTAAAAAGTTGTTCGTCAGACTGGTTAAAGTAACTTGTTTCAAACTTTTTAGTTGTTCTTTTGCGATCGGGTTTTTTTGACACTGAGGGGAAAAAACGGTATCCCTATAGGATCATTTTGTTGTCCGTCTGTCTGCCTCATTGTCTGTCAAGACTCTTTATCTCGAGAACGCGGGGAGGTACGTATCGAGTTGAAACTTAAACCATATACTCAAATCTGTGGTTTCTTGAAGCTCCAGAAAAAAAAAATATACGTTTACATTTCGACACACTCATGGGAATCAAAATTCATAGGGTATTTCCCCTTGACCTAGAATCCTGAAATTAGATATATTATGAAGCAAGGTCTTTTAGCACAGATATAAAAAATATAATATAAAAATCTGAAAACTGTAAATTTGAAGTTACGTCGCAAAAAAATGTTTTCTTAAGTCAGTTCGGGTATTCAACTGTTTACTGTTTTCATATGTAGTTTTGTACAGAACATTCAGTGCACGAGTCCGACTCACACTTGGCCGGTTTTTTATAACACTACGATTGTATCTGTGTATGCTTCGTCCCTCATCATCCTTGTCTGTCATCTAGCCAATAATAATATAATAAATTCCATAAAAACCCGGACAGCTTAATGAAACTCTCTCACAATCCGAATGAAATTCTTCCAGATCCATTAGTACCATCTCCACTCTAAACTGTGATAATGGCTGCTTGATTAATTCCGTCCATTATTTACTCAGATTAAAATCTCCCGAATCGCCCATCAAGAAAGGAGGATGGCTTCGCTACTTAGCGCGTGGACAGACGGGCGACTGCGACTGGTAATTTGCTACGATTTTTTTACGAGTGGCTTTAAAAACGTTCATTATAATATTAGGGAAGACTTCTTTGTCTTAAAAAAATGGAAAAACGCTTCAAAAAGCTACGGATTGTAGAAAGGTGATACACAACAATAATATAAGAAACATAATTACCCTTTAATGTTCAACAGCTTCCCAGCCAACGTCTCATTCACTCTCCTAGACCTTTCTAGGAGGGGACTTAGACTTAGAACTCCTTAGGTCTAAGTCTCCTTAGACCATTCACTCGCTCATTAATTCACTGGCCTATTACTCTCCTTGAAAGGAGGTTTAAGTCCTCTTTGACCATTCACTCACCCATTCATTCACTAGCCCATTCACTCTAAAGCTAAGTAGCTATAGCTAGCATTATAGTTAGCTAGCTTCTATTTCTTATTTTCTTTTTCTTTTATTTATTATTAAGGTCTAATTGGATTTAGACCTCCTTTTAGGAGAGTACTGTTACGTCTGCGTAATGAGTTTGCATAAGATTATATGAAGACTCATGCGTATACTCTTAAGTTAGCATACTGGCTGTATTATAGTTCGAAGGATATTAGTATCTTCTAGAATTAATTTGAATATTTATAAGAGTAGATTGTTTTATTGTTTTATAGGAGTTCTATGTAGTCGTTCAAAGTGGTAAGAAGTATTTTTTTTAATATATCATCGTTAAAAGCCTCAAGCAGTTTCATTTTATAAAAGTATAGATCCCGGTAGTCGAGCCTGTAGCAGACAGGGTTCGACAGTACATACGCAGTAATGCACCAACCTGCTCAGAGCGTGTTGTGTTATCGGGCAATTTCTGCTGATAGTTGATTTCGGGCTGGTGTATATGTATTATGTTTTAGTCCCTATGTGGCGTCATAGATGTCGCTACACAACTTCCATATCTTATCTACTGTGAAGAATTGTGAATATCTCTTTTCCTAAACAGTAAACAGTGATTACTGAACGCCGCTTGTTTTTCATGAACCTAGTATTTGCAATTTATAACAAACGTTGGTTCAAGGAAAGTATTAGAGACATATCGAGACCATCATCTTCAGTCATCCGTTTGAGTTAGAGTGGGTAATAAAAACAGTGCGGCTCCCACACAAAACTGTGATACGATACGTTTTCGCGTCGCAGAAACCTGCAAATTGTATCGACGCGATTTCGTGCCGCAAAGCATCGGTTCAAGTGACCACTTTTAATAACTTCTCTCGCTCTAGTATAGAGTGGAAGGGCGTGTGATACTTTTACTGACTAAAACCCACTCCTATGTCCCTTCTTTGCCTTGCGTTCCAGGACACCCGGGCTTTCCTTTCAGAAGCGAACCCATAACCCTAGTACATCTACTTACGTACCGTCGACGACTCGGGCTCGGTCCGTACTGTTATATCCGAAATATGTACGCCCTGATGCTACCCTGGCAACCCTATTTGCAGGTCAGCATATTTGGCCATCTAGCTCAGCCTTTAGAGTCAGACACACCAGTCTGTTTCGAACTTCTATACAGAGCGGTTGCCTAAAAATTTCGGTAAAATAGTTTATGTTTTGCGTAACTAAGTAAATATTTAATCTTAACTAAATCTTTTTTTTTTAAAAGCCTTTCCGGGTAACTCGTATAACAGTACGATTACCGGACGGGCGAGTGCGATGCGAATCAATTCGCAAGTTCTTGCGACACGTCTTGCAAGCTTACAGACTTTTACGATGCGAAATCGCATCGCAGTTTTGTGTTCCGGCTCTATCGTTAGACTATGCAAACCCTAAGGCAAATAAGAAACTTTTATTTTATAATTAAATCAATCAAACCCAAGATCGATGCTGAGGCGATAAACCGATAATTAATCGAGAAACTTTAATTAGTTTTCAGATTAAACAGGCAAGGTCTGATGTAAATCTGTGTGTCAAGATTTCCGTGTCAGAAAAGTAAACTAATATTTGGTTGATTTCAGCAAGTAGATAAATAATTGTAATTCATCAGTTTGAGAGTTGGTAGTTTACTAACTAATAATTAGATGAATGCACAAATATTTAACTCATTAGTGTGATGTTGGTTTGATTACTCTGTGATTTGTTAACTTTAGTAGGTAATTTTGTGCTCTAATGTGGATACAAACCAAACCACATAGCTGAACGGTGGAGGATATAGTGGAGGTGTGCCCTGCTTAGGCAGAGAACCGCCGTGTCTTCGTAGAGGCAATCGGCGGTAGTGACCTTTCGTGCTAGGCCCTGGTTCAGGCTATGGTCCGGTGCGAGAAAGAATGGCAGGCGGTCGGCAGTAATGTTAGCGAAGGAGAAGGCCGCACGCGTGACGGAACGAAAGTCCTCACGCCCCAGTCGCCGAGATTCCGACCCCGACTACCAGCTTACCATGCAGCAGTCCGGTAATTGACCGGACCGAGCTCAGTCGTTAACAGTGCGTAGTGATCCACGCGCTCCTCAATGAGATGTCAGCAAGCTGTAGGGGTCCAGCAGGGCCGATGCCCGCTAGCTAGGACCGCGGGGAATTTCCGAAAAGGAAACCCGTAGTCCTAATACGTAAAGGGCAACTGACATGTGTGGTTTTAGTCAGTAAAAGTTAGACACCCCGCTCCGCCCAAGGGCGGGATTTGTTATTAGGTGATTTTCAACCATAAAAAAACCACTTATACACTAACCACTATAAACCACTTTTTTCGGATGTACGTACATACATATATCCGAAAAACTGCTGGGAAATACTGTGACGGAAGGAAATTGCATGTAGTACTTGCGTATTAGCTAAAGGACTGGCTTGATAGATGTTTTGAAGGATGTTGGCATTTCTAGAATAGGTTTAATTGATAGGAAAAGTGGATTGTCCTGGATATAAGTTTGAAGAAACACGAAAATATACCGTTAAATTTTGGTGTTTTAATCCCGTGGAGGGTCGATTCCGTACATGAAATACTATCGAAATGTAAAGATAAAATAAAAAAAATGTACCCAATTCCGATCCTGATTTCCAGCCAACGTAGGCACGGGCTTGCGGACGGCGAGCTATGGGTAACTCGCTGTCCGACCGTCCGGTAACCATCCGGACCAAGCACAGGTCGTCGACGGCATGCACTGTTCCCGCGCGCCTCAAGGAGTTGTCAGCAGACCGTAGAGGCCCAGCCTACTAGCTGCAGGCAGGCAGGGTCGAAGCCTACTGGGGCCAAGGGTCTGCTTCTGAAAGGAAGGCTCGGCCCTGGTATCAAAGGCAACTAAGGTACGGGGTGGGTTTTTAGTCAGTAAGGGTCTGACACTATCTCCCGCTCCGCCCCAGGGCGGGAGATGTCATTGGATGATTTTACCCACCAACAAAAAAAAAGCCCTGCTGGAGCTAGTCCACACAATACCATCAAGCCATCATCTTTCCAGTCTATAATATAATAATTTATTATATTATAGACTGGCTTTTACGAGCGGCTTCGCCCGCATGCAAATAGAAAATAAATATATATCCTATGTCACTCAATGATAAAGCAGAATTCTGTTTCTGTATTTTTATAATCGGTTTAGTAGTTCTTTTTACCCGACTGCGCCAGAAGGAGGGTTATGTTTTTCGAGAGTATGTATGTATGTATGTATTCTAGAAAGTCAGCCGTCTAGTCAATAGTTTGGAGTAATCTGCAATGTAATATAGGTATGTGCTCTCAATTCTAGAATGGGTCCCGACTGCCAGTATTTAAAATATTATATAGATAAAGTAGAATCGGGTACAACGACTTTCTTGTTTTAGGGCTTTTTCATGAATGCTCAGAAAAACAGTCGGGTTTTTTAGTTTTTTAATTTTTTAAATAACCGTTTTTTTTAGTTTTTTCTTTACAAATAAAAATGGTATTAAGTTCGCCCTGTAGCTTTGTGTTGCATGAAGTTTTAATAAGATGTAAAGCTTTCTTGCAGCTTTGAAAAAATCCTTTGTAATAAACTATTTCTAGTTTATAGTACGCGGCAAATGAGTTGAAAGTTGAAGACACCGGAAAATCGGTTACTGCGCTTGAATGTGGACCGACCGTCATGATGGTTTAATTTGTATGACGATAATTATAACCGATTTTTGCATAGCAACTGGTTTAATTTATTTGCCGCGTACTATACTCGCGTTCCGATTTGATCAAAATTTGTCTAAGTGTGATTGATTTTGACTAGTTCATTCGTAATTTTGCTAGGACATTAGGAAGTAATTATGTAATATATATAACATACGGCCAGCGGTTTCACCATTGTGAATAAAAAATATAATTATCCCAAGGCAACATACTGTATCCTATGTGCTATTCCTACACATGATCTATCCATATGCCAAATCTCATTAAAATCTGTTCAGTAGTTTAAGCGTGAAACAAAAACAAATATTGTATGCTTATATAAAAACTGCCTTTATATTTCATTTACACCAATTAAATTGAGTTCACGAAAATAAGAAAATAAGTTCACGTCAGTAAGGCATCGAATCTTATTCGTATTCCCGATAGTTGGCCTCGTATTTTATTTATTTACCTTTGATGTTTTCCATTATAGGACTAAGTGCATATAGTATGCACTTACAATTTTCGATGTCTTGAGAGTTTACAATTTGTGTTGAAAGCTTTATTTTAGTTTAATTAAATTTAATCACGTGCGGCTATTTCTGAAAAATCATACACGACGTACCTTACGGGCTTTGGCATTTTCTGCCAGGTGTATGAAAAAATATAATACTAAGAAAAATATGGGTACGAAAGTATATGTAAGAATAATTAAAATAAACACATACTACCCCTTTTTTAGTATATGCGAAATCTGTATATAGAAATGTTCACGTTATATTTTTTCCCAAAAATATTTAAAAAGTTCACAAGTTGGACACCACTGACACAATGTACAACACAGGTCATGGCAGATCACAGCGGGCATTAAGCGCCAGCGCACAGCTGGGCGCGGCTGCAAAACAACTCCTTAGTCGCTCGGATGGCCCAGTGGTCACGTATTTGTGCGGCCAACCAGGTAACAAAACAAGCTTATAACTTTGTGATGTTTCATGATACAGTTTTGAAATTTCATTCATAGATTCTTTGCATAAAATACTAGACAGGTCTATCAGGTTTCGCATATATTAAAACTAATGTTATACACCGTTAAATTTGGATCGTTTTTATCCCGTGATGGGTCGATTCGGTACATGAAACACTATCGATTTGTAAAGATAAAATTAAAAAACAAAGTACTTTTTTTTCTAAAACTCGAGTTAATATACGTATTTACGAAATTAATTTCTTTAAGTAAACGAGTCAATGACCTTGTAGATCAGTCGTTGCGTACTAACTACCTACAGTTCAATGGCCTCGATAAGCTGAAGTTTACTTAAAGAACTCAATTTCGCACATGCGTAAATTAACTCTCGTCTTTGAGTTTCGTCTTCGATCCTATTACACGTAACATAGTGTTGTGTAGTGTTGTGTGTTGTGTGTTGTGTGTAGTGTTGTGTAGTGTTGTGTTGTGTGTTGTTGTGTTGCATTGTGTTGCATTAGTTTTTGAAATTAGCGCAATCAAAATCAACCAAACAAATAAATTCTAATTGCTTTTTATTATTAATAAGTAAGTAGAAACGAGTATAAGAAATAAATATATTTCTCACCGACTGATCGACACTTTGCGTGACCAAAGAGCTGGCTCGTTTTTTGCCCAAAGAATTTGGCATCGCCATTCAACGTGGCAATTAATGCTGCTAGTATTTTGTCCATGTTTCCGATATACCTTGTGTATTTTGACGCCTAATTTGTTTCTGGATATACTTGATAATATTTTAGGTTGTAAATCAATAAAACTAATATAGAACCTTTACATTTTGCACAGAAAAAAACAATACAAGAGTAGAAAAATGTTACCAACTTTGTACAGCTAAAAATTACAGTATTGACAATATGAAAAAAAAAAAAATGACGGCGTTCTCATTTACTAATAATACTTAAGTATATGAACGTGGTTATGTAATCAATATTTATAGCTTTTCTGTAATTTAATTACTTAAAGATTTTTATTATTTTTACGGTTTAATGTATAATAGTACATATATAGAAAGCACAGGTGTTCATATCTTATTAAAGAAATAGAGTAAAAAATAAAATGCAGTCCATACTCCTGTATTTATGAGTGTGTATACCATGATAGCCAAAACACCGAATGGTTTTTACATTATTACTTCCATTTAAGTTTGTTTTTCATTTCATTCAGAATAACTCCTGTATAGTGGGTTCCTTCAAAAACATGTAAACTTACATACACTATCTGTAGATCATGCAAATATTTGTTCCGTGCGGGAATCGAATCAGTGACACGCAGCGCAGCAGCCGATTGCTCACCTACTGCGCCAACTGTGCCGTCAAAGTTAACATAGATCTATTGAACTCAATTGAACCCTACTATATTACAAGCTCTCAAATATAACTTTACACTATTTCCAAAGGAAAAGTGAAGGTTTCTAGGAATTGGGTCTTTTTTATGGTAGGTAAAATCATCCAATGACAAATCCCGCCCTTGGGCGGAGCGGGAAGTAGTGTCAGACTCTTACTGACTAAAAACCTACCCCGTTCCTTCGTTGCCTTTCGTGCCGGGGCCGGGTATTCCTTTCGGATGCTGACCCATGACCCCAGCAGGCTTCGACCCTGCCTAGGAATTGGGTCTTACTTTTAGAGCGTATTCTAACCCATGATTGGTTCAGGTGACGGCGCAAAGATCATGGAGCGTCCTGATATGCCAGAAATCAGCCAATAGTGGACTGCATCGTTTGCAGCACAAGCGCTCTCTCCCGGTTTTTCACATGTCTACGCACGGCAGTTTTTGTCTTGAGCAGAATAATACGTCTTTCGCGGTCCATATCAAGACAAAAACTGAATGATGGTTGATGTCTTGTGCCCGCAGTGCACCGTACTCCGGATCTCTAGCCCCGGGCTTTGATACAGGCCATGCTCCGGAGCGAGGAGGAGTGGCTGGCGGTCGCCTTCTTCTGCGAAGTAGTAATGTTAGCAAAGGAGGAGGCCGACCGCATCAGGCAACGGCGCACACGACGCCGTAGCGCCGTAGGCACCGTAGGCGCGGGCTTGCGGACGGCGGGCAATGGGTAGCTCGCTGTACGTCCGTCCTGTAACAGACCGGTCCGAGCACACGTCGTCTACGCCTCGCACTGTTCCGCGTGCCTCAAGGGGGCCAAAGATTGGGTGAAAATGAACTCCGGGGTCATGGATGGAAGGCAATGAATGGAACAGGGTAGGTTTTTGGTCAGTAAGAGTCTGACACTATCTCCCACCCCACCCAAGAACGGGATTTGTCATTTGATGATTTTACCTACCATTAAAAAGTGCATCGTAATCGGCACTGTTCCGCGGCATGACGCCGTGCCGTCTCACGGTACCGTACGCCGCTTCACGACGCATTCTCACGGCGTCGTGACGTTGCACGGTGGCGGTACCGTACCTTTGACATATTGTGTCCACGCCCTTAGAATTAAGAGCCAGTCTGGTCTTTTCCGTCCATAATATTTTATGAAACCTACTTAACATTAAAGCTTTTTCACTCACATTTTTCTTTGACAACACCTCATTATTTATAGTTCTTTCCATATCCATCTACGTCCATAAATATATGGATTCCATCCGCCCCAATATTTAGCGAATACAGAAGTAATAGTAGTAGGCCCAAGGCTCAATGCCTATAATGTTGGGAAAAGTATGTCCGCCCCAAAATAAATCACAAAAAGTTATGGGTAGGGGTTGTTCTGCCCTTGAGGGTAGGCAATTATCGGACAACAGGGGTGTGTATTTTTACACTGTGTATTTCAAAAAACATTTTTTTTTTCATTAAAATTGAGAGGTAAAACGTTTTCGGCGATTTAAGGATAAACGTAGGTTAAGCTTCTAATTGGGTAGCGTAGTTAAACCTGGTTTTAATAGCTGTGAATACGTTAAATCTATATATATATAAAAGTGAAATATCACTCACTGATTAATCACGAAATCTCAGAACCTATTGTTATTTTTTTTTTTAAGTTTGTAGGTGTTCGTGGTTAATTAGTGAGTGGTATTTCGCTTTTATATATACACCGTTAAATATTGGTCGTTTTAATTCCGCGGAGGGTCGATTCGATACATGAAACCCTATCGATTTGTAAAGATAAAAATGAAAAATAAAGTACTTTTTTTAAAACTTTAATTAATTTACGCATGTACGAAATTGATTTATAAGTTAGTAGGTATTATAGTTTCTAAGATTAGGTACGTGATTAATCAGTGAGTGGTATTTTTTTTTTAATTTAGATTACTGGCCATACTGTACTTACTCAACTCGTGTGCCAAATCTCATCCTAGTGTAGAGTTGTAATAAACTCACACATTTATCCTTACACACACACACACACATATTTATAATTTATCTTTTTTTTTGTTTTTTTTTTTTTTCGCGACTTTCTGATATTAATGTGGTTGGCGTATTTACAATTGTGACTATATCTATTTAATACCTATCGTTCAGTGGTCAGCAAAAATGGTACGCTTTCCCAGCAGTTGCGGTAAAAAGCCAGGTTTTCAACAGTTATTAAAAGTAAATTACACTTACCGATGTTTCCGATAGAAATTGAACAGAAAATTATTTGTACTTTTAGGACAGGGCCTAACCATTACTGTAACAAAACCTAAATTAAAATATAAGTTTAAATTAGGATCAAAAATTTAAATACCAACAGAATCAAGTACTTGTTACACATGATTCTGTTCAAGTAACATTTTAATCAGGAATTTATAAAAAAAAAAAAAACTGGAAAATCATCTTCTGAAAGGATTTAACGTAAAAGTCTTATTGCTAAGGTCTAATACAGATTACAAATAAAAAAAAACTTAGCCTTTGCAAATACCGTCTGTGAAAGGTCGGGATTTCACCCACAGACGTTTTTTTTTGTACTCATTAGCCATGAAGCCTTTAGCAAAGTCTGTATAGATAGAATACTCTTATATATTGGTAGGTATGTTTTATCTGGTATTGGAGTTTTAGATTATGAGCATTAGGGGCCGTTCAAGTATTACGTAAGAAGATTTTTGACAAATACATATCCCATCTCTCCCCTCGTCAGCAAAAGTAAGCAAAGCTGCCACCTTCCCCATGCTTACGTAGTGGTATGTACTCGTACATACATGTTTTTTTTAATGTAACTTGCTTTCGTTATTAGTTAAAATTACATGTCTAAAAATAAGGAATATGCTTGAAATAGAGGTACTAAACAAACAACTATTTTATGCTTATTGAAAAATATTTATTTTTATAATGATTTTATAACGTAATTGGGTTCATTACAAATAACTATAAATACATACATCTAATCTAACAAATATTACAATTAATAACTTTAATACAATTAAATTTTTAACATGTATATATACAAACCAAAAATAATAATATGTACAAACGGTTAGAAAATAAACATAGAGCATCAAAAAATCATCCGCATCGATGTCAATGGGAAAAGTGCCCAGAACGCCGGCAGCATTGCCACGTTGGATGGCAATACTGTTTCGTTGACCGAAGAAAATCCCAGTCCTCTGGTCACGTGAAGAGTCAACCAACCGTTTGCTGATATCCCGAACGACTCAATGAGCGCTCGGACCCCATGGCCCTAGCGTTTCAATCCCAAACGGCTCAAACATATAACTTCCGATAAGGATATTATATTTAAGCCGTTTTAGGTTTTCTGCGCCTGCAGCAGCCACACCAGCAAAGTCAAAAAAAAAAACCCCAGCACAGTCCGCTGTACTCAGAAGATTGGATGGCGCAAGGTTGTCGACGCATATTAATTAATAATAATAATTTGCATATTGATTCAAATTCTTAGTCATCAGTTCATGACACACGAATCCATGACTTTAACACCCGTATTTATAAAGAAATATTTACTTGTTACTAAGTAAAATCTTATGAAGTCTTTACTTGACGTTTGAAATCTGCATTCAAAATTCAAATTTTTCTTAACTATAGAATGCAAATAGTAGTTACTTTAACTCAAGTATTTAGTTTTTCTTGTTTATAAATACGGGTGTTAGTGTTCAATGACATTAGATGTTTGCTGCTCAGTGATGTGTGTATGCTCACTTTCGTGTGATTTTAAAAAATCGACATCGTTCTCTTAAAAAACTAAAAAATATATAGATAGGTACTGCTGACGTCATCACCATTCAGACCCCCCCCATCTCCCATGTCATCAAAAGTAAGCACAGCAAAGGTCCTCCTACCCCTGTAGTGCTTATGTAATACTTGAATGGCCCCTTACTGGAGTTAGGCGGTTGTAAGTTTTCAAGGTTACGGATGGCGTCCGTTCCCTCACGCATGCGGCCATCTCCTTCACTACCATTACAGCTTTGGTCCAGTACCTCTGGTAAGAGCCAAGTTCATATCTACACCTTCGCCTTAGTCTACCGTGATATCGACTTGACAGGAAAAATATTCAGTTCAATATTTTTCACCCAGTACCTAACTTACAGTGCATTCATGACTTTGGTCTTAGCGACGAGCGGCGCGGCTAGCGGGGTGGTATCGGTAGGCAATTGGTCAAGCGCGTGCCGCTTTGGCCGCTATGAGCGATGTCGACCAATCGCCTACCGATACGGCCCCGCTCGCCGCTAAGACCGAAGTCGTGAATGAGCCCTTAGTCTATCTATTATAGGTAGCATTCGTTTCTTAGAACCATTCCACCATGCAAGACCATCTGTTTCTAAAGCAATTTTCATTAATATCCCTAAAAACAACCCCACGTTTCCTACTGTTATTATCTTTAGCAGTGTATCTAACCCAATCAAAATTTATGACTCTTGTTACACATGTTACTTCAATATCAACTTTATTGCGACCAAGTAAGGCTTTAAATGGTGTGCCAAGCAAATTAGGCTTATTTTCGCCAATTGCGTGTGGGTTCTCATTTGGCGTGTTCATTACATTTGCGGTACAGTTTTAAATTTTGTTCTTGCAACTTTTGGTTTGCTTACCTGTTTATGTGGGTAAGCGATCACTTATCCGAATTCTTTTTGTTCGAATTTCATTTGACCGAAAATTATTGACCGACGTATTTTTGCTATATGCATTATTTGACATATTTTTATATCATCGAAGTATCATGTGTCCTAATGTGTGTGTTTTCGGTAAACCGATTTGCGATTGACCGAAGCCTCTCTTGAACTTTTTCATTTGCCAAATCATTTGCCATATTTTCATCACACCGAAACAACAGTTTACAGAATTTTGGTCACAAATATATTTATGGTTATAGTACGCGGTAAATAACTTGAACCATTTGCTATGGTTAGACTGGCCTGTTGGTCTAGTGGTTAGTGGCCCTGACTGCTATGCCGGATGTCGTGGTTTCGAATCCCATCCAGGACAAATGTTTGTGTGATGACCAAACCTGAAATCGCGAAAAAAAAATCAGCCAAGTTCAGTATATTTTGACCAGTTAGGCGAACACAAATGTACTGTCCAGCAGATTTATTTTCGCAATTTCGGGTTAGGCCCCATAATAAAAGTTGTTTGTTATCATGACTACTATCACGTGTTTAAGTATCGTTAACTAATTACCAGTTACCCTATATAACCCCATCTCTTTAACAGTTCAGTTTAGGTCGTAATATGGATCTCTTTAAGAGCTCGTGGTAGCACTGCTTGTCTCTTTTAACACATAAACGGTTACCTATTGTGACTTAGCAAATCAATCATTGGGACTGCTAAGCAGAGCTTGTGTTATGGGTAGATACTAGAAAACTGATAAACATACTTATACATTTCTAAATACATAAATATTATAGATAAATTACACCCAGACACAGAACAAATGATTGTGCTCATCACACGAACATTTGTCCTGGATGGGAATCAAACCCACGACCTCCAGCATAGCAGTCAGGGCCACTAACCACTAGACCAACAGGCCAGTCTAACCGTAGCAAAAAGTTACCAAAATTTACTAATTTATTACCTACCAATCGCAGGCAGGGTCGAAGCCTGCTGGGGTCATGGGTCAGCTTCCGAAAGGAATACCCGGCCCCGGCACGATAGGCAACGAAGGAACGGTGTAGGTTTTTAGTCAGTAAGAGTCTTGACACTACTTCACGCTCCACCCAAGGGCGGGATTTGTCATTGGATGATTTTACCTACCATAAAAAAAACCTACCAATCGTAATAATTGAGTAAAATACATAAATCCGGTGAACAATACTCATGATTATGAGTGCGGTGAATATTGACGTGGAAAATTAATATTTAAACAATTTCATTCGAATCGGTGGGTTGCTTTACATTTTAATCGAATTTCTTATGCATGAAATGACATGACAATAAACAATGACATATGTATTGTAATAAACATGCCCCTTAAAGCTGGTTTTTAGGGTTCCGTAGATGTATTTTGTGAACTGCATTAAGATTTTCAAACAAAAAAACGAAAAAAATAATAATTTTGTGGGTTTCCCATTCTTAGAACTGAAACTTATAATATTTTTTTCATCAAATCCATAAGTGTGGGGTATAAATAGATAAGTCTTTAAAAATGATATTAAGGTTTGTAATATTATTTTTTTCTAAACTGAATAGTTTGCACGAGAGACACTTCCAAAGTGATAAAATGTGCCGCCCCACCGTAACTTCCAAAAAAAAAATTATAATGTACATAAACATGCAAACTTCCACCGAAAATTGGTTTGAACGAGATCTAGTAAGTAGTTTTTTTTAATACGTCATAAATCGTAAACCATAATTTACCTTTCATTCAATTTTATACGGAAAAATCTTTGAGACTCGATAAGAGTAACTGAACTATTTACATAAGTTAGTTTGTACGGAACCCATGGCGTGCGAGTCCAACTCGCACTTGCCCAGTTTTTTATATAAAACTTAACACGTAGATCCACAACTACCAAACTTGTTCATACAAAAGTAGACTCTAAACATCGGAATTAAGGCCTATAGTGGCGTGGATGTGAGAGGACACTGGTGTCCTCTGAGCTAGGACAGATAATCAAAATGTGTGATTAATCATACTGCGTTCAAGAATCCGAGATAAATCTAAACAACTACAGAAGGGCATTTTCTCAATATCTTCCTTAGCTATATATATGAGCTCTGAAATATAATTATCATGTGCAATAGAATGTAACTACAATACAAAATAATCGTTTATTTCAGGTTCCTTACCTATGTTAAAACACAACCAAATTAAGTTCTCAAAATTACAGTACAAATCTTTATAAAATTAAAATAAAAAGAAATACATATAAACAATTGCCTAAATATTTAAAGTGCTTAAATAAATATTTTAAAATATGGCATCAATAAATTCTTCCGCATCGCTTTCAACTGGAACTGTGCCCAAAAGATTGGCAGCATGGCCTTGGTATGGAAACACTTAATGTCTGGCAAACCAGCGATATTTTAAAAAATATCATTATTATCTTCCACACTTTTTAAGATGGCGCAGTATTTCTTTCCCTTTCAAACATATCATCTAGTTGTGATTTTAGATTCTTTCTAAACATTCAAACACAAACATCACCTACACAATCCATCCAAAATTTATTTGGTTCTCATCGACTCTTATAAACATCCATCTCATAGTTTGTCCATCTTTTAGTATGAGAGATGTACAATCAAAGACACTTTCGCCTGACCACCGCTAAGTTCATTTTTGCTTGCACTCGAAACGATACGGTTCATAACTTCATAGGGTTTGGTTTGGCGCCGCGCCGCAGGATTCAAGCGTAAATTTGTGATCAGGCAGAAATGTCCGCGATGGTATCTACGCATCATAAATAATAGCATGCCAGGTTAAATTTGCAGTAAAAATCTAGTATCAAAAAAACTTTTTATAAAAAAAATACAACCGACTTCAAAAAAAAAAACCAAAAACAGCGCAAAATAACTTTAATTTCGGAAGTCGGTGTTTCTATAATTATTAGTTTGGTCTCTTTGTTATTAAACACCAACTTCCGAAATTAAAGTTTTTGAAGTCGGTTGTATTTGTTTTATAAAAAGTTTTTTATTTCACACTTTTTATTTGTACTCGTAGTACCTCTCAGCCAAACTTAAATAGATACCTTCCGCAATTCGGTTCCATCATCAAACTATCACGACAATTATAATAATATCAAACACGGCTAAGATATCTATACTGATTTATCACAGAATTCCTTACCTACTTTCCGGCTTCATCATCAGATCAATTCTATGTATCCCCTTCTTCTTTCAATTAGTCACTGACAACATGTATAAATAAAGCAATTTTACCTGTTACGACAGTTTTGCTATCATTTTTTGAAGAGTTCCGTTCTATATCTTCGAAGTTCATCATCAGAACAAAACAATATTTCTATGGTACCATTTCGGAAGTATAATCTTTCAAACAAAACAAACATTTTCAAAATCGTTCACAATTGACCGAGATATCGGTGAACGTGCATATAAAACCGACAGTTCTGCTAAGAGTTTTTGAAGAGTTTCATCATATATCTTCGAATTTCATCATCAGATAAAAACAATTTTTCTATGAGACCAACTCGGGAGTATGCTCTTTCAATCAAAATAATAAAATTCAATGTCGTTCCACAATTGACCGAGATATCGGTGAACATAAAAAAAAAATACATACAGCCAAACAACTCCTCCTTTTCGAAGTCGGTTAAAAAGACGCAGTGCTAGGAGGTCTCCCACAAGGTGGAGCGATGATCTGATGAGGGTTATGTTCAGCAATGAACGTCTTTCGGCAGAAAGACTCGTATGCTGGTAAATCCAGCATACGAGTCTTTCTGCCACCTTTTTTTTTAGTATATGCGAAACCCGAAACACGTGGCTAGTATTTTTATGTAAAGAATCTATGTAAAAATGTCATAATGGTATCATGAAAAATCACAAACTTACAAGCTGGCCTTTCGGGCGACTGAGGGATATTTTTCCTCCCACACCTGGCTGTACGCTGGCGCCTACTACAATCACATTTTTAAGTATCGGTCACTAATTACCAGTCACCCTATATAGTATGTAGTATTTGCTCTCAATGAAGACAGGACATGGTGGAAAATAAGAGTACTATTCAATAGATCTTTTCAAAAATTATAGGGTGAGGAGGTTTTTTCTTATCATGAATTTCTGGTGCATTTTCAAGGTCAAGTGTTTCTGTGCTTCTGTTGTATACTAAGTGAAAAACTTATAATTTGTTTTGAAAAAATTCTTTTCATTTTGTTGCAGAAAAACTAACAACCCAGCGTCCTTTGAAACTGTATTTGGAAGATGTTGGAAACTAGAAAAAACATGTAATTAGGAGTTAAAGTACGGGCTCTTTCTTAACACTGTTACAGAAATTTCTAAACTTGTTATAGAAAATCTAACTAACATCGTTTTTTTAGGCTTACGTATTTGAAAAGGAAAAAAAACCGAACCCTTATAGGAACACTTTATTCTCCGTCTGTCTGTCAAGACCCTTTATCTCGGGACGCGTGGAGCTATAGACTTTAAATTGAAACCTTAAGCACCTCATGAACCGTGATAGCTAGACAGTTAAAATTTTCTGATGATGTATTTCTGTTGCCTTTACAGCAGCAAATACTAAAAACGGAATAAAATAAATTGTGTAAAAAAGTTGCTATAGATAATTGGATAATGAACGCGTCATGCACAAGTCCGGCTCACACTTAGCTTGTTTTTTTAAGAACCCCTGAAGGCATTAAACTGAAATTAATTACTCCCCCTATTGAAACAGCAAACTCGTTACCCTCTCATCAGCGTAAACTAGTCAGACCACATCAAAATGCAGTGCATTATAAACTTAGACCACCAGCGCGTTGACGAATAGTTTTAATTATAAACTACTCTCTACAAGTTTGCCAAGCTTTGGACATGTTACATTGAATTACAGTTTAGAGGATCTTCATAGATTTAGTGCTCACCATCAAAGAAATAGAGGCATGGACGGAGCACTATCGTACAAAGTTGTTTTTTCGGTGAGAAAATCATCCGGTGACATCTTCGCGCCCTTGAATAGGGCAGGAGATAGTGTCAGATTTTTACTGACTAAAAATCCACTCAGGTACCTTCCTGCCAATAACGGCACCACTACGTCTCCTCCAGGCGAATATCAACCACTGCGCCCCCGCTCAGGATCTGTTGCTCCAGAGCATGGCGCAGTGGTCGATCAATATCGCCGTGGTCTCCGGGCCGCACTTTGTCCTGCCCAGAGCCGACTGGGTTCAGGACCTGAGCGGCTCGGTGACCTTAATTTCGTCGGCCGCCGCCGGTACCCCGTCCCTCGAGGCCGTCACGAGGGGGCGGGGTTGCGTGGCAGCACGGTTCGGGGACATTGTGGTGGTGGGAGTCTACCTGTCCCCGAACAGATCTCTCGCCGATCTAGACAACTCCCTTATGGAGCTGAATGCCGTCGTCGCTAGGTTTCACTCCTCTCTCCCTGTGGTCGTGTGCGGGGACTTCAACGCCTGGAACGAGGCTTGGGGTTCCCGGTTCACGAACGAGCGGGGTCGGAGGGTGGAGGCCTGGGCCCTGGAGTTGGGCCTGGTCGTCATAAACCGGGGTTCTGTCCCCACGTGTGTGCGGATGCAGGGTGAGTCTGTCGTGGACATAACGTTCGCCAGCCCTGCTCTGTCACCGCGTGTCGTCGACTGGCGCGTCATAGAGGGGGTGGAGACGTATTCGGACCACCGGTACATCCGGTTCGACGTCTCCGCCCAGTCCTCGACCGCGCCGGTCCAACGGACCCCGTGTGGTCCGCGTTGGGCGCTGAGGCAGCTGGACCGGGATCTCTTCCGGCAGGCCGCGGCGGTACAGGCCTGGGTGCAAGCACCGGACAGGCCTGTCGACATTGACGCCGAGGCGGACTGGTTCGGGGAGGCCTTGTCGCAAATTTGCGACGCGGCTATGCCCCGAGTCCGGCCAGGACGTGCCCAGCGCCGGGTGCACTGGTGGTCGCCGGAGATTGCGGCACTGCGTGACGCATGCACTGCCGCGCGACGCCGGTACTCCAGACACCGCAGACGCCGCATCCGTCCACCGGATGCAGAGGCCATAGAGGCGGAGCTGTATGAGGGATACAGAGCAGCAAAGCGCACCCTGCGAGCGGAGATAAAGCGGGTCAAACTCGAGGCCCGCAACGTGTGGCTGGGGACTCTCAACGTGGACCCGTGGGGTCGCCCGTACAAGGCGGTGCGGGATAAACTCCGCCCCTGGGCTCCCCCGCTGACGCAGAGTCTCCGGCCCCAGCTTGTGGAGGGTGTAGTGAACTCTCTGTTCCCTGCGCGGGGGGAACACACCCCCCCGCCCATGGCTCCGCCACCTGCGGTGTCCGACGCGGACCATAATGGCGACGACGGTGACCATATTGCTCCAGAGGTGACCGAGGTAGAGATGAGAGTGGCGGTACAAAGGCTGAATGCCAAAAATACCGCCCCGGGACCCGACGGCTTGCTTGGAAAAGCCTGGGTCCTGGCCATGGAGGCTCTCGGGCCTCGACTCAGAGGGCTCCTCAGCGCATGTATGGAGAGGGGCCAGTTCCCGCTTCGTTGGAAGACGGGGAAACTGGTCCTAATCGCGAAGCCAGGGCGACCTGCGGACTCTCCGTCCGCGTATCGGCCCATTGTGCTGCTCGACGAGGTGGGCAAGCTCTTTGAAAGAGTAGTTGCAAACCGCCTCGTCGCGCACCTAGCACGCGTCGGGCCGAACCTGTCGGATGACCAGTTCGGCTTCCGCAGGATGCGCTCAACGGTGGACGCCATCATGCGCGTGCGAGCCCTCACGACGGGGAGTGCAGTGTCCCGGGGCAGGAGTGTCTTGGCGGTGTCTTTGGATATCGCCAACGCCTTCAACTCCCTGCCCTGGAGTAGCATTAGGAGCGCACTCCGGTACCACCGGGTGCCCGACTACCTCTGTCGTGTGATCGAGGCCTACCTGTCGAGCAGGTACATTATCTACCCCGGTCATCAGGGAGAATGGAATCGGCGAGAGATGTCGTGCGGTGTCCCACAGGGATCGGTACTAGGGCCGCCCTTGTGGAACATCGGGTACGACTACGTGCTGCGCGCCGATCTCCCCGACGGGGTCAGCGTGGTCTGCTACGCGGACGACACGCTGGTCCTGGCGCGGGGACGGTCGTACCAGGCGGCGGTCGAACTAGCGACGCGCGGGGTTGCGACAGTCGTGGAGAGGATCCAGTAGTTGGGACTCGAGGTGGCATTGCACAAGTCCGAGGCCATGTGCTTTCACGGCCCTCGGTACGCGCCACCACCGGGTTCCCAATTAACGGTAGGAGGAGTTCACATCGGCGTCGGGTCGACGATGAAGTACCTGGGACTCGTCCTCGACAGCCGGTGGAACTTCGAGGCGCACTTCCGACGTTTGGCTCCCCAACTTAATCGGACTTCGGCTGCACTCAAGCGGCTCCTGCCGAACCTGGGGGGTCCAGACGCCTCCTGCCGGAGGCTCTACGCTGGCATCGTTCGGTCCATGGCCCTTTACGGGGCGCCTGTGTGGGCGCCGACGCTGCGAAGGCGACCGGCGGCCCTGCTGAACGCCTGCCAGAGGGTCATGGCCATACGGATGATTCGGGGATACCGCACGGTATCCCGCGAAGCGGCGAGCCTCCTTGCTGGCCTGCCACCATGGGATCTGGAGGCAACAGTCCTTGCACGCATGCACGATCTGCGCGTGGAGATGCAACGCCGGGGCGAATCCCCGCTGCCGCGACAAGTCGCGGCTTGGCGGACAGAGTTCCGGCGAGATCTCATGGTGAAATGGCGAGAACGACTGTCGCAACCCTGTGCTGGGCACGCCACGATTGAGGCGGTAAGGCCCCTCTTTGAGGCGTGGCTGGAAAGGCCTCACGGCGTCATAACCTTCCGCATGGCGCAGGTACTAACCGAACATGGCAAGTTCGGGCCGTACCTGTACAAGATCCGTGCGGAGGTGACGCCCGGGTGTCGTCACTGTGCGGAACGCCCGGTGGACACGGTGGAGCACACGGTAGAGGTGTGCCCCGCTTGGGAAGAGCATCGCCGTGTCCTCGTGGGGGCAATCGGAGGCGATCTCTCGCGCCGGGGCTTGGTTCAAGCCATGCTCCGGAGCGAGGAGGAGTGGCAGGCGGTCGCCTCCTTCTGCGAAGCAGTAATGCTAGCAAAGGAGGAGGCTGACCGTATCAGGCAACGGCGCTCACGCCGCAGCCGCCGCCGTAACTCCGATCCAAATTTCCGGCCACCGTAGACGCGGGCTTGCGGACGGCGGGCAATGGGTAGCTCGCTGTCCGTTTGTCCGGTAACAGACCGGACCGAGCCCAAGTCGTTTACGGCGCGCACTGTTCCCGTGCGCCTCAAGGAGTTGTCAGCAAACCGTAGGGGCCCAGTAGGGTCGAGGCTTAGTCTGGGGCTCTGGGAAGGTATGAAAATGCATACCAGGGCCCTGGAACCAAGGCAGGGAAGGAACAGGGTAGGATTTTAGTCAGTAAAAGTCTGACACTATTTCCCGCTCCGCCCAAGGGCGGGATTTGTCATTGGATGATTTTACCTACCGTAAAAAAAAAAAAAAAAAACTCAGGTACCTTCGTCGCCTTTCATACCGGGGCTGGACCTTCTTATCAAAAATCGATCCTTGGCCCCAGTAGGCTTCGAACCTGCTAGGCTCTTACGGCTTGCTGACAACTCCTTTTGCTAGCATTACTGCTTCGCAGAAATAGGCGTCTGCCTGTCACTCCTCCTCGCTTTGGACCATGGCCTGTATCAATGCCCGGTGCTAGAGATCACTGCCTCCATCGCCCAAAGTTTACTGCTAATATTTACAATGCGTCTGTACGACTAAAACCTTTTCTGTAATTATCTTACTTTTCTAACACTACTTGTAAACTCTCGGATTTAAAGTTCAACCAAGTCTTTTGGCAAAGTTGAACCAAGTCTTTTGACTACCTGGATTCTGATATGCCTACGCTGCTATGGTTAGGCAGTAGTGTCGAAGGTGTATCTGCAAGGTGGTGATCTGAAATAACATACGAGCGTTTTGTCTCTCACGAAGTGGTTTTCAACTGCGCTCGCCGAGGTAGAGAAAACCATTGTATTATTTCTAATGTCACGAGACCACAGATTTGAGCGATTTTCGCCCGCAAATCTAGCGGGTGATTATCGCAAGACATGCGGTTGCAAGACGGCCCACCGGTTCAACGGGAGCCGTGAACAACCGCGCACACCGCGGGCGTAAAAGACATCATAAATGTGCTTTCATTTTTATACATATTATATTGTTAGCATTTCTACCATAATTGAACTACTTGTATTATGTGTAAGTAAGTTTTATTAGCCTATTTTTATATTAAAATAATTTGTCTCTGTTCACGTCTCATAGATAGTGTATTGACTCAACTGTCATTTAGTCACTGACAGTTTACCCTAACGTTCGATCGTTCGTGCGATTGTTCACTTAAAATGGCATACGCGAACAGGGGCATTCTGCTTTGGTCACTCGTCGAGTAAGGTCAATAAAAAAAAAAAAAATAGTTATTCAAAAGCTGTATTCTCATTTCCTGACCTTTTTCAAAATATGTATATCTGCATTCTACAGAAGCTGCATTCTCAAATAATTGTATTTACATCACATCAAGATACGAAACGTTCAGTTCATTCTACTATGTCTATGCTAACCATAAACTCAGTAAAAGGTGTTATATTATCTTCTAAATGAGTAATAAACGTCTTTATTAAGTAATTTTGAGGTGAGCGTTATAGGCTCATGTTTAAATCCAAGGCTTTGCTTCTTGACAAATTAATTCTGAGGTGTTTATTTTTGAAGCCAGCCGTAAATTCATCTTGGTGTAGCTTTAAGAATAAACTAATTTATTTTTTGATTTATTAAGCATTATTTTATGTGCCTATTCGTGATTTTGTTTTTGATCGATTGTGATGGTTTGTTTATACAACCAGTAGTGCTATACAGTATTTAAGGTTATTAGAAAAGTAATCAAATGTACGGGAATGATATTATCTCAACCAAATTCGAAGCCAAGTTCACATCGTTCAAAATGACAGAATATAATGTCGTCGATTCTATAATATTCATCGCTACATCCAGTCCCCTAGCCAAGTTACGACTGTTTCGTTTCGATTCTCTTGCGTCGAACGCCTCGAGGCGGCCACGCCTCCGATTACTTTGTTCTGACCACGTGACTGAGCGTTGAGATGACGCCAGAACAAAAGAATTGGTGGCGCGGCCAACTCCAAGCGTTCACGCTTGACGAAACGATCATAACTTGGCTAGGGGAGCTGCTGTAGTTTTATGGTATAAATGAGATATGAGAGATTCGACGCGAAACGTTCGTTACTTAGCTGCTGTATCACTGGCCGGCTGGTTCACTCTTGAATTAAATACCATCAGGTCGGAGCTGTCAATATACAAAAGATTCCGGCACGGAATTTCATTTCTTAGTTGTACATAGCATAGCATCAGCTTTACAATGCTCCCACTGCTGGGACACAGACCTTCTGTCTAGGAGAGGGAATGGGCCGCAATCCACCACGCGGGCCCAGTGCGGGTTGGTGAATGTCACATGTCTTCGAATTTTTGGTTCTAGGACATGCCGGTTTCCTCACGATATTTTCTGCTTTGAGAACAGTGGTGAATAATCAAATTACACAAAGTAATGTGCCTGGCTGGGTTCTAACTCACGACCTACAACTCGTAAGTTGGGTCCGTTACCACTCGGCGACCACAGCACTCTAGTCTTAGTTGTACGGCGTACGCATAATGAATGTATATATTTCCAAACTGTTTTATTTGTATAAGTGGGATCCATCATGTTATTTTTTCTTTCATTTTCATAACTTTGATAGGTATGTATTATAAATTACTCGTAATTTATTTTTCAAAACACGTTAATTAATTTCACAGACAATTTTGGGAGACTTTGTTTATTAATAAAAAACTTAATTTGATACCCAAGAAAAGCTGGAACCTCGTTAAAATACTCTGCTCGTTAAAAATCACTCACTATTAATTTGGAATGTATTTACTCTTAATGAAGCGTATAGTTGAAATTCTTTGAATAGGTTTTCTCAAATTATAATCTTTACTTTGAATTCAAAAGATAATATTGGGTTACCACTCATCAAATTTGGTATTTACTGTTGTACTTTGAAGGTGAAGATTTTTGAACCGATCGTTTATTTTTTTTATGGTGGGTGAAAATAATTTAATAACATCCCTCGCCCTTGGGCGGAGCGGGAGATAATGTCAGACTGGGAGTGGAAGGAACGGAGTGGGTTTTTAGTCACTAAGCTAAAAATCCCCCCTGTTCCTTTGTTGCCTTTCATACCGGGGCTCAGTTTTTTTTTCAGAAGCCGACCCTTGGCCCCTGTAGGCTTCGACCCTTCTGCAGGATCCCTACGGTTTGCTGACAACTCCTTTAGGCGCACGGGAACAGTGCGTGCTGTCGACGACTTGGATTTGGTCCGGACGGTTAGGTACCGGACGATCGGACAGAGAGCTACCCATTACTCTCCGTCCAGAAGATCGTTTGTTGGAAAAATCTTCATATGTAGTGGTATTTTATATAAGTATATAAAGAAAAAAAATCTGAAATAATTTGACAAAAGAACGTGAAGTTTTTTTTTTAGGTAGGTAAAATCCAATGACAAATCCCGCCCTTGGGCGGAGCGGGAAGTAGAGTCAGACTCTTACTGACTAAAAACCTACCCCGTTCCTTCGTTGCCTATCATGCCGGGGCTGAGCCTTCCTCTCAGAAAACCTCGACCTCAGCAGGCTTTGACCCTGCCTGCCTGCAGCTAGCAGGCTGGGCGTCTACGGTTTGCTGACAGCTCCTTGAGGCGCGCGGGAACATTACGCGCCGTCGACGACTTGGACTCGGTCCGGTCGGTTACCGGACGATCGGACAGCGTGCTACCCACTGCACGCCGTCCGCAAGCCCGCGCCTACGGTGGCCGGAAATCGGGATCGGAATCCCGGCGGCGGCTAGGGCGAGCGCCCCGTTGCCTCTGTCTGATGCGGTCGACCTCTCCTTTGCTAGCATTACTGCTTCGCAAATGGAAGCGACCACCTACCATCCCTCCTCACTCCGGAGCATGGCCTGAACCAAGGCCCGTCGAGAGAGATCGCTGCCGCCGATTGCCCCCACGAGGACACGGCGATGCTCCGCCCAAGCGTCGCACACCTAAGAAAGTGGGGGTCAGCAAAATTATTTCAAATGGAATCAATTCATAAAACTTTGCTTCTTCATAAAATAAAATGTGCCTATATTTTCGTAAAGGAATTCTAGCCCATATTTTCACAAAGGAATTCTACTAATACTGCAAGATTGCTTTTTCTCGTCTTTCTAAAATATATTTATTGTTAGGAGCATCACGGTTCGAAGAACAAGATTGAAATGATTGATATTTGTAATAAAGTTTTGATTGAAACCTTTGTTAATAAAGAAACCATAAAATATTTTAATATAAGTACATTTTTTTACTATTGATGGCTCGGCGGCAACGGCCTCAACTTACGAGTTAAGGTCGTGTGTTCAAACTAGAGAAGAAAACGTATATACTTGAACAGGTTTTTGGAATAGGCCTGTGGCTGGACGCGTAAAGACTAACACTACGTCCTAGGTAGGCGGTTCAAAGCGAACGATTATCAAGGGGTGACACGAGAGTTCAATGCGATGCGGTACAACACGGCAGCTATGGCCTACGTGCATGTGAATCTTCTAGCACGGCCGCTACCGACGCCGCCGTCCTGTGGCACCGCATCCAGTTCGCGCGAAAATATAAAGCCAACTGATCGCGTTCACTTCCCACCACAACCCACGTGCGTTTGCACGAACCACTTCAATAGGTTTCGACTATTTGCTGTTTTCAAAACGCGCCGCACCGCGCCGCTTCGCGTTCGTGTCTAGATCCCTCACGCAGGACATCGCGTTATTCCGTGCGCACCACATAAACGCGTCTCGAGTACGTACGTGTCAGACGAGAATGGCGTCTGACACGTAAATACTTGTCGGACTGCCTAGTCGATTTACATGATAAGGTGTAAAAAAAAACAACAGAAAATAGAAAAAATAAAAATTATAAACCAATAAAAAAACATAAAAAAGGTTAATCTTGTAATTATAAACCTAGTTGATTAGAAATCTATAATATAAAAATGAATCGCAAAATGTGTTGGTAAGCGCATAACTCAACAACGCCTGGACCAATTTGGCCAAATCTTTTTTTAAAATGTTCGTTGAAGTTCAAGGATGGTTTTTACGGCGAGAAAAATAGAGTAGGGTAGAGTAGGGTAGAGTAGGGTAGAGTAGGGTAGAGTAGGGTAGAGTAGGGTAGAGTAGGGTAGAGTAGGGTAGAGTAGGGTAGAGTAGGGTAGAGTAGGGTAGAGTAGGGTAGAGTAGGGTAGAGTAGGGTAGAGTAGGGTAGAGTAGGGTAGAGTAGGGTAGAGTAGGGTAGAGTAGGGTAGAGTAGGGTAGAGTAGGGTAGAGTAGGGTAGAGTAGGGTAGAGTAGGGTAGAGTAGGGTAGAGTAGGGTAGAGTAGGGTAGAGTAGGGTAGAGTAGGGTAGAGTAGGGTAGAGTAGGGTAGAGTAGGGTAGAGTAGGGTAGAGTAGGGTAGAGTAGGGTAGAGTAGGGTAGAGTAGGGTAGAGTAGGGTAGAGTAGGGTAGAGTAGGGTAGAGTAGGGTAGAGTAGGGTAGAGTAGGGTAGAGTAGGGTAGAGTAGGGTAGAGTAGGGTAGAGTAGGGTAGAGTAGGGTAGAGTAGGGTAGAGTAGGGTAGAGTAGGGTAGAGTAGGGTAGAGTAGGGTAGAGTAGGGTAGAGTAGGGTAGAGTAGGGTAGAGTAGGGTAGAGTAGGGTAGAGTAGGGTAGAGTAGGGTAGAGTAGGGTAGAGTAGGGTAGAGTAGGGTAGAGTAGGGTAGAGTAGGGTAGAGTAGGGTAGATTTGGGTAGAGTAGGGTAGAGCGGGAGCGAAGCCGCGGGCAAAAGCTAGTTGTAAATAAAAATAACTGAAACCTTCTTAATACGCCAGCTTTTCCGACCGTCCAGTAACCGTCCGGATCGAGCCCAAGTCGTCGACGGCGCCTAATGTTCCACGCGCACCTCAAGAAGTTGTCAGCAAACCGTAAGGGCCCAGCCTGCCAGCAGGCAGGGTCGAAGCCTACTGGGGTCAAGGAAGGGTCATTGAAAGGAAGGCTCGGCCCTGGCAAAGAAGGAACTGGGTGGGTTTTTAGTCAATAAAAATCTGACACTATCTCTCGCTCCACTCAAGGGCGGGAGATGTCATAGAATGATTTTTACGTACCAAAAAAAAAAGGCATGGGATATTCACCACTGAGCACGCGTGGTAGATTATTGTGCATGCTCTCTCCTAGATCCAGCCTGAGTCCCAGGAGTGGGAACATTAAAAGGCTATTATATTAAATAAACAAACAACATGCTTGTTTCAAAATTGGAACGCCATGTATTGGATTGATACAAAATAAAACAAAATTACTCAATTTAACGAACGAACAACACAACATTCTATTCTACAAACGTCATCTTGATCAAAAATTCGTTTACCCAACAAAGTAGCACAGTGTGCAAAATATCACCGTTTGCAAAGTCTATAAAGATGTCTTCGGGTTGCCACTGGGATGTATAGGCCTTTTGAGACATGCTATAAAATCGCAGGATCTCCTTTGAGCTTGTGACATACGAGCAGAATCATGGAGCAACTGAAAAATGGGCTTGTGCCGAGCCATACTTTTGATTAATACAGTTCCTGCATTGTAATAGTACACTTTAAAGCAAGTTAGTAAAGTGTGTCATTGCAGCTGAGGTGGTATAAAAGTCCGTGCCAAAGATGAAAAAGTTTTCGTACTGAGAAACTTCAAAGAGAATTGCCCACGTATATCAAATGATATTTTTCAGTACTATACTTTCTGTAGCGCGTACAGATGACTTCTTTGTGATCATACGAAAAAGATCCGCTTCACTGCTGCATGGGATTTGCAGCAGCGATAACATTCTTCTGAGCATTGTTGATAGTAAAGTAAGATTGAAGGCCACCTGATGGGGCACCTGCGTGCAGTGCATGTACTGTTGCCAGGTGTGTCCGGAAGGTAGTTGTTGTCAATAATACTAACGTAGGTTAAGTTCGCCCGGGTGTCGCCACTATGTGGAACACCTGGAAGACACGGTGGAGCATACTGTAGAGGTGTGGCCCGCCTGGGCGGAGCATCGCCGTGTCATCGTGGGGGCGATCGGCGGCAGCGATCTCTCTCGCCGGGCCTTGGTTCAGGCCATGGTCCGGAGTGAGGAGGGATGGCAGGCGGTCGCCTCCTTCTGCGAAGCAGTAAATGCTAGCAAAGGAGGAGGCCGACCGAATCAGGCAGAGGCAACGGGGCGCTCGCCCCAGCCACCGCCGGGATTCCGATCCCGATTTCCGGCCACCGTCGGCACGGGCTTGCGGACGGCGTGTAGTGGGTAGCACGCTGTCCGATCGTCCGGTAACCGACCGGACCGAGCCCAAGTCGTCGCGTAATCCACGCGCCTCAAGGAGCTGTCAGCACACCAAAGAGGCCCAGCTTGCTAGCTGCAGGCAGGCAGGGTCGAAGCCTACTGGGGTCATGGGTTAACTTCCGAAAGGAATACCCGGCCCCGGCACGATAGGCAACGAAGGAACAGGGTAGGTTTTTAGTCAGTAAGAGTCTGACACTACTTCCCGCTCCGCCCAAGGGCGGGATGTGTCATTGTATGAGTTTACCTACCATAAAAAAACATAGGTTAAGTAATACTAACGATTTTATGGGTAATCTGCCTGACTTAAAGATAAAGAAATAAATATACTCCAAAATAATAAGTTCAACTTCACAAACGTAATATATTACGCATCAAATAAGTTGAAGCAGTTTTAAATTGTCTCTTTTTCTGTATTTTTGTTATTTGTTGGTTATGTTTGTCTCTGCTGAGGCTGGCATCGCAGATGTAGTAGACAACTAGGTTGTCTATGGTCACAAGGTGCAATATTGTTATGCCTGATCCACACATGGCGTGACGGGGAAACTGTTTTTTGGAAATAATTTGTGCGTCTATTTTAAGCAGAATAAACGTGTTTTCTTTTTTTCTTTTTCTTTCATTTGCTATAGTTATGCCCATTTTATAATCCTCATACTCTTACTCACTTTACAATCCCCGGGTTATAATTCTCATCACACCTGTTTAATTATCATATCGGCCGACCTTGAATGCGCTGTAACTGATTTTCAGGTCTCAATCGAAGTGGTTCAACTTATTTGCCGCATACTATAACTATTTAGTAACAAATAGCATAATTAGTCTTATAATGTTCCCACTGCTGAGACTCAGGACTCGTCTCTATGAGTGGGAGCTGTAATCCACCACGCAGGTTTGTGACTGTCACACACGCCTTCGAATTTCTGGTTCCAGAACATGCCGGTTTCCTCACGATGTTTTCCTAGAATCAGAATCAGAATAGTTTATTTCAAATAAACCAATTACAGGCACTTTTGAATTGTCAAAATGTCAGTCAATCCATAAAAAAAGTGAAGCTAAATTGCACGTTCCAAAGCGTAGATCTCTATGGAGAAGAACGTGAAAGAAACTCCATGGACACTCTTTTAAAATCATAATAAGAGTTACATAAATCTTGGTTACATTTTTATTGTCGCTTCTATTATGTGAGCACAATGTAGATAAGTTGTGAGAAAAAACACAACCTTCACCATTTTAAGAGCTGTGCTGATGAAATAATGTTTGTGGCTGGGTTTGAACCTGCGAGCTACAGCTCGTAAGTTGCGGCCGTCACCATTCGGCCACCACTGCTCTCATAACACTCCTTTTTGGGGCAGTTGTGTAAATAGTCAGCTGGACTCTGCAGCGTTGTGTAGCACTAACTAAGCAGCAAAAATTTTATTTATTCACCCACCACGGAGACATTAAGAGGTTTTAAGACCATCTTCCCTTCCACCGTTAACCCGTTTAACAAGGGGTTGATTCGCATTGCTCAAATATGAATGGGTTTTGTCAGACATTATTGATGGGAACTTAGCACATTGTATGAGATTTATCACGCGTTTGTGGTGAGAATATGGAGTGATACTCATGAAGAGTTATGATAATGTTAGTTTGCATGTTCTCCAGTTTTTTTTTTTTTCTGAGGAAGAAGTGCTTGATTTCAGTGACACGCGAATCGGTAAAGAGTGAAAAGAGATTAGGTTTGTTAAGGCTACGATCTTAGTTAATTGAATGGTAGCGTAGCAGCTTTGGAGAATTCTTTATAGTGTTATGCTACGCTTACATGTGGGCCCAGTCTCGGCCAATCGCCATTGTGTTGACGGGGTTTCCCCATTTGTGCAATGGCTACACAATAGTAATTGGCCGAGGCTGGGCCTGAATGTAAACGTAGGATCAACATAAGCTCGAATTCGGTATGATATACAGTATGTATACGACATATGGGCAATAAATGAAATTACGTGCTTGTTTTAGCGTTTACTAACGATATGCAAAAAATGAAAGAAATCAGTCCAATAGTTTAGACAATAAATATGAGTTTTAATTGGAAGTAAATATTGTGAAATTACAATAAAAACGCCGCCACGCACCGCGCCGCGCCACACCGTCTCGTCTGTATTTAAGCTATTGCCATTCTGTACTCAAGGTAAGTAGGTATTGTACCTACGTATTCTAAACAGAGTGTTTGACTTTTACTGAATTTATTTGATATTTATTTCGTTTGAAAATTTAAGTTTGTTATTTTTTATTTAATAATCAATTGGATTTCATTTATTGTCCATATGTCGAATACATACTGTATACTGCCCGTCTGTGTCAAGGTCGACCATGACTCAACGTCAGTTTTTACTTATAAGAATGCACAAGGTCAAATTTGGGGTGTTTTTAATATCATGCGGATTTGCTCCGCATACAGCCGAAGATTTCAAAAGGCAAAAAATGCGTCCGTAACGTATAGTGCCGATTTTAGCGGCGCGGCGCTGCAACGCGATTATGAAATCAAAAATCAGAAATCAGAAGCGTTTAATTCAAATAGACCAATTACAGGCACTTTTGAATTGTCAAAATGTCGGTCAGTCCAAAAAAAAAAGTGCAGCTAAATTGCACGTTCCAAAGCGTAGATCTCTATGGAGAAGAACGTGCAAGAAACTCCATGGACACTCTTTTAAATCATATTATTAGTTACATAATTCTTGGTTACATATTTCATGTCGCTTCTATTATGTGAGCACAATGTAGATAAATAATGAAAGAAAATACTAAATGCAATAATTTTAACAGAAATTGAAATAAGCCACTGGCAGCTAAGAGATGACCAGTCTCAAAATTTTATGTGGTTAGGCCCTTAGTGTCAAGATATTTTGAATCTACTACATATGAACTTATGGTATAGTGTACCGGTTGACATTTCAAGCTTTTCCTCTTATGAACCTTTGTGATATCATTTGACAATTGAGAGGATTTCTTTCCGTTTTTATGACTGAGTTAGTTAGAGTAGTTTCCTTCAAAACGATGCCAGTTCCGGAGTCCGGAAGACACAGCGTTGGAATGGCTCCTACAGTTTAGACCGATAGCCTGATGAGGGTTGCTGGATTTTGATAGATGCGAGATGCACGGAATGGTTCGTTGTGGTAACACTTAGGGTGTTTTTTAATATAGTATGGATTTCATTACGCATGCAGATTTGCTCCACATGCGTAACCTCCGCAAAGTCTGTTCATACAAGTATTTATTGTAATACCGTGCAGTACGTACGCGGGACGCGTTAAACTTTTCCAACTTTTCTGCATGCGGAGTAAATACACGTGCGTGATGAAATCTGCATAATATTAAAGACACCCTTCATCATCATCATCATCATCATCAAAAACACCCTTAGGGGATACTTATGTCCAACAAAGGCGCAGCGTTTGAAAGCATCCCACAAGGTGGACCAATGACACGGTAGGGGTCGCGGAAATCTGTTGGACGCGAGACGCACAGGCCCATTCTTTATGGTGATACTTTGGAGAGGCCTATGTCCAACATTTGGACGTCTATCGGCTAAAATGATGATAAAATCAGAAATCAGAAGTGTTTATTATAGAAAAATTACACGTATAGTCCCCTGTGTAGAGCGTGCTTGGAGGGGGCGGAGACAATTGTGCATTGCTCCTGGACTGCACAGGGATCACTGATACACGCACACGGACCTTAGGATCCCCGAACTCCCTTATTGACGCCCTGGAAAAACCTGAGACGCCTAATCAGTTTCTGGAGAGAGGTGGGCTGGTTGGAATAAGCCCATCAAAGATTATTGCTGCCATGGCCCACGTACAATGGTCCATAGGACTAAGTGCGGAAACCATACTTGAAGATAAGATATACAAAAATTACAGGCACTTTTGAATTGTCAAAATGTCGGTCAGTCCAAAAACTAAGTGAAGCTAAATTGCACGTTCCAAAGCGTAGATATCTCTATTGAAAAGAACGTGCAAGAAACTCCATAGACACTTTTAAACCATATTATGAGTTACATAAATCTTGGTTACGTATCTCTTGTCGCATCTATTATGTCGATGATGATGATGATTTGATTTTGAAAGATGATTTTGTGACCGAGGATCATATCCATTAGTTTAATATTATACCTACCATGTGTATTCATGCGTAGTTAGATGTGTTAAATTATTGAATAGTGAGTGAATACATTAGTTACTACGCTATACGGTGCTGTTATAATATTTAAACGGCTGTAAAGGAGCATATTTGACAGAATGACGTAATTATTTGAAATTATTTGATTATGCCTTCGAATTCGTAAGTGTAAACCGTCTGGATCATCTATTTTAAGACTATTCAGGTGAACCAATTAAGGCTTGAATATACCTTTATTCAGTTAATTATTCAGACAGTGGTGAGATAGCGGTCAAACGCAAGCCTATTATATTATTATATTAAAATATTCGCTATATAGAGCTTTTTATAAATAATTATTTATGCGCGGGCTTGCAAACGACGAGCAATGGGTAGCACGCCGTCCGCTCATCCTGTAAGGACCTAGCCTGAGTCGTCTACGGTGGGTAATGTTCCACGCGCATCTCAAAGATTTATCGGCAAACCGTAGGGGCCCAACAGGGACGATGTTTGTTAGGACCATGAGGAAAAGTATGAAAAGGATACTCATGGTCCTGGAACGCAAAAGGCAACTGAAGGAACATAGGTATGGTTTTAGTCAGCAAAAATGTGATAATCTTGCTCCACCACAGAGCGGGAGAAGTCAGTATGATTTATCAATTAAAAAAAAAAAACTATCAAACGCACGTACTGTCAAACGCCAGCGCTTTTTTCTTAACTTTTCTTTCCTTAAAAACCAAAGTACTAAAATTAAAAAAAAAATATTGGTGAAATCATTCTTGTATTTTCAAATGATGCATTCTTTTATTCAGATTGTTCTGGACATTAGTATACGAGTATTATAAGGAAATATACATTTCCCGATAACTAATCAGAAATCCTGGACTCGAAACTCACACATCTACACTACTGTAGTCACTGATAGACAAGGATAGAGATAAGGGCCGGCGCTGTCGCTTGAGAGCGTTAGCCACGTGTGTGATCGCCGCGACCGATGTAAAATCGTGGCAATTGTCACAATTTCAGCGGTCCACGCGCTAGAAACGAGATAGATAGATAAATTCTTGAATCTAAGGTACTAAAGCATTTTTTGTTTTTAATCCATTTGGATTTATTTATCAGCGTCAGCAAGTATTACTTACAAAGAATTTGAAAGCAAAGATGATTATTATTCTAAATCTAGCTACAGAGAACCAGGCCAACGCCTTCGAACCCATAACCCGTTTCAGTCAAGCCTGAGGATTTACACAGATAACCAGCTGAAACATTGTTTTTCTTATTTAAACACCTCACACCAATCTGTACTTTAGCTTTAACATAACAAGATTCAAATTCTCTTGTATTAAGTTACACGTACTCTATCGATCTGCAAGCCTGGTAAATGAAATCCAGATGTGGCTAAGTATTTGATATTGAAGTAGTATAATCTGAGACAAGTGAGGGTACTGTGATATCGACAAAAACTAATTGACCCCATTTTGACTGGACTGCTTCGGTTTGCTCGTTTAGCTCCTAAGCGGGGAGATTGGGGAACAATAGCGATAAATCTTTGGCTAACTGTTTCAGTTCGTTTTGTATACATCATTAAATTGTGGTCGTTTTAATCCCGCGGAGGGTCGATTCGGTACATGAAACCCTATCGATTTTTAAAGATAAAAATGAAAAATAAAGTACTTTTTTTAAGTTCAAGTTGGTTTCGTTTCTTCGTACGCCTTGAAAAGGTAATCCATTAAATGAAATGTTTCAGTACTGTATGTTTCTGTGATAACTTTGGTAAATAATTCAACATTCTAAAGCTAGAAATACTTTCTATCAAAGTTCATAGTTTCATCTTTGTAACAAAATATATTTTCCGTTCCTTATCAACTCAAACTTTATAGCATCCTTTGATGAAGAGTCTCGTTTATTTTTCCTAGCTTCTCTTAAGAAGCTAACTTATTCCAGTTTACACTTAGCCAGTTATAAAGTTATGATCTAGTTTTTCCTTACCGACGCCTTGATTGCATTCAATGGAGGATCTCTGGGATTGACTTTCTAGACTCTCTCTTAGGTTACTTCGCATAATTTGTTTTTGTTTCAGTTAGTTTTAGTTTTAAAGGAGGCGTTATGGAGTTTTTTCCTTTTAAAAGTCTGTGTGACTTTTTGAATCGAATTTTCACTAGCCGATCGAAAAACGATGACTTGGATCTTCGAAGGCTTGAGCCACACTAGTGCTTGACTGCAATCCCACCTGATGTTAAGCAGTGATGCAATCGTTGATGGTGAGGTGCACTAGTTTATTAAGACCCTATTCGCTCTAGCCTTGAAGACACCTAAATTATAATCGGACGGGAAGACTGCAGCAGGCAAACTATTCCAGTCCCTCGATGTACGCGGTATAAACGACGAGGCAAAACGCGTAGTTGAGTCACAACTTTTAATCATTTGAACACCGTAATTAGAGGCACAATAGAAAGACAATAGGTGTGCAAACGCCGGTGGGACTTGAGTAATTAAGCTTTATACTGTTTTATATTTAAATAAAATATATAGAAAGAGAGAGAGGTGGTAAAATAGTAACGAATTGTAACCAAAACCATTCGTTCCACAATTTAGGAACACCTAAATAAATCACATAGGAAGTATAGGCTGCTCTCGACGCGGGCAATAGCGGGCGGTACTCCACGTTAATTAGAACCGGGTCGCACGATCTATGCGGGGGCACGTACCGGGTACCCGGGTACCTTGCCTCCCGGCCTTGTGGTACTCGCCACCTTTGAGGGTAGGCTGCAATTATCTGCCGTGCTTAGGGATAGGCAGTTTTAGGTTACATTAACAATAACAAATTAATTTTAAGAATATAATTTAGGATTTACATAGACATAAGGCTTAAAAATGGTAAAAAATACCGCAAATAGAAGACAAAGGATTTGCTTTTGCAGCATTTTAGGAAACCTGAAATACAAAAAATTTTTCACTGATAGAAAAATCTACACTATCGTTGAGTGATACGTTTTGGAAATACTTTCATTTTACTTCAGCTAAGGAGTGGAATTTCCTATGGTATTTAAGTCAAGAGTCAAATACATCATCATTTACTATCAGCTGTGATAGACGTCTAACGCTAGCAATAATAATCCAAATGTGGTACTTACATTTGTTTGCTACACTCATAAAAAAATGATGGGCTTTATAAGACGGACCTTTTCCACGATTGCTATCGACCCTCGAAATTAAAATTGTTCTGTGCTACAGAGTGCGTAGACTGCCTAAAATAGTTGGTAAATGTGCAGGGTTATGGTACATCTCGCAAAAATCATCAAGCAAAAACTCGCCTACGGGCCAAACGTCAACTTTTTAAAAAGTGCATGGGTAGATTCGCTTGGACCAGTTTAGTAGAATGGACCAGATGTCTCCTATTAAAAACTGATGGAATATTTCGGCCGAATTGTATATTAATAATTAAATACCTGATAAATCTGTAAATCATAACATCAAATGACAACTATTTTAACAAAGAAAATACATATACTGTGATTTTTTATTAGATGGAATAAAGTGACAGCTATAACAGTGGTTGTTTGACAGTTGAGCATTGTTATTTGACAGTTGGGCATTGTCCACTGCTGTCACTTTGATTCGTCTAATTAAAAATCATGGTATAGTAAAGCAAAAACTACTATTTCCTCAGGAAGGGAATTAAATGCAACACAAAACATTAAAATTTGCAAACGTTACTAATTTTGTGTGAGATCTTAACATTTACGCCAACTACAACAATAATTACTTTACTCTGTATTTTCTTTGTCTCTACCTAATCTCTAAAATTGTAATCTTATAATAGGGATAGTAACAAAAAATTGTATTGCACTCTATAGTGCATGCATACCTGCCGCATGTCTATACATGCGGCAGAAATATTCTGGCCAGTCCCATTGAGGACCGGACATGCCTTCCGCATGTTCTAATGATGTGTGGGCCCGTAAAACACAGGATTGGTAACAAAAACAGCGACGCGGGGCCTCGACAGACCACGCATGAGATGGCGGGATAACCTGAATCTTTTAGAATTGGAAAAAGGGGGCGAAGAAGCATGATCATTAGAAATAATGGAGGGACGCTTTTACCCAACAAGCTAGCTACAATAATAATTGCACTGAGTAATTTACAATTATTTTTTTTATAACTATCACACAACGCCTAGTAGTCCCAAGCTAAGCAGAGCTTGTGTTATGGGTACTAGACAACTGATAAACATACTTATATATTTCTAAATACATACATATTATAGATAAATTACACCCAGACACAGAACAAATGATCGTGCTCATCACACAAACATTTGTCCTGGATGGGAATCGAACCCACGACCTCTGGCATAGCAGTCAGGGCCACTAACCACTAGACCAATAGGCCAGTCGCTTCACTTAATCACGCTTATTCAAAGTACTGTTCCTGTTCCAATTCACATCACTTCCTATAACCTAATCACGCTTCACTAAAGTGATGGAGTACTCCCATTCTTACGGATACGGCTTATAGCTCATTCTGCAGCGTTAATTAGAATCCGCGAGTATTCGTTCCATCTATGTCGGTTCCTGTAATCAAGCGTGCGCTAACTCGTTGCGACAGCGTTACTCGGGGTTTATTGGTACTTTGTGTGATTATAGCGCGTTATTTTCTATTAAGAAATTGTGAACTGGCTTGCACAATTAAAAGAAAGTTTTTTTTTTCATGGTAGGTAAAATCATCCAATGAAAAGTCCCGCCCTTGGGTGGGGCGGGAATAGTGTCAGACTCTTACTGATTATAACAATTACACTTAATGAATAACATTTATTTTTTAAGGTTGGAAATCATCTAATGGTTTCATCCACGCTGTGATGGACTGGTAGAGCGTATCAAGCTTCTAGTGACTGAAACCACATCTATGCTCCTTCGCATGGCCCCGGGTTTCCCTTTTAGAAGTCAACCCATGGCCCCAGTAGGCGTCAGCCCTACTGGGTCTTTACGGTTTTGCTGGCATCTCTTTGAGCCGCAGGCGAAGACTCGGGCTCGATTCGGATGACCGGACGGTAAACTACGATTCTTTAAGTTACAGTTCAGTATAAGGAAAGGCGTTTGATCTGCGATAAGATAGTAACAAGCTATAGTTAATCTCATCAGGTCAGATTGCAGTCAAGCACTAGTTTATATTAAATAAAAAAAAGCTGGTATTCCGATAAGCTGCGATTTTTTATCTGACAATTTTTTAACTAAAGGCTGAATTCACTTTGACAAGCCAGCTAAGTAAAAATTTTTCTAAGACAATATTGTCAAAGTGATATGTTCAGAGTTTTAGCAGATACGATATTAGTGATACTCAGAAGATACATGGACTGATATAAAGAAAATTACTAAAAATACACACTGACACTCAATGCAGTCACCAAATTCAGAGTCGTGTTTACTTTGAGCTTCTAAAAAACAACTGAAACTCGTCTCCCAAAATAAACAGAACACAAAAATAAAAGAAAACTGCATTCTCAAAACTTTAAGAGCTAAACAAACCCTGCTCCACAGCAGAGCTCCAGGCTCAAGTAATGTAGGTAGCGCAAATTATAATATCATTCCCGCCGGAGGGAAGTGCATACTGCATAAATGCCTCGCCCGGATTGGATGGGATATTTTTCAAAGTATTCGCACAAATATTTTCGAAGAGTTGCCGCGTTATAAACTGAATTCCTAACACGTGTGGCCCTACTACAGGAACTGGGCTAATATTTGCTGAGTAGAAATAATTTTCAGTTTTCTTTTCTATTTTTTTGTTATTGATCGTCTCTTCTTTGACTACTATCTCAATTAAACCAATGGCCGATGATACATGATTTTTAACAGTAGTTTGGCATCGTTTTATCTTCAGCCAAGCTTTTCCTAACTCATGATTTATCATCATCATCTTAGCCGAGAGATGTCCACGGTTGGACATAAGGCTTCCTCAAGTGTCACCACGATGAACAGTCCTGTGCCTCTCGCATCCATCGGATTCCCGTGACTCTCACCAGGCCATCGGTTCACCTTGTGGGAGGCCTTCCAATGCTGCGTATTCCGGTGCGCGGTTGCCACTCCAGAACCTTTCGGCTCCTTGACCATCTTTTCTGCGAGCAATGTGCCCTGCCCACTGCCACTAAAGTTTAACGCTTCTTCGGATTACGTCGGTAACATTGGTTCTCTTGTGGATATGTTTATTCCTGATGAAACTAAAAACATAGCCCTTTCCATTAACATTTTGGTGACTTAAGCTTTCTGATGAGGCCATTTTCCAATTAAATATTTGTATTTTATCTGAGCCAATTGTCTATCTAACATCAAGTGACTGTTTGTCAGTCTTGCAGGCTTCTGACTCTACTACGAATGGCAGATATTGTCAGAACCAACGGCTTAACTCATGAAATGAACCATCCATGAAACGACTTTGGAAAACCTTGCACTTTTTAGAGGTATGCGGAACAGACAGTGAAGTTTCGCAAATCTCCGTTGAAAAGGGAGGATCCTTCGACCAGAAGTATGTTATGTCTGATGGGCAACTGATGCTCTTGTGGCGCCATAGATGTCGCTACACACTTCAATCTTTGTGGTAAAAATATTCAGATTGCTATTTACGTCTAACCACAAGCACGTTATGAACAAGTGGACAATAGGGTTGCATGATTATTCGAAAGAATTAAGGTAATCCTGGACACCATAGTACAACTGGCAGAACACAGCACAGATAAATTTTTCTAAATCGACCTAGAGCAAGAGATGCCATTAGATAATTACTTACGTGAAAAAATAACGTATAAGTGACAAACAAAGGAGAATCGCAACAACAGTAGCACCAAACTATCGAATGCCTCACGCAAAACAATTTGTATATTGCGCAGAGCAGTAGAAGCTGCCGTTCGCAGCTGCAAATTATGTATCAAAATATTATCATTTGCTAGGAAACGACACATTCACGTGGATATTCTGTGGAAGAGTGACAGAAGTATGAGGTGTAGGTAAGAAAGATAATGGTCTGCGGGAATGTTCGGAAGAGTTATTACAGTGACTTTGAAGGAACACAGGTGATTTTTAGTTAGTAAAAATTCTGATACGTCCTCTCGCACCACCCAAGGGTGGGAGATGTTATTAGATGATTTTCCATCTAAAAAAATAAAATAAAGATGTCAGCAAAATCTTAGGGGCTTACTTGGGTCGATGCCTGCTAGGGCTATGGGCAACACTTCTAAAAAGAAAACCCTAGGAAGAACTAGAACCCAAAGAGTAACTCAAGGATCTGGAGGAGGTCACGCCTTTCCGCTTCATTCTGGAGAGGGAAAACCCATTAGACGATTTTCCACCACAAAAAAAGCATATTTTAGGCCGTCAATGGTACTGGGCCATTAATGGACAATAAAAATATCTATCCGTTTTCTGAATTACAAATTCAACATTGAGTTTGTGAAACTTTCCTTAAGGCGGGCCTTCCCCACTCACTTATCGTCAACGTTGAGCATGGTTTAAAAGCTTGTTGTTTCATCTAACGCAATTCAACGCGATGTTTGATGAAAAGGCAACGCGAAAAAAGGGTAATTCCGTGATTTACTTGAATATTTCGCAAAACTAGTTCAAAAAGTACTTGTATTTTTTTTTTAACCCAAAGAAGTTTTTGAAAAAAAATGTTGACATTCAGAATCTCGATTGAATGTGCAAGGTGGGTTATATACAAGTAGGGGGGCTCCCATACAACAAAGGCGTTTTATTTTTGCTCTTGTTTGCTCGATATCAATAATGGCAAGATTTACTTTAATAATAAAAAATAAAATTAATATAAAATAAATATTTAAAAACAAAAGCGAATTTTCACATTACCACTAGATTTTTTTTTTAAGTTTTAAACTCAAATTCTCAATTCAAAAACCAGTTTTTAATCAAAAACCTTTGTCATTATTTAGATTAAAAAATTAGGAAACATGGAAAGTAGATTAAAGAATAAATAGTTATGCAGCGTACCGCAAAAAGCTGATGATTAAACTGCAATGCGGTGACCTACATAGAAAAGTGTATGCCGGGTATAAAGTTATGCTTGGCTTTCGAAACAGATCATAATTAAAATGTGATTAAAATACAAGAAAAATCTTACACGGACAATAATAGAACTACGGGATTTTTGAAAGATTTCGTGGAACCCTGGAACGCAAAGGCCAAGTGATATTTTTTTTTTAATTATTGTAAACTTGTGCTTAACTGCGATCCCACTTCATCGTAATTAGTTTGTTTTTTTGTACCTTAATTACTGGCTACATAACTGGAAAATATGTGGATTCTTGAGTGATCCTCTTTTTTTCAAATTTTATTAATTGCGCAAACCTAACCCTTCTTCCGTCATTTAAATGACGATCCCGATTTTCGGCCACCGTAGGCGCGGGCTTGCGGACGGCGTGCAATGGGTAGCACGCTGTCCGATCGTCCGGTAACCGACCGGACCGAGCCCAAGTCGTCGACGGCGCGTTCTGTTCCCGGGCGCCTCAAGGACTTGTCAGCACACCGAAGAGGCCCAGCCAGCTAACTGCAGGCAGGCAGGGTCGAAGCCTATTGGGGTCATGGGTTAATTTCCGAAAGGAATACCCGGCCCCGGCACGATAGGCTACGAAGGAACGGGGTAGGTTTTTAGTCAGTAAGAGTCTGACACTACTTCCCGCTCCGCCCAAGGGCGGGATTTGTCATTGGATGATTTTACCTACCATAAAAAAAAGCAGAAGGGTTACGTTTTTCTTATAATCCCTTGATCCACAACATAAAACACCATACAGGTTGAAAATGAGCCCCAACAAAGTGTAGCAACATCTATGTCATCACAAAGGAACTATACAGCGTCGTGTGCTATTTGATATAGATACAATCGGTCGAAATCATTTATCCGGGCAGTAGCCTACCAGATATAGCACCTGTCTGGTCGGAGGATCCCCTCTTTTCAACGTAGATAGTGGTGGGGGGACTCTGTCCCACATATATCTAAAAAAGTAATTTCACTAACATTATCCTAGCGGGTAGGCGGGTACACATTGTGATAAATTCACACCTACACAAAAATTTAGCTTGTAAATCTTAGTTACTCCCCCACTCGAGGGATAAAAAACTGGCTGCACATTCTTTTGTAATAGGAATTATACAAAGTTCCCAGGAGTAGGAAAATTTTACATTCAAATCCAGATTTATGCATTTAAGTTGGAATGGTCAGTGTAGTTTTGTAGCTACTTTAAAAACATCCCTAGATATTATCTTTTATTTATTTTTTTGTTGTAGTTTTGTTGCGGTTACTAGATGTAATTTTTTTTTGTTGAGGTGGAGAGTCATCAACTAAGCGGTATAGTGGGAAAAGTCTAGTCTATATCTCTAGGTGGAGTGACAGAGAATTTTTGTGAGAGAGTTGAAATTAGCATTATTCCGTTTTTATTTTGATTTCTTTCTTTGTGTTTGTTTTCTTTCGTTATAAAAAACTCACCTGTGTTCCTTCAGTTGCCCCCCCCCCCATTTGTAACGATCTTTTCGATTGCAATAAATAATATATCAACGTAATATTAAAAATGTATGGTTACAAGACAGCTGTTGGAGAGTGAAGACGTATTGCATGAGGCAGTGAACCGACATTTATGTCAGATTAGATAATTTTTTAAATCCATCCAGCATTTTTGAGTTTATTATTTACAAACAAAACTAAATTCATTATACAAATAATATCAAAAACGAATTAGAATTAAGAACTAGCTGACCTTTACTTCGTACAGCTTAATATTCAATGAATGTTGTGATACAAATTAGCTAAACTGTCACAGGATAACGCTGTCTACTCTAATTACCAGAACCAGCACAATTCATTTTAAAATTAAAATTTTAATTTAATATGGCATATTTTCTAACCAAAATTAGCCAAATCGATCCAGCCGTTCTCAAGTTTTAACGAGACTAACGAAGAACTATTAATTTTCAGCCTCTCGATTCAGTTCACAACAATTACATCAGGCTTATTAGCTACAAATCTTGAGAAACGAGGTGCACGAATTGATTTAAATCAAAAATACTTTTTACCAATACTTTAAATCAAAAATACGCAATAAAGCTGGCTGCACTCCAAACAGTACCTTACACAATCCGTAGTAGGTTTGTTTTGCAAAGGAGCAAGCCACATAGTGCCTACCCTCAGAATTTTTGGTGAATGGGGCTTCAGGGAATATGATAGGACCCATGGGCTGTCCCACCGTAGTTAAAGATTAAAGCATGATGGCACTGACCTGGCGCAGATTTATGGGAAAATATACCAAGGATGACAAAACTAGGTTTTATTGTTCGGTCATTTACTTTATTATTTGAGGCGAAATTGCTCTGTAGTCCATTAACAGTTGAAAATGGACGCTCCGATATTTTTTTTTATTTAAAGCATATCTAGTCCTACAGAAGCCCTGTGTGGTTAAATATTAGGGGTCCTTTTTTATCCCTAATTAAAAAGGATCTTACTTTATCACGAAATAGAACCAACTAGTATAACGATGTCAATGCAGGCCAATTTGAGAACCTCTCATAAATAAAAAAATGAGTTTGTACAAGTCAGGGCACTAAAACCTGGAGGGTCCAGCAGCCTTGACACAGCTGATAGCTGCTCCTACTCATTTCTAGCTATATATGGGCTTATAAAGCAAACATCTACGGTATTAAGACATGCCGATTTCTAGGGCATAAAATGCATATTCAGATTTTAAAACTTGCTGTTTAAAAGGGTTAAAAATCTGCTTCCAAAAACCGCAAAAAATTTAAAAAGCTTGAATGAAAATGAATAACTATTGTGCCAAAACCACAGCAAAGGTACTGGAATGATTCTTCATTACTATCTAGTATTACCTTTAATAGAAGTCCAATAAGCACCAACGTTTACACAGAATAAATAGAAACAGAAAGTCAAATCCGTACAACGAGCGTTACGGCGCGCACTGTTCCCGCGCGCCTCAAGGAGTTGTCAGCAAACAGTAGGGGCCCAGCAGGGCCGAAGCTTACTGGGGCCAAAGGTTATGTGAAAATGTCACCCGGGGCCCTGGGACAAAGGCAATGAATGGAAAAGGGTAGGTTTTTAGTCAGGACGAGTCTGACACTATTTCCCGCCCCACCCAAGGGCAGGATTTGTCATTGGAGATTTTACCAAAGTAAAAGAAAAAGTACGCACACTTCACGTACAGCGAGTCCAGCGTGTGCAAGCGCATTCACTACTATCATTTGCTGTTCGTTGTACCATAAATAGATTTCGAGGCGTCTACGGTAGGGATATATAAGTAGTGGGCTAGTGGCCAAGAGGGACTGCACGTCTTTGGCTCATACCCAGACAAGTAGTTTTATCATCTTTCTACCCATGTTATTTGGGGTCGGCGCAACACGTTTTTTTTTTCATTCTATCCTTTTACTCGTCAAGCTAACTATAATTATATATATATATATATAATTTTCTTTTATGTCACTCCTCACACAACCATTTTTTCTTTGGCTTCCCTCTCCATCCATCCACATTTTACTTTGTGTAATTTATTTCATCACCACTGTTTTCAAAACGGACGTCTTACTTGTAGAATAAAAAAATTTAGGGAATGAGACATCCATTAACCTGCTTTGGCCCCGAGTGGTGGATTACGGCCCATTCTCTATCATAGAGAGAAAGCCTGAGTCACAGCAGTGCAATCAATATAGCATAGCATGGCATCTGCCTTATATTATTCCCACTGTTGGGACTCCGGCCTCCGCTCTAGGAGAGGGAATGGGCCGTAATCCACCACGCGGGTCCAGTGCGGGTTGGTGGATGTCACATGTCTTCGAATTTTTGGTTCTAAGACTTGCCGGTTTCCTCACGATGTTTTCCTTTACCGTTTTGAGAGCAGTGGTGATGAATTAAATTACATAAAGTAATGCGCCTGGCTGGGTTTGAACCCGCGGCCTACAACTCGTAAGTTGGGGCCGTTACTACTCGGCCAACACTGCTCTGGATCAATAAAATTCTGATTTATTATTATTTTTTTTAGTACTTACGTGCACCCGTTTTCGCTCATTATACCAAATCAGCCTTCTGTATCTACTTATTCTGTGATATCTTTAACAACTTGTAGGTAGGTTTGTGCTGTGGTCACTAATCCTCTTGTGACTGTTGCCATAGTTACAACTCCAGGGGCGTACCTACTGTCAATTTACAGGGCTTTGTTATATGTATAATATCTATCGAGTAGTGGTGAAATTGATGAATTGAATTATGATATTACAGGTAGATATATCGTTCAGATAAGGGGGTACTAAAAGCTTTGTCGGTTTTGCAATAGGTTTCCATAAGATTTTGTGAATAAAGTAACATACCAGCGTCTCCAATGTTTTAGAAACCTCTTGTTTAAACGTAGTAGTATCTGTATAGGTGATGGTATGTATGTATTTAAACAATTATAACCATTAAAACTGTTAACATAATCTCTAACTTAGAGGAGATTTACAATGGGCGATTTTGATAAAAAATTGACGTTTTGCCTTGTTCTTAAGGGAGAGTACTCACGAAGCGGTTTTCAACCGCGGCCGCCGCGGTTGCGGGCCCGTGCCTTCTATAGAATGCAAAATATATATATGTAAAAAAATAAAGCACATTACATGTTTCGTTTTATGCTCGCGGCGTGCGCGGTTGGTCGCGCCAGTTGCATCGGCGGGCCATCTTGCAACCGCATGTTTTGCGATAATCACCCGCCAGGTTTGCGGGCGAAAATCGCAACCGCGACTGCAAGCTGCATAACCTCACAAAACTGCGGTCTCTTAAGTTTAAAAACGGTTTCTTCTATCGCGGCGGGCGGGGTTGAAAACCGCTCCGTGAGTTATGACGATAATTTTAATGAGTAAAGTTATTTAAAATATATATTATCGTTACCACAAATTAAATGTTTCTTACCATACTATCCGGTAATGAGCTGCAAAAAACAAAAATCGAAAATTTAAATTTTGCGGGCTGCCCTACTTATTCTGTCGTGACCTAAATAATAAGAAGCCTTATAGTATATTATAAGGCCCATATTGTATATTATGCGTAGTTCTTATCTTTCCTTAAAGCTCTAATAACATCTTGCTTACCTTACGGTTCATTAGCGCTTTCAAAATGTCTTTAGCAGCTTAATGGAGTACTCAAAATGGTGCTTGGAATTTCGTGTACGCCTTCTGGTATGTGTCTAAATATATTACCTCATATTAGGCTGGTTAACAATAAATTGTATCCTTTTATTATCTCAATTATCTATGGAATAGTTTTCATTTCTATAGTTTACTGGGTCTTAGTTTTATGAAAGAGTTTATTTATTTTTTATAAAATAATTACTTGCTACAAACTAAAACAAAAATAATACAATCATTGTATACGTATGATACATCATTTGTGATACGGCATACTCGTAAATCACGTGATGCATCACATATGTATGTCGAATTTCGGTTTCTGAGCAATCAAAACATTCAGCAGATTGAACGTTTGGGCTATAGGGCTAATATATCGAATCGTTAGAGTACGTGACGGTGGAGCTATGAACATGCAACTTGTGGGACAGGCGCGCGACACCCAGCAGCAGCTGTATATCATCTTCCACAGCCTGACTTCGTCTACTATTGCGTCTCCTTTGTTGATCCAATCCCCACATTCTAAGCAACCCTCATCCAAGTTCTATCTACGATGGCAAAAATATCGTCTACCCATTTTGCTGCTGGATGATCAATACCTATTATTTCTACCAATATAATATAATAAATACTTTAGTGCAACTCAGTTATTGCCTTACTCCATCTATCGTTTCATCAGATTGCCATATGACGTAGCTAATTCTATTTGTGTTCCATAACCCGTTTACCGACACCGAAGACCTTCGTACGTCTTCGGATCTCGACGTTTGGAGCTCGGTCTATTAACCTTATGTAAAGTGTAAAATACTCTATGGCTTTAAATCTGTTCTCAGCTACTTGTGTGAGTGAACGTGTCTCTGAACTATAAGTTATGGTTAGTAATTATAGATAGACTAGATTTTTACTTGCATAAAAGTAGGTTTCTTCATACAAACTTTGCTCCTCTTTTTTGCCCCTTTTCTTTATCGGATACCTACTTCATACATAGATGCAAGACCTCCAAGTTTTAGGTCTTCACGATTAGCGGTTTAGGCGTTAATCCGTCAGTCATTCAGGCATTTTATAAGTATAAATTTGCCACTTTTTGCAAAAAATGCCTTTGTTATGAAGCTATAAGATCAGACCTTACGAAGATCCATTCATGGAGAAACAAAATCTTCTCTTTGTTACTCATTAATTTACTAAAATCCCGTCGTTCTGTCTCAATACTAAACGCTCTCTTATAACTCCTCAATTTTTTTAATAAACAATCTCCATCTGAAATAGAGTTGTGAAGCAACATAAAGAATTCAGAAGTTTTTAACGACTGCGCTTTTAAAATTCTCCTTGGCTGTTACCGAGCTACGGTAGACGAATTCCTAATTCTTAAATCCATTGGATTTTGAGCTGGAAGCTAGCAACATTCTGTTGGCACGATAAAATTGAGTTGAATTTTAGTCGTTGTTTTGGTGTATTAGATAATTTGGAAGCAGTATTATAATATAGTGATAGCATGACGAGTGAGAGGACAGAATGAAAGAATTTTGTTTTAATAATATAAACTAGTGCTTGACTGCGATTTTACCTGATGGTAACCAGTGATGCAATCGTTAATGGTGAGGTGAACTAGTTTATTAAGAGCCTACTCACTCTAGCCTTGCAGATATCTAAATTATAACCGGATGGGAAAACCACAGCAGGCAAATTGGTTCTGTCCTTTGATGAACGTATGCACTGTAAACGCGGAACGCTCGCGTAAGGCGAAACGCTTACTCCGGACAGTAGGGTAGATACTCGTTTTACTTCGGGTTGTCCAATGGTAGAAAGGCGAAGGCGGAATCAAGTCATGCAATTCCCGTGCACACTCTCCAAAATGCATCCTGTAAAGTACCCATAGGCTGGCTATCCAGCTGGTTTTGTCCAATCTATTAAGCCCAGAGCAGAGGCGTAGTGCTCTGGGCTTAATAGATTGGACAAAACCAAATCTGGATCGCCAATTAGACTCTTGGCACGACTTTCCACTGAGTTCAAATCTACTAGTTGGTAATTTGGAGCGCCAGTCCATAATGTGGGGTTATGATGTGGTTGCCAATGGAGCACGCTGGTCTAGAAGTAACTTATTCACATTATCTATATAAATGAAGTTGCCCAGGTGGCAGCATTGAGTCGTCAAATCCAAGTACCTGTCCCACTATCCACGATAAGATATCTGACTCCTCCTAACTTCATTCCTTCGGCAGAACATCTGCTACCAGGATACGAACTACAGTGGCCAATCTGGAAATCTCTAAACCGACTGCGGGCTTGAGTTGGCCGCTGCAAAGATAATTTGACCAAATGGGGTTTTCTTGACCCATCGCAAATACAGTGCCAGTTTAGAGCCCCACCTGCACCTTCAATGACTTGTACGAGGCCAACGACAGATCTGTCTAGGTGGCTAAATATTGGTCGAACAAAATCTGAGTCAGATCGACACGAAAAGAAGAAGAAGAAGAAGCTCCTGTCAAAACGCTTATGTTAATGACAACGTCAACGTCAAACGTGAGACGTCAACGTCACGTTTTCAAAAGATATCTCGGCTAAGTGGCGCCAACTGGTGGTGTGATTTTTTTTTGGAAACTCTCATTATGCTGATATATTGTTTTAAGCGTAGGCTTGTGGACGGCGGGCAATGGGTAGTTCACCGTCCGGTCTTCCGGCAACCGTCCGGATCAAGCCCGAGTCGTCGAAGGCGCATAGTGTTCCACGCGCGCCTCAATGAGATGTTAGCTAATTGTAAAGGCCCAGTAGGGTCGAAGCTTACTGGGGACATAAATTAAGTGAAAGTGAACCACGGGCCCCGGTACAAAGGCAAAGAAGGAATAGGAGTGGGTTTTAGTCAGTAAAAATCCGACACGCCCTCTCGCTTCGCTCAAGAACGAGATAAGTCACTGGATTATTCCCCACCGTAATAAAATAAAAAGGCCAGTACCTCTACCATGAGTTTTAAGCAATTGTATTCGTCGCTACTCGATATCGACGCCGTAAATATTTTGTATGGCAAATTTTGCAGCGCCTCTAGCGGTCACTTGCAGAACCAAAGAAAAAAAAGTGTATCAATCTAGACCTATATAGTAGGTACTGAAAATTAAAGCTCACATTTACTCAAGGTTCTAACAGAAACACGACTAACCTGCCGTTGGAGTGGCGAATCGAATCAGGTCAATAAAAAACGTCAAAGCGACAAGCCCTTTGAGACATATAATTCAATTTGAAACTAGACATTTCAGAAAGAAACTTTTATAGCCGTGTGAGTCAATGGGGACTCATGTTTTATATGTTCGGAAGCGGTGAGAGCGAATTGGTTTTGTTTTTTTTTTATGGTAGTAAGTAGTATGGTGTGAGTTTTAAGGGAGTTTTGGGGTTCAATGAACTGTGTAGATCAATGGGCTTGACTGGGTATTCTCTTTGAGTTACCAAGTTCTTGTTTAGTTCGTCGTGAATTTTGGTATTGGTAATAGGCAAAGACATTAAATATATACTACCAATAGACAGGACATAGCGAACAAAACCTTGATCCTATAGTTGTTACCTAGGAGTAGTAAATCGCTTAGTATAGTGTAGACAACTGGACCTAACTTCAGTTTATTTTCGTAAATATTTTTCGTATTTACTCTGTAATTAATTAGAATTCTATAATTTTCGCAAATAGTTCTAAAAATAGCGTAAAAACATATAAATTACAAATTTAATTCGCATGTTTACTATTGAAAGCTAGCTGACATAAGATGACAGTTTTTCTAAGACATTTCTTCTGATAGCCGCTCTATTGTAATATCTCTTTAATCTCTTTGGTAATAGGATATTGAATATTGTCGCCGAACAAATATCTGATCTGATGGCTGCGCTTAAAACCAGCAATTAAAATCAAATAGACTAAAAAGGAAAGACATCTTCATCATCAAGAGGACAGACTTTGATTGCTAAAATGTTTAAGACAACTGATTGGTTAGATAGCTCACTGGAGTCACGCTCATCCCGCCATGAATTCAAACTCCAACACACCTGCTAAAAGTTGGCAGTCCTAGCGGGCATCGGCCCTGGGCCTCAACGATTTAGCGACATCTCTTTGAGGACCGCGTGGAATACTACGCTCTTTAGATGACTTGGGTTTGGACCAGACCGGAGCTACCCATTGCTCGTCATTCATAAGCTTATCGTGGCTGGTAGTCGGGCTCAAGTCTCACGGCAGCTGGGGTGCGAGGATCTCCATTCTCTCACGCGTACGGTGGTCTCCTTTGCGAGTATTACTGCTTCGCTGAAGGAGGCGATCGTTTTCCATTTTCCATCGCTCCGGACCATAGCCTGAACAAATGCCCGACGCGAGGGGTCGCCGCCGTTGATCGCCTCCACGAGGACATGATGATGTTGCACCTAAGCGGGGCATATCTCCACCGTATGTTCCATTGTATGCTTACCATGTTAATGGTATTCAATTGCATCCGGGTAGATTGGAAGCCAACCTAACATAACTAGATTATCTTTTAGTTAGGCAGATTGACTTCATAGATGTAGAACGAAAATACCTGAATATATTATACCCGTAGTACAAAACTACGGGCTATTTAATAGCTGAACAGCTAATTGTTAATAAAAGCTTAATACAGACGCTAATTGGGATAATTTATTTTATCTTTCGTTCTTAAGGTAGGAAAGAGGCTGTTAGAAATGCGAGAATGTAATAAGGATATACAGAGGTATTTATCTTTAATACATTTCTTTAAAGTGCTATGCGTTTACTATCTCAAGTTAAATTCATCATCTGCGATGCAGGATTGGTCCAAAAATGAGTTATCGTCACCCTAAAACGTTAAAGAACTGGATAGAGAAAAAACACAAAAGGATTTTAGTCAGTAAAAGTTTGACTCTGGAACACTGCTAATAAAAATATGGTGAAGCAGATGATGACGCGGCTATATCTGTGAGTACCCAATGCAGTGAACGATTGAGGAGCGCTTTGGAGGATGCATTTCGAGAGGACCACTCCACGCCGCCGGGGCTTAGACCTCGTCTACCTCGTTTGCCTATGCACAAGAGAAATAAGGCATTAGTGTGTGTTCTAGATTCGCAGCTATCAAATTGTTTTCATTAGTACCGATTTAGCTTGAACTCCAAGAAAGGTCATAGGCTACATTTTATCTGGCTTCAACTTCACAATAACTAACATCCACATGTACGAAATCACTGTAAAAGGCTTAAATTAGATATAAGCATAAGCATAGCATGCATAGCATATCATAATCAGCCTTTTAATGTTACCACTGCTGGGACTCAGGCCTCCTCTCTAGGGGAGGGAATGGGCCATAATCCACTACGTGGGCCCAGTGCGGTTTGGTGGATGTCACATGTCTTCGAATTTTTGGTTCTAGGAAATGCCGGTTTCCTCACGATGTTTTCCTTCACCATTTTGAGAGCAGTGGTGATGAAATGAATTCCACTAAGTAATGCGCCTGACTGGGTTTGAACCCGCGACCTACAACTCGTAAGTCGGGGCCGTTACCTCTCGCCCAGCGGAATTAGATATAGCAACAACATATTCAGCAAACGGGGTAATCATTGCTCGGACAGTCCTTAAGCTATACAAATACTTTTTCAACGTCTATCACTATGTAAACACCTCTGCACTCGTAAGTAAAGTTTGTTCGAGCAGGTTTTAATACGGCATGCACTAAGTGCATCGTTGGTATTCCTGGCCAGTAGTGTAAATAGGTCACGCTATGGTTTAGGTCGGTCGTCCACTGCGTAGTACAGCTAACGTGAGTTATCGCTCCGTTATTCATTCTACGTACCATTGGACCACAAACCACTAAGGTACCTTTCCGGCAGTGTTTAGAAACCCCATTAAGAAAGGCCAGCCTGAGGTACATTTTCATACCACCGCTCTTACGTGATTATGATGTTATTACATACCTTTCTCCAGTTATTTTGGATACACAGATATTTTGTGGATATTATCTAGGCTTCTTTAGAAATCAAATATAAACCAGTAGAGACCTCCGAAAATCTGCTATTTTATGTGTAATTTGACCCTGCATAATGTACTTATATGTTAAAAATATAAAAAAGTACTTCAATTAAAGCCTTGCACATATAATTCGACGACATTCTGAATAACGACTATGTATCTCAAAAACTTTAAAGGGTTTAAAAAAAAACACTTATTACATGGAACAAGTTTTGTGAAATATTCGAGTAAATCACGGAATTCCCGAATGCTAAAAAAGTTTTCAGGAGCTATCTCTCTTTTTCGCGTTGCCTCTTCAACAAACAACGCGTTGGTTTACGTTAGATGAAGCAAAAAGCTTTTAAACCATGATTGACATTGACGATAGGCGAGTGGGGGCCCTCTGAAGGTGAATACTCCAAAGTCATTATCTCCCTAGCCTTTCTCAATTAGCTTGGGGTCGGTTTCCAGTCCAATCGGATGCGCCTCAATACCTGTGTTTTACATGGAGCGACTACCTATCAGACCTCCACAACCCATTTACTCGGCAACACGATACTCCTCGGATAGACTAATGGTCAGACTTTCTGGCGTCTACCTGTAACGATTGCAAAGATCTGGCCCATCGGCTTTACGTGCTTTCCGAAGCACGAAGTGCCAGATATGTCCTAGATAAATTGAGAAAAGTACATATGAATTGAAAAATTCACATCGGTGACGCCTGGTTTCAAACCTCGTGGCACGTGCACCTCAATGAGATGTTAACGAAAAGCTCTTTCTAAAAAAAAAAAAATACTTTGGACTTTAATGTAAAAAAAAACACTTAAAAGTGCAAAATAACTTTAATTTCGGAAGTCGGTGATTTTATTATATAGGATGATAGGTACGATATTTGCGAAAAAATCTGCCAAGTTCAGTACATTTATGTTCGCCTAACTGGTCCAAAAGTACTGAACTTGGCAGATTTTTTTCGGGATTTCAGGTTTAGTCCCATAGTAAAAGTTGTTTGTTATCATGACTACAATCACGTGTTTAAGTATCGTTCACTAATTACCAGTCATCCCATATAGTGGTCTCTTTATTATTTAATAATTTATAGAAGTCGGTTGTATTTCTTTTGTTGTAAAAATCTTTTTATTTTACACTTTTCAGTTGCCACTAAAAAGTATCCCTTAGCCAAACTTAAATAGCAAGCAAGTTCAAGTAAGTAACAAACAGAGTAACATTGCATAACAATTCCAATAAGCCAAGCCCTCCCCTCTTATTGCTGTTGGTCATCGACTACGCGTATAAACAAAGCAATTTTACTTATTACGACAGTTCTCCTGTGATCCTATGAGGAGTTCCGTTCCATATCTTCGAAGTAAAATCATCAGATCATTTCAATATTTCTATAGGACCAACATGGAAGCATAATCTTTAATCAATCAAAAAAATAATTTCCGAAATCGGTTCCCAATTGACCGAGAAATTGGTGAACTCATAAAAAAATACAAACAGCTGAACATAGAACCTCTTTCTTTTTGAAGTCGGTTAAAAAGGATGATCCTCCGACACACTCCGATACAACACTCATCTGAGTGTTGTGTGATGTATTTGTATTTGTGCTGATAGTAGAAATATAAAATACAAATCATTTATTAGAAAACGCATCGCACTATACAGCAATGTGTTAAAGACCATTGTAGGATCTTTATTGCACTCTCGCATTTCTAACAGCCTCTTCCCTACCTTAAGGTCAAACGATAAAATAAATTGTCCCAAAAAGCGTCTGTACTAAGTTTTTATAGCCTGTAGTTTTATACTGCGGTTTATAAATATCTTCAGGTATTTTGTTCTACTTTCACAAAGTGAACCACTCATCAGAGTATTGTGTCTGGGTAACGACAACTGCAACCGTGTAACATAGCCCTAACAAATATGGAATATGGAGAAAGTTCCTATCCATTAGTTGCATCATGTTAGTTCCTTTAACTATGCAAAGTTTATTATTGTTGGCTTATGGTTATCAATTAACAAGTTAATTGTGTTGGTGTAGCTTGCTTATGTGTGCTAGCTGGTATGTGATGTAAGATCGTCCATATTTTATTATCTAACATATGCATTATTTGAAAATTCAGAGGTATGCCAAACTATAGTAAACATTCATTCTGTTTGTGTGTGCTTTAGCTCTGGTTAGTAATGGATAACTCGTCGCCTGATAAGTGCTAAACCCAGATTATCAGCGCATACCTTAGGGCCGAAAAACATAAACGCGTTGCGGCGGGGCGGCCACGCCGCTAAAATTGGCAGTGATGCCCGACGCTATTTTTCGCGTCGCCGCGACGCAACTTTTAGCGTTTATTTTTGCATTCTACAGGGATAACCAGTTTCTCGAGATTTATGAGTGTGGATAGACGTTTCTCTGCTATGAATCGTAATAAACTTATGCTTATTTGTTAAAATGTTAAGAAGATATTACTCTATTTTAAATAAAAGATAAAGAAAATACTGGCTATATCAATTTAATAAAGCAGTATTCACAACGCGGAATTTTGCGGTGTGCAGCGCGACGCGAAAAAGAGTGGCGGGTGGGACTACCGATATCCGCGTTGCGGCGTCGCAACGTGGTTATGTGTTTCGGCCCTTAAAGAGCTGTTAGTCATATAGACGGAACTCACCGATGCTGGTGCCAGCCCAGGCTGCGAAATTGTTTGATATAGTTACCGCGGCTTTAGCACTCAAAGGAGCACTGAAGGAATATAGGTGGGTTTTAGTAAAAGTCTGATGGCCCCTCTGGACCATCCTCAAGATCAAATCATAAATCGTCATAGTCGTAGAACAACGACGGTTTTGATAATTTTCAAATTTTATTTTTTTGCATATAATGAGTTTATATCCTGTCCTTTAATAACCAATAACTTTTTTTTTTAAATATTATTTAAAACAACGCAGATACTGACTTGGAATACTGACGGATTTGATTTTTAAACGTAGTAAAACGACGAATAATTACTTTCGCCAGTGTACAGCGTTAACCCCTGCCCCCCGCGCCCCTCTTACACTCGGCGTATGATCAGTACCGCTCATGTTCTCGGTTAGGTTGCGCATGCCGCTAAATATTACGCTAGCTTATTTTTATAACCCGATACGCTATATTAAATATCCAGAATACTATCTTAAGCATGCCTAAATGTTAAACCAAAATTAAGTATGTCGTCGAAAAGGGGAATTATGATATTAGCCCTAATAAACACGTCGAATAAAAATGTGGGCAATCAACGAATTGCTGATCTTTCAAAAAATTAGACCAAAGAATAGTTTTTCCATACGCCAGGTAAGTTATTATTGCCTCTTTTAATACTTTATTTCGAATTTATAAATTGGTTTTGGTTGTTTTCGTTTTTTATTAAACTTTCGCCGTACAACGACGGTTAGTCAAATCCGTCGTTGTTCGTGGAAATCTGAAGTAGTTAGTTTTTTGACTTTTATTTATTATACCAATACCCAATTTTAACAAATGTTAGTTTATACTTAATTTTTAATCATAAACAAACCTAATTTATTTTTCGGTGACGAATATTGAAATCCTACAATGTTCTACGTACGTTTAATGAACGTATGATACAAACCGCCGTTTTTTTACGGATGGTTGTGGGTCGAATGTGCATAACTGACGTTATTCTTTGAATATATTAACTCATACGTCATTGTTTTGTTATATGTTAGGGTTTAATTAACTTTTATAGTATTAAATTCTATCTATGTTATTTATATTTTTGAATGATAATTTATTTACATTCTGAAATTTTATTTTGCAGTTGAAAATGAGCGTTATTTACCATTACCACCAGGAGCGGATACTCTCGTCCGAAGAAATTTAAGTCGTGTGGGGTGAAGTATTTACTAATAATGATCACCGGGAAGAACCAGTCGCAACTGCCGTACAGGTACAAAAAGTTATTACTGAAGATGCCTGTATGCCGACAGACCCAATGACTCCAGTAAATATAATAAGTGATTTCCCGCAATCATTACAATCAGGACTAGGGTCTATCTATATAATCAGGATTGTCCCATGCTATTGACTCCTATTTTTAGTAATTTGCTAGATCAACCTACACTATCTACAGTCACTCAAACTCAAAGTAATATTGAACAGCCTTAGCAAGAAATCTGATGTTTAAAATACACCAGTCCATCTCCAGTTAATAAATATGCAAAATGTGATGATCCTTTTTGCTGCCAACACAACCCTGATGAGTATGATTAGTAGATTCATTAGTAGATTCTATAGGTACTGACTATAATTATACCCAACTCCAGAATCCGCTACCTTGGCCAAGAACAGGGGGTAAACAACCTCGAATTTATGACATTTGAGGGGATATCAAGAGAGAAAAACTAAAAAATCAAGGCAAAACCTATTTATTAAAGAGAGGGCGTACAATTGATGCCAAAACTATGGGCTGGCTGTGTCAATGTACATAGATTACAAATGTGCCACAAAAATTGTAGAAAATGAGTGTAGTGAGATATTTACCAGATTTTGGGAATCAGGTGTAAGAGAACAACAACATTCTCATCCCGTACGTAACAAAAACTCTCTTTGGCAGCCATGCTATAAATGGTAAAATTATATTAAGAAAGCTTGCGTTTGTAATAAAGTATGCTCATTTGACCATGTGGACAAGTTAACACCTTTTGAAAATTAAAGATCGCACATAAGACCGTTCCATTGGACTGTACAAGAACTGCATGGACCGAGTACGACGGTAGCACGGCTGTAGAACAAGATATGACATGGCGTCATAAGAGTCACAGAAAACTAATTAATGGCAAAATGCTGCTGTCCGTGTGCGCTCATGTCAATTCTTTTCTTTTATACCGATTGAGTCGCACCACTGTCTATGTGAAATAAAATATAACATGGCTACCAAAGAGGGTTTTGTTACGTATGGGATGAGAACGTTACTGTTCTTTTACAACTAATTCCCAAAATTTGATAAATATCTTAATACGCTCATTTTCTGCAATTTTTGTGGCACATTTATAATCTACATTGACACGGCCGGCCGGCATTGGCCGGCGGCGGGTTTTGGCATCAATAGTACACTCTTTGAGCAATAAGTTTTGCCTTGATTTTTTAGTTTTTCTCTCTTGATATCCCCCCAAATGTCATAAATTCGAGGTTGTTTTCCCCCTGTTCTTGGCCAAGGTAGCGGATTCTGGAGGTGGGTATAATTATAGTCAGTACCTATAGAATCTACTAAAGGACATGCATACGCATCAGGGTTGTGTTGGCAGCAAAAAGGATCATCACATTTTGCATGTTTATTAACTGGAGATGGACTGGTGTATTTTAAACATCAGATTTCTTGCTAAGGCTGTTCAATATTACTTTGAGTTTGAGTAACTGTAGATGCTGTAGGTTGATCTAGCAAATTACTAAAAATAGTAGTCGATGGTATGGGACAGTTCTGATTATAGATAGACCCTGGTCCTGAAGGTAATGATTGCGGGCAATCACTTACCACTTACTTGTCACTTAGAATCATTGGGTCTGTCGGCATATAGGCATCTTCAGTAATAACTTCTTGTACCTTGTACGGCAGTTGCGACCGGTTGTTACTGGTGATCATTATTAGTAAATACTTAACCCCACACGCCTTGCATTTCTTCGGCCAATAGTCTATTTGTTATAACTGTTATTTATAATAATTTTTACATTTTTATAATTGTTATAATTTTAAAAGATAACTTATGAACCTACATTTTTTAATCCTAAATAAATGCATTCTAAGTAATATTTATTTTTCATTTGCTAACCCATCAAATTAAATCCGTCAATATTTTTTTATGAAAATTTCGTAGAAAAACGACGCAATGTACTTTGTGTCACGTAAAGTGAGAGACAAATGCACACAACAACGACGTAAAATAACATACGACACAAACATTTTCGTAGAACAAGGACGCTTGTGATTTTTTATGAAATTGGGTCACTTTTTAAATTAATCTTTTACGTCATATAATAGAAATTCGCCAACAGAAAAACATGTCCAAATTTAAAACTAATCGGATCAGGGGTTTTTAAAATATACCCTAAAACTCCATTCAAAAACTTTGATGCGGCGTACTGTAAAGTTGCTGATTTGCAGAACCGTCTTTGTTCTACGATTATGACGAAATAATAAAAAAAAAAACTGGTCAAACTTACCTAAATAGTTTAATTCCCGAATCGAGTCAAAGATTTTTCCGAATCGAAAGTTTTCAGATTAATTCATATACTTGTGCTATATGACCTTGTTTCATTCCAAATTTCAGAGTTATAGGTTAACCGGACATATCCTATGAATTTCGATTCCCTTGAGTGTCGAAATGTATGTTTTTGCAACATAAACGGCAGTATCTTTTTTAAGTTAACCTAGAAGTTTGTATTTTTCACAACTGCAAGGGACCGTAGACCTGAGTATACACCGTTAAATTTTGATCGTTTCAATCCCGTGGAGGGTCGATTCGGTACATGAAACACTATCGATTTGTAAAGATAAAATTAAAAAATAAAGTACTTTTTTAAACTCTAATTAATAAATAATTTACGCATGTTCAAAATTAATTTCTTTATGTAAACGTCAGCCGGGCGAGTTCAATGACCTGTAGGTAGTGCTCGGTCGTTGTATACTAACTACCTACAGGTCATTGAACTCGCTCAGCTGATCTTTACTTGAAGTACTTTTTTTCTAAAACTCGAATACCCAAACAATATATGCTACCAGTGCCTTATCATTCATAGCTGTTTCTTGTTTACAATTATAATAATAAATACCAAGCGTAATACAGAACTCTTGTATCTTCCATAGCAATCTTCGTAAGAAAATCCTTCAATGACCGTTAACAAATAATGAAAACCTTTCTACTATCCCATTATACGATCACTTCAACCATTCAACAATGTTTTAATTGACTATTACACTGTTAGTACTCATCAAACAATGTTGAGACCTCAACTTGAAACAATCAGTAATTACATTGTATTCGTCAATAAAACTGTCATATAATGAAGAGAACGAAATGGTCTTGACAGGAGGATTGCGTATCATCTGATCTCCATTTCCTATTTCGACTTTCAAAGGTAGACTCGTAAATGTTTATAGTGTAGAGCGATATTAGGACTAAAGAGGCATTAGAGAGGAATTTTTAGGAGATACATCGTAAGTCACGATTTGCGTCTATTATTTATGATACAATTAGTATATGAGAGACTATGAGACTATGCGATCAGAATAGGCTACAAAATTTATTTCAGCTATTTTTTTTTAAATAGGCTGCCTAGTCAAGAATTATACACGCCTAAATTTTGATCGTTTTAATCTCGTGGGGGTCGATCCGGTACATGAAACACTATCGATTTATAAAGATAAAATTAAAAATAAAGTACTTTTTTTTTCTAAAACTCGAATTAATATACGCATATACGAAATTCATTTCTTTAATAAATATCAATTGTAGGCGTGCGTAGATATCAATGTGGGTTTTGTTGCTTACTATAAGGGCACCTAATTTCTTAAAAAAAAAAACACTAAATGCAAAATCTCAGTGCTTAAATTATGATTGTAAATTGATTTTCTAATTAAGGTGTGTATTATTCCAGCTAGATGGTATGTAATATCATTATATTTTTAAAACTTACTTTAAACCTAGTAATTATGACGTGGCCGATGACTTGGCAAAAGTTGTAGGAATCCGATGGATGCCAGATGCACAGGACCGTTCATTGTGGCCACACTTGGGGAGGCCTATGTCCAACAGTGGACGTCTTTCGGCTGAAATCATGATAATGATGATGATGAATTATGACGTAAATATCAGACAGCATCAAGTACAATTACATCGTCTATAAAGAGCTTGGCTTGCCCTTAAGAGCTTAAGGCGAGTTTACGATCGACCCGTGATAAATCTATTTAATGCCCATATCGACAGCTAATACCAGGCACTTGAACAAGCTGGAGCTTGCAGTAAGCGATAAGCGATTAGAGTTTTTCCCTATTTTAAAAGTAATGTCCTCCAATTCGACTCCACCTTGGACCATCAAATAGACTGTTATAGCTTGTTAGTTTGCTATTTTAAGGTCATAGTTCATTAGAGCCACCCGGCAAAAGCAAATGATTCACGCGAGGACGATACTTGACGATATTGTAAAATTTGACATTATGAAACACACGTGTAGACCTAGTGCCAATTGTTAACAGACTAGGTACTCAAAAAATTCGTGGACCAAGCGAAGTCACTCGTTGACCACGCGGGATCTACTGGTTGATGACGCGAGGTCTACTGGTTGACCGCGTTACATTTATTGGCGATAACGTGGCGTCCACCTGTGGACCACCTGTCAACAACGAGTGGACGTCGTGCGACGAGGCGGTGCGGGGTGGGTGTAGGGTGGCTTTAATGAGCTGTGTCCTTTAGAGGTATGCAGAATAGAGTGTAAACTCCCGCAAACCTCTGTTGAAAAGGAAGAATCTTCCGACCAGAAGATGTCTGAACTGGACAAATGCCCGATATATGGTTTCGGGTAGATTTATATGCTCAAATTGCGCGTAGAACTGTAATTGCGCGATGTAGGATTTTGTACTTTAGTTTTTATGTGACTTCATCGTTATGTCCCTACACCATCAATCGATCGATTGAGTCAAGTTGAGCTCCATCAAACTGCCCTGGATTTAAATATACGATCTCTTTCCAATTCTAAAGTTAGAAAGCCCAAAATACAGCTAAGGAGTAGAATTCTCTGCTAAAGCCTATGTTTCCTGGTTACAATACAAGCGTTATTAAGATAAAATTAGGATTATTTCTAGGCGTGTTCCATCGTCGACTCATCATCGCTTACCACCACGTGTGATTTTTTTTTTTTTTTTTTTTTTTTTTTTTTTTTTTTTTTTTTTTTTTTTAGAAGTAAAAATCATACTAAAGGGTAGGATAGATGTGAGTCTTGTTTTCCATCTCAACGAATGCCTGGCTATAGTCTTGAAATAGTTCATAGCTAACAACTTCTTATTTAAAGCGAACAAACTAAATATCGAATGTTTTCACTATCGAATGCCCCTCAAGTCGGCCTTAATCTAACCCTTGACCTCAAAAACGGGATGTTATTGCGGAAACTGTATTTGCAAGCTAATTATTGATTCAAAATTGTAGTAGGACGCTTTTATTAGAGTGCTTAATGCGAGTTTTTTTACGGCGCGTTTTCGGCGCACCGATTGGGCCATTCCAAACTCTTAACCAATCAGAGAGCCCGGTACATGTTCCGAACGCGTTGACGTAAAAACAACTCGCATTTAACGCACATAACTCTAGATAAGGACTCTCTAGATTCAAATTCTCTTGCAAAAGCTCTGCTGCATGCATATGTAGTAAGAAAAAAAAAGCAATTCACAGATGCGGCCTCAGTTAAATTAGTTTACTATGCTTTATTTCCTCGTATTTTGTTTTAGGGATCTGCAATATTGATGTAAAATCAGTTTTCATATTGCAAAAAAGAGAGAAATCCGAGCTATTTAAAAAATGGGTCCTCGTGAGTCCCTTAGAAACATTTTCTACATTCACTTTATATCTTAGAAAGTATTTTGTATATGGCTAAGTAGAATAACAATGTTAACTGTTATTTTTTAGTTAGAAAATATTTTATTGTATTAATTAGCAATTTTATGTAAATTTTTTGCTTCCTCTATAAACGAATATTCTCAGAGGCCCTTATGAGCCCGTTGTGTCCCACTGCAGGGCAAAGGCCTCCTTTCCGTTATTCCACTCTTTTCTGTCCTTAGCCAATTATGGCCAATCCTTAAGGCTTTTTTTAATTTTTTTAATGGTTTTAACCTCAAATAAGATTACTTAGCAACAAGTAATTACTTCTTTATAAATACGGGTGTGAGTCTTGTTTACTGTATACGCCTAAATAGTACCATATTTTATGATTTAAGAACTTTATTTATCTTTATTGGAACTTAACAATAATTCACTTACTGAAAAACTAAAACATACAATAGACGTTGTTTTATACGTACAAGAACAAGTTAAAAGATTTTTTATACAAAGAAAAAATAATGTAGGTAGGCGAACACAAAAGTGTTTTCGTACTTGCATAGGAAACAAAACATTGTTCTTTTCTTTATCTCTAAAAACCTTCAAGAAAAATATGTGCAACCCAGTTTAAAAAAAAAAAAAAACAATTGCCATCCGCTTCTGCACTACACCGCTCCATTTCCTGAACATAACCTCTTAGATTTTATGGTCTTTTACTGTTTACAAAATGGCGCCGTATAAGTCCAAGTGACATAAACAAAATTTTCTGTGTTACAATACATTTTATTTGCAAGTGATTTGCAGACGACTTGAAAATAAAATACATAGGTACTAAAAGAATGCTGGAGTCATTATCAGCTGTATTTATGAAAACGGAATTACTTGTTGTTAAGTAATTTCTTATTAAGTCATTACTTGAGGTTAGAAATCTTCATGAAAAATTAAAATTTTTCTTAACTATAGAATACAGATTGTTGCTTAAGTGGTTACTTTTACTTTTTTTTTTTTAAACGTAGGTAAAATCATCCAATGACAAATCCCGCCCTTGGGTGGGGCGGGAAATAGTGTCAGACTTTTACTGACTAAAAACCTACCTTTCCGTTCCTTGCCTTTATCCCGGGGCCCGTGGTGACAGTCTCACATAACCTTTGGCCCCAGTAGGCTTCGGCCCTGCTGGACCCCTACAGTTTGCTGACAACTCCTTGAGGCGCGCGGGAACGGTGCGCGCCGTAGACGACCTGAGCTCGGACCGGTCTGTTACCGGACGGGCGGACAGCGAGCTACCCATTGCCCACCGTCCGCGAGCCCGCGCCTACGGTGGCCGGAAATCGGGATCGGAAACCCGGCGGCGGCGGCGGCGTGTGCGCCTTTGCCTAATGCGGTCGGCCTCCTCCTTTGCTAGCAACTTTTACTGAATTAATTAGTTTTACTTGTTCATAAATACCTACGAGTGTAAGTCCGCTTTGGTATCATTGTGTTGTATGGCATTTGAATAAATAACAATAAAATATTATAAAGGAATAAGTTTGTCTCTGGTTGTTTGTACGAGTATTTGTGTAAGTTTGCTACATCTTACGCCCAAAAGGCTGGACGGATTTCGATGAAACTTGGCACAGGTAGGTAGGTGATATCCGTCGGCTCATCGATCTGGAACCGAGATGGAGGCGCGTAGTGTTCAATGTGTGCTTCCCTTAGGTGTATAGGAAAGCCACTCTCCAATAAGGGAGGAGACCTATGGGGATCGGGTCACCACAGGTCCGGGACACCGGAAGTCAAAATGCACCCGGTACAAGGCGTAGGCTTGCGGACGGCATGCAATGGGTAGTTCGCTGTCCGTCCGTCCAGTAACAGTCTGGACCGAGCCAAGTCGTCGATTGCGAGCACTGTATCCGCATGCCTCAAGGAGTTGTCAGCAAATTGCAGAGGCCCAGCAGGGTCGAAGCCTACTCTGGGGCTCTGGGAAAGTATGAAAATGCATACCAGGGCCCTGGAACCTCAGTAATGAAGGAACGGGATAGGTTTTTAGTCAGTAAGAGTCTGACACTATCTCCCGCTCCACCCAAGGGCGGGGGATGTCATACCTACCATAGCAAAATACCTCTCTGGAAGAATGAAAATATCTGTGTCTATTACGCATCAAAAAGCCTACGTAAAATAACAAGAAAATAAAATAATACGAACAAAATAAAAGTTTATTTTACAACCTACACTGCACCGGCTGTTACTAACATTTATCAACACCGTTTTAGACCCTACTATTAAAGATATAGAGTTCATTTTCAAAAAACGCCAAGTTGCAAAGTCTTTTGCTACTCAATTTCACTAGGTTCAACCTACAAGGCTACAAGTCCAAGAAACTCATTATAAGTTTCTGTTCCAACAGGCAAAGGTCTGAATTTTATTTTGAATACCTTGGCGAACTATTTTTAAAGCTTTGTATTAGTAAGAGTACTTCTCGGTACCGTTTGCTCCGTGAAGTACATCTCTTTGTCATTATTTTTATTGTGCTTCGACTTTGTACTAGAAGCCTCGATAGTTCGAGATCATCGTATGAAATTGTATGTTGAAGAAAAAACTACTAGAGTTGTTAAGGGGATTACATCGCCCAAATCCAAAAAAACACCTAGGTTGATTGAAGTTTATAGATTATTCCTTATGTACGATTACCATATAAAAAATTAAGGGGATACTTAAGGACATTACTAATAAATTGTATTGATTACGTTTCTCAAAAAAATACCCTAACTTTAGAAAAAAGTTTTGGTAAATAGGCCTTTTTTAAACATTAATTCCATATTTTCTCGAAAACGGCTCTATATTTATACATTGAATTTATACCAAAATATATGTTACGATAAATTGAAGAACTTGTACTGATATTTTTTCTAATTTCACTGAATATCGATAAATAATCAAGAAAAATCTCGAATCAGTACTAACACCCCGCGCGCAGCACCCCCTGCAATGCCTGTGTAGAGGTCAATTCTTCTCTACTAAAGTAGAGGTAAATTGTTCAAGGTCATTGAGCAATGTAATACCCTTAAGGGTAGTCTAACGCCCATAAAGGTCAAAGCACCCGAAATCTCTTTGCATACGTAATTTGTATGTTAATATATTTATAAATTAATTGCATTGTAATCAAAACAACGGAAGATAAGTGATTCACCTCTAGCACGTGGACCTCTTTTTTTTTTTTTTTTTTTGGTGGTGGGTAAAATCATCCAATGACATCTCCCGCCCTTGGGCGGAGCGGGAGATAGTGTCAGACTCTTACTGACTAAAACCCAACCCCGTTCCTTCGTAGCCTTAGATACCAGGGCCGGGCTCGGAAGCAAACCCTTGGCCCCAGTAGGCTTCGACCCTGCCTGCCTGCAGCTAGCAGGCTGGGTCTCTACGGTTTGCTGACAACTCCTTGAGGCGCACGGGAACAGTGCGCGCCGTTGACGACCTGGGCTTGGTCCGGATGTTTACCGGACGGTAGGATAGCTCGCCGTCCGCAAGCCCAGCACGTGGACCTCTGACTTCACGATGTTTATCCTAATTTCACTTTGTCGCAATCGGTGTTACATCGGTCGCGACGATCACACATTCGGAGGTTAACGCTATTTCTCTCGCACGACTCTTGTCTCTGTCCTTGTCTATCAGTGACTATGGGTAGTGTAGATGTGTGAGTTTCGAGTCCAAGTTTTCTGATTGCGATATTAGCACGTAAGATATCTTCCCTTGAATGAATAAAAATTGAGATAGTCGTACAATAACAATACAACACAATTGAGTACAATTAAGTTGGTGTTACCAATACTGTTAGGCAATTGTTTCTCTAAAATCTGTCACTTTAATATCAGCAGCATTTGTCTAACTTCGATTCAAATATTACGAAAAATAAACTGCCTCCTCATCAGTGTCATCATCAGAAGAAAAACTTTTGATATTATCCTCTGATTGGTAGGACATTATACCAGTTTTTCGTAAAAATCGTGCTCTCCTAATTGACGCCGGATGTAGGTACTTGGTACCATCAACGGTATAAAAAAAAGCTTACAGTGAGAAAAAAATCTGGGCAAGTGAGAGTTGGACTCGCACACTGAGGGTTTCATACAAACTTACTTTAGTTTTCCACATCGAAAAACAGTTTTTCAAGGTTTTCAGATATATTTGTGCTATAAAACCTTGTTTTGTGCCATATTTCAAGGTTCTAAGTTAACGGAAAGTACCCTATAAATTTTGATTCCCTTGAGAGTGTTAAAATATACGTTTTTTTGAACAGTCGTATTTTTTTTTTTTTGATTACACATAAGAATATTGAACATTAAAATACCTACAGGTAAAATGTGAACGTTCAAAAAATCGAAAGTTTAAATATCGAATGACCAAATAACCGAAAACGTAAGTTTATAATGTCAAATAAACCGCCGAGAATCTTTAAGTCAAGAGTGACTAGGTTTCTTCTAGGTAAGCGCGCTCCATCGCCAACCGCATCGTCGCTTTCCATCAGGTGAGATAGTGATCAAGCGCGAACCTATCAATTAAAATAAAATATTAGATAAGTTAGGTCCAAAATCTATCTACAAAAGTGACATCGAAATATTTAAATGTCTAATATACAGAGTATCAAATGTCTTAGAGAGATAACAGATAAGTTTTGTTACCTAGAAATATATGTGATTCCTGTCCAAATATAACAACTTTTCAATCATTTATGTTAAACTAACGGTTTATTCATATGATGATCACTTCAAAAATCTCTAATTTTCCTCAACTACTTTAAGCACTTCTCAAAACAAAAGCTTTCGAGGAGGGTATGCAAGAAGTGTTATTAAAAAAAACTAAAGCGCAGTGAAATATCAAAGAGAAACTGAAAATACTGCTGAAATAAAACTGTCACAAGATATCACTTCGAGTTCTCGCGTCGCTTGCTCCAAAATGTGCGGCAAAGGCGAATTCTTCGGAATCCACAACATTTTGGCACATAACAAAAAAATACAGAAGAAAAATGCAAGCTACGCATTGCTCGTCATACGCTAGGCCTGCGCCTACGGTGGCTAGAAATCGGGATCGGAATCCAGATGGCGGCTGGGGCGTGAGGACCGTTGCCTCACGCGTGCGGCCTCTTCCTTTGCTAGCATTACTGCTTTGCAGAAGGAGGCGACCGCCTGCCTTCCCTCCTCGCTCCGGGCCATGGCCTGTACCAAAGCCCGGCGCAAGAAATCGCTGCCGCTGATCGCCCCCACGAGGACACGGCGCCGCGGCGGTGCTCTGCCCAAGCGGGGCACACTTCAACCGTGTGCTCCACCGTGTCCTCCGAGATTATTATAGGTATATGTATCTTTTTCAGTTTTGAATACTTTAATCTGGTCAACATAGTAATGACAGTAACAGCATCCATACTACAAGCTAGCAACATAGCAGTGACAACATCAGTACTACAAGTTGGCAACATAGCGGTGACAGCATCAATACTATAAGTTGATAGCATAGTAGTGATAGCATCAATACTACAAGCTGGCAAAATAGCAGTGACAGTATCAATTTTATACGCTGGCATCAGATCAATGACAGCATCATAATACTAAGTAATTGAGTATTTTTCGGAGTGAACTTTCTCTGAGTTCTTTGTGGTGATGTGCTGGCTGTGAAGTAAAACTTGAGTGAAAATTACAAATACGATTGCAGCAGTTTTCCTCGAAGCGTCTTTGAATGAAGCAAGTTGATATTATTATTTTTTTACCTTTGAAAATGTCCTTTTTTAATACGGTACTGCGCTTTTGGTTTGGTCTGTACTTTTCGTACCGTAAAATTATTTCATTTAAGAGTATCTATTGTACCCTACTACATAATCATCATCATCATTTCAGCTGCCAGATTTCCCCTGCTGCAAATAGATCTCCCCAAGTGTCGCCACTACGAACGGTCCTGTGCGACTGGCATCTATCAAATTCTCACGACTCTCACCAAGTCATCGGTCCGCTTCGTAAGAGGCCTTTTAAAGCTGCGTCTTCTGGCGGGCGGTTGTCACTCCAAAACCATTTGGCCCTATCGACAATCCATTCAAAGAGCTCTGTCCACTATTGTTTAAGTTTGTTGATTTTTCGTATCCTACTTACTTGTTTAGCATTAGCATTATCAGCCTTTTAATGTTCCCACTGTTGGGACTCAGGCTTTCTTTCTAGGATAGAGAATGGGCCGTAACTCACCACGCGGGCCCATTGCGGTTTGGTGGATGTCACATGTCTTCGAATTTTTAGTTCTAAGACATGCCGGTTTCCTCACGATGTTTTCCTTCACCGCTTTGAGAGCAGTGATGGTGATGAAATACGAGTAAATTACACAAAGTAATACGCGTGCTGGGTTTGAACCTAGAACTCGTAAGTCGGGGCCCTCTCTACTTACTTGTATTTAAATATATTGTTTTTGACTCTATCTTGCACCAAATCTTTATTCCAAACCTTATTTAATAATGTGAGTCTGTATGTTAGAACATTTAGATGATTGTAAATCAATTAAGTTGCCCCTCAATTCAATAGATTCACAGATTGGTTTGAATTCTTACATGAAAAGACCGTGGACAATGTGGACATATTATAGTCGTATGATACTATGGGCAGCTACTTTTACCCCACTAGTCGTGCCACAGTGATAATTATTTTATGCCTTTTACGTGTCGAACTGAATTATTGAAAAAAAAATATAATAAATAACATATGTAATTTATACTTACGCCTAAAAGGCCAGGTTACTTAAAAGACTCAAGAGGAAAATGAAAGACCACTTCCTCTCACAACTGATACAATATTTGTTTAAATTGGTATTTATTAGTATGCTTGTTTTTATATATTCGACTTATTTATGTAGATCTATATTGTACGCTGGATCCTATCTTCGAATGTGATCTGCCTCTGTCATTCAAATGTTCGCTGGGCGAAATATCGTTGTTAAGCTTGCCTTTGTACATGAATTGTCAAATCACTGTGTACACCGTAGAGGCCCACCCTGCTAGCTGTAGGCAGACAAGGTCGAGGCCTGCTGGGGTCATGGGTCAGTTTCTAAAAGGAAGGCCCGGCCCCGGCAAGATAGGCAACGAAGGAACGGGGTAGGTTTTTAGTCAGTAAGAATCTGACACTATTGCCCGCTCCGCCCAAGGGCGGGATTTGTCATTGGATGATTTTACCTACCGTAAAAAAAATCACTGTGTACTACATTCTTTTTTGTGTACAATAAAATAATTAAAAGATTTTCTAAATTAATTAAGATAATAACCGAAATTCATGTCTTTAGTTAACTCATCGACAGTTGTTTATGCTGAGTACGCAGCATGTGTCGTATTGCAACTAAGCATTTATTGAAAATTAAACATATTTATTTTTCTTTGTAATAATAATACTTACTTGCATCATAAAGCATACCCAATCAGCCTTTTAATGTTCCCACTGCTGGGGCTCAGGCCTCCTGTCTAGATGAGTGACTGGGCCGTAATCCACCACACGGGCTTAGTGCGGGTTGGTGGATATCACAAGTCTTCGAATTTTTGGTTCTAGGACATGCCGGTTTCCTCACGATGTTTTTCTTCACTGTTTTGAGAGCAGTGTTGATTAAATAAATTACACAAAGTAATGCGCCTGGCTGGGTTTGACACCAAGTCCTACATCTTGTAAGTCGGGGCCGTTACCACTCGGCCACCACTTCTCCAGTCTTGCATTCAGCCATCCGAAAAATATCTTGTATTTTATAATTTAATTAATGCTATGATAAGTATTATTTTTAACGCTTAAACATAATTTATTCAGTCTCTTATTTTTAAACAGAGAATTCACGACCAAAATTCAACAAATTCTAAAATACCTTTAGAAAATGCGAAGCTATTATTGCCCCTGTACTACGATTTTCAGCTTCAGTACCGAACACCAGTAAATCATTCGGGTAGATCGTTCACAACCTACTTAATTCCGCCCGTGCGAAATAGATAAAATTGCTCCAATGAACATTTATTTTAAGAGGGGATCCTTTGTTTTAAATGCTTGGGTTGGAAGATCAAGACTTGACGTAAATTTTATGAAGGGGTGGGTAGATATGTTCATCATCATCATCATCATTATAGCATTCCATAATGTACGCTTAGGTTGTAAACATTTGCATATGAAACAATTGCGGACCCCGTCGGGCACAGCAAAAGAAGGTTATGCACAGATGAGGACTCATTCTATAAGTATTCCATAATATAACTTGATCTGAAATGCTTTACAATTTGTTTACCTATCTACCGAATCACGTAGATTCAAGCCAGCAGATCATCTGAGAAAACATAATGGCGTAACATCTTCAAACTTCTCTGGCCAACTTAAACACAAGGTTTGTGTTGATAAACACCTTTGAGCTCTCTGAAAAACATCTGCCAGACCTTCTAGAGAGAAATAAAAAAAAATACGTAATTGCTTTTGTAGGGAACGAACCGTAAATTGCTATAACGAACGGTCCGGTCTCGATCGCATCGAGTTTTTTGTAAAGTTTTCCAATATAGTGCATCTAGAGAGCTATGTACAGGTTTCTCTACGCTGTGGTTTTTACGAAAAAACTTTTACTGCTAACTTTAACTGACTTTGTGAAAAACTGATGTACATTACTAAATTAAATTGACATTTTGAGCTTCTGACTGGTCGGTAGATGGGAGATAGCGACTGTTTTATTTGCTTTTTGAAGTATTTTGTGCCAGCTTTTACTGTTAGGAGAATCAAGATTGCCAACATAACCCGAAGAATTGCTAAACTTAAGTGGCAGTGGACAGGGCAGGACCGTTCGTCGCGATACTTGTGAGAAGCCTAAGCCCAACTTATTTTGTTGTATAATTGGCGTATCGTTATGCACTTACATGACAATCATCATTTCAGCCGAAAGGCGATAATTTATAAAAAAAAAAAGACGAAAAAAATTGCCTAGTTCAGTACGTTTTGACCAGTTAGGCAAACATGAATGTACTGACCAGCAGATTTTTTTCGCGATCTCAGGTTTAGTCCTATATCTATAGTAAAAGTAGTTTGTTGCACCCTCAATGTGCAAGTCCGACTCGCACTTGCCCAGTTTTTTTGGTGTTTACATCATATATAGGAGTTTTGCCATGGCCTGAACTAAGGCCCGGCGAGAGAGATCGCTGCCGCCGATCGCCCCCACGAGGACACGGCGATGCTTCGCCCAAGCGGGGCACACCTCTACAGTGCGCACCACCGTGTCCTCCGGGTGTTCCGCACAGTGGCGACACCCGGGCGAATCCTCCGCACGAATCCGGAACAGGTACTTAGCGAACATGCCGTGTTCGGTAAGCACCTGCGTCGTGCGGAAGTTGAGAGCGCCGTGAGGTCTTTCCAGCCAAGGAAAGGAGGATTTTATATAGGAGGTTTGCCGAAATTAAAAACTAACTATGTTTCCATATTAAAGTAATGTTTCTTCTTCTTTGAACCTGTTTTAGTTGTGACTTTTGTTGTTGAGTTGACTCCTTTGTTATATCTTTTTACTTTGAATCAAGAATAACTGGAAATTCAAATAGTTCCTCTTTTAAATGGATGACAAAGGCAACTGGAATTGTATTTCCGTAGTGAAAAAATATCTTTTCGAGTTTTTATCTAGGTTTTTTTTCGAGTTTCTTTGAGATTAAATATGAAGTTTTAACTAGATTGTTTGTCATTCTACTCTAGAAGTATGAGGTTAAATAAATGCTGCCGTTCGAATCAATCAAATTTACAGCGACTCGATCTAGATCAGCGGCCCCTAGAATTCATCATCATCATCATCAGCCTTTTAATGTTCCCACTGCTGGGACTCAGGCCTCCTCTCTAGGACAGGGAATGGGCCGTAATCCACCACGCGGGCCCAGTGCGGATTGGTGGATGTCACATGTCTTCAAACGTTTTGATAATATGATAATAGTAAATTGAAACTAGTTATCGACGATAAAAAAATATTTGGCCTGATTTTACCCACATTCATAATAAAATTATATCATTAACATTGCTCTCAAAACATTTTATTGAAAGAAATATCCCTTCAACCGCTTACACTTAACTCCCCACAGCTCACTTATTTTCCTTTCAAATAAAAACGTTATGAATGGTTCACAATATTCCGAACACATTACCTACACACAATTATTATTTACCTTTACAAAGAAAATCGTCTTTTAACATAAATGGTTCTGAAATAAATAAAAAAAAAAACATCAGTAATGTGAGGTTTGAAGTACTTGCGGAGGCAGTTTCTTTTTTCTTTTGATGTCTTAGTTTGTAAAAGGTTACAAACGAAGCATAAATAATAAGCGATTTGAAGCAAAGACAGAGAAGCCGATTTACGTTGTGAGTAGGGTTGCCAACCGTACTCTAAAATAGAGTACTGTACTCTGTATTATGTTGGTGTACTCTGAAATCTATTAAACTGATAGAGGACGCTAAAATACTCTTTTTTTACAGAGTATTTACTTCACTAGTGCTATTCACACATATTTGATGCATTTTTATAGTATTAATCAAACAAAGTCTTAGAGTGCTTCATTGAAATTGATTGATAATGAGCTCCTGACGTAAACTTAGAATGTTTGGAATCATACGATTCTTTTAAAAACAATGAAAAATTGTTGTGCTGCTAACAGTACTTAGCAAAAAATACCTTTTTTTTAATAAATGATACCTAGGTACTTACCATTTTTTATAAGTCCGTAGTCTTTAATCCTTTGAATTGAAATATACTCTATTTGTTCTAATAAAAAGTGGCAACCCTAAAAACAAGCACACGTAAATTCACCATTGAGGATCCGATTTGTTTATAATAATATGTATCTAACTAGCACTTTGCCAGGGACTTCGTTTGCGAGAATGGTTCAAAACACTCTTCCTTAGTACTCGTTTACATCATATTTTTTTTTTAATAATTTCCTTAGAATAAATCAAAACAGTGGAAGTGACTAGCTTCTAACGCGAGGACCGCTGAAATCAGGCCCGTCGCCTGATTGCGGCTAACGCGACTTCGCTCGCACGACAGCGCCGGCTCTTATCTCTGTCCTTGTCTATCAGTGACTGTAGGTTTGCGACTATGATGACACTGATCATAGATTTGTGTGAGTTTCGAGTCCAGGTTTTCTGATTGCTATGTTAGCGCGTAACGTATCTTCCCTTGTAATATATCAATGAAAATTTCACATTCCTAGTTTTAGTGGATGCGTTGTTATGTCAGTCTGTTTTTTCTTGTCTACATACTTAAGTAAATCAGGCACCCAATCGGACCATACAGACTACCGTAATAAAGGTAAATACAACCTATTGTTAGTAAATAAAAAGGTAGCGAAAGACACAGGTGTGGTTTTAGTCGGTAAAAGTCTGACACGCCCCCACGAAGTAATACTTCAGATTACTGAAATTTTCACGTAATAAGAATAATCGTCTTCTCTTGAGGAGAGTGAATAAGCCACAATCTACCACGCGCGTCAAGTTCAGTTTTTATTTAGGTGGAAAAATCATCCAATGACATCTCCCGCCCTTGGGCGGAGCGAGAGGGTGAGTAAGACTTTAAATGACTAAAAACCCACTCCTGTTCCTTCGTTGCCTTACCCTGGCCAGTTCTTCCTTTCAGACCTTTAGCTCTAGAAGACTTTGACCCTGTTAGGCCCTTAAGGTTGGCTGACATCTTGACTTGCGCTTGGTCAGTACGGTTACCAGACGGCCGGACAGCGACCTACTCATTGCTCGCCGTGTGCAAGCACATGATGATTTGTTTAAGATCCTGTTTACAATAAAACCATCCACATTCACTTCAATCATCCACATTCCTATATTTACATTAAAAACTGCCACAAATTATAACATCGCACTTCCGAAACTTCGAGTGAAATCGGTCGCCATTTCCCTAGCAGATTAATGCGACTTTTACTATTACAATCGCCGTTATATATAAAGGTTAGACTACACTGAGATGCGATACGAGTTGTTGCGAAGATTTAAGAGACGAGGGATCTTACGATCTCATTTTGATTAATTATTATTGATTTAATTTTGATAACTGTAATATTACTGACATTATTTTATCTTTTTGGAGCATTTTTGTAATATTCTATTAAAATTTTTACAATTTTCATTTACTGATTTTATACAATTAATTTAATTTTGATATTAACATTATTATTTTGTGTGCCTTATTATTTTATTGCCTATCAGCGGAACATAAGATGGACCAAAGATTATATATAAGATCATGATTGTACCCTGTGTTCACAAAATTAATAAAATTAATTAAATGACTTGTTAGAATGTCAAAAATGAAAAAAAGAGATGGAGCTGTACACCTTAAATAGCTCGATCGCTTTAACAGGTCAGTTTAGGTAAGAACTAGTGATAGGGCCTCAGATGTTTTGCGCTACACAGCGCGGCGCATCGAGTTATCACGTTGCGAATTCAAATTGAAATTAAAAACAAAAAACCGAGTCAGACTCGCGCTCTGAGGCTCCAAACTTACCTATGGAAACCGTTCAATTCACGAATCGAGTCTCGACGATTTTTCCGAATCGCAAAAAAGTTTTTTTTTTGACATAACAGCAAATATTCAGTTTTCACTTTTATTTCTATATCTGTGCTTTAAAACCTTGCTTCATGCCAAATTTCAGGGTCAATACGAAGTACTCTATGAGTTTTGATTCCCTTGAAAATGTATTTTGCGATATGAACGGCCGTATCTTTTTTTTTTATTAATTTAGAAGTTTTATTTTTTCCCAGCTTCAATGGACTGCAGACTTGAGTATAAGGCTTTCATTTTAAGTCTGTTAACACCCTTTGTCTTCGTAGAGGTCGGCGCATTCCCAAGATCAAAGTCTTGACAGACAGACGGACAGCAAAGTGATGCTATAAGGGTTTCGTTTTTCCAGTACCTAAACGAGTGTATAACACAATATTAGTATTGAGATACTTCTAGGTGAAGCGCGAAGTCACAGCGTGCGGTTTATTTGAACTTAATTAAGTCTATCATAGTCTTTTTATTTTTGGGCAGTAAAATTAAAGAGTAACAGTGAAGTTTCTTGATGGTTTTCGTCCAATGGAAGCGAACATTTAGAACAATGACGTTTTATAAGTGCCCCAGCAGGCCTATGTAAAATAAAATAATTTGATTTTGAAACAAATTTGACCTGGCTAGCCTGATGGTCTAGTTGTCAGTGGCCCTGACTGCTATGCCGGAGGTTGTGGGTTCGATCCCCACCCAGGACAAATATTTATGTGATGAGCATGATCATTTGTTCTGTGTCTGGGTGTAGTTTATCTATAATATGTATATATTTTTAGAGGTAAGCGGATCAGAGAGTAATTGAGTCCCGCAAGCCTTCATTGAAAAGGGAGGATCCTACGACCAGACGGGTGTTTTTTCTGGTGGACTGCAGCTGCCCGATAGATGATTTTGGGCTGTTCTATAAGTCCAAATCGCGCGGAGAACTTTACTTGCGCGATGCAGGATTAGTTTTTATGTGACGCCATAGATGTCGCTACATATTTAAAAATATATAAAATAAGTATATTTATCAGTTGTCTAGTACTCATAGCACAAGCTCTGTTAGTTTGGGACTAGATGGCGTTGTGTGATAGCTAGGGAAATATTTTATTATATTAAAAACTACTCGCAGTATAGCGTCTCACTGTGAGTTAACCCCAATAGGTCGGCAATAAAGGATCCCCTTCCGGATTGGACAAATAAATATTTGTCCCGATCCGGCCCCGAAGGTCACGCGGGTGAAATAGGGTTAAACAAATATCGTTGAAATAATATGGGAATTTCTCGATTGCCGGGTGTTGGGAATTAGCAATAGAAAATGTTTGGGGATTTAGTATATTTAATTAGTTGAAATGAAATTAATATCCTGTTAATGAGTAGATGAGTAGTGGTGGCCAACTTACGAGTTGTAGGTCGATGGTTCACATACTACCATACGCATTAGTTTGTGTGATTTATTTCATCACCACTGCTCTCAAATCGGTGAAGGAAAACATCGTGAGGAAACCAAACCAAGCCCAAGTCTTCGACGGCGCGCACTATTTCCACGCTCCACCAAGAGTTATCAGCAAACCGTTGGGGCCCAGCCAGCCAGCAGGCAGGGTCGATGCCTACTGGGGCCAAGGGTCTGCTTCTGAAAAGAAGGCTCGGTAGGACCGAGCCTTGTATGAAAGGCAATGAAGAAACGGAATGGGTTTTTTAGTCAGTAAAAGTCTGACACTATCTCCTGCTCCGCCCAAGGGCGGGATATGTCATTGGATGATTTTTATCCACCGGAAAAAAATCCCTAAAGGGGTAAAACTGGGATTGGGAGTTTGTAAGAGTACTACAATAAAATTTTCAGCACTATTTTACCGAGATCATTTTGTTGTAATCATTTAACATATTGTTCAGTTGTTTAGACAATTAAACACTTAAGCTACAAAAATGCGCCAATTTACCATCAGAATATCCATTTGGAATCTATTTGTTAATAACCAAAAAGGCCTCTGAACTTCGCTCGAAAAAATCACACCGAAGCACCACAGGATTAGTGTTATAATATGTGACATTAATAATTCTAAACCCTCTAAAGAGGTACAATACACGGCGTAGAAGTTGAAACAAAATGGCGATCGACCTTCAATGCGTAGTACCAGATTTTTGGGTCTCAATTGAAGCGGGGGGCTATGCGTAATCATAGCAACGGGATCAACTTATTTGCCGCGTACCATATCTTCTTTATTTTTCAATTCCATAAATCTGATGCGGAAGAAGATATTTAATCATTTGTCGCTCTCAAAAATGCCATTAATTAATATCCTGATTTGCAGAAGATACGAAAGACAGATTTAAGTCATAAAACAAAATTGTCACCACTGGTCCTTAATAAAATGATAAAGCAAACTACTCTCAATTATAACTTAGACTCGCGTCAAGTTCTCACATTTATCCCATAACTCACTTTGTACAAGTTTCTATTGAATTTGTGGCAAATAAGGAAATAGTTGGCTCTCAAGTAAGACGAGCTAGTTGTACTAGCTTGGAAGTTATTAGTTGGCTAGGTAGAAGGTTTTAAAGGTAGCTTTTGCCAGCGACTCTTCCTGTGTTAAAGTCAAAAATATTGTATCGCAACAAAAAAAAAAAAAAAAACTGGTATAAAAATTATCCCACGGGAACGTAAAGCTGGAATAAAAAAATATCCGACTGAAACGTAAAACGGGAATAAAAATTATCCCACGGGAAAGTAAAACTAGAATAAAAATTATTCAACAAAACTTAAAAATTGGAATAAAAATTACTTTTTCTCTAGGTCCATGCCACGGGAATATAAAACTATAATAAATATTATCCAACAGAAACCTAAAATTGGAATAAAAATGAAACAGGATTAAGAATTATCTCACCAAAATGTAAACTTGGAATAAAAATTATCCGATTGGAACGTAAAACCAGAATAAAAAATTATCTGATTGAAACGTAAAACCGGAATAAAAATTTACCATTAAAATGAAAAATGGGAATAAGAATTATCTCAGCGAAACGTAAACTTAGGATAAAAAGTTATCCTGCGGTAATGAAAAATCCCGGACAAAAAAAAAATATCTTGATCCATGTCCTGCCTACATGTATGCTCAATTTAATTTGAATCCGTTCAACCTTTAAGACATGATTGACTTAAGAACATCATGACATACAGACTTCCACATACATAGTAGTGAAGTAGGAGGAAGGATCAAGCAATTTAGTTGTAAGCTTGTTCACAAATTTGTCCGTAGTTACAGCGAATATCAAGTGTATGAGCATACTTGCAAACTTCTTTGTTACTTGCTACAAGCTTTGCAAAGTTTTCATTTTATTTGCGCGTTAGTGTAATATGTTAAACGCGTCTTTGTTTTCAGGCACGTGTGGTGAAATTTCGATTAAGTGTTGTGTATTTTTACTGTCTGATGTTTTGTGATATGATTGTAGGAATGTTGGATTTCTGAATTGAGTATCAAACTCAGTAAGAAATAAAATTGACAGTTTTTCAGGTTAAAGTAGAGTTTGAAATATAAAAAATCGAGGGTTTTCAGTTTTGAGTGAAACCTACACTACATAATTATATTTTAAATTTTATTAATTTGTATATTTTGGAACTACAAACTCTATGTCGTACATGACAAGGTTCCAATTCCATTGTAACCTATAATTTAGGTCCATTATAATAAAAAGAATTAAAATACTTAATGTTATGTAAAGTCGATACTTGAGTTGGTGACAATATATTCACCATCTCGAATTATAAATTCAAGTACGTAGTTTGTTTTGGTATGGCAGCATAGGAATTTCACTCTAATAATGAAAACTATTCGTAATATCAGTGACACAGATCTATTATAGTGACATAACAATAGAAATAGTGCCTGCATGAAGCATCCTTCCGTACCTCGGGAAGGATGCTTCATGCAGGCACTATTTCATTTTTATACACCGCATACTTCCCAACCAAGACGTCAGTTCTTCCTCGATATCGTCATCAATATTACCAATGGCCAGTCACTATGAATAGTTCCAAATTCAAAAGCATCCTCTCAAAAAAACATGGCCGCCAGCAATAAAGTCTGCCCCACACAAACAAACTATAGATCAGCGACTAACTAACTACGTAGAACACAATTTATACGTAGTACGCAGTTTCGTGGCGTGATAAACACCCGATGAAGGCAATTAAGGTGTCGACAGAATGCTTGCGTCGTGGTTTCGTTCGTAAAAGTTCGTGTGTAAAGGTACGCTTGCGAAACGCTTCTGAAGGTTTTACATGTACCTTGTAGATAGTTTGGAAGGGGAAGTTGATCGTCAGCTGTTTTTATTGAAGATGTAATGTTGGTTACTAGTATACGAGTACCAAGAATCTGATGATGGAATAAAGTAGAATTATGTTAAAAAGCACTCGCACGATGTGTGTGGAGTACTGCAGCCACATATGCGCTGGTGCTGCAAAACTTTGGACTCAATGGAAAGTCGTGCAAAGAGGCTTATTGGTGAACCATATTTGGTTAAATCCAATCTGCAATGCCTCAAGTACAGACGTAGGGTAACCAGACTATCGATATTTTACAGGATGCATTTTGGAGAGTATGCGCGGGAATTGCATGATTTGATTCCGCCAAATCCACTCGTGCTGTTATTACTTACCCCCGAGCTCTTTAGATTAACTTTGCAAATGGAACACAATTAAATTTAAGTAGGACCAAAGACTCATTTTTTCTTCTGTTTAAGATATGTGGATTATTTTATTCTATTACTGGCCAAAAAAATCTTATCTTCCTTTTTTTATTTTTTTATTAGAAGGTCAATAGTTCAAAAAGTTTCCACATGTGAAACCTCTTAAAAGATTGATTACTGTCTAAATATTTATTTTAAAATAGAATTTATTTAAAAGTCATTTTTTTTTGTCACTTTAAACTAGATGAGGCTGGTGTTTCCTAGCTGACTACCCTGAGAAGAAACACCGCAACAAACTCAAGGGTATGTAAATTTGACAGTGGGAAAATGAACCCCAAACTTCTAACTACTTTTTCTCAAATTCAACTATTAGGACCTTCTTTCAAATCTAAATCATGAACTTAAACCGCACCGAGAATGTAATTTAAATTCTTATTTATTACCTTCGGTCCAAGTTGAACGGCGCCAAGTTCTAGCAATGAAAACAAGAGGTAGCCTTGACCGTTATATAATGCATTCTGTGCCGTGCTCCACTTAAAAGTCCGTCCAGGTAAAAAGCGGGAACGGAAATACGTCATTTTAGCTTTTGATTGCTGCCTCAGTTTTGTAATAAATGCGATGAAAAATTATGGAAACATTTCGGTAGGTAAGATTAAAGAGAATTATAACATAATATTGAAATTGAAAATATTTATTTCATACCAACATACAGTAATGGCACAAGTCCATAATTATGTTAATACTTTACTTTATACTTTTATTATATTGTAATGAACAAATCATTTTAAAATCATATAGCGTTGTTTTATCATAACATTTACGTGACACATATATGAAAAAAAATAATGAAAAACGTTTTAATAAAAAAAATAAAAATAATTTCAACAATATTAAGGTTGACCTCTCCTTTTAAGTGTTAAAACACTTGTGCCAGGAGAGGCCGCTCTCCCTTATCTTGATTACATTTAATAATAGATAGTAATAATATTTTACAACTATCACACAACGCCATCTATTCCCAAACTAAGCTGAGCTTGTGCTATGAGTACTGAAGAACTGATCATCATCATCATCATTATCATTTTAGCCGAAAGATATCCATCGTTGGACATAGCCCTCCCCCAAGCGTCGCCACAATGAACGGTCCTGAGCGTCTCGTATTCATCGGATTCCCGCAACCCTTGCCAGGTCATTTCCACCTTTTAGGACGCCTTTCAACACACAAAAAATCGTCAAACTTAGGTGACAATGAGCAGAGCACATTGCTCGTAGAACAGATGACCGTTAGGACCGAAAGCTTCTGGGATGGCGACCACGTATCGGAAGATGTAGCGTTGGAGAGAACTGATAAACATACTTATATATTTTTGAATATATACTCTTTATAGATAAATTACACCCAGACCAGAGCAAATGATCGTGTTCATCACACAAACATTTGTCGTGGGTGAAATCGAACTCACGACCGCCGCATAGCAGTCAGGGCCACTGACTTCGAGATAAACAGGCCAGTTAAAATTTTAATAGACAACTGGCTCAGGATTTGTCTGTCCACTCTGTCCGACACCATATCCAGAAGCGTGTTGGTGCTACTCTTTAACCGAGACCACAGGGAGGCCGTTCTTTTACGAAGCACCATAACACAAAAAGGTACATTTCTGTCTTACCTTTTTTGGTGTTCCGTATCGTAAGTGCCAACGTTGTCAATATCTTTACCTGTCCATCCGTTCGTTCATCCGTCTGCCTCTCTGTCCGTCCATCAGTGGGCTGTATTTCAAAAAAGTTAAAAAAAAAAAATCAGTTCCATCCCTCATTGTCATAGTCCAATAGAACGGCAATCTAACACGTTCAAAATATATCAGTCTAAAAGAACATAAATATCAGTGCAATTAGCGCCAAAGTGCACTTTGATTTTCGGTTTTCAATAAATAAAACCTGGGTCAAATATTTTTTTTAATTTTGCTGGTGAAACCCTTTCTTCAGCTTTGTGAAAATTAGGGACGAGTCGCTAATTTTCACGAAAAATTAGAAGAAGAAAAAACTGTAGAGCAGTAACTTTTTCTACAGTTTTCGTGAAAATTAAGGACCTGGGTTTTTAATTTTCACGATTTCCAAAATTAAAAAACATGATATCCACCCGGGTATTATTAAAAACAGAAAGTTTTTCAAAACAATAGAAAACAGACAACATAATAAAGTAATACAAGGTACGTTAAAAGTTCCCACTTCAATTCACATACCCTAACCACTCGTTAACGGCTTTACCTCCGGGTTAGTCACGTCAGCTGCCGGTCGTAACATAAATACTGGCAATAAAACATTTAGTTAACGTATCTTCGACGGCTTGAACGTGTATCTAGTCGTACCTATTCTATAAAATAGTTTTATCTTAGATAAACTTAGTTTTTGTATGTGTTGCCATTTTGTACGGATGGATATAATATGTAAGTATGTGATGAGGTGAACCAGGCTTGGGTTAACGGCATGTTGTATTCTGTGCACGTCAAAAGATATGCCAGCATGATAGACGAGATTCGTTAAGCCTGACATCTGCCAGGTCTGTGGATTTGTTCGGGCCTTAACAGACACGCTCGAATCCAATCCTGTACAAATTGCCAAAGCAGTAATTCCACTTGGTTTTAGAGTTCCGTATCTCAAAAGGAAAAAACAGAACCCTTATAGAATCACTTTAATGTCTATCTGTCCATCTGGGCCTCAAGTCTGCTATTACAATAGTATCAGAATCGATGAAATCAATGATAGAATTTCATCATGGTTGATTTTGACAAGTTTGGTAATCTACTAATATAATGGCGTCACTATGACTTTCCAACAGTCAATCACTAACACAACATTGAAAGAAATGGTAATCTCGTACTTAATGACAAATGTCGTATATACGACAAAGTCATTCTACCACCATTCGTTTATGAGACCAATAACCGACCAATGATCGACCATTATGATTTAGAAAATTAAGAACTTTTACCAAAATGACAATGGGATTGTGTTGGAATGACAAATTTAAAACATAGCAGACTTAGGCCCCTGGGTTTGTCTGTCAAGACCCTTTATTTCAGAAACACGTGGAGGTATCGAGTTGACATTAAAACCATATCATAACCTACTTATTTACGCGGCCGTTTATGTCACAAAAAACGTGCATTATGACACTTTCAAGGGAATCGTAATTCATCGAGTATTTTTCGTTGACCTTGAACCCTGAATTTTGGCATAAAACAAGATCCCTTAATATCACAAGACTAAGTATAGGAATAAATCTGAAAAATAAAAATTTGTGGTTACGTCACAAAAAAAAACTTTTTTTTATTCGAAAATAAATTTTGGAGACTCGATTCGGCAATTGAATTATTTATATATATTAGTAGAGGTAGTAGGTAGCCGTGGTGGCCGAGTGGTAGCGGCCCCGACTTACGAGTTGTAGGACACGGGTTCAAACTCGGCCAAGCGCATTACTTTGTGTAATTTATTTTACCGCCGCTGTTATCAAAAAACGGTAAAGGAAAACATCATGAGGAAACCAGCATGTCCAAGAACCAAAAATTTGAAGACATGTGACAGCCACCAATCCGCACTGGGCCCGAGTGTTGTATTACGGCCCATTCCTAGGGAGGAGACCTGAGTCTCAACAGTGGGAACATTATAAGGCTGATGTAATATAATTCCTTCTGAGGTAAATTACAAGAGCTACCTGCATAGCTCTGTCGTTCACCTCGTTCAAGTCGTGAAAGATGCAGATGATGGTACATGCTGAGTAGGAAACGAGGTGATGCATCTTTTGTGAAGGGGCTCCACAATGGTATTGAGTTTGCGATGGATCAAGGATATCCGATTTGGTTAGATTGGTTCACCAATCAACTATACAATTAAATCAATATTTCGGTGAAGTTAATAGTACGGAAGTATCGGCAAAGTCAATAGTACGGAAGCCAGCTTGACAACGGAATGTCAGCGGTTACGTACGTCACACTGTTTTACAGAGTTAAGTTGAGTTCGCGTGAGCCGAGCAGTTCAATGTAGCAACCGCACAGACGCAGTCCCCTTATAACTACTAGCAGTTGCATGGAAAATACTACTCTCTACTCCAAAAATTGCTTTCTGGCTCGATGTGAAGTGCACAAATAGTTTCGTTTAGCGTGAAAGCTCGGAGTTGACCACGCCCCCAATTTCTTTGTTATGACTATGTGGTTGAGCTTTGAGATGACGTCAGAACATAGGAATTGGGGGCGTGGCCAACTCCAAGCGTTCACGCTAAATGAAATGATGGTAACTTGGCTAGGCGGGCTGGAATAATTTTTTTATTGGCCGTTACCCACTTATCGCCCACAAATATAGGGACTTTGGAAAGGGATTCACTGTGATCAGCATACTGAGCCGACAAATAAAATATCGTAACTATCGGTCATTCGCCAAACTACCTCTAAACTTACCTAACTTATTAACGTTCTATTCAAGAATATTAGCATAGCATAAGCATCAGCTTTAAATGTTCCCAGTGCTGGGACTTAGACCTCCAATCTAGAAGAGAGAATGGGCCTTAATCCAACACGCGGGTCCAGTGTGGGTTGGTAAATGTCACGTCTTCGAATTTTTGGTTCTAGGACATGCTGGTATCCTCAGGATGTTTTCCTTCACCGTTTCGAGAGAAGTGGTGATGAAATAAATTACACATAGTATTGTTCCTGGCTGGGTTTGAACCCACGACCTACAACTTGTAAGTCGGGGCCGTTACCACTCGGCCACCACTGCCCTCAATATTATTACGACGTAATCACGAAAAACTTTACTAATTAACTAGGAACATTACTCAGTGTAGTTGTAGAAATTAAAAGCTAGTTGCATAACTGTGGCATTGTTAGAAATAATTTAGACACTAATTAATAATGTACGTAACAAGACCAACTAATTACGGCTACATTGGCCTGGCACTGCCAGAACTGCGAGATATCTGGCAAAGCTAAAATGAGTGCGCTAGCGGCACTGTCGCAGGGTTGATCCTTCCTTTACATTTAATTTGAAAAAAAAAAAAAAACGGTAATTTAAAAAACTAAAAAACCCGACTGCTTTTCTGAGTATTCATGAAAAAGACCCGTTCCTAAAATGGAGGCTTAGTGAATTGAGAGCAAATACCTATATTACATTGCAGTTTACTCCAATCTACTGGCAACACGGTTGACTTTCTAGATTGTGTCCCGACTGCTACAAATTATCTTGTATTTAAAATATTATATGGTTAAGTGCAATCGGGTGCAACGACTTTCTTGTTTTAGGGCTTTTTCATGAACACTTAGAAAAGCAGTCGGGTTTTTTAGTTTTTTAAATTACCGTTTTTTTTTTTATTTTATTACGATATCTTTTTCATAGTAATTACGAATCTAATGACACCTTGCAAACTAAAATCCATCGAGCCGTTCAAGCCGCAGAGCGTGCCAAACATTTGAATTTTGCGCCAAAACTCCGCCATCTTGTTTTTTTTTATTTTGATATACCCAGTGTCACTCTCACAGCAAATACGAATCTAACGACATCTCTCAAGCTAAAATCCATCGAGCCGTTCAGGCTGCAGAGCGTGCCAAACAATTATACATACATAACCCTCCTTCTGGCGCAGTCGGGTAAAAAGTTCAGAGAGAGAAAAACAATTTGTGTTCGCACTCGCAGAGTTGCAGCTTTACCCTCTGGAGAAAATGACACTATTTGCGATCGATGGTCGAATACTGAAGTGAAAAACAATTGACAATGTTATGTCATTGGGTCGGTAACACATGCTCAAGTCTCTCAGTACCTGTGAGATCTATTGAATATAAAAGTTGCAGCTGTATTGTATTACATGTCGTATTATAAATTGGCGTGCCGTATTGGAAAACGACTTTGTATTGTAATGCTTTTACCTCACGTTCAGCCAGGTTTGAATTCGCCTACCCTCTATCATGGCATGATTCACTTTAATGAGTTTTTTTTTTATGGTAAATAAAAATCATCCAATGAAAAATTCCGCCCTTGGGTGGGGCGGGAGATAGTGTCAGACTCTTACTGGCTAAAAACATAAACCCGTTCCTTCATTGCCTTTGTTCCAGGGTCCCGGGGTTCACTTTCGCCTAAACCTTGACCCCAGTTGGATCCTGCTGGGTCCCTACAGTTTTTTGATAACTACTTGAGGAGGCGCGCGGGAACAGTTCGCACCGACGTTAATATGTTAGGTTTTACTTTCAAGAATGCCCATCATCGGTACTGTGGCTCATATTTTCACTTATAGGTAGGTAAGTACTCGCTTATTTATTAATGTTGCATGTGACAACCCTAAATCATTTCCCAGTTGATTCATGCTAATTAGTAAAACTGTCCTAATTGTATAAATTATACAAATATTGTAAAGGCAAACATTTCTATGTATGTTTGTTACTCATTCACACTCAAATGGTTGATTGGATTTGGATGATATTTAACACTCGGGTGCACCATGTTCTAGCATAGGACATAGGCATAGTTTCCGTTGAGATATAAGTCTGCTTTCCCGCGAGTGAAGTCGCAGTGAGAAGCCAGCGTTTAGTATTCTAATAGGCTTCCGAATAGTACATTAATGTATGTGAACGCAAAGCTCTGGCAGTCCAGGATAATATGTTGGTTCGTACCTTTTTACAGGAGCCTATGAATTATGGATGTCCAACATAGGCCTCGCTAAGTGTCACCTCTATATACGGTATTGTGCGTCTCGCATCCATCCGATTCCCGCAACCCTCACCAAGTCCTCGGTCCACTTTGTGAAAAGCTTTCCAATTTCCTTGCCTTGTATTTAATAATAAACAATAATAATAATACATAATTTATTGTCAGGCATCTTCGCCCATAGATACATACCTTACAGACTAACATAATTATATAATGTAAATACAATTTATCGTTAGTAAATAAGTCCTAAAACTATGTTAGTAACACTTCACATTTGCACTAAATTCACTTCGTGCTGTTCTGTGGCACCTGTCCGCGAAAGCGACGGAACACCACACCCTGCGGCCAAAAATCTTCCTTCAACACGAGGGGGAGAAAAGTGTTCGGGACTCCCACCACGAACGCCTTGAAATTGACGTTACGATGCGACTCCAGCAGTTGCACCCTCAGTGCGTGTATTTAATGTCCGACTGACACTTAGAGCGGTTAGCTAGCGACTGCCCGTCACCGCTGCTGTTACATAAGAATACCCAAGGCCCCACAGATCTGTATCGTTCGCGGCAAATAAGTTGAACTTTGCTATTATTATGCGCAGCAATCACTTTGATTTAGACTTCAAAATTTGTTACTGTACATTCAAGGTCAACCACCATGATGGTTCAACTTGTGTGACGAGGATTATAACTGATTTTCGGGTCTCAATCGAAGTGGGGGGCGCGCATAACCTTAGCAAATGGGTCAACTTATTTGCCGCCTACTATACTCAGAATTGAATTTTAAGTTTGAACTACGCGGTTGACTAATAAAGTTGCATGTCCTAAAAATAAATGAATTTCTGGAAAAATACAGCTTACAATCTTTCACAGTCAAGAACTGTTTTATAGCTTCAGTAAACGACATAAAAAATAATAGCAATAGTGCAATTTAGTTAGACGCCGTAAAGCGAGGTCCATTGTACTGAGAGAGCCTGAGGAGGTCATAATCAACGAAATGATATTACCGAGAGCATCCCTCGGTAAACGACTTGAGTAAAATCTGGACAACGGTCAAAGTTATAAGAAATAGCGTATTTGATGAAAATTGTAACCCGCTTTTGATGATGCTTTTTTATTGAAATTATACAAAATATAAATAAAGTAGACGAAGCTGTGCCGATGAAGCCGGTGAAAGAAAACATCCTGAGGAAACCGGCATGTCCTAGAACCAAAACATCGAAGACATAGTACATCCACCAACACACACCGAGCCCGAGTGGTAGAATGCAGTCTGAGTACCAGCAATGGGTATATACTCCTAATAAGGCTGATGCTATGCTTTGCTTGAGAGCAGTGATGGCAGAGTGGTAACGGCCTGGACTTACGGGTTGTAGGTCGCGGGTTCAAACCCAGCACGCGTATTACTTTGTGTAATTTATTTCATCACCACTACTCTCAAGACGGTGAAGGAAAACATCGTGAGGAAACCGGCATGTCCTAGAAACAAAAATTCGAAGACATGACATTCACTGATCCGTACTGGGCCCGCGTGGTAGATTACGGCCCATTCCCTATCCTAGAGAGGGGGCTTGAATCCTAAAAGTAGGAACATTAAAAGACTATAATGCTAATGCTATGCTATGCTATGCTAGGCGAAGCTGCAAAGGCACAAAACCACAACGTTGCCGCTTCGTCGACAGAGTTCCATAGTTTTGTATATAAATTGGATGCTGCTGGCAGGGCTCCCATAATTTTCGACGACCCCATCGTTTCAAAGAGTAGCTAAAGGAATTTCGGTGTGTTTTAGTCAATAAAAGTCTGACACTCTCTATTATTTAGATCAAGAAAAGTTATTTCATCTGATTTCTGACCCCTAAAGGGGTTATTAAGAAATTATTAAGCTACCTAAGCACTATAAATATGCCTGTGTTTAAATGGTTTGGTCCAGCTGAGAATAGTTACTATGTCTACAAACTTAGTCTTCTATTTAGAGATAAGACTGACCACAATAGATTTAGTTGTCCTCTGAGGAGTTTCAAAGTATAAACAGTGGTTAATCAGTTGAGATTTGTACAGGACGTAACTCCGTTGTTATTCTATTGATCTGTTTGAACTCTTTGTTTGATTGCCCGACTGGTGTAGACAGAGAAATTAAATCACTTTCAATCTGGACGCAAATAGTTTATGGGGTTGAAGAGTAAAATTTACAAATCCGTGATAAGAACTGTCATATTTTATGGATCAGAATGTAAAGCAAAAAAAGATGGATGAAAAAAGATAATATGTAGCGGAGATGAGAATGTTGTGGTAGATAATGTTATGTGGTATGACAATAATGGATAGAGTGAGAAGTATATTAGAGAAAGTTTAAAATTGGCGCCAGTGACTGAAAAGTTGAAATGGGCATGGCAATTGAGAGTTAGTCCAGCTCACCCAAATGTCTCACTGATGGTGGCACGTGTGTTGGATCATTCGGTTTCCTTCATAATGGTTAAGCTGAATGGTGATGTAATACAAGCTGAATGGTCATGAAATACGCATCGTGCCTGTGAATGGGCGCTGGAATTAAATACTGGTAATCTCTTAGCTGTTCACTGTGACAATTCAAAAGTGCCTGTACATGATTAAATTTCATCATCATCATTTCGGCTGTAAGACACAGGTGGAAATACGCGTCCCCCAAGTGACATCACAATGACCGATCCTGTGCGTCTCACATCCATCGTACTCCAGTGACCCTGACCTTATGGGAGGCCTTCTAACGCTGCGTCTCCCGGTACGTGGTCGCCACTCCAGAACTTTCGGCGCCAACGGCCATCTGTTCTGCGTGAAATGTACCCTGCCAATTGCCACTTAAGTTTCGCGATTCTACGTGCTATATCGGCAACCTTGGTTCTCTTGCGGATAATGTAAATGATTTATTTGCAAGAAACGCTTTGATCCTTGAAAGAGAAGAATTATGAGTAGGTAGGTAGTAAATATCCATTCAGATGAAGAGAGACCAAAGAGGAGGCCAAAGAAAAGATGGCCAGATTGTGTGGGAAGTGATATGAAAGAAAAGAGTTACAGTTAGCGTGGCAGGTGACAGGACAGAATGGAAGAAAAAGCGTGTTCCGTTGACTCCAAATAATATGGAACAAGGCCAGGAAGATGGTTTTTTTTTATGGTAGGTAAAATCATCCAATGACAAATCCCGCCCTTGGGTGGGGCGAGAAATATTGTCAGACTCTTACTGACTAAAAACCTACCCTTCCATTCATTGCCTTTGTCCCAGGGCACGTGGTGACATTCTCACATAACCTTTGGCCCCAGTAGGCTTCGGCCCTGCTGGACCCCTACAGTTTGCTGACAACTCCTTGAGGCGCGCGGGAACAGTGCGCGCCGTAGAAGACTTGAGATCGGACCGGTCTGTTACCGGACGGACGGACAGCGAGCTACCCATTGCCCACCGTCCGCGAGCCCGTGCCTATGGTGGCCGGAAATCGGGATCGGAATCCCAGTGGCGGCGGCGGCGTGTGCGCCTTTGCCTAATGCGGTCGGCCTCCTCCTTTGCTAGCATTACTGCTTCGCAAAAGGAGGCGCCAGGAATGGATGGTGAAGCAAAAGTACAGAGTAGGGATACCTTATTACCATTTTGATGATGTCCAGCTTTAACAAAACTGCCGGAAAAGCTTCCAATTATACATACCATTTATTTAAAGCTACTTATTTGTTGTAGCAATTTATATTTAAATTATTTTCCTCATTTGCCTCTGGGTGCTACTTATTGTGAATAAAGCATCATATTACTACCTTAATTAATATTAAAATATGTCCAGGAAAATTGAATTGAAATGGTGCAAATTGTCGTATTGGGCCGAATAGTTCTGGAGTGGTAACCGCGTATTAGGAGATGCAGCGTTGAAAGGAATCCTATAGGGTGGATCGATGACCTGGTGGTGGTCGCGGGAATTCGAAGGATGTGAGATGTACTCTGAGATGTACAGGACCGTTCGTTATGGCGACATTTTGAGTTGGCCTATGTTCAACAGTTTTTTTTTTATTTTTCTTTTTACGGTAGGTAAAATCATCCAATGAATAATCCCACCCTTGGGTGGGACGGGAAATAGTGTCAGACTCTTACTGACTGAAAACCTACCCTGCTCCATTCATTGCCTTTGTCCCAGGGCCCCGGGTGACATTTTCACATAACCTTTGGCCCCAGTAGACTTCGGCCCTGCTGGGCTCCTATGGTTTGCTGACAACTCCTTGAAGCGCGTGGGAACAGTGCACGCCGTAAACGACTTGAGCTCAGACCGGTCTGTTACTGGACGGACGGACAGCGAGCTACCCATTGTCCGCCGTCCGCGAGCTCGTGCCTACGGTGGCCGGAAACCGGAATCGGAATCCCGGCGGCGGCGATAGCGTGTGCGCCGTTGCATGTTCAACAGTAGATGTGACAAATGAAGGTAGATGATGGTAGTGCAATATAAACTTAATTTTTATTAATTATATATACCTACGCTCGTGTTTGACTCTTATCTCACCTGATGGTAAGCGATGATGTAGCCAACGATGGATCACGCTTGCCTAGAAGTAACCTATGCACTCTTGACTTGTTAAACACATGTGAATATACTCGAGCACTATGTCGGAAATTATTTTAGCTACTTTCTGTAAGCTATGTGGATTTCGAAACTGTAAAATTTGACGAGTTCAATGAAGTAAAATGACGGGCTTTTAATACAATTTCCTTAACTTAATAAGGCATTAGAAATAAAAAGAAGTTAAAAATGTTGGATTCATTGCCATTTTAACAAGAACATGGTCATGTTCAAGCCAATAGTTTTTACCCAAACTTATTTTTACAAGCTTTCTATTAGCTTGCACTGTATGTAACTATGTATGTTCGGCTCAAATCTTGCAACTCAATTTTGAAGCAGATATCTTCAACCGATTGAGCTGAAATTTTACATACATGTGTAAATCGGGTGACAATGCAACATTATGATAACATGGAGCTGATCTGATGATGGAGCTGGAAGGTAGCCATAGGAACTCAGCAATAAAACTATACAACCCCATCGAGTTTAGGCTCGCTTGATTAGTATTGACGAGTACTTTGATCCTGTATGGTAACCAAGGTCTGATGATGGACCTGGAAGGTGGTCACAGGAACTCCGCACTTAAACGACACAACCCCATCGAATTTGGGCTCGTATAGTTTGTATTGACGAGTACTTTCATTCTATATAGTAGCCAGGGTCTGATGATGGAGCCGAAAGGTGGTCATAAGAACTCCGAAGTTAAACGACACGACCCCATCGAGTTTGAGCTCGTTTGATTAGTATTGACGAGTACTTTGATTATGTATGGTAGTCAGGGTCTGATGATGGAGTCGGACGGTGGTCATAGGAACTCCGTAGTTAAACGACACAACCCCATCAAATTTGGGCTCGTTTGATTCATATTGACGACTACTTTCATCCTATATGGTAACCAAGGTCTGATGATGGAGCTGGAAGGTGGTCATAGGAACTCCGCAATTAAACGATATAACCCCATCGACTTTAGGCTCATTTGATTTTTAATGACGAGTACTTGGATCTTATATGGTAAGCAGGGTATGATGATGTTTGGAACTCCACAGTTAAACGACAGGACCCTATCGAGTTTGAGCTCGTTTGATTAGTATTGACGAGTACTTTGATCATTTAAGGTAGCCAAGGTCTGATGATGGAGCTGGAACGTGTTTATAGGAACTCCGCAGTTAAACGACACAACCCCATTGAATTTGGGCTCGTTTGATTTGTATTGACGACTGCTTGGATCCTATATGGTAACCAGGTTCTTATGATGAAGCTGGAAGGTTACCATAGGAACTCCGCAATTAAACGACTTAATTAAATGACTTTAGGCTCATTTGATTTTTAATGACGAGTACTTGGATCTTATATGGTAAGCAGGGTATGATGATGTAGCTGGATCGTGGTCATTGGAACTCCGCAGTTAAACGACACAAGACCATCGAATTTGGGCTCGTTTAGTTTGTTTTGACGAGTACTTTCATTCTATATAGTAGCCAGGGTCTGATGATGGAGCTGGAAGGTTGCCATAGGAACTCCGCAATTAAACGATATAACCTAATCGACTTTAGGCTCATTTGATTTGTAATGACGAGTACTTAGATCCTATATGGTAGCCAGGGTCTGATGATGGAGCTGGCAGGTTACCATAGGAACTCCGCAATTAAACGATATAACCCCATAGACTTTAGGCTCATTTGATTTTTAATGACGAGTACTTAGATCTTATATGCTAAGCAGGGTATGATGATGTAGCTGGATCGTGGTCATTGGAACTCCGCAGTTAAACGACACAACCCCATCAAATTTGGGCTCATTTAATTTGTATTGACGAGTGCTTGGATCCTATATGGTAACCAGGCTCTGATGATGGAGCTGGAAAGTAGGAACTTCGTAAGAAATCGACACAATCCCATCGAGTTCGGGCTCATTTGATTTATATTAATGAGTACTTGGATCCTATATGGTAACCAGGGTCTGATGATGGAGCTGGAAGGTGGCTACAAGAACTGCGCAATGAAACGACACAACCCTCTCGTCTTTGGTCTCATTAGATTTGTAATGACGAGTACTTTGATGTGTACTTTGATCAATATGGCAGTCGGGATCTGATGATGGAGCTGTAAGGTGGCCATAGGAGTTCTGCAATAAAACGAGACAATCCCATCGCGTTTCGGATCTAATAAAATATGTTCTAACCGGTCATAAGCGACTTGGACTCGCGCACGGAGGGTTTCGTACAAATTTACATAAGTAGTTTTAAAACACTCCTATAAAATAGGTACCAATTGAAAGGGCTTGCAGAAAGTAACTTGAAAAATAAAATGACATTACTCTAAATCCAATATTCTCTTTTTTCTCAGTTATACTCTTGGTGGAGAGGTAGTGGTCTTGGATCGTCTGGTAGATTGGTTGCGGCTTTTGCGAGACTTCTCCATCTCTCTCTATTAATGGCACTTCGTGTACATTCAATGAGGAAACACTTCGAAGATGAGATGATGATGATGATTTAGTGAGGTCTGTCCATCTGGTTGATGATTGGCCGCAAGAACGTTGGCCCTCTACTCTTCCCTATACCACTAAACGTTCCAAAGAGCTTTCATTGCGTATGATATATCAAAACATCTTAAAAATTCGCTGTTGCACAATCGACGTAAGTTTTTGTTTTGATGCAAAGCTCTTTAAGAATGGAAACATTAGTGCGTTAAGCAGTCTGTTTTATCCTCAGTAGACGCCTCCAGCGTCACATTTCAAGAGCGTCAATCTTTTTACAGTGCTTGAGTCTTCTCCGCATTTCCCAGTATTTGTGATTGTGGATCCCAGGTATATAAACTCTGGACAACTTCGCAATTGGCTATTTCATGTAAGTTAGGTTGATTTTTAGTCTTACGATCCACTACCATCATTTTGGTTTCATAAATTCAACCTGGTAGACTTCTCAGGTGTTCGCCTTCTTCTGCGAAGCAGTAATGCTACCAAAGGAGGAGGCCAACCGCATCAGGCAACGGCGCTCACGCCGCAGCTACCGCCGTAATTCCGATCCCGATTTCCTGGGTAGCTCGCTGTCCGTCCGGTAACAGACCGAACCAAGCCCAAGGGCGGGGGATGTCATTAGATGATTTTACCTACCACAAAAAATTAAATAAAAAAAAACCTGGCAGACTTCTCAAGATAGCAGACTAAGTTTCTTATGCTTTCCTATAATATGGGTAAGAAATGAAAGGATTTGCTGAGAATACAAATGTGATTTAAATAAGGTATAACTAAAAAGTAAAAAATAAATTACATATAAAAAAACTTTTTAAAAACAAGCTTTCAATTAAATGGGCTAAAAAGAAGAAAATAAACTTTTCCTTTATAACTTTTACTATCAATTTATAACGGCATTACACAATTTATATGATATAAAAGCTTGTCGCGAGATTTAACTGTGTAAATACACAGCTAAATAACTTCATTAATTAAATAAGTTAAATAACTTCATCTATTGACTTTAATATTTTCAAAATCTCGCGACAAGCTTTTGTATCATATAAATTGTGTAATGCCGTTATAAATTGATAGTAAAAGTTATAAAGGAAAAGTTTATTTTCTTCTTTTTAGCCCATTTAATTGAAAGCTTGTTTTTAAAAAGTTTTTTTATATGTAATTTATTCTTCATACTGTTAGACCCGTAATTCTTACTTTAATTAATCCAAGACAATACCATGCTATCTTCGAAAAAATCTATCCCATACTTACCTATTTACCCTACTTTTACGATTAATTCCCCCAATTGCGCCACCAGCTAAGGGTCTTGCGACATCATTATCTGCCCAACACAAGCGTGAGATTAGGACGGACTATTTCATTATATTTTTCCGAGGGATTTCTTTCTTAGGCACCGCGCAAACGTAGACGATATTGTGTGGTATGTTGGACTCAAGGTACAAAATTAATATTTTATTTTCTTACACCCTAATATTATAAAGGCTATGCGTGTTACTTCTTAATGTTCGAACGGTTTTCTATGAAACTTGATACACAGGTAGACTATGTTACCATGTATGTTATCCGCCTCGAAGGACCACAAAGATGTTGGAGTATTTCGCTGTTAACGATTCTCCAGTTCTTATTTATTTATTATATAATTTATTTACATACATATATAGCAGAAGATACATTAAAAAAAAATGTGTAAAAGGTATTGAGAGGTGATTGTAAGACCTGCGAAAGGAGACAATGGAAGAAATGTAGATAATAAGTGTGTTGAAATAAGAGAAGAAGAGATTGTGAAAACTTAAATCAAATGAATAAATACTTATATAACTATACATACCTAATACTACCAAACCACTAAATAACACGTTAATTGTTTATTTGTAATATAAAAGTTATGTTTAGTTATCTCAGCTGCACTTATTTATTACATACACATGACAGCGCGACGGAGGTGTAGTTACGACTAATTAAAATTGTTGTGTTTATTATGTACTCTTACAATCTTTTTTTATTCCGGAAGCATGTTCCCTTGAAATATGTTTTACTTTCACGCGGATGATACCACTGGAAGTAACTATGTAGAAATTAATATAAAATCAAACACTCCTACGTCGATAAAGACACTTTTTGTGTGCACATACAGGTGGCCAATCCAAAAGAATTTGGTATTTGGTAACTGGAAACCAGTAGTTGTAACCTGCAGACACAAGCAACATCGATTTTACGAATAATTAAACAGCAATTCGTAAATGAACGAGTTTCTATTGAGGTCTGAAACTAAGGTTTCCTGTGAAAAGCTGTATTATTTAAAATCCAGTATTGATGACTATGTCCGATTATCGCTACCGAACTCAGCAACTTACAGTTTGCTGTGATGGTATGCAGTGTAACAAAAAGTATCTCGTTTGCGCAGCGCCTTAGTCCCTTAGAGTTGGGACGAGTGAAATTAATGTATCTTGTGGATGGCAATCATACTTATACGTGACTGGGACGAAGGGATCGGTGTAGCTGTGATTTTTTGAATGGGGTCGGATCTTTGGAGATGTGATTATGGTTTTGATTTGGTGTGCAAGAAAAATCATTTATGAACCTTATTGAATTTTGTCAATAGCAAGATCCCTGGTAGTCCATAATTGCGATTTCCTTACTAATTCATTAGCACATGAAGAAGGTAGCAAAAAATAATTAAATAGAAAAAGCGTTGGAAATGCTGGTACAAGGCATTGCTTATTGGGCACGCCACAATCACATTGGTTAGCCGACTCCTTGGGGGAGTGGTTAGAAAAGTGTCAAGGCGTTTTTCCGCCTGTCGTAGGTTCTCACTGGACATAGCCAGTTTGCAGTTTGGAAAGTTCCTGTTTTTTTTTTTCCAGATCTATCACACATCGCCCTAGTCCCAAGCTAAGCAGAGCTTGTGTTATGGGTACTAGAAAACAGATAAACATACTTATATATTTCTAAATACATACATATTATAGATAAATTACACCCAGACACAGAACAAATGATCGTGATCATCACACAAACATTTGTCCTGGGTGGGAATCGAACCCACAACCTCCATATCCGGCATAGCAGTCAAATAGTGGCCGTGACTGCTATGCCGGAGGTCCACCACTACCACTAGACCAACAGGCCAGTCAAAAAGTTTGAGGTAAAATTGGAAAAAATGCCCGGGTGTCACCATTGTTTGTTTTTTTTATGTTCCTTCCGTGAAGCAGAAATGCAAGCAAAGGAGATGACTGCAGAGGGCCAAGAGAACCCGTTTGTTGATTTGCCATCTCAAGAACCGAACTAACCGAAAGCTAATCATCAGTCTTAATGAAATCCGGAACAATGTTTGCAAGCCAAGGCTGAGTGCATGGCATAAGGAAATGGTAGAGAATACGATAGAGGTGTGTTGCTTGGGCAGAATACCACCGTGTAATCGTGGGGGCGATCGGCGATAAAGATCTCTCGCGCTGGGCCTTGGTACAGGCCATGGGCCGAAGCGAGGAGGAGGTGCAAGCGGACGCCGCAGTAATGCTAGCAAAGGAAGCGGACGTACGAGTGAGAAATGGCCTTCACGCCCAAGCCACTGGGATCCCCATCCCGATTTCCAGTCACCGTAGGCGTGGGCTTGCGGACAATGAGAAATGTGAGTCACCGTCCGACCGTATTGTAACTGTTCAGACCAAGCCCAAATTGTCGACGGGTCGTAGTGTTACACGAGCGCTTCAAGGAGATGACTGCAAAAACGTAGGGGCCCAGCAGGATCGAAGCCTACTGAGGTCATGGGTTGTGCGAAAGAGAATCCCAGGCCATAAAAAGAAGGCAAAGAAGGAACAAGAGTTGGTTTTAGTCAGTAAAAGTCTGACACGCCCTCTCGCTCCACCCAAGGGCGGGAGATATCATTGGATGATTTCCCGGAACATAAAAGTTGGTGTACACTTACGGACATTATGTAAATGGTATTAAGCAAATGTTAAATAAAGCATGTATCAAAAGTTATTTCTTATTGGAAGTTCTCTTTAATAATATTTGAAGAAACTCTCCAAATAACATACTATTTCATCAAAGAATTCCTTTCTGAGTTTTCCGAAGCAACGCTAGTGAAATAAATGTATTTTATGGATGGCAATCACATTCATACGTGATCGGGGTTTAGGTTTCAGAAGTATTTTTCTTGTATTGTGAATTGAATGATTTATTTTTAGAACCGTATGATTGTAGGATTCAATTAATATATGAAGACTCCTCGATCGAATCGACTTTGAAGATTCTTAAATTAGAGAAAAACTATTTTAAGATTCCGTAACTTAAAAAGAAAAAGCGGAACCCTTATAGGACCACTGTTGTCCGTCTGTCTGTCTGTCAAGTTCTTTTATCTTGGGAACGACTGGAGGTATCAAGTTGAAATTAAAACAATATACTCAGATTTGCAGTCCTTTGGTTCTGTGAAAAAATCAAATTACTAGTTTACGAAAAAAAAGATAAAGGCAAAAAACGTATATTTCGACACTATCAAGGGAATCAAAATTACTACTACTTATATACTTGCTGTTGACCTAGTATCTTGAAATTTGGTCCAGCAGGCCATTCGGCAGGCATCCTGAAATTTGGCATGAAGCAAGGTCTCATAGCACAAGAATAGGAAAAAATCTGAAAACTGTGAATTTGTATAGTTACGTCACGAAAAAACAAAACAACGATCCGTAAAAATCATCTAGACTCGATTCGAAAATTGAACTGGTTTTCAAAAGTAAGTTTGTACGTTCAGTGCGCGAGTCCGACTCGCACTTGCCCGATTTTTTTATGACGATCCTAGTTTTCGCACGCATTTTTTTCCCTTGCAAGCGTATTATGGCATTTACTGTGGAGAGCCTATTGTGGAAATCAAATCTTCACCTAATCCAGCCCCAACACGCGTTCTCACCTCGGTTTCCTAACCACCAGTTTCTAAGGGCGGGATCTGTCATTGGATGATTTTACCTACCATAAAAAAAACACCAGTTCCTACGTTTTCCAACAAAGCAAAAACTGGTTCCTTTCTAATCATAATATTGTACCAAAAACTCCTTTACCCGAGCCCCGAGAGCTTTCGAGATCAGGACCTAGACTTTCCCAGGTAAATCGATGGGATTTGGAGCGGTATTTTTAACATTTAGCCTTCGTACCAGAACTCTCAGCTCAGTCATCACTATTGCGGTTTACGTCAGATACTGCACACACACTACACATTTTGTAGCAGAGCCTAGGATGGGCGAGTATACTCCCCTTGCGAAAAGAGCAAAGCACCCACTGCGCGTTCCACCAGCTGGGGCCGGAGGCTCTGCGTTTGGAGATTTTTCCGCACCATTTGGTAGGGGCGTCCCCACGGGTCTTCAATATATGCCTAAAAGTAGTTTCATGTACAGTTGGCCAAGCAACCAGACTGACATGGTTCATTTAACTAAAGTACATTTCGATGAATGGACATAATTTTATACTAGAAGATAAGGAATGAAAGGTATCAAGCCTAAACCTTAACAGATATGGTTATTTGATTTTGATATTCACTTTGACACTCATAGTCATAGGTGTTATTTCAGATGATGATGTACTGTAGGTATAACTTTTTGAAATATAGGCAAGGTACTCGTTTACCAGATTTATATGCAATTATGATATATTCCACCTACTAGTGTCGGTGATACTGCGAGGGCTATACCTCTGAATCTGACTTTAGGTGAAGGCTCCTGGGATTTGGTGTGTACAAAGATAAAGTTTTTTTTTATTCTTTCTTTCTTTTTTTTGGGGTTTTTATCTGACCAGATATGCCAACCCCATCGTACCCTTTAACATTATTAATACCTAAACTAAAATAATTAAGATACTATATATATACACTTTACAATAATAAAGAAGGAAGTCACATTGACTCCCTCTCACTCCTATTCCGGACACAATCCATCAGCAAATGTTGCACGTCCTCAATCTGATTGCATTCTCTGCAATTTGGCGAATCAGCTTTCTTCATAAGGAATGCAAATTTTGCCGATGGGTAGTGTCCGGAACGAAGCCTTAAAGCTAATTTAATATAATTTCGACTTAGCCGACCATCATCAAACCAAGGCACACAAGGGGGCTCACTTTGTATAGTTCTGTACCAAATACCCTTATTTAGACTGACATTATCAAAGTATTGTTTCCAGGGGTTATAACATATTACTTTGCATCTAGGTATGTGTTCCCAATAATCAGGTAAATAGTCAATTGTTGTACCCTCTAGTGCTGCTAATTTAGACACTCGGTCAGCCTCCTCATTTCCACGTAATCCAATATGTGCAGGAACCCACTGCAACTTAATTTCTATATTATTCTTAGATAATAAAATAATATTTTCAAGAATATCATATGCTATCGATGCACCTCTGACACCAGAGGCGCATCGAGCAATATGTTGTAGTTTTTTTTTTTTTTTTTTTTTTTTTTTTTGGTAGGTAAAATCATCCAATGACAAGTCCCGCCCTTGGGTGGAGCGGGAAGTAGTGTCAGACTCTTACTGACTAAAAACCTACCCCGTTCCTTCGTTGCCTATCATGCCGGGGCTGAGCCTTCCTCTCAGAAAACGGCCCTTAACCCCAGCAGGCTTCGACCCTGCCTGCTTGCAGCTAGCAGGCTGGGCCTCTACGGTTTGCTGACAGTTCCTTGAGGCGCGCGGGAACAGAACGCGCCGTCGACGACTTGGGCTCGGTCCGGTATGTTACCGGACGATCGGACAGCGTGCTACCCATTGCACGCCGTCCGCAAGCCCGCGCCTACGGTGGGCAATATGTTGTAGTGCGCTTTTACTGTCTGAAAGAATAACAACCCTTTGTAAGTTCTGATTTCGACTGTAAAGTATCGCTTGGTGAATTGCAATGAATTCCAGCGTGATTATTGATACATTGCAGTGTACTTTAAAACCGAGATTAGTTCCTAAAAGATAAACTTGAGCCACAATCTTTCAATGCTTTTTATTTTCGGCTGGCTTAAAGCTTGAAGCTTGAAGTGGGCCAATCCGCTTGTCTCTTATCTCAGTCTCTGTCTCACGCAATCTCGTTGGATATCATAATACCCTGAATGACTAACTCTTTTACTTTGTGTACTTTTGGCAGTGGATATAATAAAGAAGTCACGCCGAATAGTGAAGATAAAATTGTAGTCGGGATTTACGATTTTTATTCCAATATATTTGTCTCCCAGAGGAACAGTATCTTTCCGTATCTTTTGGTAGCAAAACGATATTTTCTGCTTCGTAAAAGCATAGATTATTACGATTATAAGTCCTATCAAGCGTGGCATAGTACCTGCTTGATAAAATTGAAATAGATTGGATTATTTCGCTTGACTTATCGAGATGAAATTAAATTATTTTATATACTAGAGTAAATTCAATATACGAGTATATACTTTATATTAATTTTGCTTCAATCTAGAACGTAATTTATTCGAAAAATATGGTATCATAATTGACATGATGAAATAAGTAGGTCCTTCGATCACAAGTTCATTTGCCAAGCTCCGTGATTTTTCAATGCTCATAATTAGATTGCTTTGTAGGTAACGCCTCTACGGTCCGGACTAAGCGATTTTCCTCGTCGTTTATACCGTGTACATCGAAGGACTGGAAAAAATGGTCTGTTGCGGTCTCCCGACCGATTTCTTATTTAGGTGTCTTCGAGGCTAGAGTGAATAATAATGATATCACACACGCTATCACACAATGTCATCTAGTCCCAAGCTAAGCAGAGCTTGTGTTATGGGTACTAGGCAACTGATAAACATACATAAATATTTCTAAATACATACATATTATTGATAAATTACGCCCAGACACAGAACAAATGATTTTGCTCATCACACAAACATTTGTCCTGGGTGGGAATCGAGCCCACGACCTCCGTCATAGCAGTCAGGGCCACTAAACACGAAACCAACAGGTCAGTCAAATAATAGGCTCTTAGTAAACTAGTGCGTATCACCATCATCAATGGTTTCACTGCTTACCATCGAATGGGATCGCAGTCAAGTGCTGGTTTATATCGTTTAAAAAAAGCTAAAGGATATGCGTTTATCTTTTCTTTCTTTCTTTCTATATTCAGCTACTAGTTTCTGCCAGCAACTTCATATGCTGCATATGCTTTATATACTTAAATATTTATTATCTTTGATATTTAGCATATTTTATTTTATTATTTTATTATTTATTTATGTATTGTCTTGTCCGTCTCTGTGTTCCGTGAGTGTGTCCGTGGCATCACCGGGCCCTATCAGAATACCAGCGCTGCGTTTTATTAGTTTTTTTTTTTGTTAAAATATCGCAGCATATGCTGAGATAGGAGCCTTTTTGGCCTCGCACAGGACTTCTTAATCTTTAAATATTGTTTTATTTTATTTTTTGTGCGAGTTTCAAATAATTTTTTTTTTCTTCCTTTCTTTCTTTATATGTGTGAAAGTTGATAATAATTATCCTAAGAAACATACGCCTATAAAAAAAAATATCCTATGTCATATTTCTGGATATGGACAACCTGTGTGCCCATCAAAATTCGTACAGACACTTGAGCGAAGCGGATTAATAAATGTATAAATAAATATATTTCTCTTTAGCCTATACTCTCCCACTGCTAGGCAAAGGCCTCCCCCAATTCCTTCCAGGATATTTTTCTCGGGCTAACTCGAACTTCATTTTATGAAATTAATTTTAAGTGTGCTTTATTACGACTGGTATGAGTAAATAAGAAATTTTAATTTAAAAAAATACATACATATATAATTATATATTCATACTCTTTAACTTTTTATGAGTATTTATGAAGCATGCCTACGGCGTTGTACTTACCACGGATACTTGGTGGGTATCCCTCCTATACCACACCTATAGCTACATCTTGGGGATCTTAACCCTTTGAATACGGTAATTAGAGACACAATAGAAAGACAATAGGTGTGCGAACGCCGTCCGCTTGGCGCTTGAGAGTTTAAAGTCAAGAGTGAAAAGGTTACTTCTAAGAAAGCGTGCTCCGTTGTTGACCACATTTTCTCTTTCCATCAGGTGACACAGACGTCAAGCACGAGCCTATCAAAAAAAAAAAACAAGTCAATGTCGCACTTCTTGGCATGTGGCATTTGTTCGCATTTGTGGGTGTAATTATCTTTAACTAGCGACCCGCCCCTGCTTCGCACGGGTGCAATGGTGATATTAAATATATTATGCATGTAATAAACATATAAACCTTCCTATTGAATCACTTTATCTATTAAAAAAAACCGCATAAAAATCTGTTGTGTAGTTTTAATTATCTAAGCATACATAGGGGCAGACAGTGGGAAGCGACTAAGTTATTTACTATATGTATATAGTTAGATATAAGTGTATTTATCAGTTGTCTAGTACTCATACCACAGGCTCTGCTTAGTTTGGGACTAGCTTTTTTTTTTTTTTTTTTTTTTTTAATGGTAGGTAAAATCATCCAATGACAAGTCCCGCCCTTGGGTGGAGCGGGAAGTAGTGTCAGACTCTTACTGACTAAAAATGTACAAAAAACCTACCCCGTTCCTTCATGCCTATCATGCCGGGGCTGAGCCTTCCTTTCAGAAAACGGCCCTTAACCCCAGCAGGCTTCGACCCTGCCTGCCTGCAGCTAGCAGGCTGGGCCTCTACGGTTTGCTGACAGCTCCTTGAGGCGCGCGGGAACAGAACGCGCCGTCGACGACTTGGGCTCGATCCGGTATGTTACCGGACGATCGGACAGCGTGCTACCCATTGCACGCCGTCCGCAAGCCCGCGCCTACGGTGGCCGGAAATCGGGATCGGAATCCCGGCGGCGGCTGGGGCGAGCGCCCCGTTGCCTTGCCTGATGCGGTCGGCCTCCTCCTTTGCTAGCATTACTGCTTCGCAGAAGGAGGCGACCGCCTGCCATCCCTCCTCACTCCGGACCATGGCCGATTGCCCCCACGATGACACGGTGATGCTCCGCCCAGGCGGGGCACACCTCTACAGTATGCTCCACCGGTTCCGCACAGTGGCGACACCCGGGCGAATCCTCCGCACGAATCCGGAACAGGAACTTGGCAAACTTTCCGTGTTCCGTTAGGACCTGCGTCGTGCGGAAGTTAAGAGTGCCGTGAGGTCTTTCCAGCCACGCCTCAAGGATGGGCCTTATCGCCTCGATTGTGGCACGCCCCGAACGAGGTTACGATAGTCGCTGACGCCATTTTGCCATGAGATCCCGCCGGAGCTCTGTCCCCCATGCCTCGACTTGTCGTGGCAGTGGAATTTCGCCCCGGCGTTGCATCTCCATGCGCTTGTCGTGCATGTGTGCAAGGACTGTTGCCTCCAGATCCCATGACGGTTGGCCAGCAAGGAGGGTCGCCGCCTCGCGGGAAATCGTTCGATACCCTCGCACCATGCGTATTGCCATGACCCTCTGGCACGCATTCAGCTGGGCCTTCGGCTGCTGTTGCAGCGACGGCGCCCACACCGGAGCCCCGTAGAGGGCCATGGACCGAACGATTCCCGCGTACAGCTTCCGGCAGGAGGCGTCTGGTCCCCTGAGGTTGGGCAGGAGCCGCCCGAGAGCAGCCCCAGTCCGGTTCAGTTTGGGAGCCAGATGTCGGAAGTGCTCCTTGAAGTTCCACCAGCTGTCGAGGACGAGTCCCAGGTACTTCATCGTCGACCCGACGCTGATGTGAACTCCTCCTACCGTTAGCTGGGAACCCGGTGGTGGCGCACCCCTAGGGCCATGAAAGCACATGGCCTCGGATTTGTGCAATGCCACTTCGAGTTCCAACTGCTGGATCCTATCAACGACTATCGCAACCCCGCGTGTCGCTAGTTCGACCGCCGTTCGGTACGACTCTCCCCGTGCTAGGACCAACGTGTCGTCCACGTAGCAGACCACGCTGACCCCGTCGGGAAAGTCGCCGCGCAGCACGTAGTCGTACCCGATGTTCCACAAGGGTGGTCCCAGTACCGATCCCTGCGGAACACCGCACGACATCTCTCGACGTTTCCACTCTCCCTGGTGACCGGGGTAAATGATATCGTGTAACGTGTAATCGAGGCCTACCTCTCCGACAGGTAGGCCTCGATTACACGACAGAGGTAGTCGGGCACCCGGTGGTACCGGAGTGCCGTTCCAATGCTACTCCAGGGCAGGGAATTAAAGGTGTTGGCAATGTCCAAGGACACTGCCACGACACACTTGCCCTGGGATACCGCATCCTCCGTCGTGAGGGCTCGCACGCGCATGATGGCGTCCACCGTGGAGCGCATTCTGCGAAAGCCGAACTGTCCGTCCGAAAGGTCCGGCCCCACTCGTGCAAGGCGCGCGACGAGGCGGTTTGCAATTACTCTTTCAAAGAGCTGGCCCACCTCGTCGAGCAGCACAATGGGCCGGTACGCGGACGGAGAGTCCGCAGGGCGCCCCGGCTTCGCTATGAGGACCAGTTTTCCCGTCTTCCAGCGAAGTGGGAACTGGCCTCTCTCCAAACATGCGCTGAAGAGCCCCCTCAATCGAGGCCCGAGAGCCTCCATGGCCAGGACCTAGGCCCTCTCAAGCAAGCCGTCGGGTCCTGGGGCGGTATTCTTGGCACTTAGCCTTTGTACCGCCACTCTCATCTCTACCTCGGTCACCTCTGGAACGTCGTCGTCGTGGTCCACGTCAGGTACTGCCGGTGTTGGCGGAGCCATGGGCGGGGGGGAGTGTACCCCCCGCGTAGGGAACAGAGTGCTGACCACACCCTCCACGAGCTCGGGCCGGAGACTCTGAGTCAGCGGGGGAGCCCATGGACGGAGTTTCTCCCGAACCATCTTGTATGGGCGTCCCCACGGGTCTGCATTCAGAGACCCCAGCCAGACGTTGCGGGCCTCCAGCTTGGCCCGCTTCATCTCCGCTCGAGTTTGGGACTAGCTGGCGCTGTGTGAAAATTATGGAATAATATTATTATTTCATCGTGTCTTTTATGAATATTCTTAAAGCTTAGAAACTGTCCACTACGCTATAGTTTTCCTACTTAGACTTTAGAATAAAAGAAAGATCAGGAGGTTTTTTTTTATTGCAAAAACTAAGTTTTTTATTCAAATATTTGGTTTGGTTTGGTTAGTGGCCCTGACTGCTATGCTGGAGGTCGTGGGTTCGATTCCCACCCAGGACATTTGTTCTGTGTCTGGGTGTAATTTATCTATAATATGTATGTATTTAGAAATATATAAGTATGTCTATCAGTTGTCTAGTACCCATAACACAAGCTCTGCTTAGCTTGGGACTAGACGGCGTTGTGTGATAGTTGTGGAATATTATATTATTATTATATATTATTATTATTATTTCTGTCCTTCTAAAACACTTACTACTGTTTGACAACAACCTACACCACATCTTAATTTTAAGCCAAACGAACAAAGGTATATTAAGGTACGTTTAGACTATGACACTTTATGATACACTCAGTGTATACATCGAGTGTCTCTGTATAACCACGAGTGTGCAATTAGAGACACTCGTGTTCATACAGAGGCACTCGTTGTATACACTGAGTGTACGCATTAAGTGTCGTAGTTTGAGGCCGTGTTTACAGAGACGCGGCGCGATGCGCGGCGCGTTGAGTGGTCCGTCGTACATTGCCATTATGTTTGTGTTCACGCGAGCGATGACGCGGCCCGCTGCTGTAATGTACGACGAACGCCCAACGCGCCGCCCAACCCGCCGCGTCTCCGTAAACATGGCCTAAACGTATCTTTAATAATACAATTGGAAATCCCTAAGCACATTACCTACATATAACTTCTACGTGCATACGTCTGACGACACAAAGCTGCAGCCATACATCTACATTAATGCAGGCGGATACAGTCCTACCTGTGTATATGAATGTACAGTTGGCAAAAAAGTGCTTTGATATTCTGTTAAGGTAACATTTCCAAGGCTGTGGGATTGTTCGAAAGAGTTAATGCGGCTTTGAAGAGGGCAACGATGCAAAGGGCAACTGGAAGAATAAAAAAGGGCTTTTGTCTGAGACTTCATCTAGCTACACCCAGAGAGGGAGCAATTATTTGATATTACCGATAGCCCAAAAAAAAAAATTGCAAAACTTGGCATGTGCATTAACATGGGCATTGCTCGCAGAACAAATAATTGATGGATTTGAAAGGATCATGAGTGGAGACCACGTATCGGAAGACGCAACGTTGGAAGGCATTTTGGAGTCATACGGAACAGAGAGTAAAGTCCCACATACCTCCGTTGAAAAAGGAGGGTCCTCTGGCCACATGGGTGTTATATCTGGTGGAAAATTGCCCGATAGATGATTTCGGTCTATCGTATATGTATATTCATATCGCGTGGAGAACTTTAATGCGCGATGCAGGATTTATCATAGATAGTCATAGATGTCTCTACAGCCTCATAAAAGGCAGACCGAAGGCTTGGTGAGGGTCGCGGGGATTCGGTAGATGCGAGACGCCCACGGTCATTGTGGCGACATTTGTCGGCGGCCTATGTCCAGCAGATGACGTTTTTTGGTTACTATGATGATGGTGATAGACATGCGTTTATATTTGACGCCAAAAAAAAAAAAACTTGACGCTTTACACAATACTTCACTCTCCATCTATTTGAAATATTTTATCGGCAATCGTTAATGATATGACCTCCAAACGAATTCTAATCTAACCCCAGCAACCTGCTTATTTGTTCGACGGTACATTTGTACCTAACTTACGATCCGTCCTAGATACACTTCCTAAACTGCTGGTCATAAATTGTTTCAAACGCGACAAGTTTATGTAGTGCTTGCGATCAGTAACTGCTCAACTTGCTACTGTATTTCAGGGCTCGAATTTAGAAGAGGTTTTTGTTCGGGTAGGTCTCAATTATTGCAACCCATTGGAATGGTAGTGATTAATTTTGCTCTGATGATGGCGTTGACTTCTAGGTCAGTAGTTACTCCTTTAAGAGTAGTTAATGACGAGAGATACGATGGAGAGACGAAGATGATGATAAGATGAAGATGCTGCAAAAGGCGTGGTTAGCTCAGAGGGGAAAAGTAAAAAAGAAAATACTACCTCTTTTCCCATTTCGGCGAACAAAAGAAATATGATAGTTTACTTGTTTTAAATTGACTGCAGTATTGCTCGAAGTTTAAATTAGGATTGAATACTCTTATGTGTGACTTGGCAAAAAAGGAATTGTTTTCTGCCATTGGACGATTATAATGGCACTATATGAAGCATATCGCTTCGTTATAGGCAAAAATAGACGCTAAAACTATTACACTAAGTTTTTGCTGTGTCATAGACATCTGGCGTAGACAATGATTTATATACCATTGGTCATGGTAATAAAAATTATGTACCTACGCAAAATACGTGACTCTTTATTAAACACATACCTTCCTCTTACTGAGATAATGTTTTTGGTCTTAATAATTTAAACAATGTTCGATATTTACTACCAAAATGTAAGAGGCTTGAGAACAAAAACTAATGACTTGTACAATAATACTCTGCTGAATAATTACAAAATAATAGCTTTCACTGAGACTTGGCTGAATTCAAACATCCTGAATAACGAGTTGTTCGATTCTAGATACATTGTTTACCGTCGCGATAGAATATGCCATAATAATGGCAAAAAAGATGGCGGCGGTGTTCTTTTAGCTATTTCACGGGATGTTCCTTCAGCCAGAGTCCACAGCTGGGAAACCGATAGCGAAGATCTCTGGGTGACTGTTAAATTACAATGTAATAATATTATGAAAAATACAGCTATTTGTGTCTCATATTTACCTCCTCCTGTAAAAGCAGAGTCTTTGTCAAATTTTTTGAATAATGTCAGTAACACAGTAAATAACGTAGAAGATGTTCTCATCCTTGGAGATTTTAATCTCGGATTCATTAATTGGTCATCTTTACATGGACAGACCTATACTATCCCTAATAACTATAACAATACGTTAGGAAATATGTTTGTTGATTTTCTAGATATTAACAGTCTTTTTCAATTTAACAGTGTTTGCAACATTGATGACAGAACACTTGACTTAGTCATAAGTAATATGCGCGATCTTTCTGTTACTCATACCTCCGACCATCTCTCTAAACTTGACCCTAAACACCCTGCTGTGATAATTTCCATATCACATGAAAATACAAAATGTTTACGTTCAAAGAATAATATTCGCCCAAATTTCTTCAAATGTGATTATGCAAAAATTATGTCAGACCTACAAGCTATTAACTGGCAACTAGAATTTTCACACTCCAATGATGTAAATAATCTTACTTCTTTATTCTATTCTAAATTAAAACAGCTTATCAATAAACACATACCGAGTTACATTTGTAAAAATTCAAAATATCCTTCTTGGTTTAGCAAAACGCTCATAAAAGCCCTTTCCGAAAAAGAGAAGTACCGCAAAAAATTTCGTAAATACAATAATCCTAGAGACAAGTTGAGCTTCGATTTACTTAGAAGCCGTTGTCATACAATGATCGATCAAAACTACAGTGATTACAAAAAACATATTGAGACCGAAATAACAAAAGACCCTAAAGTATTTTGGCGCTACATAAAAAACAAACGAAACAGTAAATCCATGATTCCAGCCAGAATGCATATGGATGAAGTAGTAGCTGAGAAAGGTACAGACATTGCAAACCTTTTCGCTTCTCACTTTTCTTCAATTTTTACTGATCCATACGATAATACCTCAACCAATCTCCCAGAATCATCTGGAGTACTCAGTAATATAAAATTTACATCACAAGAAGTTCTAATGAAGATAAATAAACTTGATACATCCAAAGGTGCTGGTCCTGATTCCATTCCACCAGTTTTTGTAAAATCATGTGGTAGAGTGCTTGCAGAGCCACTGAGTCTCTTATTTAATAGATCTTTAGAGTCCGGAGTATTTCCAAACGAATGGAAGAAGGCTCGCATCGTACCTGTTCACAAAAAAGGTGACTCTAGCAATATAAAAAATTACAGGCCAATCTCTATCTTGTCATGTTTCTCAAAGCTGTTCGAAAGTCTCGTTTGTCCCATTATTACTAACTACCTGGAAACTATGCTTTCTGATAATCAACATGGATTCCGAGTTGGCCGTTCTACTGAAACTAACCTAGTTAGGTATTTAACAGACATATCCGAAGCGCTCGATAACGGGCTCGAAGTCGACGCAATATACACGGATTTCAGCAGCGCATTCGACAAGGTGAGTCACCCACTCTTGTTGACTAAACTTGAGCTTAGCGGCGTCCACGGGTCCCTGTTGAGGTGGTTTGCATCCTATCTTAAAAATCGCTCTCAGTTTGTAGCAGTCAATGGCTATATTTCTTATGAATTCTATGCACGCTCCGGTGTCCCGCAAGGTTCCCACCTTGGTCCAATTTTGTTTTTGTTGTTCGTCAATGACATCACAAGTCATATTAAGCATTGTCAACCGTTGTTATTTGCAGACGATTTAAAGATCTACAGAAAAATTACTGGACTTGCAGACACCGCTCTTGTTCAATCCGACTTAAAAAATATAGAAAACTGGTGCATAAACAACAATATGACCCTACACGCCCAAAAATGCTTCCATATTCGTTTCTCTAGAAAGAAATCTACTATTCTTACATCCTATTCATTATGTAACACCTTGTTGGCAAAGGTATGTGAAATGCGGGATTTAGGTGTTCTGGTCGATGATAGACTCAGCTTTCAGCCGCACATCAACGATATCGTAAAAAAATCGGCGCAAATGCTGGGCTTTGTAAAGCGAGACACAAGAGGCTTCCAATTGCCCAAGACAAGAATAGTGTTGTTCAACACCCTTGTACGTAGTCGTTTGGAATACGCCAGTGTCGCATGGAACCCGCTCTACGCAGTTCACTCTCAAAGGGTTGAACAAATACAAAGAGCTTTCACCAGACATCTTGCATTTATTTCTAGAGAAATTAGTCATCGCTATCCATATGAACAGCGCCTAGATTTTTTCAGAATAAAGACACTGCGTGACCGTCGCCGTTCGCGTGACCTAATATTCCTTTACAAAGTGGTTAATGGGGTTGTAAAATGCAGTGATTTAGTAGAGCGTATTCAGTATTCAGTTCCTTCAAAACTTCCCAGACATCCCATCCCTAGATTACTCCATATTCCTTTCCGTAAAACTAACCTTGGACTCAACGCACCCTTGCTCCGAATGTGTAAAACCCACAACAGTCTTTGCAAGGTACCAGACACCGATTTACATGGTGTCTCACTCAACAAGTTTAGGAGAGCAGTCTCGGAGGTATGAATTTTCTTGTACAAATTTTCCAACATCTTACTACTAATTGTAGGTATATATATTACAATATGTCCCCTTTTTAATGATTTTTTTTTTCTATTTTATTCTACTTTTATATTTTATACTTAATTGTATGTGCATTTTTTCTCCATTTTGTATGTAAAAAAAAATTGTAGTAATAATCTTTTTTTTATCTCTTTTAAAAATGAATATGTAATATGGTGTAAGCTGTGCGTACCTATAATAGGCATGCATACCAGTGTCATGATTTTAATATTTTGTTTAAAAAAATCCTGTATGTAATGCTGTTGGTGTGCCAATAAATAAATAAAAAAATAAAAAAATAAACACATTATAAATACATAAAAGAATGATTTTCTACTGTCTAAAACTAACTTCCTAATACCTCTAAATCTGTTAGGCCATCTACCATGTATCTAGCCTTCTCAAGAAATTGCCAACATGACAATAACATATTACATCCGATCCTATACATCATTCGTAACGCTCGAGCAATAAATTGCTCGAACTGGGACAACTCGCTAGATTCGGTGTCAAGCTGTGCAGAACTAAGTCCTAGATATTCGTATTGTTACATGAAGTTAGTCATAACTATCACAACATAGTATAAAACAAAGTCGCTTCCCGCTGTCTGTCCCTATGTATGCTTAGATCTTTAAAAACTACGCAACGAATTCTCATGCGGTTTTTTTAATAGATAGAGTGATTGAAGAGGAAAGTTTATATGTATAATACATGCATAATATACTATATATCACCATCGCACCCTTGTGAAGCTGTGGCTAGCATAGCACAATAGTCTTCTTACGTTCTTAATATTCTTTAGGACCGGTTTCCTTACGATATTTTCCTTCACCGTTTTGAGAGCAGTGGTGATGAAATAAATTACACAAAGTAATGCGCCTGGCTGGGTTTCAGTTTCCTTTAAGTTTTAGAGTCGTGGTAACTCTTATTTTAATATTCCTACAGCCTTAGCAGGTATTAGCCCTCCCGGGGCCCTTCAATATTACTGACATTTCTTGGAGGCGCCTTGATTTTTGAATTCTGTTACCTGTAAATCTGTCACACTTGGGCAACAAAACAGAGCCTTGTAACATGTTCTTAACCGTACATTCTGATAATACCATAAAACTCGGGAATGGGCTTCCTCTTAACATCAAAAAGGCTGAAAGTAAATTTTCCTTCAAGCGCAAAATTCGGAACTACTAAGTACTTGAAGTCCTCTCAACTTTAATTCTGTCTTCGTCCTAATTGTCATATTTTAATAAATATCAAATCATTTTATGATTGTAATGATTTGATATTTATCATAGTATTTATTAGTTTAAAATGTTAAAATATATACGTATTTTATTATTATAACTTATAAATTCTATTTAAAATTATGTTTTATTTATTTATTGTGTACACCTACCAAATTGTTGTCTTTCTTAACCCAAAGGTTGAGTGGTAGAGAATGCCTTGTTGCATTAAGTCCGCCTATATACCACTACTGTACATAAAGTTTTATATAAATAAATAAATAATAAAATTCCACCAACATACAATCGACAAGTGGAATTTGTGACCAATAATAATTGGAATTAGTCTTAAACTTTCGGATTTACTTCAAGAACACCAACATTTATTATTCGAAGCGTGACAACTTTATTCGGGACCAGATTCGTTCCCAACAGCGCGGAACTAAGTAGGGTACAGTAATTTTGTGAGAAAATGCAATTTGTATTATTGTCGCGTACATCTGAAAGGTTAAGTTAGTTGCCACGGCACTGATAAATGAATCAGGAATATCCTCCTCCATAAATAGCTTTCACACTATTATATTATTTATTTTGATGTGCCATGCCTAACTGAGGTCCTTGCCTGGAGACTCGCTTACCCGAATAAAAATGATTTTTATACCTCATCCCAGAGATAAAGGGATGAGCCTCTTTGTGAAGTAGTTCAGGACAATCAAATTATACTATTATTACTGACTGGCCTGTTGGTCTAGTAGTTAGTGGCCCTGACTGCTACGCCGGAAGTCGTTGGATCAATTCCCACCCAAGACAAATATGTGATTAGCACGATCCCACGGTCCCACGCGAGCTTATCGTCGCAGATAGTTTTAACGCTCACCACCGCAGCTTCGGCTTGCTGAAGCCGGCCAGCCTCAGCCGCGGCAGCTGGCCTTCAAATCACCTGCTCCTCAGCTCACGGGCCGCCCTACCCCTCCGCGCCTACGCGGATTTAAATTACACTCTAGGCGTAGGGCAGAGAAGACTGTGAAGTCGGATTCGCAGCGAGACGTTTCTGTCACTAAATTTTGTAGCACAAAATATTGAAAATGCTACCAATTAGTACGCAGCAAATAAATTGAACCATCCGCCACGGCTACGCGCAGCTCCCCCTGGACTGAGACCCGAAATCGTTTATAATCCTTGTCACACAAGTTGAACCATTATGACGGTCGACCTTGAATGCACAGTAACCGATTTTCGGGTCCCAATTAAAGTGGAGGGTTGCGCGCAACCATAGCAAATAGTTCAAGTTATTTACCATGTACTATAACCGTCTATATATTTTTGGCCAAAATTCTGTAAACTGTTGTTTCGGTGTGATGAAAATATGGCAAATAAATCATCTGGCAAATGAAAAAAGTTATAGATACTTCGATGATATAGTAATATGTGAAATAATGCATATAGCAAAAAAGACGTCGGTCAATAGTTTTTGGGTCATATGAAATTCAAACAAAAAAAAAAAAATCGGAAAAGTGATCGGTTCGCCCCCTGAGTGTATTTTGGTGTTTTTTCTCAAGGTAGGCAGCTAAGGAACACCGAATTCATCTATTTTAAAATGACAAAAAAATTGATGCGTAAAACCCCCAAAGTGTCGAATGTACATACGTTTTGTACATATCTACGTTTGTACAACTTGAATGAACATGAAAAATGTTTAATGTCTTACTGTACGAAAATATAGAAACCAAAACTTGCGGTTTTATATCATCGTTTTTCCTGAAAAAGAAAAAGTTTGTTTTTTTTATGATTTTGTAAAAAGTACGCAATTACGCAATAATAATACCCTATGGCGACGTTAAAAAAAAACTTAGTTATTGGTCTGCATTTGGCATAAAATGATAGGGTCGTGTTTACCATTTAAATCGATCCGTTAAGGAGGTTACGGTTAACTAGACTAATAGCTGTTCACGGATTAGCTAGATTAGTTCAAGCGATATTGTTTGAATAGGTGCCTAAGTGACGATTGAACTACAGTTTGATCCATTGATCAGAGCAAGCGGTTAAGTTATATCTAGTTACACGTAGCTATTATGAAGCTACCGATGTGATTATTGCTGAAAATGATCGGAAGTGGTAGACGTAGATAATGACGATTATTTTCTGTTGTAGATATTACAATAACAAATGTAAGCGAAATTTTAATTGTGAGTAAGGCAATAGTGGGTAGTTTATAGGAGAGCAAAATAACTATAATAAATTAAGATAACCAAGTCTGGAACAACTATTTTTGCAAGAAGTGGTTTTTTTTTTGAGGTCGGAAATCATCTGATCATTTCTCATTTCTCCCGCTTTGGGGTGAAGTAAAAAGGCATGTTGTTTGACTTGCCACCAGGTGAGATAGTGGTTAAACGCAAGTCTACAAATACTCGTAATAAATAAAAAATGCTTAAAACCTAACCTGTGGAAACGGCTGGCTGGTTTACCCATGAAGAAATGTAGCACTGCTGATCACAGATTATTTTTTTTATAATATATTTATAATTTTGATTAACACTGTATCCCAGATTACAAATAAAAAGCCAATACACTCAATTTTTTTCATAATCAATTTAAATTTTTGGTTGACATGATATTATAGGTCCTCATTCGGTGTAAAAGGGTAAGCGTGGTTTGAATTCTGGCCCATCCGATCCTCGCCTCGCCTTCCCAGTGAAAAATAACTTTTAGAGATACATGACATTCAAAATTATCGAAAAAAAAAAGACTTACACTAAAACAAAACAAAAAATTGAGTCTCAAGTTCGTATATCAAAATGTAACGTTCATATACAACCTTGGGCGCCACCAATTTCTATTAGAAATACTAAATTAATGCTAGGAACAACTGTAATTTATGAGGATTCTACCCGCCTTCCCATTTAGATTCTATTCCTCTTGCTTGCGAGATAAGAGCAAAACCACTTAAGTTGTGCGTGTGCCAGTTATAACTAAAGCGACGCCCACGCGAGCGAGAATATCGTCGAACGATACGATTTTTTTAGGTGGGAAATCATCAAATGACTGTCCCACTCTAGATGGAGTAACATGGAGTATCAGTTGTCCTTTGCGTTTTAGGGCTGCAGTAATTCTTTCTAACAAGCAACCTCTTTACGAAATTATTATTCTCCCATCTGCGTATTATCGCGCCGCATGACAAACCTCCACCGCTGGCTGAACGCAACGACTCATCGGGTTTGATGACAAATCTGTATGTCTGCATTAACTCGTTGTAAAGTTGTTTGTAAATTGTCACTAAGGTGGGGTGCGAGTAGATTGCATCTCGCTTTGAGCGGGTGGCGGTAAAATCGTATCTTGCAGCGAGCGCGCGGTGATATAATTAAAGTATTGATCGCCAACATCACTCGTACATTGCCGCGATAGTATCGCTAAACGTCTCAATAGAATTGTTATAGAATGTAGTGGCATAGCGATAATATCGTCGCGGTACAGTCGCTCGTGGAGGACGCCCCTAAATGTGTTCCGCATACAGTCTAGCTTTAAGGGATAAAATTAAATGAAAGAGGTTTTGCTTTAGTTATAATGTTATCTTAAAAAGCGTAGACAGATGTGGGCTATGTTACTTTGACAGTTTACGAATGGTAGACTGCGAATTTTGAGCTAAATGAATTAGAAAGAGTTCTAGTAATGCGTTTGAGTATAATTTTCTTGGTTTAAAATGGAGACTGTTATAATGTTATATACTAAAGAAAAATTAAGTTTCAACATATGCCTAGTTTTTTTTTTTATTGATTGATTGATTTGAAATTTTCTTTTATTTTCACAGTTCACACATACATCGTTAAATTTTGGGCGTTATAATCCCGCGAAGGGTCGATTCGGTACATGAAACACTATCGATTTGTAAAGATAAAAACGAAAAATAAAGTACTTTATTTTCAAACTCGAATTAATTTACGCATGTACAAAATTAATTTCTTTAAGTAAACATCAGATGAGCGAGGCCAACGAAATGTAGGTAGTTAGTACGCAAAGACCAACAGCTACCTACAAGGTCATTGACTCGTTTACTTAAAGAAATTAATTTCGTACATTCATATATTAATTCGAGTTTTAGAAAAAAAGTAGTTTATTTTTTATTTTATCTTTACAAATCGATAGTATCTAATGTAGCTAATCGACCCTCCACGGGATTAAAACTACTAAAATTTAACGGTGTATATAGTAAAATGTCAATTAGACTATATACACCGATTATTGTAAAAGCGTATTATGTTGTTATAAATCTTCGGTTTTTTTTACTTACGTTAAATATGAATGTACTTACAGCGCGATGATAAGACACAGTCCAGAACTAGAAAATCATTTTACATTTCTCGTTATTAGACTTTATTATCATTTAGCTCTATTTTCTGATAGGTACTCTGTACATTTTTTACATCATTCAGTAGCAGTATTTAAAAACAAATGAAGAGCGGTGTTTGAAATTCAAACAACAATACAGACACGATACTGGCATACATAGTACCAACAAAAGATTTCATAAAAGCGTCAAAAATATAGTTTTGTGAAACTGCAACAATAGTGAATATAAAAATCTTTGTTCACAGTATTACAAAACTCCACGTCCTTGAAGGACTATACATATTTCGGGTTCTGTGGGAATAAACATTTGAAGAACACGGCGGAGGACTGTTCCACATAGACGGAGCTATGTCCTCGTAAAAGTGACCTGAGGAGGCGATCTCTCACACAAAGCCATGATCTGGAGCGAGAAGGAATCAGAAGCTCCTACTTCCTTTTACAAAGCAGTAATGCAGGCGATGGAGATGGAAAAGTGTTTGGGAGAGGCTATCTTTACGTCCCAGCTGCAGTAAGATACGTCACGTGCTTTTAGAGTCTAAGAAACTTGAAAGAACGCAAAGCGTAACTGAACGAACTGAGATGGGTTTTAGTCAGTACACAGGGAGTCTTAGAGACTAGCTTCACTTCAAAAAAGGACTAAATGCTCAGCAGTAGGCACTGCTTGCGACTATCAAACCAAACTAAGTAAGTATTTGGATATAAGCATGTAGAACGTTGCATTGCTAGAACGATGTTTTCCGAATATTTTCTTTGGCAGCTGATGGCACAATTTTAACTGCGTTTAAAGTTTGTAATGTATTTTGTTTTTAGGAAAGTTCTTCAGCGATGTTATTAATTTATTCTAGTATAATATCACATAATATGTGTTTATATTAAAATAAGTTTATATCGTAAATCAAAAGAAGTGAGGTTGTAGTGTGAAGTGCTATTAAAAGTTGAAAGGGAATCGTCTGTCTTGGTATGGTCATGTGAAGAGGAGGGATGAAACACATGTTACTAAAAGTGTTATGCGTATACATACATGTGGATGGATGGAGAGGAGGGAGGCCATAGAAAAGATGGATGGATTATGTGAAGAGTGATATGAAAGAAAAGAAAGTTAGTGATAGCATGACGGGTGACAAGGCAGAATGGAAGAAGAAAACGTGTTGCGCCGACTCCAAATAACATGGGAAAAGGGGAGGAAGATGATGCTGATTATAATTAATTTAATAATGAGATGAATATTTTGTAATTAAAACAATAATTATGCCAATTAATTTTACTTTCGTGTTACTAAATACAATGTACTTTGCTCTTTATTCTTGAGATTTGTCGTAGGTATGTATTTATATGAAATCACAGTAATCATATTTATAATAATTTTGTGTAATAATCATAAATAGGTTCTAATTTCAATATTTGGAATAACAACAAAATAAATAACGATTTGATAAATAATGGCGCCCTACAAAGTCGGAATTAATCAAAGGATCCTATTTCTGTCTTCTTTGCCTTTCAAAATACTCGTATAACAGTATAAATATTTTAAATAATACAACGTAGCGTACAATGAGCGCAAGTCAAAGGGAGGTTCCAGTTCAGAACAATTTTAATTATGCTAAGAAGCGGTACATCTCAATAATTTTGTCGAAATCGTTAAGAGGAATCAAATGGCAAGTAAATGAGATAGCATTAATGATGTACTAACAAATGTTTGAAAAGGGTATTAAGAATGGAAAAGGAATTACGCCATTATCTATACTAAAAATATTGCTAAAATCAATAAATCTGCTAATTATGTTCCTCCATACTCGTATACATTTTTTTTTTGATAAGTTTGGATTTCATCTTAAGACTTTTTGAGGGGGGTCGACTGAATTTGAATTCTATTATTGAATTTTAATTTATTGAATTTTATTTTTATAAAATTTTTAATGATTTGTATCGTAATTTTAAGAATTTAATTTGGTTGTGTTTTAATATGGGTGATGAACCTGAAATAAATGATTTATATTTTCTGGTTTTTAATTAATTATTATTTATTTTATTGACTTAAACCACACCTATGTTCCTTCTTTGCCTTTGCGTTCCAAGACACAGATTTTCCTTTCAGAAATCAACCTATGGTCCCAATAAGATTTGACCTTGCTGGGCTCATAGGATTTTGCTGACATCTCTTTGACGACTCTTAACTGTGCGGTGAGCTACCCATTGCTCGTCGTCCGCTAAGCGAAATCAATTTCAGCTCAGAGCAATAAATTATTGCTATTTTAGTTCATTGCTATTAATGTAAATCTTATTGACGAAGTGTGAACATCAGCTTTACTTTGTTTTTATATTGGTCGCATTTAAGTGAAAAGTAAATTTATTAATGAGTACCAATTAAACATTTTTTAATAGAAATTGATTATAAAAGTACACGAAAATCGGTACCTATTGTAATTTTGGATATCTATATAATCGTATCATAACTCAAAGCAAGCTGAATTTATAAGAATTCAATTTGGTGTCCTCGATTGTGAGATTAGAATATTGAGGAAATTCCGTTTCATATTTTTGTGCCTTAATCTTTTTTTCTTCGTAAGACGGGATTATTTTGCCGTGCAAAGAATATTGAAGTAACTGAAAGACTATTTTGTCTTAAAAGTAATAATTTTTTCTCCAATAAAGTTATCATGTCACATTTAGGACTTTCATTTCTTCTCTTGTCGCTAAATTCAAATTTTTACTGCTTTATTATTATCACGATTATGTATTTAATTTCTATTTTGTTTTCTTTACTGTACTTGGTTTCGGGGGTGTCCAATTAGTGACCATTTTTATTTTATTTTTCTAGAAAAAATGTAATATGGTTTAAAACATGATTGCAATCGATTCAATTACTGCTTATGGACAAACTATATTCAGGTTCCACATATTCTAAAAATATTGTTGAATAGTTCCACACTGGTATATTTTTATATTCACTAAACACTTTAGAAAAACACCACTATCCTCTGCTAATCAAGCTTTGAAAGTCATTCTTAGAAATTCAATTCCCTCTTGGTACAAAATTATAAAACGCCTTGAGAATACCTATAATAATAAAAAATAATCTTACAATTAATGAGTTTTTATTTTTGCTGTAATCTGTGTTTTTTTTTTGTTATTACCTAGATTTTTTTTTAAATCAAGAGTGAATAAGTGTGTTCTATTGTTGATCACATAATCGCATATTATCTGGTGAGATAGTGGTCAAACGTGTTTATCAAACACATTTAAATGAAAAAATAAACAGTTTTATCACTCTCTGTTATACCCAATGACTCCTCATCATCATTACTCTCATCATAGCTAATCTAGCCCGTTTCCAAAATATGCTATTTAACGAACATTAATAAACCAACAACTAACCGAAGATCAACCACTAAACGCCTGTGCCACCGGCCCTCAAGGCGAGCGTAACGGAAAAGATAAAGTTAGCACATAAATCCATGCTTGTCAGACTCTAGCGATAAGCCGGTTTGCTTAGCCACCCCTTCACCTGGGGCGACGCTCACACAGAACTGTAATGATATGTAGGTCAGTTCTGCATATGTATTTTGGGTTGGAATTTTAAAGTTGTGATAATAAAATCTGGGTTTCAATTGAGTATCTTTCCTACAGAGCGGACCGATGACCTGATGAGGGTCACGGGAATCAGATGGATGCGAGACGTACCTACAAGACCGTTCATTGTGGTGACATTTGGGGAATGCCTATGTTCGGATATCACATAACAGTGGATGTCTTTTGGTTGAAATCATAATGATGATGAGGGTCATGATCCTTTCGCCAAGAGGCCCATGGCCTTAGGCAACGTACTGCAAGGAGCGACAAAAGCTATCTACTATATTTTCGCACGTTAAGCACTATTATTCTAAAATAGCCTACTGCTTCACTACTTGCCTCTCAAAAGAAAATCAAATAATTCTATCCCAGGCAGAGCGCAAAAAATTTGGCAATTTTCGTCAAGATTATTAAGTTTCCTATCAGAACATATTTCGAAGAAGTAACTTTTATAACTGAGGATCTGAATAGTAAAAAGAACATCTAACATTAGAGGCGAGGGATTTTACTTGGTTTCGGGTAAAAAATCTTTTACAGATACCGATCTATGAGATATTTTTTTTTCGTGGAATTGACCTCCAATTCCCTTTTTCTAAGGCCATGTTTACGGAAACGCGGTGCGTTGGGCGGTCCGTCGTATATTGCTATATGTTTGTGTTTGCACGTGCGATGGCACGGCCCGCTGCTGTAATGAACGACGAACGCCCAACGCGCCGCGTCTCCGTAAACACGGCCTAAGAGCTTGTTTACGGACACGCGGCGCGTTGGGCGTTCGGCAGTTGCAGCAGCAGGCCGCGTCAACGCTCGCGCAAACACAAACATATGGAAAAGTACGACGGCTAGCAATAGGTAGCTCGCCGTCCATCCAGCTGTCCGGTAACCGTCTGGACCGAGCCCGAGTCATCGGCAGCGCATAATGTTTCACATGCGCCTCAAAGAGATGTCAGCAAACCCAGCAGGGCGGAGACCTACTGGGGCCAAGGGGTTTGTGCGAAAGAGAACTCCGGCAACATAGGCAAAGAAGGAATAGGATTGGGTTATAGTTAGACGGCGTAACCTTCAAATTGATCGTCATCCGTACGCCTGCGCCTATAGTGCCCAGGGCGTAATTTACGACGAACTTGCATCTGAATATTTGAAAGTTCTTTCTCTATTCATTTTATACTCTGCCAATTGTTAACAAAATATTACTAGACGGTGTAAACGAATCCCCTAACTTGGACCGGCTTGGCACAACTCCACAGTTACCGTAATGAAATTAATGGCAGTACTATTAACCTGGCTCCGAGTCGCCTGCTTTTCTATTTCTGTTGAGATCATGAGCTACAACTGCATATTCAGACCGTTGTAAAGCCACAATTCTATATTGCTTCAAATTCAGTATTGAGTACACTTGAGCTTTGACGCCGAGTTGCTAGCCTGTGGGTTTTCTATCATTTTCATTTCGAGGAGTGTGCATTGGAACTGCACAATTTAATTCCGCCAAGCTCGTTCCTTTATCGGACCACTAGAGTTCCGTACATAAAAACCATAATTACGTACATAGCATTTTAGGAACACTTTAATTATGCGTACAGCTTAGAAGTGAAATTCTTGGCTGGAGTCCGAGTTTCCTGATAGATATAATGTAAGGATCTTTAAGTCAAGAGTGAAGAGGTTACTTTTAGGCAAGCGTGCTCCATCGTCGGCCACATCATCGCTTACCAATAGGTGAAATAATCATCAAAAGCGACCCTATATAGGGTGACTGGTAATTAGTGAACGATACTTAAACACGTGATTATAGTTATGATAACAAATAACTTTTACCGACAAAAAATCTGTCCAGTTCAGTACATTTTGACCAGGTAGGCGAACACAAATCGAAAAGGTAGGTACTGACCAGCAGATTTATATTTCGCGATTTCAGGTTTGGTCCCATAAAAAAAGTTGTTTGTTATCATGACTACAATCACGTGTTTAAGTATCGTTCACTAATTACGAGTCACCCTATTTACAATAAAAATAAAAAATTGTGGCCATTTGTAAATTAACAGATTTTTTTAAACCCAAAATAAGTAACTTATTAGAAACCTTACATATGTGATAGGAAAGGAAACTAACAAGGATATCGACACTGAATTGTGACGTCAGTATCATTAGGTTACGTGTACTTATAATAGAGATAGTAAGATGTTCCCACCTCGCCCCCACTCTACCCCATACCATGACTTAGCGTAGAGATGACGTCAGAACAAAGGAATTGGGGACGTGGCCAACTCCAAGCGTTCACGCTTAACGAAACAATTGTAACTGGCTAGGGGGTAATATTTGAAATGCTTATTGTAGCTTCATTTAATAACCAAATTTGATGCTGTTTTGAGAAAGATTTCTTTCCGGTTTTGTTTGTAGTTTAATGTAAAATGTTGTAAAAGACGTCCTTTTGTTATGTTAATTTGATCGGGAAAACCAAATTACGCGTCAGTAGAACTGGTTACATTAGTTGACATTAATAATTGCAAATATAAAAAAAAAAATACAAAAAAAAATTACCGACTTCATTGAAAAAAACACTTCATTTCGAAAGTCGGTGTTAAATAAGAAAGAAACAATACCGAGAAACACCAACTTCCGAAATTAAAGTTATTTTTATCCTTTTAGTGTTTTTTTTAATGAAGTCGGTTGTTTTTTTTTTGTAATTTTTTTTTTATTTCACACTTTTTAGTTGCGATGCACTTATAACCAGAGTCCATATTACTCATGATAATTCCAATAAACCCAAACACTACTAGGATACATTGTTTATCAGATCAGTTTAATAGTACCTTATAGCCAAAGTGCATACCATGACAATTCTAACAAGCCCAAACACGGCTGATATACATTCATTATATTCTGGAGTTCCCGTACCTTCCGGCTCCATCATCATCATCAGGTCACTTTGATGATACCATTTTCAACATAACTATTCAGAACCTTTTATTTATTTGTATTGTCATAGTCGCTTAACTATCTTCATTGTAATATCTATGCGAGTATGAAGTTCCGTTGGCCATTTCTGGTCTTCTTCATCATTTCAGACTTTTTTTATGGACTGACCGACATTTTGACAATTCAAAAGTGCCTGTAATTGGTCTATTTGAAATAAACTATTCTGATTCTTGTTCCACTCTATAAAATGTTACTTTTTGACTGTAAATGCTAATTAAGTCTTCGATAAAAATACCAAAATCACTATATGGTTGCCTAAAATATTTGAGGAGTTCCATCGATTCCTTATGGATCCCATCACCAGAATTGGATTTTGAAAAAAATGGGACCAATCTGTAAGTATACCCATAAGGGGAAAAAAAAATTTGCATATCGGTTCATGAACGACGGAGTTATCCGCAAAAAAACATAAAAAAGCACATATACGGTCGAATTGAGAAACTTCCTTTTTTTTGAAGTTGGTTAAAAATGTAATATAAAAAATGGTTTACAAACTAATACTGCTATCATTTTTCATTAATTGAACATATTGCAAATCACGATAGATTACGATTCAGGACGATTTGCGATTCAGATTGCTTAAATTGTTTTAACCAATCTAAATTGCAAAGCATCCTAAATCATTTCCGGAGTCATTTATTTTCCTTGTTCCTTGTATTTGTGTACAAGGAAAAGAAATGACTGCTGTTGCCATGCTAGACGAAAATATCCTTTGCTCTGACCATAATAAAAATCTTCGATCTACGAATAATCGTTTACTACGCTGTCCGTCACATCGCTCTTTATCCATTCTTCCTTTTTTGTACAGGCGATCTCTCTTTGGAATGCGCTCCCGTTGAACATCAGGATGGCATCCAGTCCGTTCTCCTTTAAGGTAATGGCACGTGAACATAATCGCAAGAAGCTGCTAGATTCATCGCAGCGTTGATTTGATGAAAATAATTTTGTTTTTTTTTGTTGAAAATAATTTTGGTTATTTGTATATTTATATATTTATATAAGTATGTATTGATATGTATTAGGTATTGTATTAGTTTTCTATTTGTTTTGTTTTGTTTTTCATTAAGTTGCACCTATTACGTTATGTCTCTGCACAACCCTAAGGTCGACTGGTAGATACTTAATGCCTACGGCATTAAGTCCGCCTTTGTACACTAGTGCATAAATATTTTTAAATAAATAAATAATAGGTACCCATAAACATGTAGTTGAGCCGATAAATAAAACTTATTCAATTATTCCAACTTTTCATTTCAAGTATTAATTAAGACAGAACTTTGCTCCAATAAATAACAACCTGAAAAACGATTGGAAGCCAACAAAACCACATTTCATTAATTACAAAGTTCAAGAACCAATACAGCGCAAATATTCGCTTCAAAAACATAAATCACCGCATTATTTTTAATGAACACTCGGCATCGTCCGATAAATCCAATAATTTAGCGACTCAGACGCATTAACAAATGATAACCAATGGATTTCCAATATGAGGGGGTTCTAGAGCGTGGAATAAAATATGGAGGAGGTGAAAAACTATAAAGTTGTGTAGCGTTTGAATTGGAGCCAATAAAAACTTTCTAGCGCCTTCAACCCATGTAGGATCAATAGCATAGCATCAGCGTTATAATGTTTCCACTGCTGGGACTCAGGCCTCCTCTCTAGATGAGGGAATGAGCCGTAATTCACCACGCGGGCCCAGTGCGGGTTGGTTCACCCATGTGATTGTAGAAAATTATTTTTACATTCTTTATTGTACACACAAATTGTATAGTCAACAAAAACAGGACAGGTGATGTACACAGGTAAGCTTAACCCAAAATTGGGTTTACTGAAAGCAAACTTATCCCAAGAGAACATAGCATAGCATCAGCCTTTTAATGTTTCCACTGCTGACTGAGGCATCTTCTCTAGGAGGGGGAATGGTCCGTTTTATTTATTTATACTTTATGCAACACAAAGGTACACAGGCGGACTTAATGCCTTAGGCATTCTCTACCAGTCAACCAAGGGTGGTGAAGAGAAAACATGGCAGGTGCATGAAAAAAAAACAAATGATTATTAAGAAAACAAAGATTGAAATATATATAAATAAAATATACATACATATATATTTATATAATATATACCTACATATACAAATACATACATTCATATGAAGTAAAAGAAAGTTGTTTATGAGACGACTTCGCTATCTGTGAAGAAAATAATTCCGCAACTTCCGCTTGAATGAACCACCACGAGGGCCCAGTGCGGGTTAGTGGATATCACATGTCTTCGAATTTGTGGTTCTAGAACATACGGTTTCCTCACGATGTTTTCCTTTACCGTTTCGAGAGCATTGGTGATGTAATAAATTACACAAAGTATTGCGCCTTGCTGGGTTTGAACCCGCAAAGTCGTAAATCGGAGCTGTTACCACTCGGCCGCTATTGCTCGTGTAAAAGTGTTCCACGAGCTATTAGAGGACTTTGTCTAAGCGTGACGAGGTAACAAACATACACGAGTACATACTCACAAACATTTACCTTTATTTTATATACATATATATCACACACACACTATCACACAACATCGTCTAGTCCCAAGTCAAGCAGAGCTTGTGTTATGGGTACTAGACAACTGATAAACATACTTAAATATTTCTAAATACATACATATTATAGATAAATTACACCCACATACAGAACATGATCGTACTCATCACACAATCATTTGTCCTGGGTGGGAATCGCACCCACAACCTCCGGCATAGCAGTCAAGGCCACTAACCACTAGACCAACAGGCCAGTCAAAAAAAAAAATTAGTGTATTTACCTCATAATCAGCAAATGACGTTATTTTTGTGGTTCGTTGCTTACGTCAAAGGTCTCGTCTGTGAATATGAGTCAAGTCCTCCTAAGAATGGTTCTGGGAAATACTTTTGCCCTCACATCCCAGCTGCTAGGATACCGACCACGATTTTCAGCCACAGCAGGCGTAAGGTCACTTTACGGCCGTCCTGTAATCGTCCGGACCGAGCTCGAATCGTCAACAGCGCGCTGTGTCCCACGCGCGCCTCAAAGGGATTGTAGCAAACCATAGGGGCCTAGCAGGGTCCTGGGGTCATGGGTTGCGTGAAAGAGAACTCCAGGACTCCGGAACAAAAGCAACAGGAAGAAGGAACAGGAGTTTTAGTCAGTAAACGTCTGATACTCTACCTGACTCCACCCAGAGTGAGAAAAGTTTTTATTTTTAAGAATTTTCAACCGAAAAAAGGATTGTTTTCAGCAATTATTAGCCGTTCGTCTAGTGGTTAGTGGCCCTGAAAGGCCAGTCTAACCATAGCAAATGGTTCAAGTTATTTACCGCGTACTATAACCATAAATATTAGTATTTGTGACCAAAATTCTGTAAACTGTTGTTTAAGTGTATGATATCCTGGAGATCGTGGGTTTGATTCCCACCCAGGACAAACGTTTGTGTGATGAGCACGATCATTTGTTCTGTGTCTGGGTGTAATTTATGAATAATATGTAGGTATGTATTTAGAAATATATAAGTATGTTTATCACTAGTTTAGTACTTCACAAGCTCTGCTTAGTTTGGGACTTGGCATTGTGTGTGAAAGTTGTAAAAAAATAAAAAATATTTGGTATATCTTCATACATTATTTGCTCAATGTGCACGCTATTACAATAGAATTCCATTTTAATTGAGAACCGTCGTCAATTATTCGTTAATGAAAACTCTTCGATAGCTGCCATGGAAATGTAATGTGTAATTGCGTTTCCATTCACATAAGTAATTGGATGGCATTTTTCATTTATGCTTTGAGAATTTAACAAACAGAGAATTTGAGGCAAATTGTTTTTTGGAATCAATGACATACGAATACATTTTTAAGGGTTTCGCATCTCAAAAGGAAAAAATTGAACCTATATACGATCATTTTGTTATCCGTCTATCTGTCAAGACCCTTTATTTCGGGAATACGTGGATGTATCGAGTTGAAATTAAAACGATGTACTCAAATCTGCGGACCTTTGAAGCTGTGAAAAAATTAAACTTCTGAGTTAACGGAAAAAAATACGGTTGGTTTATATCGCAAGAAAACATATAATTCACTAAATCACTATTTAGGGATTTGGATTTATAAATTAAACAACAAAATTATCAGTAAGTAGGCACAACTAGAGAATGACGTGTGGTCGGCTTCGGGTGTCGATGGCGAGTGCTCACGACGTCACACTTCAGTTGGTCTACATTTAATGAGTATACTATTTTGACACTCTCAAGGGAATAAAAATTCATTTGACATCTCTCGTTGACCTAGAATCCCGAAATCTGGCATGAAGGAAGGTCTAATAGCACAAATATAGTACAAAAAATCTGAAAAATGCAAAATAATAATAATAATAATATATAATAATATATTCCACAACTATCACACAACGCCGCCTAGTCCCAAGCTAAGCAGAGCTTGTGTTATGGGTACTAGACAACTGATAAACATACTTATATATTTCTAAATACATACATATTATGGATAAATTACACCCAGACACAGAACAAATGATCGTGCTCATCACACAAACATTTGTCCTGGGTGGGAATCGAACCCACGACCACCAAATGAAGTCATATCATCAGAAAAATCTTTTTGAGTCTTTGTGAATTCGTGAACTGAACTATTTTCATTGGTAAGTTTGTATTAGCCCAGTTTTTTTCAATTATAACAGCATTTTTTTGAACATACGACAACATACCTTCCTATATGTTTAGTACAAATAAGCCTCCTTAAGTTTGCCCCTTTGTCTCGAGCCATACGTAAAATTAATAATATAGCACTTTCGAAGGATTTATTTGGCCAAAACCTATCGAAATTTATGAAAGCAGATCAAATAATTATTTAGAAAGGTTCAGACCTTTTAAGCAATTTATAATCTTAGTTAATATAATAATTATGTATATTAAATGTTAGTTATAACATCGCCTTGGACGCGTCTGTAAAGGTGTTATAACTTAAAAATAAAATAAATAACCCAAAGATGTTGTATCATCATCATCATTATTTCAGCCAAAAGACTGTTGGACATAGGCCTCGTTCAAGTGTCGCTTCAACGACGGATCCTGTACGTCTCGCATCCAGTAGATTCCAGTGGGCTAGCGGCCTTCACAAGGTCATAAGTCCTAACAGCGCATTCACGACTTCGGTCTTAGTGGCGAACGGCGCGGAGAGCGGGGCCGTAACGGTAGATGATTGGTCAAGCGGATGCCGCTATGACCGGTATAAGGGGCGTCGACCCATCGCCTACCGATACGGCCCCGCTCGTCGCTAAGACCAAAGTCGTGAATGGGCTCTAAGTATGTGTTTATGGAAACGCGGCGCGTTGGGCGGTCCGTCACACATTGCCATACATATATTTGTGTTTGTACGACGAACGCCCAACGCACCGTGCAACGCGCCGCGTCTCCGTAAACAAACCCTTAGAAATAATAATGTTTGTGCGAATAAATTCTACACTAAAACGTGAATAAGTCTTCTTTATATTCTTTAATCCTTCCAGTACCTACTTATCTACACTCGATACTCACACAGTACAAGATATCTTTATCATAAAACAAAATGGAATCTCTGTGCAATTATTTACAGCGATGTTACATTAGTATTTCTTCACTTTTAGGATCTGAAGTGTACGTTATTGTTCTGTGTGCGTATAACCGTGCACAACGTTGTTCGACAAAGCAAAGGCTTTGTAACTCAGAACGGCACGTTTGGTAACTTTTGTGGTGTATGTACGAGTAGATATTGTGTATGAGATGCGAAGCTGAAAAGCCAGCCGAGGCGGAAACATACATAGGTTGTTATTTGATTTCGTAGTACTACTAGTTATACTAAAACTGTTAACTTTGTGATACTGTTGTCATTTTTGATATTTTGATTTCAATTTTGACATTTTAATTTCAATTTTTACTGTTTAATTTTATTGTAATATTTTAATTTTGACATTTTAACTTCAATTTGTAATATTTCTATTTTTTTTTTATTTCATTGTAACGATGCATCTAATTTTGTACGCCATAAATGGCAATACATGTAGCCACCTCGTATTTCTTTTATAAGACCTGTAAACTGTACTTATGTTTTACAAAATAAACATAATTACTTTGAAGATAAATAAAATAAAAGAATTTGTAGTGTTAGGTGTTCTTCTGTCATTTTATGAGGTGATTGAAGAAAGTTCTGAGGTCATATCATGCTTTGCGCAAACATTGATTTAATTGAAAAAGTGTTTCTTCCAAAAAAAAGAATTACCTGTGTATTTGATTTATCATACACTCTGGAACAAAGGCCAAGGAACAGGAGTGGGTTTTAGTCAGTAAAAGTCTGACACATCATCCAGTCCTCCCCAGAGCGGAAGAAATCATTGGATGATTTCCTACTTATAATAATCCATTCATTCTACATAAAGGTTTTTGCTTTAGTTAGCTTAGTTTTATACTAAACTTTACCAAAGAGAGTAGCTGTGATTTGTATTGAGAGCATTCATACGTTAAAACCGCGCTGGAGGTAAAATGAATGATTTCCGACGGACAATAAAACAATAATGTGCTTAATGTATAGATAATAATTATATTGATGTCATATTATTGGAAATTTAACAACGTACATACTATGCGTTCTAAATGAGAATAGGATCCATTGCCATGTTGTGACGTCACGTCGTACTGTCAAATCAAAGAAATATTGACAAAATTGAAGAACTTAGAGATGAGTAAAATTGAAGAACTAGATTGTGATTGAATTTTTTTCGTTCACAGTTCGTAAATAAATATTTTTTTTCGTAAATAAATTAAAATTAAGAAAATCCTTTCCTCAATTTGAGAGTAAATCGTGACGTCACAACATGACAATCGATCCTATTCTCATTTGGAACGCGGTGTCATCAAAGACGAAAGTTTTGTGTACAATACACAAAACTTTCGTCTTTGATGACACCGATTTTTAAATCACTTTTTCTCTCCTTTACAGCTTTTATTGTAATCACTTAATTTTTTTTAAAAAAGGACACAGTTTTCAATTTAGTGGTATTTTTTTATGTTTGTTACTTCAGAACTCCGTCGTTTATGGATCGATTTGCTAATTTTTTTCCCCCAAAACGTTTCCATATTGGTCTAATTTTTTTCAAAATCTAGTTTTGATGATTGAATTCATGAGGAATCAAAGTAACTCTTCAAATATTATAGGCAACTATATCAAGATTTTGGTATTTTCAACGATAACTCCAGTGTTTACAGTAAAACGGAATATATGGTGAAGTGGAACTTTCTGGTGACGAAGACTAGAAATGGCTAACCGAACTTCACACTGGAAGAAAGTTAAGCAACTATAACAATACAAATAAATAAATAGTTTTGAATAGTTATGTTGAAATTAGTGATGTGGGCGACTCGCATATATATATAGGCAGTTTACACATTACACGTAAACAATAAATATAATTATACAAATCACCTACAGTTCTTAATATATAACACCACATACGTTAAACACACAATAACGTGACGCATTGGACACGCACATTGACGATGACGAGCCGGCGATATATTTTCATCTACCGTCGCATTGTTATATTCGTCACGATCTGCACTATCCGCTAGTCATACGTGCGGTCGCGCCGATAAAAAGTTGTGAGAAACCTACCCGCGGCAACCTACCACGGTGCACACAGACTGTTTTCTTTGTTCTATGTTTTTCTTATAACTGATCTTCCTGCTTGTGTTTGGATTTGCGCCTTCTGTAATAGCTGTGTTGTTGTGTTGTGTGCGGAGAACATTACGCCCGGTGATACCACGAAGGAGTTTTATTTATTCACCACCTGCTCAGTGAGTACCTACATCACACACATATCACTCAAACAAACAAAGTGACTTCCGAATTTGAAGTCTTTTTTGATCGTTTTACTGTTTTTTTTTTGAGTGAAGTCGTTTTTTTTTTTGTAAAAAGTTTTTCTATAAAACAAAAAATAATGTCCATATAATCGCCTCCACCCCTCTAACTCCATATATCTCCTTAATGTCCCGAGTATCTCTCTCGATTCCCTTACCGCTGTACCATATAAAGGAAACAACCCTTTAGGGATGATGTTTTATGTTTAACATCGAACTTTCTCGAATGCTTAGTCCTATTATGAGCAAAGGAAACTCATTCGCGTGAAAATTTCACGTCGCTTTCATGTATTTTTGAAGCGTTTGTATTAGTGCCTTGTGTTTTTTTTTATATTAAATCTGGCCTATTTTTTTTTATAAATGTTTCGGTTCAAGGAATGTACGTACTTTTTAAAGTGCTGGTATAATTTGAATAAGTTCAAATTCTTTACTAGTGGCTACTATGTACCGGAATATGTGGCGTTGGAAGGCTTTTTACAAGGTAACGATGGCCTGAAGGACCTGGGCGAGAGTGGCGAGAATCCGATGGATGCGAGCCGCACAGTACCAGGCGTTGTGCCGACTCTTGGGGGAAGCATATGTCTGATAGTGGATGTCTTTCGGCTGAAATGAACATGATCATAGAAAAAAAAAATGCCCCACTTTAGGAATAATACCAGTGTTGTACAACATACATAATGACACTCAAACTCGGAACATAGGCCCTACAAATTCTTGTCCTGTTACTTACGAGAATCGAATCCGTACGGCTAGTATCCACCCTTACGTTGTTGAAACCTCAACGGTCCGGACTAAGCGTTTCACCTCGTCGTTTATACCGCGTACATCGAAGGACTGAAACAATTTGCTTGCTGCGGTCTTCCCATACGATTGTAATTTGGGTTTATTCAAGGCTAGAGTGAATAGGCTATTAATAAATTAGTGCGCCTCACCATCAACGATTGCATCACTACTTACCATCAGGTGGGATGCGGTCAAGCACTAGTTCATATCAAATAAAAAAAAAGAACTCGCGACACGCAGCGTAGCCGCGACTTCGACAGTTTATTTATTTACTTTTACAAAAACGGCTATCTGCCAATTACATTAGTCAAAGAATTAATATATATAAAACTCACACACTCTTCTCACATAACTCCAGACATACTGACATGATCGTCTTCCATTCATCCAAGAGTGTTGAGCGCAAAAAGAGTGCGAGGAACAGGAGACTGGGCTCGCGCAACAGTGTAATAATAATAATAATACTTTATTGACATAATTTATAATTTGGATTATAGGATTCTCTAACGCCTGCGCTAGTAAAAACTGTGTTGCAGGTGTTAGTGTCTTCCCTACAATAAAGTGACAGTAATCTTACGTCAGACAGTGTGTTAAAATAGAAAAAAACAAAACCAAACATATTTTTTTTTTAAACTAATTGTAGACAAACATGCTGCCATGGGTGTGTGTTTGTGTATAATGGTGTGTTAGTGTGCGTGATAGTGTGGCTGTGGGTGTGTTTGTATGTGAGTGTATTTGTGTATGTTAGTGTGTTTATGCATGCGACTGTATTTATATGTGCGTGGGCGTGTATATGTAAGTGTGTGCGTATGCTTACTCGTAGACAAAGAGAATTAGCTATGGCTCCTGATGTGGCTATATTTGACTGGAGCATAAATAATCAATAAACCACATTACCAACAATGCCATCAACCTAGCCTGTATCCTCTTCCTAAAAATAGAAGTGTGGTGGTATATCGCCTTCCTTATTAAACTGTTATAAACCGAGAGGACACCGGTGTCCGCACACCTATTGTCTTTCTGATATTCAAAAGGTTAAACACATAATTTCCTTTTTACAATACTATCAAATCAACTGTCAGAGGAACGGCCTTTTATGGTATCATTTTGGTTATTTTTCCTATGACATGTTTTGACGTAATTCGAAATAGGTTATTATGGCTTCGATACTGCTGACCCAATTCAGTACATGTTGAACTAGCTGCACTTGGGTTGTCATCTCAATCAATTTATGAGCTGACTGAGATATGGGTGACAGGCTGGTACAAAGATGTCGCCGCTTTAATTAATGAAATAATCTGAATTATGGTTTTAATGTTGATACTGAATATAGTCGATTAGAATCAGTATATTAGAGAAAGTTTGAAAGTGGCGCTAGTGACCGAAAAGTTGAAAGGAAATCGTTTGTCTTGGTATGGTAATGTGAAGAGGAGGGATGAAACGCAATTTACTAAAACAATTCTAAGTTTACACGTAGATGGATGGAGAGGAAGACGCATGCCAGAGAAAAGATGAATGGATTGTGTGAGGAGTGATATGAAAGAAAAGGGAGTTACTGATAGTGTGATGGGTGACAGGGCAGAGTAAAAGAAAAAAACGTGTTGCGACGACCCCAAGTAATATGGGATAAGGGCAGGAAAAAGAAGAAGACTGAATGCAGTCAATATCAGACATAATTGTTATGTTATGCTTATAATTATAGTCACTTTGTTTTCACACATACTAAAGATTTCGCAGTTTTTGGCAGGAAATATATTGAGTCACTCTTATTTCCAAACATCGCTGAGGTAGATATTCAATAATAAAATAAAATTTTCAGCGCCATCTGACCGCGATTTCGCATGTTTCAATGATGCTGCTTCGCAGAAGGAGGCGACTCCTCGCTCCGGACCATGGCCTGAACCAAGGCCCAGTGCGAGAGTTCATCGCTATCGATCACCCCCACGAGGACAGGGCGATGCTTTTCCCAAGCGGGGCACACCTCTACCGTGTGCTCCACCGTGTCCTCTGATTGGTCCGCACAGTGTCGACACCCGGGCGTCGTCTCCGCACGGATCTTGTACAGCCACTTTCCGAACTTACGAAAAGTTCGGGTAGTACCTGCGCCATGCGGAAAATGTAGGAACGGGGTGGGTTTTATAGTCAGTAAGAGTCTGACACTATCTCCCACTACACACAAGGGCAGGAGTTGTCATTTGATGATTTTTACCCACTGGTTGCGCGAATAAGCTGTGGACTGTATGTTTGAAAAAGCGATCTAAGGTTTGTTAACAATATGCAGGTACTGTGCCTTTATTGATGAATGGATGTATTAGGGAGGAACACTGACCTTTTGACCTCGAAGGTTCCACGTGGCGCCGGCCGGCGAACCTCGACTTCGCACATTCAATCACTGCCAGGTCCTGTATTGCACTACACTGCACTATTGTTGAGTCTTTGAATGGTTGGATCACGAAATAGTCAATTTTCTTGTAATTTCGAGCGGGCGTTGTTAGCGGAGCGGTCACATTCACAATCGATGCTCAAAACACGTCATGTCATTTCATGAGGTCGTGCGGGAAGGGAAACGGAAGGGATAGGATTGCTAGGCCAAAAAAATAAATTACAAAAAACAAAATCGCGGATCATAGCAAATTGGCGCAACCATTCCCCCCGGGTTTGAAGGGTTACCTTCAAAGAAAAGAAAAAACAAAAGCGAAACTAAACCCTATTACTATATCTAAACTATCAATACTAGGTAGCGAAACAACTTATAACTAACTATGCCACTACTACTGATTAGGCAGAGGGCAGAGGCGAATAACCGGACGCAGGTACGATCCAGTTGCGGTTTTAACCTTTACGACTCGCGTTATTCCGTTCGAACCCGGAAAAACTTCTTCCACTACACCAAGAGGCCAGTGCAGAGGAGGCGCACTCTCAGTCTTCAGTATCACCACTGTTAGTCATGAAAAATTAAAAAATTGTAAAAGGGAGTGCGCGGGCGAGTCTTAAACCGCCATTTTATTTTACGATGAAGTAGTGTCAAATCCAATGCGACTGACAGCACGCGCTTGCTTTTGTAAAATTATTGTTCTCCAACCTACAGTTTGGAAATATAAATCCTTTCGCTCAACTCTGCGTTTTTACCATTATTCCACACCCTCAACAGTGGTCTTCGAGCCGGATCGCGAATGTTTAATACTCCGCCGCAGAAGAGATACATGGTGAATACCCGCAGTACCAGTAGACTGAGGGAAAAGGAGGAGTTGGAGGCAAAGTTACAAGCGGTATCTGGAGCGCAAGAAATGCCACCGCCTACACCAGCTAAAAAAAGGGATGATGAACCTAAAGGTAAAAGTTCTTGTGCCGCGAGTGTTGTGACGTCGGAACAACCTGGAAGACAAAATCCGCCATCACATACATCACGCCAGTCGGTTGTCAGGTCCAAGAAACCATCATCATCACATCAATCGATACAAGCTCAAAAAAAAAGACTGGAGCTAGAAGCAGCCCAGGCGAAGGCGCGCATTGAGATGGAACTCATCGACAAAAAGTTAGCGGCGGACCTGGCAGATCTCGATGAAGAATACAGTCCACCATCAGAAATATTGGAGCAAAATAACGGCGCGGGTGACGTTGAAAAGTGGTTGGAACGTAGTCAACACGAACTTCAGCATCTTGACAGTGACGAACACAAGTTGCGCACGAACCCGGCCGACACAGAAGGAACAGTTCAACAGCTTGCGAGCGCCATCAAAGAACTCGTGACGTCCTCCGCCATCCAGCAAAATACCAAACTAATAAGTCGTCTCAGCACACCAAAAGAACTTCCTAGTTTCAGCGGTGACCCAAAAGAGTGGCTCCATTTCGAGCAAGCCTATATGGAGTCCACAGAAATCTGTAATTTCACCGATAAAGAAAACCTTTGGCGATTACGTAAATGTCTGCGCGGCGCAGCTCAAGAAGCCGTAGCTGGCCTGCTCATCAGTGGTGCTTCACCTGCTGACGTAATTTCCACGTTGAAGCTGCAATTTGGAAACGTTGACGTCATTCTTTCCTGCATCGTGTCAGACATCAAAAGGATGAACAACCTGTCTACAGATTACTATCGAGAAATAGTGCCTTTTTCTGTAAAAATAAAGAATTACGTTGCAGCTGTACGAGCCCTTGGTCGCCATGAATATTTACAAGGCATGGAAGTAGCTAACATCATCTTATTCAAGCTACCTACTACTCTGCTCGCGAAGTGGACAGATTATAGTTTCCCGTTTATCACTGCCGAATCACCAAAACCTAGACTGGATTTACTGTCAGATTTCCTCACTGAAGAAGCTGTGAAAATATCAACCTGTAGTGCTACTTTATTACAACCTAGATCGGACAATTCCAAACGTAAACAAAGTGATAAAGTGCACAATATTCAAACTGTTCTAGTGCAAGATGGACAAAGTGAAGAAAAGTGTCGTTATTGTCGTGCTGCTAGTCACAAATTAACCGAGTGTAAAAAGTTCAAAAAGTCATTACGAAAGGACAGATGGTTGCACGTAAAGCGTAACGGTATTTGCTATAAGTGTTTACTAGCGCATCACCGTAGGGACACGTGCACAGCTCCTAGCTGTGACGTAAACGATTGTGGACAGTCTCACCACCGCTTATTACATTATGTGCCCCGTCAAGAAAACAGTGAATCCGTGCCAGCAGTACAATCCGAAGTTCAACCCAGTACTGAAGTCCCAACCGAAACAATAACAAATATCAATGCCAGCTGTTCCGTAATGTTAAAAATTGTACCTATAAACATTCACGGACCCAACGGAAGTGTGAGCACAACCGCCCTGTTAGACGACGGCTCGACTGTGTCGTTAGTTAGCGCTTCGCTGGCGGAGAGAGTGGGGCTGCGCGGCCGCCGGGAATGTCTGCGTGTGTGTGGCGCATGGAACGACACCGAACTAATATGCAATGCACAGCGCGCAAAGATGACTGTGTGCGGTGTTGATAACAACAAGTTTACAATTGATGCGCGAATCGTGAATGAATTAAGCCTACCACAAAGTTTGTCAACCGTAAATATCAAAAACTACAAGCACTTATATGACCTCAGCCATAATTTATGCACAAAAGCACTACTACAACCACAAGTTTTAATCGGACAAGATAATTGTCACCTTCTCTTACCTTTGGAAATGAGAGTGGGAAAACGTGATGAACCCTGTGCCACCCGGACTCCTCTGGGCTGGTGCCTGCATGGAAGGGTGCCTAATGTTTACCTACCTGATTCTTCTATACGTCACTCCTCGTTGTTCGTTACTAGTGACGTCATAGAAACAGAATGTGTGCTGCGAGAGATACAGGAGGAGGTACGAAGATCATTCTCAATCGAGTCCATGGGTGTATCTGGCAAACCCAGGCAGAACTCGGAAGACTTACGCGCTGAAGAAAGTTTAGAACGAACTTCTGTACTCATCAATGGTCAATGGCAAGTCGGCCTACCTTGGCGAGAAGAGAAAGCCACGATGCCAGACTCGTACCCATCGGCTGTGTGCAGACTGAAAGGAGTAGAACTCAAATTAAAAAGGAACAAGGAATATGCGAAAAGATACGAAGAACGCATACGACATCTACTTGAAAATGACTACGCAGAAAGATGTAACAACTCAAATGTTACACCGCAGAGAACTTGGTACTTGCCACACTTTGGAGTCGATAACCCTAACAAAAAGAAACTGCGTTTAGTGTTTGATGCTGCAGCCAAAACAAACGGGTTATCACTTAACGATTACTTATTGAAAGGCCCCGACCTACTTATGTCGTTATTTGGCATTATGCTGCGCTTTAGAGAAAACCGAGTAGCCGTATCTGGAGACATTAAAGATATGTTCCTCAGAGTAAAAATTCGACCTGAAGACCGAGACGCCTTCCGTTTTCTATATAGAGAAGAACCAGAAGGACCTATAAACACCTATGTGATGACGTCTCTAATTTTTGGTGCTAATTGCTCGCCCTTTATAGCCCAATTTATAAAAAACAAAAACGCAAAGCAGTATGAGTCATCAATGCCTGCTGCGGTTTCTGCTATACACAGAAGTCACTATATGGATGATTATATAGACAGCCTACCTAACGAAGAAACCGCTATACAACTGGTCCATGACGTCATATCCATCCACAAGAAAGGCGGGTTCGAGATGCGGAACTGGACGAGCAATAGTAAACAAGTACTTGCGAGCCTACCCATAGATTTACTAGGCGATGCAGCCGTGAAATTCAAAATAGGCCAACAGTATGAAGGCGAACGCACGCTTGGATTGATTTGGCATCCAAGTGATGATACTTTGCGATTCGACGTATCTTTCAAGCGGATACCCGAAGACATTATAAATGGGACGCAAAAGCCTACCAAGAGGGAAATGTTACGTTTGTTAATGTCTATTTTTGACGTATATGGCATTCTGGCACCGTACACTATTATTGGGAAAATTATATTACAAGAAACATGGAAATTAAAGATCAGTTGGGACGATAAAATTCCCGATATAGTGTTCGAAAAATGGTCGAAATGGATTTATTTATTGAAGTCATTACAAGATATTAGCTTGCCGAGGCATTATGCGGCGGCTACCACGGGAGTGAGCGAGAAGACAGATAAGATCTTCCCGCCATCAACTTCAAGCGCTACGGCTACGGGTGCTACGAATATTGCTACGAACGTAGCAGACGCGACATCGGCTACGGGTGCTACGACGCACAGCTGTTGCGATATCAAAGATGGAATGGTCGTGACCCAAGATAGTTATTATAGAAACCTACAGATGCACATATTCTGTGACTCGTCTAGTAAAGCAATTTGCGCCGTCGCGTACTGGCGATGGAATGACGACAAGGAAAATACACTCTTAGCATTCATCGCGAGTAAATGTCGGGTTGTAGGATACAAACCGATAACCATTCCACGCTTGGAACTTCAAGCGGCTGTTCTAGCGGCTAGACTAGCAGACTCAGTAGCTAGAGAACATACTATAAAGCCCGAGCGACGAGTATTCTGGAGTGACTTAACAACAGTGCTACACTGGATAAGAAATAATACTCGCAACTATAAAGTATATGTAGCAAACCGTTTAGGCGAAATTGATGAGTTAACGCAAATGAATGAATGGCGATACGTGCCCACGAAATTAAACGTGGCTGATATTGCTACGAGAGAAAACTACACCTGGCCCGTCCTGCAAGATGATTGGATTTACGGACCCACATTCTTACGACACGGAGAAGACGAATGGCCACATGACGTCATATCTGTTGAAAGAAAAGAAACAATATTGGAGTGTATTAATTTAATAGGAACAGATACACAAGAGATGAACTTACCTGTACCTATTGCTACTCGATTCAGTTCCTGGCTTCGCTTACGGCGATCGGCTTCTTTGGTACTAAAGTTTATAAATAAATGCAAGAAACTTAACTTTGAATTCGACGATACTCTGAAGAATGCTGAAATGTTATTACTAAAGAAATCACAAGCTGAATCGTTTAAAAACGAATTAACTGAAATAAAAAACAACAGAGGTTTACCAAAAACAAGTAAACTACTTACCTTATCTCCTTACCTGGACGAACACGGGATCATGCGCGTTGGGGGCCGCATTGGAGCTGCACCTGGCATCCTACCTGAAACTAAAAACCCTATAATATTAGATGGAAGAAATTACGTTGCGAGATTGATCGTCAAATATTATCACCACTATTACGCTCACAGTAATCAAGAAACAGTAGTGAATGAGATCAAACAAAGATACTGGATTACTAGACTTAGACCTACTGTCAAACATGTAACATCTAAATGCTCAACTTGCAGAATAAGAAAATCCCAACCAGAAGTACCCAGAATGGGAGACTTACCTGTCGCTCGGATGGCCCATCATGAACGGCCCTTCACCTACTGCGGCGTGGATTTATTTGGCCCCATAGAGGTGACGGTGGGAAGGCGCCGCGAGAAACGATACGGCGTCTTATTTACGTGCTTGACAGTACGAGCAATTCACTTAGAGGTAGTCACTAAACTCACAACCGACTCTTTTATTATGGCCTTAAGGAGGATGGCCGCGAGAAGGGGATGGCCACAGTATTTGTATTCGGACAACGGCACAAATTTACGAGGAGCAGATTCGGAGCTGAAAAGGGCTGTAAAGGAATTGGACGAAGAAGTGTTGAAAGATGAGGCCTTAAATCGCGGAGCCAAATGGACTTTCATTCCGGCCGCGAGTCCCCACTGGGGTGGGGCGTGGGAAAGGCTCATCAGAAGCGTGAAAACCAGCCTGAAAATAATTTTAAAAGAACGTGCCCCGAGAGACGAAACTCTAAATACGCTTTTGACAGAAGTGGAGAATATGGTGAACAGCCGGCCGCTAACTCACGTATCTGTAAACCCAAATGATCCTGAAACCTTAACCCCTAATCATTTCTTGCTGGGTTCATCGTCAGGTTTACCTCATATCGGTAAATTTGACGATTCTGATGGTTACCTGCGAAAGCAGTGGCGAATTTCCCAAAGATTAGCAGATATGTACTGGCGCAGATGGGTCAAGGAGGTACTGCCAGACTTATTGCCACGCAGGAAATGGCAGGAGGAACATAGAAGTCTGCAGGTGGGTGACTTTGTAGTCATAGCGGATCCTGATAGCCCCCGCAACTCTTGGCCCAGGGGAATCATTCAGGAAGCGATCCCCGGAAGAGACGACCGAGTCAGAATGGTTCGAGTGAAGACCAAAACCGGAACGTTGACCAGACCGGTCACACGTGTAGCTCGAATACCAGTTGATGGTGAGTGCTGCTGAGGCAGCACTGGGGTGGGGCGTGTTAGTCATGAAAAATTAAAAAATTGTAAAAGGGAGTGCGCGGGCGAGTCTTAAACCGCCATTTTATTTTACGATGAAGTAGTGTCAAATCCAATGCGACTGACAGCACGCGCTTGCTTTTGTAAAATTATTGTTCTCCAACCTACAGTTTGGAAATATAAATCCTTTCGCTCAACTCTGCGTTTTTACCATTATTCCACACCCTCAACAACCACAGTACCGACTGTGACTGGATCTGAAGGAGTGTTCCACTTTTGACGCGACTGCAGCGTATGCAGATAATCTGTCCTCCATCGCTTCCAAAAGGACTGAACTAAGCTATCCAGCAGTGCGTGACGCGGGTGAAGCTGCAGTTTGTCAGTCTCGACATCTAAAGCGGGCAAATATTTAAGAGGAGTCGTCGTCAAGAAGTGAGCCGGCGTCAACGCTAGTGGCTCCGATGGATCACTAGACAAAGTCCGACACAACGGACGCGTATTCATCAACGCCTCTACCTGAGCGAGTACGGTGCTCAACTCCTCGTACGAGAGAATCTGTTCGCCTATGACCCGAAACAGGTGCGACTTAAGGCTTTTAATATTCGCCTCCCAATTGCCACCAAAATGACTAGCCGCTGGCGTATTAAAACACCAATCAATGCGATTCTCAGCTAAGACATGGGCAAATCCACTTTGGTAGTACTTGGAGCGTAAGAATGTATGTAATTCCGAAATATTGCGTCGCGCTCCAACATAATTTGTGCCGTTGTCAGAGTATAAGCGCTTAACGGGACCACGGCGAGATAAAAATCGTTTAAATGCAGACATAAAACCCTGCGTACTCAAATCACTGGTTAACTCTATGTGAACTGCACGAGTTGTCATACAAACGAATAGGCAAATGTATGCCTTTGTGGAACGTATACCACGACCACGGGCAATAGTGACTTTAAACGGTCCAGCATAGTCCGTCCCAGTATGTATGAAAGGTTTCACCGTCTGTACAACACGACAAGAACGATGGTCGGCCATTTCCGGCGCGTTGAAACGCGGGCGGAGCTTAAAGCAGGGCACACATCTGTGCACTCTAGCGCGTATCAAATTGCGAGCGGAAAGTATCCAGTACTTCTGTCGAAGAATGGACATTAATAAATCGGGACCAGCGTGACAATTCACCTTATGGTGATAATCCACCAACAAATCCAAAACGTGATCCCTGCGTGGTAGAACTACTGGATGCATTTGTTCAAACTCTAACTTAGCATTTCGCAGACGGCCACCGACACGAATGAGTCCGTCTTGCAAAAATGGTTTCAAATGTTGAAGTGCGTGACTACAAGGTTTATGTGATTCTAAACTACGAAATTCTATTGAAAAATAAAATTTCTGCAACTCTCGAAGTACAACTGATTCAGCTCTATCCAAATCAGCTGCGATTATAGAACCACGCGATGGTAATAATCTCAAAAATCTTAGGACGTAAACTACACAGCGTAATAGTCTCGACCAGGACGAGACTCGATTAGACAACAACAAAACAACTGACTCTTCACGCGGAACTGATACTACAAGCGTATGTTTCTTTTCCTCGGGTGGCTCTGAAACAGTAGCGGGGTTAAACGGAGCACTTGGCCACTCGTTAGGAGTGGTATGAAGCCAGGGAGGGCCACAAAACCAAAGCGGATGATTTAAAATTTGCGCAGGAAGCAAACCACGTGAGAGACAATCAGCTGGGTTTTCTGTTCCAGCGACATGGAATATATTTTCCGGTGACAATTCAGCTTGAATCTTAGCCACCCTATTTGCGACAAACGTGCCCCATCGATGGAGTGAAGAGTGGGCCCAACATAGAGCAACGGTTGAGTCTGAAAACGCTACAATTCTCTCTATATTAATGCGAGGACGACAAGTTTTGACTATAGATGTAATCAATTGAACCAACATAAGAATAGCGCAGAGTTCGAGACGAGCAAGAGAGACAACCTTACGAGGAGATACCTTTGATTTTGCGCTAATGAGGAAAACTGAAATGTTATCGCCATTTTGGACCTGAAAGTAAACCACTCCCCCGTAAGCCCTCTCACTGGCGTCTGCGAAACCTACCACATTAACAACAGTGTCTGGTACTATACCAACATGGCGAGGAATCTGTATCTGATCGAGCATTGGAAGCTCTTTCCTATAGCGAGCCCACAACTTAGCAACACTGTCAGGAGCGGTGTCGTCCCAATCACAGTTGGAAAGCCAAAGCTCTTTTATAAGCAGCTTTGCATACAAAACGACAGGAGCTACAAAACCCATTATATCCCATATCCGAGCTACACATGCTAGGATAACGCGTTTGGTACAAGTTGGCGGAGTCGAGCTAATTTTAAGACTGAACATATCAGTTGCGGGTGACCAACTTAAACCAAGGATCTTATGCGAATCACTATCATCGAATTCCTTTACCGAAGTCAACCGGTGTGACGGTGGAATCGACTCTAATGTAGCTTGCGAGTTGCTTGTCCATTTCACCAGATCAAATTGACCGGACTTCATGAGGCTGATTACTTGAGCAGCGGTCTCTATAGCCTCTGCTTCACTAGGTACACTGTACACAAAATCGTCCATGTACAATCCGGTTTCAATAGTGGCCCTTGCTTTCGGGTATGTATCACCCTCGTCAGCGGCCAACTGCTTGATAGTGCGAAGAGCGTGAAAGGGACTAGACTTAAGCCCAAAACAAACACGATTGAATTCGTAAACCTTCAAAGGTTCCTGCGGAGAAAATCTATACAAGAAGCGTTGGAATCTACGGTCACATTCCCTGATTCCAATACTAAGAAACATTTGCCGAATATCAGCAGAGAGCGCAATAGCAAACAAGCGAAAATTTACTATTATTTCAAATAAGTTACCCTGGAGGTTCTGACCACAACACAAGATATCGTTAAGCGATATGCCAGTACTAGTTTTAGCGCTACCATCCATAACCACACGCAGTTTAGTTGTAAGCTTGTCTTCTCTAACAACTCCATGGTGCGGGATGATGTAAAACGGGTAATCACGTGTCTCCTCAGTCTCGGCAGGCGCTGATGAGATATAACCTTTATCTAAATATTCGATCAGCACATCATCATAGGCTTGCTTCAACTTAGGAGACGCCTGCATCTTACGTTCCAAGCATAGAAAGCGTTTTTCTGCGGAGGCACGGGAGCCACCGAGCGAAAAAATATCACCCTTGAAAGGGAGCGCGACAACATAACGACCATCTTTATCACGAGTAGTCGTGCGGGTATAAATCTCCTCAGTGACCTGATCCTCAGGGCTGAGAATAGGCGGGACATTGACCTCTTCAATCTCCCAGAACTTGCGGATGGTAGACTCAAGCGGCGGCTCGACGGTGCAACAGTGCGACACAGTCGAGTAACTATCTAAACAAGCGGGTGCGAAACCAACTATAACAAACCCGAGAACTGTTTCCAGTGCGTGCGGAGCGGGGTACATCGGAAGACCTTGAATTTTACGTGATAACTGGAGATGCGGGAGAATCGAAGCACCGATCAATAGATCGATATCTCCAGGGAAAGCGTAATTTCCGTCGGCTAACTGCAAGTTCTTAAACTCCGTCAGCATGGACGTGTCAACCGGTACCGTGGGCAACCGTTCCGTAATCTTATCTGCGACTAGCGAATCCATTTCAAACGAAATATTACGATTAAAACGTGAACTAAATATTATTTTAATGGAACCGTGAATGGTTGCCTTTAAACCTCCAAAACCTTTCACTTCTGAGCGGGATGACCAATTATTAAAACTAAAACCAAGGCGTTGACAACAATCCCGAGTAATAAAATTACTCTGGGAAGCGCCATCTAGTAGCGCTCGAACGGTGTGCGGTTTGCCAAAGGCATCTACAATGACAACTTGCGCGGTCGCAAGTAAAACGGTAGTGATTTGAGTACCAGCGGCGGAAAGCGAACACAATGTTACGTCGTTTGCACTTGCAGCAGGCCGCGCGTCACAAGCGTCGCGCGTCTGCGCAGGCTGCGGCTGCGATGGCAGCTTACTACTCTCAAAATGTAAGAAGGTATGATGTCTAGCTAGACATTTACGACAGCTAACACCACTGTTACATGACGTAACCAGATGTTTGTCACTTAGACAATTAAAACACAAATTATTAGTGCGGACAAACTTGTAACGATCACTAGGCGATAATCTCTGAAATTCCGAACACTTGTACAGCTGTGTATGGCTACCCTTACACAGAGAACAGTCAGGTGTTGAGGCGGTATTAACTAGCGTATGTGCAGTCTTGACTGACTTCGATGACGCGTCTATACGGCGATCGGAACCTGTCCTATTCGTGACTTCATGACGTGCCGACGTGCGCTGCAATACCTTAATATGGTCGCGAATAAAAGATTCTAAATCTTCGAACTTAGGTATTTCGTTACCGCGCCGAGTCGTTTCAAACAGACGAACAGTTTCAGGATCTAATTTCTGTAAACCGATATACAAAAACAAAAAGTCACAGAGGTCATTGACCTTTAGGTTCTTTACTGCACGAACAGATGATGCGAAAATATTTAAAAACTTCTCTAAATTATGATCGTTACAAACGGAAGAACTTTTCAAATCGAATAATTGATCTAAATATGCGGTGGCTACTAATCGCTTATCTTCGTATTTTGTTTTTAAAGTGTTCAAAACTAAAGTGTAATTTTCAGCGCTAAACGTAATTCCAGCACAGACAGCCTTTGCCTTACCGGTTAATTTTTCTACGAGATAATGCAATCTCTCGTGATCTGTCAGCGATGTGTTCCTATGTATTATATTTTCGAAACTATCTATAAATAAATTCCAATTTCGAATGTCACCATCAAATTCAGGTATTTGAATTGGCGGCAATCGTGGGCGTTCGCGAGGAGGGTTGGATAAACCACTCGCGGGGGGGGGAGTCTCTAAACTCCTAGCAATACGTTTGATACGACAATACAAGTCATCAAAGGACGACAATGCCTGATAACTCACACAGTAATCAGGATTTAACTCCAACTCTAAAATGTTTATATTATTAATTGTAGATTCAAAATCCGCGCGCAAACTATCTAAAGTTTCCAACGAACACAAGAAAGCATCTCTAATCGCCAGATCCGAGGTTTGCAAAGATTTATCACAAATTGATTGAACACGTGAAAACTGTGAGTCCCTTTTAGCGTATAAAAGCTTTAACTGAACCTTTAAATCAGTACTAACCTTGGTTCCCTTAAGAGACATCTTGTTTTGATATATTCACACTATACACTCAAACAAACACTTGACGAATTATTAAGTAAGCGATAATTATCAGATAACAATATGGTAATATTGTAAACAACAAAGTGAACGGCGAACGAACGGAATAACCTGAATCAATGAGTGAATATTACCCAATTTCTCGATTAAATCATTCACGTCGTTCATATGCGTATATAATCTATGGTTTATCCGTTTCCTACAAATATTCACTCAACAATGAACGGGTATTTTTGAAATGCGTCAACCTACATGCAATTTGTAGGACTTCCGAATGAATTTTGTCAAGAAAAAGAATGCGATCGATTTATATCTACGCTGATATTTACGTAGCTAACTATAATTATGCGGTGCGGTTGACGGCGTGGGTACCGTAATTATCAATGGCTCTTTAACTATACGAGCGAAATAACGTTTAGTTGCCTAAATGCCTAGATGCGGGTTTTCTACTATTATATCTAGGTAAGCAGGCGCGTTGCGTTTATTCCCTATGGAACAAATACTATATTGCGAAATTACAAGAAAATGATTCACGATCCGGCTCGAAGGACCAAAAGTAATGGTTGCGCGAATAAGCTGTGGACTGTATGTTTGAAAAAGCGATCTAAGGTTTGTTAACAATATGCAGGTACTGTGCCTTTATTGATGAATGGATGTATTAGGGAGGAACACTGACCTTTTGACCTCGAAGGTTCCACGTGGCGCCGGCCGGCGAACCTCGACTTCGCACATTCAATCACTGCCAGGTCCTGTATTGCACTACACTGCACTATTGTTGAGTCTTTGAATGGTTGGATCACGAAATAGTCAATTTTCTTGTAATTTCGAGCGGGCGTTGTTAGCGGAGCGGTCACATTCACAATCGATGCTCAAAACACGTCATGTCATTTCTTGAGGTCGTGCGGGGGGAGGGAAACGGAAGGGATAGGATTGCTAGGCCAAAAAATAAATTACAAAAAACAAAATCGCGGATCATAGCAAATTTGCGCAACCACCCACCATAAAAAAAAATTACCAATTACTTCATAGTTTTATTGCTCAAGATAAACACATGATACATGTACATTATACAATAGTTTTATACACACAGTTTCACTAACACTTAGTATGAACTCGGCGACGGTTGGAATATGAATGGCCGTCTGCAAGCCGAGTTTAATATAATTTATAACCGTAACGTTAGTTAATTGAGCAACTATAACTATAAATAGAGCTAGTTGTAACAAATAGAGCTGGTTGTAGTTAAAATAGCTACTATTTTCCTATTACAATAATGTGATTTAAATAATATTAGTAAATAAGTTTGCTTATAATATCCAAAAGAAATTAATTTGCGAATAATAAAACAAGTTTGATTTAAAAAAATACCAACATCAAGTTTGATCACAAACTATGATACATTGTAATATGTATTAACTTGCAACGTATCATGTATGTTCGGCTCAAATCTTGCAACTCAATTTTGAAGCAGATATCTTCAACCAATTGAGCTGAAATTTTGCATGCAGGTGTAAATTGCGTAACAATGCTATATTATGACATGGAGCTGATCTGATGATAGATCTAGAAGATGGTCATAAGAACTCAGGAATAAAACAATACAACCCCATCGAGTTTGGGAACACTTGATTTGTATTGACATCAGAGGACTCGAACTAGCTATTTTTAATACACTTCCACAACATAGGTATCGATTGAAAGGGCTTGCAGAGACTCGAAAAATCAAGTGACATTACTCTAAATCTAGTATGGCAGACTTCTAAAGATAGTAGACTAAGCTGTCCTATAATATGGGTATCAAATGAAAGGACATGCTGAGAATACTAATACGATTTAACCCGAGATCACTAATATTTTTGGCTTACACAGTCACTAAGCAGTAGTCATTTTGACTAACAAAATGAAAGTCAATATTTTTCTTCAAATGACATTTATTGGTTTAAAAAAGTAAGTAACATGAGAGGACATTAATAAGACTTTATTAAAAACTATAAGACACTTTAAAAATGTTATTCCTGGCAGTCGGAGTAGACAAGAATGGTATAATCACCACAAATGCCCTTCCTGCAGGAGTGGCATAACACTGGCCATCCTGTGCTTCTAGTATGGACGAAATGCAATAATTTTTCTTTTATTCGGCTGAGCTTGAGAAGTACCTGCTACGACATCCCTTTATTTTGTAAGAAGTCAATCTTCTTCTTCTTCCTGCCCTTGTCCCATATTACTTGGGGTCGGCGCAACACATTTTTTTCTTCCACTCTATCCTGTCAGCCGTCACACTATCAATAACTTACTTTTCTTTCATATCACTCCTCACACAATCCATCCATTTCTTCTTCGGCCTCCCTCTTCGTCTCCATCCATCTACAAGAAGTCAATAATTTTAAATTTTACAAGAAGTCAATAATTTAAAAAAAAATATTCGAATAGCTTACCTCGACTCACTTTACACGCGTAATCACTAAACATTAGATCATGAGACTAACAACTCGCCAAAACTCAGGAAGTAAAATACGTGCGGACGCAATGCAGGTGCACGGGGCACCAAAACATTTAATTAGGAAGGTACTGAGCACGGTGGGGCAGAGGACTGACGGAAATTTACCTAAATAACTAATGCGTCGGGCCATATTGCCTGTGAGACTATTGTTTAGTGATCTAGGGTTAAAAAAGTTATAACTAAAAAGTAAAAGTAAATTAAAAGCTGTCTAAATAAACGAGTAAATTAAATAACTTCATCTATTGATTTTAATATTTTCAAAATCAATCGATAAGCTAAATATAAATTGTTAAAAGGAAAAGTTTATTTTGTGTTTTTTAGCGCATTTAATTAAAATATTGTTTTTATTAAAAAAGTTTTTTATTTTTAGTTTTATCAGGCTTTCTTTAAAAAAAATACTTAAGATGTGAGACTGATTTTCAATATGAGACCTTTGTGAAGAGTAACCATTTAATAACTTCTTCCCTTCTAAATAGAATTGTGTCAGACTTTTACAGACTAAAATCAACCTGACGTGTGCCTTTTATATTCCAGGGCTACGTCAACTCTTTTTGACAATCCCGCATACTCTATGAGAACTGACTCTAAAATATAATTTGTTAGGTACCTATATCTTCAAACAGCTTGATATAATATGTATAAGGTATTTCTTTTTCCTTAAGGATCAAGTTTCTTAGCTGTTTTAAATTTCTTTCATACATGATGTTAAAAAGCCACTGAAGCGTGAGTGCTATTTTGAAAACCTGTACAACCTCTCAAAAATTTAACTCATTATAAATTTTCGTAACTTTTTAATGGGGGCGTAGGATATTACCTAAGTTTTAAGATGTTCAAAAAGGTTTTCTTGAATAAAATATTATGAACCAAGGTTCGTAGCATACATAATAAGCATAATCACTAATCAGCCTTATAATGCTCCCACTGCTGGGACTCAGGCTGACCTCTCTAGGAGAGGGAAAGGGTCATAAATAAACCACCATGCGGGCCCAGTGCAGATTGGTGGATTGATTCTACGTAGACTTTCACTATTTATAAAATGATATATTAGAAAATTAAGCACAAAATTTCTACTTACATGCACCTTAGTAGTGTTTGTAGGAAATTGGACATTGGTATGATGGCGATGTTAACTTCACAATGAAAGTTTAACTTGCATTGTATAGTTTACGTAATATTAAATGCGTGTCTTAGGGCCAACGCTGCATTAAGCAGGTGCTCGCGCGGTCCCATGCAAAAGTTTTCCGTCCTGGCTTGCCGCGTAGGCAGCCATCGCGAGCAGCCGCGTCCCGCGCCCCTTTTGCTACGTAATAGTACGTAAAAGTTCTCCATCGATACGACTACATGCAGACTGTTAAAGTTGAAATAGCGACACTGCGCAAGTAATAATCCAGTTTTCACTACGGGGACCGCCGCACTTGACACACGCGCATAGTGCCCAATGGGTGCGCGATGGGTGCCCTCGCGGGCGTCCGCGCGTTCGTCAACTTAACGCAACGTTGGCCCTTAGTTTTGCAAGTGACGCACGTTGCCGACTGGGGCACATACGCCTGGTTTACCCTATACCTATGTAACTTAGATGACAATGTTTTAATATCACGGCACAGGTGTAAGGGCACCTGGGACATTCCAACATGTGGGTCATGTTTTGAACAGCACCGCACTCACATTGAGTATCCGACGGGTCTATAAACCCCCATTTCGCTAAGTTGTTTACCCTTACACCTGCACTTTAGGGGATTTAATGAATGTCAGCGATGCTGCAGTTAACGGGGCCACTTTCTGGGCCAAAATAATTAAACGAGTTTTCCATCAATTCGAAAAGAAGAAGAAGAATATCGCGGTACTGGTTCCTGGAGCTAGTCTGATCAGTCGGAGTAGAGTGAGAGTAGAGAGTAGTGACCATAGGAACTGCTGATTGCAAAAAGATAACCTTATCACGTTTAAGCGCTTTGAAAAGGTCTAGATGAGTACCTACTATATTGCGCGAAAAAACTTGAAAGGATTTTTTCAAAATGCTTTTCACGGAAAACTTATTTATGAATATAAAAGAAAAATAATAATAACTACGGTCTTGTAACTACCGTAAAATGTGGCCTGCCATTTAGTAGTTTCTGCCTACTCCCATGGGTAGGTTAAGGGACTTTATGTAACTCGGAAAAGCTAGCTCATTTAGAAGTTAAAACATAATTAGGTATGTTAGTATGTCTAATATAGCGGAAAGCTTACACCATTCTACTTTTTCTTAATGTTTTTAATTCTTAATAATTAAATAATTATTATTGCGTGGGGTACGCGGAGTCAAAACCAACTCACAGACACCTCTTAGACGTTTTTAATGGAACGTGGTACTAATCGGCGATTATATATCCCTGTGCGTGCTATCCTAATAATACCGACGATTATCATTATTACTTATTTTGGTAAAATCTGGCCGGTTTCAATGTCATCATCATCAGCCTTTTTAATGTTCCCACTGCTGGGACAAAGGCCTCCTCTCTAGGAGAGGGAATGGGCCGTAATCCACCACGCGGGCCCAGTGCGGCTTGGTGAATGTCACATGTCTTCGAATGTTTGGTTCTAGGACATGCCGGTTTCCTCACGATGTTTTCCTTCACCGTTTTTGAGAGCACTGGCCGGTTTCAATGTGGTGTTCACTAAATCACTATTTATGGATTTGGATTTATAAATTAAACAATAAAATTAACGGTAAGTAGGCACAACTAGTAGATGACGTGTGGTCGGCCTCGGGTGTCGATCGAGAGTGCTCACGACGTCACACTTCAGTTGGTCTACATTTAATGAGTATACCACATCTCTTCCTTTTTATTTAGCTCTTTGGCTAGTTTTTAGCTATATTACCGGGCCAAACCATCTCAAGCGTGGAGGTTTAAGGTGTAGCGTAGATTTTATGAGGAGAAATTTCATTTTCCCCTATCTGCATGAACTTTCTCATTATGCTGAAAGTGTTTTTTTTATGGTGTGTGAAAATCATCCAATGACAACTCCCGCCTTTGGGTGAAGCAGGAGAAAGTTTCAGACTCGTACTGACTAAAAAAACCACCCCGTTGCTACGTTGCCTTTCATGCCAGGGCCGAGCCTTCCTTTCAGGAGCGAACTCTTGGCCTCAGTAGGCTTTGGCGCTTATTCTGCAAGTGTTCAAAGTAAATTGGATCTTTTAGATTTATTCATTTGAAGCTATTGAGAAGATGGTTGGATTATGATGTTTTTTTTTTATCGTAGGTAAAATCATCCAATGACAAATCCCGCCCTTGGGTGGGGCGGGAAATAGTGTCAGACTTTTACTGACTAAAAACCTACCCTTCCATTCATTGCCTTTGTCCCGGGGCCCGTGGTGACATCCCGGGGCCCGTGGTGACAGGGTTATGATGATGAAGATCCCGAAGATCTCTGACATATATTTTTCTTGCCTCCAAATTCTTGTTACTTCTTCTTTATTATTACTCTTATTAATGCATTGACAGCAAAATAGTTCCAGACCTCAATTAAGTTGTAGGTACTTTACGCTACGCTAGGTCGTCAAAAGAGCTAATTCCATCTACGAAAACGCGGCTAAGAATTGAGAAAAGTAAACTGATTTCTGTCGTATCGTATATGTGAAGATAGCGGTAGAGTGGCACAAGACCCGTAGAACGTTGTCATCGCGAGATCCCTCGGAAAGTAGAGCACGGCGTATGGTGGAAGCTATAGGCTGTAGCGGGTTAAATTTTTTAATTATTTTATCGGTCAAGGCCATAGAAGTTAAAAGGTTCTTCTTGATTCATTTCATACAATAGCCCCCCTAGCCTAGCCGAGTAGAGTTGGCCACACCACTAATTCCTTTGTTCTGACCACGTGACTGTGCGTAGAGATGACGTCAGAAAAAAGGGATTGGGGGCGTGGCTAACTCTAAGGGTTCACACTTAACGAAACGATCGGAACTTAGCTAGGGGGGCAGTACCCTCATTTCAGCCAAAAGTCGTCAACTTCTGAAAAGAAGGCTCGGCCCCGGTATGAAAGGCAACGAATGAGCAGGGTTGGTTTTTTAGTCAGTAAGGGTCTGACACTATCTTCCACCTCGCCCCGGGGCGGGGGATGTCATTGAATGATTTTCACCCACCATAAAAAAAACCTGTTCCTTCAATTGAATTGACCTGTTGGTCTAGTGGTAGTGGACCTGACTACTATGCCCTTTTGTTGTTTGTGTTATAAACACGATCATTTGTTCTGTGTCTGGATGTAATTTATCTATAATATGTATGTATTTAGAAATATGTAAGTATGTTTATTGGTTGTATATTACTCATAACACAAGCTCTGCTTATGGACTAGATAGCGTTTTGTGATAGTTATGGAATATTATTATTTTTATTAATTGCCCTTACGTTCTAGGACCACGAGTTTTTCTTTTAAAATTCCTTTACGGCCTTTACGGTTTTGCTGATATTTCTTTGAAGAGCGGCTGAAATACTACGACTCGAACTTGGTTTCGACGGTTATCTGATGGTTGGAGGGCGAGTTACCCAATGCTTGTCATCCGCAAGCCTACGCTTACGGTGGCATTTGAGTAAAGAATAGGCAGATTTATTGATTAACAAACTTAATAACAAAAATACTGTTATAAATAAAAAAGAGCATGGCCGTTTATACTTTAAGCCGATCCCAGATTCATCAACACTTACCTAAGGGAGAGACGGCTAAATTGAATCAGCATTTAAGGCAATATCTAAACGCCTAACCGCTCAAACCTCATACCAGACTCCAGGCCGGTGTCGCAGCGAGCGTTAAATCCCCAACTTCGGTAACACGACGGTACCGCCGGTTTTATTTCCAAGTTACCCCACTTCACCTACCCGGGTACCCGGGTATCGTCTATGTTCGAGGGAAAATATTTTACACAAGCGACTGTTCGAAGTGTCCAAGTTTAAAATTAGTCCACATTGTATTTGGTGCGCTCAAAGGGTAGTTTGTTGCTACATATTTCTAGTATTTGGACAAACTTGGTTACAATTTAGTGGAAGGCTACTTACTAGTGGTGACGGAGGATCAGATTTAGGTCTAGGTTAGTTAAATTTGCAGCTATTACCACCTTTTTTTGAGGTAAGGAATCATCAAATAACATCACCTATAGCTATTGATGGAGTGAGAAGCACTTTACATGGAAGAAGACTTACTAAATAAAACCTACCTGTATTTTTTCATTTGCTTTTTGCATTCTAGGACTACGCTTACTCTTTGGAGTATTCTCGCAAGTGTAATAGCGCAAATTACCACGATCCACTTAAAGAAAATTCCTGAATTTCTTATAAGTGATAAAATTGCAAAATTTGTCGATGGTATCAGCAGCACCCTGATTATTAGTGTTCCACTCACGCTTCAAAGAGGTGTCAGCAAAACTGTAGCGGCCCAGCAGGCTGGAAGCCTACTGGGTCTATGGGTTGACTTTCGAAAGAGAAACCCGGGGTCCTGGAAAGCAAGATGAAGAAGGAAACTTATGTTCCTTCCGAAGTTTTAGTCAGTAAAAGTTTGACACTCTCTCTTACTCCGACTTAAAGTGGGAGACGTCTATTTCCCACCTTAAAAAAGCACCCTGATTACCATTACCATTCCCGAAAATTACAATTATAAGAAATGACTTTTGTAATCACCAGGCCTGGATGATGACCTGGAGATGAGACAGTCTGGTGGAAAAACAGTAAATTTTTCTTACCAATGAGGTAGTGGTTGTAATCAAACAATGAAACCGAATTTATGCACTGTTTGAAGTTTTTATTTTCAGAGTTCTGTACCCGACTGAAGCCTATTATTAAGCCTCCAATTTGCATCCTTCCGTCCATCCGATCTGTCTATCTGTACACTCTTCAGTCAGCAGGCTGTATCTTATAAACCGCAAGAGATACAAATTTGAAATTTTCACAGGATGTACATTATTGCTATTGCCATCCCAAAAACAAGTAATAAAATTAAAATAAATTAAAAAACCGGCCAAATGCGAGTCGGAAACGCACATAAAGGGTTCCGTAGCATCCGTAGCAAAAAATGGCAAAAAATCACGTTTTTAGTAGGTACTTAAATGTTTTTTTTTTTTGTTTTTAGTATTTGTCGTTACAGCGGCAACAGACATTTGTGAAAATTTCAACCGTCTAGCTACCGCGGTTATTGAGATACCGCCAGGTGACAGACAGATGGACAGACAGCGAAGTCTTAGTAATAGGGTCCCATTTTTACCCTTTAGATACGGAACCCTAGGGGCTCCAATACAAGAAACGTTATTTCAACAGCGTTTTTTTTTGTTCGAATTTAATACATTAGTGTAGATCCATTCGTGTACGATACCGATTCACACTTGTTTATCACTGCTGTCTTCATTTATCTCTCCCAGACTATTTTACTTTAAAAAAATTACCGAAATGACTTTCTCAAGCTTCGTGGTTACATCAAAGCAAAAACTTTTCGCCTGTCCCCTGCAATATACGCAGATCATTCTTTTTCTTTATCCGCCGAGGCAAAAAATTGCTTCGAAACTTCTTGGTTTATTTTTTCAAGATCTGCATTTTTTTAACTTTGGCAAGCAAAGAAACGTGGGAAAGCCGGTTTGAGCGTACAAATTTTATTCTTATACTTTAGGGATTTAAATAATGTATGTTTGCGTATACGGTATTTATTATATTTATATTATAAAAGTTTTATGAGTCCATTAGGGAAAGCTGAAGTTGAAACTTTGTTCGAAAATTATGTATAGATAGGTTCCTAATACGACTTTTGGGAATCTCCTAAATGTGGGCAAGTCACGAACAATCGTGGTGGCATTTTTTTGAGGTTGGATATTATCTAATGACTTCTCCCGCTCTAGGGTGGAGCGGGAGTCAGACTTCTACGGACTGAAACCACATATATGGTCCTTTAGTTACCTTTTGCGTTCTAGTACCAAGAGTATCCCTTTCAAATTTTTTCCCATAGCCCTGGAAGGCGTCGGCTTTGCTGGGCCCTTACGCTGACATCTCTATGATACGCTCTTGGAACATTACGCACCGTCGACGACTCGGGGTCGGGCTGTATAGGACTAGTCGCGGCGTGCTACCAACATCTAGTCGTCCATAAACCCACGCCTACAGTGGCTGGAGATCGCTCTGTGACTCCCAACGCCCGGGCCGTCTCCTGTCGCAGAGCTGGGGTGTGATGATATGTACGTTCCCTCACTCTTACGGTCGTCTCCTTCACTAGCATTACTAAGGATGGGACCACATGCCATCCCTTCTCGTTCCGGACCATGGCGTGAACCAGGGCCTGGCCTGAGAGGTCACCTTTTTGAGGCACTTGAGTGTCTATATATTCAGCTGTGCACATCTTTCACTTGATTTTCATATACCTACTTTTTTCATGATCAACATTATTTTTCTTTTACGTATACAGGCACACTAACGATTTCCATCAAAAAAAAAAATGCCTTTACAAGCAAGCACAACATTTATTGTATGGTTTTTTAAAACATTAAAATATGAAAATTAAATTTAACCTAACTTAAAATGAAATGATAATATATAGCTTAATATTGTTAAATTATTGCTAATCAATAACATTTAATATTAAATTAAAATATCATTAAACTGATGTATTGCATAAATTGCTTCCAAAAAATGTTAATAAGTATAGATTTATTCAGTGAAAATCAGTTTGTTTCATGATGTTTATTGTTAAAAAAGTTTCGACGAGCTAAGGCGAGTATATCCAAGCTCAATTCTCCTATAACATATTTCAAATCAAGTCTAAGAGAAATCCAAAGAAAACTTTAGAACATCATCTAAAAGACATTCTATAATTCGGATATGATGGTAGGGTTTTCCGCGCTAGTTAGCAACTAGCCTCGGGTGACTAAACAAAAATAGCGCCGCGAAATACACTAGCTCGCTTCAGTAAATGTGGACCAAACATTTTGTAGGTACCGTTAAATAGGGTGAATAGGAACGTAGGGGGTGAATAGAAATAAAACTTTGATTATGATTTTCCCTTTGATATATGATCTATTTTATCTTATCTAATTTTATGTATCTATTTAATTTAATTTATACATATGTTATCCTATAGTGAATTAATTTTTATTAAATAATTGTTATTTATTTAATAATTGGTTAATTAATGCCTGAAATAAATGATAAATAATAATAATATATATAAATTACCGATTCATATTATACAATTTTCTGTTTTAATTACAGTTAATGAATAAAAATAGTTAAACAACGTGAAAATCACCATAAAATTTTTGTTTCCATAAACTGGGGCGAATAGAAACGCTTCCAGCGTTTCTATTCGCCCCGTTTCACAGTACACGATCAGTAGGAATGGTGTTTCCCTAACAGCAATGTTTTTGCAAGTTTGAGATTGGGACTGTTTTCGTAATTGGGTTGTTACGTTACTGCTAGCATTTTTTCTGTTGAAGGTGTTGCAGTTACATTTCTGTTACCTAGTTCTGTATCTGAAGGTTTTTGGTAATTATTTTTCTGGTTCACTGTGAACTGAGATTAGTCTCACTTTTGGTTTTTGGAACGAAATATAATACATCGTTTTGATTTTTATTGGTGTTTGTAAATAATTCTATAAATCATTTTTAGGGTTCCGTACCCAAAGGGTTAAAACGGAATCCTATTACTAAAACTCCACTGTCCATCTGTCTGTCACCAGGCTATATCTCATGAACCGTAGTTACATACACAGTTGCAATTTACACAGATTATATATTTATTTTGCCGCTATAACAAGAAAAACTAAAAGCAGAAAAAATAGATTGTATAAAAAAGTTACATAGATACCTACGAAACCCTTTGTGCGCGAGTCCAACTCGCAATTAGCTGGCTTTTTCAGGCAACGGTGGGCCATAAATAAAATAGGTACATAAAATAACTTAAAACAATAATAGACTAATATGACCTCACGCGCCGCGCCGGGCCCTGGCCCAGACCACATTCCGAAAAAACGGAGGAATGGGCAGTGGTCGCATGCGTGAGGGAATAGACCACCTTACGGCCTAGTTACCGAGACCCTAACCCTGACTTTCATTTTTTCCGCCTGACTCTTCTGAGGAGCAGGAACCTACCGAATTTATTAGAAGGTGAGGCCACTCAAAGATTCAAAAGATTCAAAAGCATTTATTTCAAATAAACCATTTACAGGCACTTTTGAAAGGTCAAGGTGTCAGTCTGTCAGAAAAAAATGATGCTAATTGCACATTCCAAAGCGTAGATCTCTATGGAGAAGAATGTGCAAGAAACTCCATGGACACTCTTTTCAATCATTTTGTATAACAAATATCTCTGTCACACTATGACGACTCTCCGGACACTCCTCAAAAGATGTCTTACCACCATCTGCTTATTGAATCGATGGTTTTCTTTTCCATCAAAGTTTTTAGGCCCAGTAGGTAGCCACATTTATAACAGCGTCATTAGCGTTTTTAAGTCCTTCAAAGTGCAGGTGTCGGAACACTTTGGGCACTTTGAGCACATGGTAGGTAAAATCATCCAATGACAAATCCCGCCTTTGGGCGGAGCGGGAAATAGTGTTAGACTGACTAAAAACCTACCCAGTTCCTTCCCTGCCTTGGTTCCAGGGCCCTGGTATGCGTTTTCATACCTCCCCAGAGCCCCAAAACTTTGGAGGGGGACCCATACAGTTTTGATGATATCTCTTTGAATTGATCGTGGAACAACGACGTCGAATTTGGGCTCGGTATGGGTACGGCATTGCGTGTATTCCGCAAGGTTTGTGCTTACCACCATGAAAGTATGATATCCTGGGATTTTAATAACTTAATGACAAAAAGAAAAAAAAAAAACAAGAAAGACAAATTCTATCATGACTTAATAAGACATATAGATAATCTTAGTCTAAGATTAAGAGAAGCTTCGTGACCTAATCCAAAATTCTTGATACTGATTGCCGCTAGCGACTTGGTCGATCAAGATACGGCTCGCAGTATACGTATCTTCTAAATGAGCAAGCTTTATCGTGAAACCATTTAGATGCTTATCTTATTTAATACGATGGGTATGGTATTTTTCGTCTAAAGTCATCTCCCGCCCTTGGGTGGAGCGGGAAGTTGTGTCAGACTTTTACTGACTAAAAAGCCATTCCTATTCCTTCTTTGCCTTCGTTACAGGGCTTCACTTTCGCTCAACCTGTGGCCCCATTAGGCTTCGACCCTGCTGGGCCCCTACGGTTTGCTGACATCTCCTTGAGGCACGCGTGGAACAATACGCGCCGTCAACAACTTGGGCCCGAACGGTTACCGGTCGGTCGGACGGTGAGCTAATGGTATGGTATAATGGCATCATCACACTTGTGCAAGATGGACTGAACAATGGAAAGAGTCATTTATTTATTTAAACTTTATATACCATAGTGGTACATAAAAGGACTTCATGCAACAAGGCATCATTTGCAACTAAACCTTTGGGTTAAAAAAGACAGTGCACAGGTCTGTGCACAATAAATAAATAATAGATACTTCAAAAGGAATAAAATAATATATTATTTTACTAGTCATACTTCATACCGCCTGATAAGATTTTTTTTCATGATTTTTTTCACCTCACCGTTTTCTCACCGTTTAGACCTCCTTCCCTGGAGTATCACAAACATTTCATGGCCAAAATTGGCCAAATCGGTCCAACCGTTCTCGAGTTTTAGCGAGACTAATGAACAGTTATTAATTTTTATACATAAGGTGACTGGTAATTAGTGACCGATACTTAAATACGTGATTGTAGTCATGATAAAAAACATCTTTTGCTATGGGACCAAACCTGAAATCGGAAAAATAATCAGCAAGTTCAATACATTTTGACCGGCGAACATGAATGTACTGACCAGCATTTTTTTTGTGATTTCAGATTTGGTCCCATAGTAAAAGTTGTTTGTTATAATGACTACAATCACATGTATTGGTCACTAATTACCAGTCACCCTATATAAGATTAGTTATTTATCAGCTGAATTATTATTTCTTTCAAACAGAACCAAAACTGTCTGACGAAAGAGAACCACACACAATGTATACAAAAAGCTAATGTTTTAGTCAAGCAGGTATCAGTAATTCCGGGCAATGCGTACACCGTGCATGCGTCGCATAGACAATGTATGCAAAACGTGACACGTGGCACAATGTAATAAGATTTTCATAGTACGGCATTACGAACCTTGTTGTAGTAGGTATCGGTGTTATACATATTAAGTAATCCAGGTTTAGATATACACGGCTAAATTTTGATCGTTTCAATCCCGTGGAGGGTCGATCCGGTACATGAAACACTATCAATTTGTAAAGATGAAATTAAAAAAAAAAAAATTTTTTTCTAAAACTCGAATTCATTTACGCTTGTAAAAAATTAATTTCTTTAAGTAAACAACAACTGAGCGAGTCCATTAACCTGTAGATAGTGCAATCGATCACTTTTTTTAATTTATTTTCAGATTCTCGCACAAAATCTTGGTGGGTGGGTTTTAACGTCAAGGGATGAAAAATATACACAAATCTTAGACACATTACTTATACACATATTAGTGCAATACATAAAGCAAAGCATAGATATTATGGTACTTGACTAAGATTTATATTAATGGCAACATGAAAAGTTCAATTTAGCCAAATTCATTAAGTCAAGCCAGCTAAAAAAACTAAGCCATGATTATTTACTTTCATAAACAATATGGTTATTAGAGTTTCTAATTATGACGATTTTTTACAAAGCTGATATTTAAACTAGCGAAATAATTTACTAAATTTTATCAAATTAAGCTAATGGTAGGATGGCCATGTTAAGCTTGCCACCAACACCTGAAGTGATGACCACGACCACTCTGTCAAGAGTGATACCGACTGAGAAGAAGAAGAACAGAATGGCGATTAGCTTGATTTGATAAAATTTGGTAAATTTTTTCGCTAGTTTAAATATCATGGTAACCTAAATAGACACTTAATAATATCACCAATAATTTCTTCGTCGCTGTACTTTGACTTTATAGAACGTTATTAGCCCGAAAGTGTTAAATAAAAACACACTTCCTCCTGATAGCGGGCTTGCGGACGGCGTGCAATGGGTAGCTCGCTGTCCGTCCATCCGGTAACAGACCGGTCCGAGTCCAAGTCGTTTACGGCGCGCAGTGATTCTGCGCGCCTCAAGGAGTTGTCAGCAAACTATAGGAACCCAGTAGGGCCGAAGCCAACAAACTGCTTTGCAGTTTGGCAGAGGTAATATTTATGTATAATAATAATAAATAATATTTATGTATAATATTTATGTATTTATCTATAATATGTATGTATTTAGAAATATATAAGTATGTTTATTAGCTGTCTGGTACCCATAACACAAGCTCTCTGCTTGGGACTAGACGGTGTTGTGTGATAGTTGTGGAAATATTATTATTATTTATTATTATGAGTTAAATATGTTATGTGAATAAACTATTTTTCATTTTTTCATTTTTTTCAACTGGGGCCAAGGGTAAGGTGAAAATGAACCCCGTGGCCCTGGATCGAAGGCAAGGGTAGGTTTTAGTCAGTAAGAGTCTGACACTATCTCCCGCCCCACCCAATGGCAGGATTTATCAAGTGATGATTTTAAATACCATATTTAAAAAAAAAAAACTTTATCTTGATTAAATTACTTGTATTATCTAAGTATAACGAGTCTTCAAACATCTAATTAAGTGACAGCGCCGCATCGCCGCGAGGTATTACTTTGCAAAACAACCGAACACTTTCCTTGCTTCATAAGCACCAACTTTATTTTATATTGCAGGTTTTTGCTGTACTCGTAATTATAAGGAAAATTATATTTAATTAACTTCAATAACACGCTGAACATAAATGCCTTTTTTTATTTTTTCTTATGGTAGATAAAATCATCCAATAACAAATCCCGCCCTTGGGTGGGGCGGGAAATAGGTTCAGACTCTTACTGACTAAAAACCTATCCTGTTCCATTCATTGCCTTTGTCCCAGGGCCCCGGGTAACATTTTCACATAACCTTTGGCCCCAGTAGGCTTTGGCCCTGCTGGGCCCCTAAAGTTTGCTGACAACTCCATGAGGCACGCGGGAACAGTGCGCGCCGTAGACGACTTAAGCTCGGACCGGTCTGTTACCGGACGGACGGACAGCGAGCTACCCATTGCCCGCCGTGCGTGAGCCCGCGCCTACGGTAGTCGGAAATCGGGATCGGAATCCCGGCGGCGGCGGCGGCGTGTGCGCCGTTACCTGATGTGGTCGGCCTCCTCCTTTGCTAGCATTACTGCTTCGTAGAAGGAGGCAACCGCCTGCCACTCCTCCTCGCTCCAAATGCCTGGAAGAGCGCCCAACACAAGGTACATTCCACACAACCACCCTTACCTGATTATGCACCTAATTACATATTTTTCTTTAGATTTTGAAAACACAGATATCTTGTGGATATTATTTAGTTTTTAAATTAAATCAAAATATAAATTTGTGTAAAACTAATCCGGTAAATTACTACTCATTAATTAAAAAGTATAGAAAATATCTATTATAACATAAACTTTGCTCGAAGGAAAAATCGAGATTCGGAATAACTATCACTCCAAAAGCTTTTAAAAAAAAAACAGTATTTCCTGGAACAAGTTTTGTGAAACATTCGAGCAAGCGACCGAAGTTTACCGAACGCCAACCGAGCGAGGAGTTATCTCTTTTTTTCACGTTGCTTCTTTATCAATCGTTAGATTGATTGCGTTGAATGAAACAACAAGCTTTTAAACCATATTTATATTGACGATAGAAGGACCGTAAAAGGCCTAAAGGCACCTAGTCTGCATCACTAAAAGCATAAGCTAATAGACAAGTATGTTCTCCTCATTCACACCTATGGTGCACAGGCTTGGCCTTTGACAGTACACGGTAAAGGTACACTTACAATAATAAACTGATTTCATGTTGTGTATTGCACGAAAATGATAGATGATTCTTTTTTTCTTTCAAAGTTGTAATTATTTTACTTGGTTGTCCACACAAACACATGGTCACCGGGCCATTTGGGCCACTGAGGGTTTGTTTTGCTCCCGGACCCAGCTGTGTGCTGATGACTTATGCCCGCTACGACCTGCCGTGACTTGTATTCTACTTAGTCTTGGTGGTATTCAACTGTGACCTTTTTTAAATATGTTTGGGAAAAATATAACATGGTGTAAAAATTATTGAAATCAATTCAGTTAGGTACTGATTCTGAACAAACAAAATTCAGTAGTAGTAATAGGTATAGAAGAAAGAAAGAAAGAAAATCTGTTTATTCACACGGAATGACGCAACTAAGAACTATATATAAGAACTATGTATGTGGGTTTTTTTTTATGGTAGGTAAAATCATCCAATGACAAATCCCGCCCTTAACTATGTATGTGGGTGCGCTCCTCACTATTTACCGTTAGTAGTCCTAACAATGCTCAAACAAAAGCTGTAGGCGCTAGGCGCCAATTAGGCCGGAACAGTTGTAGTTTGAAATTAATAGCTTTGAAGTTGTTTTTAAATTTATATTAGATCTAAAGTTTTATGTTCTACCACAAAAGTTTTGGAGTACGGAAGCGGGCAGCCGGAGTTCATTAATGAACTTTAGACTGTTATATAATTTGATATTATCTTAATAAATGATTCCGGTTTTTGTGGAAACTATTGTTGTTTAAAGTTTTAAGTGGTTTTAGGAACTTGTTGAAACAAGTTAACTGTTTACTAATTTATTGTTGTTGTCACTGTAAAAAGATTGACGCTCTTGAAATAAACTTATAGTTATTTTTTTACATTTTTAAATATAAAAAAAAAATATAATAAAAAAAGCATTTAAAAATATAAAATTAAAATATTTATGTTTCGACAATCTCAAGAGAATCAAAGTTCATAGAGTACTTTTTACTCATCCAAAATCCTGAAATTTGTCATAAAGCAAGGTCTTATAGCATTGATACAGGAATAATACTGAAAAAGTAAAATTATGAAGTCTCAATAAAAAAATCATTCTGAAAAATCTTCTCGCCTCTATTCGGGAATTAAACTATTTGCAAAGGTAAGTTAGTACGGAACCTTTAGCGCGCGAGTCCGAGTCGTTTTCTCGAAACTCAATAGAATAGAATATAATAGAATAAAACTTTATTATACACAAAAAAAGTTAAATAAACTGCAACAAAAACAATCAACCTAATAACTCAATAAAAACAATTAAATCACAATCAATAATTAATTATGCCTGTTGGTCTAGTAGTTAGTGGCCCTGACTGCTATACCGGAGGTCGTGGGTTCGATTCCCGCCCAGGACAAATGTTTGTGTGATGAGCGTGATCATTTGTTCTGTGTCTGGGTGTTATTTATCTATAACATGTATGTATTTAGAAATATATAAGTATGTTTATCAGCTGTCTGGTACCCATAACACAAGCTCTGCTTAGCTTGGGACTAGACGGCGTTGTGTGATAGTTGTGGAATATTATATTATATTTTTTATATTATTATTCTCAATTTTATTAAGCTACCACTTTTTGATTAAGTGACATTGCAACTACCAACTGCAACAAAGTTTACTATGTTAAAAAGTGTATCTTTTCTCTTATAAAAAATGCATTTCTAGTAAATTTGTGTCATTACGCCTCGCCATATGACTACGTGGAGCACTTTACGAAATATCGTCTTAAAAGCTCCCCTAGAAGCGAATAAGGTAGCCCATTGCATACGCGACTGGTTGACTATTAAGAAGTCTTTAAAGTGCTTTAGGTAATATTTTTAAAGTCGGAGGCAAATGGGTGGACAGCTAGAGGTATTGTCGGTTTTTGATCGTGATTTTTTTGGGCTTAGTAAGCGGCTTTGCACATGGAATAACTTAAGTTGAGGCAACTATAAACTTTTTAAAAGATTCCTGTAAAAAGTTGATAGTTGCTATAGTGTTGCCGCAATTTATGGCAATCTGTGAGCAACTGTCATAGCGACCTGGCATTGCCGGGCATAGGGAGAGGGAGAGAGGGTGTGAAATCGCCCGACGCGTTGCAATTGACGGTTGAGGAAACCGGCAACTTTAAAAACCGGTATAATATTTAACAGTTGCTAGTTGCGGCAATTAGAAACTAACTTTCGTCGATTTTTCGTCTTTTTTTAGCAGTGGTGGCCGAGTGGTAACGGCTTACGAATTGTAGGTCAGGGGTTCAAACCCAGCCAGGCGCATTACGTTGTGTTATTTAATTTATCACCACTGCTCTCAAAATGGTGAAGGAAAACATCGTGAGGAAACCAATCTTCATCCACCAATCCGCACTGGGCCCGCGTGGTGGATTACGGCCCTTTCCCTCTCCTAGAGAGGAGGCCTGAGTCCCAGCAGTGGCAACATTAAAAGGCTGATGATGATGAAGTATGTTTATCAGTTGTCAAGCCCTGTACCTCTACCATGAGTTTTAAGCAATAGTATTCGTCGCTACTCCATATCGACGCCGTAAATATTTTGTATGGCAAATTTTGGTTCTGCAAGTGACCGCTAGAGGCGCTGCAAAATTTATGGATAATAGATATGGAAAATAGATGGCGTTTTGTGATAGTTGTGGAATATATTATATTATTACATACATAATAATATACACCAGTTTATCGATACTGGGGAGGCTTATGTCCAGTTGTGGAAGTCTTTTGGCTGAAATGTCGTGTATCAAATAGGTGGCTTTAAATACAAATATAAACCTAATGTCTCATTTGCTGAATAAAAATGTTCTCAGAGAAAACTCGTGCTTTTTGCAACTGGAAAACTGTTTGCAATGAGTTAATAATGTTCTAGTTGGTATTTCATTCGTGCTATCAAATGTTAGTTTTATAAGAATTTTCTTTTAATAACATTTTTGATTTTAATCTTTTTTTATGGTAGGTAAAATCATCAAATGACAAATCCCGCCCTTGCGTGGGGCGGGAGATAGTGTCAGACTCTTACTGACTAAAAACTTATCCTGTTCCATTCATTGCCTTCAATCCAGGGCTCCGGGGTTCATTGTCACCTAACCCTTGGCCCCAGTAGGCTTCGGCCCTACTGGGCCCCTACAGTTTGCTGACAACTCCTTGAGGCGTGCGGGAAGATTACGCACCGTAGACGGCTTGGCTCAAACCGGTCTGTTACCGGACGGCCCGGCCCAATTTTAATCTGGGTTTTATTGTTGAAATTGATTTTCATGTTCAATGTAACGCCCTTCTAGTCCACCCTAGAGCGAGAGATTCATTAGATGATTTTCAACCTCAATGAAAAAAAAAGCGTTGATTGGGCATGACAAATTCAATGGATTCCACACCATGTGTTTTATAATAACGAGTATAGTTATTGTGTTACTGTAATACAGCAGTGAATTTCATGCTGGATTAATTTGATTCACGAAATTAATTGATAACAATAGCGACATTGTTCAAATTAGGTGCGTAATTACCTAACAGGAATATTGTCAATTGGAGATAGTATATCTCTGGAACTCAATGTATTGTGGATATGACTATTTATGTATATTTATGATGGTTTAAAACAATCGATAAGGTACTAATCAATAATAACAACACATAGCGTAAAAGTATGGCAGATAAAATACTCTAGGATTGTGGATTAATAGTAAATAATCAATTTAAGCTAAATAATTGTTTAGCAGTTTTTTTTGTTGAGTTGAAATCATTATTTAAGTCCTCCTGGTCTAGGTGGAGAAAGAGAGTGACAGACTTTTATTAACTTAAAGCCAATCGTGTTCTCCCAATTGGCTACTTGACTAAATTTTTACTATTATTTATAAAAATAAATTATGTTTACGCAATACCACAAATAGAAAAAATCAAATCTTTTAATTATTAAATAAGAAACAAACCTTGCAAATCTGGTAGAAGGTAAAAAAGTAATAGAAAAAGGATGCAGATACTGAAATGTGACGTCACTGTCATTATATTATTACCTGTGTACAATAGAGAAAGTGAGGTAATACGATTCACGATTCTCGATGGCCAGAGTGGACGAGCAAGAAGTATGACTTACCTCTCGCTCGTCCACTCTGGCTAGTATGGTTTGGTTCGAGAAACTCACGCCATTTAAATATGCCTTAAAAGTTCTAGGTTACCTCTCTGCAAGCTTGGTACGTCGTCGATCACATCATTGCTTGCCATTAAGGAAGCTGATAGCCAAAGATGATTTTATCAATAATAAAAGAATGCGGTTTGATGGATGCCTTTCACATAATGTTCACTATATCGAATTGTCCACTGTATCAAAATGTCCACTGAGTCAAAATGTACACTATTGTCTACTGTATCAAATAGATAGATATAACATTATATATAAATAGACAATATTGTGCTTTTATGCACAATAAAATAACAAAACTAAGTACATAAGTTAACAAAAAATAAAAAAATGTAAACTACATTAAACACATAAAACAAGGGCAAGATATTCCTAATTTGTCTCAGAGATGTCAACACACTTATATCACTGGTTTTGTGAATACATGTCTGCGGATGACATCTGATGTTCCATTAATTATGAAATACTGTCTACTGTAAAATGAATGAAAATCACGATATAGTACATCTACATTTATGGTTCTAAGTTAGGTTTATCGCTACTAGCATTTTTTTTGCATTTACTTTGTTATGTTTCTTCACCACCCTAAGGTCGACTGGTAGAAAATGCCTAAGGCATTAAGTCCGCTTTTATACAGTGTTATGTGCATAAAGTTTCTATGTATAAATAAATTATTATAATTGTGAAAAAATATTTTGGTAGACGGACAGACGATCAACAAACTGATCTTATAAGGATTTGATTTTTGGATGGGAAGAAAGGATCCAGTTTTAGTGTATCTAACTTGTATAGTGTCTTTCAAGAAATAATATTAGATTTCCCTCCAGTGGTGCTCTAAGAATCAGGCGTTAAAAATTTAATCGTGCGAAGCTTGCTGTTCGAAAATAAACTATAAAAATCTTCGCTATTGAGAGCACTCAAATTTTGAATACCTTCAAAATTTCTCGACAGTTTTTCAGCGCAAAAATTCTAAAGGTAACACTTTTATATCATTTTCAAAGCGTAGCTCTATATCCTCGTCTACCTGTTACCTTTAAAATTGTAGTCCCGCAAAAACGGTAGCACACTTTGTTTCATTTTTACAAAAATTGACGTCTCGATCTTTATTACGGTCCGAATCATTGTTCTCGTTAGGAGTGCTGTTTCATCAGAAAAATTCAATGTAGCTAAGCGGTGCGAAGATGTGTAGCGGTGCAGTAAAAATATGTGTTCGCAAAGCTAAGCAGGGAGATCTATTTGTTCTAGAGAATGTGACATCATCAAAAAATTTCTCCCGCTCTGGGTGGAGCGATCGGTAGTATCAGATTATTACTGAATAAAACCTGTCCGAGTTTCTCCTTGCCGTATTTCATTCTAGAGCCAAGGTTACTTTTTCGAACAATCTCGCTGCTAAACCTACTCTTTGCAAGAATGCTAAGCGAAGCTATGAAAAATGTGTAGCTGAGTGGTGCTAACGTGGGTAGCAGAATCTTTTCAACGCAGGTAAGGCTTGGCATGCATTGTGCACTGCTCGAGTTCATCGGCTATTATATTCCTTGCATATATATGTCGCTTCCACCGTCTGGAACGAGTCCGAGTGATCGACGGCGCTTAGTGTTCCACACGCGTTTTAAAAAGATGTCAGCAAAATCGTAGGGGCCCATCAGAGTCGATGCCTACTAAGGGCATGGGTTGACTTCTGAAAAGGTTACCATTAAAAGTCTGACACGCTTTGACCCTCCACTCTAAAAGCAAGAGAAGACATTAGACGATTTCCCTCCTCTTCCGTCCCCGAGTCCCGTTCCCGCATCTTCTCCCGGTTTTTTTGCACAAATATTATACCTAGCTAGAAAAATTAAATGATTTCATTGGTGGATATTTTCCGACACCGCTTCGCTACCTCGCGCATCTTTGGCGCAAAAACACCCTAAGGAAGAAACCAACTTAATGAGCGCAAAGGATCCACGGTGGATTAAAAAAAATCTCTTTTTATCTCAAAAGCTTTTGGTTTTTATTCCTTTTTGGTTCCGTCTTTGCTAATAAATGGAGTATCCTGAGTTGTAAAAGTGCTAATTAAAATTCAAAATAAGAGTCTGTGACGTCGTCTTTTATGTGCTTTGTGGACGAGTGGCATTTTTATAATGAGTTAAGTTAAAGAATAAACATGAAAAATATATTTTTTGCTGTTCAAAGTCAGTTATTCGGTATTATCATTGAGTTTTCCACTAGTAGTGGTGTTACTGTTGAGTACTTTCCACTGTGGAGGTTTTAATCAATGTAAAAACTCATCTGTTTTTCGCTGCTTCTTTTCTATGATGACAGGATCCGTGCTTATTTTCAAGCTATTTAGCCAATGGTATTCAGCCAAAGAAAAGGAATGCGATTTTTTAAAAATGACCCCATATACAACCTTGTTTTTAGTATATGCGAAACCAGAAATACGGGTCTATTATTTTAATGCAAAATAAAAAATGTACAAAATTTCATAACTGTATCATGACAAATCACAAAGGTATAAGCTTGTTATGTTATCTGGTTGTCGACACAAAAACATGGTCACCGGGCCTTCCGGGTCACTGAAGGTTTGTTGCTGGTTACGAATGCCCGCTATGACCTGCCGTGACCTGTATTGTACTTAGTTTCGATGGTGTCCAACTTGTGACCATTTTTAAATATTTTTGGGAAAACATGGTGTAATTTTTTTTGGAATCTATTCAGTTACTGATTCTAAACAAACTATATTCAGGTTTCATACATACTAAAAATAATGTTGTATCCATCATAATTATTTCGATTAAAAGACTTCTACTGCTGGACATAGACCAACCCCAAATGTCACCACAATGACTGATCCTGTACGTCTTACATCCATTGGATTTGTGCGACCCTTACCAGGTCATCAGTCCACCTCGCTGGGCACGCCACGATCGAGGCGGTAAGGCCCCTCTTTGAGGCGTGGCTGGAAAGGCCCCACGGCGTCGTCATCTTTCGTTTGGCGCAGGTGATAACCGAACACGGCAAGTTCGTACCTGTACAAGAGTCGTGCGGAGACGACGCCCGGGTGTCGCCACTGTGCGGACCGCCCGGTGGACACGGTGGAGCACACAGTCGAGGTGTGCCCCGCTTGGGAAGAGCATCGCCGTGTCCTCGTGGGGGCGATCGGCGGCGATTTCTCGCGCCGGGGCTTGGTTCAAGCCATGCTCCGGAGCGAGGAGGAGTGGCAGGCGGTCGCCTCCTTTTGCGAAGTAGTAATGCTAGCAAAGGAGGAGGCCGACCGCATTAGACAAATGCGTACACGCCGCCGCCGCCGCCGGGATTCCGATCCCGATTTCCGGCCACTGTAGGCGCGGGCTTGAGGATGGTGGGCAATGGGTAGCTCGCTGTCCGTCTGTCTCGTAACAGACCGGACCGAGCCCAAGTCTATTTATTTATTCATTCATTTATGTACACACAAACACAAGCCGACAGCGCCGTAAACCAAACAACACGACGACGACGACGTAAGTCGTGAACAGCGCGCACTGTTCCCGCGCGCCTCAAGGAGTTGCCAGCAAACTGTTGGGGCCCAGTAGGGTCGAAGCCTAATCTGGGGCTCTGGGGAGCAAAAATGCATACCAGGACCCTGGAACTAAGGCAAAGAAGGGACGGAGTAGGTTTTTAGTCAATAAGAGTCTAAAACTATCTCCCGTTCCGCTCAAAGGCGGATGATGTCATTGGATTATTTTACCTACCATAAATAAACCTTAATCCTGCAATTTTTTAGTTTTCACCATCGCTAAGCCATAAGTCATCGCTGCACGTAACCTCAACCTAATTATAAAATCTGCTGGAGAAGAATATCGCAATAAGCATTGTGGTTACCTACATCGAGCGACCTCATCTGTGTGTGCGATGGCTTAGCAAGTAATCAGATTTCAGGAAAATTACGCTCCCAATATCCTAGATGTATGTACACTTTAATCTCTTCTGTACCCAATTAAATTCGGATTTGGGATCCGGATCAATGTCATTGAAAGCCAAAATTTTTTTCATCATAAATTATATTTCGTAGAGGGACTAATTTGACCTGGGGATCTCTTGTGTATTTGATCTTTTAGCTAAAAATAGACCATCACATGTTTTTGATAATCTTGAGATCAACTTCCAATTTAACTCGATGGCTAAATATTATGTCATTGAATTAAATTCTATCATCATCATTTCCACCGAAAGACGTCCACTGTTGGACATAGGCCTCCCCCAAGAGTCGCCACAATGACCGGTCCTGTGCGTCTCGGATCCATCGGACTCCAGCAACCCTGACCAGGTCATCGGTCCACCTTGTGGGAGGCCTTCCAACACTGTGTCTTCCGGTACGTAGCCGCCACTTCAGAACCTTTCGGCCCCAACGGCCATCTGCATCAATCAGAAATCGGGATTGGAATTATGGCGGCGGCTGCGGCGTGAGCGCCGTTGCCTGATGCGGTCGGCCTTCTCCTTGGGCCTTCTCCTCTCGCCAATCGTCAACTGATCACGGTTTAAAAGCTTTTTGCTTCATCTAAACCAATCCAAAGTGATGTTTGATGGATAGGCAACACGAAAAAAAAAGAGATAACCTCTGAAAACTCTGTTGGCATTCGATAATTGCGTGATTTACTCGAATATTTCACAAAATTGATCCAGGAATTACGTGTTACTTAAAACCCATAAAAGCTTTTGAGAAAAATTATCATCATTTAGAATCTCGATTAAATGTAGAAGTTAGTTAGTTAGTTTAGCCCATTATGTCCCACTGCTGGGCGAAGGCCTCCCTCTCCCTTTTCCACACACGTCTGTCCTCGGCCATTGTGGGCCAGTCCCTCCGGTAATTGTCCAGCTAATCTCTCCACCTTCGCCTTGGTCTGCCGCGATGTCGCCTTGCGTTTATCGGGACCCAATGTAGAAGTACTATTTTATATTTTTAATTTAAATGAATAAGTCGGCTCGTCCAAGATGGTTTGAGCTCGAATGGGCGGTAATCCGCCATGCAGGTCTAGTACGTGTTAATAGATTTCACATGTATTTAATTTTTTGATTTTAGAACATACTCGTTTTTCCACAATATTTACTTTTACCGTATTGACGATTGGAACGAACAAAAAAGAAAGAAAGAAAGAAAATCAGTTTATTTACACGGAATGACGCAACTAAAAACTAGACAAACATAAAATGATATAGGAAAGATATGCGCTACATCCGTGCAAAACGGCCGAACGCTCAGCATAAAGCTGTGCCCTCATGCACAATGCGATAAGCCCACAGCGCTGGTTTTCAGCGTTGGCCAGTGCTGACAAAAAGACGCCGGAACGGTGCAATGTGCAAAAAAGATTGAAAAAAAAAATATGAATGAATTTTAGATAAATAAAATAAAAAATAAGGAGACTGTGTATTTATGAATTGACCACACCACGGCGCGCCCATGACATTATGTGCATCTCATAGATTTTTTATAAAATCTAAGGTGCAGCTTGATAACATAGTCTGTGGTAATTTGCTCAGAAAGCAAATTATGTACCTTTTTGGGCTCTGTGACTACCCCCTCTATTATTTTAAGTTCTTACGATCCATCCTAAGGTTGTCTGGCAGATATAGCTGTCAGCGATAAGACCGTCATTGTACCCAATTAATTTTATTTATAACTTTTTTTTTTTTTTTTTGGTGGCGGGTAAAATCATCCAATGACATCTCCCGCCCTTGGGCGGAGCGGGAGATAGTATCAGACTCTTACTGACTAAAAACCCACCCCGTTCCTTCGTGGCCTTAGATACCAGGGCCGGGCTTTCCTTTCGGAAACAAACCCTTGGCCCCAGTAGGCTTCGACCCTGCCTGCCTGCAGTTAGCAGGCTAGGTCTCTACGGAATTTTATTTATAACTGGGGCTACTTGTTTGATATACAAAAAAAAAAAAAAAAAACTATTTTATTTTATTTGTCAGGTACATTTTCATTTCAAATCTTGAAGACCAGTTTAAAGTTTCAAAATTGACGAGCCTAAAATTTGCGAAAGACAAATTAATCATTATTTCTACTTCAAGTCATTCTAAGGGATTACTACCATCATTAAGTCAACTCTATCAAACTATAACAGAGTATTTCAGTTTAACTAACAATTTAGACCTTTCGGTAACCTCCAGTAAGCCACGTGACCTTAACTTTAATTATAGCTAAGGTTAGCTTACAGGCTTGCCCTTATCTTAGTTAAGCCATGATCGGGCTCGAGATTACACAATGAAAATGTACCTTACGAAGTTAGATAAAATTGCGCTAGTTTGGGTCGTAAACAAAGCGAGAGGCTAAAGTGAGTCACTTTCGCGTACGTCTTTAAGTTTCTAGCCATAGGAAAGGTATCTAACCTATTTTATTGTTAGTCGCATTGATGGCCCGGTGATCATGTATTTGTGTCGGTAACCAGGTACCAGCTTATAAGGGAAGGAACGATCAAATAAAAAAAAAAAACAAAACATAACTTTAGTAAGTGAACCTAAACAAGTAGTTAACATATTTCGAACCCACGACCTCCGGCATAGCAGTCAGGGCCACTAACCATTAGATCAACAGGCAGAACATCGCCGTGACCGTGATCGGCAGCAGTGATCTTTTGCGCCAGGCCTTGGTACAGGTCACGGTCCGAAGCGAAAAGGACTGGCTGGCAATCGCCAACTTCTACGAAGCAGTAATGCTAGTAAAGGAGGAGGCCACACGCGTAAGGCAATGATGACAACGCCCCAGCCGACACCGGGATTCCGATCTAGATTTCCGGCCACTGTAGGGGCGGGCTTCCATACGCACAAAGCTGAATTCGTCGACAACACATATCGCTCGACGCGCGCCTCAGGGTTTTTCAGCAAACTGTGGGGGCCCAACGGGGTCAAAGCCTACTGGGTCCAAGGATCGTTTTCTGAAAAGAAGGTTCGGCCCCGGTCAACACACTTGTGTTGACAAGTGTGTTTTTAGTAAATGTCTGACACTATCTCCCGCTCCGCTCAAGGGCGCGGAGATGTCATTGGATGATTTTCTTAACAAAAAATAAATATATATACAGAAAGTGAGAGTTTTGGCGTTCACACTAAACAAAGAAACATTTCTTTGTTACATAAAGATAACTAAATTACACAAAACAGGCGTAAAATATCAAAAGATCTGTGTTAATTATGCTCCCAGAAAACCAATTAACACGTCTTAGGGATAAAACTGGCTGAATTTAATGAATATGCTTAAAGAAAACTTATTTTCTTGAATGGTAGAGTAATAAATACTGTTATTATTTTTAGGCTTTTTCTTGAACTAGTTGTTGCCAGCGGTTTTGCCTATAAGATAGTAGGAAATTATTCCAAGAGAACAAATTCCTGGCATAAAAAGTACCTTATGTGAAATCCGTTTAACTGTTTAAACGTGAAGAAGTTATAAACATACAAACACACACGCAAATTTTTATTTTTTATCACTAAGTACAACCTTATTTTTAGTATATGCGAAACCCAAAACACGGGTTTAGTATTTTTATGCAAAGAATCTACATACGAAACATAACGGTGTCATGAAATCATCACAAAGTGACAATGTCACCGGGCCATCCGGACCACTGAGAGGTTGTTTTGCTCCCGTATTCTGCTCTACGCTGGAGTTTAATGCCCGCTTTGACCTGCCGTAACCTGTATTGTACTTTATCTCAGTGGTGTCCAACTTGTGACCTTTTTTTAAATATGTTTGGGAAAAAAGCAAAATCTGAGTACTTAACACATCCATTGAAAAAGTAAAAATTTTCACTAACTTTCTGAACTAGTCCTCTGCGATTTAAAAACCCCAGTTCTAGTTTTCTCAACAGCCAACTACGACTTGAAAAAAAACCTTTCACATTCAGGACTCCTTTTCTAAGGCAATCTCCCCTCGTTTCTAAACGACGGTACTGATTTAGAAAATCCTACCCTTCCGTGGAAGCACCTACTCGCGACTAAGCTTTCATTCCGCATGCGTACATTGATAGCTGCTGTATACAGGCTGAGTTTTAACGGGGATTTTTATGACTGAAAACTACTTTTAAAAGTAGTTTCATTACTTTCGTTTAATTTTCATTACTATTTTTAGAATATAAAACACTGCAGTGCTTTATCCCATAGTCCAATAATCTACTGTTTTATATATAATTATGAGGATTCTCAAAAATAAAAAAACCTTTTCAATACACTTGCTCAGAAAGCGGCTCTTATTGCACTACACTTAGGTATATAATGGTACCTGTTACCAAACTGTGACATTTTGATTACCATTAAGCACTAGTGCTGTAATGTAGCTATAACCTTTTCGTTCAACCTCTTTGTTTGCAAATCAAATTTTGAATACGAAAAAAAATCAAATTGGTTATAGCGTTCGTTCAATAGTATAAGTTAATGTCTTCCTTTTATTGCATGAAATATATGCAATTTCGGCCATTTTAACTTGTAAAAACGATTTATTTAATAACAACAAAACATTCTAATACATAAATCAAATAAAAATTGTTTTCTCTTTGTGGTTTATGGCCACCATTTTAAGATTCGCTCGGTTATTGGTGTGATTTTTTGAGTGAAGTTCATTTGCTGTATTAATTAGATAAAATCAAATAATATATTAGGAAATGTTACATCCGTATTCTATTGTCACTAAAAATTACACAATCGTAAAACTTTTCACGCAAGAAAACAAACAACGATTAGGCAATTGATCAAAAGACTAATTACAGCCATAGCCTTCAGCTATGGATTAATTTAAAAAAAAAAAAAACGATGTGTGCCTATGAAAACAGATTTAATTTTTTACCGCCATATTATAAAAAAACTACTAGTTTTGCTGTTGTAACAATAGTTAGCTAAATTATTTTTCTTCATAAGTGTATTGAAAAACGTCGTATGATACACGTGAGTAATGTATGGTTATCGTTCTTGGCTCTCTTAAGACCCTCGCCACGGCTCGGGTCTTAATACCACCTCGACGATAACCACATTACACAGTCGTATTACAATGTGCTATTACAAACATCTTTTTTTTTAAGACTGTATGCCCTACATTAGAAATTAAACACTCAGAGCTGGAAAAACTAGGTATCAATATACATTACATACAAATATTTATTTAATCAGTAATATATTTAATAAAACCCATATTTATTTTTAGGGTTCCGTATCTGAAAAGGACAAAATGGAACCCTTATTAACTTTGTTATCCGTCTAAAAAGAGGGGTCTTGATAGGCAGATGCCTATCAAGACCCTTTATCTTGGAAATGTGTGGATGTATCGAGTTGAAATTGAAACCATATACACCGTTAAATTTTAGTCGTTTTAATCCCGCGGAGGGTCAATTGGGTACATGAAAAACTATCGATTTGTAAAGAGAAAATTAAAAAATAAAGTACTTTTTTTTAAACTCGAATTAATTTACGCATGTACAAAATTAATTTCTTCAAATTCGACACTTCGTACACGGAGTCGTTAACGTATAAAGAGTCAAAATTCATAACCCTACTTCCCGTTGACCCAGAATCCTGAAATTTGTCATAACGCAAGGTCTTATAACACAGATATAGGAAATAAATCTTATTACGTCACAAAAAAAATCTTTTTTTTTTTTGTGACTCGGATAAATCTTCGAGACTCAATACGGGAATTGAATTGAAGTAGGTAAGCGAAACCCTCAGTGCGCGAGTCCGACTTGCACTTGCCCAGTTTTTATATATTTAGACAATACACATTCTTTTGTACTAAGGCGTCTTTTTCCTATGAAAACCCACCCTGTATTAAAAATACCTACGGATGAACACACTGTATGGGCTTTCATACATCTTCTCTGACCCCAATTTCACCGTCTTCCAACGACGCATAAGACCATTACAAGTTTCTTATCTAACCCTATGAATTATGGGGCATATCATTAAAATATAGGGTCTATCATTAAACTTAAACAATGTATGGGGATAGTCCTTTAATTTGCATAATCTGTCAATTTGAAATTCACGAAACGGAGAATATTTCGGTAAACCGTCATTGGTTTAGTTTGTAATGATGACTGTTATGCATAAATGGGTGTCAACGTCTTTAAAGCTATATTGAATTACTAACTTTTACTAGCTGCTTTGCCTGTGAAAGTTATCAGAATTACACACGGAATAAAAAGTATCCTATGTGTTATTCTAGAGAATGGTCTACTCACACGTTTGAATGAGAAGGAGTATCACACTCACACACATACATACATAAGTACAAAATTTCACCTTCATAATGTAATTGTGATTTTAAATACTAGCTTTTTCTGTGGTTTCATTTTTGTGAATTATTTCTACACAAACCGTTTATGCTTCAAAGACAGGCCTGTTGGTCTAGTCGTTAGTGGCCCTGACTGCTAAGCTGGAGGTCATGGTTTGATTCCCATCCAAAACAAATGTTTTTGTGATGAGCACAATCATTTGTTCTTTGTCTGGGTGTAATTTATCTATAGTATGTATGTCTTTAGAATATATAAGTGTGTTTATCAGTTGTCTAGCACTCATAGCACAAGCTCAGCTTATTTTGAGACTAAATGGCTTTTTGTGAAAGTTATGGGATATTATTATTATGTTATAAATGAAGACGAACATAATTAAAATCATAGCGAGATACTGTATTTCTAAAGAAAGAAAGAAAGAAAGTAGTTTCTTGTTATCCTTTTTCTGAATTTCTACACTGATTGCGCACCCAGGTTGCCCCTAGATAAATCATTTGATCAAATCAATCTATTTTAAACGTAACACAGTGTTTTAAGATCATTATCATCATCTCAGCCGAAAGACATACACTTTACTGTCAGTTGGGTTTAATGTACGTTATTTATTTATAGAAACTTTACGCAAAAATCTAATCAAATGTCTAGTCTAATGTCTTAGGCATTTTCTACCAGTCGACCTTATGGTGGTTCAGAAACATAAAAAAGTAAGTGGAACTCAAAATAGTAGACAAACAGAAAAGAAACAAATACAATAACAAATTACGTCACGTTATAATAATCTTTTAACTAGAAATTAAACGTATTTCAGAATTACTACATAAATTCTTCTCCATTTTATTCTGGTCATCATCATAATTTTGTTTTCCCTTAATTGTAATGATTTCATCATCATCATCATCATCAGTCTTTTCAATTAATCAATAATAATAATATAATATATATGATATGTATGTATTTAGTAATATATAAGTAAGTTTATCAGTTGTCTAGTACCCATAACAGAAGCTCTGTTTAGCTTGGGACTAGACGGCGTTGTGTGATTAGTGTGGAATATTATTATTATTTTAATGTTTCCACAGCTGGGACTCAGGCCTCCTCTACAGGAGAGGGAATGGGCCGTAATTCACCACGCGGGCCCAGTGCGGATTGACTAATGATTTACTTAATCTTAATAATACTTCACTCTTTTTAAATATCCCTTAATACATTTATTGTGTACACCTATTCCAGCGTAGTTTTTTTATAACCCAAACGTTGACTTGTAGAGAATGCCTTGTTTCATTAAATCCGCCTATGTACCATTATTGTTTATGACATAAGGTCTCAATTAATTAAATTTAAGCGGCTCGTAGTTAGCAATAACATAGGTATGGTTCGTTACTCAAGTTCAAGCAATAGTTCCTGGAGTCGATCCTTAGATTGGTGAGTATATATCTAATTTAATAGAGCAAATTCCTATTGCATTTCCCGATTCTCCATGTATATCAGATCGATTGAAGCTTTAGTTGTAATACTCTTAAAAGCTACGAGCGTCGAGCATCCAAATATTCAATTTATTGGTTAGGATAATCGAATGTTACATGATCGAATAAATCGGGCTGTAATTTTCGATTTGTTAATATTATGGTAACGTGGCCTAGCTGGTCGATTAGTTGTGCGGTGACCTGCTAATTTAGCTGAAATGTATATTGAAGTGATATTAAAGTACATCATGTTCAGAGTAGGAGCAAACTTGACCAGTGGTCGCCCTAGATAGAGAGGTTTGGAATAAAAAAGAGAAGGCATTTGCCATAAAAAAATGCCAGACAAACAGTTTATTAAAAGTTTGTAAGGAATTAGTCGTAATAATGTTTTTTAGTTTTTAGATGGAATTGTATATCGTTTTCAGATTTTACGCATCTTTTAGGTCTTATTCATAAACTGAACCCTATTTTTCTTTAAATGGGCCCTATGTTCCATTTTGGATTTCAAGCTTACTCTGTACCGAATATCAAAATCGGTTTAGAGCCGATTTCATCATTCAATATAAAAACTTAGTTCAACTAAACTGAGCTCAGCGTAATCTAGTTTAAAGACCAGTGTCGTAAACATGGGCGACAACAAAAGTATTGAAACTGAGTTTAGCGTAAACTAGGTTCAATTCATAGCGGTGAAACGCAAAATGGGCGCTCAAACTGCGTTTTGTCTTGTATAATCGCGATTAGTTTATTGGTGAATTTGGTCCTTAGAAGTTTAGTCGTGAAAGCGTAACATACAGATAGTTACTGTCACAGTTATAATATTAGTACTTATAGATTTACACGTCAATGACTTGGGCTCCATCCGGTCGGATGGCGAGCTACCCGTTGCTCGTCGTCTGCAAGTGGAAGCCTACGGTAGAACAAAATCGTGGTCGAGATCCCGGCGGCTGAGGCGTGAGGCCCATTCTCTAGCGCATGCAGCCGCTTCCTTCGCTAGTAATACTACTCCGCAGAAGGAAGCAACCTCCTGGTACTATTCGCTCCGAATCTCCGGGATTGGCTATCGTGTCCAAGGCGGTCAACTATTTCACCGCAATGACAACGATAATTGGTTCTAAGTTAGGCTCAGCATCAGGCACTAGTTGTCTGGCATTAATGGTGAACTGGACCTATTTTGGTGCAGCCTGAGACTAACAAATGTATTTTTGCTCCTTTTTTTTTGTTTCGTGTTACCTAATTACTGTTTTGTCCCTTGTGCTCTACCACATAACTCTTTTTATCTTTCTATTTGATGGTTAGGTAATTAAAAACCATTAGTCGTACATTTATTTCTTGGTTAGCAGAAATTGAGATAGATAGCAAATGTGGCAATGAAGACATCTCCTTGCTCGTGACTGTACACATCATCATTTTTTTATTTGATTAAATCGTATGTTTCTGAAATATTTCTTAACTCTACAGACAAGTCCAAAACCTTCTTATCCAATAACATAATTTCCATTCAAAGTATTTATTCGTGTGTTACCTCCCATCACCCGCAAAGTGAAACGTGGGCAACGGTTGCCCGTTGCTTCCGGCGGCTCATTTCCGTCGGATAAGGAAACCCGCCCGGCTTCCGGTGAAGAGATTTCTTGAAATATCTTCCCCATTGTAAACGTTTTTATCGTGCTCGTATATTTTTGTTGAGTCGTTAACGTTGAGGTAAAGAGGTGGTTTAAAGAAATAAGTGCTGGATCCAAGCATATTAAGTTTAATTCCATTTTTTATTTTTATTCTTTTGTAACGAGTATTTGTGTGAGGAGATATTTTAAATGCGGAATAGAAACAGTAATGTCAATGATTAATCGATAAAACAAAGTTCCTAATCGAAAGCCCCAGCAGCATCGTGAATTATAAACAGATTGTGTTGTTTCGCTAATGAAATCAACACAATCGATGGACAGTACACTCGCTTAGCCAGTGTCCGATAAAATTCAGGGGCAAGGAGGTGACCAATGTAAGTCGATGCGGAGTATTGCACCCGAACCGAACCATAAGGTGACTATTTAACTGCTCAATCTTATAAAGGCGCCGAGGCACTCAGTGACGTATGCGGCGGCGAAGAGGACGCGCATGGTCACTCGCTCGGGAGTCAGATCGCTATGACGTAGTTGTTGTGGTGTTAAGATCCAATTCCGAGCTGAACTGCAGACCGCAAACTGCAACCGCAAACTGCAACCGCAATCTGCAACTGCAAACTGCAACCACAAACTGCAAGCGATACTACTAGTATCTATTGAATGTCTTGATATTGAATCTCTTGATATTGAATCTCTTGATATTGAATCTCTTGATATTGAATCTCTTGATATTGAATCTCTTGATATTGAATCTCTTGATATTGAATCTCTTGACATTGAATCTCTTGAAACTGATTCCGAGTGCGGCAACACTGGAGCCTGCAGTCGCGGCGTGCAGCCCGCGGCCGCGACACGAAGTGACCGCAGACTGCAGCACCAGTGATGTCGTGAACCGCACAAAAATGTCGACTTTTTTGGAAGATGATGAAGAGTTAGTTAATTAAATTGTTTGCTGGTCATCCACACAAATTGCCGTCATCTTTCTCTTCTAACAAAAGTAAAGTATATCGATAGCATTGTTGGATATTTTTTCTTGAACAAAGGTACTGGAGTAACTGAAGCATGGTTCTATGCATTTTGCAGCCACGATATGCCACTGCGCTTGAAACAGAAGCAACTGCGATCGCAGGTGCTAGCTGCAGAGTCGCCTGCAGTTGCAATCTGCAGCCTATCTCGGAATTGTACCTTTCCACTTTCTTTTTTTGAACTATTTTACTTGCAAATACACATCAGTTCGATTTATCTAATTATAAACATCACTCACCAATTAAATTCTTAAGACCAAAGCCTGAACAAAGAACAAAAAAAAAAAAAAAAATAATAAATAATAACAAGCCGTTTCATTATTAAGGTTTGGGAGGATGTTATACATAATTCTTGGTCTTGGCAGATAGAAAAACAAACAGAGCGACGGACAACAAAGTAATCCTATAAGGGTTGCGTTTATTCCTTTTGAGGCACGAAACCCTAAAAAAAACGTAAAATTTCTAAGCACATAGAATTTTACTGACCTTTCAGGTACTTAATGCAAAAAATCAGCCACGCCAATCACTTCTCTAAGCATATCAACGTTATTTTTATAAAAATGTCGACGTTCTTTCGACTGAGTTCGGTGACCCGTATCATCGTGACTCTGAAATGGATTTTGAAAGGGTGACCGACGTTCAACATTTTTCCGTCTGGTTTCGTATAAGAATAGCTTTCGCATCGATTTTGCAAGGACTAATAAAAAATTCGTGGCAGAATTTTAGGTATAAGGGTTAGGCGAAAATGAACCCCGGGGCCCTAGATCAAAGGAAATGAATGGAACAGGGTAGGTTTTAGTCAGTAAGAGTCTGACACTAGCTCCCGTCCCACCCAAGGGCGGGATTTGTCATTTGATGATTTTACCAACCATAAAAAAAACACAATCTATGATAGCCAGCGCACTAATGAATAGACATTACAATATCATCATTGTCATCATCGTTTCAACCGATAAACGCCTACTTTTGGACATAGGCTTACGTCAAGTGTCACCATAACTATTAGCTTTATGCGTCTCGTATCCATCGGATTCCCTCGACTCTCACCTGGTCATCGCTTCACCTTGTGGATCGCCTGTTTCAACGCTGTATATTTTAGTACGTAGTCGCAAATCCTGAATATTTCGGGCTCATCGACCATCTTTCCTGCGAGGAATGTAGCCTGCCCACTGTCACTTAAGTTTAGATTTCTTCGAGCTATGTCGGTAACAGAAATCAGAAGCGTTTATTTCAAATAGACCAATATTACAGGCACTTTTGAAGTCGATCAGTCCAAAAAAAAAGTGAAGCTAAATTGCACGTTCCAAAGCGTAGATCTCTATGGAGAAGAACGTGCAAGAAACTCCATGGACACTCTTTTAAACCTTACCGTAACCCTGGTTTTCCTGCGGATCATGCAAGGGGACTCCAAGCATAGCTCTTTCCATTGCCCTTCAGGTGACCTTAGGCTTTCTGATAAGGCCCATTTTGAGCTACCACGTTGAAGAGTCATAAGTCATCACTAGCAACTCGTACTAGTTATAGACTTTCATCTTGAAAGACTGTGGTTTACAAATAATTTACTGTCAAAGCGTTTTGGGAACAATTTCCCTGCCGGAGTCTGTGTTTCCTGATGGCTACAACCTGGGAATCTTTAAGTCAAGAGTGAATAGGTTTCTTTTAGGTAAGCGCGCTCCATCGTCGACCGCATCGTCGCTTTCCATCAGGTGAGATAGCGGTCAAGCGTGAACCTATCAATAATAAAAGAGTGTGGATTTAAAAAAAGTGAAATAAATAAAAGTGGAATTCCCTGCCGGAGTCTGTGTTTCCTAATGGCTACAACCCGGGAATCTTTAAGTCAAGACTGAATAGGTTTCTTCTAGGTAAGCGCACTTCATCGTTGACCGCATCGTCGCTTTCCATCAGGTGAGATAGCGGTCAAGCGGGAACCTATCAATAACAAAAAAAAAAACAGATCCACCATCGCTGAGCTCCCAGCTTTACATATTTTAACTGTTTATTAAATATCAATATCCGGCAGTAAATATTTACTATCCCATCTTATGATGACAAATGCGTGTCTCGAAGATACTCGAGCTTTATACCATTCCTGAGCGTCAAACTCAGATCCGTCCCAAGGGATTACAAGGGTCACCCAGCCCTTACAACCCTGACAAATCCTAAGCAATGATGGCTGTCTATCCCTGTCTTACGTGGGGGATTAGAAAGGGATACAGTGTTATCGCGTTGAGCAGGGCTACTTGGAATGTAGTATTCGAAATGTGCGTTTCGCTTTGGTTTCTGTTATTTGTTCGAGTGTAAGTTTTGTTAACAAAATACTTTTCGATCGTTATGACAGACAGGAAATATTTTGTTATGTTATTTTTTATGCATTTTCTTTATTCTGTATTTTGTGTGGTCATGACGTCACAGCCCGTCAGAATTAATATCAGAAAACGAGGTTATATCTGTATATACTTATTTATTTATGTACGCACAAACACAATTATAAACATTAGTTATAAACTGAGTATTCTATAATTATGTTGTTATTTTATTTTAGTCCATTCATTTATTTTTTTAACATATTTTATAATATTTTTAAAAATTAAAAAAAAAACACATTAAAAAAACATTTAAAAATATTAAAAAAAGTGTCCCACCGGTATCAGGAACAGGGTCCAAGCTACCGGCGGTCAGGGCTCCAGAGAAAGGAACCTCCTAACAATACGAGCCGTGTCCAGGAGTACCGCTTTCTGAATCAAGCCCTTGATCCAACCGCCTAACGAGAGCCTCCTAAGGTGTTGGTCGAGGCTCTTGGCTATTAAGCCATTACCCGACACGACTATCGGTACAATGATCGCCGAATATTATTTTTTGTAATAATATTTACATAATAAATTATTTAATTTTGCGGTTTATCTTGTACAAATAAATATTTTTTTTTACTATATTTCGTACAAACACATTGCGGCACAGTAAAAGTGACTAGTTTTTTTTTTTGTGATGGCAAGCTTTCTGAGTATATTTTGCTAAAAAGTGCCACTTAAGTTAGTAAATAACTTAGTAAAGCTGTTTCTAAAAGAGGTTTGCAAAAGAAAATAAGTAGACCGCAAACAGGTGTTACCACTTCAACCTTGTCGAGATTTAAGAAAAGTATTGCGGAATTTCAATAGGAATTGATTTTTACCTTTTTTATGCTGCCTACTGGGGCTTTACCACGACAAATCAAGCATGCGAACTGGCGAAAGTAAGTGGGATGGAACTATACCGTTGAATTTTGGTCGTTTTAATCCCGCGGAGGGTCGATTCGGTACATGAAACCCTATTGATGTGTAAAGATAAAAATTAAAAATAAACTTTTTTAAACTTGAATTAATTTACGCGTTTACGAAATTGATTGCTTTAAGTAAACGCCAGCTGATTGAGACCAATGAGCTGTAGGTAGTTAGTACGCAAGGATCGATAACTCCCTACAAGGTCATTGACTCGTTTACTTAAAGAAATTAATTTCGTATAATATACGTATATTAATTCGAGTTAAAAAAAAGTACTTTATTTTTTTCATTTTATCTTTATAAATCGATAGTGTTTCATATACCGAATCGATCCTCCACGGGATTAAAACGACTAAAATTTAACTATGTATACACCCTATATAGCTCTATCTCATTAGCAGTTTAGTTTAGGTCGTCAAATAGATCGCGTCAAAGCTCGTGGTAGCGTCTCTGGATGATCCTTGTAAGTACCATCAAAGACACTTCCGCCTGACCACCGCTAAGTTCATTTTTGCTTGCACTCGAAACGAAAACTGTAAAGGATTTGGTTTGACGCCGCGCCGCAGGATTTAAGTGTTTTTTTTTTTAAGTGATCATGCAAAAATGACTGCTATCTCACACAGTGTTGGTTTTTTTTTCAAAACCAACTAGTTTCACATTATACACAGAACTTTACGCCTAGTAAAGTCTCGCAAACTTTCTTTGAACAGGGACAATTCTCCTGCCAGAAGAGTGTTGAGTCTGGTGTGGGCAACTGTCCCATAGTTGATTTCGGGCTGTTGTATATGTTCTAGTTGTCCTGTCTGAAAGCTGGCTATTAATTAGAATAAAAGTTAAAACTCGATAGCAGTGCCGCCTACCGGATCCAATTATATTTTCAAATCATTCAAAGACTCACTTAGATACTAACACAAAATTTCACCCATGTCAGCCAAACTGTTTAGGACAAACACACGTATAGAAGAATAAGGGCAGCGTTGCGTTGAGCGGAAGCACGCGCGGACGGCCGCGTTTACCGCCACTTTTTACGGCCACTTGACGGGTCGAGTGACTATGTGCATGTGTCGTGTGCGGCAGTCCCCGTAGCGGACACCGACACCTGCACGATGTCGCAATTTCAACTTGAACAATGTGCATGTAGTCGTGTCGACAGAGAATTTTAATCTCTTACTACGTAGCAAAAAGGGCGTGAGGCGCGGCTGCCCAGGACAGTTCCCCGCTCGTGCGGCAGCTTAATGCAGCGTTGACCCTTATATAATTATATACAGATAAAGAGACATATCTTCATATAGAAAGCTAAGTTTCTCACAAAAATAATTGCAAACCCAATTATAAAAGAAAATCACAGGTCAAACATAACACAACGGTATTAAAGTGAAACCCGAGAACCACACGTAGCTGCGTAGCTCCCTAGAGACACATTCGTAGCAAACTAATCCGAGCTACGAGCTACGAGCTACGCGGCTACGGGCTACAGGCTACGAGACTACGAGCTTTCGTAGCGCTTCGTTAAGTGTAGATGTGCATGATTGCAGGCAAAGGTAAGGTTGTAGCTGCAAATATTTTGATATTCAGTAAAATTTTACTTTGTCAGTGTACTTTTTGTTTGCTAATATAATACTTTTTTTTTAATTACTCCATTCGATATTTTTTTTTTTTTTTTTTTTTTTTTTGGTGGTGGGTAAAATCATCCAATGACATCTCCCGCCCTTGGGCGGAGCGGGAGATAGTGTCAGACTCTTACTGACTAAAAACCCACCCCGTTCCTTCGTGGCCTTAGATACCAGGGCCGGGCTTTCCTTTCGGAAGCAAACCCTTGGCCCCAGTAGGCTTCGACCCTGCCTGCCTGCAGCTAGCAGGCTGGGTCTCTACGGTTTGCTGACAACTCCTTGAGGCGCGCGGGAACAGTGCGCGCCGTTGACGACCTGGGCTTGGTCCGGATGTTTACCGGACGGTCGGACAGCGAGCTACCCATAGCTCGCCGTCCGCAAGCCCGCGCCTACGTTGGCTGGAAATCATGATCGGAATCGGAATCCCCGCGGCGGCTGGGCCTTGTGGGCCGTTGCCTCTCGCGTGCGGCCTCCTCCTTTGCTAGCATTACTGCTTCGCAGAAGGAGGCGACCGCCTGCCATCCCTCCTCGCTTCGGACCATGGCCCGTACCAGGGCCTGGCGCGAGAGATCGCCGCTGCCGATCGCACTCACGAGAACACGGCGATGCTCTGCCCAAGCGGGGCAAACTTCGACCGTGTGCTCCACCGTGTCCTCCGGGCAGTCCACGCAGTGGTGGCACCCGGGCGTCGGTTCCGCACGAATCCGGAACAGGAACCTCCCGAACTTACCGTGTCCGGTGAGAACCTGGGTCATGCGGAAGGTTAGGACGCCGTGAGGTCTTTCCAGCCACGCCTCAAAGAGGGGCCTTACCGCCATAATTAAGGCGTGCCCAGCACTGGGTTGCGACAGTCGCAGTCGCCATTTCACCATGAGATCCCGCCGGAGCTCTTTCCGCCATACCTCGACTTGTCGTGGCAGGGGACTTTCGCCCCGGCGTTGCATCTCCACGCGCTTATCGTGCATGTGTGCAAGGACTGTTGCCTCCAGATCCCATGGTGGCAGGCCAGCAAGGAGGCTCGCCGCTTCGCAGGACACCGTGCGGTATCCCCGCACCATGCGTATGGCCATGACCCTCTGGCACGCGTTCAGCTGGTTCTTTGGCCTTTTCTTCAGCGTGGGCGCCCATACCGGTGCTCCATAAAGGGCCATGGACCGAACGATGCCTGCGTAGAGCCTCCGGCAGGAGGCGTCTGGACCTCCCAGATTCGGCAGGAGCCGCTTGAGGGCAGCCCCGGTCCGATTCAGTTTGGGGGCCAGACGTCGGAAATGTTCCTCGAAATTCCACCGGCTGTCGAGGACGAGTCCCAGGTACTTCATCGTCGACCCGACGCCGATGTGAATTCCTCCTACCGTTAGTTGGGAACCTGGTGGCGGTGCGTTCCGAGGGCCGTGAAAGCACATGGCCTCGGACTTGTGCAACGCCACCTCTAGTCCCAACTGCTCGATCCTCTCCACAACTGTCGCAACCCCGTGTGTCGCTAGTTCGACCGCCGCCTGGTACGACTCTCCCTGTGCCAGGACCAGCGTGTCGTCTGCGTAGCAGACCACGCTGACCCCGCCAGGGAGGTCGCCGCGCAGCACGTAGTCGTAGCCGACGTTCCACAAGGGCGGCCCCAGTACCGATCCCTGCGGAACACCGCACGACATCTCTCGCCGTCTCCAATCTCCCTGGTGACCAGGGTAGATTATGTACCTGTCTGACAGGTAGGCCTCGATCACACGACAGAGGTAGTCGGGCACCCGGTGGTACCGGAGTGCCGTTCTAATGCTACTCCAGGGCAGGGAGTTGAAAGCGTTGGCAATGTCCAAGGACACCGCCACGACACACCTGCCCCGGGAAACCGCATCCCCCGTCGTGAGGGCTCGCACGCGCATGATGGCGTCCACCGTGGAGCGCATCCTGCGAAAACCGAACTGTCCGTCCGAAAGGTCCGGCCCCACCCGTGCAAGGCGCGCGACGAGGCGGTTTGCAACTACTCTTTCAAAGAGCTTGCCCACCTCGTCGAGCAGCACAATGGGCCGATACGCGGACGGAGAGTCCGCAGGGCGCCCCGGCTTCGCAATGAGGACCAGTTTTCCCGTCTTCCAGCGAAGTGGGAACTGGCCCCTCTCCATACATGCGCTAAAGAGCCCCCTTAGTCGAGGCCCGAGAGCCTCCATGGCCAGGACCCAAGCCTTCCCAGGCAGGCCGTCGGGTCCTGGGGCGGTATTTTTGGCACTCAGCCGTCGTACCGCCACCCTCAACTCTACCTCGGTCACCTCTGGAGTATTGTTGTCGTCGTCACCGTCGTGGTCCGCGTCAGACACTGCTGGCGGCGGAGCCATGAGCGGGGGGGAGTGTTCCCCTCGCGCAGGGAACAGAGTGCTCACCACACCCTCTACAACCTGGGGCCGGAGACTCTGGGTCAGCGGGGGAGCCCAGGGACGCAATTTCTCCCGAACCACCTTGTAGGGGCGTCCCCATGGGTCCCTGTTCAGAGTCTCCAGCCACACGTTGCGGGCCTCCAACTTGGCCCGCTTAATCTCTGCTCGGAGGGTGCGCTTCGCCACTCTGTAACCCTCGTACAGCTCCGCCTCTCTGGCCTCCGCATCTGGCGGGCGGATGCGGCGCCTGCAGTATCTGGCGTACCGGCGTCGCGCGTGATTGCACGCGTTGCGCAGTGCTGCAATCTCTGGCGACCACCAGTACACCTGGCGCCGAGCACGTCCTGGACGGACTCGGGGCATTGCCGCGTCGCATATTTGCGACATGGCGTCCTGGAACCACTCCGCCTCGACGTCGATGTCGACAGGCCTGTCCGGTGCTAGCACCCAGGCCTGTACCGTCGCGGCTTCCAGGAGGAGCTCCCGGTCCATTTGCTTCAGCGCCCATCGCGGACCACAGGGGCTCTGTCGAACCGGCGCGGCTGAGGTTTGGGCGGAGACGTCAAACCGGATGTAACGGTGGTCTGAGTACGTCTCCACCCCCTCCATCACGCGCCAGTCATTGACACACGGCGACAGACCGGGGCTGGCGAACGAAATGTCCACCACTGAGTCACCCCGCATCCGCACACACGTGGGGACAGAACCCCGGTTTAGGATGACCAGGCCAGACTCCAGAGCCCAGTCCTCCACCATCACTCCCCGCTGGTCCGTGTAACGGGAACCCCAAGCCAAGTTCTTGGCATTGAAGTCCCCGCAAACGACCACAGGGAGGGAGGGTCCAAACCCAGTGACAACGTCTTTTAGCTCCATAAGGGAGATATGGAGATCGGCGAGAGTTCTGTTCGGGGACAGGTAGACGCCTACCACTGCAATGTCCCCGACTCGTGCTGCCACGCAACCCCGCCCCCTCGTGACGGCCTCGAGGGGCGGGGTACCGGCGGCGGTTGACGAAATTATGGTCACCGAGCCGCTCAGGTCCTGAACCCAGTCTCGTCTGGGCCGGACAAAGTACGGCTCGGAGACCACGGCGATGTTGATCGACCACTGCGCCATGCTCTGGAGCAACAGATCCTGAGCGGCGGCGCAGTGGTTGATGTTCGCCTGGAGGAGACGTAATGGGGCCGTTATTGGCATTCCATCGTCTCCTCCGGAGCCCTTTGCGGGGGCACTGCCGCGGTGTTTGCGGCGGCGACAGCGGCGGCGGCTAAGGACGCGGCCGTGGCGGCGAGGGCGTTGGCGGGGATCCTACGGACCTTGCCTATGTCCTTGGCGGGGGGGTCGCAGGACCTGCTCCCAGCCCGGTGGTCGGCCTGCTTGCCTGCCGCCGCACATGCGTAGCAGTGCGGCGACGCTTGACATTCTGCAGCCTTGTGACCGGGCTTACCACACTGGTAGCAGTGGTCACTGCGATCTACCTCCGCAGCGCAACAGGCCCCCACGTGGTGTCCCACGTGGCAGCGGTAGCACCGCAGAGGTCTGGGCTCCAGCAGTTTCACCTGCGCGGAGACCCAGCCCACCAAAAGCCGTCGGCCCTCTCCAGTGATGGCCTTGGCCGCCGACACGGGACAGCTAACCGTTACGGCTCGCATGCCCGTGCTGTCAGCGCGGATGGTGCCCGCCCGAACTTGATCGGTCGTGCACCCGCCCGCCCTGACGACGGCGGCCACCACCTCTTCCACCTTGACGGAATCGTCCAGGCCCATGATGCGCATGTCAATGCACTTTGTGGGTCTGGACACTCGGGCCTCTTCCGCATCGAGAGACGCCCTGATCCGTGCAGCCAGGGCATCCGCGACAGGGCCACTGGCCGCACCGGGGACCTCGAGGATTCGGGCCCCAGTGACCGTACGCCTCATGCGGAAGCCCTCGGAGGCTCCGAACTCCTCAAGGTGGGGTAGGATCGCCCGCCTTGCCTTCTCCATGACGGAGTCATAGTTCACGCCCCTCTTTTCCGCTTCAGGCTGCAGTGTGATCACTACAGCCTCGGAATTCGGGGCGCGAAGTCTGGCCGCCATGGCGCGCTTTTTGCGCTCTTGCCGCCTCGCTCGCTTTTTGGCCGCTCTAGCCGCCTTGCCCGCCCTCTTCTTGGCGCCGACAACCGTCCAGTCGGCGCCAGCCAAGGGATCTTCGAGCAGCGGAGGCGGCATGCGCGACCTAGTCGCCACCGCAGCCGGAGGGCCGGCCGGTTTAGCGGCAGGCGCCACTTTACCTTTCGGGGGAGGAGGAGCATTCCTCCCCTGCCGCCGCCGTTGCCCGGACGCCGGGGCTGGCCCCGCAGGCTCTGGCGCCACGGCTCTGCGCCAGGGCTGCCCCGACGGGCCCGCCTTTGGCGCAGCAGCAACAGCCGCGGCGGCAGCATAAGACGCCCCTCCTCGCTGGCCCGACGCCGCTAGCGGCGGGCGCAGCACGATGCCCTCTAAGAGAGACAGCTGCTGCTGGAATCGCAGCTGGAACTGTTGCTGCTGCTGTTGTAGCTGCTGCTGGAAGGCAGCCAGCTCCCGCTGCACCAGCGTCAGCAGCTGGCTCTCGTTCTCGGGCTGGGGCTGGGGTGGACTTTGGCCCCGCCCTTGCCCTTGGTTGCGCCCACCTTTTGGTGCCTCCTCCTGGAGGGGGGCACGTTTATGGGCACCCATCAGCTCCTTACGGAGCTTCGCGAACCCCTTCTCGAGGACAGTGTCTACCGCCCCCAAGATAGAGGTCGCGAATTCGGCGATACCCCTCTTCTTAGTGCCTTTCTCCCACTTCTTTTTTCGGGACATGGTCGTCAGGGCTTCGACGACCAGCTCCCCCAGTTTCTTCCGCGAATCCTCAGCGGAGTCTACCTCGGTGTCCGGCTCGCTGCCAGACGGCCGTGAGGGGTCCTCAGCACCAGTCGCTCCGGGGTGGCGCCCCTCTGCGGCGAGCTTCTCCGCTCGCTGAGCAGCTTCTTGGGAGGTAAGGCCCCTCCCTCTTCCTCCCGCACGGCCCGCACCTCGTCCACTGGTGGGGATTTTCCGGGCTGGTCCCTTCTCTTCATCGGAGGACGATCTGTCCCCCGATTTGGAGCGCTTACGGAAGGAACTTGCGTTCCCTCCGGTGACGCCCGCCGCCTCCTCCAACTCCGAGCCTGAGCTCCTTCCGGATGCCGCGTCGGACTCCGACCGCGCATCACTCTCTGTAGGGATGTTAAAAAATTTAGATAAATGTTTTTCCATGTTGTTCCCACGAGTAATAATCATATTTTACTGGCTCAAGATAGTGGTCCGCACTAGTGACTAATTTAGCTACCCATTAGTCAAGCTAACAACCTCCCTCACGGTGCGCCGCCGCTTGGAGGTTTGGGGTAATTTTTTATAGAGGTGGTCTTCCTCGCGGCCCGGGCGGTTAAGCCAAGACCCTCGACCCCCATCGAAAGTCAGAAACATGACCTTGGACAATCTTTGGGGCTACGAGAACAACGGTGACAGAAGGAGGAACAAGTCTTCCTCCTGCCTGCCCGGTGGCAGGGTGAGTGCACGCCGGGCCCGCTCTTGCTTCGCCACTGTGCCCTCTGCTAAAGCAGAGGGACACGCGTTGAAGCGTACTCCCAACAGAACATTCGCAGACGGCCATCGAGGCCCCTTAGGCAGGAGTGCCCAAGGGGGGTTGTTGGCCGCCTCCCAGGGTGCACCGTCCCGCAGACTAGCCTTCGCTCCGGACGTATCCGCAAGGGAACTATAGCCTGCGGGCACTCGTGGAGGTTTTCTGTCATGGCACCCCACTCCATTCGATATGAGATCAGACATTTAAACAAACCTTTTCTACTGTCCGTTCAAACCATTTTGACCTTTATTGCGTTGGTGGCATGATAAATGGCGGCTGCAGTAAATAGTGGGATTTGCAATCACTTTTTTGCTTTCAATGCCATCCTTATACCTACGGAATAGATGCCAAAATCCGTTGAATGAATAGTAAAAAAAGTTTGTTTAGATGTCTAATCCTACTGCGAATGGAGTATACCCAATTTACATTTAATGTTTTTCCTAAATTATTTTTTATTTTTTTATTTTACTAAGTGGCTTCTTTTAGCTTACGGTTTTTTTTTCGGCTAAGCTTTATATAAATATGATAGGAATAGTATCTACTAGCTTCTGTCAGCGGTTTCACCCGCATATAAGTCGGTTTCTCGATGCAAACATCTAACCCCCGTTTTACACCCATATGGGTTTCTAAAAATCCGTTCCTAGCAAATGTGTATACTCTATAAGAAACCTACCTGCCAAATTTTAAGTTTGTAGGTGTTATAGTTTCTGTGATTTTGTGATTACTGAGTGGCATTTCGCTTTTATATAATAGATTATACAGCTGCGTAACCCCAAAACCGTATATAGCTAAGGTAGTCCTCTTGAGAGGCAAATCAACAGCTCAACAACTCGTAACAATTCGTAGCAATTCGTAGCAATTTGTAGCAATTCGTAGCAAACTAATCCGCTACGGGCTACGAGCTACGAGTGCGAGCTACTCACGAACTTGTTGAAGATTAGATGTTGTATTGATAGGTAGCTTACTTATTGATCTGATCTTAAAGAATTTTTGAACAGATAATGAAAATTCTTTACGTAATTCGTGCAGTGGTTGAATAATTGGGTGCAGTAATGCGAATCGTGGGTTCGACCTCCGCTCAGAAAATATAGAGTGACTGGTAAATTAGTGACCGATACTTAAACACGTGATTGTAGTCATGGTAACAAATAAAAAAATCTGCTGTAATACATTTATGTTCGCTGTTCGCTGTAATATATTTATGTTCGTCTAACTGGTCAAAACTTATTCATTTTTTCACTATATCAGGATTGGTCCCATAGTAAATCTCAGAGTCTCTGTTTGTTATCATGACAACAATCACGTGTTTAAGTATCGGTCACTAATTACCAGTCACCTTATGTAATAGTCATCATCGATAAAAGTAAAAATTTAAACAACAGCCTCGGCAATGGTATCATCATCATCATTTCTACTATAAGATGTACAATATTGAACATATCCCACTCTATTTCTATACACTTCGACAAGAAGTGTTGCCACAACGAACGGGCCTGTGCGTCTCACATCCATCGGATTTTATCGGTAATCGGTTCACCTTACGAGACGCCATCCGTGTCTTCCATTGCACGGTCGATTTTTTTTTAAATTTTTAAATAATTTATTATTATTATGTAAACCAAACTTTGTTGTGTAATTACGTCAATATAGGCGGAGTCATAACACATGGATACTACCGTAGGCGCGGGCTTGCGACCGGTGAGGAATGTTTAGCTCACTGTCCGATAGTCCGGTAACTGTCTGGACCAAGCCCAAGTCATCGACGGCGCGCACTGTTCCCGCAGTCTCAAGGATTTATCAGCAAACCGTAGGGACTCTGCAGAAGGGTCGAAGACTACTAATGCCAAGAGTTCGCTTCTGAAAGGAAGGCTCGGCCCTGGTATGAAAGGCAATGTAGGAACGGGTTTTTTAGTCATTAAGAGTCTGACACTATCTCCTGCTCTACCCAAGGGCGGGAGTTGTCATTGGATGTTTTTTACCTACCATAAAAAAATATGGATTCTACTACTGTATATCAATAGGAAATGAGCAAAATATCCGGTACGTAAAACTGATGAAAATACTCTTCAATTCGAACTACTTAAGTTAATTACAGACATGTGTTATTTCAGCAGGCAATACACCACTCAGATCAACGAGGCAAATGTATTTACTTAATTCCATATTCCCAGAATTGAAGTAGTGAAAATCTGAATTCATTTTGTAGGAAAAAGTAACTGAATTTTTAATGATAAGTTGGAATATTTTATTCTTTCATTACTTGGTTCGCGCATTATATATCAGCCCTAAAAACGCACACATTTACAAGGTACTTTTGAATCTGCGAAATTCCAGAAGCTATAATACTTGTAGCTTCTTGAATTTCGCTTTCTTGAGCTTCTTGAAGATTCAAAACTGTTGATGATGATGATGATGAACATAATTATTATGTTCATCATCATCATCATCATTTCAGCCGAAAGACGTCCACAATGTTGGACATAGGCCTGCCCCAAGTGTCGCCACAACAAACGGTCTTGTGCGTCTCGCATCCACTACATTCCCAAGACCCTCACCAGGTCATCGGTCCACCTTGTGGGAGGCCTTCCAACACTGCGTTTGTAATCATGATAACAAACAACATTTACAATGGGGCCAAACCTGAAATCGCGAAAAAAATCGGTCAAGTTCAGTACATTTTGATCAGTTAGGCGAACATAAATGTACTGAAATTGGCATATTTTTTTGTTTTTTTTTTTTTATGTTATAAGGCAGAAATGACAGCTATAGTAGCAACCTATGTAGTTGTTATCATATTACAGTGTAAATTACACTATGTTAAAATCAAAATACATGTGTTTTAGGAACGTACCTATTTGTACTACATTATGTGCGTATATTGAAAGCGTTATAATGATTATCAAATTCAATTTTCCATTAGAAATCAATAGGTCTCCGGTCTTTGAAGTGTTCGGTTTTGGGGCCCTACCATTTAAAAGGGCGATGTAATTTCGTCTTTCAATTATTGAGAGTCGATATTAGAAGGTGTTGAATTGGTAAATTATTTTAAATTTTTACATTATTGAATCTCACTCACTTTTATTTTGAACAGAAAGTTTTGAGCATTTTATTTTGTGCGTTTTGACTGACTGCCATCTCGCTCGTCTATACACGGCTAAATTATAATCGTTTTAATCCCGTGGAGGGTCAATCCGGTACAGGAAACACTATCTCAATAGAAAGTAAAGATTAAAAAAAAAATGTACTTTTTTTAAACTCGAATTAATTTACGCGTGTACGAAATTAATTTCTTCAAGTAAACGTCAGCTGAACGAGGCTAATGAACTGTAGGTAGTTAGTACGCAACGACCGACAACTACCTACAAGGTCTTTCACTCGTTTACTTAAAGAAATTAATTTCGTATATGCGTGTATTAATTCAAGTTTTTGAAAAAAAGTACTTTTTTTAATTCTTTCTTTACAATCGATAGTATTTTGTGTACCGAATCGACCCTCCGCAGGATTAAAACGACTAAAAAACGGTGTACGCAGTATTCCATCCTAAAGCATTGGGGCCAAAGGTTATGTGACTGGGGCCAAAAGTTATGTGAGAATGTCACCACGGGCCCCGGGAGAAAGGCAATGAATGAAAGGGTAGGTTTTTAGTCAGTAAGAGTCTGACACTATTTCCCGCCCCACCCAAGGGCGGGATTTGTCATTGGATGATTTTACCTACTATAAAAAAAAATCCTAAAGCATTGCACAGTTCCAAATCAATTACAAGATGCACTGCATTTGTGAACGCGGTCTCACGGATTTATGGAACTGTTAAGTGAATTGTCAATTGGAGCTAGTAGATGATTTTACCTACCAATAAAAAAATAAAAAAAAAATCTAAACGGTTGTTTTTTTTCTTGTTGTTGCTAGTTTTAGATGATTGTTTTACAAATAGATTGAAATTAAGGTGATAAAAATGATCTGGGATAAAAAGTATGCTATGTGCTATTCTAGAATATGGTCTAACCGTGTAGGTACTAGATTTCATTCAAATCTGTTTAGCTGGTTGAACGTGAAGAATTAAGAAATATACACACACAAACACACTATCACCTCTAAATACAACCGAACCTTTTTAATGATGATGATATTTGATGCATAGCAGCATCAACCTTATAATATTCCCACTGCTGGGACTCAGGCCTCCTCTCTAGGAAAGGGAATTGGCCGTAATCCTCTAAGCGGATCCATTGCGGATTGCTGAATGTCACAAGTCTTTGAATTTTTAGTTCTAGGACATGCCGGTTTCCTCACGATGTTTTCCTTCACTGTTTTAAGAGCAGTGGTGATGAAATAAATTACACAAAGTAATACGCCTGGTTGAGTTTGAACCCGCGACCTACATCTCGAAAGTCGGGACCGTTACCACTCGGCCACTATTGCTCTAAAATTTAATGGTAAGGTAATTAAGAACCATTTATCGTAAACTTATTGCTTGAAGAGCAGAAGTTAAGATACTCGTAGATAGAAAATGTGACAGTGAAGACATCTTATTGCTCGTGAACACTGTACATTGGTAGGGGACTTTATCGAACCAAATTAACGAAGTCATTGGTGATTATAGCTACCGATCTAATTAATCAATTAGTTACACGTAGTAAGTTAACTGTAATGTAGCGTACAAAGGAAATTACAGCAGTTGATAGTAGGATCGGAATATTATGATCACCCTAATCAGATAGTTAGATAATCATGATTATAATAGTCATGCTCGCTAGCATGACTTTTATGATTCAATTTTTATTTTTATTTTAGGACATCATGGTGCAACGGTTAGTATACATAAGGCTTAAAGAATATTGTTAGTAATGAAAATACACTCACACAAAGACAATAATGTTTTCAAAATTATATTTAAGACCGACCATTGTGATACCCTATTAATTTTAAGCTCTATATGTAATTTTATTTTTGGTGTACAATAAACAATACATCTATCAATCAATCAATCAATCAAAATATTTTATTTTACATAAGCCTACATGAGCACTTATAAAACGTCAGAAGTGAGTGCACGGTTCCAAATTGGTCGTTTCCTATGGAGAAGAACCGGCAAGAAACTCCACGGTTACTCTTTTAAAAAAATGGTTTATATTAAAATATTTCCATATTACAGTATTCATTAATAAATTATGTAAGGACAATGTAGACCAGTCAATATTGTACCAGAGAGCACAACAAAAATAATCACAAAAAAGTGAGTCTATCTATAAATTACCTCCTCAGGGCGTGCTGAAACATTTTTTTGCTGTTTCCAGGCACGCACATCCTCAGCTGTGGTTTATGTCGCCACGTTCTTTTTATGATATTATATTAATTTCGGATAGGTAATAACGGTAAGGAACACAAAACCGTGCGATGAGTGGGATTAAGCAGGACATATCTGCCGGATGTCAGATGAGTGGTGAGAGAACCACTTATTGGGTCCCACCCCTTGCCCGCGGGGGATATTATCATTACGTAATAGCGTTTTTTTTCATAAAAAAAGAAAAAAAAGAACTCTTTCTGGTTTTTTTTCTAGGAAAAGCGAATATATAGGGTGACTGGTAATTAGTGACCGATACTTAAACACGTGATTGTAGTCATGATTCATCATCATTCATCATTATCAGCCTTTTAATGTTCCCACTGCTGGGACACAAGCCTCCTCTCTAAGAGGGGGAATGGGCCATAATCCACCACGCGGGCCCAGTGCGGGTTGGTTAAATTGCGAAAAAATAAATCAGCAAGTTCATTATATTTATGTTCGCCTAACTGGTCAAAATGTACTGAACTTGGCTGATTGTTTTCATGATTTCAGGTTTGGTCCCATAGTAAAAGTTGTTTGTTATCATGACTATAATCACGTGTTTAAGTGTCGGTCACTAATTATCAGTCACCCTATATAGAAACCAAAATTTTCGGCCGAATAAATTTCGTACATCCGTGTGTACAGTAAGACAATTAGCATTTTTCAAGATCAATCAAGTTGTACAAACGTAAGTACAAACAGCGTTGGAGAGGTTAACGTAAGGCAACATTAAAGCAGACCAAGACAGAGGTTAAAACATGAAATTGACTTGACACGAAGGTCGGGCTTAATAATGGAGGATTGTACGAAAATCAAAATGATAAAATCCCGGTGTAAGTTACGAAATTTTATTGTCCGACGGTCAATGGATAACACAAATACGATTTGCCAGTAGCCTGACAAACCCGTGACTTATGTGGCAGCATTAACACACGAGCAGTGGTGGCAGTGTGGTAACGGCCCTGACTTACGAGTTGTAAGTCGCGGGTTCAAACACAGACAGGCGCATTACTTTTTGTAATTTATTTCATCACCACTGCTCACAAAACGGTGAAGGAAAACATCGTGAGGAAACCGGCATGTTCTAGAACCAAAAATACGAAGACATGTGTCATCCACCAACTCGCACTGGGCCCGCGTGGTGGATTACGGCCCATCCCCTCTCCTAGAGAGGAAGCCTGAGTCTCAGCAGTGGGAATATTAAAAAGGCTGATGATGATTAACACCCGTATTTATAAAGAAGTCGGGATCTGATTCCCGGCGACGGCGGCGGCGTTTGCACCTTTGCCTAATGCGGTCGGCCTCCTCCTTTGCTAGCATTACTGCTTCGCAACAGGAGGCGACTGCCTGCCACTCCTCCTCGCTCCGGAGCATGGCTTGAACCAAGCCCCGGCGCGAGAAATCGCCACCGATCGCCCCCACGAGGACACGGCGATGCTCTTCCCAAGCGAAGCACACCTCGACTGTATGCTCCACCGTGTCCTCCGGGCGGTCCGCACAGTGGCGACACCCGGGTGGGTCGTCTGATGGTAGAAAGATGATGACGAAAACAAGTCATGTAATTCCACACACTCTCCAAAGTGAATCCTAAAGAATAGAATAACGAGACGCTGACTGTATCATATGTCTATTCTTCAAGCTTTGTAAATTGGTCTAAGCTAAATCTTGATTAGTCTCTTCGTACGTCTTTTAAGAGAGCCAAAAGGCATGACAGGATTTTTCATCACGAGCCCTTCTTATTTACTTTACTTTTTTTTTATTTTGCTGTTTGTTTTTGGCAAATACTTTTTTAGGGTTCCGTACTCCCAAAAGGAAAAAATGGAACCCTAGTAGGATCACTCTGTTGTCTGTCTGTCTGTCAATACCCTTTATCGCAGGAACAGGAATGCGTGAAGGTATCGAGTGAAATTAAAAATATATACTCAAATCTGCGGTCCCTTGAAGCTATGAAAAATAAAACTTCTAAGTTAACGGGGAAAAAGAATACCGCCGTTTATATCGCGAAAAACGTACAGGGAATCAAAATTCATAGGGTACTTCCTGTTGACCTAGAATCCTGTAATATGGCATGTAGCAGACTCATAGCACATTTACAGGGAAAAATCTGAAAACTGTAAATTTATATAAGTAGCGACACAAAAAAAAAAGCGATTCGGAAAATCGAACTGTTTTCATATGTAAGTTTGTGCGGAACCCTCAGTGCGCTAGTCCGACTCGCACTTGCCTGGTTTGTTTATTTAATCTAGTTTTTGCAGTAGTTTACCCCTTTTATACAGATTTTCCTAGTTCAGGGGTTGAGACTACAGTGATGTAATATAATTATTTTTAAAGTTTTCAAAATAAATGATTGTTATCACTGACTATCATGTAGTTGTCTGGTATTTTTGCTGAACTGATCCTATTTTGCGCAGCCGTGAGGCACATAATGTGTCTGATTTTTTTTCTTCTTGTTTTTATCTTAAGATTTATACATTTGGTTTTACAATATGTGTATCCATGCGTGCCAAATAAAATATTTTTCTTTATTCTTTTTCTTCTTTTATACCAAATTTTAACTTTCACATAATACTACTCGTAGTTTAGTGCAATGTTACTATAGCATAAACATACCGCGAGAGCACACTGGTATGTATATTCTATATATCTACCCATCGCATGGGGACCACTAAATCTCGATAAGATTTACAGCTGCAACTATTTACGGCTACTATTCCACACAGAAAATGCAGTGGTGTAAATCTGGCACCTTTTTGGGCTGGTACTAAAATACTTTAAATTTGGAAATTCAGTCATAAATAACGAAGAAACCATTTTGAAAATCAGTGTTAAATAACTGAAAAAGTAAACCAGAAACAACGAGCTTTGTATTTTTTTTTTTGTGGTAGCTGTCGGACATTTTCACTAAACTGGAACTATTTGGCGCAACCATGAAATACACATTGTGTCACTATACTTTTTAATCTAAAGGGTCTAAATTTTGTTTCTACAGTTTTTGTATCTGTTACGGCTAATATCCCGAAGCACGGCTACACTTGGAGAGCAGTGGTGGCCGAGTGGTAACGGGCCCGACTTACGAGATGTAGGTCGCGGGGTCAAACCCAGCCAGGCGCATTACTTTGTGTAATTTATTTCATCAACACTGCTCTCAAAACGGTGAAGGAAAACATCGAGAGGAAACCGGCATGTCCTAGAACCAAAAATTCTAAGACATGTGACATTCACCAAGCTGCACTGGGCCCGCGTGGTGAATTACGGCCCATTCCCTCTCTTAGAGAGGAGGCCTGTTTCCCAGCAGTGGGAACATTAAAAGGCTGATGATGATGATGATGCGGCTACATCTAGTTTTAGCCGGCTACAACTAGGTGCAGCCAGCCACATGTGGTTAAACTTAGATGTATCCTACATATCTTCGGTTAGATTTCAACTAGATTTAACCTTCATTATAGCGGTTAAAACTAGGTGCAACCGCAAAGCGGTGGAAAAATTTAGGTGCATCTGATTTATCATCAGCTAGAATTAGGTTTTCAGCGCAGTTACGTTAGTTTTTGACCCGTGAGTTTGTTAAGGTGTTTCTTCTCAGAGTAGTCAGCTAAGAAACACCGGCCTCATCTAGTTTAAACAGACAAAAAAAAATGACGTAAAAATGTTTTTGAAAAACCTATTTGCAAAATAAATATCATTTATCATTAAGCATTTTGGTTTGTTTTGTGATGCGAGATAGAGAGAGAGAATATTCTAATTTCCTCAATTTCTCAAATCATCAGACCCTAACCTGTCCCAGGGCGGTATTTGTCATTTGATGATTTTACCTACCATAAAAAAGACCCTAACCTGATGACCATGGGACCAGCTATAAAGTACCCTTACAAACGAAAACAAATTTTATAAATCAATCCAGCTGTCTTCTTACGAACAAAGTAGCAGGCAAAGTAAAAATATTCCACAAATTTTACATTATGCCATCTAGTCCCAAACAAGACAACTGATGACAATCTCCATAGATGAAAACCTAGTTTGGCCTGATGGTCTAGTGGTTAGTGGCCCTGACTTCTATGCCGTAGGTCGTGGGTTCGATTCCCACCCAGGATAAATGTTTTTGTGATGAGTACGATCATTTGTTCTGTGTCTGGGTGTAACTTATCTATAATAAGTATGTATTTAGAAATATATAAGTATGTTTATCAGTTGTCTAGTACCCATAACACAAGCTCTGCTTAGCTTGGGACTAGACGGCGTTGTGTGATTTTTTTTTTATCGTTGGTAAAATCATCCAATGACAAATCCCGCCCTTGGGTGGGGCGAGAAATAGTGTCAGACTTTTACTGACTAAAAACCTACCCTTCCATTCATTGCCTTTGTCCCGGGGCCCGTGGTGACAATCTCACATAACCTTTGGGCCCGTAGGCTTCGGCCCAGCTGGACCCCTACAGTTTGCTGACAACTCCTTGAGGCGCGCGGGAACAGTGCGCGCCGTAGACGACCTGAGCTCGGACCGGTCTGTTACCGGACGGACGGACAGCGAGCTACCCATTGCCCACCGTCCGCGAGTCCAGACGGCGTTGTGTGATAGTTGTCGAATATATTATATTATTATTATATTATAGATGGGGTTCTCGGACGGTTATGATCATCTTTGTTCGTGCGGCCTTCCATCCTAGTACCTGTTCACGTAGGGACTTAGTGACAGCTTCAGTGGACGGCATTGCCGTGGCCAAATACTGGGCCAAGCAAGGAATTTAACTAATTTTGCCAACGACACGCTAAGAAGAAGAAGAAGACAAGTGATAAACATATATGTTTTGATTACATATAACATATTATAGCTATGCTATTAAGTAACTATGTATACTTTTAAAACCGTACAATTTACTTATTCGCATTCACCCGTGCAGATTCAGCTAAATCCGAAACGGTCGATGCCCCAGCCGGTCATAAACCGGTTTTTTTCGACTAGGATTTGTGAGGGACTCGGTATATCTGACACAGCCTTAACGAGGCCATTGACAAGTTAGATAGTGACAAAAAATTGCAGAGTTTGTAAAGCGAAGCATAAGGAACAATGAAGTTCTGAGAGCACTGTGTCGTCTAGACGTGAATAAAGCTAGTGGACCAGATGGTATACCAGCGATAGTTCTCAAGGCTTGTGCGCCCGAGTTGTCTCCTGTATTGACTCGCTTGTATCGCCTCTCATTTAGGACTGGAATAGTGCCCAAGTCCTGGAAGCTTGCCAATGTACAACCCGTGCCCAAAAAGGGCAGTCGTGCCGATCCTAACAACTATCGGCCGATTTCGGTAACCTCCATACTCTGCAAGATTATGGAGCGTGTATTGAACTCGCGCCTCATGGCATACCTGGAAGGTAACGATCTCCTCAGTGACCGACAGTACGGGTTTCGCCGCAATCGATCTACTGGGGACCTACTAGTTTATGCCACCCACTTGTGGGGCGAGGCCCTCGAGAGGAATGGGGAAGCGATTGCGGTTTCTCTAGACGTCTCGAAGGCCTTCGACAGGGTATGGCACGCTAGCCTTTTGAGTAAGCTTCCAGCGTACGGCATTTCCCCTGGCCTGATTAGTTGGGTAAAAGACTTCCTGAGTGAACGGTCTCTCCGAGTTGTTGTCAACGGATGCTCATCAGAGCCCATGACGACTAATGCCGGAGTTCCTCAGGGGTCTGTTCTCTCTGCAACTCTCTTCCTCCTGCATATCAACGATCTGCTGATGCCCGGTATCTATGGGTATGCAGATGATAGCACAGTTGTAGACAGATACCTGCCAACTCCGCGGGCTAGTAAAGAGCTGATCCAGGCTGAAAGGGAGGCTATGGTGGAGCGGACGAATGCTTCACTTCAGGCAGTCTCCAAATGGGGCGAAGCCAATATTGTGGGATTCAACGCCACCAAAACACAAGCGTGTCTGTTCACCGCCAAAAGGAGCCCGTTCACCTTGGCTCCTGCTTTCCGTAATGTATCCCTGGAGTGCACCGACCGCCTTCAGCTCTTGGGGGTAGAAATTTCCTCAGACCTCAACTTTGGGCGGTTCATTGAGTCCAAAGCTAAGGTAGCTGCTAGGAAACTCGGCGTTCTAGCAAAAGTCCGGCGGTACTTCACACCGGAACAGCTTCTAATCTTATACAAAGCACAAGTCCGTTCGTGTGTGGAGTACTGCAGCCACATATGGGCTGGTGCTGCAAAATGCCACCTAGCAGCTTTGGACTCGGTGGAAAGGCGTGCGAAGAGGCTAATTGGTGATCCAGACTTGGTTAAGTCCAATCTACAAAGCCTCGAGCACAGGCGTAGAGTAGCCAGCCTTTCGGTGTTTTACAGGATGCATTTTGGAGAGTGTGCGCGGGAATTGCATGACTTGATACCGCCATCTCCTTTCTACCATCGAACAACCCGGCGTACGGCGAATATCCACCCTTACGTTGTTGAAACTTCCACGGTCCGGACTAAGCGTTTTGCCTCGTCGTTTATACCGCGTACATCGAAGGACTGGAACAATTTGCCTGCTGCGGTTTTCCCGGCCAATTATAATTTAGGCGTCTTCAAGGCTAGAGTGAATAGGCTCTTAATAAACTAGTGCGCTTTATTATCGACGATTGCATCACTGCTTACCATCAGGTAGGATTGCAGTCAAGTGCTAGTTTATAAAATATAAAAAAAAAAAAAAAAAATGCAAGCTAGGTAAATCCGACAAATGGGAATGGAGTTTGTTTTGTGTTAATTTTATATTTTATATATATATTTTTTTTTATAGCGGGGAGTGGGAGGCAAAGGAAAATATGGATAGATTGTATGGAAAGTGATAAGACAGAAAAGGGAGTTAGTGAAAGCGTAACAGGTTTTTTTTTGTGGTGGGTAAAATCATCCAATGACATCTCCCGCCCTTGGATGGAGCGGGAGATAGTGTCACTCTTACTGACTAAAAAATCTAAAAACCCACCCCGTTCCTTCGTTGCCTTTGATATCCGGGCCGAGCCATCCTTTCAGAAACTGATCCTTGGCCCCAGTAGGTAGAGAACCGTTTCTCTACCTACTGGGGCCAAGGATCAGTGACAGGACAGAATGGAAGAAAAAAATATGTTGCGCCCCCAAATAAAACGATACAAAGGCAGGAAGATAATTATAATTTACAAAAAGCTTTGTCCAACACTAAGAACTACTTCTGAATTTACATGTTTATAAATGCACACGCGATACAGGACCTACCACCCTAGCTAAGTTACAATCGCTTTGATTAGCGTGAACGCTTGGAGTTGGCCACGCCCCCAATGCCTTTGTTCTAACCACGTGACTCAGCGTTGTGATGACGTCAGAACAAAGGAATTGTGAGTTGTTAACTCATATACACGAACGAACAGCGAGTAACCGCTCTTACGTTTTTGAAACCTCTACGGTCCAAACCAAGCGTTTCACCTCGTCGTTTATACCGCGTACATAGAGGGACTAGAACAACTTGCCTGCTGCGGTCTTCCCGTCCGATTATACTTTAGGTGTCTTCAAGGCTAAAATTAATAAGCTTCTAATAAATTAGTGCGCCTCACCATCAACGATTGCTTCACTACTTACCATTTATCCAATTATATCAATTAAAAAAAACATACACAAGACATCCAAGCCTACCCCCCTAGCCAAGTTACAATCTTTTCGTTTAGCATGAACGCTTAGAGTTGGTCACGCCCCCAATTCCTTTTTCCTGATGTCATTTCAACGCTCAGTCACGTGGACAGAACAAAAGGAATTGGGGGCGTGGCCAACTCCAAGCGTTCACACTAAACACAACGATTATAATTTGGCTAGACGGGCTGAAATACCTATCTGTAGGATCCGTACTGGAAACGAACACACGAAGCACCATGCAGTAGTCAATCGCTCAGCACTGCCGTTAAATTTATTATCATTATGACCAAGCTAATATTTCCAACTAAAAAAAAATCATCTCTATATAATTTTGCACCTCACCAATAAAAAAATAATTTCCCTAAAAAATTTCATAACCCTCTTAAACCGTCGTGACACATCTTTCACTTAACCCTTCGATGATTGCGTATTAATCTGGCACACAGTTAAGGGGCGTTTCCACCATCAATCAAAGCGAATACGGCAAACACATTACCTCGTTGATTATATTATTGAACATGATTTATCTCGTCATCCATCTACGTTAGCTATTAATTGGACACATCCTGTATCAATAGGTTTGTGTTAAATATAGGGTTTGGTTAAGATACCTTATAATTATTGTCTAATTAATCTAGATCTAGTGTTTTGTTTCCAGATTAAGCTGTCTTATGACTATAGTGGTAACGGCCCCGACTTACGAGTTGTAGGTCGCGGGTTCAAACCCAACCAGGCGTATGAATTTGTGTAATTTATTTCATCACCACTGCTCTCAAGACGGTGAAGGAAAACATCGTGAGGAAACCGGCATGTCCTAGAACCAAGAATTCGAAGACATGTGATATCTACCAACCCGCACTGGGTCCGCGTGTTGGATTACGGCCCATCCCCTCTCCAAAGTAATGAGAGTCCTGAGTAATGTAGTAATGAGGGAATATTAAACGGCTGATGTTATGCTATGCTATGCTTATCTAGATCTAGGGTTTTGTTTCTAGATTAAGCTGTCTTAAGAATATAAAGATGGCGTGGTTGGCAGATTGGTTGAGCTGCTGTACTGCGTGTCACAGGATCCATTCCCACTAGACACTTACTTCACTCCAAGAAAACAGCCTTGAGCGCAGTGCTGCCGTAGCGACGAACATCTAAATAGGATACATTGTTAACCTATTGTACCTATACATTAGAATGTTCAAAAAATAAATGCTAATAACAGTTGTTTTTACTGTTAACAACTGTTACTGGCATTTATTTCTTTAAAATATTTCTTTTTTTACGAATGCACAAGCGGTAAAGTTCGCAGAGCCTAACTTCAAACTCGCCAAGATCCGTCGGCCGTAATGCTTACTGTGGCTTACTTCTTTTTCACGCGAGAAGCCAGCCAATGAATTCTCCGGTTCTGGGTGGTCACTTTGTTTATTACTTTTTCGTTACAATACATGAGTATCTTATTCTAATGTTTTTGTTGTGATTAACAGAAAATATGAAAAATAAATACTTTCTTAGCTATGTAAGCACATCTAATAAAAAAAAACCGGGCGAGTGCAAATCGGAAACGCTCGCGAAGGGTTCCGTACCATTGACTAGGTAAACAACAGAACAACAACAAAATAGACAAAAATGGCGTTTTTTGTATCCTTAAATATTTATTTTATTTTAACTTTATTATTTATTATTAAAGTAAAAATACAACTAAGTATCTAATTAAAATTTGAAGTGCCTACCTGGTACATACCTACATATGTCAAAATTTTGAGTAAGGCTTACTGTGCACGAACGCGTAGCTTCATAAACGCGTCTTCGTTATTATACGCTTGGTATACGCCTGCGTGTAGATTACATACCAAAACTGTGTAACTGTGCTTCATAGTTTTATATGTAGACTTCACGCAGGCGTATACCTAGCACATAATGATGAATACGCATCTATGAAGCTACGCGTCTGTAGACGAGTAGACCTACCTATTATAAAAAATACTTTAACAGTGCTGGCTCCAATATCCTGCCTCAAAGCAATAACGTATAAAACACAATAGCAACTACACAATAAAACATGCAACGCGAATTCAATTCTGAGCAACAAAAAAATAACTGCACACAGATTCTGTGCAGCACTGTCACATATTTCAATCGTATCAGTCATTATTTAAAACGGATTACCTCACGATACGTAGAATGCATGGCACTGCAGTTTACACGAAAAATACATTGAAACTTTCAATAAACGAGTCGACGGTGAATGAAAAAAGAAACGATTTTTTTTCCGTACCTCGGATAGGCCGAGCACCGGAATTTTCATTCGAATCCGTGCCGATTGGTTTTGTGTTATGGTCGGTTTGTGCCGTTGCCGTACGGTTTTTCTGGTTATAAAAGGACCGCCGCGTTTGAGGGTTAATTTGGTTTTTTCGCCTGTGAAAGTAAACTTGACGATTGAGATCAATCGGATTGGGGTGCACAGATTTTTGAATGAAATTTCTTACATAGCATGAGTAGAATAACAGGATGAAAATACACATCTTTTATATGAGAGAGAAGGGGATAGATGACAGCTGTTACCCACACTATCCTGTAGCATTTTTAGTGTAGTTTACGGCCCATACACGACTTCGGTCTTAGCGGCGTATCGGTAGGTGATTGACCGAGCACGCGCCGCTTAATCGCCTACCGATACCGCCCCGCTCGCCGAGCTGCTCATCGCTGAGACCAACGTCGTGAATGCGCTGTTAGAAATTCTATAGTACTATTTTCCTTTTTAATGATCTAGACTAGTGCTTGACTGCAATCTCAACCGGGCAGTAAGCAGTAATGCAATCGATGATGGCGAATCGCACTAGTTTAGTGCCTATTCTCTCTAGCCTTGAAGACTCCTAAACAATAATTGAATAAAAAACCGCTGCAGGAAAATTGTACCAGTCTTTCGATTTACGCGGTATAGACGACGAGGTACAACACTTAGTCCGGACTATAGAGGTGTCAACAACGTAAGGGTGGACACTCGCTATATGTCGAGTTGTCCGATGATAGAAAAGTGATGGCGGAGTCAATTCATGTATCGTGGTCATTTTTGTATGATCGCTTAAAAAAATCGCTTGAATCTTTTATAGTTTTCGCTTCGAGTGCAAGCAAAAATGAACTTAGCGGTAGTCAGGTGAAAGAGTCTTTGATGGTACACCGAATGCAGTTGAATACCTGTATTTGACATGGAGCGACTGTCTATCAGATCTCCACCACCCAGTTGCTGGGCAACACGACACTCCGTATTTTGGCGACTTATCTCATTCTCTCTCATTCTGACTGGCCTGTTGGTCTAGTGGTTAGTGTCCCTGACTGCTATGCCAAAAATGTTTGTGTGATGAGCTCAATCATTTGTAATCATGATATGTAAGTATTTAGAAATATATAAGTATGTTTATCAGTTGTCTAGTACTCATAACACAAGCTCTGCTTAGCTTGGGACTAGATGGCGTTGTGTGATAGTTGTGGAATATATTATATTATATCTTAGGGCTTAAGGCAATTAAGAAAATCAGGTTACTGATATTGACATAAAATCTACAAGAAATTACAATAATTTTATTCCCAAAACTAGATCATCCAATACGAATGATCAGCGAATCGTAATATTGCTGTTAGAAGTACCAATAAAAGGGGTCGTAACAAAAAATGTTTCAAGCCTTAGGCAAATCTTGGCTCAGCATAAATATAACGGAACGACTTAATACTACATTTTTATAATGTAATCTTAACAATGTTTCCGAGTCTTGAGGTTGAACTAAAGGACAAATTTTATTGTAACATACGTTTAGCATTTAGGTGAAAATTCATTATTTTTTAAAGTGATATAAACTAGTACTTGAATGTGATCCCACTTGATGGTAAGCATCGTCGTGTCCTTGTGGGGGCGATCGGCGGCGGCGATCTTTCAGCCGGGGCTTGGTACAGGTTATAGTCCGGAGTGAGTAGGAATGGCAGGCGGTCGCTTCCTTCTGCGGAGCAGTAATGCTAGCAAAGGAGGAGGCCAACCGTATCAGACAACGGCACACACGCTTCCGTCGCCGGGATTTCAACTCCGATTTCCGGCCACCGTAGGCGCGGGCTTGCGGACGACGAGCAATGGGCAGCTCGCTGTCCGTCCGTCCGGTAACAGTCCGGACCAAACCCAAGTCGTCAACGGTGCGCACTGTTTCCACGCGCCTCAAGGAGTTGTCAGCAAACTGTAGGGACCCAGCAGGGCAGAAGCCTATTCTGGGGCCTTGGAACCTATGTAAAGAAGAAACGGTATAGGTTTTTAGTCAGTAAGAGTCTGACACTAACTCCCGCTCCACCCAAGGGCGGGGGATATTATTGTTATAATGATTTTACCTACCATAGTAAAAAAAAACAATAAGGTAAAAAGTGATGCAATTGTTGATGATGAGTCACACAAGAGCCTATTTACTAGCCTTAAACATGAACATTCTAAATAATAATCGGGCTGGAAGACCTCATCTAATTATTTCTTCCACTTTGAGTGTGCGTGTGTCAGAAGCTTATTGACTAAAACTTACCTATGTTCTCTCAATTGCTTTTTGCGTTCCAGAGTCACATTTCTTTCAAACAATTACATAGCCTGAAAATATGAATGCATGTGTACGGTTCGATAGTCGGTACTCTACAAGCTACAATCACTAGATTTTTACATGATAAACCGTCTAGTTATGAAAGAGATGGGGCTACTTTCCATGTATTCGTATTACTCTGTCTCTTTCTCACACTAACAATGATTCTTTAGTACTGTAGTAGGCAGCCGGCGTCTAGTTTCTTCCGTTTGTGCAAGTCCTTTCAATCAGAAGTTGTTTGTTCAAAATAGGTTGAGAACTAGCAGGTCGGTTCTGTCTAAATTTTTTCTCAATTTGATAGTTTGTTTTTGTATGAATTTGGTCCGGTTTAGGTTTCTGTATATATCAGTAACTTAAACTGAACCGAAATGCTGCAAGCCTTTTGCATACTGTACCCAGTCGACAGCAATGCGGAAGAGTTTTTTGACGCCTTACTATAAATTACTTTTTTACGAGTTTTTTTTTTATTTTTATTTATCTATATTTATATAAGTTTGAATTGTAAAAAACAAATATTTTCAATGTATATGTGTGCGTGTATGTTTGTATGCTTCTTCACGCTCAAACTGTTGAATGGCTTTAGATGAAATTTGGCACACGGATAGACAAGGTCCTGGATAGGATACTTATTATCCCCGTATGTTTCTTGGGGATAATTTCTACTATCACACGGCAGAAGCCGCTGACAGCAGCTGATACATAATAAACAAATTTCAATGGACACAAAAAGTTTAACAGGCAAAAAGTATCCTTATTTCCAAAAGAAATAGTCGAGTTTTATACCGAAGAAAATCCAATTCGCTTACTGAACGACAAATCTAATCTTTTCTCGTTTATTAACTAGTTGTTTTCTTTGCGATAAATTATTAAACTGTCGCTTGTGCAGCTATAGTTTTTTTTTTGTAGTAATTTGTTCGAACGGGAGATTTTCTAAGCGGATTTCTTTCTGGACGAGTCAGAGAGTTAATCTTTAAACCGTAATAAGTTTTCTCCCGCTTTGTTGGTTCCGTGATATTAAAGTGCCATGGTCGCTTTAAGCGTGAGTGTGGGAAACAGTAAATGAAGCAATATTTTTCTTTTAGATTCTTTTTTTTTTTTTGTAAAGGTCAATCTAGTTGGCAGGCTTGATGGTTTTTCTCGCAGACTTTCGTTAAAAAAAGGGAGGATTTTACAACTAGACTCGTTATATCTGGTTGGTACCGAGCAGTTGAGGGTTGAGCGAAAGTTTACCCTAAGGCCCTGGAAAAAAGGCAAAGAAAGAACAGGAGCGAGTTTTAATCAGTAAAAGTCTGACACGCCTTCTCATTCCACCCAAGAGCAGGAGAAGGCATTGCTTGGGCTCGCGGACGCTGAGCAATGGGTAGCTCGCTGTTCTAAAGACCAGTAACCGTCCGGATCGGGCCCAAGTCGTCAGCGGCGAGTATTATTCCACGCGCAGCTCAAGGATATATCAACAAATTGTAGGTGCCCAGCAGGGTCGAAGCCTACTGGGGCCATGGGTAATGTGAAAGTGAACCCCAGGCACTGGAACAAAGGCAAAGAAAGAACCAACAGGAATGTGTTTTAGTGAGTAAGTCTAACATACCCTCCGCTCCACCCAAGAGCGGGAGAAGTCATTGGATGACTAAAAAAACATTTATGCTGTGTTCGTCAAGTATAAGAAACCTATTTTTTTTCCTACCTAACAAACTCGACAAAGGCAATGGAGAGACAATTTAAAACATTATTTGCGACAGACATCACACCGAATATCTGCCTTAATTTTATCGAAACATTCGATAATGACTTTTCGCACGAAAGCGGTTTAGTACGAGATGTATTTAAATTATATACAAACATGAACCGACGATGTTGATCGAGTTGATGGTTATTTGAACACAATTATTGGTTTCCTTTGCAAGGCATCTTCCTATGTGTATCTTAGCTAAATGTTGGTTGAAGTAAGATCAATAAGCGTTAATCTTGAGTCATCGGGGTTTGAGATTAGCATTACAGTTATTTTTTTTACAAAAAAAAAAAAGCAACCGGCTTGATTAAAAAAAAAAAAAAAAAGTCAAAAATAATAAGGGATACTGTGCGAGCCTCACGTAATCCACACAAGACGATGTCAGAATCTCAGGGGAGAATAGCTAGGGAGAGTGTTTGTCAATAATATACGTCAATACGAGCTGAATGCCTTTAATGCACTGTCATAACATGCGCTAATACATATAAGAATTAGGTCGGTTTTGCAATCCGACTCGACAATGACAAAAGTGCTTAATATTAAATTAAGTTATAAAAATAATGGCTTGCACAGATACCTCTTACAGAAAAAATACAACCTACGACGTCAGTATAAAAAATAACACTAAACTCACTGGACATTGGACTAACTTTTTGCCTTGTTGTTTATACCGCGTACATCGAAGGACTGGAACAATTTGCCTGCTGCGGTCTTCTCGTCCGATTATAGTTTAGGCGTCTTCAAGGCTGGAGTAAATAGGCTCTTAATAAACTAGTGCGCTTCACTATCAACGATTGCATCACTGCTAGCATCAGGTGGGATCGCAGTTACGCGCTAGTTTAAGTAAAAAAAGAAAAAAATAAATGTACTGAATAGATTTTAATGAAATTTTATGGCGTTAAAAAATCTCCTCTACGTACGTCGCTGTCGACTGGTAATGTACTCTAAAGACGGGCAGCTTGGCCACGCTGTGTGGCAACGCTTATTTTCTGTCCAAAGTATTTAAATCTTGAATAAATGTACTGCTTCAATTACGAAACTTTTTTTTCTGATAGAAAGTTAATCAATGTCACTAAGAGCGAACTGCCCCCCTAGCCAAGTTAAAATCGTTTCGTTTAGCGTGAGCGCTTGGAGTTGGCCACGTCCCCAAATCCTGTGTTCTGACCGCGTGACTGAGCGTTGAGATGACGTCAGAACAAAAGAATTAGGGGCGTGGCCAACTCCAAGCGTTCACGCTGAACGAAACTATTGTAACTTGGTCAGGGGGGTGTTGCAAAAAATCACGATATCTGTTGAACAAACCACAAAAGCAAAGCCACGCCAAAAATCTATTTTTATAACACCGCATCAGCCAGAGGCAACGGGGCGCTCACCCCAGCCGCCGCCGGGATTCCGATCCCGATTTCCGGCCACCGTAGGCGCGGGCTTGCGGACGGCGTGCAATGGGTAGCACGCTGTCCGATCGTCCTGACATCGCTGACCGACGGGACCGAGCCCAAGTCGTCGACGGCGCGTACTGTTCCCGCACGCCCCAAGGAGCTGTCAGCAAACCGTAGAGGCCCAGCCTGCTAGCTGTAGGCAGGCAGGGTCGAAGCCTGCTGGGGTCATGGGTCAGCTTCCGAAAGGAATACCCGGCCCCGGCACGATAGGCTACGAAGGAACGGGGTAGGTTTTTAGTCAGTAAGAGTCCGACACTACTTCCCGCTCCGCCCGAGGGTGTGATTTGTCATTGGATGATTTTAACTACCATAAAAAAAAAACATGCCAAATACACATCTACCAACCCATGTTCAGTAGCGCGGGCTTGCGAACGGCGTGCAATGGGTAGCACGCTGTCCGATCGTCCGGTAACCGACCGGACCGAGCCCAAGTCGTCGACGGCGCGTTCTGTTCCCGCGCGCCTCAAGGAGCTGTCAGCACACCGAAGAGGCCCAGCCTGCTAACTGCAGGCAGGTAGGGTCGAAGCCTACTGGGTTCATGGGTTAATTTCCGAAAGGAATGCCTGGCCCCGGCACGATACGCTACGAAGGAACGGGGTAGGTTTTTAGTCAGTAAGAGTCTGACACTACTTCCCGCTCCGCTCAAGGGCGGGATTTGTCATTGGATGATTTTACCTACCATAAAAAAAACCATGTCTAGTAAAATAGATTTTTAGCAATCGCAAAGCCGATTCTTCGTTTTCAGTGCCCTATTTCGCAAAAAGTGAACTTTGCTGCTAAAATTTTGCCGTCAAAAAACGTTTGCATCAAAGTCATATCAAAAGCGGTTTGCATCCACATATTTTCAAGCCAGAAGCATTCGAAAAGGTTATGAATGAAAGCTATGAATGTGAAATACTGAAATGGCATGCCAGGAGCGCGGTGTGTTGTACTCACTTTTGTGTGTCAAACACTTTTCTAGACCAGCTGGTATTGATTTGCAGTCTAATAAAACATAGCTGGTTTGGTAACAGATAGTAGCATTGTGATACTGAAAATATTGAGCACCGCTTGGGCACAACATCGCCGTGTTGTCGTGAAAGCGATCGGCAGCGGCGATCTAAAGCGAGGAGAAGTGGCAGGCGGTCGCCTTTTATGCGAAGCAGTAATGCTAGCATAGAAGGAGGCCGCACGCGAGAGGCAAAGGCCCTCACGCCCCAACCGCCACGGGGATTCCGATCCTGATTTCTAGCCAACGTAGGCGCGGGCTTGCGTACGGCGAGCAATCGGTAGCTCGCTGTCCAACCGTCCGGTAAACATCCGGACCAAGCTCGGGTTTTTTGTTGGTAAAAACATCCAATGACAAATCCCGCCCTTGGGCGGAGCGGGAAGTAGTGTCAGACTCTTACTGACTAAAAACCTACCCCGTTCTTTCGTTGCCTATCGTGCTGGGGCCGGGCCTTCCTTTCGGAAGCTGACCCATAACCCAAGCAGGCTTCGACCCTGCCTGCCTGCAGCTAGCAGGCTGGGCCTCTATGGTTTGCTGACAGCTCCTTGAGGCGCGCGGGAACAGTACGCGCCGCCGACGACTTGGGCTCGGTCCGGTCGGTTACCGGAGGATCGGATAGCGTGCTACCCATTGCACGCCGTCCGCAAGCCCGCGCCTACGGTGGCCGGAAAGTGGGATCGGAATCCCGGTGGCGGTTGAGGCGAGCGCCTCGTTGCCTCTACCTGATTCGGTCGGCCTCCTGCTTTGCTAGCATTACTGCTTCGCAGAAGGAGGCGACCGCCTGCCATACCTCCTCACTCCGGACCATGGCATGAACCAAGGCCCGGTGAGAGAGATCGCTGCCACCGATCGCCCCCACGAGGACACGGCGATGCTCCGCCCAGGGACCAAGCCCGGGTCGTCTACGGCGCGCACTGTTCCCGCGCGCCTCAAGGAGTTGTCAACAAACCGCAGAGAGAGAGAGAGTCGATACTGGTTGGCCCCAGTAGGCTTCTAGTAGGGACTATTTCTGAAAAGAAGGTTTTTAGTCAGTAAGAGTCTGACACTATCACCCGCTCCGCCCAAGGCCGGGAGATGTCATTGGATGATTTTACCAACCACAAAAAAAAAGTTTAACCTTCTGTGTTGAACTTATCAAAATCATCATCATCTGAACATACTCGTACCTCTTTTTATTTATCTGAAAGACCATATTACGCACAATCTAAAACCTTCAACATCAATAAAATGCACTGTTGAAATATTCATAGATCGTTCCCACCTGAACATGAACGCCGATAAACGGTAACACATCGATATTATTGTCATCTAACCAGCGAAGTGCAGACGTGCACTCAATCAGAAACTATTGGCTTTATGAGCCATCCATGAGAATATTATATGGTGAAGTTCAGTTAGAAAAACAAGTGAAGTATAGTTTGAAAAACATCGAGATGAGTGCATCAGCATTATCAGCCTTTTAATGTTCCCACTGCTGGGACTCAGGCCTCCTCTCTAGGAGAGGGAATGGGGCATTATCCACCACGCGGACTCGGACGGCGGTTGGTGTATGTCACATGTCTTCAAATTTTTGGTTCTAGGATATGCCCCGTTTCTTCATGACGTTTTCCTTCACCGTTTTGAGAGCAGTGGTGATGAAATCGCTGAGGTAGTCAATATTACAATAAAATTTTCAGCTCTGTTTATACTCGAGATACAAAGCTACACCAACTGTATATCTAAAAGGAATCAATTTGAGAATACATGTATAAAACAGTCACTAAACGTCATTCTAAAGAGTGGCGCGTAAACGTCGCAATTTTGCAGTTTTCGGCAATTGTTACCGCTTTTTATTCAGAACTAAAGTGTAACAATTTTTTAGTTCCGAAAACTTGTACGTTTAGTGGAAACGTTTTAAATTTTTTTTTTTCACCAAAGATTTCACACAAAGTTGAGCAACAATCGTCGTATTTATTTAATGAATCTAACAACTTGAAACAGTTACTTCACTAATTCAACCAACTGACAGACTACCTAATTTTTCCTAAATAACTGAAGTGGTTTTTGAGCCGTTCGGGGTTGAAACATTAATACCGGGATTCAAGGAGCTGTCAGCGCACCGAAGAGGCCCAGCCTGCTAGTTACAGGTAGGCAGGGTCGAAGCCTACTGGGGTCATGGGTCAGCTTTCGAAAGGAATACCAGGCCCCGACACGATAGGCTACGAAGGAACGGGGTAGGCTTTTAGTCAGTAAGAGTCTGACACTACTTCTCACTTCCGCCCAAGGGCGGAATTTGTCATACCTACCATTAAAAAAAAACCGGGATCCGAATGCTCATGGAATTTTTAAGACATCTGCAAAATGCTGGTCAACTCTTCGCATCACCATAGGACTGAACTTTTGTTTGGACAACGAATCAGCTTTGCTAGTCAACGTGGCAATGCTCCCAGCGTCCTGGGCACTTTTCCCATTGACATCAAATTATGGAGAAGTTTTTGAAGCCCAATATGATATTTTTCTATACGTTCGTACATAATTATTATTTTCAGTCTGTCTAAACAACATTAGTTTCAGTATGTGGAAAACCCAAAGCACGTGTCTAGTATTTTTATGTAAAAAATCTATGTACAAAATTTCATAACTGTAACATAAAAACATAACGAAGTTATAAGCTTGTTATTGCCTGGTTTTGCGTACAAATACATGGTGACTGGGCCATCCAAGCGACTAAGGGGTTTTTTTGATACCGTACCCAGCTATGCGCTGGCGCCTAAGGCTCGTATGATCTGCCGTGACCTGTGTTGTACTTAGTGTCGATGATATCCAACTTGTGACCATTTTAAATATTTTTTGTAAAAAATATAACACGCTATAAAAATTATTTGGAATCGATTCAGTAGCTGATGCTGAACAAACTATATTCAGGTTTCGCATATAATAGAAATAATTTTGTATTACTATTAAGCTGCCTATCTACCAGAGCGGAGCGAGGCTGCAGAGCGAAGAAACGGAGAAATATTAACCAACAGAATTACACAAAATCGCCGCTCCTCTTCAGTGGACAGGGAGAACGAACTAGTTTAAAAATTAATACAAAACCGGGAAGCGAAGTGGAGACACGGAATGAGGAAGCAAAGCGAGAAAGTAGAGAGGAAAGAAAAGAAGAAAGAAAAAGAGTTTATTTGTCACAAACATGGCGTATATCTTAAAAACCCAACTCCAAACCAAACTCCCGCTGGGAGCTCCAAATAAATCGTCGTTTACTAGTTTAGCCTAGTTCATTATTCTAGTCTGCAACTCCGCTCCGCATTAATTTCTCACCACGCTCCGCAGCCTCGCTCCAGTCTGGTGGACAGATACAGTCCACTACTCCGCTCCGCAATACTCCTTTGCTCCACTCCGCGTCGGTGGACAGGCAACCTTAACCTATAATTTTTTTTTACATAATAATATTCTTGTGCTAATTTATGTTCACTTGTGTACAAAGTCATACGCCAACGCTTAATGGAAACCTCATGCCTACAAGATGATGTCGAGAGACAGAAGACACGTGATTAAGCACGTTTGTTTATCTTCCAAACAATGTGTAGTCTGGGTCGTTTTTTGCTTGTATTTTCCTGAAAAAGATTTGCTTTTCTGTAATATTTTTTCATATTTTTGGGTGTAAACATATCAACATACGGTGTTTATCTGTGACTTATCCTATAAAAAAGTTATATTTGTTAGAAAATATGAGTAGTTCACTTGTGATATACTATTCCTATTAGTCGTAGCATGATTTGTTATATTATAGATCCTTCCTCAATGAATGTACTATCTGGCACTGATATTTTTTTTTCAGTTTGAACCCACTAACTTTAAAAACTACTAGTTTTTAAAGTTAGTGCGGTCAGACAAACTAATCAACTGTTCAGCTTTATCATATTTTATTATGTATGTACAACCTTATTTTTAGTACATGCAAAACCTGAAACACCGGTCTAGTATTTTTATGCAGAGAATATATGTACAAAATTTCATAACTATATCATGAAAAATAACAAAGCTAAGCTTGTTACGATACCAGGTTGTACACAAACACATGGTCACCGGACCATCCGCGGCCACTGAGGAGTGGTTTTGTTCCTGCACCCAGCTGTCCACTGGCGCCTCATTGCCCGCTATGACCTGTCGTGACCTGTGTTGTACTTAGTGTCCGTGGTGTCCAACTTGTGACATTTCTTAAATATATCTGGGAAAAAATATAATATGGTGTAAAATTATGGGAATCGATTCAGTTATTCTGGACAAACTATATTCAGGTTTCGCATACACTAAAAATAATGTTGTTTAAGTGTATCAATGTTGAAAAGGAGTTTATCTTGGTATGGTCTTGTGAAGAGGAGGAATGAAACGCATTTAACTAAAAGAGTTATGAGTATACACGTAGATGGGTGAAGAGGGAGAGAGAGACCAAAGAAAAGATGGATGAATTGTGAGATGTAAAAGACATGGGAGCTATTGATAGCGTGTAAAAGGACAGGGGCTTAAGTCTGCATTTTCATAACATCGTCATTCCAACACGATCCCATTGTCATTTTGCTCAAAGTTCGTAATCTGTTCATTTATAATGATCGATCTTTAGTCAGTCAGTGGTATCGTAATAGAATAGTGGTACAAGCTGTCTTGTAACGAATTAAAAGCAATAACTGTACAATGATGTTTAAATGGTAGGTCACTGATCGGAGGAACTGTCAAAATTTTCGCAGATTACCACATCCGTCAGATATTCATTTGTCATTATGTACGAGATTACCATTATATGCCTTTTCTTTCAATGAAGTGTCAGTGATTAATCATTGGAATGTCATAATATCGCAATTATATCAGTAGATAACCAAATTTTAAATCGAAAATTCTGAAATCAATGATAGATTATTCTGACACTATTGCAATAGCAGTGGCGGTCGAGTGGTAATGGCCCCGACTTGTGGCCAGGCGTTTTACTTTGTGTAATTTATTTCATCACCACTGCACTCAAAAGGGTGAAGGAAAACATCATGAGGAAACTGGCATGTCCTAGAACCAAAAATTCGAAGACATGTGACATCCCATTCCCTCTCTTAGAGAGGAGGCCTGTGTCCCAGCAGTGTGAACATTAAAAGGCTGATGATGATGATAGCAGACTTGAGGCCCTGAATAGAAGAAAAATATGTGTTGCACTGATATAACACGAAACCAGGAATGTGTTAAAATTTTACTCACAAACATACAGTTCATTACCTAACAGAAAGATGTATGTATGTTCTAAGTTAGCCTTACCGCAGTTTAGGAAGTATTTGGCGACTTTCCAAACTATTCTGTGGCACATACAGTTTACTGTGGTGCACTCAAGTAAAACTTTTGTGTTTACGCTAACGACTGAGCCACTATCTTGCTATCTTTCTGTATGATTTCTAGATGTACTTTGAAGAGAAGTTTATTAGGAGTATCATTTAATTTTGTTAACTCTATTATCATAGTAAATGTGAAAATCTGTGCATGTAAGTCTCTCTCTATGTGTAATCATTCATTCATTCATTTCAGCCGAAAGACATCCACCGTTGGACATAGGCCTCCCCCAAGTGTCATCCACCAGATTCCCGCAAACTTTACCAGGTCTTCGGTCTACCTTGTTGGAGGCCTTTCAACACTACGTCGTCCAGTACGTGGTCGCCATTTCAGAACCTTTCAGCTTCAACGGCCATCCGTTCTTTGAGCAATGTGCCCTGCCCAATGCCACTTAAGTTTGGCGATTCGTCATGCTATGTCGGTAATCTTGGTTCTCCTGCGGATATCTTCATTCCTGATTCGATTACGCAAGGAAACTCCTTGCAAACTCCCTTTCTACTGTAATTTGGGTGACTTTAATTTTAATTATTTTATTATATTTAATAAATAAATTGTATTGGGTGATTCTTTGAAGCTGAGAGAACGTCTCATTCATCTGACCTAGCTTTCGTACCTATCTATTTTGAATCGTAAGCTGCTAGGTTGGCTGGTTTGAGGTGGCCCGAGAGAAAAATGCCTGGAAGGAATTGGGGGAGGCCTTTGCCCAGCTGTGGGAAAGTATAGGCTAAATAAAAAATAAAAAAAGCTACTAGGCGTAAATAAGAGCCTTTGATACATTTAGTAATCGGGGAAAAGTAATATGCAAATAAATATATCAAATTGTATAGATAAAACCAGGCCAAACGAATGAGACACTTCCTCGGTTTCAAGAAATCACCCTTATATACTAGCAGATGTTAAGAAAAATTCACAATCAGGCTGAAGTGAAGGTGGACTGGCCATAACGCAAGACAAGACAAGAGAAGATTGACAATCACTGAGCGAAGTCGACCGCAGCAAGGGAGGCGTGACAATCATGTTAGTGGCAAACATGGCCAAAGATTGCCTATAACATGGAGGTTTATAACAAGAAAGGCAAGCCTTTTCCCAGCGGGAATCACGTAGGCTAACAAAAATAAAATAGTAAAATATTAATATCAAATCCTAGGAATCATTAAAAAGTTACTTGCTTGCCGCTTTGCAGACTAAATAGATTTGAATAAAACTTAGAACACGTAGAAGGACATATAATATTTTTATTCCGGTAAAACGATCCCTGAGTAAAATTCCCTTCAATCCCTTGGGTGAAGCCGCAAGCAGACGCTAACCAAATAACTATATCATTGAAATCAATCGATCGACGATAGGAGCTGTGGTGGCCGAGTGGTAACGGCCCCGACTTACGAGTTGTAGGTCGCGTGTTCAAACCCAGCACGCGTATTACTTTGTGTAATTTATTTCATCACCACTGCTCTCAAAACGGTGAAGGGAAACATCGTGAGGAAACCGGCATGTCCTAGAACCAAAAATTCGAAGACATGTGACATTCACCAATCCACACTGGGGCCGCGAGGTGGATTACGGCCTATTCCCTCTCCTAGAGAGGAGGCCTGGGTCCCAATAGTGGGAACATTAAAAGGCTGATAATGCTAATCGATCGAATATTGAGAGTGATACCAATTACACTAATATATTAAAGGCATAGGTTCGTTCATTTTTAAATATGTGTGTATATTTTGTTACTCCGTTACCCCTAAATAGCACGGACGGCGAGTAATGGGTATTTTGCCATTCGGCTATCCGGTAATCATCCGGATTAAACCCAAGTCGTCGACGGCGCGTTATAGTGTTAAACGCGCGCCTCGAGGAGATGTCAGCAATTCCGTATGGCTTCGTTTCTGAAAGGAAAACCCGGGGCCCTGGAACACACAGCAACGTCAGTAAAAGTCTGCCACGCCCTCCCGCTCCGCTCTTTCTAGAGTGAAGTGAGAGGGCGTGTCAGACTTGAGAAGTTGTTGAATGATTTCCAACCTAAAAAAAACCTTATATAGCTGAATGAGCCAGATTTAGATTAAATATGACACACTTGTAAACTATGTCCTAAAATAGGACATAAGGGTATTTTGGGAGTAAGAATGTTTTGTTTGAGATACAGGATTGTCTATTTTTACACGGTATTTTTTCTTTTAATATACTTACCAAAGTATCTCAAGACTAAAGTCTACGACCAGTGCGTATTACCAGTGATGACAATGGCTCTCAAATATCACAATGAGCTTCATCAAAAGGCTGAAGGTCACCTAAAGGGCAATCGCATTTTCCTTGCGTGATTGATTCAGGAATGAAAATGCCCATGGGGGTACTAAAGTTATTGACATAGCTCAGAGAATGACCAAACTTAAGTAGTAGTAGGCAGAGCACATGCTCGTAGAAAAATAGTCAATGGGGCCAATAGGTTTTAGAGTGATGATTGTGTACCGGAAGATGCAGAGTTGGTGGGCATATCACAAGGAGGACCGATGACGTGGTGAAGGTTGTGGGAATCCAATGGCAAGACACACAAGATCGGTTATTGTGGTGACCCTTCAGGCAGGCCTTTATCCAGAAACTGGACGTCTTTCGGCTGAAATGATAATAAAGATGTGGGCGAAACAGCTATCAAAAGCTAGTAAATTAATAAGCAAAAAGCCAACTAACCCAATATAAGCAAGAACACAAACAAGCCATTCTTTCATAAGCTTTTATGTCCCAATAATGGTTATTGTCATCGATTCCAAGTTATTGTCCCGTAACGACACTACAATTAATTTACCCTAAACCGTTCATAGAATCTTCCTAAGGTCATCAAGATAAGTAGACAGAATCAATCACTAATCGTCGTTCCGAAACTGACCTTTGATGAAACTTAGGCGGGGCTGAACGAAACATGAATTAATGGTTTGTCTCAGGCACTTCACTGAATAGAAAAGAGTAAAGAAGACCAGTTCCGTATGATTTCGAGTGATAGTAGGCACTAATTCATATGGATGAAGATGATTGAAAATGATCACTCTAGTCTCGTGGAGTGTAAAGTAAAATGTCACTAAAAACTTGGCAAGATATTTTCTTCTTCTTCTTCTCTTATATAAAAATGAATAGTTGTTCGTTAGTCTCGCTAAAATTCGAGAATGGCTGGATCGATTTGACTAATTTTGGTCTTGAAATATTTGTGACACTCCAGGGAAAGTTTATACGGTGAGAAATTTTGGAAAAAATCACAAAAAAAAAATCGAATACAATGCTATCTCTAATTGAAATGTCATTTTGAATGTTTGAGTCTGATAATACGTATAGATGGCGTTATATTTATTAGAAATAAAAATGAAAGGCGCAGTAGATATGCAACAAAATGGTTTTGTACAACAAATATGTAAATTGATCAATTACCACATCTTTTGTTCTTAAACAATTACCAGAACATATACGTTCGTTCGCATTGTTCTTAAATAATACTCGTATGTGCAGATGATATGCAACAACAAGGCCTAGTGCAACAAATACATATCGACCAATTACCGCAAAGAATATACTTTGCGGTAATTGCGTAGCCATTTTTTTTTTCGTACGATTTTTCTTTTCTTTTAAGTATCCCGATAATTCTCCGTTGAATTTTCATATTGGCAAAACCAATTCAGTATATAGTTTTTACTGTGCTCAGTTCTTCACTGTTGCGTCAAATTGCCGTCCCATTGAACTGTACGAGTAAAGGAACAAAGAGTGCATCTGTATTGGTGCACACACTTGAGTACTAATTTAATATCTTATGAGGACCTAGCTTTTAAAGTGGAAAGCTAATGATTTGATATGACGAGCGGGAGGCCGTGCCAGACTTTTACTGACAAAAACGAATGTCCCTTCTTTGCGCAGCGTTCCAGGAGCCTTGGGGGCTTCCTTTTTGGAAGTCAACAATGGCTTCAGTAGACTTCGGCCTTGTTGGGCCCGTATGATAAGTACCTGGCTAATCTCCGTTTAGATTTATTATTACTATGTTCGAAATTTAATCAGATTTCATTATTTCTACACTATAGCGTGGCAACCCGAGAGCGTCCTTTCTATGTCATCCGCTAGAGCGCGCTGAAGTAGTTGACTTACGGCTGTGACACGATCGAGCGGTAACGGCTCGCGCTCAAATATAAATGTAAATGCTAGTGATTATGTGAGTTTGCTAAGACTATTTTTTGTGCTGTTTTCTTGAACAATAAACTGTTATTGTAATAAGTGAGTCTTAATTCGCCCCTACCGTTCCGTGTGTGGAGTACTGCAGCCACATATGGGCTGGTGCTGCAAAATGCCACCTAGCAGCTTTGGACTCGGTGGAAAGGCGTGCGAAGAGGCTAATTGGTGATACAGACTCAGTTAAGTTCAATCTACAAAGCCTCGAGCACAGGCGTAGAGTAGCCAGCCTTTCGGTGTTTTACAGGATGCATTTTGGAGAGTGTGCGCGGGAATTGCATGACTTGATACCGCCATCTCCTTTCTACCATCGAACAACCCGGCGTACGGCGAATATCCACCCTTACGTTGTTGAAACTTCCACGGTTCGGACTAAGCGTTTTGCCTCGTCGTTTATACCGCGTACATCGAGGGACTGGAACAATTTGCCTGCTGAGGTTTTCCCGGCCAATTATAATTTAGGCGTCTTCAAGGCTAGAGTGAATAGGCTCTTAATAAACTAGTGCGCCTCACCATCAACGTTTGCATCACTGCTTACCATCAGGTAGGATTGCAGTCAAGTGCTAGTTTATAAAATATAAAAAAAAAACCGACGCTATAACAAAAAGTTTTTTTTAATTCGTAATACTTAAAGAATGTGTAGTGGGCAGTTTTATGTTACATTTTCTTTCGGTATGTGGAGCCAACCTTTTGTATCTATTTACCGCGTAAACAAGAATTAAGTGAACATTGGGGCGTACCCCACTAAGTGTTCGTCAGCCGTTAGTGTTATAGACAAATTAATTGCACCCTACTGTGTGGTTATCGTCAGTTTATTGATTTGGAGATTATCTGGTCTTTAAGGGTAAATTAATAATTTGATTTTTTATTGGACAAGGCTGAAATTGATTGTAAAACTAGCCTCTGCCAGAGGCTTTGCTCAAATGAAAGTAGAAAATTATTCCATCACACTTTCCAATATAGAGTATCCTACGTCCTATTCGTTAAATTTTAGTCGTTTTAATCCCGCGGAGGGTCGATTCGGTACATGAAACACTATCTATTTGTAAAGAGAAACTTAAAAAAAGTATTTTTTTAAAACTCGAATATATCTACGATTGTACGAAATTAATTTATTTAAGTAAACGTCAGCTGAGCGAGGCCAATGAACGGTAGGTAGTTAGTACGCAACGACTCACAAATACCTACAAGGTCATTGACTAGTTTACTTAAAGAAATTAATTTCGTGCATGCGTATTTTAATTCGACTTTTAGAAAAAAGTACTTTATTTTTTAATTTTATATTTACGAATCGATAGTGTTTCATGTACCAGATCGACCCTCCACGGGATTAAAATGACCAAAATTTAACGGTGTATATTGTGTATGACTTATGAACCCACTTTTTAATTACCCTTATTTGACTTAAAAATAGATTTTAAAGAGCAAGCCATAGCCGAGAGCTATTGCTTTCGAGATCATTCAAAATAGATACTGCCGCCCTGAAACGTAATTGGCAACTGAAGTAGCACAGATGAGTTTTATACGGGAAAGTCTAACATTCCCTATTGCCCCACCTTAGTGCGGCAAAAGGCATTGGATAATTCGTTCATCACGCTTGCACTCATTCAAGGCATTCTTCACATTTTCCTAGATATCTATCCCCAATCCACGTATTTTACCTTTCTTGAATAAAGCTCATAAATACGAACCACTTTTAGATGAAGCGCACGTATAAACATCGACTAAAAACAGCAGGCCCCCTCGCCAGGTTACGATCGTTTCGTGCGTGAAGGCTTGGAGTTAACCACGCCTCCAATTCCTTTGTTCTGACGTCATCTTAACGCTCAGTCACGTGGTCAGAACAAAGGAATTGGGGGCGTGGCCAACTCCAAGGTTACACGCTTAACGAAACGATCTTAACTTGGCTAGGGGAGCTGCCATTATGAACAAAAATATAACGAAAATCAATCTAAATTTTTGGATTCAATTACTTTATTTTTGCTGCCAGCACTGCAAAGTTGGTCCTTTAGCAAAAGCAGTTTTGAATATTTATTAGTTGATGTTTTCCATCCTAGGAGAATGCTAATGAGTTAAAAGTCATCCAGCTTTGTTTAATTAAAAGGAACTAAAATGTAGTATCTAATCAAAATCTCTATGGCTCTAGTGAAAAAGGATACTTAAGTCAGATTTGGTCGAAAAGGAGTTGCATGCCAAAATACTCAGAAAAATTAATGCTCTATCGATTGATTAAAACGGATCTAAGCTATTTCCAAAAACAAAGTTAAATTATTTTTAGTAGAAGGGTAGAACTAACACAAAAAAAAAAACGAAAGTAGTTTTTTAAGCAATTTGGCATTCTTTTATTTTATTATTTTTTTTTAATTTAAAGTAACATAAATTACCCACGTTTTAATTTGGTTGGTGATTATCACATATTATATTTAATTTGGTAGCGGTTTAAATGCCACACGAAGGCAGTTAAAGCGCGTGGAGTGATTTTTTATGTCTCCTGTAAAGTAACATTTTTGGACTTACCCCCTTTTCACCGTGACCACAGATTTGACGTGGAAGTTTGCAAAACTAAATAGTTTTGAACAAACATACCTAAACAAATACAGAATATGCAGATGGATATAACTCTTTTTGTCTGTGTAACTATGTTAAAAGTTTCTGTTGATTTAGGAAAAGCTATCTTGATGGACTGATGTAAAATGTTTTTGATGAGAGAGTTTCTTGTTTACTTATGTATTTTTTCCATAGGGGTAAGGATGAAACTGTTGTGTACGCAAGAATTCTTATGATCCTAAAGGCCCTGATCGACGGGCGAGTAAAACCGCGATCTTATGGCTCGTCGGTAAAACTCGCCGGTGTATCATTGCAATATTATTATAATATATAGTAATAATTCTTTCTTTGTTTTCTTTCTTTTCTTTCTTTTCTTTCTTTTCTTTCTTTTCTTTCTTTTCTTACTTTTCTTTCTTTTCTTTCTTTTCTTTCTTTTCTTTCTTTTCTTTCTTTTCTTTCTTTTATTTCTTTTCTTTCTTTCTTTCTTTTCTTCCTTTTCTTTCTTTCTTTCTATCTCATTTTATGCTCTCTATGCTTCGTAAACTTTTATAAATGTGAAGACTAATTAAGTATAACGCTGCTTTTTCTTTTTGTTTTGTCAATATTTTAGATATATCGACTAAACAATAAGTAATACTAAGCGGATTTAAAAAAAAACGGTGTCATAATTGGATATTAAGTGAAGCAATAATTTTTGTTTTTGTGACGTTACAATAAAACTGTTTTCAGATTTATTCATAAACCTATGCTATAAGCAGCGTTATGGTAAATTTCAGGATTTTGGGTCAACGAAAAGTGCCTATGAATTTTGGTTCCCTTGAGAGTGTTGAAATATGTTTTTTGCTACATATAAGGCAGTATCTTTTTTTTCGTTAACTCATAAGTTTTATTTTTTCACAGCTTCATGGGACTCTATACTTGAGTATACGATTTTAACTTGAATTCGATACCTCCACGCGTTTCGTTAGACAGACAGAAAGTCGTGCAACAAAGTTATCCTATAAGGATTCCATTTTTTCCTTTTGAAGTACGGAACACTGAAAGGGGTGCAGAATTGCACCCGGCTCAGGACCAGGCCGGTAGACCAGGCTGTGATTACCGAACTCAGAATCAGCTCCACTGATCACCTTAACAACCTACATCTTGTTCAGTGCAGTATATACTTAGCAACACTAAATAAATTTATTTTGTGTTGCCGAAAAAATACTGCGAATTCTTGTGCTTCTTTCTGACGAACAAATAATTTTAAAATCATACAACATTGTTTTCTCATAGCATAAACCAGACATACACACTACATACATACTAATGCCTTTCCCTTAAAAGAGGAAAAAAAGAAGAAACGCAGAAACGCGAACTGCTATGACCCTAACATACTCTTTCTGTTTGTCGAGCAGAGACAGCAGTGGTGGCCGAGTGAGAGCAGTGGTAGGTGAGTGGTAATGGCCCCAACTTACGAGTTGTAGGTCGCGGGTTCAAACCCAGCCAGGTGCATTACATTGTGTAATTTATTACATCACCACTGCTCACAAAACATCGTGAGGAAACCGGCATGTCCTAGAACCAATCATTTGAAGGCATGTGACATCCACCAACCCGCACCGGGCTCGCGTGGTAGATGACGGCCCATTCCCTCTCCTAGAGAGGAGGCCTGAGTCCCAGCAGTGGGAACATAATAAGGCTGATGCTATGCATTTTCTAACATAGAATTGTTAATCAACAACTATTATAATATAAACAACAACTAATATCAAGGTACCTAATGATTGCATAATACGTTCTACCAACGATATTTTCTAACATGCCAAGCTTGAAGATAAGCTCAAGAATGTACCTAGTAAGTAATTGCTCTCTAAGTCACGAACTAAAACCTGCCCGCTATTGGAAGATCTTAGGATTCTTACGAGGAAATCCGAGCACTTTCCAATAGGTAATCGGGCTTGAGAAATATATACGCAGTTTGCTCTCCTTGTTCCAGTAACTTAACCCGCCAAGTTTCAGTTACTTCTTAAACATTTGATACAGTTTAGTCTTTGAGAGTTTCCTGGTAAATGTTACAATTTATTGGAGTTAGGATGCTGAAATCGATCCATTTTGCGATTCTGGTACTGAGACCACCCCTCTAGGAGAAGGAATGGGCCATACTCCACCAAGCGAACCCAGTGCGGATTGGTGGATGTCACTTTTCTTCAAATTTTTGGTTCTGGGACATGTCGGTTTCCTCACAAAGTAATGCTACTTTGTGTAATTTAGTTCATCATTTTGAGACCAATGGTGATGCATTGGTCTCAAAACAGTGAAGGAAAACATCGTGAGGAAACCGCCATGTCCCAGCACCAGAAATTCGAAGACATGTGACATCCACCAATCCGCACTGGGTTCGCTTGGTGGAGTATGGCCCATTCCTTCTCTCCTATAGAGGTGGCCTGAGTCCCAGAAGAGAGGATATTACAAGCCTTATAATGCTTATGCTATCGCAAAATCGATTGAATTTAGCCCTAGCTGATTCCTCGCTGGGTTTGAACTCACAACCTACAACTTGTAAGTTGAGGTAGTTACCACTCGACCACCATGTTCACTGCAAAAGTGATATTTGACAATAATATTAATTTTTAATGTAATTTCTGGGATGTGGAAACGTTTAAGAGAGTGACCGTGGTCTTAAAAAGTAAAAGGCAACTGTAGGACACAGGTCGGTTTAGTCAGCAAAGGTTCGACACGCCCCCCTTTCGTTCTACCCTAGAACGGATGTCAGCACAATTGTACGAGTCCAGCAAGGCCGAATTCTGCTATGGCCACTGGGAATTTCTGAACAAGAAACCGTGTTTCAAGATCGCGAAGTTTTAAAAATAGAAAGTCTGACACGCCTTCTCGTTTTACCCCAGAGCGGAAGAAGTCATTGGACGATCAGCTACTACTCACAAAAAAAAATTTGTAGATATTTGAGTCTTTAACGGATAGGGAGAAGTTAGGGTTATTGGTGAGGTACCCAGTTCTTGAATTTTCGTAATCAAATAGCTGTATTTTAAAAGGCTGACAATTTGTATGTATGTATTTGTGTGTATTATAAGCACATGGGTAGACCTCGTCAGTGAATAGGACAAAGGAAACTGTCAATCTCGAGAATACGTTCTCCTTAGACAGTTTTCGACGCTGATAAAAGTAGTTTAAAAAAGTGGTATGCCGCTGTATCTAGGTTAACTGGTAACCAATACTAACACAGTTGGGAAACGGCTGCGAAGATTGATTGACCACAATAGTATGTATTACCTACCGGTTTAAAAAGAAAAACTCTAGGATCATTATTCAACATAAAAACACAAAACAAATAAACACAAACACACACAAAACACACATACACAAAAAATAACATAATTTCCGCTGCTGAATATGCTTCCCCAGGTGTCACCACGAGGACCATTCCTGTGCGTCTTGAATTTCCAATTCTTGGGTTATGAGAATCAGATATTCTCATAGCCCTCACCAGGTCATCGGACCACCCTGTGGGAGGCCTTCCAACGCTGCATCTTATAGTACGTGGTTGCTACTCCAGAACCTTTCGGCACCATCGACTATCTGTTCTGTGAGCAATATCCCTACTAAGCCTGTCAAGCCCACCGCCATATACGACTCTGAAACGTGACCGCTCACAATGAGCCTCATCAGAAGGCTTAAAATCAACCAAAGGGCTGGGATATACTCAGAGGTTCCTTGTGAGATCGGATCAGTCATAAAGATATCCGCAGAAGAACTAAGGTTGCCCGAATAATCTCCAAATCTACGATGTTTGGTACAAAATAAATGTAAAAATCTAACTTGACCAAAAATGTACTTCGTTACCGTTTGGCTTTCACCTTAGAACTTTGGCAAGCTGCCTACTCCAAGCTAAAGATAAATGATTCAGTCGGAGCTATTCTGTGTACCTATAATATTTAACCGACTTAGCAAAAAGCATAATCAGTCTTATACTGTTACTACTGCTGAGACTCAGGCCTCTGCTCTATGGGAGGGATTGGACCGTAACGCTACTAAACGGGCCCAGTGTGGGTTGGCGAATGTCACAGCTAATAGATAAAAGCCTCCTCTAGAACGTTTAAAATAAATTATAACTTTTTTATCATCAAAGCCAAATAATCGAGTCGAACTTTGACTTATAAAGTATACCACATCACTACAGTATGACATTTAAACAAACTAGCCTCTGCCCGTAGCTTCGCCTACATAAAAGTTGAAATATATCCCAAGGCAACGAACTACTGGAACAAAAACTTTTTTATGCCACAGTCCAACACATAAATTTTTATTATTGATAGACTCGCGTTTGGCCACATTATTTCATTATTATTATTATCGCACCTGATGGTAAGCGATAATGTGGCCAACGAACGAGCACGCTTGTCTAGAAGTAACCTATTCAGTCATGACTTGAAGTATCCTAAACATAACTACAACTATCAATAAAACACAGAATCCCGTAGGGAATTCCAGTCCTTAGCAGTACGCATAATAAATATGTTCCCAAAACACTTTGTACTTAGGGGTGATATGGGATGTCCACCACGTTAATCCCTTTAAAATCCACTTAGCTGTCTCCTTATTTATTAACAAACATTTACACTTTCAGGTTTTAGTCATGCACCGTTAAGTTTTAGTTGTTTTTATCCCGCGGAGGGTCGATTCGGTACATGAAATACTATCGATTTGTAAAGAAAAAATTAAAAAATTAAGTTTTTTTTTTCAAAAACTCGTATTAATATACGCATGTACGAAATTAATTTCTTTAAGTAAACGAGTTAATGACCTTGCAGGCAGTTGTCGGTCGTTGCGTACTAACTACCTACAGTTCATTGGCCTCGATCAGCTGACGTTTATTGCTATAAAATACCGAATCGACCCTCCGCGGGATTAAAACGACCAAAATTTAACGGTGTATAAACAAAATATTTGCCGATATTCCTTCCCATCTCAACCAGGCGTAGTATCAAAATCCAATAGATATTTCATAAGCAACGTTAACTTGGTACATTAACCTGTCGTGCTTAGAAACTTTACAGATAACGCATAAACACTAAACGACTGAAAGTTTGATGAGGACTTTGGAAGCAGAGCCCAAACTGCGACACTTGAGTAGAAGGTAAGTTTCGGTATTGTTTGGCACGTCAATAGTGTGGTACAAGCTGCTAGATGAAGAATATGAATCTGAACAAATTATTGTTGTTTTATTTGATACTAGCGACCCGCCATAGCTTCGCACGGGTGCAATGGTGATATTAAATATATTAAGCATGTATTAAACATATAAACCTTCCTCTTGAATCACTCTATCTATTAAAAAAAACCAGCCCAAGGTCTGGAGAGAACAAGTCGCCTCCGCGTTGCCTCCACTGGTATAGATATCATAGAGGTATTCCAGACCACGATACAATTTATTACGGACATACTAGTTGAACATTCGGACGACTTGTTAGTAGACAAAAATTATGTTCCTGTAACCTCAAAAGATTCAACAGATCATACCATAGCAGACGCAGAAGTAACCTCCAATAAAAGAAAAAGTAAAAAAACTACAAATACTGTAAAACAGTCTGGAAAAAAGGTAATAAATCATCCAAATGCGAGTCGGTCTTGCTTACAAAGGGTTCAGTACCATTATATAGACAACATTTAAAACTACATACGTATATAATTATTAAAAAAAATCACGTTTGTTGTATGGGAGCCCTCCTTAAATAATTAAAAAGTTTGAATTAGCTGAAATGGTAAAAAATAAAGGTTATACTTAACAAATTACTTACAAAAATGTCGTGTTTGTTTTATAAATCCCTGCACAACAAACTCATTTTTAAAATTTGTTACATACTGCATATGCAATCGGTTGAAGATGCAAATTAGAATGCAGTAAAGATACTGCAAATTACTCTGCAAAATAGCATGTTGATCGATGGTTTTTGCAGTATCAAGTATGTTTACCGCATTTTAATCGGCATATGTGTACAGTTTTGCATGCAGTAGCAGATACGATTTTTGAAAAATCCATTTTATTTTGAAATTAATAAACAAAAAAAATTTTTTACTGACTTCAAAAAGGAGGAAGTTTCTCAATTCGACCGTCCGCTTTTTTATGTTTGTTCGCAGATAACTTATGGACTGATTTGCAAATATTTGTTTTCTCAAAAAATATTCTTCACCTCAATTCTTTACCTCAATCCTCTTGGCAATAATTAATATACCATATAACATTATTACTATAAAAAAACGACGTCAAAGGGTTTTTTCGTTTTTCATGAAACCTCTTTTTTGCTCATACTGCGTTTTAGGGGCTGCATGGCAGTGCTACTGTGGAGCAGTTATTGCGATTGGAGTCGAGCTCGCCCTGTTATGCTGACCTTAAGTCTGTCGCGATGTGGTTTAGTGTTTCATAGTCCAAACCAATAATTACATAATTATTATTTTTTTATAAATTATTTACTTACTTTCATAAATGGACCGAAAAAATATACCCAAATACCCATAATATGGGAAATCTCTAGTCTCTACAAAATTATTTTTGTGGACCAAAAAAATAATTCCTAACGTGCTTGTTTGCTTCGTAGAATAACCCTACTTATTTTATTACTTTTACATTGCTGATAGTTTTGTCCCAAATTTCGTTAGACATAAAATAAACCCAGATTTACGTTCGACATTGATTTTACTATCAACCTTTATTTTACGATACCCTCAGGAATCCAATGGACTAAAATTAGGACAGGCAAAATTTTCTTCAGTTTATGACTTGGGCCAAACGTTAACTGAATGCAAAGTTCCTCGATATTGACCACGTAATATCTTTGAATATACTGTTTTGAGAACTAACAGTATACTGCACATATTGTGGGTTGTTCGTGGTTATAGCGTAGTGGAGTATTGGAGTAAATGCATGGAGGAGAAATAAAGAGAAAAAAGAAGCTCTGACAATACAAAAAATATCCGAAACTGGCACACAAGCATCAGATATTTCAGTCAAAGGAAAATGGAAAAAGGCTTTATTATTTATTTATTTATTTATATACTATAATGTACACCAAGATAAAAACATACAATGGGCGGCCTTATCGCTATCTGCGATCTCTTCCAGGCAACCTGGGATGGAATGAGATTGCCTGGACATAAAGTGGGGTTGCACTTCATGCGTAACAAAAAAAGTTAAACAAATAAGTGAAAAAACAAAGTACATACTTAAAATTAGATAGATACATAAATACATACATACTGATACGTTTTGTGGGTTATAATTTATGAAATGCGATTATTCTTTTGTTTTCATATTTAGGTACTAGTTTTGTCGTTTTAACTCGACTACAAAAGCGCAATATAGAGTGGACTGGTAATTAGTGACCGATAGTTAAACACGTGATTGCACTCATGATAACAAACAACTTTTACTATGGGACCTGAAATCTCGAAAAAAAAACAGCAAGTTCAGTACATTTTGACTAGTGGTGCGAACATAAAAATGTACTGACCAGAGACATTTTTCGCGATTTTAGGTTTGGTCCCAAGTAAAAGTGGTTTGCTATCATGACTACAATCACGTGTTTAAGTATCGATCACTAATTACCAATCACCCTATATACAAATAGCTACCAAGAGTAGGGTTCAGTTTTCACACGAGCCAAATTTTGGGATGCGTTAAACTACTGAATGCCTACGTATGAATTTTCCTTAAAAGTCTAGAAAAGCTAAAACATTGCAGTACACTTAACCAAACATATTTTTTAAGTCACTTTTTAAAAGACCCCTAAAAATGTTTCATCTTACTTAGTGATACAAACTTAGAATATAAAATTAGGTGTATTGCTATTAGAGAGACTATACGCCAGATGGGTGACCACTTTAAGTTTCGACATTACGACATATACTGTTGGGTACTTTTGGTGCTAAGGGGGTCAAAGTAACCCTCTTGTCGTTAGGTATGAATTTGAAAATATAATGGTAGGTTGATGGCCATTAGTTTTTTGATAAATTTTATAGATAGTTCTTATAGTCTAACACCAGTATTTATAAACAAGTAAAACTAAATTCTTGTGTAAAAGCAACTACTTATGTAACAATATGTATTCCATAGTTAAGAAAAAAATTAATTTTGAATGAAGATTGCCAACGTCAAGTAATGACTTAAGATTTTACTTAGTAACAAGTAATAACTTTTTTATAAATACGGGTGTTAGAATGTACTACAATATAATACATATTTATCTAGCATATTCTTATTAGCACATGAGCTATGCCTGCCTATAATGCTAGCCTATTGGTTTTCTATCATTTACATTTCGGAGAATGTGCATTTGAACTGCTCAATTTAATTCCGCCAAATCCGTTCATCATCGGTTCACTAGACATACAATGATGCACCATCGGTACATGGTTGACATCCCGGTCAATGAAAGGAGCAGTTAAGGTTTTTAGTCAGTAAGAGTCTGACACTATTTCCCGCCCCACCCCACCAACCAAGGTAGTCTACGGCGCGCACTGTTCCCGCGCGCCTCAGGGAGTTGTCAGCAAACTGTAGGGGTCCAGCAGGGCCGAAGCCTACTGGGGCCAAAGGTTATGTGAGAATGTCACCACAGGCCCCGGGACAAAGGCAAGGAACGGAAAGGTAGGTTTTTAGTCAGTAAAAGTCTGACACTATTTCCCGCCCCACCCAAGGGCGGGATTTGTCATTGGATGATTTTACCTACCAAAAAAAAAAAACCCCACCAACCAGATTTTACCTACTATAAAAAAACCAATACGTAAAAAGAGTTTTAAAGGTTTTCCTGCCGTAGTCTGTGTTTCCTGATAGCTTAACAACTTAGGGGTCTTTAAGTCAAGAATGAATAGGTTATTTCTAAGCAAGCGTGCTTCATCGACGGCCACGTCATCGGTTAACCGTTTAGGTGAGATAGTGGTCAAACGCGAGGCTATTTATAAAAAGACTAAGAGAGGTAAAATCCGCAGGGCAGTATTGTGGTGAATTTATGTGTCCCGCTCCCTCCTATAACTTCTAAAATAAGAGAATGATAAAACTAAAAAAAAAAACATATATGATGTACATTACCATGCAAACTTCCACCGGAAATTGGTTTGAACGAGATCTGGATATCTGGCCTGTTGGTCTAGTGGTTCGTGACCCTGACTGCTATGCCGGAGGTCGTGGGTTCGATTCCCACCCAGGACAAATGTTTGTGTGATGAGCACGATCATTTGTTCTGTGTCTGGGTGTAATTTATCTATAATATGTATTTATTTAGAAATATATAAGTATGTTTATCAGTTGTCTAGTACTCATAACACAAGCTCTGCTTAGCTTGAGAGTAGACGGCGTTCTGTGATAGTTGTGGAATATATTATATATATGTATATTATTATCTAGTAATTAGTTTTTATTTTTTAATACGTCATAAATCGTAAATCGCAATTTACCAAGTTTGTACGGAACGGAACCCTCAGTGCGCGAATCCGATTCGCAATTGCCCAGTTTTTTTTTTCAATTATTCTTTTTTAAAACTAGTTTTGTATAAGAAATATTAAAAAATGTATGTTTTTTTATGGTAGGTAAAATTATCCAATGACAAATCCCACCCTTGGGCGGGGCGGGAGATATGTATGTTGAGTTTTCTTTTGTCCAAAATATTGAAAAAACAAAATAAATATCTGTAAAGTACATAGTGTAGTGAATAGACAAGATACATAATGTTTCGCTTGTCAGCTATAAATTGGTTTGTCTCCACACCTGCTTCCATTACCTTCACAACCTTCCAAGAAAGATGGCTCAAGTAAACATACAAATACATATTTAATGGTACACACGAAATACATGTACCTACAGCCTACGGGATTTGCGGCGAGCGCTTAACACAACGATCCCAGGCTATGAGCGGTCAAAATAGCGGTGCCAGTTAGGTATGGCTACCAACTAAGCACGAAACACATTAGTTATGTACCTAAACCTGCCTTAGAAGGAATCTTCTATGACGTATGTAATATTGATGTGTTTGTGGTAGTTGTGGACTAAATACCGGAAACATTCACGTAATTTTGGTTAGTTTGTATTGCCAGGCATGTTTTAGGGTTAATGAGGTTGTAATGATAAGGTTAGCTTTAAGCGTGCTGAGTAACGAGGGTACGATTCCCGCATAGAAGAAATATTTATATGGCATCATCGACTTACATTCTAAGAGATAGGCAAACTCGTTCATGGAAACTATTTATCACAATACTGAAACGTTAAAACAAAAGTTCGCTGCAGCCATTGATCTCATATATATATTTGAACCATGGCTGCAGCGCTACATTGTCATTATGACGTCTAATAAAACTTTTAAAACTTACAGCGCTTATATACTACAAAATTGCACTAATGTCATTAAGTCAAGTTGTACGGCATGCAATACATGTAAGTCAAGCAAAGTGATTGTACGGCATGCCTAATCTAGTGCTTAGTACATATATATCTATGTATGGCATACATACAGCTATTCTAGGTCTGGGTGCTATAAGTAAGTGTGTGTACATGTATGTGAATGAACCTCTGATACAGGAGCAATTCTAGTATGAGGCAACATTAATAAAAATATACATATAATATAATAATATTGTTTTGGGAACACATTAATGTTGCGTATAGCTAAGGAATGGAATTTCCTACCGGAGTCTGTGTTTCCTGATGGTTACAACCTGGGAATCTTTAAGTCAAGAGTGAATAGGTTACTTGTAGGTGAGCGTACTCTATTGTTGACTGCATCGTCGGATTCCATCAGGTGATATTTTGATCGTTTTAATCCCGTGGAGGGTCAATCTGGTACATGAAACACTATCGATTTGTAAACATAAAATTAAAAAATACTACTTACTTAGACATAGTACTTTTTTTTTCTAAAACTCGAAATAATTGACATACACATGAGCGGCAGAGAGTGTCAAACTTTTACTGAATAAAAGCCACTCCTATTCCTTCTTTGCCTTTCACACCAGGACCGGGTTTTCCTTTCAGAAGCGAACCCATGGCCCCAGTTGGCTTCGACCCTACTGGGCTTCTATGGTTTGCTGATATCTCCTTGAGGCACGCTTGGAACAATACGCGCCGTCGACGATTTGGGCTCGGTCCGGACGGTTACCAAAAGATCGGTCGATGAGAAAGAAAGAAAGAAAAAAACATTTATTTGTGAGCTAGATATTGCTCGCCGTCCGCAAGCCTACGCCTACGGTGGCCGGAAATCGGGATCAGAATCTCGGCGTGGATGACAGATACGATAGATACTGGGATAGATGAAGGAAACAAGTGTTTTTTTTTATGGTAGGTAAAATCATCCAATGACAAATCCCGCCCTTGGGAGGAGCGGGAAGTAGTGTCAGACTCTTACTGACTAAAAACCTACCCCGTTCCTTCGTTGCCTATAGTGCCCGGGCTGAGCCTTTCTCTCAGAAAACGGCACTTGACCCTAGCAGGCTTCGACCCTGCCTGCCTGCAGTTAGCAGGCTGGGCCTCTAAAGGAAACAGGTGTGTTTTTTTTTTAAAAAACCCTACACCGAACACAGAGCTACCAATTTCCGTTTACCGAAAGAACACTCAAGAAATGACAAAAAGATCTCTTGATTCGTTTTGTTTTCGACATTTCATTGCTATCTCCAATACTGTGGAAGCTAGCTTCAGTTTGATGTTTGGACATGGCTCTGGGCTATGCAGTACTGTACGTCAGTTAGGACGGGTGTGTTCGACATGCTGCCGCCTCTTGATCGAGTAGAATTCGGGCTGTTTAATTGCAAACGCCCCACGATTTTAGTTCGGGAGCTAGGATTGGATTTTGAACTATTTTCTGAATCCTCAATGTAAAAAGAGGGGTGCAATAAACTTAACTGCTATGTGTTTGTGTATGTCTGTGTTCACCTCTGAGTTGGTTTCGGTGTTCCTTTTTGAGGTACTTATTCAGCTAAGAAAAACCGGTCTCTACTTGTAATTTTTTTATTGTTGAATAGGTTCGCACTTAACCGCTTTCTTTCCAGCCCCCTTAGCCAAGTTAAGATCGTTTCGCTTATAGTTGGCCACGTCCCCAATTCCTTTGTTCTTACGTCATCTCAATGCTTACTCACGTTGACAGAATAAAGGAACTGGGGACGTGACCAACTACAAGCGCTTAACGAAACGATTGAAACTTGGCTAGGGGGGCTGATGAAAAGCAACCATGCGGTCGACGATGGAGCACGCTTACCTGGAAGTAACCTATACACCCTTGACTTAAATATTCCCAGGTTGTAGCACAGATTCACGAAGAAACACAGATTCCGGAACAGGAAATTCTAGTCTTTAGCTGTACGCACAATAAGTGTGTTCCCAAAACTACAATTGGCTTAGAAAAGTGTTTTTTAAACTAATTTGCAAAGTATTTATTTTATTTGAAAGCACGTTTTATTCTTATAGATGTTTTACCAAACCGGTTACGTCATTTTCAAGTTATGAGGAGATGTAAAAGGGGATACACATCCCACAACAACATCACAAAGGTCAAATGATATCCAATAAAATATAAGTTGTACAAAATATATCTACTATTTGTACATTATGATACAACTAGAGAAACTTTATCCTTGCAACCTAGGCAGAAATTGCCAGAGCCACAGATGAGGGTACGAGTATTAAGGAGTCGAGTGCTGCTGCAGTCTTCCCTACTAACAAGAAGTGTAAAAAACGAGTTAAGAGCATACATTTACTTTGCATCACTGCTTAACATCAGGTGGGATTGCAGTCAAGCACTAGTTTATAACAATTTAAAAAAAAAAACCATTACAAGTCGGGGCAGGCCCTGGAAATATCACTTAAACTACCGGAAAGAATAAAAATAATTAAAAATTGGTTTTAACAAACCCAGAATCTTGTTCTTTAACATTACCTTTTTTTTCGGTCGGAAAATCATCCAATGACATCTCCTTGGGCGGGGTGGGAGATAGTGTCAGACTTCTCCTTACTAAAAACCCACTTCATTTTCACATTCCTCATGGCCTCAGCAGGCGTTGATCCTGCTGGGCCCCTACGGTTTGCTGAAATCTCCTTAAAGCGTGCGTGGAACAACACGCGCCTCTGACGACTTGGACTCGGTCCGGACGGTCACTGGACGGTCGGGCGAGCAATCATTGCTCGTTGTCCGCAAGCCCGAAAGAAACAAATCGGGATCTGATTACTTGCGGCGGCTGGGGCGTGAGGGCCGTTGCCTAACACGTGCGGTCCCCTCCTTTGCTAGCATTACTGCCTCGCAGAACCACTTCTCCTCGCTTCGAGCCGTGGCCTGTACCAAGGTTCGGTCTTCATCCATCACCTACGAGTATTTAATGAGTCATTCGACACAAAAAGATTGATACAGGTCAAAACATTAAGATAATTACGTTTCCATTTGTTTTCTGTTGTGTAATTATTTTCTGTATATTGTCGGCAATACATATAAAAACTACAAACCATTAATCTTATGAAAACTACCGCGGCGAAATCAATCACGGTCAATATACTACAATTTTTTCGGCTTACAACATGTATTTATTATATATTCAGTGTATTTTAGATTTGAAAGTGGGCAAGCGTGAACACAGTAATAATAGCCCTGGGTATTGATTTATGAATTAGGACTAAAACAAATGGAAACGAGTAGAAAATTTTGGGTATAATTTGTGGGAAAAATTCAAAACGCGACGTAACATAATCGCTTGCTTCGTTAGTTTCAAGTTCAATACTTACTAGTCCTTTCTATTTTTTTTAGATGGAAATTCATCCAATGACTTCACCCGCTCTAGGACGAAGCGCGAGGCAGTTTCAGACTTTTACTTACTAAAACTTACTCCTACCTTCCTTCTTTGTCTTGAGTTCCAGGTTTTCCCCCTGGAAGCAAACCCCTGGCTCCAGTAAGCTTTGGCCCTACTAGCCCCCTACGGATTTGCTGATATCTCTTTGAGGTATGCGTAGACAATTACACGCCGTCACCGACTCGGGCTCAGTCAGAACGATTAATATGACTAGTCCTGAGTTAATCATGAGCTCCTAACTGTACCTGAGTTGAGCTACTTGAGCACTGACAAATGCTTGCACTGACTGGGCAAGTCCACTCATATCTGTATGGTTCTTTCCTCAAAAGGCTGTTTCAAATACTAGTCTGTTACTAGTGGTTCTCATAAGATTCGACCATTCCATGTTTATTGTATGTGTTGTGTGGCGACCATACGCAGTCGTTACACATGGCAAAGATTTTATAGGTAACTGCATGTTCACCAAAGCTTTGTTTTGGAGCCCAGATTGAAATTGTAAGACTCATATTTCTAGATTTTGAAGATTGTATTTTCAAAATAAAGGCTACTTTGCTCATTTTATTCATTTTAAGATCAAGACGCTTATTGTGAAAAGTTAAATGAGTTTTGAAAATGTATTATTTCTACAACTTCTTTGATTGCATCTTTTAAACTATTTTCAATCTGATTTATAATTTTCAAATTAACAACGCAAACAAATCTTCTAAAACAAGTGGAAAGTTAGATCATTGCAATGGAACGAATAAAAACATTTTTATAAGTCGGGAATAATTAAAAGACTCAAGTATTGTCTTGTTATATTGCCGTTAAATTTTGATTGTTTTAATCCCGTGGAGGGTCGATCCAGTATGTAAACACTATCGATTTGAAAAGATAAAATAAAAAATAAAGTACTTTTTTAAGTCTCGAAATATTATACGTATGTACGTAATTAATTTCTTTAAGTAAACGTCAGCTGGGCGACTCCAATGAACTATAAGTAGTTAGTACGCAAGGACCGACAACTACCGACAAGGTCATTGACTCTTTTACATAAAGAAATTAATTTCGTGCATACGTATATTAATTGGAGTTTCAGAAAAAAGGTATTTTATTTTTTTAATTTATCTTTACAAATTGATAGGGTTTCATGTACCGGATCGACCTCCACGGGATTAAAACGATCAAAATTGAACGATGTGTACGAGTATGTAGGAGTAAAAATTATGCCTACCCCTCAAACTCACACACAGGCACAGGCCTCTCCCAAGCGTCACCATAACGACCAGGGGCTTACTCTCGAGTTTAATTCCGATCGGTCGACTTTGCAATTGTGACGTTCGGTACTCTTGAATTCGATGCCAGCACAAAATTGGTTTAAAATTGCGTGACCACACGCCAAACCCAATCCCCATTTTGCTTAGTTTTCCAAAAACGTCACGTAATTTGGCCCTAGCATCGAGTTCAAGAGTACCTAACGTCACAATTCCAATGTCGACCGATCGGAATTAAACTCGAGAGTAAGCCCCCAGTCCTGTGCATCTCGCATCCATTGAATTCCCGTGACCCTTACCAAGTATTAGGTTTTTTTTTTATGGTAGGTAAAATCATCCAATGACAAATCCCGCCCTTGGGCGGAGCGGGATATAGTGTCAGACTCTTACTGTCTAAAAACCTACTCCATTCCTCCTTTGCCTTGGTTCCAGGGCCCTGGTATGCATTTTCATACCTCCCCAAAGCTCAAGTTTAGGCTTCGACCCTACTGGGCACCTACAGTTTGCTGACGACTCCTTAAGGCGCGTGGGAACAGTGTGCACCGCAAACGACTTTGGCTCGTTCCGGTCTTTTACCGGACGAACGGACAGCGAGCTAAAGTCATAGGTAGCGTGGACCGATGCACAAAGTATTGTGAGAGACCTTCCAATGCTGCGTTTTCCACCACTCTAGAACCTTTCGTCCCCACCAATCATCTCGCCTGCGTGCCCTGCCCATTGCCACTTAATTTGGCTTTCTAATATTTTACACAAAATAGATAGTTTTAGAATAAATAGTTTGTGATCGAATCAGAAATGAAGATATCCGCAGAAGAACCAAGGTTGCTGACATAGCATGAAGAATCGCCAAACTTTAGTGGCAGTGAGCAGGGCACTTTGCTCGCAGAACGGATGGCCGTTCGGGCCGAAAGGTTCTGGAATGGCGACCGCATATCGGAAGACACAGTGTTGGAAAGCCTCCTACAAAGTGGACCGATGACCTGGCAAGAGTTGCAGGAATCCGATGGATGCGAGATGCACAGGACCGTTCATTGTGGCGACACTTGGGGGAGGTCTATGTCCAACAGTAGACGTCTTTCGGCTGATATGATTATGATGATGATGATGATGAAATAGTTTTAAACAGTTATCGAATTCTTTGTTTTATTTCATATCGAAAAGGAGTAACAAACACATCCAGTAATATTAATGTGATCTATGAAAAATAAATTTTGTATCCATTCTCCCGGAGTACAATCGGGCACATAATTACAGACAATACGTCAGTACAGTTAGGAGCAAAAGCGAAATAGCGCCATCAATGACAGCTGGGATTTGGACGGGATCGTAACGGATAATTGACTAATTTGGAATTTTCTCTTTTATTTTGGATCCAAAAATCCGTGTGAAATGTTTTGGATCCCTGCTTTTATTTGTATGTGTTTTGTAAGCAGAGGTCTTAATCAGGACTCTTTCATGTAAATAATGAAATTTGTTAGCTTTGAATCTATAAGAATAATTGAATCAAGAATTAAATTTTCGATGTTTTGCTTTCACTTCGAAATTGCTAAAACACTTTTTTTGTATTTTTTTTTTTATGTTAACTATTTAAATTCTTAATTTTCCATATCACAGGTTGGCCCTACATATGTGACAGAATCCTGAATGCTCTTACTGAACGTTTCAACTCTTCCTTTCGTGGACTATTGTTGCATGATTCACGTACTGAGTAATTTCAAATATTATTTTAATTTCGTAATTTTTAATACAATTGTTATATTTAATTTTTGCGTCATGTCTGTTTGTATACATTTTAGTTCAAAAATTCATAATATTATGTCGGTAACCTTGTGGATATCTTCATTTCTGATGTGCATAGCCCTTTCAATTACTCTTTGATTGTGAGTACTCTAATTCAATAACCAAGAAATCCTCCAAGCTTCATGAATCAGTTTGTTAACCAATCATTTTAGCTCGAAGCCTTTGTTTTCATAATAGGATCAACTGGATTGGTTCAGTTACACCGAACGCTATACTAACAACACGTTTTACTTGAATTCCCTTTGGCCTAGGAAAAACTAATTCGCTCTGCAATCGAGTTTGGTTTCGAAGAATCTTTGCGACCGTTTTCTGTAGTAGAACTTTGAATGGTTTTTGAAGTTGGTGGATTTGGCCGAACGTAATTTATTTTATTATTCTGTTTATTTATTTTTTTAAATTATTTTTTTCAACATATCGGATTGATCCGACGATAGTTTTCGCCTCCTATTTATCAGGGTCGTGTGTTTCCGACTGGGTACTTCATCTCGTTTAGCTCTTCAATCCCCATAAGTAACAGAAGAGCTGACAAGATGGATAATTTAGTCGTAGATGTACGACCTTTGTGGAATAAATGCTAGACTATTGAATTTGACGGACATATTCGACATTTAAAAAGTTATTTATCTAATTTCTTAAATTTTTAAATATTTCTTAAAACAACTTACAATAAAAACTTTTTATTTTAACTATTATTTTGAGCTGAAAATTGTTTGAATATAAATAAAGGTAAAAATCTACTGATAGATAATGTTGACTGGAAATATAAGTGAGTTTGTTTGTAACCGAAGATTGTCTTAAAACTAAAAACAAATAGTAGTACATATAATGAGTAATAATTAAATCTAGTTCTTTATAAAACTTAATAGATATAGTATATACAAATTAAAAATAATAATATGTACAAACGGGTAGAAAAAGAACTTATTGGGCATCAAAAAATTCATCCACATCGATATCAATGGGAAAAGTGCCCAGAACGCTGGCAGCATTGCCACGCTGGATGGCAATGCTGATTCGTTGACCGAAGAAAAGCCCAGCCCTCTGGTCACGCGAAGAGTCACTATTATTTTTGATAGACTCGTGTGTCACTACTAATATCTATTTTGTATGTTTATCGGATATTGCCAAGAAATATTTCGACAAATATCTCATTTTTAAAAAGATTACAAAGTGAGAAAAACCTTTCTAGTTCAATATGATGATCTGCTGTTGCTGGGAAACTTGTAGCTTTTTATACTAAATATTACGTAGTATTTTTTTATATTAACGAAAGAGGATGAAAAGCTAAATAAATCAAAAAGTATATTGTTTCAAAATGGTCTTCACGCCGTTTTTATCAGAACAAGTCGATATGCAATGTGCCTGAATAATATAATTATTATTATTAATATTGTAATGCGTGGAGAGGCAAAAAAAGGCTATGATATATATTGTGCTATAAGAAGCAGTTTATTAAATTAATTAAAAAATATTTTTATATATATTTCTTTCTTTTTCTGTTTAACCATAAACCAGTGCCAGTTTGAACGTTATGTGATCTTTTGGTTACCACAATATCGTAGCATTCGTTTGAAAAGATCTAAGTACAATTGGTGCTAATGATGTTGATGGTAAGTAACCAATTAAAATAGGTACAATATTCTTGTTACATCATTAAAAAATTAAAAAGAAAATCTTTGTTTACTAATTTATAGACTTCTTCCAGATGGCCATGATTATGATGATGATGTCCTGCCAACGTGACTTTGGACTGTGACGTCAATTCGAAGAAACATTGTCATCTTCATAGTTACAAATAATAACATCTTTATTTTCTTCAAAAAATATATTTTTTTGTTTTTAATAAATATATTAATAATAATTTATATTACTATCCAAATGTCACTTTTAGAGTTCCGTACCCAAAGGGTATACACGGGACTCTATTGAAGTCAGTCTGTTCTGTAATCTAACCCATGATTGGTTCAGCTGACGGCGCAAAGATCATAGAGCGTCCTATATGCCAGAAATCAGCCAATAGCGGGCTGCATAGATGACAGTACAAGCGCCCTCTCCCGGTTTTTGAGGTGGTTGAAATCGGGCCGCCGTGCGGTAACTTTCTTTTTAAGCGCGCTCCTCAATAAATCGATAAATAAAGGGACAAAGTGATCATAACCGTGTTGTGTGATCAGTGACCAGCTTCAACAGTGCTGCTCCATCCAGAGTACTTCGAGGAAGGCAGAAAAGGCGATAAAGGTAAGACGTTCTTGGCTTTGTCGTTGTTATTTTCTTCCAAGAATGGGTAAGCTCAAACCGAGCTTCATACAGAACAACCACCAACACCAGCTATTTAATACAGTCCGCTTCTCTATTCCACACAGTCCGTCCGTCATGTCATGACCAAAGACATTAAATATATTGGTAGTATAAATTTGGTATCTTTGGTCATGAAGCTGTATATCATGAACTGTGATAGCTAGACAGTTAAAATATTTACAGATGATATATATTTCTGTTGCCGCTATAACAACAAATACAAAATCAAATAAATATTTAAGTGGGGTTCTCATACAACAAACGTGGTTTTTTGCCCTTTTTGGTATAGACGATACGAAACCCTTAGTGCGCGAGTCCGACTCACACTTGGCCGGTTTTTATTTATCATTCTGATATTAATATTAACTTAGAAGGATAAAATTCTTTTGATTTAAATAAATCACAGTATGTTAAGGTTTACGTGCGCCTAATTGCCTTGATAGCATAGCATTAGCCTAATAATGTTCACACTGCTGGGACTCAGGCCTCCTCTCTAGGAGAGGGAATGGGCCGTAATCTACCACGAATGATTAAATATTACTTTTAGACAAAAATGGCGGCACAAGAAATAAAAGACTCTCCTTAAAATCGCTTGTACAAAATTTACAAATTATTCACTTACATTCAGATATTCAATTTTCAGACAACACAATTTTAAAACCAGAAGTACGCAGCGCATAAAGAAGCGAACGGTCAACAGTACAAGCAATCATTACCTTTCATATTAAATACAAAACTGGGCAAGCACGAGTCGAGCTCGCGTACTAAGGGTTCCGTACAAAATTACCGATGTAAATAGTTCAATTCCCGAGTCTCGAAAATTTTTCCGAACCATAAAAAAAGTTTTTTTTTTTTGTGACGTTGCAATGATTTTTTTGTTTTTAGATTTGTTTATTACCTAAACCTGTGCTATAGAATCTAGTATGTATCCTATGAATTAAGATTCCCTTGAGAGTGTCCAAATACACCGTTACATTTTGATCGTTTTAATCCCGTGGAGGGTCGATTCGGTACATGAAACACTATCGATTTTTTTAACATAAAATTAAAAAATAAAGTACTTTTTTCTAAAATTCGAATTAATATACGCATGTACGAAATTAATTTCTTTAAGTAAAAGAGTCAATGACCTTTTAGGGAGTTGTCGGTCGTTGCATACTAACTACCTACAGTTTATTGACCTCGATCAGTTGACATTTACTTAATGAAATTAATTCCGTACATGCGTAAATTAATTCGAGTTTTTAAAATAAAGTACTTTATTTTTCGTTTTTATCTTTATAAATGAATAGGGTTTTATGTACCGAATCGACCCTCCGCGGGATTAAAACAACCAAAATTTAACGGTGTATATCTTTTGTGCGATATAAACGGCCGCATCTTTTTTTTTTTCGATATAATTTATGTAGAAATTTGTTATTTTTTCCAGTTTCTAGGGACCGCAAACATCGGTATATGGTGTTAATTTCAACTCGTATGTCTATGGTCTTGGCAGACAGACAGATGAACAATAAAGTGATTTTATAAGGGTTCCGTGTTTCCTTTGAGGTAACCCTAAAAACCTACTTGTATTGAAGTCTTTCATTCACTGAATGACGTAATTTGAAGCCTGCCTTCCGTTTTAATGAGATGATAATTAGCTTGTAATGACGTAGACATGACAAAAATAGGAACAAAGTGATCATTGAACAATGAATTTTGTCATGAAAGGTCTGTTGAGGGAAATATTATGTTCTACATATTGTATATTATTTTGCGAATAATACAATAAATGAAATTCAACAAAATAGAGAATGTAAAGATAATGTAGGTATAAAAAGGCCCAAGAAACAGCAGTATTTTTTTTTATAGAAAGAAAGAAAATATGTTTATTTGGCTTGCAATGAAGCACAATACAAAGTTTTAAAACTTAAACATATATATATAAAAAAAAATGAATAACAAAAAGAATGTGCCTCACGGCTGCGCCAAATAGGTTCAGTTCAGCATGACGCCAGACAACTTCGTAGCAGTTGCCTGACGCTGGTTTTTAACTGAACCTTGGGTGCAATCACGGATGAGAATAAGTTTTAATATAATGTGGATTAAATATATATTTGGGTCTATAAAATGATACATCAAATAAATACAACAAACAAATACATAATTTTGAAGACGATTATGTGTGTGGTAGCTGTGTAGGTATGTAAAGAAACAAATAACGCCATAGTCAATAAAATTATAGGTTTGCGTTTGACCTCGATCTCATTAGATTGTAAACGATGATGTGGTGACAAATATCCTTGTCAAAAATTAACCTAATAGGTCAAAGTCAAAGTCAAAGCAAAGTCAAAATGTTTTTATTTCACATAGGCCTACATGGGCACTTATAAAACGTCAGAAGCTAGTACACGGTTCCAAATTGGTCGTTTCCAATGGAGAAGAACCGGCAAGAAACTCCATAAATCCTTCATAGGGGTATCCTAGCCACTCTAAGAGGGGTTAGGTTACTAGAGTAGCAACCATAAACAGACACAAGACAGACTCGGGCTCAGTGCTGTCGGTTACCAGACGGTTGGACAGTGAGCTAGCCATTGCTCGCCGTCCGCAAGCCCACGCCTATGGTGGCCGAAAATCAGGATCGGAATACCAGCGGCGGCTGTTGCCGTTGTTGTCGGATTCTTCCTCCTTTGCTAGCATTACTGCTTTGCAGAAGGAGGCGACCGCCTGCCACTCCTCCTCTGGGTAGACCATGTTCTGAAATAGCACATAAAATACTTTTTATTTCACGACTATGTTCTATTAGAAAAATTTTCTACCACCAAAATCAGTGGCAGTAACTAATAACTTTCATATATCACGATACTAATAATTTCTAATATTATACCAGCAGATTAATCCCCTCAATAAATCATATGGCCAGAGATTTTTTATTTATATACTGTCACGCCAGCCTGACTGGTCAAGGCTCAATCGCGCGTTGTATTTGCCCATAAACTATGAAGCAGACGACAGACGAGCCCCGCCCAAACCTAGTTCAGTTAACGAATTGAAAACAGAATCTAAAATTCAATTACCTATTGCTAAACTTTGACAGAATATTTACATACTAAGCCGATCTGTTAGGTTTAAGCTGGTATAAGCACTGTGTGGAGGTTAATCGGATAAGGTGGGGTGTTACTGAAAAAGATAATTATGCAAATAGTATAAAGGCGAACGTTTGTGTGTGTAGTTTTTTTTAGGTGGGAAATCATCCAATGATGTCTCCCGCCCTTGGCCGGAGCGAGAAGGCGTGTCAGATTTTTACTGACTTAAACCACACCTACGTCCTTCATTGCCTTTCGTACCAGGGCCGAGCCTTTCTTTCAGAAGCAGACCCTTGGCCCCAGTAGGCTTTGACCCTGCTGGGCCCCTACAGTTTTTTGACATCTCTTTTCTATGTATACTTTGAAATAAATAACATTTAATTGATGTCCAATTAAAAATTTACAAGCGATACCAAACCTGACGTAAACTAGTAAAAATCCATTTTTTTATTATTATATTATGGCAGCGCGAACAAAATGTATGAATCATATAGAAACCAGAATAATTAGAACAATGTTATCAATCAGTTTCAAGTGCTAGTACTCAGCTAATGTTTTGTTTTGATATCAGACAAATCCCAATGAGAATGGTGTTACAACCGAAGTTTTACAGCTTGGATCTGACACTCCGTTTCGTCATCATACCAACATATTCAACACGATTAGACAGACAATTCCAACAAATCACTGACACAAACACACACATCACACACACCCATCACATCACACACACACATTACATCACACACACATCATACCTGTGACATCACATCTGTGTATGGCATAATATCTATGCCACTCAAGTATCGTGTTACATCATAAAAAAAGTAGGAAAATGCAACATTAAGATAAGGAACCTATGATTTTAGTTCTACAAAATTAAAAAGCAGTCGTAAAAATCATTCACAATCACATCAACGCATTACTGTATTCCAGCAAGTACCATAATACGCCGGATTTCACTCAAATCGCAGAGAGCAGTGGGAACCGAGTGGTAACGGCCCTGGTTACGAGTCGCGGTCGCGGGATTAAACCCAGCCTGGCGTATTACTTTGTGTAATTTATTTCATCACCTCTGCTCTCAGAAAGGTGAAGGAAAACATGATGAGGAAACCGGTATGTCTTAGAACAAAAATTCGAAGACTTGTGACATTCACCACAGGGCTCACGTGGTGGATTATGGCCTATTCCCTATCGTAGACAGGAGACCTGAGTTCCAGCAGTAAAAGGTTGATTATAATAGAAAAATATTCATAATAATAAAAATCTCTTTAGAGGTATCTACTAACTTTTTTGACAGGATCAAACACGATGAAATATTCTCAACCTTAGCTATTTTGAAAAGAAATGAGTAAGGCTAGACTGACCGGATGCATAAAGATATATAGGTGAAGATCAGCACACTGTGAGTACCTAAAGACGGGCATTGTCACCAAAGCAGGCCTAACAACGCTGGCGTGACGACTTGGACTCGTTCCTGATAAGTTGGCTGGAGTAGACCAGATACAATGAGAGCTATAAAGATCATGATGGAGGACTTTGCCCAGCATTAGAACAACATAGACTAGGAAAAAAATGGATTACTGTATGAAAATAAATTATATTTTTCCATGTATGAAAAGCGTTTTGAAAGTCATGACTGAATTTACGTTGACATTTATATCCCCTTAACGGGAATGTCTTATGGGAATATGGTAAAGATCGACGATCCTACTCACCTATAAGGAAAGAATTCGTGAGGTGGTGTATAATTTGAATGTATTATTAGCATTGTCGGCCTTATAATGTTCCCACTGTTGGGACTCAGGCCTCCTTTCTAGGAAAGGGAATGGGCCTCAATCCACCACGCGGGTCCAGTGCGGGTTGGTGGATGTCACATGTCTTCGAATTTTTGATTCTAAAAAATGACGGTTTCCTCACGATGTTTTCTTTCACCGTTTTGAGAGCAGTGGTGATGAAATAAATTACACAAAGTAATGCCAACAAAAATAACGTAAAAAACCTAGCTGGGTTTTACCCCGCAACTCGTAAGTCGGGGCCATTACTACTCGGCCACCACTGTTCACAATTGTATTATTAGTATTGAATAATAACATACTTTATACACTTTGCTGAAACTACAGCCAAAAACACGACAGGTTTATAAGGGCAATTATTTGAGACAAATAGTCTATGATCACACACACACTTTGCTAAAACCTACACGAAACTCTTCCACACAAACATTAACAACCACAAAACTACAAACATCTAAATTGAATAAGTGGTGCTGACAGTTCTGATCCCGAACATTAACATTTAACCGTAACAAATTCGTTCTACACCAACATTTAAAATGTAGATAAAAATAAATACGATTTACATGCCACAGCTAAATTGACAGTTGACATTGACATTAGCCAACTGAGGACAGTTAGTGAGCATAGTCACACAGACGTAAGCTGACGAAATGAAAACGTTTTTACTGTGTACGTTTGACATTCATATTAACAGCGCGGACAAAGATTCCCTTTGTCTAATAAAAAAAAAAAAAAATGAATGAACAAGCTGTCGCCGTGTGTCGTAAGGGTTCCGCGTTTGAATATTTTTGGGTTTTTATTGGTATTTGTATTCAATATTTTGATGTTGTGTGTTTTATTTTATTTCATGGATATTTTTATGAAGGCAGGTTTAGTGGTGATAGATGAATAATGGCAGTGACTGAGAGGCGTTCGAAGTTTAGGCTAAGAAGTACACCATGCATGAAATCTCTCTTATACGTATAGGAAAATTAAGACCTCTGTACACACTATGGGTAGAGGCCGTTTATCGGCAGGTCGGTTTTAGTCCGGGGAAGCAGACTTTATGCATCCACACGTAAAAATACGAAGGAAAACCGTAATGTTTTAAATCAGTATTTGTCTAGCACACCCTTCCGCTTACCCCAGGGTGGAGGACACCCGTGAGGATTTACACCACGTAAAATGAAAAAGAGCGTGACATAAGAAAAGATATTCCAGCATCCACCAGTAGGTCCATTTGGGTTATAGATTTTGCTACAGATTTGAAAGCAAAAGAACTACAAATAAATATTCACTATTTCCCAATAAAGTCAATAAGTTACTTTATAAATAGCAAGGAGAATAAATGACATACTACTAAAACATGGTGGACAAATGTTTTGCAAATGTAATTGGCATAGCGACTACATTCTATTAGCACGATCTTGAAAAATTTAGTTATGACACCCGTTTTATTATTTTATATCTGCGCCAAAATAAAACAATAAATCCTTATGATATATGAACGAAATACAAAAGTCAGAATATTAAGTGAAACAACTTTATAGTAATTTCATATTTCATTAGTCGAAATAAGCGCATAACGACGCAATGCAGAGCTCGAAACAAAAAGGTTCATTATGGAGTCTGTCAGACTCCAATTTAAAAGCTTATATTCTTTCAAACGTTAAGACACACTAATGCATGCACTCAGCTTGATTAAATAGGAAAACGAAACGAAGACAGATTCTTACTAAAACTTTAATAATGATTAAACCATGATTAGATTTTCACCAAGTAATACAAGCTTCTGTTTTAGTATAACGCTGTTTATAGGGGACTGTAAATCCAAATTTAACGAATAAGCACTTACAGAATACTTTGCCACAGCTGAATTCAAGATCGCATGTAATAAAAAACCGATTGATTCTACCCCTCGATTGCGGAACTCTGGAAAACGAATTCGCCATGGCGCGAATACATGCGTTTCCCGCGCTTTTGATCAAGCCAAGCCCCAGGCCAGTCGCTCGCGGATCGTCGCGTCGTTCGCACGTCCCCGCGTTTCGTCATTGAGCCAGTAAAATTCGCTCTTCGGGTGCCCGCACTATTCTCGTACAGTGACTGAAAATGTATATTTAGACAATTTATTCGTGAAGGATAAATTAATACCGAGTGTGACAGTGTAGATCCAATTTTTTTGAGTGTCCAGTGATGTGATGTGGTGAAGATTTTTTAGTGTGATTCTCAGAGATTTTTTGCAACACAAAAGATAAAGGGGTAAGTAAATTAATTAGAAATATTTTTTCTTTTTTGGATTAAAATTTGGATTCAAAATCCGAAAATATTAGAAAAAAAATATTAAAACATTTACGTTTACATACAAAGTAAAGAATTTATTTAATTAAAAAATTTTCTTCATATAATCAACATTCTTTTCTTGACACGAGATGACATAATGTTTAAATAACAAAGATTGAAAGTGTGTTGCCGTTGATTGATCAATCAATTTAGTTCGTAGCTTATGATTAATTAATTAAGTCAGTCTGGTCCCGATAATTATGTCATAAGATCTCAAACTATTTTACGATGTTTATTTTTAAAAACGGATTTTAACGATTACTAAAACGTAGAATGATTTTTATTGCAACTAGGACACGAATGTCGACTCTTATTTTATAGTATTTCTTAATAAAAGAGACAGATTTTAAAATCGTGGCTGTTTTATCGTTATTTTTTATTGTCATACAATGACATTTGATGACAATCAGTGAACATTTAATTATAAAAGATGATGACAGGAAGATAAGGCGGCACGTAATAAAATCATATTAATTTAGAACTTAAATAAATATTTTCAGAGAATCTGGAGTTGTGTCATGTCTTTTGAAGATGATTGACATCTTCAATGGGTACTCGAAATTATTTTAAATATTTTCCAGCGATTATGTAGATAATATTCTAGACGCCTATTTTCGTATTTGTAGATAGTTTTTTTATGAAAGAACAAATACCATATACAACATCTACCACACATAGTGCTCATACATTTAGGAGATTCGCTCGCGACTGTAAATGAAAAGCATTGTTCTTTATGCATTCATGGGTGCAAGTAGCATAGAAGTTGAAAAATTCTTACACAATATAACTAACACATTATTGTGCTTTGTTATAAAAATCTGTAGTAATACAATAGCGGTACAATCAAGTATTAGTGAACGAATTTACTAATCTATGTCACGTAAAAAAATCTGTTCATGATGCTGCGTATAAAATTTCATACTTACCTACTAAAAATACTGAAAAAAAAAAAATCTAAATATTTTCTTTAATGTAAAGACTACGATCCCAACCGCTGGTAAGCAGTGATGCAATTGCTGACGGTGAGGCACACTAGTCTATTAAGAGCATATTCACTCTAGTTTTGAAGACATCAAAATTATAATCGGACGGGAAGACCGCAGCAGGCAAATTGTTCCATTTTTTCGATGTACGCGATATAAACGGCGAGGCAGAACGGTTAGTCCGGACCGCGGAGGTTTTCTCAGAGATATATAGTTACTTAATGGGCTCGCGTGGTGGATTACGGCCCATTGCCTCTCCTAGAGAGGAGGCCTGAGTCCCAACATTGGGAACATTAAAAGGCTGATAAGGCTAATGCTAATAACTACCTACCTAAACACTTACGTATAAGTTCTAAGTACACATGCAGACTTAATTTGTACAGTACACTTGAGCCGATGCTTGCTAAGGCAGCAGCATTATTTGGATGAATTACCATAGCCTTAGATCGCAAAGAGTAAATCAAGATAAATAGGTTAATAATCTATTACTAATCTCTAACTCTACCTAGACTGGGAGGAGGGAGGAGGGATGGATGATGAATTTTTATCTAAAAAAGCTACTTGCATACTTTTTCGCAAGCTATAATATCTACATTATAAGTAAAAGTAGACTTATAATACGTAGTGGGTCCTTTTTGCAGCTTAATTTTTGCGAATATATTCGTAAATCTCATATTACTTTACTTACTTAAGATTCTGTGTCCCCTAGCTGGGGCAGAGGGCGTCGACAGTAGTCACCTATTGCGACCAATCTTGTGCTCTACGCTCCACCTTCAAGTCTCATATAATCCTCGATAAATGATGGTTCTAGAATAGTTTAAAGACCACTTTTTGATAAATTGGGATGCCTATATGTAGGTATGTGTATACTAAATTGTTTTTATTTTACGAAACCGTGTTGATGATGAAAAAGACATCAGGCCTATTTTTTGGGCGCAAATGACTGCTTTTCATACATTTAGTGATTGGGGAAAACTAATATGTAAATAAAAATATAAAATTGTATACACCGTGAAAGAAAAATAAGGGTCAAAATAACTTTAATTTCGGAAGTCGGTGTTTTTCGGTTTTGTTTGTTTCATATTTAACACCGACTTCCAAAATTAAAGTTAATAAAAATAACTTTAGTAACGGAAGTCGGCCTTTTAGTGTATTTTTTTGTGAAGTCGCTTATTTTTTTTTTTGTGAAAAATTTTTTTTTTCTTACTTTTAAAGTCTGCTTCGAAAGCACTCCTTATGGCAAGTCGTTCTGCCGCGGGAAAATAACAACTAAAATTTCACGGTGTACAAAAAAACTAGGTCAGATGAATGAGACATTCTCACGGTTTTAAAGTGGAGTGCCCAACAGTGGACGTTTTTCGCCTGAAATGATGATGATCATGAAGAATACGGTAACTCTTTTTGGGTAGGAAATCAACAAATAAATTCTCCCGATCTGGGTAAATCGTGGTAGTGTCTGGACTTTTTATTTAGATTTTTAATTTAGTTTTTTTTTTTCTACTTCTATTCCATTTTAATTTTATTATTGTTTTCACATGTGTTTTTTTTTTTTGCTATAATTGGAACACTGTCGTCTTTCTTCTGGAGGTGGGTGATAATAGCTACGACACAGTTACTAACTAATGTGGCTATTTTCGTACGCAATCTACTTGTTAAATACGTTTTTTGTTCCAACAAAATAAATTATTATTATTAAAATATATTATTATTTAATCCACCCGTCTTCGTACTGTTGCCTTTTGCAGTATAAAGTCGTAGTGAGTCTTTCAAATAATTTCGTAGTGCTGAACATTTATCTCAAAGCTACGACAAAATTAATGAAGAAATTCGGGGACTTCATGATTAAAGGCTCTTATTCAGACCGGAACCTGATGGGCGTCACTGAAATGGGCACTGTACTTAAGACGTGAATACCTTCTACGAAATAATGAGAAAAAGGTTGGTTTTACCTGTGACCTTTTTGGGGTAAAAAATCAAAATTACGCCTCATAATTCTGTGTACCCTACCGTTTTCTACGAAAAATACAGAGGATATTATCTTAATCAGTGAACTCTGATACAAGATTTAATATGAACCTATATTTCTAACGTATTTTTCGTTATTAGGAGTTTAGATTGGCAACACTATTGACCAATTGAAAGGAACCATCTGTTTAAGAAAAATATTCTTTGCATGCCTACGACTGTTTGATGCCAAAATAATAATAATAATCTGGTTTAAGAAATTTAGTTTTTCTCATCAGAATTAGCAAAAATTCACTTACTGAGAAAATAAGTAATACAATATGTGATGTTATGAATGGACAGAAATGGCTTAAAACTAATTTTAAACAAGGAAGAAATAATGTAGGTAGGCGATCACAAAAGTGTCTATCATCAACCAAGTGAGCACAGATCTAAAAAAGAAGTACATACTAGATGTGGCATAGATGTATAATTAGAGATAATAATCTTTTTAAATGTTTTTTTTTAAATATTGTTTTCTTAAAAATATAACATATCTGAACTATATGTTATATAAAATATATCTAGGTATAGATATCTATACTTAATAAAGTGAGTAACAATAACGATGCGTGTTTATTAGGAAATCATTAAATAGAGAGCCTAATAGCCCTCTCTGAGCGAAGCGAGAGGAAATGTCAGACTTATTCCGAATTAAACTCATCTGTGTTTTTCATTTGCCCTTTGCGTTCCAAGGCTACGATAACTCTTATAATATATATAAGTACTAAATATATATAAGTGATGTACAAATCGATAGTGTTTTATGTACCAAATCGACCCTCCATGGGATTAAAGCGACCAAAACTTAACGGTGTTTATCAATGATTTTAGATAAAGTACTGTTTATGGATTTAGCACCGAAGAGTGTGTATATTTGTTTGAACACTCTAATCTCAAAAACTACTGACTTGAATTGAAAAAAAAATACTCTTAGGTAGGCAGTATAACATCACGCTATGACCCATGAGAGCGGAGCAGTAACGAAAGTTGTGTATGAAACTATGCGTGCTAAAGAAAATCATAGCGTAGTGTTCCAGTGTCTAGCATAATGACATATAAAGAGGCAGAGAAACGGCTGCTAGTAATTAGGTTCCATAAATCGATAATAATTTCATTAGATATTTGTAGCATTATGATAATTAATATAATGATATTACCCTTCAGCAAAATCAATGACAGTTAGTTGAAACTGCCATCAATAATGTACTAAGGCATTTTTGTATTAAAAACTGATAATATATTGTTATGGATAGACTCTATATATATATAGATATAGATACGAATGATATAGCCGACAATGGAGCTCGCTTGCCTAGAAGTAACCTATTTACTCTTGACTTAAAGACCCCTAGGTTTTTTTATGGTAGGTATAATCATCCAATGACAAATCCCGCCCTTGGGCGGAGGGGGAAATAGTGTCAGACTCTTACTGACTAAAAACCTACCCCGTTCCTTCGTTGCCTATCGTACCGGGGCCGGGCCTTCCTTTCAGAAACTGACCCATGATCCCAGCAGGCTTTGCCCTTGCCTGCCTGCAGCTAGCAGGCTGGGCCTCTACAAGACCCCTAAGTTTATAGCTATCAGGAAACAGTGCCCACATAGTTCCTGTACATTACCTACCAATAAGTAATAAAAAAAAAACCACAACTATCACACAACACCGTCTAGTCCCAAGCTAAGCAGAGCTTGTGTTATGGGTACTAGACAGCTGATAAACATACTTATATATTTCTAAATACATACATATTATAGATAAATAAAACCCAGACACAGAACAAATGATCGTGCTCATCACACAAACATTTGTCCTGGGTGGGAATCGAACCCACGACCTCCGGCATAGCAGTCAGGGCCACTAACCACTAGACCAACAGGCCAGTCAAGTATAACATTCCATAATTTATCTTTTAACTCACAACTGGGACTTAGGCCTCCTCTCTAGGAGACGGAGCGGGCGGAGTACCTACGGGTTGATAGATGTCAATTTTAATTTATGCCATGCCCGTTTCCTCACGATGTTTTCCTTCATCGTTTTGAGAGCAGTGCTGATGAAATAAATTACACAATCTAATGTGTCTGGCTGGGTGTGAATCTACGACCTAAAATCGTAAATCAGGGCCGTTACCAGTAAGCTACAACTCCACTTCTTATGGGTAAAGGTATAAAGGTACCTACCCAGGCACGGTTTATGCGTCTGCTAAATTTTTCTTTGTACTTCCCTCGCTCTTACGTAGTACGTAGTTTGTATACTCTTATTTCGCATACATAATGAAGTATATGTAAACATACTACATAGTAAATGCTCTTCACGGTATGTTTAAGTTAAGACACGTTTTTTGTCGTACCTTCAAGATAAAATGTAGGTTTTTTACACGAGTATTTTTAAGAGGTAAATGAAATCCTAAAGTCAAACAAACGTTTGACAAAATCTCTTTAGGGTTATGTAACTAAGCGGTAAAATTGAAACCCTATTATTAAGACTCCACCACCAGCTGTATTACATGAATCGTGAAAACAAAAAAAAAGGTAATTACGTTTATTTGCATTACAAGAAAACGGTAACACATTAAAATTAAACAAAAAGTAATAATAATCAGGGGTAATTGTTGATTGGTATCTCGTTCCATTAAATTGTTTAAAAGGCCTCTACGAGTAGGCTTCGGCCCTTCGTACGCCTCCCAAAGGCCGAGGACCTCAGAGTCCTGTGATATAAACACATGAAAATAATAATATTCCACTACTATCACACAACGTCGTCTAGACCTAAGCTAAGCAGAGCTTGTGTTATGAGTACTACTACACAACTGATAAACATACTTATATATTTTTAAATACATACATATTATTGATAAATTACACTCAGACACAGAACAAATGATTGTGCTCATCACACAAACATTTGTCCTGGGTGGGAATCGAACCCACGACCTCTGGCATAGCAGTCAGGGTCAAGAACCACTAGACCAACAGGCCTGTCATCAAAGTACACTGAGTAATGCCGAAATGGCCTCAGCTCAGCATAATCCTGAATGGTAACACAAAACTACAACCTGAGTGATGATGATGTATTTTTGTAGCCGCTAACACTATAAATAAATACATAAATACTTAAAACAGAATATAAGAAATATAGAAGTTGGGCTCATAAACAACAAACGTGATTTTTTTTGCCTTTTTTAATATATTACGGAACCCATCGTGTGCGAACTCACTCGTACTTGGCCAGTTTATTTTTTTAAATAATTGCAGATGTCAAATTATTATGCTTGTAACAAAAAGCTGATACAAAAAATAAATTATTATTATCTTGTCATATTTATTCTAAAGTTACTCGTAGCTATAATTAATTAGAATATAAGAAAAACAAATCATTTGTGAATTCTGTTGCATGTTGGATATTAATCTTAAACAAAATGCGACTTTTTTTTTTCTTTTAAGAATTTGCGTCAGCATTTTGCCTATGCATGTATGTTTTGCTATGTGTGTAATTGTTCGAAATAGTCAATGTTGAACTGTGATATAAAGGGCAATTGAACATATCATGTTCCGTCAGTGTGGATTTTAGTCAATAAAAATGTGACACGCTTTCTCGCTCATTTACAACATTATTTTTAGTATATGGAAAACCTGAATATAGCTTGCAGAATCAATAACTGAATCGATTCCAATCATTTTTATACCATGTTAGATTTTTTTGCCAAAAATATTAGATAGTTCAAGTTGGACACCACTGGCACAACTAAAAAAATACCAGGTAACATAACCAGCTTACAACTTGGTGATCTTTCTTGATACAGTTATGAAATTTTGTATACAGATTTTTTGACATAAATACTATTTCAGGTTTCGTATATACTAAAACTAATGTTGTATAGCTGATGATCTAAAAGTCATGAGTTATGTGTTTTGTAGTCATATTTGTGTTGTTTTTGTTTGGTCATATTTGTTTTTCGTTTTGTGTTTGTTTGTACTTTTTTGTGTTGTTTTAGCTGTCAAAACCACTGATATGAGTCATGGAAAAACTTTTAAAAATGACACTCGTGGTTCTAGTCCGCAAAGGGCAATTGAAAAATCATACTTTTTTTTTTAAGGTGAAATATCATCCAATGAATTCGCCCGATCTAGAGCGAAGCGGGTGTTGGACTTTTACTGACTAAAACCCACCTATTTTCCTATTTAGGGCCGTGGGTTTACTTCCGAAATGTCAACCCGTGGTCCTGAAATGCAAGGGAATAAGTTTGGTTTTTGTAATGATTTATGACAAAGAAAAGAAAGCGTTGTCAAAACCATAAAATAATGTGTACTACATATCATAATCTAATGTAATTGTTAATAGTGGTACACTGTAAACACTAACTTATTATAACATTTCAGATTTTTTTAATGAAATGAACCTCAGAATTGAAGTTTCAGATTCAGATTCAAAATCAGAATTTTTTCATTTTTATTATGAAATGTTGAAATGAAATGCTTAGAATTGAACAACAGAACTATAAACCCTTATCAAATTTTATGTCTAAAACTAGAAAAAACACTAAAGAAAAAACTTGGAGCAAAAATAAAAAGATTACAGCAAAAAAAAAAAAAATTGGAACATCGTCCCATAAGACAGAGTTTAAAACCGTTTTATAAACTCAAGACCCGTTTTAACCCGTGTTTAAAGTTTCAGACTGACATTTAGGGTTAAATATTTGATATTAGTTTAAAAGCAAACATGTTTGGCAAGCCACGATGCTCACAACAATGTTCTTGTGTATCTTTGAAGGTTGAGTGGGATCATTTTGGCTATTACGTATATATTCCTAGATTTTAGTTTTTATTTTTAAGATTAAAAAAAAAACACAATTATTATAGGGGTGTTGTTTTGAGTTAATCTACTTAGCAAGACTTTAGATATTTTTATATCGCGTTTGTTAGTAAAGAGTAGACCAGACAATTGCAAACCAACGTCCCAACAGAGGTGATCTTGCTAATTTCAATCTGTGTAGACAGCAGTTGTAAACCATGACCTTCAACGCCCTTGCTTGGGGGAAGTGTTTTCCTAACCGCAGTCCGCATTTACTAATTTGTGAACGTGTTGGCGCGTAGTTTACATCTATGTAGCTGAAACACAAACCAAACACACGAACCAAGCTCTAACCAACTTGACCTTGATTGGAACGCTTTTGCAACCGTCTGGTCTACCCTTTTAACACACCCGTGATTGATAACCACCCGTATGCACAATACGTTCTGTGAACACATTATTGTGTGTACAGCTAAAGAGTGGAATTTCCTACCAAAGTCTGTGTTTCCCGATAGCTACAATCTGGGAATCTTTAAGTAAAGAGTGAATAGGCTATTTCTAAAGCAAGCGAGTTCTATCGTTGACGATATTGTCGCTGTCAGGAGAGATAATAGTCAAACGCGAGCCCATATAAAAACATCTGATATACCCTTTTTCTCTGCCTAATAGGGAAAACTCATTTGATGAATACCCACCTAAAAAAAAAAACATACAGCCTTATTTGTACAACTGAATAGCCATTATGCTTACATTAAAATAATATTGACTTAGGCATTCTAAATTCGAATTCAAATTAAGGATCTGCTAATCATTCAATATTTAAATTATTCTTTTTTTATAAACAAGGGTCAATCGTAAAGATTAAGCAAAATGTTTTTGACGGGATTTCTTCGAATGAAGTTCAGTCATGGCTGTTTTAATTATTCGCAAATTGATTCTTACACCCGTATTTATAAAAAAGTAAAACTAATAACTTGAGTAAAAGTAACTACCTAAGTAACAATTTGTATTCTATAGTCAAGAAAAAAATAATTTTTGGATGAAGATTTCGAACGTCAAGTAATGACATAATATGAAATTACTAAGTAACGAGTGATTACTTCTTTATAAATACGGGTGTTAGTGAATATTGTGATGTAAAATTGATGTAGTTTTATATATCAAGTATCTGTGCAATATGTGGTATCATTGAAAAAGTCGCGATCTCGGTAAAATATAGTTGATATTGTACTTTTGGTTACCTCAGCAAACTTTACCGAGAAGGCTGAATCGATACATTTGCTACCAAATACTACAAAAACGTTAGGATATGTTGCACCCGCATTCTGAAGGTAAATTAATGAACTATTCGTACAAAGACATGACTTAAAGGACTTAGAATCCAAGCCAAAAACATTAACAAAAAAAAAAGATTAAGCAACTTTAGTCTAGTTCGATTCATGGGTCATTACATACCGAGACCTATTTACCTCGAAAAGATGTTATTCTGTTATTCCCAGATTTCAAGATATTTGACAATTGTTATGGGTTTACAAAGCAGACAGACAAACACGCCTTCACAACCCACTGAAAGCTGCATAGAAAGAATAGAAGAATAGAAAAACAACGCAAAAAAAAAAATTATGAAATGATAATGTGAAATGCATTTGCAACCGATCTATAAAAATGCTAGTTTAAAGCTATATTATGTTGTACTCAAATCTGTCTTCTGTTTTTTTTTTTTTTTTTTTGAGGTGGAATGTCATCAAATAACTGCCCCCGCTCTAGGTGCGGCTAGAGAGAGTATTAAACTTTTACAGTCTAAAACCCACCTGAGTTCTTCCAATGTCACATTCTTAGACCACGAAGGCAAAGAAGGAACAGGAGTGGGTTTTTAATCAGTAAAAGTCTGACGTACCCACCCGTTCTCTTTCAAGGTCTGGAGATGTTTCGAATAATTCCGCAACAATTTTGTAGATAGACCAAAGAGAATTATAGGTACCAAGAATTTATATTCTAACTAGATCAATAAAACATTCATAGTCGTATAAAAACGACACTTTTATAAGACAGACACGTCTCTAATAAAATATGCATAACAATTACAGAGCTAGGTTTAATAGCCAGTTACATTGACATTACGCGTGACAGCAAAAGTACTCGTTTATTTTCGCCATTAGTCTTCGACCAGCCCGTGGCTATGTAATGAAGCACCCAATTTGTCAACGAGGGGATCTAATTACAAAAAATGTATCGCGAAGTATAGGGCAGTTGTATATTTTGGTGTTTAGGTGTTTGCAATTTTGGGATTTGGAGAAATAATTTTGAAGTTTTTTTTTTTCGGGGAAAAGTAATTTTTTTCTCGTGTTCTCTCTCTCACAGCTCGGGCGATTTCTGCCTCGGTCGTAATCACAAACTTTTTCCACTTTAATTAAAATTTACGAGTACTATAACTGCATCTTTTTTCCGTTTTTATTAACTATAACTGCAACTTTATAGTAAATTTTAATAAAAGTATGTAATTGCGACTGAGGCAGAATTTGCCCGAGCTGTAGGCAAGGGTGTTATGGAGCCGAGTGCTGCAGTAATAAATTTCCACGTGTATCAAATGATGTTATTTAATAAACATACAAGTAAATAAACGGGGGTTAACTAGCGACTAGTGGGGGTCGCTTTACGCTTAGCCTGATACAATAAATACTACAATAAATTATGGCAGGGGCGAGCTCGCGGACTTATACACATTAGTGCGAAAAACAGTAAATTTCATGCCTAAAAGCGGTAGGTAATATAGATAAGAGCGGGCTTTCGAGTACTTCGAAAAATATGATTATCTTTTATAAAAATGTTAATTTTAGTGCCATATTTTCACTTTTCTAACTACCACTAAATTTTTGATGAGTAAATGATATTTCACTTTTATTGGTTATCTCAAAAGATACTTATGAACATCTAGGTTGAGTTTTTTATTAGTCACTGTATTTCCTCACACGAATAGATGGCCGCATTTATTGAATATCTGAGCTGCTTTTATCTAGTTAATGGTTCGCCTAATTTGTTATTTATTATCTGTTCTTTTGATTTAGGAGCGACCTTAATGGCTCACTTTTCAAACATAATTTTATAACACTAGTGCAGATATTATAAAGGTGAAAGTTTAAAAGAATGTATGTTTCTTACTGTTTCACGGCTGAACAGGTTTGTATGAAATTTGACACATGAATAGTAGTAGCCCTAAATTGAGCTATATGAATACTGACAAATGCTTGCACTGACTGGACAGGTCCAGTCAAATCTATGTGGCTCTTTCCTCAAAATACCATCTCAGACACAAGTCTGCATGGTTCTCATATGATTTGACCATTACATATTTGCTTTATGGACTTTTAAAAGAGACATTGACCCCTGAGTTTGTTTCGGTGTTTCTTCTCAGGGTACTTAGCTAGGAAACACCGGCCTCATCTAGTTTTAACTGACGAACGAATTCACGAGTAAAAGTGTTTTTAAAAAACCTATTTACTAAAATAAAAGAAAAAAAAAAATTACTGTCATTTTTTTTTTCAATTATTGATAAGCTCGTGTTATACTATTTTTTCACCTCATAATAGATGGTGGTATGGTCGATGATGGAGCATGCAGTAACTTATTCAATAAGGGTATGGAACCCATTAGCTGTATGTGTTACCGGCAATCTATATAATTATTCTGGTATTCTATACAATACCGAATACGTAGCTGGCAATGTCTGTAAAAGACGAGAGCAGGGAAGGAGGTGATGTAATTTTAAAGCACCCCCACTTGGAGGTTAGGGATATATATTTACATCTATAACCCTAACCTCCATTCACCGTATACTATATATGCCTAGGTATTGTATAGAATACCGGATTATACAGATTGCCGGCAACATATGCACAATAAAGTACACATTTCCAAAACGTTTTATGCGTATACATTTTTTTAAGGTAGGAAATCCAATGACTTCACCCGCTCTATGGCGGTGCGGGAGGGCGTGCTGGAATTTTACTGACTAAACTCACACCTATGTACCTTCAATTTGCGTTCTAAGACAACGGGTAACCTTGTTCCATTAGTTGCTCTTTTCATTCTAGGACTACACCTATAAGCGTATAGGTAGGGTGCCCACAATGTACCGATGGTGCATCGTTGCATGTCTTGTTATGCTATAATGGAATGAACTTTGTAGAACTATTTTTTTTTTCTACAACTATCACTCAACGTCGTCTAGTCCCAAGCTAAGCAGAGCTTGTGTTATAAGTACTAGACAATTGATAAACACAACAACTGATAGGCACAGAACAAATGATCGTGCTCATCACACAAACATTTGCCCTGGATCTGAATCGAACCCACAATCTCCGGTATAGCAGTCCGGGCCACTAACCACTAGACCAACCGGCCAGTCAAATTATTCTATTCTTGAAAAAGATCAAGAAAACAATCAATATTAATTATCGATACAAATCGATTGCTAAAGATTCAACACATCGCTATTAAGAAGCTTATTTAAATATGTATATTTATTTATAGAAAAGGAAATCCGCTGAATTAACTTTGTTGTTCTGTTTGTAAATTATAATTATATTTAGACAAGAACTCTATTATAAGAATCAATACTTAACACTTGTTAGATGTTTTAAGGTTAAATATTTAATTAATGAGACAAAATAGATTGATTTATAAATAATTCTATTTTTATGTGCATAAATTTGTGGGTAGAAGATGCATTCTTATTATATTTTGGCTTGATAACATATTAATTGATTACCAGGAGATTACTATTCATATTTACAATTGTTATATATTTTTTGTATAATTTTTATAACATCAATACTTTAAAAAAAATATAATAAATTTTATAAGACGTTTTTTTAGAAATTAGTCAATCAATAAAAACGTATTTAAAAATAAGGAGGCAAAAAATATGTATTGTGAAATAAAAATATAATAATAAACATAAGTGTGTTTTGGTCTGACATTACAGACAAACAGATAAGACAGTCCTGTTGATTTGTATCCAAATTATTATAAATATTGATCTTATGAAATTTTATGCCAACAACAAAATCATCAAGTCTAAGATACTTGAGATAAGTCTGTACACGTTCATCGTGGTACAGATAACAGCCAATAATGATAGACCACTTTAGTTCTATTTTAGGTAACGTCACACGGATTATAACTTTCATATTATTTGCTTTAATGAAACTTTTTACAAACCTCTTTGTACTAAAAGTTTAGACGTCTGAAAAGTCTTTTCTCTGTCGACTTTGAAAACAAAAAAAAAATCAGTTAACTTTTATCTACCAGTACCTCTACCATGAGTTTTAAGCAATAGTATTCGTCGCTACTCGATATCGACGCCGTAAATATTTTGTATGGCAAATTTTGGTTCTGCAAGTGACCGCTAGAGGCGCTGCAAAATTTGCCATACAAAATATTTACGGCGTCGATATCGAGTAGGGACGAATACTATTGCTTAAAACTCATGGTAGAGGCACTGATTTATCTAAACACCGTGCACAAACAATAAATCTCTTCCCACAATCAGCTTAGAAAAACTGAAACATAAAATTTCAAGACAATGCCTACGCTAGACAACGTCAGAATTATTTACAGTTATAATAAAATCACCATTCAACTTTGTTGAGAAAATGTTCAGAAAAACATACTGCACCACAATGGGAACCCATAAACCCGCCGTAAACGTCTCGACACATAAGATAGTGTTACTTTGTATACGAAGAACTTGGCATAGTAAATATTATTGTGGGTAGTAGAACAAAATATTTACAGCGTCGATATCGAGTAGCGACGAATACTATTGCTTAAAACTCATGGTAGAGGTACTGACCTTTTCAAATTCACACTTCAAACTTTAGCGTTACCTACAAAAGCTTAAACTATCGTTTGACGCATCAGAAGGTCGAGGCCCAAATAAGCAGATTATTTACAAAGGGCTGTCAAAACTCCTATTTCACTTCTAAAGGAAACAATGTTTCATTAAAGTGTACTTTCAAATTTAGGAAAAGTTACGACGAAAGTATTCCCTTTTAGAAGATACTAAATTAAGTAAATTATAGGGTTTAATAATATTAGAAGTAAAGCTCCAAAATGATTAAATATATATTTTGAAAATGCTGACTTAAGGTTCAAATATTTATAAAGTTATTCTTACACTTTTTCATACCAAACTTAATTTTATCTGAGCGCTTGGCTTAGGTTAGGTTAGGTAGGCTTGGGTAGGTACATTAAGGGTATTACATTGCTCAATGACCTTGAAGAATTTACCTCTACACTAGTAGAGAAGAATTGACCTCTACACAGGCATTGCAGGGGGTGCTGCGCGCGGGGTGTGAGTACTGATTCGATTTTTTCTTGATTACTTATCGATATTCAATGAAATTAGAAAAAAAAATCAGTACATGTTATTCAATTTATCGTAACATATATTTTGGTATAAATTCAATGTATAAATATAGAGCCGTTTTCGAGAAAATATGGAATTACTGTTCAAAAAAGGCCTATGGTTGCGCGAATTTGCTGTGGACTGTAGGTTTGAAAAAGCGATCTAAGGTTTGTTAACAATATGCAGATACTGTGCTTGGCGTTCATTAATGGGATAAATGTATTTAGGAAGGAACACTGACCTTTAGACTTCGAAGGTTCCACGTGGCACCGGCCGGCGATCCTCGACTTCGCACATTTAACCACTGCCAGGTCCTGTTTGCACTACACTGCACTATTGTTGAGTTTTAAATGGTTGGATCACGAAATAGTCAATTTTCTTGTAATTTCGAGCGGGCGGTTTTAGCGGTGCGGTCACATTCACAATCGATGCACACACGTCAATGTCATTTCATTTTTAGAGGTCGTGCGGGGGAAGGGAAACGGATGGTATAGGATTGCTAGGCCAAAAAAATAAATTACAAAAAACAAAGTCGCGGATCATAGCAAATTGGCGCAACCATTCCCCCCGGGTTTGAAGGGTTACCTTCAAAGAAAAGAAAAAAAAACAAAAGCGAAACTAAACCCTATTACTATATCTAAACTATCAATACTAGGTAGCGAAACAACTTATAACTAACTATGCCACTACTGCTGATTAGGCAGAGGGCAGAGGCGAATAACCGGACGCAGGTACGATCCAGTTGCGGTTTTAACCTTTACGACTCGCGTTATTCCGTTCGAACCCGGAAAAACTTCTTCCACTACACCAAGAGGCCAGTGCAGAGGAGGCGCACTCTCAGTCTTCAGTATCACCACAGTACCGACTGTGACTGGATCTGAAGGAGTGTTCCACTTTTGACGCGACTGCAGCGTATGCAGATAATCTGTCCTCCATCGCTTCCAAAAGGACTGAACTAAGCTATCTAGCAGAGCGTGACGCGGGTGAAGCTGCAGTTTGTCAGTCTCGACATCTAAAGCGGGCAAATATTTAAGAGGAGTCGTCGTCAAGAAGTGAGCCGGCGTCAACGCTAGTGGCTCCGATGGATCACTAGACAAAGTCCGACACAACGGACGCGTATTCATCAACGCCTCTACCTGAGCGAGTACGGTGCTCAACTCCTCGTACGAGAGAATCTGTTCGCCTATGACCCGAAACAGGTGCGACTTAAGGCTTTTAATATTCGCCTCCCAATTGCCACCAAAATGACTAGCCGCTGGCGTATTAAAACACCAATCAATGCGATTCTCAGCTAAGACATGGGCGAATTCACTTTGGTAGTACTTAGAGCGTAAGAATGTATGTAATTCCGAAATATTGCGTCGCGCTCCAACATAATTTGTGCCGTTGTCAGAGTATAAGCGCTTAACGGGACCACGGCGAGATAAAAATCGTTTAAATGCAGACATAAAACCCTGCGTGCTCAAATCACTGGTTAACTCTATGTGAACTGCACGAGTTGTCATACAAACGAATAGGCAAATGTATGCCTTTGTGGAACGTATACCACGACCACGGGCAATAGTGACTTTAAACGGTCCAGCATAGTCCGTCCCAGTATGTATGAAAGGTTTCACCGTCTGTACAACACGACAAGAACGATGGTCGGCCATTTCCGGCGCGTTGAAACGCGGGCGGAGCTTAAAGCAGGGCACACATCTGTGCACTCTAGCGCGTATCAAATTGCGAGCGGAAAGTATCCAGTACTTCTGTCGAAGAATGGACATTAATAAATCGGGACCAGCGTGACAATTCACCTTATGGTGATAGTCCACCAACAAATCCAAAACGTGATCCCTGCGTGGTAGAACTACTGGATGCATTTGTTCAAACTCTAACTTAGCATTTCGCAGACGGCCACCGACACGAATGAGTCCGTCTTGCAAAAATGGTTTCAAATGTTGAAGTGCGTGACTACAAGGTTTATGTGATTCTAAACTACGAAATTCTATTGAAAAATAAAATTTCTGCAACTCTCGAAGTACAACTGATTCAGCTCTATCCAAATCAGCTGCGATTATAGAACCACGCGATGGTAATAATCTCAAAAATCTTAGGACGTAAACTACACAGCGTAATAGTCTCGACCAAGACGAGACTCGATTAGACAACAACAAAACAACTGACTCTTCACGCGGAACTGATACTACAAGCGTATGTTTCTTCTCCTCGGGTGGCTCTGAAACAGTAGCGGGGTTAAACGGAGCATTTGGCCACTCGTTAGGAGTGGTATGAAGCCAGGGAGGGCCACAAAACCAAAGCGGATGATTTAAAATTTGCGCAGGAAGCAAACCACGTGAGAGACAATCAGCTGGGTTTTCTGTTCCAGCGACATGGAATATATTTTCCGGTGACAATTCAGCTTGAATCTTAGCCACCCTATTTGCGACAAACGTGCCCCATCGATGGGGTGAAGAGTGGGCCCAACATAGAGCAACGGTTGAGTCTGAAAACGCTACAATTCTCTCTATATTAATGAGAGGACGACAAGTTTTGACTACAGATGTAATCAATTGAACCAACATAAGAATAGCGCAGAGTTCGAGACGAGCAAGAGAGACAACCTTACGAGGAGATACCTTTGATTTTGCGCTAATGAGGAAAACTGAAATGTTATCGCCATTTTGGACCTGAAAGTAAACCACTCCCCCGTAAGCCCTCTCACTGGCGTCTGCGAAACCTACTACATTAACAACAGTGTCTGGTACTATACCAACATGGCGAGGAATCTGTATCTGATCGAGCATTGGAAGCTCTTTCCTATAGCGAGCCCACAACTTGGCAACACTGTCAGGAGCGGTGTCGTCCCAATCACAGTTGGAAAGCCAAAGCTCTTTTATAAGCAGTTTTGCATACAAAACGACAGGAGCTACAAAACCCATTATATCCCATATCCGAGCTACACATGCTAGGATAACGCGTTTGGTACAAGTTGGCGGAGTCGAGCTAATTTTAAGACTGAACATATCAGTTGCGGGTGACCAACTTAAACCAAGGATCTTATGCGAATCACTATCATCGAATTCCTTTACCGAAGTCAACCGGTGTGACGGTGGAATCGACTCTAATGTAGCTTGCGAGTTGCTTGTCCATTTCACCAGATCAAATTGACCGGACTTCATGAGGCTGATTACTTGAGCAGCGGTCTCTATAGCCTCTGCTTCACTAGGTACACTGTACACAAAATCGTCCATGTACAATCCGGTTTCAATAGTGGCCCTTGCTTTCGGGTATGTATCACCCTCGTCAGCGGCCAACTGCTTGATAGTGCGAAGAGCGTGAAAGGGACTAGACTTAAGCCCAAAACAAACACGATTGAATTCGTAAACCTTCAAAGGTTCCTGCGGAGAAAATCTATACAAGAAGCGTTGGAATCTACGGTCACATTCTCTGATTCCAATACTAAGAAACATTTGCCGAATATCGGCAGAGAGCGCAATAGCAAACAAGCGAAAATTTACTATTATTTCAAATAAGTTACCCTGGAGGTTCTGACCACAATACAAGATATCGTTAAGCGATATGCCAGTACTAGTCTTAGCGCTACCATCCATAACCACACGCAGTTTAGTTGTAAGTTTGTCTTCTCTAACAACTCCATGGTGCGGGATGATGTAAAACGGGTAATCACGTGTCTCCTCAGTCCCGGCAGGCGCTGATGAGATATAACCTTTATCTAAATATTCGATCAGCACATCATCATAGGCTTGCTTCAACTTAGGAGACGCCTGCATCTTACGTTCCAAGCATAGAAAGCGTTTTTCTGCGGAGGCACGGGAGCCACCGAGCGAAAAAATATCACCCTTGAAAGGGAGCGCGACAACATAACGACCATCTTTATCACGAGTAGTCGTGCGGGTATAAATCTCCTCAGTGACCTGATCCTCAGGGCTGAGAATAGGCGGGACATTGACCTCTTCAATCTCCCAGAACTTGCGGATGGTAGACTCAAGCGGCAGCTCGACGGTGCAACAGTGCGACACAGTCGAGTAACTATTTAAATAAGCGGGTGCGGAACCAACTATAACAAACCCGAGAACTGTTTCCAGTGCGTGCGGAGCGGGGTACATCGGAAGACCTTGAATTTTACGTGATAACTGGAGATGCGGGAGAATCGAAGCACCGATCAATAGATCGATATCTCCAGGGAAAGCGTAATTTCCGTCGGCTAACTGCAAGTTCTTAAACTCCGTCAGCATGGACGTGTCAACCGGTACCGTGGGCAACCGTTCCGTAATCTTATCTGCGACTAGCGAATCCATTTCAAACGAAATATTACGATTAAAACGTGAACTAAATATTATTTTAATGGAACCGTGAATGGTTGCCTTTAAACCTCCAAAACCTTTCACTTCTGAGCGGGATGACCAATTATTAAAACTAAAACCAAGGCGTTGACAACAATCCCGAGTAATAAAATTACTCTGGGAAGCGCCATCTAGTAGCGCTCGAACGGTGTGCGGTTTGCCAAAGGCATCTACAATGACAACTTGCGCGGTCGCAAGTAAAACGGTAGTGATTTGAGTACCAGCGGCGGAAAGCGAACACAATGTTACGTCGTTTGCACTTGCAGCAGGCCGCGCGTCACAAGCGTCGCGCGTCTGCGCAGGCTGCTGCTGCGATGGCAGCTTACTACTCTCAAAATGTAAGAAGGTATGATGTCTAGCTAGACATTTACGACAGCTAACACCACTGTTACATGACGTAACCAGATGTTTGTCACTTAGACAATTAAAACACAAATTATTAGTGCGGACAAACTTGTAACGATCACTAGGCGATAATCTCTGAAATCCCGAACACTTGTACAGCTGTGTATGGCTACCCTTACACAGAGAACAGTCAGGTGTTGAGGCGGTATTAACTAGCGTATGTGCAGTCTTGACTGACTTCGATGACGCGTCTATACGGCGATCGGAACCTGTCCTATTCGTGACTTCATGACGTGCCGACGTGCGCTGCAATACCTTAATATGGTCGCGAATAAAAGATTCTAAATCTTCGAACTTAGGTATTTCTTTGCCGCGCTGAGTCGTTTCAAACAGACGAACAGTTTCAGGATCTAATTTATTTAAACCGATATACAAAAACAAAAAGTCACAGAGGTCATTGACCTTTAGGTTCTTTACTGCACGAACAGATGATGCGAAAATATTTAAAAACTTCTCTAAATTATGATCGTTACAAACGGAAGAACTTTTCAAATCGAATAATTGATCTAAATATGCGGTGGCTACTAATCGCTTATCTTCGTATTTTGATTTTAAAGTGTTCAAAACTAAATTGTAATTTTCAGCGCTAAACGTAATTCCAGCACAGACAGCCTTTGCCTTACCGGTCAATTTTTCTACGAGATAATGCAATCTCTCGTGATCTGTCAGCGATGTGTTCCTATGTATTATATTTTCGAAACTATCTATAAATAAATTCCAATTTCGAATGTCACCATTAAATTCAGGTATTTGAATTGGCGGCAATCGTGGGCGTTCGCGAGGAGGGTTGGATAAACCACTCGCGGGGGGGGGGAGTCTCTAAACTCCTAGCAATACGTTTGATACGACAATACAAGTCATCAAAGGACGACAATGCCTGATAACTCACACAGTAATCAGGATTTAACTCCAACTCTAAAATGTTTATATCCTTAATTGTAGATTTAAAATCCGCGCGCAAACTATCTAAAGTTTCCAACGAACACAAGAAAGCATCTCTAATCATCAGATCCGAGATTTGCAAAGATTTATCACAAATTGATTGAACACGTGAAAACTGTGAGTCCCTTTCGGCGTATAAAAGCTTTAACTGAACCTTTAAATCAGTACTAACCTTAGTTCCCTTAAGAGACATCTTGTTTTGATATATTCACACTATACACTCAAACAAACACTTAACGAATTATTAAGTAAGCGATAATTATCAGATAACAATATGGTAATATTGTAAACAACAAAGTGAACGGCGTCGTTCATATGCGTATATAATCTATGGTTTATCCGTTTCCTACAAATATTCACTCAACAATGAACGGGTATTTTTGAAATGCGTCTACCTACATGCAATTTGTAGGACTTCCGAATGAATTTTGTCAAGAAAAAGAATGCGATCGATTTATATCTACGCTGATATTTACGTAGCTAACTATAATTATGCGGTGCGGTTGACGGCGTAGGTACCGTAATTATCAATGACTCTTTAACTATACGAGCGAAATAACGTATAGTTGCCTAAATGCCTAGATGCGGGTTTTCTACTATTATATCTAGGTAAATAGGCGCGTTGCGTTTATTCCCTATGGAACAAATACTATATTGCGAAATTACAAGAAAATGATTCACGATCCGGCTCGAAGGACCAAAAGTAATGGTTGCGCGAATTTGCTGTGGACTGTAGGTTTGAAAAAGCGATCTAAGGTTTGTTAACAATATGCAGATACTGTGCTTGGCGTTCATTAATGGGATAAATGTATTTAGGAAGGAACACTGACCTTTAGACTTCGAAGGTTCCACGTGGCACCGGCCGGCGATCCTCGACTTCGCACATTTAACCACTGCCAGGTCCTGTTTGCACTACACTGCACTATTGTTGAGTTTTAAATGGTTGGATCACGAAATAGTCAATTTTCTTGTAATTTCGAGCGGGCGGTTTTAGCGGTGCGGTCACATTCACAATCGATGCACACACGTCAATGTCATTTCATTTTTAGAGGTCGTGCGGGGGAAGGGAAACGGATGGTATAGGATTGCTAGGCCAAAAAAATAAATTACAAAAAACAAAGTCGCGGATCATAGCAAATTGGCGCAACCAGCCTATTTACCAGATTTTTTTCTAGAGTTAGGGTATTTTTTTGAGAAACGTAATCAATACAATTTATTAGTTATGTCCTTAAGTATCCCCTTCATTTTTTATATGGTAGTCGTACATAGGAATAATCAATAAACTTCAATCAACCTAGGTGTTTTTTTTGGATTTGGGCGATGTAATCCCTTTAAGGCCTGCAAAATTGTTGTTGTTACCGTAGCCTTGAAACGCTGTAAGTTTTAGTTAGTTAAAGTCTGATACTCCCTTCCACTCCATCCAGAGCGAGAGAAATTATTTCATCATTTCCCACTAAAAAGGGGTTTTTTATGGTAGGTAAAATTATCCAATGACAAATGCCACCCTTGGGCGGGGCGGGAAATAGTGTCAGACTCTTACTGACTAAAAACCCATCCTGGTCCTTCCCTGCCTTGGTTCCAGGGCCCTGGTATGCATTTTCATACCTCCCCAAAGCCCCAGACTAGGCCTCGACCCTACAGGGCCCCTACAGTTTGCTGACAACTCCTTGAGGCGCACGAGAACAGTGCGCGCCGTAAACGACTTGGGCTCGGTCCGGTCTGTTACCGGACAAACGGCCAGCGAGCTACCCATTGCCCGCCGTCGGCAAGCCCGCGCCTACGGTGACCGAAAATTTGGATCGGAATTACAGCAGCGGCTGCGGTGTGAGCGCCGTTGCCTTATGCGGTCGGCCTACTCCTTTGCTCGCATTACTGCTTCGCAGACGAAGGCGACCGCCTATCACTCCTTCTACTAAAAAAGGGTACACTGAAGCTCAAATCTTACGTTTGTTTAAGTAAGATAACGTAACGTAACCGTTTTGGGAACACATTCATTATGCGTACAGCTAAGGAGTGGAATTCCCTGCCGGAGACTGTTGGACATAGGCCTCCCCCAAGTGTGACCACAATGAACGGTCCTGTGCATCTCGCATCCATCGGATTCCCGCAACTCTAGCCAGGTCATCTATCCACCTTCTAGGAGGCCTTCCAACACTGCGTCTTCTGGTACGCGGTCGCCACTCCAGAACCTTTCGGCCCCAGCGGTTATCTGTTCTGCGAGCAATGTTCGCAGAACAGATGAATGATGAAGTAAATACTTATGTACGAAATTAATTTCTTTAAGTAAACATCAGTTGATCGAGTGCAACGACCAGTAAGTAGGTAGGACAAGTAGCTACAAGGCATTCAGCTCGCTCAGCTATTGTTTAGTTTATTTTTTAATATTATCTTTACAAATCGATAGTGTTTCATGTACCGGATTGACCCCCCACGAGACTAAAACGATCAAAATTTAGCCTTATATATTGGTTGCGCCAATTTGCTATGATCCGCGACTTTGTTTTTTGTAATTTATTTTTTTGGCCTAGCAATCCTATACCATCCGTTTCCCTTCCCGCACGACCGCAAGAAATGGAATGACATTGACGTTTGTGCATCGAGTGTGAATGTGACCGCACCGCTAACCACGCCCGCTCGAAATTACAAGAAAATTGACTATTTCGTGATCCAACCATTCAAAAACTCAACAATAGTGCAGTGTAGTGCAAAACAGGACCTGGCAGTGATTTGAAAGTACGAAGTCGAGGTCCGCCGGCCGGCGCCACGTGGAACCTTCGAGATCAAAAGGTCAGTGTTCCTTCCTAATACATTTATCCCATTAATAAACGCCAAGCACAGTACCTGCATATTGTTAACAAACCTAAGATCGCTTTTTAAACCTACAGTCCACAGCAAATTCGCGCAACCATATATTTTGTAGCAGGTTTTAGAAGAATTTAAATATAACTCGCATACCTCCATAATCTTGATAATTGATGAATACCAATTATCATGATTAAAAAATAACAGAATATTACGCCCACCTATTTCAATAATATAAGCTAATTTCAATAATAACAATTTCATGGAAATGTTGAATATAACAGTCTAAATTGAAAGCTAATGAATTATTTTGATTGATGAATGAGTTATCAAATTACCTGTAGTAAATTAATGGATGGTACCGTAGTTATATTATAGAGGCCAAAGTTTGTGTTCATGCATGAATATTTCTTACTCCATTAAGAATTAAAAAATATTAATGTGCGCGGCAAATAAGTTGATCCATTTCCTATGCTTTTTGTGCAGCCCTCCACTTCAATTTCGACCCGAAAATCGGTTACAGGTAATCCTCGTCATACAAGTTGAACCATCATAACGGTGGACCTTGAATGCACGGTAACCGATTTTCGGGTCTCAATTGAAGTGGTCGGCTGCGTGAAACCGTAATAAATGGTTCAACTTATTTGCCGTTTACTATAACCATAGGGCTCGACGTTGCATTGTCACGTAGATTGAGCGTTGAGCGTCATATTGGAGGACATTTCGACTGTCCCTAGGTTAACTGTCGAATCTGAAAAATTAGCATTTCTTTTTGTTTCTGTTTTAAGCTTATTAAAAACTAGCTACCTTAATAAAACATATTTTTGTCTAATGATTCATACCAATCTAAATAAATGAAATCAAGTCTATATAGATACAGATCCGCGGGGATTTTCTGAAAAGGAAACCGTAGTCCTAGAACGTAATGGGCAACTGGCGGACACAGATGGTGGTTTTAGTCAGTAAAATGTCAGTCTGAACACCATTCAAAGTCAGTTTGACACGTCCTCCCACTCCGCCCAGAGTGGGAAAAGTCATTAGACGATTTCCACAATAAAAAAAATAACAATCTATGTACAGATAAAGTCATTAATAACAAAATTATCCATACTTCAACTTCAAATTGGTCTCCTGTAAAGTAAGGTAATCATTTTTGAATAGTTTACCAAGAGACAGACGATTTTGACCCCTAATCTCTTTGAAGTTTTATTTCTTATAACTTAACATTATATTCTTATAACTTAACATTATTCTTATAACTTAACATTATTCGATAAAGTAACATTTATTATAGAATTGCATGACTTGATTCCACCATCCCAATTTCGCCATCGGACAACCCGACGTACGGCAAGTATCCAACCTTACGTTGTGGAACACTAGGCGTTTCGCCTCGTCGTTCATACCCCGTACTTCGAGGGACTGAAGCAATTTGCTTGCTGCGGTCTTCCCATCCGATTATAATTTGGGTGTCTTCAAGGCTAGAATGAATAAGCTCTTAATAAACTAGTGTGACTCACCATCAACGATTGCATCACTGCTTACCTTCAGGTGGGATTGCAATCAAGCACTAGTTTATAACCAATAAAAAAAAATATAATTAACCGAAAAAAAAAGGGTTCTCAGAATAAATATGTTTCATGAATAAATTGATAAGCCACCAATAATCTATTTCATCCCTTACGCTAAATACTCATACGAGTACCTTTCTCGGTAATCTACCAAACGCCTTATCATGTCTTTGAAAGCGACCGACATCAGTTACACATTAACCATAATATGCGACCCATTTCTAGCTCCCTATAGAATGTTAAGGTGGGTACAGACTGCTGTAATGTAACATAAAAAAAAATCATGTAGTATACGCATGTACGAAATTAATTTCTTTAAGTAAACTAGTGAATGACCTTGTAGGTAATTGTCGGTCGTTGCGTACTAACTAGCTAAAGTTCATTGACCTTGCACAGCTGGCGTTTACTTAAAGAAGTTAATTTCGTACATGCGTAAATCAATTCGAATTAAAAAAAAAGTACTTTATTTTTTAATTTTTTCTTTACAAATCGATAGTGTTTCATGTACCGAATCGACCCCCCGCGGGATTAAAACGACAAAAATTTATCGGTGTATAATATAATCTTGAGAAGACAAGATTACCCCAGCACCAAAATACGGTGTAAGTATATTGTTATAGATTTATCTATAAGGGACAAGCCTTATTTAATTATAAGGGATAGGGACCTTTTAGAACCTGTAATTAGATACTGTTTCAGTAAATTTCGTAAGTTGTAAATTAAATTTAAATAACATTAAAGTTAAACGAATGGGGTTTAACGGATGAGAGCAGGAATGAAGGGCAACAAATGTTTCTACGTATTTATGTCATGAGCAGCACAAGCTTGTGTTCAATTAGTTTTTAATTAAAGTTATTCCTGACATTGGCAATCGTTTATTGACAGCTGTCAATGGAAATTATTTTTAAAGGTATTTCTTATTGTGATGTGAAATTGGTAAAGTTTTGTTTCTCAAATTTCTGCGCAATTAGAAAATACTTAAGTAGAATCATAAGTAGGCGCGGTCTTGAGGACGGCAAGTAATGGGTAGATCGCCATCCGACCGTCCGGTAACCGTCCAGACATACGCGCCTCAAGGAGTTGTCAGCAAACCGTAGGGGCCCAGCAGGGTCGACCCTTTTGGGGCCAAGGATCAGTTCCTGAAAGGAAGATACGGCCCCGGTAAAGGCAACGAAGGAACAGGAGTGGGTTCTTAGCCGGTAAAAGTCTAACACTATCTCCCGCTTTCGTATGGTAGGTATTTCCATAGAGCATAATTATCATACATTTTCAACTAAGCAAAAAACTCAAGTTCCGCGAAAGCCCATCACGGGATGTTTAAGTCTTTTTACCTAATTCCAGTTTAGTCACATTCTCGATTTTTCAAACAATTAAATAAAAGTAAAATTTTGCTTTGAGTTTTATACTTTCGTGCCCATTTCATCAACCATTGCTTTATCCGTGTGTCTTGGCGGTGTCTCTGGACATCGCCAACGCCTTCAACTCCCTGCCCTGGAGTTGCATTGGTAGGGCACTCCGGTACCACCGGGTGCCCGACTACCTCTGTCGGGTGATCGAGGCCTACCTGTCGGACAGGTTCATCATCTACCCCGGTCATCAGGGGGAGTTGAAACGGCGAGAGATGTCGTGCGGTGTTCCGCAGGGATCGGTACTAGGGCCGCCCTTGTGGAACATCGGGTACGACTACGTGCTGCGCGCCGACCTCCCCGACGGGGTCAGCGTGGTCTGTTACGCAGACGACACGCTGGTCCTGGCGCGGGGACGGTCGTACCAGGCGGCGGTCGAACTAGCGACGCGCGGGGTTGCGACAGTCGTGGAGAGGATACAGCAGTTGGGACTCGAGGTGGCATTGCACAAGTCCGAGGCCATGTGTTTTCACGGCCCTCGGAGCGCGCCACCTCCGGGCTCCCAATTAACGGTAGGAGGAGTTCACATCGGCGTCGGGTCGACGATGAAGTACCTGGGACTCGTCCTCGACAGCCGGTGGAACTTCAAGGAGCACTTCCGACGTCTGGCTCCCAGGTTGAATGCGACTGGGGCTGCGCTCAAGCGGCTCCTGCCGAACCTAGGGGGTCCAGACGCCTCCTGCCGGAGGCTCTACGCAGGCATCGTTCGGTCCATGGCCCTTTACGGTGCGCCGGTGTGGGCGCCATCGCTACGGAAGCGAGTGGCGGCCCGGCTAACCGCCTGCCAGAGGGTCATGGCCATCCGGATGATCCGCGGATACCGTACGGTGTCCTGTGAAGCGGCGAGCCTCCTTGCTGGCCTACCACCATGGGATTTGGAGGCAACAGTCCTTGCACACATGCATGACTTACGCGTGGAGATGCAACGTCGGGGCGAAACTCCGCTGCCGCGACAAGTCGCGGCATGGCGGACAGAGCTCCGGCGGGATCTCATGGTGAAATGGCGAGAGCGATTGTCGCAACCTCGTGCTGGGCACGCCACGATCGAGGCGGTAAGGCCCCTCTTTGAGGCGTGGCTGGAAAGGCCCCACGGCGTCGTCACCTTCCGTTTGGCGCAGGTGCTGACCGAACACGGCAAGTTCGGTCCGTACCTGTACAAGATTCGTGCGGAGACGACGCCCGGGTGTCGCCACTGTGCGGACCGCCCGGTGGACACGGTGGAGCACACAGTCGAGGTGTGCCCCGCTTGGGAAGAGCAGCGCCGTGTCCTCGTGGGGGCGATTGGCGGCGATCTCTCGCGCCGGGGCTTGGTTCAAGCCATGCTCCGGAGCGAGGAGGAGTGGCAGGCGGTCGCCTCCTTCTGCGAAGCAGTAATGCTAGTAAAGGAGGAGGCCGACCGCCTTAGGCAAAGGCGGACACGCCGCCGCCGCCGCCGGGTTTCCGATCCCAATTTCCGGCCACCGTAGGCGCGGGCTCGCGGACGGTGGGCAATGGGTAGCTCGCTGTCCGTCCGTCCGGTAACAGACCGGTCCGAGCTCAGGTCGTCTACGGCGCGCACCGTTCCCGCGCGCCTCAAGGAGTTGTCAGCAAACTGTAGGGGTCCAGCAGGGCCGAAGCCTACTGGGGCCAAAGGTTATGTGAGACTGTCACCAAAGGCCCCAGGATAAAGGCAAGGAATGGAAAGGTAGGTTTTTAGTCAGTAAAAGTCTGACACTGTTTCCCGCCCCACCCAAGGGCGGGATTCGTCATTGGATGATTTTACCTACCACAAAAAAAAAAAAAAAAAAAAAAAAATTCTTATACGGTACAATCGGCTCTAAAAGTTACTAAACTACTTTACTCTTTCTACTTATTTTTTTTATTACCAGGCAGCCAACCCCAGACTTAGGTACCTAATGTTTTTTGAGTGTATATTACATAATTATTTACCTACTTTACGTGCGTTTTAATTGTATGTCACGCACACACGCACGCACACACGCCTGTAGCCTACACTAATTGATAGATATTAACAACTAAGGTATTAATACAATTATTTTGACACCTTGACTATCTAGACTCTTATAATGTTATGACAACAATATATCGACCTCTGCTAAGTCGGTACTACAGTCAAGGTGTCAAAATAAATGTATTGATAGGTAAAGTGCGTTTCACTAAAGAATTCCCTTCGTTGTAATGTTGGCTCCCCTGCCTGTCTAAACGTCAAAGAACGAAGATGCTTGTCAGGGCTGCCAGATGTATGTTTTAAATCATACTCCTACGATTTTTTGGCATTTTTACTCATTTTTAATCGGAGTTCTCATCCTGTTAGTAAACTCCTTTCTTGCGTCCCAATAAAGCTGTGAATTATTCCGAATTCCTATGTAGTAGTATATGTTATCCAATAACAGTCTTTACACTTTCCAAAAGAAAAAATAAATTAGAACGCAATATACATATATAGGTCCAGCTCCCTAATATTGAGTAATTTCATTAGTAAAAATGTAGCAACACTGGTTTGCCGTGCTACCAACATTACGGTGAAGGTAATTCTTTCGTGAAACGCACTTTACCTTACCTATCAATACATTTATTTTGACACCTTGACTATCTAGACTGTTGCTGTTAAGAAAACTTTAAGTTTTGGTTCGTTGTAACTATTATAAAACAGCCTTGAATAAATTAAATTTTACAAAATAACGTATTAACAGTTAGGCATGTTACCCTTTTGCAATACAAATATTATTTTACCTTTAATGAGGAAATATTCATCAAAAACTTTTATTTGTACGTGGGTGTGTTTCTGTGAAGGTGGAACAAAAGCTAAGACTAAAGCTTTCCTGTGTCCTTCAGTTGACTTTGCGTTCTAGGACCAAGGTCACTTTTTCAACTGTTCCCGCAGCCATTTAGGGCATTACAGGGAGATAGAAGTTTAGTGTTACGATAGTGAGCTTAATAGGAGTTATGTACGTCTAATAAAACCCTTGTATAAACCATGCGCAACCAAAAAATAAAACTATAACCCTTCTTCATGTCCTAGAACCAAAAATTCAAAGACATGAGACATATACTAACCCGCACTGGGCCTGCGTGGCGGAGAGAGAAGAGGCCTAAAGAGGGCCTCTCTCCGTAGTGGGAATATTATAAGGCTGATGCTCTGCTATACTATGCTAACCCTTCTTGCAGTCGGGTGAAATAGAGTAGTAAAGGGTGTCAGCATAGAAATGTTTTTATGATATTTTGTTTCTTGGCTTAAAAATTATGTTCATGCTTGAACAGAATTTTTCCGGCTTGATGCTGCAAGCGAAATTCTTGAATAATTTGTTTACCATGAATCACACTAAATTATAAAGACTAAAGTTCGTGAATGTGATTGTGTGTTTGTGTATATGTTATTGTGAGGGAATCCAATGACTTCTGCTCTGGGCGGGGCGGAAGCGCGTGTCGGACTTTTACTGACTAAAACCACACACAAACATGTGTTCTTCAGTTGCCCTTTGCGTTCTAAGACTACGACTTTTTCGACATTCTCCGTAGTCCTATCTAGGCCCTGCTGGGCCCCTACGGTTTGCTAACTTCTCCTTGAGGAGTGCGTGTATCACTACGCGCTGTCGACGACTCGAGCTCGGTCCGATCGATTACCGGATGGTCGGACGGCGAGCTACCCATTGCTCGGCGTTCGCAAGCTCGAGTCTACCGTTGCTGGTAGTTAGGGTTGGAATCTTGTCTATATGTGATGGTGTATTTGTATGTTTTTTACTTCTTAACACTCGAACGGCTAAATGAAAATAGATAGTAGTATCCTGGGATACTAACATCTAAAAATCTGCTGTACATTTGTGTTCGCCTAACTGGTCAAAATGTACTGAACTTGACTGATTTTTTCGCGATTTCAGGTTTGGTCCTATAGTAAAAGTTGTTTGTTATCATGACCACAATCACGTGTTTAAGTATCGTTCACTAATTATCAGTCACCCTATATATGTTGTATAAAAATTTTCTACTTACACACGGGCGAAGCCGCCAGCACCAGCTACTAAATTTATATTATAATATAATCCTTCCGATATTATTTCGTAACTTGCATCTATTTTAAAACCAAGTCACTTCTCGCTTATTTTTAATCTTGTATAAAAGTTTTTTTTATTCTTTGTAGAGTGACTGACGTTAAACGTTTCTACCTACTCACAAAAAAAATGGCCAAATATCGAATAAAAATTCCGTTCTATAATGTTAATTGTGCCCTTGACAAATGCCAATGACCAAAGCTCATCAAGATGTATCTTTAAATAAATTAGTGTCAAAACAAGAAAATTGTTGGTATTTTTAAAATACTATTTTGTAATAAAAACGTAAATCTTTTTGTGCTCTTTTTATGATTGGTACTGTAATTTATTAATCTATCTTCTATATCTTTATATATTATAATTCTTTTGTACATATGTGTGTTTTGTCACCTAACTCCTCCAAAACAGTTAGGCCAATTTGGATGTTATTCTGAGTGTATTAGACCAGGGAACTATTCGAATGTAGGTCTCTGGATGCAATCGGGTTCATAATTATTTTTTTCTGATGAAATACAATGTCAATCGGGACGCGACCGCCTGCCATTCCTCTTTGCTCTGGACCATGGCCTGTACCAGGGCCTGGAGACCATTGCGGCTGATGTTATTTTAACTACGAGTGTTTTTGAAATACGAACAGGCATTGAAGTTTAAAAATTTGAAGTATTTGGTGTGGGTGGCGCAATATTTACGATTCTTCACTAATATCATAATCCATTTAATTTAAAAATATCTAAGATTATTCCGTCGTTAAATCCCAGTTTACGATCTAGCAAATTGGTTATTTGATTGATAACTTTGTTTGAAATTGCTCGGTTGGTTTTTTTTTTTTTGGTAGGTAAATTCATCCAATGTCAAATCCCGCCCTTGGGTGAGGCGGGAAATAGTGTCAGACTTTTACTGACTAAAAACCTACCTTTCCGTTCCTTGCCTTTATCCTGGGGCCCGTGGTGACAGTCTCACATAACCTTTGGCCCCAGTAGGCTTCGGCCCTGCTGGACCCCTACAGTTTGCTGACAACTCCTTGAGGCGCGCGGGAACAGTGCGCGCCGTAGACGACCTGAGCTCGGACCGGTCTGTTACCGGACGGAAGGACAGCGAGCTACCCATTGCCCACCGTCCGCGAGCCCGCGCCTACGGTGGCCGGAAATCGGGATCGGAAACCCTAAGGATTAAAGGTGGAACGAATTAGAGGCCTAATTGGTATTTGGTTCATTCGATACTTCGTCCCAAATACATAATCTATATGACACCGTTAAATTTTGGTCGTTTTAATCCCGTGGAAGGTCGATTCGGTACATGAAACACGAGTAAACGAGTCAATGACCTTGTAGGTAGTTATCGGTCGTTGCGTACTAACTACCTATAGTTCATTGGCCTCGCTCAACTGACGTTTAGTTAAAGAAATTAATTTCATACATGCGTAAATTAATTCGAGTTTAAAAGAAAAGTACTTTATTTTTTAATTTTCGATTTACAAATCGATAGTGTTTCAACTACCTAATCGACCCTCCGCGGGATTAAAACGACCAAAATTTAACGGTGTATATAAAGGAAAGTCGTGTTAGTTACACTATTTATAACTCAAGAACGACAGAATCGATTAGGCTGAAAATTGGGGGGAAGGTTGCTTGGAACCAGGAAAAGAATACCTATAGGGTAATTTTTATCCTATTAAATAATAATAAAAAAATTCAAAACCTGCTCATTTATTGGTATAGGGTAGAGTAGGGTAGAGTAGGGAAGAGTAGGGTAGAGTAGGGTAGAGTAGGGTAGAGTACCTTATGTAAACTTAATTAAATTACTTCTTATTAAAATTCAGTTTATTATCTGCGTGCGACGAATTTAAAATAAGTATTGTTTGTGAAACACAAATAGTGTTTCAATTTTACTTGCAAATCAAGTTTCAATTTTAATGAGTAAATTTAATTTTGAATCTACACCTATCTTAAGATTTTTTTCTTTTTGGTAAAATTTACAAGTTTTTTTTAATTATTATTTGTAGTAAGTTTGCACTTGACCAGTATATGACCTGATAGTAAGCGATAATGCTTGCCTAGAAGTAAAATTTATTTACTTTTAACTGAACAGGCCCATAGGTTGTAGTTTATCAGGAAACCCAGACTCTGTACGCACAATGTCACGTTCATTTCATATTTTATTTTATTTTATTTTATTTTGTTCGGGTGGCTTACAGCTAATAATACAAAATATAATGATAAGGTAGATAGCGAATAACCATTTACAAGCCTCCATATATAATAAGGAGGGAGTATTGTTGAAAATCTGGTATTAGTACGCGGCAAATAAGTTGAACCATTTGCTATGTTTACGCGCATGCTTCAATTGAGGCCCGAAAATATATGCATAGATTCTTATACACAGTTTACACGTTAATTCGTTGCGGCTTAAATCGAAGGCCAAAAGTTTGAAAACTAATTCCTCGTTGTAATATTATGCAAATCAATTACGCTGTGTGGTCCCCCAGTTTGAATAAACAATATGTATTATCAAATATTAACATCATTAATACATAACGATGTTAATATTTGATAATACATATTGTACTTACGTACAGTACTTTAATAAAATTTCATTATGATGATTTACACAGTTATTGAAAATCTATATCGTAACTAGTGAGCCTCACCATCATAGATTGCATCACTGCTGGGTACTCAGTCAAGCACTTGTTAATTTCAATAAAAAAAAAAATCATTTTTTTTTTAATACAACAATTAAAAAAACAACACTAAATAAAAAAAAATACCATTACGAACTTACTCAAATCAATCTAAAGTACGGCTTCAAAAATCTCATCCGCAAGAAAACACTGCTAGTCCTTTTGCAGATACTTCAGATGTATCTAAACACCGTGCACAAACAATAAATGACTTCCCACAATCAGCTTAGAAAAACTGAAACATAAAATTTCAAGACAATGCCTACGCTAGACAACGTCAGAATTATTTACAGTTATAATAAAATCACCATTCAACTTTGTAGAGAAAATGTTCAGAAAAACACACTGCACCACAATGGGAACCCATAAACCCGCCGTTAACGTCTCGACACATAAGATAGTGTTACTTTGTATACGAAGAACTTGGCATAGTAAATATTATTGTGGGTAGTATAAGAAATAGATGAATGTGTGAACTTGTTCGAGCTATTCTGATATATTCGCAATTTGACGGGAAGGGAAATATCATGAAAAAGGAAAGTATTCAAAGAAGGAGCACGTTAAAGAAAAGGCTCCAGTGATCAATTTTAAAATTTGTTACAGCTGTACTAATCTGAGCCACGACTTTTATACCGCGTGCATCGAGGACTGGAATAGTTTGCCTGCTGAGGTCTTCCCGTCCGATCATAGTTTAGGTATCTTCAAGGCTAGAGTGAATAGGCTATTAATAAACTAATGCGCCTCACCATCAACGATTGCATCACTGCTTACCATCAGGTGGGATTGCAGTTAAGCACTAATTGACTGTAATTAAAAAAAAACTGGGTTGTTGAAGTCAAGTTCACGCATCAGATTAGACTGGAAACCTACGAGAAGATAGTTGAGACATGTGGTCGCTGCCAATAATAGAAAATATTTTTCACGTAAGCATCATAAAAGTCAACCCAATTTATTACAAAGGCGAATGCTCAATAAATGCCTGAAATAAAAACTAAATACTACGAGTAATAGTCCTAAATTCAATTTAGGATAAAATAATGTTAATAGCTTAATAATTTTATTTTAAATAGAGTAATATTTAATGATAATTATAATGTTTAAATTGATATCCAGCTGTGTTTACTTGATATGTCTGAGTGACATTCAGCCAAAAAGTAAACATAAATAATTATAATCTTTTACAAAATACTAACCCACCAAGTTCAACCGTATCAACTGAAGAATTTTTGGACTTCAGTTATTATCCCTTTTCATTTTTGTGAATTTATAATTTATACTCACTTGCTTGTCCAATTTACCTTGACATTAGAAAAATAGTCGACATCGGCTCTACTTACCATTAATAAAGAATGAAATGGAATAAAATCTTTTATGATTTTTCGACAAAATTAGAGCACAGTGGTCATTATTTAATTACCTAGTGTGTCGTATATCGAATAAAAAATATACACACACCAACGTTAATTAAAATCAAATTTATTTTCAAAATATAAAATCGTACTACAAGAATTACATGTCTTTTGCCTGTCTAACAATTTGACATCGCTACATTTAATTTTTGCTCTCATTTACCTTACATGGTTCAATGTTTTGCACTTGCAATTTTGAATTACGTAAAAATACTTTTCTTTTTTATGATATCGATGACAATTTTTATGTTTTCCTCGGCTCAATTCAGCTTTATATTTACGGAATTGAACCTGGTATATAAAAAATGTTGGAAGCTTGCTTCTAACCGGTGTACTGATAATTAATGTGATTGTGATGGGTTTCCTTTTGAAGTTTAATTTGGCGTTTATTTCATTTTTTTTTCATTCCAGGCATTTTTGTGTATAAGAAAATGGGCAGTCCCCTTTTAATGGCTGAGCATGCTTGGATACTTCGTTACTAAAAGGTGACTTTCAAAATATAAGTGGGGTCTTGTTTAATAATAGGAGCCCATTCGCTTAGTTAAGACGGACACTCAAAAATAATTACATTTTGAACATGATCTTAACCGTTTCATTATTGTTGGGGTTTACTTCGTTATATACACCACTATTTTTTAATTAGTGCAAATACTTAAAGGGCTTATTAGAAAAGGTCTTGTTGTTATTTAAGTAAAGTCTCAATGAATAATATTCATAAACAGCAAAGTTATGAGCGTTTGTTTATATCCCAAAATCTCACTCAATTTATGGAAACATTGTACATATGAATGAAAGAATGTCAATAAAAATGGAAAAACACTGCACTTAGTATTTTCTAGTAGTAGTTGTTAAGAATGATAGATTCAATTATGACCTCGTTTTTTTTTACTTTTGATTACATAAATATGATCAGTAACGGGTACTGATTGAGCCCCATTTTTTTTTTGCACTAATTATAAAATAGGGGTGTATAAACTACAACTTACCAAACATCAAAAAGTGATTATTTATAGGGTGGCTTTTTCTTGAGAAATCTACTGGATGCGAGTAGCACATTTTTATTATGACAATGATTAGTGTTTGACTACAATTCTACCTGATGATAAGCAGTGATGCAATCGTTGATGGTGTTACGCACTAGTCCATTAAGAGTGTCCAAACGGAGATAAATTTCCGTATAACCGCTCTTACGTGAATATTACGTTATTACAAATTTTCCTCTAGATATTTTGAGCTTTCAAGTGTTATTTCTCTTTTTTCACGTTGCGTCTTTATCAAACATTGCGTTGGATTGCATCTTGAAATATTAAAAAAAAAAAAATTTTGGGATAATTTTCTAAGTTCACGCGGGTAAAATTGCTGGTAGAAAGTAGTTTTCATATAAAGCGAAGCTAACCTAACTTAGGCCTATTGGCCACTGATGTGTAACTTCATAGATGCGAGAGGCGTATTTGCCATTATACGTTTGGTGCACGCCTGCATGAACGACAATGAAACCACGACACGTTATCGCGCGGCTGACGGCAATACGCGTCTTTGAAGCTACGTGTCCGTGGACAGAAGGCCTAAATTATGTTGGCTGGTGTGAAACAGCGCCTTTATAGTTAGTGTAACATGACATGTAACATGTCTGCGAATCCATGACGCCTTTGTGGTTACAGGTGACACTGAAACGTGCCCGTCATTTGTTCGGGACCAGACTGGGTCCAATTTGTCTTTTGTATACAACACTGGCATAATGTGGAAAAATATTGGTATGAAAAGGGACGTGTTATTTGTGCTGAGATAGTTGTTTCTTTGTGGTTATTAGGAGTGTGACATAATACAATGCTGATGCTGTTATCTTTTTGTCGCCAAGTTAGTAAAAAAAAAAAGAAACAAAAGAAAAATAATATTACTATGCTATTACTTACAACGTCATTATATTATTACTATGCTCCATCATCGACCACTTTATCGGTTTTAATCAGGTAAGATAGTGGTCAAACATATAAGCTTATCAATAACTAGCGACTCACCCCGACTTCGCACGGGTACAATACTGATACAGGTACGCGCTGCCGGTTATCCGGCTGGTACCTCCGTAAGCGCTATGTCCCTGCATTTTAAATCTGTACCTAATAGATTCGAAAATAATAATTTAAATTACATGCTGCAAAGGGCAATATTGATCTCTATTAAATGCACAATGTACTTAAGTTAGGTACTTAACTGGATAAGGATTTATGCTAAAATCGCTTCGTAAAATAGGTAAGCTATTATTTCTCGAAAAAAGACGAAAAGAAAAGAAGAAGTAGGAATTACCCACAATAACCGTTTATTCTTTAATAAACGGTTATTGTGGGTGTGATTCCTACTAGATAGGCATATACCATTGCGGAATTTTTTGTAGTCCTTTTGAGGGAGAGAACTCACGAAGCGTTTTTCTCCCGCTGCCGCCACGTTAGCGGGCGCGCAGCTTCTGTAGAATGCAAAAATATACGTAAAAAATTAAATCAGTTTTCACGACACGGTTTACGGCCGTGGTGTGAGCGGTTGTACGCGGATGCCGCTGCCCGGTGCCGCGGACGCCCGCCGCTGCCTCGGCTGTTTACGCCCGCATGCTCTGCGGTCGGTTGGCGGCGGTGGCGGCTACGTCGAATCAACCGCGCCGTGAGTTTTGAAATAAAATAGCCATTTCCTCTGCCGTGGTGGCTGAGGAAAAAAACGCTTCGTGAGTTCTCTCCCTTAAGGTGTACAATACTGTAGTACATTACTTAGATCTATTTCGTACGGTTAAGCCAAGGTTTGCAATGTAAGCGCGAAAAAATGTGCTTATTTACGACATCATATCAAAAAACCTCTAAAATTATTTATCAGTGTTTTTCTACTATATTATGCATGTATAATGCATATAAACCTTCCTCTTGAATCACTCCCTCTATTAAAAACCGCATCAAAATCAGCATACATAGGGACAGACAGCGGGAAGCGACTTTATTTCATACTATGTAGTGATAAAAATAAAATAAGTTTGCATATCAATGTTACCTGCATTTTACACTCAAATCTTTGGAGATCACTGGAATGTGTTTATTCCCTTGGGTCCAAACTCTTGTTTAGGGTGACTCAAGATGGGTACATACCACAACAGAGTCAAGGGCACTTCGTCTTAAGTGGTGCGGGCTGTCACTATGTCATTCGATAGGTTGTCACTGGTCCGACACATTCTTCTGCCTTCCCAAGGAGAAAACTATTTATATGAAAACGAATTGCCGCCTCGAAAACCGTCATTGTATGTGGTCGTGTAAAGATGTGAGGTAGAACCTTGAACAATGGAAACAATGATACTGAGATGTTATTTCTCCAACAGCCGGATAGTACAGGCTGGCAGGATGTTTTGAAAGGGCAACGTCTTTATGTGTAACGTGAGTGGGCGCAACTAGAGCATTTTGCCGCATGCCTATTTAAGAATTATTACTACGACTAATAAATTGTAAATAAGTTATTTTATTCTAAAATTATATTTAATTATTTCACCGTACCGTTTAGTATCGTTTTACAAGCTAAATACATAGCTCTTAGTATATACTATGTATTTAAGATGACATAACATGGAAGGATCAGTAACTGGTCTTATGTTAAAAGAAAAAATAGCTTTCTCAATTGTGGGTTCCACGTCTAATATGTGTCTCGATGGGAAAAGTTTTATCCTGCAAAGTTGTACTAACGTCTTTCGTCTACACACGTTAGTAAAATTTGCACTGAGCATTTTGCCGCGGCACGTGATGTAGGCAAAAATACTTTTTTTGCATTGATTGTTCTCAAACTAGCAATACAGATAGGGGAGTGGTAAATGTACAGTTGTTACGTTTCTCCCTTAAACTTTCAAAGTTCTCAATATATTTATGTAGTTTTTTTGCCAAAGGTGGCAAAATAATTCCAAAGCACTTGCTCGAGAAAAATAAGGGAGATTAAATGCATTCTCTTCACATCAGATTTATAAATCTTATAGAATATCTAAATGATATCCAAAACTCAACAAGAAACTATCAAATGATCATGAGCGTCACCTAAATTATACACGAAACTTCTGAACTGAATGCAAATGCGCATCCACTTGGGACCCTATGTGATGTTGCTTTTAACTTAAGTTAAATTTCCTCTATTTTCACTTAGCGCGTTTTCTCTTAGGGAAAGTGGGACTGGTACTAACATTAATTGCGTTAACTCTGCTACGTTTAGTGTTAAAGTGCTCGGTGATGCATATTGTGCTAATTTTTGTTATGGCGTGACTTTTGACGTCGTTCTTTTTTTTGTAATAAAAATAATAAATAATACCCTATTATTTGTATAAAATATATCTGTATAAAACTGTGCTTGCAGGTTAAAAAAGGGGCTTTCTTATCATCACAGTCTTTCTCACGAAAGACGTCCAAAATTTCTGACGCCATCTTTTCCATTGCAACATTCGGTTTTTTACTATGGATAGGCCCACATTTGACCACTATCTCGCCTGAGGGTAAGCGATAATGTGGCCGACGATGGAGCACGCTTACCTAGAAGTAACCTATTTACTTTTAACTCAAAGACAACTGGGTTATAGCTATCATGGAAGACAGACTCCGGCAGGAAATGCCACTTCTAGCTGTACTCAGAATAAATGCTCAAGACGCTTTACGCGTATGGGTGGGATGTCCACCATGTACCTATTGGCCGATCCTATGATTCTTGCAAGCAGTGTATTCTCACCACTATAAACCGCCTTATAAGGTTAATGTAGATCACCATCACTATTTCAGCCGAAAGACGTCCGCTGTTTGGCTTAGGTCTCCCCTAAGTCTCGACACGATGACCGGTCTCGTGCACTTCGCATTGACACACGGTTGCCACTCTAGAACTTTTCGGCAAAATGGAGCCATAATAGAAATACAATGATGCTAATAGTGTTTTGTTGTTGTTTGACAAATCCTTAACCACGTTGTAGGGAAAAAGAGACAAGAGTCATGGTGATTTTTCCCTTTTCATTCTGGTTGCGCCAATTTGCTATGATCCGCGACTTTGTTTTTTGTAATTTGTTTTTTTGGCCTAGCAATCCTATACCATCCGTTTTCCCTCCACCCGCACGACCGCAAGAAATGATTTGACATTGCCGTTTTGTGCATTGTGAATGTGACCGCACCGTTAACCGCGCCCGCTCGAAATTACAAGAAAATTGACTATTTTCGTGATCCAACCATTCAAACTCAACAACAGTGGTGCCGTGTAGTGCAAAACAGGACCTGGCAGTGATTTAAATGTGCGAAGTCGAAAATCGTCGGCGGTGCCACGTGGAACCTTCGAAGTCTAAAGGTCAGTGCTCTTTCCCAATACCTTTATCCCATGCCAGGCATAGTATCTGCATATTGTTAATAAACCTTAGATCGCTTTTTTAAAATCTACAGTCCACAGCTTATTTGCGCAACCATTACTTTTTTTGGTCCATACGAGCAGGATCGTGAATCATTTTCTTGTAATTTCGCAATATAGTATTTGTTCCATAGGGAATAAACGCAACGCGCCTGTTTACCTAGATATAATAGTAGAAAACCCGCATCTAGGCATTTAGGCAACTATACGTTATTTCGCTCGTATAGTTAAAGAGCCATTGTTAATTACGGTACCTACGCCGTCAACCGCACCGCATAATTATAGTTAGCTACGTAAATATCAGCGTAGATATAAATCGATCGCATTCTTTTTCTTGACAAAATTCATTCGGAAGTCCTACAAATTGCATGTAGGTAGACGCATTTCAAAAATACCCGTTCATTGTTGAGTGAATATTTGTAGGAAACGGATAAACCATAGATTATATACGCATATGTTATTCCGTTCGTTCGCCGTTCACTTTGTTGTTTACAATATAACCATATTGTTATCTGATAATTATCGTTTACTTAATAATTCGTTAAGTGTTTGTTTGAGTGTATAGTGTGAATATATCAAAACAAGATGTCTCTTAAGGGAACCAAGGTTAGTACTGATTTAAAGGTTCAGTTAAAGCTTTTATACGCTAAAAGGGACTCACAGTTTTTACGTGTTCAATCAATTTGTGATAAATCTTTGCAAATCTCGGATCTGACGATTAGAGATGCTTTCTTGTGTTCGTTGGAAACTTTAGATAGTTTGCGCGCGGATTTTGAATCTACAATTAATAATATAAACATTTTAGAGTTGGAATTAAATCCTGATTACTGTGTGAGTTATCAGGCATTGTCGTCCTTTGATGACTTGTATTGTCGTATCAAACGTATTGCTAGGAGTTTAGAGACTCCCCCCCCCCGCGAGTGGTTTATCCAACCCTCCTCGCGAACGCCCACGATTGCCGCCAATTCAAATACCTGAATTTGATGGTGACATTCGAAATTGGAATTTATTTATAGATAGTTTCGAAAATATAATACATAGGAACACATCGCTGACAGATCACGAGAGATTGCATTATCTCGTAGAAAAATTGACCGGTAAGGCAAAGGCTGTCTGTGCTGGAATTACGTTTAGCGCTGAAAATTACACTTTAGTTTTGGACACTTTAAAAACAAAATACGAAGATAAGCGATTAGTAGCCACCGCATATTTAGATCAATTATTCGATTTGAAAAGTTTTTCCGTTTGTAACGATCATAATTTAGAGAAGTTTTTAAATATTTTCGCATCATCTGTTCGTGCAGTAAAGAACCTAAAGGTCAATGACCTCTGTGACTTTTTGTTTTTGTATATCGGTTTAAATAAATTAGATCCTGAAACTGTTCGTCTGTTTGAAACGACTCAGCGCGGCAAAGAAATACCTAAGTTCGAAGATTTAGAATCTTTTATTCGCGACCATATTAAGGTGTTGCAGCGCACGTCGGCACGTCATGAAGTCACGAATAGGACAGGTTCCGATCGCCGTATAGACGCGTCATCGAAGTCAGTCAAGACTGCACATACGCTAGTTAATACCGCCTCAACACCTGACTGTTCTCTGTGTAAGGGTAGCCATACACAGCTGTACAAGTGTTCGGAATTTCAGAGATTATCGCCTAGGGATCGTTACAAGTTTGTCCGCACTAATAATTTGTGTTTTAATTGTCTAAGTGACAAACATCTGGTTACGTCATGTAACAGTGGTGGTAGCTGTCGTAAATGTCTAGCTAGACATCATACCTTCTTACATTTTGAGAGTAGTAAGCTGCCATCGCAGCAGCAGCCTGCGCAGACGCGCGACGCTTGTGACGCGCGGCCTGCTGCAAGTGCAAACGACGTAACATTGTGTTCGCTTTCCGCCGCTGGTACTCAAGTCACTACCGTTTTACTTGCGACCGCGCAAGTTGTCATTGTAGATGCCTTTGGCAAACCGCACACCGTTCGAGCGCTACTAGATGGCGCTTCCCAGAGTAATTTTATTACTCGGGATTGTTGTCAACGCCTTGGTTTTAGTTTTAATAATTGGTCATCCCGCTCAGAAGTGAAAGGTTTTGGAGGTTTAAAGGCAACCATTCACGGTTCCATTAAAATAATATTTAGTTCACGTTTTAATCGTAATATTTCGTTTGAAATGGATTCGCTAGTCGCAGATAAGATTACGGAACGGTTGCCCACGGTACCGGTTGACACGTCCATGCTGACGGAGTTTAAGAACTTGCAGTTAGCCGACGGAAATTACGCTTTCCCTGGAGATATCGATCTATTGATCGGTGCTTCGATTCTCCCGCATCTCCAGTTATCACGTAAAATTCAAGGTCTTCCGATGTACCCCGCTCCGCACGCACTGGAAACAGTTCTCGGGTTTGTTATAGTTGGTTCCGCACCCGCTTGTTTAGATAGTTACTCGACTGTGTCGCACTGTTGCACCGTCGAGCCGCCGCTTGAGTCTACCATCCGCAAGTTCTGGGAGATTGAAGAGGTCAATGTCCCGCCTATTCTCAGCCCTGAGGATCAGGTCACTGAGGAGATTTATACCCGCACGACTACTCGTGATAAAGATGGTCGTTATGTTGTCGCGCTCCCTTTCAAGGGTGATATTTTTTCGCTCGGTGGCTCCCGTGCCTCCGCAGAAAAACGCTTGTTTGCTATTGCGCTCTCTGCCGATATTCGGCAAATGTTTCTTAGTATTGGAATCAGAGAATGTGACCGTAGATTCCAACGCTTCTTGTATAGATTTTCTCCGCAGGAACCTTTGAAGGTTTACGAATTCAATCGTCGAATTCAATCGTCACCCCATAGATGGGGCACGTTTGTCGCAAATAGGGTGGCTAAGATTCAAGCTGAATTGTCACCGGAAAATATATTCCATGTCGCTGGAACAGAAAACCCAGCTGATTGTCTCTCACGTGGTTTGCTTCCTGCGCAAATTTTAAATCATCCGCTTTGGTTTTGTGGCCCTCCCTGGCTTCATACCACTCCTAACGAGTGGCCAAATGCTCCGTTTAACCCCGCTACTGTTTCAGAACCACCCGAGGAGAAGAAACATACGCTTGTAGTATCAGTTCCGCGTGAAGAGTCAGTTGTTTTGTTGTTGTCTAATCGAGTCTCGTCTTGGTCGAGACTATTACGCTGTGTAGTTTATGTCCTAGGATTTTTGAGATTATTACCATCGCGTGGTTCTATAATCGCAGCTGATTTGGATAGAGCTGAATCAGTTGTACTTCGAGAGTTGCAGAAATTTTATTTTTCAATAGAATTTCGTAGTTTAGAATCACAAAAACCTTGTAGTCGCGCACTTCAACATTTGAAACCATTTTTGCAAGACGGACTCATTCGTGTCGGTGGCCGTCTGCGAAATGCTAAGTTAGAGTTTGAACAAATGCATCCAGTAGTTCTACCACGCAGGGATCACGTTTTGGATTTGTTGGTGGACTATCACCATAAGGTGAATTGTCACGCTGGTCCCGATTTATTAATGTCCATTCTTCGACAGAAGTACTGGATACTTTCCGCTCGCAATTTGATACGCGCTAGAGTGCACAGATGTGTGCCCTGCTTTAAGCTCCGCCCGCGTTTCAACGCGCCGGAAATGGCCGACCATCGTTCTTGTCGTGTTGTACAGACGGTGAAACCTTTCATACATACTGGGACGGACTATGCTGGACCGTTTAAAGTCACTATTGCCCGTGGTCGTGGTATACGTTCCACAAAGGCATACATTTGCCTATTCGTTTGTATGACAACTCGTGCGGTTCACATAGAGTTAACCAGTGATTTGAGTACGCAGGGTTTTATGTCTGCATTTAAACGATTTTTATCTCGCCGTGGTCCCGTTAAGCGCTTATACTCTGACAACGGCACAAATTATGTTGGAGCGCGACGCAATATTTCGGAATTACATACATTCTTACGCTCCAAGTACTACCAAAGTGAATTCGCCCATGTCTTAGCTGAGAATCGCATTGATTGGTGTTTTAATACGCCAGCGGCTAGTCATTTTGGTGGCAATTGGGAGGCGAATATTAAAAGCCTTAAGTCGCACCTGTTTCGGGTCATAGGCGAACAGATTCTCTCGTACGAGGAGTTGAGCACCGTACTCGCTCAGGTAGAGGCGTTGATGAATACGCGTCCGTTGTGTCGGACTTTGTCTAGTGATCCATCGGAGCCACTAGCGTTGACGCCGGCTCACTTCTTGACGACGACTCCTCTTAAATATTTGCCCGCTTTAGATGTCGAGACTGACAAACTGCAGCTTCACCCGCGTCACGCTCTGCTAGATAGCTTAGTTCAGTCCTTTTGGAAGCGATGGAGGACAGATTATCTGCATACGCTGCAGTCGCGTCAAAAGTGGAACACTCCTTCAGATCCAGTCACAGTCGGTACTGTGGTGATACTGAAGACTGAGAGTGCGCCTCCTCTGCACTGGCCTCTTGGTGTAGTGGAAGAAGTTTTTCCGGGTTCGAACGGAATAACGCGAGTCGTAAAAGTTAAAACCGCAACTGGATCGTACCTGCGTCCGGTTATTCGCCTCTGCCCTCTGCCTAATCAGTAGTAGTGGCATAGTTAGTTATAAGTTGTTTCGCTACCTAGTATTGATAGTTTAGATTAGTAATAGGGTTTAGTTTCGCTTTTGTTTTTTTTTTCTTTTCTTTGAAGGTAACCCTTCAAACCCGGGGGGAATGGTTGCGCCAATTTGCTATGATCCGCGACTTTGTTTTTTGTAATTTGTTTTTTTGGCCTAGCAATCCTATACCATCCGTTTTCCCTCCACCCGCACGACCGCAAGAAATGATTTGACATTGCCGTTTTGTGCATTGTGAATGTGACCGCACCGTTAACCGCGCCCGCTCGAAATTACAAGAAAATTGACTATTTTCGTGATCCAACCATTCAAACTCAACAACAGTGGTGCCGTGTAGTGCAAAACAGGACCTGGCAGTGATTTAAATGTGCGAAGTCGAAAATCGTCGGCGGTGCCACGTGGAACCTTCGAAGTCTAAAGGTCAGTGCTCTTTCCCAATACCTTTATCCCATGCCAGGCATAGTATCTGCATATTGTTAATAAACCTTAGATCGCTTTTTTAAAATCTACAGTCCACAGCTTATTTGCGCAACCACATTCTATTTAGCAAAACTATGGAAATTGTAAAGAATTTTTTTCTAACACGGTTAATGCATTTATCAATCTCTTTAGAAAATACTTAGTTTCCGATTCATCTTAATCATGTGCTCATATACTATATGTACTTTGTTTTCTATTACATCGGATATAACTTGTTCAAATATTTTTTCAGTATTGTAGTCAGCATTCTCGGTTTGACTAATTCAATGAAGTTGTTCATTGAAGTAGTCAATTACTACGATGAAATTCTTTCCTTCTTTAAACGATAATGCGCCGATTTCTGAGATTCTACATATTGTCCAATTGTGTAGACATTTTAGATCCAAAATTACATAGATAGAAATCATTTTGTGAATAATCAAAATAGCCGCAATGATAAAAGGACATCACCCACGGTCCATACATTTTTGGTCCAAATTTAAAAGTGCCGGCCAAAGAAAAAAAATACAATATTCTGTTAGAACTTGTTCTTACGAACATTATTTATTATGGCAAGAATGCTGTGGGAGCATTAGCCTCGGTATTATTTAAGTTCAAAAATGATTGGTTTTCAAAGAAAATTGCTCTCAAAAAATGAAATATCCTATACATAACATTACTTAAAAAAAAAAAAATGCAACAGCAAAAAACAGCCAGTAGCTGTGTCTTTACTGCATTATTTAAAAAAAAATTGTATTTGTTGAGATTTTCGAAGAATAAAAATACCGGTGTAATGCTCCATGCTTTAATTGTTTAGAAAAGTCATAACAAGTACCCATATAGTTATCTTTTAGAACCACATAAAAAAAACCATATGACGGCGAATTTCAAAAAGCACTCATTTTAGACGGTCAATATCAGAAGGTGGGGTTGCGGTGTCTAATAGTAGTGTTAAGAAAACGTTGGAAAGCGTTTCATGAAATGCTGGATGATGGAGAATTTATGATCTCCCCTAAAAAACCCCTTTTGTGGTCAAAAAGAACTCTCATTTTAGACATGATAGGCTCCGCGAATTTTTAGGGATCGCTTTTGAAGTATTTGCCTTATATGGAGATGGCGGGGCTTTGCATGTGCAAAAACGGAGTAAGCGTATTAAAAATGCGACCATACCTACGGGTTGGCAGAATTTAGTGGAGCCTTCTTTGTGCGAAAGCGGCACGCATACGTACAAGTTTGCTTTATGTACTCAGCTAAGGTCAAATGCTGATCTAGGATCACACCGAGCATGCTTCTCCCGAGTGATCGGATTGGTATAGGTATGTGGTGATCAGAGGGAGACCCTTGAAGAACTCCTGCTCGTATGGGAGGTGAGGAGATCTCCCCGCTATCGCATAGAGAGAGCGCTACCATCTGATAGTCAATAGTGGAAGGTCCTCCTCCTTTTTCGCTCACTCTTCACAGAGTGGTCGTGGTTGACGATGTTGCATTTTCGTTGGCAAGTGAGGCTCCCGCGATGTGTCTCCACTTATCCCGGCTAACGGCGTCTCGGGAACACTGGACTATGGAAGTTTGTGTTGCAGCTTTGATGTGGTCTGTCCAACGCGTAGGTGAGCGCCTGCGTGACTGCTTCCCTTCCACTTGTCCCTGGACAACGAGTCGCTCCATGGAATCTTCATTGCGAACAATGTGACCAAAATATTTAAGGATTCCTACTTGCACAGTCGACAATAATCTCTGTTTGATTTTTAACTCCTCCAGAATCGAGATGTTAGTCCTCCGCGCTGTCCAAGGGATCCGCAGCAGTCGCCGCTAACACCACATCTCGAGTGCATCGATTTTGCGTCAGTCTTTGAGGCGAACCGTCCACGTTTCTGCGCCATAAAGAAATATTGGGAAGACCAAGCTTCTCATGAGGCGGACTTTCGTGGCTTTAGTGATGTTACGGTTGCACCAGATCCTTTTCAGCCTGTCAACAGCAGGTCGTGTGATAACACATCTCCTTCAAATCTCATCTTCACATCATCCAGTGTTCGTGACGGTGGAACCAAGATATACATACGATTGAACAACTTCATAGTTGGCAATCACAGTGATATCAGGATGATTCAGTTCAGCTCGATCCACTATCATCATCTTGGTTTTGTCTCTGTTGAGCGTAAGACCGAAAGGAGAGGCTTGTTGTCTCTAAAAGTGTCAGCAGGTGTTGGAACACCTGCATCGAAGGACGATATGGATATCGTCCTTCGATTGTGCTAGAAGGGTAGTGTCATCGGCATATCTCAAGTTAGACCCCTTTCTACGTCCCACTGAGATCCCTTTGTCCCACTGTTCCAACACGATTCTCATTATATACTCTGTATAAATGTTGAACAGGAGTGGAGACAGTATACAACCCTGTCGAACGCCAGCGTGGGTGTAAAAGCTTTTTGAGTCAACGTCGTCTATACGAACAGTCGCAGTTCCGTCCTCATAAAGTCGGCGTATGAGACTAACTAGGTGGAGCGGTACTCCCATTTGAATTAGCACGTCCCATAGGATATGCCATTTCACGGTATCGAAGGCCTTGCGGAAGTCGACGAAGCAGATATAGAGTGGGATGTTATACTCTCTAGACTTTTCGATTATTTGTCGAAGAATTAGTATCTGCTCTCTTGTTCCTCTAACCTTGACAAATCCCGCTTGCTCAATAGCTATAGTGGAAGGTACGATTCAATAAAAAGTTCCGCAAGATGAGTACTAGACAATCTGGCACACCGAGTTGATATAGCTTAAATGATAAACCATTATGTTACACTTTGTCAAAAGCTTTCGTTGAGTCAAAAAACTAGACGTCCATCATCGCGTTCTGATGGAAACCAGCGCATTGGTGTTCAACGAATCGCTAGACTTGTTCGATTCGTAAACCAAACTACCGTTGGGAATAACACTCTTAACTTCAGCATAATCTCTGCGCTGCTTGTAAATAAGCCTCTCGTAGATTTTATCGAGGACATTGAATGGACTGATGAAAAGGTAGCTGGAAGGGCAAACTTGACTTGGACTTGCATAGTTTAGGAATACCGATATTAGTGACCTTTTTCCACGCTTGGGGGAACATGTTATTCCTTAATGCACCATTGAAGACGACGCTCATTAGTATTATGAGTTGGGATGGGAAGAGTTTAAACACCTTTTTGATGACACCGTCAGAGCCGAGGTCTTTCCGGGGCTAAAGCTTTTTGATGATATTCCCCACCTCCTCTGAGATAAAGAGGGTTTCAGACCACATACATCGCCCAGGAGTTTCAAGCGATGGTCATCAGTCACTGTGATCGCCCCTGAAAAATCATTCAGGACGAATCGTTCGTGGTCCATATGTGAATCGAACGCTGCTGTCGTGTCAACGACTGAGACTCAAGAATTCGGGGATAGAAGGGATAGACTGATTCGATATGGTAGATCTATGATCAATTGGGACGGGAGTGATACAATATCATACGCGTTGCTTCAGGTACCTACTAAAGTAACAGATAAGATATTAGAGGTGGGGCGAGCGTACAATGGCTAGGGGAGGGGAAGTCACCACATTGTGTGATGGTAAACGGCAGCTACCTGGAACTTTCTATTCAAGCTCTAACTCTTTGTTTTTACAATTCATGTTACCAAAAATGTACGGAAAATGATTTTTTAAAACTTAAATAAAACCCAGGGCAATGGTCCTACAGTTTTGGTGCGATAATAAAAAATGCTCAAGGGGTCAAGCTCTAACAGATTACCATATTTTTTTTTCTTGGCCGGCACTTTGGAATTTGGACCAAAATAAATGATCTCCTTTATTCAAAAATTCCATTACTTCGTTACATTTTCAATATTTACTTTGTCAATGTTCAATGAAGATGTCATCAACATAAAGTAAATATAGTTATGATGTTTTCTATATCATCACAATATTTTTAGAGATCTGGGACATTATTAGAAGTCCTAGGTAACTGTGAATCGATACAAAAACAAATCCTATTAACCCGGAGGCAGATTTCCTCCGTGTTAGATTTTCCTTAGAAAGGCAAAAAAAATTGAACTAACGAATTGGATCAAGGGAAACGCCTCAGAAGGACGTGCCACTAAGAAAAAAAGGGCCTAACTGTTTTATCGGCAAAGAACAAAGGATTATTTGAAGTGTTTTGGATGTAAAAGACCCGTACGTGCTCATGACTATCGAGCTACTGTAGTATATGTAATAATATTGGAGTAAATAACATACTTGTAGCTGAAAATATTTTTGAGGCTCAGAAAGTTGCCGTTTGTCAATCAGTCTTTTTTTCCGTATACACCGTTAAATTTTGGTCGTTTTAATCTCGTGGAGGGTCGATTCGGAACATGAAACACTATCAATTTATAAAGATAAAATTGAAAAATAAAGTACAACTTTTTTTTCTAAAACTCGAATTAATATACGCATGTACGAAATTAATTTCTTTAAGGAAACGTCAGTTGGGCGAGTTCAATGGCCTGTAGGTAGTGGTCGGTCATTGCCTACTAACTACCTACAGGTCATTGCATTCGATAAGTTTTTTATTTGCAATCTCATCGGATTGAAATTCCAAAAAAAAAAAACCGTTGTTAATTTTCTTGTTTCCGGATATTGATCAAGGTTCTTATACACAGCTGCAGCTGTCTATCTCAATCTTATTACAGACAATTTTTATAAATTTTCATAGTCGAGCTATATAGCTATGTTTCTTCTTAATACATTATTCCATAAAAGAAAAAAAATTTGGCCCTACATGGCACTTATAAAGTCTTAGAACTTAGTCTATGGTTAAAATTGGTCGTTTCCTGCAAATAAAAGCCAACAAAAAATTACACAGCTACTTAAAAAAAAGTAAAAATTTTACGATAATTCCCATATTACAATATTAGTAGGTATGAAGGGACAAGATAGAAATAGGTATTTAAAAAACAGTAGCTTTCCTTCATCATCTGAATACATAGAGCGAGTTCTTTTGACGTTAGCGCGATCAACAAGCTTATGACGTTCGGCGCTCCGATTGGCCCGCTCTCTAAGCTCTTAACCAATCAGAGAGCTAAACGAAATAAACGTTTTAGTTGCACTAACAGAATCAGATTCAGAATGTCTTTATTGTGGGCATAGGTTTTTTACAGATGGTATGACTTAGTAATAAATTACAGTTCCATTATATCCTGCCTATTAGGCATACAACAATAAATTACAGATTATACTAACATACATTTAAATATTTAAAATTAATCGAGTCAAAAGAATTATTAAAAATATCAAAATTAATCAAGTCAAAATTATTACAAATGCCAAAATTACATAATTATTCAATCATTTAAGAAATTCTGGATCGCCTAGTACGCTTTATCGATTAAGAAATTACGGAATTCATATTTAAATAGTTGAAGTTCTTAACGTTATAATAACTCGCACTAGACGCTCCTCCTTTACATAAGGCCCATTTAGACGGTGCGATTTTTTTGAACCAAACCCTACCTCTCGCTCGTCCAATCTGGCGAGAATCGTATGTTCGAGACGAGATTCTCGCATCGTAATGTTAAATAATAATAAACCTTAATAAACATTTTATTTTCAGGCATCGGAGGTCCATAGAAAAAATGGTAATAAAATAATACATTTTATAAAAACAAAACTTATATAACTATAATACACGTTACGTAGTTGGCCTCGTGTTGCGCTGCGTGGTGTAGCATTACCGTCCACGGCAACGTCAATATACGACACATTTCGGCCAGAAGGTCTGTAGCTGTTGGGTTGGAACTTGTACCACGAACGATCAAACATATGACTCAGGTTTAGACGAAGAAACTTTTTCTATATTCTTACGATTATCGTACGTTCGAGACGAGAAACAGGCACCGTCTAAATCGGCCTTTACACAAAGCGTAATGCAAAATGTTACAATAACATTTTATTGTTCCATCCCCTCTTAGACACGTATGTAAATAGATATGAATATATATATCAAAGGGCTTATCGTGTAATCATTTTTTTTCGTTACGCCCGCATCCTTTACGCACGTCTATCATTTTTACGCGATTTGCTATTCTTTTATTTTTTCCGCGAAAAATTTGCGTAATATTATATCTTATTTGTTATTTCAATCACGCTAAACGGATTATTGGTAGATTTATCTATTCCTACGAGAACTATAATTGGAATTGCTTTTTTTTCTTTTAATTTAAGTAAGTATTTAAGTAATCAAATTCTGGGTTTTCTTATTAAGTATTCAATACAAATAAAAGGATCTCTTTTTCTGATTTTGAGAGGATTTCTTATGAATGTATTTATTTCCTATTTTCTTTTCTTTCTTGGCCTTGAATTTTAGCAAAATTGTCTGTTTTATTTCAAAGTACAGCAACTAATCTCTACAACTTCCATTTTTAATTATTATTCAGATTTAAATTAATAATAAGAAATACTACATGTTTCTATTGTGTGAAAATTTTTAATGAACTTCTGATAATACCCAATAGTTTCTTAAAAAAAATGCTCTGTATCCTGTATTATATGCTAACAGGCCAATTGGCGACTCAAACACTAAGGCGGCGTTATGTATACCAGTCAGCTAAAATTCGAGTATTTAAATGAAGCTCCATAATGTTTTTGAGCTTTTTCTGAAAGTACGTCATATTTTTTATACTTTTTTATTCACTTTCAGAAAATAATAAATGTATGAAAATGATAAATTATCGAAACAGCATAATTTGGCTTAGAGTAATTCCGCAACTTTTGTGTCTCATTCCCAATTGCTTCAAATGATTAGTTCTAATCATACATGCCATCTCCGTAACACGTTGGCCGGCTGTTTCAAAACAAAGGCCCAAAAAGAATTCAAACTCAAACTCAAAATCGTTTATTTCATATAGGTCTACATGGGCACTTATAAAATGTCAGAAGCTAGCGCACGGTTCCAATTGCTCGTTTCCTATGGAGAAGAACCGGCAAGAAACTCCATGGTTACTCTTTTAAAAAAGTGATTGTTTCTACAATATTAATATATATGAGAGGACAATGTAGACCGGTCAGCTTTGTACCCAAAAGTAAGATAAAAATTGTAATCCTTGAATTTATAGAGTCTACGGTGTTCTCACATTCACATCACAAAAGAAGCTATACAAAAATAAAAATAAACCTGTCAATAAATAATATGTATACAATAATAAATTACTACTAAAATTGGTAGGCTAAGTTTATATAATATAAAAACATTGCAAAAACAATGTCACAGGAATGTAAGAGGAAAAAAAAAAGTATCAATGTAAACATTATAAAGTAAAAAAAAAAGATGGAGCAGTTAATAGACAAATATACAAAAAAAAATGGTCTCGTTAAAACAGTCACGCGTTAAGCTAAATAATGTGAAGCTAATTAAACTAATTTCTACGTTTTTGTCCCTAAACATCGACATATATTTGTAATATAAAGATATTTCGTCTATTTTAAATACTTTCTTCTATTTATAATATAAGCTTCAAGAACTTCTAATATTTTAATGTAAGCTATCAAAATGCTTACCCTACCAATTGTCTTATCTAACAGCATTGTTAACAGTAAAACAAAAACATATCTAGCGAAGGCATTGTTACCTTTATCATTGACCACTGTAGTACCTTAATAAGAGAAAACAGACATTAATCTTGAGAAAAAATACATCATACAAACATTTTTCATTGTGTCTATTTATGATAAGATCAGAATTTTAATTGTAGAGTGTACATTTACGTAAAACAATGATGCCATAGGCACATACAGATTTATTCAAGTGGTCATAAAACAAATTATGAGTAATAACAAAACGTAATAAGGGTATTATCATGATTTACATCGATCTTTTTTTTACTTAATTGGGAAATCATTCAATGACTTCTCCTGCTCTAGGACGGAGTGGGAGGGCGTATCAGACTTTTGCTGATTAAAACCCACACCTGTATTCCCTCTTTTTTTGCGTCCCAACCCCGGGTATCTCTTTTAGTAAATACTAATGTTTTTGGTAGACTATTTATAAGGTAGGGTCTGGTCGCGGCAGAGGAATTTTGGCCTCGGCGTTGCATCTCCACGCGCAAATCGTGCATTGTTGCCTCCAGACCCCATTGCGGCATCGTACGTTGAAGATGCTGGTATAATTACATATGGAAGGAAATACGCATCCGACCACACTTCAGCCGTAGTTTCCTAGATTTGCCATACGGAGATCATTTTGTAGGTGCAATGCCACACCACCCCCTGACAGAGTTAGAGTTTATAATAGGTATTTGCCTATGAAATTGCGTGTTTTTGAAGTTGTTTTTTTTTTTTTTTTTCGTTTGGTAAAATCATCCAATGACAAATCCCGCCCTTGGGTGGAGCGGGAAGTAGTGTCAGACTCTTACTGACTAAAAACCTACCCCGTTCCATTCTTCGCCTTGGTCCCAGGGCCCCGGGTGCCATTTTCACATACCCTTTGACCCCAGTAGGCTTCGGCCCTGTCGGGCCCCTTCAGTTTGCTGACAACTCCTTGAGGCGCGCGGGAACAGAACGCGCCGTCGACGACTTGGGCTCGGTCCGGTCGGTTACCGGACGATCGGACAGCGTGCTACCCATTGCACGCCGTCCGCAAGCCCGCGCCTACGGTGGCCGGAAATCGGGATCGGAATCCCGGCGGCGGCTGGGGCGAGCGCCCCGTTGCCTCTGCCTGATGCGGTCGGCCTCCTCCTTTGCTAGCATTACTGCTTCGCAGAAGGAGGCGACCGCCTGCCACTCCTCCTCGCTCCGGAGCATGGCTTGAACCAAACCCCGGCGCGAGAGATCGCTGCCGCCGATCGCCCCCACAAGGACACGGCGATGCTCTTCCCAAGCGGGGCACACCTCGACTGTGTGCTCCACCGTGTCCTCCGGACGCTCCGCACAGTGGCGACATCCGGGCGTCGTCTCCGCACGAATCTTGTACAGGTACGGACCGAACTTGCCGTGTTCGGTCAGCACCTGCGCCAAACGGAAGGTGACGACGCCGTGGGGCCTTTCCAGCCACGCCTCAAAGAGGGGCCTTACCGCCTCGATCGTGGCGTGCCCAGCACGAGGTTGCGACAATCGTTCTCGCCATTTCACCATGAGATCCCGCCGGAACTCTGTCCGCCATGCCGCGATTTGTCGCGGCAGCGGAGTTTCGCCCCGACGTTGCATCTCCACGCGTAAGTCATGCATGTGATGCACATAAAGGTACAGAGGCGGACTTAATGCCCTACTTAAGTTCTATATCTTTGGATTAACTTAAAATAAAATTATACGTTAAAATAAAAATTACATTTATAGCATGTTATTCTTTTTAACCGACTTCGAAAAGGAGGAGGTTCTATGTTAGGCGGTATGTATTTTTTTTTATTTATGTTCACCGATATCTCGATCAATTGGGGACCGATTTCGAAAATTTTTGTTTTGATTAAAAGATTATACTTCCGAATTGGTCCCATAAAAATATCTTTTTGATCTGATGACGAACTTCGAAGATATAGAAGGAAACTTTCCAAAAAATAATAGCAGCAATGTCGTTTTTATATACACCACTATTTTTAAATTAGAGCAAATACTTAAAAGGCTTATTAGAAAAGGTCTTGTTATTATTTAATTGAAGTCACAATAAATAATAAAATATTCATAAATAGCAAAGTTATGAGCGTTTGTTTATATCCCAAAATCTCCCTCAATTTATGGAAAAACTGTACAGGTTATTGTTTATGAATGAAAAAGTTTCTATAAAAATGGAAAAACACTGCGCTTTGCATTTTCTAGTGGTAGTGGTTATGAATGATGGTCCAATTATGAATTTACCAATAATGACAAATTTTCATGGACAATTTTGGGATTTCGTTTTTTATACTTTTGACTACACAAATGTGATCAGTAACGGGTACTGATTGAGCCCCATTTTTTTTGTGCATTAAAAAATAGGGGTGTATGTATGTTCACCGATATCAACGATAGAACGGAACACTTACGAAAATCAGCAGAACTGTCGTTACAAGTAAAATTGATTTGTTTATATATGCAGTCATTAATTACGGAGAGACTAAACTATTATAGAAGCACCGACTTCTGAAATTAAAGTTATTTACTTTTGTGTTCTAATTTTAAATTGAAGTCGGTTGTATTTTTTCTTTTTTGTAAAAAGTTTTTATACCTTTGGATTGACTTGAAATTATATATACGTTAAAATTAAACTTTATATTAAAAGTATGTTATTCTTTTTTCAAAATAAGGTATTTATTGGTTTCTTTGTGTTTTAAAGTAAGAGGACATTTAAAATAATTTTACAGGACAAATATGTGTAACGCGTATGCCACATCCTTCATTTTCATGTGCGAGCATCGTAACGCTCACCCCGCGAATGTGTAACAAATAATTCTTAACGGTACTCCGTATACGAATATTACATTGAATTTTTTTGAACGACAAGGCTATTAGGGAGCACTATTGTATAAATGCGAATGCTGACAGATAAAAGTTTAGTGGTACTTTCCCAGACATGCTATTTTACAAAGAACTCCACCACTTTAGGTACCTACTAAATCTAGACAGCCTAGATTCAGATCTAGATCATAACACGCAAAATGAAAAGATCTTATCGTTCCGTACATTCTAGTTTTAAGAGTATATTAAATCCGTCTGCAGTCAAAACATTCGCTCAAAGACAATGCCAAAATATTTTATTTTCGTCAGTCGTAAAACTAAAAATATTTCGAAATGATATGATGAATGTAAGGGCAGCTGACCGTGGGATAGAAACAGTTCTCAACATGAGTGTTTATTTTTGATTTTGATTCAAAGACTTTGTTCAAGGGAAAATATATTTTATGTCACTATTTCGAAACTGTGTTGAAATCGTAATGTTCTTAAATCGTTAGATATTATTTAATATGATTTAAAGTAGTTTGTACATAAAATCATCTTTAAAATAATATTAGGAAGAGGAAAGATTTGATTTTTTGTTTGTTTGTGTGTATGTTACGATTTATCTCAAAAACTACTTGACCAGTTTTAAAAATCATTTCACCATAAGAAAGCTACAGCTTTATTTCAGTTGTTACTCATAACAGAAGCTATATAAAAAAAATAGAGATCCTTACCTAACGTGGTACCCAAAAAGTCCATAGTTTGTATGGAGAAAATTATTTTTATTGCGGGCGAAGCTAGAGCTAATAATTTATATAAAGGCAGATTCGAAGTAAAATCTCTCCTACAGCTTAGGCACGCAATTTACCGTTTTTTTGCACTAGTGCGGAAAAGTGCGTGAGTTCGCCCCCGCCACTTTCCTGCCCTACTAGAATCTGTTTCCTGATAGCTATAACCTAGGGGTATATAAGTTAAGAGTGAAGAAGATACTTACAGGCAAGTGTGTTCCATCGAAAACCATATCATGACTTTATCATCAGGTGAGGTTATTAAGTAAGCGCGAGCCCATCAGTAATAATAATAATAATAAGTTTAGGCAGAGGCCATAGCTTTCACATAGTTCTTGGTAACCAGTCCACTTAAGACACCAAAAACCATAGCCCTATTGTCTTTATTTTCCATATGTCACAATAGTTTTCACCAACCGGGGGTTTTCCTTGGATGCACTAGCATTGCGCGTACAGGGACAATCGTCGGTTGGCATCACGTTCCATTGAAAGTACCTAAAGGGCCTCTGCGAGTTGGTTTCGACTGCTCGTATGCCTTCCAAAGGTCCAGGACCTCAGAGTCCTGAGATATATAAACGCATAATAATAAAATAATGTTGTAGAAATTTAAAGATAATGATCATTGTTTTAACCAAATGTCACATTGCAGGACATCGACCACTTTAAAGTTAGAAAGAATTACACTGGGCATACATCGTACGCCGATATTCGCGCGTCAGTATACATTTTTATGGCAAGTAGACTTTAGAACTACATTAGATCCACTCCACGCGACACGACTCTACTACAAATCAGGCGTGGCTCACGTATGCGTCGGTCTAGTGTAGTTCCTGCTTTATTGATGCTTAAAGAATATATTCAAATGACAACTCAAACGTGTATTGGTATCGTAAATAATTTCTTGTAACGCTAATGACAAGAGCGATTAGTTAATTCAGACCAAATAATAAATTGTAAATCAAGTAATTTCCTTGAATATACTGTGTGACGAATTTGATAGATTTCAGCCATAACTCCTATCGTCAAATAATATTGTCTACCTTGAAAATTACCTACATAAGAAAAACATGATTATAGATCATCATTACAGCCTAAAAACTTCCATTGTCTTTGATTGGCTTGTTGGTCTAGTAGTCAGTAGCCCTGATTGCTATGCTGGAAGTCGTGGGTTCGATTCCCACCCAAAACAAAAGTGTTTGTGTGATGAGCACGATCATTTGTTCTGTACCTGTGTAACGTCTGCCTCCATCGACAGTCAAGCGGATAGTGGCTTAACTGTCAAGTGCACGTGTATACGTCACTTACCCTTTATTAGTACGTCACAGAGGGCCTTAGTAAATCTTGGCTGCTTGCTCATAAATTTTACAATACATAGGTATAAGTTTACCAGTTGTCTAGTACCCATAGCACAAGCTTTGCTTAATTTGGGACTAGATGGCGTTGTGTGGAATTTCTTAATCTATTAGTGGAATGTCTTATTATTAATATTATATTAGCAGTGAGCAGTGGTGACCCCGACTTACGGGTTGACAAACCTAGCCAGGTGAATTACTTTGTGTAATTTTATTTCGTCGCTACTGCTCTCAAAACGGTGAAGGAAAATATCGTGAGGAAACCGGCATGCCCTAGAACCAAAAATTCGAAGACATGTTATATTCACCAAGTCACACTGGGCCCTCGTGGTGGATTCCGGCCCATTCCCTCTCTTAAAGAGAGAATCTGTGTCTCAGCAGTGGGAACATTAAAAGGCTAATTATGCTTATATGCTAATTATTATATTATTATTGAATTTCACAGCTTCAAGCAATTGTGTAATTCATTGCCCCAAATCAATAAATAAGTCCAAATCGACGTACTTACCAATTTCGTAAATCAACGTCATTGAATGGTTTATGTATTTATTTATACTTTAATTGTATGTTAATTTCAGTTGGTAACAAAATACATAATGTATTTATAACTGTCTACATGTTTAGTACTGTTACTTCATCAGTTATGAAACAAATAAATCAAGTCGTTCTTTTTTTTAAAAAAAAAAAAAACATTGATACTCACATATACAAGACACTTGAACAATTACCTGTAGTTCATACAAATATAGCTAGAACTACATAAGACTAACACACACGTGTAACACGCCTGATTAGTGCGTAGAACGACGTCGCGTGGCGTGGATCAAGTGTAGTTCTACAAGTGTAGTTTTTATATAAAATATATGGAGACCGACGCGTCCAGTGTATGGCACACGTGTGCGTAGTGTAGTTCTACCTTATTTGTTCTGCGCGGGATTCGACCTGCAATACTCAGCGCGGCGGCCAATTAATCACTACCCAACAGTTAACAATTTAGCATCAACGAATCTCAATACTTTTAACATCTAAAAAAATAATGATGCTACTACACTAATACCAGGAAAAATAAAAAAAAAACATAATCATGAATTTTTCTTTTCATGAAAAAACATACCTACGACCTTTGCCTAAACAATGAGATTATCCAAATTATATAAAAAACACTCTTTCAGTAAATAGGTAAATATTTATATTTACAAAAGCCTAAACAAATAATAAGAAGTTGATCGACAAAATTCAAATGTCGAAAAGAGCGAACATTTTTGGCACGATATCAACTGAGCGACATAGTCGATCGTCTAAATGTCTCTTTGGCAATGTCATGGGCATTTGAGCAAGACCTACTGCGACGTCAACATAACTATATGATGGCATGACTTGTGTAATCCGACGAAAATGGGTTCGTAGAACGGTTCGACGCTTTATTTAAACCAGTTTTAATAATAATAAAATTATAGCATAGCATCAGCCTTATAATGTTCCTACTGCTGGGACTCAGACCTCCTCTCTAGGAGAGGGAATAGGCCGTAATCCACCAGACCCAGTTCGAGTTGGTTGATGTCACATGTCTTCGAATTTTTGGTTCTAGGACATGCCGATTACCTCACGATGCAATGGTGATGAAATAAATTACACAAAGTAATGCGCCTGGCTGGGTTTCAACCCGCGACCTACAACTCGTAAGTCGGGCCGTTACCACTCGGCCACCACTGCTCTCAATAAAACATAAAACACGCGTGCCTCAAGGAGATGTTAACAAACCATAGGGGCCGAGCAGGGTCGACTCCTACTGGGGCCATAGGTTAAGTGAAAGTGAAGCCCAGGGCCCTGGAACGAAGGCAAAGAAGGAATAGGAGTAAATTTTTAGTCAGTAAAGGTCTGACACTATCTCCCAATCCGCCCCAGGGCGGGAGATGTCATTGAATGATTTTCCACCTAAAAAAAATCCCCTTACAGCTTTTATGCGCGCAATTTATTGTTTTTTGCATTAGTGCCGAAAAGTCGTGAGCTTGCCCCCGCCACTTTTAATTATTTACATATATACTATCAAGTTGAGCGCTAAGCGACCTCTACAAGTCGCACGTCAACCCCACGGGTCACGTTTCAACCCCGTTTGTTTTTGTGTTTTTGTAAGTGTATTGAAAAAAGTCCTCAGTTCCATAACACCCTCACCTACGGCTCTGGTGAATACCGCCAAGGTCACAGTTGCAAACTTTTTCTACTTGTTTCAAAATGTACTATTCCGTCTATTACCTTGTTCAGGTTAAAAATAAAAACAAATTAATGTTACACGTCACGTACCTATTGGAACAGCTGTTTCGCTCATCAATGGTAACATATGTTCACATGTTCATTTTCACTTAGAACAATGTTTTGTTATCAATGTTGTAAGTCAATAAACTTCAAGTGCACATTTGTTTTGTTCGTAGGTAGATCCTAATAGAGGTAGGTTTGATTTTGTTTTAAATTGCTGGAAACTAGTGCTACATATTTTAATTTATTAACAATAATTAATATATAGGGTGACTGGAAATTAGTGAACGATACTTAAACAAGTGATTGTAGTCATAACAAATAACTTTTATTGTGGGATCAAATCTGAAATCGTGAAAAAAATCTGCCAAGTTCAGTACATTTATGTTCGCCTAACTGGTCAAAATGTACTGAACGTAGCTGATTTTTTTGCGATTTCAGATTTGTTCCCACAGTAAAAAAAAATTGTTATCATGACTACAATCACGTGTTAAGTATCGTTCACTAATTACCAGTCACCCTATATACAGCATATAGGTACATAAAATACGTAGAAAATTGAGATATTAACTAAACTATATATAGTTTTATACTAAACATAACTATATACATATAATAATACAAAAACACAAAATACGCTCAGGCATCGAAGTACTCCTCCATATTGCTGTCATCAGGAAAGCTTAATTGTAATATCACCTGATGGCAAGTGTCCTGGTGATGATACCGGTGGTTAAAATTTTCTGGAAAGATTTTTCTTCATTGATAGAGTCGTACAACCACTGTTTATCCTGATGGTAAGCGATGATTTAGTTTACAATGGACCAATGGTGGTTCAGGCATTAAAAAAAAAAAAAACATTATCTTATCTATTTAGGGTCAGATAAGTGTTGTAGTAGTGTGAATTTTTCGTAACAATGAAATTCGGGCATGTACCAATGTGCTACCAATATTTTTCTGGCACCTTCCATGCTGATGGTAATTACCGTGATGGTTTAGTGAGATTCAAATCGCACATTCCCCGAACGTATCCCTAAAGTACAAGCACCTTTTAAAAGCATCCAAAAAAAAACAACAAGAAACTATTTTGATCGATTATTTACTCAGCAGTTATTTAAAGCTATAATTCATTAGCACAGCAGCTGAGTATATTATTATAACATTAATAAAAACAATAAACAAATTGACATATTTCCCGAATACTATCTCAAACACACCATTAATATTTGGCAGTCGTCCAAAGTCTTTGAACAAAAATATAATTGACCTAATTCTTTGGCCCTTTTTCTTTGGGTTCACCTTTAATTCTGGAGCAATATAATAATATCGATGACGTACCTTTTACGCTGAACTTATCACTCCATGTCCCGGGTATCGCGAATCGCAGAGCAATTTTCGGCCACCGTAGACGCGGGCTTGCGGATAACGAGCAATGTATAGTTCGCCGTCTGTTCGTCCTATAAGGACCGATACCGAGTCGTCGACAGCGCGTAGTGTTCCATGCTTGTCTCAAGGAGATGTCAGCAAACAGTAAGGACACAGCAGGGTTAATGCCTTTTAGAGCCATGGGAAAACGTACGAAAGAGAATATAGTATCCAGGTATCCACTCGTGATCCTAGAACGCAAAGGGCTTTTAGTCAGTATAAGTCTCATATCTGTTTCTCCTTAGAGCGCCAGAACTTATTGGACGATTTCTAACTAAAACAAAAGGCGACATGTTTATAATGTTAATGTTTTATATCGTTAATGTTAAATCATAAGAAGGATTAATTTTTTTTACGTTCGACACTTCTATTGATAAAAAAATATATTTACGAAAGGTCAGTGACCTAGCTTGATTATATATAACCCATTTCACTCAGATGCTTAATTTGGCATGCGATGGTCAGCTGATATTCTATATTGTCATTTCAGTAAATATACTTACACGCTTGCGTCATGAATTACCTATTTAATATTCGAGTATTCGTAATTAGGAACAAATAAAAACCCAACAGTTATAAAATAACACAATATTATAAAGTCATAACTTTACATGTACATCACTACATAGTACAAAACAAAGTCACTTCCAGCTGTCTGTCCCTATGTATGCTTAGATCTTTAAAACTACGCAACGGATTTTGATGCGGTTTTTTTAATAGATAGAGTGATTCAAAAGGAAGCTTTATATATTTAATACATGCATAATATATTTAATATCACTATTACACCCGTGCGAAGCTGGGGTGGGTCGCTAGTACTGTATATGTATGTATGTTTGTGTAAGAATATTTGATACTTTAGGGTGTTTTTGGTATAATGCGAATTTCATCACGCATACGGGGCTATCTCGCCTCGCACGCGTCCTGTATGCGTTTTCCCGCATGACAATAAATACTTGTATGAAAAGGACATATGCATGCGGAGCAAATCCACATGCGTGTTGAAATCTGCATGATAATAAAAACTCCCTTACATTCAAGCGACTAAATAGATTTGGATAAATTTGCCATATGAGTAGACCAAGTCTTGGAGGAGCACACGGGGGGGGAAGTATTAGACTTTGTATCATACGTATTTTAAAATAAAATAATTTCCTATTTTTACGCCGACTAAGACACTGCCCTAATCATTCATTATTATAATATTAATAAAAATATTTACAAAAGCCTCATTATTACTGTTGAATTTATTAAATTTAGAATCGAGTTTATTTTTTAAATCGAATAATGGTCAATAATTTAGAATTGATTCTAACCGAAAGGTCGATAGAACGCCATTTGAATTTTGACCGTAATGCATTTAACTTGTTTTTTGTATATTTTTGTTTGTACGTCCGAATTTCTGAACACAATACTTTTATTTTAAATTCCATTCTACCCCAAAAAAAGAACCAAAACACGTCAGTTTTTAACCTGTCACTCGTTTAATAGATTTAACAAAAAAATACTATTCTAAAAAGTGCAGTCATGCAACTGGCAAAGCCTTATGCTATGTTTGAAACGAAAATAAAAATAAATATTCGGAACAATAGCTACAAAAAATTAATATGATTTTTTAATTTTATTTAAAGATAAAATAAAAAATTCAGTTCAACAAAATTTTAAGTAACAAAATCCTACAAAGTTTGTATAAATGTTTGTATACTATGTCATATAAGTACAAAGTTTGTATACTATGGTCATATAAGTATGTGTGTTACTCTTTCACGTTCAATAATGGCTATACAGATTTGAATACAATTTGGCATAGATCATCACAAGGAATAGGAAGATACATACTATATGTATAGACTATGACATATTTTAGCTAGGAGTCTTTAAGTGTTTTTACTTTTCTTGTTTTTTTGTTTTTTGTTTTTTTTTTGGTATATTACTAATTATTTATTTATTAATAAAAACTAAAGACTCTATGGATTATGCTAGTTTACATAGATATTATACATATGATATTTATAGATAGAAACTCTTTCTCGGGATTATAATATTACCTTGGTATTTTCTAAGTACAAAATTATACCAAGGGAATATACTATCGACAGAAATTTAATTTGAACTAATCAGAAAGTAATCGCTTTTGTAACCATTATGGTGACAAGAAAATATTGTAATAACATCAAAAAGGTACACACTTGAAACAATACAAGTAAACAAAAAACTTTATCGTACGGAAAGTGGGCGAATCATGAAACATTGATCACAAGAGTCGACCGAAAGCTAGACGAGCATGAAACTGAATAAAAAATAAACTCTTCTGACAGTGAAATAAATAACGTTAAGAAGTTAAAAACACGTGTGCCTTTATGTTCCGAATCAACCGAGATTTATTGACACATTAACGGACGTTTTAAAAACTATAAGTCAAATAAAGCTTTCAACAAAACCCCGATTAAGTAGGCATTAAAATTGGTTACGTTTATTTATTATCTATTTATTAATATTAGGTTGCTTCTAGGCCAGCGTGCTCCATCGTCGGCCACATCATCGCTTACCATCAGGTGAGATAGTGGGCAAACGCGACCTATCCACAATAAAAAAAAACTTGAATTATTTCCATTATGCAAGAGATTATTTAACAAAAATGAAATCATTAATTATAAATTCTTAATGCAACGTAACGTAATTCTCAACAGATTAAATATATCTCTGAAACGTTGACAGATGATGACACGTGTAATTTATAACGTCATTAAGATGACAATTGATGATTCTTTCTTATTTCATTCACCTGCCAAATGTGTTGAATAAAATTAAATATTGAACTTTTATTTAGTATTATTCTAACCAGACAATGTTAATCTACAATTAAATATGATATTATATAAATCTCTTTTAATAATGCTAAATAAAGTACAAAAAAGAAGAAAAATGTAATATTTATTATAAATTAAGTAATATTTAGACTACTTTAATGAATATCTCTATGCACATACTTATAAAGTACTTAAACAATTATTTATATGTTTCTTAACAACTAAACTAATAAATAACTTAAAAGGAGTGTATACAATATATGTATACAATGTGTATATGTGTTTCCTGATGGCTACAACCCGGGAATGTTTAAGTCAAGAGTGAATAATAACAAGAAATACTTCTAGGTAAGCGCGCTCTATCGTCGACCGCATCGTCGCTTTCCATCAGGTGAGATAGCGACAAGTGCGAACCTAACAACAATAAAAAAAACTGAAAAAATATTATGTAAAAATACATACAAGAATTCATTGGACATTAGAAATTTCATTCACAATGCTATCGATGAAATACTAAGCCGGTTGGCATCTGTCATCGACAACCAATATGTTGAAAGATTGACGATTTGCGAACGACACAGCACGTAACACAAAACAAAAAAAAAAGAATTGTGTTATTTCACGTACTATTGCCTCTAGTGGATTATCAAACGTGGTGACATTTGGATAGAACAAAATGTCAAACATTAGGTACGTGGCGAATAAAAGTCAGACCGTATTTCTTTTTTCTGTTTTCGGAAACAACATAACATTTATGTGCAAATGTGTGTTAGTAGTATATTTACCTAAAAATATGTATTAATAATATTTCAATTCCATAATAAATATAATTATTGTTTTATTCAATCAATAAATTTAATACTTTTTATCAAATGTGCCCAAAGCAAAACGAATTAAATATAATCATTTGTCAGTTTTATATTGTCATTAATGAAGACATTATTTAAATACTTTCGTTTTATTTTACCAGATGTAATAAGTATTCAAAATATTTTATTTCACATAGGCCTGTATAGATGGATTGATACAATGCTATTCTAATGATGGTTATAATCATTAAAATTGTAAAAAAAATAAATGCAGGAACTCATAGTTTAGATAATAGCATACTACTACATAATTGTTTCCTATTGTTTGTACGGTGTACGTTGAATATTTTTGGGGTCAAAGAATTCGAACAATTGACATTACCTCCAATTTTGGTTGAGGCATTAACTTTAGAGATATCAGCTTATACATCAGCGTTTTTACTATTTTTTTATGTTTTCTACTTTACAATACACTGTGTTGGGTATGTAAAGTACATAATATAGAATTTTCATATGAAGAAACAACACAGCATAAAATCAAAATAAAATAATGCAAAATATGAAGTCAATTCATCAAAAACATGTTCTTATATAAATCTAATGTCAAATTAATGCCAGATATAATGTCAAAAGTAATGTTGAATGATTGGCGTCAAAAATTAATACAATTGAAAGCGTGTACAATAGAATTATTGTAGGTACGAGTGAATAGTTATTTTGATTTGTTCCTCTCACATATTGCACATATTATTCATTTTTTCGTTTAAAAAATATTGCTAATATCCGATTTAACTCTTCTTTATCAGCCTAAGAATACGGTTTATTGTTGCTCAAAAACAAAGGGTTGAAAGAAAACAATTTTCAAAGAAATCCAAATAATTTTCAAATAACACAATTTTTGATTAGTTGTGTAAATAAAAAATGGTAATTTAAAAAACTAAAAATCCCGACTGCTTTTCTGAGTATTCATACGAATCTAACGACACCTCTCAAGCTGAAATCCATCGAGCCGTTCAGGCTGCAGAGCGTGCCAAACAATTATACATACATACATACATACATATATACATACATACATACTCTCGAAAAACATAACCCTCCTTCTGGCGCAGTCCGGTAAAAATGGTACATCACTAACAACCCACAACGTCTCTGAAGCATTTCATTCTAACAAACACGTATACAATCAGACATAAACCCTGACTTACTGCAACCACGAAATTAGTTTCTCCAATCATCATCAGGAACCGACATCGTTAACGAAAGGGTATCAAGTAAATAAGGAAGCCCAAAGATATAACAAGACAAAGGCGTTTTCAGAGATGTACACCTACACGTCACCGACATTAAGGACAGGGTTCCGTCGTCAGAACACGATTGCCAAACATCCCTTGACGCCAGATTTTGATAGCTTAATCCGGTCCCATCGTTGCTGTTTTCCATTTGAAAGTTCTACTTTACCCGGCAATTTTTCCGGGTGTTGCACCCCTAACTTTATTAAGTTGGGTTCCCAAATCAATAGAGGTCTTTCAGCAAATAGATATTGGGTCTGTCTCGGAGATTTGGACCCGAAATCTTGGATTGGATTTGTGTTATACATTTTTATGGGAGGGAGTTAAACGGTTATGGTGCTTTTATCCAATATACTCGTACCTACTTAGCGGTATATATTTAGGTATATAAAAGAAAATCTGTCTGTCTAAATGACATATCAAAGCATTCAAACCTTTTATTATGTAGACGAGCACTAAGGATTTTTTGAAAATTCAACATTTAAAAGATGAAAAGAGGGAAAGTAGTTTGTATGCAAAATTTTATTTCTTCCTTTTCTAGTTGAAATTTAGCATAAATAGTAAGTAAAAAAAAAAAATACTGAATTTTCTTTTTTTTGCGTGGTACACCAGGTTTTTAGTAACAAAACCTTTTTTCTTTGAACTAGTCGTAATTTCGTAATAACAACTAGACTTGTAGAGCTACATTAAATCCACGCCACGCGGCGTCTTTCTACGTAAAAATCAGGCGTGGTCCACGTCTACGTCAGTCTAAATTTATGCAACTCCAACTTATGCCCAAAACATGTAAGACTAAATGATAGTTATGCTAACCTTTGCATTATGCCAAAGTATTATTATGCAGCAGTATAATAATAATAATAATAATAAGTGACCAATTGGCGTCCGTAGCTTGGCTGCGTTTCGGTGACCTCTTTGGGGAAACCGAAGGTTTTATCTGTGCAATTATGGACGAAGTTATCATGACGAATAACTATCGGAGATTTATTGTGAAGGACGGCACGGTTGACATCTGTCGGGCATGTCACCGTCCGGGAGAATCAATTCGTCACATTATCTCCGGTTGTTCTCGTCTGGCTAACGGCGAGTATTTGCATAGGCACAACCTTGTAGCCAAGATTATCCATCAGCAACTTGCTTTGAAATACTCTCTTGTGGGATCGGAAGTGCCGTACTACAGGTATGAGCCCGACCCAGTTCTTGATAATGGTCATATCACTTTGTACTGGGATCGGTCCATCATCACTGACAGGACTATTGTAGCCAATAAGCCTGATATAGTGGTGGTGGACCGAAACGAGAGGCGTGCAATGATTGTTGACATATCCGTTCCGCATGACGAGAACCTCGTGAAAGCTGAGAAAGATAAACAAATCAAGTATATTGACTTGGCTCGCGAGGTTGTCGACATGTGGGAAGTGGATTCGGCGATCATTGTACCGATAGTCGTGTCGGGTAATGGCTTAATAGCCAAGAGCCTCGACCAACACCTTAGGAGGCTCTCATTAGGCGGCTGGATCAAGGGCTTGATTCAGAAAGCGGAACTCCTGGACACGGCTCGTATTGTTAGGAGGTTCCTTTCTCTGGAGCCCTGACCGCCGGTAGCTTGGACCCTGTTCCCGATACCGGTGGGACACTATTTGTTATATTTTTAAATGTTTTTTTTTTATTTTTTGTAATTTTTTAAAAAAAATATTTAAAAATGTAATTAATAAGCTTATATAATGAATAAAGGAAATAATAATAAAGTTTATTGTTCTTCTCTCACATAGAATTTTACAAACAATATAAAAAACAAACAAAAACATTAGCGATAATTGTTGTGATCTATGTGAGAGACTGGTTTCTGTACTAGGAGACCTGTATGACAGATTACCAGCCTCTCCAGACTCCGGACAATAGGTGACAGCTGTATACAACATCAGTGCAAAGTAATAATTAAGAGGGATTAAGCTAGGTGCAGTGAGATTGTTGCTGTTATGGGGGTACAAGGTGATGCAGTGAGATTGTTACTGCTATGGGGGTACAAAGTGGGTGAGAGGAACTAAATTAAATTGGTGAGTAATTGAGTATGTGTGCGTGAGTATGTGTGCGTGAGTATGTGTGCGTGAGTATGTGAGCGTGAGTGTGAGTGTGAGTGTGCCGGAGGTTGTATGTGTCAGTGTGAGTGTGTGTAGGAGAGAGTGAGTGTGTGTGTGTGAGTGCGTGTGTGCGGGGTGAAGGAGGTGACAGCATACGCAGTATCATTATGCCAATAAAAGTTATGCGTAAACGTTATGCCTAACTATATTATGCCTTAAATTTTTATGCCAGAGGAGTATTGACGTTAAAGTTGTATAGGAGAATCTAATTCCTTGGGTTAATAAACTTGTTACTTGGTACAAAATTCTAATATTCTCGTGAATAAATTTGCGAGAACAGGGCTAGTCCAATATAGTTAGCGAGATTTGCATTATGATTTTATTAACATGTTTATTTTATATTTCATTGCTATGGATTTACTTAATCTCATTCAGGGCCATTTACAACCGAAACCTGATGTTCAAATAACCTTTTATTACCTAAGTTAATTCCGAACACAAAAGCAATATTGTTAATAACCTCAGAAACCTACACAATTAATCGCAACAATAGCTTGAATAATACAAAAAAGTAACCCATTACGTACAGAAATTGAAATGGAGTATAAAAGCTTTTCAAACATTAATGGGCAAACATTTTTTGAATAAACCGGTTCACGTGAATTGCTGACCACTTACGCGGGTTAAAATATTATAAAATCGTACGTGAACTACGTATTTTCTGTACTTAAGTACCATTTATTATTTGACCATTAGGAAGGCTAAATTAATAGCCATGCTTTAAGTAAAAATACTTTTCAGTTGAATATTTGTTTGCCTTATTTGGGTCAAAAATTTTTCGTCCTTTTATCAGGGTTATTGAAAGGGGAAGTCTAATTGAAGGATAGCTTTGGAAATTATATGCATTGTTTTATATAATTAATATATAATCTATTTTTAGTATAAATATGCGAATCCCGAAACAAGTATATTTATTTAAAGAATCTACATATGTACGAAATTTCACAACTGTGTCATGAAAAATCACAAAGTTATAAACTAGTTATTTTACCTTACACAAACACATGGTCACCGGGACATCCGGGCGACTAAGGGGTGGTTTTGCTCCCCACCCTAGGCGCTGGCGCTTAATGCCAGCAATTACCTGCCGTCACATGTTTTGTACTTAGTCTCAGTGGTGTCCAACTTGTGACTTTCTTTAAATATTATTTGGTTCAAACCCAGTCAGGCGCATTACTTTGTGTAATTTATTTCATCACCACTGCTCTCAAAAACGGTGAAGAAAAACATCGTGAGGAAACTAGAACCAAAAATTCGAAGATATGTGACATCCACCAATGCGCACTGGGCCCGCGTGGTGAATTACGGCCCTGTCCTTCTCCTAGAGACGAGGCCTGAGTCCCAGCAGTGGGAACATTATGAGGCTGATGCAATGCAATAATCCCTAAAAAAATATGTTTAATTAACTTAAATGACCATCATCATCATCACCATAGACGGCATAGGTCTCTTTTTTCTGAATGTAAAGTATCTAGTTGATCCAGCAATTCAGATGAATAGATGTGGGTCTCGAAATATAAGTGTACCATGGCCTAAATTAGGACATAGAATATATACTTTTTTATTCCAATTGTTTGTTCTTGTTCGTTAATATTTTACACTAGCTTTTACCCGCGGCTTTGCCCACGTAAATTAACTATATCAATAAGTAATAAACTAGCTTTTTATCGGTGAAAAATTTTAGCAATCAGATCAAATAAATGGAATTTTCTTTCTTTTTTCTTTTTCTTTTCAATACTTTATTTATTGATTTATGTACACACGAACACTACTACTACAACTTACAAAGACGTACTTTCAGAGATTCCGCAAAAAAAAAAAAAAACAACAAATCTTACTTTATTGTTAGTGCAAATGAATACAGGCATAACTACTAGCTATAGATAATATATTACTACGGTATTACTACAAAATTGTTTACAAACGTTGCACATAATTTCTCTATTTAAAATAAAGAGCACAGATTACTAAGATAAATCGCACATGTTTTGTTATACGAGTACATTGTATGGCTAAATGAATGAGTTTTAATAGCAACAAGGTGAGAGATAACTCACACTTTGTTTGGAATCGTTAAAGGACTAGAATAATATATTATTTAAATACGATCCTTTTGTGATCTTATTTTTTGTTTTGTTTATTATATTATACACCGTTAAATTTTGGTCATTTTAATCCCGTGAAGGGTCGATTCGGTGCATGAAACACAATCGATTTGTAAAGAGAAAATTTAAAAAATAAAGTAGTTTTTTTCTCAAACTCGAGTTAATATACGCATGTACGAAATTAATTTCTTTAAGTATTCATCAACAGATAGAATGGCATAATCAACCTTTTAATGTTACCACTGCTGGGACTTTGGCCTCGTCTCTTGGAGAGAGAATGGGCCGTAGTCCACCACGCGGGCCCAGTGCGGATTGGTGGATGTAACATGTTTTCGAATTTTTTGTTCTAGGACATGCCGATTTCCTCACGATGTTTTCTTTCACCGTTTTGGGAGCAGTGGTCTTGAAATAAATTACACAAAGTAATGAGCCTGGCTGGGTTTGAACCCTCTTCTTAAAACTCCGGTCGGACCGTTACCACTATTATGCACATTAAAGTAGTAAAATAACAAGAATTTCATAGATTTCTAACACTAGTGCGAAGCTGGGACAATTTGCTAGTAATATTATAAAGCTGAAGAGGTTATAGTTTGAAAATGTGATAATCTCAGACGCTATTGGTTTGAATTGCACATATTTTAGAACACTAAAAAAAGTACGCTGGCCAAATATTGCCGGGTATAATATATCCTTCCTAAATAATAGGACCGTTCATTATGGCGACACTTGGGGGAAGCCTATGTCCATCAGTGGATGTCTTTCGACTGAAATGATGATGATCTAACATTATGCTACGGCCTTTAGGCTTGGAGCAGCAACCATAGCAACAGTAGTCGCAGCATCAGCCTTATAATGTTCCCACTGCTGGGACTCAAGCCTCCTCTCTAGGAGAGGGAATGGGCTGCAATCCACCACGCCGGCCCAGTGCGGGTTGGTGGATGTCACATGTCGGCGAATTTTTGAGTAACCATAGACGCAGATGAAAATAAACCTGCCAAAGTTAACTATATAGAATATGACTATAAAATATAGACTTTTATAACCGATAACGTAATTAATAATTAGCCCAATCTCTTTCCAAAGCAAAAGCCAGAAGTAGTATTAAGAGGGGCCTTCCTAACTAGCCTGTCGTTAACGTCGAGCATGGTTTACTAGCTTGTTGCTTCATCTAACGCAATCCACCCTGAAGTTTGATGAAAAGGCAACGCGAAAAAGAGAGAGAAGAAGTTGACATTCGGTAATGCCGTGATTTACTCGAATATTTCACAAAACTTGTTTCGGAAATACATGTTTTATAAAACCCTTAAAAACATTTTGAGAAAAATTGTCGTCATTCAGAATCTCGATTAAATGTGCAAGACTTCTATATATGTACATAGTTTTTTTATATGAGTACATTATGGAAGGCCAAAGTTCATGTTAAATACCAGTAGGTCTTTACTGGATTAGTTTTAGGTACACAAAATGTTTTGATTTTTATAAATAGAAGCCTAAATAATGTTCACAATATATCTATATATCCAAAATATCTGGAGAAAGATGGGTAAAAACATCATAATCACGTAAGAGCGGTAGTATGAAAATGTAATTCGGGTTGGCCGCTCTTACGAGTAACTATAGGTGATTATTGGCCAATTATGAACGCTCACGTCCATCCAATTATTACACACATGATGAGATTGTAAGCCTGTTAAATAAGCTACTGAATTCGCCTGTGAAGGGTAGGTAATTATACGTATGTTACTATTAATAGGCTTTGGCCTATTATTAGTATTCTGGAAAATGGGACAGCCAATAGTTAATTATTATCACTGTATATTCCGACGTTACTTAAATACAATGTCTCATTTTTCACAATTAAAGTTGCATCAAAAAATTCGCATGCAACTTAAGTGGTATATGTTTTTCGGGTACAACCATTTTGTTTTTGTATGACAAAGCTATTTTGTGAGGTAAAAAAATAATAAACTGCACAGCTCTTGTCATTGTGCTGCCCTCCAATTTGGGCCATTCAAAAATCATTGACCGCCCATCTCCTAACACTTACCAGACGAACGGTCGTAAAAATAAAGCCATAAAAATGATAACCAAATTTCGAGTTCAGCCATCCAGTAAAATCAAATATTCGTATTTTAAACCCGAGATATAAATGTTTTTATTATCTTGTAAATGTTTGTCCTAAAGTTTAACGTAGTAATTTAAAATCTTGATTTAAATAAGCGTTTGACTAATGATAATTATGTTTCTTTTTCAGGTTTTTCTGAAGCACAAGGATCTACAAAACTTAAAGGTAACTTAAATTAAACTTTAAAAATTGAAAATAAAATACACGATGAAGATTATCATCATGAGGATATTTTCATTTTTTTAATGTGCCTGATGGCAAGCAGTGATGCAATTGTTGATGGTGTGATGCACGAGTTTTTTAAGAGCCTATTTAAGCCGAAAGCTATTCTCTGCTGGACATAATGTTTACCCAAGTGTCACCTTCGCCTTAACAAACGATCCTGTGCCTCTCGCATCCATCGATGAATGTGATACATTTTTGAATCGATAAGGTGGATCGAGTGGCTCATCGGCCCACCTTGTGAAAAGCTTTCCACCGCTGCTTCTTCGCACTACTCCACGATGAAGATGGTGAATATAAAAACAATTTCTCGCCAGACGTTATCTTCTAAAAAGAAGAAACCAAAACTCAGAACCTCAACAAATTCGTTGAAATCACGGAATAAAAATCAGAATTACAAATAAATTAAAGGGATTTCTCACGAAAGAATATATTTATAAACATACACTGGTACATGGCAAACAGACTCCATTACTTTTGATTGAAAGTCGTGTATCTAAATAAGTGTTTGCGGATTTACACAAGTCTTTATAAATATTTTTAAATAATATTATTATGCACCGTAAAATTGTAAATAGCGTTAAATTATAATCTCTCTCGCGAGATACTAAACTATCGAATGTTTGTGAATCGTAACATACTGCTTACAATTTAACGCATTATTTTCGATAGGTGTACCTTATATCTTATCTATCGTGTACCTTACCGCCTTGGTAAGTGAAGGTGGAGAGATTAGTATAACCACTACCAGAGGGACTGGCCCCCAATGGCTGAGGATGGACGTGTGTGGAAAAGGGAGAGGGATGCCTTCACCTAGTAGTGGGGCATGTAAGGTTAACAGCAATAATACCAACATTACAATATAACATCTGATAAGATCAGATCTGATGAGAGCAGTGGCAGCTGAATGGTAACGGCCCCAGCTTACGAGTTGTAGGTACCAGGTTCAAACCCAGCTAGGCGCATTAGTTTGTGTAATTTATTTCATCACCACTGTTCTCAAAACGGTGAAGGAAAACATCGTGAGGAAACCGGAATGTCCTAGAACCAAAAATTCGAAGACATGTGACATCCACCAACCCACACTGGGCCTGCGTGGTAGATTATAGTCCATTCCCTCTCCTAGAGAGGAGACCTGAGTCCCAGCAGTAGGAACATTATAAGGTTGATGCTATGAACGAAAGAAAGAAAAAACATTTATTTGTGACTATATTGTCGTTTTTATCTCCGTGTCTTGCATTTAGCCAATTTACTAATTTCAACCATTATAAACTTGTATTCTATTGAAATCTTCTTCAATTAAAGACGTCAATCAAATCAATTAACACTTACGAAAAACAAAAACATCAGCTAGAATATAAATCAGTTACCTTCGCTTTGTAAACATATTCAACTATTTACGTAACGTCTTATTGAATAGCAAGTCTTTAAAAAGTGAGCAGTGGTGGCCGAGCGGTAATGGCCACGACTTCCGAGTAGTAGGTTGCGGGTTCAAACCCGGCCGGGCGCATTACTTTGTGTAATTTATTTATCACCACTGCTCTCAAAACGGTGAAGGAAAACATCGTGAGGAAACCGACATGTCCTAGAACCAAAAATTCGAAGACATGTGACATCCACCAACCCGCACTGGGCCCGCGTGGTGTATTACGGCCCATTCTCTCTCTTAGAGAGCAGGCCAGCAGTGGGAACATTAAAAGGCTGATGATGATGATGAAAAAGTGAGGTCGGTTTTTTTTGGAAAAAATATTAAAAAAGTCTTCGTTATATAATGACTTTCGTTATACTGCGATGCACTAATTGATTTCGTTTTCGCATTGTTTATAATCAAGAAACGTTTTGGTTCTAGGACCTGCCAGTTTTCCTCCACCGTTTTCAGAGCACTGGTGATGAAATAAATAAATATAAAAAAAACGCTACCTATTTTTTTAATATAAGCCTTAGCCTTGGCCGCAAAATATAGGACCTATTCTCATCGAAGTACTAACCAAACTATACAGCTATTACTTCCACATTAACACCTCATAAAAATAGACATTCGATTATTATTTCTAAAACAATTGTTAGGCGATGTACAGACGAAAGTTAAAACTATTAGGGCCATTGAGTATTGTGTTACCCAGTAAAGGGATAACCCTTTATTTTTACTTTCACCTTTATTTTTACTTTCACATAGAAGTCAATGGAAAATCTATCTATTCTATTCTATATTCTGCAAGTTGAACTATTGAAACCGTTTTAATTAAATTGGGAATGGGCATAATATAAAGAAGAAAATAATGAAAAAAAAAAAGAAAGATAGAGATAAATTTACTGAAACTTAGACAATGGAATCTTGCTTGTTCTATTTTCAATAGTCAAAACAGTTTTGACTCCAGTATGTATACCCACCTTTACACAAATAAGCGAGATTTATAGTCAATAAATTGGAATCGTGTGTCAAAATATTATTTATTTACATAGACATCGAGCTTTGATGATTCACCTATCCATCGATAGGATATTCTCTACACCTAATATTTAGTATAAATGAGTTCGTTCCGAGATATTGATGGATTATATTGATATGTCATTGAGATAGACTAATTTAATTAATAATTGAATTTGATTGATGAATAGTTGGGTGCTTTCAATTATTAATTTTCTTGTATTTAGGCTCTTAATTCTTAAGAATTAGAATGGTAGATTAATCATGGCTTTGTCTATTATTATGTCAGTATAAGATTTACCTACGTCTTTCATTGATTGGATATTTCAAAATGTTAATAATATATCTGTATATTTTGATGGTAATATCAAACAAACAAACCAAATTTGGGCTGAAAAAGAGCTTCTTGTAGTATTGTGGTATTAGTAGTTGTATTGATAGCGAATATATTAAAATGTGGTTTGAATAATTCATTGGTTTTCAACGGGACAATGAGAAATATCAATTTTAATAATAGCTTGACCTTTGCTGCAGGTGCAGAAAACCTCAAACGGCGTAAATATAATAATCTCATCGGAAGTTATATGTTTGAGCCATTTGGGGTTGAAACGCTAGGGCCATGGGGTCCGAGCTCATCGAGTCTTTTGAGATATTAGCAAACGGTTGGTTGACTCTTCGCGTGACCAGAGGGCTGGGATTTTCTTCGGTCAACGAATCAGCATTGCCATCCAACGTGGCAATGCTGCTAGCGTTCTAGGCACTTGTCCCATTGACATCGATGCGGATGAATTTTTTGATGCCCTATGAGCTCTTTCTACCCGTTTGTACATATTATTATTTTTGGTTTGTATATATACATGTTAAGTTATAATATTTGTTAGATTAGTTATTCTGAATAAATAGTGCTTGACCTTTTCATTGGAGTTAATAAATTTGGCGAAGTGGTCATATCACTTGAAGCTGCTAGTATCAAAATAACTCTAAGTAAAATTGCTGTCAAATATCCTTTGAACAGTTCAAAATAGTACTGGCAATATTCGTTTTCGAAGAATTCTTTGAAAACGATACCGTTCGCTTTCAACGTTCCAGTTACAGAAATGATGAAAGAAATATCTATCTACATTTCATTGTAGTCTACATTTTATTGATATCTGATACCCTACGTATGCTTTCCTCAGTAATATAATATATTTACGAATCGTAGACCACCATCAATCATTAAATATGTATAGGGTTTTTTTATGATAGGTAAAATCATGCAATGACAAATCCCGCCATTGGGCCGGGCGGAAAGTAGTGTCAGACTCTTACTGACTAAAAACCTACCCCGTTCCTTCCTTGCCTATCATACCAGGGCCGAGCCTTGTTTTCAGAAAGCGGCCCTTGGCCCCAGTAGGTTTCGACCCTGCCTGCCTACAGCTAGCAAGCTGGGCCACTACGGTTTGCTGACAGCTCCTTGAGGCTCGCAGAAAAAGTACGCACCGTCGACGACTTGGGCTCGGTCTGGTTGGTTACCTGTCGGTCGGACAGCAAGCTACCCTTTGCTCACCGTCCGTAAGCCAATAATTTTTTGTCCCTATTTATATTTTATCTAACACAAGTGACAGCAATAGAACGACGTGGACGGTTCTAAATTAAAATAGTTTAACGCTAAAAGAGTTTCGAAAGCGAATTTTGCGCAAACGAGTCTATAAGTAGCTTATAATTATTGTGTATTTTAGAGGAAGTTTGAAATTGGCGTGACTGAAAAGTTAAAAAAGGAATCTTTTGTCTAGGTATGGCCATGTGAATTATGTGTTGCTAAAAGAGTTCACTGTGTATAACTGTTTGACTGGCCTGTTGGTCTAGTAGTTAGTGGCCCTAACTGCTATGCCGGAAGTCGTTGGTTCGATTCCCACCCAGAACAAATACTTGTGTGATGACCACGAACATTTGTTCTGTGACTGGGTGTAATTTATATATAATATGTTACATGTATTTAGAAATATTATAAGTATGTTTATCAGTTGTCTAGTACCCTTACACGAGCGATACTTAGCTTGGGACTAGACGGCGTTGTGTGTGATAGTATTGTAATATTTAATATTACAGTTATGAGAATACATGTACATGGATGGAGAAGGAGAAAGAGACAAAAAAAATGGAGGGATTGTGTGAGGAGTGATATGAAAGTACAGGGAGTTAGAAATAGCATAACAGGTGACAGGACAGAATGGAAGAAAAAAAAACGTGTTGCGCCGACGCCAAGTGATTAGTGACCACGGTCAGAAGATGATGATAAATCTAAAGTCTATATTCTTAGTCATCTCGAATGAAACTTCCTTAGCTGCATGCGGTATACACCGTTAAATTTTAGTCGTTTTAATCCCGTGAAGGGTTGATTCGGTACATGATACACTATTGATTTTTAAGAGAAAATTGAAAAATAAAGTATATTTTTTTTTTAAATCGAATTAATTTACGCATGCACGAAATTAATTAATTTAAATAAACTTCACCTGTGCGAGGTCAATGAACTGTAGGTAGTTACTACTCAAGGAACGACAACAAGGTCATTGACTCGTTTACTTAAAAATATTAATATCGTATGTGCGTATATTAATTCCAGTTTTAGAAAAAAAATACTTTGTTTTTTAATTTTATCTTTACAAATCGATAGTGTTTCATTTACCTGATCGATCCTCCACGGGATTGAAACGATCAAAATTCAACGGTGTAGTTACTATGACAAAGGAAAAAAAAACCTCAATTGATGTCAATAAATAAAAAGTTAAAACTACCAATTTGATTTGTAGTAGAAGTTCTTTGCCGGTGCTTCTCCACATGAAATAAACAATTGGAACTGTGCCCACCCAAATGTCTTTTCCTTGGTATTGTCCGTCAAGTTGTTGAGCTCCTTTGTGTCCTGAGTTGAGTTTTGCGAATACTGATAAATGCTTGCACTGACTGGACAGGTCCACTCAAATCTGTATGGTTCTTTCTTCAAAAGACCATTTCAGACAAATCTGCATGGTCCTCATATGATTTGACCAATACATACATTATGGACTTTAAAAGAGACTTTGACCCCTGAGTTTGTTTCGGTGTTTCTTCTCCGGGTAGTCAGCTAGGAAACACCGGCATCATCTAGTTTAAAATGACGAAAAAAACAATTGACGTGTAAAAGTGTTTTTAAAACCTAATTGCAAAATAAATATCATTTATCATTTGTGCACTGGCATCTGACGTTAGGTAGTATATAAAACCGTAGGCCTATGTGAAGTAAAATATGTTTTACTCAATAAAATTAATGATCTGTAGGTACTTGGAAACAGGGCACAAAGTCTAGTGTAAATCCTAACTTTCTTGCCTTTGTAATATCAGGTCTTGTGAATAAACCATTAATTTTATCGCTGAATTGTTATCTGGTTAGATCGTGACCACGCATGCTACTAAACTGATAAAAAAACAATATATGTGCACTCGTATTTGATATCACAAGTGCTTGTTAAGATTGGCACAAATAGAATGATATAAATCCACTTAATTTGCCGAGTGTTTTACGGTAGCCGGCCCCACTAATATAAAAATTGTAACCGTGAAAGCCTTTGATGAGTAAATAATTCGAATTCGTTTTTGACGTAGCATAGACTTATTAAGTTACCCATTTTTTTTTAGGTGGGAAATCATCTAATGACTTCTCACGCTCTAGGGTGAAGCGAGTGGGCGTGTCAGAAATTTTTTACTGGCCTGTTGGTCTAGTGGTTAGTGCGGCTATGCCGGAGGTCAGACAAATGTTTGTGTGATGAGCTCGATCATTTTTTCTGTGTCTAGGTGCAATTTATCTATAATATGTAAGTATATAGAAATATATAAGTATGATTATCAGTTGTCTAGTACCCATAACACAGCTCTGCTTAGCTTGGGACTAGACGACGTTGTGTGATATTTGTGGAATATATATTATGTATATATATATATAGGGTGACTGGTAACCAGTGAACGATACTTAAACACGTGATTGTAGTCGTGATTACAAACAACTTTTACTATGGGACCAAACCTGAAAAAAACGCAGCGCTGCTTCAACGACGAACACCCAAATAGGATGCATTGGATTGTTAACCTAATACACCTATACATTGGATTGTTAATTCAATGTATCCTATTTGGATGTTCTTCGGTGAGAAAACGCAGCGTTGCCGCGTTAGCACCACTGGACGGTTACTAGACAGCCGAACTGCGAGCTACAGTTAAGTTACCCATAATAATGGTTTTTAACCGACTTCGAAAAGGAGAAGGTTCTATGTTCGGCTGTATGTATTTTTTTTTACCGATTTCGAATTTTTTTATTTCGATTGAAAGATTATACTCTCGAATCGGTCCCGTAGCAATACTGTTTTGATTTGATGATGAACTTCGAAGATATAGAACGGAACTTTTCAAAAAATCATAGTAGAACTGTCGTAACAAATAAAATAGCTTTGTTTATACATGTAGTCGGATGATGAAGACGGAAATTAGGTAAGAGCCGGAATTTTGTAATAAATCAGTGTATCCTAGTGTTTGGTATTATTAGAGTTGTCATGATGATTTGATGATAGAACCAAATGGCGGAAGGTACCTGTCTATTTAAGTTTCGTTGAGGGGTACTACAACTAAAAAGTGTGAAATAAAAAAAATAGCTTTAATTTCGGAAGTCGGTGTTAAATAACGAAGAGACCAAACTATTTTAAAAACACCGACTTCCGAAATTAAAGTTATTTTGCACTTTTTGGTGTTTTTTTGGAGTCGGTTGTATTTTTTTTTTTTTGTAAAAAGTTTTTTTCACTAAATTACGACCACAACTCAAGTCATTTGCAACAAAGTGCGTTTACAGAAGTGAGGAGTTCCGTAGGTATTATTTTCAGTATTTTGCTGCCGCAATCAACCAAAGATGCGGGTGAAATCGCCGGGTACAGCTACAAAATAATATAAACGAAAAAAAAATAAAGTCACCAGTCAATCGATCATCGAAATTAATTGACGCGGTCAATTGGTATAGTAAAAACTGTCAATCAAAATTGACGGGCCTATTCTATCATCGTTCAACGCTGACTGATCTGTTCTGCCCTCGATCTATCAATATTTTCAAGCGGTCATTGCAATTTTAATTTTGTGGTGTGTACAAACTAAGGGTGGGTGCAAAATTTCACCCCTTACTAATATTATACTATATCTTGAGCTAAATTCTGATAAAGTTGAAGAGTCTTAAAGATCCTGACGAATCTGTATAGGATGAAAAGAAGAAGAATTAAGAATAAAGTAATGAAAATGCCTACGGAATTAGATCCGCCTTTGTACAATTTAGTGCATAAATCTTTAAATATATATATTTATATATAAAAAAAAAAATAAGTATGTAAGAATTGTTTATTTCATCAGGATCTCTGTAGATGGTTTTGAGCTTATTGCACAAGCGACAAATAAGTTGATGCATTTGCTATGTTTACGCGCAGCCCTCCACTTTGATTGAAACCCAAAAATTTGCTACTGTGCTTTCAAGGTCGACCGTCATGATGGTTCAACTTGTGTGACGAGAATTTCAACCGATTTTCGGGTCTCAATTGAAGTGGTAGGCTGCAAGTAACTAAAGCAAATGGTTCAACTTATTTGCAGTATTATAAAAGAAATAGATTCAAATTGAATTTCTGCTAAAACTCACTCAATGAAATCCCTCCAAAACCCAGATTATATTTGGGAAAGCTATCAGACTGAAAAGAGTGAGTGATTTTTATAACAATGTAAAAACGTAATTTCCTAACAATAAATCTTCTGAACTTAAACGTCAGTAAGCCCATTTTGTCATGTCTGATCCCCACAGTACCTAAGATCAGAAAGATTTTGAGCAATATTTTGTAACTATATTACAAATATAAGCGCCGACTGCAAAGCTACAGAATTGTGGTGTACTATTGCATTTACTTTGTCTCTCGGGATAAGCGCAATGCGGTGTCTAGGCTCACAGGTATTTGTTTCAACAAAACGAGAGCTCAAGAGACTAAATTACTGTTAATTATTCATTATTCATTCTCAACGATATCTGAAATTCAAATGCTAATCTAACTACAAATGAAATTACCTTTTTTCTAAAAAAAACATTCATTACTTGGCAAAAAATAATAATTTCTAAATCTCCCGCCAAAATTGTTGGTCATAATTTATTTTGTACACTACATTTGGGTCCAAAAAAGTTTATTAGACTTCTAATTTTTTCAAAACAAAAAGAGTAATGTAATCCCTGGCCTTATTTGAGAATTTATCTTTTAAATTTTATCTCGGCCAAATGAAGTTTGCCCAAATTCGTTCAGATAACATCTCATTTTACCATTTCTGCTTTTAGCTTGTCCTAATTTGTGTCTAAAGTTGATTTAGTTTGATACTTTGGGTTAATGTTTTAACTTAAGCTGATAAGCTTTCTAGGTGATATATAGATCTCTATTGTATATATAAAAGGGCAACTGACTGACTGACATTATCGACGTACAGCTATATATGTAGAGATAACGCCTGAAAACTCTGTTGGCATATTTTGATAACTCCGATATCTTATCTTGAATATTTTACAAAACTTGTTCCAAGAAATACTAGTTTTATTAAAACTCTTAAAAGTATTTGAGAAAAATCGTCATCATTTAGAATTTTGGTTTCGGTACAAGGCTTCTATAGAAGTACCTTTAATTTTTTTTTTAATATATGAGTACATTACGGAGGGTTAAAGTTCACATGAAATAGCAGATTTTCAGAGGTTTTTACTGCATTAGTTTTACACATTATTTGTTTGTATGTTTTGATTTCTATACAAGCCTAGATAATCACCATCATCATCAGCCTTTTAATGTTCCCACTGCTGGGACACAGGCCTCCTCTCTAAGGGAGGGAATGTGCCGGAATCTACCACGCGGGCCCAGTGCGTGTTGGGGAATGTCACATGTCTTCGGATTTTTGGTCTAGGACATTGGTCCTCACGATGTTTTACTTCACCATTGAGAGCAGTGGTGATGAAATAAATTACACAAAGTAATGCGCCTGGCCGGGTTTGAACCCGCGGCCTAAAACTCGTAAGTCGGGGCCGTTACCACTCGTCCACCACAGCCCAGATAATATACACAAGATATCTGTGTATCCAAAATTTCTGAAAAAAGATGTGTAATAACATCATAATCACGTAAGAGCAGTTGTATGAAAATGTACCTCGAGTTGGCCGCTGTCAAGCGACTTACTAACCGTGTCATTACAACCTGTCATCAACGACTAGAGTTACGAATATTTTGTCGTAAATAAAAACTTTTTATGGCATGCGAACAAAAAAACATTGTTGAGTGATATTCTTATCGACACGAAAACAAATGAATATCTATTACGATCGTCTTTTGTTATTTCTGAGTCACGATTTTCCGCCGTGAAGATTTCTTTTTGTTTTTGTTTTTAGGGAATCCCTGTTTTATAAGTATTGTGTTTCTTTTAAGCGATTATTATAAAGAGCTAAAGTTGTTTGTTTTCGGAACTTTCTTATGAACAACTAAGAACTACGAAAATGAATTGGTTTGGGTTTTGTCGACACTGAGACGCGGGATTGCTTAAAATAGTTAGTGCACGGAACAGGAGTGGGTTTTAGTACAAAAAAGAATGACACGCCGTCCCGCTCCGCCCAAGAATGGGAGATGTAATTAGATGATTTTTACCTCCCAGAAAAAAAATCAAATGATTTCCTACCACGAAAAAACCTCTTTAGTTATCTACGTTTTATACTCAAAACTTTTCTCATTATAGAGATATGTATAAAGAAAATTAAAAAATAAAGTACTCTTTTTTAATTCGAATTAATTTGCGAATGTACGAAATTAATTTCTTTAAGTAAACGTCAACTGAGCCAGGTCAATGAACTGTAGGTAGTAAGTACACAACGACCGATAACTACCCACAAGGTCATTGACTTGTTTACTTAAAGAAATTAATTTCGTACATGTGTATTTTTATTCGAGTTTTAGAAAAAAAAGTACTTTATTCACATTTTATTCACTTTTTAATTTTATCTTTACAAATCGATAGTGTTTCATGTACCGGATCGACCCTCCACGGGATTAAAACGACCAAAATTTAACGGTGTATTGTGAAAGTAAAAAGAAGTTGATTTGTGATAAGAAAATACCTATATATAAACATTTGATTTCTCTATACTTCACAGTATCATTAATAATACAAACTACGTAGAAACTACAGCCTGAATCTGACTGACATATCGAATACTTTGAAGTTTCCAATGGTTCGGGACACAGTCGATATGGCGATACAAAACCATTTATAATCAGACGTTATCTATGCTCTTGTCAGTTACCATTCATTCATTATTGTAGACTTAGTATCTCTATTGGCAGGAATAGTATTTAATCAATAGGGTGTCGACAGAGATGGGTATATGATGTTTCAGTTAGGGTAAAAGGGATGGAGATATTGGGGAGACATTTAAGATTAAAAAGTTAATTAGGGTATGTTTTTTTTTGGTTTAGGAATTTATATGCGGCCAGCGGTTTTGCCTGCGTGGTTGTAGAAAATTATCCAAAGGTACTTTCGTGATAAAAAGTCGAGATATCGTCGACCGTAGGTTCAATTGAGGTAAGGGACAAAATACCCAAAATGAGTTGAGTATACAGTTTTGTTTAGAATTTTTCGCTCTATCGAATGGTGTATATGAAAAAATTCTAGCTTGAGAAAAATGTCCCTTACCCTAATGATTTTTGGATCCAAATTTCGAATCAGCCCCATAATAACAATGTATCTGTAAAACTATGCTATATAGGATCGTGAAATGGTGTAATTATCGCCGCCAATCCACTTCAAATAAGGTAAGGGTCTTCCCAGTCAACGAATAACCATTACATGGTTTATTTATGAAGAAAAAATAATAAAACTGGCCTTACACTAATCTCTTTGTTATCTGAAAAAAATAATATCATCCATACTTTAAATTGATTGCACTAGTTTTGACATAGTTGTCCCTTACCTCAATTTTCATTGTCATACTTTAAGCAGTGTCAACGTTACACCTATTTGAAGCGAATTATATTTAGGTTCGATGTCCGTTACATCAATTTGCTCATGAGAAGTAATGAATATTTATCCCTGTTACCTTTATGTGTAAACACATTTCTAACTTCATAACACAAGATAGCGCGTACTTGCACTATTACCATCCTTTTCTATCTCACAACGTCTTTCTGTGTGCGAAAGAGAGGATGATACTAATGCGAAAGCAGCGCACGGGCATCAAAAAAGTCGCTATCAGTGCGAGTTCATCTGTCGTTTGGTCGGGATTGTGCTCGGTTTTTGACAAAAACAATTTAGTAAAAATGGAAAACCAAACTATTTAAACTAATTGCTTGGACGCAGACAGAAATTACTACTCAAAACGGGTTTTGCTATGTTTGGGGTGAATGTGACGGGAAACGAGGGTCAAAAGAGATAGAGTCTTGCCTTTTCATGTGTCTGAAAGATGTTGATGATATTGGAATAAGAAAAGTTATCCTGTATTAAATGATAAATGATATTTATTTTTCAAATTGGTTTTAAAAATCAACATTTTTTTCGTCAGTTTAAACTAGATGAGGCCGGTGTTTCCTAGCTGACTACCCTAATAAGAAACACCGAAGCAAACTCAGGGGTCACAGTCTCTTTTTAAGACCATACAGTAAATTTGTAATGATCAAATCACATGAGAACCATACAGATTTGAGTGGACCTGTCCAGTGAGTGCAAGCTTTTGACAGTATTCGTGAAGCTCAACTCAGGACTACTAAGGAGCTCAAAAACTTGACGAACAATACCAAAGACAGTTTATTTGGATAGGTCGCAGAAAATACTCAAATTGCCAGAAATACATACATAAAAATTACTGAAAAAAAAAATGAAAAAAAGCAATATGAGGATTGCTTTTTTTCTTTTCTTTTCAGTCCTCACGGATCAATAGAAAATGTCAAACATTAATTAAAAGAAAAATAAATAGAAAAAAATATGTCCAATTGTAAAATAAAAATAATTTACAATGTCCAATTGTAAAATAATAATTAATTTACAACGTCAAATTGTAAAAAAAAATAAACAACCATGTCAAATTGACAAAAAAAAATAATAATAAAAAAACACAATCGAAAATAAAAACAATAGAAAAAAAATAACAGCAGGTGTAGTACATACTGGAGCAGGTCAATCCCAGGCCTTTTCGTCCTCAATATAGTTCTTTACAGTGTAAAAAGCCTTTTGGCAAAGTTTTCGTTTTACAAAGGATTTGTATTTATTACGGCTTAGTTATTGAATATGACTAGAAAGTTTATTATAGAAGTGTATGCAGTGGCATCTAAATGAGCCCCCTATTTTTTTAAGCCCAGTTGCAGGAATCACAAATTTGTGTTTGTTCCTAGTTTTAAAATTATATGAATATCACTATATTTTTTAAACATGTTTATATTTTTATTTATTGCGATGCTTACACTGGACAAAATAGTAATAGGATTGTCCTTTTACGATTTTGCTGGCAATATTACATTATTTTTTGTCAATATCCATGAATATCGAAACGATTCAGATTAACGTCTTATTGACCGGTCATAGTTACATGCCAGTTGACAGCATGAACTCTGTTATTGAACGAGAAATGTGAAAATTGACTGTTTGGAGTTGAAAGCAAAGGCCTAGTTACATGGAATGTGCTAGAAAGAATCCTCGTCCCTACGTCGTAACCGTTAAGGAGCACAACGACTACATTGACTGGGACCCAAAATATGATAATTTATGTTATCAAAATAAATGGAGAAGTGGCAGCCAAAAAGATAGGGAGTAATCCAGAACGTAAAACAAAAAGTGGGAAGGGAAAAGGAAAAGGAACGGGAAAGAGTAAGGTTAAGAGTAAAACATTTGTTGGTGTCCCGTCACAACTAGCAGACTTGCCTGATATAACAGTGGATAATAATTGCATAGAACTAAGACCTTTGTATAACACCAGGCTGCCAATATCGTTCGCAAAATACAAAGATTTAAAAAAATTGTGCGTGAATGCTATGCCCAGTAGATTTCATCAAGATTGTTTGAAGCTACCATATTGCGCTATGATTTTACCTACCAAAAAAAAAAACCATATTGCGCTATAGTGATTGACAATTTGAATCAAACTGACGAAAAAGATAATGTTGATGAAAAAAACTTCTAATTCTGAAACATTTATTGATCTCAATTTTATTAATATATTTTTTAATAATTGTAAATGTTGAAGGCTGATTAAGCTGTAGAAGTAAAATTGTTTATTTTAATTTGATTATCAATTCCTTAGATTCTCTATTATGATTATTTGCAGCTACTTTTTTATTTGAATAAGAATTCAAAGTAAGTATTGGTAAAATTGTTGCCATTTCTTTTAATAATTTGATTATAATAAACATAATTATTAAATGAAATAAAAATTGTTTTATTCAAAACTAATACAAATTGACTATTACAGTGTACAAACATTGCATGTAAGCAACATACAAGAAAACACACACACGGTTCTAATACATTTTCATGTCTCTTAAATGGTTTCTTGTATCGATTTCCAAATTTAAGATATCCTTACCTCAAAAGTGTGTACTTCATGTTCTATCAAAAATCTCTTTACACTGTATTTTTTTCATAATTTTTTTCAACAAGTCCGTTACACTATTTTTTCATTAATAGATTTTATCCAACGTAGAGGTCAATTTAATGTAAGGGACGGGACTACAAGATACTTGGTCAGTAAGGGACATTACTAACAAAATACGTTGTTGTAAGGGACATCTATTTTCTTAAATAGCTAAATTATTTAAATAAATGTTACACGTGTAGATAGAGCACTAAAATACAAGATTATGTGTGAAATCAGACCCGAAAAAGGTTAATAACCAAAAAAGTTATGGGCGATTTAGTCCAAAAAAAAACTTTGTCGGCCTCTCCTGAAAAATCGTATTTTGTCCCTTACCTCAATTGAACCTACGGTCGACGATATGGTGTACCAATGTGCCAAGTTTCATTGAAATACACGTTTCATCAAAGGTATGAAGTTTGCCAGGCCAGCTAGTCTTGTATAAAAAAACACATAGCTGAATATAATGAATAGCTTTTCGTTAGTTTCGCTAAAACTCGAAAACGGCTGGACCAATTTGGCCAATGTTGACCTAGAAATATATTTGTGATACTCCAGGGAAGGTTTAAACGGTGAGAAAATATGGAAAAAATCAGGAAAAAAAATCGACTATTAGGCGGTACAAAGTTCGTACTGCCTAGTAATAGTCGATTTTGTCGAGTTTGCTAGTCTTGGGTTCGAAGTTTGCTGGTTTCCCAAAAAAAAAAGTTTGCAGTTTTTCCCAAAAAAAAAAAAAAAAACAATTTGTATGGTACCACATACTTGTAGTCGATTACTTTTATTCCCAGCTCTACCCGTGAAATCAACTAAAATTTTGTCAAAAATTGTTTGAAAAATTAAAACAGAATAATCGAATAAGACGCGGTTTTCTCTACATACTACCGTATGATATTTATTATCTTTATGAGTAACAATAAACAATGTAAAGCGTACATCTTGCGTTGACACTAAGCTGTTATATAATACAGTTGAAAGATTTAAATTGTATTCGTGAGTTTGCAAAAGTGTACTCCGTGACAGAATTTTTTAGTACATTTGTGCAAAAGGAGGTTTTGGTTAAGGTGCAGCTCCATTGCTGCTCACAGCACGCTACACACGTAAACGTGCTGCCTGCTGAAAGAGACGTAACACTTATTTTTCATTTGAATTTAGAATTGGTAAAATGTTAACACATATTATACACATTATTAAAAAGCAATCGTACTTTTACGTGCAATGAAAATACACCAACACACAAGCCATGCCACATTTAAATAGAACCCTAACTAGATACCATCTGCGACTGGACAGAGGTAGCCTGTGCCTCGTGATAGGGACTATCAACGCTCACTAAATAGACACTTCCACACAATGTGCAATAAGTCTTCAGCGCCAAGCATATATGGAGTCAGAAAAAACTAACACGCACGTCCACAGCCGTCAGTAAAATACGAAAGCGAATCCTAGCACCGAATTTGCATATAGACACCCTGAGTAATCTGAATGGACTAGGCTACTTAAAATGAAGGACACCAAAGTCAACGTGCAATCAAATAGTCCACCATGGAGTGTGGAAACAACATCGCAAGAGATTTATATTAATAAAATAAAATAATTAAAAAAATTAATAAACACGACTGCCATGTCAAAAAAATAAACTAAAAATCAAAAAACAAGATGTTTCGATGATGATTCAAGATGATTAGAAAAGTGAAGAAAGTAGTCACTCGTTGATAAGGCACGGCATCTCGGAAACTACTTGATCTACAAAACTGAAATTTTCATCGCAGTCGGGGGACAACTCTGAAATGCTTTCTTATAGTATAAAAAGTCCCCCGACTGCGATGAAAATTTCAGTTTTGTAGATCAAGTAGTTTCCGAGATGCCGTGCCTTATCAACGAGTGACTACTTTCTTCACTTTTCTAATCATCTTGAATCATCATCGAAACATCTTGTTTTTTGATTTTTAGTTTATTTTTTTGACATGGCAGTCGTGTTTTTTAATTTTTTTAATTATTTTATTTTATTTTAATCCTTTTAGTGATATGTCACGAAACTTTAAGACAGTGAGAATGGTTAGTATAAATTAAGCCAGAATAGCAGTAAATGGTATGAAGAATGATAAGGTCATTGGTCCAGATGGAATACCAGTTGAAGTGTGGGAGTTACTGCGAGTGGATGGATGGACGTGATTAGCTTTGTTCTTCAACAAGTTCTCGCGGAAAGAAGCCATATCTGATGATTAGTGCAACAGTTCATTGTTGCCCATCTTTAAGAATAAGGGCGATGTGCTTGAGTACAAAAATTATAGAGGAATAAAGTTAATGTCACATAGTATGAAAGTCTGGGAGAAAGTTATTGAAAGGCGGCTAAGAGAAGAGAATGTAATTTCACAGAACCAATTCGGTTTTATGCCTGATCGGGGTACAACGGATATCTTTTTTGCTTTGCGCCATCTGTGCCAGACATACAGAGGTGCGCATAAAAGCACATGGTGTTAATTGACCTCGAGAAGGCATCCGACCGGGTACCTCGTGAGGTTCTATCGTGGGCCCTTAAAGAGAAAGATGTGCCAAGGTAGTATGTGCAGTTGATCCGAGCGATGTACAGTTTGTGCAGTACCCAAGTCCAGTCTACAGTGGGCAACACTGTCAGCTTCAATGTGGCTGTCGGCTTACATCAGGGGTCGGCTCTCAGCCCTTACCTCTTCCTGATGATAATGGACGCTCTGAAGTCGGATATTCAGGAAGAGGCCTCCTGGTGGATGCTGTTTGGTGACGATATTGTGTTGGTTGCCGAAAGTGGCCTAGAGGGCCAAAATAGATTGGATGTGTAGTGGCACAGACTTTAGAGTGTTGACCTGAAATTGAGCAGAATGAAAACGGAGTACTTGTTTTCTAATTTCGGCAGTCTCTCCGGTCCTGTGCCCTTAGCTCTCGCCGGAAATCCCATACAGATCTGCTCCGACTTTCGGTATCTCGGATCGCTTATCCAAGGAGATGGCGAGGTAGACCGAGATGTAACACATCGGATCAACTCAGGATATATAAAATGGCAAAAGGCCACTAGAACAACTTGTGACCCACGGAAGCCCCTCAAGTTGAAAAGTAAAATCGGCAAGTCCGTGATAAGACCTGTCATAACTTATGGATCAGAATGATGGGCTGTGAAAAAGACAGATGAAAAAAGAGTGCATGTAGTGGAGATGAAAATGTTGAGATGGATGTGTGGTTTGACAAAAAAGGATTAAGTGAGGAATGAGTATATTAAAGGAAGTTTGAATCGTTTGTCTTGGTATGGTCATGAAAAGAGGAAGGATGAAATACATGTTACTAAAAGGATTATGAATATACATAAGAGGTCAACGAAAAGATAGATGGATTGGATGTTAATTTTATCCTTTTTTTTTCTTAAGTGTCTACATGCTGTTTCTGCATTGTGTGTGTCTATATTGTGTCAAATAAAATAATTTTCTTTCTTTCTTCTTTCTTAATATAAAAGAGAAGGAAGTTAGTGATGGCATGACGGGTGACAGGGCAGAATGGAAGAAGAAAACGTGTAGCGCCGACTACAAATAACATGAGAAAAAAGGCAGGAAGAAGAAGACTAGTCATAAATATAACATGTAACACCCAATTTGCTTTGAACCTATATGCCGTTTTGGTGGTTTGGTTTTAATGTCTTTTTGTTACTCAAACAAAGACTTGTAAAGTATATAAATGATTTTTGATTACGGGGGTCACCATAGCCAAAATTCGTCCTCGCACTTCTGGTAAAGAAAAAAATTTTTTTTTACTCGACAGTTTCGATTAATAGTGTAACACATATATATGTTTGAAATCCACTCGTCAAATCCTAGACGACAATCACATGCATTAAGACAATAAAAATTAAAAAAAAAATGTGTGGGTGTTCATTTATTTATCTTACCCACTACATTGTATTTTTACATTTTGTCAATAGCCTATGTTACTCGGGGTGATGCAAGGATTCTAACGATACCTCATACGTGTAAATCGGTTTAGTCATTTAGAAGTTACGGTGGAATAAAGAAACTCACATACATACATACATGAACCCTAAAAACATAACACTCCTTTTTTGGGGCAGTCGTGTAAAAAGTAGGCTTGTTCATCTACTATCCTGAGTGGCAAACAAATGATCTGGCCACTAAATGTTCCAATTCTTTCCATGCATATGCTACGCGGCAGTGAAATCGTGCCTTTACTCCAAGTCTAGTATTGCGTCAAATTCTCTTGCTTGCGGTGCAGTCTTACAATGACCGATGAGTTTCTGACGACCAACCTTATGATTGATGATCTAGTAAGACTAAACCTTCAACGACTGGTACAAACTTGTAGCAACGATAAAATACAATAGATCTCTATTGAATTGACTAGAGGATGACAGTAAAGAATGTTATGGGCAATTTGGCAAAACAGCTTGAAAACGCGAAGTTTAATGACCTGTGTCACTATTTTTGGAAGATATTTTTGGAAACAGTGAAATGAAAAAGAATGTATTTTTTCTTTGGCAACTGGTTTTGCAATTCAGCCACTAATTACAATGAAAAATCTGTTGTTTATTTTATGTTCCTTTCTTCTTTGCTTTGCATCTGTAAGAATTCTGGGGGTTTCTTTCATACCACCCATGGCATTAGTACTGTAAGTTTTGGCCCAGCTGGAAACCTACGGTTAAAACAATCTGCGAGTTGGGCATAACCAAAATGTTTGGTAAAACCAATGACAGTAATAATGCCTAAAACAAAGCACATGGGGCCCTTCTATTGTGTTTTGAAACGAAACATGATTTAGATACGAGTGACAGAGTGAGATGGAACTATAGAGGACGAATAACACCATTTCATTCTAACGACGGATTCATGATGGCAAAAAGGGAGAAAATGCACGAAGCGGTTTTCTCCCCCTGCCGCCACGGTAGCGGGCCCGCAGCTTCTGTAGAATGCAAATATATCTATACGTAAAAAATTAAATTAGTTTTCACGATGCGGTTTACGGCCGCAGTGTGAGCGGTTATTCGCAGCTGACGCTGACGTGCGCCGCGGGCACCCTATGCTGCCTCTGCGGTCGCCACCAAAAATCGGAAATCGCAGCCGTCGCGGTGACGGCGGCGGCGAATCAACCACCTCGTGACTTTTGAAATAAAATAGCCGTTTCCTCTGCAGTGGCGGCTGCGGAAAAAAACCGCTTCGTGAGTTCTTTCCCTAACACATCATAGTCGGAAGGTTTAATCGCTCGCTTCACGTTGATATCATAAATCCAATAGTACTATAATTAATAGATACTATTTTAGACTATCGCCGAGTGTGGAAAGCAAATTCCAAAATAAAGATAGAATATTCTGGCACGAATATTCTAATTGTTTGCATAAACTAGATTGATCTCGTATTCTCATCCAAACTCTATATAAAACGTACCAATTAATTCTTCAATCAATTTTCCATTAATATCCGTAATCTAGTTCAATATGCACTTAATAACAAAACGACCGCATAATCTCGGCATATTATTGGTTAGCGGAAATCATCACGGCATAATCTCGGCATGCTATTGGTCAGTTTATATTCTCTTTGAATTCATTGCTTGCGGTGTTGTCGACCGCTTAAATTAATTGGTAATTTATCGAATTAATAGCTTTTAAACGTCCAGATTGTCAAACGATTTATAGTGATTGAGAAAAATAAAGCGCTAAAGGAATGAAGGAATGTTTTAGTTGCTTTGTTTGTGTGAGTTTTTTTATTTGTTTAATCCTGAAACAAAAATTTAAAATCGTGATAAAAAAAAAATATGGCGACTAAAACTATTTACAGTGTTTTTTAGCGTTCTGTACCTCAAAAGGACAAAACGAAGCCCTTGTAAGATCACTTTGTTGTTCGTCTGTTTGTCTATCTGTCAAGTTTCTTTATCTCGAGAACGTGTGGAGATTTTGAGTTGAAATTAAAACTATATATTCAGATCTGCGATTTCAAGCAAGCTGGGAAAAAAATCAAACTTCTAAGTTAACGAAACAAATATGTCGCAATGCAATATGCATATAGGTATGCCGTTTGTGTCGCAAAAAATGTGTATTTCGACCCTCTCAAGGGAATCAAAATTCATAGGGTACTTCCCGTTGAACTACAGAATCTTCAAATTTGGTATGAAGCAAGGTCTTGTAGCACAGATATAGGAAAAAATCTGAAAACACTCATTTTGTAGAGAGGTCACCAAAACAAAAACTTTTTTTGCGATTCTGTAACATCTTCGAGATTCCATTCGGGAATTGCCCTATATAGGTAAGTTTGTACGAAAAAGTGTGCGAGTCTAACTCACACTTTCCCTGTTTTTTTTTTCTGGCCACAAAATAACAAAAATATAATTGATCATTTAGTAACATATCAAATATCATTGAAACTAATAAATTACTCTGGTCACTGTTTCCAAATAAATGTATGGTAGTTGTAATTTTTTTTTTCTTTATCTTATTGCAATAATTTACTATTTAATACTCAAAATAGCTTTCCCATCCGATTACGGATAATTTGTAGCTATACAAAGTTTTTACCAATTATAATCAGATTTTCACGCTCTCCTGGGACACAGTCCACTTCTCTTTGAGAAACAGTAAGCTGCAATTCATAAAGTTTGTCAGTTTGAACAAGTTACCGTGGCCTTGGAGCGCAAAGGGTATCTGAAGAAATGCAGGTGGCTTTAAGTCAGTAACAGCCCAACAGCTCGCTAGAGCTGGAGCAGTTATTTGATGATTTTTCGACTAACAGAAAACAAAAATATAAACTGACTAACATAAATAAAGTAGTGCACCTCACCATCAACGATTGCGTCACTACTTACATCAAGGGGGCTAAAAAGGCCACTCTAGCAGATCTACATTCAGATAATAATATGAATCATGTCAAAAATTGCAAAATGGTCACGAATTTGCAGTTCATATTGTTTTAAGTAAACAATATTCATATTAGGTATGATTCTGCAATGCAATTCATCTATTTGACAGTTTTTTTGACAGACGTGTCTAAATGACAGCACATTCGTAAAATTTTACGAATATTAGCAGAATTGCTAAAAGATCGTAAGTATGACAGGAATTCAGGAAATTAATTGCTAAATGTGACCTTTTTAGACCTGGGTCGCAGTCAAACACTAGTTTATATCAATTAAAAAAAAAGACATCTACCAATCTGGGCTGGGTTTTGGTTCTATGATTTTCAATAAAATAAGAGAAAAGATAAAGTATTGTCACTTTCATCGCTCGTGTCAATCGTATGGTTTGCTCCAGACTTTTAGTCTAAAGCTTTAGAAAAACAACTCGGTCTAACTATGTCGTATCCGCGTGACAAATAGTGCAGATCCGGCGTGTTTACTTTTGATACACTATGTATGGCTCAGAGGTAGCTAGTTACTTACAGTTGGGTTTTGGATGTGAGTTGACGAAAACCACAGAGTTCACAATAATTGAGTATATTCGTAAAAGTTACACTAAGTTAAGTAGGATGCTAATCCGCGGTTATAGCGCTACGGCAGCTATTGGTCAACTAAAATTATTATAATAATGTGTTTAAAAGTAAATAAAGTAAATGGTGAAAGTAGGTCGCAACGTTAGCGATTTACCTGTACGTGAACCGTACATGCTCCCGAGGGAAAAGTGGGATGAGCATCCAGTACAAAGCAAATAATACCTAATATAAAAAGTGTAAAGTAAATAGTAAACAATAGTAAAAAGTATAAGGATAAAAGTATAGTTGTCACTCAATTTAAATCGTCAAAGTGAAATGCTTTCTTCGGCTGTCTTGCTTCGCTGTAAACTGGCTCCGCTGCTGACGAATGTATTTCACGTAGCTCGATGTCCTCTCCCAAGTTATTCCGTCCTCTAGGCGTCCTTCCTGTTTTGGCGCCTTTCTTTGTTTTCCACCATCGTTTAAGAATAACATAGAAGACAAGCACAGCGATTCCTCCCAACAACAAAGAAGTAATGGAGTAGAGATAGATGTCGTGACTTGACAAGTCAGACCCCTTTGGTAATATTTCTCTGCTTTTCTGGAATTCCAACTGCTGGTCTATTTTTCGTATCTCTACAGCAGTTAGAGTTTCTTGTTCCGTTATATTTAATTTTGCATTCTTCCAGCCGAGGTTAAAGATGTTATTTATTGTCGAATTTATCGTTGGTATGTCTACGTCTGGTTCCATATTAAAACTACTTCCCAGCTGATTTTGTGTAAATATTGTGGCGTCCTTTTTCTGTAGTAAGCACTTTGATTGCAAGGAAATCACTCCAGTCCCGTCAATGACCGCTGGCGTAACTTGATCGTGACATATGACGCGAATCAGCTGTTTTCCACATAATGAGAATAGCCACATGTTTGTTTTGTGTAGCTTTGTCCAGGTTTCCTTGCATGTTACGTCACTGAGGACGCATGATAAAGACTCTTGTTGATTGAAGACTTGGGCCTCACATGGGGCGTCTTTGGCGTGCATGTTGTACACGGGGTTATGTGAGACACAGATAAATTCATCTTCTCCGTATGAAGTACATTGGCGCATGTCTTGATCTTCCATTGTAATGTAAGAGTTTTTTCTGAAGTTGATTGCGATGAAACTTGAAGTTGATTGCATAAGTTTTAAATGTCCTTGTCTAAGGAACGGTATCGGAATGACTCGATAAATCGTGTAGTCTTCATCGCTCAGTAACGGGATGTGTATTTCGAATTAATAGCATATAGTTGTTGGTTATTCGAGCTTTCACATGGATGAGGTCATAAATGTTTTTCAAATCCCTTTGTATATCCTTTACAGGTAATGACAATCCCTGTGGTAACCTTCCGGATATGATGTTAAGTTGCTCGATCAATTGGTTGGCCGGGAATAAATGGGTGTCTAAATGTCCTCTGTAAATGTTGGCGAGAGCATTTATCAACATTTCCAATATTCGATTTAAATCACTTAAAATCAAGGTTGACGTCACGGCAGCGGAATTTATGTCATTTATCGTGAATAACATTTGCGCCCTGTTCACTATTTTTGTGATTTCGCTACAAGTTTGGTTCATATAAACGCTCAATGTCTTGAATTGTTTCTCCATAAATGCAGTGTTTCTTTTTATTATATTGTTTTCAGCCTCTACGATTAATGTTTGGTTTTTCATAAGTTGTAGTAGGTAGTCATCATTTGATTGTAGATTCTGTATGTCTCTTTCGTACTTTTCAGCAAAATCTGCGTCGAGCACTCCGAAAAGAGTTCTTGCTAACTTTCCAACTCCATCAAAGTATCCTCGTTTTGGTCTTGAGTGTTGGGTGAGCAGCATAGAGTTATAGTCAGATAGGTGACTCAGTTCATGACGCAGGTGGTTGACAATTGTTTCGCAAGGCGCGTACTCATGTGATATCCTTTGGCATAGTTTATCTATTTGGTTGACGTAATCATTGATCCGATCAGTGGCTTGCCAGTATGATGTCAAGTTGTAGTAAACCAAAAGAGTCCATTCGTCATGTATTAGTTGTATTTTCCCTGCTTCATCGAAGTAGATCGGATGATTGCTCGGTATAGCTGTAACCTTCAAGCTATTAGTCGTTGCTGCTGACTGAACAGTTGCCGTCATTGCTAATATGGATAAAAGAAGAAGTGACAGCCAATTGTTATTATGTTTTGTTGTGCCTCGTTTTTTTGTTTCCGGCGTAGGTGTCCTTTTCTCCTCCTCTTCTTCATTCACTCTTGGTTCCTCAAGTTTCAGCGGTAATGGTGACAGCTTCGTTATTGGTCGTTTAAGTGACCCTTTCCTGGTTTTTAAGGTAACAACCCGTACTTTTCCATCGGCGCCTGGATGAAGTTCCTGGACTCTTCCTATAGCCCAACGGCCAGGAGGTAAGTGTTCATCTTTTACTAATACTAGGCTTCCTTGTTTCAGGTTTTCTTTTGTTTGTTGCCACTTGCTTCGGATTTGTAGCTGGTGTAGATATTCGTTCGACCAACGCTTCCAGATGTGAATGTTCATTTGTTCAACAAGTCTCCATCTGTTTCTTAGATCGTGCTCAGCAAAATCTTGCTCTTCTTGCGGTAGTGACAGTAGGGGACCGCCGATGAGGAAATGACCGGGAGTTAGGTATTCCAAGTCTTCGACATCTTCTGTCAGTGGGCACAGCGGACGTGAGTTAAGACAGGCTTCAATTTGATTCAGTAACGTAGTGAATTGTTCAAACGTAAGCTTCTGTTCCCCAAGTACTCGATGTAGGTGATATTTCATGGATTTGACAGCAGCCTCCCATAAGCCCCCAGCTGTTGGCCAAAGAGGTGCGTTGAAATGCCACTCAATTTGTAAGTGGCTCATCTCATCGAAGAATTCAGAAGTCTTAAACGTACTGTGTTGTTCAAATTCCTGTTGAAGTACTTTTGCTGCGCCCACAAAATTCGTCCCATTGTCGGAGAATACGTGTCGGGGTGTACCTCTGCGGGCACACATCCTTTTGAATGCGGCAAGAAACGTTTGCGTGGTCAGGTCCGACACCAATTCCAAATGCACAGCTTTGGTCACCATGCATATGAAAATTGCTATGTAAGCTTTGCAAGTTTTGACTCCTCTTCCTTTGTTGATTTTCACATCAACATGGCCGGTATAGTCGACTCCCGTGTTTGTGAACGGTCTTGATGGAGTTACACGCTCCTTTGGCAAGTCTGCCATCAGTTGGACATTTCGGTTTGGTTTGAAACGATGACATCGGACGCACTGCCGAATCTCCTTCTTGACTGTTCTGCTACCTCCAATGACCCAAAATTTTTGACGTACATGGGCCAAAGTGAGCCGTGCGCCCCCGTGGAGAGTGTCGTGATGAGCCTCTTGAATAATAAGCTCCGTTAATCTTCCTGTGCCCGGAATTATAATGGGATGTTTAGCTTCGGGAGATAAAGTTGAGTAGCCTAGTCGCCCCTTCACGCGCAGTATACCACTGTCGTCGAGAAATGGAGTTAACTTCAGCAAGTTGCTTTTTGTTGATATTGGTCGATTTTTCTTTAAACATTCAATTTCATCGCCATAGTTTTCATTTTGGACGTTCTTGATGACCAATTCTGTTGCTCCCATAATTTCTTGTGGTGTCAAAAACATAACCTCCTTTTTGTTACCACAGTCGGCTAACTTATTATTTAAGTTTAGCGAGCGTTTTTGGTTACGAACGTTGTTCAGTCGTAGAATCCATCCAAGCACTCGTATTACACGTTTATAATTACTGTGTTTATTAAGTAATGCATTAATTATTTCACAACTCTTATAAGTGACTGCGCAGCAATTTTTTTCTTGCAACTCAGAGTTTGTTGTGTAGGTCAGGTGATTTTCTTGATAGATTTCTGGCTTGATTGTTGCTAACCAATCTGGTCCATTCCACCATAGCTGAAAATCTAGCAGTTGAGAAGGTGTGAGCCCTCGAGTTGCACAGTCTGCAGGGTTTTCTTCTGACTTCACATAGTTCCAGCAGTTTGCCGAGATAATGTTATTTATTTGTTTGACTCTATTCGCTACATATTTCTCCCATCGGTTTATATCGCCTTGTAGCCAAGCTAAAACGACCTTGGAGTCGCTCCAGCACCTTAGATGTAGATTTTTATTGCCGAGAGTGTTTTGAACCTTCTCTAGCAGTTTGGCTAGGAGAAGGGCCCCGCAAAGTTCCATTCTTGGTACAGTTATCCTATTGCTGATTGGTGCAACCTTTGTTTTTGCCGTAATGAGTGTTGTTTGGTATTCGCCGGCTTGATTTTTCACTCGGCTATAAATCACGCACGCGTAAGCTTTTTCGCTTGCGTCGCAGAACCCATGTATCTCGAGGTTGTTTTCTTGGCATTTTAACCATCGTGGTATGGAAAGTTTGTTAAGCATCTGCATATCTTTTCGCATAGTTTCCCATTCCGTAGCGATATCGTCGGGCAAACGTTCATCCCAGTTGATTTTGCTAATCCAGATTTTTTGGAATAGAAGTTTTGTTTTTATTATAAGTGGAGAAAGCAATCCAAGAGGGTCATACAGCTTGCTTATTTCGCTCAGTAGTACACGTTTTGTCAGATTTTTCTTGATTGGTAGATCCCATTGATACGTGAAGCTATCTTCCTCTTGATTCCACCTCATACCCAACATTTTTGAGTTTGTTGTTTGTTCTGGGCTAAAGTTGATACTCGTGCTGCGGCTCTTTTGGTCATCTCGTAAGTCTTCCAAGATAGTCGGTTCATTTGATTTCCATTTCCTCAAATTAAATCCTCCTTTTTTCAGCAACTCAATTAGCTGTGTGACCAGTATTTTCGATGCTTCGATAGTGTCCTGCCCGTAAACCAAGTCATCCATGTAGAAATAGTTTTTCAGGACGTTTCCAGCTTCCGGATAGGTATCTTTTTCATCTTCTGCGAGTTTATGTAGAGTGCGCATTGCTAGATAAGGTGCGCTCTTCGTTCCATAAGTTACTGTGCCCAACTGCCAATCTTGTAAAGGTTCGTTAGGGGAAGATCTCCAGAAAATAGTTTGTAGATGTTGTTGATTTTCGTTCAGCCAGATAAACCGATAAAGTTTTTCCACATCCGCTGTAAAGACGTATCTGTACGTTCTCCAATTGATTAGTAGTGTCAGTATATCCTTTTGCAAGTTCGGACCGCAGTACATGTTATCGTTGAGACTGTTGTCTCCTTTTATCTTGTATGACGCGTTGAACACTACTCTTAGTTTTGTTGTAGTGGACTCTGCTCTCAATACGCCATGGTGTGGTAGGTAGACTTGGCCCCTACATTCTGCTGTGACAGGTTTCATGTGTCCCATAGCGATGTATTCGTTCATGAAACGCTTGTACTCGTTACCGAGATCTTCGTTTTTTAGCATTTTCCTTTCCAGTTGAAGGAACTGTGCTAAAGCTTGAGACCTTGCATTTTTCAAGTTTGCTTCGAAATTGGGCTTCATTGGCATTTGTACCACATATTGTCCGTTGGCCAATCTTATGGTGGTTGCGTTGTAATATTCTTCACAGTGTTGTTCTTCACTAGTTGTTGATGACTTGTCTGGGATTTCCTCGGTCTCCCAAAATCTTGCCATATTTTCGAAATCGTTGAGTGTCACTAAGCAGTTGAATGTCTTTACATTTCCGCATAGAATCCAGCCCACTTTGGTTTGTTGTGCTACTGGGTATCTCTTATCACTCCTGATAACGCCATTTAATATAAGTTCTGAATAGATGTCTGCGCCCAGGAGCAGATCAATCGGGCCTGACAGGTTGAACTGCGGATCTGCTAGTTTTAAGTTTTCCAGATAGTCCCAGTTGCTGACTGAAAAGGATGCTGTTGGTAAATTGCTAATGAGTTTCTTCATAATTAATGCATCAAAGTTAAATTTGTAATCGGAATGTATTGACTGACATTCTAAGTTCATTGCCCCCTTGCAGTTTCCGCTAAGGGTTCCTACACCCGATACAACAGCGCTCACTTTACGTCGCTGTAATCGGAGACGCTGTGCCGCGTTTTCCGTGATCAGGCTCACTTGGGAGCCTTGATCAAGCAGACCTCTTAAGTTGATGAAGTTTCCATCAATTGTTTTGACTTTTAGAAGTACAGTTGTCAACAAAACTTCTTTTTCTTCGTTCGTTACGTTGTTGACCCCATAGGGTGTCGATGAGGTTGACGATGTATTTTCCTGCCTTTTCGCCTGTTTATTACTAGATAGTTCAGTTTCAGCTTCATGCATAAGTGTGTGATGTGCCTTATGACACAATTTGCACGTCTTTTGTGATTTGCATTGTTTTTCTCCGTGGCTGAATAGGCAGTTTTTACAAATATGCAAGTTGCGAATTGCGTCATTCCGTTTGTTCGTGTTCATAGCCAAGAATTGTTCGCAATTCATCAGAACGTGGTTAGTTTTGCAAATTGGGCATATTTTTGCTGTCGTGAAGAAGGTTTTTGGCGAGTTTTGTGACTTGTTAAAGTACGATGACCCCTGTGTTTTATTTTTGTAGTTATTTCGGTTTTCTGATCCCTTATGGTTTTGCTTTTCAGATTTCCATGGTTTGTTTGACGACGATATCTTTTGACTATTTCCCTGCAGAGCTTCCAGTGACATGAATTTGGACTCCAAGAACCCGGCGAACTCTTCTAGGTCAGGAAACTCCCTAGGATGTTTGATCTCCTTTATATATTCATTATATGTAACACTATCAAGTTTTTGAACCAATAGGTGAACGACGATTGGATCCCAATTGGTGGTGTCTAGCCCGATGTTTTTGAGCCCGTTCAAGCACTCCATCATGACGTCGTGAAGCGTCCGTATGCTTGCAGCAGTTGGTTGCTGAATAGTGGGTTGATTTAGGAGCGTGTTCATGTATGACGTGAATAACAACCGTTTGTTGTCGTAGCGGTGGGTCAGCATCTCCCAGCAAGACGCGTAGTTCTCAGCACTGATTCCAAGATGCTGCACTAGTTTCTCCGCTTCACCCTTCAGCTTTGTTTTCAAGTGTTGCATTTTTTGCGCTTTCGAAAGTGTCGGGTTGTTGTGTACGCTTTCGAGGTAGAGGTCTCTAAAAGTCAACCACTGGTTATAGTTTCCATGAAAATCCGGTATTAGAATTTTTGGCGTAGACTTTTCGTAATGAACGTTATTCCAGATATTGTGTTGTAGTTTCCTTTTCAGGTCATCATAAAAGTTTTCTGCTGCATTGTATTTCTGTTGATAAACTGAGTCCTCATCTTGTAGTATATAGTCTAGTTCCCAATTTACCTTTTCGATATGCTCCCATTTCTTGCTTAGGCGTCGCAGGTGGCTGCTCGGCCTTACTAGTGGGTGCAGACGGCAATTCCGATTTACGTTTCAACATGTCTTGCAGCAGTTCTTCGTACATCTTCGTACTGTTGAAAACGTCGTCGTTGAAATATTGAAGGTCTGTTGCTCCAGACTCTTCCAGTAGTTGATGGTTGTGAACAAACTTCTCCCAGTTCTTGTTCAGCTTAGAAAGACGCTCCTCCAGATATGCCAAGTTCTTCCTAGTAGGACTATCTTTCTTGTAGTTGGTGCAAATAAGCTTCAAGTCCTTGAAGACAGCTTCTTGACGGCTTATCAATTCCGTTACGCTCTGAACCATTGTTATTAGTTATTGGTTTGACCGTTGGTAGAGTAGAGGTGTATCACCGCAGGTACTAGTTCACCAAAGTTGCGAAGTTTCCGCGGGGTTTGGATATTAAGTGCGACGATACCTCAGTAACGCGATCCGCTGTTCTGTGACACCAGCTAGACCGATTCGCTAACGTTAATAGAGACAATACGCACCTGTTATATCCGGCTCGAAGGACCACTTTTATGTATGGCTCAGAGGTAGCTAGTTACTTACAGTTGGGTTTTGGATGTGAGTTGACGAAAACCACAGAGTTCACAATAATTGAGTATATTCGTAAAAGTTACACTAAGTTAAGTAGGATGCTAATCTGCGGTTATAGCGCTACGGCAGCTATTGGTCAACTAAAATTATTATAATAATGTGTTTAAAAGTAAATAAAGTAAATGGTGAAAGTAGGTCGCAACGTTAGCGATTTACCTGTACGTGAACCGTACACACTACGGATTTAATTTCTCCTCAATTTCCTCAGTGACAACAAGACAAATAAATAAATGCTTATTTACACAGGGCTTAGAATATTTAGAGGAAGTTATAAAATATATAAATACTAATTTTAGATTTGCCTACTCTTGGACAAAACAAATAGAGAATTGGGTTTAGATTGGAGGCGTTTTTAATTCATCTTAGTCGGCGCCTTCAAATTAGTCGCAAAATGCCGTGCGATGGCAGCGCGGCTGCAACGCTGTCGCCGCGCTGATTTGTTATTTCTTATAAATAAATGACACGCGGCCGCAGCGCTTTTGTAACGCGGCAGTCGCAGGTTTTTGTCTTTTTGTCGCGTGACAATTTTTCCCTTTTTTCAATCAAAACCGTAGGAAATACCCACTAATACTTGTACACTAGTAAAACTACATAGTATTATTATATTTTCATCATCATCATTTTAGTTAAAAAACGTCCACTGTTGGACATAGGCCTTCCCCAAATGTGCCGATAACGAACGGTCTTATGCGTCAAAAAAAAAAAAAAAAATATCCACGGACCGACTTCGGTAACTTTAGATTAAACTTGAAGATCAATCCGAAAGGCTATAATGGCTTTGCCACGAGCTCATTAAGTCTAAAATCCTCAGATTGCACAAAAATCGGTCAATAACGTAAATAAAACTGTAAAGTTTGAAGATAAACAAACAATCGAGACATAATTAAATACCAATAAAATAGTGCAGTTGTCTATAAGAATCATTTAAACAAATTGCCGATTGCCATCGTTTACAATAGATACAATAATAGAATTTATAGCGGCACAACTGATATTTATTCCTGCATTCTAAATGATCTTGTATCGATGCGTAATACCAACAAACTTAAGGTGATAGCACACATATCAACTCGGAAACGGATTGTAATATCAACTCGAGCCATTTAGTTTTTCTTTGTATAAAACTCCCTACTGAAAAGCACATTAATTGGAATCGTAATGTAAATGATTTGCCTCTGGACAAACTTATGAAGCGAGAACTACACTTGACGAACGCTCCGGAATACCCGAGGATCAAGTGTAGTTCTAAGAGTGTAGCTTCCATATAAAATGTATGGAGACGGACGCGCCCAGAACGGCGTGTATGGCGGATGTTCGCGCAATTTAGTTTTATCTTGAACCGCGGTGTTGCGTGTGGTCAACACTGCGCTTTTTCGTTACCACGCTTGCTTCTCTTCCTCCACCTTTGCTGCTCTTACACCCCGTCCTGCGACCTGCCTGCTATTGAGTACTTAATATCTTAACATATGCGCCTAGATCGGCGTGTGTGGCGGACGTTCGGGCAATGAAGTTTTATCTTGAACCGCGATGTTGCGTGTGATCAACCCGGCGCTTACGCTTTTTCGTCACCACGCTTGCTTTTCTTCCTCCACCCTTGCTCCTCTTACACCTTCTCTCGCGACCTGCCTGCTATTGAGTATTCAATATCTTTTTCTTCGATTATTTCCTTCTGTTTCTTCTTCGCCGAGTACTTTGGCTATAATATCTTGAGTATTGTAGACGCTACACTTCATGTTCGGATACAAACTGATCTGTTCAACCAGCGTTCGGCGAGCTGGCAGCGAAAGCGCGGCATCGCCTAGCTGTAGCCGATTTAACGTATCAGAGCTGCTGGTCCGCTTTGGTTACGGGTTTACGTTAGGTTTATGTTAGTAATACGGTAACGATCCCTTTCCGAGTTCATAAAGTGTGCAATGACCTTTAAATGCTTGATAGTCTCGTAAATGATTACTCATTGTGTTTGCACTTATTTTATCTACATCTGCTATTATAATGATCATGGTTCCAATAAACCACAATTCTTGGTGAAACCCCAAGTTAAGCTACTTGGGGATTTTAGTCAAGGTTTAATGGAAACTTCCTTCATTAATTATATTTTCGTCTGATTTATGGGCGTTTCTAATTTTTCTATTACCAAAACAGGTTTTCTTATATTCCATGTTTTTTTTTATTTATTTGCGGTAAACTACCGCAAATAAATAAAAAAAAAATATGGTTAGTGGTTCCTAAAGTTTGATGAGGTACAAACGTCTTTATCTTATTAATGCCTTAGTGAAGATACGTTGTTTTGTTCTGTTGCCAAATAAAACATAGAAGACCAATAAAATTGCATTCATAGTTAATAGCAACCACTAGACGTACGGCGATTCGCCATCGGTGAATGATGGTCATCCTACCTATACGTAAAAAGCGCATGGAACGCATTTATTATGTGTACTGTCTAAGGAGTGGAATTCTCTGCCAGGGTCTGTCTCCTGATAGCTACAACCTAGGAGTCTTTAAGTCAAGAATGAATGGGTTACTTTTAGGCAATTGTGCTCCATCGTCGGCCTCATTATCGCTTACCATCAGGTGAGATAGTAGTCAAACGTGAACTTACCAATAATAATAATAAAAACGTTCACAGGTTAACCAAAAATAACTTAGGGATTTTTCGAAGGAGTCTCTGTAGGCCCTAAAACGAGAAACAAAGAACAATTAACGGAAGACAAATGGGTTTAAGTCGCCAACAGTTTGACATTCTCTCTCTCTAGCTCCACCAAAAACGGGCAGAAATTACGTGACAATTTCAGAAACAAAAAATGTGAACGCTTTAAAAAAGAAACTGTCAAGAACACAAAAATTGGTTTTTTGATTACAGACTTATTGTCCGGGCAATAGAGTCGATAATCGAAAAACATTTTTTTTTGCGATCACAAAGATCTTATTGCCCGAGAGCGTCGATATTAGCAATGAATTTTGTTTATAATATCTGACCTAACACAACATTTTTTTAATTGCTTAACAATAGCTATCTTAACAACATTAATCAGTTCTTTGACTCACACAACAGCTATATTTACTCCGTTAAACCCATTAGCTTAATGATCTGTTTTTATCATTTCTATTTTAACTGACTTCATAACAGGAAGAGGATCTCAATTCTAATAAATGTTTTTTTTTTTTCATCTTGTTCAGCGATATCTTAGCCAAGAGTCAACCGATTTTATTGATTCCTATTTATGTTTGGTCATTCCTGTAGGTACCTTATCAGAAAACAGCTAAGGTTTTAGTTGCAGCACTTTATAGCAGCAGGAGCAGTGTTGGTCCAGTGGTAACGGCCACGACTTACGAGTTGTAGGTCGTGAGTTCAAACCCAGTCAGACACATTACTTTGTGTAATTTATTTCATCATCACTGTTCTCAAAACGGAGAAGGAAAACATCGTGAGGAAACTGGCATGTCTTAGCACTAAAAATTCGAAGACATGTTACATCCACCAAACCGGACTAGGCCCGCGTAGTGGATTTCTTATAGTTCATCCTAAGGTTGTCTGGTAGACATTGCTGTTAGCGATAAGATCGCCATCGTACCCATAGATTTTAGTTTCCATGAAATTGTTACTTATAATAAAGTTTTTTCTATTCTATTCTATTTCACTTCTAGAGAGGAGGCCTGAGTCCCAGCAGTGGTAACATTATAAGGCTGATGCTAGGCTATGCTACTTTATAGCATCAAAAAAAAAAAAAGAAAAAAAAATCAGTTTGACACGATTGTTTTTGAAGTTTGTATTTATTTTAAAAATCTAAAAAAATACTGCCAATTCTCTGTTTAATTTTAACATGTATTGTAAATACAGTAATAATACTTGTCATCTTAAAACTACATGGTAATAATGTGTCGTTCAATTTGCATTCCCTTTGTCCTTGCGTGTTAGTGAAGGCCGCTATTTAACTGCTCGCCCCTTCCGTTACGCTACGGACTAGTCACTTAGTCAATCGAATTTACATATCTATAGACGTTAGACATCATTCATCGAGTTGTAGGAAAAATCTGTGTCCAGTTTGTTTTTAGATATTTTTTAAAGGTTCGCAAGTAAATGTTTTGATTGAGTTTTAGACACGACCTTTTCTTTATGTTGAGAAAAATAATAAGAAAAAAGAATGAAAGAAAAAAATACGTTCATTTGCTTCACAGAATTCTATACTATGATTTTTTATTAAATGAAGTAAAGTGACAGCTATAACAATGGTTGTTTGACAGTTGGGCATTGTTGTTTGACAGTTGGGTATTGTCCACTGCTGTCACTTTACTTCATGTAATAAAAAATCATAGTATATGAACCAAAACTACATAATGAAAAAAGAAAATCATAAATAGTGCGAGGCGAAAAGGGCGCTTTACTCAGCATATGCTGCGTTATTTAAAACGATAAATAGCGCAGCGCAGGTATTTTGTTAGGCCGTATACAGAAAGAAAGCTGGTAGTCTGCGCCGATCTACGAGTAACAGCGTCTATCGGAACCGGCCGGCGCAGGCCGAGTTTCTATACAAATATGATCTGGCAGCCTGCGCTGGTAAATCAGTGCAGGCTGCCAGCTTTCTTTCTGTATACAGCCTTAGGGCCTGTTGTGATGCCACGGACACACTCACGCATGTTAAATAGACTATCGAAATAAAACTAATGAATATATAATAGAATAATGAGGCCACTTGTATGTTTTCTAGATTAACACTTCGATCCACAACTACCCAACTTGTTCATACAAAAGTAGACTCTAAACATCGGAATTAAGGCCTATAGTGGCGTGGATGTGAGAGGACACCGGTGTCCTCTGAGCTAGGACAGATTAAGGTTTGCATTATATCATATAAATTATTTTCTTGATGAACACATTGACTAGCAGATGCCATAATACAAGCCACAACAGATGATGAAATAACTATAGTACTCTTGTTCCAAAAATACAACTAATAAAAAATGGATTCCTTCCTTTGTCTATCAATAACTGACATACCAAGACGAATGGCTGGTTTGATGAGTTCATATCACTTTTTAAGCCCGGAAACATTTAAACTTATTTACAAACATCCATCAAAATTGATGCAAACCGGTTATTTTTACGATAAAACCGTGTTTTTTCTTGCATAGTATCTAGTCATTGTTAATTACGAGGCCGAAAAATTATTTTTTTTTTTGACAATTTGATAATGACCCGGAAAGCACGGGTAAGATTTTTTTTTAAGTGTCGCCGCATAATGGCCTCAAAAATCACCGCCACAAAACAAATGCCGACTCAAAAAAGCACCGCCACCGCCGCACACGGGCCCCAAAATAACGCCGCCTCAAAAAGAAACGTGTGGCGGCTTTTTTTGAGGCCCTTGTGCGGCGACCCTAAAAACAGCTAAGCTATGGCAAGAAGCGACTCAGCTATGGGATTTTTTTTCTTCTTTTGAAACCTGAACTATACTTTCGTTTCGACCTGACCCAAATCTGGTAAGAACATAACCTTTAATTTTTTTTTAATTGTCTATACGTCATTCTAGTCGTTTTGTTTATGTTTTGAGTATCTTTCTATGATTTATATTGGTAAACATTTTTTGTTTCTCCATCTCAGGATCTTGAAGTACTGGACCTTAGGAGGGTGTACAAGGGGTTAAGTTCAGAGGCCCCCTTGATCACTTTGCAAAATGTCGCACCAACAGACTATAATCTCTATATGTGCTATGCAAGTGCACGATATTGTAGAAATGGGGTTGATGAGAAACTATTACGACACATTGAAAACAAAAATATAACAGGGCTGTGGGTTTGGGAGGCTAAAATGGATTGAAGACTAAACATTATGTAAAGAATGTAGCTCCTGCTCAAACAATAGAATAAAACTTTATTGTACACCAAGGAAGTTACATAATCAGTACTTAAACTTAAGTCTATGTGATAAACAATGTTATTAAACAAAACACATCTATAAGGAGGCTTCCAGATGATGATAACAATGAATAGCTCAGCGTTTGGCCATCTAGTAATAATCCAGTCCAAACCGAGTCCAGATCGTCGACAGCGCGTAATGTTCCACGCGCTACTCAAAAAGATGTCGACAAACTGTAGGGACCCAGAAGGGTCAATGCTCATTAAGACCGCAGGACTTTTCTTTAAAAGAAATCCGTAGTTCTAAGATGCTAAAGGCAACTGTGTGGTTTAAGTCAGTAATAGTCTGATACGCCTACCCGCTCCACCAAAGAGCGGGAGTTATCGTTGACTGATTTCCTACCTTAAAAAGAAGCAATAGTGTACCTATGTCAGTGGAAAAATTTGAGCAATCAGAACAGTATATTTAGAAGTTACCTCTTGCAAACGAACAATTGTACTACTTTAAACTATATGTTTAGATCATAATACTGACCCGCAAACGTCCATTAGTGACCGTTGACCCCAGAATGGCCGCCTGAATAAGCGGAAATAGAAAATTGCCCCGATGACGAATCAGACGATCCTATTTCAATGTTTTAGCAAACAGGATGATAGATACCTACAGTCTCAATTTGACCTTCTATTACGCCCTTTAACAAATTAGGCAACCGTATTTGTTTTACAATGGAACAGACAGGATGACAGCATTAAAACAGTTGAGTATGTAGGTGGAAGCTGCTTCATTATTAAACCCCATATCATCATCATCATATCAGCCGGAAGACGTTCACTCTTGGACATAGACCTCCCTAAGTATAGCCACAATAAACATTCTTGTGCGCCTCGTATTAAACGGATTGTCGCGACTCTCACCAGGTCATCGGTCCACCATGTAAGAGGCCCGGGCCTTGGTTCAGGCCATGCTTTGGATAGAGGAGGAGTAGCAGGCGGTCGCTTCCTTCTGCGAAGCAGTAATGCTAGCAAAGGAGAAGGCCGACCGTATCAGGCAACGGCGCACACGTCGCCGCAGCCGCTAAAATTCCGATCCTGATTTCCGGCCACCGTAGGCGCGGGCTCGCGGACGGCGGGCAATGGGTAGCTCGCTGTCCGTCCGTCCGGTAACAGACCGGTCCGAGCCCAAGTCATTTACGGTGCGCACTGTTCCCGCGCATCTCAAGGAGTTGTCAGCGAACTGTAACTGCGAAAGCGAACCCAGCAGGGCCGAAGCATACTGGGGCCAAGGGTTATGTGATAATGAACCCCGGGGCCCTGAGACAAAGGCAATGAAAGGAGCAGGGTAGATTTTTAGTCAATAAGAATCTGACATTATCTCCCGCCCCACCCAAGGGCGAGATTTGTCTTTTGATGATTTTACACACCATAAAAAAAACCATGTAAATTATTCTTCACTGTTGGGTTGCCTCCCCAACAGTGAAGAATACTTTCGCTAATCAAGATCTACTTAAAGACGCACATGTTTGAATTATTTAACATGCAGAAGACATAGGCTGCCTGTCCACCGGGAGAAATGGAGAAATATTAACCAATAGGAATTCAATGTGAACGAAATGCGGAGATTTTTAGCAATCCTATTGGTTAATATTTCTCCGCTCCACAGCCTCGCTCCTCTTCTGACAGGCAGCCTAAGCAAGAATTGTGTCAAGAATGAAATAAAAGAAGGGTTAGGGGAAAAATCATTTGTTTTCCGAGGCAGGAAATGTATATGAGGAGTAAAAAAACTTGCCAGATATAGTAAAAAGCTTCATCTTCTTGCATCATAATCCATCGCCGCTTCATTATAAATATTTATTTATTTTAATTACAAATATTCTTTATTTATTTATGTTTAAATGTATTAGTGCCATAGTAAACCAATATAATATAATTGTTAAAATATGGGATTCTTTTATTTATTTTGCCCTTAAAAATAATTTACAATGATTAATTTAACCGAATAATTAGGCATTTCAACCAAATGGTTCGGCCAATTACCGAATATACGAGTAAGACGAATATTCGGCGCATCTCTAGTAACAACGCATCATGTTTAAGTAGGTAGTATTATTCCTGCTCAGTCCTGCTCGTATTTGCCACCAGGAATATTCATAATGTAAACCGAATAATATCGGCGCCTATGCAAGCTTTCCCGATATACGAGCGTTTATTATTCTAGCTAAACTTCCGCAGGAAATTCTCCAGCATTCGTCATCCTGAATCGGAGTGGGCAGTAACTCACATTAATACTATAAAGCCGAATAGTTTGTATGTGTGTATGTATATTGTTACTTCTTCACGCTCAAACAGCTGAGCGGATTTCAATGAAACTTGATAATGAATGAATATGGGTAGAGCATGTTTTGCACATACAATATTTTTTTTATTCTTGGAGTATGTTCCCTTGCTTTCATTTCTTTTGCTTTCACTTGGGTAATCCCGCAGACAGAAGCTAAAACTATACAAACTATTAGCTGTTGTGTACCGGAAGACATTGGAAGGTGGACCAATGACTTGGTGAGGGTCATTGTGTTGTTCTTACATTGTGGTGACATGTGTGGAAGACCCATGTCCAACATTGGACGTCATCAGGTTGAAGTGATGCTGATAAATGAGGTTCATACTTTCGATAAGACTGGGAGAGTTATCCACACATTTGATAAAAAGCTTGACTATTAACAATATCACTAAAAGTAACCCAAATTCTAGTAAAGGTTAATTTAAATTTTGGCCTCATCTAGTTTAAAGTGACAAAAAAAAATGACGAGTAAAAGTGTTTTTCAAAACCTATTTGCAAAATAAATATCATTCATCATTAAAACACAAAACATTCTCAGGCCCATCAGTGTTAGTACTGACTTTACTAAAATAACTATTTTAGTAGATCATCACTAAAATAAACAAGTACACACAAACTGCATAAAAATCAGAATGGTTTAGCAAGTTTCATGCAATTCATGCAGCTTGATAAACCTACCCATGATCATCCAAAATCATCATTAATCATCATTTTGTATTCGCTGGTCACGCCATAATCATGGTGGTAATTAAGTCTCCTCTTAGAGTGGCTGGACAGACGTCACGGCGTCCTCACCTTCCGTATGTCGCAGATCCTCACCACAAGGTGTGTCTTTTTTGCCAGTAAAAAAACCGCAAGGTGTGAAAAAAACAGCTTTCCCGCAAATACTTTATGGATGCCGTTGGTGCTCGCCCTCATTCGACTTACAAATCCCCATTCACATTTGCTAACTTCATAACCAAATCTTTTAGTTCAGGACACCGGCAATGACAAAGCGAATCACCTCAGATAATATTGAGATTGGACCAAAGTTAGTAATAATCCTCAAAGGCGTGACTTGCATGTCAAAGGCCTCAAAAGGCCTTGTGAGGCCGTAACTAAAGGACTTAACTGGAATTGGAGGTCAGGCCACAGTTTTAGAGGATCAAGGTGGTACCTATTTGATAAAGACTGGTATTACTGTTTAGATTTCTGTTTTAGTGGAAGATCTCTTTGCGTAAAATATCGTTTCGAGGTAGTTAGGGTGTTTTAATATCGTGCAGATTCCAGCACGCATGTGGAGCAACTGCACCCCGCATCTCGCGTGCATATTTCACGCTTTACAACAAATCTCGCCCTTGGGTGGGGCGGGAAATAGTGTCAGAGTCTTACTGACTAAAAACCTACCCTGTTCCATTCATTGCCTTTGTCCCAGGCCCCAGGTGACATTTTCACATGACCTTTAACCCCAGTAGGCTTCGGCCCTGCTGGACCCCTACAGTTTGCTGACGACTCCTTGAGGCGCGCGGGAACAGTGCGCTCCGTAAACGCAGTAGTAGTCGCGTAGCTATGTAGCGGTGCGAGTGAGATGTGCTATGAAGATGTGCAACTCGAGCTATTCGTTGTATCGATAGCAGGGAAGCGGCGAGGCCGCACATAGCTACACCACTCGCGACCATCCATAGCATGCATCCATAGCACTCAATAGCACGAAACCATAGCGTCCATAGCACGCATTCATAGTACGCATCCTTCCATATAAAAAAACATATCTTGTTGAATCAGTTTCAACCAGTGCTATAGCGTCTATTACACCACTCGATATTCCGCACACGATACACAGACTGTCTTAAAGTTAGACCCTTATTACACTACGCAACGTTGAAAAAACCGATCTGAATATCGAGTGGTGTAATAGCCCTTAGTTATGTCCACCAATGAATATAATTGGTGGATGTCCAACGCATCTACAGCTACGTAGCATAGCACATCTCTGATGGAAAAGTAGCCTTAGGATAGAAGTGTAAAAAAGGCTTAGATAGAGTAATTCTACAGAATTTTTTCGATGAAACTTAGTACACAGGTAGACTATATCATAGAATAACACAGAGGGTGCATTTTATCCTGGGATTATGTTTTCTTGGGATAATTTTCGAATCCGCAGACAAATGACAGCAACTGTCAAGTACATGACAGCTACTGTCAAATAAATTGGTCACAATCATTCCTTCATTCGGTCAATCATTCATTCAGTCTCCTGACCTTCAATACAAAAAAAAAAAAAAAAACACGTCAGTCCAGGTGTATTGCAATCAGGGAATGTTTCTATATCATCGATACTCGTATAATCAAAACTGCGGAAGATAAGTGACTCTCCTCTAGCGCGTGGACCTCTCAAATCACAATAGTTTGTCAAAATTTCACTCAGTCACAATCGGCGTTACAGCGGTCGTGACGATCACACATATTCGGCGGTTAACACTATTTCGCTCGCACGACAGCGCCGGCTCTTATCTTTGTCCTTGTCTATCAATGCCTATACTGTAGGTAGTGTAGATGTGTGAGTTTTGAGTTAAAGTTTTCTGATTGCGATGTTAGTGCGTAATGTATCTTCATTTATAATATATCAATGATCTATGTATACAAAAGTTAAAAACGGCGACTAATTCAGAACTTCTTCCTTTTTCTGAAGTCGGTTAAAAACAGAACTCCATTACCTTAATCCATTAACTTAATTGTCATTGGATGATTTTACCAACCGTAAAAAAAAAAAAAAAATTACCTTAACTGGAAAACAAACAATTATTTTGATGTAATAGTGTTCTTCATCATAGATACGATCGGTTCAGTCGGAAATATGTTTTATTACATTTTAATGACTTTGTTTACTGATTACCGTCCGACTATTGTGATCGAAGAATCGCCAAACTTAAGTGGCAGTGGGCAGGGCACATTGCTCGCAGAAGACATAGCTGTTAGGATCGAAAGGTTCTGGAGTGGCGACGACACAGCGTTGAAAGGCCTCCTGCATGGTGGACTGATGACCAAGTAAGTGTTTCGGGAATCCGATGGATGCGAGACGCATAGGACCGTTCATTGTGGCGATACTTTGGGGAGGCCTATGTTCTATGATGATTGTGTACGTATCCGATGCATTGATATATGCAAAGGTTGATATTGCGCATACGTCTTTATTTCTTTTAGAAAAGGATTTCAACAGAAAAAAATAAACGTACTGCAAATGCAAAGGTTTTAATAAACAGTACTTTAGTAAACAACTGTGTGGGTTTTAACATGGCAATACTCGTATATGAAGGGTTTTGCAAGCGTTTCATTTCTTTACTTTCAAATGAAAAAGATGGAATACCTACCAATATTATTTACTAGCACTCTGTCAGTGACTTTGCTCGTAGTTTTATCTGAATGTTTTCATTAAAACTTGTCAACACTTTGTGTGATCAGAAGACTGGCTCTTTCTTCGCTCAAATCGCTTCCGTATTAATGGTATGTATCTCTTTGTCAAAGTGAAAGTACGATACATTTCTCTTAATGAAGGGCTGATGTGACCGGAAAATTGTAGAGAGGTGATCGCATAATAGAAGGTACAGCATTGTTAGGTTTACGTGTATAGACCGGTGTTCGATCTGGGAAGGGTTGGGGGTATAGCTAAATGCAAAATATAGAACTGGTTAATGTGGCAACACTTAGGGTCCAGCAGTGGACGTCTCAAGTTTTATTGATTATAACTGTTTTCCTAAAATAAACACTAAAGTACTCTGACCCACGACATTTTTGACTTGATTTACTCTCGTCTGTGCATCACTGCTTGTTTGACGTCCAGCAATTGCTGATGTGGTCACCCTTTTGATAAGGGCACGGTCGGCAAAACGTAGACGTTGTAGTGTGTCTGTCCCGAATATAAGTTTTTCAATTCTAATCTATTAGAGTCAACATGCCTAAAATAAATTTTAAAGGTAAAATAAAAACTCTTTCCACGCATTTCAAAATTAATTGAAAATCATGACATTCTTATACTTGAAACAATGACGGATTTAGAAAACCCTATGACGGTATTCGGAGACAAAAGACTGCCGTTCAGCTAAACATAATGTGTCTAAAAGTTTCCACTGACAGCAACGGTGATAAATAATTTTAACGTTTTTGGTCCAAGTTACGAACTAACGGTGTTGATTATCTTGATGACAAACTTATATAAAACGAGAGAATTGACATCTCACACTATTAGATAGCTCGAGAAAAGGACTGTGCCAGACAAGGACTAAATAAGAGAAGTCATTTTTTTTTATTCCACAAATATCACACGATGCTATCTAGTCCCAAGGTAAGCAGAGCTTGTGTTATGAGTACTAGACATCTGATAAACATACTTATTTATAACGTTAAATTTTGATGGTTTTAATCCCGTAGAGGGTCGATTCGGTACATAAAACACTATCGATTTGTAAAAATAAAATAAAAAAATAAACTACTTTTTTTCTAAAGCTCAAATTAATATACGCACGTACGAAATTAATTTCTTTAAGTAAAAAAGTCAATGAAGTAGTTGTCGGTCGTTAAGTTCTAACTACCTACAGGTCATTGAACTCGCCCAGCTGTCGTTTACTTAAAGAAATTCATTTCGGACATGCGTAAATTATATCGAATTTTAAAAAAAAGTACTTTATTTTTTAATTTTATCTTTACAAATCGATAGTGTTTTATGTACCGAATCGACCTTCAACGGGATTAAAACGAACAAAATTTAACGGTGTATATCTAAATACGTCCATAAATTACACCCAGACACAGAACATTTGATCGCGATCATCACCCAAACATTTGTCCTGGGTGGGAAGTGGAAATTGAGGTGGAGGCTACTAACCACTAGACCAACAGACCACTCAAACTAGTATTGAACTTTAAAATAGGTCAGGAAAAATTGGCAGTAAACCAATAATAATTACATCAGTTTTTTTTCTTCCTCGGTTTATTCGAGGAAACAATCTACAAATGACAATACGTCTGTATTCCCAATACATCAATATTATCAAAATTATAAACGAACCGACTTTTCGACAAAACACTCGCTGAACCAACCAAAGTTAAAAATAACGGCTTGTATCGCCAAGTGTTTTTGTGTCCTATTTGACAGGGTCATGTGTTTACTACTTTTTTTTTTTTTTTTTTTGTGGTAGGTAAAATCATCCAATGACAAATCCCGCCCTTGGGTGGGGCGGGAAACAGTGTCAGACTTTTACTGACTAAAAACCTACCTTTCCATTCCTTGCCTTTATCCTGGGGCCTTTGGTGACAGTCTCACATAACCTTTGGCCCCAGTAGGCTTCGGCCCTGCTGGACCCCTACAGTTTGCTGACAACTCCTTGAGGCGCGCGGGAACGGTGCGCGCCGATGTGTTTACTACTGGATACTCCATCTCGTTTATCTCTTCAATACCCATAGATGACAGAAGAGCTGACAAGATGGAGTATTTAATCGTGGATGTACGACCCTGGCGGAATTAATGCGATAGTTTTTGTCATTACATCCGACGAATCCATGGAATAAACAACTGACTTAGTTTTGAAAGTCATTGTATAAGGTTTTGTTTCGTCGTCAGTATTTAAATCATAATAGTGTGTAACCTCTACTTTATTTAAGTCGATTAAAATATGCAAACCAACTGTATACAACAATACGGGCACGGTACATTATTTTCTGTATTTTATTGGATTAGGAACATAACGTAATGGCAACTGTCTAATTTTTTTACAGAATTGTAACTGTGAACCTCTTTTGTTTTCAAGCATATCATTGCAATAAGCTTTTTTGTAGAAATCTACATATAAAAGTTAGCAACTATATAACTCAATCACACTAAAACAGCTAAACGGATTTGACTGGTTTTTGGCACAGAGGTAGAATGTATTCTGCATTAGCACCATCTGGCGCTATTTGGCTCAGAGAACAAACAAGTTTCCACATGTGTGGAGGCTACATGACTAGAAATTATGTGAATATTTGCATCTAAGTGAGATAGAATAATCTGTTTATGGTTGATTATTATTATTAATCTGAAATGTTACGAAGGTTTCCTTATGATGAACCCTTCCATACTTCCAATTTTTGCGGGCTATAGTAGATTTTTATACAAGAGGAAAACATATTTGTCATTGCGACCGAGGCGGCATGTGTCCGAGCTGCAAGCGAGGGTGTTATGAAGGTGTTATGTATATAAATCGAGGGCTACAGTGACAAACTTCCACGTGTATCAAACGACGTTTTTCGATATTCGACTTGTGGATGTTGACGCGCGACTCGTGGGTGTTAAGGCGCGACTCATAATAAGTGTAATAAAATTATAGTGAAAGCGAGCACTCGAACTTTTCTGCACTAGTACAGAAAACAGTAAATTGCGGGCCTAAAAGCAGTAGAGATAAGAGCGGGTTCTCGAATAAGTGTAATGAAAAATATTAAAAAAAAAAATCATAAAGCTTATCTCTTTCTGGACCTCTTGCATTCTGAGTCGTTTCTAACTATACATTAAATCCAATCAGTTGCCTCATATATGTCAAAAATCCGATCAAAGTAAAAACATAATTTAAAAGTATAACGGTCATTAAGGTTGACTAAAAATAAATATTAATTACGTAAATAAATAAAATTTTGATTTGAGGAAAATTGTGCTAATTTTCTCCTGTACCTAAGCTAAACATTGCGGAAAAAATACACATGCTTCTACATAAAGACCAAAGGTCAGATGTTCTAAATTACTTCGAGACACGCAACTCAATCTTCGCTTATCGTATCGGCACGAACTATATGAAATTTTATCTTTTCTGTAATATCTTTCTGCTGGACAAAGGCCTTCTTTTTCTTTTCCACACGCTTTTGTCGCTAAATATTCAATGAAAATAAAAAACGAACCATATCACTAATTGGTTCTCTGTTTGAGCCATTTGGAGTTGAAACGCTAGGGCCATGGGGTCCGAGTGCCCATCGAGTCGTTCGTCTTCGCGTGACCAGAGGGCTGGGATTTTCTTCGGTAAACGAATCAGCATTGCCATCCAACGTGGCAATGCTGCCAGCGTTCTGGGCACTTTTCCCATTGACATCGTTGCGGATGAATTTTTTGATACCCTATGAGCTCTTTTTGTACCCGTTTGTACGTATTATTATTTTTGGTTTGTCTAGATACATTTTAAATTGTAATATTTGTTAGATTACATGTATATATAGTTATTTATAATGAACCCGATTATGTTGTAAAGAATTCACATACAACAAATAAATAAATATTGGTTAACTAATAAAATATATTTAAGCCAGAAATCAAATAACAGTGGTATGTGCCAAAACAAAATAAAACAATTCGAACAAGATTTGAAATTAAAAGCATTAGGCTTAATGGAATTAATTGATTGTTTGTTCAAAACGATATTCAAAACATTGTAACAACATTTATTTAGCTAATTAAAACATGAGTAAATCACTCTACTGCACAAAAATATAATCAATTAATCGTTATTGAAGAGTCTAACAGCACATAAATGTAGTTAATCTAGTCGGAAATAATTTAAAATTCAAATCAAGGAATGCATTACTGTCATTTTAATGGTCAGGATTATTTTATGGCTGCATTGATTCTTTGTTCTAGTGCTCGAACCATTGATTTATTTGATCATTCGATCTCTTATTATGCACTTACCTTCATTCTACTTGCTTTTGTCCGTGACTTTGTCTGCGCAGACACTGGAATCGGAAATGAAAATTGTGAGTGATTTAAAATGAATTTCTAAATTCTCTGGGTAGTAGACCAGTTAACAATGACTTCATTTGTGTTAATGTTGAAAATTTGTAAGTCTTTATTACCATAATTCTAATCCTGGAAAAAATTCTTCATGGTCTTTGGTCCTTTGTGAATATTTCTCACACATCGTGTTTGATTTTATAAATTCACGTCTGAGTTTACTTTAGCCTTGTGATTTTCCACAGATAATGTGAAAATGGGACCTGGAACGAAGGCAAAAAAGGAACAGGAGTCGGTTTTTAGTCAATAAAAGTCTGACACCATCTCCCGCCCCGCCAAATGGCGTGGAGATATCAGTGGATAATTTTCCTACCTAAAAAAACCTTATTCCGCATCCAGCATTTACTAGCCACCTCTTTACGATGTTCTCACGCTACATTTGAGACACACAGCTTCAACACAATGAAAATATTAATATCAAATAATAAGTCAAAGTTCTTATCATTTACGCCACACGATTTCTAACATTGTCTAACAATTTTCGTCATTACGTCAATTCGAGTGGAACGTTTTATTTCTGTTGGAGTCGTGTTTTTTGTTGAGCATCGTCTTTTACACGTTCACCTTTTCTTACAGGTTCCCTTGAATTATGTATAGCAATGTTTGCTTTCACGTATTTAGGTGCTAAAAATATTTGTGTTATACACCATTAAATTTTAGTCGTTTTAATCCCGTGGAGGATTGATTCGGTACATGAAACACTATCGATTTGTAATGATAAAAGTAAAAAATAATGTTCTTTTTTTCTAAAACTCGAATTAATATACGCATGTACGAAATTAATTTCTTTAAGTAAATTAGTCAACGACCTTGTAGGTAGTTGTCAGTCGTTGGGTACTAACTACCTAAAGTTCATTGGCCTCGCTCAGCTGACGTTTATTTAAAGAAATTAATTTTCAAAATGCGCGAATTAATTCCAGTTTGAAAAAAAAGTTCCTTATATTTCATTTTTATCTTTACGAATCTCTTTCATGTACCGAATCGACCCTCCGCGGGATTAAAACGACCAAAATTTAACCGTGCATAGATTTTATTTCTTGAACTTTTTTATAAAATCAAAGAAAGCCACTGAACTTGTACGAGTATCATTAGTTAGGTAAACCGGTATAAATAAAAAACACTTGAATGTGTTTTACCTTCAACTACATAAAAAAATACTTTATAATTCTAGTCTGAATAAGACTGGAGATTAGGTACTTGACTTGGAAAAGACCCACAATCATAATTATGATTTTCAACAAAAAACTACTGCAACATTAACGGATTGTTGCTTAGGAATATTTTGCTACTGGAGATGATATTGTCTACCTACATATTTTTTGAAGTTGGACCGATGACCTGGTCAGGGTCGCTGGAGTCCGATGGATGCGAGATGCACAGGACCGGCCATTGTGGTGATGCTTGGGAAAGGCATATGGCCAACAGTGGACGTCTTTTAGCTGAAATGATGATGATGATGACATATTTTTATGCAATTTTAATAAATTTTCATGGTGTTTTCTATATTTGTGTATTTCCAGAGGTTTAAAAAAGTTCAAAATGAGTAAAACGTCAATAATAGCTCTTACAACCACAAAAGCAATGCGGCAATCGACAGACTTCTCACCTTTTTGGAACCGATGGTAAATACGCGTTACATGTTTTGAGATCAGTAGTAGTAGATGACCATGGATTTATAGCACATACAAACTATAAAACACCTGACGTCATACAATTCCTACATAGCGCTATTACGGTAAGGCCCCTCTTTGAGGCGTGGCTGGAAAGGCCCCACGGCGTCGTCACCTTCCGTCTGGCGCAGGTGCTGACCGAGCACGGCAAGTTCGGTCCGTACCTGTACAAGATTCGTGCGGAGACGACGCCCGGGTGTCGCCACTGTGCGGACCGCCCGGTGGACACGGTGGAGCACACAGTCGAGGTGTGCCCCGCTTGGGAAGAGCAGCGCCGTGTCCTCGTGGGGGCGATCGGCGGCGATCTCTCGCGCCGGGGCTTGGTTCAAGCCATGCTCCGGAGCGAGGAGGAGTGGCAGGCGGTGGCCTCCTTCTGCGAAGCAGTAATGCTAGTAAAGGAGGAGGCCGACCGCCTTAGGCAAAGGCGGACACGCCGCCGCCGCCGCCGGGTTTCCGATCCCAATTTCCGGCCACCGTAGGCGCGGGCTCGCGGACGGTGGGCAATGGGTAGCTCGCTGTCCGTCCGTCCGGTAACAGACCGGTCCGAGCTCAGGTCGTCTACGGCGCGCACCGTTCCCGCGCGCCTCAAGGAGTTGTCAGCATACTGTAGGGGTCCAGCAGGGCCGAAGCCTACTGGGGCCAAAGGTTATGTGAGACTGTCACCAAAGGCCCCAGGATAAAGGCAAGGAATGGAAAGGTAGGTTTTTTAGTCAGTAAAAGTCTGACACTGTTTCCCGCCCCACCCAAGGGCGGGATTCGTCATTGGATGATTTTTACCTACCACAAAAAAAAAAAAAAAAAAACATAGCGCTATTATCCGCTCGATTCCAACATACACAAAAGCCTGATAAAAACCATCGGACAGTTGCCCGCCATATCACAGAAACGGAAAACTCAAGAGTTACTAAACAGCTGACACATTCAATGATTCCGTGCCACTAAACCGTCGTAAAAAAACCATTAAATTACTTAAAGATTTACCGTCTCAGAACATTTTCTGATCACTTTTTCCGGTTTTGTGCTAAATTTCCCGGAAAACCCATATTAACAACCGCTTTGGGTTTTGATAGAATAACTGAAATATATTTTATGAGGAAATCGAGTATTAATTAGGTAATGGATAAGAACTGTAGCGATTTCGTCATTCTTTTTTCTATTTATTACCAAAAATAGTGCTTTCTTTGAAGTTTTCTATTAGGGGTTCATTTATTTAATGTATATATTTTTAACTCATATTATTATAATTAGATTGTATATTTTTTATATGTTTTTCGTAAAATAAATTTTAATTAATTGCTCTTATAGTCGTCAGACTATTTACTCTTGCGTATTTATTTTTAATATTTACACTAATACTATATAGAATTAAAGCTTGCTTTTTTTTATTTGTTTGTAGAAGATAAGCACTGACCGATAAGTACTGGACCGATTGCAATTTTTTTTTCTACTGATAAAGTGCTTTATTTTTGAGTGACAAAAGCTATTTTTTAGCAGCCGCAGGCAAAAGCTAGTAAATAATATTTCTAATGTTATTTAAACACGAAGATTATTATAATAATAACGGACTGACACGAAGATGATAATGTCATACAAAATTGTGCCCCATATTGCTCATACCTGGACATCCAAGCAATATCAGAAATCCATTCTGTCATGAATACACAGACATCCCGGATTCACGTCTTGTGAGCTGTCGAGGTGACATGGGTATCATGAATATTGTATAATTATATTTGTGTTTCTAGCCAACGGGCACTAATATTTTGCCCTAAAGGATTCAATACTAATCGTACACACTGAGGGTCGCCTATTTGTTTTAAGAAAACTTGAACAAATGGGAATTTTCAGCGTCTTTTAGTAACTTAGTAGATTTATCGACCAACGATTCTTGTCCCTCAACCTCATTTTCATCTATGAGACGGCATCGCAAGATGTTAACTCGATGCGTATTGCGAATAAAGTCAAACAATGATCGGCAACATCGCACTCAACAACTTAAATTTCTAAAGTAAGCATTGACGCCAATTTGTAATCTTATCGGTTACATATCTGGGAATGTGTGATAGAATTACAAGACAATCCCGTTCTATCACAGGATGATGGAGAGGAGATGAACGGCAATGCACTGGATAAAATGTTTTGAGAACACATTCATTGTGCATAATACAATTAAGGAGTGAGTGGAATTTCTTGCCGTAATCTTTGTTTTCCTGATAGATACACAATCAAGAGATGTTTAAGTCAAGAGTGAATTGGTTACTTCTGGTCATCGTACCCCAACATCGACTACATAATCACATACAATCAGTTGAGACAGTGGTTAAACGCGAGACTATGAACAAAAAAAAAATTGCTATATAATAATGTGATGTTATTTGTTTCAGGTAAAATCGATAAACCTTCTTCAATATCCTTCGATCGGTAAGTCTCATTTTAGGCACTTAACGGTAGCTTGTAAGCCATCTATCTGATAACCGTCCTTAGTTTTTTGCTAAGATATAATAAGTATATCAGAAATGTAGGCTGGAATGTCATTGAAATATGAATCATAGATCCACATCATAGAGTCTGTCGGCATTAAACTAAAATATCTTATAGTAACACCGAGTTTCTCACGGATTAATCAAAATGTCACCAACATCCACCATGTTGGATTTCACTAAAATAAATGATAAGGAATTGCCTGCTTCTCGTTTTTATTAGTTTGACTAAGCCTTTTTGTTGACTTAGTCTGTTTAGTTGGATAATAATTCTTCGATATTTATCATTATATTATAACTAGCCCGTTTTGTCTTACAGCTGGGCGAAGGCCTCTCTCTATATATATATAAAATCGGAAGACATGTTTTATTTTAGGAAAATAAATTTAAATAGCAATTGTTAAATAATAAATATAAATAAATAATACTCGCTGTATATAATAAAATTTGATATCTTATTTTTTGTTATTCTGTCCTAAGTTATTCAAGATCGATGTAATATGATTTTTAATATTCCAATCTTTTATATTATGTTTATTAATTGAAAAAAAGCATCGAATTCACAACAAAAAATCAATATTAATCAAAAATTTTACGGCCAGTTCAATGGAAAATAAAAAATGAAACACGAAACGTTATTCCAGCTATAAATGTATCTATCCGATCCGATTCAGCGGAAAAACGCAATCATCTAAAACTAACTAGTAATTAAAAACGACAATCCTCTGTCAAGTAATTTGATGCCGCTGACTTTTAATTGGTGTCTGGGTTCTGAGATGAAATGAATCATTAAGGAAATACTGGGTTAGCGGTACCTAAGAGAGATTTGCCTTCAATAGCAGTGTCGCCAAATTTATCTTGGCTGGATTATGTTCAACATTTAAATTTATTTGGTCATTGAAATGGTGAGCTTGCTAAAAATTTTTGTTTTCTTTTTTCAAGCTATAATTAAATTCAAAAAAGGTTTTATGGGGCTATAAATCAACAGATACACTGATATGTATCTGTTGATATATTGTATTAATAAATGTTGATATTATTGTCACTATTATTTATTATCATCACGCTTTATACGTGTTTTATTGATTCTAATCAACTTATTATAAATACTATAATTAATCTGTCTGTTTGTTAAAAAATATTGTCACGCGTAATCAATTTAACTAAATTTCATGAATTTTGCTATAGACATATTTTTTTATTCAGAAAGACATAGGATATTACATATATATACCTCATTCCAGAAGAAGAGTGCTTCTGGAATAAATAATATCCTATATCCTTCCATAAGATAATATCTGGCTATCACGCAAGCGAACCCACTGACACCAGCTAAATTTTAAAAACCATATTCTTTTTCTCTCAATATTATTCAAGCAATCTAGTTATTATGACTCTGTGGTACATTGGCATCTGTTAATGTGTCGTATTATTAGAAGTATTATAATAATAATAATTTATTTAATAAACAGACAACACAGATCTATTATGTTAGTAGATTTTCTTATCCTATGTTAGTACTTAACTATAAATCGAGACAATGTACGTAATATAAGTGCCCTCTTAAGCGGGCTATCTTGCCTTCCGGCCACAACACGTAGAATGCTGTTGGGACTGCCACGGAGTCTGTTCAGCAGTGAAGCCGCTTTCTTTCGAAGCACAGCGCAAAAACTGTCAGTGCGAGCCTCAACAAACATTGTTGACGCGCTACAGAACCGAGGCAGACGCAACAGCGCCCTAAATGCATTATTGTACTGGATCCGCAGAGCATTGTAGGACTTTTGGGTGTAATTAAACCACAGGCCTCCCGAGTATAGTGACGTGCAATATGCTTTAAAAAGCGTCACCTTGACTGCGGCTGTACATCGGGAGAACCGGCGAGCCAACATATTAGCCCGAACTGACAATGCTCTGCGCTCCCTTTCCATATCTGCATCATCTTTCATCTCATCCGTCACCAGGTGCCCCAGGTATTTAAAAGAGTACACTCTGTCCAATTCCACATTGTTCAGTACGATTGGAGGAACGGTGTCGGGACACCTGGAACCGGCCTTAAAGACCATGTATTTGGATTTATTTCCATTGTACATAAGGCCGTGTGACGCAGCATACGACTCACATATATCGAGCAACTTACGCAGCGCACTGACCGAGGGAGCCAACAGCACCATATCGTCTGCATAGCTCAAGTTGTTAAAACATACTCCATCGATAAAACACCCGACTCGTGTACCGCTGAGTCGCTCGATCAGTGCGTTGACGTAAAGACCAAATAGCAATGGTGAGGTTAGGCCACCCTGTCTCACGCCACATTCTGGCTTACTAGGTTCAGATAGCTCTCCCGCCCAGCGTACTCGACTCTCCTGCTTTAGATACCAGTAGCGCAGAAGTGAGATGAGCTCCTTCGGCACCGCCGCCTCAGATAATTTCTGCCAGAGAACGTCAAAACACACAAGATCAAAGGCCCTGGACAGGTCTAAGAAACATGCGTATATTGGCGTTTTTCTGTCCGTATAGTACTTGACAGCGTGCTTTAAACTAAGAATAGCAGTTTCTGTTGACAGCCCCGACCTGAATCCAAATTGGCCATCATGCAACTTGAGATGGATATTCAAATGAGAGTTAAGCACGCTGTCTAGTACTTTAGCTATGATGGTGGCTAACGAGATTGGCCTGTAGTTTGTCCCGTCTGAGGCTACTCCGGTTTTACTCTTGATCACCGGTACCACTAGCGCCTGCAGCATATCCGTCGGCAAATACGAATGGCTCAGGCACAAGTTGAACAGCAGAGCAAGCACGCGGGGCAAATGGAACCCACCATGCTGCAGGTGCTCGATGCTGAGCCCATCGTGCCCAGGGGATTTCCCCCTCTTCATACTTCTTATTTTGGCCCTTATGTCCTTTGCGAGAATTAAGGTTTTAAATTCAGCATCGGTGTCCCCAGCATCAAGCTTCCGGCATGGCGGACCTAACCGCGACCTTACATCAAACCGCATCTTAAACAAATTAGCCACTTCTTTTGGGTTAGAAACGCCATCAACACTCACAGGAAAGCTGGGGGTGGACTGAAGCTGTTTAGTGCTCTTCCAAAAGCCCCTAAAATCAGAGCTAGAATGTTGTTTTGCCAATATATCCATTTGTATTTGATCTTGATGGTTCTGGCACCACTTAAGTTTACCTTTGAAGATCTTACGAGATTTTACCATAGCCTCAAATATGGGACCACAAGAAGGACCACCATACCACAACCACATACTGAAATCAACCCTTGCGTTCCTGTGAGCCTCACTTACAAATTTGTTCCAGCCGGCCAATGGTTTCTTACGCTTCACAGACTTATGCGTATACGTATCACTTGCATTCCTACACAAAATGTTAATCACGCTCTTATACATTTCATTTATAATGTTAACATGGCTAGCCTCCCTACAATACTTGCCACAACATTGTTGTAGTTCTACAGGTAAGTCAATGTGTTTAAGCTGTAAATTACACATATTTTCGTAAGAACGGCATTGTTCTACACTTCTCTCTCCCCACTGTATTCTATTACGTAATGGATACTTCAAATTTGTTTTAGGTTTAATGATACTAAAGTCACAGGAAAGAACTAGAGGAAGATGGTCGGACCAAAAAACATCATATTTTACATACACATTCAAGATACAGGACAGGGCTGATTCTGTCGTTAAACAATGATCTAGCCACCGCTTGCACCCGTGAGCCTCACTGATAAACGTGAAAGTCTCTGACGTCAATCGTAACATTTTGGTGTCCACACAAGTCCAGTCCTGATCCTTTGAAAAGTCTACAAGTTCATGATAAAAGCGCTCACCTGGATGGGCATTGAAATCGCCAAGTATGAACACAGACTCGATACCACTCTCGTCAATAATAGCACTGATTGAGCCAAGACAATCCGTGAACTCGGGCACATTTTCCACTAAGTCTGTAGGCATGTATACGCATACCACAAGTACTGGACGATCTTCCATAGTGATACGTATAGCGGCAATACGCGGATTGCTGCACGGTATTATTGTAACGCACTGAAACACTGATTTACGCCACAGCAGCGCCACACCACCGTACGGTCGACCCCGAAGAATGCCGGCTGACGTATCCACAGCTGACGTACCCGTGCCAGCAAAGTCGTCGTGTATACTCTCCAGAAAAGACAGCTCACCCGGCAGCAACCACGTCTCTTGCAAAGCGATTATATCCGCAAAACCACACAACTGATTTACTCCGTGTATAGATCGCTTGATATTCTTACAGTTGTATGTAATAAGGGTCGTACTACACATGTTCATTTAGTAGATATTCCTTTTTCTTCTATATTACCCAAATACGGGTTTTTATATGGTCTAAAACGCCTACATGTCACATCGGCAGGCCATAATTCCCCAGACATGAACATGTCTAGCTTATCCGAAGAAACTGTTAATTTATAGGCATTATATTCCTTCTCTTTTTTCATTTTAATCTTTTGCAAGTAGACCACGTCTTTGGTTTTAGCCTTTATATACTCTGCTATATCGTTCGCCGACGTATCCTTATGGACGTTTGATAAAAACAAATTTATTTTATTCGAACTGGCGGGCTTAAATCTATCTCCGGGTCCACAGACAGCTTTACCTCGTACCACTTCCTTCGATTCTAAATACTGGTTTTTATATCTCTTCTTCTGTACCGTCACCCATTCTTCATTACGGCACTGTGGTTTCCATTCACCTTCACTAACTATATCAGCAAGTGATTTATTTTTATTTACGGTATCGTTATGTTTATATGTACCAACATCGCACTTGTTAAAGGCGCCCGTACTCGCTATGTGCGACGTCGAACAGCTGATCGCTCCATCTCCCCCACTTAACCGTGTTGATTCGACGGCGACTGCGCTTTTTGTCTTAGTGACACTGTCCAGATTATTACTAACATCATTCTCTTTCTGAGGGCACAAAGGGGACCGCCAGTTCGTTTGCACCGGTATACATTGCTCTGGTGTGCTATTATTATGGTTAGAAATATTTATAATCCCAACCGGACCATTTTCACACTCGTTGTTTAATAAAAATGCTCCCCGCTTTCTATTAACATATGTGGTATGATCCATATCAATAACCGACGCATACTTCATGTGATCGACATCCTGTTTAATTAAATTCAACTGGTCGATTGTGGCATAGGATTCTTTTAAACATTTTACCTCCGTCTTCAAAATAATAATATCTTTTAATAATGCAGTGACATCAATATGATCAAAAGTGATCGGCGGTAATTTATCCAATGTCCTAGCAACAAAGATAGGTGTTTTATCAGGATCTGTGATCTTGAAAACCGAAATTATATCTTCGATTTCCTTTTGTTCTTTGTTCTTGCGCCGCGAGACATTGCGGGTAGTTGTAGAAATTGATTCGAACAGCAAATTCTTTGCACAAGTTATTTCTGCCGTTGAATATGAGCTCACACACAGCTGTATCAGACTTTCTTCATCCATAATGCATATTTTGTTTTGTACAAAACATAACAACTCATTAATAACTATGTTGCACTGTGTACACTTTAACTTCTCGGAAGACATTTTACTTATTTTGACACCCGACCGCATCCGAGGTCACGCGAGAACTGATCATAATTAATCACATTATCATAGTCATCATCATCGTGCTATGTCTGCAACAGTAATAACTATTGGCATACCTATACATAAAATTAGTATCATGCTTAGGTTGTCAAATATTTTGCCTATTTCTTCATAATTTATCATTCTTTTATTATAATGAGCATTGTCATTATACTATTTAATTAAGTGTTATATCATTAATTACACTATAACACTGTCATAATAATAATATGTATGTATAGTTTTTAGAGTCAAATTATATGTTATCATTGGTTTAAATCCTCGTATTGGATAATAGGACCACAATAATATATCAATATCATAGATAAACTATCGTTTTTCTTAACAAAAACTTAAATATGCCACTTGACTTTGCCGCCTGATGGTAAGCAGTGTGCAATCATTAGCATTAGTATGTTCATCTTCAAGTAAGTTGTCTACATACAATACGTCTACGGTGGTATCTTTTTACATATCTTTACAGTCCAGTGAATTGTAGGAAACACTAGTATTGCACTAACAATTTAAATCACATAGATCCCTAACGTATGTATTACGTTACGTAAGATCATATCGTGTCCATTCACAATTGTGACCGTAACGAGCGCTCAATGACTCCGGCCCTGAATGCGGAGATTACGTCGACTATTTTGTTTTAGTTTATAACGTTTCGTGCATCATGTGCTGGATTTTCAAACTGAAAAATGTTCGCACGCTTTTTTTCGAGTAACTGGGTCAAAAGAGCAGTTGCATTCTATTGATTTTAGTTGAACAGATGAAAATGGTACATCAATTTTGTACCTGGCTGGAATGTTTTTTTTTTCTTAACATCATCCGTTTTTTTTATGAGCCAATCCGTTTTTTCGATGAACGTTTCTTTTTTATTGATCCTAGGCTAGAATATAAATAAAATGACAAATAATTGTGACTACTTTAAAAAATCTTCGCACGCTTTTTTTCGAGTAACTGGGTCAAAAGAGCAGTTGCATTCTATTGGTTTTAGTTGAACAGATGAAAATGTTACACCAATTTTGTTCCTGGCTGGATTTTTTTCTTTCTTAACATCAACCGTTTTTTTATGAACCGATCCGTTTTTTCGATGACCGTTTCTTTTTTACGGCTGGAAAGTAAATAAAATAGCAATAATTTAAATCAAACTTTAAAAAATAAATTATTTATCAATGTATTTAGCTTGACAATCAAATAGAATATACAGAATATTCGCCTGAGGCTATCTAAATCAGTCAGTCATCTGTCCAGAATGTGCTGATAATCATCTCGATTGTATGCGTTAGTCATACTAGAATCGGAACAATTAGGTTATATATGTATGTATATGTCGTGTCGACCATTTCATGCGATTGTGCTATTTGAGCTAAACGCATGATTATTTCATGATATGGATAAAATAAGGCTGATCATATCGTAAAATAGTAACGTTGTCTACCGGTGAAGTTATTCATTCCTCAATTTATTCCTGTTTTATACTTCAAAATATACTTTTAATAATTTATATGTGTGTCAAGTCCCTTGATAATTGTAAATTTTTTATTAATATTTGGTGTACAATAAGTATTTTTAGTGAACAATAAGATTTTAGATACACAAAAACCCTACATTAATTATATGACCATATGTGGATAGACACATCATCAAAGCTTAATGCTTAAACGATCTGACCAGTTTCAGTTGTCCAATTCTAAGACCTGGTCACAACATATACATATATACACTTTATATTGCCTTCAAGTTGTGTGTCAGTTCAACCTTGGTAAGACTGATTTTCTGTCTAATAGGTTTCTGAATATCACAGTTGATAAGAACATAATGTAATCAAAATGAAGCTGTGGCTAATCCCCTTAAGATAACCTGCTAGTCAATCTTACATTGACGTGCACGACAACACTTTATTTATTCTTTCAAGTCATGCCTAAGACTGTTTTATACAATCAAATTATTAGTATATGCAAATCCTGAATATAGTTCGTTCAGAATCAGTAACTGAATCGATTCCAATAATTTTTACACCATGTTATATTTTTGCCCCAAAATATTTTAAAAAGGTCACAGTCGGACACCACTGTAGGGTACACCACACTAAGCATAAAACAGGTCACGGTAGGTCATAAAGGGCATTAAATGCCTGCGTACAGCCGAGTGCAGGAGCAACACAACCCCTCAGTCAACCCCTCAGTCGAGTGGCCTGGTGACCATGTATTTATGTCGCAAACCAGGTACCATGACGGGCTTATAGCTTTGTGATTTCTCATAATACAGTTTTGAAATTTTGCACATAGATTCTTTACACAAAAATACTAAATAGGTGTTTAGGCTTCGCATACAGTAAAATAAGGTTGATTAATCAATATGTAATAAAGAATCTTTTAAAATTTGTTTTTTGCTGTCCAGGCTGATTGAGGTCTATATAAGATATATGATAAATGTTATAACTCTATGCAAGATTTCATAAACGATAATATTTTTTTTTTTGTAATATCTTATATTCTTTATATTGTATTAAATTTGCATGCTATATAAGGCAGAATGTACATGGATCCTATTATATTATCTACAATTTATTTTTATGTACCTACATTCTAGGCAAATAAAAAATATTCTATTCTATTGTATTCTATTATTCTGTATATCTCGATCTCGATATAATAATAAGCTGATAGAATGTTTTCTTTCATCTCTTTCAAGATGGACTTTCTTTATATTGAAGACTATAAAGTTGTTTTTGTTATCTTGGTGTAGGTAACGATGATTGGTTAATATGACGTCACGAACCGCGTTTTACTGAAGTGTTTTATTGCTAACATTACGTGTTTTGATGAGAGTAAAAACAATTTCATTACATTTCGTGTAGTTGTTAGTGAGATCTGTTTTATTCACTTCCTTTATTTTAGTGTTTGCAAAGTCTATATTATTGTCAAGGTCCTCGTTGATCGGAAGTGGATTCGGTTGCACGCAGATTAACCGAGGTTCGCTTTCGAGGTCAAAATGAACAAACCCTATTAAAAGCTGCTTAATGAAAACCGAACTGATTGGTTGGATATAAAAAGGCTTTATGTAGAATAATAGGTTGGCAAATTGCACTGAAAGCCTATTCTATAATTTTGAATTTCATTGTAAGCTAGAGTTATTAGAATGTATTCATTTAGAGTTTATTGTGCAAATTATAATTATTTTCCAGTTTGTGTGTTTCTCTTAAATTTGGCTTATTTTGCAAAAAGTGCATGCTCGATAATATAATATGCACAAATGCTTTCAAATGAAGATTATTGTTTTTTTTTTTTTAATAAAGAAAGAACTAAAAAATTACATTACAATGCTATTATTAAAATACTCCTCCCAACCGAATTTCAATCATGATAAATGATATTTATTTAGCAAATAGGTTTAAAAAAACACTTTTACACGTCAATTTTTTTTCGTCAGTTTAAACCAGATGAGGCCGGTGTTTCCTAGCTGACTACCCTGAGAAGAAACACCGAAACAAACTCAGGGGTCACAGTCTCTGTTTAAAGTCCATACAGTAAATTTATAATGGTCAAATCACATGAGAACTATGCAGATTTGTCTGTCTGTCTTTTGAAGAAAGAACCATACAGATTTGAGTGGACCTGTCCAGTCAGTGCAAGCATTTGTCAGTATTCGTGAAGCTCAACTCAGGACTATTAATAGGAGGAGCATGGTGGCCAATCTTAACAGATTAGCTAAGTATGCTAAAGATATTATAGTGCACTAGTGCTTGCGCAAACACAGGTGCACTCGCTTTTCCTTTCTCTCATAGTCCCATCAGACTATGAGAGAAAGATCGCCATCGTGACCACAATTCGAGACGACCATAGAAAGATCAGGCGCAGGACCAACGGCTTTACGTGCTTACCGAGGTACAAGGGTGTACCACCAACTTCAAACTTCGGGCAGCTATAGAGTAATTCCTAATGAAAAAACCCAAGAGAAATGCTATTATTATACCAATCATCACCACTAAAGGCTGAGATTTCGTCTAGTTGCTTTTTAGTCATAGTTCCTTGATCAGTGCAAGCTTCTTCCAGAAATTAAGTACAACTTTTATATTGGTTACTAAGATTAAAACTTTTATGTCACTACAATCACCAACAGTAATTTACAGATTTGTGATGTAACCTACATTTTTAGCAGTCCTATCTTTGACTTCATCTAAAGCAATAACTTATCAAATTATGTCTGTTTCTACAAGCATTAACACTTCGATCCACAACTACCCAACTTGTTCATACAAAAGTAGACTCTAAACATCGGAATTAAGGCCTATAGTGGCGTGGATGTGAGAGGACACCGGTGTCCTCTGAGCTAGGACAGATTAACAAAGAACCACAACTCATGCTCACATTCACACAATATTAAATGATCACATTTATTATTATAGCCCATGTATTTGTTCGAGCAAAATATTTGTATGTTTTTGGTACACTCTTCGGCAAAGATTCGTACGATAGGGAGCTTTGCTTGCCAAATAAACTTTAATGTGAATATAGCCTGTTGTGTACGAACCCAAACATGTTAGGTAGAAAACACGTAATTTTGCTGAACGAAATTGTTGCAAGTTACTTTAATGTTAACAAGAATTTTGCTTACTTTACGCTCCAGTGGAATTGAATCATCTTTATGATTGAAGTATTTTTATCTTGGATTTTTTTCTTCAGTATATTTAAAATCATTTTTTTGGTTATCTTCTTTGCTATTTTTTTTATTTATTCTATACTTTCAATATTAATGTTTACATATTTCATTCGTTTTTCGGCACGTGTAAACATTTATGGTCTATGGACTTGTAATTTTATTGATCATCAAAAACACATTTGAAGTACTCGATGACTCTGCGTATCGTAAGAAAGATAGAATTTGTTTTACGACACACAGGTTACGATGGTATCTTTGTCCAATCGTTATAATTATGCGTTGCGGTAGATCAGTTTTGTTTACATTTACGTTGCAGTGATTATCAGGCATTTGACTACTTTTCTTATCTTTGATGTATGTGATGGTCTGTTCTAAGCCCAAATAAACACCGTGCATTTACAATATACGTCTCAATGTTTTGATGCATTCGTCTTCTTTAATACCTACAATAATGTCTGCGATATATCGTAAGCCCTTTACTGAACCTAGTCTTATGATCAAATTATAATTAATTTTGGATCAGTAACTTAAGAGCTGAAAATGTATAAATATTGATACTGGATCAAACGATGACTACTATCTATTTTTTATTTTCTTTCTGAGGTAGTTGAGTATAACACTGAATATTTAGTTGTTTCATACAGCATTTTAAATCATAAATTATCAAAACATTGGTGTCGTATAGTCGGGTAATGTCTATTAAAGCCTTGAAAATATAAAATTATTAATCATTTTTAGTTGAATTGTGTTTCAAAATACGTTGAAAGCTATTCTTCATGACGTAACATTAGAAGTTTACTCATTAATTCGTATTTGTTTAATCAATTATGTACGTGTATCAATTTCGACTAGATTGATGTCATGTAATATGTTCACTTAGTGATTAATTAGGTAATGGGCGGGGACTAAACAAGTGTTTACTAATATAAAGTTTCTGTATACACTTACTTATCTCTCGAGTGTATTACAGAACGACAGTTTTAATTCTTCTATATCACTAAGATAAGTTGATCTTAGCTGTGTGTGTAGGTATGCGTATACTTTTAGCTGTGTGCGTGATTTCTTAATCATCTATTACAACTTATAATAAACTAATGCGTCTCATCATCAATCATTTCATCACTGCTTACCATCAGGTGGGATCGCAGTCAAGCACCAGTTTCTATTACTAAAAAAAAATGTATTATTTTATAACACTATCATACAAAAATTACGGTATGATTTAAAATACATATGATATCGTCAAAGAATTCACTACCAAATTGCAATGAACCTTCAACAAATTATTCATATCCACTCACATAACTGATCTCACTTCTACAGTCGAACCGAAAGGCCCAGTTTTAATAATACCCACAAACATGGTGACTTCAATAAAACGTTATGAGTTGTTCATAGAGAATGTGGGACATTCCTTGCTTAACGTTGAGCGCATGACAATGTGGTATGGCGTCCCAAGGGATCTATTATTCACTTAATTCAACGCTTTTATTACGATAACTTGGTGCGAATTGTGCTTGAAACTCCTACTGTTAGTTTTCGTTGTTTGAAGTACTCGTATTCGTTTGTATTTCCGTTGATTTGTGGTTTGGAATTTGTCGGGTTCATCTTTATTAGGATAGTTTTGCTCTGTTTGTTCTCTTGGTAACAATTCTGTTTCTGTGTTTGTCATAAATTCATTAGAGTTTATTTTTCAAATTATTCTCCGGCGGTACAGGCTTCTGCTTCAATACCGATCATGACTTAATTAGCATTACGAACAGCGATTGCTACTTCGTGGATAAAATATTAGTCATAAACTCGAACAAAAACTAGAAATATTGTCCTAAAATTATGACTATCTGGTATTTATTGACTAATTTTCTAAAATCAACGCTGTGGACTCGTCGCATTTTGCACATGGTCTCGGCATTATGCTGAGCGTTTGGCCGTTTTGCGTGAACGTAGCGCATGTTTTTCCAATAGAATGTTTATAAGTTAGTTCTAAGATTGCTTTTTTTCCTTGTTTCTTTTTCTATTTCATGTAACATGCCTTCTGATTACATACTTATCTCTACTAAACGTCATGATCCTATCATACCATAATAATAGGTAAAAAGCCATCTGGCCATATATAATAATATGGTTTCTGGGAGTATTTTAGAAGAATGCGGAACAGAGTGTAAAATACCACAAATCTCCGTTGAAAAGGGAGGATCCTTCTATATTCACACTGCTGGAACATAAGCCGCCTAACCATGAGTGGAATGCGGGTCCAGTATGGTTTGGTAGATATAATATTATGTTAGCTTATTTGTAGGATATGCCGGTATCATTACGATGTTTTTTTATAGTTTTACGGTCCATAATTGTAGTAAATTGAATTATCAAAGTGTTGAACTAAAGCCTCTCCTATCTGAGCTGAGGAGCAGAGTTGGCCAAGTGGTAACTGTCCCAATTTATAGTTTATCGGTTGCGGGTTCAAACCCAGTCATGTACATTACTTTTTGTAATTTATTTCATCACCAGTGCTCTCAAAATGTCCTAGAATCAAAACTTGCGCCGTTGACTGAAAAGTTGAAAGGGAATTATTTATCTTCGTATGGTCATGTAAAGAGGAGAGACGAAACCAGATGACACGCATCTTACTAAAAGAGTTATGAGTTTAAATGTGGATGGATGGAGAGGGAGAGGGAGGCTAAAGAAAAGATGCATGGATTGTGTGGGAAGTGATATGAAAGAAAAGGAAGTTAGTGATAGCGTGACGAGTAACAGGACAGAATGGAAGAGAAAAAAACATGTAGCGCTGACCCCAAATAAAATGGGACAAGGGCAAGAAGATGATGATGACGTGACATCCACCAACCTGTACTGGGCACATGGGGTAAATTACGGCCCAATTTCTCTTCTAAAGTGGAGGCCTGAGTCTCAGCAGTGAGAATATCATACGGCTGATTATGTTTGTGTTTATGCTCTCTTATCTAGATACTAGCGACCCACCCCAGCTTCGCATGGGGCCATAGTAATATTAAATATAATATATTATCAATGTATAAAACGTATAAACCTTTTTCATGAATCACTCCATGTATTAAAAAAACCGCATGAAAACCGTTGCGTAGTTTTAAAGATTTTAGCATACATAGGGATACACACCGTGAAGCGACTTTGTTTTATACTATGTAGTGATAATGAAGAGAGGCTAGACTAGCCTAGCCTGCCAAATTTAATTAAACAAAACGAAATCCCATCAAAACTGAGTTCTGTGCAATCCCCACTTGACTGGTTTTCATTTAATAAAAGCATGGAGCTCCTCACAATGCACGGGCGACGCGTCAGCATCCCATTGTCCGCGGCCGGAGTTTTATGCATCATTTTGCTATTCTCGTTCTGTGTGTAATTTTGTTTTTTTCAAAAGGTGTGGAAAATGTAAGGCTTTTGTAAAAAAAAACCAGCTATTGTTTTGGTGTTTGTGTTTTATGTTTTGACACGTTTTTATTTAGTTTTTTTGTTGTTTCTGGAATAGCAAAATAACGCTTATATTTCCTATAAAGTTTAGTCGAGGTATGTCTATACATCATTGTAAATATTAGACAGTAGGTAACTAGACAATAATAAATATGTACCTACTTCAATGAATCGAAAGTTTTTTATATATATACGTGACCCGTATAAATGTAAGGTGTAAGGGTTAGGGTGTGGAATAAATAAATTAATAATAATAATATATATAATATTGGTTTATTTAATAATAGGTAATAAGCATTTAAAAAGTGCAACATTCCTGAATGAAGAAATACCAAATTTCCTAGATTATTTAAAAGGGTTTTAATTGGTTCTTGGTGTGTATTTTTTCAATATTGTTCAGTAGGCGTAATAATAATATCTAATTATTTTTATTAATATTTTTATGCCACTTACTGTGGCAGAACACAGAGACACTTGTATAAATTTTTGTTACACCTAAATTGTACCTGTGTGCCCAAATAAACTTTTTGTATTTGTATTTGTATTTGGCGCATGCAAACTGAAAAAAATCCGCATGTTTCTAATTTTCTCGAACACAACTGCACAAGGTAGACCGAGTGTTCACACACACACTAATATGAGGCTGCGGCGGCGGCGGCGTAGGGACCAAGCACGCAGCACAGATCGGCCATTGCATCGTCCGACTCGACCGCGCATAGACGTTTACCTACCTTTAAACTATTGCTGTGATTAAAAAAAACCCCTATATTACAGCCCATTTGCCTTTAATTTAATAATTTAAGATCTGAGCCTTAACATCTAGGTTTTGGTGAGTGTCACGGAATCCAATGGATCATGTCATCATGTCATAGTTATTGTAGCGTATACTTCGGGAAGACCTATAAATAATTATGATGAAATAATTATGACGATAATAATAACTACATAGTTATTATGGACGAAGGTTCAATATGGACTCGTTTTATAAGAAAATCTTTATACCAGTCGTTGGAAGGTAGGTTTATTTTTTTTTATTAAATTCTACCTACTTTTAGGCATCCTTGGAAGTGTGATACACTTCCAAAAGAAAATCACAAAAAAAAAAAATATACGTCGTGTCAAAAGTTAAAGCGAATGGCACGATTGAAAATTCCGTCTCTGGTTGACTAAAGTCAACAAATTCACGTCCGTCAATATTATCGTATCGTGTGCTCCCACAGAGAATGTTCAATCCTCTTTCCTCCCACGGGTTTGTCATAAAAGAGAGGTATAACATCAAAGGGACGAGCAGTAACTTACTGTACCTGTATTCCCCTGTGAGTTGAGATAATGGTATATTTACTGCGCTTGACAATTTTAATTATTCTTGCAGTGAATGTGGTAATTACAACAATACGAGTGTTTTCTTAGGTCAATCGTATGTTTTCACTATCTGCCTGGTATTTTTTAATAAGCCTGTTGATTTAGTAGACATTTAATTTACATAGGTCGAATTTAGTATCATTTACATCATGTAGGATAGTGCTAACACAACCAAACCAGCTATGCAGCATCTTAGTCTTATATATAAAAATGAATAGCTGTTCGTTAGTCTCGCTTAAACTCGACAACCGCTGGACCGATTTGGTCAATTTTGGTCTTGAAATATTCGTGATACTCCAGGGAAGGTTTAAACGGTGAGAGAATATGGAAAAATTCACGAAAACTAGGCGGTACGAAATTTGCCGGGTCAGCTAGTAATACTTTCTTACTGCGGTTTAATGCCCGCAGATTTTATCACACAAAACAAAAAGGTAGATATAGCATTAGTAGAAAGATATAGAGGGTCATGATAACCTGAAGTATAAAAAAAGGTTTTAAAGCACCTTATAACTCTTACGCATCAGTATCAATGTGAATTTTTCAATTCATAATTATGTAGATATATATTTAAAGGACAATGGGCTAATTGGTACACCTCACCAATAGCAAAGACATATATGTCGATGGATAGCAATACTATGACAGGTTTGTTGAAATGTTTGTCCGTTCTGAGTTTTAGGTTAAAAACAAAGGTTAGGTTAGGTTAGGTCTTAATGGGTACACCCCACCAATAGCAAAGACATATATATCGTTAGATAGGTTTTTTTAATTGGAACAACATTTACTACGACAGCTTTGTTGAAATGTTTGTCCGTTCTGTCTTCGTTCGCCACTAACCACTAGACCAAAAAGCCAGTCGTGATGTGACAAAAGTCGAACGATAACAATATTAAGTTCGAAATAAATGATAAATAATTTATTTTTAATGAAACTACAGCTTCTGCTATCATGGTACATAAAAAGAACCAACCCATAAGACAAATTCTTGAATCCCTAGGTTAGAATCCAACAAAAACTAAACGCGCATTTTATTCCAAAATCACGGAAACAATCCCGGAGGCATTCATCAAAAATATACACGAAACGTTACACAAAGTGTTCCAGTATTTTTTTCTCTCTTTTTGTTGTTCGCAGACTCATTTTTTCCTCATTTGAAACTTCATATGTCACGGGTATCTCCTTTGTGAAGGAAATTGTGTAGAATCTGTGGGATTTAATATCTATGCATCATTTCTGAAGCGGTATGCGGTATTTACGGCCTTTGTTTGTGTTACACATTTTATCAGAGATAGAAAAACTATCAAATATTTACAATTAAATTTGTTTTCGTTGGTTGATTATGTTGGTAACACTTTCGATCCCCTGTGCACCGATGGCCTAGTGACTATTGCGGTAGTCCGATGGATGCAAGGCGCACAGGACTGATCGTTATGGACGGCATACAATGTGGTCCATGCTGTCCGATCATCCGGTAACCGACCGGACCGACCCCAAGTCGTCGACAGCGCGTACTGTTCCCGCGGGCCTCAAGGAGCTGTCAGCGAATCGTAGAGGCCCAGCCTACTAGCTGCAGGCAGGCAGGGTCGAAGCCTGCTGAGGTCAAGGGCCGTTTTCAGGGAGGAAGGCTCAGCCTCGGTATGATAGGCAACGAAGGAACGGGATAGGTTTTTAGTCCGTAAGAGTCTGATACAATTTCCCGCTCCGCCCAAGGGAGGGATTTGTCTTTGGATGATTTTACCTACCATAAAAAAAAAGCTCTGCTTAGCTAGACAACGTTGTGTGGTAGTTGTGGATATATATTCCATTACATACATTGCGATTTCAGGTTTGGTCCCATAGTAAAAGTTGTTTGTTATCATGACTACAATCACGTGTTTAAGTATCGTTCACTAATTACCAGTCACCCTATATAGATGTAAAGAATGGAGTGAGTGGTTTATGTTATGAAAAGATTCATATGTGCAGAAAAGTCTGAGAGAGATAAAATGATCACGCGAACAGATGTTTTTTCTAGAATATTACTTGAAACATGGCATAATTTTGCAGGAGTTCTAACAGCCATATTTATAAAAAGTATTTAAAACTAATAACTTGAGTAAAAGTAACTATTTAAGCAACAATGTGTATTTTTTTTTTTTATCGGTTGGCAAATATCATCCATAATTATGATCATCATCATCACCAACATCATCATCATCATCAGCCTATTAATATTCCCACTGCTGGGAAACAGGCCTTCTCTCTAAGAGAGGGAATGGGCCGTAATCCACCACGCGGGCCCGCTGCGGGTTGGAAAATGTCACATGTCTTTGAATTTTTGGGAAGTAGTGTCAGACTCTTACTGACTAAAAACCTACCCCTATCCTTCGTAGCCTATCGTGCCGGGGCCGGGTATTCCTTTCGGAAGTTAACCCATGACCCCAGTAGGCTTCGACCCTGCCTGCCTGCAGCTTGTGTTATGGGTACTACAACTGATAAACATACTTATATATTTCTAAATACATACATATTATAGATAAATTACACCCAGACACAGAACAAATGATCGTGCTCATCACACAAACATTTGTCCAGGGTGGGAATCGATCCCACGACTTCCGGCATAGCAGTCAGGGCCACTAACTAGTAGACCAACAGGCCAGTTAATCTTTCAATCAATCAATCAAAAAATCTATGGTCCAATAATAAACATCACTTATTGTACGTACACAATCAAATAAAAACCAATCAAACAGTTATTACTTAATTGAATGATCAATTATTTTAATTCAACAATAGCAATGTTGTTTCTGATGGTCGTAATTTTATTTGACCCTCTTAACATTATTTTACTCTTCAGTTGATCAATCTATTATTTTTTACTGTTGATAGGTTCGCGCTTGACTGTTATGTATTCCACCTGTTTTTTTTTGTTCTTAGGAAAATCATTCAATGACATATGTCTTTAAGCGGGGCAAGAGTTAGTGTCAGACTTTTACGGACTTAAAACCCACTCCTGTTCCTTCGTTGCCTTTCATACCAGGGCCGAACCTTCCTTTTAGAAACCGATCCTTGGCCCAAGGAGACTTCGACCCTGCTGCACCTCTATGGTTTGTTGACAACTCCTTCAAGCGCGCGTGGCGCGTGACGGCGCAATACGCGCCGTTGACGACTTGGGCTCAGTCCGGACGGTTACCGGACGGTTGGACGGCGAGCTGCCCATTGCTCGCCGAACGCAAGCCCGCGCCTAGTGTGGCTGGAAATCGGGATCGAAGTCCCAGTGGCGGCTGGGGCGTGGGCACCGTTGCATCACACATGCGGCCTCCTCGTTTTGCTAGCATTACTGCTTCGCAGAAGGACCATGACCTGTACCAAGGACCGGTGTGAGAGATCTTTGGCGCCAATTACCCCCACGAGGACACGGCGGTGTTCTGCCAAACTAGTGCTTGACTGCGATCCCACCTGATTGTAAACAGTGATGTAATCGTTGATGGTGAGGCGCACTATTTTATTAAGAGCCTATTCATTACTTTCAAGACACCCAAATTATAATCGGATGGGAAAAATGCAGCCAGCAAATTGTTCCATTCCTTCGATTTACGCGGTATAAACGACGAGGCGAAATGCCTAGTCCGGACCGTAGAGGTTTCATTGGAAGAATAAAATTATTAAATCAGTTTTGATCAGTTCTAACTAGAGTATCAAGATTATTTTTAGCAGTTTTTTTTAACTGTTTGTGTGACTTAAAGAAGTATTTAAACTTATGGGCTTCGAGGGCTAGAGGTCAATTATTTTGATTTATCTAAAAGGACTTCTTCAGAAAATAATTGGAAATAACTCAAAAACTATAATATAAGTAAGTTAATATAGTATCAAAACATTTTGCCGAAAACATAATAAAGGACTACGGAATTTTCCGAGAAATTCGTTCCGAAAATTTATTATTAGTTTCTGCCAAAACCGCGGCTGCACGGACTGAGTTTATTGGCCGATACTACAAAAGGGTTAAAGCAATTATAATAATAGGATATTTGGAATATTTAAGTAAGAATTTTGGGTTATACAAGCTTAGTTTTTGTTTACTATGAAATTTAAATGGGGTCATTGTACTCAAGATTTTGTAGACAAACTTTTTTACTGCCTATTATTAAATTAATCAGTAAAAATAAACTTAGTGTCCTGATTATTTAACTTTTCAGAGACAATGACACCTTCGTTTATTTACTGAGTTGAGCTTTACGAATACTGACAAATGCTTGCACTGACTGGACAGGTCCACTCAGAACTGTGTGGTTCTTTCTTCAAAAGACCATCCCAGACACTAATCTGCATGGTTCTCATATGTTTTGACCATTACATGTTTGCTGTATGGACTTTTAAAGAGACTTTGACCCCTGAGTTTGTTTCGGTGTTTCTTCTCAGGGTAGTCAGCTAGGAAACACCGGCCTCATCTAGTTAAACTTGACGAAAAAAAAAAATTGACGTGTAAAAGTGTTTTTGAGAACCTATTTGCTAAATAAAATATCATTTATCATTTACTGTTTTCAACTGCTCACAATAAAACCACAGTACTTAATATTTTTTTCTTTAGCCTATACTTTCCCTCTGCTGGGCAAAGGCCTCCCCTCCTTCTAGGTATTTTCCTCTCGGGCCACCTCGAACCAACCCTTGCGGTAGATGTCCAGGTCATCTCGCAACCTCCTCCCAGGTCGACCTCGGCGGCGTCGTCCATCTTCAGGTACCCATCTTGTGAAGACTCTTGCCCAACGGTCAGTGTGCATGCGGCTGATGTGACCCGCTCAATACCAGTTTAGCATGGCAGCCTTTTTTCCCACGTCTATGATCCCCGTCTTTAATAAAAAAATATCTCATAAAATTTATCTATTGTTTATTCATTTTTTAACACGATGTAGTCTTTTTACCCGACTGCGCCAGAAGGAGGGTTATGTTTTTCGAGAGTTGGTTATGTATGTTGAGTATGTATGTTTGTATGTATGTATGTATAATTGTTTGGCACGCTCTGCAGCCTGAACGGCTCGATGGATTTTAGTTTGCGAGGTGTCGTTAGATTTGTAATTACTGTGAAAGTGATATCGTAAAAAAAATAAAAGTAAAAAATAAAAAATGGTAATTTAAAAAACTAAAAAACCCGACTGCTTTTCTGAGTATTCATGAAAAAGCCCTAAAACAAGAAAGTCGTTGTAGCAGTCGGGACCCATTCTAGAAAGTCAGCCGTCTAGTCAGTAGATCTATGATGTAATGGGTCCCGACTGCTTTTTAGTTTTTTAAATTACCATTTTTTTTTAACCTAAAGATTGACTAGTAGAGAATGCCTTGTTGCATAAAGTCCGCCTGTGTACCACATAAAAATTGAATGTACATGATAAATATAAATAATAAAATCTTTACCTTTATAGATTAGTACCAAAAATTAACTAACCATTCATCATTCATCGATACTTTGCTTCACAATTCATTGAAACCTTATCTTCGAAAAGCGTCAAAGCATGCAATTGATTACCAGGTAATCAAGAAGGAAAATTGTCGCATTCGGTGAAACTTTGGAGAGGCTTAACAAGAAATCCGAGCCCCGCCATTATTACTTATCCTGTTCCTCCTGTATAAATATTTAAAGAACAACAAAAAACAAACACAAGCTTTTCTGTTGTTCTTTAAATATTTATTTTTATCCTTGTTTGAGAAACCAAGGAATCGATAATTACTGTGAGGTTTGCTCTTGCTTTTTTTTAAGTGGAAAATCATCCAATGACTTCTCCCGTTCTGGGCGGAGCGAGAGGGCGTGTCACGCTTTTACTGACTAAAACCCACTCTAGTTCCTTCTTTGCCTTCGTTCCAGGGCCCCAGAGTACACTTTCACATAACCCACGGTATTTTATAACATTGTTTTAATCTTAATGAAAAAAGTTTATAAATATTCCTTCTCACTCCAACTATACTCCATTCGCAATAAGATAAGACATTAAACAAACTTATTTTACTGTCCGTTCAACTGATTTTGACTTTTATTGCGTTGGTGGCATGACAAATGGCGGCTGCGGTAAATAATTGGTAATGTAAAAATTTGTTTGCTCGGTTTACGTTTTTTCATCATCTGGTGCGCAAGTACTATAATTTATTTAAGGGGAGAGTCATTAAAATACCTAAAAATACATTTACTTACAGTTTTCAAACTGTCTAAAAATACACTGAATATATCAAAAAAGTATATTTAAAGAGCATAAATAAATGTGGCAACAGTTTTACCGCAATATATTTGCAAACCTATCATCCTTATTTCCGGGAAAAATAAAAAAGGTTTAAAATTTTATTAAATATTCTGCAAATTCTAGGCAATCGTGCTCCATCGTCGGTCACATTATCGCTTAGCATTAGGTGAGATAGTGGTCAAACACGAGACTATACACAATAAAAAAAGAAAAATAGAAAAGGTCGGTTTAGCTGTTTTTGTGGAATATGAACATTTTTTTTTCCTCGAAATTAAAGATAAGTTTGTAAATATCTCGCGGTTGTTATAACTGTTGACATATCTATTTAGGCGTATCTACCTACTCGATTGTTGTTGTTTTCTTTTTTTTTTTGAGTAACTCAGTGCGGCGTATTTTTAGAAATCATTATGAGGTGTTTCGGACTCGAATCTCCTCTTAAAAGCAATGTAAACAGGTTTGTTTTCATAAACCTACCCAAATATAGAGCGAGGAGGAATGGCAGGCGGTCGCCTCCTTCTGCGAAGCAGTAATGCTAGCAAAGGAGGAGGCCGACCGCATCAGGCAACGGCGTACACGCCGCCGCCGCCGCCGGGTTTCCGATCCCGATTTCCGGCCACCGTAGGCGCGGGCTCGCGAACGGCGGGCAATGGGTAGCTCGCTGTCCGTCCGTCCGGTAACAGACCGGTCCGAGCTCAAGTCGTTTACGGCGCGCACGCCTCAAGGAGTTGTCAGCAAACTGAAGGGGCCCGATAGGGCCGAAGCCTACTGGGGTCAAAGGGTATGTGAAAATGGCACCCGGGGCCCTGGGACCAAGGCGAAGAATGGAACGGGGTAGGTTTTTAGTCAGTAAGAGTCTGACACTACTTCGCGCTCCACCCAAGGGCGGGATTTGTCATTGGATGATTTTACCTACCGAAAAAAAAAAAAAAAAAACCCAAATATAAGCAAAGATCCTAAGCTCTTAATTACTAAATGAAACTCAAATTACTTTGTAAATACCTTATATGCTACACTAAGGTACGCAGAAATTCAAAGCAAACTCTGATGAAAACCCACTTTTATCCACTTTAAGGCACGCAATTTACTGTTTTTTTTCACTAGTGCGGAAAAGTATGTGGGCTCGCCCCCACTACAATTTATTACAATTTATTAGCGCCCAGCCTGAGACAGTATATGTTTTTTTTTTTTATGGTAGGGTAAAATCAACCAATGACAAATCCCGCCCTTGGGTGGTGCGGGAAGTATATGTACAGTCTCAGGCTGGGCGCTAAGCGTAACACTCGAATTTATGTACAAGTAAAGCTAAATACTTGAGTAAAAGTAACTACTATTTGTATTCTATATTTAAGAAAAAATTGAATTTTGAATGCAGATTTCACACGTCAAATAAAGATTTTACTTAGTAACAAGTGTTGGATCACTAATTCAACATTACTGACTTTATCCACACAGCACTTTTATTTCCTTGACTTGCTCTTTCTAAAATCGACAACCGACTACTCTAGTGGGTGCGAACACCCGCTATTAATAAATTGAGGACCGGATCTACCGCCATCTTAGCAGAAACAGTTAACTATTTATTCAAGAAAGTATATGTATAAAGACAACCAGAAAAATCCTTACAAAAATATAAATGTCTGAAACATTTGATTTAATGTCACATAAAGTTCAAGAATTATTTAATGCACCACTTTAAATGTAAAATCGTCATTTGACAAAACAAACAGATATCAAAACTAACGCCATCTAGACGACAGTTATTTCTAACTTTAAAATATCAGCTGTCACACACGACAACAAGTGTCATTGTCATTTGAAAATCTTATCCAAACAATAAGATTCCAACATTCGGCCATCCGCATAACTTACGCGTCCCTGCGTAATTGCGAGTGTCTTTTACTTTAACGATCAACTTTTAAAGAAATGAAGGTAATGGTAGTTTGCGAGACTTCGTTCTTGTTCACTGTTCCGCATACCTCTAACCAACTTCTGGTGAGCCTCGACTACGAACATTAACGCAGCCTTCATGCAGCTACCACATCGTGATGTCATATATCACTTCCTAAAACTCCTGAGCCATGCAGCCAGCACCTACGGCTTTAAAAGGTAACCTCACCACAAGCATGCCAACCTGATCTTAGCCCCATCAGTGACCTTGACTAAGCAGACTGTACTTTTGGCCATCATGTGAAGAGACTTTCCTGGTTGACGACAGCAGTCAGACGTAATGGCTTGCATTGAGTTACACATCATCGCTCCGACCCTCTGGTACTTGCAGCACTTCTCCGACCTGGAACCTGCAGAATTATCTCGACTCAATGGGAAATCACCACTATCTCACTGGGGCATCATCCCGAATCATTGGGACAGTACATCACCACATACAGCTCAGAATCACCGAGATCCATGCGGTATCCGGTTCTGACTCACTGGAACCAAACTTCCACGACCTGGCGTGCATCACGACGCCTGAAAGACTCTTATCAATCATTTATGTTACCACATAACAAATTAACGACCAAAAATTATAAATCCTACATTGCAGTTCAGAGTTCTCCGTGCGATCTAACCACATAAAAATCTGACATCAACCACCAGACAGCTGCCCGGATGAGACAACAACATCCATCTGTTCGGAGGATCCTTGGTTTTTGATTAAGGTTTACGGGGACCTGACAGTCTGTCCCCATACCTGTAAATTACAATTGCATAAAAGGAACACTACCATTAATCAATAACAATCCGGTACATACAACTGTATGTACATGTAATATGGTATAATATACTAAATACTTTACTTGTGGAACACGGCGTTACTATCTTGAAACTTAAAGAGCGGTGCAAGTCGCTACTACCTTGAAGCCGCCAACATACAACTGTACGTTATAAAACATGTATTCGGTCAATATGTGGCTCAAAGACTATCGAATCTTGTGAACCTCATTTTAAATCCTTAAAATTTATGACTGTACCAGCTATGTACATTTACGAAACTGCTTTGTTTGTTAGAATAAATTTATATCTGTTTCAAAAGCTATCAGATTTTTTTTTTTAAAAAAGACTTCAGTGCGTCCTCAATGTATGAACAAAAAGTGTGAAAATAAGCTTTTTTTTTTGGCATCGAAAACTCAATAATTCAAAAATTTGCCCTTATTAACACCAAATGTTAGCCACTCAACCACTGCCCCAAGAATTCGGGAATGAAATAAAACAATTCTTGTCAAAGCGAGTACAAAAAAATTTATTAAGAAAAGTCTATCTCGCTATTAATGGATAAATGTTACTATACTTTTTTCTTTATCACAATTTGTAATATTTCTCATTATACAATCACATGGTTTACATATTATGTAAACCTTCGAAGTAATTTTGAAATATTATAATTTTAAAGACTATTTTGAGACTTCTTTTAAGTTCGTTTTCAATAATACATTTTATAAAAATACCTAAATTTAAAATAGTTCTTTAAGTCTATTGTAAGAGTTTAATTATTATTTTTTTATATTATTATTTCCTTTGCTTTTTGTTTTGTCTTTAACTATTCATACGCCTTCAAACCTATGTTTAACAAATTGAAATTCTGATTCTGATCCTGTCTAATTACGTTACTAGTGGCACAAGTCGCTACTACCATACCACTGGAGCAGTACAAGTCGCTACTACCTTGAAACCACTGGGGCGGTACAAGTCGCTTCTACCTTGAAGCCGCCAAAATAAAACTGTACGCTATATACTGTATTACTGGTGGTACTAGTCGCTACTACCTAGAAACCACTAGGGTGGTACAAGTCGCTACTACCTTGAAACCGTCAGAACTTGTATGTTCTAATAATTATGCTTTGCATACCTTATACATTAATTGCGCTGTGCACTCAAACAACTATGCTTTGCACAGCTTGTGCATTCTAACAACTACGTTTTGCACGGCTTGTGCATTCTAACAACTACGCTTTGCATACCTTGTGCAATCTAACAAGTATGCTTTGCACATCTTGTGCACTCAACAACTTCATATTATTATGTTTTGCACACCTTGCGCAATTTAACAAATATGCTGTGCACACTTTGTGTATTCTAACAACTAAGGGCTGATTTCATCTTTCAATATAAAAACTTAGTTCAACTAAACTGAGCTCAGCGTAATCTAGTTTAAAGACACGTGTCATAAACATGGGCGACAACAAAAGAATTGAAACTGAGTTAGCCTAAACTGGATTCAATTCATATCGGTGGAATGCAAAATGAAGCTATAATCTCGATTAGACGCTCTAACTGTGTTTTGTTTTAAATAATCGCGATTAGTTTATTGGTGAATTTGGCTCTAAGCTTTGCACACCTTGTGCGTTCCAATTCAGATTCATATTCCTTAATTTTTTTTTAAATAAATCTAACCTATATATTTGCTCCACGCTGCACCCATTGCTACTGCTTTTAGAACAATAATTGCACACAACAAATGTAATAAAACGTGCTAGCTCTTAGTCTCGGCCTTGTTTGGAAAATGACTATCGGATTTAAGGTTGGCTTATCAAGCCTTTTAATACTCATGTAATCACTAACAATGACTGCTTAGTGGCTGTAAAAATTCAAATTCAACTAGACTACTAACTGTTTTCAAATAGAACCAAATAATTGAAAACAATATGGTGAACCCGTACATTCATATAATTATTGTAGGTTAAGCAACACAACACATCAGCAACATATTTCAAAGTTGTACCTACTTGTCTCAGATTAAAGTTATGATTAGTCTGATACAAGATATTTGTTAATTACTCAAGCCCCAGGCGAACGCCAGCGTCCGCACACCTATTGTCTTTCTATTCTGTATAATTACGGTATTCAAATGATTAAAATAAATCCACAAACGATATTCCGTCCATGTTAAATTCATATCAATAAAACACCAGTAAAAATAAAGGTAATAGCCGTTGGTTTAAAACAAAAACCACTACATTTATACACATTTCAATTAAAATACAATGAGGGTAACTTGTAAACCCACAGCTCGAAATAAAAACTTATCAGAAAAATATGAATAGGTACCCCTTGGTTTCTTCAAAAAATCGATATTGACCTTACTGGATCAGTGAATCTCCTCAATGATGAGGAAATTATAATTAAACTCAGTTTTTCTTTGAATATGTACCAAACAATTGTGTCAGTTTAAAGATAAACAAACCTATTTGCGTTCACAAATGCTACCAGCACAATATTTAATACTGAAATACAGTGTAAGGTACTGAACCAACACAATCTGTTACAACAAACCCAATTTAAATTTAATTCGTACTATTTGACAGTTATCTTTTAAATACAGGAACATTACAAAAAGGAAGAAAAAAAACAGGTAGAAAATAAAATTAGTTTTCTTACCCTATGACAGCGTCAAATCAGAACAACCAAACTTACGTATGTGGGCCTGGATATAATTGGCTGGTATAACCGACCAACCATTAATATCCCGCTTCTGAATTGTTGGATCACTAATTCAACATTACTGACTTTATCCACACAGCACTTTTATTTCCTTGACTTGCTCTTTCTAAAATCGACAACCGACTACTCTAGTGGGTGCGAACACCCGCTATTAATAAATTGAGGACCGGATCTACCGCCATCTTGGCAGAAACAGTTAACTATTTATTCAAGAAAGTATATGTATAAAGACAACCAGAAAAATCCTTACAAAAATATAAATGTCTGAAACATTTGATTTAATGTCACATAAAGTTCAAGAATTATTTAATGCACCACTTTAAATGTAAAATCGTCATTTGACAAAACAAACAGATATCAAAACTAACGCCATCTAGACGACAGTTATTTCTAACTTTAAAATATCAGCTGTCACACACGACAACAAGTGTCATTGTCATTTGAAAATCTTATCCAAACAATAAGATTCCAACACAAGTAAATACTTCTTTATAAATGTGGGTGTTAGTGTCTTGAAAAACGTCGTTTTATACACACATTGGAAAACATACTGATTTTATTTTTATCAAAACTTCAATACTTTATAAACGTGACACTGGCTAAATGCAAAAGCGACGCGAAGCCAAAAGAAAAAAAAAACAAAACCAAAAAGAATACAGAAGAATAATTCAAAAGTTAACAAAAAAAGCATTAGGCAGTTAAAACTTCTGTTTGCAATAAAAGACAATGCCGTTGAAACGTCGTGTATAAACTAAGTGCGCTTGACAACTTTCAAAAGATTCAACTAATAAAGAACACCCTGCTCCGCTCGGCTAATGTACATAAATTTGAGATTATTAATTTCTTCGAGAGAAGCAAAGTTTGTCTCGAAGTTATTGCTAAGATCTTACTTTCACGTTGAATTTGTTTTAGTTGTTTCTTCTTCATTTTGTGTAATTCTAGCGTAATTTTGCCGGTTCAAGGCATAACTTTTTAATGAAAATAACGACGTCGAATCTCCAAATGGTCTTGTTAAGACGGAAAACTAACAAGCCACTTGTATGAATACTGTTCAAATTCAAATTCAAATTCAAATTACTTTTATTTGTTAACACAGGTACAAAATACAGATCTTATATTTGAGGAACAGAGCGCCATGTTATGCCAAGAGGCGTACAAATATGGTGTGCATTATAGCTCACAATTACAATTTTATTTTTCTATAAAAAAAATCATGCTTATTTATGATATACAAATAGCAGAAAAAAAAATAATACATTGGAAAATTACATCATATAATCTAACACTTGACTTGCAACAGACCTAAATGAGGAATTTTTAATTGTTTTTAATTATTAGTTGTAAATGTCAAAAAAAAAAATAGGTATCTATGTCAAAATAATTAAAATGTCAAAAAAATTTTGTCAATATAAATTTATATTCTAAATTAATTTATCATTATTAAATTTCAAAAATAAATTATCAAATGTCAATATAAAATTCAATTCCAAATTCATTTATCTTAATTAAATGTCAAAATACAATTTATTTATTGTCAATATAAATTTAAATTCCATTACCATTTACATTATATCATTCATGTGTTTGTCATATAACAAAAAAAAAAAAAAAACTGTTGCCAAAGTTTGAGCTAAGATTCTACTGATAGTAGTAGAAACATATAAGAGTCATTACTTATTTCTACTATCGACTTCCTCTTCTTAGTCCTGCCATACTGTATGTGTTACATACTGTGTGTGTTAGGCCTGTCATACTGTATGGATCAGAATGTTGGGCTTTGAAAAAGACGGAAGAAAAATATTGCACGTAGCGGAGATGAGAATGTTGAGATGGATGTGTGGTGTGACAAGAATGGATAAAATGAGAAATGAGTATATTAGGGGAAGTTTGAAAGTGGCGCCAGTGACTGAAAAGTTGAAAGGAAATCGTTTGTCTTGGTATGGTCATGTGAAGAGGAGGGATGAAACGCATGTTACTAAAAGAGTTATGAGTTTACATGTGGATGGATGGAGAGGGAGAGGGAGGCCAAAGAAGAAATGGATGGATTGTGGAGGAGTGATATGAAAGAAAAGGGAGTTATTGATAGCGTGACGAGTGACAGGAGAGAATGGAAGAAAAAAACGTGTTGCGCCGACCCCAAATAAAACGGGATAAGGGCAGGAAGATGATGACTTCCTGTTCTTAGTCGTGCACTCTTGACAGAGTTGTCGTGGTCATGGGTCGGTCGAGTCCTGCACCACCACCTCTCTCGCGATTCGACGCCATGCAGCTCTGTGTTTGGCGGCTTGGGCATTTTCATTAACGCTGCAGTGTGTCGTCAATTTGATGAGGTCCGTCGACTGTGTTGGAGAGCGTTCACGTGATCTCTTGCCCTCCACTTTCCCTTGCACCACTATCGACTTAGCAATTAGAAAATTATCTAATGGGTCTCTTGAGTGTGCTATTTCCGGACAAAGTCTACCCGTATGACAAAATTGGTCTTTACCTATGAAATTGCTGTTTTTTAAATCAGGTTTTGAAGTGTTGTAACTTTAGATCGACTTGGAATTATAAGTTTAAATAAACTTAAATTAAAGGTATGTTATCGTTTTTTTTGAAATTAGGTATTTATTGGTTTCTTTGTCTTTTGTATTTTCTGTAATATTTATGTATTTATAACCATTAATTTCATCTAAATCCGTTTGAATATGAAGAATTAACTTTTTTTATTTTTTTTAATACAGTTTTATTTTTATAATCAACTGAAATGATAATTCAAAACATGAAATATCCCGTCAAAAAATTCCTTCTCATAGCTGTCGTGAATATATTAAAATCGTAGTTAAAATAAAACAACTTTTCATTTGATTTAATGTTTTATTATTGTTGTAGTTCACAAAGTATCTCATTAATAAACGATATAATTTCTTTCAATTCACAGTTCTTGCTCTTGATTTTCGTAGTAAAAGTTGACCCGATCGTCCGGTACATTACGCCTGAAGTTATGTTTACAGTTCCACCCGTCTCCACTGTACCAACGCAGCCAACTGTAATCCCCTATAATGAGAAAACAAAATATCATCAGGCTCTCAAAAATAAATACACTAACATAGATTTTAATTGATGAAATGAAAAGCTTTGTTCATCATCATCATCAGCCTTTTAATGTTCCCGCTGCTGGGACACAGGCCTCCTCTCTAAGAGAGAGAATGGGCCGTAATCCACCATGCGGGCCTAGTGCGGATTGGTGGATGTCACATGTCTTCGAATTTTTGATTCTAGGACATGCCGGTTTGCTAACGATGCTTTCCTTCACCGTTTTGAGAGCAGTGGGGATGAAATAAATTACACAAAGTTATGCGCCTGGCCGGGTTTGAACCCGCGACCGCGACTACTCGTAAGTCGGGGCCATTATCATTCAGCCACCACTGCTCCAAAGCTTTGTTAGACGAACATAATAAAATAAAAAAGACAAAGTTTATTCGGTTTCCTATTTCATAGAGTCTAAACGAAGCTATATTGCTCTTGGTTTTTCGTTTGCCCAATTTTTTTTTCATAAGTGTCTAAAAGTTGTTCCAGCTACTTGCATCTTATCTTACTATAAAACCAGATTTGAACAAAAAAATATTAGGCTACCTTTACTAACGTAGTAAAAGTAGGGTTTAATAATATTGTAGGGTTGTCACCATTCTCCTGCCTTTAGGGGCCCAGTAGGGTCGAAGCCTAATGTTGGGCTCTGGGGAGGTTTGTCCCGCTATCACTAACTCCCTTTTTTATATCACTTCTCTTATAATCCATCTGCCTTCTCTTTAGCCTCCGTCTCTCAATCAATCATAACTCTTTCAGTAACACTACCGACATGTGTACCATCCCTCCTCTTCGTACGATCATACCAAGACAAATGATTCCCTTTTAACTTTTCTGTCCCTGGCGCTATTTTCAACCTTCCTCAGTATGGCTTTATAATTAGTAACTCAAAGTTGCCCTGAAAAATCCTAGACAGCATTTTAAAATTTCAATAAATAGCTATACACAATTTTTTTTTTTGTTCATAACGTTAATCAGGAATACTTTACATAAAAAAATGAAAATAATGTTGGTACTTCTTTTTTTGGTGAGAAATAATCTAATTACTCTATGGTGGAGAGGGAGAGGGTTCTAGACTTTTACTGACGTCTTCTTCTTTATCTTGCGTTTAAAGGTTTTCGGGTTTTCCTTTCAGAGGTACCCATGGCCCCAGTAGGCTTCGATTTTACGGAGACCTACGGTTTTGCTAACATTTCATAGAGGCGCACGTGGAATACTATGGGCTGGCTGGCTGGACGGGGAGCTAACCATTGTTTGCCGCCTGCAAGCAACCTATGGAAATAATGTTGGTACTGTACTTACAATAATTTCTTCCGTGTTCTCCATATAATCCTTGAGAGTCTTTCCAATATAGCTTAGCCGTTCTATGCTTACAATTATCAAGTTCCATGTGGCAAATATTTGAATAGTTAACCCAAGTCCATGACCAATAATAGACACAAATTGAGTGAATGTATGTCCTGAAAAAAAGGATGATTCTTGATGGTATATTTTATTAAGATTAAAAAAATATATATTTTAGTTTATCAGACGCATAACCTTAAGCTAGAATTACATTAGACCGACGCACACGTGTAACACCAGATTTGTACGTAGAACGACGTCGCGTGGCGTATATCAAGTGTTGCTCTACAAGTCTAGTTTCCATTATAAAATGTAATGAGATCGACGCGCACAGATCGGCGTGTGTGGCACACGTGTGAGCAATGTAGTTCCACCTTTAGCAGCTATATTGATGTACAGAACTATAAATTCACTGATTACTCAAAAATTATTGGTTATTTTCCAGTTTCATTACTTATAGCTTTACAATCGTGATATTATTATCACTATTTAAGACGAAAAACGTCATCCAGTGATCATAGGCTTCCCCACGCGCCGCCGCAACGACCGGTCCAGGACATTGGTCTATCTTGATGCGCGGTCATCATTTCAGCCGAAAAACCATCAACTGTTGGACATAGGCCTCCCCCAAGCGTCACCACAACGTCCCGTATCCATCGAATTCCAGCGACCCTGACCAGGCTATCGGTCCACCTTGTGGGAGGCCTTCCAATGCTACGTCCTCCGCTACGTGGTCGCCACTCCAAAACCTTTCAACTCCAACGGTCATCTGTTCTGCGTGTAATGTTCTCTGCCCATTGCCACTTAAGTTTAGCGATTCTTCGTGCTATGTCGGCAACCTTGGTTCTTTTGCGGATATCTTCATTTCTGAATCAATCACGCAAGGAACCCCGAGCATAACCCTTTCCATTGCCCTTTGGGTGACTTTAAGTCTTCTTGTGAGGCCCATTGTAAGCGACCACGTTTCGAAGCCATAATTGCCATCACTGGCAACATGCACTGGTCATAGACTTTCATCTTGAGACTCTGTGGTATATTGGAAGCCATCACGGTCACCACTCCTGAAACTTTTGGAATCACCGACAAATCGTGTAGTAAATAATATTTGTGAGATTTCAATATTTTTGCTGTGAAAAAATACATAATATTGTTTTTTTTTTTAACACATCAAGGGCCTAACCATGACGGGTTAATAAGGCGTGCGAGCAGAAAATAGTTTTGGCTATACACCCGATATAGTTTTATTCATTTAACAGTTCAGTTTAAGTCGTCAAATGAATCGCATTGATAGCTCGTGGATAGGTCTCTGAACGGAGGTTAATCAGTGCTATTTCTTAATTTTTTATGTATTGTGTATCATAGTACTTAGTCTTGAGCCTTTAACCACTGCATACTCCATCTTGTTTAGCTTTTCAATCACCGTAGGTTTTTTTTTATGGTAGGTAAAATCATCCAATGACAGATCCCGCTCTTGGGCGGAGTGGGAAATAGTGTCAGACTCTTACTGACTAAAAACCTACCCCGTTCCTTCGTTGCTTATCGTGCCGGTGCCGGGCCGTCCATTCAGAAACTGATCCATGACCCCGGCAGGCTTCGACCCTGCCTGCCTGCAGCCAGCAGGCTGGGCCTCTACGGTTTGCTGACAGCTCCTTGAGGCGCGCGAGAACAGTACGCGTCGTCAACGACTTGGGCTCGGTCTGGTCGGTTACCGGATTCAATCTCCGTAGGTGACAGAAAAGTTGACGAGATGCAGTACTTGTTCGTGGATGTGCGACCTTGACGGAATAAACCGCAGGAGTGTTTGTTCGATAAATCCGACGCAGGCGGTTAAAAGGTTAGTAGTAAGGATGCTTTTAATATCGTGCGGATTTGCTCCGCATGCGTAACCTCCGCAAATGTCCTTTTCATACAAGTATTTATTGTGCTGCGTACAATATGCACGCGGGATTTTTTTGCCTTTCGATTTTTTTGCATGCTGACTAAATCCGCATGATTTAAAAACACCCTTAATTGATCTGGACAAAATAATAAAATAGAAATACATACAAATCTCTGACGCATTTTGTATACCAGTAATAACAGTCATAATAATCATTGTAAACTTTCGTGCTCAGGTTATACAACAGATCATAGTCCACTCCTTCGAATACTAATGGGACTGAAACAGTTAAATATGCCTGCGGTGGAACCACCATGGATTCATCCAGGGCCGCAGCAAGGCCAGAAGTATCTGAAGTATTTGTTGTTTTTTTCTTGCTTTTCTTTGAAGTCATAACGGGGACTGAAATAAATAGGTCTCATTTTAATATCTTAATATACAAGGTGACTAGTAATTAGTAACCGATACTTTAACACGTGATTGTAGTCATTATAATAAACAACTTTTACTATGGGACCAAACCTGAAATCGAAAAAAAAAATCAGTACATTTATGTCCGTCTAACTGGTCAAAATTGTACTGGACTGACTGATTTTTTTCACAATTTCTGGTTTAATCCCATAGTAAAAGTTATTTGCTATCATGACTACAATCACGAGTTTTTTTTTATGGCAGGTAAAATCATCCAATGACTAATCCCGCCCTTGGGCGGAGCGGGAAGTAGTGTCAGACTGTTACTGACTAAAAACCTACCCCGTTCTTTCGTTGCCTATCGTGCCGGGACCAGGTATTCCTTTCGGAAGCTGATCCATGACCCCAGTAGGTTTTGATCCTGCCTGCCTGCAGCTAGCAGGCTGGGCCTCTACAGTTTGCTGACAGCTCCTTGAGGCGCGCGGGAACATTACGCGCCGTCGACGACTTGGTACAATCACGTGTTTAAGTATCGGTCACTAATTACCAGTCACACTATGTACAACATTATTTTTAGTATATGCGAAACCTGAATATTGTCTGATTAGAATCAGTAAATGATTCCAATATTTTTTTACACCATATCATATTTTTTCACACCACCGACATTAAGTACAACACAGGTCACGGCAGGTTATAGCGGGCATTAGACGTCAGCGCACAGTTGGTGCGGTAGAAAAACAAACCCTCAGTCACCGGGATGGCCCAGTGACCATGTATTTGTGTGCACAACAAGTAACATAACAAGCTAATAACTTAGTAATTTTTCATGATACAGATAAGAAATTTTATAGGTACGCCCAATGGTTTACGATACAAAATACATAGGTAAGTGCCAGATGAATGAGATGTTCTCTCGGTTTCAAAGTTCATTGATTGTTTGAATGATTACAATTCCATAAATAATTACGTATTACACCCACGATATTTAAGTCATTATAAACACATAAGACATTTGAATTTCGTGAGCTACATTTGAGCAGACCACAAACTTACAAAGTGCAAAGTATAAATCAAAGATTTATTAAGGTAACGATAATATAATAATTAAATTCATTATTTATAAATACAAGACACGATTTGGGTATTGCATATACTAAAATGTTTCATCGAAGATTAAAACTAATGTGTTGTATAATTATACATAGTTTTTTTTTTTTTTTTTTGGTAGTTAAAATCATCCAATGACAAATCCCGCCCTTGGGCGGAGCGGGAATAATAATTAAAATAATAATAATAATTATACACCGTAAAATTTTAGTCATTCTAATCCCGTGGAGGGTTAATTTGGTTTATGAAACACTATCGATTTGTAAAAATAAAATTAAAAATAAAGTACTTTTTTTCTAGAACTCGAAATAATATACGCATGTACATAATTAATTTCTTTAAGTAAACGAGTCAATGACCTTGTAGGTAGCTGTCAGTCGTTGCGTACTAACTACTTACAGTTCATTGGCCTCGCTCAGCTGACGTTTACTTAAAGAAATTAATTTCGTACATGCGTGAATTAATTGGAGTTTGAAAAAAAAGTACTTTATTTTTCATTTTTATCTTTACAAATCGATAGTGTTTCATGTACCAAATCGACCCTCAGCGGCGTTAAAACGACCAAAATTTAACGGTGTATATTAAATAATTAAGTCTTAATTAATTAGGTAATCGGTCAAGACGATTTGGATGAAACTTTGTTCAGGAAGACTTTGTGTGTATATTTGAGGCTGTGGTCTATGGATGGTTTTAAAATACAATTGGAATGGTAGGTGGTGCTGCAATTGGTATTTCAATTTTTTTTTTGGTTCCGGACAATGCCTGCAGTCCCCCTAGCCAAGTTTAGCTCCAATTCCTTTGTTCTTACCACGTGACTGAGCATTGAGATGACGTCATAACAAAGGAATTGGGGGCGTGGCCAACTCCAAGCGTTCACGCTTAACGAAACGATAATAACTTGGCTAGGATGGCTGGTATCGCTAGCTGCTTATTACCGGCAATCTGTATAATCCGGAATTCTATACAATACCTAGGCAATGTATAGAATATAAAAAATGTGTGATTAATGTATGATTTTAATATATTATTTTGCCTCAGTGTTCTATTTTTTAATTTGATTTGAGCGTTTACAAGGTCAGCTAGTTCTTTTATAATGAGAACTATAAATATGCTTCAGAATCAGAATCGTTAATTTCAAATAGACCAATTACAGGCACTTTTGAATTGTCAAAATGTCATACAGTAAAAAAAAAAGTGACGCTAAATTGCACGTTCCAAAGCGTAAATTTCTGTAGAGAAGAACGTGCAAGAAACTCCATGGAAACTCTTTTAAATCATATTTTAAGTTACATAAATCTTGGTTTCATAATTCATGTTGCTTCTATTATGTGAGCACAATGTAGATAAATAATGAAAAAAAAAATACTAATGGAAAAAAAGAATAAAAATTGAAATAAACCACTGGCAGCTAAGAAATTACCAGTCCCAACTGACGGCGCCCGTTCACGAGCATGACGCGTGCCTCAGCCCCACTCCGTTGATGGCCGTTAGGGCGGAAAGGTTCTGGAGTGGCGACTGCGTACCGGAAGACCTAGTGTTGGAAGGCTCCTCCTACAAGGTGGACCGATGACTTGGCAAGAGTTGCGGAAATCCGATGGATGCGAGACGCACACGACCGTTCACTTTCGCAACACTTGGGGGCGGCCATGTCCAACAGTGGACGTTTTTTGGCTGTTATGATGATAATGATGGCGATGAATAATTGATCACAAGCTCCATTAAAATAAACAAATAAAACTTTAAAAAAAAATATTAAAAAAAGAACATTTCGAAAACAAAGATACCATTACCATTTAAAAGACATATGCCAAAAACCACCAAAGTTATATGAAATAGAACACTATTTCTGAGAATCATTGTCAACACTTTACAACGGCTACTAAACGTTTAAACTATCGGTGAGAAATCAATGAAGGAAAAGTTCATTAGTGAAAGCTAATTAACGAGTGATACTGTTAATTTTAATTTAATCTGCTTATAGCGTTTAGTTAAAACGATTTGTAATATGCTCGAGAATGTGCGCTATCTGCATGTCCTTCTTTACTGTTCCATATCCAAATGGCAATAAAATTTTTAGCTCAATCGGTAACCTGAAAGTGGATCAAATTTGATTTGCAATATTTAATCATAGAAATCGGAACAGGTGAAACTAAATAAAAGCTTATATAAAAATCGCACTTAGCTAGCTAGCTAGCAAGGATCTTAAATATATCCTTGGAACAAACTGGATTGCTTACGGAGCAATATCACACACTCTATAGTGTACTTAATTTCATACTTATTAGGTTCATATGTTTCATTGACAAGCAAAAGAGGAAAAACGTTCCGATGCAAGACAACGAGAAAGAGGTGGTGTGTCCCTTTCTCACCCCTATTTTAACAAGGGTAACCATACATTTAGTATTTGATATTTTTGTCATTGCAGCATTTAAATATATAAGAATTGATGCTGTAGAATTCTACTTATGGACGACAAAGTACCAGTAACTCCTACCTGTCGGTGAAACATGAAAAAATAGTTTAATTTGCTAAGAAGTCAAAAGTTATTTTTTTTTTTAATTTTGTGAAAAACATTTTATTTTATTGTTAGAAGAAGCTTTACTTTTAGTAATCTTACTTGAGACTCCCCAGTTAAGAACAGATTTCAGAACTATAATTACATCTTGAACTTCTTTAGAATAGAATTGTCCCGAAGTACGAACTAGTCTGTGGATACACTAGTAGAAAGGGATAACATACCCTTTTGTATCGTATTCTTCGGAACGTTTTTGAGGTTGTCGTGAGAAATCTAGATAGTTTATAAAATCTTTGGGTGCTAGTTAAATAAGTATAAATTAAGTGCTTGTCTGTCATCTGTAGGACAGTTGCGACGATCTCGCATTTCATTTGGTTGTCTAGAAAAAAAAAACGGTAATTTAAAAAACTAAAAAGCCCGACTGCTTTTCAGAGTAGAAAATGCCCTAAACAAGAAAGTCGTTGTACCCGATTGCATTTAACTATATAATATTTTAAATACAAGATAAATTGTAGCAGTCGGGACCCATTCTAGAAATGGAGGCTTAGTGAATTGAGAGCACATACCTATACTACATTGCAAATTACTCCAATCTACTGACTAGACTGCTGACTTTCTAGAATGGGTCCCGACTGCTACAATTTATCTTGTATTTAAAATATTATATAGTTAAGTGCAATCGGGTACAACGACTTTCTTGTTTAGGGCATTTTCTACTCTGAAAAGCAGTCGGGTTTTTTAGTTTTTTAAATTACCGTTTTTTATTTTTTGTTTTCTTTTTATTTATTTTTTATTACGATATCACTTTCACAGTAATTACGAATCTAACGACACCTCGTAAACTAAAATCCGTTGAGCCGTTCAGGCCGCAGAGCGTGCCAAACATTTGAATTTGGCGCCAAAAATCTGCTATTTTGTTTTTTTTTTTATTTTTATTTTGATATACCCAGTGTCACTCTCACAGTTAATTAATACGAATCTAACGACACCTCTCAAGCTAAAATCCATCGACCCGTTCAGGCTGCAGAGCGTGCCAAACAATTATACATACATACATACATACATACTCTCGAAAAACATAACCCTCCTTCTGGCGCAGTTGGGTAAAAATACTTATTTCATTTTTTGTTGGTATATCATCCAATGACTTTTCTCGGAGTGGGAAGATGTGTCAGACTTTAACTGACTAAAACCACACCTATGTTTCTTCTTTACCCCATGCGTACCAGGACCACAGGTTTCTCTTTAGAAGTCAACCCACAGCCCCAGTAGGCTTTGGCTGCAAAATATATTTCTCAGAAGTGTATAGGATTGTGAAGAGTAGAAGAATGGAAAGGAGGCCGTCTTTGCCCCTCAATGGGACACAACAGGCTCATAATTAAATAATAATTCCTCTTAATAAAGTCGAGTCATAATAATACTAAGATTGAAAGTAGTCACATGAGGAAATTTATATGAGAAATTCGAGAAAAACGTCAACCGCCGAATCCACTCGGCTGGGCAGCATTACAATGGGCCTCATCAGAAGGCCTAAAGTCAACCAAAGGGCAAAGAAAAGGGCTATGCTAAGAGTTTCTTGCGTGATTGAATCAGGAATGAAGATATCCGCAGGAGAACCAAGGTTCCTAACATAGCACGAAGAATCGCCAAACTAAAGTAGTAATGGGCAAGGCACATTGCTTGCAGAACATAAGGCCGTTGGGGCCGAAAGGTGCTAGAGTGGTGGTTGCGTAACGGAAGACACAGCGTTGGAAGATCTCCTATAAGGTGGACCAATGCCCGATGCGAGATGCACAGGACCGTTCATTGTGGCGACATTTAGGGGGGGGGGGGGGGGGGCTATGTCCAACAGTGGACGTCTTTGGGCAAAAACGATGATTTATTTATTTTATTTATTTATTTATTTCAATCAGAACGATAAAAATGCCAATTACACTGATTACACTTACATATAGCACATACAAATTATGTAGTAACACATTTAATAAAATGTAACACAAATGTATAAACTAAGCCTCTTATTCAATCTTCTCGCAAATCACCAGAAATTCAGTCAGTATCTCCTTCCATTCATCAGCGAACAGATCTAGTCCAGGACTGGATTTAAGGAGAGCGTTGAGAGCAATTAACATTCGCGGAATGGGTGACATACATCGCGCAACCGTACGACAGCGTGGCACCACAAATAGTTTATGCCCTCTTGCCCGGCAATAGTTATCGGGATCAAAAATTTTGCACAGCTCCCCATGCAAACTAGGCGAGTCGATGGTTTCATGTATGATCTTGCAAGCAATTACAAGTTGATCGAAAGCTCGATGATGATGATGAATGATGAGAGTTGTTAACTTGGGTAGTAAATGAAATATCTCTTGTAATAATAATAACATTTTTTTAATTGTAAAACGTTACACATTATTCCAATATAAAAATCTGCAGCATAGTAAAAAAACAAAGATCGTAGAAGCTGACGATTGTAGTTTGCATTTCTCCGTATTAAAAAATGATGTGTTAATTGTAGATTACGTTAATATGACATTGTCATCGTCCTCAAACATTTCAAATGGTTGCGTAATATTTTCAGTTCTAGCATCGAGACCGCCAAGTTTAAAGTACCATATTATTGCTTGTTTTTCAGACTTGAAACGTGCTCCGTAGTAATCGCAGTTGAATGTTTTGCCGTTGTAATATATTTGATCTGAAAAATTAGGAAAAAAAAAATCATAATAGGCATTTTTGATCTTCTAATGAGTCGTTTTTTAAGGTTCCGTATCCAAAGGGTAAAAAAACGGGATCCAATAGGGGGGGGGGGGGGGGGTCCGTCTGTCTGTCACCAGGCTGTATCTCATGAACCTTGATAACTAGACAGTTGGCATTTTCATAGTTGATGTATTTCAAAAATAGAATAAAATAAATATTGAAATGGGGCTCCAATACAGCAAACGTGATTTTTATGCCGTTATTTTTTGCTACGGATACGGAAACCTACGAGACGAGACTAGACGAGTCCAAATCGAACTTGAGCGGTTTTTTTATCTGGACTAACTTCTATTGTAACGTTTATTGCAAAAGAGAAATTCAATGTATAAAAGTACCAAAAATCATCTGCCGATTTTTTATTTACTAAGCACATAAAATAGGACAAAATATTGTAAATGAGTGTTTATTTGCAGACAAATTATTTCAATACCACCACGGGCGTCATAGTTTCGGACACACTCATGTTTTGACGCTCCACTCTTTTTGTCATATGATGAGCATGAGACCAATCAGATCTTAACGTAAATCGAAGTAAGGGATGTCGTATTATCAGTTAACATTATCCGCCGTGGCTTGAATGGACTAATATTATTATTATTATTTTATATATTTTATTGTACACCTCATAATGTGGACAGGATTACAAAAACTAAATGTAAATGGGCGGCCTTATCGCACAGGGCAATCTCTTACAGACAACCTTAGGATGGACTTAACGAAAGGAAACAGATTTGGTTTTGGGTTTATTATTAAAAATTAGGAAAAAGAAGAATAATATTTTATTTGGCACACAGATATACATTGTAGAAGCAATAATTAGAAATTTAAGATAAAAAAAACACTGACACAATGTGTGTCTTACGGCTGCGCCAAATAGGTCCAGTTCAGCAAAAATGCCAAACAATAATAAAAATATAATATTCAGTGGTATTCGCTTGGAGGCCTATGTCCAACAGTGGACGTCTTTTGGCTGAAATGATGATGTGATGATGATGATTCAGTGGTAGTTGCCTGACGCTTGTTTACAAATAAAACTGATCCTTACTGAGAGAGTTCGGCAGTTATTGATTAGTAGGTAATCATCATCATCTTCATTAACGTTTTAATGTTTCCACTGCTGGGACTGAGGCCTCCTCTCTAAGAGAAGGAATGGGCCGTAATCCACCACGCAGGCCCAGTGCGGGTTGGTGAACGTCACATGTCTTCGAATTTTTGGTTCTAGGACATGCCGGATTCCTCACGATGTTTTCCTTCACCGTTTTTGAGAGCAGTGGAGTTGAAATAAATTACACAAAGTAATGCGCCTGGCTGGGTTTGAACCCGCAACCTATAACTCGTAAGTCGGGGCCCTTACCACTCAGCTACCACTGCTCTCACTAGTAGTAGTAGGTATTTTAAATAAAATGTGATAAGTGATAAATAATAAACAGGTGCTAAGTAATAGTTGTGTAAGAAATAATACAATAAAAAAGACATATTTATTAGCGGTTGCCATTGTCCGACATCGCAATGTAATGTGTTAACTTTTGACCATTGTGAAAACTCAAAATAAGTCTAAATCTAAAAGTACGTACCACTGAGTTCCGCAGAGCCATCGTTTAATTTCTTTTGCTGTTTGACCAAACACAAATGTAGTTTTATTGCACATAAATCCAAAAAGTTTGTCAACCCCATTTTCTTTTTAAAAACGCATAGTGGTTTAGGTGCAACATACCTGAAAAAAAAAATCGATAGATAAAAATAATAATTCGGTACAGCACAAGATACAAACAATAGTAGCAAGTAACACAGAACAAAAAATCAAATAATCTTATATATAAAAATGAATAGCTGTTCGTTAGTCTCGCTAAAACTCGAGAACGGCTGGACCGATTTTGGACTTGGAATATTTGTAACAGTCCAGGGAAGGTTTAAAAGGTGAGAAAAAAGAAGTATAGATTGACTATTAGGCGAGATGAGAACATAAATAAAAAAATAGCCGACTTTGAGCTTCTATATGAAGCTCAAAGTCGGTTAAAAAAGTATTTTTTTGTAAAATTCGAATTCATTTAAGCATGTACGTAATCAATTACTTTGTCGGTTGTTGCGTACTAACTACCTACAGGTCACTGAACTCGCCCAGCTTAGTTATAGTTTCATGTACCTACCGAATCGACAACGATCAAAATTTAACGGTGTATATGAACGAAACTAGGCAGGCTGCTTGAAAGAAATAAATTCAGGTTGACAATAACGTACAAGGCTGTATTGCAGTGATTTTCTTCTGTGTAACAGTTGGCTCCAACAATAGGATCGTCATAATATTCGTATGGGTCTGCTTCACTATGTTTTGTCGCCACGTTGCTTTTAGGGACTTCTGTTGTATCTCCCACTATCTTTGATGAAAACAGACTTACTGAAAAAATAAAAAAAGATCGCTTAGGATTTTGACTGATGAATTTTTAATCTGAGTGGTATTTTCTGTTTTTTTTTTTTTAAACAATATCACCTAATGGTGTGGTATGGTAATGGTATTACTTTCTACACCAATAGCAGAATCATCTCAAATACTCCTTCACTGTATATATATTTTTATATAATGTGTATTTATAGGTATATATTATAGTAATAATTTTGTAATATTTGTTTTCAAATTAGTATTTTCCCTCCTTTTTTTTATGCACCTGCCATATTGTCTCTCCACCACCCTAGGTTGACTGGTAGAGAATGCCTAAGGCATTAAGTCCGCCTTTGTACATTTGGTTGGAGGAAGATTAAATAAATAAATAATGGTAGACAGTAATGCAATAGACGATGGTGAAGCGCTAAATATTAAGAACCTTTTACCGCCTATCTACCACTATTGTACATGAAGATTAAATAAATAAATAAAAGTTATATTAAGGCTAGAGTGAATACTCTAGCCTTGAAGACACCTAAATTATAATCGGACGGGAAGACCGTAGTAGGTAAATTGCTCCAGTCCTTCATTGGCTTTCTGAAGAATAATTACTTGGATGGTTTATTTTAGTTCGAATCATTTTGCACCATTGCAAATAGACCACCTTGTTTGACAAAAATGATTTCAATATAATTTTTTAGCGATCATCCTCTGCGGCACTTGCAAGACCAACGTTACCAGGTATTTATTTTCGCAAAAAAAGGTACAATAGTGCCCTTAATGGCTTAGACTTTTTCTGCCAAGTAACCAGAGGTGGTGAAGACAAAATATGGCAGGTGCAAAATAAGAGAGGTATATCTTGTACTTGTAAATTAAACACAATATTTACACAAAAAAAAAATAAACAAAATATCTTACCACAAAATCCCAGAATGAAAAAGGAATGGAAAATTTCCCTCATTGTTTAAACTTCACGAAACTTAGAAAGTTTGTTAATAGTCAATATTGACGACCATACGGTGTAAAAAATATAAGACACTAATGAACTTGTGAAGAAAACAATACTTGATAAGGTGTAATTAGATTTTGACCGTAAAACAGCTTTAATTACGGAAAAAAGTATTAAGTCGGTGATTAACATGACATTACGCCTGTGTCCTCTGAACTAGAAGATAGAGCTGAAGTTTTACTTGATTTGGCTGAAAACAAGAAAAGAAAATGCATCCACATATACTACATTATTTGTTGTATATGCGAAACCTGAATATACCTAGTTTGTATTGAATCAGTAACTGAATAGATTCCAAAAATTATTTCAGAAAGGTCACAAGTTAGTCACCAACGACGCTAGGTACAACACTAGTCACGGTAGGTCATTGCGGGTATTAGACGCCAGAGCACAGCTAGGTGCGGAAGCAAAACAACCCTTTAGTCGCCCGGATGACTCGGTGACCATGTATTTTTGCGGACAACCAGGTAACATAACAAGCTTATAACTTTATTACTTTTCATGACAGAATTATGAAACTTTGTACATAAATTCTTTACATAAAAATAAAAGACATGTGATTCGGTTTCACATATTCTAATTTAAGTTATAATGACAACTTTATTTCGGGTGGCATTAACCCATAGAAATCTTAACGTTTTAGATATAGTGTAAAGATATAAGCATTTTTAATAATGCATTTTTAGAAATTATCGTTTTCCGCACGCAAAGATATAAGCTAAAACTAGTACTTCATAAATCATAAGTCAGTAACATTACAAAAACATAAATTAAAAAGAAAATAATATTTCACATAATCTGCGTCTATTAAGACATTTGTACTTATGCGCGTTTGGGGCTAAGACAAAATTAAGGACAGTTCATTAACGTGATAATGAACTTCGTGATAAGTTTTAATTAGATCATGATAATGGATTTCTCCAGTACTAAATCAGTCGGTTTATTTATTTGGGTAGCCTTGTGTTGAAACTCTGACAAGGTTGCAACCGCATATTCCAGAGATGGGAGTCGCAGTGCCATTCCTATTCAATGGAGGCACAGGCTTGCGGACGGCGCGTTATGAGCAGTTCGCTGTCCGATAAATATCAGACTTGGGCAAATGAACAGAACCCGCTACAGGAGTCAATGAATGCCAGGGTTGCAGCATTATTCGACCGTAGCCCTGGAATTCAAAGCGCATTTGAAGGAATACAGGGGGTTTTTTTTGTTAATAAAAGTCTAATACTCCTTCTTGCTCCATTCGATGATTTCTCACAAAAAATGCCATGTATTATTTTATTGTATTTGGGAAACACAATATTTTATTACCGTGATAGTATTCGTTTATTATGTTCTGAGCATTGGTACCTACTAGTATTATACTAACACCCGTATTTATAAACAAGTAAAACAAATTAATCGAGTAAAAGTAACTACTTAAGTAACAATTTATATTCTATAGTTAAGACTTTTTTAAATTTTGAATGAAGATTTCTAACGTCAAGTAATGACTTAATAAGATATTACTTAGCAACGAGTGATTACTTCTTTATAAATACGGGTGTAAGAGTGATCGCCAATTATCCTCATTAAATTTTTCATTGATCTCTACAATCAAGTTTTTAGGTAACTCCTAAGTGCTTTTTTAAATTTTGGGTAGATGATTACCCATAACGACCCTCAAAAAGCGACTGGTTTTAAAAACTCACAGCAATCATTTCAATTTAATCATTTGCAGGCACTTTTAAATGGTCAAATTCGGTAAAAAAAAAATACGGTGAAGTTATTCGCACATCCCATTACGCTTTGGACTTAACTTTAAGGAAAAAAATATACAAGAAACTCCACGGAAACTTTTATAAACTTTTACTTTTTTTTATAAATGATAGTAGTTTTTCTCAGTAGGCATCCATTTTATTGAAAATAACCCAATTGAACTAGGTCCAGAAAACTATAAGCATACCTGATTCAAACATCACTCCATACTGTTAAACATTGTGTGATATTTATATAAAGATCCCGCAGACCCTGATATTTCAGATAGGAATATGTTTCAAAAACTGCCATCTTTAAATGAAGTCCTTCGTATATTAAATTCTGAACTTGTTACTATCTCAAATTTAGTCGTTCACAAACGCGGTCTGCTCAGATAGTAAATTATAAGATAACAAATTCGCTTTTCTTGTTTGTATATGTGACAACGCTAGAATATTCTGTATGAAAATTTAGTCTTACCCCCTGGGGGTCGAGGGTGAACTATGTTCAAGGGTTAGTGGACACAAATAGACAAATCTTTTTTTAGGGGTCGAAGGGCCGAGAGTGGACTAAACCGAATATTCTAGGGTTGCCAATTTTTGGAAGGAGTACCTGCAGCTCTTGCAATAAAGAGCAACTCAAGGAACAATGAAAAAAAAAAAGGAGAAAACAAAGGATTTCCACTACTACACAACGCATTTTCAAATGGTTCAGTCACATTATTGGAAGCATTGTTTCTAGAATGTTTACATAATAAGAGGTAAATGAAAACGATTTAAATATGGCAGAGTAATCAGATAAGTAATTTCTTTTTGAAAACGTTGTCATCCTTCTTACTACTTTTATCTCTCTCTTAACATATCTCTTTAATTTTCTTAGATTACTGCTGAGATACTAGTTCAGTTACTAATTCTCATAACATAACAAACAGATTCAAATACCACCGTTCTTTTACGCAAAACCACAGTCACATAAATGTAACAAAGCATAATAGACACCGTTAAATTTTGGTCGTTTTAATCCCACGGAGGGATGATTCGGTACATGAAAAACTATCAATTTGTAAAAAAAAAAGGTTTTTTTCAACTCAAATTAATTTACGCATGTACGAAATTAATTTCTTTAAGTAAACGTCAGCTGAGCGAGGCTAATGAACTGTAAATAGTTAGTACGTAACGGTTGACAACTACCTACAAGGCCATTGACAAGTTTACTTAAAGAAATTAATTTCGTACATGCGTATATTAACTCGCCATTTAGAAAAAGAGTACTTTATTTTTTAATTTTATCTTTACAAATCGATAGTGTTTCATGCACCGAATCGACCCTCCACGGGATTATAAATTGAAAAAAAAATGACCATAATTTAACGGTGTATACAAAACATTTTGGAAACACATTCATTATACGTACAGCTAAGGAGCGAAATTCCCCGCCAGGTAATTCTGTGTTTACTGATAGCTACAACCTAGGGGTTTTTAAGTCAAGAATAAATAGGCTACTACAAGGCAAGCATGCTCTATCGTCGGCCACATCATCGCTTACCATGAGGTGAGATAGTGGTCAAACGTGAGACTGTCAATAATAACAATAAAAAAAATACAAACCGTACCAAATTCAAACTCAACATTGTCACAACCATACACCTTTAATCCAATGAATTAATATTCATTTAATCACATAACCATACTACCAACTGCCATAACAGGACTTCCAATACATCATCAATCATGACAATTGCGACCCTAAATGGAACAGAAACGAATGAACGAAATGAAAAGATTGAACTATGAACGGAAGACATGTAATTGGCAATCTGCGCACACTATACGTTAACAATAAATACTATAGGACACGGCAGTTCTGTTGGCAATAATTAATTGTAATTACCCATTCATTCATGTGGCTGTGCCAAGTTGTAGATTGTAATAGCAACCAGTGATTTTTAGGGTTCCGTAGCTAAATGGCAAAAAACGGAACCCTAATAGATTCGTCATGTCTGTCTGTCTGTCTGTCTGTCTGTCCGTCCGTATGTCACAGCCAGTTTTTTCCGAAACTATAAGAACTATACTGTTGAAACTTGGTAAGTAGATGTATTCTGTGAAACTCATTAAGATTTTCACACAAAAATAAAAAAAAACAATAAATTTTGGGGTTCCCCATACTTAGAACTGAAACTCAAAGTTTCGAACTCAGAGTTCCAAAGTGTTCTAAAATAAGAGAATGATAAAACTAAAAAAAATATAATATGATGTACATTACCATGCAAACTTCCACCGAAAATTGGTTTGAACGAGATTTAGTAAGTAATTTTTTTTAATACGTCATAAATCTTTAACCGCAATTTGTACGGAACCCTCAGTGCGCGAGTCCGACTCGCACTAGCCCGTTTTTTTTTTTTTATATTGGTGTATCTGTGTTACATAGTGTTTTGTTTTTGTATGTCATCAACTGATTGTGTCTAACACAGAGTCCGGCAAGGAATTCTACTCCTTAGAGCGTGGACACATGTCAACGGCACGGCATCACCACCGAGAGACGGTGTCGTGCCGCGGCAGGGTTCAGAGTACGGTGCACCGCGGGCACAGACTATGAGATATGGACCACGAAAGACGTACTATTCTGCTCCAGACAAAAAATAAACGATGATTGTTGTCTTGTGCTTGCGGTGCACCTTACTCGGCACCGTGCTGCTGTACGACTCCGCACCGTCTCACGGCCCCGTGGCACGACGCCGTCTCACGCTGTCCGTGACGTTGCACGGTGGCAGTGCATGCCGTTGATTTGTGTCCACGCCCTTAGTTGAACCTACGCAAGATTAAAGTGTTTCCAAAAAGTTTTGTATATAAAGTTAGAATATCCATTATGTACCGGTGGTGCATCATCGTGCGTCTACTACTACCATCTAGTGCAGGGGTTCCTAATCTTATTTACATTAAGCCTACTTTCACGTGATTTTGTAACGCCATTATAAAAGAATATAACATGCGTCTACTGGTATATAATTAAAAAATCTGTACTAATAATATATTATGATATTTATGGGTTACATTTAATACAATATTGAATCGCATTGTTTCTAAATAATTGTAAATTTTGGGCTCTTATCAAAAGATCTTTCAAACAGCTGTTCTTCCAGTGTCTGCAACCTGATTGTACCGATTTTCATGTCCTTTTAACTACAACAGAACCAAAAGTGGAGAAAAAGGTTAAAACAATTTTAACCTTTTTCTCCACTTTTGGTTCTGATGGTGATGCATTGTATACATAGTGGCTGGTTTCAAGTTGCCTTCCACTTTTTTTTTATTATTGATAGATTCGTGCTTGACCGCTATCTTTAACTTCAGATGTATCAAAAATTTCAATGGTTTTCTATCGTATACATTTCTGGAAGGCGTGTAGCCATCTGGTTTTGCCTAGTCCGCTTCATCATCAGACCACTGCATTAACTAGACCAGAAGTTCTCAAAGTATTTGTCGCGACGACCCGAGGCGTTGTAGTTAAAAGGACATGAAAATCGGTACAATCAGGTTGCAGACACTGGAAGAACAGCTGTTTGAAAGATCTTTTGATAAGAGCCCAAAATTTACAATTATTTAGAAACAATGCGATTCAATATTGTATTAAATGTAACCCATAAATATCATAATATATTATTAGTACAGATTTTTTAATTATATACCAGTAGACGCATGTTATATTCTTTTATAATGGCGTTACAAAATCACGTGAAAGTAGGCTTAATGTAAATAAGATTAGGAACCCCTGCACTAGATGGTAGTAGTAGACGCACGATGATGCACCACCGGTACATAATGGATATTCTAACTTTATATACAAAACTTTTTGGAAACACTTTAATCTTGCGTAGGTTCAACTAAGGGCGTGGACACAAATCAACGGCATGCACTGCCACCGTGCAACGTCACGGACAGCGTGAGACGGCGTCGTGCCACGGGGCCGTGAGACGGTGCGGAGTCGTACAGCAGCACGGTGCCGAGTAAGGTGCACCGCAAGCACAAGACAACAATCATCGTTTATTTTTTGTCTGGAGCAGAATAGTACGTCTTTCGTGGTCCATATCTCATAGTCTGTGCCCGCGGTGCACCGTACTCTGAACCCTGCCGCGGCACGACACCGTCTCTCGGTGGTGATGCCGAACCGTTGACATGTGTCCACGCTCTAAGGAGTAGAATTCCTTGCCGGACTCTGTGTTAGACACAATCAGTTGATGACATACAAAAACAAAACACTATGTAACACAGGTCAAGCACGAATCTATCAATAATAAAAAAAAGTGGAAGGCAACTTGAAACCAGCCACTATGTATACAATGCATCACCATCAGAACCAAAAGTGGAGAAAAAGGTTAAAACAATTTTAACCTTTTTCTCCACTTTTGGTTCTGATTACCTGATTTAATTTACCTAGTAAGACAACGCGAGTCACTAAAACATCCCCACTAGCCAAGTTACAATCGTTTAGTTAAGCGTGAACGCTTGGAACTCCAAGCGTTCACGCTTAACCACCACGCCCACTCCACGCCCCTAATGAAATTGTTCTGACCAAGTGATTGAGCATTGAGATGACTTCAGAAAAAAGGTATTGGGGGCATGGCCAACTCCAAGCGATCACGCTTAAGGCCCGGTTCTACTCATTTTGACCTTTTTTAAACCTATGGAAATCCACAAATATAAAAGAAAATACAATGATTATTTATTTTATTAAAATTGACTATATGGCCAAGGGCTTGGCAAAAATGAAAACACGATATAAATTAGTTGGCTCGATAAAAAAAATCGCGAAACTGACTCTAATTTACGATTTCAAACGTATTTATCTACAAGATTACGTTACGGAACTATTTGAAAGTTACAAAAAAAAATAAAGCTTGTTATTTAAAAGCGCTTCGCAAGAACAAAAATCTAGAATAATTGTTGTTTTTTTTTTTATATAAAAATAAAACCGCTGTTTTTGGGCCGCGAAGACGACATAATTCCGAGCGAAGTTCATACAAAAAAAAAAAAACAATGAATAGAACCGGCCCTTAACGAAACGATCGTAATATGGCTAGGGGAGCAGTACATTTTGTTTGTTTTGTATAAGTGTAATTTACTATCAAGTTTAACACATCAAATACTTCAATAATCAACTTGAGTTGGGGCCCTGTAGCATGAAATTACTAACAATTTTGTCCTCGACAGCAAACTCATTTCAAAATCATAAAGTGTTACAATATAGCAACTTCAGACACAATCCCTGTTCATACTGCTACCGTGTGCAAACTGCCCACAATATTGTGCTCTGAAGCGGTTGAGTTTCTCAGATAATAATAGATAAACTACATAACAATTCTGCCTATATTCCTTTAAAGTATAGGCTAGATATCTATTGTAGATAAACATTTCGTCCGTTTGTGTTTCAATTTAAATACAACGTAATTGGAGTAAATCTTTTCATATTTACCAAAACCCAATCTGCGCATTCATAGATTTCACTTTCATTTTATTTTTGGGATGTCGTACATCATATTTAAAGGTTTTTTTTTTTATGGTAGGTATAATCATCCAATGACAAATCCCGCCCTTGGGTGGAGCGGGAAGTAGTGTCAGACTCTTACTGACTAAAACCTACCCCGTTCCATTCTTCGCCTTGGTCCCAGAGCCCCAGGTGCCATTTTCACATACCCTTTCACCCAAGGCTTCGGCCCTGTTGGGCCCCTACAGTTTGCTGACAACTTCTTGAGGCGCGCGGCCGGAAATCGGCCGGTACGGTGGCCGGAAATTGGGATCGGAATCCCGGCGACGGCGGCGGCGTGTACGCCGTTGCCTGATGCGGTCGGCCTCCTCCTTTGCTAGCATTACTGCTTCGCAGAAGGAGGCGACCGCCTGCCACTCCTCCTCGCTCCGGAGCATGGCTTGAACCAAACTCCGGCGCGAGAGATCGCTGCCGCCGATCGCCCCCACAAGGACACGGCGATGCTCTTCCCAAGCGGGGCACACCTCAACTGTGTGCTCCACCGTGTCCTCCAGACGCTCCGCACAGTGGCGACATCCGGGCGTCGTCTCCGCACGAATCTTTTACAGTTACGGTCCGCACTATCATATTTAAAGGTACGATTCGAACCTTAGCAGCAGATTGCGGATGCAGGCAACACATGCGGCCGTAGCGCGTGCTACCTGTATTCGCAGCCGAGAGCGATTCCGAGCCTGGCTGCACGTGCTGCCAGTCGCAAATCTACGATTCAATCCAATATGAGCGCTATTGGCTCCGAGTAGCGATTATTTCGGAACTTATTTAAACAGCTTGGAGTGACGCCATGGTGTGCGCGTCGACTTGCAGCCGCAGCACATCTGGTCTACAATCGGCTGCGGCTGCAGATCGCGGCAGCACTCGCAGCCAAAGCTCGGCAGCACGTGCAACCGCTACTGTGTTCGGAATCGTTTTCACAAATCCATACTGCTATATAGAAAACCAGTCGTGCAGCTGTCGCATATGCTACCTGCATCCGCAGTCATCAAACCCTTCATCACATTTTGACTTTGACTTTGAGAATACATATTGACAAGAGAGTTTAGCCATTAGTCCTAAATGTCAACCAATAGATCGATACAAGTAATCAAAAACACGAAGAGCTGACCAAACATACCAACGAACAAGACCTAGTCTACCGACGCGTATTTTCATAGACACGTTATTATACGCTTGGTGTACAATTGCTTACAACTTACAAACAAAACTATGAAACTCTGATGATGAAGCGACAGCGACACGACGGCTCGAAGCGTCCATGGACAGTACGACGTGGGTTAAGGCTGCCGAAAATGATGTCAATATTCATTTCTATAGTTATATCTTTTTTTTATAATTTATTGTACTAAAACTATATATATTTTATGTATGATACTAACGAACGAAGGAACGACAACGAAGGAACGGGTAGGTTTTTAGTCAGTAAGAGTCTGACACTATTTCCCGCCTCACCCAAGGACGGGATTTCTCGTTGGATGGTTTTACCAACCATAAAAAAACATACATTTGTTTTTTATACTGGTTTTGTCCATCCCCATTTCTTGTCCAGGCAAGTACTATCCATAACAACAAAGAGAACAATAAAGAGATATTAGGGAACGAGAACAGTTTGAGTCAGAAGTAAACAGTAAGTATTTGTAATCAATCTGGTACCCAAAAAATATTTAACTTGTGTTATGGGTACCAGGATTCTCACGCTATTTTTACATTAAAATAGTAGAATTAAATGGTATAAAAATCTACAGCCAAAAGGTCAACATCAAAATCAAGCCTTTCATTTACATGTACGAGTATAGTGCATGTGATGTAGTGACTTTGTGAAGTTGTGTAATTGTGTGTGCATAGAGTATCCATGTGTAGGTCATGTATTACTGAAATTATTAGTTCTAATTCCCTTGAAATTTGGTTTACCTACATATCTTCTTAACAATCACAATATCGGTGCATAAAATATAAACTATAGCTACATTTCCTGAACCAAACGACCCAGATTATACTGAAGTCTTAAGACCTATATGCACGCTGAAGAGCACTTGGGAATCAATGCTATGATGCCGTAATATCAAGATCGGAATCCCACGGGGTGCTTATGTGGCAGATCAATACTACAGATGTCAATACTGTTAACAATAACATGAAGATACATTGAGTACGAAGAGGTCCCATGGTGATACTAAACTGTGTTCGTTAGTGTATCTTGTAATTGCTTATCCTGTGCATACACTTTCCTATTAAATATTAAAGTTTCATTCAATTGGACACTATAATATTTTGGCCTAAAAATCTACTGGTTTTTTTATCTCTGGCATTATTCAACATAAGATTATTCAGTTTTAAAATTGTAAAGCAATAACGAAATCGATGATACAGTATTACAAAATACAATTTTACGGTGTAATATACTTGGTAACAATATATATACAGTTAGTAGTTGGACGGCTAGCTCAAGATGGCTTGAGAAAAGTAAATAAAAAAGTAGTTGAACCCTGGAATCGTGATTCAATGTCAATCAGAAAAATAAAATCACCATTTTCAGAAAAATCAAGGCAAGTAAAGCAAGACCAGAAGCAATATTCATAGCTATAAAACTTAAAAAGTTTTGGCATACAAAATGAAGAAGACGTCTCACTTCAGACACGTTGCACTCGTATTTCATTATATGGATAATGTTTTAAACGATGATTGTATTCTAGTTGGAAATGAAAATTATAACCGAGAAGAAAATGAAGTTATTCAATAATTTAATGATTATAATGTCAGTATACAATTCTCAACAAGAACCACAACAGTTTTAGTGTACATTAAAGTATATTCTATCTATCTAAAAATTTAGTTTTATTAAAAAACAGACTATCAGCCTTTCCCGGCTGGTAGCCGCTACCAAAAAACACATACCTAATAAACTTACTTTTTCATGACCGATGTGATTGGTAGATTGATGGCCTGGTGAGCATCGCAGGAATCCGATAGATGCGAGATGTACCGAAGCAGTCATTATGATGATAATTCGGAGAGGCTTATGTCCAGTCCAGCAGTGGATCTTTTACGTATAATTATGGTGACTTTATCCATTGAAGTAGGCATATACTACATGTCAACACGTACTACAGTTACGGTACACATACTTATCAAAACGGTTATTAAACCCGCTTACCATAATATAATTTCTATAGTATTGTATAATGTAGAAGCATTTATTTCTTTAACAAATTTTGTAAATGTGAGTACCATGGGGCAATTTATAGTTTAAGGTCATTGACTTGTTTGACGTAAATGAGCATGGCAGTTGAGAGTTTGTCATGCTCACTCAAATGTCTCACTGATGGTGGCGCGTGTATTGGATCATTCGGTTCCCTTCGAAATGGTTGAGCTGAGTGGTGCTGATATACGCGTCATGTTCGTGAACGGGCGCTGTCAGTTGAGACTGGTCATCTCTTAGCTGCCAGTGGTTTATTTTTAATATTATAATTAGACTTTTTTTTCTTTTTATCTTGTTTACATTGTTCTCACATAATAGCAGCAACAAAAAACATATAACCGAGATATTTGTAATACAAAACAAGTTTGAAAAGAGTGTCCATGGAGTTTCTTGCACATTCTTCTCCATAGAGATCTTTGGAATGTGCAATTAGCATCATTTTTTCTGACAGACCGACTTCTTAACTTTTCAAAAGTGCCTGTAAATGGTTTATTTGAAATAAAATGCTTTGAATCTTTGAATCTTTGAATCTTTGAATAGTAAGACAGCCAAAGTCAAGGTAATTTTAATGCGTTGCCAATATTTCAGAGTGTACGAATATACCATTTTTCAATTGTAATGAGAACCGTGCCGCTGTTTAAAACATGAGCCACATGTTAAAGTGCCCTAAGTGCCCATACACCTGCATTGTGGAGGATTTAATGAGTGTCACCGAAGCTGCAATGCAAAAACGTAACCACCTACTGGGCCCAAACAGATTAACGAATTTGTCATCGATTCGAAAAGGAGAAGAAAAAGAATTGTAATTTAACCTCGGTATTAAAATAGAAAGGAGAGACCGAAGAATGAATAATGTGACATGCAATAAAGGAGACCTACAACCAACTTTTTGTAAATATGGTTGAAGAAGAACACGAAATATGTACGTATAGATTTAGAGGTAGCATCAACCCGCGCGTGAAACTAAGAAAAAACTTATCCATTGATAGGTCTGTTGGTCTAGTGGTTAGGGACCCTGACTGCTATGCCGCAGATCGTGGGTTCGATTCCCACATTGGACAAATGTTTGTGTGATGAGCACGATCATTTATTCTGTGTCTGGGTGTAATTTATTCTTTAATTTTTTATTGTACACCGTAACAACTAATACAATAAATGGATAACAAAGGTCATGTACAAAGGCGAGCTTAACTCAAAATTGAGTTTTCTTCCATCAAACCATTTATTTATAATATGTATGTATTTAGAAATATATGAGTATGTTTATTAGTTGTCTAGTACTCATAACACAAGCTCTGCTTAGCTTGGGACTAGCCGGCGTTGTGTGATAGTTGTGGAATATTATTATGTTTCAAAAAATCTATGCGAGAGTTTCTCAATAGCTCTAGAAAGTTCAAAGAAAGAAATCGATCCGGCCTTACCACATCCAAACAATATCGTTCCTGGTTCTGTGCCATCATTGTGACTGCGACCCACATTCGATTGTGCATTCATTCCGATGCACCAATTGAGGGGCTCATTGTTGGCCTACCGTACTAGAGAATTTAATAGCCATCTGTGATATAACGATTATATTTATTCGATTCAATTTTTTTTTTGGCATATTTTTGGCATTACTCGTATTTACTGTTTTGACAGCCTCGTTGGTCAAATGATTTTCAGCACTGCAGCTAATCATATTTATCAAGATTTATTTTTAATCCCAGAGTTTAACAAAACATTATGGGTTTTTTACGCTTTGTTTCCACCAAAAGCGGAGAGGAGAGATGAGAGGAGATGTGTTTGAATAAACCAATCCAATTTCGTTATTTCCACATCTCTTCTCCACTTAGTTTTGTTGGAAATGGATCAAGCAGAGAGGAAAGGAGATTTCTCATTTTTCTATAGAATTTTGTGCGGCAAGCGAGCAAGCCGCACTACTGCTTGCAGTGCGGAGAAGTGTCTAGAAGAGCGGCGAGGCAGTGCACGCACTCGCGCAACCCGCACCCCGCTACCTTCTCGTCGCGCCTCTTCTGTCTCAGCTCACATCTCTGCTACACAAAGCTCATATCCCCTCTCCACTACATTTCTCCTCTCTGTTTTGGTGGCAATAAGCATCCAGCTTCGCAGCACATCTCCTCTCCGCTTCGTTGGAAACCGGGCCTTAAATTGGAGTAATTTATCTCCACAGCACATAGTCTGAGTGAACCCGATCACTTTGAAATGGATGTTATGATACTAAAATTATAAGAAGAAATATTAAAGTTTGTGTGTGGGTATGTTTTTTTACTCTTTTACGCTAGACTGGCTGAATAGGTTTAGATAAAATTTTGCACGCTGATAGACTTACACATAGGATACTTTTTTAACCAGAAAATCTGTCCTTTTGGCATAATTTTCTACTTTTGCTAGGGCGAAGCCACAGGCAGAAGATTGTACTATGTCTATTATATTTCTACCAGATTATATTGAAAATTATGTTTTTGTTCTTTAAGTCTAAATGGGTGCGGTATCGCATCGCATTGTTAATGCCAAAAAAACTGAAACAATAATGGCCCCTTTTAAATTATAGACTCAATCATATTTTATTTCAGCCTTTTATATTTCAAAGCAATTTTCATAGAGATGAGGTCAACAAAATAACAAGATAAGAGACTACGAATAAACTGAGCTTTTAGTGCTAACTGAGGGATTTCGTTTAATTAAGTTTAACGACTGGCTAGATAGCAATCTGCTGAATTTGGAATTTCATTGCCTTTTTCTGGCTGACCAGGGTAAAATGAATTCATTTTTCAAACCTATATTGTTTTATATAAACTCCATTATGTGCTATAGTTTTCCTATTGACACAAAAAACATTTATTTTAAATTGCTTTGGAAAACTTAAAGATCCTCAGTTTGTAGCTATCAGGAAACACATACTCTGGCAGGGAATTTCATTCCTTATAAATTACATTTTTAAAAATATAAATAAAAAATCATAAAAAAATATTTAAAAATACCTTTACAAAAATAGTATTCCACCGGTATCGGGAACAGAGTCCAAGCTACCGGCAGTCAGGTCTCCAGAGAAAGGAACCTCCTAACAATACGAGCAGATTAATTTAATTCAGATAAATTTGAAGCCTTAAATTTCAAGCCCTCGATCCAGCCGCCTAGCGCGAGCCTTCTAAGGTGTTGGTCAAGGCTCTTGGATATCAAGCCATTACCTGATACGACTATCGTTACAATGATCGCCAAGTCTATTCCCCACATGTGGACAACTGCGCGAGCCAAGTCAGTATACTTAATTTGTTTATCTTTCTCGACTTCCATGGGGTTCTCGTCATGCGAAACGGCTATGTCAACAATCATTGCACGCCTCTCGCTACCACCACCACTATATCTGGCTTATTAGTTTCAATGGTCTTGTCAGTGATAATGGACCGATCCTAGTACAAAGTGATTGTTATAATTATTTTAAAACTTTATGCACTAGTAAGAAACACTGTAAAAAGGCAGACTTAATGCCTTAGGCATTTTTTAAGTACCACTCGACTTTAGGGTGGTTCAGAAACATAACATGGTAGGTGCGTCTAATGGTAAACTAGGTAAGAAAAAATACGATAACAAATATACAACATTATTTTTAGTAGATACGAAATCTGACTATAGTTTGTTCAGAATCAGTAACTGAATTGATTCCAATAATTTTTACATCACGTTGTATTTTTTTCCAAATATGTTTAAAAAGTGGTCACAAGTTAGATACCACCGTTACCAACTACAATACAGGTCATGGCAAGTCATAGCGGGTAGGAGGTGCTAGCACACTGCTTGGTGCGGAAGCAAAATCACCTCCTAATCGCCCGGATAGTCCGATGGCAATGTATTGGTGCGGACAACCACGTAACATAACAAGCTTATAACTTTGTGATTTTTCATAATACAGTTATGAAAAATGTTGTACATACTTGTAGATTATTTACATAAACATACTAGACATTGTGTCCCGGATTTCGCATATACTAAAATAAATGTTGTATACTTGCATACGTAGATAGAAATTAATAACGATAATACGAAAAACGAAACCAACAAATCAACGCTGTGATGATGCAAGTATGACTTTAAAAACAAGCTAGTTTTAATATAAAAACTTAAGTCAAAATAAACTAAATTAACCATATAGTAGATTATTGACTAATCCATTTCTAGGTCAATGGTTAACAAAACATTAATTAATTTTCATCTTAACCGTTCTACTTTTCCGTTGAGCATGGGTATTAGGCCGATAATCTCTTGTCTGAACCTTTATTGAGCCTTTATTAAGCTTTATTGGAGAGCTTTTGTAAATAGACGTATTAACTTATTGGTGATTAAGGTTTGGGCGTATAATCTGCGTATTTCGTATGGATATCATATTCTATGGGTGAGACAAGATTTATTCAGAAAAAAAAAATCAGTAACTGAATCGATTCCAGTAATTTTTCACAATTTTGTATTTTTTTTCCTAAACATATTCAAAAAAAGGTCTCAAGTTGGACACCATCGAGACTAAGTACAATACAGGTCACGGCAGGTTATAGCGTGCATTAGACACCAATGCAAAGCTGGGTGCAAAGACAAAATCCCTCAGTGGCCCGGATGGCCCGGAGACCATATTATTGTGTGGGCAACCAGATAGCATAACAAGCTTATAACTTTGTGATTTTTCATGATACAGTTGTGAAAGGGCATTGCATAAAAGTGTCCCCACCCACCAACAGATTTGAAAAAGGTGTCATTTTTGAGGACAGTTTTACGCAGTGCCCTTTGTCAAATATTTATGTAGAAGCGTACAGGGCCCGTCGAGCTGAATTTAGAAATGTTAATATTACTATGTTATGAGTATATTTAAGGTATTTGAACACTAGGGTTAGGTTAGGTTAAGTTAAAATATATTTATTTATTTATTTATAATACACTTCATTGTACATACTTATTAAAATATACAAAAAAATATATAATGTCTTATAAAATCTAAACCCTATACTTTTCAGGTATAAAAAAAAACTCTATTCAACTAGAAGCTTCGAATGAAATCTGTTTCAAATCTGTTGGTGGTTGAGGATACTTTCATGCAATGCCATTTCATAACTGTATCATGAAAAATCACAAAGTTATAAGCTTGTTATGTTATTTGGTTGCCCACACAATAATATGGTCGTCATTCATAATCCGGCATCCCCTTTGTACATAGATTATTTGCACAAAAATATTAGACCCATGCTTCCCATATACTAAAAATAAGGTTGTATATACAAAAGGAGAAATTGCCTGACTCAAATATCAACACATAGCTGAAACTACTGGAACTAGAAGTTTGAAATTTTGCACAAAGTTTTCCTTTATTACGTATGCGAGCAGTAAGAAAGGATTTTTTGAAATTCACCGCATAACGGGATGTAACGGGGATTTAGACGAAGAAGCCTTCTGTCATGCCTAGTCATCGTATAAGATAGATAAATCGTTTATTTGCCAGAATACAAAATATACACCGATGCAAAATTGTATTATAAAAACTAAGCAATTATACAAATTCAAACATAACAAAAAAGTGCATGTTACATGTTAAAAAAAAAACACAAATACATAAATAAGAGCCATAGTCAGTAAAAGTCTGACACACCCATTAGCTCCGTCTAAGAGCTAGAGAAGTCACTAGAGCATCAAATGAGACTCTCATTTGATTCGCAACTCAGCATTCAACAGAAGAATATACTCGACACTGATAGTCAACTGAATCTATATCACAAAGTACGTCTCGTACGTCACCTACTACGATCCGAATTCTTGAAACCCCTGCCCCCCTAGCCAAGTTACAATCGTTTCGTTTATCGTGAACGCTAGGAGTTGGCCACGCCCCCAATTCCTTTGACGTCATCTCAACAAAAGAATTGGGAGCGTGGCCAACTCCAAGCGTTGACGCTAAACGAAACGATTGTAACTTGGCTAGGGGGGCAGGAGTATCTGCCAAAAATAGGCAGATATTAATACCGACAGTATTTGACACCATCTTCAATACTGCTATGCAACCAGTTAGTCCTCTCAACTGCGATTAAGACAAAATCAATTAATTCCCATATCGTGGGCTGATAATAATTGGTTGGCATCGACAAGCTTATCTCGAAATGATTACTGTAACCGTTTTAACAACACTGTGTGTAGCTATATTATGCTGTCTAAGTCACAATCTAGTTTAGAATCACCAAGATGAAATTCCGAGTTCCGTCGGATACTCAATGTGAGTGCGGTGCTGTTCAAAATATGACCCACATGTTGAAATGTCCCAGGTGCCCTTACACCTGCACTTTGGAGGATTTAATTAGTGCCACCTATGCTGCAGTTAACGTGGCAACTTACTGGGTCCAAATAATTAAACGAGCTTACCATCGATTTAAAAAGAAGAAGAAGAAGAGGTAGAATACAATGTATTATCCAATAATATCATACTTTCTTATTGGTAATAGAAGGCATAACGGGAAGTGTGACATAACGGGTCCGATAGTGTGTGGAGTACTGCAGCCACACGTAGGTTGGGACTGCAAAATGATATCTAACGACTTTGGATTCAGTGGAGAGGCGTGCAAAGTGGCTAATAAAAAATAAATAAAAAGAATTTAATTCAGGCAATCAATAGCACCCATAAAAAAAAAACACAAAACATAAGACACAAAAAATAACACAGTCATAATATTATGGAATTAGCTAATTATTGACTGTGTCAGTGCCAAATTTAGCTAGCCTTTCGGTATAAGAAGCATTTCAGAAGTTAAGCGCGGGAATTACATGACTTGATTCCTCATTGCCTTTCTACCATCGGACAACCCGACGCGACGTACGGCGAGCGTCTACTCTTACATTGTTGACACTTGTGCGGTACGGACTAAACGTTCTGCCTTGCCGTTTATACCGCGATGTATGCTGTATAAATGACGAGGGCAGGACAATTTGTGGAGACGAAGGACTGGAACAATTTGCCATCTGCGGTGTTCCCATTATTATATGTAATTTAGGTGTCATCAAGGTTAAAAAGAAATGGCTATTTTAACAGCAATTTGTTTTAATTATTAAACACAATAACTTTGTTGTATAATACTTACTCGTATCAAGTGACAATGATGGCTGGGATACAAATCTCTGAAGAGAGCTCCAAATGTTTCTTCCATTCCATCCTGTCACCCGTCACGCTATCACTCTTAACTTTCCTTTTCTTTCATATCACTCCTCACAGATTCCAACCATCTTTTCTTTGGCCTCCCTTTTCCTTTCCATTCATTCACATGTATACTCATAACTCTTTTAATACCATGCATTTCATGCTTCCACTCCACTTGATCCAAGACAAACGAATCTCTTTTGACTTTATATATTAATCATTTTTAAGTGAGTAGCCAGTCTGAAAGAAACGTAGTTCTCAATACACGAGTATCTTTCCAACTTAATCATTGATTAAATTACGCTTAAGCTATTAAGTCCTAACAGAAAACAAAATAAGTAGGTCTAAATTAGAGACGGAGTAAAACTCAACGACCGTATAAATAGCTAAATCAAATTCACTGTAATTGATTTCTCTTTATCCGCCTTCGAACCATAAGTCTAGAACTCCTTACTACTCGACCGTTCACATTTAATTTCATACTTGCTTTTACCAGCTGCTTGACCCAAATGAAAATTGAAAATTAATATTTCGATTCAACTGTGAACGATTTTTTTTTCTGATGTGGTGTAAAATGTTCTTCCTTTATGGGAGAACGCATGACATTTACTTTCCAGAGCTACGGTAATTATTTCGAACAATACTGTAGATCGTGACTTTAAAATCAAGCGATTTTAAAAGTAGGTACTAACACCGAAAGTCAAAAAACAAAAGACTGATGCGTAAGTTTGGCAAAAAGTGATAAATTGTCTCAAGACAATGGTAAAGATGAAAATGACATCGAAGTATATTAAAAATCCAAGTTAATTTTAAACACACTTACCATATTCACAATTAAATACTTTCATCCGCTGAGAAGTTACAACAATTCTATTACTATAGGTAAAATCGTGGTGTATAAAGATGAACGCAGTCCCAACAATCGTATAAATAGGTATATCAAATCCTCTTTAATCGATATCTCTTTATCTGCTTTCATTTCAAGATGCCTAGAACTCCTTTGACCTCCTCCACGACCATTTACGTATTTTATTTCCTTTTCGCATACATCTCAGAATCGACATTCCACGGTTGCAGTGACTCCAGACGTTTTCTTATCTAGCTTTTTTCTTTCACGGCTGGACTCTTGCCTTCCTAAAGCCATATTTAATAACACATTCTTCTCCAAAGTAACCATAACTTTATTATTCATACCAGTCAAAGATTGACCCACTACCGAAATGTCTCGAGTCAATTCTAAACATTTTGCCATTAAATGCCATTCGATATTGGCGATAGAATGATAGCCAACACTTATCTTGGAATCAGAATAAGTATAAGCCAAAATATCAGCCGGCAGAAATGGTCCCGGACTTACATTTTTTAGGAGTAGCAGTAGAAATAACAAAACGTATTCTACTCAAATTACTTGATTACAAACGAACTACGAGTATTTATAACCTAACTAGCTTTTGCCCGCGGCTTCGCTCCCGTCAACTGATTACTCTTTTCTACTCTAACCTACTCTACCCTACTCTACCCTACTCTACCCTACTCTACCCTACTCTACCCTACTCTACCCTACTACACCCTACTCTACCCTACTCTACCCTATTTTTTCTTTCATAAAAACCTTCTTCTGACAATAACAAACACAACAAAAAAATAATTAGCGAAATCGGTCCAGCCGTTCAAGCGTGATGGCGTGACCTACGGAAATAGGGATTCATTTTTAAACACATGGATAGATTACGCATTTATGTACTAGTATATAATGTTATTGTTAGAATACAAATTGCATTCCATTAAAGTATATTTGACTTAAAGTAGTAGATATATAGGGTGTCTGGTAATTAGTGAACGATACTTAAACACGTGATTTTAATCATGATAACAAACAACTTTCAATATGGGACCCAAGCTGAAATCGCGGAGAAAAATCTACTGGTCAGTACATTTATGTTCGCCTAAGTGGTCAAAATCTACTGAATTTGGCTAATTTTTTCACGATTTCAGGTTTGGTTCCATAGTAAAAGTTGTTTTTTAATCATGACTACAATCACGTGTTTAAGTATCGTTCACTTATTACCAGCCACCCTATATTATCTCCACTTTATCTAATTAATCTGCTTACTAACGGTTAGTTTGCTGTTTACCTAAGAAGTTTACTTCAGATTATGGTTAGTGAAAAAAATACTTAAACATTTTTTCCACTGTAAAGGACTTGGTAGATAATCTGCACTCTAACAGATTTACGCATACACTTAGATGTTGAAGTACTCTTTCAAATTCCTGTCAATATGAGCATTCGGGAAAAATATTGTGAATAATTTTAATACGATTTTGTTATTTCAGAATAATGATGTGCAATTATTGGGTATTCGATCCGTTGAATGAGGTCGACTTTGAAGTAATGCTCCACGATATTACCTTATTATGCTCTTCCAAGCGGGATGCTTATATTTTCCGGGTCACATTTGTGTATTTAAATAATAGATGAAGTAAAAAGTCTTGAAGACGTTTTTTTTTTTTTTGAAAATCATAAGACGTCATCAAATAACTTGCGGACGGCTGTAGGCCACCGTCCGGACCGAGCCAAAGTCGTTGACGGCGCGTAGTGTTCCACGCAGGCCTTAAGGAAATGTCAGCAAAACTGTAGACCCAGAAGGGTTTAAGCCTCTGCGCCCTAGAATGCAAGGCAAAGAAGGAACATGTTAGTGGAATTTAGTCAGTAAAAGTGTTTTCTTTTGTCGATGGGTAAACATCCATTTTACTACCCTTACCCTTGGATGGAGCAAGACATAATGTCACACTTTTACTGATTAAAAAAGCCACCCCGTTCCTCCTTAACTCTTTATACCGGGGCTGGAGATTCCTTTCAGAAACCATGGACAGTGAGCTACCCATTGCTCACCGTCCGCAAGCCCGCGTCTACGATAGCCGAAAATCGGAATCGGAATCCCGAGGGTTACTAGCATTACTGCTTCGCAGAAGGAGGCGACCCTGCCTTTCCCATCTCACTCCGAACCTTGGCTTGTAGGTACCAAGACCCGGCGCGAAAGATCTCTGCCCAAGAGGGGCACACCTCGACCGTGTGCTCCACCGTGTCCTCCGAGCAGTTAGTATAAGTCAGACTTATACCCTCCACTGGTTAATAAGATGGCGCTTGAAGGAGACCTCTGTCCAATAGTTAACGTTTATTTTGTATAGATGATATATTTATGCCATTTTCTATTAGTGTCTGAGCAAATTGCCACAGCGTATGTAATCAAGCTGCACCTTAGGTTTTGTAAAAAATCTATGAGATGCACATAATGTCATGGGCACGCCGTGGTGTTGTCACTTCATAAATACACAGTCTCCTTATTTTTATTTTATTTATCTAAAACTCATTTATGTTTTTTTTTTCTTTTTGGACATTGCACCGTTTCGGCGTCTTTCTGTCAGCACTGGCCAAAGCTGAAAACAGCGCTGTGTGCTCATCGCATTGTGTATGAGGGCGCAGCTTTATGCCGAGCGTTCGGCCGTTTTGCACGGATGTGGCGCATATCTTTCCTATAAAATGTTATGTTTGTCTAGTTTTTAGTTGCGTCATTCCGTGTAAATAAACTGTTTTTCTTTCCACTATAATATTATTTTTCCACTCCGATCGAAATGAAAACAGTACGAATTTAAATTTCATGTTAATTAAATGTTTCAAACATAATTTTATTCAATGGCCCCTGAGAAACATCAGGTGTTTGCTGTCGCAAACTCATTTACAAGTCTTTTTCGAGTTCGAGTTTCATTCAGAGTCCCTGCTTCAAGTTCCTCTACATAAGCAGTTCAGAGACACTTTTGTTAATCAAATGTTTGAGTGGTACTAGAAAACTTTTGTTTGATTTTAATGGTAATTATTATTATTAAAGGGGCCACCCTTGAGCTATCCTGCTACTCGAATCCAACGGAATCCTGCAGCCGTCATCAAATTATTTGATTACCTTGGAGTAAGATGAAAAAATGTATGACGGATGGTCAGCGCCATGGCAGTTTTTAAAAAGAGTGACGTCAGCATTGCTGACGTCACATTCCTGGTTGTTCTCCATCTTCTTGAAATGAAATACTGAATAGACTTTGAACAAGCTTTATTCAGTAGAGTAACAATATAACAATACGGATATGACTCACCGAGATGTGTTCCGTGCGACGGCTCGAGTGCGACTGAGCCGCTCTGAGGCCGTCGCCCGTATTTATAGAGACCGACCACGTGCTCGACGCACATGTTCAAGTTTTTAGTTTAGAATTTAAACTTTGTAAATAAATAATGATTTTTACAATCTTTTAAAATAGTTAAAAACATAATTAATTAAACCATGCAATTATAATTGATTAACAAACAAGAAATAAATAACAATAACGTAACTTGTGTTTTAAACAATCATTTCGTGATCATAATGTTAATCAGCTCTTAATCTAATTATTTGTTGATGTAACTGCATCTTATGGATTACGTCACATTGACGAGGTGCTTCAAATAACGTACTTGCGCCGATACGGCCATTCTGACAGGCGGTGCGTGCTCTGCACCAGCCTGTGTTTTAAAGTTGTATTTGTCTGAAACAATGAGATTTATTTTTGTTCTTTGAGTTTGGTATCTGTAAGCAGTTATGCTACTGATGGGAGATACTTTGGAAATATTTAACTTATGTTGTTTTTTTTTTTTTTTTTTTTTTATGTTTTAGGATCAACCATAATTTGTTGTGCCATTTGTAGGTACAATGGTGTTGATCTTTGATTGTGTTTTATTATGTGTTTCGACCCTCCATCACGTCTACACACATTTTGTTTCTCGGAGATTGTCTCGTTGAAATTGGGGAATGATTATGATGCTGTGCTCTGGGCGGTCCTGTTCGCCGTGGTACACAGAGGCTCTATTGGGAATAGGAGCAAGGTCGATGCTGTTTTACACAGAGGTTCTAAATGGTAAAGGGTAAAGAATAATTATTTCTTTATAAAAGTAATTTGTTACTCACCGTTTATTGTGGTTGTGCGTTTTACGCATTTGAATTTTGTGTATGCTGCTCTCGCACCTCAGTTCGTGAGGTGGATGGCATTGGTTGTATTGCTCCAGCTGGCATCGTAGGTTGTTCATCATCAGCCGCCGATACGGTTGCCTGATCACCTGGTTTTGGAGCACGCCGAAGCTGGTCATGGGCAACCTTTCGTGGTCGTCCTCTACCAACGACTCTTTTCACTAGGTAGCGGTCGTTGTCCAGTACTCGACAGATCTCATAAGGTTCACTAAACTTGAGATCTAATGAAGTTTGATTACGTGGATTGTTTTTTATAAGCACGTAATCTCCTCTTTGGAAAGGAAGAATCTTGGCCTTTCGCTGATTAAAGCGGTGTCTATCTTGTTCTGCAGATTGGGTCATTTTTTGCTGTGCATGTTGAGTCAATGCATCTATATCCACAGTTTGTTCATCAATATTCACCAGACTTAGGAGTTCTGGTGGCACGCAATGTTTTCGCCGGGTGATGAGAGTGAGTGGGGCAATTCCAGTAACACGATGAGGAGTACAGTTTAAAGCTAACTGTAGTTCTTCGAGTACATTGTGCCATTGCTCAGTTTCATAATTTTTTATCATAATTAATGCATTCTTTAGTGTTGCCACTATTCGTTCAGCTTGTCCATTCGCTCGGCTGACTCCTGGTGCTATGGCATGAATATTGATTCCAACTTGGTCACAATAGTTTTTAAATTCACCTAGGAATTCTCTTCCTCCATCAACAATTATTTGTACAGGTGCGCCAAATAAATACACATGGCGTTTTAAGGCGCCTAGTGTACTGTACTGATTTTTGTTAGTAGCATAGTAGAAAAGTACATACTTTGTGAAGGCATCAATTGTAATGATGACATATTGTTGATCATTTGGAGTCCCCAACTTTCCTGTTATATCCATGTGTATAACTTGAAAAGCAGCGCTTGGTTTTTGGATTGGATGTAGCTGGGCTTGTACTGCACCTGATGTCCCTTTAGATGTTCTGCATATCACACAATTGTCTACAAAATTGCGAACAATGGTACTCATTTTATCGAACCAATAGGTTTCCTTGATTTTCTGCAGAGTCTTTTCCCAACCAGGGTGTTTCAGCGCTGTATGGTAAGAGTTTATTATGCTCCACTGAAATGATTTGGGTACAACTGAACAGACTTGTTCTCCAAAAACTTGATCCTGTAAAACTTTCTTCAAAACATCATCTTCCAATATGTAACCATCTACTGGGTTATTGTCTCGTAGGGTATCCATTAGAGGCCGTAGTGTTTGATCTCGGCGTTGTTCGACTTTCAACCAGTCCAGATCTCTTGTCATGATGTTGACGGCAATTTCAGTTGGATTTCTGCTAAAGAAATCAGCGTGTTGTAGGCGTTCACCTTTACGGTATTCTACTTTGAAATCGTAGTTCTGTAGAAATGCCCACCAGCGATGAATTCTTGGGAGTAGATCTTTCTTGTGCTTAGAGGCCTTCAAGGCATTACAGTCGGTAATGACAATAAACTGACGGCCATAGAGGTACTGACGAAAATGCTTGATAGCGCGCACCACTGCCAGAGTCTCCAATTCGTAAGAGTGGTATCGGCTTTCAGCATCTGTAGTCCTCATACTCATGAAGGCGACTGCATGCTGACGTCCTTCAATTATCTGTACAAGTACTGCACCAAATCCCAGACTACTTGCATCAGTATATAACTGTATTGGTGCTTCTTCTTGAAATATTGTTAATACGGGGGTTGACGTCAGAATCTGTATTATGTCATTTCGAGCTTTCTCATGTCTGGCATTCCATTCCCACTTTGCACCTTGTTTGGTTAACTCGTATAATGGTACCATGATACGTGAGAAATCCGGAATGAATCTTCTGAAATATCCCGCTAATCCATTAAACTGTCTAACCTGTTTAGCCGTTTTGGGTATAGGTGCTTTAACTAGAGCTTCCACTTTCTTTGGGCTTGGACGGACCTGTCCGTTCGAGATGACATTGCCCAAATATTCTATTGAACGTTTAAAAAAACTGCATTTGTCAGCGTTGATTGAAAATCCAGCTTTTTGTAATGCCATAAGGATGCGTTCAATCTTCAGTATTCCTTCAGTGAAATCCACACATTTGCTTAGTACGTCGTCCACATAAACTTGAGCGTCAGTACCAAGCAGTGAAAATAGAGCTTTATTAATGCATCTCTGGTAAACTGCACAGGCATTGCTCAGCCCAAACGGCATGGTCATATATTCGTATAAACCATCAGGAGTCACGAAAGCGGTCTTCTCAATTGAGGATTCTGAAATCGGGATCTGGTGAAAACCAGCAGCCATGTCCAAGCTGGTGTAATAGTTGCCATTGGCCAACTGATCAATTTGGTCTGCAATTAGTGGTAGTGGGTAATGATCACGTAATGTGTTTGAGTTTAGTTCTCTAAAATCCACACACAGACGATCATCACCGTTCTTCTTCTTGACCAAAATTATGGGGCTTGAGAATGGCGACTTGCTTTCACGAATAATTTTATGATCCAGTAACTCCTTAATGATCTCACGGACTTTCTCTCGTTCAACTGGGCTTAGACGATATGGTCTTCTTTCCACGTACTTATTAGGATCCTTGAGTCGAATTTCTAGTTTACCGGTGTTGACACGTGTTGTTGGAAAGCCACGAATGAACAAATGTTCATATTTGTTTAAAAGTAAGTGTAATTGGGCTATCTCATCGGCATTAGTGAGGTCACAATCCAGTTTGTCAAAGATCGGGTTCTTGGTATTCAGCTGGTTGATTGCTTGTTGCCTAATAAGTTTGGTCCCAGTTGATGTGACTATCATGCTCAGATTCGTGTTGTTGATTAAATTCATGCCAACCAGTATGTCTGTAGACATTTCGTAGTCTGGCAGTATATGAAATTGTAATTCAACACTGATGTCATCAATGATGCATACGGTGGACAACGTCATCAGAGATAACACCGGAAATCGTCCAATTCCTCTCAAGTAGTTTACCGCTTGAGTCCTTTGTCCCGGTAATGCTTCAGCAATGGTTTCTTTCATAATTGAACATTCTGCTCCACTGTCAAACACGGCATGTATAGACTGCAAGCCTATTTTTATATTGATAGGTGCTAGCTTCAGTTTTCCGATACAGTTTATGTTCGATGTTAATGAACGTTCACGCTTAAAGCACACTTCGTAAGTGTGGCCCACTTTCTTGCAAAATGTACAGGTAGTTGCGTTTGATTGCTTCGTATCCTTGTTCGATGGTTCAGCATTGGTATTGGTATCTGAAGTTTTGGGCTTGAATCGACAATCATTTGAGTTATGGTTGTTTCTTTTGCAGTAACGACAGGGTGAAGACGATTGGGTGCCTTCCGAGATACGTGCACGTTTGTTTGGCACCGTAGAATTTGGACTTGGATGTGGGCGTTTTGTTCGTATGGAAGAGGCAACTGAAATGAGTTCAGGAACTGTAGTTGCCCTTGCATTCAACAGTTCTATTCTGAGGCGCTCATCATCAATACATCCAATCACGGCTTCTACGGCATCTTCATCGCCAAGCTTATCCTTGGTGAGTCTTTTCCACAACACCCAAGCACGTGATAAATATTCTGCTATATCTTTAGACGCGTCGTAAGCATGTTCACGAAAGCGAAGGACGTCTCGAGAATATCGGTTTTCCGGTTCAAATGTACTTATGAGTTTATGGCGTAGTTCTTCCCAGGATGATGTGGTCACCATCCAATCATCTACCCACATTTTGGCTCGTCCCTTCAAGAGACCTCCCACTTTCATGCGTACATCGAAGTCACTCAACTTGTATGTTTCAATGGCTTTGTCAAGGTGTTGGCACCACTCTCGTACCCCAACGTTGGTATCAGGGTCGAAAGATGGTAAATAGATATCGTTGATCTTGACCCGTGCTTCAGTGGGCTGGCAAAGGCGCTCAGACATTTGCTGCATCATCTGCATCATTTGCATAAGAAATTCTGGAGGTACACCCCCCATGGATGGGTTAGGCATGGGTAAATTCATCAGCGTCTGTATTTGTTGACGTGTTGCATTATTCACCGCTGTTGGTGGTGGCGGTGGTGGATTTGCTGATGAAGTGGAAGCAGGAATTTCCTCACATCCCACTTCTGATGACGGATGGTCAGCGCCATGGCAGTTTTTAAAAAGAGTGACGTCAGCATTGCTGACGTCACATTCCTGGTTGTTCTCCATCTTCTTGAAATGAAATACTGAATAGACTTTGAACAAGCTTTATTCAGTAGAGTAACAATATAACAATACGGATATGACTCACCGAGATGTGTTCCGTGCGACGGCTCGAGTGCGACTGAGCCGCTCTGAGGCCGTCGCCCGTATTTATAGAGACCGACCACGTGCTCGACGCACATGTTCAAGTTTTTAGTTTAGAATTTAAACTTTGTAAATAAATAATGATTTTTACAATCTTTTAAAATAGTTAAAAACATAATTAATTAAACCATGCAATTATAATTGATTAACAAACAAGAAATAAATAACAATAACGTAACTTGTGTTTTAAACAATCATTTCGTGATCATAATGTTAATCAGCTCTTAATCTAATTATTTGTTGATGTAACTGCATCTTATGGATTACGTCACATTGACGAGGTGCTTCAAATAACGTACTTGCGCCGATATGTATAATATGGCTGTATCCAGAAACCAAAAGGGAAGGTAGATTATATTGATGTTGAGAGGTATAAAGTTACACATAATAGGAACGGCGACAGCGATCTCTCGCGCCGGGCCTTGGTACAGGCTATGGTCCTGAGCAAGGAGGTATGGCAGGCGGTCGCCTCCTTCTGCGAAGTATTAATGCTAGCAAAGGAGGACGCCGCACGCGTGATGCAAAGGCCCTCACGCTGATCGGCATTCCGATCCTGGCTTGCCGTCCGACCGTCCGGTAACCGTCTGGAACGAGCCCAATTCGTCGACGGCGCGCACTGAGTGGGGTGGGCTTTTTAGTCAGTAAAAGTCTGACACTATATCCCGCTCCGCCCAAGGACGGGGGATGTCACTGAATGATTTTTACCCATCGATAAAAAAAAAAACAAAATGGGAAGCTTGTCATTGTCATTCGGGCTAGTGGTACAGCAACGAATTCCTATTTCTTTTGGTCACATTATCACGCGTAAATGGTCAGACCAATTTCACTAATTGTTTTCTGTTGTTATTGCCAGAAGTTTTGCACGTTTGACTGTTCATAGCTTAGACAGAACAACGTCTGGGTCAGCTAGGTCCTTATAAAACCTCAATATCACTTTGCCTGACTACGGGAATGATGACCTGAATTCAATACAGCTTTGCTTGCCATTACTTGATTAAAATGTTAGCGAACAAAATAAAACAGCGCTTGGGATAGTCCCTGACACAAAAGGCCAAGGATAATTTGATTTTGGCACAGCTTAAAGAAAACAATGGACAGTGAAACAGTTAGGCCATAATTACAACATGCTAATGTGATAATTATGACAGTGACAATGTTGGTGGTCGCGTTACTGTTGTCAATGGTAAACAGGATTATTGTATCTGCGATTTCTAGCAATGTGTATCCGTACACATCATGCATGAGTCATCCTGGATATTGTTTATATATTGTCGGTACCTAGCAACTAATACAGCGGTTGTTTAATAGGGTGAAGCGAAAATATTATTTTTAATGTCGTAATAAATAAATAACCCATAGTCTGAAAAATGTTCATGCAAAGTTTCAGCTTTGTAAGTTTTTTTGTAAGTAAGTTAATATCTTTAAATGGTGCATTAGCTATAACAATCAATAGCTATGCAATGCTTATATCATGCAAGTATAATACTATGCATAGCTAACAATTGTTTTAATCATTTAAAGTATTAATATTCCGAAAAAGTTTGTAATATTCTACGGAACACAGATCTATTTGCAAGTTGAAAAAAGTTTTACTTTGAAATTTTTCTTAATTTCTAATGCGCCACCTGAAGATAATTATTAACTTACAAAGCTGAAACTTTGCATTAAACGTTTTTCAGACTGTTGGTTATTAATTGATAATAACCCAGGAGTATTGAAATTAAAAAAAAAGTTCACTACACCCTATCGTATAAGCCTATCGGTTTTCTCTCGGTAACATTTCAGGGAGTGTGCGTCAAAATCACATATTTTAATTTCTTCAAGCCCGTTTAATTATTGGACTACAAGATGTACAGCAATGCGCCACGGTTCATGGTAAGCAAGACCATGCTGCTTGATTCATTCTAACCTTACTTGGTTAAAAGAATAAACTAGTACGAATCACCACCGATGATTGCATCATTGCTTACCATCAGCTGGAATTGCAATCAAGCACCAGTTTATATCATTATAAAAAAAGAAAGCGACAAAAGGTCAACTTTGTATCTTTGCGACCAGAAATATATAAATATGGGCAATATTCATCTACTACTACTTCCATTCCATACCAATACGTAAACACACAGATAAACATAAAACATATTAGTTTTATTGATTACGTAGTAACTTAGAAAACGTATGGCTTCGGGAAAAAATATTTGTGTTATTACGGCATAACAAGAGACATCACACACTTATTTAAGATGAATGAAAACATCGTGAGCAAAACAGTATTTGTACTAAATTGTCAGGAGTCTTAATTCCACTTTGAACTAGCGTGTTGATAAATGCTCATCTTTTATGAGTACAAAAGAGGCTTATAGTGGCAAAAAATACACTGAGATTTTAGTAAATATATGAAGTGAGATAGTATTAACACACAGTATTTTTATTGCTTCTGTTTGTATCGTTTGTCCTTAATGCTGAAGGTCGTGGCCTCGACAAATAACTTTGTTGTGGACAGTACTTCGCCATATTTTCTTATCTTCGCTAGAGTGGATAACGTCGCAAACTAGGGACTCTAGTATGGAATGCATTTGGTCCGACCAAAGTGACGGACGCTTGCCTCTGAATCTCTCTAAATTTGACAGCCCCGTTGATCTAGAGGTCAGCGGCCCTGACTACTACGCTGTAGGTTGTGGACTCGATTCACATTCGGACAAAATGTTTGCGTGATGAGCATGATCATTTGTTCTGAGTAATATTTTAAAATATATACGTTTATCATTTCTCTAGTACGCATACGCTCTGCTTAGTTTGAGACTAAATGGTTCTGTGTAGAATTAAAAAAAAAAATCCCATCAGCAATATTGTTTTCCAAATCATCGTCAGTCTTTCTGACAATAATTTACGAGGCAGTTTTCGCCCGTGCCCGCCGCGGTCTAGGAAACAGCTATTTTATTAACCGACTTCGAAAAGGAGGAGGTTCTATGTTCGGCTGTATGCATTTTTTTTATGTATGTTCACCGATATCTCGGTCAATTGTGGACCGATTTCGAAATTTTTTGTTTTGATTGAAAGAATATACTTCCGAATTGGTTCCATAAAAATATATTTTTGATCTGATGATAAACTTCGAAGATATAGGACGAAACTCTTCAAAAATTCATAGCAGAAATGTCGTTTGTATGTGTTTGTTCGCCGATATCTCGGTCAATTGTGGACCGATTTTGAAAATTTTTGTTTTGATTGAAAGATTATACTCCCGAGTTGGTCCCATAGAAATATTGTTTTGATCTGATGATGAACTACGAAGATATAGAACGGAACTCTTCAAAAAACCTTAGCAGAACTGTCGTAACAAGTAAAATTGCTTTGTTTATACATGTAGTCGGTGGCTGACTAAAAGAAAAAGGGGACCGGTACATAGAACTGATCTGATGATGAAGAAGGAAGGTAGTTAAGAGCCGGAACTTTGTAATAAATCAGTGTATCCTAGCCGTGTTTGGTATTATTAGAATTGTCATGATGATGAAACCAAATGGCGGAAGGTACCTATCTATTTAAGTTACGCTGAGAGGTACTACTACTAAAAAGTGTGAAATTAAAAACTTTTTACAAAAAAAATACAACCGAATTAAAAGTTATTTTGCACGTTTTGGTGGTTTTTGAAGTCGGTTGTATTCTTTTTTTGTAAAAAGTTTTTTTTTTTCAAAACTCAAGAGACGGTAGCCGTTGCGGTTGCGATTTTCAACCACATCGGCGACCGATTATCGCCAGCCACTCCGCCGTTATCCGTCAGCCGACCGCAGAGCATGCGAGCGCAAACCGCTGAGACAGCGGGCAGCCGTGGCGCCGGTGCAGCGGGAGCCGCGAATATCCGCGCCCACCGCGGCCGTAAAACGCGTCATGATACAATTTTTTACATATACGAGTATATCTGCATTCTACAGAAGCTGAGCTTCTATTGAAGGCCTGCAACCGTGGTGGTCACGGGAGAAAACTGCTTCGGGAGTTCTCTCCCTAATAAGACAAAAATATTCTTTTTTGGCATATGTTGGTAAGTTTTATATGTGTTTTGAGTTCAGTAACTATAGAATCGTTGGTCCGATACTACAACCAATGAGCATATTCCTCCATCACCAAATATCCACCCTTACGTTGTTGAAACTTCCACGGTCCGGACTAAGCGTTTTGCCTCGTCGTTTATACCGCGTACATCAAGGGACTGGAACAATTTGCCTGCTGCGGTTTTCCCGTCCAATTATACTCGTAATTTAGGCGTCTACAAGGCTAGAGTGAATAGGCTCTTAATAAACTAGTGCGCTTTACCATTAACGATTGCATCACTGCTTATCATCAGGTAGGATTGCAGTCAAGAGCTAGTTTATAAAAATTAAAAAAAAAAACACCTCCCAAAAGTGTCAATCCGAATGGCAGTCAGTTTTTTTTATTGCCATTAACAAAATTCAATAAGTTAACACTATTAAATTGACTTGATTGTCTCCTGGAAAAACAATCGGGAAGTCAATTTATTTTGTTCGATGTACCGAACCCCTCATAGGCATATATTGCATGCAATTTCAGGCTCTACTTCCCATAAAGGTGTACTGGAAAAATACAGATAGTGTTGTATAATCCGGCTTATAGAGAAATCGAGTGTAGGGTAATAACGTGGATAGAGATGCAGTTGAAAGAATAGGGTACAGTCTCTGTGGTATCTGTGGTACAGTCGCTACTAAGCTAAGCTACCTAACCCACCTTCTTTGAAAAACTATTTAAGGGGTGGGTCAGATAACTTAGGGCACCAAACCTATTTATTTGATTTATTTATTTAACATTTCATGTACACACAAATATTAAGATAAAAGAAAAGAAGAAGGAAACAGAAAAATAGGTACATAGGTAATGATTATTTCTACAGAAATCTCTTCCAGCATACCTGCGAAAGGAGAGTTGGAAAATAAAGAGATAAAGACACTGTATGTAAGAGTAATAGGAAAAAAAGAAAAGTACAAACAAAACAGAAATTAAAATATACAATAAAAAGATATAATATCATTAATACATACATGTAATAGAATAACTATAGCAATAATACATAATGATTAACAATATATAATAAGCAACTATGACGAAATAGAATGATAGTGTTCTTTCACTCCTTTTTTGAAAACTGCTAGAGTTTGGCAGCCCCTAATTTCAGACGGTAGTGAGTTCCACAACCATACTGCATGCGAAGTAAAGGAGTAGGAATAGAAATCGGAGGAGTGGGGAGGGGATTTAAGGAGATACTTAAAATGCGATCTGCAAGGTGCATCAGAAGGACTAGAGTAGGAAAAGCGTGCCCGCAGGTAAGAGGGAGTTATAGGGTTATGAAGGATGATATACAACAGACATAGTAATAGCATCGCATTGGCGTTAGCTGTTAAGGTGTTGTTACTGAAATTTTAAATAAATAATAATATCCAAATGTTCCTGCGAAGTTGAATAGGGAGCCACTTGCCCTATTTATAATACTTGACCCTATTTATAATATACGAAGAGTTTTAAGTCTACATGTACATTATGTACACACGCTAAATTTTGACCCCGTAATAAAATTATGGCGGGGCAGAGCATGTTAAAGTTTGTTTTTCCGCACTAGTGCGGGAATCAGTCCATGGCATGCCTAGAAGCGGTGGGATAAGAGCGAATTTTAGAGTAAATATATTGATAATTAATTTATAAGTGACTGCAGAAAAGCATCCTAGGACTAGTTTCTAAGAAAGTACTGATGGAAAATTCTACCAAGTTTTAAGTTTGGACAGCCAATAAGTCACCATAATAACCTTAATTGATCATTCGTAACCAAACCACAGTCCTTCGAAGCCGTTAAGTAATACATCAGTGATCAAATTAATTGAAGTTAGCGAATCAATGGCGCGTCAAATATATTCAATGGACCTTTCAATGTTATCAAACAAGGATTGATTAAATTGGCTATTATATTATCGCACCAATATCAGAAATGGTCGAGGAAATCTATTTCAGTACTGGTGACTTGCCCTGGTTTTGCTTGGACCATATACAAGGAGTAGTTTTGAATCTGCATAAAATTTCAGGGGGTTGTTATAAAATTCCTTAATTCTATAAAATACACAAAAAAATAACATAATATTATGGAGATACAGACAGTTCATGTACAAAGACGAGCTTAACTCAGCAATGAGGTTTTAAACTTGTAAGTAGGTAATCATATAAAAATATGATACCTGGTCAATAATCAATATACTTGTTACTTTAGCTTTAATTTTGATTGTTATACTCATTAAAAAAATAAAAGGCACGTTTTGACATTTGAGATCTTGAAAATGTAATTTGGAAGAAAGAAATGAAAGAAACAATAAAATAATAATTCATTACAAAAAGTATTTTACTGTAGTTACATAATGGTTACATATTAATATAATATAGAAGATTAAATATCGTAAATAACAAAAACATCAAATGTCAAAACGCGCCATTTTATTTTTTGACAACTGTAATCAGAATAACTCAGAAAACAAAATCATTCGTTTCGATTTATCGCTCGTTAGGTGCTATCTGCGTAAGTGCAATAGTCTCCGTCCATTACCTTACTAAACGCTTTTACCAGTGGGTCATGAATAAGAATAAAATTTAAAAAAAAAATTACCTTGCCATTTTATTGTTGATTCGGGAGAATCACTCTTGAGTCACACAGAGATAATAAGTTTAATGTATAAAAATATGCGTACATACTAAAATATACGAATATTATGTCTATGGAAGTGCTCTTTAATTCCACATATCTCTAAATACTTTTAATTTCCTTGTCGAAAGACTTGTTTTCGCTTTCTAATTAAGACTGTTCATGCTCATCTTAATTTTAAAGAATCAAGAGATAATGTATTTATTGCTTTCCAAGAAGAAACCGTTTACACTTTACGGGGTAACTGTTTGTATGTTTATATTATTTATTGATGTGTAATTGTGGCAGTATATTTCTTTTTTAGATATGAGCGACGATACAAGAGAGATTATTTCATATTTGTATAGTTTGCATACCGGGTCCATTTTATACCGAGTTTCTTTCGTGGCGTTGTTGGTCTCGGCTATCATTTGTATATCTTTGACAGTATTAACGGATAATCAGAACCAAGAAAATAGAAAAGGAAATCTGTCAGTAGTCTTGCCAAAAGGTATCGTATTACCTAATAACTAGGTTGTTGAGGTGAAATAGGCATTCACTCCATGTAAAACATTGATAATTAGCCGCATTTGGTTAAACTGGAATTCTATCACTCGGATATTTCAAAAAACATGTTCCAGGAAATACGTAATTCTTTCAAAATCCTTTAATGTTTTTTGGAAAAACAATTAAAATTTGCAATTTCGATCAAAGCAGGTTTATATAGATACAGTTTCTTTACTTTTTAATTCATGATTATGACACAGTTCATGCAAAAGAGCAAGTTTTCATAAGTTTTGGATTCAATTGAAATCTAGGTATTATTCACAAGCTATCTGTTTTAAAAATATCCAGAGAAAGACGTAAAATGTGCCATAATCACATTTTTTTAAGTAGGTTACTTAAAAAAAAGAAACTGACCTCTATAGAGTTAAGAAAGAGTTGAAGTTTAACTTCACTTTTTTTGACTAACCGACATTTTGACTATTTAAAAGTGCCTGTAAATGGTCTATTCCTGGTTGAAATAAATGAGTTTGAGTTTGAAAAAGGTACGCAAACGCATGGTTCGTATTGGCATCGCACTCGCAACCTTTAAAAAATACTTCTAATTTGACAAGTTTTTGACATTAATTGAGACTAAGATAATATTGCGACCACAATTTAGAAATTTATTAGGTACGATAATTGACCTTCTAGTTTAACGTTTTACTTATTGGCGAAATAAGGTCATTGACTTTCAATGAGTTCGCAAATTTAATCTTTCTTTCAACTTAAAACATAAATTTTCACTTTAATAATTTATTTTTGAATATTCTTTAAAAGTTATATGGCCTTCAATACCCTTAAAAAGAAGTTCTAAATTAAAAAAAAAGAATAATAAAAATTAATTACCCTTTCTTACTTCAGATCCAGCCTTAAAACTTTTTACGAACGTATTTTGACTGTTTAGCTCGCTAACTTGCCGCATCGAATCGGATCCATATCGTCCGATATAAAATGGCGGACCCCGAAGCAATTTGTCGCAAATAAACTTCGAAGGCTCAAAATATAAGGGACGATGAATAATTAACTAGCTGTACTGATCACAGACATAATTGAACGGAATTTGGAAGCGTCACGGTATATTGAAGATTAATGGCTGAGGGAAGACGAAGTTTCTCTTGCGTTGCTCCTTATCGACGGCTCTGTTAGCTGTTTAGCTTTTTCTCATATAACAGCTCTCAGAATAACCATTAGCGACCTGCAAATGCCAATATAAGTAGAAAAAAGGTAGAAAAATCATTTACTATTAACACTTTGTGCACATTAAAAAAAAAGCGGACCTTACGGTTGAGAAAAATATTGACCTGGTAAGTGCTATATGAGGAAAAAAAAGGAGAATAATAGAATAGATAAATACAGAGGCGGGTTTAATGGCTTAATACCGAGAAAAATAGTGAAAGGTGCAATAAAAGAGAAAAAAAGTTCAATGTGAAAATAAATTAATAAAATGGCGAACTTAATGCCTTAATGTATAGAAAAATAATGGTAAGTGCAATAAGGATGGAGGTAAAGAGAAAAAACTAGGCAAGGGCGAGTCGAACTCGCACACTGAAGGTTCCGTACAAACTAAATTATATGTAAATAGTTCAATTTCCAAAACGAGTCTCGGAAGATTTTTTTGAATCGAAAAAAGACTTTTTTTGTTACGTAACTACGAATTTACAGTTTTCCAATTTATTCCTATACCTGTGTTATAAGACCTCACTTCATGCCAAATTTCAGGGTTCTAGGTAAACGGGGAGTACCCTACGAATTTTGATTCCTTTGGGAGTGTCATAGTTTTTTACGACATAAACGGCTGTATCAATTTTTTCGTCAACTTAGAAGTTTGTTTTGTTTACAGCTTCAAGAGACCGCAGATCATTAAAATATTTTTTTTTTTATTTAAATTAATTTTGTAATTCGAGTTTTAGAAAAAAGTCTTTTTTTTATTTATTTTTTTACAATTCGATAGTGTTTCGTGAACCGGATTGACGGTCTACAGGATTAAAACGATCAAAATTTAAAGGTGTATAGAATAGAATAGAATAGAATAAAACTTTATTGTACACCTAGAAAGTTACTTAATCAATACTAAACTTAAATCTATGGGTACAATGGCGGTCTTATCGCTGAAAGCGATTTCTACCAGACAACCTTAGGATGGATCGTTAAAACAAAAAAAAATACAGGGGGTAGTCTGCGGTGTACTGATAAGAAAATAAATAAATAATTATAAAACGATACGACGGTGTATAGATAACAAGGGTTCCATTTTTGCTTTTTAAGTACGGAATCCTAAAAAAAAAAACATCATTAATGATCGTCCATACCAAGAGCAATTCCTGTATTTAAATCTCAGTCTCATTAAAATTCTGATTTCAATCTCAATCTACATTTTTGCCAGGTTTTGGCATTGACTATCTCCAAGATGAGATTACGTCTTGATTTTGAACGTGTTTCAAGAACATACTAGACGTCGCCTTCAGAAATAATATTATCGTTTGGAGGTACAAAATTAAACTTCTGATGATCTTTTGTATTGTAGCAAGGTTCGTTACGCAAGATTGGATTTAATTAATTATAATTTCTTAAGAATCTTTATCGCAACTAATATTGCGTCCCTTTGTAACGAGATTAAAATTTTAATTTAGATTTTATTAGCGACAATGATGTTAAGGATGGGATAATACTCCCCAAGGCTCTACTTCGATCTCTTAAGGTGGCCCTTCCTCACGCCTATCACCAACGTCGAGCATGGCGCGGGCTCGCGGACGGCGGGCAATGGGTAGCTCGCTGTCCGTCCGTCCGGTAACAGACCGGTCACTGCGCACTGTTCCCGCGCGCCTCAAGGAGTTGTCAGCAAACTGTTGGGGTCTAGCAGAGCCGAAGCCTCTGGGGCCAAAGGTTATGTGAAAATGTTACCCGGGGCTCTGGGACAAAGGCAAAGAATGGAGCAGGGTAGGTTTTTAGTCAGTAAGAGTCTGACACTATTTCCCGCCCCACCCAAGGGCGGGATTTGTCATTGGATGATTTTACCTACCATAAAAAAAAAACGTCGAGCATGGTTTAAAACCTTGTTGCTTCATCTAAAGCAATCCAACGCGATGTTTAATGAAGAGGCAACGCAAAAAAGAGAGATAATGCCTGAAAACTCTTTTAGCATTCGGTAATTCCGTGATTTATTAGAATATTTCACAAAACTTGTTCCAGGAAATACGTGTTTTTTTTTAAAGGTTTTTGGAAAAATTGTTGCCATTCAGAATCTCGATTAAATGTGCAAGGCTTCCATAGAAGTACTTTTTTATATTTTTAATATATGAGTAAATTAGAGAGGAACTTTCACATGAAATAGCAGATTTTCAGAAGTCTTTACTGGATTAGTTTTTGTGTAAAACTATATGTATGTTTGGATTTCTATAGAAGCTTAGATAATATCCACAAGATATCTGTGTATCTAAAATAGCTGAAGAAAGAAGCATCTGGAGAAAGAAAAATCTTAATCACGTAAGAGCGGTTGTACGGATATACAACCGCTCGCTCGAGAGCTAAGTTTTATTTCTATCTGAAAACCAATTTACTTTACATCTGCATAGCCCGATAGAAGATTTTCGCCGGTTGTGTCTATTCAAATCGCGAGGAAAACTTAATTGTGCGATGCAGGATAGTTTTTTTTTTAATAAAAATATAATATTCCACAACTATTACACAACGCTGTCTAGTCTCAAGCTAAGCAGAGCTTGTGTTATGAGTACTAGGCAACTGATAAACATGCTTATATATTTCTAAATACATACATATTATAGATAAATTACACCCAGACACAGAACAAATGATCATGCTCATCACACAAACATTTGTCTTAGAGGGGAATCGAACCCACAACCTCCGGCATAGCAGTCAGGGCCACTAACCACTACACCTACAGACCAGTCCAGTTCAGTTCCTTTGAGACGCCATAGATGTCACTACATATTACCCACCCAGTTTAGGAATAATAGGAATATTTTTCCTTTTGGTATCGCTATTAGAGAGTAATTTAGATAGTATTCTGCCAAAGCACACTATTCTACGGTATCGTTGGTGAAAGTGAAGAGGTAGATTTAAGTGTCCATGTATGGAAATGGCAACAAAGTCGGTAATCGAAGAACAATTTCTTGCCATTACTTACTTTTTGCCCTGGGGCATCGATGTGTATTTTTTTAAGTGATAAATCATTTAATAACTTCTTCTGGTCTGGGTGGAGCTGGAGGAGGTGTCAGACTTTTACTAACTAAAACAATAGCCGTGTTAGTTGCTCTTTTGCGTTCTAAGACCACGGGGTTCGTTTTACAGATAATCCCCAAGGCCCTAGCGGACATCGGCCCTGTTGAGACACTCCGGTTTGCTGACATTTCTGTCCCATACATGGATGAGAACACTAATATATTTTTGACAACTCCAGCTAAGAGATTTTCAAAAGTGTACAGTGTAACTTTTTTCACCATCAACATCATCATCATCATTTCAGCCGAAAGACGTCCTCTGTTGGACATAAGCCTCCTTCAAGTGTCACTTAAATCAACGGTCTTCTGCGTCTCGCATCCATCGGATTCCCGCAACTCTTGCCAGGTCATCGGGCCACCTTGTAGGAGGCCTTCTAACGCGGAAATGCGGTCCAGAATCTTTCGCATCTATTCTGCGAGCATTGTGCCCTACCCATTGCCACTTAAGTTTGGCAATTTTTCGTACTATGTCGGCAACCTTGGTTCTCCTGCGGATATAACTTTTTTTAACGAGATTAATTACGAACATGTTCCGCCTTATTTCCAACATCTGTTTGTCTGTATATAAATAATTTAAATGACCACTTCATTAGTCAGAGGAAATAAAAATGTACTCGCCAGAGATGACAGATAATTTCGGAGTCTTCCTCAATGTTTTTCTTAAGGTTATCATTGAGATTATTTTCTCTTCACATTCAATGAAGGCCATGCTTATTTTTGTTTCGTCATGACTTTCTCAAATTGCTCGCAGATGTTGGATTACCAATGGTATTTCTGTCACATGTTTGTTATTTTGAGAATATTGACACGAAACTTTTTTCGAGACTGTGTTTTTTGTGGTGAACTAGGCCTGAGTGAACTGTAGGCGAAAGTCAAAATAAAGTTAGGCTTTGTCTTTGCGCAATACAAATATGGGGGAGAAACGCTAAAGTGTGATTAGTCGTGTGTGAACTATCTAAGTGCAGACGTTACAGTTTTTTTTTTTTTTATCGAGGAGAGAAGTTGCGATGTCATCTAATTATAATTCAGTAGGAGAACTCTCGCTCTCGGGTAAAGTGGGAGGGCATGTCAGAGTTTTACTGACTAAAATAACCACATTTTTCTATCAATATTTTTTATGGCTCTGTACCAAAAACGACTGGATGCTTTTAAATAAAGAAAATCCTCCAAAATATTGCGGGAGAACTACGGTTAACGACATAAAGTTTCAAAATTTTAAAAGCATTTTCTTAAGTCAATAAAACATAAAGACATACTCTTTGTTGTAAACTATAAAAAAGTATAGTCAAAGCTTAAAATATCTACGGTGTAACAATGGATGGACTTATCGATAGAAGTGATTCTTATATGCAGAAACCTTTTCAATACGTTTGATAAAGATGGAGAAAAGAAACGCAAATAGTTCGTGGTGTACCTACTTTATGCAATACACACTAATGAAATACAAACATATCAATCATAACAATTTAATTGATTGGCCTCTTGGTCTAGTGGTTAGTGGCCCTGACTGCTATGCCGGAGGTCGTGGGTTCGATTCCCACCCAAGACAAATGTTTGTGTGATGAGCACGATCATTTGTTCTGTGTCTGGGTGTAATTTATCTATAATATGCATATATTTAGAAATATATAAGTATGTTTATCAGTTGTCTAGTACCCATAACACAAGCTCTGCTTAGCTTGGGACTAGACGACGTTGTGTGATAGTGTGTGTGATATGATATATGGTATGATATATATTATATACCAGCTGTTGTCCGCGTCTTCATCCGCGTCAAGTAAAACTGAAAAATCTTACTAATGATTCTATTCTTGCGATTCTTGCCGAAAGAATCTATTTATTTATTTTATTTTCACATAAAACTGTTAAAGGTCAAAACACACAAATTAGGTGCAGGAAGCTCCCGAATTTGCATTATCCAGTGAGGACCTGCGTCATGCGGAAGGTAAGGACGCCGTGATGTTTTTACAGTCAGTCCGAGAATTATCGCCATAGTTATGGCTTGCCCAGGCCTTTTTTTTGACTGGCCTTTTGTTCTATTTCCACCCAGAACAAATGTGTGTGTGATGAGCACCATCATTTGTTCGTGTCGGAGTGTAATACATAAGTATGTTTATTAGTTGTCTAGTACTCATAACACAAGCTCTATTTAGCTTGCGACTAGACGGCGTTGTGTGATAGTTATGGAATATTATATTATTTACAGCCTTCAGGCTGTAAATAATATAATGCTGGCCTAATGCTCTGTGACATTATTAATTAAGTCTACTTCATTTTATACCATCTAAAGAGATCCGAAAAAAACTTAACTCTCCTTTTGATATAATCGAATAAAAAGAGTCTCTACAATGCGTATGATGTACGACAAAGTATCTCACTTGTCCTACTTTGTCTATAAAATATGGCAAAATTCACGTAGTAAAACTAACGCCTTTTACACAGCGGTTAAACGTGAATTTTCTCGCTACAATATAAAATATCAGCAAAAAGTTTGCATTTGCCGGCTAGAATAAAAATGTCTCCTTTTAAATCATTCACTTCATAGTAAATGGTTTTCTAGGTCGGAACACAGACCTGTTTACTGCATACACAATACATAATGTGATATATTTGTATACTAAGTAGATTGGAGATAGCGTGTTCTCTGTCTGTTGTGTATAAAGAAGAAAGACAACCCGTTTTTTTTTAAAGCTTGATAAATTTTTGAAACTGTTATTTTAAGTTGTTTAATAAAATAATCCGATGAGTAAAACATACATCATTTTCACATCAGAATTGAGTTTTTCCAACAAAATATACTAAAGTTAAAACCTACCAAATAACTCTTTTTTATTACAGAAATGTACTTAAAAAGAAATTGTATTATTTATGACCAAGAACCCCTCAAAATAAAATGAAACTCTATTTATGATTCAAGTATTTAAAGCTAATTATTTCTCAAACTAGCCTTAAAATCTGTCAAAATTTGACATTTAACTTAAAATCAAATTCAGAAACCCGTTCAAAGTCACCTGCAACCTTACTCAAGCACATTATATAGCGGTCTTATTTCTATTCAGAAACTACAGACCCAGTCCTATCCTCATTTTTAATTCCGCTTCTAAAATTAAAATTTTAAATTTCCCGCCACCGCATTATTCGCGAAGAAAAACCGCATATTCAGTGCAAGAATAAAAATGTCTTTTAGAACCACTCGCTTCAAAGTAAATGGTTTTCTAGGCCGTAAGGCCGTAACATAGTACTTCAGTGGATATAGTGTAGGTATTTCTAGCTGAAAGAAATATGGGCTCTTGCCCTCATTTTAGCTGGAGGGGTAGGAATTCCAACATGGTGGGTTTATTAAAATTATTTTGATTTATAGCGAGTGTGTGCTTATTCGAAGGAAAGGGAGCTTGATGTAATGTACGTTAGGATGCGTTTTGAATACGCTTATATTATATTATCAGCACTTATTTTTATGCTGAAGTTGGTGACGTTAAGTTTTCCAAATTATTTTAAGTTCCTACTGATATGTATAGTTGCTAGAATGTAGGTTACTACTATTTTAAACGTTTAAGGGCTGATTTCATCATTCAATATAAAAACTTAGTTCAACTAAACTGAGCTCAGCGTAATCTAGTTTAAAGACCCGTGTCGTAAATATGGGTGACAACAAAAGAATTGAAACTGAGTTTAGCGTAAACTAGGTAGGTAGGTTCATCGCGGTGAAACGCAAAATCTCGATTAGTCGCTCAAACTGCGTTTTGTTAGAACGAATCACGATTAGTTTATTGGTGAATTTGGCTCTTAGTCATGCATATTATGGGTATTGAAATATGATTGATAAATCATAAAATAATAATTGAATGATTGATTGATTTTTGACACTGTTCGTGACCCAAGGCCTGGCTTTTACTTTGGACACAGTATTAGCATTGTCATACACCGTGGCAATGCCGCGAGTCTTTTGGTCACATTATTCTAGAACGCAAAAGGCATTTGAATGACAGATATGGTTTTAATCAGAAAAGTCTGTCACGCCCTCCCGCTCCTTCTTAGAGCGGTTGAATTAATTAGTGAATTCCTCAAAAAAAGTTAAGCTTAATAAAAATAAATCCGCCAATAAAAATGATCGAGTTAAGTAGACTTCATAATTTTTGGCAATAATTTTATCAATTTCCGTCTTCAAACATGCTGTCTGGACTTGATGATCTCTTTGAAAATACAATTCATATACCCGATTTGATACCAACAGCGCATTAGAATAAAAATAAACGGCAAATAACCTACAAAAATAACAAAACAATACGTTTGATCCTTGCGATCATCGCTTTTTGTTCGGATAATCGGAAAGCGCCCTCTTTCGGCTCAACAACGTGTTCAGGTCTCCCGAAAAAATACAGTGATGGTTTGATGGTATATGGAGTTAACATATCCCAACCATACATACAAAGCGTTTTCGGAAAATATTTATTGTGCTTACATCTAAAGAGTGGAATTCCCTGCCGGAGTCTGTGTTTCCTGATAGCTAAAACATAGCGGTCTTCAAGTAAGAGTGAATAGGTTACGTCTAGGGAAGCGTGCTCCATCGTAGACCACATTATTGCTTACCGTCAGGTGAGATAGTGGTCCTTAGTATACCATAGCATTAGCCTTATAACGCTCCCACTGTTGGGGCTCAGGCATCTTCTCTAGTAGAGGGAATGGGCCACAAAGGCCCATTGTGGGTTGGTGAATATAACATTTCTTCGAATTATTTGTTATAGAACATGCCAGTTTCCTCACGATGTTTTCTTCCACCGTTTTGAGAGCAGTGGTGATAAAATAAATTACACAAAGTAATGCTCCTGGCTGAGTTTAAACCCGCTACCTACAACTCGTAATTCGGGGCCTTTCCCACTAGGATACCACTGCTCGTCAATCCTTAGTAAAAAAATAAATCAGCAAGGGACTCAAACACAGGGCCAGTTTTGCGAGCCAGTCCAACTGCTTATACTGATGTCTAACGCGCAAATTGTACTGAACTAAGCTGTATTACTTTACTGCAAACTGCCTTTTTCAGGTGTGAAATCGTTTAATAACTTCTTCCACTCCAGAGTGGAGCGGGAGTTCATGTCAAACTTTTACTAACCACACACAGATTTTCCTTCTTTGCCTTTTGCGTTCCAAGATCACGGGTTTAACTTTCAGATATTGACCCGTGGCCTAAGAGATATTTGTTTTTTTTTTTTATGGTAAGTAAAATCATCCAATGACAAATCCCGCCCTTGGGCGGAGCGGGAAGTAGTGTCGGACTCTTACTGACTAAAAACCTACCCCGTTCCTTTCGTTGCCTATAGTACCGGGGCCGGGTATTCCTTTCGGAAGCTGACCCATGACCCCAGCTGGCTTCGAACCTGCCTGCCTGCAGCTAGCAGGCTGGGCCTCTACGGTTTGCTGACAGCTCCTTGAGGCGCGCGGGAACAGAACACGCCGTCGACGACTTGGGCTCGGTCCGGTCGGTTACCGGACGATCGGACAGCGTGCTACCCATTGCACGCCGTCCGCAAGTCCGCGCCTACGGTGGCCGGAAATCGGGATCGGAATCCCGGCGGCGGCTGGGGAGAGCGCCCCGTTGCCTCTGCCTGATGTGGTCGGCCTCCTCCTTTGCTAGCATTACTGCTTCGCAGAAGTTGGCGACCGCCTGCCGACATCTTTATTAGATGGGTGTAGAACACTACGCGCCGTCTGCGACTTGGGGTCGGTCCAGACGGTTACCGGAATACCAGACAGCGAGCTGCCCGTTGCTCCTTGTCCGCAAGCCACGCCTATGGTGGTTGGCACGTGAGGGCATCCAATCCTTCACGCGTGCGACCGTGTGCTTCGTTAATCTTACTGCTTCGAAAAGGGAGTCGTTTGCCAAATTACACACGGGCTGGAGCCCATGAAAAGTTATTTTGTTTCGTATTTTTTTCCTCCTCCATCTTTGAAAAGGAATTTTAGCCTCACACGGCAACTAAAGGATTATTTTATCACGACACAAAAATAGTCTTTCTTTGTGCTAATACCTTTATAACGTACAATATTTCTTATTTGGTCACCCAAAGAAATTCTTTTCATACCAAATTCCTTTATCCTTTGTGTTACTTTTATTTTATGAAAGCTAAGGGTATTTATTTGGTATGCCTAAAATATTTAGTCTAATGTTGGTCAGTATTAAAGCCAATATTGGTTGTAAAGGTATTTGGTGCGTGTCCAATAAAAAGTTTTAACATATTTGAATAAAACCTAATAAAAAGGGTCTCTCAGGTTTATGTTGTTTATTATTATTTACTGGTAAGAATATTGTCTTGTTAAGTTTTACCGATTGAGTCTCATAGGGAGCTTTCCTGCAGGCTTAACGTAGTCAGTTGGAGGAGCTACAGTTCTCTCATTGTTTTACCAGTCCTGTATGTTGCCATTCATCGATTGTTTACCTAGTTACTATTGCACTACACACTTTATATTTGTTTTGAGGTATCAAATCCGCCTTTGTACAGTGTTTTTAGTAGTGCATAATTCATTAATGCATAAAATTTTAATTATTATTTATGTTTCTTTGTTTCAGAACGACCATTAATGCTTCACTTGGTAAGTAAATAAAGAAACTATTTTTTCAAAATTCGGATAACCAAGGAAAAACAATTCACTAATTGAAAACCAAAAACAAATGAATGATACAAAAAGTTTATAAAAACATATGTACTATTTTAACCCAACATTGCCATAAAAAAAGGACGGGAAGAAGAAAAAACTACTTTTTTAAGTACTACTACAAAGCTTGTAAGATTCTTGTTAACTGTATATACTCGTACTATTTAAAAAGAAAATATAGAAAAACTTATTGTACACATATCTATCTAGCCCAGGGGTTGCCAACTTGATTGTCAAACTGGCTAGACGTTGCGAGATATACCAAATTTCAAAATCTACTTAACAATAGAAATAAAAAGAGTGAACGAGTTCAAAAACTTGAGCAAGTTATCACGAATAAGTGCGATTTTATCAACAAATCAAAAATTACGGGGCGACCAGGTAATAAAACTATAAAATTTGGCGAGTTAAAAATATGTTAAACTCTGTAAAAATGTATGAGAGGAATAAAAAAAAAATAGTGACGGATAATAGCTAGCTATCTGCCGCACCGTGACATTGTTCTTCTGGCCAGCGTGTTTACTTTTAACAGGCTAGCCAAGATCGACTGGATTAACAGCCGAGATCGACAGGTTGATCGCAATCGACTATCCCGCCGCGGGTTGTCTACCCCTGATCCAGCCTATTTCGTCCCACAGCTGGTGTAAGGCTTCCCTTTCCCGTTTCCACACAAGAGCTTCTTTAGCTATTGCGTGCCACTGTGACCTTGTCTTGCCATCCTCGCCTCGGTCTGGCTCTATATCGTCTAGCGTTTAATAAACCCAATTCAGGGCCAAATTCACCAATAAACTAATCGTGATTATATAAAAAAAAAACGCAGTTTGAGCGCTTAATCGAGATTATAGCTTCATTTTGCGTTTCACCGCGATGAATTGAACCTAGTTTTCGCTAAACTTAGTTTCAATTATTTTGTTGTCGCCCATGTTTACGACACGGGTCTTTAAACTAGATTACGCTGAGCACAGTTAAGGGCTGATTTCATCATTCAAAATAAAAACTTAGTTCAACTAAACTGAGCTCAGCGTAATCTAGTTTAAAGACCCAGTCGTAAACATGGGCGACAACAAAAGAATTGAAACTGAGTTTAGCGTAAACTAGGTTCAAGTCATCGCGGTGAAACGCAAAATCAAGCTATAATCTCGATTAGTCGCTCAAACTGCGTTTTGTTTGAACGAATCGCGATTAGTTTATTGGTGAATTTGGCTCTTAGTTGAACTAAGTTTTTATATTGAATGATGAAATCAGCTCTCAGTGGTTATTTGTATCCATTCCTCATCTGAGCAGAACGCGTTAGAAATTATAATTTTCTTAGCAGAATTTGTGTTGATTTTCACTTTATACAAAATAATATTTGTGTCATTTTTTTGTAACAAAATTATTTCATAACACAAAAGCAATTACATATTATAATTAGTATAACATGTTAAAAGCATTTCATATGTCTTCCGTTAGCCTTATCTAGATTGTTTTAATATTTGATAAGTTCAAATGAACAATATTTTAGATATATAAACTAGTGCCTACAAATTATTTTTGGTTTATACACTTACATACGTATAAAACAAAATTCAACACAGCATCTGTCTGTCTGCGACAAATTAAAAAAAGCCTGAACATAGTTTTAATATAGTTTACACTAAAAGACAGAGTAATTTATGAAAAAGATTTCAGTGTACAATACATACATATTATAGCAAAGAAAAGCCAGGAATTTCAAAGATTCGTAACCATGCAAACCAACCTCACACTGGTGTTAGAAGTCTTTAAAATTCTGCTGGTCGCTAGTTACTAAATATGTAGGAAATTCCTAAAAACAGAGCACACAAGGTTTATAATTTGATTATTCGTAACTACTTCAGTCTCTTTTCCTCCATAAAGAAACCAAAGCAACGAGGACATAATGTTACACAAAGGACATACAAAGGACTGCCTCACATTGTGTATCCGGACATACGAAGCAACTTTGTGACATATATCTCTTAGTATAAATCACGTTACATCCCTAAAAGCATATAACTGTTTGAGTTTTGGGGTAGTAGTAAATGAAATGAATAACTAATTTCATGATACCTCTGAAGATAGAAATCGTCTTTATACCACTAAAAATAACTTTCTGGGTATTTATGTAAATAAAATTTAAATAATCTTTTTTCTGAAATGAGTTCTAAATCTGATACTCACTCTCGGTCTACCCAGAGCGAAAGGATTTATTTGATGATTTTTCGAATCCATTCATTCTGTATAAAATAGATCAATAAGACATGATAATATTTAAATTGGAAAACAGATTTTAATCATCGTTAACGTTTATCATCATCACCATCAGATCAACCGAAAGAAGTCAATTATTTAAAAATAATTAATAATTTTAAATAAACGTCAGCTGGGCGAGTTCAATGACCTGTAGGTAGTTAGTACGCAGCGACCGACAACTATCAACAAGGTCATTGACTCGTTTACTTAAAGAAATTAGTTTTAGAAAAAAAGTACGTACTTTATTTTTTATTTTTTATTTTATCTTTATAAATTAATAGTGTTTCATGTACCGGATTGAGCCTCCACGGAATAAAAACGATTAAAATTTAAGTGTTTAGGTACAATCGGCGTTCGAGGGACCAGGGCCTAAAGTCTGCTACAATAGTGTCAGAATCGTCTATCATTAATTTCATGCTGGTTGATTTTGACAAGTTTGGTAATCTACTAATATAATGGCGTCACTATGACTTTCCAACAGTCAATCACAAACACACCATCTCATCACCAGCAGGCAGGCAGGGTCGAAGCCTGCTGGGGTCATGGGTCAGCTTCCGAAAGGAATACCCGGCCCCGGCATGATAGGCAACGAAGGAACAGGGTAGAGTTCTAGTCAGTAAGAGTCTGACACTACTTCCCGCTCCGCCCACGGGCGGAATCTGTCATTGGATGATTTTACCTACCTAAATGGTAATCTCGTTCATAATGACAAATGAATTTCTGACTTATGGGGTAATCTGCTAAAATTTTGTCAGTTCCTTTGATTAGTGGCTTACCATTAGATTTGTCTGAATACGACAAAGTTATTCTACCACCATTCGTTTACGAGACCAATGACCGACCAATGATCGACCATTATGATTTAGCAGAACCTGTTGAATACCGTAATTAGAGACACAATAGAAAGACAATAGGTGTGCGGACGCCGGCGTCCTCTCGGGGAATAATGAATTAAGAACTTTGAATAAAATGACAATAGGATTGTGTTGGAATGTCGAATTTATAAAAATAACAGACTTGGGCCCCGGGTTAAATGTAGGCTGTCTTAAAACAACTTACAGGCAAATGCTACATTGCATTTTCACAAAAATGTAAAAACAATTTCTATAACATTTACGTCGAATTATTGACGCTGTATCACCTCGCACATTTGCAGACGAAAGCCTTCAACATTAGTTCAAGCAAAAAGAAGAGTGAAAATGCTAGTCCTCTCAGTAGACATGCAAAGAACTTATCCAATTGACTATTCTATTTAGTAAAGTTGGCAGAAAAGGTCAAAGTAAATAAATCAAGAAACATTACGAAGAGCCCATTACAGCCACCTGCTCCTAAAAGGCGTAGAAAATAGTTCTAAAACGAAATGGCGGTGAAACTAAGTAATCGAGTCAAACTTCTTTCTGTCCTTGTTTTTAGTTTGTCGTTCGATGAGTAAACTAATAAACTAAGTGTGTGTGGAAACTGCAAAGTGATAAATAATGCGCGCTGTTAGTTTGTTTGAGATTTGGAGTTTGAGATATGGTGTTAGTGTGACTTATCAGTAACGCCATTTTTTTAACAATTTAATATTTTTATACCTTAGAATGAAAGCTCGGAAGTAAAGGGTTTTTCAACAAGGACGGGTCGATGTTGAAATTAAATAAAACAAGCTGTATGTGAGATATTAAAGACATTATTTTTTTTATTTGAAACGACGAACACTCAAATAGGATACATTGGATTGCCAACCTAATGTACCTATTCATTGGATTGTCAATTCAATGAATCCTATTTGGATGGTCGTCGTTGCGGCAGCGCTGCGTTGTCTTAGAGAATAGCACCACTGGTCGTGCAACGGGTGGAACTAATGATCTATAATTTTAATACGGCATTATGTTTAAATTACATGTTTCTCTGCAAACCATCTCTAATTGAAATCCCAAATTAAAATCAAATCTCTCTAAACTCATCAATTAAAAATTCTTTACAACAAGAAGATCCGAATTAAAAGTTTTAATAACAAGCTCGAACTCCCGCCAATCATTTTCTGAAGCACCCTTAGTGTCTATTGAACTTCATCAAAAACAAACCTCTCCCTAAAATTAAAATAGCCTCTTATTAACCCTCGATTTTGCTCGTGGATAGTCCATAATGGGTTTTGAATAGCAATCAATATTATGTGGGCTATTCAATGGTAGACTTCATAGAGACATAGAATGGAAAATTACAGTAAGTCAATGCACTCACACCTACAATATTACTTTTAGTATATGCGAAACCTGAAGCACGTGTCTAGTATTTTTATGTAAAGAGTCTATGTACTGTAATTTCAGAACTGTATCATGAAAAGTCACAAAGTTATAAGCGTTATGTTACCTGGTTGTCTGCACAAATACATGGTCATCGGGCCATCTGGGCGTCTGAGGAGTGGTTTTGCTCCCGCACCTAGCTGAGTGCTGGCTCCTAATCCCCAATATGACCTGCCGTGACCTTTATTGTATTTGGTGGTGTCCAACTTTTGACTTTTATTAAATATTTTTGGGGAAAAAATATGACATGGTGTAAAAATTATTAGAATCGATTCAGTTACTGATTCTGAAAAAAACTATATTCAGGTTTCGCAATTACTAAAAATAATGTTGTATACAGGTTCACATACAGTGAGTGCTAACGCATTCGCGATCAGCATTTTGTTTGAGATCGTAGTAAGTATGTCTGCGTCTATGTGTACGAGTATCTATTTTCGTTCTTTGTTCGGAGTTGACCTTTTGTACTTTTTCATATTTCACGCTTTGAATGTAATACTGGACACGGTAAAATTATAGCTGGTACGATGTGTGAATGTGATGTCCATTAGTGATTTGTTTTTAATGAGTACTACATTGCTATTAATGGTTTTTGCTTTTGTTACTCGGAAATCATCAAATGAGTGTTCCTGCTCAGAGTGGAGTAAGAAAGAGTGGCGGACTTTTACCGAATAAAACCCACCTGTGTTACTTCAGTTACCATACCATAACACAAACAAAGATATGTTTTATGATCTTCTTGACATCGAAAAACAACCGCCATAATTTTTGGCGATATCTAAACTACAAAATTTATGTTTACAATCAATTAAGTCGAATAAAATTGACTGATGATGATGATGATGATGATGATGATGAAAAATTGACTACTAGCAACATAGAGCGAGTTGAAGTGGCTTTCAGCGACTTTTGTTGATGTGTCAGGAAGCAAGTCGAAGTATATTTATCATATTATGATGTTACCATTTATCATAAAGGCGTTAATTCCTTGCCACAATTAACACAACTACAACGATTTTCATTAATCTAGAGAAAACAAACTTCAAGAAATAATGTACTAGTAATATACACAAAAAGGAATATCTCCCGGAGCCTGGACGTGAATTGCAGTAATCTATATGGATAACACTAAAACGATTGCGCAACCAGATTGGCCGATGCAGACACAACTTGGCAAATGGGGTTTTATAAACTTAATGTGAGTGCAGTGCTTCTGTTCAAAACCAGAGCCACATATTGGAGTACTCCAAGTACCTGTACACCTAGAATTTAATTAAAGCTACTGATGCTGCATTTATCGTAGCCACCTACTGAATCCAAACAGTAAAACGAGTTTACTATCAATTTGAAAAGAAGGAGACGAAATTGAAAATTGTGACCTATAGTGTTTTTTTTATGGTAGGTTAAATCATCCAATGACAAAACCCGCCCTTGGGCGGAGCGGAAAGTAGTCAGACTCTTACTGACTAAAAACATACCCCGTTCCTTCGTTGTCTATCGTGCCGGGGCCGAGTATTCCTTTCGGAAGCTGACCCATGACCCCAGCAGGCTTCGACCCTGCCTGCCTGCAGCTAGCAGGAAGGGCCTCTACGGTTTGCTGACAACTCCTTGAGGCGCGCGGGAACAGAACGTGACGTCGGCAACTTGGGCTCGGTCCGGTCTGTTACCGGACGATCGGATAACGTATAGTGGTAACACGTTTTCATCAAAATTTTGCACCACCCATTCCAGAATTTTATTATGATTTATTTATAATTGATAGATTAACAAGTACAGGCACATATAGTGGATCACAAGTGTGTGGAAGAGGACTCATAAAAACAAATAAGCCATAATCTTATCATAATCTCTGTCATTCTGAGGCTCGTGTTTTGCCAATATCTCACCTGATGGTAAGCGATAAAGAGGTAGACGTAGTAAACTGCTCACGCTTGACTCAAAGTCTGCTTAGGTTATAACAATTAAAAAACACTGACTCTAGCAGATAATTCCACTCCTAATCTGTAGTATCAGCTTTATAATGTTCCTAATGCTAGGACTCAGGCCTCTTCTCTTTGAGAGCGAATAGGCCATAATCCACCACGCAGGCCCAGTGTAGGTTGGTGGATGTTACATGTCTTTGAAATTTTTGGTTGTAAGACACAGCGGTTTCCTCACGATGTTTTTCTTCACCGTTTTGAGAGCAATGGTGATGAAATAAATTACACAAAGTAATGCGCCTGGCTGGGTTAAGTCAGGGCCTTTACTACTCGGCCACCACTGCTCTAATTTTTACGCACAATGAATGTGTTCTCAAAACGATTCGTGCGTATGTGTAGTAAGTAGTCTTTTTGAGAATTTCTGAATTTAAAGATACCACATAAAGAACATTGATTCCTTTATTTATTCATCCAAAATGCAATACCAAAGAGCCAATGACAGACTATTAGGTTGTGTTGGCAGTCATTTAAAATAATGTCTTCAAAATTTTTGAGCTAATTACACAAAATTTAAAACCTATTTGGCTAAACGTCAAAGAAACGTTTTGTCATTTATCAAATAAAGTAAAAGTCGTTTAGCAGAATAATGCCATGAATTTGTAAGCAATTTACTGAAACAACGCTTCTTTAAGTTTTTTGAAAATACTAAATTTCTAATTATAGTCGCTTAGCCTATGTTGATAATTTGGCCTTCATTTTTTTTTTCCTAAAGCACAATTTAGACGGTACGAGTTTCTCGCCTCGAACATACGAGAATCGTAAGAGCATAGAAAAAATGTCATCGTCTAAACACATACCCAGGTGGTGCGAGTTTCTCGTCTCGAACGTACGATAATCGTAAGAACAAAAAAGCATCTCCGTCTAAACATTCATACCTAAACGGTTCGAGTTTCTCGACTCGAATTTATTTCTTACCTGTGTCTAAACACTTTGATACGATAATGTCATGGCGATTATTGCTTACGATTATTGCGTACGATTTTCTCGAACAAAACGTTCGAGAAACTCGTACCGTCTAAATTACGCTTAATTCTTTAAACTTATAAATTTTCGTTAAGTGTACGTTTACTGTTTGTGGTAAGTTCTTCTAAAGAATGCCTTGGATGTTGACGCAGTTTCCAACACAATTTGGACAATTCATTCTACAAGGCTTAAGAATGTAGATATACAGGAACCCTTTTTATTATCCAACATAAAGAAATTGTTTAAAATTAATAGGGTAATAATGGGCGGTTTTATCGATAAAGGTGATTTTATACACATAATAAAATTAGGATGAGTTTGACAGAAAAAAATAAAAAAAGTTACACAGGTATTCCATAATGTACAATTTAAATTTTTAAATATAATAGATACCTATTAGCTGTTGCCTACGACTTCGTCTTCGTGAATATCGGTTATTACAGATACGAAGGCGAAGTTGAAGCTAGATTAAAATTAACTTATGTCCTTCCTTGGAGTCAAAGCTGTACAAATTTTCATCAAAATCGTTTTAGTAGTTTAACCGTATAAGCTTATTATAGAAAGTTACTTTGGTATTTATTAAATTAGTATGAATAGAATATTTTGTAAGTTATGAATACGCTACACGTATGTGTATTTACATTATACATAATGATATCGAAGACAGAGTGTCCATTGAGTTTCTTACACGTTCTTCTCCATAGAGATTTACGCTTTGGAACGTGCAATTTAGCTTCACTTTTTTGGACTGACCGACACTTTGACAATACAAAAGTGCCTGTAATTGGTCTATTTGCAATAAATTAATCTGATTTCTGACACAGAGACAGAAGTAGTGATTCTTGATCATATTGAAGCATAATGAAATCTTGCTATTTCACTGTGACGTGACATCACATCAGAAAATTAAACTTGTGTGAAGCAGAAATGTGTGCGATAATAATACAAACATTTTGATACAAATGCGTTGGATGTCGCGCTGTGACATCCAGAGATTCAGCGTCATTGGCGACGCTTATCCCCAAAGGTATACAAGTATAAAATGTATTACAGTGCGTGCAATTATACGTACTATTGTTCATTAGTAAATTATTTATAAGTGTTGATATATAATATTTATTGTGGGTGTCACTTATCGGCTCAATGATCTTAATTGTGGATATTTATATTCATGTGGAACATTCTAAATGGCTACTTAGTATAAGTAATGTTAGCAGGATATTTATACACTGATGCAACAAAGGTCGACATGTACGATTTTTACAAATACAAATACGAAAAAGTTTATATGTTCACTCAAATTATAGATAGGTTTAAGCTGCTATACCTACTGTATGGATGAAGACGTTGGGATGTGAAAAAGAAAGATGAAAAAATGATGGTAGTGGAGATGCGAATGTTGAGATTGGTGTGTAGTGTAACGAGGATAGATAAAGTGAGAAGTGAGTTTACGAAATAGAGTTTGAATAGATTGACCGAAAAGATGAAAGGAAAGCATTTGTTTTGGTGTGGTCATGTAAAGAGAAAGGAATAAGCGCATATTACTAAAGAAGTTATGAGTATAAGCCAAATAAAAGATGGATTGGTTGTGTGAGGAATGATATGAAACAAAAAGGACTTAGTGTGTTTTGAGTTACAATGAAAGAAAAACATGTTGCGCCAACCCCTAATAATACGAGACAAGGGCAGAAAGATGATAATGATTTCTATATATAATACAACCGACGGAATAATCTTTTGAAATTATATTCACGTGGCATTCAGTTATAAGTCCTTGTGTATTTATTAAAATGTTACATTAAAAAATGGAACAGAATAGAAAATATTTATTTGACACAAACACAATGTACGAGTAACAGCAACTGCGAGAGTAAAGAATGAAAAAATAAAAATACGCTGAGCGTACACAATTGGAGTTAATATTTCAGTATTTGCTGGATGTCAGATATTCAGCAATGGTTTATTATGTTGTTATAGCTTTAGGTAATACTGATCCGCAACTAAAATTGCTCAAGCCCCACGCGAACATCGGTGTCCAAACACCTATTGTCTTTCTATTGTATCTCTAATTGCGGTATTCAAAGGGTTAAATAACTCTAGATATTGATTGATTTTGGGAAGGAAAGGCAAATGATCGGTCATTAAATATTCCAAATTCTCAAACCATATCATGTTCTTACAATTGAACATATATTAGTTCTAGTACTCCATTACCGTATTTCAGAAACTAGTTTATTGCTAGGTTACCACATAGTGTCGATATTATTCTGGTATCTGTAACATACACTTCGGAATTGTTTCCCAGAAGACATTTGAGTATTCTTTACGACTGTACGGGAATTTGTGCGAGGGTCGTACATCTAAGCTGTCTCAAAAAGTATTTGTTTCCAATGCACACGTTTTTGTTATAAATGCGAGTGGCTCATGCATTTTTGTCTAAAAAATATTTTACCGTGAAATACTATTTTGAAGGTTTCACAAACCCTTAGTAGCTTGATTGTTTTGTTCATGACTTCTGCCCCCATAGCCAAGTTACGATCGTTTCGAGTTGGTCGCGCCTCAAATTCCTTTGTTCGGACAATGTGACTTCAGAACAAAGGAATTGGAGGCGTGGCCAACTAAAAGCGTTCGAAGTAAACGAAACGATAGTAACTTGGCTAAGGAGGGCTGAGACTAATATTCTCTCATTAGTTTGGTTATGACGTCAAACCGATCTGTTAAATTACTTTGTGTAATTTATTTCGTCACCACTGCTCTTAAATCTGTGGTGGAAAACATCGTGAGGAAAGCGGCATGTCCCAGAACCAAAAAATCGAAGATATGTGACATCCAACAAGCCGCACTGGGCCCGCGTGGTGGATAACGGCTCATTCCCTCTCCTAGAGAGGTGGCCTGAGTCCCAGCAGTGGGAACATAATAAGACTGATAGTAAAAGTCTGACATGAACACCCCCTCCATTCTGGAGTGAGAAAAGTTATTAAACGATTTCGCTCCTGAAAAAAGGCAGTTTGCAGTAAAGTAATACAACTTAGTTCAGTACAACTTGCGCGACAGACATCAATTGCACTGGCTCGCAAAACTGAAACGCAAAAGAAAAACTTTTTGTTTGCGGGTCATGACGCAATCCACCAATCACCAATCTGGACGGAGCCCGTGCGGTGGATTACAGCCGATGCCCTTTCTTAGAAACGAGACCTGAGTAACAGCAGTAGGAACATTTTAAGGCTGATTAAGTTTATTTAGCTTACTAATAAACGCGAAAGTTTGTTTGTTTGGATATTTGTAGACCATGTCTTGGAATTTCTTATGAGATGCTTTTTATCCCGCGAGTATATTCCCTTGGGGTAATTTTTTAACAACTAGTAAATAATAAATAAATATAATCAGCATTGGAAAATCAACCCTGAGTAACACTTTGTTGCTTTTATGTCCGGTCTTTGTTGATTTTGCTTGTTGTAAACTATGAATTTGTATTATTTAGCAAACCAACCCAAACCTTCTTCAGTTATACAGATGTCCTTACCTCATAAATAACGCAAAAGCCCCCAAACCCCCTCCCCCTCCTGCGTCAAACTGCATGTTGTGACAATACACACTTATGTGCACAATTATATGTCACTGACAGCTACAATCGTAACCGCCCACTCGCTACTCAATCTACTGGAAACGTGGAAACACAACAGTACTACGTACTAATTAACTAGTAGTTCGCAAGATGTATGAGTGTCAATGCCAGGGGCTTTGGCACCGACTGACGCCAAGTGGAGTAGGAAGAAAATGTTGCTGTTTCATTATAGAGTATTTTGTTCGCGTTTTGTTTCGATTCGTCAATATAATAACAAACATATAACATGTTGCCATCTGGGCAAAAAGACTCCGAGCTGATACTGATAATTTCCAGATTGAAAAATTTTAAAGTCATTTTGATTTTAGAACGTCATATTCAGTAGTAGTGCTTAATAACTAGAGCATCGACCAAAATGATTGAGTAGTACTTCAGAGTCATTTTTTTTTCTTTATTTATTTTGGGGTTTTTATCTGACCAGATATGCCAACCTCATCGTACCTTTTAACATTAATAATCTTACTACATATACTAAACTAAAATAATTAGGGTATTATGTACATTATAACTTTATTTGACATCGACCAATCGGCAATTTCCCTCTCGTATAGAGGACGCATTAGTCCCAAAAGTGAAACATTATAATACTGATTATGCTAGTAACGATAACCAATGATGCCTTTACAAAAAACTATTAAGAACTCTAGGGATCGTTGTTTGCCATCTTTTGGTAGCATACAAAACTCTCCGAAGTTCTAAATAGATTTGAATTTTACAGCGGTCAAAAAAACAAATATCACCTGATTTGACCAATAGTTAAGTAACTGCCATTGGTCAAATTTTGCGATTGATTTTTCACCATCTTTTCGTGGTCATAATGTTTCTACGCGCCACAAGGAGCTGTCATCAAACCCTAGAGGCCTAGCCTGCTAGCTGCAGGCAGGCAAGGTCGAAGCCTTCTTGGGTCATGGGTCAAGCTCAAGTGGCTGCCAATCCGCCTTCGCCGGAATACCCATATCTTATCGTTACTTTACAGTGTCTTGTTTATTCCTACAACCCCCTCTTATCTCAAAGAACGTTTTAAGTTCCTTCATGACACACATAGTAGACATTTGAGATCATCGGAGAACTTGAAGCTTTTGATGCCCTCACATTCTTCTAAATTCTGTGACAAGTCATTCACGGTCCAGGCGGTGCGATTATGGAGCGCGTTGCCGATGCCAGTTAGGCAAGCCCAATCGCTAGGTTCTTTTAAAAACCTTGTCAAAGAACACTACCTTTCTCTCTAATATGATTTTGCTTCTATCTAATTTAGTTTCTTCAATCACTACCCTTTATTCTTTTCTTGATTTTTCTTTGTTCGCTTCCATTTAATTGTGTAACATATAATTATATATATATTATATATTTATATTATATACATGTACTGATATATATATATTTTAAGCTTATGTATTATCTTTCGTAAAGGTATATTTTATCCATTTTTCGTATTTTTAGTTTTATGTTAGTTATATTTGCTAGTAGTACACCGCAGACTACCCCTCTTTTTAAAGTTCTTATAATCCATCCTAAGGTTGTCTGGTAGAAATCGCTGTCAGCGATAAGACCGCCTTTGTACCCATAGATTTAAGTTCCTGTAAATTGTTACTATATATTTTGGTGTACAATAAAGTTTATTGTATTGTATTGTATTGTCAACTTCCGAAAGGAAACCCCGGCCCCGGCACGATATGGAACAAAGGAACAGGGTAGGTTTTTAGTCAGTAAGTCTGACAGTACTTCCCGCTCCGCCCAAGGGCGGGATTTGTCATAGGATGATATTACCTACCATAAAAAAAAACGCCCATAAAGATTCAAAGTATTTTATTTCAAAATAAACCATTTACAAGCACTTCTGGAAAGTCAAGAAGTCTGTCTGTCAGAAAAAAAAAGATCTTAATTGCACATTAAAAAGCGTACATGAATATGGAGAAGATTGTGCCAGAAAATCCATATTGACCTAAGTACTCAAGTTGTCCAAGTATCTATAAGAGAACAAATATTATTACAAACGTAAAATTCTTTACTCTTCCGGTTTCTAAGCGTATGTTCAAACATATATTTAAACGTATACATCGTGCTACATTCATAGTTTGGTGGGCAGATAATTAAGCGTTTGCGCTTGGCATTCGACGCATACACGTGGCTACCACTGACCTAGACCGTTATCAAGGTACTGAGAGGTGAATCAGTGACCATAGAATTAATGTTTTTAATGAACTTTGATTGTGGGAATATATTTTAAAGTATGCATGGTAGGTTTTAATACGCGAAGTGAGCATAGCGCCTCGTTCAACAGTTTTATTTTTCTTTTATTGATATAAACTAGTGCTTAACTGCGGGCCCACCGATGATAAGCAGTGATGCAATCGTTGATGGTGAGGCACACTAGTTTATTAAGAGCCTATTCACTCGAGCCGTGAAGACATCAAAATAATAATTAAATTAAAATTCAATGTAGCGTTTTCTAACATTTCTTTGACTATCCAGTAGTACTTATATCATTCTGAAGTAAGAAATGCATATTTAGTAATTACTGAAATTCTTTATGCACACTGCTCGAAGAATGGATGGCCGTTGGGGCCGATAGGTTCTGGAATGGCGACCACGTACTGGAAGACGTCGCGTTGGAAGGCCTCCTGCAAGTGGACCGATGACCTGGAAAGGGTTGTGGGAATCCGATGGATGCGAGACGCACACGGACCGTTCACCGTGGCGACACTTGGGGGAGGCCGATGTCCAACAGTGGATGTCATTCGGGTGAAATGATGAATGAATGATGATTTATGCTCATAAAGGTACAGAGGCGGATTCAATGCCATAGATATTTTCTACCAGTCAGGCTTTGGGTGATGAATATAATGGCAAAAAAGCGTAACAAAATAATACGAGAAAAGATTTTAAAAATAACCCAAATACACAAATATAGGTGAAATATTTCATATTTGAAATGGTGTATTGATACGAGTACAACTGCCAACTTCTTACAAATATGCTCGTGAACTTTTGAATGTTAACGGTTTATTGCCATTCTGATGTCCTAAGAGAGCGCATTCTACAGAGCAATAACCTGAACAAAGAAAGTAAACAGCGAAAGTAGACTAAAGTAGCATTCAGAAAATTTACAGTATTATAGTGTCTCCTCCTTCTTCTTCCTGCCGTTATCCCATACTACTTGGGGTAGGCGCAATACGTTTTTTTCTTCCTACACTGTCCTGTAATCCGTCACACTGTCACTAACTCTCTTTTCTTTCATATCACTCCTCACACAATCCATCCATTTCCTCTTTGACTTCCCTCTTCCTCTCCATTCATCTACATGTAAACTAAGAACTCTTTTAGTAACATGCGTTTCATCCCTCCTCTTCACAAGCCCATACCAAGACCTAGTAGTGAGGAGATCTAATATGCCGGACGTCAGTGCTCGATATTTCTACCCAAGTCAAACGATTGTGTGATGAGCACGATCATTTGTTCTGTGTCTGGGTGTAATTTATCCATAATGTCTATCTATTTAGAAATAGATAAATATGTTAATCAGTGGTCTAGTACTCGTAGCACAAGGTTCACACTCGTAGCTTAGGTTAAGACTAGATGCCGTTGTGTGATAGTTGTAAAATATTATTGTGGAGAATGAAAATATCTCGACACGAAAACAGCTGATGTATTCACATTGAAATCAAGATCAACAGTCAAACACAAAACATGCTTACAAAAGTACACTCATGTCTTATATTTTGTCACAAACTTGGCAGGGGTTCAAGCATTTAATATGATGGTTCCGCATATAATACGGATATCATTGCAGTACGTTTATGTCTTCAAATTAAAATTTTACTAGCGCTTTCGTCGTTTGAACTTGGAAATATTTTTGATATAATATTTGAAGAGGATAATAGAATTTGCAGCCAGTGGGGGATTTTTTTTAAGGTAGGAAATGATCTCATGACTTTTCCTGATCTAGGGCGAAGTGGGACGGCGAGACTTTTACTAAATGAAACCACATCACCTTTGTAGAAATCGAGTTGTAGGCTTCCGCCCGTCTGGGCCCCTACGCCTTTGCTGACATCTCTTTGAAGCGCGCGCAGAAGTCTACGTGACTCGGGCTCGGCCCAGTCGGCGAGCTACTGCATGATGCTCATCGCCCACATGATGGCTGGCGGTCGGGGTGGGGCCTCGACGGCTGAGGTTAGAGGATGTCTGTTCCCTTACGCATGCAGCCGTCTTCGCAAAATGGTGACACCCGGGCGTTTCTTTCACCTAAATCCAGTGTAGGAACATCCCAATTTAAGCATGTTTGGTAAGGACCTGCGTCATGCAGAAGGTGAGAATGCCGTGACTTTTCTTCAACCACTCCTCAAAGAAGGGACCTACAGGCATGATTATGGCATGTCCAAGACTCCAGCGAGAATAACTACTCCTTTGCCGCACTCTAGATTTAGGTTTAGTACTGATTAAGTAACTTTCTTGGTGTACAATAAAGTTTTATTCTATTCTATTCTAAATACTATTATTTTGAGTGTGGCAACGGAGTAATTATTCTCGCTGGAATCTTATAGCTGATTTTCACTAGTATTCCCAAAACATTTTAAAGTGCGCATATGTGGGATGTTCATTACTTTCCTACCGGCGGCGTATCGCCATTGTGGTGGTTCTATAGTTTAGCGAATTTAGTGTTTTTTTTTTAAATTTAAATTGCACAATTTGTCAATTCCGAATGACGTAGTAATTGCTACTTATCTAAACTAATATTATAAAGAGGGAAGATCTGATGCAACTCGAAAAGTACTTGATTGATTTTAGATTTTTTTTTACCATTAGTAAATACACCTTTACTTCTATAACTATGTTTTAAAAAAGTTGCAAATCCTTGCCAAAAATGGTATACAAAGAGGCCAAAGATTGTATGGAGGGAAAACTTCTTTCATGCGAGCGAAGACGCTTGCAGCAGCTAGCTGGTTTCGTTGACGGCACGTATTGTTTCACGCGCGCCTCAAGGAGATGACAGCAAACCGTAGGGGCCCAGCAGGGTCGAAGCCTACTGGGGCCACGGGTTTTGCGAAAGTGAACCGGGCTCTGGAACGAAGGCAAAGAAGGAACAGGAGGTTTTTAGTCAGTAAAAGTCTGACACGCCTTCCGGTCCACCCAACGGTGGGATCTCATTAGATCATTATTTTTCCCACATAAAAAAAGCAACTAGTTGGAAAATAATAAGGCAGCTAGATAAGTCAATAGTGTAGCTAGATTTTTAGTTACTTTGAATCACGTTAGCAATTGAAAAGACGGAATGCTCGAAATAAATAAGAAAAATCTTCAACAACAATCCAGTATACGAGTGAAATACTGTTAATGATCTGAAATTGTCAACCTTCATTTCACTCATGGCCGAGGTTACAAATTGCTCAAATATTTGTAATAACCTACAATATCATCTTTCTCGTGACCATGATAATGACGAAATATCCTTTCCCACTCGTCTATCGTCATCGTCGAGCATGCTCTAAAAGCTTATTGCTTGTTTGATGAAAAGGCAACGCGAAAAAAGAGAGACAATACCTGAATACTCTGTTGGCATTCGGTTATTGCATGATTTACTTTAATATTTCACAAAACTCGTATGTAACTATGCTATTTGAAAACCCTTAGAAGTTTTTGAGAAGAATTATCGTCGATTTAATAATATTTAATTATTAGAGAAAAGATTACTTGCAAGATATTTTTAGTAGATGCGAAACCCGAAACACGTGTCTAGTATTTTTATGAAAAGAATTTGTACACAATTTCATAACTATATCATAAAAAATCACAAAGTTATAAGCTTGTTATGTTACCTGGTTGTTCACACAATTACATGGTCACCGGGCTATCCGGGCGAATGAGGGGTTGTTTTGCTCAGCTGTGCGCTGGCGCTTAATTCTCGCTATGACATGCCGCGCCTGTGTTGTACTTAGTTTCAATGGTCTCCAACTTGTGACCTTTAAAATATTTTTGGGAAAAAATTATTGAAATCGATTCAGATACTAATTCTGAACAAACTATTTTCAGGTTTGGAATTATACTAAAAATAATTTTGTATTTAGAGCGACATATTTCGGCAACATTATTTCGGGTTATTTTCACTCGATTGTGGCAAAGTTTAAAATAAGGATAATTTTTTTGTCACAAAAATGCGGTGCCAAAAGTGACGCAACGGATTGTTTATTGATTTAATTCGCTGCGTTTTTTTGGCGACCGCATTTTTATTTTTCCTTTAATTATAGTGTCAATGATTGCTAAAAAATTAAGAATAGAAAACTATTGAACCTCTTATTCATTTATTTCTGGAGTCCTAAGTAAGCAAAAGGTAGAGTAACATTTGTGATATATTGCTTTTTTTTGGATTGGTCCGACAAGTTTTTACATGTCCTATTCGCCAGGGTATTGTGCTAGCTACTGGGTACTCCATCTCGATTAGCTCGTAAATCCCCACAAACGACAGAAGAACTGATGAGATGGAATATTTGATCGTGAATGTGCGAACCTGGAGAACAACCGTGATCTGTCGGAAATATCCGACATAGGCTTAAATAAGTCATAAGTTTAATGGATGAAGTATGAAGGATTGTCAGAGTTATACCGAATAAAACGAACCTGTGTTTCTTTGGTTACCTTTCGCGTTCCAGGTAGTTCTTTCGAACAATTCAAGACCGCCAATAACCATATATTGTTGTATTTATCTTTTTAATCAATCTAGTTATTTCAGTCATGCCAACCACTCACAAAATTAGGGCGGCACATTATTATAAATTATACGATTTTAAGTCCAAGTAGGTTATATACGCAATTATTTTTGTTTATAATTTCCAGCTGTCCAATGACGAGTGCTTTGTCAGGTTTTAAATGAATTTAATTCAAAATAAGTGTGATGTGAGATAAAATGAAAATGTTTGTTTCATTTTATGTCACTGGATTTACTTATTTTTACTTAGTTTACGATTAGTAAGATTACTGAGTTCATGAATCGTAATATTTGCTGTTTTATGGATAGCGTCCACTACTAAATGTTCTTTGAGTTTATTACTTTTTTTGTGCCAGTTTAAATAGTGTTATTTATCTACCATTTTTGCATCTATTTGCTAGGTTACAATAGTTTATAGCTTTATCATTTTTTGCATCCCTTATATAGTTATATATAAAAAAAAAAGATACAATAAACAATGTCCATCACACCGCTAGAGATAGAAGCTTGGAGGAATATCATTCAAGAAAAATGATGAAGCAGGGTGGTCACGACTCTCATCATTAAGGAATCTGATATGTAAAAAACAATTATTATTCCTGAAACATGATGAAAATGTTTAAACGTCAAGTAGGAAATAAAATTACCAAATATTTTCAAACCAAAAGCTGTCACCACCGTTACGATTCCTCAAAATAAAAAAGTACTGACAGCGACGATTGAAAAATCAGCTCATAAATAAAAAAAAATCGTCAAGATAATAAAATCATTTGGATAAAAAAATCCATTCAAATCGAATACGCAATTTTATTTTCTTTTCCGGCGACCATCCACGTTTCTACCGCTACCGAACTGATAATACTATTATATTGGCAATCGGCCATCTTCACTCATTACGAGTGGGGACAAAACTATTTCGGGCTCAATTCGGTACACGACGGGTTCAGCCGACCAAGGTTAGCCTCGAGGTTGGCGATTACAGCCGCATCAGTATATGGTAATTATTTGGACTGTACTGATTTGATAGATATAAAAGCTATGCTTTAGGACTCATCAAAAGCTTAGCAGGAGCAAGGATCTGCTTCTGAAAGGAAGATACGGCTCTGGTATGAAAGGCAATAAAAAAACAGGTATGGGCCCGTTCAAGGGTGGAAGATGTCATTGGAGGATTTTTCCACCTAAAAAGCACCTTGTGTGATAGCATTAAGAATGAAGATCCAAGGTTACTTAACAGACATGGTCTGAAGAATCGCCAAACTTATGTGGCAGTCGCTAGGCATATTGCTCACAGAACAGATGGTCAATCTGCCCGAACGGTTCTAGAGTGGCGATCACATACTGGAAGACGAAGCATTGGAAGGCCTCCCATAAGACAGATTAATGACCTGGTGAGGGTTGCAGGAATCCGATGGATGCGAGACGCACAACATCGGTCGTTGTGGTGATATTTGGGGGGAGACCAGAGATCCAACAGCGGTCGTCTTTCATTGTTAGTGCTAAGAAGTCATTTTTTATAAGTACCTATTTTCTTATGTGAAAGTTAAACTGAAGATAAACGGAAGAATGAATGCATGATAGATAAATGTTCATATTCGTATACATAAAAATAAATAAACTTAGGCATCAAAATAATCCCACACAATGACATAACTATCAAAGACGAGTTTAAATATGTACTAGTCAAAAACCTACTTGATAAGGCCCTATTATTTGTCATACCTCGCATAGCTCAGAAGTTAATTATATAAATCCCTCACTAACGTTCGAGATTAAACCTTGGCAACTTTCGTTTCGTTCAGAATCCAACATGTCGCCCACGACTTAAAGCTTTATCCCCTAGTCACATAACTATAATTTTATTCTAATTCCCATTATAAATTTTAAAAGGCAATCTTTTTTTCCAGTTACAGTAATATTTTCTTATAAAATAATCAGCTTCAGTAATAAAACAAAAAATAATAATTGCAAGGCTTCTAACAGTAAGCATATTACTGCTGGAAACGGCATCCAAACACAATAAATAATTATTGTTATCGTTATTATTTCAAGTTTCCGTACTTTGAGTCGTAAAGATTGGGTTTTACGTTTACTCCGTGTTTTTATTTTCCTTCCAGTTTTTTGCAATATCTTTGATCGTTGACGTGCCGCAAATATTTTAATCCGCGCGGTTTAAAAATATTCTGTAAATGAGTTATGTTAATAGCAGGTGTTATAGAACTTTTAAATGTTTTTTTTTTTTCATTATGTTGGTCTTTAAATAGTATTTAAAGAATTAATTTAAAAAAATATGGATTAAAATCAAATTACATATCGTTTATGTAATTTGATTTTAATCCATATTTTTACATCAATACATTTCTTTAAAACATGTTAATAATTATTATTAAAAAGACTACCAGTCTTTTTAATAATTTTATTTTTTATGTAAATTTATTATGTAACAGCGAATTGGTCTCTCCTATCCAGAATTCTATTCTAATATTTTTTCATTTTTTTTATGCAATCGCTGAAATTGATGATACACAAAGTGAGAGAAAGCACTAAAATCAAATGAGTGTTTGTAAAAAAACTAGATAGACCTACCATCAATAGATTTATCAAGCTACATGACTTATAAGGCTTGATAAAATCAATCTGCGACTGATATATTTATATTTATTTACGATCTTAAAACGTATCTACTTAACCCCACTAACATTTCTAAAAGGAAAGCTCGGCCCCGGTATGATAGGCAAAGAAGGAACGGGGTAGGTGTTTAGTCAATAAGAGTCTGACACTATCTCCCGCTCCGCCCAGGGGCGGGATTATAGTTTAGTTATTTCTTATTGGAGAGCAGTGGTGGCCAAGTGGTAACGGCCCCGACTTACGAGTTTTAGGTCGTGGGTTCGAACCCAGACAGGCGCATTACTTTGTGTAATTTATTTTATCACCACTGCTCTCAAAACGGTGAAGGAAAACATCTTGAGGAAACCGACATGTCCTGGAACCAAAAATTCGAAGACATTTGTGACATCCACCAATCCGCACCGGGCCCGCGAGGTGGATTACGGCCCATTCCCTCTCCTAGAGAGGAGGCCTGAGTCCCAACAGTGGGAGCATTATAAGGCTGATGCTATGCTATGCATTGCTTATTAATCACTAACAAAATGTAGGCCTCTGTAGCCTGTAAATAAAAGATATTATTATTATTTTCTTTCATTACTATAGATTGGCTCGTGTTTGACCACCATTTCAACTGATGGTAAGCGATGATGCGGCTGACTATGGAGCACGCTTGCCTAGATATAATCCTGTAGCGACATCAATGTCGTCACAAATGAACTAATCCTGCATCGCGCAAGTAAGATTCGCGGCGCGATTGGAACATATAGAACAAACCCGAAATCATCTATCGGGCAGTAGCCCACCAGATATAACACCTGTCTGGTCGGAGGATCCTCCCTTTTCAATGGAGGTATGTGGGACTTTACTCTCTGTCCCAAATACCTCCAAACTGGTGACCCTCGACAAAGAACGTCAGCGCAGCCTTCGTGCAGCAACTACCTCGTGACGTCATCATCACTTCCTCAAGCTTTCGAGCAGCGAGCCATACAGCCAGTACCCACGGCTATATGGGTATCCTGACCACCAGCATGCCTACTTGGTCATACCTGGTCATCACCCTCAGCCTCATCAGCGACCTTGGCTAAGCACTTGCACCTTCGGCCAGTCACATGAAGAGCCTTGAAGAACCTCTCCTGGTCGACGACAGCAGTCAAGCCCTACGTCGCACAGCACCGCTCCGACTCTCTGGAGCCAACCGCACTACTCCGACTCACTGGAGCCTGCAGCATCGTATCCCGACTCACTGGGATAGCACCACCCCGACTCACTGGGGCATCACCGCAGACAGTTCCGACTCACCGAGAACTATGCGGAATCCGGTTCCGACTCACTGGAGCCAGCCGCACTACTCCGACTCACTGGAGCCTGCAGCATCGTATCCCGACTCACTGGGATAGCACCACCCCGACTCACTGGGGCATCACCGCAGACAGTTCCGACTCACCGAGAACTATGCGGAATCCGGTTCCGACTCACTGGAACCAACCTCCATTGGCCTGGCACGCATCACACGACGCATCAAGAAGCATCAAGAACCATCGATCTCCGATCTCCGGAGGGGAGTGATGTAGCGACATCAATGTCGTCACAAATGAACTAATCCTGCATCGCGCAAGTAAGATTCGCGGCGCGATTGGAACATATAGAACAAACCCGAAATCATCTATCGGGCAGTAGCCCACCAGATATAACACCTGTCTGGTCGGAGGATCCTCCCTTTTCAATGGAGGTATGTGGGACTTTACTCTCTGTTCCGCATACCCCCAAAATCCTAAGTTGTAGCTATCAGAAAACACAGACTCCAGCAGAGAATTCCACTCTTTATTACTGTACTGCCCGGAGGACACACGGTGGAGCACACGGTCGAAGTGTGCTCCGTTTGGGAAGAGCATCGCCGTGTCCTTGTGAGGGCTTCCGGACCGCGGGCAATGGGTTGCCCTCTGTTCGTCCGTCCGGTAACGGTCGGTCCGAGCCCAAATCGTTTACTGCGCGCACTGTTTCTGTAGGGGCCCAGTAGGACCGAAGTCTACTGGCGCCAAGGGTTAGGTGAAAATGAACCCCGGGGCCCTGTATCGCAGGCAATGAATGAAACAGGGTAGGTTTTTAGTCAGTAAGAGTCTGGCACTATCTCTCGCCCCACCCAAGCGCGGGGTTTGTCATTTGACGTTTTTACCTACCATAAAAAAAAAAAAACTCCTTGTTACTGTACACAGAATGTATTCCCAAGCTTTGTACATATGGGCACAGAATAAGTATTAGCAATATAGGTGGGATGTCCTCCATGAACCGTGTTTGGCTTTATATTAGAGATATTATTTAAAATTTTACATCACTTTTTATAGAACCAACTAAAAAGTTCACGAAAGCATTTCTAATTATCACGTTTACGCTATAATTCATTCATTAAAATCTGCTTGACACATTTCGTAAAGTAATTATCAAATGCTTCAGATGATTTCCATGAATCCCGCTCTGAGAAAACTCGAAGTAATATTAAAGTCTTTAGAAACATCATAAATATTCTATTGAAGACAAACAAAATTAGCAGAATCAATAAACATTGTTGATTATTGAGTTGGTTTCTTTCTGTGAATTTTATTTATTTTCGGCTTTGGTAAATTGTGTTGCCAACATGACTGTATCAATATTTTCCTATTCAAATCTGTTGGCAAACTGATGGTATGGTTTATGAGATCTGTATAATGATTTTGAATTTGCAAGGTGACTTTTTGTTCGTGAACAAGTTTTGAAACCATATGGGATCATATGCGAACATTTTTACGCAACCCTGATTACCAATTACAGAAGACGCGGGCTTGAGGACGACGATTAATGGGTAGCTTGCCTTCGGCTCGTCCTGCTAGGACCCAGCCCAAGTTGTCAACAGCGCAGAGTGTTCCACACCCTCCTCAGAGAAATGTCAGCAAACCGTCCCTACGGTTTTCCAGTAGAGTAGATGCCCGCTAGGCCCACGGGGATTTAAAAACAAAAAAGCAACTGAAAGACACAGGTTAAATTTTAATCAATAAAAGTCTGATACGCCTTCTCACTGCATCCTTGAGCGAGAGAAATCATTATTTATGATTTCCTACCTTAAAAAAAAAAGTTTTTAATGTGGACTAATACTCGTACTATTTTAAATAAATAAGGACAAAAAATCGTCTTACAATTTAAACTCAACATTTCTTTAAATTACATCTACATTACTTCATTAGCAAATATGAGAGTCGTTTAGAAATACAGTCCCCGTCTGTTCAGCAACGTTCTTTGAGAGACATTAATACTACAATCAACTTTTAGTTTATTTTTCTTTGAACGAACTGTTCTTTGAGTTATGTTTTACAACTAAAAAGTGACAATGTAAATGTGTGGGTGGCTAAGAAAGATGTTGAAGGGCATAATATAAAATTTGTGAAAATATATTGTATGTGAAAGTAAAGTGTAAAATAATTTTACATTTTTGTAAATTTTATTTTATTATTGTGAACATGGGGCCTAAGTGGATTACTTATCTATATTTTTAACATAATGTTTATCAGTTTTGAGTACTTTATGCGGCTTACCCAAATGTCGTTTCTTTGATATTGTTCGTTAAGTCGGTGAGCTCTCTAGTAGTAATGAGTTAAGCCTCACATATACTGACAAATGTTTACCTGCCTTGACAGGACAGTACACCCTTAAAACTGTTTGATTTTTTCCACAGAAGACAATCTCAGACATCAATTTGTATGCTTTGCATACGATTTGACCATTACATGTTTGCTGTATGAACTTTGAAAAAGACTTAGACCCCTGATGTTGTTGTTTGTGGCAACGATCTCTCGCGCCGGGCTTTGGTACAAGCCATGGTCCGAAGCGAGGAGAAGTAGCAGGCGATCGCCTCCTTTTGCGAAGCAGTAATGCTAGCAAAGGAGAGGGCCGCACGCGTCAGCTACAGCCCTTATGCCTCAGCCGCCGCAGAGATTTCGGTCCTGATTTTCGGCCACCACAGGCGCGGGCTTGCGGAAGGCGAGCACTGGGCAGCTCGTTGTCCGACCGTCCGGTAACCGTACGGACCGGAGCCGCGTAGCATTCCACGCGCGCCTCAAAGAGATGTGGTCTGGAGATGCGATCTCCCGCCCCACCTAAGGGTGCGGAGATGTTATTGCAAGATTTTCCCACCAAAAAATTTGTTTCGGTTTTTCGTCTCAGCGCAGTTAGCTAGGAAATACCAGCCTAGTTTAGTTTAAATTGACGAAAAAATATAAATATAAAAGTGTATTTGCAAAATAAACATAACTTATCAATATCGTTTAGAAGTCGGAAAAATGTGTGAAATTATCTTTAAATTAATTGTATTTATTTCAATAAATTATTTAGTCTATAGATGTTTACGTTTGTATAAAAAGATTATGATGTGACATGATACTGTGTGTTTTCGTGAAATAGAGTCTAGTTTTCGTGTGTTTATCTCCCCATAAATCGTGAGGATTTTCTTCGATATTGAATATTTTACTCTCCGTCTGGAAAACAGTTTTTATTAATTTGTGATTCATTCAATAACCCAGTTAGTGAACTGTGAAGGCTAGATAAGCGGTCGCTTCATGTGAAATACTGATATTCAGTTGCATCCGATACTGGGAACTAACGGTTGATTGCTAGGTAGGTATAGTGAAAAAATAGGCAAGAATTATTTACATGAGTTAATGCCAACCTGGGACGCAAAGTGCGGGTGGGTTTTAGAAGTAGTTTTATCAGTAGAAGTTTGAGTAGTTATTTTTAAGGTTCTGTATTTCAAAAGGGTTTTACAACACCTGGCTGAAAAAAATATTGGGGTAGTGATGTCACTGTGTTTATAGACAACATACATGAAATCGTCCATTTGGATATTTATGGGGATCCGAAAAAACGGAACCTTATAGAATCACATTGTTGTCGGTCTGTCTGTCAAAACCCTTTATCTCGGGAACGTATGGAGGTATCGAGTTGAAAATAAAACCATGTACTCAAATCTGCAGTTCCTTGAAGCTGTGAAAAAATCAAACTTCTAAGTTAACGGGAAAAAAGATACGGACGTTTATATACCAAAAAACATATACCAAGGTTAACAAGTTCAAAATTATTTATTTCACATAGGCCTACATGGGTACTTATAAAACGTCAGAAGTTATTGTACGATTACAAAATGGCCGTTTTCTACGGATAAGAACCGGCAAGAAACTCCACAAACTAAAAGATAAAACTAAAAAAAAAAAAAAAAAAAAACTGTGCGTTAAATTATTGATGCCATTAATTGAAAACTCTTTAAGTATGTCGGACAGAATTTACCTTCCTCAGAACTTTAGAGAGATCCGATAAAGTTTACGCGAAGTTTTCAAGGCTTAATGGATTTGGTTCAATAAGTAGGTAGGTACGTTGTATTTTGTAACTGATGAAACACATTGTTCCTGTAGGCTAATGATTTATATGGTGAGGTCCAATGTAATAAAAAGCAAAAAAAAAACTTTTTTACACTACCTGCTCGATAATGCCCTATTATATGTCACAACTCTCACTTAAAGCAAGTCATTATATCCCTAGAGAGTTAATGTAGTATGGGCAATCCCTAGGGAATAGTGAGATTTGAATTTGGAACGTCAAAAACCAAAGACATTTAATTAAAATATTCGTGCATCAAAAAAGTTTTTTCAAAAATCGAACAGGCCATTAACAAAAAAAATTGACGAGTCTCTACAAAAAGTAAGGAATGAGCTCGCGCCATAGAAAATTACAACTATAGAATCTTAAAGTGCTAATTGAATGTAGGGTTTTAGAAGATTAATTTGTAAATATTACCTAAATCTTTCCAAAATTTATAGTTTATTTTCGTGAATTTTCGTGAATTATAGAGTAAAAAGTAGAGTATCCAACACGGGGATAAAGCTATCTTTGTCTTGGACGGCTTGAACTCCTCACTTCAATCAGGTTTCTAATAGTAAATGTAATTATAAAAATCCCTCGCTGACGTTCGGGATTAAAACTTAGCAACCTTCGTTTCGTTCGGAATTCAACATGCTACCCGCTACTAAAAGACACTGCTTTTTCCCCTAGTCACATAATCTACTATTAAAACTGTCTAAATAGTCAACTAGTCCACCAATGCAGGGAGTGATTCATAGTCATCTTCCTGCCCTTGTCGAATTTTATGTGGTGGTGCAACATATTTTTTTCTTCCATTCTTCCCAGTCCCGTTTTTCTTCCATTTTTCTCCATCCATCCACGTGTATACTCTTTACACTTTTATTAACATATGTTTCATCCCTCCTCTTTACCATTCCATTCCAAAATAAACGTTTCCCTTTAATTTTTCGATCACTGGCGCCACTTTCTAACTTTCTATAATATGCTCATTTGTCACTTTATCCTTTCTCATCATACTAATACATCTATCTCAATATTCTCATCAATTTTCACTACATGCAATATTCTTTCGTCCGACTTTTTGACAGCCCAGTATCAGAATATTGAAGAATTCTTTTCGGTAAGACCTGTGGTACAGTTTAGATCAGAATTCATACTGCATTACAGGGGCCCAAGTCTGCTATTTTTATAAAGTCGTCATTCCAACACGATTCAATTGTCATTTTGCTAAAAGTTCGTAATCTGCAAAATTTTTATTGACCGATCATTGATAGGTCAGTAGTCTTTTAGCTGTCAAAGTCAAATATTTAGAGCGGCCACCGGCCGACGTTTTCAGTGTTTTGTTTTTGTTATTGTATCAGTGTTTGGATTTTGTTATGTTTTGTTATGATATAAGGCAGACATTCATTTGTCATTATGCAGGTAAATACGAGATTATCATTCTATGCCATTTCTCTCAATGGAGTGTCCGTGGTTGATGATTGGAAAGTCATATTGACGCTGTTATATTAGTAGATTGCCAAACTTGTCAAAATTCAACAATTATGAAATCAATGATAGACCATCCTGACACTATTGTAATACTTATCAGACTTGAGGCCCAGGTCTTATCACGAACTTGTAGATTTTACCCTGTAATACCCTCATTGCAAGGAGTGATGTTATATAATTAATTTTTTAAATCCTAATCAATTCGTAATATTTGCAGAATTATGTGATTTAGTGATGGCCTACAAGTAACGACCCCCCAACTTACGAGTTGTAGGTCGCGGATCCAAGCTCAGTCAGATGCTTTGTGTAATTTACTTCATCACCATTACTCTAAAAATGGTAAAGGAAAACATCATGAAGAAACTGGAAAAATATCGTAGAACCAAAAAACTCGAAAACATGTGAAATTTTTTCTGGTAAATGATACCTTTTTTTATCAATACTATGTTTGCGTGGTGGACTATGGCCCATTCTCTCTCCTAGAGATGACGCCTGAGTCTCAGCAGCGCGAACATGTTATAGCTAATTATGCAATGCTTGTGCATTAGTTACTATTATATGTCATCGGGTTACACGGTTCATGATTATTCAAAAATTCGCCACCAATGTTATTGTTGCTGAAAATTAGTTTTCTTTCTTTCAAAACAATATTTTTCCATCATTTCGAATTCTGTCTCGAGTACTAATAGCCAATTTCCGGAGACGTCTAGGTTTGCGTTAGAAAATATTTGAATACTACTTTCAATGATAGTAGGAGAGAATTTATTGCTAATGGCCTAGGTTCTCCTATAAAGCTATGAAAGATTTATAGGCTACGCCGTTCGTGAAACATTTTTTTGGTTTCTAAGCCTCTAAGGCTCAATTTCAGGAATAGAAATTATTTCAAAGTTGAAACAGGTTATAGTCTATCATACGTTAGCTAGATCTGTAGCTGGTTGAACGAATTTCAATAACTTATCACATCACTTCATTGAAATTAACCTAAGTTACAAAAGCCTACATTCCAGTTTGGCGACGAGCTATCGGGTCATGTTTTTTTTATGTTAGGAAAAATTATCCAATGACAAATCCCGCCCTTGGGCGGAGCGGGAAATAGTGTCAGAGTCTTACTGACTAAAAACCTACCCTGTTGCATCCCTGGCCCTGGTATGCATTTTCATACCTCCCCAGAGCCCCAGACACCGGTACATAATGGACATTCCAATGTTTTAAACGTTTTGGAAATACATTCATGCACATTGCTAAGGAGCGGAGTTCCCTACCAGAGCCTATGTTTCCTGATAGTCACAAGTCAAGAAAAGCCTGACACGCCTTCTCGCTCTGCCCTGGAGCAAGAGAAGTTATTAGATAATTTCCTATCTAAAAAAAAAATGAAAGAATAATTATATTTTTTCAACGTAAGCGTAATCAAACATACAGGTCATCGTCAGCTGTCGAGAATCATCATTATCATCATCATCATCATTTCAGCCAAAAGACGTCTACTGTTGGACATAGGCTTCCCCCAAGCGTCGCCACAATGGCCAGTCCTGTGCGTTTCGCATCCATCGGACTCCAGCGACCAGGTCATCGGTCCATCCTGTGGGAGGCCTTATCGTGAATGTGATCATTAAATGTGTTGGGTTCCATGATACTGTTCTCGATGTAGAAGTGCCATAATGTATTGCTGCAATTCCGATTTTAGTTGGCTTCATCTCATTTAGTGTTAGTTTTAATTTAGTATGTGACATCAACTGTTTTATAGTTAAGATCACTGTAAAGTCTGTTTCATTGCTGTCATTTATTAAGCTCTCTTTTTAAATGGAAAATATATTTTCAGGAATTCATATTAATTGAAATTCTGTTTTTGAATGTAATCCATTAGAATTTTTTTTTTTTTGGAGTTTCCTTGCGTGATCGAAACAGAAATGCCAAACTTAAATAGCAGAAAGCAGGGTACATTGCTCACAGAACAGATGGTCGAGAGACAAAAGATTATAGAGTTGTTAGGAGGAAGCCTATGTCCAATAGAAGACGTTTTTCAGCGACCGCGTACCAGGGCGCCACTCCAGAACCTTTCAGCTTCATCAAACATCTGTTCTACGAGCAACGTGTCCTGCTCACTGCCACTTAAGTTTGACGACTCTTCGGGCTTTATTAGCGACTTTATTGCTTCTCCTGATATCTTCATTCCCGGTTCATTGGTCTTTGGGTGACTTTAAGCCTTCTGATGAGGCCCATTAGATTTAAGATATCTACGTGATACAAAAGAAACTTAAGTATGAGACATCAAATTATTCACACCTCTCATTATAATGACTGCCACTCTCGCTAACATCTCGACACATGACACTCATGCATGACATCTGACACCCATTGTACTGAAAATGCTGACACTGAAATCTATCATGTTTTTTGACGTTACGTCGTATCTTGTTTGTTTATTTTGTGTTTGAAATATGTTTTTGCGGAGAATAATTAGCATATTTCAGCCGTCAAGAGGAATTATAGAAGCGGCATGATATGCGGACGTATTGTACGTTTTGTAACAGTGTTTAAAGAATGGGCTTAGAGAAAAAAATAACAATACCTGATGGCCACTTTTTGAGCTTCAAAAACGTTCAAATCGAGTCTCAATGGCAAAGAGACTTGATGCCGAAAATATGTCAAAATCATAAGCCAACTAGCTGATCCGGCAAACGATGTTCTGCTATTAAATATTAAGTATCAAAACACAATAGGAGTGGAAGTAAGAAGGGAGTAAACCGGGCAAGTGTAAGTCGGACTCGCACACTGAGATTTCAGTACAAACTACGAGTAACCTAAGTAAATAGTTCAATCCCAGTATCGAGTCTAGAAGATCTTTAGATTTTTCCAAAGCGAAAAAAGGTTTTTTTTTTGTGACATAACTACAAGTTTTCAATTTGCATATTTATTCCTACATTTGTGTTATACGATCTTGCTTCTTGCCAAATTTCAGAGTTCTAGGTCAGAGGGAAGTGCCCTATCAATTTTGATTTCCTTGAGAGTGTTGAAATATACATTTTTTTGCGGTATAAACGGCCGTATCTTATTTTCCATCTTTCATAGAGATCTACGCTTTGGAATGTGCAATTAATATCATTATTTCTGACAGACCGACTTCTTGACCTTTCAAAAGTGCCTGTTATTAGTTTATTATTCAGTAAAAGTTTGACATTCACTTTGTTTAGAGCAAGCAGAGACTCGGTTTGACAGTTTTAACGCGGTGCTTTGAAAAAAAGCGGCCTCACTGCAGCTGAACAGACTCCCTGGCAGCCCCAACAGCCCTCTACGTGTTTTGGTCGGAAGATAAGATAGCCCACTTGTATGCGCACTTGTAGCACGAACAATGTACATTGTCGCGATTTATAATTAAGTACTAACTTAGGATTTTTTTTAGATGCGTCTCCGTAATCGAGCACTAAATGTGTAGTACTCTGTGTAACTTTTGCCGGTTCTCCGAGGCGCTGCCTGCTCTAATGAATACCTGTTCAGTCTGTGGGTGATGTCTCTGAGTGCGACTATTTTGCGACTACATTTGTTTCCTTGGGTATGCCTGTTAAAACAATTGTGTGTCTTAATAAATAAAGAATAAATAAATTTGTATTTTTTTATAGAAAAAGCACAGGTGGATTTAAGTCATACATTTTTGACAATCTTCGTGCCACCCTGATGATGAGTAAAGTCTGATTTACGTTGATGCAATAACTGGCGCCAGCATCACTGGATTGTGGCGCTGGAGCAGTGCTGTTACTGAACTGTATTGAAATATGTTTACTTTGGTACATTGCTTATCCGATGCTGAAATCCAGTGATGGTGGCTACTGTATCACTGAAAATCAGCCTTAAGAGTCAGACTCACGTATGAAGGATTTAGTCAGTAAAAGTCTGGCACGCCTTTTCTCTCTCGGAGAACTCATTGGATAATTTTCCAACAAAAAAAAAAAAAAAATATCATTCTATGAAACTTTTTTAAGTACTTTTTGTAATAGCGGCAACATAAACATAAACTGTGAAAATTTCAACTGTCTATCATTTTTCATGAGATACAGACTGGTGATAGACAAGTGATTAGCTTAGTATCAATAGGTCTCATTTTTACCCTTTGGCCACGGAACCCTAAAATTACTTCATAAAAATTGAACTCTCCTTCTGTGCCAATCGGGAAAATAAATTCTGTAAGCAAAAAAATACATTAACAACTAATAGACAAGCATTTAATTTCATATTAAGGCTGCTATCCCATTGGACAGGTCGCACCATCAATCTTCGGACCAATGACACTAAGTAACTACCTATAAGAAACACATCATTCGCCTATCATAACTCACTTCACTGAACTTAGATACTGACATAATTTTTTCAACAATTTTTTCTTCAAATCTATGTATGCAGTATCCAATCTATTTCTGATTCGTGTTTTGGAAACTTTCCAGGAAATCACAACGTTCTTGTGTCGTATGTCATGTCAGTATTATAAATATAGTAAATTGTTGGGTACTCTTAACGTCGGTGTCCACTGAGGCGTAACGTATATATTTCTTTGATATTGAACGAATAATTTATCAATGTGAATACAGGAAGTAATAAAAAGTGTTAGAGTATGATGTGGTGGCGTTATTTCACATTTTTTATGGGATTATGTAAATGTGTTAGCTGCTGATTTGTATCAATTTATTCATACTTGTGAAGTATCTTTTTTTTTACATAATACGTTGCCTACTAGGAGTTACTTTTGTATCGTGGTTGCGTTCAAACTCACGTGCAAAAGACACCAAGGCCCAATAATGTAGATAGATATTATTACAGTCTATATTGTACACCAAAATATAAAATTATAGCTGGAACTTAAAATTAATAGGGTTTCACAATGTAGAAACAACACAACAGACAAATAATGAAAGAAAAAGTAATTAAAAAACAGAAAGTGAAATAAACTGTTCAAATCATAGTCGTATTTCAAAGCCATTTTATTTAAACAAATCACTTTTCTATAGCTGCTGTTTAAAACAAACATTCCTGTCATTTTTAGAATCAGAACCGAGTTTAGTCAAATAAATCGTTCAAGGGTACTTGAAAAGTCAGCTTCAGCGATCCACAAAAATCACTTGCTTCAACCCTTTGCCTAATCTTCGATTCGCATGCTCAATATTTGTATCCAATAAGCACACGCTAACCCATAATGCTCAAAAGAAAGTAAATTCACGCCTTTCGATGCGTATCAAAGTGTGAAACGCGTTTGCATCATTTTACGGCTCAACGCACTATTTCAGAAGCACCATTGATCCCGATATCCGTAAATAAAACCGGTCCGGAATATTTAAACCGGACGAAACTGAGTATTGACGTTAGGCCCCTAAGGCTGTACGGGTTATTCATGACGTGGGTTATTCACAAGCGTTTCTATCAAAAGATGAAGACTGAATACGAAAGTGTTGAGAGATCTATTGTGCTTACGTACTTTCTGTGGAGATGAAAAGAAAATTTAATACAATATGTATCTACCTTACTGTAATCATCTTGGATGTATTCTAAAAGTATTATTACTTTTTATACTTGAAGATACCTTAGGTAAACATTTACCTGTTCAATCCTTTACTACATTATAATATCAAGGTTCAATCAACCGTATTTCACACGAGTGCGTGACACAAAGGAGAGTGATGTGTTTATTATCTAAATTTAGTTGTCGAGAGTGGATATCAATAGTAAATTTTGATACAAGTGCAAAAAGTGTGACCGAGGCAGAATTCGCATGAGCCGTAGGTGAGTGTGTTATGGTGCCGCGCGCTGAGGTGACAAATTTACACGAATATCAAACGACGTTTTTCAATACGTCTACAACTCGTGGGGGCTGATCCGCGCCTCGTGGGGGTCGACGTGCGCCCAGCCTGATACGATAAACAATTTTATTACAATAAAATTGTGGCGGGGAAGATCATGCCCCTTTTTTCCGCACTAGTGTGGATAACAGTCCCTTGCATGCCTTAAGGCGGTGGGATAAGAGCGGGTTTTCGAGTAAGTGTATCAAAAATAATTATTATAACATTGTTGAATATTCAAATGGAAATCTTTCTTTGATTTGTTGTAGTTAATACATCGACTCTTGAACGCAAAGGGCAATCGAAAAAACTGAGGTGGGTTATAGTCAGTAGTCATTCCTTCTTGCACCATCCTGAGCATAGCATAGCATCAGCCTTATAATATTCCCACTGCTGAGACTCAGGCCTCTTCTCTGGGAGAAAGAATGGGCCATAATCCACCACGCGGGCCCAGTGCCGGTTGGTGAATGTCAGATGTTTTTGATTTTTTGGTTCTAGGCCATGCCGGTTTTCTCATGATGTTTTCCTTCACTGTTTTGATAGCAGTAGTGATGAAATAAAATGTGTCGTATCAGCGACAAGACATTAAAAGTACACTGGATTCGAATCAATGGACGGGTAGCCTAATTGAGCGTCATCACATACCGCTACAGTTCATAGATTCTTTGGTCTGAGCATTAAAATTTGTGTAAATTCTTTCGCATATTTTGATGTCTTTCTTTTCTGTTTTTGTAGGTGAAAAAGTAACGGTCATGTATTTTACGATTCCCGAAGAATCGCCAAATTTAAGTTGCAGTAAAACATTGCTTGCAGAACAGATGTTCGATAAAGCCGAAATATTCACAAAGACTACATACAGTCAGAAGATCTCCGAATCCGATGGATGCGAGACGCACAGGACCGTTGGTTGTGGTGACACTTTTGGGAGGCCTATGTCCAGCAGTTGACAACTTTCACCTGAAATGATGACCATGATTCATTCACAAACGGCTTCAATCAGCCTAAATATGCTCATACCTATTCTAAAACGAATAGCGGCGTGCAATGGGTAGCACGCTGTCCGATCGTCAGGTAACCGACCGGACCGAGCCCAAGTTGTCGACGGCGCGTACTGTTCTCGCGTGCCTCAAAGAGCTGTCAGCAAACCGTAGAGGCCCAGCCTGCTAGCTGCTGGCAGGCAGGCTCGAAGCCTGCTGGGGCCAAGTGCCGTTTTCTAAGAGGAAAGCTCAGCCCAGGCATGATAGGCAACGAAAGAACGGGGTAAGTTTTTTATTCAGTAAGAGTCTGACACTATTTCCCGCTCCGCCCAAGGGCGGCATTTGTCATTGAACGATTTTACCTAGCATAAAAAAAAACAGTTACAACACATATAACAAAAAAAGTACAATTAACACATACTTATACTCAATTAAAATGTAAATGGTGAAAATGAAATAGCTTAATATTTTCGCTCCAACGCAGAATGATGCGTTGTAATTACAACAAACGTTAACCACAAAGTACTTCAAAACCTCTTTAGCTTTTAACTTGAAGTGTAGACAAGAACATACTAAGTATTTAATTCATGTTAAAATTTGCCTAACTAAACACTTGGATAACTAATTATCAACAACTAGGTATCTCAAGAACTAAATTCTGTTTAAGATTTCAGAGGGAGTTTACTTCGAGTATTTCAAGTTTGGCATAATCTGAAACCTTTCTAGATTATGTATTCTGAAACATAATTTTGTTGAAATATTTATGAGATAGAGTGCGGTAAGAATACAGTCTCTGTGCTATTATTTATTTATTTCAAATACACAGAAAAGCTATTAAAACTATTCCTATATTTGTGTTCTCTCACAAAATTGCTAAGTTTCTTTTAATATTAATCTAAAAATAGAACGTCTGTGGCCTTTTAGTTTAATAGTAGGACTATTTTTATTGAAATGGGAAACCGAAATAAATTTTGTGTACAATCACATATGTCACATGTTTTATGATGTCTTAAAAAGTTATTTATTTATTTTTTATTTATAGGTTCACCATGTATATAGGGTGACTGGTAATTAGTTAACGATACTTGAACACGTGATTATAGTCATGATAACAAACAACTTTCAGGTTTGGTCCCATAGTTAAAGTTGTTTGTTATCATGACTATAATCACGTGTTCAAGTATCGTTCACTAATTACCAGTCACCCTATGTAATCATACCTGATGTAAGCAATGATATGGTCGATGAAAGAGCATGATTCCAAATTTACTAGCATTGATTTTTTCTAGAAATCTATGTTTAAGGACATTGATATCACATCACACTATATTATAAAAAGGCAAAAATTTGTTTGAATGTGTGTATGTTTGTTACTCCACAAATAAACCGTTTATTTTTTACGTGTTATTGTTATTATTGCGTATTTACTTTTGATCTTTATTTTATTTATATTCCTTGGAATAATTTTCTACGTTAGTTTAATATTCGGCTTTGAATGCGCAATAACCGATTTTTGGGTTTTAATCGAAGTGGAAGGCTGCGTGTAATCGTATCAAAGGATTCAACTTATTTGCCGCGTACTATAGAAGATAGCGTCTAACAAAACATTGAAATGTACAAAGGATAACCATGTATGGAAAAGAATAGAATTAAACTTAATTAAACAAAAAAAAAAACTATCGTTTTGTGTATGTACTCGTATTTTGGGCTAGTGTTCGCAACTCTACGTATAAAACGCCATCAAAAAGTAACACAACTTATAAATAAAACAAAAAATCACAATCTCCATGATGTAATAATGTACGTCAATTAAGCTGAGTACAGTCAAAAATAATCTCAGCAGACAGAAAATTAGAACTAGTTATTCTTAGAGTTAACAATAGCCCATCAATATTCCCTTCAACTGTCGGCTACAAATTACGTCATAACACTAATCAGCTAAATTGTTTATTGACAGTTTTATTTTCGAACATTCAACTACAGGGCATTGATGTAGGTCTATAATCCAAAGCATTTTATCAAAACCGAAATCGGAGGCGGCCAGAAAATTATGTCGTTTGATAGCGGTCTCTCAGCAGTGATTCATCCAATTTAATCTTTCTGATATACCCTTAGGTAATGAATAAGTAATATAGTTAGAAAGAAAGAAAGAAAAAGAGTTTATTTGTCACAAAACATGGTGCATATCTTAAAATAACAGCTACACACACTGACTCTATATAATAAAATAAAATAAAAAAAGTACATAATAAGATATGCGTCACATCCGCACAAAACGGCCAGCGCTCAGCAAAATGCTGGAGCTCTTGTGCAGGACAGAGCCACAGCGCTGATTTTCAGCGCTAGCCGTCTTTGACAGTGAGACGCTGATCGGCGTAACCATAAACAATAGGTTTAAAAGGACAAACTATACAACTGAGTTTGAGTCATCGCGGTAAAATCAAGACTTTGTGTTAAGCTAATAACAATGCTGTAGGTACATCATCATCAGCCTTTTAATGTTCCCACTGCTGGGAAACAGACCTCTCCGAGATAGGGAATGGGCCGTAATCCAACACGCGGGCCCGGTGCGAGTTGGTGAATGTCAACGATGATTTCCTTCACCGTTTTGAGAGCAGTGGTGATGAAATAAATTACACAAAGTAATGCGCCTAGCTAGGTTTGAACCCGCGACCTACAACACATAAGTTGGGTCCGTTATCAGTCGGCCACAACTGCTCTACAAGCACAATGCTGGACAGGAATCCAAATACTGGTCAAAAAAAAAATTGTCTCTATCGCCACAAAAATCCCTAAGCCTATGTACTACGTCTGCACATGACGTTTAAATAAATAAATAATCAAAAAAATTAAAAAACACGACTGCCATGTCAAAAAAATAAACTAAAAATCAAAAAACAAGATGTTTCGACGATGATTCAAGATGATTAGTAAAGAGAAGAAAATAGTCACTCGTTGATAAGGCACGGCATCTCGGAAACTACTTGATCTACAAAACTGAAATTTTCATCGCAGTCGGGGGACCACTCTGAAATGCTTTCTTATAGTTTAAAAAGTCCCCCGACTGCGATGAAAATTCCAGTTTTGTAGATCAAGTAGTTTCCGAGATGCCGTGCCTTATCAACGAGTGACTATTTTCTTCTCTTTACTAATCATCTTGAATCATCGTCGAAACATCTTGTTTTTTGATTTTTAGTTTATTTTTTTGACATGGCAGTCGTGTTTTTTAATTTTTTTAATTTTTTTTCATTTTATTTAATCCTTTTAGTGATATGTCACGAAACTTTAAGACAGTCAGAATGGTTAGTATAGATTAAGTCAGAATAGCAGTAAATGGTATGAAGAATGGTAAGGCCATTGGTCTAGATGGAATGCCAGTTGAAGTGTGGGAGTTACTGCGAGTGGATGAATGGACGTGATTAGCTTTGTTCTTCAACAAGTTCTCGCGGAAAGAAGCCATATCTGATGATTAGTGCAACAGTTCATTGTTGCCCATCTTTAAGAATAAGGGCGATGTGCTTGAGTACAACAATTATAGAGGAATAAAGTTAATGTCACATAGTATGAAAGTCTGGGAGAAAGTTATTGAAAGGCGGCTAAGAGAAGAGAGTGTAATTTCACAGGACCAATTCGGTTTTATGCCTGAATGGGGGTACAACGGATATAATTTTTGATTTACGCCAGCTGTGCCAGACATACAGAGGTGCTCGCGGACGATAGGCACTGGGTAGCTCGCTGTCCGTCCGTCCGGTAACAGACCGGTCCGAGCTCAAGTTGTCTACGGCGCGCACTGTTCCCGCGCGCCTCAAGGAGTTGTCAGCAAACTGTAGGGTAGGGTGTCCCAAGCTATAAGGGCGAAATTTTTTTTTGTGAATTTGGGTACGCATACCCGCTATATTTTTTCGATTTGACCCTTAAGGCTTAAATATGAAATATTATTGCAATCGGATGATGATAACCCGTGCCGACTTAGCACCAAAGTTTGAACCTGAAAGTTAGTATGGAGAAATATAGGAGAATTTAAGAACTTAATTTTAATTCAGTTAATAAAACAAATTTTTATCAGTAACTTGTATTATTCTCATAATAAACATAAAAAGGGCTTTATTTTTCATATTTTCTTTTCAATGTTTGCTTTTTACAGTCCGGATACATTTGCCTGTGTTCTTGTACGCAACGTAGTAGAAATTGCTTTTGTTCCTCTTCGACAGTGACCAAGCCATGAAAGTCTTGCATTAACTTGACTGCTCTTTCGGCGGTATCTTTTACTGCTCTTAAGGTCTGTACTTTCATTTTAGCCTGTTGAAACGAAGAATTATTTGACCACAAAGAGGGAGACTCGTTAAGAAAGCTGTCATCAAGTTTTAGGCGAATAAACAAATATTTGCTCTTGACAGAAATAAAGTCTTCGAGGCTTTTCTCGTAAAGTGGGCCACAGAGTTCTTGTTTTGATGGCATGTAGCGCTTACCATGAGCTGATGGAATTGTGTTGGATAAGTTAGCAACCATTTTAGTTTTAGTTTCTTGGTCTACATCATCATCAAAAAGAGACAAAATAGTCACCTCATCGGTCAAATACCACAGGTGCTGACAGAACTTCTGTAAAGCTGCCTTTGAGATGCTTTTGTCAACTGCTTCGTAGGCCTTCATGGCTTTTAAAAAGCAGAGGTCTTGGTAAGGAGCTTTCACTGCCAAAATACATTGCAACCAAGGTTTGACATAAGATGTGACGATGAATAGACAGACGTCGAGGAGGGCTTCTTTTTCCTTTTTTGCTTTTCTGCATTGCGAGCTTAGAAATGATATTTTGAGAGAGTAAATAGCTCTTGCTATCCACCTAGCTTGGTGCATAGCGCCTGGAGGCCGGATTTTAAATTTATTTTCTGTATCACCGTCAAGAAATTTTATTGAAAGCTCTATTAATTCGCGATAGTCATCTCTAACAATATCTTTAGTTAATTCTCTCCGGTAAAACTCTAACAGTTCCTTAATCTTTGCATCACTCAGGCATGATAGCTTTTCTTTGTGACTCTCTATTCTCTCAGAATTTATGTTTTTCCAGTTTTGCATCATTGTAACACCCAATTTGCTTTGAACCTAAATGCCGTTTTGGTGTTTGAAATTTGGTTTTAATGTCTTTTTGTTACTCAAAAAAAGACTTGTAAAGTATATAAATGATTTTTGACTACGGGGGTCATCATCGCCAAAATACGTCCTACCACTTCTGGTAAAGAAAAAGAGTTTTTTTTTTACTCGACAGTTTCGATTAATAGTGTAACATAAATATATTTGAAATCCTCTCGTCAAATCCTAGACGACAATCACATGCATTAAGAGAATAAAAATTTTTATATTTTTTCAATAGCCTATGTTACTCGGAATGATGCAAGGATTCTAACGATACCTCATACGTGTAAATCGGTTCAGTCATTTAGAAGTTATGGTGGAATAAAGAAACTCACATACATACATACATGAACCCTGAAAACATAACACTCCTTTTTTGGGGCAGTCGTGTAAAAAGAAGAAGATTATATAATTTCAATACATTGAGTCAGTATACGAGACAACGGTCATATAATACTAAAATGCATTTGCTGGTAATTTGCATTTATTTAAAACAAAAATCCTAGCGACTCATTTTAAGCCAGACATTTTTAGGATGTTCTTAAAGCTTCATACTAAAAAAACAAATAATAATTACCGAATATTTTTTAAAATAATGAATGGTATACAAAAATAAACAAATGACTGTCTAGTAGTAAATAGTTTTGCTAAATGCGTGTGGCGCCAACATTACACCCACGAGAGCACATTATACATATAGTAGTTCTTTATTTTTTCTTTGCATTTCAATTTTTTATGTAGCTATGACAGGAAATGCGTTGGATGTTTCCTCTTTGAAAATGCGTTCCTATCTTCTGATCACAGGGAAAAAAATCTTCGAAGACAACGCCTACGTAGAGACGGTATAATCTAAAAATTTATAGAGGTGTGAGTGACACCACAAAACATAAGGTGGGCCGATGATCTGGCCAGGGTTACTGGAGTGATGTTAAATAAATAAATATATCGTATAAATCCTTAAAAGTGTAGGATAGCATAATATTAACATTGTATTTCACCTGTTGCTTTTTGACATATTTGTCACTTTCATTAAACAAACGATTATGTCAGTTTTTGACTTATATGTCGACTTGTTAGCTTTATTATACAGGACCCAGGTTGCACATGTCTTGTGAACTGGCACTGTTAGAGATCGGGAAAGCAACATTGGACTAGATTATTTTTACAGTGGCTAACCGCGGTCCGCAGTCTGTCAAGATATTTCCCGAAAAAATAAAGACAGGATTTGATTGCTGACAATGGGTTTGCTGGTTCTATTGCAGACATGACTCGTCGCTTTTCACCAAAGATCTAGGCCAAGAGCTGGATCATCATGGAAAAATAAACAAAGTAGACAGAGGTAATTACCATAAATTACAACTCGCTGTCCGTCCGTCCGGAACAGTCCAGACCGAGCCCAAGTCGTCGGCGATGCGCACTGTTCCCGCGCGCCTCAAGGAGTTGTCAGCAAACTCTAGGAGTCCAGTAGAGTCGAAGCCTACTCTAGGGCTCTGGGAAAGTATGAAAATGTATACTAGGGCCCTGGAACCAAGGTAATGAAGAAACGGGGTAGTTTTTAGTCAGTAAGAGTCTGACACTATCTTCCGCTCCATCCAATGACGAGAAATGTCATTGGATGATTTTACCTAACATTAAAAAAAAAAACATAAATTACAAAAACAATATCAGAATATTCTGGTTGTATTTTTGGCACTTTATACGATAAACACACAACTAATTCATTCCCTTCATTTATTTTTAAAACATTAAAAGATACACACATTGCTAATTTTTAATTCACTAACACACCCATCATGATAATTAATTGACACTAACATAATATATACTCGTATTTATACAGTCGTATATATATTTTACATACCTCATACGCATTAGGCGCCCACGAGAGATTATATTTCAAATTAAATGGTGTAGAAATATGCCCACGTAATGCATTACAAAATTATACTGAATGTAAGAGTTTTTCAAAGAAAATGAAAAGTGGGAGACTTTGAATTAAAAGAATCAACATATTTTAAAGTAGGTACATCAGTAACGATAAATAAACTGACATTTATGATTGTACAGGGTTGTAGTACTAGTACATTATTATAGTTCCCGAAACACAAAAAAGATTATATTGTACTCGTATACGTTTTTTTTTAAATTACGTTTTTTCTACACGTTATGAAGTTAGCGGCAAGAGTTGTTGCTAATACTATGTACTATTACGCTGATCTGGGCTTTCTAGCGCAGCCAAGAAACACACAATATAGAATAGAATAAAACTTTATTGTACACCAAAAAAGTTACACAATGTATTATATAAACAATATTTACATATAATAATCAGTTTTAGGCTTCTTCTCTAGGAAAAGGAATGGGCTGCAATCCATTACGCGGGCCGAGTGTGAGTTGGCGAGTATCACATGTCATATTTTTTTTTACCTAGGGCATGTCGGATTCTTCATGATGGTTTCTGTCACAGTTTTGAGAACAGTGATGATAAAATTAATTACCTTCACAAAATAATGAGCTTGGCTGGGTTTATACCTATCAAATCACCAATATATTACTTGTAATTTAGGGCCATTATATAACAATAATATTTTTTTTTATTTTCATTAACAATGGGCCACTACTGTTTCCAAAATATAAAGGTAGAACTACACTGCGCACACGTGTGTCACACACGCCAATTTGGACACATCGGTCTCCATACATTTTATATGGAAACTAGACTTACAGAGCTACACTTGATCCACGCCTCGCAACGTCATTCTACGTATAAATCAGGCGTGTCACACGTATGCGTCGGTCTAATGTAGTTCTAGCTTATTTATTTTGGAATGAGGAATCCTTACATTTGTGCGTACATTGTGTGTACCCATTTGCCAAATAAATACTTATATATTTTCGTTATTGACACTGCGTGACTAGAAGGCTGGCACGTTCTCTGCCCAAAGAATTAGTTTTGCTATTCAACTTGTCCATGCTGCCAGTCTTTTGGTACGTTTTCGAATGACAGCGATGTGTAAGAGTACCTTCGTCAAAGCCTGAGTGAATTTTGTTGTTGTACAGTGATCGTACTTTGTTAGATTAGTGTAAATACGAGTAGTTAATCTTTTAGTGTTTTATCTATATTTATTTATTTATATAAACCTTTAAATTTTGGTAGTTTTAATCCCGCGAAGGATCGATTCGGTACATGAAACACTATCGATTTGTAAAGATAAAATTAAAAAATAAAGTACTTTTTATCTAAAACTCGAGTTAATATACGCATGAATGAAATTAATTTCTTTATTTAAATGAGTCAATGACCTTGTAGGTAGTTGTCGGTCGTTGCGAACTAACTACCTACAGTTCATTGGTCTCGCTCAGCTGACGTTTACTTGAAGAAATTAATTTCGTACGTGCGTAAATTAATTCAAGTTTAAAAAAAAGTACTTTATTTTTTAATTTTCTCTTTACAAATCCATAGTGTTTTATGTACCGAATCGACCCTCCGCGGGATTAAAACGACTAAAATTTAACGGTGTATACTTTATTGTACACCAAATTTATACACAGTACAACACACACACAGTACTGTACACAGTACTATATGTATAAAAGGAGAAACTGACTGACTGACATATCAACGCACAACCGAAACAATAGGGAGGAGTTAGGAGCGTTTTTTTATGTTTCTTTTATGACGTAGGCGAGCACTGAGTGAGGATTTTTTAGAAGTTGACACTATTTCCCGCTCCACCCAAGGGCGGGATTTGTCATTGGATGATTTTACTTACCATAAAAAACACCACAAAGTGAAAAACAGGGCTCCAAAGTTTGTATGGAGAAACCTACCTTCATGCGGGCGAAGCCGCTGGCAGAAGCTAGCTTTGTAATGCATTGTTGTTTTCTGTATGTTTTTCTAAAAGTGAAAAATCAAAGTTTAGGAAAATTGTCTCGACTTACCAATCTCATACATTTAAAAGGGGAATGAAACTTCTGCCATACATTGCTGGTATATATTATATTTTTTTTCTTTTCGCCAAAAGTGAAAACTGGACCATTAAAAAAAAAACTGCATGGCCGTGTTTACGGAGACGCGGCGCGTTGCGCGGTGCGTTGGGCGTTTCGTCGTACATTGCAACAACGGGCCGCGTCATCGGTCACGCAAACACAAACATATGGTAATCTACGACGGACCGCACAACGCGCCGCGTCTCCGTAATCGAGCACTATGAGAAATCAATCGCAAAAATAATTATGTCTGCCAACCGTGACCAAAGAAATTAGAGACTATTTAGTAGATTTCTATAGGTTTTTTACCATGCCTATGCCTTTATGTAAGTATACCAATTTTAATTCAATTTTCTTTTTTAGTTATTTCTACTGTGATTTTGTGATATTACAGATATTGTTCTATGTCCTCTTCTCCCTGTAATGTTAGCGACTCTAATAAAGAAAGTATATTACTTCGTCTGTTAAAAAATAAAAGAATAGAACTCTCTTTCTTTACGAGTGCAACTTGAGTAAATACAAAACTTTCCCACGATAACATTTTTCAAGCTGTAAATAAGTCATTTTAATGCTACCCGAATTACTTGCCCATTCCTGTTGATGCAAACATAAATACACAATAAAATGCATTCAATAAAAATAAATTAGAAAATTACTTTGTTTTGGGTCATTCACATTTCAATTTCAATGGTTGAAGTTACAAATTGCAATTTTATTATCGTCATAATTTGAATGCTCGGCAGTCAAATTGTTAAGTGGTTGTATTCTCGTCCTAAACCAATTTGAATGAATCGTAAAACCGATATTCAGTCGTACGTTTTCTCATTCAGTACCTCTACCATGAGTTTTAAGCAATAGTATTCGTCGCTACTCGATGTCGACGCCGTAAATATTTTGTATGGCAAATTTTGCAGCGCCTCTAGCGGTCACTTGCAGAACCAAAATTTGCCATACAAAATATTTACGGCGTCGATATTGAGTAGCGACGAATACTATTGCTTAAAACTCATGGTAGAGGTACAGTTCTGATTTGCATAAAACACAATACCTTACTGAGAATTGTTTGCATAAAATATGATAATTGAGTTAGTTTTCTTTTACTAATAAATTATGATAGTATTACTTTTTTTATTAAATTAAAAAAAGGCGTAATGGAATCTAATAAATTTATACTTTCATTTCTATATGTGAAAAACACTTTGAATAAAAGTAATATCAATTTCGTTGACGACCCATCTCTAAGCTCAACAGAGTCTTTGCCAGCTAGGACCATGAAAAAGCGTATGGTCCTATAACACAAAAGGAGCTTCAGATAAAAAGAATATAAGTGTAGTTTTAGTTCAAAAAAGACGGGAAGAAATTATTATATTAGATGATTTCCCAACTGGAGTAGCATTAGGAGGGAACTCCGGCATCACCGGGTGCCGGCTACGTGTGTCATATGGCAAAAAACACAGATGGTAATTATATTTATTTAGATATCGAAGTATTCCAAGTTCCCTGCAGTATCCCAATACATTCCTCTACATGCAAATTTTAGCCTTTATAAAAATTTGTACAGGTTTCATACACTTTTGTTCTCACTAGTGACAGCAATTAATCGTATCACAAGGACTCATTAAATAATGTTACATTTCCAAAGGTAATTTAAAAGAAATCTGGCAGACCGGTTTCCGATTCAGCCAGTTCAATTCTACGAAATCAATTAAACATTAAAATCGGACACTGACATACAATTATACGATTTTATTGCTTGCAATCGAACTTTCAGATAAACACGAATGTTTTCAGCATTCAATTCATTCATAATTTAATTTTGTCTACTTCAGTATTTAAAGATTCCGTGCACTTTGTACGAATTGGCTGAAATATGACGTACGTATGTGTATTTATTTTATTAAATATGTAATCATTTATTTTTATTTTTTGCTAATATTTTTGGTTTGGATACTAAGTCCTTTAAGCCATGTCTTCGTGTAAAAACTTTGGTTTACCATTAGAATATGGATGTACACATTCTAATGTTTGTAATCATTTATTATAAAAAGACTATGTTGCCAATTAATAAATTACTTTTATGGAATGGAGTCTTTGTGTGTATGCATGTATAATTATGTTTGTTCTTTAATCTTTATTTATAGAGGTTTTTCGCTAGTGTGAATGACACTCCGTAGGTAAACATATGAAATAAAATTAGAGTTAGTTTTAACACAAAATAAAAATTATAACTTGGTTCTGGGTCGGTTTTTCAAGGCAATCTTAACCATATTAATTATAGGTACTATTTTACTTTTACGCTGGAACGTTTGAACGAACAGATTTTAATGTTTGGCATACAGGTATACCATATGCCCCAGAATATGATATACCTGTACGCCAAATTTCAAATTTACTATTTCAATAGTAGTTAAGATACTTTTTACCCCGGAGGTCCTATGTTTCCTTACGATATTTTTTTTACTATCACGAGGCAGAAATTAGTAATTTAATATGTAAAAAAAAGATGCAAAATACTAGAAAAATTGGGTTTTATTGTGATAGCGACTTTTCCAGTTTCGTTTTGACCTTTGTCATGGCCGATAGTTGTTGTATCGATTCATAGTTCAGTTTGTTAACTAAAAACTCTGAAAATAAACTACGTAGATACATTTTCTGACTTTTGTCAAAACATTTCTGAATTTCTTCAGAGCCTTAACGACTATTGTCAATTTCGTTCTAACATTGGTCATAATTGGACATGAACATTGTTGTATTTATTCGTAATTAATTTTGTAAACTGACAACTCTGAAAATACTACTGGTACCTTTTTACTGGTACTTTTTCCGACTTTTGTCAGAGACTCTCTGAATTTTGTCAAAGCATTAGCGACTATGGTCGATGAGGTCATTGTATCAATTCGTGGTTAAGTCTAAAAAAAAACTCTGTCATTAAAATGTAGGATTTGTGTGTTATGTTATTGTGTTATTAGTTTTAGTGCTAACTAACCACGATCCATAAGTGACGCACTAATAATCACGGGTAACCACAGGTTTATAATTACTTTAATAAATTATAATTAATAGGTATTTACACTAATGAACAACATCCTATCATTAAAACTTTTTGTGTTAGGACTATTCCATTGTTTTTATTACGACGAAACGTTTGTTTCAAAAGGTTACGATCCAAAATAATGAAGGTGGCCCAGTGGTAATGATCCTGACTTATGATTTGTAGAGCTGGGAATTCAACAGCCTTGATCACACGTACCGAGTAAAAGGACGAGCCTGTAAAATTTTGCTCGGCCGAGACAGTGATGTAAGCGTGTTGTGTTTGAGTTAAGCGCTCGGCCGAGCACTCGCCGCCATGTTTATACGTACCGAGTAATAGATCGAGAGCACTGTCTCGCTTAATAAATGCTGTCTTTAAAGTCCATTCTTAATAAAAAAGCCACATATAAAATAACAAGTGACACATACAATTGAAAATCTGTTTACAGACGGGATAACGATAACGTAAATACCATTTTAGATAAAAAATACCAAAAGCTTTTTTCTAATGGTAAATATAATAAAATCTAATCTTTTGTTTATTTCTTTTTTTTTGTATTTTTTTGTATTTTCTTGTTTGTTTGTTTTTTATTATTCATTGACATTAACTAGTAAGTAACTTATTTGTAATCATTTGTTGACATTAATATAACATTCTGTATATGACTTGTAAGAATCCCTCACTAATAAATTACTATTACTATTAGAATGTGCCACATGTTGGAGTACCCTAAGTGCCCATACACCTGCACTATGGAGGATTTAAGGTCAGGTTCTACTCATTTTGAACTTTTTTAAGCCTCTGGAAATCCACAAATATCGAAAAGAACTCAATGAAAATTTATTTTATTAAAATTGACTACCTATATGTCCAAGCGCTTGGCAAAAATAAAAACACGATATAAATTAGTTGTCTCGATAAAAAAAATCGCTAATCTAACCCTAATTTACTATTTCAAACGTATCTATTACGAGATTACGTTACGGAAATATTAAAAAAGTTACAAAAAAAAGCTTGTTACTTTAAAGCGCTTCGCAAAAACAAAAATCTTGAATAGTTAGTAGTAGTAGTAGTAGTAGTTTTTTTTTATATAAAAATAAAACTACTGCTTTGGGGGCCGCGAAGTCGACATAGTCCCGAGCGAAGTTCATACAAAAAAAACAGTGACTAAAACCGGCCCTTAATGACTTTCACCGATGTTGCAGTTAACGTAGCCATCTACTAGGCTCAAACAGTTAAGCAAGTTTACCATTAATTCGAAAAGAAGAAGAAGAAGAAGAATGTGAACACATTCTAATATTTTTGTAGTACTTGGCAGAAAATGTCAACCTTCTCGTGATACTTCGTTAGGTAATCAAAACTACAATAAAATTCCATTTTACCGAAATTGTGCCTATTTCAATTATTACACATGTGGGCCAATTGCGCAGAGACTTGAGGTATGAAGCTACACCAATGTGGCATCATCATCATTTCAGCCGAAAGACATATACTGTTGGACATAGGCCTCCCCCAAGTGTCACCACAATGAACGGTCCTGTGCGTCTCGCATCCATCGGACTCCCGCAACCTTTATCAGGTCATCGGCTCACCTTGTAGGAGAGCTTCCAACGCTAAGTCTTCCGGTACGTGGCCGCCATTCCAGAACCTTCCGGCCCCAACGGCTATCCGTTCTGCGAGCAATTTGCTCTGCCCATTGCCACAATTCCTCGTGCTTTGTCGGTAACCTTGGTTTTCCTGCGGACATTCGTGATTGGATCATGCAAGGAAACAATATCCATAAGGAATAAATTTAAAAATAATTAAATCCGCCACAGGACTCTCAAAGAAATCCCACCAAAAATTCCCAGCAAACAATTACACTTTAATATTAAAATTAAAACCATGTTGGTTCCGCACATAAACGGGAATGGTCGGTGTCATTAATTTATCCTGCGCATTGAGAGAATTACAAATGAGTTTGCTGTGTTGCATTCATTTTATTAATATTGAAAAGGTTTATTGTGTTCACAACACCTGGCTGAACAAATATTGGGGTAGTGTTGTCACTGTGTTTATAGATAACATATCTACATGAAACCATCCATAATATATATATGTATATATTATATATTTTTAATATTACACCTACAATAGTAAGTAATATGTTTTATTTACCCATCATCATCACTTCAGCTGAAAGACGTCCACTGTTCGACATAGGCCTACACCAAATGTCGCCACAATGAACGATCCTGTGCGTCTCGTATCCATCGGATTCCCGCAATTTCTACAAGGTCATCGGTCCACCTTGTAGGAGGTTTTCCAACGCTGCATATTCCGGTACGTGGTCGCCACTTCAGAACCTTTCAGCCCCAATCGCAATCTGTTCTGCGAGCAATGTGCCCTGCCCATTGCCACTTTAGTTTGGCGATTCTTCGTGCTATGTTGGCAACTCCTACGGATATTTTCATTCCTGATTCGATCACGTAAGGAAGCTAGAAAATTCATCATATACACCAGACCTGACCAAAATTCTTCGTAGTGATCAGAGTGCCCAGTTCAAGTTTGTTTAACATTGACTCAATAGACATGTTTTTCACGTTCGGCGCTTCAAGCTCTTAAGCAATCAGAGAGCCAAATGCGGTAAACGTTTCAATCGCGTTAAAGTAAAAGCAACTCATACTCAGCGTAAAGCCTTTGATTTGATTTGCTGGATTTTACATGTATGGACGTTTCTTAGTTAAGGACAAGGAATATTGTTTGAGATCCGGCTGCCCGTAAAATCATTTTCGTCATTTACAGAATAACTTTACAAATTATTTTGCTCGCCACGACGTCAGACAAACAACACTTTTACTTCTAGTTCTTGGACGCCAACCAGATCAAAATTTTACTTTGAATGATAACTTCCTTGTGTGAACAAATCAGGAATGAAGATAATAATAATAATAATAATAATAATAATTCAGAAAGCGGTACTCCTGGACACGGCTCGTATTGTTAGGAGGTTCCTTTCTCTGGAGCCCTGACCGCCGGTAGCTTGGACCCTGTTCCCGATACCGGTGGGACACTATATTTTATATTTTTAAATGTTTTTTTTTTTTATATATTATATGTTAAAAATATTTAAAAATGTAAAAAATATGTAAAACAAGAAATAAAGGAAATAATAATAATAATAATAATAAGTTTATTAAAGAAAATAGGGTTACAGGGGTGTGAGTATTGCTAAAACATTTAGTTTTCAAAAATTTTTAACATAAAACGTTTCCGAAGACTTCCTGCACTAGGCGAGGCCTGTCCCGCAGGAAGCTTACAAGTGGTCTTTGGAGTTACAAATTTTAAGTATGCGCATAATAATAAAGGAATATGTGTCTATTATACAAATCTAACATTGTAAATAAACTATTTAAGGTCTTAGTTAAATTGTTAAAATATAAGCTTATGATATATGACTTAACCTGACTTTTCTTGCATATCCGAAGATATGCAAGAAAAGTCAGGTTGCGGACATAGTCCGAAAAATCACCAAACTTTAGTGACAGTAGGCAGGGCACATGGTCAGTGGAGCCATAAAATAAATCAATGAACTGGTAAAGGTTCCAGAAATCTCGATACGAGGTAGACCGGTCGTTGTAGTGACATTTAGGGGAGGCTTATGACCAAAAGTGGACGTCTTTTGACTTAAATGATCATGACGAATTAATAACATCGAAGTCTTATGAGTTGAATACTTCAATCTATATCCAGTGTTAGGCAAGTGGTAACGGCCTCGACTTACGAGTTGTAGGTCGCAGGTTCGAACCCAGCCAGGCACATTACTTTGTGTAATTTATTTCATCTCAACTGCTTTCAAAACGGTGAAGGAAAACATCGTGAGGAAACCGGCATGTCCTAGAACCAAAAAATCGAAGGCATGTGACTAATCCGCACCGGGTCTGCGTGGTGGATTACGACCCGTTCCCTCTCCTAGAGAGGAGGCCTGAGTCCCAGCAGTGGGAACATTATAAGGCTGATGCTATGCTATGCTATATTCAGTGTACCTACTCTAGACAGTGGACCATACGCCTTTGCCTAGGGCCTCGGGATAGTGTGAAAATGTATACCAGGGTCATGGAACCTAGGCATAGAAGGAATGGGGTAAGTTTTTAGTCAGTGAGAGTGACACTATGTCCCGCTCCGCCCAAGGGCAGGGGATGTCATTGTATGATTTTACCTACCATAAAAAACGCCTCTGCTGGCTAACTAACAATTTCAATTTTCGTCTATTATGTTTTATCTTTTTCTGTTTTTTGTGTGTAATACGAATAAATAAACTGTTTTCAAGTATTGTTTGTGTATTATGTCCATGTAGAAAATCAATTTAAGTGTTGATGCTGCGTGACTTGCTTGTTTATTGTTTTTACTTCTTATGGACTAATGATGAATGAAGGACGTAGTCATTATTAAGTTTCAAATTAATAATTACTACGTCCTTTACTCACGTACAAACTTCACCGTTTATGTTCGGTCTCTTTCATACCCTTCCTTTCTCGCTCTCAGAATCTTACGCTTCATTTCACACATCGTTACGTTCCTTTATCCAACCTACACTCATATATTTCACCCGATACAAGAGAAGACTGAGCAACAAATAATACGTTATACATCATGATGCAAGTCACGTTCTGCAACATGACCCACAACAACGAACATCTTTATTTGTTTAGCAACGTTGTTGTGTTTCTATTTGTTGGATATTAGATTATACGAACAATAGACAATGACAAACAAAAGTACAATAATATCTGTATTATGACAGTTTAAGGGTTTCGTACCTCAAAAGGAAAAAACAGAACCCTAGGAGCTGTCAGCAAACCGTAGAGGCCCAGCCTATTAGCTGCAGGTAGGCAGGGTCGAAGCCTGTTGGGGTCATGGGTCAGCTTCCGAAAGGAATACCCGGCCCCGGCACGGTAGGCAACGAAGGAACGGGGTAGGTTTTTAGTCAGTAAGAGTCCGACGCTACTTCCCGCTCCGCCCAAGGGCGGGATTTGTTATTTGATGATTTTACCTACCATAAAAAAAACCCTTATAGAATGACTTTGTTTTCCGTCTGTTTATCTGTCTGTCAATATACTTTATCTCGGGATAGCGTAGATGTATCGAATTGAAATTAAGACCATATTTTCAAATATGCAGGCACTTCCTGATGGCCCAGAAGCCTGAAATTTGGCATATAGCAACGACTTATAGCACAAATATAGGAGTAAATCTGAAAACTGTAAACTTGTTGTTCCAATCTGAGCTTTACGTGGTTTATAGATACTCCTATTCATATTCTCTGTTAAATATTGCGGTCGAACAAAGAAAATAAAAATAGTAATTAGCCATCTTGCTGTATAAATGACAATGTTATCAGTACATTTTACTCTACAATAATAAACATTATCTTGAATATTAATCATACTCAATATGCAATTTATAACAATGTTCTACGACATCATGTACCATTAGATTTTGAATTATCCGGATCCAGAACAAAAGATATATTATCAAAATTTAATCCCACATATCATCAAACACATATTTCATACACAACATATTTCCACACAAAATACTCAAAGGACCACTCTCATAATTGTTATAGTTTAGTTTATTTTTATGTCTGTATAACTAAAACTTTAAATAAAAATAAACGAAACGAAATGACCAAAAAAAGAAATTGACTGGTTAAAAACAATTTCGTACAGTGATACTAAGAAAATTGAAGAGCCTTAACTATTATTAATACATACACACACACACTTATTATTATGTCTGGGACATTGTTTTTATTTATTTGGGATAGTTTTCAACTATCAACGTTATCAATGTTATTATTGTCAGCTGTTATATTATGTTCTAAAATTTTAAAATGTTTTTTTTTTTAAATGTCTATTAAGACACACGTGATGAGACTCGAAACTTTGATGCATTAATCAACTAAAGGGCCTGACACTCATAATACAAATTCAAACATAGCTTGGTGGTTCGAGATGTATAACTCTGTATTTTTTACAGTTTTCCACTTTTATGAATAGTCAATGTGTTAGTGAAACACGTTATGACTACTATGTTTAATTTTACTGTGAAATTGTTAAATTATATGTAGATTATAATAAAATTATTGTCACCTACTTCTTGGCAGAATTAATACTAAGGCCTAATTAGTAAAAAGAAATATAGAAGACCAGTTTGAGGGCATAGCTGAATATATAGAAAAAACATAAGTTTATAGTTATAAAATCACTTGGAGTTAATGTTACAAGGGGCCGTACAGAAACCTCGACGAGTATCAGTTACCACACTAAATTTTAACAAAAAATTTAGACCAGTAGTAACCAAATTATATTATAATGATACTGATCTAGCTGCAATAAAAACAACTATAGTACCTGCTGTAAGTACTGTTATTATGACTCATTCATACATAAAACACAATAACTCTCAGTCCACAACAGAAACAATATGCAATTAGTTATTCACATCAGCACACGTTTAGTGCGGGGCCCGCGAGCGGATATATCCGCGTAATGACCACCGGTCCCATTGTGCGTACAAAGGATGACTGACAGTGTAGTTGGTATAAATAAATTTAATTGCGGGATGTTTGAATCTTACAAATTCTTGAACTGCCAGATGATTTCGTATTTTTAGTTTAACAAAATCGTGGTGGACAGTTTCTATGTTTCAAGGATGTTCACAATAGATATACGAAGAGATGCGAAATTGACCCCGCAATTTGGGAGACACAGTTCCAAGATCGTCCTGAGTCAAGACACTAATAAAGAAGAATTACAGGCCTCTGAAAATAGACTGAGGTAGGAATAAGATTGGAAATTGGCCTAAAAACACGACAAACTCAAATCTAGACCACCAACAGCTATGAATTTATCAAAGCATTAACGGTGTTCTGACATAATCGGGGCGATAAGGCCCATCCTTGAGGCGTGGCTGGAAAGACCTCACGGCAGTCTTAACTTCCGCACGACGCAGGTCCTAACGGAACACGGAAAGTTTGCCAAGTTCCTGTTCCGGATTCGTGCGGAGGATTCGCCCGGGTGTCGCCACTGTGCGGAACACCCGGAGGACACGGTGGAGCATACTGTAGAGGTGTGCCCCGCCTGGGCGGAGCATCGCCGTGTCCTCGTGGGGGCAATCGGCGGCAGCGATCTCTCTCGCCGGGCCTTGGTTCAGGCCATGGTCCGTAGTGAGGAGGGATGGCAGGCGGTCGCCTCCTTCTGCGAAGCAGTAATGCTAGCAAAGGAGGAGGCCGACCGCATCAGGCAGAGGCAACGGGGTGCTCGCCCCAGCCGCCGCCGGGATTCCGATCCCGATTTCCGGCCACCGTAGGCGCGGGCTTGCGGACGGCGTGCAATGGGTAGCGCGCTGTCCGATCGTCCGGTAACCGGCCGGACCGAGCCCAAGTCGTCGACGGCGCGTTCTGTTCCCGCGCGCCTCAAGGAGCTGTCAGCAAACCGAAGAGGCCCAGCCTGCTAACTGCAGGCAGGCAGGGTTGAAGCCTGCTGGGGTCAAGGGCCGTTTTCTGAGAGGAAGGCTCAGCCCCGGCACTATAGGCAACGAAGGAACGGGGTAGGTTTTTAGTCAGTAAAAGTCTGACACTACTTCCCGCTCCGCCCAAGGGCGGGATTTGTCATTGGATGATTTTACCTACCATAAAAAAAAAAAAAAAAAAAAACGGTGTTCTGACATGTTCGCTCTGTGCTCGGATTTTTCCGGCCAAAGTTGGATATGCAAGTCATATGAAAGCCTTTAAGAGAGCAGTTAACTGAGCTCACAACCACCATGAAGAGTCAAAGAATGCGATTACTGACGCCGAAATCGGTTGTATGGCATCATCGTCATTCTTAGTTCAGAAGAAATTTAGGTAAGGAAGTTAGAAGTCAGGGAATTGCAAATAGGCGTTGCCAAATAGTTTTGTGTTATCCAGTTACTGAATTCTACTTGTCCGAAACGCAGTCGTTTTATGTAAAATACTAGAACTCAGATGCATTTGGAGAGACTGAAAGCTGACTCAAACCAAGCTCTTCCAAACTAACAAGTTAGAAAAAGATTAATGGGAAGGATGTAGAAGTCATTCAGACCGTCTTAGCTGATCCAGTATCGGAAATGGCGAATTTTGTTTTATCTGCTAATACCACAGCCTCAACACTGACCCTCAGTAGCCAATAGAGACACATATTTATTAGTTTAATGTAGGGGAATGGTGTAGATATTGTTTAATACAATGGGTTTGATATGTTCTACAAGATACGTTTGGCGAGTCTCGATTAGATCATACAAGGAAACTCCGACTAAAGCTTTTTCCATTGCGTTTTGACCGTAAGCCTTCTGATGAGGCCCCTTGTGAGCGACTACGTTTCAGAGCCATATGTCATCACTAATAAATGCACCAAAATCCAATTATATTTTTTATACAAATTATATTGCAATTATTTACACTGTATCAGTAAACAAAGGGTTTATTATTGTATGGACAGTCCATATCAGACAGCAAAATCAAGTGTGACCATAAAGCCAGAAAACAACAACTGCAGTTATAATTATTGAACAACAGAAATATTATTATGGTATATTATATTTCTTCTTTATTATTTTGTTTTTTTTTTTTAATTGACGATTTTTGTTATTTTACAATTATGACATGGTTTATTTTTACAATTCGACATTAACAATTACTTTTATAATTTTTTTTTTTACAATTTGCAATATTAACTCTGTAAAATTACATTTTTGTATATTTTGTTGCTGTGAATTTGGGGACTATGTGGATTACTTTTCCTTTTCTCTAATTTTAATTACTGTCTGACAGTTATGAGTACTTTTTGCGGCCTACCCAAATGTCCTTTCTTTGGTATTGTTCGTCAAGTCGTTGAGCTCCTTAGTAGTCCTGAGTTGAGCTATACGAATACTGATAAATGGTTGCACTGATTGGACAGGTCCACTCAGAACTGTGTGGTGCTTTCTTCAAAAGACCAACCCAGACTCCAATCTGCATGGTTCTCATATGTTTTGACCATTACGTGTTTGCTAAATGGACTTTAAAAGAGACTTTGACCCCTGAGTTTGTTTCGGTGTTTTTTCTCAGGGCAGTCAGCTAGGAAATACCGATCATCTAGTTAAAATTGACGAAAAAATAAATAATTGACGTGTAAAGGTGTTTTTAAGAACCTATTTGCAAAATAAATAGCATTTATCATTAATTAATATAAATATGTTAACTTTAGAGTATGTTTTGATAAGAAACTTATTAAGTGTATCTAGCGGGGTAGATGAAGAAAATAAAACTGCTACAAATAGTAGGAAAAAAAAATAACCACATTCTGTATACTTTTGCTTTGATAGTACACAATTATTATCACAAATAACATCAATCAATTATAATTAAAAACAAAGCAAAGCTTACTGAGATTTTGCTTGCTTCTTTTGCTGACTAAAATGGAATGTCCACAACAGTGTGGTGTGGTTTTTTTAAAATTATCTGTCAATGTAAGTGTATATGCGTATATTATTTCGAGTTTTTGAAAAAAAGTACATTATTTTTTAATTTTCTCTTTACAAATCAATAATATTTCATGTACCGAATCGACCCTACGCGGGATTAAAACGCCCAAAATTTAATGGTGTATATGAGATAAGACTGCCCATTGTTACACTCTACATATGTGTTGTTGAAGTTCCTACTGTAATTTTTTATGGCATACAATGAAGAGTATATCTACTTATCACCTTTCGCCAATAAATTTTTATTTTGCCTTAAGTCTAAATACGAGTAGTTAACGGACAAACTGATTTGAAAAAATCAATGACCTACAAGTACTGTTTTTATCATTTGTTAGTTTTAATGCATAATCCCTCAAAGTTAATATAGAATGAAATATCGTGAATTCATTAATAGTTCCTATTAATATCATCACGTGTTTAATGCGGTGGACAGGGCAGTGTATGTCACCACGCAATAACCGCCATTGCTTTGTTGTGTGAGAATACACCAGCGGATTACACATACTACAGTTATAGGCAGCTAGCATACGTAGCCATGCCGCTACTTATGCTGGTTAAATAGCATAAAAATATGTGTACATCGTTAAATTTTGATCGTTTTAATCCCATGGAGGGTCGATCCGGTACATGAAACACTATCGATTTGTAAATGTAAAATGAAAAATTTACATAATTATGTACGAAATCAATTTCTTTAAGAAAAGGAGTCTATGACCCTGTAGGTAGTTGTCGATCGTTGCGTAGTAACTACCTACAGTTCATTGACCTCACCCAGCTGACTTTTATTTAAAGAAATTAAGTTTGTACATGCGTAAAATAATTCGAGTTAAAAAAGTACATTTTATTTTTACATATTATCGTTAGTGTTTCATGTACCGAATCGACTCTCCACGGAGTTAAAACGATCAAAATTTAACGACGCATAAAAACCTAGCAGTCGTTAAGGGTACTGAGACATCACAAAGTCTGACCATCAATCAATCAATACGTTTATTTGCATAATACAGATAAGTATAAAATGGAATTAGATTAATTATAAACCTATTATAAATCAATTTTTTTATTGTTATTATTGATAGGTTCGCGCTTGACCGCTATCTTACCTGATGGAAAGTGACGATACGGTCGACGATGGAGCGCGCTTACCTAGAAGAAACCTATTCACTCTTGACTTAAAGATTCCCGGGTTGTAGCCATCAGGAAACACAGACTCTGGCTGTGCTTCTAACGCTGCACTATGACCTAGTAAGGTGTCTCTACCTAAGGAGACCAGTGTTGACCAGTATCTGAGTTGTGGAGGTCAGATAGGCAGTTGCTCCATTTAAAACCAGGGTATTTAGCCACGTTCGGTTAGGCTGGAAGATGACCACAGACTAGTTGGGTTAAGGTTAAAAAGGTGTTTTTTTTTTAATTAAAAACTTTTTTCTTCGCGTTGAACACTTTATTTTGTGTTTAACTTAGAGACTCAGCAGTAACGTTCGGTTATGTAACGCTCATTCGGGTAGGGTCGGCTTGAGTTATTCGAACGATAACAATATTTTTTCCTTTTTTAATTATTTCATAGTTTTACTGTATTTTAACATAATTCTTCATTCGCCAAACTTTACAGTTTGATAACGAGAAATACTCGTAAAACAAAAGTGAATATTTTATGACATCATGAGACAGTAAAACAACTCAATACAAATTAAGTTGTTTTGCTGTTGCGATGTGGGAAGGCAAGGTGTTAAGTAAACGACGTAGTGTGTACTATTCCATTGGTCTATTGCATGATCCTCCTTTAATTAGTGACATATAAACATGGTTTGTATGTGACAATTTGCTTATGAGCTAAGAACATAATAATATCTTATCTATCTTAACTTAAACTACGTGCTTTAACGTGATGTGTTAATGTACGTGATTTCACACCACACTGTATCATGACGTCGTTATACTATCAACATTATCTTAACAAAATTTTAATCTTTGTTGGTCTTAGGCGATTAAAACACTACCACGCACCACGGAGCGTAGCGCATGAATGCGTGTTTTAACGTTGCTTTTAAGTATCTCCGTTTGTATAGAAAATACGCACAGTCCAACACACAGAAAATGCATCCACGCGCGTTCATGCAGATCACGCGCCTACAAGCGGAGAAACATGCGCACACGCGTGTCAGTACGGGGCGAGACGCAAGGTATGGCACACCGAGTTGCGCAGTGCCGTGCGTGATTTCGTGCGGCGTTGAATGAAATGAGTCAGAGCCGCCGTGAATCCACAAAACGCAAATCCGCACGATGATGCAGATCAAGCAAGTACGCGCGTAGGTGCGTTGAAACAGAACCTGCAGCGTGATGCGGGGCAGTGTGACAACCGCCTTAACCACACATCTTATTTGAACGTACTCATTCACGTCTAAGTAAATATCAATTGGTACCGTCTAATGATAATAACAGATTTTTTTTTAAATTCTGTTTGACATAATGTAAACGCGTTCAGTTACATTAAAAAAACTCGTAATTCACTTACGTCATTCAATGTAGGCGAGACTTTGGAACCACAGACGCTGAGAGTGAGAACTCGTTACCCATCGAGTGATTTCAGGGAAGATGGTGCCACAGGGATCACGTGCTGTCGTGCTCAGTAAGGCTCAGAGGAGACCTATGAACAGTAACCTGTTCGCGTTGCAGAGGATTCTCGACTGGTCTTCTAAGAGATAAAAATCAATCCTAAAAAAGATTGTACTGTTTAAATTCCACACTCTCCGGACTGATCCCCAAAGTCGGAGCATCTTGTGAACATTTTGCTTAAAAAAGGCTCTCCAATGACAATTTACGTCCAGTGACAATTCTGAATGTGACAGCTGTTTGTGCTGGTGTCTTTTCTAGTCTTTGCTTGCTCTGTACTGAATACAAAATACGTTCGCCAGTTAAGTCTTCTGTTTGTTATAGATTTGGACACAAGTTCGATCACCGCTATGACCGTGTGTATCACGATAGTAATGTTCGGATTATGTCGTCCAAATATAGTTTGTATGGCACATAAATTATTATAATATTAAATAGTTTTGCATCATGCTTTGACTGTTAATCGTATCGAAATTTTAAGTTAGCCATTTAAATGGATATGTGTCAATAGGCGAAGAATTAGGGCAGATATGTTTTTTTAATGATGTAATTTACATTAATGAATTACTGTATGTACAGTAATTGTTTAATGGCATAAAATAATAAGTTTTTCATTTGATAAACTCAAACATATTCCAATGAGATGCTCCACCCTATTTTTCGGGTGGGTAGAGGACCTTCGTGACGTAGTGAATCCAAAACCCAAACTTTCCAAACTAACCATGTCTGGTGAGGACTTGCTTCAGGTGAAAAGTGAAGTTCCGTTTCTCCAGCCACTCTTCAAAAAAGGCTTATCGCTGACATTGTAGCGTACCCAGCGATTGGTTGCTGTCTCCATACCGCCATGAGATCTTACCAAAGCACTGTCCACCAAACCACAATTTGTTTTGATAGCAGCGATTCGCCCCGGTGTTGCATTTCTATGAACAAGATTCTAGGTCCCCCTTGGTTACATAAATGTTCAAGTGCCTTCGTCCTCTTGGCAATCTTTGGTTGCCATCGTGAGATATCGGAAGATGGCGAGCAGCGGCAAGACGTCCGGCATGCAGAACTTCACTTCGTAACTGATCTCTGAAGCCGACGGGCGCTTCAAACGCAATGAACATCGAATATTAATATTTTATTTTTCGGTAATTATAATCCTTTTAAATTATAGTCCGTTGTGTTTGAATTCAATCCTTATCCTTGTCTCTAACAAGACGTATTTTTATTCCAACCACGAACCGACATAATAATACATCACAACACAGGAAAAACAAGATGACTTCACATCACACGAATACAATTTTCATTTCGAATATCTCATCCACATTTTAGATTAAACATCCCCGTACCTTCTAAAGAGATTTGCAAATGACATAACACGCGCCGTAAAAAACCTTCAAGTCAAGATTATCCCCAAAGTATCATATATTATATGACTAGCTTTTGCGTGCGGATTTACCCGTATGAAACTTGACAAAAATTTCTCTGGACCGTTCTACCGGAACAAAATGTTTTTCATGTGCTAGTCCAAGGCTATGCCATATTATATCACATTAGTTTCGGCTAGTGACTTCATCATCATCATTTCAGCCGGAACACGTTCACTTTTGGACATAGGCCTCCCCTAAGTGTCACCGCAATGACCGGTCCAGTGCACCTCGCATTCATCGGATTCCTGCAACCCTCATCAGATCATAGGTTCACCTTTTAGGAGGCCTTCCAACGGTGCGTCTTTTGGTACACAGTCGCTAATTCAGAAGCTTTCTGCCCCAACGGCCATCTGTTCTGCGAGCAAAAACTTTCGAAATTGACGAATCACTATCACCTGTTGATTTCATTAATAAATCTAGGCCAAGGTCTACCTGTGAACCAGATTTTATTTAAACCATTTTGTTTGCTGTAGACACGTGTCTGATAAACAAACTTCCAACGGTAAAAGGACATAACCATAATGGACTTTTCATATTTATATCAGTAAGATCTCAAGGCAGATGTCATGAAGCCAAGAGCGTAAAAACCAATTTTTCTCCATATATTACTGACATTTCATTCGTATTCACGATAGGTACATTTTTATTCGGTCTGTGCGTGGCTTTCTTTAATAATCCGCTTTAGGGTATGTTAATGGTGTTAGCGAAGAGCGACATTGAAATAGGGAAAGCTTGGCATTACGACATTTATATATGATGTTGAGAATTCAAAAATCTTATTCATATTGAAAATGAGCGTTCGTAAATAAAATTTCAATTTTAAATCTCTCTTTGCTTAGCCTAAGTTAATTTGTTGGCCTTTCTTCGTCTTTCCTCGTTCAAAAGATATTTAGGGGAAGCTTATGTCCACCAGTGGACAACTTTCAAATGAAATATGTTGTGACCCAAGTCAACCTCCATCCAAGCAAGCCAATCTCCCATAAGACGTAAGGTTTATAGATATCGAAATCACGACGAGCAATAAGTAATTCGCCGTCTGGCAGTCCGATAGCTGTCTGAACCGAGCTCGAGTCGTTGACGTCGATGTCAGGAAAAGGCCCTAGAGTAGAGGCCCAACAGAGCCAAAACCTACTGGAGCAATAGGTTGAATTTTGAAAAAGTTACCCGTCCTAAAACTCAAAAAGCAATTGAAAGGCACTGGTGTGGTTTTTGTCAGTAAAAGTCTGACACGGCCTCCCGTTCCACTCTAGAGCGAGAGAAATCATTAGATGATTTCCTTCCATGAAAAAATTGCCTGTGGTTTTTTTACTATTAACTTAATTGGTGTTATTTTTTTATTTAGTTACTAGTGCTTGACTGCAAACTCTCCTGATGGTAAGCAGTGATGCAATCGTTGATGATGAGGCGTACTAGTTTATTAAGAGCATATTCACTCTAGCCTTGAAGACACCTAAATAATAATCGAAAGAGAAAAACGAGAAAGAAGATTCGAGTATTTTTTAATTCTGTCCATTTTGTAATCGCTTCTCTTAAATACAAAGCACATAGCTTAATAGCGAGTATATTTGAGGCATCCAATCCATCCGACTATCAATGAACAAAACGAAGAGAAATATGCCAATGGGACTGCCATAGAAACCTTCAATATGCTAGTCCGGTTTTTCATTAAAAGTAATCCCGAATTTCGGGATTTCTGTTTTATTATTCCCGAACAGAATAGAGACTTATCTATAAATACAGCTATATTATTATTATTGCCGGTTTTATAACCGACAAAGTTTTTTTTTATGATAAGTCAAGATGTTTGAATTTGTAGAATACTGTTAAGAGAGATTGCTGTGTTACTAGGGTAATGATTAAAAACAAGGAACTTGATATTAGAATAGAATAGAATAGAATATAACTTTATTGTACACCAAGAAAGTTACTTACTTAAGTTACTCTACTTAACGTTAAGAGAACCCAACCCAAGATAGATTTCCATACAATCGCTCTTACGTGATTGAGACGTTATTCGACAATCACGGCAGCTCATAGTGGGTATGAGATACCAGCGCACAGCTGGGTGCTGAAGCAAAACAACCCCTCAGTGCCCCGGATGGCCCGATGACCATGTGTTTGTGTGGAAAACCAGGTAACATAACAAGCTTATAACTTTGTGGTCTTTCTTGATGCAGTTATGAAATTTTGTATAAAGATTCTTTGCATATAAATATACCGTTCTCGACCAACTGTCAGTAGGAGTATAACACCCTTATGTACTTTCTTACAAAATCCTAGCCAAGTACGAGTACAACCCACATACAAATCAAATAATGATATCTCCAGATTATTTTCGTAGCCAGACAGTCTAGCGAGTCGGCTTTATTCCTGAATATGCGATATTTTTCTGTATAAAAATGTTTTCTGAAACAAATTGTTAGATTTATTTTAGTTCGTTTGTTCATCTTAAGTCGTTTGTCATCCAATATTGTCTCTTTCGAATAAAAAAATAAATATTTTTAGCTATAATTAGATGTTTTCATCGTTTCCACATCGTCATACTGTTTTTAAGCGGTAAACTGTTGAAATATTTTATTTTTATGATAAAGAGACGTTATTTAGGGTTTATTTCAAGGATTTTTATTGTGACTTTATTTCCATTCAAATTAATCTTTACAATGAATTTACATCGCGTACCTATGTGAATGAAACATGGAGGTTTGGCTGTTTATTGTGAATTTCAATCAAACTCGACGTTTATTTCATTGAACGATATAAGCACTATTGCACGCCATCTCACACACATACCATCGCACACGCACACACACATACCATTGCACACTCTCATACATGCACACAAGCAAAACAAAGCACAATTTTTACAAAACTTGTATAGAACATGTCTTAGAAAGATTAATAGATATTGTAATCACATCCATTTAAAGAGGGGATGACCTGGTGACCTGAAATACAGGCCAAAAGCCCAGCTTAGGCACCAGTCTCCCACAGTATGAATCAATTAATTGTCATTTTCTTATTTTTGTAATTGCTATGAATATTGTGGTGAGAAATAAATTATTATTTCCTTTATTCATTATATAAACTTATTAATTACATTTTTAAATATTTTTTTAAAAAACTTACAAAAAATAAAAATAAAAACATTTAAAAATATAAAAAATAGTGTCCCACCGGTATCGGGAACAGAGTCCAAGCTACCGGCGGTCAGGGCTCCAGAGAAAGGAACCTCCTAACAATACGAGCCGTGTCCAGGAGTACCGCTTTCTGAATCAAGCCCTTGATCCAGCCGCCTAACGAGAGCCTCCTAAGGTGTTGGTCGAGGCTCTTGGCTATTAAGCCATTACCCGACACGACTATCGGTACAATGATCGCCGAATCCACTTCCCACATGTCGACAACCTCGCGAGCCAAGTCAATATACTTGATTTGTTTATCTTTCTCGGCTTTCACGAGGTTCTCGTCATGCGGAACGGATATGTCAACAATCATTGCACGCCTCTCGTTTCGGTCCACCACCACTATATCAGGCTTATTGGCTACAATAGTCCTGTCAGTGATGATGGACCGATCCCAGTACAAAGTGATATGACCATTATCAAGAACTGGGTCGGGCTCATACCTGTAGTACGGCACTTCCGATCCCACAAGAGAGTATTTCAAAGCAAGTTGCTGATGGATAATCTTGGCTACAAGGTTGTGCCTATGCAAATACTCGCCGTTAGCCAGACGAGAACAACCGGAGATAATGTGACGAATTGATTCTCCCGGACGGTGACATGCCCGACAGATGTCAACCGTGCCGTCCTTCACAATAAATCTCCGGTAGTTATTCGTCATGATAACTTCGTCCATAATTGCACAGATAAAACCTTCGGTTTCCCCAAAGAGGTCACCGAAACGCAGCCAAGCTACGGACGCCAATTGGTCTACATCGGGCCCGTGAAGGGCCCGGAAAAAGCGTCCGTGAAGTTCCTTGCTCTGCCATACTTCCCTGCGATCGTTAGTGTCAAGCACTACCGGTTTGTGCCAGTTCTCATTAGCCAAGGAGAGCGGGGTGAGTCCCTTGTCCACTGCCACTACATCTCGATGCATACCCACGTCGGCAGCTAGGAAATATTCCCTGAGACTGCATACCTCGCGGTTGTGTAGGGTCTTAGCATTTAAAAAACCTCGACCGCCACACTTCCGCGGGATATACAGTCTCATCACCGACGATCGTGGGTGATGCATTCGGTATGCAGTCAGCAGTGTTCGAACCCGCCTATCCAGGGCGTCAAGTTCCGTTTGAGTCCATCTGAGTACGCCGAAAGAGTACATCAATACCGGCATGACCCAACCGTTGAAGGCGCGCACCTTGTTTCCGCCTGAAAGAAGGCTATTGAAAACCTTCTTCAGGCGTCCAAAGAAACGCTCCTTCAACGATTGCTTCATGTCAGCGCTCCTTCAACGATTGCTTCATGTCAGCGCTCCTTCAACGATTGCTTCATGTCAGCGCTCCTTCAACGATTGCTTCATGTCAGAAATTATTATTATTATTATTTTCTTTATTAGTTCTTTATACATATCTTTTATAATTTTTAAATATTTCCTAAAAAATATTTAAAAATATAAAAATCAGTAGTCCGCCGGTGTCGGGAGCAGGGTCCAAGCTACCGGTGGTTAGGGCTCCAGAGAAAGAAACTTCCTCACAATGCGAGCCGTATCGAGGAGTACTGCCTTCTGTATCAGGCTCTTGATCCAACCGCGCAACGATAGCTTCGACAGATGATCGTCGAAGCTTTTGGCTATAAGGCCGTTGGCAGTCACGACAATCCGCATTTATTATTATTATTCCCTTTATTCCTTATAATACATATTTTTTACATTTTAAATAATTTTTAACACACACATATAAAAAAAAAAACATTTAAAAATATAAAAATAGTGTCCCACCGGTATCGGGAACAGGGTCCAAGCTACCGGCGGTCAGGGCTCCAGAGAAAAGAACCTCCTAACAATACGAGCCGTGTCCAGGAGTACCGCTTTCTGAATCAAGCCCTTGATCCAGCCGCCTAACGAGAGCCTCCTAAGGTGTTGGTCGAGGCTCTTGGCTATTATTATTATTGAATTTATTAAGAAACCGGTTAGACAGAAATCGGCATCAGTCCTGCTGAAATCAGTTTGCTTATAATTATCTCTTTAAAATATACTTTATACTGTATTTCTACTTTCTTCCCTGTGCAACCGTAAAACTGGATAAATGGCACCTGACCCAATATAATCGCTGTATCCTGGTGGGGGCGATCGGTGGCGGCGATCTCACACACCGGGCACAGGCCATGGTCCAGAGTGAGGAGGAGTGGCAGGCGGACGCCTCCTTCTGCGAAGCAGTAATGCTAGCAAAGGGGGAGGCCGACTGCAGCAGGCAACGGCGCTTACGCCGCAGCCGTCGCCGCAATTTCGATCCTGATTTCTGGCCTCCGTAGGCACGGGCTTGCGGACGGCGGGCAATGGGTAGCTAGCTGTCCGTCCATCCGGTAACAGACCGGTCCAAGCCCAAGTCGTTAACGGCGCGCACTGTTCCCACGTGCCTCAAGGAGTCGTAAGCAAACTGTAGGAGACCAGTAGGGTCGAAGCGTAATCTAGGGCTCTGGGGAGGTATGAAAATGCATACCAGGGCACTGGAACCAAGGCAAAGAAGGAACGGGGTAGATTTTTAGTCAATAAGAGTCTGACACTATCTCCCGCTCCGCCCAAGGGCGGAGGATGTAATTGGATGATTTTACCTAACATAAAAAAAACCTGGCCCAATATAAATCCTTCACATAATTGCTTTCTGATTGACTTTTACTTTTAAAATATGAATTTACTAATAAAAACATTACACGTTTAAAAATAAAACCCCAAAAAGAGCTATCAAAATGTTTTGCCTCCGTCAATTTAAAATGCCGCGTCGCCACCAAAAATAAATACACGTTGCTTTTGAAACACGAAGTTATAAAAAAAAGACAATGAACCTATCCTCATACATCTCGCTGAGACCTCTCCTCGAAAATTGGCTGAATACACAAATACTTTCGCGCTCCAAAATAAACATGAAAAAAAAAACAAAGGTCGACAAAATGGCAGCTAGCGAACACATTGTTTGGTGTGTAGCAATTAAAATTGTAAAATGGCTTTCGCTTACGGAAAATACACCGTTTCACTATTACTTAGTTTCGTTGTAAGGTATGTTTTAATTAAATAGCTGTGGCACGTCTGTTGGGGTATTAAATTCTCTGAAAATGAATTAGTATGGAATGAGACACAAACTTGGTTATTATCTACGGCTCTACGGCTTTACGCAAAGGTGACAAGATCGTTACACCAGCACGTCTTCGATCCCAGTACTGGGTACACCATAATTATGGCAGTAAGTCTCCTCTTTGGAGTGGCTGGAAAGACCTCACGGCGTCCTCACCGGACATGGTAAGTTCGGGAGGTTCTTGCACCGGATTCGAGGGAAAGACCATTTCACCATTATATGGACTACACGGAGGATGCGGTAAAGTAGAGGTGTGCCCCTCGTGGGCAGAGCATCGCCGTGTCCTCGTGAGGGCGATCGGCGGCAATGACCTCTCGCACCGGGTTCTGGTACAGGCAATCAGATGCAAAGTCGTGGCTAGCTCAGCCCAATTTACTATTTCTGACTTAAAAAAATATTTGTGCAGAACTGTTCAAGAATGAAGTAGAAAATTGAAAAGAGAATACAGGGTATAAGGAACAGGTTTCCGTTCATTTTAAGGACTAGCTCAGTAGACGAAACTGAACAATCTTTCACAAGTTTTATTTTTTTCATGAAACGAAAATAAAATCGACATGCCCATACAAAATTATGTAAGTACTTGATTGTTCAGTTTCTGTAGAGAAGTCGATATATTTTTTTCCTGAAAAATAAACAACCCTCCTTCTGGCGAAATATGAAACGGTATTTGAATAAAATAATAAAATAGTTAGTTCCTAATTAGTTCGTCATTGTAAGAGGAATAATGAAACGTGAAAAGGAAGATAATAGACGAATAAAACTGTGATAGCAATCCTCATCTTAACATCACCCTACTATGGCCTAGAGCAGAACATGAATAAATACGTTCCCTAAGGAGTACAAGTGGTAACAGCTAACATGTCAAGTAAAATAAAGAAATCAAAAACGTTTTTTCGTAAAAACAGACAAGATGTTCGACGCGTAGGGAACCTTACAATATAGCTGTACGATAAAATAAAGACAAATATTTTATTTGTTGTTAAAATACTGAATGAGTTTCTTTTGTATTAGGATCTCATTCATAGTTTTATGGAGAAAATGCTAAATCTATAGGAGTAGCTGGGGTCTTTTAGTCAAGACTGAATAGGCTACTTCTAGGCAAGCATGCTTCATCGTCGGCCGCATCGTCACTTACTATCAGGTGAGATAGTGCTCAAACGCGAGCCTATCAATAATAATAATAAAAAAAAGTTTACGAAAATCGCGTGCCCTTCGGCTCAATTTTAAAGCGAGAGATTATTCATAGGATGATAATTATGTTTCCAAAGACAAGTTTAAAACTGGCCAAGGGCTTGCTTCTAAAAGGAAAGGTCGGCCCTGGTATCTAAGGCAACGAAGGAACGGGTTGGGTTTTTAGTCAGTAAGAGTCTGACACTATCTCCCGCTTCGCCCAAGGGCGGGAGATGTCATTGGATGATTTTACCCACCACCAAAAAAACAAAAAACCTATCAATAATAATAATAATAAAAAAAAAATGTTTACGAAGATCGCGTGCACTTCGGTTCTACTTTAAAGCGAGAAAATTCATAGGATGATATTTTTCAAAAGACAAGTTTTAAAAAAATCCAAATGCAAACAAAAACAATGTTGCTTCCTTATCACTTGAGTTTAAAGTAGTTCTTAAATGGAATGCGATTCTTTTGTTTTATAATTTCATTCATGATTTTATGAATAAAGTTTACGAGGATCGTAAATTTCACCTAAAATCAAAATAGCTATTAAAACTTTTGAATTTGGATCATCTCAGCAAACAGCCTAAGGTAAACACGACGATAAGTAGATACATTTTAATGAAGATGAAATTGTAATACGAATCCTTACGATGCTATAAATAACGTTAAACTAAATTGAATTTGAAGACATCTAATTTACGGGCAAATGAAGTTTATTTAAACATCTATAAGGCTTCCGATATACACGCCTACTTTTGTAAGAAAATCCTTATAGATAGGCAGCAGTCTTAGTGAACTTTCAAGTATATTGGGTACATGGAACAAAAATTTACATACAAACGAAATTTCTACTTTTTATTGGCGTGGCCGTCCGGTAACTGTCTGGACCAAGTCCAACTCGTCAAAGGCCGGTCGTATTCCACGCGCGCCTTAAGGAGATGTCAGCAAAATCGTAGGAGCCCAACAGGGTCGAAGCCTCTGGGGCCATGAGTTCGCTTCTGAAAGGAAAGCCTGGAATGCAAGGCAACGAAGGAACATGGGAGTGGGTTTTTAATCAGCAAGTCTGACACTGTGCCTTAGATTGTGAGAAGATGATTTCCGACCTAAAACAAAACCCTTTTAAGGGTCGAATTTAAAAATAATCCCTTCTTAGTGGTCGCCTATGTCATAAAAGGAAACCTTGTGCAAAAATTCATTTTCGTAGTCTCAGTAGTATCGATTGTGTGTTGATATGTCTATCAGTCAGTTTTCTTCTCCTTCTATTACAATATGTCCTTTTATTACAATATGTAGGTTTAAATAAAATTAAGAATTCTGATGCAATTTGATTGCCCTGCTGGTCTAGTGTTAGGTGCCCTGACTGCTATGCCGGAGGGTTCGATTCGAACCCAAGACAAATATTTGCTGCCGTTATTCTTATGGTATACACAAAAATGAAAATATATATCTATCTATATTTTTGTGATGAGCACGATAATTATTTTGTTCTGTTTCTCGATGAAATATATATGCATATTTGAGTATGCAATGGGCAGGGCACATTGCTCTAAAAACAAATGCTCGAAGGGGACAAAGAGTTCTCGAGTGGCGACCACATACCGGAAGACGGACGTTGGAAAGCCTCCCACAATGTCGACCGATGAACTGATGAGGGTTGCAGGAATCCAATGGATGCTAGACGCGAGGCCTATGTCCAGCAGCGGACGACTTTTGGCTGAAATGATGATGAAGTATGTTTATCAGTCGTCATGGCAGAAGCTCTATTCAGTTTCATACTAGATGACGTTGTGAGGAATTTGTGGAATATTATTATTTGTTACATCAAAGAATTTCTGTCAATAAAGTGATTGAGGAGGTGCGTGATCATATTATTTTCTGCAGACCGTGAAATTTTGATTTTCTTTTTTCAACTACAGCTACTGTAACTGAACATTCAGAAACCTCATCACTTATTCAGTTACAACAAACACTCTACACGTTCAGACACATCTTGACAAATTGGGACGTCTCACAACAAAAGCAATTTAAATTCAAGCAAAAACAATTGATCATACAAAGCACGTACGTAAACGAAAACTGCCAAGGGATAGGTTAACGTTTATTGTTTTTCATCGTGAATACCTCCTGAGGGACTAGGTTGGCTGATGTTGTGTTATTATGGTACAAACGACCAACTTTAGCGATCGTCAGGGGAATATTTATCAAGGAAATATGCTGCTACCACAGACCGAAGAAGCGCAGTAAAGGCCGTTGCTAAAGGCAGTATAAATAATTGTCAACAAATTTCATCAAATTTATTAAGTACTGCCCTTTTTTTATAGTTGGGAAATCATCCAATGACACCAGTCACCTGTACTGGCAGAAAACACCAATGTCATTCAGTTGCTTTTTGCGTTTTAGGACCATGGATTTCTTCTTCTTCTTTTTCAGTAATTACCCATCACGTGGTCCTAACGGGCTGGGGCTATACGGTTTTGCTAACATTTCTTTTCTTTGTAAAGAGTGTAGCGGCATTATTATAGCGCATGTCAATACCATTTTTTTTTTTAATTTCGTCACTGCTCTTGGTTTGTGGTCTACTTGTGTTATAGTGTATCCAGCGTATGCTACGAATTTCATTTGATCTGTCTTCTCTGTCAGTGTAGCGTTTCCTAGTTCTGTGACTGCTACCCTGTCATTATTGAGCGCTTGCTTTTATGCTGCTATATTTTTATCGTTGTGTAGCGAATGATAGTGAATGTTTACCAGAATTATGCGACGATTATTAAGTGTGACGACTGGTACAGAAAAGGTTTTGTCTTTTGTTTTATCTATGCGTGTTTTGTTATTCAGTCTAGGAGCAGAGGGAATAGTTTCATTCTGTTTAGTGACAGGATTTTGTTTGTCCTTTTCTTGATTTTTGTTAGAAAACATTCTAGATTTTCTACTTGCTTTTTTTTCAATTCGCTTTTTAGGGCCGTCAAAGAATTTAGACTTACGAGTTATATTATTAACCGATACGTGATTTGCGTATCCAGAAGACAATATTACCTAAATTATTCTTAACATAGGTCCTTGGTTTAGGTTACATAGGTTTACGTATGCTAAGGACTGATTTCATCATTCAATTTAAAAACTTAGTTCAACTAAACTGAGCTCAGCGTAATCTAGTTTAAAGACCTGTGTCGTAAATATGGGCGACAACAAAAGAATTGAAACTGAGATTAGCGTAAACTAGGTTCAATTCATCGCTGTGAAACGCAAAATGAAGCTATAATCTCGATTAGTCGCTCAAACTGCGTTTTGTTTGAACGAATCGCGATTGGTTTATTGGTGAATTTGGCTCTTAGTAAACCACGTTTACACAATTACATGTAATATAATTTCACGTATGTTATAATACTGACCAGCATTTCAGGCATTTTTATTTCTCATTACCATCTTGAATACTATAAATGAAATTATCATCATCACCTGCCTGCCTTTGTCCCGTTTTGTTTGGGGTCGGTGTAACACGTTTTTTCCCTTCTATTCTGTCCTATCACTCGTCACGCTATCACTAACTCAAATACTGTGAATCAAATTCTTAGAACACTATTGTTGTAATATTGACCATAATATCTCAACCCACACAAATTGCACTGACGCGGCATATTCAAGTAATCATCAATGCTACGCTTAACGTCATTGTTAGAAATCACTCTACCGATTTGCGTTCATTATGAGTACCTAGGTTCTATTATATCATCGCAACAACGGATTGATGGTTGACGTCTATTTCCTGGTTCATTTCAATAGACGCTGTGATCTCAATGCCGATGAATTAAATTTCAATTTCAGTAAGATCTATATTATTATAAACTATGTTCTAATAAGCAACGAAGATTTTGATCAGTGATTCAGTATCTAATATCCTCTTAGTTTGCACCAGTATTAGTAAAGTGAAGCCAGTGCATAAAGTATGTTACGAGCATCATTTAGTTTTTTTTTTTTTTTTTTTTTGGGTAGGTAAAATCATCCAATGACGAATCCCGCCCTTGGGTGGGGCGGGAAACAGTGTCAGACTTTTACTGACTAAAAACCTACCTTTCCATTCCTTGCCTTTATCCTGGGGCCTTTGGTGACAGTCTCACATAACCTTTGGCCCCAGTAGGCTTCGGCCCTGCTGGACCCCTACAGTTTGCTGACAACTCCTTGAGGCGCGCGGGAACGGTGCGCGCCGTAGACGACCTGAGCTCGGACCGGTCTGTTACCGGACGGACGGACGGCGAGCTACCCATTGCCCACCGTCCTCGAGCCCGCGCCTACGGTGGCCGGAAATTGGGGTCGGAAACCCGGCGGCGGCGGCGGCGTGTGCGCCTTTGCCTAAGGCGGTCGGCCTCCTCCTTTACTAGCATTACTGCTTCGCAGAAGGAGGCGACCGCCTGCCACTCCTCCTCGCTCCGGAGCATGGCTTGAACCAAGCCCCGGCGCGAGAGATCGCCGCCGATCGCCCCCACGAGGACACGGCGCTGCTCTTCCCAAGCGGGGCACACCTCGACTGTGTGCTCCACCGTGTCCACCGGGCGGTCCGCACAGTGGCGACACCCGGGCGTCGTCTCCGCACGAATCTTGTACAGGTACGGACCGAACTTGCCGTGTTCGGTCAGCACCTGCGCCAAACGGAAGGTGACGACGCCGTGGGGCCTTTCCAGCCACGCCTCAAAGAGGGGCCTTACCGCCTCGATCGTGGCGTGCCCAGCACGAGGTTGCGACAGTCGCTCTCGCCATTTCACCATGAGATCCCGCCGGAGCTCTGTCCGCCATGCCGCGACTTGTCGCGGCAGCGGAGTTTCGCCCCGACGTTGCATCTCCACGCGTAAGTCATGCATGTGTGCAAGGACTGTTGCCTCCAAATCCCATGGTGGTAGGCCAGCAAGGAGGCTCGCCGCTTCGCAGGACACCGTACGGTATCCGCGGATCATCCGGATGGCCATGACCCTCTGGCAGGCGGTTAGCCGGGCCGCCACTCGCTTCCGTAGCGATGGCGCCCAGCATCATTTAGTTGGATCTGCAATATTATAATATTTTTCTTTGTAACTTATTTTGTCATTTATATCGAACTATGTTATGTTTCGCACTTCAGTCACTCCACTTCATTCTGTCGTCTTACTTATACATTCCAATCCATCAGAATGATTGGCACCAACTGTAAATGTAGCTGGTTATGTACACTGTAGGAACAAAATACAGGTGCTAACAATTTTCCCCAAGAATTTTCCTATGATTTTATAATTTAGTTTATGGAATCCCTCATCACTCGTTGTCACTTTTACTAATTACACCACGTAGCATATAAATTGTACCAAACTTTCCAGGTAGGGGTGTCAAAATTTATATACCGGCTTTGTTAGGGACGACGTTATTAACCAAATAAATTTTGATTATGTGTATTCCTTTTTGTTTATTACACAGTGTATTGTTATTTATTCTATTGTAATTTAAGGAGCGTGTAGGAGGTATTTTCGGTTCAGGTGTTTATTGTCTTCTCTTTAGTGACTTAAATGTGCTATTCTTTGGCTTCTGTATTCAAATCTGATTACTGAAGTGTTCTTTTGTAAGGAGATATTATTTTATTAACATTGTAAGTTCGCCCTTTGAATACCGTAATTAGACACACAACAGAAAGAAAATTGATGTGCGGATACCGGTCTCCGCTTTGGGCTTGACTCGGCTTGAGTAACTAAGGGTGAACCAGACGGTTGCAAACTATCGTTCCAACCAAAGTGATCTTGCTAGTTTCAATCCGTGTAGACAGCAGTTGTAAACCATGACCTTCAACGCCCTTGGTTGGGAAGCGGGTTTTTTCAACTGCAGTGATTGATTTGCGAAATTATTGGTGTATGATTTACATCTATGTAGCTGCATTACAAACCAAACACAAACCTGGAGCTTGGTTTGTCTGTGGCCTAAGGTGACCTTGGTTGGAAAGCTAGTTTGCAACTGTCTGGTCCACCCTTTAATATTTTAGACTGAAAACTTCATAGATTGGGTGTTTGGTTGATATTCAAGCGTATGAACTCATTTTTTTTTATTGATATCATAAATGAAATGCTATTTTAAAAACTTTGCTACGACATTACTCTATTTAAGTCTTAAAATAACCTTTTTTTTTAGTACGCTCATTACCTAAATCTTTTACAATTTATCGCCTAATCTTAACGAATTATTCTGAACAAAAACCTTATAACAACGGTATTTTTTTACAAACTTAAATTTTCTCTAATCCAGCACTTTAGCAGTTCATTTTGGCTTTCAGGCTTTAACCGTCCCCTCAAATTCACAGTTCATTAAACAAATGAAAGCTCGGAAACAAAGCATTGATTTTAGAACTCTTTAGAATGAAACCACAATATAAATAAGTATAGAAGGTTGATTCTATACATCGAGCGGACATTTGGATGCGCGAGTAAAGCGAAAGATGGCAGTGTCTCTATTTTTTAGTATAAATTACCGCTAATGTGCATTGGGGCGATAAGGCCCATCCTTGAGGCGTGGCTGGAAAGGCCTCACGGCGCTCTCAACTTCCGCACGACGCAGGTGCTTACCGAACATGGAAAGTTCGCTAAGTACCTGTTCCGGATTCGTGCGGAAGATTCGCCCGGGTGTCGCCACTGTGCGGAACACCCGGAGGACACGGTGGAGCACACTGTAGAGGTGTGCCCCGCCTGGGCGGAGCATCGCCGTGTCCTCGTGGGGGCAATCGGCGGCAGCGATCTCTCTCGCCGGGCCTTGGTTCAGGCCATGGTCCGTAGTGAGGAGGGATGGCAGGCGGTCGCCTCCTTCTGCGAAGCAGTAATGCTAGCAAAGGAGGAGGCCGACCGCATCAGGCAGAGGCAACGGGGCGCTCGCCCCAGCCGCCGCCGGGATTCCGATCCCGATTTCCGGCCACCGTAGGCGCGGGCTTGCGGACGGCGTGCAATGGGTAGCACGCTGTCCGATCGTCCGGTAACCGGCCGGACCGAGCCCAAGTCGTCGACGGCGCGTTCTGTTCCCGCGCGCCTCAAGGAGCTGTCAGCAAACCGAAGAGGCCCAGCCTGCTAACTGCAGGCAGGCAGGGTTGAAGCCTGCTGGGGTCAAGGGCCGTTTTCTGAGAGGAAGGCTCAGCCCCGGCACTATAGGCAACGAAGGAACGGGGTAGGTTTTTAGTCAGTAAGAGTCTGACACTACTTCCCGCTCCGCCCAAGGGCGGGATTTGTCATTGGATGATTTTACCTACCATAAAAAAAAAAAACCGCTAATGTGCATAAATTAGTAAGAATGCAGATTAACTAGTTAAAGTTGAAGATTCAGTCGTTTAAAGTGAAAAAAAATAATGTTTAAGTTCTTTTATTTACTAGGTAATCGTAATTTAGTGTGTTATAAATTAATACACTTGACTTCACAGTCAAACACCGTAATATTTCAGTCAGATACACCCGAATCGCTTTTGTTTAAACTTATCAATATTTTATAGACACTCGCGTGCCTGGCGCCTATCTATGGTTTACTACTTATTAAATATTGTATGCACTATTATTTTAAATATTTATTTAACACTTATACGATACACACTAACATAAATTTTCTTTTTTTTATCAATGGTACTGTTTATTATTTTGTTTCGATATCTAGTTTATTTAACCTCCATAAGTGTGGCCATGGGTATCACCTTTTGGCCCCATTGGCATAAATTGCTGTTATTGCCAAAGAATAGCCATAACACGGAATCTCTTTACAGTACGTCTACTTTGCAAAATAACTATAGTGAGGGTAAGTTTTAACTATTGTAACTATTTTTTTCAACTGAATGTCAATCATGAGAGTTCTTACCGTTCTTGCACGGGAAGCAAATTTAACTGTGGGACATTTTGCAATTTTTGTATTGAGCTTCTGTATCATTCTACGACGGAACTCTCAATTTAGGAAACAATAGCAATATTTATTGGTCTGTCATTATACTACGGGCTGAGGGAAATGACACGCAATCGTTCGCGTGCGGTTTGATGAATGCGAGGAAATGGGGGTCGGCAGATATCAAATTTATTTACTTAGTTCCCAAGTTTGTTTGGTTTTTGGGTGCCGAGAATTATAGGGGAGTAAGTTACTTGTTTGGATATTGACAGGGAATTATCTATAGTGAAGTTCGCACGCGATTTCGTGAGTGTATTTTCGGGAGCTGATATATATTGCAGCAGTTGTACCATAAATTATTAGTTTTTAACCCCCGACGGAAAAGAGGGATGATATAAGTCTGACCTATCTGTGTATATCTGTGTGTCTGTCCGATGGATGGACCGATTTTGATGCGGTTTTTTTGTTTGGAAGCTGACTTAATCGAGATGGTTTTTAGTTAAAAGTTATGAAGATCTGTCCAGGTGTTTAAGGTCACCAGCTTGTTTGTTAACTGCGGTAGGGTTTTAAACACTTTATGGGTATTTACTTTATTTTAAACGTGACCTAATGTTTGAAATACTCGTATACAATCTTGTGCCATTGAGCTGGTCTGATGATGGAGCTCGAAGGTAAGAACCCTGGATTGCTTATTAATATAGTAAACCCATCAAGTTTGGCCTCATTTGATTCGCCTTGGTCAGTTCTATACATTTCATATTGATAACAACGACTGTCGGGGTTTTTTTTTATATTATATGAATTCAGGGTTCTTAATTTCCTTCTCCTGATGCTAGAACTGGGAACTGGCTGATGGCACTTTGGAATGCCTACTAGTAAACCCATCTAGTTTGAGCTCATTAGATTCGTCTTGACCAGTTCTATACATTTCATATTGATAACAACGGCTGCCGCGGGTTTTAATTTTTTTTTTATTATATATTATTATAACTGGAAAAGTAATTTTATATCTGAACACATTTTATCCATATGCAAAATACGTGCGGTAGTGTTTGTATACTTGTCTTGAGTGTACGGGCAGAGACAGTTGATACATACTTGCATACATGCCGTTGACGAAGACAGACGTGTTGACCCTAAGAGCGGTTTCACACTGTCTGATCCGAATCCGATGCGAACCCGTGAAAGTATGGTCCGTAGTAGCCGTAGAACTATTTCCAACTATTTCTATTACAATAAAATTGTAGTGGGGCTTTTTTATGGTAGTTAAAATCATCCAATGACAAATCCCGCCCTTGGGCGGAGCGGGAAGTAGTGTCAGACTCTTACTGACTAAAAACCTACCCTGTTCCTTCGTTGCCTATAGTGCCGGGGCTGGGTATTCCTTTCGGAAGCTGATCCATGACCCCAGCAGGCTTCGACTCTGCCTGCCTGCATCTAGCAGGCTGGGCCTCTACGGTTTGCTGACAGCTCCTTGAAGCGCGCGGGAACAGTACGCGCCGTCGACGACTTGGGCTCGGTCCGGTCGGTTACCGGACGATCGGACAGCGTGCTACCCATTGCATGCAGTCCGCAAGCCCATTGTAGTTGGGCTGACACGCGCACTTTTCTGCACTAGTGCGGAAAACTGTCAATTGCGTGCCTAAAAGCGATGGAATAAGAGCTGGTTTTTGTCGGGTCGGATTCGGGTCGGACGTAGTGCGAAACCGATCTTACTGCTGGTGACGTAACGAGCCAGTGTATTTACCCCCTATTTGAGTACGTCCACTACACGCGCTTGGTCGTAGAGTTGCACAACATCACATTAATATTATAAAAACGAAAGTTTGTGAGTGTGTGTGAATATGCTTGTAACTTCTTAAAGATAGATAGATAGATGTATTATTTATTTTACACCAAAAATTAAATTACATTAAGAACTTATAATTAATAGGGTGTTACAATGGGTCTTATCGCTAACAGCGATCTCTTACAGACAACCTTTGGATGGATTTGACAGAGAAGGAGAAAAATATACGCAGGTAGTTGATGGTGTACCATTTACATATTTACAATATATAAGTAATAAAATACATATAATACAAGCAATAAATAATATACATATATAAGAAAGCAGCGAAATAAAGAGGAGTTTGTACAATTGAATGGATTTCGATGAAACTTTGCACACGGATAGAATATGTCCTAATGCACGTAAGCTACTTCTATCCCAGGAGTATATTCTCTTGCGGCAATTTTTTACTTTCACGCGGACGAAGTTAGTCGTTAGCAGCTTTAATCCAGTTTTTTCTTGCAAATTTTCTCTGCCATTGAGCTGTTGATTTACACTCAAACATACAGACTTTAGTATAGCATCAGCCTTATAATGTTCCCACTGCCGGGACTCAGGCCTCCTTTCTAGGAGAGGGAATGGGCCATAATCTACCACGCGGGCCCAGTGCGGGTTGACATGTTTCCATTCTAAGCATTAATTTAAGCATTTATAGTTACCACCGCAGTGCGAGTGCGGTGCTCCTGACCAAACAATGGCCCACTTATTGTATCCTTTTGGAGGACCTAAAAACGCCACTGACGCTGCTATAAACGTGGCAACCTACTGGGCCCAAAAACTCTGAGGGAAATGGAAACCATCTATCCGAGAAGAAGAAGACAGTTGACTATTTCTCAAAGTCTACTTTAACCCAAAAACCTGTCAAAATTGAGCATTCCAATTTAAAATAGATGCACACAAATCTTTTATAAAATTTCAATTCCATTAAATTTTACCTGGAATTTTAACGTATCATAAAAGTTATTGCTGGATCTCACATTCGAAAAGATTCAATCAAATATCTTTCGGTGCACGAAGAAAGTCTGTCGATCCAGACTCCAATATTTTATTCAAGAATGTAGGACATTTCTTCCATATGGACGCATTACACACGAGATAGGAAATATTCCGCCTGACTTTCTGCTGACATATAAAGAATATTGGTAGATAGTTTCTTTGTGTACGTGAATTGTTCTTCGATCGTAGTTTTCACCAAAAACTATAAATGAAGTCTCCATAATTCCTTTGTAGCTTTGGTATGTACACCGTTATTTTTTTTTTTTTTTTTTTAAAGAATTCTATTTTAAAAAGTAATGTTATCAAATTGCTAATTAAAACTTACTTAAAGAAATTAATTTCGTATATGCGTAAATTCATTTGAGTTTAAAAAAAGTACTTTATTTTTTAATTTTATCTTTACCAATCGATAGTGTTTCATGTACCAGATCGACCCTCCACGGGATTAAAACGACCAAAATTTAACGGTGTATTTTGTGGAAGGACCCAAAAAATATTTCCAATTTTTCATCCCACGACAAAATAATCAGTGAATTTGCAAGCGCTAAAACACAGCGTTATTATATTTTGTCACCTTTTAAAAAACATATTGGCAGGCTTTTAAGCTTTGGAAAGCGGTTTATAGGGAACAAAATATTTTTAATTTGTTTTTTACACACCTGCGAAAAGCAGATTACGTTTATATATATTTTTGTTGAACATTTCTCGTGGAAAGTAAGTTAAATAACGAATGAAGAGAGCAAGATACGAACGAGCTTGTAAATAAATTTGCTCTTTATGTGAGGAAATTGAATATTTTCTTTGCCTTTTTAAACTTCTGCTTGAGGTTTTATTCCCACTTATTTCGTTAGAAGTTGTTTACAGATATCCCCTCATCGTCTTTTTATAGAATCATGAATGGTTTTGAAATCAACGATAAATTAGTTGAGCATAATGGAAACCAATTAGGAAACATCTACAGTTCCATGCCTCTCATTTGCAGACTTTATTTACCATTTAAAACTTTTAACATGAATAAGTAGGCAATTAAGGTTACTGCAAACAGGACTTCTTTTAGGTGGGAAATCATCCAATAACAGCTCTATCTAGGGTGGACCGGGAGGGCGTGTTAGACTTATGCTGACTAAAACCCTCTCTTTTACTTCCTTACTTTGTGTGCCAGGACTTTGGGACTACCCATGGCCCCAGTAGGCTTCAGCCCTGTTAAGCCCTTAAGGTTTTGCTGATATCTCCTTGACGCACGCTTGGGACACCACGTGTCGTCGATGACTCGGTCCGGAGAGTTATCAGAAGGCTGGATAGCGAGCTACTCATTACTCGTCATCCGCAAGTCCACGAAATAGGACGGAATTGGTAAAAATTATGACTGCGAATTTTCATAGAAATATTGCCTTGATATTAGTCTTGGGATAGATCTATCTAGGGTGGCTTTACTCTATAAAGAGAAAGCTTGGTTTGTTTGATGATATCTTTATTGTGAATCCCTAATTTTGACCCCCAAGGACAAAGGACGGCGTGCAATGGGTGGCATGCTGTCCCATCGTCCGGTAACCGACCGGACCGAGCCCCAGTCGTCGACGGCGCGTACTGTTCCCGCGTGCCTCAAGGAGCTGTCAGCAAACCGTAGAGGCCCTGCTTGCTAGCTGCAGGCAGGCAGGGTCGAAGACTGCTTGGGTCATGGGTCAGCTTCCAAAAGGAATACCCGGCCCCGGCACGATAGGCAACGAAGGCCGTTCCTTCGTTGCCTATCGTAGGTTTTTAGTCAATAAGAGTCTGACACTACCTGCCGCTCCGCCCAAGGGCGGGATTTGTCATTGGATGATTTTACCTACCATAAAAAAACCCCAAGGACAAAACCACATTAACCTCAGAATACCAAATACAAAATTACATTCATATTTGTAACACCCATTCTAAATTGGGAACCAGGATTAAATTCATCTGACTGTTAAAGTCTACTTACAAAAACGTCCTACTGCTTTGACCGGGACTTCATTGTGTCCAGCGGGTGTCATTAACCTCTCAACTAATTAGAATTGAATAAAAATACAACAGTGCATGCTTAGGGCTCAACAATGGCGATTTATGCAGAAGTTTTACCCTAGACATAAAATTAAAAAATATGAAAAGTAAAATATAAGTTAATAAATTATTCTGTCAGTCTTCAAATTAATTAAAAGAACCTATTAATATTTTAAGGATGAGCGCCACTGAGTTGGGGGACTGCAATGTGAGAAGTTTATTTAGTTTTAGCGAAAAGAAAATACATAATAGTTTCAAATGTACTTATGAACTTTTTTTTGTATATCAACCTATGGCCTACCTAGGTTAGCAGCGGTCCCCCGACTACGGGCTATAAAACAAAGTCTTCAAAATCCCATAACATATACAAGGATCTTAACAAGACGTCGGTGCACGGATCGCGTCGTGTCGTCGAGTAGAGAGCGATTACTCTAGTATCGGATGATAATAATGAGTTCTAGTTTGAATAGTACACGCAGAACCGCAGATTAAAAAAAAAAAAAATCTGTAGCATAGCAATCGTTTTTCGTTCAAATTTTCAAACAAGACCTTCTGTATTTATTTACCGAAGGAACACGTACGCTATTTAATTTAAAATCGATTCTTAGACGTATGTAACGTAGGGTTGTCTGAACTTATTTCATTGTTTTGTTTTATTCTACTCTTTGGTGACTCTCACCAGGTTCTGACCTGGTCCACCTTGTGGGAAGCCTTCGCCACTCCAGAACTTACTGTTCAGCCACACCGATCGTTTGTTATTCTGCAAGCAACGTACCCAAGTTAGGTAATTCTTCGGAATACAAAAAAATATATATTACACATCAAATACATACATACATATTATTTACATATTTACAAAACCTAAATTAACTTAGGCATCGAAGTACTCCTCCACACATAGCTGTCATCCAGAAATGTGCCCAGAAGATTGGCAGCACTGCCACGTTGAATAACAATGCTGTCAACCCTAAAACACAATGTTGCAACTAAAGTCAAGCTGCCATAATATTAATGAAATTACTTATTGTTTCAGATTTTGGTGGTGACACGCGAAAGGTGAGTTGATAAATTATCACATTATTATTTACTAATGAACTGACAATAATAGCTGTGAATAATTATGATAAAGGTACATTATATACACGGCTAATTTTTTATCTTTTTGATCCCATAGAGGGTCGATTTGGTACATGAAACACTTTTGATTTGTAAAAATAAAGTACTTTTTTTAAACTCGAATTAATTTACGCATGTACGAAATTAATTTCTTTGAGTAAGCGTCAGCTGGGAGAGATCAATGACTTGTAGGTAGTTAGAAAAACTCGACTTGTTTACTGAAATAAATTAATTTTGTACATGCGTATATTTATTCGAGTTTTAGAAAAAAAGTACTTTATTTCTTTATTTTATTTTTACAAATCGATAGTGTTTCATATACCGGATCGACTTTCCACGGGATAAGTCATAAACACTAAAATAATATAATATCATCATTGTACACTTGGTTTGCAATAAAAGTTTTGATTTTGACTTTGATTAAAACGATCAAAATTTAACGGTGTATATTGGAATTTACCAAGTTAGAATTTTAGTCAATTATGATTTCTAGTGCATACAATTCAATTTCGGCTTAAAGGCACTTAACTAAAACTAAATTCACAAATAACCAGTTGTGTTAAACTAAGATTGCGAATCGGTGAATGTCCTTCCTTGGGATAATGTGGTATATTCTATGTACTAAGCATAGTACGTGGTTCATTACAACTAATGTAGCCTTAAAAGAAGATTTTGTTCATATGACTGTGTCTTATTACTGTCTTTATTTCCATATTTTTCTCCACAACACGTTCCATCTACTGCCCGGTTTATGGCAAAAATATTATATTGTAGGCATACTTAAAGATAAGAAAAATTCTTCGCACGCACGAATACCTCTAAGCTAGGAGCTTTTACCAATAACTTTTCGGGTTTAACGTGCGAAAATTGTTCTGAAACTACCTCGGACGTACGTAAATATTTATTTTATTACAAAGAATATTTTTTGGGTTTTTATAGCGGGCTTTGTAGTATTAATTTCTGCTCGCAGATTGCATAAAATATATGAAACTTAATCAATTTGCCTATTTCTTAGCTATGTTGACGTACCGTAGGCGCGGGCTTGCGGATGGTGAGCAATGGGTAGCTCGCTGTTTGACCGTCCAGTAAATGTCAGGAATGAGCCCAATTTGTCGACAGGGCGTACTGTTCTACGCGCGCCTCAAGGAGTTGTCAGCAAACCGTAGAGGACCAGCAGGGTCGAAGCCTACTGGGGAAGGCTCGGCCTTGGTATGAAAGGCAACGAAGGAACGGGGTTGGTTTTTTATTTAGTAAAAGTCTGAAACTATCTCCCGCTCCGCCCAAGGGCGGGAGATGTCATTGGATGATTTTCTTTATGTTGATGTAAGCTTCTAGTCTAACTAATACCGTTATTTTACAAGAAGCCTCTGCCTATCTTACCTCCATAACCCAGGAACTGGGTACCTAAGACGATACCCCTTGGCAAGACTGGTATTGTACCCGACAAATAAGTTGAACTTAAATGGCCGTTGTTGCTACGATTACTCGCAGCTTACCGATGTGCCGCACTTCGATTGGAATCTGAACATCTGTGATTGCACATTGAAGGTCGACCGCCATTTTAATTTAACTTTTATGCCGCCTACAATATCATTTTTCTTGGCTTTTGACTATAAACATTAATTTTCAAAAATCTGTAATTGACAGCCAAGACCAGCGGCGTTCTTTCTGAGATTTAGAGGAATACCGATATGTTAATATGGTCACCCATCTACCAACTGACCTCAGTAAGTGATGCTTAACCTTAGAGACCGTTTTTTTTTTCTCATAAAGTGCTTAAAGTTAAAAAAAACCTATTATAAAATAATATACAAAAAGTTGGTTTAAGGGATTGAGTAAATAATTTAGAATCTGTATAATTTTACATAGCAGTTAAAATATCGTCAAATAACAATTTGAGTGAAGCAAGAGGGTGTGTTCAATCTTATAATAGTAGCGACAGGAAACATGTAACCGAGATATTTGTAATACGTGTGTAATACGTGTATAATGTGTGTGTGTGTGATTGTGAGTGTGTGTGTGTGAGTGTGAGTGTGTGTGTGTGTGTGTGTGTGTGTGTGTGTGTGTGTGTGTGTGTGTGTGTGTGTGTGTGTGTGTGTGTGTATGAGTCTGTGTGAGTTTCTTGCACATTCTTCTTTGGGCGGTTCATTGAGTCCAAAGCTAAGGTAGCTGCTAGGAAACTCGGCGTTCTAGCAAAAGTCCAGCGGTACTTCACACCGGAACAGCTTCTAATCTTATACAAAGCACAAGTCCGTTCGTGTGTGGAGTACTGCAGCCACATATGGGCTGGTGCTGCAGAATGCCACCTAGCAGCTTTGGACTCGGTGGAAGGGCGTGCGAAGAGGCTAATTGGTGATCCAGACTTGGTTAAGTCCAATCTACAAAGCCTCGAGCACAGGCGTAGAGTAGCCAGCCTTTCGGTGTTTTACAGGATGCATTTTGGAGAGTGTGCGCGGGAACTGCATGACTTGATACCGCCATCTCCTTTCTACCATCGAACAACCCGGCGTACGGCGAATATCCACCCTTACGTTGTTGAAACTTCCACGGTCCGGACTAAGCGTTTTGCCTCGTCGTTTATACCGCGTACATCGAGGGACTGGAACAATTTGCCTGCTGCGGTTTTCCCGGCCAATTATAATTTAGGCGTCTTCAAGGCTAGAGTGAATAGGCTCTTAATAAACTAGTGCGCTTTACCATCGACGATTGCATCACTGCTTACCATCAGGTAGGATTGCAGTCAAGTGCTAGTTTATAAAATATAAAAAAAAAATTAAAAAATTGATATCTACGCTTTGGAATGAGCAATAAGCATCATTTTTTAGTTTCATACCTCGAAATGAAAAAACGGAACCTTTATCGGATCACTTTGTTATCTGTCTGTCAATACCCTTTATCTTTTGAACGCGTGGAAGTATCGAGTTGTAATTAAAACCATATACTCAAGTCTAAGGTCCTTCGAAGCTGTGAAAATATCAAACTTCTAAGTTAACGACAAAAAAAGATACGGCCGTTTAGGTCGTAAAAAATGCACATTTCGACTCTCTAAAGGGAATCAAACTTAGAACCCTAAAATTTGGCATAAAGCAAGGTTTTATAGCACAGATATAGGAATATCTGAAAACTGTAAATCTGATGTAGTACATCACGAAAAAAAAAACACTTTTTGCGAAATCTTCAAAACTCAATTCGAGAATCGACCTATTTACAGAGATAAGTCCGTCCATAAACCGGACAAGTGTGCGTCCGACTTTCACCTGCGCATTTTTTTTTTAAATTGACTGACTTTTGACAATTCAAAAGTGCCAGTAAATGGTTTATTAGAAATAAATGCTTTTATTCTTTGATACTCTACTGACTAAAACCCACCTGAATCCTCGAGTTGCCTTTACGTTTCTACCACGGTATCTCTCTATACATAAACTACCTGAGTATCTTTTTCTCCTTCTCTGTGTAATCCATCATCCAAAGGTTGTATGTAAGAGATCGCTTTTAGTGATAAGACCACCCATTGTGACACCCTATTAATTTTAAGTTTTTTTATGTAATTTTATTTTTGGTGTACAATAAAGAATACATCTATCTATCTATCTATCTATCTCTCTCAAAAATTCCTATAGCCCTAGCGGGCATCAACCTTACTGAGCCTCTACGGATTTGCTGAAATATCTTTGATGTGCGCGGAGCGCTAAGCGCCGTAGTAAATCTTTCGTGCAATCCTGTAACTCGTAGGTTCTATTATATATAGCTTGTACAGTACCTATATATTGGGTGACTGGTAATTAGTGAAGGATACTTAAACACGTGATTGTAGTCATTATAATAAACAACTTTTACTATGGGACCAAAACTGAAATCGCGAAAACAAGTCTGCTGGTCAGTACATTTTTGTTCGCCTATCAAGTCAAAATGTACTGAACTTGGCTGGTTTTTTTCGCGATTTCAGGTTTGGTCCCATAGTAAAAGTTGTTTGTTATCATGAATACAATCACGTGTTTAAGTATCGTTCACTAATTACCAGTCACCCTATATAGGCGGCATTATTTATTTATTTATACAAACTTTATGCACAAAACACTGTAAAAAGGCGGACTTAATGCCTTAGGCATTTTTTACCAGTCGACCTGACCGTCATTTATATTACCACCATCTTTCACCTCCTTTTTTATATAGTTTTTTTTTATACCTAACATAAATGTAAGAACCCAATAGATTCATCAGACCCATAGGTACTTTCTATTTAGGTATACTATTTTTTATTAATTTTACTTTTGTACTAACTTGGTGTTGACTGGAGTAGAACATTCAACATAGTACCACGGATTTCTAGTCATCATCATTTCAACCAGAATACTTAGGCCTTCCGCAAATGTCACTATAACGACCAGTCCTGAGCGTCTTGCATCAAACGAATACTCCACCAGGTTATTGGTCCATGTTGTGGGAGGCCTTCCAACGCTGCGTCTCCTGGTACGTGGTTGCCATTACAGATTCTTTTATCCCCATCGACCGTCTGTTCCGTCTGTACTGCAAGTAATGTGCCCTGCCCACTGCCTCGAAGATTTGTTAAACTTAAGACTCCTAGATCATTGAATATTGAAATAATAATGAATTTAAAAGTTTAATTTACAAAATTTAAGGTACTGTACACAAGAACATAATGGAAAATAAAACACCGTAGATCCCTACTGTGATAGTTATAACTGTATTAAGCTGATGAACCGCATTACCACAGCAGAGCTGGCAAACGCAAGTTGTTTGCAGCACACGCTGACCACAGACTGCAATTACAAAATATACTAGTGTATTAAGATTACAATTTATGTGTTTACGTATATGGCATCGTAAAGGTTTTTTTTATGGTAGTTAAAATTATTCAATGACAAATCTCGCCCTTGGGTGGAGCGGTAAATAGTGTCAGACTCTTACTGACTAATAACCTACCCTGTTCCATTCATTGCCTTTGATCCAGGGCCCCGGGGTTCATTTTCACCTATTCCTTGGCCTCAGTCCTAACCCTTGGCCCCAGTGGTATCGTAAAAGTGGAACTATATTAGATATGCGTGGGCCATGTATGCCAATCTGGGCGCTTCGGTCTCCATATATTTTATATGGTAACTAGACTTGCAATGCAAAACTATATTAGATCCACGCCACGCGGCGTGACTCTACGTACAAGTCAGGCGTGGCCCCCGTGTGCGTTGGTCAAATGTAGTTCTCGCTTAATTGTAGAAAATAAAACAGATAAACTCTTTTCTTCTTAATTCAAGAGTGAATTAGTTAATTCTTGATAAGCGTGCTTCATAGACAACGACGTCGTCGCATATTCCTGGTGTTGTTCCAACTTCTTATGCCTACGCATAGTCTGTTGCATAGCCAACATACTTCAAAATTCTCAATAAAAATGCGAGAGTACTCAAAACTCATTTCATTTTTACTGAGAATTTACCTGTATTTCTCGTGTTGAAAGCACGAACGCTCGTCGGTGGAAAAATAGAATTATGTCAGACTAAAAGCCTAGAATTTTTCTCCTAGTACCATGTTGCAGAATTGGGTACATGACACGTGTTATTTGAGTCAAAAAATATCTAAAATTGCAACTAAAAAGTTTTCCCACCGTAGGCGCGGCCTTGCGGACGGCGAGCAATGGGTAGCTCGTTGTCCGACCGTCTTGTAACCGACTGGACCGAGCCCAAGTCGTCGCCGGCGCGTACAAGGAGTTGTCAGCAAACCGTAGGGGCTCAGCCTGCCAGCAGGCACGGTCAAAGACTAATGGGGCCAAGAGTAAACTTCTGAAAAGAAGGCTCGGCTCTAGTATAAAGACAAAGAAAGAACGAGGTGGGTTATTACGTCAGTAAAAGTCTGACACTGTCTCCCACTCTGCCCAAGGGCGGGAGAAGTCATTGGATGATTTTCACCCAACGAAAAAAACAAACATAGAAAGATTTTTTCTTACCCTTCTGATCAAAATTTAGTAGGTCAGAAATCTTTCTGATGGAAGGGAAAAGATTTAATTAACAGAAAAAAATGCATAAATAGAATATTGTAATGTCACTGCCGTCTCCGCCGCGTAAGTTATGCGCGCAGAAAAGTTATTATAGCGAGAAGTTCCCACCATACTCTGCTTGCCTGCTCTTTCTCATACAAATATTTGAAATGAAAATTACTGGTTTATTTTATAACATGGTTTATTTTTAATGCGGTTTTCAGAAAAAAGATTTAACTTTGGTGAATAAAATATACCGAATAAACACGGACGAGTTTGCTCTCCTGTGTTTACTCTGTACACAATATTATATTAATACTTGGGAATTATTTCTTCATGCTTTACATTGAAGTAAATAATTTACTTATCCTGTACATGTAATAATATGGTGTAGCAACAAGATGTACTATATAGAAGTTAGCTAAAGCATATTGTTTGCAGTGACGTTGACCGCAAGCTGTGGTTTCTGAGTGCCGTAGCAAGATGCGAAAACCGAAATGGCTTTTATGGTCTTAGTTTACATACTAGCATGAACCCAAAAGGTACCCTGCTATTCTTGATATTTTGAATAGAAAAGCAACCAAAATGGTACAAATATACACTGTTAAATTTTGATCGTTTTAATCCCGTGGAGGGTCGATCCGGTACATAAAACACTATCAATTTGTAAAGATAAAATAAAAAATATAAAGTACTTTGTTTTATAAAACTCGAATTAATATACGCATGTACGAAATTAATTTCTGAGTCAATGACTTTGTAGGTATGTAGTTGTCGATCGATGCGTACTAACTACCTTCAGTTCATTGGCCTCGCTCAGCTGACGTTTACTTAAAGAAATTAATTTCGGACATGCGTAAATTAATTCGAGTTTAAAAAAAAAGTACTTTATTTTTTATTTTTTTCTTTACAAATCGATAGTATTTCATGTACCGAATCGACCCTCCGCGGCGACTAAAATTTAACGGTGTATAAATATAAAAGCTAACCAGATGGCATTCAGTTCGCCGATTGCGAGTTTTTTTTACATTAATGCGTTCGAAACGTTTGAAATCTTTGGCTTTCTGATTGGTTAAGCGCTCACAGCGCGCCAATTAGAGCGCCGAACGTTATGAACGTGTCGATTGCGTTAACGTAAAATATACTCACACTAAGCACTTTGTCTTTATTTGTGATTTATTAATTGTATCTAAAAGAGCAGTTGACACAGAACGGCGGACTGCAGAATTTTCATGTTTTTTTTTTTTTTGCAATTTTTCGACTCGGTAATTGAGTCCTTTCCTCATCATCATTTCAGCTAAAAGACGTCCACTGTTGGACGTAGGTCTCCCTGAACACAAGTCCTGTGCATCTCGCATCCATCGGATTCACGCAACCTTTGCCAGATTATCGGTCCACCTTGTAGGAGGCCTTCCAACACTGCGTCTTCCGGTACGCAGTCGCAACTTCAGAACCTTTCGGCCCCAATGGCCATTTGTTCTGAATCCTGTCCATTGAGTCCTTGAGTTGAAATCTTTATTTGCAATGAACACAATACTTTGATTACCATTAGAATATTTTGTAGTATTTAGCAGCAGATTTATCGAGTCAGCTTTAATAGCAAGCTTCGCTGTGGTCAACACTACAAAAAAAATCGCAGCTCCGTTTTACCGAGATCGCGCGCCTGTTTCAAAGATTCCATAATATATATTGATTTACGCAGGCACAAATTTGAGATACAAAGCTATACCAATTGTACATCACAATATCCACTAAGGTAGCAGAGGTAGATGATTGATAATGGCCCTGACTTACGAGTTGTAGGTCGCGGGTTCAAACCCAGCCAGGTGCATTACTTTGTGTAATTTATTTCATCACCACTGCTCTCAAAACGGTGAAGGAAAACATTGTGAGGAAACCGGCATGTCCTAGAACCAAAAATTCGAAGACATGTGACATTCACCAACCCGCACCGGGCCCGCGTGGTGGATTACAGCCCATTCCCTTTACTAAAGAGAAGACCTGAGTCCCAAAAATGGGAACATTAAAAGGCTGACTACACTATGCTATGCTAATATCCACTAAGAATGAATTTGCGAATAATTAAAGCATCCACTGAACTTGCCTCGAAAAAATCCCATCAAAAATTCCAGTTTCTTTTCTAAATTTTCTGTACTTTTATTTTTCTTTGTCTTTGTTGCCTGTTCTTTGCTTAAAGCTCGTTAACATTCCTGAATAAAGTCAGTTAGTGAATGTCTGTGGCTTTGCGTATGAACTTTGTGGGTTAGGCAGTGGATTTCTATGAAATAATTTTATCATAAGAATTTTTCCCGTATCTTCGGTACAGTAGATTATCCCTCAGTAAACTTTTATTTAAGATCTGTGCCATTTCTAGTGATTACCAATAATGCTATAATTGTTTTATTTCACAAAGTCAGGATGGTTTTAGTGTGTGTAGGTTCATGTACCTATAGTTTTCCTTTTTGTTTGTTAGCTTGACGAATTTGATGTCATAAAAAATAGCTTATGGAGTTAGAAACAGTTTAAAGGCCAAGAGCTATGCTTATACCATACGTATGGGTACCTTTTTGGTTTTTATTTTTTGGTTTTTTCTTTAGTTCACCGTCCGACCGTCCGGTAACGGTAACAGTCATCGACAAAAAAAGTGGGCTTTTACGAGGAGAGAAATCATTATAATATGACTTCTCCGAGAGGGCGAGTCAACACTTTTAGTGACTTTTAGTCTTTCAAACGATCTCACAGCCCACTTAAACATAGGTACCGTTAGTATCTAGGGCCTTGGGATAATGTGAAAATGTATACCAGGGCCCTGGAACCAAGCAAGGCAAGGCACAAGGAACTGGGTAGGTTTTTAGTCAGTAAGAGTCTGACAGTATCTCCCGTTTCGCCCGAGGGCGGGTGATGTCATAGGATGATTTTACCTACCATAAAAAAAACCGTACGTATAGTAGGACCAATGCCCTCTTATAGTGCCACGGGGGAATTCCTGAAAAGGAAACCCATGTTTCTAAACCGCAAAAGGCAAATAATGGAAAATAAGTGGGTTTTAGTCAGTAAAAGTCTGACACACCTTCTAGTACCACCTTAGAGCGCGAGAAGTCTTCTCCCGCACTAAGGTGATACTAGACGGTGGTACTAGGTGGTACTTTTTTTGGAATATGGGATGTCTTTACATGACTTCCTATATTCCAAAAAAAAGCTCACCAGTGCCTTATTGTATTAGTTTAAATATAAACTTGACTTTTTGATTTTGGCTCATTAGAGCCACCCGGAACCCATACAAGTTCATATATAAAGAATACTAGCCGTAGAAGGCGAGGCGATGCAGAGTGGGTACCGGGTGGCTCTAATGAGCTGTGACAAATCGTATGCTTGATAGTAAAGAGACATAACTTAAAAAATAGGTAGGTATATTATAAAAGTTGAACTTTTTTATTACAATAAATATTTTTTTATATTCAAATATCTTATTTTTTTGGGATAGATTTTTTCTATAAAGCATGCGAGATACTTAAACGCTGATTTCATTATAGAAAAACAATTTACGTAAAACCTGAAAAGTTAAAAACGAAACATAAAACTTTAGCCGTCTTTCAAAGATCCTGCAGGATTACCAAACGCCACTGAAAGTCAGCTCATTAAACGCAAGCAGGGAACTATTTTCTCTTTAATGCCGGGTACTTAGCTCTTTTCAACACCCGGTGCTAGATTTAGTGCTTTCTACAAGTAAACTTTTCAGTTCGTTAGTGCATTTTGTTTTAACGTAGTCGGGTCGTAATCCAAGCAGCTTGCTTTTCAAACAACAGTATCTAAGGGCTGATTTCAACATTCAATATAAAAACTTAGTTCAACTAAACTGAGCTCAGCGTAATCTAGTTTAAAGATCCGTGCCGTAAACATGGGCGACAACAAAAGAATTGAGACTGAGTTTAGCGTAACTAGGTTCAAGTCATCGCGGTGAAACGCAAAATTTATTTATTTATTTATAACTTTATGCACTAAAAATACAGTGTGCAAAGGCGGACTTAATGCCTTAGGCATTTTCTACCAGCCGACCTTAGGGTGGTGCAGAGACATAACATGGCAGGTGCAACTTAAAAGAAGACAGACAGAAAGGACAAAAGAACAATAATACATATATACTTAGATACATACATACAAATAAAGAACGATATTGTGAAAAGACTACAACAAATCAAGAGTGTGATGATTCTACCAACTTCTTGCGAATGTGATCTCGTGCTTTTACTTTAAAGGACAACCGACTGGTTGCCGTCCTGATATAATAAAAAAATATATAAATGAAGCTATAATCTCGATCAGGCGCTCAAACTGCGTTTTTTTTTAACGAATCGAGATTAGTTTATTGGTGAATTTGGCTCTTAGGAAGCTATCGAAACTGCAACTATAGAATTGTTAAAGGTGTAGATTATGATATAATAGTCACTTAAATTGGCAATCAGATTTTATTTAAGTGTGTCATGGTGGACATCCCACCTATAGGCACAAAGCGTTTTGGGAACACATTCATTATTTGTACAGCTAAGGAGTGGAATTCCTTGCCAGAGTCTGTGTTTCCTGATGGCTACAACCCGGGAATCTTTAAGTTAAGAGTGAATAGGTTACTTCTAGGTAAACGCGCTCCATTGTCGACCGCATCGTCGTTTTCCATCAGATGAGATAGCGGTCAAGCGCGAAGCTATCAACAATAAAAAAAGAACTTTAATTAAAAAAATATATCGAAAAGTGCGAGTCGGGCTCGCGCACTGAGCATTGAGGGCTTCACACAAACTAGACTAGTCTCGAAGGAGTAAGATTTTTCCGAATCGCAAAAAATGTTTTTTTTTTGGTGATTCAACTACAAATTTACAGTTTTCAGATTTTTTCCTATATTTGTGCTATAAGACCTGGCTCTATGCCAAATTTCAGGATTCTAGGTTAAAAGGAAGTACCCTATGAATTTTGATTTCCTTGAGAGTGTTGAAATGTACGTTTTTTTGCGACAAAAACGGCCGTATCTTTTTTTTAGAAGCTATTTTTTATAGCTTCAAGAGACTGCAGACCTGAGTAAATTATTAGGTACATGGAACACTATCGATTTGTAAAGAGAAAATTAAAAAATATATTTTTTTAACTCGAATTAATTTACGCATATACGAAATTAATTTCTTTAAGTAAACGACATCTGAGCGAGGCCAATGAACTGTAGGTAGTTAGTACGCAACGACCGACAACTACCGAGTTGCCAAATGACCTTGTAGGTCATTGACTCGTTAACTTAAAAAAAAAAAAAAATTTCGTACATGCGTATATTACCTCGACTTTTATAAAAAAAGTACTTTATTTTTTTAATTTTATCTTTACAAATCGATAGTGTTTCATGTACCGAATTGACCCTCCACGGGATTAAAACGACCAAAATTAAATGGTGTATAGGCCACTGCAATTTACGTCCAGGATGCAGATGTCACTGTGGTTTTAAAAAATCGGATAGTGTTAAGTAATGGACTATGATTTGTTGATATGTACACATGCTTAACACTCCTGCTCTTCGTCAAATATAAGTATGATGTTATGTTGTTTAGAACAATGGTGGTCCAATCTAAACACGGCATAAATTAATTACTAAAGCATCTTAATGTACCCACTAAATCTATTCATGCTTGATAATAGCTTGTTTAACAGCCCATAAAATTATTTATAGAATCGTTTGGTACACATTCGCCTTTACTATCCGCGTATCCATGATCTAGGAACTGGATTAACCGTGGTTTTATTATCAGGAAGTTGTGAGGTAGTCTTTGCAGATTTTGTACTGGTTAGATTAGTACGGTTGGTATAGGAATTAAGTTTAAGGCCAAGAACTATTCGTCACGGAGGATTCTACTGATCTTTTTGCAGCCTGTGGGTTGGATATTCGCAGCGGGCACTGTTGGTACTGTTGGGGCTGCCGTGGCGTTGCAGTGCGTCAGGGATGTTTGCTGAGGCGCGGGTTGATGGCTTTGCTGCCATAATCAGGAAGAGATGTGCCTCCCTACTCACTCGCGTTCGTAGCAGCACCAACACTATACTGAGTGTTTTTGCAGATAGGTGAGAGTCCCCCATGTTGCAAAAATGGGTGCGACTTCATGTTATAGTGTAGTTGTGTTTTGTTAATTCCTACTAACATTAGTTTTAAGATAATTGTTACTAACAGAATATGGACTTCGTCCGAAATAAATGTTTTTATTATTATTTTAACAATATATGAAGAATAAAAATGAGAAGAACGAAACAAAAAAATAGGTAAAAAGGTGATACCTATTTTTACAGATATCCTTTTCAGTATGCCATTGAAACCTCTGCTAAAGCAGAGTTGGAAAAAACCGGTCAAGTGCGAGTCGGACTCGCTCACGAAGGTTTATTTATCGACTGAAGCAAAAAACGGCAAAAAATCACGTTTGTTGTAGGGGCCCCATTTTTTTTGGCCCCATTTTACCCTTTGGGTATGGGACCCTAAAAAGAAATGTAAACACTCACCAATTATGTGTAAGAGAAGTAAAAATAATAGGTACCTACAAAGAAAAAGGACCCGATAATAATATTTTATTCCTGCTATTTTTTTTTTTTTTTTATTGATATGAGAAATAGTCACTCTTCATACTCCGGGTGGTGTGAATAATAGTGCCCGACTTTAATTGACTAAAGATCACATGTGCCCTTGAGTTACCTTTTATGTTCTAGGACCAAGGTTTCCTTTTCATTTCCCAATAACCCTATTGGACATTCTAACGTCAACGACTCCGGCTCAGTCCTTACCATTATTGCTCGTCGTCTGCAAGCCAACGGTGATAAGTATGGATGAATTACATTTTTATCTTTTAAAGCTAGTGATGTGGTTTTCGTAAAAAAAGGTATAACTATTAGTAGGCCATATGAAGTGCAACCTTGCATGTCTATCGATTCTCGATACAGTTTATATTGTACCATGAACCAATCAAGGCCATTTAGATAATGTATTAGTTTCTTTTCGTGTGAACAGTATATCTTATGGATCCGTTAGTGACCTTCGATGATATAGCTCTATATTATTTACTTTCCTGTTTTGGTAGAGCTTTTCTGTGTAGAGCCGAAATAAATTGTATGTGATATGGTTCTTATAAATGGTTTGGTTTCAGCATAATAAAGCTAGAACTAAAAGGGAGAGAGAGCTTTGCTCGGAGTTTCCTTGCGTGATCCAATCAGAAATGAAGATATCCGCAGGAGAACCAAGGTTGCCGACATAGCGCGAAGAATCGCCAAACTTAAGTGGCAGTGGGCAAGACACATTGCTCGCGGAACAGATGGCCGTTGGGGCCAAAAAGTTCTGGAATGGCGACCGCGTACTGGAAGACGCAGTGTTGGAAGGCCACCTACAAGGTGGACCGATGACCTGGCAAGAGTTGCGGGAATTCGATGGATGCGAGATGCACAGGACCGTTCATTGTGGCGACACTTGGGGGCGGTCTATGTACAACAGCGGACGTCTTTCGGCTGAGATAATGATGATGAAACTAGAATTACATTAGACCGACGCACACGTGTAACACGCCTGATTTGAACGTAGAACAAGGTCGCGTGGCGTGGATCAAATGTAGCTCTGAAAAGTCTAGTTTCCATATAGAATGTTCCAATAGCATCAGCCATAAAATGTTCCCACTGCTGGGACTCAGGCCTCCTCTCTAGGAGAAGGAATGAGCCGTAATCCACCACGCGAGCCCAATGCGGGTTGATGGATGTTACATATCTTCGAATTTTTGTTTCTAGGACATGCCGGTTTCCTCACGATGTTTTCCTTCATTGTTTTGAGAGCATTGGGGATGAAATAAATTACACGAAGTAATGCGCCTGGCTGGGTATAAACCCGTGACTTACAACTCGTAAGTCGGGGCCGTTACCACTCGGCCACCGCTGCTCTCAAACAATTGATAAGCATATTTAAATATTCCTGATTACATACATAATTATTATAGATGAGTTAAATCCAATTACAAAATAAACGACCGTGTTTATCAAACAAATATTTATTTTGGGTGGGAATCAAACCACTATCTCTGGCATAGCAGTCACAGCTACTAACCACTAGAACAACCAGCCGAAAAAAAAACGAGAAAAAAAAACACGCAATAGTTTATTTTTGTAAACAGAACGTATTATTGTTTCGAGTATTATCGGCATAGTTTAATAAAATAAACACAAGAATTACATACAATATTCATTTTGCAATTTGATTGACCTGATTTGTTTAATTATTTAGTACATTGTAACACAGATTTCTAAATATTTTGATTTGCATCAATTAAAATTGACAGATGACTGAATGAATGCCAAAATGCTTGCAACAAACACATACATTTTTACTACTTATTTGCTCCGACTCCGTTCTATGTTTGTAGTTCAGCCACCCTAGTCAAGTTCCAAATAATTTCGTTTAGCGTGAACGCTTGGAGTCGGTCACAACCCCAATTCTTTTGTTCTGATGTATCTCAACGTTCTTTCACGTAGCTAGGTGGACTGGAAAACTTTTTCTAAAATTCAACAAAGCGTATTTTTGCGGCGCTTCACAATAAAAAAGAGATAATAAATATATATATATAATAAATATTATATTTTTAATATATATAATAATAATTTTTGGTTCTAGTACATACCGGTTTCCTCACGATGTTTTCCTTTACCGTTTTGAGAGTAGTGAAGATGAATTAAAATGCACAAAGTAATACGCCAGGATAGGTTTGAACCCACGATCTACAATTCGCGAGTCAGGGCCGTAAATACTAAGCCACCACTGCTTCAAAACAGATAAGAAAGTAATTTCTTCAAATCCGTTTGTATTGGCGCAGCGAAAATTGACAATCAAAATGGTTATTACTTGTCGGTGTAAAATTCATAGCTTTTTGGGCCTTATAATTGTCCAATTACGGGCGGCCGGGTCGTCAATTGGTCCAATTTGTAATGTTTACGACTCTTGAGCCATTAGGTTTATGGCCTATCGCCAGTATCGTGTGAAAGGCGGTACTAACTGTCAGATTTAGACTGTGGTGTAACAAAAAATATAAGTACATAAGTCAATGCTTATAAGAGTAGTGATGGCCGAGTGGTGGCCGAGTGGTAACAGCCTCTACTTACGAGTTGTAGGTCGCAAGTTCAAATTCAGCCAAGCGCATTACTTTGCATAATTTATTTAATCACCACTGCTCTCAAAACGGTGTAGGAAAACATCGTGAGGAAACCGGCATACCCTAGAACCAAAAATTAGAAAACATTTGACATCCACCAACCCGCACTAGGCCCACATGCTGGATTATAGCCCATTCTCTCTCCTAGAGAGGAGGCCTGAGTCCCAACTGTGGGAACATTATAAGGCTGATGCTAGTGCTAGTGTCAATGTTCTGGAGTGGCGACCGCGCACCGGAAGACGCAGCGTTAGACTTAGAGCGTTAGACCCTCTACAAGGTGGACCGAGGACCTGGTTAGAGCCGCGGAAATGCAATGGATGCGAGACATACAGGACATTTCGTTTCAACACTTAGAATAAGCCTGTGTCCTTCATTGGATATTTTTCAGCTGAAGTGATGATAATGATGATGAATCTAGCTGAAAATACTCAAACATAAAACCATTTACTGCCGACAAACTGTGCTGCAGTTTGGCAGAAGATTATGTCTACATATTTATGTAAATTGTCTTGAATATACCAATAAAAAAAATTACAAATTCACATAGGCCTACATGGACACTAATAAAACGTCAAAAATTAGCGCACGATTCCAATTAGTCGTTTTCTGTGGAAAAAACCGGCAAGAAACTCCATGGTTACTTAAAAAAAAAATTTTTTCTGCAATATTTCCATATTACAATATTTCTAAACATAAGAGGACAATTTAGACCCGTCAGTTTTATACACAAAAGACAGTAAAAATTGTAAATCCAAGGACGCTTCGCTACTGAGTAAGTCTGCCGGCGTCATCATCGTGCAATACATTCCAGAACTTCGGTTAACTGTAGCCAGAGGCGGGATTACACCTGGAACTACAGTCGGATCTGCAGGGATACATACAACACTTATCCTTGCAGGAGACCACATACAGTAGCAGAACATACAAAGTGTGTACTTGTGTGTACTAGTTTGGGTTATATTTTATTGAGAATACAAACCATTTTTCAATGAGAATCATTTTTCTTATCAAGCTTTTATAGTGCGGTACATACCTATATAATTAATACTCGCCATACCATTCTAAAACGCTTAAATATGATAGGTTTACCTAATTATGCTTATTACGAAGTTCTTATGGCCATCTTCCAGCTCCACCAATTAGACCCTGGCCATCTAGCACCAAAGTACTCGTCAAGTTTGATCAAACGAATCCAAACTCGATGGGGTTGTGTCGTTTAACTACCGAGTTACTAGGCAGTTGGGCACCTTCCGATTCCATCATCAGATCAGATCTATGTCATCATAATATTGCATTGTCACACGATTTCACATTGCACATGTATGCAAAATTTCAGTTCATTCGGTAACCGGGAAGTAGCTTTAATTTGCAAGATTTGATCACAGACGAACATTGGTCAGGTGAAACTGAATAAAAGCTTATTAAAAAAAATAAAAATAAAGACAATAGCATCCCTATCGTTGTTCAATATCTCTGAGCGCAGCCTTTTAAGTGTGGCGTCGTGAAACCCATGATTACGTTTAATGAGCCGCATCTGCACCGCAACGTTTCGACACAAATTAAGCAGAGATGTCGACGAATTGTTCTAGGTTCCGGAAAAGAGACAAAATTATCATCATCATCATCATTACAGCCTAAAGTTGTCCATTGCAGCGAACGGTCCTCTGCGTCTCGCATCCATCGCATATCCGCGACTCTCACCAGGACATCGGTCCACCTTGTACGGTCACCAGTCCAGAATCTTTATTTATTTATGTACACACAAATACTTAAAAAAAAGAACAAATATAGACAGAAGAGTACAAAGGTACTGCTTATTTCTAACGAAATTTCTTCCAGCAGACCTGCGACAGGAGAGTTGGATGAGAAATGCAGACACAGTGTGTATAAATAATTCATACAAGTTAAAATGGACTAAAATTTGAATCAGATAATACAAACAAATCATTTATTGACCATCTGTTTTGCGAGCAATGTACCCTGCCCATTGTCACTTAAGTTTTCCGAATCTTCAGGCAACAACATCCTGATACAGTGAGGTTGATTCCTCTCTCTATGGACCAAATCGTAATTATTATTGGTCGGTGGTTCATGTGGTTTCATCAGCTACCGGATAAACATCAAACGTATTTTCAAATTGTGGTTGGCAGCTAATTGATAAACTGGTTAGGTTATTTTATCCAATATGGTGTCGACATTAAAATTCTGTAATTTTTTGCATCAGCCTTATAATGTTCCCACTGTTGGGACACAGGCCTTCTCTCTATGAGAGGGAATGGGCCGTAATCCACCACGTGGGCCCAGTGAGGGTTTGTGGATGTCACATGTCTTCGAATTTTTGGTTCTAAGACATGCCGGTTTCCTCACGATGTTTTCTTTTACCGTTTAGAGAGCAGTGGTGATGAAATAAATTACATAAAGTAATGCGCCTAGCTGGGTTTGAACTCGCGACCGCGACTCGTAAATCGGGGCCGTTACTGCTCTCAATTTTTAGTTTGGCCAGAGTTTGGAAGTTAGTTTGGGCCTTAAGTAATGGCTAGAGCATAGAAATATGAAAACCAGGGCTGGAGAGACGTCACGGCGTTCGTACCTTCGCACACACTAATTGTACACTAAGACAGGCCTGTTGGTCTAGTGGTTAGTGGCCCTGACTGCTATACCGGAGGTCGTGGGTCCAATTCCCACCCAGGACATATGTTTGTGTGATGAGTATGATCATTTGTTCTGTGTCTGGGTGTAATTTATCTAAAATATGTATGTATTTAGAAATATATAAGTATGTTTATCAGTTGTCTAGTACTCATAACACAAGCTCTGCTTAGCTTGGGACTAGACGGCGCTGTGTGATAGTTGTGGAATATATTATGGAATATTATATACTCGTATAATATTTCAAACGTTTTTAGTTAATTTCCGTTGAGGCTTCCCACCGTAGCCCAAATTCGGTCAAGAAGATTATAGATAAATATCAAAAGCACTATCAATACGTTATCTACATTAAGGCTAATATCCTTTAATTAAAATCAACTTAAAAAACACATTAGGTTAAACCTGTGAGCACTGATCACTTTTTAATCGCCGCCAAAGTTAAAGTTAAACCGAACTTTTCAGACAATTCGTCACGAACAGCATTATGGTTAAGTTATGTTTAATGACTGTTTCAGCTTTCGGATTGGAAATAACTGTGTTGATAGAAACCATCATTATTTATTTGTTTTTCAATAAGTACATTTTTTTATGGTTCTTTGCCCAAAAGGCAAAAATGGAACCCTATTAATAAGGCCCAGTATCCAACAAAGCGGAGAGGAGAGGAGACGAGAGGAGATGTCTTTTAATCATAGATGTGAAATCAGAGATGTGGAAATAACGAAATCGGATTGGATTATCAAAGCTAAGCGAAGAAGAGATTCTCCGCTTAGGTGAAAAGGAATCAAGCAGAGAGGAGAAGAAATGTATTATTTTTCTATGGATTTTTGTGCGGCGAGCGTACTCCGCGCCCCGCCACCTTCTCCCCGCGCCTTTTCTCTCACGGCTCACATCTCTGCTACACAAAGCTCACGTCCCCTCTCCCCTACACTTCTCTTCTCTGCTTTGGTGGAAATAACCTGCCAGCTTCGCAACATATCTCTTGTCGTCTTTCCTCTCCGATTCGGTGTAAACCAGGCCTAAGACTCCACGGTCCGTTGAGAGCAGTGGTGGCCGAGTGGTAGCGGCCCCGACTTACGAAATTACTTTGTGTAATTTATTTTATCTTTACTGCTCTCAAAATGGTGAAAGAAAACATCGTGAGGAAACCGGCATGTCCTAGAACCAAAAAATCGAAGACATGTGACATCAACCAACCCGAAATAGGACCGCATGGTGGATTACGGTCCATTCCCTCTCCTAGGGCGGAGGCCTGAGTCCCAGCAGTGGGATCATTATAAAGCTGATGCTATGCTATGCATGAGCTATCTATCTGTCATCAGGTTGTTTTTCACAAACCAAGGTAGCTGGACAGTTGAAACAGATTAAAATAAATATGTAAGTGAGGCTCTCTTGAAACAAACGTGTTTTTCTATGCCATATTTTAATATTATAGTACGGGACTCTTTGTCTACAAGTGCGCCTCGCACTTGGCCAGTTTTTTGTTTTGGGGAAATCGTCAAATGACTCTTTTCGGTCTAAATAAAAATCTGTACTTTTTTATTTATACTGAATATGGTTTTAATAAAATTACAAATTTAAAAAAAAAGTAGGAAGAAGCCAACGAAAAATTCCACTACTAGGGGGTCCAGAACCATGTACTAGATCCCTGGTGTTCATTTATGCATCGATGTCCGAAACTCGATGTTTATAAATATAAAGATAATAAAAAAAAAAAAAAAAAAAAAGATAATAAACGAGTACAATCATATTATTATATTATTATGTATATTAAATTTTGAATCTATTTTATGTAATTTAATTCTGGACATTTTATTTTTTTATAATTTGTATTCCAATGTTAATGTAATTTGTTTGACATGCGTGTATTTTAATTTTAATGTTGACATTTTTTTTTTTGTTTTAATATTGTTTAAATTTTTTCCCATGCCTACAGCCATGTTCACTAATTCATGCATAAGCTGTGGTTGCCTATAATTGAGTGTGCATTATAGTTCTAGGTTACATGTACCAATTTTTATGTTTTAGTTTTTATTTTGTAACACTCGTTGGTGATCCCTAAATAAATAAAAAAGTTATCATTGCAGTGCTATTTCACAACACAACACACTCTTTAGTAAAAGAAAATAGGTTATAATAACATGATTCGCATATTTTGTTTTATAAAACCTTGAAAATGCTTTAGGGCGTTTCCAATTTATGCGTTTTTTGACGGCATGCTGCGGTGCCGATGCGGTGCGTTAATCGTACTGTGTACTGACGATCGTATTTTTCATACAACGAAGGTGCGGCAACCGTACCGCAAACGGTCGACAACAGGACGGCAACGTCACAAGCACTACGTGTTCAATTCGGTGTTGAATAGTCATCATCATCTTCTTCCTGCTCTTTTTCCCATATTATTTGGGGTCGGCGCAACACGTTTTCTTCTTCCAATCTGCCCTGTCACCCGTCATGCTATCATTAACTTCCTTCTCTTTCATATCACTCTTCACACAATCTATCCATCCATGAATAGTGCGGTGTTGAATATCGCATCACTGGCATACAAACTCACGGCGGCCAGATACGTTTTCAATTTAGGCGCTTGTTGTCAGACTGCTAACGTTCTGCAACCAGCCGGCTACGGCACGGTAAACGTGCGGCAGCGGTCCAATATAAAACGTCTAAATTGAAAGCGCCCTTAGTGTGGGAGTCGGTACATAAGGTGATCGATTGATAGGTCTATTTGTGTATTGCAGCCAAGTCTAAATGTCATGGTTGGAAGCATCGCTTATTCATGCTGAAAAGAACTTCAGTGGGTATTGATGCCCTGTCAATCATAGAGCAGGGTAACCTTTCACGTAATACATATTTATTCTAAGAATATATGCTATAGTTCTGTATTATTAGACTGGAATTATTGCCTCAGAGTACCAAGGTTGATACCTGACAGAAATGTAAGATGATTTGAAAAAGTTACCGCGGTTCTGAAGCGCAAAGGACAACTTAAGGATCATAGGTGGAATTTAGTAAAAGTCTGACACTTCTCTTCGCTCCACCTATAGCTGGAAAAGCATTTAGATGATTTCCCATTTTAAACAAAAAAAAAAGCTGTTTTATTGATTTTCACACGAATAGGACAGCGATACAGACTCAAAAGACGTTATGGACTTTTTAACGCTAACATGCTATGGGAAATTATTAATATTATTATTTTATAACCTAATTCTCATCTCACAGCTGTCTATACTATAGTATTGACTGCTTTAACGAAGCTTGCTGAGAAGACTCGGGAAAGTTGTCAAATTTTACATAAAAATTAGAATGTTTTACTACCCCATTCTAATGGAAAACAAAGTAACAGACTAACATCTGTATTTTAAAGTTTGAATGAAAATTTCCAACGTCATATAATGACTTCATAAGATTTTGCTAAGTAACAAGTAATTACTTCTTTATAAATACGGGTGTAAGTATTTGCAAAACAAAAAAAAGACAAAATTTCTTGCATAAAATACATAAAAAATATCGTTTTTTTTTTACTTTATCACTCAGTAAATGTCACCATTAGCGCAGACATTATTTTAGTCCTCGGTTTATTTGTAATAAAAAAAGAAAGAATTATTAAGTGTGTTTATAAGTGGGTTCTATACACAGTGTCTACAAAGGACAATACGTATGTACCCCTTTATTTAGCAAACCGTATTTAGGAGATAGGTAATCTATTTCAAGAATGCTTGCTGTCAGATAATACTAGCGTTGAAAATGCCGAAAATAACAATTTGTTTTTTTTTCCACGAAAAAAAAACAAATTGTGTTCTTTTTCCGTTTTTTTCGCATGTTATATAGAAAAATTTACTGAAGAAATCAATTAAGTTAAATTAATACATACGGAGTTTACATTTAGGTGATTTTCACACCATTGTGCGAGTACTATATTTATTGTAGGTTCCTGCCCTTGTCCTATTTTATTTGGGGTCGGTGAAAAACGTTTTTTTTTTCTTCCATTCTGTCCTGTCACCTTTCACGCTATCACCAACTCCTTTTCCTTTCATATCACGTCTCATACAATCAATCCATCTTTTCTTGGCTTCTCCCTCTTCATCCATCCACATTTACACTCATAACTGTTTTAGTAACATAATTACGTTTCATCCCTCCTCTTTACATGGCCATATCAAGACAAACGATTCCCTTTCAACCACCAACCAACCAATCAATAAATAAGTAAAAATAAAATAAAGTCTAGCCTCAACAAATTCAGGCTCTTCACAAAACTACGAAGCCACTTGTCGCTCATAAATGATTCAGCCGGGTAATCTCTACCGAACATCCAAACTCATCTACGTGTCATCCAAGATAGAACACCAAAAGCCTTGGCAGTGATCCAAATTAAAAAAGTTTCGTTCCGACGTAACCTCCCTTCTATTTAGTATAAACAGGTATTGACATACTCCATATTGAATCGAGGAGCTTGTGATATTAGTAAGAACTCTTTATACCGATAAATTAAAGAGGTAAAGCTGCGGCTGCTGAGGAGGTTCATAGAGTGGTGACCGTTTATGTAACTTCCCGCGATCCCGACCCAGACTACAAGTCACGGTAGGCACGAGCTTGCAGATGACGAGGTTTAGGTCTCCGTTCGACCGTCCGGTAACCGTCTGAACCGGGCCCAAATAATCAACAGCCCGCAGTGCCCAACCATGTCAGACTCTTACTGACTAAAAACCTACCCCGTTCCTACGTAGCCTATCGTGCCGGGGCCGGGTATTCCTTTCGGAAGTTAACCCATGACCCCAGTGGGCTTCGAACCTGCCTGCCTGCAGCTAGCAGGCTGGGCCTCTTCGGTGTGCTGACAGCTCCTTGAGGCGCGTGGGAACAGAACGCGCCGTCGACGACTTGGGTTCGGTCCGGTCGGTTACCGGACGATAGGACAGCGTGCTACGGTTTTGAGGTTGTAATATTGGATTTATTTGATCTTGTAGTCACAATGTTTTTGTTATTTACGTGTGTGTTGTTACATATTCATGAAGTTTCGAAGATGGATGGCTATGAATATGATGGATGATTTTGTGGATTAGAATTGTATTATTCCGAGTGAGTAAATTAATTGAATAAGTTTGTTAGTTTGCTTACGGCTAGTAGAAACCTTTTCCATGTTTCGCTATTATTACCTTTACGTTGTGGTTTTTCTCAACTGGATGTTTAAGAGTAACAGAATTCAACCAAGATAATAATACAGTTGTATTTTTTAAGGTTCTGTACCCAAAGGGTAAAAACGGGACCCTGAGTGTTTTTAGTATCGTGCGGATTTCATCACGCATGCGGATTTGCTCCGCATGCGGATATCCTTTTCATACAAGTATTTATTGTAATGCGGTGAATGCGCTCCGCTCCGCCCCGCATGCGTCCCGCGTGGCAATCCCACATGTGTGATGAAATCCGCATGACTTCACTGACCGTCTCCCTATCACCAGGCTATCTCATGAATGGTGATAGTGTAATTTTCACAGCTGGTTTGTTTTTGTTGCTGCTATAACAACAAAATATTAAAAAACGGTTATAATATAGTGTCTAATGGTGTATAGATACGTAACCCATCGTGCTAGAGTCTAACTCACAATTCGCCAGTTTTTTGTTTAACAAAATAAATTGTTTCAAACGCATAATCTGTGAGTAGGTACTCGACTTGTAGATTATTCGATCCCGTCACAATTTACGAGTAAAGTACGTCACAAAAGCAAACGAAGAGTAACATTTTCATTTAAATTTGATATTTACTTTACGAGTAATATTGCAAATGAATATTTTAAAAACTTTTACGACTATTTAAGTAAGACAAATAAATGCAATTTAACATCAAAGCCATCGTTTTATATATTCCTGCCGTTACTTCTCTGTACCTACACAAAAAGGCGGCCATGTTATTTTACCGCGCAGAAAGTTTAGCTGGGGCAAATAAAAGCTTCGCTCCGTAAACAGCGTTACGGAATAGAAGCAGACTATATAAGGTACTGATACTTATTACTTACATAACTATATATATATACATATATATGTGACGTCTTTATTTCAATCAGAACATTTGAAGGACATTTTTTAATGTCAAAATTTGCCAGAACAAGAAATTAACAGCTATTTGCCAGTTCCATAAGGCAGGAAGAGAAGGATGGAATATTCCATTTTATCAATTTAGTAGGACTTTTTCTTCTGTCAAAAAACTGCAGTTACAGTAAGATCTACGGAAGCTAAGGCCCGGTTTCCGCCCAAGCGGAGAGGAGAGGAGACGAGAGATGTGTTGTGAAGCTGGCAGGTTATTTCCACCAAAGCGGAGAGGAGATGTGAGATTTGTGTATCAAGACACAGGGAAAAGGTAGCGGGGTGCAAGGTGCGAGAGTGCGTGCACCGCCCGGCCGCCCGACTAGACACTTCTCCGCTCTGCCACACCGCTTGCTCGCTCGCCACTCAAAATTCTATAGAAAAATGAGACAGCTCCTCTCCTCTCCGCTTGATCCATTTCCACCAAAGCTAAGCAGAGAAGAGATGCGGAAATAACGAAATTGGATTGGTTTATTAAAACACATCTCTCGTCTCCTCTCCTCTCCGCTTTGGTGGATACCGGGCCTTAACATCTTGACATATCTGTCATTCCTTGAGTGACATTGACATTATATCAAATAGTATCTTCGTTGTCGAAATTCCATCAATTTTTTAAAACCTGTTGACGTAGGTATGCATTTCTCGACCGACCGTCGACCGTATCGTCGCTTTCCATCAGGTGAGATAGCGGTCAAGCGCGAACCTATCAATGATAAAAAAAAGTCTTTTCTTTGAGCGGATGCAGTAAGAAAAGAAGATACCTAATAAAAAAAAATTATATTCATGTAGGAATTTTTTTTTTACGTCATAAAAAATACAATCAAAGAAAAAAAAAGAATTTATTTGGTACAGCATAAGGCATGAACACAACAATTAGGTAACACAAAAAATAAAAAAAATAACAAAAACAAAAAAATAAAATAATAATAATTGTGTGCCTCATGGCTGCACCAAAATAGGTCCAGTTCAGCATGAATGCCAGAAAACTAGTGCCTGACGCTGGTTTTCAACTGACCTGTTGTTATGCTGTTCAAAACAAAATTATAAAAAATCTTATCAGGATTCATTGCTGTCAGACCAGATTTTTTTTTACTATTTTGATAGGTTTGCTTTTGACCACCATCAAAAGCGATAATGTGGTCGAAGATAAAGCATGCTTGCCTAGAAGTACATAACCTATTCACTCTTGACTTACCCTTGAATTCTTAAGGCCGTGTTTACGAATAAGCGGTGCGTTGGGCGTTCGTCGTACATTGTAGCAGCGGGCCGCGTCATCGCTCGTGCAAACACAAACATAATGGCAATGTACGACGAACCGCCCAACGCTTAGTTATAGCTATCAGGAAACATAGATACTGGTAGGGAATTTCACTCTTTAGCCTGCTCTATTTACAATAAATAGTTCACAAAACGTTTTATACGTATGGGTGAGTTGTCCACCATGTACCGAGGTCCCAACGACGTACTTCTAGTGGTCCAATGATGGAACGGGCTTGGTCCTTTCGGCACCACAGCAAAGAGTACAGTAAATAAGGGCACCAAAGCCAGCCTTATTATCTTTTCTCATTTAAAAACCCAATCGAGTGTTTATGTCATATTTATAACGTGCCATTTATTCTATTATCTCTAAAAAGGTATCGATGAAAAAAGATTTCTACATAAAAAAGAATATGTAACAAATATTTTTGTACGTCTTGATTCTACATGGGCGTTACTTTATTTATTCAAGCTAAGGGTACAGTTACACACACCGCTCCCGATTTGTTTCCTACAGCTTCGCCCTTAAGCGCTCCCAACCTTCGCTTTCTTTATAACCAAGTCCTATGGCTAACTTTGCCTCTATAAAATTCGACTTCGGATCTTAACGCTCATAAAGGCTGTCACTTGTCCTTTTCGAAGTATTTTGTTCATTTTTATTTTCCTGTTTGTTTGGACGACGAATTTTCTATCAGTATTTTGTGAAGTACTTTATAAGTTAATAAACAGCCTTATCGTTGAGCCTTTTGATTTTCGAGTCTTCTTTGTCTTTATGATGTTTAGAGTGTGGTTCATTGTTTTAAGATTGCTTCGTTCTCTTTTATCGAGTAGAATGCTGTGTTTTTTTTTTGTAATAAATAATTAATGCTTTCCTTAATCATTGACAATGATTTAATTATGAAATTGGCATGTGTGGTGCTCTATTGCATGTGCTGTATTGCATGTGAAATATTTGTGCGGTACACACACATAACCGGCATGTCCTAGAACCAAAAATTCGACAACTTGTGATATCCACCAACCCGCACTGGGCCCGCGTGGTTGATTACGGCCCATTCCCTCACCTAGAGACGAGGTCTGAGTCCCAACAGTGGGAACATTATAAGGGTGATGCTATGTTTTGCTATGCTATGCATGCTGGTGGTCAGGATACCCTTTATAGCCGTGGGTGTTGGCTCTATGGCTCGGTGCTCGAAAGCTTGAGGAAGTTATTATGACATCACGAAGTAGTAGCTGCGTTGACGTTTTTTTGTCGAGGGTCACCAGTTTGGAGGAGTGTAGAACATAGTAAGGTTTCCTTCGACCAGACTGGTGTCATGTCTGATGGGCTACTACCCAATAGGTGATTTCAGGCGGTTGTATCTATTCAAATCGCGCGGAGAACTTTAATTGCGCGATGCAGGATAGTAAAGTTCTTTTGTGACGACATAGATGTCGCTACAAGGATATTTATATTAGTGCGAGTTTGTGTTTTAGCTATTGTAACGTACATTACATTCTCACAAGCAATTATTGTATATTGAGCTCCTTATTAGTCCGGAGTTACAAGAATACTAACAAATGCTTGCACTGACTGAACAGGTACACTCAAATCGACTGGCCTCTGAGTTTGTTTTTAATATTTCTTCTCCGGGTAGTTAGCTAGGAAATACCGGCCTCATCTAGTTCTATTGTAATTTGTGAAAAAATTGACGTGTAAAAATATAAAAACGAAATAAATATAACTTACCTACAAGTCGTGTTATAATTTTTATTTTCCAATAGTTTCACGTAAAAACTACTATAAAAAAGATTATTAGATCGTAAAAACCGATAATAAGACATAAGACCGATAAAACCGTACAAATTACGACCTACTAACTCTTCTATTATAATGTCTAGAGCTAAAAGTTACTGCTTTGTCCTAAATTAAGCAAAGATCTGCCTTGTTTACGAGTACTCTAGAAATTGTGAAGAAAAGGGGTGTCTTTTGTATAGCAAGCGTGAGGGGACTTAGGAGCGAGTTCAAAATGTAACTCGGGAAAGCTTTATAGGTATCTACCTATTTTTGGATGTAATGAAAGTGACTGGCTGTTGAAAATCGGTTCGTAAATAGGTTTTTTTTTTAATCACCAAATTCTATATTTTTTTTTACCAAGCATAACTAATATTTTGACAGTTTACAATTTATGCTACATACAGGGAGGTAATTGTAAAAAGTTCAGGTCGTATTTAAAAATCTATAAAGTAATGTTACTTTTTTTGAAATTATGATGTTATGACATGTTGTCTTATTGTGTTGACATTGTTTTATAACTTCTATTTTATTGATATTTTTTTTTATCTAGTATTTTTTTATTTGTTGATTTTTTTAAAACACGTAAACAATGTAAGCTACTTCGCTGGTTAATTAATGTGGTTAAATACTGTTCCCACACGGCAGAAATATTTCTATGGTTTACAGATATTTATACAGAGTCAGGGTACCCACACACTCACGATACAAAAGTAATTCCATACAACCCACAAAACTTTTTGAAAAAAAAAATTGAAATAATGTACTGTTTTACCGATTAAATTATTCCATAACAGTTAAAAGCATATCTAATAGTTTGATACTTATTTATTTTAACTTTCTTTTTACATTATTCATTAAATAAAATAAAAAAACCAGGCAAGTGCGAGTCGGGCTCGCACACTGAGGGTTCCGTGCAAATTGCGGTTTACGATTTATGGCGTATTAAAAAAAACTACTTACTAGATCTCGTTCAAACCAATTTTCGGTGAAAGTTTGCATGGTAATGTAGGTCGTATATTTTTTTTAGTTTTATCATTCTCTTATTTTAGAAGTTACAAGGGGGGGGGGGACATACATTTTACCACTTTGAAAGTGTCTCTCACGCAAACTATTGAGCTTAGAAAAAAATGACATTAGAAACCTCAATATCAATTTTAAACACCTATCCATAGATACCCCACACGTATGGGTTGGATGAAAAAAATAAAATGAGTTTCGGTTCGAAGTATGGGGAACCCCAAAATTTATTGTTTCTTTTTTCTATTTTTGTGAGAAAATCTTAATGCGGTTCACAGAATACATCTAGTTACCAAGTTTTAACAGTATAGTTCTTATAGTTTCGGAAAAAAGTGGCTGTGACATACGGACGGTCAGACAGACATAACGAATCATAAGGGTTCCATTTTTTGACATTTGGCTACAGAACCCTAAAAAGAAATCCAATAACTTGAAAACGTATGTAGACCGTCAAAAATTAATTTACAAGAAATGAAAATTTAACGCTATATGATTCATTTATTAATTTTCGGGTAAAGCGTTAATTAAAATCCTTGTAAAGGATGTAAAGTTATTAATTTTCAGAGCGAAATTAAAGTCTGTTTGGTAACGTTTGCTCGTTACTTATTTCTAGTAAGTAATTGCTGTTTACTTTGCTGAAATAATATTTCCCACAATAATCTTTAATTTTGTTCTAATGTCAATTTTTAGGGTTCCGTATCTCAAGAGGAAGAATCGGAAGCCTTATAGGATCACTTTATTATCCGTCTGTCTGTTAAGAGCATTTATCTCAGAAACGCGTAGAGGTATCGAGTTGAAATTAAAATTAAAGTAGTTTGCAAATAAACAAATGTCATTACATATTTACACTGTCATATTTCACGTAAGGTTGTTTTACATATTGATAATCGTGAATTTATTGAATTATTTTGTATGAAAAATTATAACAAAAAAGGAAAGAAAAATAAAAAATATATAATTCATATGCTAGTTGATTCTTTGTTATGGTCTCGTTCATACCCTAGACTAATGGAATATAAAATAATACGTTGTATGCGGATATATAATTGTTAAAAGTTAGTGAATTTCCTAACTTATAATTAAACACACACTTATATTTTTATCAAAGGCTCGGCTCGTTTAACAAATAGCATAATTATTAATTCTTAAGATATTTTTTTCACGACTAACAGTTCCATCTATTCCCTCTTCTATAAACTTCTTAACGTATTTAATGATCTTTTGTCTCATTATAAAGTACTTAACACTTTATACGATTGGCATCATCATAATTGCTCAAAAGGATTACTAACTTTTTTCAGTAGCTTCGTGCGCGTGAAAGTAATTTTTTTTTTAATTGATATAAACTAGTGCTTGACAGCGATCCCATCTGACAGTAGACAGCGATGCAATCGTTGATGTTGCGGCGCACTAGTTTATTAAGAGCCAATTCGCTCAATCCTTGAAGACACCTAAATTATAATCAGAATGGAAAACCGTAGCAGGCAAACAGTTCCAGTCCTTTGATGTACACGGTATAAACGGCAAGACAAAACGTTTCGGTGTATATAAAAAAAAAAACATACAATCCGGATTTTTCTTTAACAAAAAAAAAATCACCTCTAAAGATCAACCGGTGAAAATTGAGACTAGCAAACACTAAAACTGTTGTCAAGTTGGTATTCAACAAAATAGAATCACAAATGGAGTTATGGCGGGTAACAATAACAAACTAGCTCTTATTCCACTTGAAAAGCTTGCCCTATAAAACAAAGATAGCGCAGATGCCCTAGATATCATGGCAGTCGCTTGTAATGCTAATTAACTGCAACACTCCGTAAGGCTTCATCTTTGAAGGAACGGGAGCTTGTTACAAGTCATAGTTTTTCCATTTGCTTATATAAAAGTATAACAACGGTTAAACTGTCATAATGTTGATCCATTTGTGTCTGTTTTAAGAATATTTTATACATAAGATAGCTTTCGGAATCAAACTCCAAATGTAGTAAATTTGAAAGTGAAATATGTGTAGGTGTACACCAGGCCTTGGAGCGAAGAAACGGGGTGGGTTTTTTAGTCAGTAAAAGTCTGATTCTACCTCCCGAAAAAAAACCTTGTACATTTATATCTCAGATTTCTCCCGCTCTTGAATAATTTCCTGAAAAACAACCTATATATTTATGTAACGGATGATGACATACGCTGATATACAAAATATATTTTTGCGAAACAACGGTGTTGCTTCGATGAAATACTAATTATTTGGCTTTATTACACTTTTCAGTACTATCTATATATATAGGGTGACTGGTAAATAGTGACCGATACTGAAACACGTGATTGTAGTCATGATAACAAACAACGTTTACTATGGGACCTAACCAGAAATCGTGAAAAAAATCTGCCATGTTCAATACATTTAGGTTCGCCTAACTGGTCAATATGTTTTCGCGATTTCAGGTTTGGTCCCATAGTAAAAGTTGTTCTCAAAACGGTGAAGAAAGGTTAACATGACTACAATCACGTGTTTAAGTATCGCTCACTAATAACCAGTTTCCCTATATAAAGTCTACATCGTCTTATACTTACTGGCTATATAATAAGATACCCTCACGCATAAGGAACCTTCTCTCATTCAGCGCATTTAAAACCCAGCTTAGTCATTATTTAATCGCCAACCAAACATCACTCGAAAAGTGAATGCGTTGAGTGGGACGAGTTTCGGGTAGTTTTTAATGTTTTTGTGTCCATTGTTATCCGCTGTTTTGATTTAATCTAAGTTTGTGACGGATGTTGTCGAACCTAAATTAGTGAATATTTAAGTCATAATTATTGTTCTCAAGTAAGCGACATGTAATGTTTTTATTGAGAATAAAGTTTCTTTAAACCTAAACCTATTTATAGTGTAGGTAATTGGAAAAAGAAACCAGTAAATTTATATTCTTTTAAAATAATATTAACAAGTTTTTTACACTGTACAACAACAAGCATTTGCTCGCGTCACAATGTATCGCCATTTAGCGTCCTAAAACATTTATTTATTTTCTGGGAAACAGTACTATTTTTTAGATGAAATTTACCCTATATTCTTTTCGTTCTAAACTCTTGACAAAGTATAATTCTGCAAAATATTATGATTAATCGCTTTAGTAGTAAAGACATAAAATTTTACAATGTTAGTTAGGATTAAGATTAGAAAAACAAAGTTTAAGACACACACGACTAAAAGCAAATATATTCTCTAAAAGGTGGCCCCAAACTGAATAAAATTTTGTATGTTTTAAAGTCAAAAGCTTAGTAGAGACAGCAGTATTCATAGACAAGTATTTTCTGAAAAGGCTTTCAACTCGCCACAGACAACGAATGGTCTTTTAAAAGTTTTATTGTAACTCAAGATTGTATGAAAAGACTTTGCTGCTGTTGAATGCGGTATTTGACTTAAGATTTGCTTGAATAGTAAAAGCAACGTTGCTATATTTCTTTGAGATTTGCTTTTTGGGGCTTTATCTGTGGCATTTTCATAACTGAATATATTCTGAGTTTTGGTAGGACTTCTTCGAGTGAAGTTCAGAAGCTGTTTTAATTATTCGCAAATTGATTCCCAGTGGTTTTTCTGATGTGAAATAGATGTAGTTTTGTATCTCAAGTATCTACGCAACTGGACAATTGATAGAATTATTGAAACAGGGCCTCAAGTCTGCTATTACAATAGTGTCAGAAAGGTCTATCATTGATTTCATAATTGCCGATTTTGATAAGTTTGGAAATCTATTAATATAATGGCGACTCCAATGATCAACCACCGACACTCCATTGAGAGAAATGGCATAGAATGGTAATCTTGTACTTACCTACATAATGACAAATGAATGTCTGCCTTATATCGAAACAAAAACATAACAAAAACCAAACACTGATACAATAACAACCTCAAAACATTGAAAACGCCGGCCGGCGGCCGCTCTAAATAAACAGTAAGTAGTAATGTCACTTTGACTTTAAAAGCTAAAAAACCACAGACCGACCAATAATCGGATTTGCAGATACGAATTTTTAGCAAAATGACTAAGGAATCGTGTTGGAAGGACGAATTTATAAAAATAACAGACTTGGGCCCCAGACACGATCTCGGTAAAATGGAGCTGAGAATTTTATTTTAGTATTGACTACCTCAGCAAAGTTTTCCGAGAAGTTTGACTTGATAATTTGATGCCAAATACTACAAAATCATTTAAATGTGTATATCCATATTCTAATCGTAAACAAATCTAATTATTCATATTAAGTCATGGCTTAAAGGACTTAGTATCCAAGCAAAGACAAAAAAAAATAACGGATTCCTGATTTGAATTTTTCATATTGTAGACAACGGACAGTTAATATTTACAATTTCTATACTCCATTCACTTCTGCATTCGACAAAACAGGTTTATAGAAGCAGGTGTGCACAACATTTATTTTTCCAGATAAATTCAAACAATTTTAATAAATAATGGTTTAAATATAAAATGCTAAAATTACTTGGATTAATTTGATTATTGTAATGTAACTACTAAAAACTAAGATAGGTAAATGAAATGTTTTTGTTTTTTTTTAAATAAACAACTTTATTTCAAACAATTTTACAATTTTATTTAAAATGGCATATCGACAAGTTAACTCCTTAAAAAAACATATGAATTGCACACTAAACAAAGCAACAAGATAATTATTCAACATTCATACAAATGTAAATAACTAATACTATATAGTAAAATGAAAAACAATCCAGGTATGACCACCTCTGGTTCTTTTAGGTTTTTAATATAGATACTAGTAGTTTATGAAAGAACTAAATAATTTATTTAATTAAAAGCCTCATAAATTAGTGACGTGGATAGTTCAAGTGATATAGGTATAAATTGTTTATAATAAATTCTGTATCAATCTTAACTGTAACAAAGCACAATATAAATATTATATTGTACTTTTATTACAAATTGTACCCTAAAAACAACCTTTTTTAATGCCATCGCGAATAGAGTACACTTTGTTTAAAGTGTAGGTAATTAACAAACGACAAAATTAAAATAAAATAACAGTGAGAATTAACTGAAACAACAAACAAAGCCGAATCCTTGCTAATTACAGAATGAAATGAAAACTTATGGAGTGTTGATTACAGTTAATAACGGTTTTTATCCCGCTTCAGTTGAGGGCTTTGGCAGTAGGAAGTTTGCTGTTGTGTAGATAGCATTAAACTAAGGAAACAACATGGAGCAGATAGCTGCAGTAAGTGGTTTTTTTTTTACTTTAACAATGTAAAAATTTTAGATGAAAATTAAAAGGTGTTTCGCATTTAAAGAACTCTGTGGTTGAATAATAACAACCGTTTGAGACAAACTCCATAGTAAAACAACGCTTGACTCGCCAAAAATTGGTGAGAATAGACAACCTTTTGAATACCGTAATTAGAGACACAATAGAAAGACAATAAGTATGCAGACACCGGTGTCCTCTTGGGGCTTCACAGTTTAATATATCGGCCTTAGAAAATATATTAAGACGTTTTCAATTCCCACATAGTTTTTTTTTTTATTGTAGGTAAAATCATCCAATGACAAGTCCCGCCCTTGGGTGGAGCGGGAAGTAGTGTCAGACTCTTACTGACTAAAAACCTACCCCGTTCCTTCGTTGCCTATAGTGCCGGGGCTGAGCCTTCCTCTTAGAAAACGGCCCTTGACCCCAGCAGGTTTCGACCCTGCCTGCCTGCAGTTAGCAGGCTGGGCCTCTTCGGTGTGCTGACAGCTCCTTGAGGCGCGCGGGAACAGAACGCGCTGGCGACGACTTGGGCTCGGTCCGGTCAGTTACCGGACGATCGGACAGCGTACTACCCATTGCACGCCGTCCGCAAGCCCGCGCCTACGGTGGCCGGAAATCGGGATCGGAATCCCGGCGGCGGCTGGGGCGAGCGCCCCGTTGCCTCTGCCTGATGCGGTCGGCCTCCTCCTTTGCTAGCATTACTGCTTCGCAGAAGGAGACGACCGCCTGCCATCCCTCCTCACTACGGACCATGGCCTGAACCAAGGCCCGGCGAGAGAGATCGCTGCCGCCGATCGCCCCCACGAGGACAAGGCGATGCTCCGCCCAGGAATTCCCACATAGTAGTTATTTCGTGATTTAATAATGATATCGTCTACGTACCCAAATAAATTAGTTTTTGTAGCAATACTTACTTGATTTTATTAAAGTACAAAAAATTGAAGCCCTGAATTTTCAGAGAAAATTGTAATTATGTTTTTGTAAATTAATATTAATATTTTCAACGATGAGTGGGTACTTTATACCGTACCGTACTCATACCCAGTTCGATTTCAATATTGGTAAAATACGTGTATCTGTAATGACTTTCAGATGATTTCGTGATGAAATGCGTATCGCGTAACGCGTTGTAGACATAAAATAAATTGATTACATTTCGAGTTTTTTTTTTTATCTTTATGAGGTAGGTAATGAGTTTTATTTTTCATATGAGTACTATTCATCTTTATTATGTCGTTATAGTTTTTTTTTTTTATATTATCAAATGTTATCGTAGGGTTTGTTTTATAACAAACTAGCTTTTGCCCGCGGCTTCGCTCCCGCTCTACCCTACTCTACCATATATTTATAAATGAGCAGGTTTTAGTTTTTTATTTATTTAAGTACTTTTGACATGCCAATAAAATCGTCTTCCATTCATTGCAGCCAAAGTGTACTTTATCGCAAGGTATTAAATGCTTTAACCAATTTAATCGTTATCCAATAGATTATCAGAAAAACCCTCTAACTAATACAATTTCGTGCTAAAATATTCAATTAAAATTTACATCTGCCCCACTGGAACAGGGTCAAATAGGATTACAAGCAAAATTGTTTTCGAATCTACCCGTCCGTCCCCATATGATTGATATGACCCACTCAATATCTCATTTATCAAACCGGGTTGAGCGGTTCGCTTATAAAATTTTGTACGGTCACATAATAAGTCTAATCTTTTTGCTGCAAAATGATACTGTGGGCTTGTTAATTAGCAATTTCATACATTATGAGATTATAGTGCTTTAAGCATTTTTTTTGGTAAGCTGAAAAGGTTTAGTGAAAATTTTGTGAAGTAAAATGCTTGCGTGTTTTTGTGAACTCGTTATAAATTTTTATTTTTATTTTCCGAGCACAAGTCATCGACGGCGCGTACCTACTGTTCCCGTGCGCCTCAAGGAACTGTCAGCAAATCGTAGAGGCCCAGCCTGCTAACTGCAAGCAGGCAGGGTCGAAGCCTGCTTGGGTCATGGGTCAGCTTCTGAAAGGAAGACCCGGCCCCGGCACGATAGGCAACGAAGGAACGGGGTAGGTTTTTAGTCAGTAAGAGTCTGACACTATTTCCCGCTCCGGCCAAGGGTGGGATTTGTCATTGGATGATTTTCCTACTATAAAAAAACTCGTTATAAATTTTAACTTTTTTAGCCAATAGTTAAGTAGTCGAAGTAATTAGCCTATTATGTCCCACTGATGGGCGACGGCCTCTCCCTTTTCTACACACGTTTATCCTCAGCCATTGCACACCAATCCCTGCGGTAGTTGTCAAGTTCATCTCTCCACCTTTTTGCCTTCTCTGGAACCAAGGCAATAGAGGGCCGGGTAGGTTTTTAGTCAGTAAGAGTCTGACACTTATCTCCCGCTCCGCCCAAGGGTGGGAGATGTCATTGGATGATTTTATCAAACATAAAAAACCTCTTTGCCTTAGTCTACCACAATGTTGATTACCAGATTGATGAGAAAAAAAAGTATTTAATACTATTTAGATCAACAGTGAAATTAATAGTTAGGGTTAGGTGTAGCTTTGTAAAATAAATTATTCAATATAAAAATAAACTTCACTAATTCAAAATGCGTACAAAAATAAGTAAAAAAGAAAAACATCGAAAGCTGAATCTGTTTTTTTTTTCCATTTTCGAATAACAGCTTTACACAGCTTCGTTTTAAATGGAGCTAATTTAATTAGTAAAATTTCAAAGCTCCGTTATTTTTTCAAACAAAAGACTATCCTCTAAAACAGGGATGGCAAACCTAAGGCACGTGGTAATGAAATTTGTACACACCAATACAAAATAGCTTAGCATCTAGACCATTTGCAACAACAGAAATCATATCAACTTTCACTTCTATTAAAAATAGGTACATAGCACAGTTTTTTTTTTATAAGGTAGGTAAAATCATCCAATGACAAATCCCACCCTTGGGCGGGACGGGATATAGTGTCAGACTCTTACTGACTGAAAGCCTACCCCGTTCATTGCCTATCATACCAGCCTATATGCAGAAACTTCTTTTCAGAAAGCGGCCCTTGGCCCCAGTAGGCTTCGACCCTTCCTGCAGCTAGCAGGCTGGGCCTCTACGGTTTGCTGACAGCTCCTTGAGGCACGCGGGAACAGTACGCGCCGTCGACGACTTGGGTTCGGTCCGGTCGGTTACCGGACGGTCGGACAGCGACCCATTGCACGCCGTCCGCAAGCCCACGCCAACGTTAGCCATTATGACTGCTTTACAATTTTTAGGATGCAAAACAGTTAAATAAATATTTAAGTAAATACCGTCTAGTTTTTTTTTTCAATGATCAGCAAAGAATTATTTGGCGAAACGCTTTGGTTAAATTTTTAAAAATAATACTAATGGTACCATCAGCAATATAGGTTTGCCATCCCTGATCTAGAACAAACTGCAATTGTTTCGCTTTACAGATGAAAAATGTTTAACTCTTAGCTCCTCTTATTTATTTTCCTTTCAGTAATGCAAACTAAATTAACGTTGAGTAAATAACGGCACACAAAGTGATGTTATTTACTTAGATAATTTACGTTTTAATAATACGGAGTATTCAACATCGTTTCGACTTTACCCAGAGGGTAAAAGTAAGACTCTTTTATTCCACTAATGCCATCTGTATTCACCGATAAAAGTTGGTCGTTTTAATCCCGTGGAGGATCGATTCGGTACATGAAACATTATCGATTTATAAAGTCAAAGTTAAAAAGTTTTTTTTTTTAAACCTCGAATTAATATAGGTACGCATGTACGAAATTAATTTCTTTAAGTAAACGAGTCAATGACCTTGTAGTTAGTTGTCAATCTTTGCGTACTAACTACCTACAGTTCATTGGCCTCGATCAGCTGACGTTTATATAAAGAAATCAATTTCGTACATGCGTAAATTAATTCGAGTTTTAAAAAAGTACTTTATTTTTCATTTTTATCTTTACAGATCGATAGGCTTTCATGTACCGAATCGACCCTCCGCGGAATTAAAACGACCAACATTTAACGGTGTGTTTGACTGGCTGACTCTCAAACAGCTGTGTTGTTTTAAACGTTGAAATTTTCACGCAATGTAAAAAAAAAGAAGATAAACTATTCTATGTGCAGAATATTATAAGGTTCCGACTAGCGTTTTTTTCTTTCATAACCGGCTATTTTGAAAATAAAATAGCATAGTAAGTATAAGGCTATTCTTATAAATTTTTCACTGCTGGGATTCAGGGCTCTCTAGGAGAGGGAATGGGCCGTAATCCACCACGTGGAACCAGAGCGGGTTAGTAGATTTTTCATTCTAAGATATGCCGGTTTCCTTACGATGTTTTCCTTCACCGTTTCGAGAGCAGTGCTGATGAAATAAATTAAACAAAGTAATGCACCTGGCTGGAGTTGCACCCGCGACCTACAAGTCGTAAGTCGGGGCCGTAACCACTAGACCACTAAAGCTCTCCGAAAGTAGACACAGCACAACAGTTACTAATACATTAACATACCGGACCTGATCATCAGATCTGGATCAGTATGATAGTAAGCTCTCTATATTTCAGCTTCTGTTAATGGTACAGGTACAGTCTTCTGTTATATGCGCAACACACTTCCTTCTACAGCGGGGATCATGAGTCTTTGTCAGAGACAAATGGGTCTCGATAGCCGGCAAATCGTCTTCGACTGCAATTATTTGACCTCAACTATGCTTCTAGCTGGAAGCGGATTTATTTCCCGTCAACGTGCAGGTGATGATGTCATCAGCAGCAAAAATTGTTAGTCGCGCGAACTCAATGCAACTGCAGCTAAGGGACGCACTCAAAGATGATGGATGTTTGATCAAATGTTGGTGAAAGTCAAAGGTTGTTATTGGATTGCGTTCTTTGTTTGCGCTGCACACTTTCTTCAATAGCGGGGATCCCGAGACCCTGTCAGAGACAAACGGGTCTCTATAGCTGGTAAATCTTTTTCGACAGCAATGATTTGACATCAACTATGCTGCTAGCTGGAAGTGAATTCCTTTTCCGTCGACGTGCAAGTGACGATGTCATCGGCAGCAAGAATTATTCGTCGCTCGAGCTTGATATAACTGAAGTTAAGCGACAAGCTCAAAAATGTAGGATGTGTGGTTGAAATGTTGGTGAAAAAGGGGAGAAGGAATCGTTTGGTTACCTGTGGGACAAAATTGGCTAAAGATAAACTGGCTAGTGGTTGGCACAATTTACCTATCTCAAGTATTATGTTTCTCATCTCCGTTTAACTTATCTAAGACGATGAAAGTCACGTCAATACTGCAGTTTACAAAGTTCAAGTTTCAACCGTTGAAGCGATTAGTGTTTCCTCGTAAATGATGAATGCTACCAATAACTTAACCAGCTGCCACTGGAAGCTATTGATCTGCGTCTCGAACAAACTACCTAACTACTAGAGTACTTGTTTAGGGTTCTGTACTCATCATTTTGTTGTCCGTCTGTCTGTCTGAATGTCTTTCATCTTCTTCTAAATAAAAATGAATAGCTGTTCGTTAGTCTCGCTAAAAGTCGAGAACGGCCAGACCAGTTTGGCTTATTTTGGTCTTGAAATATTCGGGATACTCCAGGGAATGTTAAAACAGTGAGAAAATATGGAAAAATTCACGAAAACAAATCGACTATTAGACGGTATGAAGTTTGTCGGGTTAGCTAGTCTGTCAATATTACTTTATCTCGGAAACGAGGGGAGATATCGAGTTGAAATTAAAAACCATAAACTCTGCTGTCTGCGGTCCCTTGAAGCTGTGAAAAACTCAAATTTCGAAGTTAACGACAAGAATAGTACGTCCATTTGTATCGCAAAAAAACGTACATTTCGTTTCAACACTCTCAAGGGAATCAAAATTTATAGGGTACTTCCCGTTGACCAAGAACCCTGAAATTTGGCATGAAGCAAGATTTTATAGCACAAATATAAGAATAAATCAGAAAACTGTAAATTTGTGGTTGCGTCAAAAAAAAAAAAACATTTTTCGATTCTAAAAAATTTTCGAGACTCGATTCGGGAATTGAACTATTTACATAGTACGGAACCCTCGGTGTGTGAGTCCGACTCGCACTTGCCTAGTTTTTTTCCGAGAAGACACTTTCTTCTGCCATGTTTGTTTTAAAAGTTAGTAAAAGCCTCGTTTGAATAGCTTTAGTATCAAAAAATGATAATAAAAAGGGTTTTTTCTGAGAAGTACTGTTACTCCTGTTGTTATTTCCATAGATAAATATTGCTATTTTTACGTTACAGAATCTGTTTCGGCTTACTGTCAGTATATTTATAGTTCTTTTTTTACTAAGACTTTGCTGTCTGTCTGTCTGTCGGTCGCCAGCCTGTATCTCATGAAACGCGATATCTAGACAGTTGAAATTTTCACAAATTATGTATTTCTGTTGCCGCTATGAGTATAACGATAAATTAAAAAACAAAATGAAAAAAATATTTAAGTTGAGGCTGCTATACAATAAATTTCATTTTTTTACCATGTCTGTCAGTCACCAGGCTGTATTTCAAGAATCGCGACAGCTAAAACTTTTTGCGTTGAATTTTTTTGGTATTTACATGTAAGGTGGTTGGTGGTGGTGTGGCTGGTGTCGTTTTTAGATTAGAATGTTGAAAATGTTTATGATAACCAGTGCCGTACAAGATTTTTGTACACCCGGTGCGAGCTTCTATAACCACGCGCCTGAAAAAAAGTACAATACAAATAAAAAGCACTACATATTACATTTTGCTTCCCTTAAGGTACTTTGCTCTGGGCCTGGGCACTGCTATCACCTCCCTAATTACGCCACTGATGATGACAATCATCATCATATTAGTAGAAAGTCCTAATCAAATATTTATTTCTATTCACCCCTGCGTTTCTATTCACCCCGTTCATTTAAAATAAACCAAAAATTCATGTTTAGACACAGCAAACAACAATAAGTAGAAACTCGATACTTTATAAACTTAAACTGTTAAGAATCGAGAGGTAACCGGTGTCCGCACACCTACTGTATTTCTATTGAGTCTCTAATTACAGTATTCAAAAGGTTAAAATCAAAATAAGAACCATCGTCATCATCATCATCATCATTTCAGCCGAAAGACATTCACTGTTGGACATACTCCTCCTAGTGTCGCCATAATGACCAGTCCTTTGAGTCTCGCATCCATCGGATTTCTACAACCCTCACCAGGTCATTGGTACAGCTTGTGGGAGGCCTTCCAACGATGCGTTTTCCGGTACGTGGTCACCAATCCTGAACCTCTACCATGAGTTTTAAGCAATAGTATTCGTCGCTACTCGATATCGATGCCGTAAATATTTTGTATGGCAAATTTTGGTTCTGCAAGTGACCGCTAGAGGCGCTGCAAAATTTGCCATACAAAATATTTACGGCGTCGATATCGAGTAGCGACGAATACTATTGCTTAAAACTCATGGTAGAGGTACAGAACCTTTCGTCTCCATCGACTATCTGTATTGCACTGATATGATCGATGACTGTTATAATTATAAGGTTGGCTCTTTCGAGGTGTCCATCCTAAGAAAACAATTGCCCATCAAAACTATGACCGATTATATATCAACCTTATAGAAGGAATCTGCATAATTGCTATTAGGCACGTGCCCTCAATGCACACTAGGTCTAAATTAACTTTCAGCATGCATAGTTTCTATCATTCCAATGCACCATTGCGGTTGCATGTTGCAATAACAATTTGTTGAGTGTCCATAAATAATAAAACGATTGCTATAACACGTAATAAATCCTTCAAGCGACTTTTATGGTTAGCGTGAGGTATAAAGCATCTGTTATCAGATGTTAAACTCTCACGTATATTATTCTTTTTGTAATCCTTCGGTTCTTATTTTGATTTTAAGTTTATGAAGTATCGAGTTTTTTACTGGTATTTTCTCTCTCTAGATATGGATTTTTGGATTGATTTAAATGTTTGTATTGTCAACAAGTTTTGTATTGATACTGTCGGACGGGGTAAATAGGAACTCCGGGGTGAATAGAACCCCGGGGCAGTGGAACGAAGGCAAAGAAGGAACAGGAGTGGGTTTTTAGTCAGTAAAAGTTTGAAACTATCCACCGCTCCGCCCTATGGCGGGAGATGTCGTTGGATAATTTTCCTACCATAAAAAGGGTGAATTGAAACAAAATTTTGATAAGGACTTTCACTTATCACTCCTAGTATTGATTTCTATCTAAGCTTTCATCAATATTGTATTACAATGCAAGAAAAAATTGCAGTACTTAACGTGAAAAAACTCGTTCAAAATTTTGTGTCTATTCAACGCAGGGGGCGTATTGACCCCTTTTGACTGTAAATTATCCAAAAAAAATATTTATTAATTGAAAGGTTTCTATTTTAGTCAGTTTGATTTATGATTGACGTGGTCTTAAAGTAATAAGTATGAATAAAATTTAAGAAAATCCAGCACTCCAAAAGATCGCCGGTGTGGGCGCCATCGCTACGGAAGCGAGTGGCGGCCCGGCTAACCGCCTGCCAGAGGGTCATGGCCATCCGGATGATCCGCGGATACCGTACGGTGTCCTGCGAAGCGGCGAGCCTCCTTGCTGGCCTACCACCGTGGGATTTGGAGGCAACAGTCCTTGCACACATGCATGACTTACGCGTGGAGATGCAACGTCGGGGCGAAACTCCGCTGCCGCGACAAGTCGCGGCATGGCGGACAGAGCTCCGGCGGGATCTCATGGTGAAATGGCGAGAGCGATTGTCGCAACCTCGTGCTGGGCACGCCACGATCGAGGCGGTAAGGCCCCTCTTTGAGGCGTGGCTGGAAAGGCCCCACGGCGTCGTCACCTTCCGTTTGGCGCAGGTGCTGACCGAGCACGGCAAGTTCGGTCCGTACCTGTACAAGATTCGTGCGGAGACGACGCCCGGGTGTCGCCACTGTGCGGACCGCCCGGTGGACACGGTGGAGCACACAGTCGAGGTGTGCCCCGCTTGGGAAGAGCAGCGCCGTGTCCTCGTGGGGGCGATCGGCGGCGATCTCTCGCGCCGGGGCTTGGTTCAAGCCATGCTCCGGAGCGAGGAGGAGTGGCAGGCGGTCGCCTCCTTCTGCGAAGCAGTAATGCTAGTAAAGGAGGAGGCCGACCGCCTTAGGCAAAGGCGGACACGCCGCCGCCGCCGCCGGGTTTCCGATCCCAATTTCCGGCCACCGTAGGCGCGGGCTCGCGGACGGTGGGCAATGGGTAGCTCGCTGTCCGTCCGTCCGGTAACAGACCGGTCCGAGCTCAGGTCGTCTACGGCACGCACCGTTCCCGCGCGCCTCAAGGAGTTGTCAGCAAACTGTAGGGGTCCAGCAGGGCCGAAGCCTACTGGGGCCAAAGGTCATGCGAGAGTGTCACCACGGGCCCCGGGACAAAGGCGAGGAATGGAAAGGTAGGTTTTTAGTCAGTAAAAGTCTGACACTGTTTCCCGCCCCACCCAAGGGCGGGATTCGTCATTGGATGATTTTACCTACCACAAAAAAAAAAAAAAAAAAAAAAAAAAAAAAAGCACTCCAAAAGATAAAAAAAATTTGATTGGTCGAATCTGCTCCAAAATCTAATAAGCACCAATTCCACTCCATAGGACTTGATCTCCAATCTTTCGAAATGTAAAATTATCCTTATCTGACAGTACTGACAGACAGCTGGCTCTTTCGAAATTTGTCGTAATATTTTCAGAAATTACAATTATTTTAAAAATGCTCAAGTTTTTGGAATTTCTTTCCCCATTTCGTTAAGAAAAAAATACAAAATTTTAATGATATTTCAAAAAGATGGCTCCAGGTTAACATTCATAAGGGCGATCGGATCACTCTCATCCTTATTCGTTTTTGCTGTTTCTGCTTTAAATTAACATATTACTTTCGTGAAAAAATTCACATATATAATTTTTTTTTATTAAAATTGTATATTATAGTAGTTTTAGGCATATAACCAGTTGACAGCGATGCTGAAAAGTTTTTCGACGCCACGCACAGGTTGCTTTTTTGTCAGTATTATTAAAATTTTGACATGAATTTGTTGTTTTGGTTTTTATGTATAATACAATTATAGTTTGTCAACTGTTTTTCCTTTTGAATGACTATAATTAACTCCATGAAAAAAATGAATACAGCATTAAACTTGTTTGAACTAGAAAATAAATTGAAAGTAACACTTAAAAAATAAGTATAACAATATCTTAAGGAATAAAATCGAGTTACATTATATTCAAATTAGGTATATTAATACACCATATCGTTCATAACAGTGGCCACACAAACATTATTCTAAAATTAATCACAAACCTAATTTGCTGCGGTGTAAAAGTAGATGAAAACCGATCATTACATGCGTGACTGGGAACATTTGCATCGCACGCTACCACATTATATCCACTAAATAGTTGACTCAGAAGGTTAGCTCACGCACACAACGAGCGAAAACATACAAACACATTGACATACTACACCTACAGTGAGTTTGCTAGCGAAGGACAAGGCTACATGCGTGACGGAACGAACATCCTCACACCCCAGCTGCCAAAACTCCAACTCCGATTATATCAGCTACGGTAGATGCGGGCTGGCGGACGTCAAGCAACGAGTACATCACCCTCCGGTAACTAACGGGGCCGAGCCCAAGTCGTTGACAGCGTGTAGTGTCGTTCACGCGCTCCTCAAAGAGATGTCAGCAAACTGCAGAAGCCCAGCAGGTCCAATGCCCGCTAAAGTCGGGGGATCTTCTAAAAAGAAAATCCGTAATCTTAGGGAAACTGAAGAGCACAGGTGTGATTTTAGTCAGTAAAAGTCTGACACGCCATCACATTCCACCCATACTGGGAAAAATCTACAGCGAATTCAAGAATACTCACGACCTTCATTGAACCAAAATGGCGATTGACCTTCAATGCGCAATAAAAGATTTTAGGGTCTCAATCGAAACGGAGGGCTACGCGTAACCATAGCAACGACAGCCATTTCGGTTCAACTTACTTGCCGTGTACTATGCGTACCCGTGTATGTGGCTGTTTTTGTTAGTAGTATAGACTTGACCTTCTATAGGTACTGTTCTGTGATGTGTTTGACGTTTTTATGGTTCAAATGATATTAATAATCGGATCAGTGTTATTGTTGGCTGATACAGTGATTTGTTTAATATTATGTTCAATATCGGTGTTTATTGCTTTAACATTAGCAAGTTTTTTGTTGGTGAAATCGTCGATATTTATATATTTTAACCAACTTCAAAGGAGGAGGTTTTTATATTTGTCACCTCAGAATTACATCATTTATGAACCGAAAAAAAATCTGTGATTTAATCAGAATCCATTTTTACCAAAAACTCGATATGTTAACGGGAACTATGTGGAATTATAGAAACTTCTCAAATTAATATTTTATGCATACACAAATATTATGTGCTCTGCATAAACGGGGCACACCTTCAACATATATCGTTATACTTGTTATTTAACACCGATTATCAAAAGCAAAGCTATTTTAAGAAGAACTTGTTTTTATTTTCAGTAGTTTTGTACAAATTTTTCTGTTCTTGATTAAATATTTTGTTACAAATAATCAGATTATTTACGCAGAACTAAGTAGACAGGTAGTAATTATTAACGAATCATCATCATCATCATCAGCCTTTTTGAAGTTCCCACCGCTGGGACACAGGCCTCCTCTCTAAGAGAGGGAATGGGCCGTAATCCACCACGTGCGCCCAGTGCGCGTTGGTGGATGTCACATGTCTTCGAATTTTTGGTTCTAGGACATGCCAGTTTCCTCACGATGTTTTCCTTCACCGTTTTGAGAGCAGTGGTGATGAAATAACTTACACAAAGTAATGCGCCTGGCCGGGTTTGAACCCACGACCTAATACTCCTAAGTCGGGGTCATAACTACTCGGCCACCACTGCTCTCCATTATTAACAGATAATTAAAAGAAAATGTCAGGTCTTTCTCAAGTATTATTCTTCTGGGAGAATTAGGAACGTTTTCATTATTACTGATAAACCCCGAAAATAGAAGAGCTTAAGCTCAAAATTGGCAAAAGAGGTAGGTACCTCTTTACACTTTGATAAATCCCAATGTTTATTCGTTCCATGAGTTTTTCAAGGGGTTTCCTTATCGAAAGGGTCGGCAGGACACTGGTATCGGAAATGGATGGATCCGACGATTTCTTTGGAAAAACGATAGATCAGATTGACTATAAAATATTAGGGGAAAAGTTTTGCGTAGTACGGTTTCGATGAAAGCAAATCTAAAGGATTGAGGAATGTTGAAAGGATAGCAAAAATGCCATGGGTTTTGATAGAATGTTTCTGAAATGATTTTTCGAATTATCTGGTACGTGATAGAAATATGGAAGATCAGATTTAATGTAAAGTATTACAGGAAAGCATTTTGCATTCATGATGACTTACTTGACTAAAGTTCAGGCAGAGGGCGTCCACAGTGCGCCGCCATCCCGTTTGGTCTTGACCTTCGCGTTTTATTTCGCTCCAGATCTTCCCTATGTTGTTCGCCTCTGCTGTGTTCATCGCCTGGTCTGCTTAAGGCGAGCACGTTTTAGCTTTCTTTAGGGATTTCCGTCTAAAGTATGCCTTGGTATATGCTCAGGAACTCTTCGGAGCGTGTGGCCGATCCAGTTTCATTTGCGGCGTTTGATTTGTTGGTCAATCGAAGTTTCACCGCAGCGTCTCCACAGATGTATATTGGAGATTTTCTCGGGCCAATAAATACCGAGAATACGGCGAAGACAGAGGTTGATAATTACCTGCATTCATGATGAATGCTTGTAAATTGTTGAAGAATTTTGAAAGTGTAGCGACTTCTATGGCGTCACATAAAAACTGAACTACGAAATCCTGCATCATGAAATTAAAGTTCTCCGCGCTTTTTGCCAAAGTATAAGTTGTATATTAAAATCGCGTGGAGAATACCTAGAGATAAAATACTGTACCACCATATTGGTAACATGTTTTTAGCACCAAAATGAAAATATCTTCATATTATTAATTAATTTTTACTACACAGTAAACACTTACTTGCTTACCAATTCAAAGATTTGCTTACCATCAACCATCTTTCTAACGAAAATATAAAGTTCACAAAGGTAGACTTGCTTAAGAAAACAACATCATACATAAAAGGACCTGCTCACTAAATGTTTACTCGGAAAGGGTCCAATAAATAAGAAATGTTTCATCTTACAGGAAAAGTCATTACAAATATATAAAGTTGGACAAACAGAACTCGTTCACGCTAGAGAAGACTGAGGGATGATACAGGCAAAGTGAGGTACATCAATGTTCAGTCCCTTTGTATTACGTTGTTTGTTTATTCCGTGACTATGAGGGACAAAATTCTAGTCCCAAAATCAAAGAGCTTTATGAATATGTTTTCAGTTTTCATTAGCAATATACATGCATATGTTGTACTTGTAATCATTAAGAGAGCAAGGGTCAACATTGACTATACAGAACGTATTAAAGAAATATATAGGGTGACTGGTAATTAGTGGACGATACTTAAATTCGTGATTCTAAAAAAATCTGCCAAGTTCAGTACATTTTGACCAGATAGGTGAACATAAATGTACTGAACTTGGCAGATTTTTTTCGCGATTTCAGATTTGGATCCATAGTAAAAGTTGTTTGTTATCATGACTACAATCACGTGTTTAAGTATCGTTCACTAATTACCAGTCACCCTATATAAGCATAGTACGTACGTAAGCGCGCGTGCGTATACGTAGTAGTACGTCTTTCTAGCCACTCTTTAAAAAGAGAGAGAAATCATCAAATATCTTTTCCTATATAGAATGGAGCGCAAGAAAGTATCAAATTTTTACTGACTAAAATCTATCCGTGTTCTTTTAGTTGCCATTTGCGTTCTAAGGCCATTACGATGACTTTCTCAAACCATTCCGAAGCCCTATCAGGCATCATACCTAGTAGACCCTGTCAATCACACTGACGTGACAGTAATATCTAAGATCTTATTCACGCAAGCGACGGTAGAGGTAACTGCAGCCGTTGACATTTCGGCGGCAGTTAGTGAGGCGTCAACTTCGAAAATGAAGATCAGTGGCAGTTACATTAAATCAAAACAGCGGAAGATAAAAATATGCATATAATTATGGCACGATTTCACATCGTTCGCGACGATCACACAAATTCAGTGACTAACGCTATTACACTCGCACGACAGCGTCGGCTCTAATCTCTGTCCTTATCTATCAGGGACTAGAGGTAGTGTAGATGTAAGAGTTCCGAGTCTAGGTTTTCTAATTGCGATGTTAGCGCGTAACGTATCTTCCTTTATAATATATCAATGGACAGCCGTCGTGTGTGTCAAGTGTCAGTGGGCAACCGCTGCCGACGCGTCGACGGCTGCAGTTATCTGTGCCGTTAGTAACATGCCGCTCATGTCATCATCATCATTTCAGCCAAAAGACGTCCACTGTTGGATATAGGCCTCCCCCAAGCTTCGCCACAATGGCTGGTCCTGTGCGTCTCGCATCCATCGGAGTCCAGCGACCCTGACCAGGTCATCGATCCACCTTGTGGGAGGCCTTCCAGCGCTGCGTGTTCCGGTACGTGGCCGCCATAGAACCTTTCGCTTCTCGGCGCTCCTGTATATGAGCTTTAAGAGACATATTTATCCAGAATTTTCCCTTTGAACATGTACTCATTCCAATTTACCACAGCCACCATTATCTTATATCCCTCAAATACTTTTTTAACTCAATCCAGTGATTACACTTCGTGGCGCGGAAAATATCTCATTGGAAAATCGTTTCTTTCCTCGAGTTGTTCATCAACAAATTGAATTTGGTAGTCGAAGTCCAGAATTAAAGGCATAACAATTCGATTTCTATTTACTCGAGTAACCAGGTCAATGGAAATAGGAGGTTTTAAGGGAGAAATAGATAATAATAGTCTACGAAAGAATACCCTTACATATAAGAGGATTCCTTTATATGTCTGGTCTTGAATAGCTAATGTTTTGACAAAACGGTACGAATAGTTGAAAGTCTGAATAAAAGTAACATGAGAGTAAGGATGATTGGTGATTTTCCGTTATTTTAAATGAACTATGTTCAAAAATGATCCAAAAAAGACATTGTTGAAAACAATTGAATTCTTTTTGTTGAAGAAGATAAGTTAACAATCCAAATTGTAGTATATCTAGTTGGCGTTATAATATTTCTACTACTGGTACTTAGGCATCTTTTCTAAGAGAGAGAATATGCTACAATTTACCACACATTTGCTTTACCATTTCGAGAGCAGTGGTGATGAAATAAATTACACAACGTAAAGTTCCTGCCTAGTTTTATGCCTCTGACGAATAATTCGTTTAGGGCCATTACCATTGGGAGAAAAAAAAAGTCCTCTAGCTTTCTCTCTTGAGAGTCATAAAACAGATGTTGTCTTTTCTTTAGTCAACAGAAACGTACATATCCATAAAGCAGATCTAATATCTAATGTGAGTAACCCTATCTAGGAAACTACATGCTAGAGTTCCCTTAGGTATTCATACGAGTACGACAGCAGACATTTAAAGACCACTAAGACTGATATTAAAATAACCAGTTAACATTTTGTTAATGAAATGATTATTATAATTATGGTTAATTGGTATTAATTTTAAAGTAAATAAAATCTACATTTTGGAAGTGATGTCAGCGATTATTGTACCGATAATCTTATCTGCTAATCGTAAAATATTGATAAGCTTTGATTAATATCTTAGGATGCTCTTATTAGGTGACTGGATCAAGAGTTTAATTTTATGTATTTCATAGATCACAATTTTGTATATTCTTATTTTCCTATTGCACACTACACACGGTATGAAATTCTTCTTTTTTTTTCGTGTCGAAGCACTCAAACATTTTTTTTTTTTTTGTTTTTTCTGACCATTATTATTCGGAAACCTATACAGCTCTGTTATTGGCCTTGTATAGATCCAAAAAAGTGCAGGTGGTATGGATGTCTACATATCTATTTTTCCAAATTTCCTTTTGCAGGTATGCTGGAAGAGATTTCTATAGAAATAAGCAACACCTATTTGCCTTTATTTTTGTTTTCCTTCTTCTGGTCTCATGGTTTATGTGTGTACATAAAAATCCTTCTTCTCAGCCGTGCACTCCTGGCAGAGAGGTTGTGGTCATGGATCGTCTGGTAGGTTGGTTGCGGCTTTTGCGACAATTCTACATCTCTTTCTATTCATAGCACTTCGTGTACACTCAATGAAGGAACATTTTGAGGATGATTTAATGAGGTCTGTCCAACTGGTAGGTGGCCAACGTTGGCCCTCTACTTTTCCCTGTACCACTAAACGTTCCAAAGAGCTTTCATTACGTATAATATGTCCAAACATCTTAAAGATTCGCTGTTGCGCAATCAACGAAAATCTTTGTTTGATGCGAAACTCCTACAGAACGGAAATATTAGTGCGATGAGCAGTCCATTTTATCCTCAGTAGACGCGAGAATTGTTAAATAAACAAATAAATAATTTCCTATCGCCACGCAACACAAACTTTCCAATAATCTTGTGCACCAGAAATAAACTACCTTCAAATTGTTACACCATTATTACTCTTCACTCATAAACTACTATAATGTTAGCCGGACGACCAAATCGTCGGTCGAGGTTACACTGCGGTGTCAAATCTTGGCTCTTGAACATCGTTTTATGACGGTGTTAACGGCTTTCTGCAAGTTTACTGCTTGGTTCTCGTGATGCATTTAAATGAAGAAAAGATGAAAGATACGTGATTGATTTATTTGAATAATGAGAAATGAAATCTGTGAATATATTTGTCGATGAAATGTATAGTACGGAAGTCTGTTTGACTACGAAACAAAGCGTATATATGCTTTGACAGAATCTGGCACAAGGTTCGCAGTGAGTCCGGATATAAAAAACATGATCAAGAACCCAAAATTTAAGTTGCAGTAGGCGTAGGTCGAATGGTCGGTAGAACCGAAAAGTTCTGAAAATGCAGCATTGCAACAAAGCATCAACAAAGTGGATCAATTACCTGATGAGAGTTGTGGTTATGCGACGGTTACGAGACATACAGGACCGTTCGTTGTGGTGACAATTGGAGGCCTATTTCCAAAAGTGGACATCAAACCCCCAAGAGCTCTTTTTATCTTTGAAATTTTTGCGAACAACATTGCCTAGAAACTATTTCTCTGCTTGTGAATTAAATACCAAAAGTCATCCTACATCATAATAAATAGGTGACCGCTGAATTTGTGCCTGTATGGCACGATTTCACATAGATCAAGACGATCACTCATTTGGCGGCTAACACTATTTCGCTCTCATGATAGCCCCGGTTCTTATATTTGTCCTTGTCTATTAGAAACTATAGGTTTGCGACTGTAATGACACTGATCATAGATGTGTGACTTTCGAGTCCAGGATTCTGTTTGCGATGTTACCGCGTAACGAATAACAACCTTAATATATCAACCTTTATCACGTGCTTTTAACTGCCTGAACCGATATATTAATAGAACCAATGAATGATTAAAGATATAAATGAAGATTTGATTCCATTAATACATGATGATGATGTTAAATAACATTATGATCTCGATTTCAGCACTTACCTTCCTGACAAAGCACAATAAGTTAATGAAGTGTACAAAGCAAACAGTATCTATAGAAAAAGTAAATAGCCAAGAATTTAAATATGAATAAAAATAACGCCATCATTATTTTTCTTACAATTTGGCTCCAGTTAGCACTAAAGAGAACGCACTCACCTAGAGTAGCAAAGATACCCCTTAAAAGTGGCAACGTTTTCCAAACGATATATTTTTCACTGAAAACTCACTTATCAGGCCTAATGTCCTAATTTAAAATATTTTCGCCTCCCAACCGTTGCTAATGGATTAAAAAGGTAAAACTCCTCAAATTCCGTTGGCAAGTGGAATTCCGCACAATTTTGTCGTCCGTCTCTCCTTTATTATTGTTCATTTCATCAAATACCTCACTGCCTACCCCCATTTATTACCTCAGAGAGTTTTCATTTAGACTGATTTCCTTTTTTTTTCTTATTTCCCAAGCTTTGCAGGATTCTGTATTAAGTTTGAGATTTGCATGTTTAAAATCCGAATTGGTCATATACTCGTATGTTTTTTCTAAACGACTTTTTAAATTGAATTATTTTACTGACTTCTGAATTCATTTCTATAGCACGGGGTAGTTCCAATTTAAAAGTCTTAGTATTTTGGACACTATCAGTAATTATTTTTGTAATATTGATTGAAAAAGATATTAAATGTTGAACATAATACAAAAAAAAAAAAAGATTTCGACGAATTAAGAACCTCATTTTTGAAAGCCTCTTTAAAATTTATAATACACGAATCATTAATGAGATATGGTTTTCAGTATTTTTTTAACAAGATTTCAAAGAGTTTTTTTTTATGGTAGGTAAAATCATTCAATGACGTCTCCCGCCCTTGGACGGAGCGGGAGATAGTGTCAGACCTTTACTGACTAAAAACCTACCCCTTTCCTTCTTTGCCTTGTTTCCAGGGTCCTGGTATATACCTGGTATACACACTATCCCAGGGCCAAGATTTCAAAGACGTAGATTGCAAACGTACGCAATAATTCTGAATTATTGTTATCATTTCAACCACAAGACGTCATCTGCTGGACATAGGCTTCTCCCAAGAGATGCCACAACGACTGGTCCTATCATCATGGTTTCATATTCATCGGTTTTGACGCGACCCTCATCAGGTCGGTCAGATTGGTCCAGCTTGTGGGAGGTCTATATTTTTATTATTGATAGGCTCATATTTGACCAATATCTCACCTGGATTGGTAAGCGATGACGTGGTCCTATGGAACACGCTTGTCTAAGAATAATCTTCTCAGTCTTGACTTTTACAATTAAATCTAAATAAGTTGCCATAATTCTAAACTATTGGTATCTATTTGTATCTACACCTACTAGGCAATTACTTAAACGAAAGAAAAGCAAAAATATTTCAGCTGATATTATTATTACTACGAAATGCTCTTGATTCAAACACTAACCGACTTCTCTCCGAAAATATCCGAAGTACCCCCACGTGTATACAACTTAGATATTTCACGACTCGAACCGTTAGCTACATAATTGGTAACAGCCTTACTTAATTAACTTGTTACAATTAATTGTTATATTAATACGCTTGTTAAGAATCTATTAACGTTTGTACAACCATTTTAGTATTATTATTAGGATTAAGAATATTACATTGTTTACTCGCTGTGAAGTATGAATTGTTGGTAATAACAACTACTTATAATATTATAATGTTAATAATATAAATGATGTTAATAACATTGTTTAGGCAGGGGCCATAGTTTTCACATAGTTCTTGGTAACCAGTCTACTTAAGACTCCAAAAACCATAGCCCTATTGTCTTTATTTTCCTTATGTCACAATAGTTTTCACCAACCTGGGGTTGGCCTTGGATGTACTAGCATTGCGCGTACAGGGACAATCGTCAGTTGGCATCACGTTCCATTAAAAGTACCTAAAGGGCCTCTGCGAGTTGGTTTCGGCTCCTCGTACGCCTTCCAAAGGTCCAGGACCTCAGGGTCCTCAGATACATAAATTCATAAATAATGTAACCAATCCGCACTGGACCAGCGTTTTTTTTTTTTTTTTTTTTTTATGGTAGGTAAAATCATCCAATGACAAATCCCACCCTTGGGCGGAGCGGGAAGTAGTGTCAGACTCTTACTGACTAAAAACCTACCCCGTTCCTTCGTAGCCTATCGTGCCGGGGTCGAGCATTCCTTTCGGAACTAACCCATGACCCCAGTAGGCTTCGACCCTGCCTGCCTGCAGTTAGCAGGCTGGGCCTCTTCGGTGTGCTGACAGCTCCTTGAGGCGCGCGGGAACAAAACGCGCCGTCGACGACTTGGGCTCGGTCCGGTCGGTTACCGGACGATCGGACAGCGTGCTACCCATTGCACGCCGTCCGCAAGCCCGCGCCTACGGTGGCCGGAAATCGGGATCGGAATCCCGGCGGCGGCTGGGGCGAGCGCCCCGTTGCCTCTGCCTGATGCGGTCGGCCTCCTCCTTTGCTAGCATTACTGCTTCGCAGAAGGAGGCGACCGCCTGCCATCCCTCCTCACTACGGACCATAGCCTGAACCAAAGCCCGGCGAGAGAGATCGCTGCCGCCGATCGCCCCCACGAGGACACGGCGATGCTCCGCCCAGGCGGGGCACACCTCTACAGTGTGCTCCACCGTGTCCTCCGGGTGTTCCGCACAGTGGCGACACCCGGGCGAATCCTCCGCACGAATCCGGAACAGGTACTTAGCGAACTTTCCGTGTTCGGTAAGCACCTGCGTCGTGCGGAAGTTGAGAACGCCGTGAGGTCTTTCCAACCACGCCCCAAGGATGGGCCTTATCGCCCCAATTGTGGCGCGCCCCGAACGAGGTTGCGATAGTCGCTGACGCCATTTCGCCATGAGATCCCGCCGGAGCTCCGTCCGCCATGCCTCGACTTGTCGTGGCAGCGGAATTTCGCCCCGGCGTTGCATCTCCATGCGCTTGTCGTGCATGTGTGCAAGGACTGTTGCCTCCAGATCCCACGGCGGTTGGCCAGCAAGGAGGGTCGCCGCCTCGCGGGAGATCGTTCGGTACCCTCGCACCATGCGTATTGCCATGACCCTCTGGCACGCATTCAGCTGGGCCCTCGGTTGCTGTGTCAACGTCGGTGCCCACACCGGAGCCCCGTAGAGGGCCATGGACCGAACGATTCCCGCGTAGAGCTTCCGGCAGGAGGCGTCTGGTCCCCTGAGGTTAGGCAGGAGCCGCCCGAGAGCAGCCCCGGTCCGATTCAGTTTGGGAGCCAGACGTCGGAAGTGCTCCTTGAAGTTCCACCAGCTGTCGAGGACGAGTCCCAGGTACTTCATCGTCGACCCGACGCTGATGTGAACCCCTCCTACCGTTAGCTGGGAACCCGGTGGTGGCGCACCCCGAGGGCCGTGGAAACACATGGCTTCGGACTTGTGCAGTGCCACCTCGAGTCCCAATTGCTGGATCCTGTCAACGACCATCGCAACCCCGCGTGTCGCTAATTCGACCGCCGTCCGGTACGACTCTCCCCGCGCTAGGACCAACGTGTCGTCCGCGTAGCAGACCACGCTGACCCCGTCGGGGAAGTCACCGCGCAGCACGTAGTCGTACCCGATGTTCCACAAGGGTGGTCCTAGTACCGATCCCTGCGGAACACCGCACGACATCTCTCGACGTTTCCACTCTCCCTGGTGACCGGGGTAGATGATATACCTCTCCGATAGGTAGGCCTCGATCACACGACAGAGGTAGTCGGGCACCCGGTGGTACCGGAGTGCCGTTCCAATGCAACTCCAGGGCAGGGAGTTGAAGGCGTTGGCAATGTCCAAGGACACTGCCACGACACACCTGCCCTGGGACACCGCATCCCCCGTCGTGAGGGCTCGCACGCGCATGATGGCGTCCACCGTGGAGCGCATCCTGCGAAAACCGAACTGTCCGTCCGACAGGTCCGGCCCCACCCTTGCAAGGCGCGCGACGAGGCGGTTTGCAATGACTCTTTCAAAGAGCTTGCCCACCTCGTCGAGCAGCACAATGGGCCGGTACGCGGACGGAGAGTCCGCAGGGCGCCCCGGCTTCGCTATGAGGACCAGTTTGCCCGTCTTCCAGCGAAGTGGGAACTGGCCCCTCTCCAGACATGCGCTAAAGAGCCCCCTCAATCGAGGCCCGAGAGCCTCCATGGCCAGGACCCAGGCCTTCCCAGGTAGGCCGTCAGGTCCTGGGGCGGTATTCTTGGCACTCAGCCTTCGTACCGCCACTCTCATCTCTACCTCGGTCACCTCTGGAACATCGTCGTCGTCGTCGTGGTCCACGTCAGGTACTGCCGGTGTTGGCGGAGCCATAGACGGGGGGGAGTGTACCCCCCGCGTAGGGAATAGAGTGCTGACCACACCCTCCACGAGCTCGGGCCGGAGACTCTGAGTCAGTGGGGGAGCCCATGACGGAGTTTCTCCCGTACCATCTTGTATGGGCGTCCCCACGGGTCTGCATTCAGAGACCCCAGCCAGACGTTGCGGGCCTCCATCTTGGACCGCTTAATCTCCGCTCGGAGGGTGCGTTTCGCTACCCTGTATCCCTCGTACAGCTCCGCCTCAATAGCCTCCGCATCCGGCGGGCGGTTACGGCGCTTGCAGTACCTGGCGTACCGGCGTCGCGCGTGGTTGCACGCATTGCGGAATGCCGCAATCTCCGGCGACCACCAGTACACCTGGCGCTTGGCACGTCCTGGACGGACTCGGGGCATTGACGCGTCGCAGATTTGCGACATGCCCTCCCGGAACCACTCTGCCTCGACGTCGATGTCGACAGGCCTGTCCGGTGCTTGCACCCAGGCCTGTACCGTCGCGGCTTCCAGGAGAAGCTCCCGGTCCATTTGCCTCAGCGCCCATCGTGGACCACAAGGGCTCCGTTGGACCGGCGTGGTCGAGGTTTGGGCGGAGACGTCAAACCGGATGTACCGGTGGTCTGAGAACGTCTCCACCCCCTCCATAACGCGCCAGTCGACGACACGCGGTGCCAGAACGGGGCTGGCGAACGACAGGTCCACCACTGATTCGCCCCGCATCCGCACACACGTGGAAACAGAGCCCCGGTTTAGGAGGGCCAGGCCGGACTCCTCAGCCCAGGCCTCTACCGACCGACCCCGCCCGTTCGTGTACCGGGAACCCCAAGCCTCGTTCCAGGCATTGAAGTCCCCGCAAACGACCACGGGGAGGTCCCTAAACCTAACGACGACGTTTTTCAGCTCCATCAGGGAGATGTGGAGATCGCCGAGAGATCTGTTCGGGGACAGGTAGACGCCTACCACTGCAATGTCCCCGAACCGTGCTGCCACGCAACCTCGTCCCCTCGTGACGCGCTCGAGGGGCGGGGTACCGGCGGCGGTCGACCTAATTAAAGTCACCGAGCCGTCCAGGTCCTGAACCCAGTCTCCACTGGGCAGGACATAGTACGGCTCGGAGACTACGGCGACATTGATCGACCACTGCGCCATGCTCTGGAGCAACAGATCCTGAGCGGGGGCGCAGTGGTTGATGTTCGCCTGGAGGAGACGTAATGGAGCTGTTATTGACATTCCATCACGATCTCCTCCTGAGCCCCTCGTGGAGGCACTGCCGCGGCGGTTGTGGCGGCGATAGCGGCGGCGGCTACGGAGGCGGCTGCGGCGGTGAGGACGTTACCGGGGATGGGCCGGACCCTGTTCTTCACCTTGGTGGGGGGGTCGCAGGACCTGCAACCAGCCTGGTGATCCGCCTTTTGGCCTGCCGCCGCACATGCGTAGCAGTGCGGCGACTCACGGCATTCGGCGACCTTGTGACCAGGCTGACCGCATTTGAAGCAGCGGTCACTGCGGTCCACCTCCGCGGCGCAAAAGGCACCCGCGTGGTGTCCCACGCGGCAGCGGTAGCACCGCAGAGGTCTGGGCTCCAGCAATCTCACCTGGGCGGAGACCCAGCCCACTAGAAGCCTTCGGCCCTCCCCGGTGATGGTTTTGGCCGCCGTCACGGGACAGCTGACCGTTACGGCTCGCATGCCCGTGCCATCAGTGCGGATGGTGCCCGCCCGAACCTGATCGGCTGTGCACCCTCCCGCACCGACGATGGCGGCCACCACCTCGTCAACCCCAACAGAGTCGTCCAAGCCCATGATGCGCATCTCGATGCACTTCGTGGGCCTGGACACTCGGGCCTCCTCCGCGTCCAGGGACTCCCTGAGCCTCTTGGCCAGGGCGTCTGCCGCTGGGCCACTGGACGCGCCAGGGACCTCCAGCATTTGGGCACCGGTTACGGTGCGCCGCATGCGGAAGCCCTCAGAGGCTCCGAGCTCCTTCAAGTGGGGCAACACCGCCCGCTTCGCCTTGTCCATGACGGACTTGTAGGTTACGCCCCTCTTTTCCGCTTCAGGCTGTAGCGTAATTACTACAGCCTCGGATTTAGGGGCGCGAAGCCTTGCCGCCATGGCGCGCTTCTTGCGCTCTAGCCGCCTCGCGCGCTTTCTGCTCGCCCTAGCCGCCTTGCCCGCCTTCCTCTTGGCGCCGACCACCGTCCACTCGGTGTCGGCTGAGGGCTCTGCAGGCGGGGGAGACGGTCTGGCAACCGCCCCGGCACGTCTTGCTGGTTTAGCAGCGGGGGCAGGCGCAGCCTTGCTCTTTGGGGGAGGAACAGTCCCTCCCTGCCGCCGCTGCTGCTGCTTGGCCACCGGGGCCGGCCTTGTTGGCTCCGATGTCACAGCCCTGCGCCCAGCTGGGCCCGACGAGCCCGCCTTTGGCGTCGCAGCCGTGGCTGCTGCGGCAGCAGCGTAAGAAGCCACCTTTTTTTGGCCGGAGGCCGCGAGCGGAGGACGCAGGACGATGCCCTCCAGGACGGAGAACTGTCGCTGCACTCGCTCCTCAAACTTCTGCTGCTGCTGCTGGTACTGCTGCTGGAAAGCACCCAGCTCCTGCCGCAGCAGGGTCAGCAGCTCGTTTTCCGGCCCGGGCAGGGGCTGGGACTCGCCTTGCCCTCGCTTGCGTCCCCCTTCTGGGGCCACTTTGGATCCACCTCCCTGGCGACAGGCTAAGTCTGCCTCGAGCCGCTCAATCCTTCGATTGAAGCCTATTTTGAGTGGCTCAAACACTATCTCCAGCCCCTCCGTAATGGAGATGGCCCCCTGGGACATGGCCTTCTCCTTCGTGGCGTACTTACGCTTTTTTGACACGGCCGTTAAAGCGTCCGTGACAATCTTGCCAAATTTGGCAAGCGCCTCCCTCATGCCGTCTGACTCGCTGTCAGATGGCTCCGGCGCCGATCGGCCGACTTGGCCGCTGGTTGTCGGGTGTCGCGCCTCCCTGGCGATTTCCAGCGTTCGCTGGGTGGCTGCCTCCTGGGCAGTAAGCCCCCTCCCCCTTCCGAACTTGCGGCCCACTCCCCGCCCGGAGGAGGAGATCTTCCGGGCCGAAGCTTCATCAGAGGACGATCCCTGACCGTCCCCTGGCAAGTGGCGCTTTCGGAGGAACTCGTTCCGCTTAGGACACGGTTCCTCCACCTCCATGCTCTCCGAAGTGAGCGAAGACGCGGCATCAGAGTCCGACGCCGCGTCTCCACTCACCTCCCTTAGGCCGAAGCTCCTTACGGCCTGTCCTGTACCTGCCGGCGCTGCGGACGTGCTGGGAACGGGTCCCAGGGACTCCGCAAAGCGGGCAGGTGAGCCACCCTGGCTCAATGCGTCCTCAAGGGACGGTACAGGGTCCGGAGACCCAAGGCGGCAGTTGCCCCCCCCAGAATACGAGGGGCAGCCCGAGCACTGCTCGGGGAGGGATTCTCCTACAATGAGGTACCCTCCTGGGGTAGTTAATTTTTTACTACTCGCCATGGTTTTTGCTGAACACAGCTTTGCCTTATTTTTGAAATGGGGTGGGGTCCCCATTATCACGTTCGCCATCCTGGTCATGTCTGATGAACAGACACGTACCGGAGGCGAACCCACTTCTCCAGAATGCCCAAGAGCACCAACAGCTGGTTGTGCCGATGCTCCTGGACTGCGCACCCTCTGTGGCGGTCCGACTGGACTCCGCCATGTGTGTTCCTCTTGGTCTGGTCTCTCCCTTGAGGCCTTCCGGCATGAGTAGCTCTACCGGCATAGCCCTCAAGATCACAGAGACACGCAAGCCCCACCACGACGACAACGTGGGAACACAGGCGGTGGGGGCACTGGACCAGCGTGATGGATTACTACCTATTCCCTCTCCTAAACACAGGCCTAAGTACCAACAAGTTTAAGGTTATGATTTAAAATAAACCCTCAACTATTAAAGAAAAATGAATGACAATATGTGTTTGTAAGCACCAAATTTGAGAATGGCTGGATCGATTTAGATAATCTTTTTTTTTAACTATTAAATGAGTTCTCAGAAAGGTTTTTATAACGATAAAATTGGAATAATTTGGACTCTTGATGGGGTGGCGTGGTTCTGTCTCGATCGATTTTGCCGCCATTGCCTCTCATTGTAATACTATGCCTGTGTTATATAGCTCTGTGTTTGGCGGCTTGGGAGTTGTCATTTATGTTGTAGTGTGTAATAGATTTGATGAGGTCCATCCACCATGATGCAGAGCGTCCACGTAATCTTTTAGCTTCGACTTTCCTTTGCACCACCAATCTTCGAGTCCTCGTTACGGGTGATATGCCAAAAGACCTTAAGGAGACATAAAAAATACATTTGTCTTTATTACATTCAAAATCATCCAGTTAGGACATAGCTGTTCCATAATAAGGTTAGCATTCTATAAACAACTCCTACTATAACACCTTTTAAATAGAAGGTATCTTTGAAGTTGACACTTTTTTCATTTTACAATACAACATTTGACTTTGACAGTTAGTAGCACCATCACCAGAACTTAACTCGTAAAGATAAGTTTGTGAGGCCGCTGTAGTCCAATATTTTTAGACAGAAGTGTGTCAGTCAATAATTATTAGGCTAACTTTGTAGGATTGTGAAGCTGTTATTTATGAAGGTTTGATTGTCACCAATCAGCGGTAGGCCAGCAGTAGCAGATCTACCAGCTTTCACAGCAGCCCATAATCTGATTTATGTATTCTACTAAAATGTCCCTTCTCAAAAATTCAAAAAAAAAAATAGTTTGAGCAGAAAATTAAAAATCGATCAAGCCGTTTCGAAGCAGTTCGATAACAAACCCTGTGATACAAGATTTTTATACAACCTTATTTTTAGCCTATGTAAAACCCGAAATACGGGTCTATTTAATGCATACATTCTGTGTACAAAGGAGACGGGGACTTCTGGGCCAAAAATGTAAGTGATTGAGATATGCTCTTAAAAATTCGTTACATAATTCTATTTCAAAATAGAAAAAATCTAGCCTTAGTTCCACCGAGGAAAATGAGATACCTAAAAAATAAGTTTTAGTCATGAGTAACCTATTTTAGGTTAGGTATACAATCGATAAATAGTTTATTCCAAGGAACTTGTATACCTAGTTTATTATAAGGTGGTATTTTTTTAATTTGTGTAGACCAGACTTATATTACTTCTTTCTACTCTATGTATGATTAGTCGTAGACATGGACATTTTTGGCTTTGAGTACATACGGATATTTATCCGATATGAGACTTCAAAATACATTTTCTGTTTTTAGATATTCGGTTTTAGTAACGTCTAGCCTAACAATAAAGCATAAAATAAAATATAGCAGTATTCTCGAAAATAGTCTTAAGCACTTAAAAATAAAGATGATATTGTTTGCTTTGTATTTACAAAAAAATCTGAATTGTGCGATTTGCACTGTCTTTTATATTCCGCTATGTTACGTTTGGTTATAAAGAGAAAAAGCGATTTTTTATTCATTGGTCAGTTTGCATTTGGCTATTCACAAAATTCATTTGACCTTTCTTAGCTCCAGCTACATTTAAGTATTCAGTGATTTCTTTTTTGCCAATTCTGATAGGTTGGTTGTTTATGTTATTGGTTGTTTTATATAGTTTGGCTAGGCCGGTTTTAAGAATCAGATTTTTTAGACAGAGAAAACGATAAAAATATTTTCGAAATCAGCTTTTAAATTCGTTTTTATATATTGAACGCATACCTACCTAATCACTAGTCTCGTACTCTTCGGTTCTTTGTAGTATGATGACTTGTAGCTGCAACCTCTTCCGTCACGGCAGAGTACGGAAGAGGTTGCTGGTAAAAGGCATAGAGTTATTATGTCGATGAGATATACTGACAGAGACGTCACAAATAAAAAGCTATTTTAAAATTCCTAAATATACTTAATCGTTGTTATTGTACTACGTCTGGAGTATAATATTTTCTATACACCATCTAAGCACTCCAGATTAATCGCTGAAATGCACTTATTCGACGACCCATGTATTTTGAAATGATATTGTCAGTGATCTCTCTTAATGGTGCGTACCTGTAAGTATAATCACCCCACATTTTTTAATTAATCAGCATCTACTACGATTCACCGTTTTCTTTCTCCGTTATATTAACAAATAAAAATATATTTTTGGAGAACATTGAGATTATTTACATTTTACTAAATTCCAAAACTGACAGAATATTTTTCAGTAGGTCATAATTTGCTGAATAAACCCTATAAACCATTATTCCCATGTTTCAGGTAATCGTTAGTGACTACATTTATCAACCTTAGGATTTTGCTCAAAGGTCGTCTGTTGACGAAACAATACAAATCGACCACAGTTGTATTGATCTCCACTGTGGTCGTTCTAGTGCATCACGAATCGGTCACCATATTCAATAGTGGATTATGCCTCGAAAAGGAAGTTGTTGGTTTGCATGGTGTTTATGAAAAAAAAATATATGTAAACTGTTTTATTTTATATTAAACATGACCCTTTTCTTTACTATTGCCTTTTAAGTCCCTTCTTTGAGGAATGGCTGGAGAGACGTCACGACGTCCCTACCTGCCACAGGTCCTCCCCGGACATGGTAAATTCGAGAGGTACCTATACCGGATTCAGGTGGAAGAAACGCCCGGGTCATCATTGTGTGGACCACTCGAAAAACAGGACAGAAGGAATAAGCGGTGGTCGCCTACTTCTGCGCAGCAGTAATACTAGCGAAGGAGATTGCAGCACGCGTGAGGAAACGGACACTCTCACACCCCATCCACTGAGACCCTGACCCCGACTACCAGCCAGCAGGATGATGAGTAATGAGTAATTCGCTTTCCGGCCGTCTACTAACCGTCCGGACCGAGTCCGAGTCGTCGACGACACGTAGTATTTCACACGCGCGCCTCAAAGAGATGTCAGCAAAACCATAGAAGCCCAACGAGGCCGATGTCCGCTGGGGTCGCGGGTAGTTTCTGAAAACTGAGCTTTCGGTTCCAAAAAGTAAGTGTAACTGAAGGACAGAGACGTATTTTAGTAAGTAAAAGTCTGGCGCGCCACTTCACTCTACCCTACCTGTTTTTTTTGTGGTAGGTAAAATCATTCAAAGACATCTCCTGCCCTTGGGCGGAGCGGGAGATAGTACCAGACTCTTACTGAATAAAAACCTACCCTGTTCCTTCATTGCCTTGATTCCGAGGCCCTGGTATGCATTTTCATACTTCCCTAAGGCCCCAGAGCAGGCTTCGACCCTCCTAGGCCCCTACAGTTTGCTGACAACTCCTTGAGGCGCGCGGGAACAGTGCGCGCCGTCAACGACTTAGGCGCGGTTCAGACTGTTACCAGACGGATAGACAGCGCACTACCTATTGCTCGCCGTCCGCAATCCCGCGCCAACGGTGCCGGAAATTGGGATCTAAATACCGTCGGTGGCGGTGGTGTGTGCGCCGTTGCCTGATGCGGTCGGCCTCCTCCTGTACCCTAGATCTGGAGAAAGCATTTGATGATTTCCCACCTCAATAAAAATACAACCTTACCCTAAATATATGAATTGTGGGTTGTTTAATATTTTAACATTCTGCAATACTCTCTTTAATAAATAAATACTGTCAATCAAAACTTAATATCTTGCATAACCTCACTTTTACTAAATCTATTATAACTCTTCTCTCTGACTCATAAATTCCGCAGAATGTTCAGCAAATGGTTGAAAAGATATAAGCTACTAACTGACATCACTTTCATTTCTTTACTACCCGGGCCCATGATTGTATGAAAGCGTCGGGCCCATGATTGTATGAAAGCGTATCTGTCTCCTTTCGTAACTGTATCATGAAAAATCACAAAGTTATAAGTTTGTTATTTTACCTGGTTGTCGACACAAACACATTGGTCACCGGGCCATCCGGGCAATTGAGGGGTCGGTTTGCTCCCGCACCCAGCTGTGCGCTATCGCCTAATGTCCGCTATGACCAGTCGTGACCTGTATTTTACTTTAATTAGGATATAATGTTCACATTTTTGTTAATAGAACATGACTATATTTAGAGGCCCTGTTTGATTTCATATTTGTATTACTTAACCCAACAATCAAGATCACTTTAGATATAACATAACCATTAAAAAGTTATTAAAACTAAAATCGTCGGAAAGCCTCTTACAGGACCCGTATTTTCTATGTCGGGACCTAAATCAAACCCATATTAGGCGCCCGAACTTCGTAGACTCGTTTGAGTCTAGGCATACTACGGGTAGTTATAATGCCGTCTGCCCACATAAATTTAATGTTAGGTATTTAAATACTACGCATTTAGATCGTCTTGGGTTCAACCTGGATCTATATTATGACTAAACCATGTTTAAGCTTCCTTAACGAATTCAGTCCTAGGCTTGGCTCCAATGGTATACGCGGGATGGAACTATAAAACCATGTCTCCCAAAACAGTGATAAAAATTTTACTTCAACTTTTATCATCATCATTATTTCAAACGAAAGACGTCCACCGCTGGACATAGGCCTCCCTCAAGCGTCGCCATAACGTACGGTCCTGTGCATCTCGCATCAAAATTTAAGTAGCCATGGGCAGGGTACATTGCTCGCAGAACTGATGGCCGTTGAGACCGAAAGGTTCTGGAATGGCGACTGCGTACTAGAAGACGCAGTGTTGGAAGACCTCCTTCAGGGTGGACCGATTACCTGGAATGGGCTGCGAAAATCCAACACTTTTATGAATAGACAGAACCCCCTTTCAATACCGTTAAGCCTATTGGGCTTGTCTGTGAATTGACGTCAGTGACAAACCTCCGCAGCTATGTTGTAAGTATTGACTTCTTTTATTAGCAAAACAACTCTAGAATCGATAACAAAACTATGTCAGTCGTCTGTTTACCTTGAAAGTCTCCAAATCTGACCATGGCTATCGCAGACAGTTTCCACAAAAGTTCTGTTCCTCTAGTTCCGGAACGGAACTCCAAAACGTGACTAAAGCAGAGATTTATTCGTGTTTCGGTGACAAAAATAATTCGTAATCTTTCAAAAGCGGGTCAGCAATCAATCCTTGCTCCCGTAGTGTCCCCATTCTACCCTTCCAGACCGTTGGCATATCTCATAAATTCCCAGTGCTTCCATATAACAATAGGAACATTCCGCCCTTGAGGGGAAGGTCGGCTTAAATGGACCACTTCGTATATTTTTATTAAGGTCGAAATGATAGTTCTCTTGGGTTTTGTTTGTACGAATCTTTTGTATTCATTGTCTGTTCTTTAGTGAGTGAAATGGCGTGTTGATTTGATATGAATATAATACTTGTAGCTATAATGAGGCTTGAAATTCATAGATAATGGAAGTACAGAGTTTATTGTATTTGCTGGTTCTCTAACCTTAAACAGTGTAGACCGTTAAATTTTGATCGTTTTAATCCCGTGGAGGGCGATCCGGTGTATGAAACACTATCGATTTGTAGAAATAAAATTAAAAAAATTACATGCGTATATTAATTTACGCACGTACAAAATTAATTTCTTTAAGTAAACGAGTCAATAACCTTGTAGGTAGTTGTCAGTCGTTGCGTAATAACTACCTACAGGTCATTGAACTCGCCCAACTGACGTTTAGGTACTTAAAGAAATTAATTTCGTACGTGCATAATATTAATTTGAGTTTTTTAAAAAGTACTTTATAATTTTATGATAGTGTTTCATGTACCAAATCGACCCTCCACGGAATTAAAACGATCAAACTTTAATGATGTGTAACTAAAACATTTTAGGGGACAAACGTGTACAATATCTTTGTGACACATCACACACACATACACACACACACACATCATCACATTTATGGTACGGTTGCTTAAAATAGCTATTTCCTGAGTTTCAAAATTATCACGGATCGTAACTTGCACCCAAAACCCTGGAGCAAAATTACGCATATAAATGACTGGCATTTCATACGTTATATCTGCCATAGTCAAAGCTATTATTTGGTAAATACTATTTTCAATTTCAATAGTTGGTCAAAAATACCTTTGATTGCTTAAAATAATTCTATGTATATTTAGGGTCATTTACTCAAAAAGCTCAAAAACAAACGTTAGTTTGCTTTTTTTGTGATCATTTTAAATAGATTTTTTCATATAATTTGTTGGGGTAGTGACTGGTTTTGACTAGTTACATGACAAACATTTGTTGTTAACATTTCTACAATCCGGACTAAACGTTTCGCATCGTCGTTTATACCACGCACATCGAAAGATTGGAACAATTTACCTGTAGTGATCTTCCTATCCAGTTACTTTTAATAAAACTAGTCCGATTCACTATCAACGATTTCATCGCTCCTTACCATCAGGCGGGATCGCAGTCAAGCACTGTTTTATGTCAATAAAAAAAACTGGGCAAGTGCGAGTCGTACTCGCGCAGTGAGGGTTCCGTATAAACTTACTCGTACCTGTATAAATAGTTACACGAGTTTCGGAGATTTTTGGAAAACCAATTTTTTTTCTTTTTTGTTTTAGTTACGTCACTATAAATTTATTGTTTTCAGATTGACTTCTGTGCTATAAGTCCTTACTTTATGGCAAATTTCAGGTTTCTGCATTAACGGGAATTATCCTATGATTTTTTATTTACTTGAGAGTTTCAAAATACATGTTTTTTTGCGACATAAACATATATATTTTTTGCGTTACTTAAAAGTTTGACACAGCTTCATGGAATCATAGATTTGAATATATGGTTTTTAATATCGAATCAATATCTCCAAAGTGATCCTATAAGGGTTTCGTTTTTACTTTTTGAGCTACGGAACCCTAAAAAAATAGTAGATACTGACTGTAACATCTCCATTTACTAAGTAAACCTTCAAAACGTACTAATCATTTTACTTAGATAAACATTGCCGCTGTAACGTGTAACAAAGTAGAATTACCTTTTTTTTATAAAGATTTACATAAGCTAGATTATCTTGTTAGTTTTATATTGTACATATGAATCGTAATAAAACCCACAAGATAAGAATTTTTCAAAGCAGAAAGTTAAATCATAAAATTTAAAATTAATCAAACTTTCTTTGATATGGAAAAAATATACCAAAATTGTGAAATATTTTTGAAGTGCCTAAATATTAAGCGTTCTGTCAAAATCAGAGAAGTACCTTATATTTGATGAGATCTTAGAAAAGGCCTAGAAATGGCACAATCATCATCTCCATAACCTTTACCCAACTAGTATGGCGTCGGCTTTCAGACTAATCGGATGCTACTGAATACCCATATTCTATATGGAGCGACTACCAGGGCTATTGGCTAACTTTTTAAAACAGTTGACAACTGGCATTTGATGTACACTAAACTTTGTTGTCAACTAACAATTTCACACCTTTGGTATTACGTATCAAGTGGCTACAGTGCGGTACTAGGTGGTGGCTAACAAAAATTAACGGTGTATATTATCCCGGATCTAGTTTTTATCGACTATTATACTAGCTGTATCTGAAATCTGAATATCGCATCAGAATCAGAATCAGAAGAAATTCAGCTTAAAGCTTACACAATCACAATTTTAAAAGTACAACACATGTTACGGTGGATATCAAAAGCACCGGTGGATAATGACGTCATATCAGTTGGTCACTAAAGATAGGCAATACGAAATTAGCTGTTTGACAGTTATATGATGTACATTCTAGCAAGTGATCTTCACTTGAGCTGTCAACAGAGTTACACAATAGCCCCGCTGACCTTCACAACCCAGTTTTTCAATAACAAGACACTCCATGGAAAGACTGATAGTATGACTTTCTATCCTCTGACTATCTGTAACAACAGTCAAAAATCTACGAATGATAATAGGGACTAACTGCTTAAGGTGAATGCTCACTTATCCGAGCCGAACGCGTCAAACTTACCGAAAAAAAAAAGAAGTTTAGAATTATTTGTAGAAAATTCTATGACACCCCGCACACACGGGACTCTTGTATCAAGAAAAACTCTTTCGATTAGTTTGGTGCGTTCGGTTTAGATAAGTGTGCGTTCACTTTTAACGTGCTTTTCGAAGTACGAGGGAGGGGGTCCTAGGTAAACTTTGGGATAGTATAGTCTTTCATTATCAGGTTAGAATGGTGCGAGTGACATCTGTCAGATTCATACCATATAGCTACCTATCCTTTTCTCTCATCTTATAGATGTATATCTTTGTCTTGATGTCATCCCACTTAATGTTATATAAAAAAGACCTTAGTGAAAAACATCATTTCCTTCAGATAATAACTTGATTCACAATCATTTCTTCAAGAACTGAAATCAAAATCAACAACCTATTCAAAAACAAAGCACGATCTTGTAAACAATCAAAAACAAAACACTACCGTACCCAAGAATTCATTAACTTTAATTACTATTTACAATACAAAACACGTAGCAGCAGTATTGTGTATCGTTTTAATTAAAACAATAATGTCCAATATAATAAACTGGCAATTTTTCATAATTCAGCCAATTTGTAGCGTCGCCGCTATGTCACTGGTTAATGTACAGTACATTAGTTCACACTATAATTTGTAATGTTCATTTTTATAGATGCTAATTTTAAAATGGATGTTGCCTAATTTCGTAATGTTACATAATCTAAATAAGTTCATTTTATTACATTACATTATAAGGCAACAATTTACTATCATAACGGAGAATAATAAACAGTATTGTCAGTTATGAAGCATATAATATGTATACTTCAAGGAAAAAAAATAGAAATTTAGAAAAAGGCCAAAAAAGGTATGAAAAGGAAGAAATTTGACAATAGCACGGTGGCTGAGAAGAAACAAAGGAAAGAATGGAAGAAAAAAACTGTACAAGCACGAGTTGGGCTCCGTACAAACCTATGTACAGTCAGGGCTCAAAAGTGAAGTTGCACTCTACCGACACTAAAGTATGTAAAATTTCTTTGTAAAAGAGGGTCAATGGATCATGACCAATTTAGTTTGTAGCATATAATCTAAAATATTGAATGAACTAGTTGCAGAACACTGGACTTCTACTACAAAGAAATTTTAGACAGTTTAGCATTGTTAGAGTGTAACTGCACTTTTGACCCCTGACTGTACGTAAATATTTCAATTTACGAATGGAGTTTTGAAGATTTTTCTGAATCACAAAAAAGTATATTTTTTGTGGTATAACAAGTATTGTTTCTAATTTTTCCTATAAATATGCTATAAGACTTTGTTTTATACTAAATTTCAGAATTCCGGGTCAATGGAAAGTACCCTATGAATTTGTATTCCCTTAAGAGAGTCGAAATAGACAGCCGTGTCTTTTTATTTCGTAAACTTAGAAGTTTGATTTTTTCTCAGTCTCAAGTACATGGTTTTAATTTCAACTCTATGCATCTTTGCGCTCCCGAGGTAAAGGGTCTTAAACAAATAACAAAGTAGTTCTATAAGAGTTCCATTTTTTTTCTTTTAGGTAAGGATTTTTAAGACCGAACCGACACCACGTAACGTGAGATAAGGCCAGAGAGACGATAAATTCATTGTCATCCTTATTGTGTCTAGTACTTTACACAGTTCTTTTCAAAGAGCCAAGTTAGAGAAATTTTCGTTAATATACTAGGAATTTATCTATTGGTTATCTTCTATATAATTTTCTTTGTTCCAGTTTTGTTAGTTCCTTTCTACTCTTTTGTGTACATTTTATCGCTTTTGTTCCCCAAAAGTTCACAAACTATAGCAAAATCAACCTTACCGACAGAGTTCACAACTTCTTCAACAAAGTTCTAATTTAATATGTTTATGCTGTATTGATCCTTTGACAAATGGCTAGTTGAACGGTTTAAGTGATATATGACCTTATGGATTAATTTAATGTTCTGCCCAATATGTTATGTCATTTTATATTAGGGACCGGTCTCAGATAGAGGGGACAAGATGACACATAATCTTTATTGTGTTAGTGAGTAGCTGTCATTTGAACATGTGACCCTTCATGTGATAGACTTGGGTAATGAACTGAATTATTCTCTTATTAAGTCTTCAGCATCGCCGCCGGCTTGCTGGCTTGTCGGTTTTCTATCGTTTATATTTCGGAGAGTATACGTTGGAATTGCACAATTTAATTTCACTGAGTTTGTTCCATCATCGGATCTCTAAACGTATGGCGTTACGCCATCGGTAGGTACATGATGGACACCCATACATATAAAGCGTTTTAGGAACACATTCATTATGATAGAATTCCCTGCCGGAATCTGCGTTTTCTGATAGCTATAACCTATTCAAGGGTAAATACTAGGCAGGTACTTCTAGGCAAGCGTGCTGCATCGTCGACCACATCATCGCTTACCATCAGGTGAAATACAGGTCAAACGCGAGCCTATCAATAGTAATAAAAAAGAAATGCAAAGGATATAGAAATGTTTGTATTTGATCAATTTTCATTTAATTTAGAATTTAAACAAAAAATTATAGCACTTGCGTTTGCCAGCGTCTTCAAAAATAGATAATGATCCCAAACATAGCTTAGCACAGCATAATAAGCCTTATAATATTCCCAAATGTTTAGACTCAGGCCTCCTCTCTAGGATAGGGAATTGACCGTACTCCACAACACGGGTCCAGTGTGGATTAGTGGATGTCAGATTAGAATTTTTGGTTGTAGAATATAAAGGTTCGCCCACGATATACGTATTCTAATAAGTATCTAACGTGCTATTTCAGGATATTGTCTACCCTTGTATTGCCAAATTCCATCAGAATCCGTTCTGGCGTTTGAGCGTGAAGGAGTAACAAAAATACACATATAATGCATAATTATATTATGTAGGTAATATTATTATAATCTTCATCCAAGAAAATTTAAGTTATTTTTAAGTCTCATCTCTCTGTCACCAATGCTCTCAAAACAGTAAAGAAAAACATCGTGGGGAAACCGGCATGTCCTAGAACTAAAAATTCGAAGTCAATATGTGACATTCACCAACATGCACCGGGCCCGCGTGGTGGCATTCCCTCTTCTAGAGAGGAGGCCTGAATCCGCAGTGGAAACATTAAAAGGCTGATAATGCTAATGCTAATTAAAGTTTAGAGATCACACACAAGGGAATTTATGAGCCATGGCAAATATATATAACTATGCCCATTGACTTTTATTGATTTGAGACATGTGTTTTATTAACTGCAGGAAACTATTGGTGCTACCATCATGACCTAACAAAAAAAAAAAGGTTTTAGTTTAGTTTTCTTCATTGTGCGCGTCTGTGTGCTAAATATATTTCTTTTCTTCCTTTCTTTCTTCAAAAAGTTTAATCATGATATTGACGACACAATCTCTGCTTATTTTATCTTTTTCCACGAATAATCGTCTACGAGCTTTTGATTACTCTCGTGAAAAACAAGACTGTACAACTTTCTGCAAAAGCTAAAAGCTGAATTCTGTATAGCGTACAGTAGGATAAGTTAAATTATTTTTCAATGCTAGTTGAAATGTTGTATGAGCTCAGTTTGAAACTCAGTGTCCGACATGGACATTGTAAAGGAAAATTGAAAAACTCCACGTTTAACGGTCTACTTAGATTCAATACGGACTGTGAAGGGAATGGATGGGCTTACAATTTTGACGGAAAAGAGTTTTTGAAATTATTACTGAATAGGATTAATTGTATATTAATGTAGCAAGTTTAAGATTATGTAGCATCACACTAGTACTATAAAGACAAAAGTTATGTAGGTATGGGTGTAGGTATATACCATCAAAGACACTTCCGCCTGACCATCGTTAAGTTCATTTTTGCTTGTACTCGAAACGAAAACTACAAAGGGTTTGGTTTGGCATCACGCTGCAGGATTCAAGCGAATTTTTTTATCAGTGATCAGGTAGAAATGACCGCGATAGTACGCTTAAAAAGTTGACAGGTTTGGATGAAATTCTGAACACGGGTAGACTAAGTACTCATAGCAGGATATTTTATATCTAGAGAGAATGTTCACTAGAGATATTCGTTGGTAGAAGTTAGCATAACATAAAGATGACAACAAAAAGAGATCTAAAATAGAATTATATATGCTACAACAGTCTCTAATAAATTGAAATGAGGGCAAGTGGAACATGGACAAACGAAATCTTATAGATAAAAATGAATAGCTGTTCGTTAATCTCGATTAATCTCGAGAACGGCTATACTGATTTGGCCAATTTTGTTCTTGAAATGTTCGTGATACCCCAGGGAAGATTTAAATGGTGAAAAAATATGGAAAAATTCACGACAAAAAACTATTTTCGGGCTTTTTTTATGTTAGCTAAAATCATACAATGACAAATCCCGCCCTTGGGCGGAGCGGGAAATATTGTCAGACTCTTACTGACTAAAAACCCTACCCCGTTACTTTGTTGCCTATCGTGCCGGGGCCGGGCCTTCATTTCAGAAACTGACCCAAGCAGGCTTCGACCCTGCCTGCCTGCAGCTAGCAGGCTGGCAGGGCCTCTACGGTTTGCTGACAGCTCCTTGAGGCGCGCGGGAACAGTACGCGCCGTCGACGACTTGGGCTCGGTCCGGTTGGTTACCGGACGTTCGGACAGCGTGCTAGGTACTAATTGCACGCCGTCCGCAAGCCCGCGCCTACGTTGGCTGGAAATCGAAGTTTGCCGGTTCAGCTAGTTATATTAAAATGAATAGCTGTTCGTTAGTCTCGATTTAAATTGACATCAATATTTTACACTCATCGATAAGTACCTATTCTGTATTTATAATAACTGGATTTCTAGTCCGGAAAATTAATAAAGGAGGTAACTATGAAATATATGTACCAAAATAACTTCAAAGGCGCCTTATATTTGACGACACAATATTAATAGCCTCTAATCTGGGTCATTTATCAGGCCACAATATTTTACGATTACCATAAATCATTATAATAACACACATGCCACTCAAAATGGCCGCGTTTTTATGGTTTTCCCGCCATTTAACAATAAGTTTCGATTGGTCAAAATGCCAAAGGAAATTAAATATTATGTTGTGTCCGGCGCGCGGTCATTGTGATGGAGTTAATATTTCTAGATGTGGCTTATTATTATTTCAGTAAAATGATAAAACTATGCTTTCTGCACACTGCAACTTTCGTTTTTTTTTTTAACTGCTTTTCTATAAAAGCAGAAAGGCAGTTAAAAAAATAAACGAATGATAAAAAATTCAGGAGATAATGTTTGGTGTTGCATGATGTTGCAGCTTCATATCTATCATTACTATCCAAAATTTAATTACACCCCTGAATAGCTAATGAATTAACGAATTTATTACACTATGTAAGGATTTCCATATATCGTATAGGATGGAAGGGAAAGCGCCGCCATTTTGAGGCCATATTGCTGCGTATCGGGCTTTCTATATTTCTATTTAGTATAACTTTTGACTCGGAGGAGTTACGACGTTTTAAACGTATATATTTCATACTTAGTAAAAACAAAACTATTTTCCTTTTCAATATAATAATTTGTTCTAGGAATAATTGGTTAAATGATTTAAATTTGATAAAAGAATTTTGTTTTCCATTTGGCAAAGTCCAATAAATTAATATGCTACTGCGATAGAATCGGCGGACGGCATTGCCATGGTCAAATATTGGGTTAGGCAATGACTATAATTGAAAATAAAAAAGAAACTGATTTTACCATCGGCGCGAAACGTTAAGAAGAAGATATACTATTGCGGTGTATTTGCAATACACCGCAGACTATCCCCTTTTTATTCTGTTTTAAGTTCTTACAGTCCACCCAAAGGTTGTCTGGTAGATATGGCTGTGAGCGATAAGACCGCCATTGTAGATTTAAGTTTCTCTAAAAGTTTTTGTTACTATTTTGGTGTACAATAAAATTTATTCTATTCTACTAATAAAAACTTCAATAGATACATTGAACCACCGAAACATTCTCCATTGTCGTCTATAGTGTATATGATGTTATCATGACCAAAAGGTACACGTTTTTCGTCTCAGAATCTCGTTTCAATTTAATAAGTACGGTTTATACATCTTAATGTTTTTAAACTTGGTTGGTACTAAACTATACTATCAGCCAAAATTTAATGTAAAACAATGAGGTCATTTCCAGTAGCAACCTATCTAAGTATATCGTGAAACAACTGGTGACCTGCTGCACAAATTTAAATAGGCTTTTCCTGTCAGTAATGTTTTGATCTATATTGTACATTTCCTATACCGTCTAAAATAGCACCCACGTAACGCCCGTATTGTCTGTGCTAAATTCGGTATTAGTTAGCCACTTTGGTATTATTTTTTGATAGACTTTTGCGAAAAAGTTAATTCATAATATCCAAGACATCCAAGACCAAACCGATTTTGTGAAATAGAAAAACCTATACCTTGTCTATAAAACTTTTGATTGTACCTATTTGTAATAGGACTGTGTAGTTGGTTTAATATTTGCAAGCGTAACTTTTGAGTGAACTTTTTTTGGCCATTTCAAGCAAAATAATTTTAGGTTTTACATCTGAAGTTATTCCAGTAACAGCTGAGGTCGCAAACTACAGAATTCAGAGTCTAGACTTGTCCTCGGTTGATTGCACCAGGCTTGCCCTCAATCACATGAGACTTCAACACAACTAGCAAAGTATAGGTGTTTTAAAAGTACACTCATAAGCAATAAGACATATTATATACACCGTTAAATTTTGGTCGTTTTAATCCCGCGGAGGGTCGATTCGGTACATGAAACACTATCGATTTGTAAAGATAAAATTAAAAAATTCAGTAGTTTTTTTCTAAAACTCGATTAATATACACATGTATGAAATTAATTTCTTTAATCAGACCAAAATTTAACGGTGTATACATTATTACCTTTTCTAAAATATTACAAATTCTGCCATTCATGAAATAAGTGTAATAACCTACTCCAATTTGTTTTAAATTACCTTTTTGTTGTTCAGGTAAATTAGACCAAATTATGTATATTTATATATATATTTAAAAAAATATGACAATGCTTATTACTCGTGACTATACACCTCTGCCTGAAGGGCTACCTTCATCGAACCCGGGCTTGAGGTTATATTACTTCGCAGTAGCTACCTTGTATAATATTTTACCTTGTAACTAAATACTTACCTTGACTGCTAGACAGCAAAATACGTTCGACATTTCGCGTACAAACGGAATTGTTTTCGCAGAAAATTGTGTTCAATCCGTAACAATGTCATCTTGACAGTTAGTTGCCATTTATCCTCCAAGTCATGTCATGTCAACATGTTGTTACCGCTTACATGTGGGTTTAACCTGAAAACATCTTCTAGTTTTTCATGTATGTTGTTATTTTTTACTAATGTTCTTTAAAAAAATATATTATACAAATGTACAAAAATAGTAGCCAGCCGGTATCGAGAGCAGTGTTAAGTTCAAGCTGGGTATAGGTCGCGAGATAATTAAAGATCGGTCGGCAAAAGTAGTAGTTTTTTTTTAATGTATCTTCTGCTGTTTATGCGTATACATACATAAATTATAAAATAAATAAGTAGAAGGGGCATGCAGTGCGAAGATTTTAGCGATTGTACACATGCGCTGATTACCCCACATTTTTCGATTCTGCAAGCGTTCTCCGACAGTCATTTCTCCTTTGTTCTTTGTTCACCGACAGGACGTTTTGTTTTTGAAAGATTCCTCGATAGAACGTTTCACCTATGGATGTTTCGCCGACAGAATGGTTCTCATTTGTTTGTTTTGACGACAGGACTTTTTAACTATGGAATATTCGCCGTCAAATAGTTTTGTCTACGATTGTTTCGACATGGCTTTTACACTATTATATAAGCTAACAGCTTGCTACAAAGAAATGAAGAAAGAAAATGTTTTAATGAGAGACCGACTTTACTTTTAATGAATAGTATTTATCTATTACCTATCCATATTCGTCTATTTTGTTATTGCAAACATTGGGACTTGGGGAAATATAAAAACAGTCAAACAGTCCAAAGGAGAAACGACTGTCGGAGAACGCTTGCAGAATCACATTTTTCATCGAGCGAACTTAAACCACCGCGCAACCTATACCGGTGGTTTGGGCTCCAGAAATAGGAACCGTTTTATAATATGCCAAAAGAGTATCTTGCCTATTTATACCTCTTTGCAGCCATCAGTAACAAGTATAACAAGTTTGGATAAGGAAGCGTTTTCTTCACTGCGACTATATTTTGGTGCATACCTACATTTATTTGAAGAAAAAATTCTATGACGCTCTGAGTCTTCATTTGTGTTTTAAAATTTCGACCTCTACACATTTGCGGGATGTGCAGTCTAACACCGAAGATCGTGGGTGATAAATCTGGTTTGCGGTCAGCAGAGTACGGCCGTATTTATGGTTTAGTCTGAGCCCATTTGAATATGCCAAAAGAGTGAATCAAATCATAACCCAACCGTTATAAGTGCTCACTTTTTTCCGTCTGACAGAAAGAAATTGTTGTATTTGAAATAGGGTAATATTTAATACCTTTTTCAAGCAGCCAAAGAAGCTTCTTGAATTATTACTTCATGTCAGCTACATTAATATCTAATGCTTTTGACATACCCAAATTCAAAACTCTTGAGTTTACCAAAACTAGACCACTAGGAGAGAAATCTAAGATATGTTGAATTCTATTGTTGAATCCCCGGATTCCATAATCTCCCTCCACTTTATATGCACGACTGCACATTTGTCCTTACCAAATTCTATCCGAATAGTACTTCGGCAGCGCCTACAGTAGCAAAATATTTGAAACCAAGAGTTTCCGGTCATCCATGTAAAAAGATGAGCTGTATGCGGAGGTTCGGTTAGGTTAAGTTAGACGCCTTTGCACTGATTTTGTCTCTTTCATTGTGTATTTTTAGTTTATACCATTTTTTCTTTTTTTTTCTTTCTATAACCTGGCCTTCTCTTCTCAATCGATATGTACTCTGTAAAATCGTACACCTTTTTACTGTCGGTTTAACATCTTAACTAATTCTTGAAGAATCGAAGATCCTATTCACGTATGGTCATGTTGATGAAGAGTAGCCGCTTAATGTCTCTGGACTCGTACCTACATCCATTTTGGGAGGTATACATTGATTGTTATTGTTTTATTTAGTCATGTAATTGTATGTGTGATCTGATGAAATGATCTCGAGGGGCCTTATAATTATAAGAAAAGGCTTGGGTATGAATGTGTGGTAACCCTAGATTTCAGATATCATGATCATGATCATCATTATTTCCGCCGAAAGACGTCCACTGTTTGACATAGAAATAGATCATATAGACTTTCGCCAAGTATCGCTATAACGACTGGTCCTAAGCGTCTTGTATCCATCGTATTTGCACGACCCTCACCAATTTATCGGTCCACCTGATGGCAGGCTTTCCAACACTGCTTCTTCCAGTACGTGGCCACTCCAGAACTTTTCGTCCCCATTGACCATCAGTTCTGCAAGCAATGTGCCTTGCCCTTTTCAAATATAGAAATCGATTAATTGCTTGAAAACTTATATAACAAAATTGGTAGTTAAAACACACTTTTCTTATTTTTTACATTGAGATGTGTATAAGGAAAAAGGTTAAATTTGAAGACATGTGACATCCACCAACCCGCACTGGGCCCGCGTGGTGGATTACGGCCCATTCCCTCTCTTAGAGAGGAGCCTTGTGCCCCAGCAGTGGGAACATTAAAAAGCCTGATGAGGATGATGTGTATAAGGAAACGACGTGCAGCACCAGTTCTAATATAAAAAAAAAACAGGGCAGGAAGATATTGAAGGTGTTACCCTTGTTTGATTAAAACGTGCAACAAAGCGTTTTGGGAAGACATTCATAACGTATGCGTACAACTAAGGAGTGGAATTCCCTGCCGGAGTATGTGTTTCCTGATAGCTACAACCTAGGGGTCTTTAAGTCAAGAATGAATAGGTTATTTCTAGGCAAGCGTGCTCCATCGTTGATAATATCATCGCGAGCCTATACATAATAATAAAAAAAAAGACTATTCAATTATACGAGTAGTAGTTGTCGTTCTAAAATCGTCGTTGTCGTTCTAAAATAAAATATATGTCAACATATCACACAGATTTTAGCAGAAATCAAATGAAATCTGTTCTTGATAGGAGTCTAGGCTTCGAAAATCTATTAGGCTAAAACTTTTGATTTACCCAAAACGAAAAGGTTAGTAAGTATACCCAAAAATAAATCTGACAAAGAGGATGCATGTTTATTTTCCATAATTGGCCCGCCCTTGAACTAAAATAGACGTTTAGTAGACAAGCTATTATAGTCCCCCGGGGAGTGGTTCCCCACTATGGCATACGTGTATAACCTTTACATGAGAATTTGCTCTTTAGTAGTTTAACGCAAGGTATGAAATTCCACCCCAAAAGTTATTGTTGAGAAGTTTAATTATTATGTATACACATATTTTTCCTTTTTTTCTATTAGTGAATCTTTATTTAATAAATAACTATTTTATTGTTGTTAAGTTGATGTGGTTTTTGTCTTTAAAAGATAATATAAATGGTATTTCTTTTGCATATAAGTTTAAAAAAATAATTTTACAATTTTTTTGTCAGTTTAACTATATGAGGCCGATGTTTCCTAGTTGATTACCATGAGATGAGAAACACCGTCTTACATATAATATATAAAATCAATCTTTTAAATAAAAATGAATAGCTGTTCGTTAGTCTCGCTAAAACTCAAGAACCGCTGAACCTTTTTGGCTAATTTTGATCTCGAACTATATTCGTGATACCCCAGGGAAGGTTTAAACGGTGAAGAAATATGGAAAAATTGGCGAAAAAAAGTCCTTATCATAATATTCATAGACTATTAAGAGCTACAAAGTTCACTGGGTCAAGTAGTATGTAATAGAACCACATGAGAACCATGCAGATTAGTTTTAGATGTTTTTTTTTATCAAAAAACCATTTTCGAAACTAATCTGCATACAGTTTTGAGTAGACCTGTCCAGTCAGTGCAAGCATTGGTCAGTATTCGTAAGGCTCAACTCAGGACAAATAAGGAGCTTAACTTGTATGTTACACATAGTAATATGTTAATGTTTTTAAGTCTTGATTAATTATTACATAGGTTTATTCGGCTTTGGTGATTACTTAATTAGGTTGAAATATTATGTAAAGTTTTAGAAATTTGTCCTAGTAGTTCATTAAATAAATAGTACGTGACTGAAAAAATTAGAACATCCTGTGACTGTCGCTAGCATGTTTTAACGGAAATCGTTTTTTTATAATTCTTCTTTGACGTTAATTTGGTAGACGCTTGGTTCAAGACTGTCAAATCCAGGCTTTAATAGCGCTTTTATTATAATATACAGATTTAGAGTAAGCAATCTTTTAAAATATATTTATTGAACGATTAAACTTAGGCATTATTTTTTTTTCTTTAGATTTTTTAGGGTCTTATGTCTGATTCAAAACAATTTAACAGATAATTATAAAAATTTAATAGATTTTTATGTTCAGCAGCAATTTAAAAGTCGAGTCACCTGAGTCACAGCCTAAACGCTGCCTCTGCCACCACTGAAGACACCTGCTCTAAAAAGATACTGAAGTACCGCTACCTTGGATGAGCTTTACCATTTTGTGCCGGTTGCTGTGGAGACTCTGGGTAGTTGGAGCTCGGAGGCATAGTGTTTTGTGTGGGATTGGACTTTAGGCTCGGGGAGGCAACGGGTGACTCCCGGTCCAGGTCGTTCTAGGTGCAAAGGTTGGCCATCGCAAGTCAGCGAGGAAATGCGGCGAGTGTTATGGGCACCTTTGCACCGGGAACGATCAGGGGCGGGTTATTTATTGACGATTGACATTAAATTTGATTGTATAAGGATAATTCTTTTGTACTTAAATATAAGTGGCTTTGATAATTTGGATACACAGATATCTTGTGGATATTATCTAGGCTTCTATAGAAATCAAAACATAAAGTGTAAAACTAATCCAATAAGATCTTTGAAAAAAATAAATTTGAAGTTAGTATCAAAGTTTAGCTGGCAATTAAAATAATTTTAATTTTTATCTAAATCCTAAACCATTGTATTCTATGACCATTTCTACCAATAAACGTAAATACCCTTGGCAAATTTATCGTTCCCTATTAAACGCTTTTATTCAAAGTTTTTCAGCTAAATTAGGCAATAAAGTAGAAACCTCTAGCACAGTATCATGTACCATCAGGAGATTAAGTTATAAATCACTTTGCTAAATGGATCGGTTTAGATAAGTTAACTACTTTGATTATACACTTTTTTTATGTCTGGAGGTATTGAATTTTCGGGCGAACGAACCACGTTACTTTCAGTTTGATAGCTTGTGATATTCGATGGTTAGTTACGGTTTTTTTATATAAGTTATTTAGATGTCCAATGAAATGAAACCGAATTAAAAATAGCCATCATAAACTCTCTTTACTTAAAAACTTACTTTCGTAATGACCAAAGTCGAAAGTAGTTATTAAATGTAACAAATAAATTAAATTCTCAAATACCTATATAACACAACTATTTTATTAACTGTGTACAATAAAGAGTCTAACAAACAATTAATCATAACTAAGAGGTGTTTGCATAGGATTAGTAATGAGTAAATCGTCAGTTCATACCCCCATACCTACCTACGGCTCATGTGGTGCGAGTTGCAGAAAACGCACTAACGCTTTTGCTTCTGATTGTACCCTCTCTCATTGTAAAGGCCAATTTACACGATGCGAGTTTTTCGAACTCGAATAATCGCCATAAGATTATTGTATCAAAGTGTTTACACACAGGGAAGAAATAAATTCTCGCCTACGATTATGTCATACGAGACTCATAAACAATAATCGCTAAAGTCGCACCGTTTAGGTATGAATGTTTAGACAAAGAAACTTTATTTATGTTCTTACGATTATTCTACGCTCGAGATAAGAAACTCGTACGTCTAAATTAGCCTTTATAGTGACGTGGGACAAGTTGACCAATAAAAATATAATTTATTTTTATTTTCTGCAACTCGTACCACATGGTCCTTAGGTATGTGGTACGAGTTGACGAATTACTTCTTATTACCAAAAGTAGGAGCAATTTGTTTTTACTACCAGTAATAAGATAAAACAATTTAGACCCAGGATTAGGTCAAGACCAAGACAGTAAAAATTAAAGCAAGAAGATGAAACCAATTAAAAACAATAAGGTTTCAAAAACCCGGTAATTTAAAAAACTAAAAAACCAGACCGCTTTTCTGAGTATTCATGAAAAAGCTCTAAAACAAGAAAGTCGTTGTACCCGATTGCACATAATATTTTAAATACAAAATAAATTGTAGCAGTTGGGACCCATTCTAAAAATGTAGGCTTAGTGAATTGAGAGCACATACCTATATTACAGTGCAGATTACTCCAATCTACTAAATAGATAGCTGGTTTTTTAGAATGGGTCCCGACTGCTAAAATTTATCTTGTATTTAAAATATTATATAGTTAAGTGCAATCTGGTACAACGACTTTCTTGTTTTAGAGCTTTTTCATGAATACTCATAAAACCAGTCGGGTTTTTAGTTTTTTAAAGTACCGTTTTTTATCTTTTAGTTTTATTTTATTACGATATAAATTTCACAGTAATTACGAATCTAACGAAGCCTCGCAAACTAAAATCCTACCTGAACGGCTGTTCAGGCCGCAGAGCGTGCCAAACATTCGAATTTGTCGCCAAAAATCCGCCACTTCGTTTTTTTTTTACCCGACTGCGCCAGAAGGAGGGTTATGTTTTTCGAGAGTATGTATGTATGTATGTATGTATGTATGTTTGTATGTATGTATGTATAATTGTTTGGCACGCTCTGCAGCCTGAACGGCTCGATGGATTTTAGCTTGAGAGGTGTCGTTAGATTCGTATTTACTGTGAGAGTGACACTGGGTATATCAAAATAAAAAAAAACAAAATGGCGAATTTTTGGCGCCAAATTCAAATATTTGGCACGCTCTGTGGCCTGAACGGCGATTGCGAGGTATCGTTAGATTTGTAATTACTGTGAAAGTGATATCGTAAAAAAATAAAACTAAAAAAGTAAAAAATAAAAAATGGTAATTTAAAAAACTAAAAAACCCGACTGCTTTTCTGAGTATTCATGAAAAAGCCCTAAAACATGAAAGTCGTTGTAGCAGTCGGGACCCATTACATCATAGATCTACTGATTAGACGGCTGACTTTCTAGAATGGGTCCCGACTGCTACAACGACTTTCTTGTTTTAGGGCTTTTTCATGAATACTCAGAAAAGCAGTCGGGTTTTTTAGTTTTTTAAATTACCATTTTTTTTTTAATTTTGATATACCCAGTGTCACTCTCACGGTAAATAAAAATCTAACGACATGTCTCAAGCTAAAATCCATCGAGCCGTTCAGACTGCAGAGCGTGCCAAACAATTATACATACATACTCTCGAAAAACATAACTGTCCTTCTGGCGCAGTCGGGTAAAGAACACTGGACATAAAAAAAATCGATAACGGTATAATACATGTCAGGAAGCCAAATGCTGTTCCTTATTTTGTAGCATCCAAAATTTCAGCGACAGATGCTTCAGAAACTGGTCATATTCTACACGAATTTGATGACATTGTGCTGCGCTAAACTGGCAATATAGTTTCGCTTAAGCTTGCCTACGAAACAGGAGCATAGCTTGTAAAATATTAAATTAATGGATACTCCGAAGCATTTGGTGCAGAAAATATACGAGAATATAATATTGTTGGGATAAAGTGTAGCTTGTAGTAGTTTATTTAGTTTGCTATAGCACGTACTGTGTTGAAAATTTCTAGGTTAAATTTTGTGATAATATTAAACGGATTGCATCACGCATGCGGATTTGCTTTGCAAGCAGAAAATTTCAAAAAGCAAAAAACGCGAAAAAAATTGAGTATTTAAAAAATTGAATATGAAGTAATAATCATATATCATCTATTATTCATTTATAATATACCACATGTAACTGGAATAATGCACACTTCAGTTACATGGCGCTGTTATTGTATTATTATTATTCCATGTATTTACTCTTTAAATATATTTTAAAACATTATTATTATAACTGAAATTTAAATTAAATGCGCTTAAATAAGGTTTTTTTTTTAATAAATAATCAGCCTCATCGTAGACATATAATATGAGTATTAAAACATACTTTTATTTGGTAGTTCTGAAAATAAGTGGCAGGCTTTTTTTCACCCTCCTACCCTCACCCTCCATTTTTTTTCGCAGATAATTGAATTTGGCAAAAAATAAAAATTGCCGAGTCAGCTAGTATTACTACAAGATTTATACTTCCAAGGCATATTTTATAAGGGTATAGTAGGATCCCACTTTTTTGTATAATTTTATTAAAACACTTTTCCATTGTTTCAGAGCAACGATGACCTGAATGGGACGAAACCCATTTAGAAAATGAAGGACTGAGAACAATCGAAGATGCGTAATGAAATCTCGCTTCAAAAGTTCAGAGACGAGTGGGTGAAGAAGAAAATGAACCTGAACATTTCAATGAAATGCGTTAAATTAGAAAGTTTATAAAGGAGTTGTAATAATGTGCGAAGATAACGAAGAAGTGGAATATACCGCGTGTAAGGTACGCGGCCAGATTGTCAGTGAAACGGAGATAAAACGAGCGAGATAAAGGTAAGGATGACACATGGTATCCTGTTAAGGAAGATAAGTCTAAAGGTGTTTATTATACACGGCTATAGTTGGCAAGTATAAAATAACAGTTAGGTCCTTGGAAATTCGGCAGTAAAGGTAACCAGATGTACTTCTAAAATATTACAAGTATTTCTTATATAAAGAATAGAAAAATCATTTGAAAATGATGAACCTTAAAAACCAAAGAAAATATCGTCGTTAAATCTCCGGTGTCTTTTATTTATAATCTGGCATTTGGCTTTACGACTAAAGAACATCTCATAATTCCCCAGTTTTGTCTAAAAGAAGCAAATATTTTACGAGAAAATTATGAGCAGCTTCGCAAATATTCACTTTTTATTTCGTCGTCATTTTTAATTTCTCGGTTTGTTCGTATTTTGCGTACTTATCTTCCTCGTGCCTTTCTGTTTTAAGAGGAACAGGATTTAGCGTATTAAATTTAAATAATAGTGTTCCTTTAGAATTTTTTATCTAGACCTAATTTGCTGTTATGCTGTATATAAAATGATGATTTGTTAGCTCTTTTTGTTGTATTACTTCCTTAACTTTTCTGATTTTTGCGCTGGCTTTTGTAGAAATAATTATATTATTGAACAATGGCGTTATTAAATTGGGTTCATTTTTAGTTTTTCTTAATATTGTAGGTTATATTACATTTAAAAAAAAAACCTTTCACAAATTTTCTGTAAGGACCAATTGCAAAACCCAAAGTACTATTTCTAGAAGATAAATTTCAACATTTCTAGCAAAAAATGTAAGTTGTACTTACATCTTAAAAGGTCTCAGCTAAAATAATTCAGCTCGCATATCGATCCTAGAATTTATGAGTCTGCCTAGAGTCATAAATTTTGAGATCAAAGAAAGTATTAGCTGTGAAACGTAAGAGTGAGTTTACAATAGAAAATATTTGGATAGAAAGGAATATTTCAATTTGTTTGTTATGCCTTTCACGTGTGTAAACAATGTATCATGAAACCTACTGAAATTTTTGATGTATGTATATTTCTCTTGCACACCATAAAGTTAATTTCATTGATTGATAAATTCGGCTTCGCAGTTGTGTTTCAGTCGAATCAAAATCTCAAGTAGTGCATCAAAATTTAAGTGAACTTTTCAGTTTATCTAGTTCTAATTCTTGTTTTTTATAACCATCATGTGTTTTTTTCTATAACTAAGTTTCATATTGCTCTAAGATTGAGGGTTCTTGTGGTTTTTTTTTTCTGGTCTCATTGCTACTTTACGTGATCAACTTTTTATTATATGTTTTCGGAAAAACTGCACATTATTTCTAGATACATATCACAGATATGTACTGACATACTCGTATTTTGGTGACAAATACTGATATGTCACCAAAATGAGTGTATTTACTATTTACTGTTACCATCTATAGTAACACAATGACCGTCTTAGTATTAAATCACTTTTCAACTCACGCTTCATTGGATAAACTCTTTACATTTTTCTTTTGAAAAGAAAACAGAACAACGAAATAAATTACAAAATGTTGAATACTATAGTTATGTTTCGTACATTGCACAAAAAGATATTTCAAGAAAGATGAAACTCCATTATGATTTTTATTATCTTTTGTGTTTTAAAAATAGATTTAGTAAATAATTATATAGCACATGAAATTAATAATTAGCATTGACAATTATTGAGATTTCATATTCTAAAAATAAATCTCCCACGCTCATATCAGTAATTATGGCTATTAGGTTTACGTTTCTGTCCTTATTATTTTCTGATTCGTCAGTGCCTCGACATTTGAAATTACTGCCTATAGCTATTTTTTCTTAAAATAAAATAATAAATTATTATTATTACTCAATCATTTATTTTCAAGTTTTAAAATGTAAGGTTTGCTTGTGCTTGCCTCATCTATACTTACTTTATTTCTCGCATTAAAAAGTGCTATCTAGTACTACGATGTCAACTTACCAATTTTTTTTTGGTATAACAGGTGTCAATAGGCGGCGCAGGACAGTTCACAAAGTAGTAAACTAACCGTAGTTTAACGTTACTTAATAAAAAAATTTGCTCCCCAGGCCACCCCATATGGATCGTGAAAATTTTACCCACCAAGCGGCATTGAACGCGACGGTCAACGCGACTGCCAATGGCACAGTCGCGGGGGCTGAGGACGATGACCTGACACAGAGCGTCTTCTTCAAGCTGAGGATGTCGGTATTGCTGCTCATCGTGATCATGGCGGTGCTCGGCAATATGCTTGTCATCGTCAGTGTTATGAGACACAGGTATATCTTTTATTTATTCATACTTTTAGTATTTTTTTTGGTTTTCATTAGGTATAGGCTCTCGTTTGACCACTATCTCATCTCATGGTAAGTGATAAAGTAGTCAATGATAAAGCACGCTTACCTTATGGTAACCAATTCACACTAGACTTAAAGGCACATAGGTTGTAACTGTCAGGGAACAGACAGTGGCAGGGAATTACACTTAACTGTAGGCACAATGAATATGTTTCTAAATCGCTTTGTATTGGAATGTTTACTATATACCAGTGGTGTAACACTATACGTCTAGTGGTCCGATGATATAACGGGCTGATCAAATAAATAGTATAATTCCGAAAGATAGAAAACCAGGCCGACCGACTAGTAACTCTTCGTCAATGCTGAAGACTTTGGAGGTTTAAATTGACGAAAGTATCATGGCCGATGATCTTCTTGACTCCTCTCTTAATCGACTTAAGTCCATCAATCTAATATTTGGCAAATCCATCCCAAATATGAGAGCAATACTCCATATACGATCGAACTTGCGTTTGATAAAGTTTGAGCAGCTGTTCAGGCGTAAAGCACAGTTTCACCTTTTTAGTTGTAGTACATAGACGGACTTAATACGTCAAGGCACTATCTACCAGCCAATTTTTAAAAATGTAATTCCTGATTATAGAAAAATTTATTATTCAATGACAAAACTTATCACATGGATTTTATTTTTATAAATTAGGCCCCAGAGCTTTGCTCTCTTCTCTCTCTCTTTCTGTTTTTTATTATTTTTTCTTAAGTTACAAAATCCTTACTTAAAAATTATATTTATTTCCACTTTTGAGTGCTTTTTAAGGCAATATAATTCATAAAACTTTGTTTTATATGTATCAAATGAAAATAAAAAAAGATTGATCCAGACAGTCGTTTCATACAAAATATTTCATGATCTTTAACTTGACAACGACGGCCCTTAAAATTCACTTAACGATAGATAAAAGTACTTATTGTTGGAATCGGAGATAACAAAAAAGTACGCGTATTAGTGTAGAACTCAAAAATACTTTATTACATTATATCAAAAATTACTCATACTTAGCAGCCTAACACAGTCCTAAAACTCTAATCTAACAATCTTGTTTGACACTTGATTAAGTTTTTTTTTTCGGTGGAAAAATCATCCAATGACATCTCCGCGCCCTTGGGCGGAGCGGGAGATAGTGTCAGACTTTTACTGACTAAAAACCCAGTCTTGTTCCTTGTTTGCCTTCGTTCCAGGGCCCCGGGTTTCATTTTCACATTTCCCCTCGCCAGTAGGCTTCGACCCTGCTGAGCTCTTACGGTTTGTTGACATCTCCTTGTGGCGCGCGTGAATCGATACGCGCCGTCGACGACTTGGGCTCAGTCCTGACGGTTACCGGACGGTCGGACCGCGAGCTACTCATTGGTCACCGTCCACAAGCCAGCGCCTACGATGGACACATGAATAAGTGGTTATGTCTTATTTGTAATGTGCTATTCGTTCTAAACTCTATAAAGAGGGACTGATAAAAAAGGCACAACAATATTTAATATGTAAATGTTTCGTATCAAAGTGTTTGTTATCAAACTTCAACGAAATGGCTTAACCGATTTGTATGATATATTTTTTATGTATATTTGGTAGATCTGAAAATAGATTGTAGGGTATGTCCCTCTTATCCCCCATTTTTTCTTTGATATTTTATTGTATAATGGCAGAAAAACGTTTACCGAGTTAGCTAGTAATAGTTTAATTAATTATATAGTTTTATTATATGTATGTAAGCTGCCGATACTATTTGTAAATAAAACTTTTATATCAGTGTAAAATATCGCTACCAAAGGTATAAAGTAGAACAGTTTTAATATAGAATCCGTAATTAATGAACGCGTGGGTTTTGATTTCAATTTTAGGGAAACTTTTAGTTATTATGTATTACAAAATATTGTAATATTATTTTAATAAATATTTGAACTAAAGTTTTAAGTTCAATGTGTGCGACGTCTATCCTATACGGTAAAAAATACGTTCACGATCGCAGTGCACGTGACGATACGCAAGTTTATTTTTCCGTAGGTATAGCATAGACGCGCACAGTCAACCAACTGACAAACATTAGATTTTTTTTATTTTATAATTACAAAAAAATCTTCGACCGCATCAGCTCTCCAAGATTATTACTGCCCATTGACCTGAAAAATGAAGACAATCCACTTAATTCCATCATTAATTAAAAGAATCTTTCAACATTCCTTTATTAAAGAAAAGTTTTACAAATTAAGTTACCAAGTCTAATTTAAAGATAACCGTCTGTGAGGCATATTAACTGTGCTATCAAAGTATAATTAAGTTACTGCTCGTCTTTACCAAAGTGAGGTCATCTCACACTGGGGACGTGACGAATTTGCAAATTATTAAGAAGTTTTCAAATTTAATTTAATAAGTTTTAATGTAGATAAATTTCATGAATGATACATTGGTTTGATATTGCTTTAGAATGGCTAAACAACTAGGTACTTTTTCTATTTTTTTTATTTCACAACTATCACACAATGCCGTCTAGTCCTAAGCTAAGCAGTGCTTGTGTTATGGGTACTAGACAAGTGATAAACATACTTATATATTCCTAAATACATACGTATTATAGATAAATTACACCCAGACACAGAACAAATGATCATGCGCATCTCATAAACCTTCATCCTGGTATTGGTAACACGAAGACATTTTAAAAGTGAAAACTACAAAATCACAACGAAATAAAATCAATTAACAAAGCTCAAAGCCCCGGTATGATAGGCAACGAAGGAACAGGGTAGGTTTTTAGTCAGTAAGAGTCTGACACTATCTCCCGCTCCGCCCAAGAGCGGGATTTGTAATTGGATGATTTTACCTACCATAAGAAAAGAATACACTTACTCAAAAACCCGTTCTTATGTATCTTAACCACTTTTAGGCACCCAATTTACTGTTTTCCACACAAGTGTGCGTAAGTACTGGAGCTAGCCTTCGCCACAAAATATTGTATTTATCGTATCAGGTTGAGCGCTAAGCGACCCCCACTAGTCGCGCGTCAGCACTCGTTTATTTGTTTCTTCCAAGTGTACCTATTGAAAAACATCACAATGACCAAATTTTCTCCACTTGTATCAAAATGTACCATAGTAACTAGGATTCTGTTGAAAACTTTACGAAATGTATATTATTAAAAAATGCACGTCGGACACATCTGAAACTTACAGTATTGGTGTCAGCTTAAGAAATCTGTTATTAGTTTTTAAAACTTTAGTAAGATTGAAAGTTTTAGATATAATTTGAATGTTTTCAAGGCTACAGCGAAAGGGCTTTTAAAAAAATTATACGCTGCACTGTTAGCCTCTGAGGCTTTAAAAGCATTTTTAGATTCTTGACAGTCATTACGTATAATCAGAAACAAAGAAATCTGGCACCAGTCATGCCAATGGATGCTTGGGTATCATCATTGTATGGACCACTGGAAGGAACATACAGTGGAGGTGCTCCGCCCAAGCCCATGCTTGGGTGGAGCATTTCCGTGTTTTTAAATGGGGGTGATCGGCGGCAGCAAACTCTCGCATCTGGCGCTGGTTCAGGCCGTGGTCTGGTGCAAAAGCAAATGGGTTGCGGTTGCCTGCTTCGGTCACCGTAGTGGGAGGTGCCCCAGGCGTCTGGAGTTATAGGGCGATGTAGGCGCTGGCTTATGAACAAGCCCAGTCATCGACTTCAAGAGATGTCAGTAAAACCGTAGGGACCCAGCAGAGCCCATGCCTGCTGGAGGAAATATCTGACAAGGAAACCCGTGATCCTAGAACGCAATGAGCAACTGTAGGACACGAGTATGGTTTTAGTCAGTAAGACTGATAGTACGCTCTCCTGCTTCACACTAGACCACGAGAAGCCATTTCCAATTATTCTCCAAAATATAGGCGCCTCCTAGCTTGGAGGTTTTATCATTTTGACAAAATGATTCGTAGATCTTTGACAGTTGTTGCTGGTAGTCTGATACCAGAAAGTCTGCCAACCAGTCTATCCAAAGAATTTTGCCCAACAACTGGATTGTGGAGGTCTGATATGTCTGGTCCATGGAAAAAATGGGTACTCAGCTGCATTCGGTCAGACTGGAAACCAGCCCCAAGTTAGTGGAGAAAAGGCTGGGAAGATGATTATTGTTTGTTACTGGCATAGTCCACCTTATAATGTTCCCACTGCTGTGACTCGGGCCTCTTTTCTAAGAGAATGGGCCACATATCTTCGATTTTTTTTTGGTTCTAGTTGGACATTTTGATTTCCTTACGATATTTTCCTTATTCGTTTTGAGAGCAATGGCAATGCAATATGAAAACACTTATTACAATTGTTTTATAAATTATAATATTTTTTTTTATTTATTTAAGAAAATGATCACGTCATCATAAAATATTATTAGTAGATGACTACTTTCAGAAGCTAGTTTCAATACAACTTATTACTAACATAATATAACTTTTGAAATGCCTCTCGTGTCGCTAGTGTGAACAGAGCCTGTTAGAACTTTCGTCCAAGCAATCAAAAGTTCGCTAGCCTTTTTCTCCTCAACATCAGTTTATTCCGATGGAGTACTAGTCGCCGAATAGTCGGACAAATGACTTTATTATTCTCGGATATTTGACCCAAGGCTTTCGAAGCAAGATATCTTTTAATGTTTGGGTTTTTTTTTATATTTATATCTTGTTTACCCCGAAAACCTTTGGTTGGAAGTTTGCATAGTTTGTAATTTTCATCAGAAAATCCAGATTTTGGCCAGTTGTCTTTAATGCCCCGTTTTTCTCCAATCTGTCAACCAAGACCATATTACTATACACCGTTAAATTTTGGTCACTTTAATCCCGCGGAGGGTCGATTAGGTACATGAAACACTATCGATTTGTAAAGACAAAATTAAAAATAAAGTATTTTTTTTAAACTCGAATAAATTTACGCATGTACGAAATTAATTTCTTAAAGTATACGTCAGCTGAGTGAGGCCAATGAACTGTAGGTAGTTAGTACGCAATAACCGACGACTACTTACAAGGTCATTGGCTCGTTTACTTTAAAAAACAATTGTACATGCGTATAATTAACTCGACTTTTAGAAAAAAGTACTTTATTTTTTAATTTTATCTTTACGAACCGATAGTGTTTCATGTACCGAATCGAACCTCCGTGGGATTAAAACGACCAAAATTTAACGGTGTATATCTCTTCTAACAAAAAATTATGTAATAAAAATAAGTAGCCGCTGCATGACCGTTATTTGCGTCTTATGAGCCTCAAGGGTAAAGATGGGACGATCATATTTTTACCCACGGGTATCTTAACAATATTTGGAAAATTATGCACACCTTAAAATATAACCTTTTTTCTAGAATTTGCAAACTGTATTTAAAACTATTTAATGTGCACTTTCGTTTGGAAAGAAATTATTTTACTTGCAAATATACTAGTAATGGTACTCCAAAAATTGATCATGATATTAACAAAAGCAACTTAAATAGCACGATCAATTTTAATCTTTTGCATTGCTTTAGATACCAAGTAAAGGTAATGCTGCAATTATTTTATTTTACACATTGATTTTATATTACTTATCAACTCGAAAACATTTAAGGCCCAACTATATACACATTCTATTTAAAATTATGTGTTATTTATTTATTGTGCACACTTACTACAGTGTTATCTTTCTTAAACCAAAGGTTGACTGGTAGAGAATGCCGTGTCGCTTTAAGTCCGCTTATTTACCACTATTGTACATGATGTTTAAATAAATAATTTTATATTTCTCTTTGACAGGAAACTGCGAGTCATAACCAACTACTTCGTGGTTTCTCTTGCGTTCGCCGACATCCTCGTAGCTATGGTGGTCATGCCGTTCAACTTTAGCGTCCAATTCTACAACAGTTGGCTTTTCGGACCCACCATCTGCGACCTCTGGAACTCCTCAGACGTTTACTTCACTTCGACGTCAATTTTGCATCTATGTTGCATATCAGTTGACAGATATTATGCTATTGTAAAGCCGCTGAAGTATCCTATTAAAATGACAAAGAAGGTGGGTTTTGATTTGCGTTTTTTTTCTTTATTTAGATGCAGTTGCAAATAAATATCCGCTTTGAAGATTTCACTAAAACTTGCGGAAACGCACATTTATATTATATGGTAAAAAGTACTTTTTTTTACAAAAAATACTTTTTACCGTCAATTCACCGTCAATGATGGAAGTAATGAAAAGTCATCGTATGCATAGCCCCTTAGTTCATAAAGATCGGTCCTAATCACAAGTATTTACTTGTTTTTTATTTTAATCTTAATCCGTAGTAAACATTCTTTGTAATCGAGATTCTGATCTAAAATGGCGAAAGTCGTTGGGACGTCCCCTCAGCAAATCTTTGAACAAGTTCTTGCAATCAGGGTCACATCTATTCTACACTTTTATCTCCTTGATCTAGTGTCTTATCTGCCATGTAATTTGGACCAGTTCTTAATTGAGAACAATATTGTTTCAACCACTATTTAAAAAGTACTTAGAACTTTAAATTAATGGAACAATTTGTACATCTTGATGACCCAACCGAACGCCCTATTAAGCTAAAAAGCATACAAATACAAACAGCAATTATGTCATAATGCAGATGAATAATAAATATCTGACTAATGAATAAATCAGTCGGCAAATATGAATGTATAATTATTGGCAATTATACATTAATGGGCAAATATATACATTACACGGGACATTTGGTATCGATAATACTGATAATGATTCCCATCTCTAAAATATTGAGTTATCAATTATGTTCGGATAATTTGGTGATTTATTACTGTTGATTTCTGTTGATTTAATCTCTTAGTATCAACATCACCATTTAAATAGCATAATTGTAAGTAAATAGGTATTTGTCACGGATAAAAACAAATAATCAAGCTCTTCTTCCTCTGTAAATATTTAAAATAATAATTTCTGCAGTTTTTATATTTTTGTTATGCTCTACTGGGGCTAGTTATTTTCAATTTAAAACCAGTCAAGACTAAAAGTGGCATTTAGGAAATAATATTATGAGAGCTTAACTTTTTTCATAAAGTTTAAATGAATAAATATAAGAGTATATTTCACCACTATCACATAACGCAATCTAATTCCAAACTAAGCAGAGCTTGTGCTATGAGTACTAGTTAATTGATAAACTTGCTTATATATTTCGAAACATACATATATAGATAAATTACACCCAAACACAGAACAAATGATCGCGCTCATCACAGAAACATTTCTATTGGGTGGGAATCAAACCCACGGCCTCCGGCATTGCAGTCAGGGCCACTAACTACTAGACCAACAGACCAGTCAAAAGTCAGTTTTAATATTAGTTTAAGTTTTCAGATAATGTGTTGTACTGAATGATATAGTAATTACTTTTTTCATTTTTCAGATGGCATTCATCATGCTAGCAGCAACATGGCTAAGTCCAATCACAATATCATACGTACCAATATTCATGGGCTGGTACACAACCAGTGACCATTTAAAAAGGGTAAAAGAAACAGAATGTGAGTTTATCGTCAACAAACCATACGCAGTCATATCCAGTTCTATCTCATTCTGGATACCGTGCACCATAATGTTGTTCACATATTATGCTATATTTAGAGAAGCGAATCGACAAGAGAAGAATTTACATGCTCGAGCTGGCAACGCCATGCTTATGCACAGACATTCACGTGATGTAGGTGATAAGAATGGCGCATTACACATCAATGCGACTACGCCAACCAAAGATAGAAATATCCTCAAAATGAAGAGGGAGCACAAAGCAGCTAGAACTCTCGGCATCATCATGGGTGCCTTCATCCTTTGCTGGCTCCCATTTTTCCTGTTCTACGTATCCACGTCATTATGTGACTCGTGCGAGTGCCCCGAAGTGGTGACAGTTATCATGTTTTGGACTGGTTACTTCAATTCCGCATTAAATCCAATAATTTACGCGTATTTTAATAGAGACTTCCGTAATGCGTTCAAGAACACTCTTGCGTGTGCGTTCTGTAGTTTCTGTAGGAGAAGTGCTTCAGACCTTGATGCTCTGGAAAGGTTAGATAGACGAGGTTCAGCCCAGCTGAGGGTACCAGTCCCTTCCAGAAGAACTTCAGACTTAGCATCGCTTTGAATATCGCCAAAGTGCGAAGTGACAGCAGTTTGAGAGGCCTAGTGATGTCTCAACGAAATATTTAAGGACATTTGTGTACTTATTCCCAAAGTTGATGTGATTTATTTAAAATCGTTGTGCTACAAAATAAATTGTATAGAAAATTTACGTACGTGTCGTATTTAGCAATAAATAAATTATATATATTTTTTGCAAAAATGAATCATTAAATCGCTAGTATAATTTAGAGATTTAGAATAATACACATCAAAAGCAGTTTTTGATTCATTTTTGCAAATGTAAGATAGTTAGAAATTTGTAATTTAATAATTTAGATAATTAATTATCAATTCTAAACCAAAGAAGTTTTAATTTTTTACATATAAAAATGTCTCTGGTTTAGGAGCAGTGTTTTTCTAGCACGAACGGATATGTTTCCTTTATGGTTTTAATTGAATGCATGAAAATAATTAGTTCTTATTACTCATACAATATTGTGAATTCTATAGATGTTATGATTTCATGGTATGTATTTAAAATTCATTCTTAAATGTAAACAACTTCAACTATACCAAGTTTCACTTTTTGTGTAGCCCTGTTATAAAATGTGTATGATCAAGTCAGTATAAATGAGATTTTAATATCTGAAGCTTTATTTTATCTAAAATCGTATCGTAAAACGAATTTTATTGCAAATAGTTCTTTATATTAAATGTCGATAGGATCAAGTTGTAAATATTTATTGAACATATGAAACGAATTAATAACGTTTTTATGTATCTTAGTATCTTAAATATTATTAAACTAATTTATTTATAACAGCTCGTTTTGTACAGCAATTGAATTATGCAGTCATTTTGTTTTTATTTTTATTGACATTTTTTTTTCAATAAACAGTTTTCACGTTTTATTTTTCATATACAAAAAAATTATATATTTTTAGTTATAGAATCATTCCAAAATAGAACATTTTCAAGTCATTTTCTAATAAATTACATAATGTAGGCTGTTTTATTTAAACGGGCCTAAACATAAGATTTTACTAATTAAATGAGGCCAAAGTGTTGTAAATATTTAGTAAATAGTATAAAATAAACTAAATTATTGTTAGGTCGTAAGATGTAGTCAGTAGTTAGTACAAGTAAAATAATTATAACTAGCTATTTATTTTTTATTTACTACCTGTTTGACTTATAGATATTGTAAGTCATACGTAAAAGTGCAAAAAAATATCATGTCTTAAACGAGTTTTACTTTATATAAAGATAGTTCAAAACTATTACACAGTCAATAACTAGATATTTACTCATTTCACTAGATCATTATTACATTTCTGTTCTTAATACGTAAAAAAAAAAACCATTAAAATAAGTTTTATTTCAAAGAATTTAACTAGGACAGGTACGTAATTTAATTTTGTAATAAAATTAGATTCTTTGTAAATAGAATTTAAATATAAGACAATCTTGTAGCTTAGTATTAATCTAGGTATATCAGTCACTTAGTATTAATAAATTAAGATTTTATTTAAATTAAAAATAGGAAGATACTATAATGGGGACAAATAACGCTTCAATAGAGAAAAAAAAGGATTTTTAAAATAATTATTATTGATGTGCTACGGTAAATAACAAACCTGTTAGATTTGATGTGTCAGTGTTGTGTCAAAACTCATCGTTTTAAATATTTATAGTTGTATGGAATTACTTACCTGACTAATAAAGGCACTGTCCGCTTTTCAGTACTTCAGACTTTATCAAAGATTTTTGATTAAAAAAAAAGAAAAAAAAAGTTTTTTTTTCTTTTTTTTAGTTAGTTACTTCTAATAATTACCTTTATTTTGTGAAAAATTAAACTAAAAAGACAAAACAATATTTTTTTAAATAAAAAACAAAAATCTTTCAATTTCAATAAAGTCATTGATAAAGTCAGTACTTGGCACTTATAATTTCTTCTTGGGTCAAAGAATATCTAATATTCTTTTCTGTCGTGTCAATGTCCATGTTAACCACATTAGTTTTTATTTCCGCGTTCTCATATATAATCTAGAAATTGTTGTTTGAAAAAAAAATCCTAAGAAACGTGAAAAAAAAAACAAAAAAAATTACGAATGGTATAAATTTTATCACAAAGTTTAAAGTCCGTTATTCATCGGTTTAAAACTCTAAAGTACGAGAATCCAAATTATTGATATTAGTAATTAAAAATAATTGGAAATTTATTTTATTCAGACAACAATTTCAATATTTGCTATTGTAAGTTCAATGTGTCTTCCTTTTAAATAAGTAACATAGGCTCAAAGTATATGTAAAAATAGTAGATGAAAATTAGCGTTTAAAAAAATTTAGTGAACCATATACCAGAATATTATAGCCAATTTTAGTGTGTATAGTATGTGTGAAATTGTAAAAGAGCACATATGGGCTGTAATTGTAAAAAAAAGTAATAATAAATGGTTGTGACTTCTATAGATATTACAACTAACTTTCTAACAATATTAATCATATCTGAAAAAAAAAAAATTTTTCTTGATAAACCCTGTGCTTTTTTGAAATTTAAATTTCCTGTACATATTTTGGTGAAATCATGAATTAAAATGTAACCTGAATACCTATAAAGTCTGTTTATTTTCAAATTCTCTACATCTGTTTTTCTTTTGAGATCCGTCCATTTATTTTTGTTTAGTTGTGATCTAATTTCCACCTAGTTGAAATCTGTTAGCTTGTTGTGATTTCGAAAAATAATATATGTTAGAGATTTGTAGATGAATATCAATGTGGGATTTCCAAGAATATGTACATAAAAATCAGTGTTTGTCAGTTTTAAAAATGTAGATATTATAAAAGTATATTAGTATTTATTTTACAAAATAGATGAAATCCACTAGAAGTTACAGTGAACTAGATAAAAAAACAGCAATACTATGTAATTTAAAGAAACCATAACGTATATTATTAATAAGTAGCTCTGTGTTTAGAATAGTTTCTTCATTCAACATACCTTTGCATCTCATCAATATTATTTAATGGATTTTCGATGCAAATTGTGGCGTGTTAGAAATGTATATTTTTTTAAGTTTTATGCTAATTTAGAAATTTATTGAAGTTTTAAACTCGTTTTAATGATTTGTCTGTTGTATCCTATGATACTGTGATAGAAAATCATCGTTCATGATTTTTAATAAATGTTACATCACAAATCCTATTTTTTTGATATTCGTTTAATCTAGTTTTATCGAGATTTTACTAAAAGTATAATTATTAATTTATTTTATGTAAAGTTGTAAATATTGTTTATTGCCACACGTGATAATATATAGAAAAATATAACTAAATTAATTAATGTATTATTATTGCTATTATAAAATTGTTTAAATTATTTAAAAATAATGATGCGTGGTGCGACTTTAACCTTTAGGTATTTACCATGTGCGTGTAATCAAATGCTTTTTGCAAAAATAAACGAAAATTGTTTCGTAAATAATATTATGTTGTTTTAATTTTTGTCCACCACCCTATATTAAGATTAATATCTCTCGAGTATACGGAGGTTACACTGAAAAAAAAAAAAACAATAATAAAAAAAGCAATAAGTATCTTAATAAAGATATTTATTGCTCTTTGAATTCTTTTCGAATGTGGTCGACGGTGGATAAGTTTCCTAGAAGAAACCTATTCACTCTTGACTTAAAGAGCAACGAATGACGAAGTGCAATTACTCGTAGTACAAAACAAACATGCAACTAACTCGGCGTCAGTACTCCAGACTTTGAAGCTTCGACTCAACGAGTGCATCGTTACCAATGCTTCTTTTGGCTCGTTTTTCAATTGACTCAAACATAATAATATGAAGCTGATATCTGGTAGATTCGTCCCAAAGATGAGAACTCAGCAGTACTCCATACACGATCGAACTTGGGCTTGATAAAGTTTGAACAGCTGTTCCAGAGTAAAGTATTGTTTCATCTAGGATGTTTGCTAGGATTCGCAACTTTTTGGCAGTCAGCTGGCAAATCGTGGAGTTAAAACGTAACATGGAATCCCGCTCCGCCCAAGGACGGGGTGTGTTATTGGATGATTTAACCTACCAAAAAAAAAAAAAACGTGGAGTTGAACATTTTCACAATTCTGCAATCTTCTGCAGTCTGATAATAAATGATATTTATTTTGCAAATACGTTTAAAAAAATATTTTAATATTTCTTGTCTGTTTAAACTAAATTAGGCCGCTGACTTTTAGATGACTATCCTGAGAAGAAACACTGATAAAATACATCAAAGCCGAACTTTCCAGAAAATCTTGCAGCCTATAAAACTTGTACAGTGGTGCTATTCTCTGAGAAAACGCAGCGCTGCCTCAACGACGAACACCTAAATAGGACACATTGGATTGTTAATTCAATGTATCCTATTCGGATGTTCGTCGTTGCGACAGCGCTGGTTTTCTTACAGAATAGCACCATTGTTCAGTTTATATTCAAAAAAAGAATAAATAGGGCAATTCCATATCTGTGGTTAACTCCATACAACGAGTGAAAACAGGCACACGCATATTATAATGACATGTAGTCCCGAATGCGCTTGCCTTCGTTCTAAATAAAATGTGTCTAAATGATGTGAGTGTGCGTTAACGCTTAACGTATGGAACCAACCTTTGAGAAAAAATTATAAATTCAAAATATTTTTTCAATACACTTACTCGAAAATCCGCTCCTATCGTTACCGCTTTTAGGCACAATCTTTACTGTTTTCCATACTAGTGCAAAAAAATGCGTGAGTTCACACTCGCTACTATTTATTGTATTTTATTCTATCAGGCTAGGAGCCGCACAGCTTTTGTAATTAGTAGTATTGAAAAATGTTGTTTGATACACGTGAAAAGTCACTGTAGCACTCGGGTCCATAACGCCTTTGCCTGCGACTGGGATGGATTCCACCTAGATCTCAATGACAAACTTTCTCCACTTGTATCAAAATGTACTATTATATCACAAAAGCCTACCTTGTAGGTAGGCACTATGAAACATCAGAAGCTAGTAGGTACATTGTTCTGCAAGAAACTTCGCGGTTGCTATTTTATGATAATCATTAATTATATGTTATACAAGGGCAGTGCAGCCCAGTCAAAATTGTACCCGAAAATACAATAAAAGTAAATCCATACTTATAATAAATCTGTAGAGGTAAAAATTCTGTACATTGAAAATATCAAAAAAAATAAATGGCAGGGGGTGTTACTAGACCGACACTGAACCCAAATATGTGATTAAAAATTTTTTTGTCTGTCTGTCTGTCTGTTTGTTCAGGCATCACGCAAAAACTACCGGTTCGTTTACGATGAAACTTGGTATAATTATTATTTAATATCCTGGGCACCACACTGGGTACTTTTTATCCCGGAAAAGTATATACAATAAAAAACAAACTTAATTTTGCGGTTCGATCCCTAAGCCCGATTACTGTACCAACCGCAAATAATAAGTTTGTCATAGGTTACGTCACCCTTTTCTATTGTAATTAGCCACAAAAAGCCAGCGCCGAGACAGAAGTATTAATACCGGTAAGTATGCTCGATAGATAACGTTCTACACAAATAGCACTTTACACAAAAAACTCATTGATAAGTTTCGTCGTTCACGCGAACGAAGTTGCGGGCACAGCTTCTCGTTTGATTGTTATAGCTGCATCACTCATGTCCAAGATAGTTTTGTCTATTTTGACGTCAGTTGTGCGGCAGCTTCAATTTAGATTTGCAATTTTGAATTTGATAGTTCCGGAAGTTTTGTTATGATATTCTTTTGACAATGACATGACTGTTATTTTCTTCAGGTGAATATTTTTGTGATAGTTATATCAGTATATTAAATATGAATAATATCAGTGGCCACAAAATTTATGGTAACTGGTGTTGGGTCAAGTGAAAGTGGGCAGGACACATTGCTCGCAGAACAGATGGCTGTTGGGGCCTAAAGGTTCTGGAGTGGCGACCGCGTACCGGAAGACGCAGTGTAGGAAGGCCTCCTACAAGGTGGACCGATGACCTGGCTAGAGTTGCGGGAACCTGATGGATGCGAGATGCACAGGACCGTTCATTGCGGCGACACTTGGGGGAGGCCTATGTCCAACAGTGGACGTCTTTCGGCTGATATGATGATGATGATGGTGTTATTAAAAACTCAAACAGACAGGACAAATGTCTGTAGTTGCCATAATTTTCTTCCCAATTAGTAGTTTTTATCGTCTTTTGAACAATCGCACTCCACCGCTAGACATCATACGGCGCGCACTGTTCCCGCGCGCCTCAAGGAGTTGTCGGCAAACTGTAGGGGCCCAGCAGGGCCGAAGCCTACTAGGGCCAAAGGTTATGTGAAAATGTTACCCGGGGCTCTGGGACAAAGGCAATGAAAGGAACAGGGTAGGTTTTTAGAGAAGAGTCTGACGCTATTTCATTTTGCAGGATTTGTCATTGGATGATTTTACCTACCATAAAAAAAACACCGCTAGACATCTGTTAAAGCTACAGTTCCGAACTGGGGACTAATTACACCCACAGGTTAAAACTAGTAAAGTACAACAGACCATTAAGGCCGAATCTAGCTCGCTAGTACATTTTATGCCCTAATTATGTAGTTAAATGACAAGTCGAAACCGCGCTTCTATTAAAGTACCTACTCGAAAAGTGCTTACGTACGTGTACCTACGTGTGTTCGAGTACGATGTGCGCCGGCAACACATGAGTAGAAAGCTACAGAGATAAAGCTTCCTAAGACCGCGCAATATTGTTACCTATTTTGATAAGGTTTTCACAATAGGTGAAAACAAATTAAATAAAACATTTGTTCAAAAACACAAATATTTAAAAATTAATACTATGTATATTTTACATTCATCACACATACCTACTACGTACTTGCTAACCTATTCAGATACCTACAAATGTTTATTAAAAGCTTGTAATAACAATAAAAAAGGGGAAAACACATCATGTAGTACGCTTTTCTTATTAAAAAGTTACTTACTTGAAAAAGTAATATTTAAATATTTATTTATCTATCGTCATAACCATTATCATCTTAGGATAGTTAAAGTATGATATATTTTTATTTATCTAGAATTGTTTATACACACAGCACGATAAACTACCATTCTTAATAATAAAATAACATGTTTTTACAATAAAATATTTAAACTTGTACTAACAAAACAAACACCGTGCGTCGCGTCCACCCTAGAGATCTTCCACTGACTGTGCCCGCGTCAACCGGTTTTTTCCACTTTCGCCGCGTACGCAACAAGCGGCCAGTGGTCTCTCACACATTCCCCGCGTGCTTGTAGTGGTGCAACCGATTCGCGCGGTTGTATGAAGCTATGTCTCTGTACCTTTCTACTCATGTGCCGGCAATGCTTGGTGGAAGCCCGACCTCACGCCGCCGCAATAATTTTGTGCAATGTATGTATGTCTTTAAAGTCGATATTTAAAGATAAGGGGGAGGGATAAACCAGTGTCCTTCAAAATTTTCATCACGCCGGGGTCATCACTGTAGACCTTAAATGGTTTGTAGAAAATTATACTCCAGATGCAGTACAATAATAACGATTGTACGAGTATTTAGGAATTTTATAGCAGCTTTGTCTTAGTGATATCTCTATGTCAGTATATCTCATCAACATAATATTGTACTGTATGATACGCTGCACGCAAAGGTGGAGGCCTGATGTCTTGCAGCTACAAATTATATGGCTGACAAGATCAAAAAGATAAGGAACCACAAGCTTAAAGAAAAATGTAATGTTACACACACGCTAAAGTCTAGCAAATATAAGTAAGTAGTAATATAGGTAGTGGTAGTGGTGGTAGTGGTAGTTGGGTAAGTAATACATGATATAATTACAAAATCTCCAATATTTACAAGATATAACAACTGAATCTATAATTTTAATATAACTAATTTTTGTAAGCATAACATTCATTGAACATAAAATCGTTTGATATAAAACTCTAAAGATATAACACCTATTTAGTCTTTCCTTCAAACCACCTGCTCCTCAGCTCGCGTGCCGCCCTACCCGCGCCTACGTGGGCTTAAATTACATTCTAGGGGTAGGGCAAACAAGACTACAGTCGGTGTTGCAGCGATTCATTTCTTCCACAAAATTTCGGTAAAATGAAATTCGAATAAAAAAACTTCGAATAAAAAAAAGTGATCGAATCCCTAAATCGGGGTGTTAAACTTGATTATAGTATCAATACTATATAATGTAAACGACATAATAATTTTCGATTAAATAAACGTTATATCTAAAAGCGTTATGCGAAATAAGTTTTAGAATATTTAAATGTTATATAATTAAATGTTGTAAAGAAATTATATCAACCGTTGTTATATCTCACGTTTATTATATCTTGTTAACGTTATTGAAATGAAAATATACCAAATAAGTTTATGAGATATGAGACGCACCCGTGGTAGTTAGTATAGTCTAGTAACTCTATAATAATTAAAATATTTTAAAAGTATAATCACAAATATTTCAGTCCTCAATGTAAATGCAAGCTGTTACAGCAAACATGTAAGAGATACTGAATATAATAATGAAACAACATTAACCCAGAACAATGAGCTCTTTATGACCGAAAAAGCATTAACGCTTGTAACCACATTACGGTCAGTAATGCAGTTTCGAAATCACAAATAATGATTTTAGAATCGTTACATATACGATTGGTGGACTGAATGAATATAGTTTGTGAATGTTATTTGAATATCCTTTGATTTCTGCTGCAATTAATAGTACATTATAACGGTAACCATTAATTACTCACGTGTATCATACGACGTTTTTCAATACGCTTGTGATGAAAAATAATTTAGCTAACTGATATTGCTAGGCTATGGCTATATGGTCTTGATCATATTGCCTAGTCGTTGTTTGTTTTCTTGTGTGAAAAGGTGACAATAGAATATTGATGTAACATTCTATAATGTTTTTGTAGTATTTGATTTTATTTAATTAATACAGCCCATAAACTTCACTCGAAAAAAATACGCCAAAAACCGCGCGCATCTTAAAATGATGGCTATAGACCACAAACAATTTTTTTTTTCGTATTCAAAATTTGTTTCGCAAACAAAGAGGTTGAACAAAAAAGTTATAGCTACATGACAGCAATAGTGCGTAATGGTATTCAAAATGTCACAGGAAGAAAACCGGCAGGTTAGCAACTTGGTGTCGATGCTCAAGACTTTGAAGCTTTGACTCAATAATTGCATCACGCCACCCTGTGTATTACCCGTCTGCATAAATGATAAATGATATTTATTTTGCAAGTAGGTTTTAAAAACACTTTCACGTCATTTTTTTTCTGTCAGTTTAAACTAGATGAGGCCGGTGTTTCCTAGCTGACTACCCTGAGAAGAAACACCGAAACAAACATATATTATTACGCTTTACTGCAGTGGACGATCGCATGACCAAAAAAAAGGTACAAATCTAGGCTGATACTAAAATAATCTAGGTGAGTGTACAGAGTAACAATTTTCCCGATATAGCCATCGGCACCCAAATTTTTAAGCTCAACAAAAATTCTTTTTGTAATCAATTTTATTTAAAAACGAGGCTTTATTCATTACTTAACGGGAGCATTGCATGTATTATTCGCATTGAACTCCGTTTTTGTTAAACCTTTTAGTAAATTACATAGGCGATCTTCCTGAGTACTTACCATTAAAAAAAATTGAGCATCATAAAGTGGTTGTTTGAAAATAAACGCCTGCAAAAAAAATGTGACAAAAAGTGTGCTAAAAGAGTACATAGTACCTCGATTTAAACCCCACTTAAAATATTATAAGCCCCATTTATATTTCAGAAGGGTTCACATGGGTACAATTTACAAAAAAAAGCTTATATTTAAGGACATGATAGACATCACACACATACCTACATACATAATATTTTAGACAATAAAACTTTTCTATTTCAGTAATTTTTAATGGACGAAGGATAGGGACCTAGAATGTTACCTTGGGGAATCAAGAGGTTTTTGTTTTAGGGTGAAGCAGGAGGGAGTGTCAGACTTTTACTGACTAAAACCACACCTATGCTCTTTGAGCTTCGAGCTTCAGCGCTTCAAGGAGCTGTCAGCGAACCGTAGAGGTCTAGCCTGCTAGCTGCAGGTAGGCAGGGTCGAAGCCTGCTGGGGTCAAAAGCCGTTTTCTGAGAGGACGGCTCAGCCCCTCAGCATGATAGGCAACGAAGGAACGGGGTAGGTTTTTAGTCAGTAAGAGTCGGACACTATTTCCCGCTCCGCTCAAGGGCGGAATTTGTCAGTGGATGATTTTACCTACCATAAAAAAAGCCTATGCTCCTTCATTTTTTTTGGGGGAAAATCATTCAATGACATCTTCCGCCCTTGAGCGGAGCGGGAGATAGTTTCAGACTTTTAATGACTAAAAAACGCACCTCGTTCTTTCCTTTTTTTTTGTACGGTAGGTAAAATCATCCAATGACAAATCCCGCCCTTGGGCGGAGCGGGAAATAGTGTTAGACTCTTACTGACTAAAAACCTACCCTGTTCCTTCCCTGCCTTGGTTCCAGGGCCCTGGTATGCATTTTCATACCTTCCCAGAGCCCCAGACTAGGCTTCGACCCTACTGGGCCCCTACGGTTTGCTGACAACTCCTTGAGGCGCACGGGAACAGTGCGCGCCGTAAACGACTTGGGCTCGGTCCGGTCTGTTACCGGACAAACGGACAGCGAGCTACCCATTGCCCGCCGTCCGCAAGCCCGCGCCTACGGTGGCCGGAAATTTGGATCGGAATTACGGCGGCGGCTGCGGCGAGAGCGCCGTTGCCTGATACGGTCAGCCTCCTCCTTTGCTAGCATTACTGTTTCGCAGAAGGAGGCGACCGCCTGCCACTCCTCCTCGCTCCGGAGCATGGCTTGAACCAAGCCCCGGCGCGAGAGATCGCCGCCGATTGCCCCCACGAGGACACGGCGGTGCTCTTCCCAAGCGGGGCACACCTCTACCGTGTGCTCCACCGTGTCCGGCCTTTCATTTCAGAGCCGAACCTTCCTTTCAGAAGCAGACCCTTAGCCGCTGTAGGTTTCGACCCTGCAGGGCCCCTACGGTTTGCTGACATTTCTTTGCCCATCATGGAACACTTCGTATCGTCGACGACTCAGGCTCAGTCTCTACAGGACGAGCGGACGGCAAACTACCCACTTCTCGTCGTCCGTAAGCCTGCACCTACGGTGGTTTGGTACACTGTTTTATTACGGTGTTTTGGTGTCAAATTTTTAGTCAGTTGTCAACCAGTTTAGTGTTACTATTTCATCAGCACAATTAGTTCTCCGGCGGGATCTCATGGCGAAATGGCGTCAGCGACTATTGCAACGTCGTTCGGGGCGCGCCACAATTGGGGCGATAAGGCCCATCCTTGGGGCGTGGTTGGAAAGACCTCACGGCGTTCTCAACTTCCGCACGACGCAGGTGCTTACCGAACACGGAAAGTTCGCTAAGTACCTGTTCCGGATTCGTGCGGAGGATTCGCCCGGGTGTCGCCACTGTGCGGAACATCAGGAGGACACGGTGGAGCACACTGTAGAGGTGTGCCCCGCCTGGGCGGAGCATCGCCGTGTCCTCGTGAGGGCGATCGGCGGCAGCGATCTCTCTCGCCGGGCCTTGGTTCAGGCCATGGTCCGTAGTGAGGAGGGATGGCAGGCGGTCGCCTCCTTCTGCGAAGCAGTAATGCTAGCAAAGGAGGAGGCCGACCGCATCAGGCAGAGGCAACGGGGCGCTCGCCCCAGCCACCGCCGGGATTCCGATCCCGATTTCCGGCCACCGTAGGCAGGCAGGGTCGAAGCCTACTGGGGTCATGGGTTAGTTCCGAAAGGAATGCTCGGCCCCGGCACGATAGGCTACGAAGGAACGGGGTAGGTTTTTAGTCAGTAAGAGTCTGACACTACTTCCCGCTCCGCCCAAGGGCGGGATTTGTCATTGGATGATTTTACCTACCATAAAAAAAAAGCACAATTAGTTGAAGTTTGATATATCATAGTCGCTAAGCTATAATAATTAATATATTTTAAAGATTTGCTGGCTACGAGTATCTTTGGTAATATGGTGAATTTTTCGTTGTATCTTAGATAGGCAAAATTTTGTGTCAATGATTATGATACACGGTAAAACTCTAATGAGTTTATGATTTGCATATTTTGTAATGCACCTATTACTTACTTGTAATAATTAAGAAATTTAAAAAAAAATGGATCGAGTAATGTTTCATGAATGTAAATGATTGTTTTTTTGTTAGAAAAACAAAAATTACAACAAATATGCCTAGCCTATAGCTAGGCTAAATTTTATCAAATCCCAATTTTTTTATATTTATATATATTATATTTTTTATATATGTCACAACTATCACACGACGCCGCCTAGTCCTAAGCTAAGCAGAGCTTGTGTTATGGGTACTAGACAACTTTGTTTGAATGGTTTTGCAATGACGAAAATAACGACAAACACAATAGCCAAACAACAAACAGCAACAACAACACAATAGCTAAGGACCATGCAGTTACAGTTTACGTAAAATAAATCTAAATTTAGCATTATATTATTAAAGTCGCTAAATAAAGTTAAACAGCAAAGTAAAGTTTTCACAAAGGAAAAACCTAATATTTCTTATTCAACTTTTCTTGTTCCAAATTATATCGTTCTACTTAAAATTCTAAATAAATCAATCGCGTTTGCTGTCTAGATAGCAATACAAAAGAATTGTCCATCCCATCAGCATACATTTCAGAAAGCCATAAATCTTTAAAACTGTCGTCTCTAAATTTTCTTCAGGAACTGATTTGAACCTTATTATAAAAGAATTAAAGGTCAAAATGTAAATTTAAAATTACATATCCAAATTTGTTACCGAGACTGGGGGTCTTTTGGGCATTTATCACTTGTCAGAGTTCGATTGGCTTTTAATGCAATATACAAGGATAATTTGAAAGAATTTTGTTTTAAAAATTTTGCTTATAAAATTTACAGGTTTGAGGGTATGCTTAAAAGGAAGATTGCTGTGAGCAAAAACGAGAATATTAAAATTTCATATAGCAGTACTTTATTGGATTTTTCTCAGAAGCGAGTGAGTGAAATTTTTTTTATCGTTATAGTAAGTAATAATCAAGCATTACAGAAGTTCTGACACGTTTGATTCATTCATGTCCTAAACTGCACTGCTAAAAAGATGGAGCTATACACCTTTAAATTTTGATCGTTTTTAACCCGTGGAGGGTCGATTCGGTACATGAAACACTATCGATTTGTAAAGAGAAAGTTAAAAAATAAAGAACTTTTTTAAACTCGAATTAATTTACGCATGTACGAAATTAATTTCTTGAAGTAAACCTCAGCTGAGCGAGGCCAATGAACTTTAGGTAGTTAGTACGTAATGACCGACAACTACGTACAAAGTCATTGACTCGTTTAATTAAAAAATAATTTAGTACATGCGTATATTAATTCGAGTTTTTGTAAAATAGTACTTCGTTTTTTAATTTTCTTTTTACAAATCGATTGTATTTCATGTACCGAATCGACCCTCCGCAGGATTAAAACGACCAAACTGTAACGGTGTATAGGGTGTATAGCTCTTTTTTTCTTGCTTGCACGACTAATATTTAATACGTCTAGGTTAGAATCATGTTTTTTTTTTTGTAATCATAATGATGACAACCTACAATAATTAAACGATACAATGAGACAAACCAAAACAATCTAAAAGTTACAGGTCATTAGAACCATCCGGTGCCCACTCCGCACCGCCTCGCCTACTGCAGCTAGTATTCTTTAAATGAATTTTTATGTGCATACGCTCACTAAATCCACTCCGTAGCATCACCGGATCGCCTCGGTCGAAGTGATAAATGATAAATGATATTTATTTTGTAAGTAGGTTTTAAAAACACTTTTACACGTCAATTTTTTTTTTTTTTTCATTTTAAACTAGATGAGGCCGGTGTTTCCTAGCTGACTACCCTGAGAAGAAACACCGAAACAAACTCAGGGGTCAAGCTCTCTTTTAAAGTCCATACAGTAAATATGTATTGAAGTAGATGTAGTGAGCCCATAACTATACAATTACATACACCTAAAGAATACTAGCCGTAAGAGGCGAAGCGGTGTGGAGCGAGTTCCGGGTGGCTCTAATGAGCTGTGACTTAAAAAATATTGGATAAATTTTAAAATATAAAATAAACAATCATCAATTCTTACGATCAACCTTGCTTTTAAACACCGAACCAGGAAACCACTATCTAAACACACAGGTAACAAATCCGTAATGTTCAGATACACAAGTTCCAACAGCTTTAGTAAAATACGTTCTGGACTGAATTTCCGTCCATTACCAAAATCAAATTAGACGTAGCGTAAATATGGCAATGACGTAATCAATATACAAATAGCAAGTTTGTTGTCTCATATTCCTGTTTGTAAACAGAAATTCGAGAGAAATTTACTTTTAGATCAGAATTGAATTGGGAGATGATATTGCGCACACGTGAATCATGTTCAGGAAAACTTATTCAGTATTATTCGATGATGAGGATATCCGCAAGAGAACCAAGGTTATCAACATAGCACGAAAAATCGCCACAGAAAGGTTCTGGAGTGGTGACCGCGTACCGGAAGACGAAGCGTTGAAAGGCCTCCTACAAGGTGGACCGATGACCTGGTAAGGGTTGTGGGAATTTGATAGATACGAGACGCACAAGACTGTCAATTGTGACATTTAGGGGAGAAATTATGATGACGATGATACTTTATTGGTGGTTTCATTGTCTATTTGTGACTTTGTTTGTGTAATAGTAGAAAATTTTGCTAAGAGAACATAAATTCCCAGGACAAAACATATCATAATATGCTATTTTAGGATATTGTCTATCTGAGTTCTAAGTTTCATCGAAATCCGTTTCGCAGTTCAAGCGCGATGAAGTAACAGACATATGCACACATTTCCAAACTTTTTCCATTATAATATTCACAGATATACAATACAATACAATAAACTTTATTGTACACCAAAATATGTAATTTACAGGAACTTAAATCTATGGGTACAAAGGCGGTCTTATCGCTGACAGCGATTTCTACCAGACAACCTTCAAACAGTAATAATATTAGTGTGATGTTTATCTTCATCGATCCCTTACAGTTTTTCCGCCGACTTTATTATTCCTTGTTCCAGATAGATGTTAGTTAATAAAGATTTTTACACCATATTCCTAAAATCGTTATATACTCTATAAGCTATATCAATATAATTATGATAATCACTCAACCACTACACCAAACATGTTATCAAGGTTTAGCTCCATATAATTTATATCTTTTGATCACCACATCAATTAGGTTTATAAGCGCACTGAGCATGTCGTATGTCCATCTGCTCCGGTGCACTTTGGTCCTCCTTTTGATCAACCTTCGTCGAGATTTAATCGTTCATTTAAACGGTCAAATCTTTTTAACTTCAGAAACTCATCCCAAATAAAATTTACATTCGGTATCGTAATACGCATTGCAGAATCTTTTCATCATCACCTGTTTAGCGGATACTGGACATAGATCTCTTCCAAGCCTCCCCACATTTAATGTTCATGTTTCTTCCACCCAGCAAATTTCCGAGCCCCTTACCTCATTTAGGCTTATTTTGTGAGGTAGCTACCTAAATTCAGAACCCTTCAGTATAATCGTCACATTCATTCACAATTTAACTGAAAACTTTAACTTTGGTATCCAAAGCACCGTTCTAGTTTTACACTGTATTTTTATTGGTTGCGCGAATTTGCTTTGTGGACTGTAGATTTAAAAAGCGATCTAAGGTTTGTTAACAATATGCAGGTACTGCGTCTAGCGTTTATTAATGGGATAAATGTATTGGGAAGGAACACTGACCTTTAGACTTCGTGAATGGTTACACGTGGCATCGGCCGATCCTCGTCTTCGCACATTTAAATCACTGCCAGGTCCTGTTTTACACTACACTGCACCACTGTTGAGTTCTGAATGGTTGGAACACGAAATAGCCAATTTTCTTGTAATTTCGAGCGGGCGTGTTAGCGGTGCGGTCACATTCACAATGGATGCACAAACGTCAATGTCAAATCATTTCTCTCGAGGTCGTGCGGGAAGCGGATACGGTAGGGATAGGATTGCTAGGCCAAAAAAATAAATTACAAAAAACAAAGTCGCGGAACATAGCAAATTGGCGCAACCATTCCCCCCGGGCTTGAAGGGTTACCTTCAAAGAAAAGAAAAAAAACAAAAGCGAAACTAAACCCTATTACTAATCTAAACTATCAATACTAGGTAGCGAAACAACTTATAACTAACTATGCCACTACTACTGATTAGGCAGAGGGCAGAGGCGAATAACCGGACGCAGGTACGATCCAGTTGCGGTTTTAACTTTTACGACTCGCGTTATTCCGTTCGAACCCGGAAAAACTTCTTCCACTACACCAAGAGGCCAGTGCAGAGGAGGCGCACTCTCAGTCTTCAGTATCACCACAGTACCGACTGTGACTGGATCTGAAGGAGTGTTCCACTTTTGACGCGACTGCAGCGTATGCAGATAATCTGTCCTCCATCGCTTCCAAAAGGACTGAACTAAGCTATCTAGCAGAGCGTGACGCGGGTGGAGCTGCAGTTTGTCAGTCTCGACATCTAAAGCGGGCAAATATTTAAGAGGAGTCGTCGTCAAGAAGTGAGCCGGCGTCAACGCTAGTGGCTCCGATGGATCACTAGACAAAGTCCGACACAACGGACGCGTATTCATCAACGCCTCTACCTGAGCGAGTACGGTGCTCAACTCCTCGTACGAGAGAATCTGTTCGCCTATGACCCGAAACAGGTGCGACTTAAGGCTTTTAATATTCGCCTCCCAATTGCCACCAAAATGACTAGCCGCTGGCGTATTAAAACACCAATCAATGCGATTCTCAGCTAAGACATGGGCGAATTCACTTTGGTAGTACTTGGAGCGTAAGAATGTATGTAATTCCGAAATATTGCGTCGCGCTCCAACATAATTTGTGCCGTTGTCAGAGTATAAGCGCTTAACGGGACCACGGCGAGATAAAAATCGTTTAAATGCAGACATAAAACCCTGCGTACTCAAATCACTGGTTAACTCTATGTGAACCGCACGAGTTGTCATACAAACGAATAGGCAAATGTATGCCTTTGTGGAACGTATACCACGACCACGGGCAATAGTGACTTTAAACGGTCCAGCATAGTCCGTCCCAGTATGTATGAAAGGTTTCACCGTCTGTACAACACGACAAGAACGATGGTCGGCCATTTCCGGCGCGTTGAAACGCGGGCGGAGCTTAAAGCAGGGCACACATCTGTGCACTCTAGCGCGTATCAAATTGCGAGCGGAAAGTATCCAGTACTTCTGTCGAAGAATGGACATTAATAAATCGGGACCAGCGTGACAATTCACCTTATGGTGATAGTCCACCAACAAATCCAAAACGTGATCCCTTCGTGGTAGAACTACTGGATGCATTTGTTCAAACTCTAACTTAGCATTTCGCAGACGGCCACCGACACGAATGAGTCCGTCTTGCAAAAATGGTTTCAAATGTTGAAGTGCGGGACTACAAGGTTTATGTGATTCTAAACTACGAAATTCTTTTGAAAAATAAAATTTCTGCAACTCTCGAAGTACAACTGATTCAGCTCTATCCAAATCAGCTGCGATTATAGAACCACGCGATGGTAATAATCTCAAAAATCTTAGGACGTAAACTACACAGCGTAATAGTCTCGACCAAGACGAGACTCGATTAGACAACAACAAAACAACTGACTCTTCACGCGGAACTGATACTACAAGCGTATGTTTCTTCTCCTCGGGTGGTTCTGAAACAGTAGCGGGGTTAAACGGAGCATTTGGCCACTCGTTAGGAGTGGTATGCAGCCAGGGAGGGCCACAAAACCAAAGCGGATGATTTAAAATTTGCGCGGGAAGCAAACCACGTGAGAGACAATCAGCTGGGTTTTCTGTTCCAGCGACATGGAATATATTTTCCGGTGACAATTCAGCTTGAATCCTAGCCACCCTATTTGCGACAAACGTGCCCCATCGATGGGGTGAAGAGTGGGCCCAACATAGAGCAACGGTTGAGTCTGAAAACGCTACAATTCTCTCTATATTAATGCGAGGACGACAAGTTTTGACTATAGATGTAATCAATTGAACCAACATAAGAATAGCGCAGAGTTCGAGACGAGCAAGAGAGACAACCTTACTAGGAGATACCTTTGATTTTGCGCTAATGAGGAAAACTGAAATGTTATCGCCATTTTGGACCTGAAAGTAAACCACTCCCCCGTAAGCCCTCTCACTGGCGTCTGCGAAACCTACCACATTAACAACAGTGTCTGGTACTATACCAACATGGCGAGGAATCTGTATCTGATCGAGCATTGGAAGCTCTTTCCTATAGCGAGCCCACAACTTGGCAACACTTTCAGGAGCGGTGTCGTCCCAATCACAGTTGGAAAGCCAAAGCTCTTTTATAAGCAGCTTTGCATATAAAACGACAGGAGCTACAAAACCCATTATATCCCATATCCGAGCTACACATGCTAGGATAACGCGTTTGGTACAAGTTGGCGGAGTCGAGCTAATTTTAAGACTGAACATATCAGTTGCGGGTGACCAACTTAAACCAAGGATCTTATGCGAATCACTATCATCGAATTCCTTTACCGAAGTCAACCGGTGTGACGGTGGAATCGACTCTAATGTAGCTTGCGAGTTGCTTGTCCATTTCACCAGATCAAATTGACCGGACTTCATGAGGCTGATTACTTGAGCAGCGGTCTCTATAGCCTCTGCTTCACTAGGTACACTGTACACAAAATCGTCCATGTACAATCCGGTTTCAATAGTGGCCCTTGCTTTCGGGTATGTATCACCCTCGTCAGCGGCCAACTGCTTGATAGTGCGAAGAGCGTGAAAGGGACTAGACTTAAGCCCAAAACAAACACGATTGAATTCGTAAACCTTCAAAGGTTCCTGCGGAGAAAATCTATACAAAAAGCGTTGGAATCTACGGTCACATTCTCTGATTCCAATACTAAGAAACATTTGCCGAATATCGGCAGAGAGCGCAATAGCAAACAAGCGAAAATTTACTATTATTTCAAATAAGTTACCCTGGAGGTTCTGACCACAATACAAGATATCGTTAAGCGATATGCCAGTACTAGTCTTAGCGCTACCATCCATAACCACACGCAGTTTAGTTGTAAGTTTGTCTTCTCTAACAACTCCATGGTGCGGGATGATGTAAAACGGGTAATCACGTGTCTCCTCAGTCTCGGCAGGCGCTGATGAGATATAACCTTTATCTAAATATTCGATCAGCACATCATCATAGGCTTGCTTCAACTTAGGAGACGCCTGCATCTTACGTTCCAAGCATAGAAAGCGTTTTTCTGCGGAGGCACGGGAGCCACCGAGCGAAAAAATATCACCCTTGAAAGGGAGCGCGACAACATAACGACCATCTTTATCACGAGTAGTCGTGCGGGTATAAATCTCCTCAGTGACCTGATCCTCAGGGCTGAGAATAGGCGGGACATTGACCTCTTCAATCTCCCAGAACTTGCGGATGGTAGACTCAAGCGGCGGCTCGACGGTGCAACAGTGCGACACAGTCGAGTAACTATTTAAATAAGCGGGTGCGGAGCCAACTATAACAAACCCGAGAACTGTTTCCAGTGCGTGCGGAGCGGGGTACATCGGCAGACCTTGAATTTTACGTGATAACTGGACATGCGGGAGAATCGAAGCACCGATCAATAGATCGATATCTCCAGGGAAAGCGTAATTTCCGTCGGCTAACTGCAAGTTCTTAAACTCCGTCAGCATGGACGTGTCAACCGGTACCGTGGGCAACCGTTCCGTAATCTTATCTGCGACTAGCGAATCCATTTCAAACGAAATATTACGATTAAAACGTGAACTAAATATTATTTTAATGGAACCGTGAATGGTTGCCTTTAAACCTCCAAAACCTTTCACTTCTGAGCGGGATGACCAATTATTAAAACTAAAACCAAGGCGTTGACAACAATCCCGAGTAATAAAATTACTCTGGGAAGCGCCATCTAGTAGCGCTCGAACGGTGTGCGGTTTGCCAAAGGCATCTACAATGACAACTTGCGCGGTCGCAAGTAAAACGGTAGTGATTTGAGTACCAGCGGCGGAAAGCGAACACAATGTTACGTCGTTTGCATTTGCAGCAGGCCGCGCGTCACAAGCGTCGCGCGTCCGCGCAGGCCGCGGCCGCGATGGCAGCTTACTACTCTCAAAATGTAAGAAGGTATGATGTCTAGCTAGACATTTACGACAGCTAACACCACTGTTACATGACGTAACCAGATGTTTGTCACTTAGACAATTAAAACACAAATTATTAGTGCGGACAAACTTGTAACGATCACTAGGCGATAATCTCTGAAATCCCGAACACTTGTACAGCTGTGTATGGCTACCCTTACACAGAAAACAGTCAGGTGTTGAGGCGGTATTAACTAGCGTATGTGCAGTCTTGACTGACTTCGATGACGCGTCTATACGGCGATCGGAACCTGTCCTATTCGTGACTTCATGACGTGCCGACGTGCGCTGCAACACCTTAATATGGTCGCGAATAAAAGATTCTAAATCTTCAAACTTAGGTATTTCTTTGCCGCGCTGAGTCGTTTCAAACAGACGAACAGTTTCAGGATCTAATTTATTTAAACCGATATACAAAAACAAAAAGTCACAGAGGTCATTGACCTTTAGGTTCTTTACTGCACGAACAGATGATGCGAAAATATTTAAAAACTTCTCTAAATTATGATCGTTACAAACGGAAAAACCTTTCAAATCGAATAATTGATCTAAATATGCGGTGGCTACTAATCGCTTATCTTCGTATTTTGTTTTTAAAGTGTTCAAAACTAAATTGTAATTTTCAGCGCTAAACGTAATTCCAGCACAGACAGCCTTTGCCTTACCGGTCAATTTTTCTACGAGATAATGCAATCTCTCGTGATCTGTCAGCGATGTGTTCCTATGTATTATATTTTCGAAACTATCTATAAATAAATTCCAATTTCGAATGTCACCATCAAATTCAGGTATTTGAATTGGCGGCAATCGTGGGCGTTCGCGAGGAGGGTTGGATAAACCACTCGCGGGGGGGGGAGTCTCTAAACTCCTAGCAATACGTTTGATACGACAATACAAGTCATCAAAGGACGACAATGCCTGATAACTCACACAGTAATCAGGATTTAACTCCAACTCTAAAATGTTTATATTCTTAATTGTAGATTTAAAATCCTCGCGCAAACTATCTAAAGTTTCCAACGAACACAAGAAAGCATCTCTAATCGCCAGATCCGAGGTTTGCAAAGATTTATCACAAATTGATTGAACACGTGAAAACTGTGAGTCCCTTTCAGCGTATAAAAGCTTTAACTGAACCTTTAAATCAGTACTAACCTTGGTTCCCTTAAGAGACATCTTGTCTTGATATATTCACACTATACACTCAAACAAACACTTAACGAATTATTAAGTAAGCGATAATTATCAGATAACAATATGGTAATATTGTAAACAACAAAGTGAACGGCGAACGAACGGAACAACCTGAATCAATATTCATATGCGTATATAATCTATGGTTTATCCGTTTCCTACAAATATTCACTCAACAATGAACGGGTATTTTTGAAATGCGTCTACCTACATGAAATTTGTAGGACTTCCGAATGAATTTTGTCAAGAAAAAGAATGCGATCGATTTATATCTACGCTGATATTTACGTAGCTAACTATAATTATGCGGTGCGGTTGACGGCGTAGGTACCGTAACTATCAATGGCTCTTTAACTATACGAGCGAAATAACGTATAGTTGCCTAAATGCCTAGATGCGGGTTTTCTACTATTATATCTAGGTAAACAGGCGCGTTGCGTTTATTCCCTATGGAACAAATACTATATTGCGAAATTACAAGAAAATGATTCACGATCCTGCTCGTATGGACCAAAAAGTAATGGTTGCGCGAATTTGCTTTGTGGACTGTAGATTTAAAAAGCGATCTAAGGTTTGTTAACAATATGCAGGTACTGCGTCTAGCGTTTATTAATGGGATAAATGTATTGGGAAGGAACACTGACCTTTAGACTTCGTGAATGGTTACACGTGGCATCGGCCGATCCTCGTCTTCGCACATTTAAATCACTGCCAGGTCCTGTTTTGCACTACACTGCACCACTGTTGAGTTCTGAATGGTTGGAACACGAAATAGCCAATTTTCTTGTAATTTCGAGCGGGCGTGTTAGCGGTGCGGTCACATTCACAATGGATGCACAAACGTCAATGTCAAATCATTTCTCTCGAGGTCGTGCGGGAAGCGGATACGGTAGGGATAGGATTGCTAGGCCAAAAAAATAAATTACAAAAAACAAAGTCGCGGAACATAGCAAATTGGCGCAACCATTTATCAAATAAAAGTTGAGAGCCCCCATTATTACTATAGTCATGGTTATTATTTGCTTTCTATTCAATTGTTTTTATTTTAAGAACGCATTCAGTTTTTTTGTGACGCAATTTTTAAGTCTTTGTGATAATCTAAAAAAAATAGTTTTCTCTTTGGTAAATCTTTCACAATTCAAAATTTACGTTTGCAAAGCAAAAAACGGTGAAGCACCTTTCACTTATTGTATTTTCTCCTTGCCCAATTATATATTTATTAATTGGTTTCCTCTATCATGAAATAATTAGACACTATCTTTATCACACATATTATAAAAGCGAAAGCTTTTGTGTGTTATTTTTTTAAGATAAGATGAGTTATTGAGTAGAAAACTAACAAACTTATACACATACATAAAAACTTCAGCAACCTCTCGCGTCGAATGAAATTTGTCATGAGGGTGGATCAATTTCTGCAAAAAAAAGCAGTACAAACCAATCTCGACCTTAAACCAATCTTATAACTCGTGCGAAGGATTACAATCGCTCGTAAAAATATATCACATTTATTATTTAACCATCTGTCCGTCACTTATAATGAGTTTCTACTACTAAAATAATTATTACGTCAAGTAAAACCACGCATAACGTCTAGCCACAAAATATATAGACTTCATGATGAACTATTAATATCTCTATTAAAATACAGTGGCAACTGGAAACTCTAATGTATTTGGATTATGTCCAATACCTCAGCGTTATACACCAATGTCATTCTCAAGCTGTGAGAATTTATCGTTTTAACAAACAATACTGAAAATTATTACTTAAATAAATGGAAGATCAGAAAATTTATCGTCCCTATTCTAATTCTGTACTTATTCTAATTTATTTGTAATTGGTGCAAAATATCTTCTTTTTCAGACATCTGTTCAAGTTAACAACTCAGTTGTCACTCCTTTTGTAACCATATACATATTCAAAGTCGTTAAATATATACTACCAATAGACAGGAGATAGCGAATAAAATTGTTTTCCGATAGTTGTTAACTAGGAGTAGTAATTCGTTCAGTCTAGTATGGACTGGACCTAACTTCAGTTTATTTTCGTAAATATATTTTGTATTAACTCTGTAATTAATTAAAATTCAATAATTTTGAAAATAGTGCTAGAAAATACCGTAAAAACTAGCAAATAGCATAAATTACAAATTTAATTCGCATGTTTACTATTGAAAGCTGACATAGGATGATAGTTTTTCTAAGACATTTCTTCTAATGTCCGCTCTATAATATCTCTTTAAATATCTTTGTAAATATTACTATATGACGCGATACGCTGGTCCGAGCAAATCCGCATCGCTATTGAAGCTACGGTGTACACCGTTATAGACAGAAACAGATGAAGGAACATCATTCAGGGAAAAGTGATGAAGCAGGGTGGTCGCGACCCTTAGCGCTGAGGAATACGACGCAAGGAGAAGGAGAGATTACCATATGATTTATTATGTATCACAATTCATCTACTAATAAATTAATTCCTGCAATGCTTATGAAGAGCTCTTGATGAAACTGCTTTCGATTTTGTTAAGCTCGCAGAAAAGTGATGCTAATATATTTTCTTTCAGTTGGTAAATCATCAAGCAGCTTCTCCCGCTTTGCATGGAGCATTCATCATCTTCCTGACTTTGCCCCGTTTTATTTGGGGTCGGTGCAACACGCTTTTTTTATATTCTGTCTTGTCTCCCGTCACGCTATCACTAACCTTCTTTTCTTTCATATCACTTTTCACACAATTTATTTATCTTTTCTTTGGCCTCCCTCTCCCTTTTCATCTCATTTTTCATGTTTTTTTCATCCTTCCACATGTATGAGAACTCTTTTAGTATAACACATTTCCAAACTTTAAATATTCTGACGTTACCATCTCTATACATATTTGAATTAGCAGTATTTTTCAAGTCCCATCCAGAATTGTTTGAAAGACTTACCAGCCGACGCCATTGTAACAAAATAAAGTCAATAAGTCATACCACATCTTTATATGATAAAAATGTTCTTGGCATGGCACCAAAAATATACAACAAAATACCAAAATCTGTAAGAAAAATCAAAGACCTAAGAATTTTTAAAAAGGAACTAAAGTTATTTTTGATCAGGAATACATACTACTCAGTCAATGAATTCCTGTTGGATTATGAGACTGACAATCACACTTTATTTCATAGGTATAGGTAAGCCTGGGTAAGCCACACTATTAATTTCAGTTTAGTATCCATATTTTAATAACATTTGATGTAAATAGTATTTTTTAAATGTATAAGGTTCAGCAATACTATAATGTAAAAAGGAAAATGAGCGTGCATGTAATAAATAAAATAAATAAAAAACTTTGTAAATATTAGACAGTAACTAGATAAGTATAAATATGTACCTACTTCAAAGAATCAAAAAGTGTTACGTGACCCGTACAAAGGTAATAATAATATAGATAATATTAGTACTTAGAGTTAATAATAAAAAAGTATTTAAAAAGTGCAACATTCCAGAATGAAGAAATACCAAATTTCCTTTCCTATTTAAAAGGTTTCTAATTAGTTCCTAGTATAGTGGACATTCAATGTTAATGTGTGTATTTTTTCAATATTATTCGGTTGGCGTAATAATAATAATTATTTTTATTAATATTTGTATGCCACTAACCGTGGCAAAACACAGAGATACTTGTATACATTTTTGTAACACCTAAATTGTACCTTATTTTATCCTTTCTCGTCACATGCTCCCCACACATCTATCTCAACATTCTCAACTCCGATGAGTGAAAGGAAGTGTAATTTTATTGACTGAAACTCATATAAGTTCCTTAGGTTACTCTTTGAAAGAACAGAATGGGAAATCATTAGAATTTAATACTATAATAGAAAAAAAATCTTTTTGTGTGATTCGAAGGCAAGTACAGAGGTGACAAATTTTTAGCCTAATGACTGTAGTAATAATAAACAAAAACACATTCAAGGACAGAGAACTACATCTCACGACAGTTTTTCTAATACCAAATAAGCAAAAAAATATTAGTTACACTTGCACGACCCTTCGCTCCGAAATCAAAACTTATCCTAGAGTGACATAAGGGACCTTTTTCGAGGAGTCAAATAAATTTTCAAAGCACATCCGGTACGGGATGACGTTGATATGGGCCCCAATTAAATCTAAGCGCGTGTGACGTTGACGCAATCATAACTCACTTGACAATTTGACCCTTTGGACTAGCGTTGCCAACTGTATGTATTTTATCTACATCTGTATAATAAGAAACTTTTTTGAATTAGAAAAGTCTTTGTATTTCCAAATATTTTAATAGTTAGTATTTTTATTATTTTGTTACTCATCAACTTACATTTATTTGATTCAGTTAGGCCTTGAAAAAGATGGTCCAAAAAGAAGTTATCTGGCCCTAAAAATAAGGTTATTTGCGCTTGTGATAATTTGTATAATAATTTTAAAACATGTTTATTTTAAGTTTTTATTTTTTTTCTACTGATTATTTGCTCCTCGGGGGCTCAAGGATTGCCAATTTTACAGTCTCGGCCAAAATTCCATCGTCTTAAGAGATTTCATTTCTTGTTTTTATATAAACGCAAGGGCGCAATGCAACATATCCCGCGTGGTGGATTACGGCCCATTCCCTGTCCTAGAGAGAAGGCCTGTGTCCCAGCAGTGGGAACATTAAAAAAGGCTGATGATGATGATGACATATTTTTTTATAATTTTTTTATACATATATACATACATATATATACGTATATATATATGAAATCATTTAAAAATATAAAAAAAACAGTAGTCTGTCAGTGTCAGGCGCAGGGTCCAAGCTACCGGTGGTTAGGGCTCCAGAGAAAGGAACTTCCTCACAATGCGAGCCGTATTGAGAGGTACTACCTTCTGTATCAGGCCCATGATTCAACTACGCAACGATAACTTCGACAGATAGTCGTTGAAGCTTTTGGCTATAAGGCCGTTGGCAGTCACCATTGTTTCCATTATTAATGTTTTTGTAAGTCGCACTGTCAACGTGTTAAGTAATTAGATTCTCACACAGTGTGGTTTTGCAACTGTAGATATATAAGTGGATGCATATCCATCTATCTTGCTTTAGCCGTTTCTTGAGACAGCCACAAAAAGAAATGGGGTAGACTTAGTTAGGAGTGATAAATATGCTATTACTGAGTGCTCCCTATCTTTATCCAATCTCCTTATTCTTTTCTTAGATAATATATGTGATATTTGTTTTGTAAAAAGTTTTATTTTTATATATGAAGATGTTTAAGCAATTAAATTGGATTGAATTGAAGAACTTAACATACGATAATTTTTATTATATTTTACCTATATTTGTAATTATGTTAGGCATCTTTTTGTCAGTTGCACCCAACGTATTAATTTAGTTCTCTGTCTTTATGAAATCAAATACAAAACATGGGAAATGGTTTTATTTTCTACTATTGATAAATAAAAATTTAAAGAGCAGGGATAACGATTGTAAGGACATTTGGATAACTTTTCCACCTAAAAAAGGGACAGTTTTAGAGGTTATCTTCAGAAGTATACATTCTTCATTATGCAGTAGTACAGTAGTAGAAGGCCACACTTACTATGTGCTATTATAAAAAAAATAGAGTATACTACGGGCGCAAAATTACAAAAAAAAAACTTTTTTATATGTAAAAGATACTAGATTACTCCTTCAATCAAGGTGATAAATAATAACACCCTTTCTCCAATATGCAAAACAACAAAAATCTAACATTAGAAATAAGTTATAACATAAAGCGAACATTCGCGAAGGTTAATTCGATAGTCAGTACCCTGGCACGGAATAGCGACACGTAAGTATAAATTATACCTTTTAGGGAAACTAATCTCAGGGCGTTACTTGCACAGTTAAGAGGGTGTAGTTCAGTTAAACTTTTGTAACAATCATATACGTATCCGAAACAAAATATATGATTTTTTGAAACTAAGCTAGCAATAATATAATATACGTCGATGTCATGCGACTAAGACCAGTTTAATTAAAGTAATAAAAGTGTGGACCTGGCTTAACTTCTCTTTAAGGGTCTTCTTTTTAAGGGGGGAAATCATCCAACAACTTTTCCCGTTCTAGAGCAGAATGGAAGGGCGTGTCAATTTTTTACTGATTAACGCTTTCAACGCCACAGTTTGATAAATATGTGGTAAATAATTTTTGTGCACGCACCACTGTCTGGTCTAAGAGACAAATAAATGGGTTAAAATAAATTTTTATTTTATGTCAAGATGCAGTTGGTGAGTCAAAGCGAAGTGTTGGTTTTTCAAAACCCGACATTTTTATGTCGTGGCGTTTAGTGAGCTTTTTTTAAACAAAAATCCATGGCGTTGAAGCTATTAAAACCTCACCTTTATTCTTTCAGTTGCTCCCTTTCAGAAGTCAAACCATGGCCACCCTAGTAGGCTTTAGGCCTTTTAGGCCCCAACGGTCGGTCCGGACGGTTACCTGACTGGCGGATGGCCGGTCATCCGCAAACCCACGCCTACGGTGGATGAAAGTTGGGGTCAGAAAGCCAGCGGTTGGGGCGTGAGAAAGTCCGATTCCTCACGCGTGTGGCCGTCTTTTTCGCTAGCATTACTGCTTCGCAGAAGAAAGTAACCGCCTGCCATACCTCCTCGCTTCGAACCGTGGTCTGTACTCAAGCCTGGCCAAAACTTCATAGAGAAACAGTTGCTTTTGCAGTACACGACAAATTATTCAAACTTTTTGCTTGGGTGTCCGTCCCCACACGGGTGCTGCCACCTCTTGCAGTTGAACTACGTGTAGCTGATTAATAGCAGTTTTTTATTGAGTGACTGTCTATGTGACCTCAAAAACAACGTTACACCATTCCTCTTGGTTGTCTGATTTACAGACTTTCCGTTCTATCTTGATCTACGTCCCACGCTTAATTCAACAAAATGAATAACAGCTCCAAATATGAATAGTATCCTATACCTTTTCCCATTATCTTTCTTGGCACAATGCTCGAATTACTTGGCCTTAATCCAATTTCTGTTACATGACAATGTACGACAGGAGGCGAAATTAAACGCTCCCTTGCCTACTTTGAGCTCTTAATTAATAATTATACCGTAACTTATTGTTATATCTGCAGTACCGGTTATTTCTCTCAGGGGTAAGCAGAATTCAAAGTACTTACCCAAAACGTTTGTATGCATAAAATTTAATGAAGTTCATTTAAAGTTCTTTGTGCCATTCTCTTAGGAGTTGTTAGTTGCGGTTTCATGAACATTTATCTTGCAAATCCTTGTTAGTATGCAGTTTGTTGCGTAAAAGTGGGTAAAATGAATAACAATTTAATTGTTAGCGCTTTCTATGCCATGTTTAAATGGAGCCATGAAATTGTATGAGAGCAGTAGTGGCCGAGTGGTAATGGCCCTGACTTACGAGTTGTAGGTCACGGGGCCCAACCTAGCCAGTTCATCACCATTGCTCTCAAAACGGTGAAGGAAAACATTGTGAGGAAACCGGCATGTCCTAGAACCAAAAATACGAAGATATATGACACTCACCAACCTGCACTGGGCCCGCTTGGTAGATTATGGCCCATTCCCTCTCTTAGGGAGGAATTCTGTGTCCAAGCAGAGGGACCATTAAAATGCTGATTTTGCTTGTGCTTATATTATAAAATTGAGAAATGTGGCGCCAAACCAAAAATTCATTGATTTTTTTTTTTGCTTTGCATTAGATTACTAACCATAAAAGTTGGGGCCATCCTAAAATGTAAGGAAAATGAACGTAATGTGTTTTTAGTCAGTAAAACCCCTCCTGCTCCACCCTACAGCGAGTCACTGGATGATTGAGTAAAATTCTTGAGAAAATTTGGTAGTAAAGAAATAATAAATTAAATAAAAACATATTATGTGTATCAAAATTTAAAATTAACTCATAACGTTAAAATATCCTTTTACAAAACTAGCAAAAACGAAAATTCGAGTTTCAGTTAGAAAAAAGAATAACCACTGGCAGTTAAGTGACTTATCACATTAAGTTCTGGTCATTGCCTATGTAAGAGGACTATAAATCACAATCTATCAAGCCCACAATCAGCTAAAAGCAAATCTCTCTTATTTGGAATAAAGGATGGACGCTCCTTATCGTCCCCGTAATTTTCACCAGCCATCTTAATATTGTACATTTAATATTGAATTAGTTTCGCCAACACCATCTGACTTATGGAGTACTAAGTAACTAATGATAATGTTTGGTATTATAGAGGCTACTATAAGGGCGTGGACACAATGTGAACGGCACGGCACGACGATGCCACCACCGTGAGACGGCACGGCGTCGTGCCTCGACACTGTGTACCTCGGGCACAAGACAACAGCCATCGTTGAGTTTTAGTCTGGAGCAGGATAATACGTCTTTCGCGGTCCATTTCAAGACAAAAACTGGACGGTGGATCCGCGGTGCACCGAACTCGACTCGCGGCGCCGGTGTTGTGCCTTAGGGCCAGATCATACGATGCGTTGCGGCGTCGCACCGCAAATATTTCGACGAATCGGCGGGCCGTACGAGCAGGGCAACGTCACTCGTGAGCCCACCGATTCATCGAAATATATGCGGTGCTGCGCCGCAACGCATCGTGTGGTCCGGCACTTAGACATGTGTCCACGCTCTTAGGGGTATAAACTCTCGTCACCATAGAAGGCCTGGACTTGTGGACGGTGAGTAATGGGTAGATTGTCGTTTCATAAGTATCAGGCTCAAGCCGACTGTGTGTCGAATGTTGTCCAATGTTGGGCATATGACTTCCCTAAGTTCATTCATCGGATGCCCGCGACCCTTAAGATCATCGGTCTAACTTGTGGGAGGCCATTTAATGCTGCGTTTTTTGATAAGTGCTAGAATCTTTCGTTGCCATCAACCGTCTGTTTAGCAATGTGTCCTGTCCACTGCCACTTAAGTTTAGTGCTTCTTGATAAACTTTCATCTTGTATGTCGGACAAAAAGATACCGTCTTACTTCTCGAATGTTGCCCAGCCAAGTTGTATTCAAAGATTGTCCTTTGTCCCAAAGTTAGACCTACTTATGTGAACCATTTGTCCCCGATAGATGTTATCGTTTACAACTTCGAGTATATAGTCTTCAATATTAGTAAGAATGGTTGCTACAGTAAGGGATAGAACTCACGAAGCGGTTTTCTCCCACTGCCGCCACGGTTGCGGGCCCACACGCTCTGTGGTCGGTTGGCGGCGACCGCGCCCTATCAGCCCTATCAGGGCTTACGGTCGAAAAGCTGTTTCCTCTGCCGCGATGACCGCGGGAAAAACCCGCTTTGTGAGTTCAGTGCCTTAGACCTACTCTTTCGGAAGACTTATTGATGATATCTAACATTGTACTGTCTTAGCTATGACTACTATGTCGTTGGCAAATTGAAGATTGATACAATCGGTATTGATATTGTTGCTTCTCTCCAGTCTAGAATCTTGAAGATGCCTTCATAATATCTCCATGGCCTTCTGATGAGACCAATTATGAGCAAACACATTTCGGAGCCGTCATCACTGGTAACGCGCACTGGTCAGGGATACAGCACGCTTCTGGATTGTTTTTTACCACTTTCCAAGAAATCTGTAGAAATCTGTAAGCACAATTACAGATTGCTAGTGTTATCAGTCTCTAAACTAAGATGGCCGAACAGAGAGAGCCAAACTAGGGCTATGAAATCGTTAAAATATTGGATGTAGAGAATGAAAAAATCATCTACTATACCTAAGCAAACACAAAAATAATCACAATCATTTTGTTTCAGGTAAACAATATCCATATTATAAATATCATATAGATTAACAAACATAACTATATTATATAGCAAATATGATTTAAAACTAAGTTAGTAACACTTCACAATGCATCAAGAAAATATTAGCCAACAAAATGAATCTAAATTACAATATGATAAAACCTGAATTACAGATCCAAGGCAAAATTTCATAACCATTTTTAATATCCATGTAACCCGCCTTTGCACAATGAATCAAAACTCTACCTACGCAAAGTTAAGCTATAAATTTAACGAGTAGAACAAGATACTAGGACTTACGGCCTGACGTTTATGAGACTTAATAACTTCAATCCAGATAAGGGTTAAATTTTCACGAATATTCAGGCATGTACAGCGTCTTTGAAACTATTTAAAAGTTTAAATAATGTTTTGGCAACTCAAGACTCGAAGCTTTGAATCTAAAAATTGTAAACTGAACATCAGTTTGAAGCGTACAAGACTGGATCAATTCAACACTTTAACCTTTACTTCACGGCTATCCTTTTCAAAGACTTTTAAAGTATATACTTTCATAAAGTATTTCTAGAAAAGGATTGCATCAATAACGTTTCTGTAAGAAAGCAATATGTTAGCAGCAACACATCAAAGCAGTGTTAGAAAACTTTTGATACCCAATTTCGAAAGTACTTTTTCTTGTTAGTGAACTGTGTCGGTGTTGATGGGCCATGAAATATGTGGTTATATCAACTCCAAAGTTAACTAAATTAGTTGTATTTTTAGTGTAGGTATTTCAGTTATACCAGTGCGCGTTACCAGTGACGACACATGGCTCATCAAAACGCTAGTTGCCGAGACGGCAATAGAAAGGGCTATGCTCGGAGTTTCCTAGCGTGATCACATAAGAAATGACAATATTTGCATTAGAACCAAGGTTGCCGACATAGCCCGAAGAATCGCCAAACTTAAGAGGCAGTGGGCAGGACACATTGCTTGCAGAACAGGTCATTGGGGACGAAAAGTTCTGGAGTGGCAACCACGTACCGGAAGACGTAGTGTTGGAAATCCTCCTTTGGAATTGGGTGACCTGGTGAGGGTCGTAGAAAATCAATGGATGCAAGACATCTATGTCCAACAGTGGACATCTTTTGGCTTAAATGATGATGAATGATTATTTGGGTTGGACTCAGGCCAAGTAGATAGAGAGAAAGAGGAAGTCAAGTGATGTTGATCGAGCTCAAAAATAAAATGAATAAGACTTCGCTCTAAATTTTTCCCCGCAGTTCTTATAGCCACACAAGGTGGGTAGGCATGTCTCCATTCATTTCTAGAAAGTCTATTCAGAGATTTACATTTTTATAGCTTTCAGTATCAAAAAATAAATACGTTGCAATATAACTTTTGTATCTGTGTGCTTAACGGTGTTTTGGTTTAGTTTTTTTAAGTGAAAAAACGTTGAGATTATTGAAATTATGTATGCAATGATTTGTTACGTCATTTTTTCTTCTTTGCTCTATAAATATCGTCATCAGAAAGACCCAGTAACTAAATGTCTCTCCAGACTTTGTAGCGGTTTTATGACAACCCTTTTATACAGCAGCCGGCTCGCCGTCCGTCCGTTCGGCAACCGTCTGGACCAAGCCCAAGTCGTCGACGGCGCGTATTGTTCCACGCGCGCCACGAGATGTCAACAAATCGTAGGGGCCCAGCAGGGTCGAAGCCTACTGGGGCCATAGGTTATGTGAAAGTGAACACGTGGATTGATGACCTGGTGAAAGTCGTGGGAATCCAATGAATACGAGACGCATTGACCAGTGCTTGTGATGAGGCCTTTTTTTCAGCTGTGGTCGTCTTCTAGCAGCAATAATATGAATGGAGAGCAGTGGTGGCCGAGTGGTACCGGCCCCCACTTACGAGTTGAAGATCACGGGTTCAAACTTAACCAGGTGCATTACTTTGTGTAATTTATTTCATCACCACTGCTCTCGAAATGGTGAAGAATGTTTTCTTCGCCATTTACCAGTGGTGTTCATGAAGAAACCGGCATGTCCTAGAACCAAAACTTCGAAGACATGTAACATCCAACAACCCGCACTGGGCCCGCGTGGTAGATTACGACCCATTTTCTCCTAGAGAGGAGGCCTGAGTCCCAGCAGTGGGAACATTATTAGGCTGATGCTATGCTATGCTAAACGGTGATCAATCATGTGAAATGGTAGAAAATAAAATGATTACATGTTATGTTTTTTTATTACACTTATTTAACTTGTACATATAACCGTCGACCGGTATCTAAATATATTAAGCTCTGATAGGATTAACACTCCTGGCTCTATTTATTTTACGGTAGCCGGAAATTAAAGAAAAACTTTATGTGTACCTGAGAGCTTATTTTAAATCAAACAGGAAAAATCTTGTGTTGGGAGGTAAGTGAAACTTTGTAACAAAGATAAAGAATTTTTTTTGGGAGAGTTTGTTTTTAATTAGCATTGTTTATTATGTCTGTTAGATAAATGGGTAAAGACCATCTCTATTTTAACTAAAAGGCAGAGGGTTGACAACTCAAAAAAAAATCTATTTTCAGCAATTTTTGTATGGTTAAATATATATAGGGTGACTGGTAATTAGTGAACGATTCTTAAACACGTGATTGTAGTGATGAAAACGAACAACTTTTACTATGGGACCAAACCTGAAATTGCGAAAATAATCTATCAAGTTCAGTACATTTTGACCAGTTAGGCGAACATAAATATACTGAACTTGGCAGACCTTTAAAAAAAATCTTTTTTTTTTATTAAGTAAGTTTCAAATATAGCCGTGAAGTAATCTTGTTACACAATTGAAATCGTAAATTAGGGTCAGAATCGCGATTTTTCTTATCCGAAGCCAACTAATTTATATCATGTTTTAATTTTTGCTCAGCGGTTGGTAATACGGTCATTTAAAAAAAAAAAAAGAGAATTTAGATTTCCAGAGATAGCCTGCTGCGGTGCCGATGCGATGCGTTAGTCGTACTGCAAACGAACGATTGTATTTTTCATACAAAGCGCGCTGGAAAGCGCTGCAAAGGAGCAGTGGTGGCCGAGTAGGAGCAGTGGTGTCCGAGTGGTAAAGGTCCCGACTTACGAGTAGTAGGTCGCGGGTTCAAACCCGGTCAGGCGCATTACTTTGTGTAATTTATTTCATCACCACTGCTCTCAAAACGGTGAAAGAAAACATCGTGAGGAAACCGGCATGTCCTAGAACCAGAAATTCGAAGAAGTGTGACATCCACCAACCCGCACTGGGCTCACGTGGTGGATTACGGCCCATTTCCCTCTCTTAGAGAGGAGTCCTGTGTCCCAGCAGTGGGAACATTAAAAGGTCGAAGATGATGATAATACAAAGCGCGCTGTGCGGCAACCGTGCGGCGTTAGTACCGCGAACGGTCGATAACAGGACGGCAACGTCACAAGTTCGGCGTGTTCTATTCGGTATTGAATAGTAAAGTGTTCAATAGCGCATCACTGGCATACAAAGGTAAGGCAGCCAGATACATTTTAAATTTAGGCGCTTGTTGTCGGACTGCTAACGTGCGGCAGCGCTCCGACATAAAGCGCCTCAATTGAAAGCGCCCTAAACTTGAGCTAGTTTTAAAAACACGTGTTACACAAGACGCCTTACAAACTCATAACTCTACTTTAATACGCCACTTTGCACTGTTTAACTGCTCTCTTACCCGACATTTAATGTTACCTTAATTGCCACTTAGTTTAGGTTTACATATTGTTATTGTCCCTTTTAAAGTTCAGTTATGGCCGTAATAACGAAGATAGTGGAGAAGAGGGTAGTTTGTGATAATCTGGTAGGCTTTGTAAGGTGGCCTAGTTTTTGTGGTGAGAGACCTAAATAGACCATCGATATATATATACTACGCACTAGATTAGGCATGCCGTACAATCACTTTGCTTCACTTACATGTATTGCATGCCGTACAACTTGACTTGATGACATTAGTGCAGTTTTGCAGTATATAAGCGCTGTAAGTTTTAAAAGTTTTGTTAGACGTCATAATGACAATTTAGCGCTGCAGCGAACTTTTGTTTTAACGATTCAGTATTGTGACAAAAAGTTTCCATGAACGAGCTTGTCTATCTCTTAGAATGTAAGTCGATGAAATAGACCGTCTTGTGAAGTTATTACTGATGGGTTTACAATATCTGCACCCTATAATTTAGGCCTACTGTCCACTCACGCGTAGCTTCAAAGTCGCGTATTCGTCATTATACATTTTTTTATCCCACCTATACGCACAACACGTTTTGGGAACACATTCATTGTGCGTACAGCTAAGGAATAAAATTCCCTGCCGGATTCTGTGTTTCCTGATGGCTACAAGCCGGGAATCTTTAGGTCAAGAGTGAATAGGTTACTTCTAGGTAAGCGCGCTCCATCGTCGACCACATCGTCGCTTTCCATCAGATGAGATAGTGGTCAAGCGCGAACCTATCAACAATAATAAAAAAAGAAGTCATCCAATGATTTCTCTCCCTCTGGGGCGGACCGGACCTCGTTCCAGGGCCTCGGGGTTCACTTTCACATAACCCATGGCCCCAGTAGGTTTCGACCCTGCGCGTGGAACAATACGCGGCGCCGACAACTTGGGCTCGTTACCGGACAGTCGGATGGCGAACTACCCATTGCTTGCCATCCGCAAGCCCGCGCCTACGGTGTCTTGAAATCAGAATCGGGATCCGGCTGGGGCGTTTGGATGCCTGCTCACAGTTTGCATACAAAACTATAAAACTCTATCGACAAAGAGGTGACTGATAGGAAGGCACGACGCGACGTGTGTGTTATGTGATCTTATTATTTATCATACAATATATAAATCAAATAAAAAAATATATTAAAGTCAATTCTCGAAATTAAAATGAAAGGCTTTTCAGGAAACAATATAAAATTTGGTTATGGAATTAATATTGCCTTGCATAGACAAGTTTAAAGGATGTACATATCTTTTTACATAAATAAAGATGTACTTTTCCTACTTATAAGTTTTTTTTTTTCAATTATTACAAAGAAAATAGATTGCAAAATGATTCTAAATAAGAAATCACCAAATTAGACAGTGATTTGATAGCTAATCCAGCAAATCAATGTTTTTAAGAAAATCTAACAGCTTTATTGACAAACTGTCTACTAAAAGCATATAAATGATTGACACATTCACTGGCTGAACGCCAGCAAACCTATAAAAACATTAATAGAAATCTAGTAATAGAAGTGAAATACATAAAAATTGTCCTCTATTTCTATGGCAATAAGGTTCTAAGACAACGCAAATATAATTTTGTAACCACTGAACTTAGTGAAGTAACGATTCGATGTAATGAATCGATTTTTGGAGCCTGTCTAGCAAAGATAAAATTTATTATTTATTGAGATAGTTTATCTGGTCATAGGAGGGGTTAACTATCATAAGTTCGAAAAACGTTTGACCGAATTTCATTGCACCTAAAACTTATCGTATCGTTTTTTTTTTTATTTCATCGCAGTCACGTCTGCCACTATATCAGTTGACCTATTCTCAATTCGAATTTTTTCATTACACCATTGTTTTTTTTTTTTACACCAATGTTGGTTGGCAGTCGGGACCCATTCTAGAAAGTCAGCTGTCTAGTCAATAGATTGGAGTAATCTGCAATGTAATATAGGTATGTGCTCTCAATTCTAGAATGGGTCCCGACTGCCAGTATTTAAAATATTATATAGATAAGTGCAATCGGGTACAACGATTTTCTTGTTTTAGGGCTTTTTCATGAATGCTCAGAAAAGCAGTCGGGTTTTTTAGTTTTTTAAATTACCGTTTTTTAATGTAATATTGAAAATGCTACCAATTATAGTACGCGGCAAATAAGTTGAACCATCCGACACGGGTACGCGCAGCTCCCCCCCTCGACTGAGACCCAAAATCGGTTATAATCCATGTCACACCATGGTTGCGCGAATAAGCTTAATGGACTGTATATTTTGTAAAAGCGATCTAAGGTTTGTTAACAATATGCAGGTACTGTGCCTGGCATTTATTGATGGGATGGATGTATTAGGGAGGAACACTGACCTTTTGACCTCGAAGGTTCCACGTGGCGCCGGCCGGCGAACCCCGACTTCGCACATTCAATCACTGCCAGGTCCTGTATTGCACTACACTGCACTATTGTTGAGTCTTTGAATGGTTGGATCACGAAATAGCCAATTTTCTTGTAATTTCGAGCGGGCGTTGTTAGCGGAGCGGTCACATTCACAATCGATGCACAAGCACGTTATGTCATTTCTTTCTAGAGGTCGTGCGGGGAAGGGAAACGGAAGGGATAGGATTGCTAGGCCAAAAAATAAATTACAAAAAAAACAAATCGCGGATCATAGCAAATTGGCGCAACCACACCAGTTGAACCATCATGGCGGTCGACCTCGAATGCACAGTAACCGATTTTCGGGTCCCAATCAAAGTGGAGGGTTGCGCGCAACCATAGCAAATGGTTCAACTTATTTACCGCGTACTATAACCGTCTATTTATTTGTGACCAAAATTCTGTAAACTGTTGTTTCGGTGTGATGAAAATATGGCAAATAAATCATTTGACAAATGAAAAAAGTTCAAGAGATGCTTCGGCCAATAGCAATTCGGTAAAATGATACCTATGACACATGATACTTTGATGATATAAAAATATGTCAAATAATACATATAGCACAAAAGACGTCGGTCAATAGTTTTCGGTCACACGAAAATCGAATAAAAAAAATCGGAAAAGTGATCGGTTCCCCATAGGAAGAGTGGAAAACTCGTTGCTTGGACTCAATATACCAAGTATAATTTGGACTTATCTAATTTGGACTTACGGTGAATTTACTATAGTATTTCATCATCATCTCCTTAACTTTTTTCCCGACTTGTGAGGGTCAGTTTCCAGTGTCGAATCGGATGCATCAGCTGCATCACGATAAAATCGTTACTTATTGTAACCAACCTCGGTGAAATTTTCAATAAAAAAAATTAAAGAAAATTATTAAATTCATTTAATTAAAAAGTTATAGGCGTTGATAAAATCGTTATTCTAATCAAGACCGACAGCATTTTTAATTTCAGAAGTAATTCATTCCTTTTTTTTCACTATAATATTAAAATAACGATTTTATACCATTTCTTTTTTTTTCAGTTAAAAAAGAACTGATTAAAAATTCCACCACAAAGTACTGTATTTTTTAATTTTATCTTTATAAATCGATAGTGTTTCATGTACCGAATCAATCTTCCACGGGATTAAAACGACCAAAATTTAACGGTGTAAGTATATGTAAATATCAAAATGACAAAATATAAAATTCAAATTAAAACTTGACGATCAACATTTAATTATTATTTATTCCATTCCAGCACTGATAAAAAAAAATCTCTTCAAACTGTATCCATCAAAAGATGAAGACATTATTATTAAAATATTCAATTCGGTTCATTTCCTATATTTTTTTTCTTTTTGTATCCAATTGAGGCGTATTTTTTGAATAAATTACATTTTGATTTCCTCAGAAGATTACCCTGGCTTCGTCTAGTTAGCAGTTTTTTTACTTCATTTTTGTTCTGCGGCAAGCAGATTTCTCTCGATGAAAATGTTGGTTTTTCATATCGACTTGAGATTAAGATATTTTTATAAGATAGGATTCGCAAGATGATTTCTTTATTGTTCAATGGACTGAAAAATATACCATCAGCCTTAACTCGACATTCGAAAATCATTTTTGTTATCATAATTTAGTTAGTTTCGTGAATATTATACATATGTAATACTAAAGACGTCTTGTCCAGGTTTGGTGATTACTAGATATAGGATTATATTATGTATTTGCATACTCACACAATATGTAAACGCTAAAACGTTATTTTTAAAGCGTTATTGAATATTTTGCTTTATTATACATTTTTAAAATTATGTAATGCTGGACCGGTACATGATTTTATTTTATACATGATTTATTGATTGTATTTTTATATTGTTGCATAAATTAAATCTGATTTATACAATAAATATTTTATAAATAATAGTAACAACACAGAAACGAGTAATACTTCGACGCTTGAGTGTATTTGGTGGTTTGTATTATATTTGTACATAGTTAGGTCTAGTAACAACATAAATATTGTAAAAATAAACGTGAATGCAAATAATAAATAGTATTTTCATAATGCATATTTTGCGCATATTTTGCTCTTTTCATTTACATATTTTAGCATTTTGATCGTGCTTATAATTCTTGTTATTACATTAACCAGTCCTTGACCTTACATTAGGGTACCAGACATCTTAATGGACTTGGACATCATAGTGGAGACCAAAATAGATGAACCTTCTAAGATAAAGACATCATTAAAGGTAGAACTACACTGCGTACACGAGTTCTACACACGCCAATCTGGGCCCGTCAGTCTCCATACATTTTATATGGCAACTGGACACGTAGAGCTACACTCGATCCACGGTACGCAACGTCTTTCCATGTACAAATCAGCAGGCCTAGCTAATTTACGACCGTTTCGTTTCGATTCTCTTGCGTCGGACGCCTCGAGTTAGCCACATCTCCAATTCCTTTGATCTGATGTCATCTCAACGCTCTGTCACGTGGTAAGAACAAAGGCATCGGAGGCGTGGCCGACTCGAGGCATTCGACGCAAGAGAATCGAAACGAAACGGTCCTAACTTGGCTAGGAAGGCAAACGTGTTACGACGACGTGGGCGACGGCCTGATGTAGTCCTAGCTTAAGATTACAACATTACTGTACTTTCCTTGTTGTTTAGATTAATTTGGCGCTAGTCCATTCAGTTATCTTTTGTAGCTGTAATTAATGTGGTTTCTAATTTTGCCTCTACATTTTTATTAATTTTGCTTATTTTTCTTGGTGATTATTTTCTTGAATAACTGTTATTATTTTATCTATTTTATTCAGAGTGACAAAATAAGTTATTTGTGTTTGAATAATAATGGTTCGTTTGAATTTAACTTAAATTTCGTCTCAAGTCTCAAGATAAATACCTGCTTAGATCAGATTCAGTTTTTACCCGACTGCGCCAGAAGGAGGGTTATGTTTTTCGAGAGTATGTATGTATGTATGTATGTATGGATGTATGTATGTATGTATGTATGTATAATTGTTTGGCACGCTCTGCAGCCTGAACGGCTCGATGGATTTTAGCTTGAGAGGTGTCGTTAGATTTGTATTTACTGTGAGAGTGACACTGGGTATATCAAAATAAAAAAAAAAAACAAAATGTCGGATTTTTGGCGCCAAATTCAAATATTTGGCACCACGGATATCGATTGGCACGCTCTGTGGCCTGAACGGCTCGATGGATTTTAGTTTGCGAGGTGTCGTTAGATTTGTAATTACTGTGAAAGTGATATCGTAAAAAAATTAAACTAAAAAAGTAAAAAATAAAAAATGGTAATTTAAAAAACTAAAAATCCCGACTGCTTTTCTGAGTATTCATGAAAAAGCCCTAAAACAAGAAAGTCGTTGTAGCAGTCGGGACCCATTCTAGAAAGTCTGCCGTCTAGTCAGTAGATCTATGATGTAATGGGTCCCGACTGCTAACACGACTTTCTTGTTTTAGGGCTTTTTCATGAATACTCAGAAAAGCAGTCGGGTTTTTTAGTTTTTTAAATTACCATTTTTTTTTTATTTATAAAAATCTCATAACATTATCCATCCAGTAAGTGAGATTGCATTAATTAATATACTTATATTATAGGTGAAACTTTGTATAAATGATAGTGTGTGTGTGTGTGTGTGTGTATGTGTTTGACAGTTACTTCTTCACGCACAAATGGCTGCACGGATTCGGAATAAATACGAGTAGACTATCTCCAGACCCAAAACATTTTTTTACCAGGAAGTATGTGGTTGTTGTGTGTGTATGTTGTGTTGTATGTGTATGTTGTTTGTGTGTTGTAGTATATGTTGTTTTTGGAAATATTTGCTACACTCGCGCGGGCAAAATTGCTGGTAAAAGCTAATGAAACAAATAAAAGAAAATAAAACCTGTTATATAATAATAGACATGGGCTCAGTATGTTAGTAAATGTAAAAGTTAAGAAAGGTTTTTATTTTAAAGGCGAAAGTGTGTAAGTTTGAGTGTGTGTGGGTCATTGGATTTTGATGAAATTTGGCACACAAATCGACTATATTTTTTTTATAGTAGTTAAAATCATACAATGACAAATCCCGCCCTGGGGCGGAGCGGAAAATAGTGTCAGACTCTTACTGACTAAAAACCTACCCTGTTCCTTCCCTACCTTGTTTCCAGGGCTCTGGTGTGCATTTTCATACCTCCCCAGAGCCCCAGACTAGGACTCGACCCTACTGGGCCGTAAAACCATTTCTTGAAATAACACATAGAACACTTTTCATAACGAGAGAAAGTTTCCTTAGTATAATTTTCTACTATCTCGCGGGCAAAGTCGTATTACAAATACGAAAATTTGTGAGTGTGTCTGTATGTTTTCTATCTACTGCCTCGCGCTCAAATAGCTGAACAGAATGAGATCAAATTTGTCATACGGGTAGACTATATCCTGGAATAGCACATAGAAGATTGTTTATCTCAAACTCAAACTCAAACTCAAAAGCATTTATTTCAAATAAACCATTTACAGGCACTTTTGAAAGGTCAAGGTGTCAGTCTGTCAGAAAAAAAAATGATGCTAATTGCACATTCCAAAGCGTAGATCTCTATGGAGAAGAATGTGCAAGAAACTCCATGGACACTCTTTTCAATCATTTTATGTATAACAAATATCTCTGTTACATGTTTCTTGTCGCTGCTATTATGTGAGAACAATGTCAATAAAATAAAGTAAAGACAAAAAAAAAAGGCATTCTAAATAAAGATATTAAAATAAACCACTGGCAGCTAAGAGATGACCAGTCTCAACTGACAGCGCCCGTTCACGGACATGACGCGCATATCAGCACCACTCAGCTCAACCATTTTGAAGGGAACCGAATGATCCAACACACGCGCCACCATCAGTGAGACATTTGAGTGAGCATGACAAACTCTCAACCACCATGCTCATTTATGTCAAACAAGTCCAATATCCAAAAACCGTAAATTGCTCCATGGTACTCACATTTACAAACTTTGAAAATAAATGCTTCTACATTATACAATAATAATTTAATATTAAATAAAGAGATAAAAAAGTATTTTCCAATCAATTTGTACGCCCTGCTGGTAGTGGAGCTGGACCTGCATTAACCCAAGCATTTTTATCTTGAATATAATCATCCAAGCTATAATATGCCCGTGTACATAGTGTGCGTTTAATACAATTAATAAATCTTGAAAGTAGGTATGTTTTCTTAGGATAAAGAAATTTTTAGGTGTTATGTTTCTACTTTGTTTTGGAAGTATATTTCTTTGGTATACATTTCTACATTTACGTAGGCGAAATTGTTAGCTAATAAACAAATAAATGAAAACAAAACCTGTCGCAAAAGACAGGGACTCATTATGTTACTAAATGTAAAAGCCAGCAAATGTTTTATTTAAATACTGTTGTACACGTGATGTATCAATTATTCGTTTATCTTATTACCAAAGCAATAACATTTCGCTGTGACATTCTACTCTCGTTAAAGTTTTGAAAACAATTTCGAACTTGAAACTCATTAGTGTACTTCATTAAATATTTAACAATGTGGCTGTATTTGAAACTAGATGGTTCTAATAACTTGAAGTAAGTTCTTTGAAAGTGAATTGAAAGTTACATATTTGATGGAGTATCATATTTTTTACCCAACTGCGCTGGGGATAGGTATGTTTTTAACCGACTTCGAAAAGGAGGTTCTGTGTTCGGCTGTATGTAGCTTTTTATGTATGTTCACCGATATCTCGGTCAATAAGTGATCCGATTTCGGAAATTTTTGTTTTATCTGATGATGAACTTCGAATATATAGAAAGGAACTCTTTAAAAATACGTTCTTCTCTATAGAGATCTATGCTTTGAAACGTGCAATTTAGCTTCACTTTTTTTGTACTGACCGCCATTTTGACAGTTCAACAGTGCCTGTAATTGGTCTATTACTTCTTCCTTTTCTTTAATTTTAACATAATGTCTGGCAGTTATGAATACTTGCGGCCTACCTAAATGTCCTTTCTTTGGTATTGTTCAATACTCAATACTTTATTGCATTCCATATTATGTACATAGATGGTATGAAATATTGCAAGATTCGAAAGTTCGTCAAGTCGTTGAGCTCCTTAGTATTCCTAAGTTGAGCTACACGAATACTGACAAATGCTTGCACTGACTGGACAGGTCCACTCAGAACTGTGTGGTTCTTTCTTCAAAAGACCATCTCAGACTCCAATCTTCATGGTTCTCATATGATTTGACCATTACATGTTTGTGTATGAACTTTAAAAGAGACTTTGACCCCTGAGTTTGTTTCGGTGTTTCTTCTCAGGGTAGTCAGCTAGGAAAAAACCGGCCTCATCTAGTTTAAAATGAAAAAAAAAGATTGACATATAAAAGTGTTTTTAAAAACATATATGTAAAAATAAATTTAATTTATCATTTATTTAAAATTAACGCTTCGATTTCTGGAAATTAATTTTGAATTGTGGCGATAGTGAACGAACAATTACAAATACATACAAACATTCACTTCTTACTTACTAAAATAAGACAAATGCATAACATATATCTCGGTCAGTGACCGCTTACCATATACAAAATAGAACTTGGACCAAACAAATGACCGAGGCATTAGGAACACGGCATGATCCTCTTCGAGAGGAAAACAGTAATCTGTCATGGCCGTCGTTTTTTTCTTTAACCACCAATTTCGTTGTAGGTTAAACATACACTAAGAATAAGGGAACTTAATAAAGATATATTGTATGTGTATCCCATACATAAGTGTCGGGATATTTATTTTCGTTACGGATATAATGCACAAACTAAAATCTGACCTTGGGGAAATAGTAGCCGCTAATGTGTTTACCGGAAACAATATCATCAAATGCGAGAGATATAAGAAGCGTTGGTAATTCAAACTGAATGATTTATAATCATTGTATGATTCACTTACCGATCCATTTCGTTCAGGTATACAGTTTTATTAATATTTTACACTACAATATTTCACAGGCCTGTTACTACATACTTTGGTGTACAATAAAGTTTATTGTATTGTATTGTATTGTGGTTGCGCCAATTTGCTATGATCCGCGACTTTGTTTTTTGTAATTTATTTTTTTGGCCTAGCAATCCTATCCCTACCGTTTCCGCTTCCCGCACGACCTCGAGAGAAATGATTTGACACATTGACGTTTGTGCATCGATTGTGAATGTGACCGCACCGCTAAAACCGCCCGCTCGAAATTACAAGAAAATTGGCTATTTCGTGATCCAACCATTCAAAAACTCAACAATAGTGCAGTGTAGTGCAAAACAGAACCTGGCAGTGGTTAAATGTGCGAAGTCGAGGTCCGCCGGCCGGCGCCATGTGGAACTTTCGAGGTTAAAAGGTCAGTGTTCCTTCTAATACATTTATCCCATTAATAAACGCTAGGCGCAGTATCTGCATATTGTTAACAAACCTAAGATCGCTTTTTCAAACATACAGTCCATTAAAACATCAAGCAAATTCGCGCAACCATTACTTTTTGGTCCTACGAGCAGGATCGTGAATCATTTTCTTGTAATTTCGCAATATAGTATTTGTTCCATAGGGAATAAACGCAACGCGCCTGTTTACCTAGATATAATAGTAGAAAACCCGCATCTAGGCATTTAGGCAACTATACGTTATTTCGCTCGTATAGTTAAAGTGTCAATGATAATTACGGTACCTACGCCGTCAACCGCACCGCATAATTATAGTTAGCTACGTAAATATCAGCGTAGATATAAATCGATCGCATTCTTTTTCTTGACAAAATTCATTCGGAAGTCCTACAAATTTCATGTAGGTAGACGCATTTCAAAAATACCCGTTCATTGTTGAGTGAATATTTGTAGGAAACGGATAAACCATAGATTATATACGCATATGTTATTCCGTTCGTTCGCCGTTCACTTTGTTGTTTACAATATTACCATATTGTTATCTGATAATTATCGCTTACTTAATAATTCGTTAAGTGTTTGTTTGAGTGTATAGTGTGAATATATCAAAACAAGATGTCTCTTAAGGGAACCAAGGTTAGTACTGATTTAAAGGTTCAGTTAAGGCTTTTATACGCTAAAAGGGACTCACAGTTTTCACGTGTTCAATCAATTTGTGATAAATCTTTGCAAACCTCGGATCTGGCGATTAGAGATGCTTTCTTGTGTTCGTTGGAAACTTTAGATAGTTTGCGCGCGGATTTTGAATCTACAATTAATAATATAAACATTTTAGAGTTGGAGTTAAATCCTGATTACTGTGTGAGTTATCAGGCATTGTCGTCCTTTGATGACTTGTATTGTCGTATCAAACGTATTGCTAGGAGTTTAGAGACTCCCCCCCCGCGAGTGGTTTATCCAACCCTCCTCGCGAACGCCCACGATTGCCGCCAATTCAAATACCTGAATTTAATGGTGACATTCGAAATTGGAATTTATTTATAGATAGTTTCGAAAATATAATACATAGGAACACATCGCTGACAGATCACGAGAGATTGCATTATCTCGTAGAAAAATTGACCGGTAAGGCAAAGGCTGTCTGTGCTGGAATTACGTTTAGCGCTGAAAATTACAATTTAGTTTTGAACACTTTAAAAACAAAATACGAAGATAAGCGATTAGTAGCCACCGCATATTTAGATCAATTATTCGATTTGAAAAGTTTTTCCGTTTGTAACGATCATAATTTAGAGAAGTTTTTAAATATTTTCGCATCATCTGTTCGTGCAGTAAAGAACCTAAAGGTCAATGACCTCTGTGACTTTTTGTTTTTGTATATCGGTTTAAATAAATTAGATCCTGAAACTGTTCGTCTGTTTGAAACGACTCAGCGCGGCAAAGAAATACCTAAGTTCGAAGATTTAGAATCTTTTATTCGCGACCATATTAAGGTATTGCAGCGCACGTCGGCACGTCATGAAGTCACGAATAGGACAGGTTCCGATCGCCGTATAGACGCGTCATCGAAGTCAGTCAAGACTGCACATACGCTAGTTAATACCGTCTCAACACCTGACTGTTCTCTGTGTAAGGGTAGCCATACACAGCTGTACAAGTGTTCGGAATTTCAGAAATTATCGCCTAGTGATCGTTACAAGTTTGTCCGCACTAATAATTTGTGTTTTAATTGTCTAAGTGACAAACATCTGGTTACGTCATGCAACAGTGGTGGTAGCTGTCGTAAATGTCTAGCTAGACATCATACCTTCTTACATTTTGAGAGTAGTAAGCTGCCATCGCAGCAGCAGCCTGCGCGGACGCGCGACGCTTGTGACGCGCGGCCTGCTGCAAGTGCAAACGACGTAACATTGTGTTCGCTTTCCGCCGCTGGTACTCAAATCACTACCGTTTTACTTGCGACCGCGCAAGTTGTCATTGTAGATGCCTTTGGCAAACCGCACACCGTTCGAGCGCTACTAGATGGCGCTTCCCAGAGTAATTTTATTACTCGGGATTGTTGTCAACGCCTTGGTTTTAGTTTTAATAATTGGTCATCCCGCTCAGAAGTGAGGGGTTTTGGGGGTTTAAAGGCAACCATTCACGGTTCCATTAAAATAATATTTAGTTCACGTTTTAATCGTAATATTTCGTTTGAAATGGATTCGCTAGTCGCAGATAAGATTACGGAACGGTTGCCCACGGTACCGGTTGACACGTCCATGCTGACGGAGTTTAAGAACTTGCAGTTAGCCGACGGAAATTACGCTTTCCCTGGAGATATCGATCTATTGATCGGTGCTTCGATTCTCCCGCATCTCCAGTTATCACGTAAAATTCAAGGTCTTCCGATGTACCCCGCTCCGCACGCACTGGAAACAGTTCTCGGGTTTGTTATAGTTGGTTCCGCACCCGCTTGTTTAAATAGTTACTCGACTGTGTCGCACTGTTGCACCGTCGAGCCGCCGCTTGAGTCTACCATCCGCAAGTTCTGGGAGATTGAAGAGGTCAATGTCCCGCCTATTCTCAGCCCTGAGGATCAGGTCACTGAGGAGATTTATACCCGCACGACTACTCGTGATAAAGATGGTCGTTATGTTGTCGCGCTCCCTTTCAAGGGTGATATTTTTTCGCTCGGTGGCTCCCGTGCCTCCGCAGAGGAAAATATGTTCCATGTCGCTGGAACAGAAAACCCAGCTGATTGTCTCTCACGTGGTTTGCTTCCCGCGCAAATTTTAAATCATCCGCTTTGGTTTTGTGGCCCTCCCTGGCTGCATACCACTCCTAACGAGTGGCCAAATGCTCCGTTTAACCCCGCTACTGTTTCAGAACCACCCGAGGAGAAGAAACATACGCTTGTAGTATCAGTTCCGCGTGAAGAGTCAGTTGTTTTGTTGTTGTCTAATCGAGTCTCGTCTTGGTCGAGACTATTACGCTGTGTAGTTTATGTCCTAAGATTTTTGAGATTATTACCATCGCGTGGTGCTATAATCGCAGCTGATTTGGATAGAGCTGAATCAGTTGTACTTCGAGAGTTGCAGAAATTTTATTTTTCAATAGAATTTCGTAGTTTAGAATCACATAAACCTTGTAGTCCCGCACTTCAACATTTGAAACCATTTTTGCAAGACGGACTCATTCGTGTCGGTGGCCGTCTGCGAAATGCTAAGTTAGAGTTTGAACAAATGCATCCAGTAGTTCTACCACGCAAGGATCACGTTTTGGATTTGTTGGTGGATTATCACCATAAGGTGAATTGTCACGCTGGTCCCGATTTATTAATGTCCATTCTTCGACAGAAGTACTGGATACTTTCCGCTCGCAATTTGATACGCGCTAGAGTGCACAGATGTGTGCCCTGCTTTAAGCTCCGCCCGCGTTTCAACGCGCCGGAAATGGCCGACCATCGTTCTTGTCGTGTTGTACAGACGGTGAAACCTTTCATACATACTGGGACGGACTATGCTGGACCGTTTAAAGTCACTATTGCCCGTGGTCGTGGTATACGTTCCACAAAGGCATACATTTGCCTATTCGTTTGTATGACAACTCGTGCGGTTCACATAGAGTTAACCAGTGATTTGAGTACGCAGGGTTTTATGTCTGCATTTAAACGATTTTTATCTCGCCGTGGTCCCGTTAAGCGCTTATACTCTGACAACGGCACAAATTATGTTGGAGCGCGACGCAATATTTCGGAATTACATACATTCTTACGCTCCAAGTACTACCAAAGTGAATTCGCCCATGTCTTAGCTGAGAATCGCATTGATTGGTGTTTTAATACGCCAGCGGCTAGTCATTTTGGTGGCAATTGGGAGGCGAATATTAAAAGCCTTAAGTCGCACCTGTTTCGGGTCATAGGCGAACAGATTCTCTCGTACGAGGAGTTGAGCACCGTACTCGCTCAGGTAGAGGCGTTGATGAATACGCGTCCGTTGTGTCGGACTTTGTCTAGTGATCCATCGGAGCCACTAGCGTTGACGCCGGCTCACTTCTTGACGACGACTCCTCTTAAATATTTGCCCGCTTTAGATGTCGAGACTGACAAACTGCAGCTCCACCCGCGTCACGCTCTGCTAGATAGCTTAGTTCAGTCCTTTTGGAAGCGATGGAGGACAGATTATCTGCATACGCTGCAGTCGCGTCAAAAGTGGAACACTCCTTCAGATCCAGTCACAGTCGGTACTGTGGTGATACTGAAGACTGAGAGTGCGCCTCCTCTGCACTGGCCTCTTGGTGTAGTGGAAGAAGTTTTTCCGGGTTCGAACGGAATAACGCGAGTCGTAAAGGTTAAAACCGCAACTGGATCGTACCTGCGTCCGGTTATTCGCCTCTGCCCTCTGCCTAATCAGTAGTAGTGGCATAGTTAGTTATAAGTTGTTTCGCTACCTAGTATTGATAGTTTAGATTAGTAATAGGGTTTAGTTTCGCTTTTGTTTTTTTTTTCTTTTCTTTGAAGGTAACCCTTCAAAACCGGGGGGAATGGTTGCGCCAATTTGCTATGATCCGCGACTTTGTTTTTTGTAATTTATTTTTTTGGCCTAGCAATCCTATCCCTACCGTTTCCGCTTCCCGCACGACCTCGAGAGAAATGATTTGACACATTGACGTTTGTGCATCGATTGTGAATGTGACCGCACCGCTAAAACCGCCCGCTCGAAATTACAAGAAAATTGGCTATTTCGTGATCCAACCATTCAAAAACTCAACAATAGTGCAGTGTAGTGCAAAACAGAACCTGGCAGTGGTTAAATGTGCGAAGTCGAGGTCCGCCGGCCGGCGCCATGTGGAACTTTCGAGGTTAAAAGGTCAGTGTTCCTTCTAATACATTTATCCCATTAATAAACGCTAGGCGCAGTATCTGCATATTGTTAACAAACCTAAGATCGCTTTTTCAAACATACAGTCCATTAAAACATCAAGCAAATTCGCGCAACCAGTATTGTATTGACAGCTCTTTTCTACATACGAGCAATTTCGTTCGCGGGAATATTTTCATAAAACCATAAATGCGATTAAACGCAAGTGGTTTAGGAATATCTGAAAACGCAAAACCGTTAAACACGCACTGCGGCTTAAAATCAGTTACTGAAAAAAGTCGCTAATGCGTGCGCTTGTATAAAAAGCCATGTGTTATATTTTTATGCGGTTTCAGACCTGCGGTAAAACGCTTGACTTAAAACTGGTTGATTTGGTAGTTGTCGTTCGTTGCGTACTAACTACCTACAGTTCATTGGCCTCGCTCAGCTGACGTTTACTTAAAGAAATAATTTTGTACATGCGTAATTTAATTCGAGTTAAAAAAAAAGTACTTTATTTTTTAAATTTCTCTTTACAAACCGATAGTGTTTCATGTACTGAATCGACCCTCCGCGGGATTGAAACGGCCTAAATTTAACGGTGTATAAAGATGTATAATTATGTTATGTTGTTGTTTTATTTATGTGTATGTAAATATATTATTATAGTATAAATTTTATCATTATGTTTATATTATAATAAAAAGGTTTTCATCTGTTAGGTACTGTTTTTCTGTGTACCTATACAAAAATTACAAAATAATTAAATAAAATTATTCGAAAGCGGTCTTTTTTTGGCTGGACACAAAAAAAAAAAGTATCAAGAAAAAAAAGTTAGTGATCATAAATTCTACTAGAAATAAAATAGTCAGACATAGACATAGGAAAAAAGTGGGACTAAATAAAAATATTTTATCTGTGTCGTCCATCCCATTCATATTGTCGGGATGTTTGCCAAACCGTGGACAGAGGATGTGACCGTGACCTTGATAGTGAGTAATTAGTACTACCTACTTGTCATTTTAATTACAATTAATTGGTGAAACGAAGAATAGAGTGCCAAAAACCCGAATGTGAAACTTTACGTAAATAGTTCGAGAAACGGCTCTTGACACAGATGAATGTTCATCACTATCTTATTTAGCTCACAATTAAGTTCTTTTCTTAAAATATTTTACAGAAATTAAACTTTAAATTATTATTATTTTGCACCACGCTTTTTATTAATAGATCTTAGATAGATAGGATGATAAATTTTCTAAATTCGTTCTTCTTTCTTAACAGGAATCCTTTATGCTAATTTCATTTGATGTTAATGTGGGTTTTTAGGTTAATATATGTTTTTTACTATTTTTTACCAGCTCAATAGACACCTTCTTTCAAACCATATCGTTTTTTACATAACTCATTCTCTTCGTCTCTCATTTTTATCTGTTTTTGCCCTTATAAGCGTTTAAAACTTAAAACGATCATCATGACTTCCGAATGCTTCTTTTGATCCGCAAAACTCACGGATTCTAACCCCGGCGAGGGTAAAACTGATAGTCTATGGAGATAATAAAGAGCCCAAGTCTGCTATTTTTGTAAATTCAATATTCCAACACAATCCCATTGTCATTTTGGTAAAAGTACTTAATCTGCTAAATCATAATGGTCGATCATTGGTCGGTTATTGTTCTCGTAAACGAATGGTGTTAGAATGACTTTGTTGTATTCAGACAAATCTAATACCCATTGCACGCCGTCTGCAAGCCCGCGCCTACGGTGTCGGTTGTGTGACATGTTTCAATGTAATAAATAAGGGGTAAAATATAAAACATCTCTTTAGAATGAAAGAGAGTCGTCTTTTGATGTTAAACTTATTTAAGATCGTCGAAAATGTGCTAACTTTTCTTCTCAGAATCTAAATGCGAAAAGGAGTAAACAAGAAATTTTATACACGATGGAAAGTTTAAAAGAGCTCTGGAGACGTGAATTTAAAAGTTAGTAGCTTTTACCTAAGATTTCGTTTGCATGAATGTCGCTTATAGCGGACGCTAAGTTGATATCGAAGCCGGATAAAAAGTAGTTTATGTTCTTTTTTGGAGTTCAAACTTATTGCGTATCAAATTTCATCAAATTCGCTTCAGTAGTTTAACCATGAAGGCGTAACAGATAGAGTTACTGTCACATGTATTGTAAGATTATTTATGCACTTCAATCAATTTCACTTTATTAAATGATTTCTTGAAAATGTTTGAATGAGTTTAATTAGTTACAGGTACTTATTATGCGTAAAAAATAGAATGTTGACTTTAGTCTGAACTTCATGGCATCTATAAATTTAGTGTGTTTTGCTCTCAAAGACCTTCAACCCTTTATTATTTGGGGTCATCATAATACGTTTATTTTTAGACTGATTTGGGTGTTTTGGCAAGAACTAAGGGTATACAACTGTAAAGCCGAAACCAAAGCATATATATATATATATACGTATTCAGTTTTAGTTCCTTCTACTCTGTATAATTCCAATTTTGTAATCGGATGGATTGATGCCAAATAAGACAGTTTTGCAAATCTTTCCATCTCCTTAAAAACACTAACGCGAAGACAGTACAAAAGTACTCATAAAGAAATATGCTTTTTTTCTTCATTCTGTAAGTAGTACTTACATTTGTTTTTATAACTGCACACCACTCTGGAAAAAATATGCTATAAAAGAGGAATAAGACCAGCGTAACGTTCTCGGCTACGCAATGCTTGCCTAACATTCTAAGATTTTTTCTTTTTCTTTTCAGTATAAAATATTCACTGTACCGTACATTAGTAAACAATTTAGGTCATTTAAAATAGAACCATTAGACCAAAAGATAGAATTTCACAAAACACCACATTAAAATTTAAATTAAATCTAGCCCGATCTTCTAGTTTATAGGTTGGAAAAAGAAAATTATTTTATTTAACAACTACATTATACTGTTTTTTTTTTATGGTAGGTAAAATCATCCAATGACAAATCCCGCCCTTGGGTGGAGCGGGCAATAGTGTCATACTCTTACTGACTAAAAACCTACCCCGTTCCTTCGTAGCCTATCGTGCCGGGGCCGGGTATTCCTTTCGGAAATTAACCCATGACCCCAGTAGGCCTCGACCCTGCCTGCCTGCAGTTAGCAGGCTGGGCCTCTTCGGTGTGCTGACAGCTCCTTGAGGCGCGCGAGAACAGAACGCGCCGTCGACGACTTGGGCTCGGTCCGGTCAGTTACCGGACGATCGGACAGCGTGCTACCCATTGCACGCCGTCCGCAAGCCCGCGCCTACGGTGACATTATACTGTTTAACAAAACACTGAACAAACTTTAATTATATCTACTATTATAATTAATTATGCATTATGTAATTTTTTATTCGAAATCATCGACTTAGTTTCACGCGTGAAGATAATTTGAAGAAATTGCACGTCTAGACCTATTGATGTTTACTTACAAGCGTTCACATCAGCGCGCTAATGGCAACAAAGAGCGGTTAACACTGTATTCGGAGAAAGCCTCTGTGGTTGAAGGTGATCGCTGTAATGAAACACCGTGCGTTGTTTGGTTAGCAACTGACCAAAGAGTTTACTCGCTTTATTATAATAATAATAATATTCCACAACTATCACACATCGTCTAGCCCCAAGCTAAGCAGATCTTGTGTTATGGGTACCAGACAGCTGATAAACATACTTATATGTTTCTAAATACATACATTTTATAGATAAATAACACCCAGACACAGAACAAATGATCTTGTTCATCACACAAACATTTGTCCTGGGTGAGAATCGAACCCACGACCTCTGGCATAGCAGTCAGACTCATTCATTATAACATAAGGTTGAAGGTTCTATGTACAATATATAACCTTTTTGTGATACCACAACAATCACGCGTTGACATACGCTTGTAATACGATAATATATCTTTTTAGTCATTTTTGTTTCCTTTTCTTTCTTTCTTTTTTTTCTTTATCTATTCACTCTTGAATCTGAAGATATTTAACATTGAAAAGTATTAAACTATAAATATAATTGCGCAATGACACGGGATAAAGTGATAATTTACACTTATACACACAAGTATAATAACATAGCATAAACCAAGTCTCAAAATTAAAGTCAAAAAGATGTATATTGCTGAATCTAGTCCACTAAGCGTCGCCACATATGTATGTTGTCGCTGTTCCGTTGATTTGAATAAAGACATTAATGCATGAAAAAAAAATATTATAATAATATATAATATTATTTTTTTAATAATATATATAGGTAACAAAATAATAATAAAAAAATATATATTTTATTAAGCTATATTTGATTGTAAAGAATTTACTGTCGAAAGAAAACATCAGAAAACACTTTTTTGACGTGTAGTCTATAAATAACACCATAATAATCACTAAATAGCTACTGGAATTGGCGTCAAGTTCATAACAATCAGAGTTCATAGCATGAATTTTTAATTTAACTACCAATGCTCACAACAATATTAATAATACCCTCTGTTCCCGATACCGGTGGGACACTATTTTTTATATTTTTAAATGTTTTTTTTTTTTGTAAGTTTTTTTAAAAAATATTTAAAAATGTAATTAATAAGTTTATATATTGAATAAAGGAATTAATAATAATTTACAACTTTCACACAACACCATCTAGTCCCAAAATAAGCAGAGCTTGTGCCATGAGTACTAGGCAACTGATAAACGCATATTTCTTAATACATACATGTTATAGATAAATTACATCCAGGTACAAAACAAATGATCGTGCTCATCACCCAAATAATTTGTCTTGGGTTGGCATCAAAATTAGGGCCACTAACTATTAGACTAATTCCAATAATAATGACAACAATACCAGTAATAAATTATTCTCTTTATTTCTTGTATTACATATTATTTTACATTTTTAAATATTTTTAAATTATGGCTATTTATAAATTATTATTATTATTCCCTTTATTAATTATTTATACATGTCTTTTATAATTTTTAAATATTTCCTAAAAAACGTATAAAAAAAACATTTAAAAATATAAAAAACAGTAGTCCGCCGGTGTCGGGAGCAGGGTCCAAGCTACCGGTGGTTAGGGCTCCAGAGACAGGAACCTCCTCACAATGCGAGCCGTATCGAGGAGTACTGCCTTCTGTATCAGGCCCTTGATCCAACCACGCAACGATAGCTTCGACAGATGGTCGTCGAAGCTTTTGGCTATAAGGCCGTTGGCAGTCACGACAATCGGCACAATGACAGCCGTGTCCACATTCCACATGTCGACAACCTCGTGTGCTAAGTCGAGATATTTGATTTGTTTCTCTTTCTCAGCTTTCACGAGATTCTCGTCATGTGGGATGGTGACATCGACTATCATTGCGCGGCGCGCTAATCGGTCTATCACCACTATATCCGGCTTATTGGCTACAATAGCCCGGTCAGTGATGATAGACCGATCCCAGTACAACGTGGCATGGTCATTTTCGAGAACTGGGTCGGGCACACACCTGTAATACGGTACCTCAGAATCCACTAGGTTGTACTTCAAAGCAAGTTGCTGGTGAATAATCCTGGCTACTTGGTTATGTCTGTGCAAATACTCGCCGTTAGCCAGACGAGAACAACCAGAGATAATATGTCTGATGGACTCACCCGGTCGATGGCATGCCCGACACACGTCAACCGTCCCGTCCTTCATAATATGTCTCCGGTAGTTGTTCGTTAGAATAACTTCGTCCATAATCGCACATACAAAACCTTCAGTTTCTCCGAAGAGGTCACTGAAACGTAACCAGGCCACGGACGCCCTGAAATCTACATCGGGCTCATGAAGAGCCCGGTAAAAGCGTCCATGGAGCTCCTTGCCTTTCCATACTTCCTTGCGGTCATCAGTAGTAAGTACCACAGGTTTGCGCCAGTTCTCTTTAGCCATGGACAACGGGGTGAGTCCCTTATCCACTGTGACCACATCGCGGTGCATACCCACGTCGGTCTTGAGAAAATATTCTCTGAGGTTGCACACCTCACGGTTGTGTAGAGTCTTTGCGTTCAAAAAGCCCCGACCTCCACACTTCCGCGGGATGTACAGTCTCATCACCGATGATCGTGGGTGATGCATCCGATTTGCGGTCAGCAATGTACGGACCCGCCTATCCAGGGCGTCTAGCTCGGTCTGAGTCCATTTGAGTATGCCGAAAGAGTACATTAAAATCGGCATGACCCAACCGTTGAAGGCGCGCACCTTATTTCCCCCTGATAGAAGGCTGTTATTATTATTATTGTTCTCTTTATTTTTTATTTATACATATTTTTTATATTTCTAAATATTTCTTAATACAAATATGTATAAAAAAAAAACATTTAAAAATACAAAAAATATTATTATTATTATTATACACTTTACTTGCATGCTTTATTTTTATAAATTCACTTTACTTGCATGCGACTAAACCCTGACTTCGTATACAATAAGAACTATGTTTGTCATACCAACACAGTGGCGATGTACCAATCAGGGGTATTCCCTAAGCTTCCAGCAAATTCTCTTATCTTCTACAAATGTACGGTGAATACAATTGCATTATTGTCACAACGGTTTGATGAAGTGACGACGCATGGCACCCTCTAGCGGATTAGTTTATTTACTAGATTGCTTAATCAAGACAGTACAAATGGTAGCGTTGATGAATGCTAGAGACAAATTAATGATCGGAGCGTGTATTTGAAATAGTCGCTTTGGTGTATTGTTTTGGTTTAAGCTTTCAATATGGCTGCGAAGAGACAATTGCGAGAAATTAATTTATGCTTTGAGTTAAACAGCAGTTGCAAATTTTAAGTATGATTTATTTTATAGTGATAGCGTATATTGCAAGCTGTGTCCAGTTATATATAGTATTATTTAACTAGCTGTTCCCTGCGACGTCGTCAAGTTTGTAAGAATGCGTAAACGAAATTTATAATTCATGCCGAAAGCATCTAATTCATTTATTTTACTTTTAAGTAAAACTGTTGATGGCGAAAATTATCTCCAGTTATAAAAAATAAGGGTTATAAAATTACTAAAATATACTGATGAACTGAGTGGTGGATACCCAGTGATAACGGTTCTGACTTACTCCCGTTCACGACCTTGCCGATGTGAGCGGTAGCGGCGCGCGGTGGCGACGAGCGGTAAAATCAAAAGTATGAAAATTTTTGAAGCACGTCACGAACCGCCCATACCGCGCGCCGCTGCCGCTCACAGCGGCAAGGTCGTGAATGGGCCGTTACGTATTGTAGGTCGCAGATTCAGACCATGCCGGGTGCATTACTACATATAATTATTTGATCATCACTGCTCTCAAAACAGTGAAAGAAAACACCGTGAAGAAACCGGCATGTCCTAGAACCAAAAATTCCAAGATATCTGACATCCACCAACCCGCACTGGGCCTGCTTGGTGGATTATGACCCATTTCCTTCTCCTAGAGAGGAGGCCTGAGTCACAATAGTGAGAACATTATAAGGTTGATCATGTTTTGTTATACTGATGAAACTTTAGAGCTTCAGTCATCAGTATATTTTAGTTTATAATCGTAAGGTTTAGGTATGCATATTATAACATTAGAAGACACAATGTATTTTGTGCAGTAATAACTTCAATTCAACCATGGTACATCAGATATTTTTAAGTAATAAATCAAACACAAATTCGTAATCCGGGCTGTTGAGAAATTTCTTCTATTCTGGGCTGTTATTTTTCTCGACCCAGAAATCGCAAATCTTCCTGTTTTGTAGTTAACAATCACTAGATCAATGAAATCGCTTTATTATAACTTTAAAAACTGTCACTGTATGTAACAACTGAATTATCTTTAAGGGCCGGTTCTAGTCACTGTTTTTTTTGTATGAACTTCGCTCGGGATTATGTCGTCTTCGCGGCCCTAAAACAGCGGTTATATTTTCATTAAAAAAAAAAACAACTACTATTCATCATTTTTGTTATTGCGAAGCGCTTATAAATAACAAGCTTTATTTTTTTTTGTAACTTTCAAATAGTTCCGTAACGTTATATCGTAGATAAATAAGTTTGAAATTGTAAATTAGGGTCAGATTCGCGATTTTTTTTTATCGAGCCAACTAATTTATTTTGTGTTTTTATTTTTGCCAAGCCCTTGGCCATATAGTCAATTTTAATCAAATAAATTTTCATGGTGTTCTCTTTTATATTTGTGGATTTACATAGGTTTAAAAAGGTCAAAATGAATAGAACCGGGCCTTAAGTATTTTTAAAAATTTAATTTTTCTATATTCTATATATACTCTTGTGGATTTAGCTTAAACAAGTCTGATAAGTTCTGATCCTCAGAAAGACTCATTTATTTGAACCTTACTTACACTGTTTTTGTAAAAGTGTTTTGTCTAAGGCCAAGAACTCACGAAACGGTTATCACCCGCGCCCGCCGCGATAGAGAAAACTTGTACTTTATTTCAAAACTCACGAGACGACAGATTTACTCGGTTACGCAGCCGTAGTAGTTGCGATTTTCGACCTAAGCGAAGCCTGGCGGCCGATTATCGCCAGACACTGCGCGGTTGCCTGCCAACCGACCGCAGAGCGTGGGGACGAAAACCGCTGAAGTGGCGGGTGACCCGAAGCCAGCCTGGTTCTACATGTTGCCGCCAGTGCAGCGGGAGCCGCGAACAACCGCACAAACTGCGGGCGTAAAATGCATCGTGAAATATGCTTTAATTTTTTACATATATATCTGCATTCTACTGAAGCCGCAGGCCCGCAACCGCGATTGCCGCGGGTGAAAACCGCTTTGTGAGTTCTCTCCCTTAAATATTTTGATGTTATTGCGATGTAAAAACAAATTTCTTTTTGTCCCATTTGACATTTTTATCACTATTAATACACTCACCGAAATTTTAAAAGTCTTTTTATCTATTTACTCTGTTTAAGCCAAGATTACATTTAAATTAAAGTGTCTCCATTAAGTCTTTCAAAGTTATAAGAGTTAAGACTAGTTTTAAATATGCTAGCAATTAAAGTTTATGAAAATATTTATTTAAATTTGTCATTTTTATAATGAAGTTTGATGTCAATATTTACTTTTCAAAGTACTTGATTTCTTTTTTTCATATTAATGTTTGGTAGTTTGAGTACATTATGCGGTCTACCCAAATGTCTTTTTCTTTGTTATTGTTCGTCGAATCATTGAGATCCTTAGTAGTTCTGAGTTATACGATAAAAATACCTGATAAATACTTCACTGAGTGGACCGATCCACTCATGTTAAAAAAAGAGTGTGACTATATGGGAGCTGGGTAGGGTGTTTTTAACATCATGCGGATTTCATCAGTAAAAATTATAATTCGCATGATTATAAATGTTACTTGAGGTCGACAAAAAAAATAAAAAAAATACTCATCCTGCATTCTAGCATAGTATACATGCATACATGTTATATTAAATAAAAAAGGACTTTCTGCGAAACAGTAATGCTAGCAAAGGAGGAGGCCGACCGCATCAGGCAGAGGCAACGGAGCGCTCGCCCCAATCACCGCCGGGATTCCGGGATTTGTCATTGGATTATTTTACCTACCAAAAATAAAAAAAAATTTGTTTTCGGTAAAAAAATACATAAATATCTCAGTGAAATTTACTCTTAGATATATATCCATGTAGATAGACATGCATCCAATTTTTGAATCGGATACGATACCAAATTTACATGAAACAAAACTTATCTTGACGTTTTTTTTAAAATATCCATACTATTGTTGAAAGTAAATATCATTTTATTATTAATTTTGTAAAATTGGACTCATAATTAAGTTCAATGTCATAAAGAATTAGTGTTGCCTAACAACTTACTAAAGTTATTTAAATTTTATGACAGTTCCTTCAATCCTATGCTTGGAGAAAACAAAAATACTGTAAGAAGAATAAACATACATTCTCGACTAGCCTGTGGATGTAGTGGTTAGTAGCCCTGACTGCTACGCTTAGGTCGTGGGTTCGGTTCCAACCCAAGACAAATGTTTTTGTGATGAACATAATCATTTGTTCTGTGTCTGGGTGTAATTTATCTGTAATATATGTAAATGTACGTTTGTCAGTTGTCTAGTACTCATAACACATCTCTGCTTAGTTTGGTACTAGATGGTATTGCGTGTGAAAGTTGTGGAATATACATTCTTCAGAACTTTCTGTATTGTGTAAACCACAACTTAAAGCAGACATCAGACTGTACAAGTTTAGTATTTACAAAAGTTTAACCCCTTTTATTTGAAGTGTTGTGGTTTCTCTTGGTCTTTATTTGTTTAGTTTATCCTTGATTAACCTTAGGTGTTAAGGGCTGAAGCAGACGAACTTCTTTTATCATAAGGGATCAAAGACTTAGTGGAATTCAGAAAAATTTATCGAATGTTTAAGATTTGTCAGACTTTTGTTATTTTGTGATCATGATTTGTTTGTAGCACAAATACTGTGTACTATTTCATTGTTTCCTTCCTTGTGGACCGGCACTGTATTCCTTAAAACAGGTTCTATATTAACCTAGTTTTTTTTTTAAAGTAGGTATAATCATCCAATGACATCCCCCGCCCTTGGGCAGAGCGGGAGATAGTGTCAGACTCTTACTGACTAAAAACCTACTCCGTTCCTCCTTTGCCTTGGTTCCAGGGGCCTGGTATGCATTTTCATACCTCCCCAAAGCCCCAGATTAGGCTTCGATCCTAGTGGGCCCCTTAAGTTTGCTGACGACTCCTTGAGCCCTTCAGTTTGCTGATGTTAACCTAGCTAGGAATACAGCACCTCACCCACCAATTTGTTGTAGTTTTGTACACTGGAAACGATCATGTAAATTGTCAACCTGTACTACAATGTTTTTGATGAATAAAGATATATTATATTATATTTACACATGTCATGTATTTATCATTTCAGCTGAAATACGTCCACTGTTGGACATAGGCCTACAAAAGTGTCACCACCGTCCAGTCCTTCTCGCATCGTATTCCCGTAACTCTCCCAGGTCATCGGTCCACCTTGTGGGAGGTCTTCTAAAGCTGTGTCTGCTGGTACGTGGCCACTACTCGAGAAACTATTGACCTCAACGCCTTCTGCGAGCAATGTGTCTTGCCCACTCCCACTAAAGTTAAGCGATTTTTCGGGTTATGTTGGTGACCTTGGTTCTCCTGCAGATATCTTATTTCCTGATGCGATCACGCAAGGAAAGTTCGCACATAAATATAATACTCATTTATTTATGTATACTTTTTTTTAGATGGGAAAATCATCCAATGACAGCTAAAAATTCCCTCCAGTTCTTTCTTTGCGTTGGTTTTAGAGCCCCAGACTTCGCTTTCACATAACCCATGGCTTTAGTAAGCTTCGACCCTGCTGGGCGCCCCTATGGTTTGCTGACAACTTGAGGCGTGCGTGCAACAGTACGCGCCGTCGATGGCTTGGGCCCGATCCGGACGGTTACCGGACGGGTGCCGTCCGCAAGCCCGCGCCTACGGTTCATATATACTACACATATATATTTATATATACTTCTAGCAGCATTATTTTTGTTTATCACCACAGGTAACTTTGAGACCGCGCCCAAATGCATCACAATAGCTAAAATGCTTTTGTCTAATCGCAAAGATATTAAAATTATTCGTCACTAAAAACTGTATGACTTGTAAAGCCTTAAATTGTTAGGTAACTTAAAGCATTTACCTCAAAGAACTTACTTTCACACCGTCCATCGACAGTTGTTTGAACAACCCCTTCTTCTAATTGCTTCAAACTCCCAAAGAACTTAATTTCGTCTAATTGGCCGTTTTCAAATCTGTCAAAGTGAGCACAAACAGTCACAACAAGTTCTTTACTGACTTAATTCTAGTTAACAAGACTTTAACAAACGACATTAGAAGTTCTCACGTCTCCTTGATTAACTTAGAAGCTTGTTTGTTAGCTTTGAACTCATATACTGTTGTTTAGAAGATAATATATCAACTTATCATGTTGTAATGTATATATTTGGAATTTTGTTCTTCTTTGGAGCTTGTTGTGTTTTTGATTTAGAGAGTTTGTTTTCGAGTTTGTTGTTTCAGTAATGAGGAAGGGATTATTTTAATACGTTTTATGTAAAAAAAATTGGCTCTTGTTTGGTAAAGATACAATAAAATATTGTGAACAACCACACCGCGTGTTGGCCAAGTCTTGAATGCAAAATAGTGAAAAATATTTGAGATTCACGGTTAATCTTTATAAATTGATTTGCCATCACAAGAAGATACTAAAAGAAAAATAAATCAATTGTAGTTATGTAGCGACATTTATGACATCAAATACTAACAAAAATTAGAAATCCTATATTATGGATATTAAATTAGAACATTTGCAACAATCTGAAGTCCGTTTTACCATCAGAAAACCCCTATGTTGTTGTTAACATCTATGCCAAAGCGTTTTGCCTCATCGTTTATACCGCGTACATCGAAGGACTGGAACAGTACCTCTACCATGAGTTTAAAGCAATAGTATTCGTCGCTACTCGATATCGACGCCGTAAATATTTTGTATGGCAAATTTTGGTTCTGCAAGTGACCGCTAGAGGCGCTGCAAAATTTGCCATACAAAATATTTACGGCGTCGATATCAAGTAGCGACGAATACTATTGCTTAAAACTCATGGTAGAGGTACAGTTTGTTTACTGCGTTCTTCCCATCCGATTATAATTTATGTGTCTTCAAAGCTAGAACGAATATGCTCTTAATAAACTAGCGCGCCTCACCAGTCACCATCAACGGTTGCATCACTGCTTACCATGAGGCGGGATCGCAGTCAAGCACTTGTTTTTATAAATAAAAAAAAAAAAAAAACACGTATCAATCGAGCAGTTGCCCGGACAAGAGAAAAAGACCTGTCTGGTTAGAGGATCCACTCTATTCAACGAAATTTCGCGGGGCTTTTAGTACAATTGATACTCTTTCAAATTACCTAGATGTTAAACAGCATACACTGGTGTACCGCAATGATTTTTCCACGTGCTACCGCTATTACCTACGCGTGCCATAGATTAGCTATCTCTGAGATAGGTTTTTTTTTTATTGTTGATAGGTTCGCGCTTGACCGCTATCTTACCTGATGGAAAGCAACGATGCGGTCGACGATAGAGTGCGCTAACCTAGAAGTAACCTATTCACTTTTGACGTAAAGATTCCCGGGTTGTAGCCATCAGGAAACACAGACTCCAGCAGGGAATTCCACTCCTTAACTGTTGTACGCACAATGAATGTATTCCCAAAACGTTTTGTGCGTATAGGAGGGATATCCACCATGTACCGTTGACGCAACAGTCCGATGATGGAACGGGCTAGGCGGAACTAGGCTATGCAATTCCAACGCACACTCCCCGAAATGCAACCGGCAGAAAACCGACAGGCTAGCAACTCGGCGTCGATGTTTAACACCCGTATTTATAAAGAAGTAATTACTTGTTACTAAGTAAAATCTTATTAAGTCATTACTTGACGTTTGAAATCTTCATTCAAAATTTAATTTCCGGATGACAGCGATGTGGAGGAGTACTTTGACGCCTGAGTGTACTGTGTTTTTGTATTATACGTCCATAGGTAGGTTTTAGAATAAATAGTTTAGTTCATATTTAAGGTTTTGTACATGTATCTTTTCAATAAAATTTAAATATTTCTTAACTATAGAATACAAATTGTTACTTAAGTAGTGACTTTTACTCAAGAATTTAGTTTTACTTGTTTATTAATACAGGTGTTAGACTTTGAAACCTCGACTCGACGGGTACTCTTATTTATTCGAAAACACCAAAACAAACCAATAACAAAAGACGAAAATACATTATGATTCTAATAATAATATTGTAATCGCGCAAAGTTCCACAGAAATAGCGATAAATAATCGTACACGTGAAACCCGTCATTATAACATTAGCCAAACACCAGACGTACAGCGTGTCAGTACATTTAAGTGCCAAATTGATGAATAATGCTTAGAAAATCTTGTCGAAGAACATTTTCATTGAAAATTGACACGTTCGAGAAATAAGTATTTAATGAGGGTACGTTTTATTATAAAAAAAATAACTTGAAAGTAACTAATTTTAGGAATTCCCTCGATTCCTCATCGATCCCATCATCAGAACAGGATTTTGAAAAAAAATATGGGACCAATCTGGAATGGAGCATATCCTTTCAAGGACAAAACAAAAATTGCAAATCGGTCCATAAAAGACGCAGTTCTGAGGTAACCGAATTGAGAAACTCCTCTTTTTTTTTAAGTCGGTTAAAACCCCACTGTGGTGGCTAAACAGTTGAAAATTTTACAAATGATGTATTTTTGTTGCCTCTATAATAACAAATACTACTAAAAATAGAATAAAATAAATATTTATGTGAGGCCCCCATACAACATATTTTTGATTTTTGCTTGGGATTTTTTTGCCATTTAATGGGCTAATGGGCATAAAACCTTTTTTCTTAAATCCTCACTAGGTCAATCAATGGAACAGGCATTTTTATTATAATAATTATTCCGTTTATTCATGTCGGCGCCAATCACCTGAGTCACACCATGCGCTCTCCCTATGCCGCTATTGAATACGCCTGCTCTAAAAAAGGCTCAAGTATGCTTCCTTGCAGCAGCTTTACCATTAAGTGCCGATAGCTGTGGAGACTCTGCCGGCAGCTGGAGTACGGAGGCAATGTATTTCGTGAGGGATTTGGCCGTAGGCTCGAGGAGGCAACGGGTGACTCCCGGTCTAGGTCGCTCTTGGTGGAAAGGTTGGCCATCGCTGTTTAGCGAGGCAATGTGGCGAGTGTTATGGGCACTTTTGCACCGGGAACGTTCAGGGACGGGTTATTTATTGATGAACAAAAAATAGAGGAACTTCCTCACGATATAAGTCATGTTCAGGACGCTTTCTGAATCAAGCTCTTTATTCAGCCGATTAGCGAGAACCTCTTGAGCCAATGATTAACAGGGATATTATTTAAATAAACTGTTATGCCATGAGCCAATCAACAGACTATGTTCCAACATCGGACCACCAGGTGTAAGGTAATACGCCAACGATAAATGGTGGTCATCCTGCCCAGACTCACAAAACATTTTAGGGGGCACAATTGTGCAAATGGCTAAGGAGCAGAATTTTTTTTTGCCAGAATCTATGTTGACTACAACTTGGGGATCTTACCGTAGAGGCCCAGCCTGCTACCGTAGAGGCCCAGCCTGCTAGCTGCAGGCAGGCAGGGTTGAAGCCTGCTGGGGTCATGGGCCAGTTTCCGAAAGTAATACCCGGCCCCGGCACGATAGACAACGAAAGAACGGGGTAGGTTTTTAGTCAGTAAGAGTCTGACACTACTTCTCACTCCACCCAAGGGCGGGATTTGTCATTGTATGATTTTACCTACCAAAAAAAAAACCTGGGGATATTTAACTTAATAGTGAATAGGTTACTTCTAGGCAAACGCTCTCCATCATCGACTACACCGTCGCTTTCCATCGGGTGAGATAGTGGTCAAGTGCGAACCTATCAACAATAAGAAAAAAATAGGTCTTTCAACATATCAGGAGGCCCGTTCCACTAGTAGCCACAAAATGGATCCTAACCATAAGTGTCTAGCTACGAAGTAGGCCCAAATAGAGATGCCGTACTTTTGTACCTATATATTTTATATACTAAGATTATCCTAAAGCCTCATTTTCATGGTTAATACAAAAGAAATCAACCTTTTTTCCGGGATTAAAACACTCTCTTTTAAATTATCTTTTATCAGACTAGCACTTCAAGAGATTATACTTTTTTTATAATAATCAAACAAACAACTAAACTGTGTGTTCTACAAAACAATTGAGCAGTTAAGTTTGAGTAATTATTATGATAATGCAATTTTTTATTATGTACACAGCAATTAGATAAAAAGCCTTTAAATTAATGTGAAAATTATTTATCCCAGACATCACAAAAGAATGCCAAAAGCCAAGAAACGCCAAAAAAAGACTCTCAAATTAACGTAAAGCCTTTAATAAATCACGGACTCACGAAATAATTTGCGCCACGGGCGTTTACAATGGAAAGCCGTCAGTAAATGGTCGTTTTGGTGTCAGAACGGGAATCCTGTTAATTAAAATTAAAATATACCATAAATTATAACGTAAACGGTTGTTAGGGAAGCGCCTTGAGCGACGGTTAGCGCGCATCCGTGAGTGTTATTGCTATGAAATATATTGTAGGCGCGTTAATTTAATTTTTGAATTTAGTATTATATTTTTGGCGTATTCAGGCGGTATTATCTTTCAATGTAAAAGTAGAGGTTGCACGTAAGGTAATTGTTAGAACTTTTATCTAGAGCAATAAGGCTTAGAAGCTTTTACCACTAGTTATTTTGTCTTAGTAAGAAAAACTTGTACCATTTTTACCTTCTACCTTTCTACAATTAGGTAGCCTAACTACTTAGAACTAATTGCCTGAGTAACATCGATACTTTGAGCTTATTTATGCCGTACTAGTCTGCTCTAAGAGCCGAGGTCTACTTTGCGAAGTAATTTTTATTCCATGCAAATAGCAAATGCGAAAGGAATTAGGTCTGATTTATCATGTTGTTTACATTTCAACCCCTTTTTTTAGTTGAGAAATCATCAAATGACTTTACCTGTTCTAGAGTTAAGCTCGAAGTAGTGTTATATTTTTACCCACCTACGCGTTGTTATAATCTAAACGAGGGAAGATTGGTGACTCGCTTCTAGCGCTTGGGCCGCTGAAATCAGGATAGTTTGTCCTAATTTCGCTCAATCGCAATCGGCGAATTACATTAACGAGGGTGTTACGCAAAAATTTTCTTTTTTGTTTTGTGGGATAAAGGTTATCAAAATGTCTTCGTGTGCTTTTATGCGTTGTATTAATTAATCAAATAAAAAAAAAAAACACATGGAGCCCCATTTCCTAATTTTTTTTTAGTTATACTATTTGTATTGATATAGTTAACAGTTTTCCAATATGTAAAACATTATATAGTTTCATATTGAAACGATTGTTATATAAACTAAATTCGTAAAACTTTTCGAGAGAACATCATCAAAAGAAACAAATTGTATAAATACCTATAATTTAAGCTAATTAAAAACTACCTAAAGAAAATAACGTAGTTCTAAAATAAATATCTAAAGCAAAACACCAACCTTTTTTTAGGCAACTAAAAATAGCACTTACTGTGCTATTTTTAGTTGACTAAAAAAAGGTATACGCAAACATAGCTAAAATAACTGCAGTACCAAAAATCTCATTTCAAAATTGCCCACATTTCCATATCTTCCTCATGGATGGACGCCTACCTTCCCCAAGCCAGAGTACCTTCACCAAACCAGAGGGAAACGTCTTCAGAATTAATTTTCTATGTGACTGCTCACTTTAATTACGCGTTCTTACTGTTATTAGTCACCTTTACGTTGCTTTTAAGATGTCAGCAGGATACCTAGGGCAATGGTGTTATATGTTACAAATTAAGATAGGGTGTTATGTGTTACAAATTAAGTTATGGTTCGTCTTTAGATTAATTTTGCAGTTTGGTGAATTATGGCTTAACTTATTACCTACTGTTCGAACGAGTGTGAGGTTGCTTAATTTATATATTAGAAGAAATTGTTCAAGTACTTCTAGCACACGGAGGAGTGTATTTTTTTTAAAATTTATATTTGAAATTCTTAAGAAAAATATATGTGACAAAGGAGATTATAAATAATTTAAGACATGTTTAATTTTAATTTATTTCTTCAGTCTGAGAAAAAATTTCAGCCCTTGGGTCACGTCAGCAAACCGTAGAGGCCCAGCCTGCTAGCTGCAGGCCGGCAGGGTCGAAGCCTGCTGGGGTCATGGGTCAGCTTCCGAAAGGAATACCCAGCCACGGCACTATAGGCAACGAAGGAACGAGGTAGGTTTTTAGTCAGTAAGAGTCTGACACTACTGAGCTCCGCCCCAGGGCGGGATTTGTCATTGGATGATTTTACCTACCTTATAAAAAAAGGCCTTAAGTCACGCGAAGTGTCAACTAGACATTTCGATAGATCTTTGTACAACTTGTGAGCACTCAGACCCCACGATCCGATTTTATTTCTGTTTGTCTCTATTTATTAAGTTGCACCTGCTAGGTTTAAAAAAAAATTAGAAACGATTCACAAGCATACTGGAGTTACAAATGTGACGTATTGTATTAAAAAACTGAAATGGAGGTGGACAGGCAACATGATGAGGAACAAAAGTGATAAGTGGGCTAAGGACGTAACCGACTGGTGTCCAATACAATATAAAAGAAAAAAAGGGAGACAACGTCGTAGACGACGACATTAAACGTATCGCGGGCATAACGTGGAAGAGGAAAAAACTTGACCGCACTCTGTGGAAAGCTTTAGGGGAGGCCTATGCTGGAAAGCAACACAGTCTTAGTGAATCTGGTGTCCGATAAAGCGATAATGTAACTTAGCATGTAAGAAACAAATATAAATAAGATTGTTGAATAAAGGCTATTATTAATACCAGCTATGTTATGTTTCTGCACCACCCTAAAGTTCACTTGTTGCAAATGCCTAAGGCATTAAAGGGTGGACCAGATGGTTGGAAACCATCATCCCAATCAAGGTAACCTTGCTAGTTTCAATCCGTGTAGACGGTAGCTTTAAACCATGACCTTCAACGCCCTTTGTTGGGTGGAGCGTGTTCCCAACCACAGTGACATTGCGCAAGTGTTGCGTGCGGAATAGACATGTGTAAGTAATGCGATTGTTGCATTGCGCGTCATAAAACCCGACCGCGTCATGTAGCATTACACATGACTCGACCAAACTAAGCATGACACATGACACTCAAACATGACGCGCGGTAGCTAGCAGTCCGAGTTCGTGTGCGAGAGAGGTGGAGCATGCCCGAAATATAACTAAACTCCGTCGTACTAACGTTCGTCACAATATAGTATCTCATCATACCATAACGCGCTATCTCATATCATGTAATGATGTATATATTTCATAACGCGAACATTTCATTACAATAATTATCTCGTGTGGCGCTTCATTACGCGTCATGTTTGATGTCATGGTGTAATGCAACATTACTTGGCACTAAATGTAATGTCATGTTACATCACTTTAAAACGCACTGTTTTGCGCATGTCTAGTGCGGAACAACAGGCGCGTTTTTCATATTCATGTAGCCGCAACATAAACCAAACCGAATACCTTGGTTGGAACGCTAATTTGCCGCCGTCTGGCCCACCCTTAAGTCCTTTGTACAGTATTATTTACTAGTGCATGAGCTTAAATAAATATATTTATCGGTCGGTTCGCTCGGTAGTATTTCAAGTACTGAGCTACCTCTAGTATTTATATAAATGTGAACTTAAATGCTTCTTTTTCACCAAAAAATTTCTATTAAAAAAAAACACAAAAAAAAACTAAACTAAACTGCTATTCATGCAAAGTAGGTACTCGCATTATTAGCACTTTGACCGCGCGAATTTCAAAACTCCCTTTGAAAGTTTAGAAAACCTTATCACATGGAATCAAATCCTAACAAAATCAAAATCAAACTTTATACATGCCTTGGATATTGTAATAAAACTGCTCACTTCAGAATGGACACTCTTTTTGAATTATCTTGTTACACAAAGTAATGCACCTGGCTGGGTTTGAACACGCGACCTACAATTCGTAATTGGGGGCTGTTACCACTCGGCTACCATTGCTCTCTCTCACTGCTCTGCTCTTCAAGTACATACCTATTTATGCACAACTTTATTTCCACTCCACCGGGTAAGTGAAGCGTCGCAAACTATTTTGCACGTAGCTACACAGTAGTAAAGTGAATGCCCCAATTTCTGTGAAGTTGCGACATAGAGAATGCTTGTTGACCACCAGCATGTGCTTCGATCGTCCGGTAAAGGGTTTTGAGAAAAGTCATAAATGAAACGCGATTGTGATTGTTTTTTGATTAATTTATGAACTTTTTCTTTAAAAAAGCGGAAGTACCATTATATCTGCCACCTTGATTTGTGTTGCACATCAAGTCCACTAATATTTCTACCAAGAAGCTAAGCTGGGCAGTTCCCTAAGGCCCTCAAGATCTGGGGATCCCAAAATAGGATCCCAATATCTTATTTTCATCACCACCATTTCAGCCGTAAGACGTTCTTTATGATGTGCGTGTCGTGTGATGTGTGTGTTGGATAGGCCTCCTTGAAATATCGCCATAAAGACCGGCCCTCGCGTCGCGAAATTTGATTAGCAAACCCCTTATTGAATTAGTGATAAATTATCCCTTCTTTGAAATCTAAATAAAATAGATCGAAACACTACTATAATCATGACAACTGGTTTTAGTCACTACTAATATGACACAGGGAGTGTCATATTTTTAGTGACTAAAACCTGTTGTCCTGCACCAGAAGTAATTTAAAGAATTCCCGAGTAAAAAAACGACCGCAGATTTTGTTTGCTCCAGGGCCATTAGTTACTTAGCTACGCCACTGGTTAAATCCTTAGAAAAAAGTAGCTCAATGTGCATATAAAGACAGCAGTGAAAGCAAGAAGATGGTGCCAGAAAAACGGCATTAAGTCCGCCTTTGTACAGTTTTTTTTACTTGTGCAAGAAGTTTAGTAAATAAATAAATAAATAAAAACGGCGTTAACGCTAACGTATATTAAAGGCATTTAGGAGAGGTTTGCCAAAAAGAAAAACCCATCGAAAAGAGTAGAAGACACAGTACAAAGATAAACGGTTTCCATAGAAAAAACCTTTGCTTAACAGAGATGTCATCAGTAAGTTAAGACAAACGTTAACTTATATAATTATGTAGTAAATCCTTCATAAATCGCTACAAAATCATATCTGACTGTTACCAATGTGCTGTAATGGACTGCTGTAAACTGGGCGATACAAGTACTGAATTGATGCTCACAGGTAATGTACAAAACTATGAAACTCTGTCGAAGCGGCAATGACATGACGACATGATTTTGCCGATTCGTCGATGAGTTTCATAATCTTGTATGTAAGCTGTGATTACAGGTGTAGAGCAGTGGTGGCCGAGTAGTAGCGGCCCCGACTTACGAGTTGTAGGTCGAGAGTTCAAACCCGACCAGACGAATCACTTTGTGTAATTTATTTCATCACCACTGCTCTCAAAACGGAGAAGGAAAACATCGTGAGGAAACCAGCATGTCCCAGAACCAAAAATTCGAAGACATGTGATATTCACCAACCCGCACCGGGCCCGCGTGATGGATTACGGCCCATTCCCTCTCTTATAGAGCAGGCCTGTATCCCAGCAGTGGGAACATTAAAAGGCTGATGATGATGATGACAGGCGTACACCAAGCGTATAATGACAAACTACTCGATTACGCATTACGGACAGTAAGCCTAATGTAATGAAAAATTTGTTCAGATTAGCGTCTATAAGTTGGACCACATATGTTCAGCACAACGTCCTCAAACATTAAAGTGTAGAGGGGCTGAATCAAAATGTGTAATTAAGTACCACACTTTGTGTTAGTATCCATTACCAAATTCTAGTGCACTGAAAGCGCCTTCACGACAGAGTGAATCGAAGTATGTCCAGCGCTGTCCATTTTGCGCTGGACATACTTCGATTCACTTCGCGATTCACAAATTGAATCAATACCGTTAGTATTTATAAAAGCGTTCATGATCTCCTGGAACATGAAAAACATCAGCCCTGGGCAAGGGCCCACCTTACTGTTAGGCGCGTAGAACATTAGGCGCCGTCGACGACTCAGGCTTGGTTTTTATTGATTGGTTCTCATATTATTTGACACACACACCGGCTGCATCTAGTTTAAACTGACGAAAAAACGTGGCCCATGTGTGCGCAATGTAGTTCTAGCTTAAGATGAGGATCCAAAAATTATTTATTATAAAAATTACTTTAATCCGTAGCAGCCTTAAATATTACTCTTTCGCGCAGTGCTTGGCAATGGTATAAAACTATGGTATAAAATATTAAACTGAAATGAGCAACATGCATAAAATACTTCTTTGAAATTAAACAATCTGATACACTTTTACTCGTAAATCTCAATTTCGTTTAAAAAAATGTTTTATTTTATTAAAAACCATAAAAAGAAAGACAAACAAATTCATTTACATAAAAACCGATCAAGTGCGAGGAGACTTGCGCGGTGAGGGTTCCGTGTGATGAATATATTTTATCTATTTTTTTAATCTCCTATGTTTTTAGTAACTAAAAAAACCATGGTACCGGACTATAGAAGGTATAGTTACTGAAAAATTGCACATGCAATTAAAAATAAGGTAGTGGTTATGTAGATTGCTGTGTCACTTAAAAGCCTATTAGATGGCTTAACAAGAAATTATAATTTCGGCGTGTCAGTTAATGCTGGGCACAGTCTGTACATAAACCAATACAATTTTAATTTATTTTAAAATACCTTACGTAGTTGTTTACACTAACATCTTTATCAAAATGTACGGAACCCTAAAACCTAAGTTTGAAATAACTTTCTTAGTGCAATATTTTTCTTTGCATTTCATTGCAGTTCTGCGAGTATTTACCGAGTTTATGTATCGTCTATACACTTTTGAAAGCTTTGGGTACAGCTGACTAGTGGTTGAAACGTTTGTATTTTGATGAATTTTCAACAAAAAAAGACACGTTACGACTTCGACAGAATTTCATAGATTTGTTGTGAGCCATGTCAACCATGCACTTTTTATTAGTCTTGCAATAACCATAGAAAAACCATTTTCTCTTAATTCCAAAAATAGTCTGGCATAAATTACTTTTAGTTCAACATATTTTGTGGTTAGCTTCCCTATTTAACGAAAAAAACACCCCACTCTGCAATAATACACAAGTTTAGATCCCTTTGTTCTTTTTACCCGTATGTATTGTTTATTTTGTGTAGATTTTGTTCCTAAAAACGAGACTAGAACATCAAGTCTGTCTATCAGTCTATTTAACATACATCAGATTCAGCTTTGTACTTCACTAAACCGTTTGAAGACGTAGAAAAAAATCAGAAAATACGAAACAAAATCGAAGCGAGATCCTTTTTTCTCTGAAGGGAGCGCTGGCGCCCATAGCCATCTCATTTACTACCAAATTGTAGCACCTTCTCCCACATAGAGTATTGAAGCTTTAGTCGTTCGAAACGTTCAATGCTGCGGTATGTCATCATCATCATTATTTCAGCCAAAAGACGCCCACTTTTGGATATAGGCCTTCCCCAAGCGTCGCCACTCCAAAACCTTTCGGAAAAATCCAAAGTCATATTAAACATAACTTAACCATATAGCACCCACTCCTATCAAGATCGGAGACTACATTCGAAGTTGTGGAAGATTACGTTTACCTTGGTCAGACAGTCTAGTTGGGTAGATCTAATTTCGAGAAAATAGGTCGACCGTCAAATCCAACTCGACTGAGCTTCATTCGGGAGGCTGCGCGGTGTCTTCTCGACCAACATACCAGTGTCTAAAGACGAAAGTCTATGACCAGTGGGTGTTGCCAGTGATGACATATGGCTCCCAAACGTGGTCGTTCATTATGGATGAGGTCCATGAGGTCAGAAGACTTAAAGTCACCCAAAGGGCAATGGAAAGAGCTATGCTTGGAGTTTCCTTGAGTGATCGTATCAAAAATGAAGATATACGCAGGAGAACCAAGGTTGCTGACATAGCATGAAGAATCGCCACTCTTAAGTGGCAATGGGCACGGCACATTGCTCGCAGAACAGCTGGCTATGGTATATATTATGTGGCAATGAATATTTTTTTTTGTAGGTGGGAAAGCATCTAATTGAGTTATAAAATAACAAAGGCGGCAATATCCACTCAATGTCAAAAATTAGCTAAAAATGCGGTTTTATTCATCTGTGGACGTAGTTTAAACTAGTAAACTCATTACACATTAAACGTGGTAATATAATAACCAAATACCGTTTAAAAAATATAGTTCGTAACAAACCCGGCATTATCCGATACAACTTATTTAAAAATTAATTCCATGATATAATACTTAACTGCTGCTCCTAAAATCTCCTCCTCATAGAGACCTCATAGAGGGGTTACTGCCGCCTTTGTTATTATATGACTCAATTACCTCTACCGCTCTAGGTTCAAGCGGTAGCGCCCGCGCCACTTCTACTGTATCTGTCCACAATGCAATGTTATTTTTTTAAATAAAAACATAACATAAGTTGCTACAAACAACATTAGTTGCTTGTGAAAATTACTTGTTCTGCCACAATCGATAGTCGTTTTGGACATTACCCGAAACTAAAGGACAAACAGATTCGTTTTTTGGTAAAATAATAGGTGAACACACCTATTGTGTAATTGTGTATTCATTCACCTTAGATTAAATTAAAACAGCGCAAGATAGGTGCGCATGCGCGTGGATCACTGATATTGTGACAATTGTCACGATTTCAATCGGTCTCGACGATCACATATATTTGGCGGCTAACGCTATTTCGCTCGCACGCCAACGTCGGCTCTTTTCTCTGTTCTTCACTATTAGTGACTAAAAATAGTGTGCGAGTTTCGAGTCTAGGTTTTCTGATTGCGATGTTAACGCGTAACGTATTTTCCCATACAATATAACATTGTTATTCATAATCATTTATAAAAAGGCTGTCTTTTTTATTGAAATGTAGGTATAAATGGCGCCTTTAAACGCTGCCGGCGCAGTATATTCATGCTCTGTGTTCATACATAACACATACGAAAGGTATCTCGCGCAAATTCTATACAATTCCCTTGGTGTCATCCAATTTGGCATATATTTGTTTTAAACATGATGCGAGTGAGATTTTCATACTACGCCACGGGCGTACTTTGTTCATATATTCAGATGCATAGTTACTTTCATCCCCCTATGTTTTCCTATACAAAGTAAATAAGATTGAAAGCGTTGTGAATGCTTAAATCTCATGTTTCTATGAGAGGCACGTTCCGTGCGTTTGAGATTAAAACCGTAAGAGTAAATATTGTATTTTATAAAGATATGAAACCTTTTTTAAAAACGGAAATATCGGAACCCTTATAGGATCGCTTTTGTTGTCTGTCTGCCTGTCTAAATGATATTTATTTTGCAAACAGGTTTTAAAAAAACACTTTTACACATCAAAATTTTTTTTTACACATAAAACTAGATGAGGCCGGTGTTTCCTAGCTGACTACCGTGAAAAGAAACACCGAAACAAAATCAGGGGTCACAGACTCTTTTAAAGTCCATACAGTAATATACGTTTTGGTCAAATTACATAAGGACCATGCAGATTTTTCTGAAATGGTCTTTTGAAGAAAGAACCATACTTACAGTCTGTATGTAAATACCCTTTATCTTGGGAATGCATGGAGGTATCGAGTTAAAATTAAAACCATACTCAGGTCTGCGGTTCCTTGAAGCTGTGAAAAAATCAAACTACTAAGTTAGTAAAAAAGAAAATACGGCCATTTATGTCGTAAAAAACGTACATTTCGACATTCTCAAGGGAATCAAATTTCCCTTTGACTTAGAATCCTGAAATTTTGTATGAAGCAAGGTCTTCTAACACAAATATGGGAAAAAATCTGAAAACTGTATGATTGGTAGTTACGTCACAAAACAAAAAAAACACTTCTTGCGATTCGGAAAAATCTTCGAGACTTGATTCGGGAATTGAATTATTTTCATAAGTAGTTTTGTACGGGACCGCGAGTCCAACTCACACTTGCCCAGTTTTTTTTTAATCTGATTTTTTTTTTCAACTTGTATCTAAAAGTGTAAGGCTCCTCCATTGGACACCACTTTTTCTTACACACTTTTGAATATCAATAACGGTTCTTAATGGTCATGACGATGGTACATAATTTAAGATATGAAATCGATGATTTGTTACCGATAACCCACTTTGAACCTACCTACAGTTAACCGAATGATATTCTTATTATTTTTGATGCCACGTGGCGATGTTTGCTGGGGATGCAGGACTCGATTTCTCGAAAGATTTACCGCCTTGGCACTCTACGAGCACCTGAAAGAACACGTTGTCTTCAGCTCCACACGCAGCTCAAAGAGATGTCAGCATAACTTACGAAGCCAACCAGTGCTTTTTTTCTAGGTGTGAAATCAGCCAATGAATTCTTCCACTCTTTCGGGTCAGACTTTTACTGACTAAAGCAACTCCTGTTCTTTCTTTGTCTTTGTTTCAAGGTCCCGGGTTTCATTTTTATATAACTCTTGGCCCCAGTAGGCTTCATGGCCTATCAGGGCAGGAGGATTGTTCGACAGAGGAACCTCGGCTCTCGAGCACATAGAGCAACTAAAGGATCCTGGGAAGCTTTTATTCAGTAAAAGTCTGATATTCTCGCTCACCCCACTCATATCGGAAAGTACTTAGTTTTATCTACGAAGTCAAGAAAGCGGCACATTAATATAATAATAATAATTATGATACTAATAATATAAAAAAAAATATTGTTCTTTTTTATCAAGTAATATTTAAAAATGTAATTGATAAGTTTGTAAGTGGAATAAAGAGGAAATAATAATATTCCACAACTATCACACAACGTCGTCTAGTGCCAAGCTAAGCAGAGCTTGTGTTATGGGTACTAGACTACTGATAAACATACTTATATATTTCTAAATACATACATATATCAATTTATATCATTTCTTCTGCAAGTGGCTTCGCCCGCGTAAAAGTCGTCCCCTATTTTACCCCCTTAGGGGTAAAGTTTCGTAAAATCCGTTCTTAGCGGATGTCTATACCCTATAAGGAACCTACCTGCCAAATTTCCAGTTTAAGGTGTTGTAGTTTCTGAGATTTCGTGATTAATCAGTGAGTAGTATTTCGCTTTTATATACACCGTTAAACTTTAGCCGTTTTAATCCCGTGGAGGGTCGATTTGGTATATGAAACACTATCGATTGGTAAAGTTAAAATTAAAAAATAAAGTACTTTTTTTTTCTAAAAGTCGAATTAAAATACGCATGTTGTTATACATAAAATGATTGAAAAGAGTGTCCATGGAGTTTCTTGCACATTCTTCTCAAATGTGCAATTAGCATCATTTTTTTTCTGACAGACTGACACCTTGACCTTTCAAAAGTGCCTGTAAATGGTTTATTTGAAATAAATGCTTTTGAATTTTGAATTTTGAATTTTCATGTACGAAATTAATTTCTTTATGTAAACGGGACAATGGCCTTCTAGTTGTAGGTCGTTGCGTACTATCTACCTACAGTTCATTGGCCTCGCCCAGCTAACGTTTACTTAAAGAAATTAATTTCGTACATGAGCAAATTAAAGCGAGTTTAAAAAAAGTACTTTGTTTTTTAATTTTCTCTTTACTTATCGATAGTATTTCATGACCCTCCACGGGATTAAAACGACGCACAAAATATAACGGTGTATAGAAGATACAAGCATTATTCGCGAGTCATTATAACGTTAATATAATACAGTAGTTAGTAGAATAAGTAGACGTTATTTCAGGCTAGATAATAAGCAAAGGCACTCATCATGTAAATCAAGAAGCATCCCAAATACGTACCAGAAACGCCCGTGTGAGCTGCCTTAAAACGCGATTACTGATACACAGAGCTACAATATAACTTGAAAGGCAGAAGATTAGTACACACCGTTTCTATGTAAAGATGCAACAGCTGCGAGTAGCGTATCTTTAAATGGAAATGGTAATAGGTTTGTTTGTTTATAGATATTGGAGAAATAATCTTATAGCGAAGTATAATAAGTGAATAAAATAAACCGAAGAAAATAGCGGATCTGCTGAGTCAGAGTAAACACAGGTGGGTTTTAGGTAAAGGGAACGTCAGGGGTTCTAGAACAACCGGAATCCCGATCCCGATTTCCAGCCACAGTATGCGCGGGCTTGCGGACGGCGAGCAATGGGTAGCTCGCTTTTCGACCGTCTGGTAACCGTCCGGGCCGAACCCAAGTCGTTGACGGCGCGTATTGTTTCACACGCACCACATAGAGATGAAAGCAAACCTTAGGGGCCAAGGGTTGATACCTACTGGGGTCACAGATTGTGCGAAAAAAAACCTCGAGGCCCTGGAATGGAGGTAAAGAAGAAACAGGAGTAGGTTTTTCGTCAGTAAAAATTTGACAGACTCTCACGCTCTTATTGGTTGATTTTTCAACTAAAAAAAGGGGTCCTTGAACGCAAAGCAAAAAAGGAATATAGGTATGGTTTCAGTCAGAAAAAGTCTGATACGCTATACGCTCCGCCCTAGAGCGAAAAGGGGTTTTAGTCAGTAAAAGTCTGACCCCTTTCGAGACCAGAGCGAGAAAAAGTTATTTCATAAATTCTTACCTGAAAAAAAAGTACTGAAATATTGTATAGGTAGACTTACCGCATTGAATATGACTAGAAATATTTTGTCTTTCTAGATATTTTTTGGTTCCATTTTATCAGATAGTACCTGGCTTATAAATTGATCAATCCATTTCCTTCGTCTGCATCAATACCCTAAAGGTCTATCATGTTACTTTGGTCGAGTGTTGTAGTCTAGCATTTTTCATGGTTTTTTTTTTTTACTATATACGTCAGAAATAGTGAGAACACCCAATATATGGGGTCGGACAGCGAGCAATAGGCACCTCGACGTCCACCTGTCCGGTAACCGTCCAAACTCAGCCCAAGTAGTCGATGACGGTGTGGTCTTCCAAGCGCGACTCAATGAGTTATCAGCAAAACCATAGAGGCCCAGCAGGGCCGATGTCCGCTAGGGCCACGATTCTCGATTTCAGAAAAGAAAATCCTCTGTCCTAGATTACAAGAAGCACCTGAAAGACACAGGTGTAGTCTTCAGTCAGTTCAGTCAGTCATTAAAAGTCTGACACGCTCACACTCCAACCTAGAGCGGGAGAAGTCACCATATGATTTTCCACCTAAAAAAAGCAACAAAATAACTACACATGGGATCCTTTAACGTTTGTTCCTTTAGTTACTGGAGATCACAGCATGCACATAATAACCAGGTGAAAGTTACCAAAAAAAAAAAACATTAAAATGCACAAAATAAATTTTAAACAATCAAGAAAAAAAAGCGTTCAAACAAATAATGTAGAATTAAAATTAAAAATTATGGTCAATTTTAATTAAAATTATAAATTGAACAACTACAGTGAGAATATAATACAGTAAACAAAAAAAAAAAAAACTTTAAAAATAATAATTAGAAATTTAAAATTAGAATAAAAAAAAAAATGAAAGATAAGTATGACAGTTCGAAGAAGATTAAGATGTATAGTGGACCATAGTATACAACCACTTTGGTCTATTACTAAAGGCTTAAACTGAATACAAGTGCTTCAAAGTTCCTCCTTTGCTACCCTTTAACTGAACCTGCAACTTAGTTTCAAAGTAGAAATTACTTTACACAAATCCTAGAAGCACCCCTACGTCCCTTACGTAGGGACAATATAATACAGTAAACAAAAAAAAAAAAACTTTAAAAATAATAATTAGAAATATAAAATTAGAATAAAAAAAAAGAAAATCAAAGATAAGTACGACAGTTTGAAGAAGATTAAGATGTCTAGTAGACCATAGTATACAACCACTTTGGTCTATTACTAAAGGCTTAAACTGAATACAAGTGCTTCAAAGTTCCTCCTTTGCTACCCTTTAACTGAACCTGCAACTTAGTTTCAAAGTAGAAATTACTTTACACAAATCCTAGAAGCACCCCTACGTAGGGGTGCTTGCATGAATACATAGGTATGTATTGTCTACACAATTTTCATCTTGAATCACAATGGTAGTCTCCAGAAAACAAAAGATGGCCATATAAACAAAAGCTTGATTTACGGCATTTAGGGTGGTTTTCCATACGAGATTTACGAGCTAGGCGAGGCGTGAGGAAATAGTTCAGCGAAGGAATCACTTCACGGATTTGGTACAGCTCTGTCGGAAAATTGGCAGCGAAGGTTATGGTATGTATCACAGAGTATGTACACATGTTATGAGGCAAGGGATGTGTGCAAGGAAAACGTGTATTAATAAGTATAATCGGCCTTGTACTGAGCCCACTGCTGGAATTCAGGCCCGCTTTCTTGAAGAAAGAATTCGCCGTAATCTACCACACGGGCCCAGTGCAGAGTTATATGGACCTCTCAAGTCTGAGAATTTTTGGTTTTAGGACATGCCGCTTTCCTCACGATGTTTTTCTACACCGTTTTGAGTGCAATATTGATGAAATATATTAAGAGGAGGTATTGCCTCAGGCCTCTTCAAGCAAAACCCGTCGCTTTTCATGTCGGTATGAGCTGGCCTTAACTCCCCAAGGCAAAGTTTGTAGAGACTTTTTATTAGGGTACCTCTTTATTTTGTAAGTCAGTAAGTCAGCTGTATTTTCTTATGTGTTAATCAAAAGTTCTGTAGTTTATCGGAAATGTGTCAGCTATCTTGTCGTCGGCTATCTTTCATGTTGTATAGAAGAAACATAAATTATTACGCTTTCAGAAAGCCCAAAGTGATGATGTATATTGGTGCGTTTCGGAAGAAATCGGCTATTTGTATTTTCACAAGATAAACTGCTGAAAAAATGGACGCCTATAGGAAAAATGACAATGTTATAGTCTGCAATCATCAAACGTACGTATTTAGGCTTTCGAAAGATTCTGGAGAGGCGACCGCGTACCAGAAGACGCAGCGTTGGAAGGCCTCCTACAAGGTGGACCGATGACCTGGTCAGGGTCGCTGGGTTCCGATGGATGCGAAGCGCATAGGACCGGTTTTGTGGCAATGCTTGGGGGAGACCTATGTCCAACAGTGAACGTCTTTCAGCTGAAATGATGATGATGATTATTAATTGGGCTTTCAGATGGAGCTCAAAGCAAACACTACTTGTGTTGTATCTAGAAATCGCAAAACTAATACCACTTAACATTTCGTAATCGGTTGAGTTACAAACACGTACTTATTAACAAATTAACAACATGTAGACAGTGTCCAATTCTCTTGAACCGTGGCCAAACATGAAACTAAACTACATGTACTGAATTAGGCTTACGCTTAACATTTTCCTTTACAAGTGGCGCTAGTATTAAGTGTCAAGATATTTTGGGTATGTATATTCATATAGATTAAGATCGGTTACCGTGAGACGTGTGGTTTGAAGTAAATACCTACGTGATATATCGCAACTGATAAACTGGTTAATTGTCGGTAAGTATTTACATCTGCTCTCAATAATCTTAAAGGGGTACGTTCTAAGGTAGCCCGTGAAATACGGATGGGTAAATAATTACGGTTCCATGGAGCATTCTTCTTATAGAACATTGTTAATGGGGTATTTTGTGAAGCTTTGACCTACTTGTAGGTGAGACTGATACAAGACCGTATTGATTTGCTAAAGTAAAGTAAGACTTAAGGTGCCACGGACGCAGGCAGCACATGTAGTTTTTGTTTTCTATTTAGTAGTATGGATTTTTTTAAAAACCATCCCGAACGCGACTGCGGCCGCACGTGCTACCGAGCTTCGGCTCAAAATACTGCCGCGACCTGTTTGGGGGATGTAACCTATCTTCAAATTTTGGGTTTTTGGACGTGCCGATTTCCTTACGAAGTTTTTCTTCACCGCTTTAAGAGCAGTGGTAATGAAATTAATTACACAAAGTAATGCACCTAGCGGGGTTTGAACCCACGACTTATTAATCGTAAGTCAAAGCCTAGTGGGCCACCACTGCTTTAATGATATTCATTATGCCTATATTGGAAGTTTTTATTTAGTAAGCGGGCTCCGTTGAAAATTCTAGACTGCCTCTGTCCAGTCACAAAAGGCTTCTGGCCAAGATTTTGTGAAGATCACTAACCCAGTATCCAAAATATAGATAAAAGAAGTAGATAACATAAACTTACATAATAATATAATGTATAATAATATTCCGCAACTATCACACAACGCCGCGCCGTCTAGTCCCAAGCTAGCAGACCTTGTATTAAGAGTACTAGACAACTGATATATATATTTAATTACACTCAGACATAGAACAAAATATGATCGCGCTCATCACACAAACATTTGTCCTGGGTAGAAATCGAACCTACGACCTCCAGCATAGTGGTCAGGGCCACTAACCACTACAGTAACAGGCAAGTCAAATATTACATACGTACACATTCATAATATTGGCAGGATAAAATATTCAAAACCAAAACGTGTGCAAAGTGTATCCAGATAGAGACGCCGTCAAATATTTGAAATAGAAGCCAACTTACCCTGTATGGAGTTTGTAAAACACTCATGGTTTTTCCAATATTTGATGTGATCTCACGAAGGCGTGTGAAGCTCGCTCACGACTATCATCCCAGCGATATAGGTACTAGGTTGGTAGCTACGTACCTACTTGAAGTGTTGGGGAATTTTGAAAATCGTTCCATTGATCGCGTAATAGGTTTTTTGTTTGCATATCTTTGCCCCGACACTAGAAATTACTTATATCGTGGGTCTTTTCACAAACATGTCAACTCAAGACACCACGAAGAAACCATAGACCTGCATCAACTAAGAGTATAGTATGTAGGTCATACAAATTTTTGTTCCGTAATATCCATAATGGATGGAGATGAGTTCGGGGCTACATAATAACAGCCTTCGAGAATTTTGAGGTTAAGCTACGCTTCCTGAAGTCGGTTCATTGATAGGTTTTCATCTGCATATCGAGTTTTCTTCGTGCCTCGTGCATGAAGCAAACTTGCTTGTTAAGCCATTTGTCCCAGCTGTTTTTTGAATATTTTTGAAAATCAGGTACCAATTTTGCCAAGAAACCTCTTGGCTCTTTTGATTCTATTGCTTGTTAAGCCATTTGTCCCAGCTATTTTTTGAATATTTTTGAAAATCAGGTACCAATTTTGCAAAGAAACCTCTTGGCTCTTTTGATTCTATTGCTTGTTAAGCCATACAGGGTGTCCCGTAAATAATGGATCAAACGTAACGGGTAGGTAGCTTACCTCATTTCCAACAACTAATTTGAACAGTAAAAAAAAAACCCATAAGGTAACCAAGATAATTTTTTTTTTCGATTTTTACTATTTTCTGTACCAGCATTCAGTGTTTTTAATGCTGTTGCTGCAAATGGTATCATATTTAGGTGTGATTTTTGTCATACATTTCTGAATAGTTTACTAGTGTTATAAGATACCATTTTTTTAAATAACATTTTATTTGCCTTAGAAAAAAAATCTTGAATTGAAAAGTTTTGTTTTTAAGATGAAAAGACCAGAATTGGAAAAATTCTCCTGTAAAAAAATTGTATGACACCGAAGTGTACCATTATTTTAAAAACTTGTACAATTACTAAGGTTTGCAGATTGGTATAAAACTTACGCCTAGTCTTTGTCGTTACAAAGATATTGCTATGAATCTGACAGAGGTGCAAAATTACGAAATCAAATAAAATTGAAAAAGTGTGCACAATTCAACTATTTTCTTAAAAATGTTTAGGTATCTCAGCGTATGAAAAAACTTAGGAGGTTAAATTAAAAAAAAAATACAAATAAATCGTTTATTTTGTTTTTACAGTAAATGTTCAAACTGACGTCCCCCTACGAGAATGCAAAGTCTGCACCTCCTAATAAAGGAAGCTCTTATCCGACGGACAAAATGGCTGTTGTTTATTTCTGATACAGCAGATTGGATGCGCTGACGTAATTCTTCTTCCGACGTTATTCGTTGTTTGTAAACTTTGTCTTTTAAACATCCCCAATAAAAAAAATCTAAGGGATTTAAATCCGGAGATCGCGGAGGCCACAAAATTGGTCCTAATCGGCCGATCCATCTGTCAGGGTAAGTTTCATTGAGTTGCGCCCTTACTGCCGTCGCATAGTGAGCGGGGCATCCATCATTTTGTAACCACATTGCTTGCCGCACGTCTTCTGGAATATTTTCTAATAACGTTGGCAACTCATTCCTTAAAAAATGCAGATAGTATTCGGCGTTTAGAGTTGCTGGTAGTTCAAAGGGCCCTATTATTTGCCCATTTATTATTCCTGCCCATAAATTTATTTTAAATTGATGTTGGCTCCTGTCCTCTCGCATCAAATGTGGGTTTACCAGCTGCCAACTGTGCAAATTATGCAAATTGAGATATCCATCTCGCCGGCATGAAGACTCGTCACTCCATAAAATTTTATTAAAAAACTGTGGGTCCGCCCGTATCATTCTAAGCATCCTTTGGCAAAATGCTACTCTTTGCGGGTAATCACGTGACGTCAGCGTTTGAACACGTTGCACGTGATATGGGTGCAACCGGTGCCTTTTTAGAACTCGATGTACCGTCGATCTTGGAATACCTGTGCGTTGCGCTATGACGCGAATTGAGACCGACGAATCTTCCTCGATTTCTCGAATAATTTCGTCATTGACTTGTGACGGTCGCCCTTCACTGGCACCCCCAACTCCGGTGCCAAGAATTCTTCCCTCAAGAAGCGCGTTATGCACTCTAATGAATACGCGATAGTCGGGATGTCGATCCCGGTTCGGGTATCTTTCACGATACAATCTTGCGGCCGCCCTGGCATTACCTCTTGCTTCTCCGTAGATAAAATGCATTTCGGCATACTCCCGTGGCGTGTACTCGTAACGAGGCATCGTACTACTGCACACACGTACAACCACACACAAACGATTGTTTTCGAAGTCCGTAGGATTGCCAAGTCATTCATCCAAAACACAAACAGTTCCAAATCGTTAGGCAAAGCAAAGTCCAAATACACCGCACAAGTTTAATTTTAAGGAACACAACAGTTAGGCACAGCAGGAGCGAAAGTAGTCTGACGTACGTATCAACTCGAAGAGAGATTCGTGTCAACTAAACAAATAAAATCAAGCAACATTACCAAAAATACAAAAGCGGCGCTATCTATCCCTTTCACACTGAGTGAGGTGCAACTCCGCAGGTAGCGGTCCCAAATGCCGAACACATGACGTCATCGGCTCGGAATTACGCTACACGCTTAACCACATGCTTAGATTACAAGCATAAGCCATTACGAGAAAGAAAAGTTAGATTGTACCATTTTAATTTCTGTTCTGTCTTCTTCATCACATTCATACGAGTAGCAATATCTTTGTAACCGCAAGGACTAGACGTAAGTTTTATACCAATTTGCAAACCTTAGTAATTTTACAAGTTTTTAAAATAATGGTACACTTTGATGTCATACATTTTTTTTACAGGAGAATTTTTCCAATTCTGGTCTTTTCATCGTAAAAACAAAACTTTTCAATTCAAGATTTTTTTTCTAAGGCAAATAAAATGTTATTTAAAAAAATGGTATCTTATAACACTAGTAAACTATTCAGAAATGTATGACAAAAATCACACCTAAATATGATACCATTTGCAGCAACAGCATTAAAAACACTGAATGCTGGTACAGAAAATAGTAAAAATCGAAAAAAAAAAATATCTTGGTTACCTTATGGGTTTTTTTTTTACTGTTCAAATTAGTTGTTGAAAATGAGGTAAGCTACCGACCCGTTACGTTTGATCCATTATTTACGGGACACCCTGTATGTCCCAGCTATTTTTTGAATATTTTTGAAAATCAGGTACCAATTTTGCCAAGAAACCTTTTGCCTCTTTTGATAATTACCTTTTTAATGGGATGAAGGTCAGATAAGCAGTCATTCCACACTAAAAGCTTTTTATTCCGGAAAAAAATATATTTTTATATAAGCCTACGGCCAAGTATCAAGATTGATACAAGAGTCATGTTTATTATTACGTGTGTTGGAAGTGTTGGAACTATACGAAAAAACATGAACAGAAAAAAAAATATTTTCGTCCACAATGAGAAGTAACAAAGATGCCAAAATAAAACAAAGGTGAGAGAATAATGCCATAGAATGTTATTCTCGCTTTATAAGGAAAACTGGGTCCGTCATAAGTTACCTGCTCACATTCTCGTAAACATTACAGAAGTAACTATAACTTCTAACTATCAAAACGGTACAGGAAAATATCTTGAGGAAATTGCTGTACCCTCGAACTAAAACTTCGAAGATATGTGACCTCCACCAACCCGTACAGGGCACGTATTATGGATTACGGCCCATTTTCACTCCTAGAGAGGAGGACTGAGTCCCAGCAGTGGAAACATTAGAAGGCTGATTATGCGTCTGTTGTGCTATAAGATTCCAGTCAAGGGCCCCATAAAGAGAGCTGTTACCTTCAGCTAAATCTTAAAGAGTGTGTTATTCGTAAGAGTTATTGCAAACTATATTGTATGTGACAAAAAAAAAATTAAATTGTTTAAGTTCGATCAATATTAGACAGACGGAACGACTTAATTTTCAAAAGTATTCTCTAGTTTTTTTTTCCTTATTTTTTATTGAAACTTATCAAAAATAAAGTACACTTTATTTTAAATTGAGCCGCTGTATAAACATGTGCTAATTTTTATCAATTAGCCAGTTACTGACATAAAAATTAATCAAAAATTCAAATAAACCATATACTTGCACTTTAGATTTGTCAAAATATCGGCCAGTCAAAAAAAAAGGTTAAGTTAAATTCCACGTTCCAAAGTGTAGACATTTTATAGAAACATAGAAACACGTGCAAGAAACTCCATGGATAGTAATAATAATAATAAGCACCAGCATAGGTGTGGTTAGCACATCTTAAACAGGTGTGGTTAATTGATCTTTAGGCTTAATAATCAATAAATTCACTAAGTAACTAAAAGTCACAAATAAAACTAGCATGATTCGCGAAATAATATAACTTTAATTGAAAAGTGAGTAGGATGATAATAATATTTCTCGCGTCGTTGTACATATATAAGGTTTTTTTTTTTTTTTTTTTTTTTAATAACATCACCATTTTTCCCTTCATGATGGATGGTACAGACGATGTCATGCCGCGAAATAATTACTAGCTTTTTTAATTACTTACTAAGATCTATAATTTTATATGTACTAGCAATATTCTCGTGAATCTGTAGTGCCTGTAGCTCTTGCATTTACTGTCGTAGATATTTTTATGGGATCTGTAGTTGTTACGACGAAAAGGTACTCTATTTCACATTAATAAAGTAAGTCGTGGAATATGCAATCTGTATAATTATGTAATGTGTATACTATGAATTATATATCATCAGCCTAGATTTTATTTATTTATTTAGTACATGGAAGACTTACAGCTAATAAAACCAGACAAAAAAGAAACCATAAACATTAGAAAGCCAATTACAAGTCCTCACTATAGGTATTATATTACATCTATATATAAAAGAAAGTCGTGTTAGTTACACTATTTATAACTTGAGAACGGCTGAACCAATTTGGATGAAAATTGGGTGAGACGGTAGCTTAAGACAAGGAAAAGAACATAGGATGATTTTTATCTCGTTAAAGTAGGGTAGAGTAGAGTAGATTAGGGTAGAGAAGGGTTGCGTAGGGCAGAGCGGGAGCGAAGCCGCGGGCAAAAGCTAGTTAATAATAAATGAATGGTGTGAGCACAAAAACAAAAAAGAACTTCACATTTAAACTGTTAAGAACCAAGAGGACACCGGTGTCCGCACATCTATTGTCTTTCTATTGTGTCTCTAATTACGGTATTCAAAAAGTTAAGAAAGATACAGTATAAATTCTTTTTGCAATCAATTATATCTTTTCACCTTAATGAATTAAACCTAATGCTACTTTAAAAATTTGAGGCTCAAGAACCCTCTGGCCGAGTTCACACTAATTGTGAATGGATCCAAATCATACTCCTCACATATTTTATTGAATTATTTTTCCCAACTAGTTCAGAATCTACAATTATACATCCAGGCTGATCTGATATAAGGAGAGAAGAAAGAAGTAGACGTATTTTAGCTACTAAGACCCAGTTTCATAAACCACATTTACGAAAAATTGTACTAGCGTATTTTCGATCGCTCGTTAACTGCCGTTGTGATTGAATTGCAATAGCTATTCTTGACAAGGGATATTTTTCCAGAAACTAAACGTTGTTCGGAAAAAGTTTGTGAATTATTCCTTTTTCAGAAACACTGCCTACTTACGTTTTCATCTCTATTTCTACTGCATTTTCTAATTAATATTAAACTAGTGCTTGACTGCGATCTCACCTGAGGGTAAGTAGTGATACAATCGTTGATGGTGAGGCGCATTCTGTTTTAGCAACTAGCGATATCATTGCCGGCATAAAATTTTCATTCGCTGGTTCTAAACTGTGACAAAATCATTTAGAATAGACAACCAAAGCGCTACCTAAAAAATATTTCAGTAGAGCTCCCTCGGTACCATTAGCTTTTACACTCCTCACCTACCCAGCTCCACTTTAAATCCGCCGTTGAATATATTCAGGGCAACCTCCCTCTAGGTCAAAGGCATGCACTATGCATATAGACTGGCTGTAAGGGCCGTCGATAGCCCAGTAAATGTCAGCGTTTGCCGCCATGCATTATTTATTTGAGATGGAATATTTTGTTGAATTACTATAGGGGTTAGTGTTACGTTATTTGTAAGTTCTTTTCCCGGGTACGTGTAAACTGGATAAATGATATTTACTTTGCAAATAGGTTTTAAAAAACACTTTTACACGTCAATATTTTTTTTTCGTCAGTTTAAACTAGATGAAGATGGTGTTTTCTAGCTACCCTGAGAAGAAACACCGAAACAAACTCAGGGGTCACAGTCTCTTTTAAAGTCCATACAGTAAATTTGTAATGGTCAAATCACATGAGAATTATGCAGATTTGTCTGAGACGGTCTTTTGAAGAAAGAACCATACAGATTTGAGTGGACCTGTCCAGTCAGTGCAAGAAAAACAGTGCAGTGGAAAGGTATTTTTGTACGCCCTGTTACGCATCATGCGGAAGACCTTTAATGCCAGATATATTTTAATAGGAGTTCAGGTGGGAAAAATATTATTTTATACAAAATATAAGTAAGCTGCACAGAAAAAATGGAACAGTAAACGTTTGTAACCAGATTAGAGATTGCAAACCGGACCCGGCCGGGCCCGGTGCCCTTTTTTGACATTCATTGGACCTGGCCATTCATACCGGGCTGGTGACCGGGCCGGGTATGAATAGCTGGGCCGGTCACCAGGCCCAATGTCTAAAAGGGCACCGGGCCCGGTTTGCAATCTCTAAACCAGATTTCGTACAACGAATTAATATCTTTCTTTTTAACAATTTCAGTATCATTTTCCAATAAAACTCATCCAAATTCAATCCATATAAATAGCTTATTAATATGATTAGAACAGGTAGAGGTTGTCTTAAAATAAAGTGTAAATTTCACGAAACCGAAGTAAAACCGTAATTTTATTCTGTGGCTTTAATAATTCATAAGGCGAACCGTTCGGTAGGTTCCGTACATTTTCTATTTACATTTTTATTCGTGAAAAGTGGAAGCGGTAATGGAATGTCAGTTTTATTCGAATTATTCGTAGGTACCTAAATGAGATTGAGGTATTAGGATGCAAATTACCTTGGTTTTAAACTGTGGAAACATTTTGTAGATTGCGGAGACAAAGAACACACTTATAAACGATGTTTTGGCACGATTGGCTCGATAGTTGAGCGATTGACTACTGCGCTGCGGGTTACATTTTTTTTTGTGGTAGGTAAAATCATCCAATGACAAATCCCGCCCTTGGGCGGAGCGGGAAATAGTATCCGACTCTTACTGACTAAAAACCTACCCCGTTCCTTCGTTGCCTATCATGCCGGGGCTAAGCCTTCCTCTCAGAAAACGGCCCTTGACCCCAGCAGGCTTCGACCTTGCCTGCCTGCAGCTAGCAGGCCGGGCCTCTACGGTTCGCTGACAGCTCCTTGAAGCGCGCGGGAACAGTAAGCGTCGTCGACGACTGACTTACGGGTTACAGGTTCGATTCCCGCACGAAATAAACATTTGTGTGGCCTACAGAAAAGTGTACCGGGTCTTGTATGTGAGTTTACATTTGTTTGTGAATAGACCTATGATACAGGAAATCCTAGTGAAGAGGAATGATTAAAAAGAAATATAAGCGGGTTCTGTATTTAAATTTAATTCGTTTTATTCTTAATAGAATTGTCTATCTACGAAGAAATTAAACAAAATGGCGGCTATCCTCCACCATCGTGCACGATGTGACCTGGTCTTCACTTAAAGTACTAAACTTCCTGATCCTTTAGTAACATAGATAGTAGTGACTCAAATATAAAAAAAAAAACATAGCATAGCATCAGCCATATAACGTTCCCACTGCTGGGACTCAAGCCTCATCTCTAGGAGAGGAAAAAAAGCACTCGTTTATTGCATCATCGTTATAATTATTTCAGCCGAAAGATAGCCCCTGTTGCACATAGACTTAACCCCAGTGTCGCCATCTCGTCCCAGCCGCCGCCGAGATTCCGATCCCGATTTCCGGCCACCGTAGGCGCGGGCTTCCGGACGGCGTGCAGTGGGTAGCACGCTGTCCGATCGTCCAGTAACATACCGGACCGAGCCCAAGTCGTCGACGGCGCTTTCTGTTCCCGCGCGCCTCAAGGAGCTGTCAGCAAACCGTAGAGGCCCAGCCTGCTAGCTGCAGGCAGGCAGGGTCGAAGCCTGCTGGGGTTAAGGGCCGTTTTCTGAGAGGAAGGCTCAGCCCCGGCATGATAGTCAACGAAGGAACGGGGTAGGTTTTTAGTCAGTAAGAGTCTGACACTACTTCCCGCTCCGCCCAAGGGCGGGACTTGTCATTGGATGATTTTACCTACCATAAAAAAACCCCAGTGTCGCCATAACGACCTGTACTGTGTATCCATTGGATTCCTGTGACCCTCTCCAGGCCTACCTTGTAAAGCTACGTCTTTCTGTACGTGGTCGCCACTCCAGAACTTTTCGTCTCCATCGACATAATGATATGAGCAATCTACCCTGCCATTTAAGTTTGGCAATTTTTCTACTAACATTCGTTTATTGCAACTATTTACAATAATATTATTTAGTAGACAATAACTTGAAATATCAAAGTGTAAACTATCTAAAAGTCTCTTAAACAAGGAAAGTTTAGTTACTTACTTAATTAGATATTGCAGTATTGTTATTTTTTTGGAGAATCATCCAATTACTTCCCCCGGTCAAGGGTAAAGCGGGAGGGCATATCATATTTTTGCTGACTAAAATCACACCTATGTCGTTCAGGTTATCTTTGTGTTCTAGGACCAAGGGTTCCCTTATCAGAAATTACCCGTGGTGTTAGCGGCCCTGCTAGGCCCCTACGGTTTTGCTGTCACCTCTTTGAGGCTCGCGTGCAAAGCGCTTTGTCAACGACTTGAGCTCATAAATAATAATAATGAACCTTTATTGTCAGGCAACTAAGGCCCATAGATAAAATACACAAATAACCATACAAAATTAAACTAATACATATAAAGAAACTATATCAAATTATTAAAATCTATTGTACACGAAGTGACGGCGTCGTGTTCCGCTGCAAGGTCGGTATCCTTCCACGAAATCGTCGATACACGACACCCTTCGGCCAAAACTCTCCTTTGAGGCAGGTCTCCAAATGGTTAGTCGGCACCCGCACCACAAACGACTTGAAATTTGTGTTATGGCGCGGCTCTAACTGCACCACTCTCAAAGTCCAGTTGGTCTGACCCAAATGAACCCAAATAGCCAGATAGCGAGCTGAAGATCAGAACCGTCCGAGAACCGTGGAGTTTGTCTTTGTTAGAATTTTGTATTATATACCGTTAAATTTTAGTCGTTATAATCCCGCGGAGGGTCAATTCGGTACATGAAATATTATCGATTTGTAAAGAAAAAGTTAAAAAACAAAAAACTTTTTTTTTTCAAAAACTCGATTTAATATACGTTTATACGAAATTAATTTATTTAAGTAAACGAGTCAATGACCTTGTAGGTAGTTGTCGGTTGTTACGTACTAACTACCTACAGTTCATTGGCCTTGCTCAGCTGACGTTTACTTAAAGAAATTAATTCGAGTTAAAAAAAAGTACTTTATTTTTTTATTTTATCTTTACAAATCGATAGTATTTCATGTACCGAATCGACCCTCCGCGGGATTAAAACGACCAAAACTTTACGGTGTAGAATCACTGTTCTCAGATCGATCACTCCACGCGCCACTTAGCTTTTGTATCCCCACCACACAATTTTTTACTGACAATCAAGCTGGGTTGTATCTCCATAATTTGAATGATTTTAAATGAAACCTCATTCAAGGACCAACAAGCATTATTGTCTTAAATATTTACTATAGACCAAAATTTAACGATGTATATTCTATAAATATTTCATACCAATCTCAGTTACAATGATAAGTTTATTTGAATTTACTTAAAGTTACGCAAAAAATCCTTACTCAATTTACTAAATAAAGTCTTCAAATTCAAATTTATACATTTTAGCGCCAATTCGATTCTAGTTAAAAACCAGTACCCTCTAGTCTGTTAAGCTGCCGAAGTTTTGATAAGCAAATGTGTTTTCTAATTCAAATATCCCACCCTACTTTAAAAACGCTTTGGATTTATAAAAATTCAAATCCCGAAAAAAGAGCTGTTAAACCAAAGTTTTGTGAATACAATTGCTATAATAATAATAATATAATATATTCCACAACTATCACACAACACCGTCTAGCCCCAAGCTAAGCAGAGCTTGTGTTATGGGTACCAGACAGCTGATAAACATACTTATATATTTCTAAATACATACATATTATAGATAAATAACACCCAGACACAGAACAAATGATCGTGTTCATCACACAAACATTTGTCCTGGGTGGGAATCGAACCCACGACCTCTGGCATAGCAGTCAGGGCTACTAACCACTAAACCAACAGGCCAGGCTATTGAAAGTATGTGTGTGTTTGTACCGTTGAATACTGCTATTTATTGTAGTCCTCTGTTTTGATCAATAACCTGTTACTCGTACTGTTCAAAATTACATATAGAGCGATATTAAAGAAAATACAAAACACAAAAAAGAAACGATAAATACCTTATTACGAAAAAAGAATAACGTACCTTTAATATACAGTTTTTTGAACTTAAAATTCTAAGTCAATCGAAAGATATAATACTTCAAAGCAACCCATTTATATATTTCATGTGTGTGTTTCATAAATCAGAGATTTATACACCGTTAAATTTTGGTCGTTTTAATCCCGCGGAGAGTCGATCAAGTACATCGATTTGTAAGGATACACTATCGATTTGTAAAGATAAAAATGAATATTAAAGAACTTTTTTTTCAAACTCGAATTAATTCACGCATGTACGAAATTAATTTCTTTATGTAAATGTCAGCAGAACGAGGCAAATGAACTGTAGGTAGTTAGTACGCAACGACCGATAGCTACCAACAAGGCCATTGACTCGTTTACTTAAAGAAATTAACTTCGTACATGCGTAAATTAATTCGAGTTTTAGAAAAAAAGTACTTTACTTTTTAATTTTATCTTTACAAATGAATAGTGTTTCATGTACCGAATCGACCCTCCACGGGATTAAAACGACCAAAATTTAACGGTGTATAAATCTCTGGGTTATGAACAACGATTAAGTAAAAAAAAAAAACAAATAAGACACGCAAGAATTTACAGATCCTAAAATAACATTCACATAACATAATCAAGTATACGAGTATACATTCTTAATAAGATAAATAATAAACATGTCGCTGCCATCGAAGTTACAAAGTTAGTATCAGGCCTCGCTTTGTACGCTCCTACAACAATCCCTTGTCATAAGACAAAGGGCTTACACGAAACTTTTGAATGTTAAAGGAAAGTAATTACTTCATACGGAAAATTAGTTTCACGGATGAACGAGTGTTCGTCAAAATGTGGCAAAAGTGAACCGTCGGATATTTTCTTTCAATATGACGAAAGAAAAGAATAATACTTTGATTGTAGGTACAGACTTTGGACAGGACGAACAACTGCATAAAAAAGAATGATAATAATAATAATAAATGCACTAGCATTGCGCGTGCAGGGATAATCGTCGGTTAGCATCACGTTCCATTAGAAGTATCTAAAGGGCCTCTGCGAGTTGGTTTCGGCTTCTCGTACGCTTTCCAAAGGTCCAGGACCTCAGGGTTCTGAAATATACTATACCTATATAATAATAATAATCCACAACTATCACACAACGCCGTCTAGTCCCAAGCTAAGCAGAGCTTGTGTTATGGGTACTAGACAACTGATAAACATACTTACATATTTTTAAATACACACATATTATAGATAACTTAGACCCAGACACAAAACAAATGATCGTTCTCATCACACAAAAATTTGTCCTGGGTGGGAATCAACCTCCGGCATAGCAGTCAGGGACATTAACCACTAGACCAACAGGCCAGGCCAAATATAAACTAATTGAATAATAACATAGAAAAAAAACCGTCTAAATTGCGAGTCGGACTCACGCATGAAGGGTTCCATGCTATTATTCTTTTATTATACTTTTTTTATGTTATTTATTTTATTCTGTTTTTAGTATTTTTTGTTGTAACGGCAACAGAAATACATAATCTGTAAAAATTTCAACTGTCTAGCTATCATGATTTATTAAACGATAAATGATATTTATTTTGCAAATAGCTTTTAAAAAACACTTTTACACGTCAATATTTTTTTCGTCAGTTTAAACTAGATGAAGCCGGTGTTTCCTAACTGACTACCCTGAGAAGAAACACCGAAATAAACTCAGGGGTCACAGTCTTTTTTAAAGTCCATACAGTAAATTTGTTATGATCAAATCACATGAGAACTATGCTATGATTTTTTATTAGATGAAGTAAAGTGACAGCTATAACAATGGTTGTTTGACAGTTGGGCATTGTCCACTGCTGTCACTTTACTTCATCTAATAAAAAATCATAGTATATGCAGATTTGTCTGAGATGGTCTGGTGACATATAGACGGACCGGTATATTTTTATCTTTTAGATACGGAATCCTAAAAACGATCTTTGCTAGAGCAGAAATTCTCCTATGGCAATATAAACCAATTATTATTTCATGATAGCAACCTACAGAATACGACTATATTTTTTTATACATAGAGGAACTTACGACTTTTTATATACTGATAAGAAGACGTATATCTGAAGTACAAGATATAACAGTCTACCTGAATAGGTACAATCAGCTTAAGTAACCGAGATAATTCAAGAAATGTGCATTCTGGGATACTTCGATTACCATCAAGCGCCCGGCTTTAGCAAATAAAACCAATATCACTTATTGAAATTGACTCTGAAAATTTGTTCCTTTTTCAAAACAAGTCTATTTGATCACGATTATATTCTGGTTCGCACATTACAAATATCTTTTCGATAGATAAGTTCTTAAATATCTTTTTTCGTCTGAATTGTTAAGTAGAGAAGTTTTTTTTAGCCTCCGAATGTGTGAGGGGTTTACTTTCGTGTGTGTAAAAATATTCATGCCGTAAATCTTGTACATACTCGGTTTTCTAGGGTAAAATTTACTTTTTTTTTTGTTCAAGATAATCTCAAGTAAAAGCTGGGTTTTTTGATGTTTCAAATGAATCTGGATTAACCTTTTAGGTTTGAATTTTTTGGCTCAGTATATTTTTGCAAACCTACGGCTGCTATTCATATTTTTTCATGACTGCAAGACATGGGTACGTATTTTTTTTGCACACGTCTTGTCAAATAAGCCGAAGTGTTCTCTTCACAAAAGAGACGGAGATAGGTGTATATCAAAATAATGTTAGGTATGAGCAATATCAATACTAAGTATATGAAAAATCTGAAATCATGAATTTAAACATTGAAATTTTTTTGTTCTTTATTTATATGACATTTATATCTTTAAATCACGGTCACTTATTTATTCATTGTTTGGAGGTATATAGGACAGAGAGTAAAGTCCCATATACCTCCGTTTAAAAGGGAGGATCCTCCAACCAGACAGGTGTTATATCGGGTGGGCTACTGCCTGATAGATGATTTCGGGTTTGTTCTATATGTTCCAATTGCGCGCAGAATCTTACTTGCGTGATGCAGGATTAGTTCTTATGTGACGACATAGATGTCGCTATAATTGCACAGCTTCTCAAATAAGATGATGTAGGTTCTATTCATTAATGAGACAGAGAGATAGATATAATATAGATCTGAATTCAAAATAATGTTGAGCAAGAGAATCTGTGAATATATAACTATGAAATCATCATCACAAACCATAAAAAAATACGTTTATTTGGAAGTGAAATAACATATTCAATTTTTTTTTAAATATTATTTTAAGCATTTCTTCGAGTTTGAAACGTCGTAGTGAAAGGATTTCTCAGCTAGACTCTGTGTTGCCGAGTGCTGGGCATTTAGAATCGCTTTACGATATGTTTAACGCCGCTCCGGGAGGCTCTTTTCATGCAGCGGTACAGGTTGCCAAATATTGGTCAGAAAAAAAATGAGTACATCGACACGCAAAGAAGAAAAAACATTTCTTTTTTGTTTAGTTTTTATCTCTATGTTTCACATACACTTTATGAAGTCAATGCTTTCTGTGGTTATCAGAAGGATTGTCTCTTAGAATGTCTAAAAGACAATCTTTCAAGAGACATTATTTTAGACGATATTCAAAAGGTTCCAGTTATATAAACAAATATGTACCTTTACATGTAACTGAAACGTTTATATTTTAAAATACAAAGAGGTTTATCAGAAGTTTTACAAACACGAATAATAATTTTAAACGAAGAAGGTTATTCTACGAGAGAAATTGCATACAAAGTCTCTGTCTCAAACTCTCTTCATAAATACTTTGCAGTGACCTCAAAGTATAGGCAAATTAGCTGATCACCCTTGTAGTGGTAGCCTAATTATTCTTACTGCAGTCCAGTAGCGTTACAAACATCTGGCCCTCTACCATGAGTTTTAAGCAATAGTATTCGTCGCTACTCGATATCGACGCCGTAAATATTTTGTATGGCAAATTTTGGTTCTGCAAGTGACCGCTAGAGGCGCTGCAAAATTTGCCATACAAAATATTTACGGCGTCGATATCGAGTAGCGGCGAATACTATTGCTTAAAACTCATGGTAGAGGTACTGGCTGCCCGTAATCCAACAATCCTCCTCCTCCCTCATCCTTTATTTGTATTCCTCTTTACTGAGAGTCGTGAAGTTCCCGCTGGATTGGCTTTTTATTGATGGTGTCTCGCCGTCTGTGACGGTTCTTGGCATCATTAAGTGCGACGTGTAATTCTTCTTCTTCTTTTCAAATCGATGTTAAACTCGTCAAACTGTTTGGACCCAGTAGGTGGCTAAGTTAATTGCCACCTCGGTGGGACTCATTAAATCCTCCATAGAGCAGGTGTATGGGCACTTATAGCACTCTAACATGTGGCTCATGTTTTGAACAGTGGCACCGCATTCACATTGGGTATCCGACGGGTCTATAAAAACCCATTTCACCAGGTTTTGTTTACAGCGGCCTCGGGGTGCCCAACCAATATAGTGCTTTCCAGACTGCAATTCACATCCAGGCGGGAGATTTTCTTGGGGTTTTAAGAAGTCGGATGATGGTAAGTGATGTTGTTCTCAAAGCTTTATTCTTTCTTTGGTTGAAAGGTTGATAATGGCCTGCGAGCTACGAAGAAAGCTCTTCCGGCTCTTAAGACTATTTGGGGCTGACGTGTGATTGGATGTTCAGTGCGGAGCGGACCTCATCTGCCCACCTTCATCATCATCATTCATCATCCAACAATCAACGCCACTCGAATCATATGATAGTTTCAAATCGCAATTAGACGTAAAATTAAGATATGCTATTTGATTTATCTTCATTTCAGCTGAAAGGCCTCCCACTAAAGTCGTCATAAGACTGGTCCTGTGCATTACGCATCCTTTAATTCCTTAGTCCACCTTGTGGTCGTACCGCATAGTCGCCATTGGAGAACCTTTCGTCCCCATGGACCATTAGTTCTTGTCATTAGTTTTTGTAGTGAGCAATGTGCTACTTATACAAAACTGGTATGACTGGCTAGGACAAGCATAATTCCATACCATCAAGATTAAAAAAAAACGAATTTACCAACTTGCAAGGCAGTAATTTTCACTAAGTAATAAACTTCAACACTTGTGTATGACAGGAATTAATGTATCCAAGTAGACTGAAACGTTTCACTGAAAATTCTTTTGATAAGTCAAATGAAAGTTTTGCAGTAAAAAATAATTTCTTAGCAGTTTGAAACTTGTGTTTTTTCTGCTGCAGAAATATTATTTTTTTTGTAATTCTGCAGAAATTTTCTTGACTATTAATTTTATCAAAAGAGTGACGACGTTTAAGAAGTAGGAAAATTTAATTTTTGATATTTTAAAATATAAAATTTTGTGGGCAAGTCAAGAAAATCTGTCTATTTTCCTTCTTTGGTTCGCTCTTCACAGAACGGCATAAAATTGTACATGCGTATGCAAGGTAATTGATTCGTTAACTTAAAGAAATTAACTTCGTACACGCGTATTTTATATTAATTCGAGTGTTAGAAAATAAAGTACTTTATTTTTTCATTTTATCTTTACAAATCGATAGTGTTTCATGTACTGGATCGATCCTCCTCTATTAAAACGATGAAAATTTAGCCGTGTATACATATATACACCTTAAGATAATGCGTCCTAGTGCTGGTGTTGTCATAGATTTTTTTTTTAAGTAAACATCAGCTGAGCGAGTCCAATGACCTGTAGGTAAAACGATCAAAAGCCGTGTATACCTCGGGGTGATTCATTTATATACCTGTATTAGTAAATAATGTTTTAGTCACTAAAAGTTCTACATGCCTTCAATGTAGGGATATTTACTGAACTAATTTCTGGTAATAACAAGTACGGGATTTAGGGTAAAGGCATCAAGAACGTTCTCAAAAGCAAGTCAGACATCAGTCAGGGCCCAGTAGGGTTGAAGCCTACTGGGGCCATGGGTTCGCTTCTGAAAGGAACTCCGGCTCTGGAAGACAAAGCAACGAAGGAAATAAGAGTGTCTTTTTAGTCAATAAAAGTCTGATACGAAAGAGCGGGAGATGTCATTGAATGATTTCCTACCTAAATAAAAAACATTAGTCATAATATTTGTGCATTATCATCATCATCATCATCAGTCTTTTTAATGTTCCCACTGCTGGGACACAGGCCTCCTCTCTAAGAGAGGGACTAGGCCGTAATCCACCACGCGGGCCCAGTGCGGGTTGGTGAATGTCACATTTTTTCGTCTTTGGTTCTAGGACACGGCGGTTTCCTCACGATGTTTTCTTTCACTGTTTTGAGAGCAGTGGTGATGAAAATAAATTACACAAAGTAATGCGCCTGGCTGGGTTTGAAACCGCGACCTACAACTCGTAAGTCGGGGCCGTTACCACTCGTCCACCACTGCTCTAACCCGCCACCCGCATTATGTCATTGCTGAATATGATTTCTGTTTTATTTATAGTGGCACAGACAGAAAGGTGACCACAATCTATATAAAGTTTCACCACCGCAATATGCAGAGAATAAAACAATTTTATGTTTGCCAAACGACTATGTAACACGGCACTGTCTGGTCCAGAACCACCGAATTGAAGAATTATCAAACGATCATTTATTTAAATTTATCATCTATTGCGGACTTTGTACGTCAGACTTCAAATTTGCAGTGATATTGTTAAACAAAACTAGCAATGGACTGTGAATGAAAAATTTGAAGTGATTCCCTCCAACAAGTTTCATTGTATATTCGTGTCATTAGGTAGTTTCGGTCGTGATGTATAAATTAAAACGCGTAAATAACACGACAGTGCTCACAAAACATGGCGAATTTGTACTGTATTTTGAATTTATGATAATGTCATAAAATGTCCCGTTTACAATTAATTCTAATACTCACACGACTCCTGTATTCGTGTCAAATATAAAGCGAAGATAGTTTAGAAAGAGAAATTTTAAAAAGTAGATTGATTTGTCATATATTTTGTCTCAATGATTTTGAGTTTGTGACCGAGTGACTATCCACTAGATACGGTAAGCACAGGATAGTTCTTGTGACAATACTAAGTGCATTTTTGTATCCAGCAGAGGGTGTCTTTCGGTTGAAACGATGGTGATTGGTTTTGATAAAGACTTTGACGTTATTGATCATGTCTCCTGGTTGCCTGGTAACTGTGGGCGAAAGTAGCTTAAAATTGGTGCCTTGAGACAGATGTTGGTTGCCTGACAAACTGTGGGAGAAAGTATTACAGAATGGGTGCCTTGAAACAGATAGACGGGTTCACGGGAGAGTCAGAGGAGATGGCGGGATGTAACGGACAGTTTTTGGTGAGAACTGGAAGGTAAAAGCGCGGGCTCGATGGAATGAAGACCTTATCTAGGAGTGAGATAGAACATGGTTAGCTAAAAAAAAATTGTTACCCTACGGTGGCAAATCATCTAATGGCTCCCGCTGTGGAGTGTCGAGATCACGGTGGCTTTAGCGTAAGGACGCGTCGATGCTCCACCGAAGAGAATACACAATGGTGATGCCCAGACATTTCTTCCGCCTAAATTCAGTGCCGAAATCTCTTGAACATACCATGACCGGTGAGGACCTGCATAGTGTGGAAGGTGAGGACGCCGAAACGCTTGTCCAGCTATTCCTCAAAGAAGAGACTTACCGCCATGATTATGGCGATCCCAACCATAAAGTTGATGTGCTACATATCTTTGGTTAAGATTGTATATTTGTAAAAAACTGTCATTTTATAAATCTGTAGCTACTTACCACAGATATGTCAGTAATTACTACTTAGTGTTCTCAAATAAGTAATAGGAAGTTGAATTACAGGAAGTACCAACCCGCACTAGGCCCGCGTGGTGGATTACGGCCCATTCTTTCTCCTAGAGAGGAGGCCTGTGTTCCAGCAGTGGGAACATTAAAAAGCTGATGATGATAATGGTTAAAAATGTTAAGATTTCAGGAAGAAACAGTTAATTTCTTCTGTAATCTGAATCGAATGAAGTTTGTATAGTTGAACAAAAAGGCTCAGACCTTACACAAAGCCCAGTTTGCACCTTCAAAAAACTTGTCCCTACAATAACATTTGAGAAACTTCTTTACTGAACTTTGTCTTGTCAGGGGCGCTTTTCCGAGTACGTGATCAGCTTGTGAACGAAACTGAGGCAGTCTTAGCAAAGTTCATGTCTTTTTTGGGAACAGTTTGAAAAAATAATACTTTTAGAAGAAAGTGTCGGGGTAAGGAAAATAGGTAGTTATAGCCTGAATACTATTTAAATAAGCTTCTTTGCTTGACTTGTTTTTTTTTGGGTTCAACAATTTAAATATCTCAGGCACATACATTACTAATACTAAAGGACTTGACGACTAAGAGTGGTTTCGCACTACGTCTAATCCGAATTCGATTCAAACCCGTGAAAGTATGGTCCGTAAGAGCCATAGAACTATATCATTACAATAAAATTGTGACGGGGGCGAGCACACGCACTTTTCTGCACTAGTGCGGAAAACTGTCAATTGCATGCCTAAAAGCGGTGGAATAAGAGCAGATTTTTGTCAGATTGGATTCGGATCGGACGTAAAGTGAAACCGCTCTTAGTTGACAGAAAGAGAATGTAGGGCAATGGTGGTCGCAAGTAATATGCTGGCCCGCAGGTTTGTGCGTTATTTTATAGCCTAATGTAAGACTTTCTATACGTGCGGCCTATAGTTCAGTTCGACGTGTCCAATATAACAATAGATTTAAGATTTTGTTAAGATTACTCTGCTTTGTAGTGCCACCGGTATGTTTGCGGAGGCCAGGGTAGATGGGTTTCCATGTCATCGGACGCAAGCGGCTCATTTCGTTACTAAATGGAGTCCGGGGTACCACTAATAGCTTCCTACAGGTCACTGCGGATAAACAGGACTCAAATATCCTGAAAAAGTTATTCGTGCTCAAATTGTGAATTATTTTTTGTAACAACAAAATAAAGCTTTATTATTATGATTGTTTCGTTATGGAATGAAATACAACATGTATAAATTATATTATTAATATTTGAATAAAAAATAATAAAAAAAAAACATTTAAAAATTTAAAAAAAAAAACATTATTACTCTGGTATCGAGAATAGAGTCCAAACAGTAAGAGAATAGTGTTCAAGAATTCAGAAAAGGAACCTCCTAACTAATCGAGCCGTTTCTAGAAGTAACGCTTTTAGAATCAGCTGTAACATTCATGAACTCACGTCTACTTTCTGTGAAGGGTTTATGTAGCAGAGATGTTAAGGAGCACGCAAAACTATCGGGTATCTGAAATAAAATAAAAAATCGTAATCGAAACTGCAACTGATATAAAAAACTTCGGATAGTTTCGAATAACGGCAAAGTTTAAATAAAAGGGTTTTATTGGTTTTGCCAACAACAAATGACAACTTAGACTAGAAATAAAAGTCAAATCTTTCTATTTGTGTTTTATTTCTACCTATAATTTTAAAATTCTGCTACACGTAACCGAAACTATCCGAAACTAGTGGATAATCCGAAATAACTTCGTATCCGTAACTGTATCCGAAAACAGCATAATATTATTCCTATATCCAGATCCCAAACCGCGCGCAATCCGCCCCGACCGCCAGGATCCTGATCCCAGCAAACCACTAGCAACCGGTATCAATCAGTATCAGTAAATAAAAAAAAACGAATAAACATTTTAAACCAAACAAGTTCAATTTCAACAATTTATTGTCTGTGTTCAGACAATATTGCAATTGTAAGTGTTATTAATATTACATATCGACCTTTTGTCTGGCCACATATTGAATTTTTCTGACAAAGGAGCAGACGATTCAATATTTCAATAAAATTGATATTTAAATACTTACTGTGTAGCTTTCCCCGAAGGGTTCACTCACGTAGTAGCGATCAGAATACAAAGTATCTTCTTATTTTTATGACATGTGACATTTACCATTTTGGGGTTTTCAGTATTTTATGTGTGCTTTTTAAAATTATTTTTGAATACTAGAGCTTTTCAGGGAAAAACATATTATTCTGGTACAACTGGATTTATTTATGTAATGCAGCAAACACTGATCTATTTTTTTTATATTTACGTTATTATAAATATATTATTTACACTCCCACAAGTTTCTTTCAGGTTAACTGCGAAAGAAGTGTTTAAAAAATTAGATATGTAGACACCGCGTGTGAGATTAATAGGATACAGCATAAAATAATGCGATATAGTAGTTAATTAACTTATAGCTAACTAATTCCAAGTCTTTTTTATAGCTACATGTGAAGGCAAAAATTTTGGGCCTATCCTGATACGTATAATCAACATGATTAATTATGGTTTAAAAAAATTTCGTTTCATACAAAGCAATCCTACGCTATATTTTACAAAGAGGCAACGCGAAGAAAGAGAGATAACGCTTAAACGCTTTATTGGCATTTTTTTATTCAGTCATTCAAACGAAATACGTGTTTTTCAAGAATCTTTTATAAATGACTAGCCACCCGCCTCGGTTTCGCACGGGCGTATAAACCTTCCATTTGAATCACTCTATGTATTAAAAAAAAACCGCATCAAAATCCGTTGCGTAGTTTTAAAGATCTAAGCATATATAGGGACAGAGAGCGGGAAGCGACTTCGTTTTATACTACGTATAGATTTTTTTACGTAGTGATTTTGACATCGTTACTACAACGAGCAATCCATGAGACCATATATTGCATCTTACAGAATGCATACCTCTCTAGCCTAGGAACGGATCGGTTTATAATCACGACTAATTTCATCACAGATATCCCAATCTCTACCATTGATTATAGCATAAAATACTCTTCAAACATGTTACAAATATCCCCACTAAACTACATACGCCAAGCTAAGTAATAAACTACGCTGGTAAGGGGGCACGAACCAGGCTTAAGTTTCCAGAACTGCGAAAAGTTTTTAAGTGACCTGTTTGACGTTAATATCTCCATTTATATTTTAAACTGATGATTTTGAGACCACTGAAGCCTAACTTTAAAGATCTTTTGACTTAATCTTTCTGACTTAATCACTTAATCTCCTAGCGAAAGCGTCATTCGCTTGTGGATTGAGTGATTAATCAAAAAAAATAATTAGGTATCGCTAAATAAACAGATAATAAAATGATTCTTAGCATTGGTTTAGGCAATTTTCTTGCTGTGTAAAAAAATGGACCAATATACCTCCTGGCAAGATCTAGAATCATAATCTGCATGCTTTTCTGGATCCAAAACTATTCACAATATGCGGTCCTCATATTTTGCACACTCAGTTCCTTCCAGCGCCCAGTCTAGAGGTGAGAAATTCAAAATTAGAACAATGGTATTTTTACTTTTAAATACTTAACCAAAATATATTTTCAAAATAATTACAAGTGGCCAGTACCCTAAACATTCATAAAAACTTTTTTGCAAACCTTTCTGAGGGGCCTGGTACAAGTGCGCACTTGCAGATGTTTTTTTCAGAAATACTACTGTAGGGTGCTACGTAACTTTAAAATGAACAAGGCTGGTGGTCCAGATGCGTTAATTTGTTGTAAAACAACCATATACTTACACATTACATACACCCTCAAAAATCCTTTTTTTTTTATAACATTTATATTCAGTCGCTTCTGTCGAGAGACTTTACTTTCACTTTTCCTGTTTTCCATCTACTTCGAAATCTTTATAGAAACAGAGGTACAATAACAGGCATATAAAAGCCTTATAAATAACTAATGTGGCTCTTTTGTCCTTTTAATAGCACATAAAATGTCTCAGCAGTATTCACCGGTCATATTATAAATCAATGGATTTTGGAGTTATACTTTCTAACTTAGCAAGGTTCTACGGTAAAATGACCTTTTATATGTAAAGGGTCTTTCAACAAGGACGGATCGGTGTTGAAATTAAATAAAACAAGCTGTATGTTTTTTTTTTTTTTTTTTTTTTTATGGTAGGTAAAATCATCCAATGACAAATCCCGCCCTTGGGCGGAGCGGGAAGTAGTGTCAGACTCTTACTGACTAAAAACCTACCCCGTTCCTTCGTAGCCTATCGTGCCGGGGTCGAGCATTCCTTTCGGAACTAACCCATGACCCCAGTAGGCTTCGACCCTGCCTGCCTGCAGTTAGCAGGCTGGGCCTCTTCGGTGTGCTGACAGCTCCTTGAGGCGCGCGGGAACAGAACGCGCCGTCGACGACTTGGGCTCGGTCCGGTCGGTTACTGGACGATCGGACAGCGTGCTACCCATTGCACGCAGTCCGCAAGCCCGCGCCTACGGTGGCCGGAAATCGGGATCGGAATCCCGGCGGCGGCTGGGGCGAGCGCCCCGTTGCCTCTGCCTGATGCAGTCGGCCTCCTCCTTCGCTAGCATTACTGCTTCGCAGAAGGAGGCGACCGCCTGCCATCCCTCCTCACTACGGACCATGGCCTGAACCAAGGCCCGGCGAGAGAGATCGCTGCCGCCGATCGCCCCCACGAGGACACGGCGATGCTCCGCCCAGGCGGGGCACACCTCTACAGTGTGCTCCACCGTGTCCTCCGGATGTTCCGCACAGTGGCGACACCCGGGCGAATCCTCCGCACGAATCCGGAACAGGTACTTAGCGGTGTTCGGTAAGCACCTGCGTCGTGCGGAAGTTGAGAACGCCGTGAGGTCTTTCCAGCCACGCCCCAAGGATGGGCCTTATCGCCCCAATTGTGGCGCGCCCCGAACGAGGTTGCGATAGTCGTTGACGCCATTTTGCCATGAGATCCCGCCGGAGCTCTGTCCGCCATGCCTCGACTTGTCGTGGCAGCGGAATTTCGCCCCGGCGTTGCATCTCCATGCGCTTGTCGTGCATGTGTGCAAGGACTGTTGCCTCCAGATCCCACGGCGGTTGGCCAGCAAGGAGGGTCGCCGCCTCGCGGGAGATCGTTCGGTACCCTCGCACCATGCGTATTGCCATGACCCTCTGGCACGCATTCAGCTGGGTCCTCGGTTGCTGTTGCAACGTCGGTGCCCACACCGGAGCCCCGTAGAGAGCCATGGACCGAACGATTCCCGCGTAGAGCTTCCGGCAGGAGGCGTCTGGTCCCCTGAGGTTGGGCAGGAGCCGCCCGAGAGCAGCCCCAGTCCGATTCAGTTTGGGAGCCAGACGTCGGAAGTGCTCCTTGAAGTTCCACCAGCTGTCGAGGACGAGTCCCAGGTACTTCATCGTCGACCCGACGCTGATGTGAACCCCTCCTACCGTTAGCTGGGAACGAGGTGGTGGCGCACCCCGAGGGCCGTGGAAGCACATGGCCTCGGACTTGTGCAGTGCCACCTCGAGTCCCAACTGCTGGATCCTGTCAACGACCATCGCAACCCCGCGTGTCGCTAATTCGACCGCCGTCCGGTACGACTCTCCCCGCGCTAGGACCAACGTGTCGTCCGCGTAGCAGACCACGCTGACCCCGTCGGGGAAGTCGCCGCGCAGCACGTAGTCGTACCCGATGTTCCACAAGGGTGGTCCTAGTACCGATCCCTGCGGAACACCGCACGACATCTCTCGACGTTTCCACTCTCCCTGGTGACCGGGGTAGATGATATACCTCTCCGATAGGTAGGCCTCGATCACACGACAGAGGTAGTCAGGCACCCGGTGGTACCGGAGTGCCGTTCCAATGCAACTCCAGGGCAGGGAGTTGAAGGCGTTGGCAATGTCCAAGGACACTGCCACGACACACCTGCCCTGGGACACCGCATCCCCCGTCGTGAGGGCTCGCACGCGCATGATGGCGTCCACCGTGGAGCGCATCCTGCGAAAACCGAACTGTCCGTCCGACAGGTCCGGCCCCACCCTTGCAAGGCGCGCGACGAGGCGGTTTGCAATGACTCTTTCAAAGAGCTTGCCCACCTCGTCGAGCAGCACAATGGGCCGGTACGCGGACGGAGAGTCCGCAGGGCGCCCAGGCTTCGCTATGAGGACCAGTTTCCCCGTCTTCCAGCGAAGTGGGAACTGGCCCCTCTCCAGACATGCGCTAAAGAGCCCCCTCAATCGAGGCCCGAGAGCCTCCATAGCCAGGACCCAGGCCCTCCCAGGCAGGCCGTCAGGTCCTGGGGCGGTATTCTTGGCACTCAGCCTTCGTACCGCCACTCTCATCTCTACCTCGGTCACCTCTGGAACATCGTCGTCGTCGTCGTGGTCCGCGTCAGGTACTGCCGGCGTTGGCGGAGCCATAGACGGGGGGGAGTGTACCCCCCGCGTAGGGAACAGAGTGCTGACCACACCCTCCACGAGCTCGGGCCGGAGACTCTGAGTCAGTGGGGGAGCCCATGGACGGAGTTTCTCCCGTACCATCTTGTATGGGCGTCCCCACGGGTCTGCATTCAGAGACCCCAGCCAGACGTTGCGGGCCTCCATCTTGGACCGCTTAATCTCCGCTCGGAGGGTGCGCTTCGCTACCCTGTAACCCTCGTACAGCTCCGCCTCAACAGCCTCCGCATCCGGCGGGCGGTTGCGGCGCTTGCAGTACCTGGCGTACCGGCGTCGCGCGTGGTTGCACGCATTGCGCAATGCCGCAATCTCCGGCGACCACCAGTACACCTGGCGCTTGGCACGTCCTGGACGGACTCGGGGCATTGACGCGTCGCAGATTTGCGACATGCCCTCCCGGAACCACTCTGCCTCGACGTCAATGTCGACAGGCCTGTCCGGTGCTTGCACCCAGGCCTGTACCGTCGCGGCTTCCAGGAGGAGCTCCCGGTCCATCTGCCTCAGCGCCCATCGCGGACCACAAGGGCTCCGCTGGACCGGCGCGGTCGAGGTTTGGGCGGAGACGTCAAACCGGATGTACCGGTGGTCTGAGAACGTCTCCACCCCCTCCATAACACGCCAGTCGACGACACGTGGTGCCAGATCGGGGCTGGCGAACGACAGGTCCACCACTGATTCGCCCCGCATCCGCACACACGTGGAAACAGAGCCCCGGTTTAGGAGGGCCAGGCCGGACTCCTCAGCCCAGGCCTCTACCGACCGACCCCGCCCGTTCGTGTAGCGGGAACCCCAAGCCTCGTTCCAGGCATTGAAGTCCCCGCAAACGACCACGGGGAGGTCCCTAAACCCAACGACGACGTTTTTCAGCTCCATAAGGGAGATGTGGAAATCGCCGAGAGATCTGCTCGGGTACAGGTAGACGCCTACCACTGCAATGTCCCCGAACCGTGCCGCCACGCAACCTCGTCCCCTCGTGACGCGCTCGAGGGGCGGGGTACCGGCGGCGGTCGACCTAATTAGGGACACCGAGCCGTCTAGGTCCGAAACCCAGTCTGCACTGGGCAGGACAAAATACGGCTCGGAGACTACGGCGACATTAATCGACCACTGCGCCATGCTCTGGAGCAACAGATCCTGAGCGGGGGCGCAGTGGTTGATGTTCGCCTGGAGGAGACGTAATGGAGCTGTTATTGACATTCCATTACGATCTCCTCCTGAGCCCTCTGTGAGGGTCCTGCCGCGGCGGCTGTGGCGGCGATAGCGGCGGCGGCTACGGACGCGGCTGCGGCGGTGAGGACGTCACCGGGGATGGGCCGAACCCTGTGCTTCACCTTCGTTGGAGGGTCGCAGGACCTGCAACCAGCCTGGTGGTCCGCCTTTTTGCCTGCCGCCGCACATGCGTAACAGTGCGGCGACTCACGGCACTCGGCGGCTTTGTGACCAGGCTGACCACATCGGAAGCAACGGTCGCTGCGATCCACCTCCGCGGCGCAAAAGGCCCCCGCGTGGTGTCCCACGCGGCAGCGGTAGCACCGCAGAGGTCTGGGCTCCAACAGTCTGACCTGGGCGGAGACCCAGCCCACCAGAAGCCTTCGGCCCTCCCCAGTGATGGTTTTGGCCGCCGACACGGGGCAGCTGACCGTCACGGCTCGCATGCCTGTGCCATCAGTGCGGATGGTGCCCGCCCGAACCTGGTCGGCTGTGCACCCTCCCGCACCAACAATGGCGGCCACCACCTCGTCGACCCCAACGGAGTCGTCCAAGCCCATGATGCGCATGTCGATGCACTTCGTGGGCCTGGACACTCGGGCCTCCTCCGCGTCCAGGGACTCCCTGAGCCTCTTGGCCAGGGCGTCTGCCGCTGGGCCACTGGACGCGCCAGGGACCTCCAGCATTTGGGCACCGGTCACGGTGCGCCGCATGCGGAAGCCCTCAGAGGCTCCGAGCTCCTTGAGATGGGGCAGCACCGCCCGCCTCGCCTTGTCCATGACGGACTTGTACGTCACGCCCCTTTTCTCCGCTTCAGGCTGTAGCGTAATCACTACAGCCTCGGATTTAGGGGCGCGAAGTCTAGCCGCCATGGCGCGCTTCTTGCGCTCCAGCCGCCTCACGCGCTTTCTGGCCGCCCTGGCCGCCTTGCCCGCCTTCTTCTTGGCGCCGACCACCGTCCACTCGGCGCCAGCCGAAGGTTCTTCGGACGGTTGAGGCGGCCTGGTAACCGCCCCGGCAGGACGTCTTGCCGGTTTAGCGGTGGGAACAGCCGCCGCCTTGCCCTTCGGGGGAGGGACAGCCCCTCCCTGCCGCCGTTGCTGCTGCTTAGCCGCCAAGGCCCCGCGCCCGGCTTGCCCAGATGGGCCCGCCTTGGGCGCAGCAGCCGTGGCCGCAGCTGCGGCGGCGTACGTCACCGCCCTCTTCGGTCCAGAGGCCGCGAGCGGGGGACGCAAAACTACGCCTTCCAGGACGGAGAGCTGCCGCTGGATCCGCTCCTGGCACCGCTGCAGTTGCTGCTGGTTCTGCTGCTGGGAAGCAGCCAGCTCCTGCCGCAGCAGGGTCAGCAGCTCGCTCTCCGGCCCGGGCAGGGACTGGGACTCGCCTTGGCGCTGCTTGCGTCCCCTTTCTGGGGCGACGGGTCCACCTCCCTGGCGATCGGCCAGGTCCGCCTCGAGCCGCTCAATCCTTCTGTTGAAGTCTTTCTCGAGCGGCTCGAAGACTACGGCAAGTGCCTCCGAAATGGAGACGGCCCCCTGGGAGATGGCCGTCTCCTTCGAGGCAAACTTCCGTTTTTTAGACACGGCCGTTAGAGTGGCCGTGACTATTTCGCCAAATTTGGCGAGCGCCTCCTTCATGCCGTCTGGCAAGTTGTCAGACGGCACAGGCGCCGAGCGACCGACTTGGCCGGTGGTCGCCCCGAGGGGTAGCGCCTCCCTGGCAATTTCCAGGGATCGCTGGGTGGCTAACTCCTGAACGGAGAGCCCCCTTCCCCTTCCCGACTTGCGGCCCGCCCCCCGCCCGGAGGAGGAGATTTTGCGGGCCGACGCTTCGTCCGAGGACGACCCCGGACAACACCCTGACTTCGGGCGCTTTAGGAAGAATTCGTTCCTCTTGGGAGCGAATTCTTCAACCTCCATCGTCTCCGAGGTGAGCGAAGACGCGGCATCCGAGTCCGACGCCGAGTCTCCGCTCACCTCCCTAAGGCCGAAAGTCCTGCCGGCCTGTCCTGTACCTGCCGGCGCCGCGGACGTGCTGGGAACGGGTCCCAGGGACTCCGCAACGCGGGCAGGTGAGCCACCCTGGCTCAATGCGTCCTCTATGGACGGAACGGGGTCCGGAGACCCGAGGCGGTAGTTGCCCCCCCCAGAATACGAGGGGCAGCCCGAGCTCTGCTCGGGGAGGGATTCTCCCACTATGGGGTACCCTCCTGGGGTAGTTTCTTTTTTTCTACTCGCGCTCATGGTTGTGCTGAACTCAGCTTCGCCTTTTTGTTTTAGATGGGGTGGGGTCCCCATTGTCTCGTTCGCCATCCTGGTCATGTCTGATGAACAGACACGTACCGGAGGCGAACCCACTTCTTCCCAAATCGCCGCCCAAAAGCACCAACAGCTGGTTGTGCTGATACTCCCGGGCAGCGCACCCTCCGTGGCGGTCCGACTGGACTCCGCCTGGGTGTGTTCCTCTTGGTCTGGTCTCTCCCTTGAGGCCTTCCGGCATGAGTAGCTCTACCGGCTTAGCCCTCAAGATCACAGAGACACGCAAGCCCCACCACGACGACAACGTGGGAACACAGGCGGTGGGGAACAAGCTGTATGTGAGATATTAAAGAAATATTTTTTTTTATTTGAAAGGCCCATTTTTGCCATTATTAATGAAATATGTCATTGGTCCGTACTTCTTCGAAAACGATGATGGCGAGGCCATTACTGTCAACGGCGAGTGCTACAGATCAATGATTAGCAATTTTGGCGTGAATTGAACCATATGAACGTGGATAACATGAGGTTCCAACAAAACGGCGCTCCGTGCCACACAGCAAGCGACACAATGGACATTCTGCAAGAACGGTTCGAAGATAGGGTTTTCTCTCGCAGTGGTGACGTGAATTGGCCACCAAGATCATGCGATTTGACCCCGCTAGACTTTTTCTTGTGGGGGTTTCTCAAGTCGCAGGTCTATGCCAATAATCCGCATTCAACCGATGCCCTTAAAGTCAACATAACGCAGGCCATCGCTCAGATTCAGACGGATCTATGCAGTAGAGTAATTGAAAATTGCTCGTGCCACCGTTCGAAGTCGCGGTGGACATTTAAACGATGTTATATTTCATAAATAATGGCATAAATTGGCCTTTCAAATAAAAAAAAAAATTCTTTAATTTCTCACATACTGTTTGTTTTATTTAATTTCAACTTCGAACCGTCCTTGTTGAAAGACCCTTTATATCGGCATACGGTACTTGGTCAAAGGTGAGTTCGGGAAAGAAGTATGATTTTATAAATTTAAAAAAGTTTATTGCGTTTATAGATTTTTGATAGCGCCTTCGATAGTAAGATTTGGAATTAATTCCTTGCCATGCCATAACTACTATTTATTAAATTTGTCTACGAGATGGAATGGGCCGTAGCTAGCCCGTAATCTACTATTCGGGCCCAGTATGGGTTAGTGGATATCACATATCTTCGAATTCTTATTCTAGGACATGGAAATGTTTTCCTTCACTATTTTGAGAGCAGTGGTGATAAATAAATTACGCAAAGTAATGCGCCTAGCTGACTACACCGTAAGCACTGGGCCACCACTATTCTTATTTTTTTTTAATAATGCCTGCGCACAATTCAAATGCAGTATCGCACAATAATTGGAAATCAAATCCTATCACATTTATTTATTTATTTATTTATTTATTTATTTATTTACAACAGGTACTCTCTGCACTAACAGCCGAAACCAACACGTGCAGAGAGTCATTATTTTATTACAATATAATATAAAAAAAATCAATATAGAAATCATTATCATTATCATTAAGGAAAAAAAAAAAATTAAAATTTAAATAACAACATAAAAAAAAAGTATAAAAATAAAATAAAAAGAATCAAACACAACTAAATCATAAACCATAACTCGAATTAACCGCCAAAACATTCTCTGCACTTCTCTAAAAACAATCGCACACTAGAATGGAACATATCTACATCCGGATGCTGAGCAGTCAGGGTGTTGAGTAGTGACACCGCCTGATTTGTTGCCGCATATTGCGCGGTACGAGTGCGGACCCTGGGAGTCGCTAGCAGAGGGCGCGAGCGCAGTCGCGTGTATTGCGGCGGCGCAGATAGACCACATCGTGAGAGAGCCGCAGGGTTATCGATTTTGCCATTGAACAGCAAAAAGTAATGGACAAGAAGTGCACATTTACGTCTCAGCTCGAGGGTATCAATACCCACCATTCCTGAGACGAACAGAGAGGGATACAAGTAGGGATAATACCCGTACATTTTCATGTAAAGGTACCGACAAAACTTACGCTGTACTCGCTCCAATAGAAGATTATACTTTGCTTCGTGTGGATCCCATACAATCGAATTAAACTCAAGCTTGCTACGAACAAATGCAAAATAAATAGCAACAATCGCATGCTTGCTAGTGAACCGAGCCGACTGTCTCAAAACGAACCCCAGGGATTGGTGTGCTCGCTTACACAGACCGGTAATGTGGTCATTGAAGGTCAGCTCGGTGTCCAACGTGACACCAAGATCGCGGATTGTTGTGACGCGCTGGAGCGGAGTGTCCGATATTTTGTACGTATACACGTACGGCGAGCGACAGCGAGAGAATGTGATAGCCTTACATTTAGATTTATTAAATTCTAAGCAGTTGCGGTTGCTCCAGGCTACCACATTATCGATGTCCCGCTGAAGCGCATCACAGTCAGCCGCTGCCCCTATACCCATGTAGATCTTCAGATCGTCAGCAAACATCAGACACCTCGCCGTCTCAATGACCTCCGGCAAGTCATTGACCATGACCAGGAATTGGGTTGGGCCAAAAGTGCATCCTTGACTCACACCCGACTGAGTTACGTAGGATTCAGACCGATAACCGTCGAGTTGAACGTACTGTCTACGATTATCAAAGTAACTGCAAAATAATTTTAATAGTTGGGGCGTAAATCCTGCGGCCGAAAACTTTTGCAGTAACACGTCATTATGAACACGGTCAAAAGCTTTTTTAAAATCAAAATAAGCTGCATCCACCTGCTTATTGTTGTCCATCTCAGTGACTGTATAATCCACAAAATTAATTAGGTTCGTTGCCGTGGACCTACCAGCCCTAAAGCCATGTTGACAGTCACTGAGTTGCACACCAATTTGCCTAGTTATGTGTCGGTTTAATATAGATTCAAACAACTTGCCGAAAGCCGAAAGGACCGCGATAGGCCTGTAATTAGTGATCTGCGACTTTGAGCCATCCTTATGTATGGGAGTCACACGAGAAAGTTTCCAAAGCGAAGGATAAGTAGCGCTTTTAAGAGCGAGATTGAAAATAAACAATAGTGGTGACTTAAAAATCTCAATGCAGTCCCTCACAAGAAATGGAGGAATACCGTCCGGCCCAATGGAGGATTTGGGCTTCAAGCGCTTAACTGCTAGAAGCAAATCATGACTGCTTATGTTGTCTAACGAGACGCGGTATGACGACACGACGGACCCGTCGCGCTCTGCGATTTCATGCGATAGTACGGGTTTGTCAGTCAGAAATACCGATTTGAAAAAACTTGCGAAAGCGTTTACAGCATCCAAACCGGTCACCGTCCCGTCATCATACTCGTACTCCCGGCAGCTTTGTCTGGTGGAACGCTGCTCCTTAACAAAGGACCAGAAAGTCGTCGGGTCCCTTCTTATATCCATCTCTGCTCGTTTGATGTAATTATCGTAGGTAAGCTTAATTAATTTTTTGACATGTTCCCTATAATATTTAAACATGGATTTGAAATAGTTATTAGTTACCTCTTTCTTAGATTTTTTCAGATAGGAGTACTTTAGCTGTATATTTTTAATTATATCTGAAGTGTACCATGTTGGGTACTGGTACCTCGAGCTTGGTCTCCTTTGTTTTTTCACAGGAACGTGACAACGCAAGCAATCATATATTTTTTGATAAAATACATCTACGGCCCTGTCAACGTCATTTGCTGCTAAAACCTCGTCCCAAGTTAACCCTGCGATTGTTTGATAAAGCTGCTCGAAATCAGCTTTTCTAAAGTTCCACTGCGGTGGTGAGTCATGCGACACCGCAGCGCAGGTCGGCGGCGAGCAAGCCGCAGGCGCACGCGCCGCCGGCCGCGGCACACTGAGCGTCACACCGAGCGCGGGGTGGTGCGCGTCCTCCGGCACTAGCGGCGAGGTATCCCCTCTCATTAGCACAAACTCACTACCCAGACTGCTTAGAACCAGATCTAGAATGTTACCGTACTTATTTTTAATTGTATTATATTGCGTCAATTTACAGAAAGCAATCAGATGAACATACTCCAGTTTGACGTGTTGATTACAAGAATTCATATTAAAATCACCTAATATTATTATATCAGTATCTGGATACTTTCGAACTAGGTTTTCCAGTACCATAAACGTATTTAAGTAATTAACTGCATTTGAACTAGGAGGAATATACAGTACACATACTAATATTTTTTTGTATTTTAACTGAACCAACGCCATAACCATTTCAATTTCATCTGTATAACCATCAATGTCAACAATTTGTTTGACGGAGTACTCACTACGCACTGCCAACAACACTCCTCCCCAACCAGTGTCATTGGCGCGGTCTTTTCTTATCACATTATAACTATCAGGAAATAACTCCGCGTCGTTCACACTGCTCATCAAAAAAGTTTCTGTAAGCGCGAAGATGTCAGCTGATTCGTTCAATATTGCTAACTTGCAAGCATCCAACTTAGAACGTAATCCTCTTACATTTTGATAAAAAATATTATATTTTTTAGGTTTCTGAGGTTTTGTTGATTTGTTTGCGAAACCCACTGCGCCATGGCTTTATGTAGACATCCTTCACCCAGTTCTCCGGGGACATATACATGTTAACATGCTTGGTGGGTACGGTTAGCTTAAACGAAGCATAATCACCGCGCGGTTTCAAAGCCTCTGCAGAACATACATCCTCGGCACATATTTTTTTCAAATGTGCGGTCACTTGATCAGCCGTGGTACCGACTTTAACGTAATACAAATGTAGGTACGATTTACGCTCGGCAGGTAGCAGCATCGATGACTCAGGAACGGCCGTACCTCGGATAACATTCTCGAGCGAATGTCGACTACGCCGGTGTCTCACCTCGATCCAATCGCCGCATGCATTATACACCAATAATATTCCATTACACTTGTGTCACCACCAGTACCAAAGCTTGTCGCATAGTTAGCAGTATCGATACAGCCGTGTAATATTGTTTGCAACTGTTTGCTACCAAACTTTGCATTTGACTGTACTCGCTTTGATACGCCATGCATGGTTACAAACTATTTAATGCGATTTGCATACTAGATAATTAAGGTTGAACCTGAAGTGTTTTCTCTCCTAGAGAGGAGGCTTGAGTCCCAGCAGTGGGAACATTATAAAGCTGATACTATGCTATGCTATGCTGAAGTGTTTTATGCATCAATAACCGCCTATACATTATTTTGTTACATTGTCGGTATTCTACTGATAAGTGGAAGTTATGTTTCTTTTTTTGATAAATTTATTTTTTTACACTTAACAAATTAACTTATTAAGACAATCAAATCCTTCTTAATCACTGTCGATTCTGATTGTATTTTTTTTTTTTTATATTATAAACTAGTGCTTGACTTACTCCCACCTCATGGTACCTCAAGGAGTTGTCAGCAAACCGTAGGGGCCCCGGTAGGGTCGAGGCCTAGTTAGGGGCTTTGGGGAGGTATGAAAATGCATACCAGGGCCCTGGAGCCAAGGCAGGGAAGGAACAGGGTAGTTTTTTAGTCAGTAAGAGTCTGACACTATTTCCCGCTCCGCCCAGGGGCGGGATTTGTCATTGGATGATTTTACCTACGATAAAAAAAAAAACCTGATGGTAAGTAGTAATGCAATCTTTGATAGTGAAGCACAATATTATTCAGTATTATACACTAGCCTTGAAGGTACTTATCTTATAATCGGACGGGAAGACGCGGCATAAAAGACGAGGTATTTTTTTGAGAAATTGGAGGATAATCCACCACAATGGGCTGATTCGAGTCTCTTCTTGAGGTTTTTCTTCACCTTTTCTACAGTTAGTCTATCAAAATATTGTTATAAACTGTGAATCCCCAAGAGACACCGGTGTCCGTACACCTATTGTCTTTCTATTGTGTCTCTAATTACGGTATCTTCTCATTTCACTAAATTGAACTCCTCTTACAATACTGCAATGGTTTAGTTATTCTGCAAACTTTGTGTTAACTAGTATAACAGTGACTATGTATTTGTTTAAAGCACTCTCCGTGTATCCACATTCTGTCGGACTAAAGTTAGGTAGATTATTATACAACTGTATTGTTTAGTTAAATACGTGTAGTACTTTACTTAAGTAGATGAGTTGAAGTTTTGAGAAATATACACCGTTAAATTTTAGTCGTTTTAATCCCGCGGAGGGTCGATTCGGAACATGAAATACTATCGATTTGTAAAGAAAAAATTAATAAACAAAGTACTTTTTTTCAAAAACTCGAATTAATATACGCATGTACGAAATTAGTTTTTTTAAGTAAACGAGTTAATGACCTTGTAGGTAGTTGTCGGTCGTTGCGTACTAACTACCTACAGTTCATTGGCTTTGCTCAGCTGACGTTTACCTAAATAAATAAATTTAGCACATGTGTAAATTAATTCGAGTTTAAAAAAAAGTACTTTATTTTTAAATTTTTTCTTTACAAGTCGATATCGACCCTCCACGGGATTAAAACGACCAAAATTTAACGGTGTATTATAATAATCAGCCTTATAATGTTCCCACTGCTGGGACTCGGGCCTCCTCTTTGGGAGAGAAAATGAGCGGTTTTATGGAAAAAGAGTTGTCACTTTCCTTTAGTAGTTGACTGTGTTGGAATTGTCACATTTTTGCATCTGTTGCTTTTTGAGGTGTGAAATTATCCAATTACTTCTGCTGTGTCAGACTTTTACTGACTAGAACCACACTAATGGTCCTTTAATTGCCCTTTGCGTTTAAGGACCACGGGTTTTATATTCGTACTTCTCCCCATGGCCTCAGTAGATATCGGCTCTACTGGGCCCTACGCGCCGTCGACGACTCGGCTACCGATTCCCCAGTCGTCGATGGCGTGTATTGTTCTACGCGCGCCTCAAGCACATGCCAAAAGTCATAGCAAATTTCTGTAAAGGAACCCCATGATCCTAGAACGCAAAGGGCATCCTGAAGGAACATAGATGGGTCTTGGTCAGTAAAATTTTGACTAGTCCTCTCGCTCTACCATAGAGCGGGAGAAGTTATTTAATGCCTTTTCACATCGCAAAAAAATCAATAATTTATTAATTATGGTCTCACTTACTAGGGCTAGTAAGCTAAAAAGTTCTGAGTATACAACATTATTTTTAGTATATGCGAAACCTGAATAAAGTTTGTTCAGAAACATGTAACTGAATCGATCCCAATAATTTTTACACCAAGTTAAATTTTTTCCCAAAAATATTTAAAAAATGTCACAATTTGGACACCCTCGATAATAAATACAAAACAGATCACAGCAAGTCATAGCGAGCATTAAGCGCCAGTGCACAGCTTGATGCGGAAGCAAAATAACTGAGGAGTTGTTGTGCTTCCACATCCAGCTGAGGAGTCACCCGGCCTACCCAGTGACCATGTATTTGAGCGGAGTAACAAAACAAGCATATAACTTTGTGATTTTTCATGATAGAGTTATAATTTTTTTTTTACAAACATTCTTTTCATAAATACACTGGACATGTGTTTCGGGTTTCCCATAAACTTAATGATGTATAATAAAGTAAAACGAAAAAAAAAATACGAGACCATGTATTTGAGCGGATAACAAGGTAGCAAAACAAGCATTTAACTTTGTGATTTTTCATGATAGAGTTATAATTTTTTTTACAAACATTCTTTTCATAAATATACTGGACATGTGTTTCGGGTTTCCCATAAACTTAATGTTATATAATAAAGTAAAACGTAAAAAAAAAATACTTTATTATTCTTAAATTTATTATTCTTATTCACAGAGGTATTTAAAAGCAAAAATGTCAGAAACTTATAAAACTCATCAGTAACCAAGGTTTTTCGTACATATTTAGGTTTCACTTAACTATATTTACATCAAACTGCCACTCGTTCACACATATTGATCTCGTAATTTCTACGCCTTTGATTCATTTTTTTAACATAAAACTCATACCATAATTTTCGATTACTTCTTAAAAAGATAAAAAATATATCCAATATTATTGGATTGTAAAGATATAATAAGTTTTTAAAAAACTCTATCACATCATTCGTATAATACATATAGGTGGCGTAATCACACAACATTAAAACATCACTCAATATAAATATCAATGTAGCTATATATAATCGAATCTGCATGTTAGAAGCTGTATGTGAACTCGTGTTAACACTAAGACAAAGGGAAAATACTATTTTAATGTAAATGTATGTGTTAACTATCGCGGGTAGAATGCGATTTCCGAATACAGTGATCAGCGATATCCAAAGACGTATACGGCGAGATGCAATTTGTTCTGTTAATATCGATAATAATACGTATTGATCCCAAAAAACTATGGCAGTTGTTACGAAAGGCACAACCCAACCACAGATAATACTTTTTAAGTATCTTCTTTGTATATGCCCATCAAAAACTAGAACAATATCCACGTAAAACATATGATTAACCACTACCAGCCAATGAATCTTCACAGTTAGAAAATATTCAATCAAGTAATATTTTATCATCATGAATATCCAGTTATGGTCACTAAAATCTATCAGGGTATGTCTATTTAAATCCAAACCATATAAATTTCTGATTATTGTCGATATACAAAATAAGAAATTTACTAAAATTGCATTCAGAAACACAAAATTTTTGTAATTTCGAAACTCCTTCAAGATGCACCATGATATCACGCCGTATATCAACGTAGCTGCAGTCACCACCAGCAGAACAAACTCTTGATTCGATAGTAAGTTGTGATGATTCTCTTTAGAATCATAATTTTCGCTGGTCTTAATATTAGACATTGCAATCAGGAGAACGTTACTTGCACGACTGTGATTGTTTCACTTGGTATTAAACTTTTCAGAAATTAAAATATATTTTTTTTGCGAACAGGTTCACGTAAAACCCAAACAATCAAAGCAAGTGATGCTTTTTCAACAGTCGGTCAAATAATAATTAGTCCAGAGTTTATAAAATATTAATTAATGTACATAAATATTATTTATCGCTGGAACTACCGTAATCAATAGTTTAATTAATTTAACACTTTTTATCATTAAGTTAGGTTATGGATATGTTTATTTATCATATTTTTATTAAAAAAATATACACAGTAAAATTATAATGTGATTTAATTGTGATGTAATTTTAACAATTATATATGGTTGTTTTGACATTTATATGGTAATTTTGACATTTATATTGTAATTTTGACGTTTTCATTGCAATTTTGACATACTTATCCAATATTTTGACATCTTGTAATATTGACATCCATATTGTAAACATACACATATTGTAAATTTGATAATGATATTTTGACTTAATAGTTTGTAACTTTGATATAAATCCTCTAATTTTGATATATATTTTATAGCTTTGATATTGTTCTTATTTGTTTTCAATTACTGTTTTTAATTCATTTTGAATGTTGACTTGATAAGATACAAATAACTTCGAATTCCAATTACATTAAATTTATAACTTAGAGACCATTTACTCTAAGTTATAAATTTAATGTAATTAGAATTTTAAGTAAATATTTTGTGAAGTTTTACTATATTATTTTAGTTTTCAATGTTATAAATATTTGTACGCCGACACTTACGGCTAAACATGACTGGACTCAGACATTAATTTCAATCTTACATGCTAATGTATGTATACCATGTTTACACAAATAAAGAATATCTTATCTTATCTTAAAATTTTATCACTTTGTTGTCCGTCTGTCTATCTGTCTGTCTGTCTTGTCAAGACCGCTTATCTCGAGAACGCGTGGAGGTGTCAAGTTAAAATTAGAACTATATACTCAAGTCAGCGGTCTCTTGAAGCTGTGAAATAATCAAGCTTCTTAGTTAAAGATAAAAAAGATTTCGCCGTTTATGTCGCAAAAAACGTATATATGGACACTTTCAAGGGAATCAATATTCATAGGGTACTTTCCATTGACCTAGAATCCTGTTTGGCATTGAGATAGGTCTTATAGCACAAATATAGGGAAAAATAAATTTGTATTTACGTCACCAAAAAAAAAAAACTTTTTTTACGTACCTACCTTCCTCATTTCTACTGCATCATCAGATCAGTTTTATGATAATTCTATTAAACACGACTAGGATACGTTAATTAATTAAGAAGTTTCGATGCCTACCTTCCGACTTCAAAATCATTATCAGATCAGTTTGATGGTATATCAATATAATATTTTTCGTTATAAGATTTTCGTTATTTATATATGTATTTATGTTTTGTTTAACATTAAGTTGCACCTACTGTATTATGCTTCTGCACCACCCTAAGGTCGACTGGTAGAAAATGCCTATGGCATTAAGTCCGCCTTTGTACAGTATTTTTACTTGTGCAAGAAGTCTTAAATAAAATAAAATAAAATAAATAAATATTCAGAACCATTTGTGTATTTATAGTTGCATTATTTGCATTGTTATAGTTGTATTATTTGCATAGTTATAGTTGCATATATTAAAAAAATACAACCAAATTGAAAACCTACTTTTTTTAAGTCGGTTTAAAAAATTAAGCAGCGTAATATTTTTTTTATTAATTTATATTTTTGAAAAAACTATGCCCCACACTAGGAATTACTCCTGTATCACGGATGCGTTCACAAACATGTAAACTCACAAACACAAGACACCCAGACCCGGAATACCTATTTGTAGGCCATACAAATATTTGTTCCGTGCGGGGTCGAACCCGCGACCCGTACCGCAGCAGCCAATCACTCAACCACTGCGCCAACGGTGCCGTAAAAAATATAATCATTAAAAAATAATAATTAAGCTATCTGTTAATTATTGCCTGATTAACAAAACTAGCAATTTTTTTTATGTTTGCAAGTAAAAATCATGATAGTAGCTGGTTATTGTTTTAATACTTATTATTATTGATAGAGAGTCATTTAATTTCCGCCAAAGCTGGGTTTTTTTTAAGCATTCACCTTTGGCCAATTTCAATGACAAATTCTGGGAACCACATTTTTTATCTCAGATAGCATTAATTAAATTAGTGTTGATTATGGTGCAATGATAAATTACAGTAGTTTTAATTAGTGTATAACGTTTGACCATGACTACTGTTTTTTTTTTATGGTAGGTAAAATCATCCAATGACAAATCCCACCCTTGGGTGGAGCGGGAAGTAGTGTCAGACTCTTACTGACTAAAAACCTACCCCGTTCCATTCTTTGCCTTGGTCCCAGGGCCCCGGGTGCCATTTTCACATACCTTTTGACCCCAGTAGGCTTCCGCCCTATTGGGCCCCTAAAGTTTGCTGACAACTCCTTGAGGCGCGCGGGAACAGTGCGCGCCGTAAACGACTTGAGCTCTGACCAGTATGTTACCGGACGGACGGACAGCGAGCTACCCATTGCCCGCCGTCCGCGAGCCCGCGCCTACGGTGGCCGGAAATCGGGATCGGAATCCCGGTGGCGGCGGCGGCGTGTGCGCCGTTGGAATGCGGTCGTCCTCCTCCTTTGCTAGCATTATTGCTTCGCAAAAGGAGGCGACCGCCTGCCACTCCTCCTTGCTTCAGAGCATAGCCTGTACCAAGGCCCGGCGTGAAAGATCGCCGATGTATTATACATATAAACCTTCTTCTTGAATCTCGCTATCTATTAAAAACCCGCATCAAAATCCGTTGCGTAGTTTTAAAGATCTAACCATACATAGGGCACAGACAGGGGGAAGCGACTTTGTTTTATACTATGTAGTTCTAAAAAGAGAAGACTTTGTACAAAACGGCTATTACTGACATAATTGTCTATGGACACTGATAGTTGTGTCTTTGTTAGTGAAAATGTGCTTCAAATAGAGCTGAACGACTGAACACTACTCTCCGCGAATACAACATCTCAGGATTAAATTGGCCAGCCGGCTCGCCTGACTTAATCCCGATCGAGCACGCATGAAATACTCTAAAGCGAGCTCTTTGATACCTAGGGATGGACGATCTATACATCAATATATTGTGAACTCTCGATGTATAGTTACTATAAATTTACCTACTTCAACATTGAATCTATAGGGTGACGGGTAATTAGTGAACGATACTTAAACACGTGATTGTTGTCATTATAACAAACAACTTTAACTATGAGACCAATCCTGAAATCGTGAAAAAAAATCTGCGCATTTGTGTTCACCTAACTGGTCAAAATGTACTGAACTTGGCTGATTCTTTTCGCGATTTCAGGTTTGGTTCCATAGTAAAAGTTGTTTGTTATCATGTCTACTATCACGTGTTTAAGTATCGTTCACTAATTACCAGTCGCTCTACATATACATAGCGAAATACCACTCACTGATTAATCATAAAATCTTAGAAACTATAACACCAACAAACTTAAAATTTGCCAGGTAGGTTTCTTATAGGGTCCGGACGTCCGTTAAAAACGGATTTTACGAAACTCCACCCCTAAGGGGGGTCAGGGCCGAAGCCTACTGGGGCCAAAGGTTATGTGAGACTGTCACCAAAGGCCCCAGGATAAAGGCAAGGAACGGAAAGGTAGGTTTTTAGTCAGTAAAAGTCTGACACTATTTCCCGCCCCACCCAAGGGCGGGATTTGTCATTGGATGATTTTACCTACACAAAAAAAAAAAAAAAAAAACCCCTAAGGGGGTATACCGACTTTCACGCAGGCGAAGCCGGTGTAGAAGCTAGTATAATTATACAACGTTAAAATTTGCTCGTTTTAATCCCGTGGAGGGTCGATCCAGTACATGAAACACTATCGATTTGTAAAGAAAAAATTAAAAAAAAAACGTACTTTTTGTTTGAACTTGAATTAATTTACGCATGTACGAAATTAATTTCTTTAAGTAAACGTCAGCTGAGCGAGGCCAATGAACTGTAGGTAGTTAGTACGCAACGACTGACCACTACCTACAAGGTCATTGACTCGTTTACTTATAAGGAGGAGGAGGAGGTTGGAAGTATGTATGGAGAAACCGACTTTCTTTTCGTCGACATGATCGTAGTTTCTCTATGACATGAGTGCCTAAGTGCCTATGAGTACATTCAATTACGACTATCTTTTTTTCTGTTAACTTAAAACTTTGATTTTTTCACAGCTTCAAGGGACCTCAGACCTGAGTATCATCATCAGCATCAGGTGGGAACATTAAAAGGCTGATGATGATGATGATGATGACAAAAACTTTTATATTATGTTACCTGCTGCTAAGAAACCCTTCATTGGCGAGTCCGAATCGCACTTGGCAGCTTTTTTTTTCTTTTTTTCATTTCTTTATTAAATTAACTGCTTACTTCTGTTTGTTTAAAAATACCAAAATAATATTTTTTAGGTGGGATAATCATCCAATGAAATCTCCGCACCCTTGGGCGGGGCGGGAGATGGTGTCAAACTTTTATTGACTAATGTTTAATTTAGGTATGTTACATGTATGACTTATATGTGTAAGTACATGCGAGACCATAACCAATTGATATCAATTATAAGTTGATCCTTGCATAATATACATTTTCCTTACAGTCTGAGATCAAGTTGTACTAGAAATTCATAACTTGATAGTCGTGGTGTGTACCTACAAACTAATACCTACGTAACATCGTTTGCCAAATTCAATGTTTCCTCAACTGCGCTTCAAAGCACACGTAGGAAGATCTGCCTTCGTTAGTACTAACGTTTGAGCAAGTTCGGCTAAGCTCGGGATTTGTCGGGCGATTGAATATTTAAGTGGATCCTTTGCTTTGACAAGTTTGTAAAGCCATGATTGTATCAAAGATATATCTGTCATAGAAGTGACATGCATACAAATTATGAACTTAATCTACACATCATAGAAATCCTTAAGTAAAGCATCTGTAGCGCTTAAACAGTCCAACTATACTTGATTAACTACTCGCCCCGGCTTTGCTCAGATGCAATTTTTTTTTTACAAACATAACATAATTATCCAAATAAAAGAAAGAAAGAAAATCGTTTATTCGACCTCTCACATACAGTAAAATAAAATTTAAAAAAATATTAAGAGAAAAAAGTAAACAACATTAAAATCTGTGCAAGGCCAAAAAGGCGCCTAACTCAGCATATGCTGCGATATTTAAGAACGTTAAATAACGCAGCGCTGGTATTCTGATAGGTTTATAGGTGCAACTTGTCTCTTTTATTTTTATCAGCTCTTATGCTTATAAGTACTGCGATATTACAAAAGCATTATAAAAGCACAAATAAACTAATAGAAACCTACGAAATAATTTTCGAAAAAAGACAAAGTTTATTTGAACTTATAATTCCAAGTCAATCCAAAGATGTAAAACTTCAAACCAACCAGCAATTTCAAAAAACGGCAATTTCATAGATAAAGACCACGTAAAGACTTATTATTATATTTAAACCTTTTTTATCTAAACAGTGTCAATCTACGAGTACTTATCGTCAGTGAAAAAATATTGAAAATAAAATGTGTCGATTCAGATACTGTGTCCGAATATATTATACACTGTTAAATTTTGGTCGTTTTAATCTCACGGAGGGTCGATTCGGTACATGAAACATTATCGATTTGTAAAGAGAAAATTAAAAATAAAGTACTTTTTGTTAAACTCGAATTAATTTACGCAAGTACGAATTTAATTTCTGCAAGTTTACTTAAAGAAATTAATTTCGTACATGCGTATAATAATTCGAGTTTTTGAAAAAAAGTACTTTATTTTTTAATTATCTCTTTACAAATCAATAGTAATTTATGTACCCTCCGCGGGATTGAAACGACCAAAATTTAACGGTGTATAGAGTCCGAATCGTTAGGAACTTGTTTCTTTAGACCAAACCATCGATCTCCCAACAAAACACAACTAATAGCCAATCTGTGACGCAACACAAACACATTTAAACTGTGTCTTGTGCACGCGACTAACTTTGTACCGCAACGTGGTGCAGTTGTGAACTTGCAACTATTGTACGACGCCCCCGCGCAATAAGTCGGTAATCGCATAAAAATGTTTTGCGATTACCGACTTAATGTTCAGGTAATACAGTCGGTAATCGAAAAACATTTTTTTGCGATTACCGACTTATTGCCCGGGGGCGTCGGCTATAACGTTTGTATTATTTTGTACAATAGCGTAGAGGAATTCACATTGGATGGTTTTAGGAGATTTGAATTCATAACAATCACGTCCGATCCCAATCCATCCGATGACGGGCAAGAGTTGCGGGAATCCGATGGATGCGAGATGCACAGGACCGTTTATTGTTGCGACACTTGGGGGAGGCCTATGTCGAACAGTGGACGTCTGTCGGCTGATATGATGATGATGATGAGGTTTAAGTTATCCATAAGGTCAAAGAGATGTGTGTGGTAGTGACATTTTCTTTGGAAAGGTTGTAATGAGATATCGCGACTTTTTTGCCCAAAGGATGAGGTAAAAATGTGGGGTCATTTTATGTCTCAGTAGGTTTTTCCCATCGACGCGTAGTCATCATTTGCATAGTACATATACCACGTGATTGTAAGCATAATAACAAACAAATTTTACTATGGGACCAAACCTGAAATCGCGAAAAAAAACCTGCTGGTCAGTACATTTGTGTTCGCCTAACTGGTCAAAATGTACTGAACTTGGTAGATTTTTTTCACGATTTCAGGTTTGGTCCCATAGTAAAAGTTGTGTGTTATCATGACTACAATCACGTGTTTAAGTATCGTTCACTAATTACCAGTCACCCTATATATCGATGGTTTTTCCATACACATTTTGGGTCCCCATTTAGTTCCCTTAGGGGATGATTTTTAGGGAAACCTTGTGTAAAAATTTCACGCTCCTAGCTCAAGTAGTTTTGGCTGTGCGTATATATGTCAGTCAGTCAGTTTCTCATTTTATAAAACGTTAAATTTTGGTCGTTTTAATCCCGTGGAGAATCAATTCGGTACATGAATCACTATCGATTTGTAAAGATAAAATGGGTCCCGACTGATACAATTTATCTTGTATTTAAAATATTATATGGTTAAGTGCAATAGGGTACAACGACTTTCTTGTTTTAGGGCTTTTTTAAAGAAGTAATTACTTGTTGCTAAGTCTTCTTCTACTTCTTCCTGCCCTTATCCCATATTACTTGGGGTCGGCGCAACACGTTTTTTTCTTCCACTCTGTCCGGTCGCCCGTCACACTATCACTAAATCCCTTTTATTCCATATCACTCCTCACACAATCCATACTCATAATCCATACTTGTTGCTAAATAATTTCTTATTAAGTCATTACTTGGACAAATCTTCATTAAAAATTTCATTTTTTTTTTAACTTTAGAATACAAATTGCTACTTAAGTAGTTACTTTTACTCAAGTGATTAGTTTTACTTGTTAATAAATACGGGTGTAAGAGCCTATTCACTCTAGCCTTAAAGACACCTAAATTATAATCGGACGGGAAGACTATTGTAGCATTAATTATCGCTCATTAACAGCCTGTCTACCCATTATTCAACTATGCAAGGGTTAACTTACAGTATATACAGAGTATCCCGCGCGCCTCAAGGAGTTGTCAGCAACTGTAGGGGTCCAGCAGGGCCGAAGCCTTCTGGGGCCAAAGGTTATGTGAGACTGTCACCACGGGCCCCGGGATAAAGGCAAGGAACGGAAAGGTAGGTTTTTAGTCAGTAAAAGTCTGACACTATTTCCCGCCCCACCCAAGGGCGGGATTTGTCATTGGATGATTTTACCTACACAAAAAAAAAAAGGAAAAAAAAAAAAAAAGTATATACAGAGTATAGTCGAATAGCAGTCAGAACAATCATTCACCCCTGGTTTGACCCCTGAGTTTTGTTTCGGTGTTTCTTCTCAGGGTAGTCAGCTAGGAAACCCCGGCCATCTAATTTAAACCGACGGAAAAAGAAATTGTCGTGTAAAAGTGTTTTTAAAACCTACTTGCAAAATAAATATCATTGATTATTTTTTCTCATTGTTGAGTTAAGCTCGCCTTTGTATATGAATTGTCAAACTACTGTGTTTTTTTTTATGTTTTTGTGTACAATAAAGAATAAAGAGAGTAAAAGTATCATTCATTTACCATTTATTACTATCTCGCACTATTTCTCCAGCCCTTACGACGGTAATATTGGTGATAATAAGACAGTAATACTACGTCACATGTTTAATAATTGTATATTTAGTACTAATTTAGCGAGCCTAGTCACATCGCGGAAAATCTTAACATCGCGATTTAGGAAATGGCGCTGAACTGACAACGCCATCTATTGATCAACAGCTAAATAATATTTCCACCAACCAGTATTTTATATCAAACGTCTGCCTAGCTGACCTCTATAGTTCAAGTACTGGGTTAAACGATTACTCAATCTATAATAATATCACAAATAATAATACTTTGATGATTATGATGATTATTTCCCAAGAGGACGCCGGCGTCCGCATACCTATTGTCTTTCTATTGTGTCTCTAATTACGGTATTCAACAGGTTAAGAATGAAGTTTTAATAATAATTATAAGCACATAACTAATTAAAACTACACTTAGAAAAAAAAACTATTCAATGTTCAAAAACTGTGCTTCAAAAAATTTCTCCGAATCGTTGTCGACTGAAAGTGTGCCCAAAAGGCATTGCCATTGTATGCCAATGCTTAATCTCTAGCCGAGGTTACAAAAATTGAGAGAAAAAGGGTTTATTTAATTGGTAAATTTAATAAAAACATCATTAAAAACACTCACTCAATTACCACGAAAAATTATTTACTCAACTTAGTTGCTTAAATTTTCTATGCCCCCTCCATCAAAGAAAAAAACTGAAGTAATAATTACTTAAGAAAACAATCATCCATTTAGAAAATAGCCCGTTATCGTCGAAAACTTCGTTAATTAAGGGTCGGTTGGGAGGCGCGGTCAAACTTGACTGAAGGACTGAAGGATTAAAGCGTCTGACAAATTTTCTTCATCGAGTCGTTGACTTGCCTTCATTCACCTGTTGCTTTGATTAGAAATTTAAGGTTTATGAAATTATTGGTTCTTATAATTGGGTTGTTCATTTTTACTTTCATTTTATAAGAAACTAGTTTTTACCCAAGACTTTATTTGTGAATTTCGGTTATAGCAAACGGGAAGTTGCATTTGAAGCCATATTAAAAGAAGATTAGTTTCATCCTTGTGGTTCACGCTTGCTTTTATCATAAATCGACTCATTAATTTCATTACTGTAAAAGCGTAACAGAAAGTAAAGTTTATTTTACATTTAAGTAAAATTTATTTTACATTTAAAATAAAATATATAAGCACGGATAAAAATAGCTTTATATCTTACTAACTCTTTGTCCACGTAAAAGTATGTTTCTCAATAAAAAACTTTGGTCCGCGAATTTCGGAAAATCATTTCTTATTCTCAGAGACAAATCATAAAAGGAACTTCTATTATTATTATTCTATTCTTCTTCTACTCTGGGCAGAATTTCAACATTCTAAGTGCGATGGTTTGGGCTGGGTGATTTTTTGTCTGTATGTGAGTCAGGCCTTTATTTATATAAGCCATATTCAAGGGGATTATTTCAAAGAACAATTCCATATACCCATTGAATCCCTTTGAAAAACAAAGGTAGAAATCAAATTAATTAATACAACGGACTTACATGACGTATGAGCATAGATATGAGGCCAAAAGGTTCTAGAGTAGTCATCACAAGAAGGCCGAAGAAATTGACTGGTTGAAGAAGCATAGGCCAGTTGCTTTGGCGATGCTATCAAAGCATGGCCATGTCCAGCTGTGGACGATGAAGATGATACGCACCCCACTGGGTTCGCTGTTAAGGTTTCACTAGGTATTCACCATAAGTAATCGTGCGATTCTAGATCCTGGGACAGACTGATTACAAGGTAAGCTATAAAAGGGACATAAGACAAACTTAGTAAGTGGTCGACAAACTTACCCTCAAGCTAAGCCTCCTACATCACGAACTAAAATAACTAACGAGCATCCTTTAATTATACGATTCCATTTAAGTTTGTCAATTTATGTATGTATATTCATCTGTAGTCATAACAACTGATGGAGGCCGAATTGAATAGAAATTGATGTTTAACTTTAAATACGTAATGTGTACACTGAGCCTTTATGTGTGGGATAAGTAAACACGAAGAAGCGAGTTGAGTTAAAGCCAGCTGAAAGCTTAAAAAAAACTGGCCTAGTGCGAGTCCGTTCCACGAAGGTTTTATTATGTATGCAACTTTTTATATATTTTTAATTCATAACAAGTTTAAAAAGAGTGTCCATGGAGTTTCTTGCACATTCTTCTCCATAGAGATCTACGCTTTGGAATGTGCAATTAGCATATTTTTTTCTGACAGACCGACTTCTTGACTTTTCAAAAGTGCCTGTAAATGGTTTATTTGAAATGAAATGCTTTGAATCTTGACTCTTTTTTTTACACAATTTTTATACAAATATACCAACTGCCTAGCTATCACGGTTCATGCCCTGATGATAGACAGACAAATAGTGGAGTCTTAGTAATAGGGTACTGTTTTTACCCTTTGTGTACAGAATCCCAAAAAATATACGCATTACCATGTAGCGACATCTATGTCGTCACAAAGTAACTATCATGCATAAAGTTCTCCGCGCGATTTGATTAGATACAACCAACCGCAATCATCTATCGAGCAGTAGCCCATCAAACATAATACCAACATCCTCCCTTTTCAATGGAGGTATGTGGGACTTTACTCTCTGTTCTCTGTCTCCCTCCAAAACCAATTCTTTTTCTCAATTTTTCTTTTCCGCAACTATTTAACACAATGCCGTCTAGTCTCAAGCTAAGCAGAGCTTGTATAATGAGTACTAGACAGCTGATAAACATACTTATATATTTCTAAATACATACATAAATAATATAGATTATAAATTACACCCAGACATAGAACAAATGATCGTGCTCATAACACAAACATTTGTCCTGGGTGGGAATCAAACCGACGTCCTCCGGGATAGCAGTTAGGCTACTAACCACTAGACCAGGACAGGCCAGTCAAAATAATCATCTCGGAGAATTAACTGCATGGTTCTCATTAAATTTGATTTGAACATGTTGACTGTGCAGACTTTGAAAGAGATTTTGACTTCGGAGTTTATTTCGGTGCTCTTTTTCAGCGTAATTACTTAGGAAACACAAACCGTATTATCTAGTTTATACAAATGTAAAAGTCTTATTGGTTGCAAGTCTTTTTGCAAAATAAATACCTCATCTCATTTACTGATTATGCTTTCATACATTTTTCAAAAGACTGAAAATGACGCCCTTACATCTATTCTTACGTTGATCATAATAATATGATTTTTCCAATAGGGTTTTTTCAGTAACAATAAGAATGAATAATGAATTCAGATTTCATTAGCCAGGACACCTCCAAATCTCAGATCTTGGTTAATAGCAATAAGTTTGCTCTTTGTAATATGAGAAGAATGAAAACTTTCTAGCAAAAAATGACTGCTGGGATCCAACAATTTGAATTCGTCTAAGCGATGAGTTTAACTTATATCTTAATGCTCCGCTCCGTCAAATATGTTGTTGTATGTGTGGGTGGCTTGGTATTTGTATTTCTATGTTATTCTTTATCTGGCTGTAAAATGTGTTATTTACTCAACTACCCCAGAATGAGTCCGGTAATGTTTTTTAATTGATATAAATTAGTGCCTGGTTGCGACCTCACCGAACTGTAAGCAGTAATGCAATCGTTGATGGTGAGGCACACTCTAGTTTATTAAGAGCCTAGGTATTCTTTCTAGCCTTGAAGAATCCTAAATTATAATCAGACGGGTAGACCGCAACAGGCAAATTATTTCAGTCATTCGATGTTGTTATGATGTACTGAATACAGAATAATTTTCTTCGGTTTAACTCAAAATGATTTCTCGTTCAACTCTTATGCCTTAAACGCTATATACATTTAGCATCAGTATTCCACAAAGCGAACCCATTTCGGCAGACTCAGTACTCTAGTGCCCACCGGTTCATGATTTGTGTGTACAATGACGAAAGTTTATTCAAGTTTGATGCCTGAATGTACAATTTATTAATGGAGATATTCTACAGAGATGAGAATAAAAGGAACATTAGAATAAAGATGCGGGGATAAATACAATTACAGCAAATTCATCATCATCTTCTTGCTCTTCTCCCGTCTCAATTGGGATCAGCGCAACACGTTTTTTCCTTTCTTTATCCTGACACCCGTCACGCTATCATAAACTCCAGTTAGACTGGAAGCTGACCACAAGCAATTTTTTTTAGGTAGAAAAATCATCCAATAACATCTCACCCACTCTTTTTCCTTCGTTGCCTTTCCTACCAGGGCCGAAACTTCCTTTCAGAAGCCGACCCAAGTCCCCAGTAGACTTCGACCCTGTTCGCCCCCTACGGTTTGCTGACATCTCCGTGAGGCACGCGTGGAACAATACGCGCCGCCAACGACTTGGGCCTGGTCCAGACGTTCACCGGACGGTCAGACGGTGAGAAATGGATAACTCGACGTTCGCAATCCCGTGCTTACGGTAGCCGTCAATCGGGAACGGAATCCCTGCGGCGAGTGGGGCGTGAGAGCCGTTGCCTCACGCGTGCGGTCTCCTCCTTTGCTAGCATTATTGCTTCGCAGAAGGAGGTGACCGCCTGCCACTCCTCCTCGCTTCGGACCATGGCCTGTACCAAGGCCCAGCGTGAAAGATTGTTGCCACCGATCACCTCGACGAGGTCACAGTGGTGCTCTGCCCAAGGGGGGACCACCTCTACCGTGTCCTCGGGGCGGTAAACACAGTGGTGACACCCGGGCGTCACTTCCAACGAATCCAGTGCAGGAACTTCCCGAACTGACCATTCTCGGTGAGCACCTGCGTCATGTGTAAGGTGAAGACGCCGTGAGTTCTTTCCAGCTACTTCTCAAAGAGAGGACTTATTGCCATAATTATGGTGTACCCAGCACTCGGTTGAATTAGTCGCTGTCACCATTTCACCATGAGATCCCGCCGGAATTCGGTCCGCCATACCGCGAGTTTCGCCCCAGCGTTGAATCTCTACGCGCAAATCGTGCATGTCTGCAAGGACTATTGCCTCCACATCCAACCACAAGCTACTTGGGGTTAGGTTAGCGAAATGTGTAGGTAGCTACGCAGTTTTCTAGAAAAATATTTATCTTAAACGAGACTTACAATGTCACTTTAGTAATCATTTGGAATGAGCTAAAAAAGACCATGTATCTAATGGAAGTGGAATTAAATCCTTTATGTAACCTAAACCCAAAGGAAAGGAACCGAGGTATAGATACAAAGAATCTCGTTGCTTTGTCCACTTACAAAGCTCTGAGCAAATAAGACGTTGCGACTAGTGAAAGGAGAAAAGAAATGAATCGAAAAGAGGGACATATCATTATAGAAAAATTAGAGATCGCTTTTTGTGTAGTATTATTATTGATAAGCTCAGGCTTGATCACAATCTCACATGCGATAACAAGTAATTGCACGATGAGTTTTTTGACCAAACATTTTTTATCAGGCTTTTACTGCCACACCTATGTTCTTTCTTTGCTTAGCATTCTGGGACTCCGGTTTCTCTTTCGGAAGCCAGCCCATGGTTTCAGTAGGCCTTGGTGCTGCTGGACCCCTAGAGTTTTATTAAGTCTTTGAGGCGCGCGTGAAACACTACACGTCATCAACGACTCGGGTTTGGTCCGGATGTTTATTAGACGGCCAGATGGCATGCCACCTACCTACTGCTTATCGTTCGCAAGCAAATGTCTATGGTATCTTTGATTACACTAAGACAGAAATGGTGTACACCCCTAAAACTATAAAATAACAATTCATTAATATGATAAAATTATGAACAAGTTTGTAAATTAATTTATTATAACTTATCTTGATCAATATATTCAATACAGGAAACACAAACACACACAAGAAGGACATTTGCATTAACAAATGATTTCCAATTTAGCTTCACTTTTTTTTGACTGACTGACATTTTGACCATTCAAAAGTGCCTATAAATGGTCTATTTGAAATAAATGAGTTTGAATATGAACGTTATAGAATCCATTTTAATCTATCCGAGTTTTTTTTTTTTAAGATGATATCTTATTACACAGCAAAAATGACTGAATATAGCAGACAAAGTGCTAACGTTATTTTTAATGCAACGTCTATGAAATTCTCATGTTCAAGCTCAAGCAATCAGGGAGAATGAAAAAACGAGGAGACTCTTAAAATAATAAAATAAGAGGAAATTTCATTTACTTTGCACAAAGTGTCGCCCAAGTGTTTTGTGCTCTCTTTTAATAGAGTTCTTTATTTATTAAATAGATTCTCATGTTGTCATTACATTTTTAATATCTTTTTAAAAATATTAAGCTTCACAAACTTTCTTTTAGACATAAAGGAGGTGTGATAACAAAACGATAAAATACTTTAGATGGAATAATTCTATGATGAAGATTCCAGGTTGCCTGGAAGAGATCGCAGAACTCGATAAGGCCACCCATTGTATATGTGTGTTTTAGTTTCTTATTTTGGTAAGTGTAATGGTGTACAATAAAGCATATAAATAAATAGATTTTTAAATGCAACTATTGGTCAGGAAATAAAACACGTAACGTATCCGGCCTCATCTAGTTTAAAAAGACGGAAAAAAAAAATTGATGTGTAAAAGTGTTTTTAAAACCTACTTGCAAAATAAATATCATATATCATTATCATTTATCAAAAACTTCATTTTTTTTTATTTTTACACGGTACAGTATTTTACAGCACTCCTTAGACTTAATACTTCACACATTGCCGCACAACGAATGCCTCTCATGGCGGCTAGAGCGTAGGTAACCTCCCAACTCATAGTGGGGATAGGGTTAGTCAAATAAGCAACCAATAAATAATACATTGGTCAACATAAATGCTTTGACAAACTATTGAGTTACAAATAAATTTACATTACATGATTTATACATACAAATGAATTATTACGTCCTTAAAAATATTTTAAAGATATAAGTTTATAAGTGCATGACTTGTTAACCATACGTCATTTGACATTTTACTGATAAATTACAAATAAATTCATGTTATGCAATAAGTACACACAGATTGATTATTACGTCTTTAGAAGTATTTTAGAACAGTAAACTCTTCAGTTCATGACTTGTTGTCTAATCAATCTGAGTGTCATTGTAGTGTTTAGTCAATACAATACTTCTTAAGTACTATGTGACCTACCACAACGTAAAGTTTTTAATAATTTGGCTTTAGTAATACCTACCTTTTTCTATTTCCGAGGGAAAACCTTCAAAAGGCGCCTGAACTTTGGAGATACTTATCCCCTAAGTTCAGGCGCCTTTTGAAGGTTTTCCCTCGAAAATTTCCGGGGTGTGTGGGATTTTGACCTCACTAAGACTACCCCGGTGATCACCATCAACACATAGAAGGGGCGCCGTTATCTCTTAAAAGACCATGTCGGAACCCGTTCTGTATAACGCCCATTAAAGCATCCATAAGAAGACTACAACGGTCTCCCCCTAGCCTCATTGTGCACGTGATCATTGTGCCACCGTCTTCCATGGAATTACTCGACCACCAATCATAAAACTGTACATAAATTTATTCTTTTATTTAAAACTTTATATGCTAATTAAAAATTGTACAATAGCGGCAAAACTTTATATATGGTTGCGCCAATTTGCTATGTTCCGCGACTTTGTTTTTTGTAATTTATTTTTTTGGCCTAGCAATCCTATCCCTACCGTATCCGCTTCCCGCACGACCTCGAGAGAAAGGATTTGACGTTTTGTGCATTGTGAATGTGACCGCACCGCTAACACGCCCGCTCGAAATTACAAGAAAATTGACTATTTTCGTGATCCAATCATTCAGAGACTCAACAATAGTACAGTGTAGTGCAATACAGAAACTGGCAGTGCTTGAAAGTACGAAGTTCGGGATTCGCCGGCCGGCGCCATGTGGAACTTTCGAGGTTAAAGGTCAGTCCTTCTAATACATTTATCCCATTAATAAACGCTAGACGCAGTACCTGCATATTGTTAACAAACCTTAGATCGCTTTTTAAATCTACAGTCCACAAAGCAAATTCGCGCAACCATTACTTTTTGGTCCATACGAGCAGGATCGTGAATCATTTTCTTGTAATTTCGCAATATAGTATTTGTTCCATAGGGAATAAACGCAACGCGCCTATTTACCTAGATATAATAGTAGAAAACCCGCATCTAGGCATTTAGGCAACTATACGTTATTTCGCTCGTATAGTTAAAGAGTCATTGATAATTACGGTACCTACGCCGTCAACCGCACCGCATAATTATAGTTAGCTACGTAAATATCAGCGTAGATATAAATCGATCGCATTCTTTTTCTTGACAAAATTCATTCGGAAGTCCTACAAATTGCATGTAGGTAGACGCATTTCAAAAATACCCGTTCATTGTTGAGTGAATATTTGTAGGAAACGGATAAACCATAGATTATATACGCATATGAATATTGATTCAGGTTGTTCCGTTCGTTCGCCGTTCACTTTGTTGTTTACAATATTACCATATTGTTATCTGATAATTATCGCTTACTTAATAATTCGTTAAGTGTTTGTTTGAGTGTATAGTGTGAATATATCAAGACAAGATGTCTCTTAAGGGAACCAAGGTTAGTACTGATTTAAAGGTTCAGTTAAAGCTTTTATACGCTGAAAGGGACTCACAGTTTTCACGTGTTCAATCAATTTGTGATAAATCTTTGCAAATCTCGGATCTGATGATTAGAGATGCTTTCTTGTGTTCGTTGGAAACTTTAGATAGTTTGCGCGCGGATTTTAAATCTACAATTAAGAATATAAACATTTTAGAGTTGGAGTTAAATCCTGATTACTGTGTGAGTTATCAGGCATTGTCGTCCTTTGATGACTTGTATTGTCGTATCAAACGTATTGCTAGGAGTTTAGAGACTCCCCCCCCCGCGAGTGGTTTATCTAACCCTCCTCGCGAACGCCCACGATTGCCGCCAATTCAAATACCTGAATTTGATGGTGACATTCGAAATTGGAATTTATTTATAGATAGTTTCGAAAATATAATACATAGGAACACATCGCTGACAGATCACGAGAGATTGCATTATCTCGTAGAAAAATTGACCGGTAAGGCAAAGGCTGTCTGTGCTGGAATTACGTTTAGCGCTGAAAATTACAATTTAGTTTTGAACACTTTAAAAACAAAATACGAAGATAAGCGATTAGTAGCCACCGCATATTTAGATCAATTATTCGATTTGAAAAGTTTTTCCGTTTGTAACGATCATAATTTAGAGAAGTTTTTAAATATTTTCGCATCATCTGTTCGTGCAGTAAAGAACCTAAAGGTCAATGACCTCTGTGACTTTTTGTTTTTGTATATCGGTTTAAATAAGTTAGATCCTGAAACTGTTCGTCTGTTTGAAACGACTCAGCGCGGCAAAGAAATACCTAAGTTCGAAGATTTAGAATCTTTTATTCGCGACCATATTAAGGTATTACAGCGCACGTCGACACGTCATGAAGTCACGAATAGGACAGGTTCCGATCGCCGTATAGACGCGTCATCGAAGTCAGTCAAGACTGCACATACGCTAGTTAATACCGCCTCAACACCTGACTGTTCTCTGTGTAAGGGTAGCCATACACAGCTGTACAAGTGTTCGGGATTTCAGAAATTATCGCCTAGTGATCGTTACAAGTTTGTCCGCACTAATAATTTGTGTTTTAATTGTCTAAGTGACAAACATCTGGTTACGTCATGTAAAAGTGGTGTTAGCTGTCGTAAATGTCCAGCTAGACATCATACCTTCTTACATTTTGAGAGTAGTAAGCTGCCATCGCAGCCGCGGCCTGCGCAGACGCGCGACGCTTGTGACGCGCGGCCCGCTGCAAGTGCAAACGACGTAACATTGTGTTCGCTTTCCGCCGCTGGTACTCAAACCACTACCGTTTTACTTGCGACCGCGCAAGTTGTCATTGTAGATGCCTTTGGCAAACCGCGCACCGTTCGAGCGCTACTAGATGGCGCTTCCCAGAGTAATTTTATTACTCGGGATTGTTGTCAACGCCTTGGTTTTAGTTTTAATAATTGGTCATCCCGCTCAGAAGTGAAAGGTTTTGGAGGTTTAAAGGCAACCATTCACGGTTCTATTAAAATAATATTTAGTTCACGTTTTAATCGTAATATTTCGTTTGAAATGGATTCGCTAGTCGCAGATAAGATTACGGAACGGTTGCCCACGGTACCGGTTGACACGTCCATGCTGACGGAGTTTAAGAACTTGCAGTTAGCCGACGGAAATTACGCTTTCCCTGGAGATATCGATCTATTGATCGGTGCTTCGATTCTCCCGCATCTCCAGTTATCACGTAAAATTCAAGGTCTTCCGATGTACCCCGCTCCGCACGCACTGGAAACAGTTCTCGGGTTTGTTATAGTTGGTTCCGCACCCGCTTGTTCAGTTAGTTACTCGACTGTGTCGCACTGTTGCACCGTCGAGCCGCCGCTTGAGTCTACTATCCGCAAGTTCTGGGAGATTGAAGAGGTCAATGTCCCGCCTATTCTCAGCCCTGAGGATCAGGTCACTGAGGAGATTTATACCCGCACGACTACTCGTGATAAAGATGGTCGTTATGTTGTCGCGCTCCCTTTCAAGGGTGATATTTTTTCGCTCGGTGGCTCCCGTGCCTCCGCAGAAAAACGCTTCTTGTATAGATTTTCTCCGCAGGAACCTTTGAAGGTTTACGAATTCAATCGTCGAATTCAATCGTCACCCCATCGATGGGGCACGTTTGTCGCAAATAGGGTGGCTAAGATTCAAGCTGAATTGTCACCGGAAAGTATGTTCCATGTCGCTGGAACAGAAAACCCAGCTGATTGTCTCTCACGTGGTTTGCTTCCCGCGCAAATTTTAAATCATCCGCTTTGGTTTTGTGGCCCTCCCTGGCTGCATACCACTCCTAACGAGTGGCCAAATGCTCCGTTTAACCCCGCTACTGTTTCAGAACCACCCGAGGAGAAGAAACATACGCTTGTAGTATCAGTTCCGCGTGAAGAGTCAGTTGTTTTGTTGTTGTCTAATCGAGTCTCGTCTTGGTCGAGACTATTACGCTGTGTAGTTTACGTCCTAAGATTTTTGAGATTATTACCATCGCGTGGTTCTATAATCGCAGCTGATTTGGATAGAGCTGAATCAGTTGTACTTCGAGAGTTGCAGAAATTTTATTTTTCAATAGAATTTCGTAGTTTAGAATCACAAAAACCTTGTAGTCGCGCACTTCAGCATTTGAAACCATTTTTGCAAGACGGACTCATTCGTGTCGGTGGCCGTCTGCGAAATGCTAAGTTAGAGTTTGAACAAATGCATCCAGTAGTTCTACCACGCAGGGATCACGTTTTGGATTTGTTGGTGGACTATCACCATAAGGTGAATTGTCACGCTGGTCCCGATTTATTAATGTCCATTCTTCGACAGAAGTACTGGATACTTTCCGCTCGCAATTTGATACGCGCTAGAGTGCACAGATGTGTGCCCTGCTTTAAGCTCCGCCCGCGTTTCAACGCGCCGGAAATGGCCGACCATCGTTCTTGTCGTGTTGTACAGACGGTGAAACCTTTCATACATACTGGGACGGACTATGCTGGACCGTTTAAAGTCACTATTGCCCGTGGTCGTGGTATACGTTCCACAAAGGCATACATTTGCCTATTCGTTTGTATGACAACTCGTGCGGTTCACATAGAGTTAACCAGTGATTTGAGTACGCAGGGTTTTATGTCTGCATTTAAACGATTTTTATCTCGCCGTGGTCCCGTTAAGCGCTTATACTCTGACAACGGCACAAATTATGTTGGAGCGCGACGCAATATTTCGGAATTACACACATTCTTACGCTCCAAGTACTACCAAAGTGAATTCGCCCATGTCTTAGCTGAGAATCGCATTGATTGGTGTTTCAATACGCCAGCGGCTAGTCATTTTGGTGGCAATTGGGAGGCGAATATTAAAAGCCTTAAGTCGCACCTGTTTCGGGTCATAGGCGAACAGATTCTCTCGTACGAGGAGTTGAGCACTGTACTCGCTCAGGTAGAGGCGTTGATGAATACGCGTCCGTTGTGTCGGACTTTGTCTAGTGATCCATCGGAGCCACTAGCGTTGACGCCGGCTCACTTCTTGACGACGACTCCTCTTAAATATTTGCCCGCTTTAGATGTCGAGACTGACAAACTGCAGCTCCACCCGCGTCACGCTCTGCTAGATAGCTTAGTTCAGTCCTTTTGGAAGCGATGGAGGACAGATTATCTGCATACGCTGCAGTCGCGTCAAAAGTGGAACACTCCTTCAGATCCAGTCACAGTCGGTACTGTGGTGATACTGAAGACTGAGAGTGCGCCTCCTCTGCACTGGCCTCTTGGTGTAGTGGAAGAAGTTTTTCCGGGTTCGAACGGAATAACGCGAGTCGTAAAAGTTAAAACCGCAACTGGATCGTACCTGCGTCCGGTTATTCGCCTCTGCCCTCTGCCTAATCAGTAGTAGTGGCATAGTTAGTTATAAGTTGTTTCGCTACCTAGTATTGATAGTTTAGATTAGTAATAGGGTTTAGTTTCGCTTTTGTTTTTTTTTTTTTTTCTTTGAAGGTAACCCTTCAAACCCGGGGGGAATGGTTGCGCCAATTTGCTATGTTCCGCGACTTTGTTTTTTGTAATTTATTTTTTTGGCCTAGCAATCCTATCCCTACCGTATCCGCTTCCCGCACGACCTCGAGAGAAAGGATTTGACGTTTTGTGCATTGTGAATGTGACCGCACCGCTAACACGCCCGCTCGAAATTACAAGAAAATTGACTATTTTCGTGATCCAATCATTCAGAGACTCAACAATAGTACAGTGTAGTGCAATACAGAAACTGGCAGTGCTTGAAAGTACGAAGTTCGGGATTCGCCGGCCGGCGCCATGTGGAACTTTCGAGGTTAAAGGTCAGTCCTTCTAATACATTTATCCCATTAATAAACGCTAGACGCAGTACCTGCATATTGTTAACAAACCTTAGATCGCTTTTTAAATCTACAGTCCACAAAGCAAATTCGCGCAACCAATATATGTATACATTTTTCCGTACATGTGTTTGTCAGCTATCTCTTTTTAAACGGTTTGACCGATATCTTCACCGAAATTATATAGATGAAATTTTGTAAGTATATCCCTTTGATTTGAGTGGATCCCTGGATGGTTCAAAAATAAAATTGGATTCGGTAAATGGCTTCGTGATTGCGTTATTATCTGGACCGAAACGACTGAACTGATTTGGATAAAATTTTGTGCATATATTTGACTGGGTTTTTTTTATGGTAGGTAAAATCATCCAATGACAAATCCCGCCCTTGGGCGGAGCGGGAACTAGTGTCAGACTCTTACTGACTAAAAACTTACCCCGTTTCTTCGTTGCCTATCATACCGGTGCTAAGCCTTCCTCTCAGAAAACGGCCCTTGACCTCAGCAGGCTTCGACCCTGCCTGCAGCTAGTAGGCTGGGCCTCTACGGTTCGCTGACAGCTCTTTGAGGCACTCGTGAACACTATTTGGACTTAGGCTCGGTCCGGTCGGTTACCGGACGATCGGACAGCGTGCTACGCATTGCACGCAGTCCGCAAGCCCGCGCCTACGGCGGGCGGAAATCGGGATGGGAATCCCGGCGGCGGCTGAGGCGAGCGCCCCGTTGCCTTTGCCTGATGCAGTCGCCCTCCTCCTTTGCTAGCATTACTGCTTCGCAGAAGGAGGCGACCGCCTGCCATCCCTCCTCACTCCGGACCATGGCCTGAACCAAGGACCTACGTCGAGCGGTAGTTAAGAACGCCGTGAGGTCTTTCCAGCCAGATATATTTGACTGGGTTCTGGGTTCCTAAATTAAACACGGTTGGTGGCGCTGCAATCGAATTACCAGTTTTTTCCGACCGCTAGTAGTTGTAAAAAATAAAATTATACAGTGGTGCTATTTTCTAATAAATCCAGCGCTGCCACAACGACGAACATCCAAATAGGACACATTGAATTAACAATCTAATGTATAGGTAAATTAGGTTGACAATCTAATGTATCCTGTTTGGGTGTTCGTCGTTGAGGCAGCGCTGCGTTTTCTTAGAGAATAAGCACTACTGAATTGAGTCTTTTTTTTGTGCCTAACGACTTTAAAATATTTTTCCAGACCAATAAAATAATAATAAGAATTATTTATTATCAGGTAACTAAGGTCCATAATAAACTACACAAACAATCATACAAAATAATAAACTAATACATACAAGATAACACACTAATCATAAAAGAAACTATTAAACTATTGCACACGAAGTGACGGCGTCATGTTCTGCTACGAGGTCGGTATCCTTCCACGAAATTGTCGATACACGACACCCTTCAGCCATAACAATGTGAACAAATTTTTATATCCATATCACCATTGCATCTAGAAATGGGAGAATTTAAAAGCTTCTAAAGTGCTCGATTATGGAGACGTGGCGCGTTGTGCGGCGCAACGGGCGGTCCGTCGTACATTGCCATAATTATGTTTGTGTTTGCCCGAGCAATGACGCCGCCCGCTGCTGCAATGTACGACAAAACGCCCAACGCGCCGCGTCTCTGTAAACAAGGCCAAGACACACGAATTCATTGCTCTCGAGTGTAAAATAACCAAGACAAATAGGTGTCAAGTACCGACCTATATAATTTGAGAAGGTTGATTTTATTCTGCTTCCTTCAAATACATGTTTATATCCATGAATATGAAACCGGCATCGTTTTACATACATTTAAAGAAAAGCAAGATCATCGCTTCGAGTTCCAAAAAATCTTCTTGTAAACGTTTGTTTAGGGAACACTCGCTTCTTCTGTCAAACTATATTTACCTTTTATGGGAAGCGAGAGAATTTTTAGCTTTTCGAATACGTGAAAAATATTTTTGTATTCTGCCACAAGTTGAGATTGTGTACATAGTATTAAATGTGACGTAGGATAGGTATGGTAGTGGGCAGATAGGGTATCCTGTCAGTTGTCAAAAAAAATCATTTGACAAGCAAACGATTGACAAAAACATGATTAGTCTTTTCATTATTATTTATTTAATCTTTCTGCAACCATGGGTACATAGGCGGACTTAATGCCTTAGGCATTCTCTACCAGTCAACCTAGGGTGGTGGAGAGACAATATGGCAGGTACATAAAAGAAAAGGAGGGAAAATTACTATTTTGAACACAAATATTACAAAATTATATATAAAGCTAAAACTGGACATACATACATATATACTATATATACATATATATATATACTTATACATACACATTATATAAAAATATATATACAGTGAAGGAGTATTTGAGATGATTCTACTTAATCTACTTAATTATACAACAACAAATTTTCCAAATAATTCACTTTATCATATTTTTTAGTAGGCTACCCGGAATGAAATTAGTTATTTTGGCTCGTGTTTTGTATACGGGTTCCGCAGCAGCAGCAGCGTCTTCATATTTTTTTTTGTGTAAAGCAAATCATGCAGCCATGTTGTGTGTGTTTTTTTGTGTGTCATGTCAATGAATGTTTGTCAACCTTGCCATAATTATTCCCGACACACATCCACTTAGTACACACAACACAGAGAACATAAGAGGCAAGATCGAGCGAAGCGAGCTTGCGACTTTTGACATCTCGACTCTGACAGTTTAGGTTTGAAAAGGATGGTGGGGTCTAGTGAGTGAACGAAGTGAGTTAACATAGACCCCGCCATCCCTTTTTTTTTAAACCACCCAGTAGTCTGTCCGTCGACCGGTCCTTCGGAACATAGAGAAGGGGAGAATCTTCCTTCCACCAATGAATCGACCCATTAAGAGCTTATTGTACTGCACTAGTATGCCTTGCGTTCTAGGACACGGGGTTATCCTTTCAGAAGCAAACTTATGGTCCCAGTAGACTTCGACCCTGCACTATACGCAATCAACAACTCAAATTTAAACTCAAACTCAAAATCGTATATTTCACATATGCCTACATGAGCAGTTATAAAACGTCTACGGTTCCAATTGGTCGTTTCCTATGGAGAAGAACCGACAAGAAACTCCATTGTTACTCTACATGGTTTCAACAATATTATAGATATGAGAGGACAATGTAGACCGGATAACTTTATACCCAGAAGCACAATAAAAAAAAATATACTTGAATCTGCGGAGTCCACGGTGTTGAGGACAACGTCATCATTTACATTATAAAAAGAAGCTATACAAAAATAAAAATAAACCTGTCAATAAATTAATTATAGATGTATACAATAACAAATTACTCATTTGAAAATATAGGTGTATACAATAACTCATACTCGGTTCGGATGGTTATCGGACGGCCGGACGGCTAGCTACCCAACGACGTCCGCAAGAACACGCCCGTTATGACTAGAAATATGGGTCGGGATGCTGGCGGCTAGAGCGTGAAAAAGTCTGGTCCTACAAGCATGCAGCCGCCTCCTTTGCTGCTATTACTGGTTCACAGAAACAAGCGACCGCCTACTATACCTGTAACATAGTTGAAAAATTGTAAAGCTGGAAATAAAGATTTTTATTATTATTACTAGATATTAGAGGTATGATATCATCGCTCCGGACATGGGCCTATACCAGGGCCGATTGAAGATCGTTGCCGCCAATCGCCCCCACGAGGACACGGCGATGCTTCGCCCAAGCAGGGCACACACCACTGTATGCTCTACCGTGATCTCCACTGTAGTTTTCTTCCGCTCAAATCCAATGCAGGAACCTCCCTAACTTACCATGTCCGGTGAGGACCAGCGTCATGTGGAAGGTGTGGATGCCATGACGTCTGGCGAAGAGGAGACTTATCGCCATAATTAGAGCATGGCCAACGGCAAGCCAAGGGTAGCGTACCATATACTTCTGGCTGGTTGTAATATCTTCTGTGTGTGTGGCTAACCTCCATTAAAAGTTGGAAATTCTGTCACGAAGATTATTACTCTTACTATCTTGCTTATGTGTTACCCGCAAAAGAAGACAGTAACAGAATTATACGTAGATTTGAGATAACAACACAAAAAGAACTAGTTTTTTTTTTATTTTACTGTTAGCACCTAATATAATATTCGCATATGAATATGAAATCAATAGAATCTAATTTCACGCTTTAGGTTCGCCTACAAGAAAAGGAGATGAAATATTTTTTGCTTGTTCATACATTGAGAAATATTATTTCTAGACAGAGATAAACGATGGAACAAGAAGATTATTCCATAATAACACTCACATACATAATGTCAGATACTTTTTAATTTAAGAAGTGAAGACCCATGTATGCAAAAATCTCATATCGTCGCTTATGATTTTTTTCCCTAAAAATGGTCGATACTATGTTTTTATTTTTATGGATTTTGAATTTGATTCTGACACAATAATATATTTTAATTATAAAAAAATAATATTTTCTTCGTCAGATTTTTTTTTTGCGAAATTTCAAACAGCGAAATTTCTTTAATTCTATAATTACCAATTTTAATTTGATTATTAATTTTACATTATTTTTTTTATTTTTATCAATCTTAAGGTTGTCTGGTAGATATCGCTTTCAGCGATAAGACCGCCATTGTATCCATAGATTTAAGTTCTTGTGAATTATTACTACATATTTTGGTGTACAATAAAATTCATTCTATTCTATTATTTATGATTTTTATATGCTGGTACAAAATTCATTGTTGAGTCAAGCTCGCTTTTGTACATCAATTATCAAATAATTGTATTAATGTTAAGTTTTTATGGACAATAAAGAATTAAGAATGTATTTAAGAACATAATTATGAATTTGATTATTTTTATTTGACGTTGATGTTTTATTTTATTATTTAAATTTTATTTTGATATATTATTTGAACAGTTTAATATGATTTTAATGAAAATTATATATAAATTATTACATCAAATCGATTTTTTAAATAATGAAGTTATTTAAAAAATCGATTTGATGTAATAATTTATTTGTGTTGCTGTGCCTTTACAACATCCATAATTGTACTTTGTTCTAATACTGTGTGTATTATTACAACATCTGTATTCACATTACGGTATGCAAATAAATGAAAGTGATTGATTGTTTGAACTTAATCCTATTCTATGAACGACGGATTTGACACCTTAAAAATGTTATAAAGATATTGTAGCGACATCTATGACGTCACATAAGAACTAATCCTGCATCGCGCAACTTAAGTTCTCCACGCAATTTGAACATATAGAATAGCCCGAAATAATCTATCGGGCAATAGCCCACCAGACATAACATCTGTTTGGTCGGAGGATCTTCCTATTCAACGGTGGTAAATGGGACTTTACTCTCTGTTCCGCATACCTCCAAAATATTACAATGCCTAAAAGTGTTTTCGCGGCCATTACCACTAGGTCACCACTGCACTCATTGCTAATGAAAATTATCAAATATAAATATTATACAATACACCAAGGACGGAGAATACATCAATTACTGTGCAGCAGAGTATATTTAGTTAAATTAATCTAGACAAAAATAATACTAAACCATCACAATCATTATTTACAAATAACAAATTAATACACGAAGAGACGCGTTTTTAATATTTCAATGGGGTTTTAATTCGGCCCCTTGTCCGTTCCAGCCATCCCTCATGACCATTGTTCCGCCTTTGCCATTTCAACCCACGCGCGGTTCAATTTCATTGTTCAAGCAGGTATATTATTGTTTGAATAACTGTGAATGGTAAGTACCTATTCTTTGTTTTTCAATATTTGATTTTGTTAAGCAACTGGAAACTTGATGAGGTTGAGTTGGCTTTACGTTTACTTTGTACTTACTATTTCTACGGTGAGCATTGGTAACTCAGTGGTAAGGAGTTCAAACCTGACTAGGCACATTACTTTGTGTAATTTATTTCATCACCACTACTCTCAAAACGGAGCGGGAAAACATCGTGATGAAACCGGCATGTCCTAGAACCAAAAATTCGAAGACATATTGCATCCACCAATGCGCATGCCCATGCACCATGCGCACCGCGTGGTGAATTACGGCTCATTACCTCTTATAGAGAGGAGGCCTGAATCCCAGCAGTGGGGACATTATAAGGCTCATAATATGCTATGAGCTTTTACGACTGCGTATAATTAATTTTAAAATATGCCTAGCGTTATACCAACTGTGTTTACGTTAGCTTCCAGTACTAGTAAATACTTGTAGTAATTTCTTATTAAGTCATTACTTGAGTCTAGAAATCTTCGTTAAAAATTAAAAAAATCTTATCTATAGAATACAAATTGTTACTTAAGTAGTTACTTTTACTCAATAAATTAATTTGACCTGTTTATAAATACGGGTGTTATTTTTGGCTTCAAAACTTAGTGCCACACTTTTAAATTACAACTTTTTCTAAAATTTCAGAGTTTTGAAATGAAAAAAAAAAATATAGCACACTTTCTTTGTAGCTATTATATCTACATTGAAAACATTTAAATAAGAAGCTATTTAGTCCCTATGTTTCTTCAAAGCATTTTGAATTAGAAATTAATACATTTGCAAAAAATAATTTGCATTTTGGAGAGTGTACACGGGAAATATATAAATTGATTTCGCTATTACCTTTCTACCATCGGACAACCCAATGCACCCTTACATTGTTAATAACTCAACGGTCTGGACTAAGCGCTTCGCTTTAACGTTTATAACACATACATCGAAAGAATAAAACAATTTGCCAGCTGCGGCTTTCCCGTCCAATTATAATTTGGTCTGTGTCTTCAAGGCTCGAGTGAATAGGCTCTAAATGAACAAATAAACTATTGCGCTTCACCATCAACTATTGCGTCACAGTTTACCAGTAGGTGGGATCACAGTTAAGTACTAGTTTGTATCATTAAAAACTTTCAGTGTTAACAACTAAAAGTTGACGCTGAAACGTTTCCTCTAGGATGCTTTTTAATTGCAGGAGACAAACATTTGTAAAACTTTACCTAACTTGTTGCATCCAAGGTCACCTTGGTAAGTTCTACAGATACTAACAAAGTAATAAAGAAAAATATTCTTGAAAGATACGACTGTCAATTTTATGAGCTAAGTCTCTCATGTTACTGCCATTCTGAAGAGTATTAAATTTTATAGGTCACCTAAGCGTTTTGACACAGATCTCTTTACCTTGAAAGTACAATCGTTTACCGCCTTTTCTGTTCGTTTTATGGAGCTTGATGGACAAGACTTGATGAGTATTTTTAATTAGAGAGGTACTGACAGGAGATTTACTATGACATGTTAAGAAGCGAGTGAGAAAAAGGGGTGGAGTTGTGCATCTTGTATAGCTCCATCCCTTTAGGGGGGCCATTCAAGTATTACGTTGCCTTTGCTTTGCTTATTTTTGATGATATGGGGGATCGCAGGTCTGGATTACCTCAGCAATACCTAAATATTTTTTAGTTTTTCTAAAAGAACGATGTCAATTTTTCGAAATCTCACGAAAGGTAGCTATACACACATCACTGAGCAGCAAACATCTAATGTCATTGAAAACTTAAAGTCATGAATTCATGTGTGACTGATGAATGATTTGAATGAATATGCCAAAATAAAAGTTGTTTTTTTTAGTTTCTCTATTTTGTAACTTTAGCTCGTTAAATTAACTAATAACGAAAGCAGAGGACATTGAAAAATGCATGTAGGTACCAATGTTTACATAAGAATGTGGTTTTTTTTTGGTGGTGGGTAAAATCATCCAATGACATAGTGTCAGACTCTTACTGACTAAAAATCCACCCTGTTCCTTTGTTGCCTTAGATACCAGGACCATCCTTTCAGAAGCAGACACTTAGCCCCAGTAGGCTTCGACCCTGTCTACCTGCAGCAAGCAGACTGGGTCTTTACGGTTTGCTGACAACTCCTTGAGGCACGCGGGAACAGTGCACGCCGTTGACGACCTGGGCTTGGTCCGGATGTGAGAACTTTGCTTACTTTTGCTGACAAGCTTTTTTTTTTATGGTAGGTAAAATCATCCAATGACAAATTCCGCCCTTGGGCGGAGCGGGAAGTAGCACGTAGTCTACATTTTTAGGTGTCATAAATAGGCTACGCCGTCAGTGTCCCATTGAGACATGTCCCTTAAAATCATCACAGGTGTAAACACACAGTATGTATACGACATATGGGCATTAAATGAAATCACATGCTTCTTTTAGCGTTTACTAACGATATGCAAAAAATGAACGAAATCAGTTTAATAGTTAGACAAAAAATTGAGTTTTAATTAGAAGTAAATATTGTGAAATTACAATAAAAACGCCGCCCCGCACCGCGCCGCGCCCCTTCGTCTCGTCTGCATTTAAGCTGTTGCCATTCTCTACTCAAGATAAGTAGGTATTGTACCTACGTATTCTAAACAGTGTTTGACTTTTACTGAATTTATATGATATTTATTTTGTTTGAAAATAAATATCAAATTTGTTATTATTTTTTATTTAATAATCAATTTATTTATACTTCTATGGACAAGTATTGCTCGTGATTTCATTTATTGTCCATATGTCGAATACATACTGTATGACAATCATTTATTTATGTTCTATCATGGTAGTGCTACCTTTTTAAACAGCTAAATCGTACACAGCTCAAACGTTTTAGTCAACCTATCACACTTCACTATTGGACATACTTGCCTTTCTATATGAGTTTCTTGCACATTCTTCTCCATAGAGATCTACATTTTGAAACATGCAATTGCACTTTTTTGACTAGCATAACGTTTAATATTTATTTGTAATAAACATTTCTGATTTCTTCCAATATGCGGACAAATACCCGGTTCGTCACCGTCCGTATGCATTGCAGTTTTCCCCATCTGCTTTATTGAATTTGTCGGTCAATACAGCTGGGAAGCGTCCTATTCTATGCTTGGCGAGATCTGTTTCAATAAATATATCCCCCACTGCTACTTCAACTTGCTATCCTTGCAAATTATGACGATGACTTCGGTTCTTTTCTAGGTAACCACACTATTGAGTTCTTATTTATTATATTCTTTATCGTACACCAATTACACATCAAAAAAGGAAACTAAAACTAAAACATATCACACTTCGCTTCTTTGTTTTAAATTTCATAATAGTTATTTCGTATTTCTTGACTTTTTTTTTTGTAAAAATTTTATCTTTAAATCGCTTTCGTATAAAATTTACTCAATGTCGCTCTAAAAACAGTGACAACTAAACACGACGTCTGACTACGGTTTTACAGATGACTGAACTATGGTTTAATTAAACGTACACATAAGCCTCTTATGCCAATTATTTAGCATCAGAGGCACTTCAATAGAAAATAATTATATCAGAAATATTATTTTCTAAAGCTGACATAATAATGATATATTGAACTCAGCTTAAATATAAATAAATTAATCAATATTCCAAAAATAAATCAATATTGAAATAATCTACGATTAAATAGATTTGCGTCATTCTCTTGCCTTGATCCCAACCTATTTCAAATGCTATCTTCTAGTAGTCATTGTCTCAGCCTCTCCCTTCATAGTCTGTACTTTTTTTTTAAAGGGGTCAATATGATTATTAAACAATTTTTCCCACTCTATTTCGTTTATACCGCGTACATCGAGGAACTGGAACAATTTGCCTGCTGTGATCTTTCCGTCCGATTATAATTTAGGTGTCTTCAAGGCTAGAGTGAATAGGCTATTAATAAACTAGTGCGCTCCACCATCAATGATTGCATCACTGCTTACCATCTGATAGGATTGCAGTCAAGTACTAGTTTATAAAAATGAATAAATAAAAAGAAATTAAAAAAAATTAATTAACAAATAAAAATAATCCTGTAGTAGCAGTCATGTTCCTTGGGACTAAGCCTTAAAGCCAATGACGACTACATCACTCACCATTAATTTACCGATGACATAAAAGTCACCCAAAGGGCAATGGAAAGGGCTATGCTCGGAGTTTCCTTGCGCGTTCGAATCAGGAATGAAGATATTCGCAAGAGAACCAAGGTTGCCGACATAGCACGTAGAATCGCCAAACTTAAGTGGCAGTGAGCAGGGCACATTGCTCGCAGAACGGATGGCCGTTGGGGCCGAAAGGTTCTGAAATGGTGACCGCGTACCTGAAGACGCAGTGTTGGAAGGCCTCCTACAAGGTGGACCAATGACCTGGCAAGAGTTGCGGGAATCCGATGGATGCAAGATGTACAGGATCGTTCATTGTGGCGACACTTGGGGGAGGCCTATGTCCAACAGTGGACGTCTTTCGGCTGATATGATGTTGATAATGATGATGATAGTAGTCATAGACTATGGAGAAATTCAATACAATACACAATGATCTCAATAAATCTTCCGAAAGGGTGGGTTTTAAAATGAACATGAAGAAGACCAAAGTCATAATAAGCAACCATGTAGTAGTATCCACTCCTATAAAAATCGCAGACTCTACTCTCCAATTTGTAAATGGTTAACCTGAGTCTGTACTCGTAGGTACAGGGCCGGACTTTCTAGCAGATACTTGGAACAGAGCTATGTCCAACAGAGAAAGTCTTATGGGTGTGATGATGACGAGTCACACAATCTTCTATTGTTTTTGTTTCTTTGCTTACTCTTATCCCGCTATCCACATACATACATGTACTCGAAATTTGAATGTTACTCTATTTTGTCTTAAAGTAAAAGACAATACTCATCATCATCATCATCATCATCAGCCTTTTACTGTTCCCATTGCTGGGACTCAGGCCTCCTCTCTAAGAGAGGACAATACTGGGTTTCAAGAATTTTATTAATTCACAGGCGCTAAACTTATAAAAATCAAGGTTAAATAAAATACAGTGTGCCTTTCTGTCCGGAGATAGGGGCGGGAAATTGCCGGGTTTCAGAGCCCTCCTATTTTATACGTAGTTTGTAAGAGAAACTCAAAGACGGAGGAAAATAGTCATTTAAATGGATGAGGCATTATTTTTATGCCTTCGTAAATTATTTGCTTAATTGTATCTGGATTATCCGTGGAAGAAAATTAAATAAATTATTGCTTTGCGACTAACAAGGGATTTGGAAGAATTATCATGGAACTAAGACAGGAAGATGATGATATTGATGATGACGCTCTGTTAGTTCTTGTTTACGGAGACGCGGCGTTTTGCGCTGTGCGTTGGGCGATCGTCGTACATTGCCATGTTTTTTTGTTTGCGCGTGCGATGACGCATCCCGCCAACGAGTCGCGCAACGCGCCGCGTCTCCGTACACAAGCACTAACAGAAAATTCATCAAGCCCTTATACTGGGTCTTTCAACAAGGACGAGTAGATGTTGAAATTAAATAAAACAAGCTGGATGTGAGATATTATTATATTTATATGAAAGGCCCATTAATATATATTTAATTTGAATAATTATGATATATTTATAGAAAACAAATACATAAATTCTAATACTAAAATATTATTACTTAATATATATAGTTCGTGTAACCACTAGCGCCATCTGTCGCTTTTAGACAGAAGTCAAACGATTTATGAACATTTTATTTTAAAATCATTACAGGAATATCACACGAAAACCATCATACCATACGTAATTGGCTTCGGCCGTTATTTAAATAAATAGATAAATAAATACGAGTGAGGGTGATGAAGAAAAGAATTCGTAACCCTTAGTATTGAGAAGCACGTAATATTTCTTTTACTTAAAAAAAAAAAAAAAAAATGTTTAGACAACTTTTTACTGTTTTTTTTTTTTGTTTTATTTGCTACATGTTTACCTTGTATTATTTTTAAATACAGACAATAAAAACTGCTCATTATTAATATTGAAATGCCACCTACAACAAGATCATAGTTTCATAGCATCCCTGTTCCATTTTTTCAAGCCTCCCAGTCTCGCGAGATCTAATATTTTCACTTAGGCCGAACCTCGGGCCTCGATTCGACAAGTTTACGATGCTTGATAAAACTACCTACTAGTACCACTCATATAGTTCGGGAATAAATCCCTTTGTATAGTGTACGGTCGGAAAAGATCTTATCGAAGAATTGGGGCACTGTTGCTGATTTGCTTCAACCAATGTATAATTTTATTATTGGTATTTTTACGGACTGGAGTGTGCCTGAAAAATAGTGAGTTTTTTTTATAGTTCAACCAGTGGTAGTGGAATTATGGACACCCAGTACACGGTAGCAGTACTTTTTCTGACGTATGTCACGTTGATAATACAGCAATTACACCAAAGCAGCCCAAAAAACAATTTGTGCTTTCAATCATCTTTTTCACAGTGGAGTAAGTTTACTTGCTATAAACTTTATCTTTATAAATACTCAATCCCTGGAGCCTACACTTTGAACAAGAGCAAGAGCCCTCACATACCTACTGTTTGTGTAATTGGTAAAGAAATTTTAGCTTTGCCTTTGGTATATCAGAGCATACTACCTCATACCTGACCTTCTGATTTCAATCATGACTGCTGAGCTTAAGGGTAATTCCTACTACCAGGTAGTTAGAAGTAGAAAATGCTATTGGGTTTACCAATAAAGAATTATTCTGTAGCTGCCCGAAGTTTGAAAGTTGTTGGAATGCTACCCCGCGCCTAGGAAAGTACGTAAAGCAGCTGATCCTGTGCCTGGTCTTCCTTAGCCTTATCGATTGCGACTATGAGAGTATAGGAATAGAGGGTGGACATGCTTGAGCAATGTATAACAAGTTCTGTTTGAGGCTAATGTTGGTTGAGATTGGGCACCATGATTGAAATACGGTCAGATTTTTTATCAACCCTGTTGCAATGCACCTGGAATATTCAATGTCTCGTAGACTGTTACGTTGTCTATTTTTGTGTTAGTATTTTTTTACATACATTTTATTTATTTTATTGTTCCCGGCTCTAAGTTACTTCTTGCCAATTACTAAGGAAGACATTTAAGTCGAAATGACTTTCTTGGTATGTTTTGACTGCACTGTGAGATTTCAGTGCACCAACTTTTTATTTAATTGGCTCTTCCCTTAGTCCTATTTAAGCTGGTCAGTCTTATAAACCACGTCAGTGATCTGCGGTTGGGAGCTCAGTATAGCGATCCCATCTAGTATACTGCGCTCCATAACGCGTTGGAGGGAGACCTTTCCCCAGCAATGGGGCAGTAAAGGCTAGATATAATAATGCATTAAAGACAAATACAAACTAGTAACAGAAGGAATAGAGCTGAAGGCTCGATCGATGCTGTGTTGTTTCCTTCTTTCAAATAAAAATACAACGTGTAGACGAAGTAACAGCAAAAATACAACGGGTAAAAGTAAATTATTGTAGTAGGCAAGTAATAAAATTTTCGTTTTCAAGGAAAGCTCCGACAAAACAAGTGGTAATATTTTTTATTATAGCGAAGGATTTTTTTTTATGTGAAAGTTTTAAGATCATGACCACAATGATTGGCGATAGAGGTAGCAGAAGCGGGAGCGATGATGATTGACGGGAGCGTGATAGATCGCCTCTTACAGGGAGTTGTGCACATACTGGGAATGTTGTAGGCTAATATTATGATTATGCAATGCAAAAAAGTATATTTATGTAATGTTAACTCCTGCCTTGTAAGGTGTTTGAACGGAACTTTCAATGATTTTACGTATACGTTTAGCGAAATTTATGTGGCCATATAGGAACTAAGAAAACAAAATCTTGCACGGTACCAATGTTTTCCGCGCGATTTGATCATATACAAAAAAAAACAAAATCAATATTTGGCAAAAAGGTTTATGGGACTCTTCTCTTTTATATTAATGGATAACTAACAACGCTGGGCAATGGGAACTAACTTACGAAGTCAAAAAAATCTTCGCGTCGCTGTCAACTAGTAGTTTGCCCAAAAGACTGGCGGAATTGCCACGTTGTATGGTAATGAATACTCTGTTCCCAAATTAAAAGTCAGTCCTTGGGTCACACAGTGTCAACAAGCATTTGCATAAATTTTCAAATAGTGTATGAGCATTTAGCCCAAGAATTTCAACCCCAAACGGTTCGAAGATTATATAGCAAAAAATTGTATTAAATACCATACCGTTTAAACCTAGGCTTAAATTTTACGTAAATATAAGTATTTCAAGTTAAATACGATTATTAGAAAGCAAGAATCCGATTATTTTGATTTCACTTATATCTACTTTGGAAAGATTTAACCCCTATAATCGCTTTAGCGTCCGCTCCCTCAGATTTAGCCAACATACAAAGGTCCTTATTAGGCTAAAATAACGCGCTGCCCCGAGCCGACCCAAAAGATAATATTCCTTTATTTTGTACGTGTTATATTGCTCTGAAAACAACCTGAAACAAAACACGATTAAGCAATACTTTTTACCGTCCGACAAGAAGTGTAAAAATTGAAAAAAAAACTGGCCAAGTGCGAGTCGTACTTGCATACCGAGGATTCCGTACAAGTTAAGTTATGTAGGTAAATAGTTCAATTCCTGAATTGAGTCTCGAAGATTTTTCCGAATCGAAAAAAGTTTTTTTTTGTTGTGACGCAACTAGAAATTTATAGTTTTCATATTTTTTTTCCAAATTTATACTATAAGACCTTGCTTCATGCAAAATTTCAAGGTTCTAGGTCAACGGGAAGTACGCTATAAATTTTGATTCCCTTGAGAGTGTTGAAGCATATTTTTCACAGCTTCAAAGGACCGCAGACTGAGTATATGGTTTTAATTTAAGCTCGGTGCCTCTACGCGTTTTGGAATAAAGGGTCTTGAAGTCTGTCTAGTTGTACGTCTGTCTGTCTAGACAGACGGACAACAAAGTGATCCTGTAAGGGTTCGGTTTTGGTCCTTTTGAGGTACGGAATCCTAAAAAAGTGTGTACTCAACAGGGAGTTCTGTAGAAATGGTTTTAGCATTATAACTTGTAAATGGTCCTACCAGGGCTGTGGGTTTGTTCGAAACTGAAGGATTAAATATGGTTTTTAGTCAGTAAAAATCTGACACTTCCTTTCGTTTTATCCAAAACATGACGGGTTTTATTTTTCTTATTTCCCACTAAAAAAAAGTGACATATCTGTGTATAAAGCAAACTCTCACAGTCCAAGTAGGTACCTATTAGGAAAAGTTTGTTAACTTTACAATAGTTACAAAAAAAAACCGAGACTCGTGTCGCGAATTGAAATATTTACATAGATAAGTTTTACGAAACGAATCCGATTCCCAATTGGCCGATTATTTCTTAAATCGGATTAAAATATGAACAAAAACGCTCATAGTTCCTACTATCGAAATGTGTAATAAAAACTTCAAAAAAAAAAGCTTCAGATAACAGAAGGCAAGGTACTCACAATTTTTCAGCGTTAGGTCTATCATTTATTCTGTATAATTTAATATAACCTGCCTCTTCACATCACTCAAGTAACTGAATTGAATTCTTTTGAACTCGCCTTCGCACAAAAGTTTTTATTTCTCCCATTCCTTATCCACGTAATCTTTTTTCCAATACTTTTTGTTTCTTTTCCAGCTATCTTTTTGAATTGGATGGCATCGTAAATTAGGAGGGCTGAGTTATTCGTTATTACGAATAAATGAGATTAAGGTTTTTAAAGTTAAATAAAGATCTTACGTGTATTTATCTATTGTAATGAGTTAGGATAGCTAGCTAGTTTTCGAGTACCACCATCAGCATTTTATGTTGTCAATGTTGCTGATGTAAAATACTCATGTAGCACCCATTTCTATCAAGATCACAGACACTACACTTGAAGTTTAGACTGGCCTGTTGGTCTTGTAGTTAGTGGCCCTGACTGCTATGCCGGAGGTCGTGGGTTCGATTCCCACCCAGGACAAATGTTTGTGTGATGAGCACGATCATTTGTTCTGTGTCTGGGTGTTATTTATCTATTATATGTATGTATTTAGAAATATATAAGTATGTTTATCAGCTGTCTGGTACCCATAACACAACCTCTGCTTAGCTTGGGACTAGGCGGCGTTGTGTGATAGTTGTGGAGTATATTATTATTATACTATATTATTATTATTATATTCGTTGTAACCAACTACATTAACTAGGAATAAACAGTCTAGTTAGGTTGATCTAACTTCGAGGAAGTACTCATTAGTCGAATCCGACTTGGCTGGACAGCGTTTGAGAAGCTGGGCCGTTTCATCACATCTCACATACCTTAGTATCTTAAAATAAAACATAGCGCAGCGCCGCTAAAATCAGCAGTGCCACCCGCCACTCTTTTTTGCGTCGTCGCAATGCAAATTTTAGCGTTCATAGTCGTATGCTATAGGGATAACCAGTTTTTCGAGATTTTTGAGTGGATAGACGTTTTTCTGCCATGGATCATAATAAACTTATGCTTATTTGTTATTAAGGACACATTACTCTATTGTAAATAAATCAACCCGCACTGGGCCCGCGTGGTGGATTACTGCCCATTCCCTCTCTTAGAGAGGAGGCCTGTGTCCCAGCAGTGGGAAAATTAAAAGGCTGATGATGATGATGAAATAAACGATAAAGAAGATACTGGTCATATCCATTCAATAAAGCTATGGTATTCGCGCCGCGGTGTACACCGCAAATTCTGCGTTGCGGTGGGCGACACCGCCGTTTTAAGCGGCACGGCGCCGCAACGCGGTTATATGTTTGGGCTCAAAATTATGCAGTGTGGCGGAGACTACTTTACAACATGATGACCCTTTGCTTATTTACAATTCGGTTAGGTTACATTAAAAAACTGTAAATGTTAAAACGTAAGTAAGGTAAATAACTCCTGAAAAATTGGTTAACCTAAAAAATGCTGCGTATTTACGCGAATATGATAAACACACGGCTGTGGACTGTTTTTATTCAGCCAACGCTACGCCGACCGAGGTCGGAGGGTAAAATATAAAAATAATTTAATTAAATGCTCGGATGAGAGTTTGTTTTAATTTGTTAAAATGTACTTATTCTGGGTAAAAGAGTTTTTGGCTTAAGGTAAAATCTTTTTTAAGATTTTGTGTAAATAATAATATTCCATAACTATCACAGAACGCCGCGCCGTCTAGTTTCTAACTAAGCAGAGCTTGTGTTATGAGTACTACTACTAGACAACTGATAAACATACATATATATTTGTAAATACTCGTACATAGCCCAGTTACTGGGTTCTTTTAAAAATTTGATTCAAGACCATTTCCTGTCTCTTTAATGCTATCCTGGTTCTAATTAATTTATTTGTTACACCAACTCTACCTTATTTCTTTTCTTTTTCCCTTTCTTTTTTTTAATGAGATTGTGTTACATTTTATAATATGTATGTACATATATGTGTAAATGTATGTGTGTTGTGTAATATGTATGTATATGTATATGTTCGTTTTATAATTATTTATTTATTTTCTTATTAGTACACCGCAGACTACCTCCTGTATTATTTTAAGTTCTTACGATCCATCCTAAGGTTATCTGGTAGATATCGCTTTCAGCGATAAGACCGCCATTGTACCCATAGATTTAAGTTTAAGTACTGATTATGTAACTTTCTTGGTGTACTATAAAGTTTTATTCTATTCTATTCTACATACATATTATAGACGAATTACACCCAGACACAGAACAAATGATCGTGCTCATGACACAAACATTTTTCCTGAGTGGGAATGGAACCCACGACCTGTGGCATAGCAGTCAGGGCCACTAACCACTAGACCAACAGGCCAGTCAAATAAACAATAACTGGCTTTATTTCAGTAATATCAGTAATTCCATGTTTGTAGTGAACATTCACATGCGTATACTGAAAGACGGTGTCGATAGAACTCAACAATGAGAACTGATAGCCTGGTGGTCGCGGGAATCCCATGGATGATAGAGACGTGAGGACCAGTCGAGGTGATACTAGGGGAAAGCTTATGTCTCTTGACAGAAGTGATGATGATGATGATGATTATCCGAAACATCATGAAGAAACTGATTTATATATTCATTAAGATTTAGTATGGTTTTATTTCCTTATAGCTTTTTTTTAGGGTTCTGTAGCCAAATAGCAAAAAACCAGATCCCTTATGGATTTGTCATGTCTGTCTGTCTGTTTTCCCGTCCGTATGTCACAGCCACTTTTTTCCGAAACTATAAGAACTGTACTGTTGAAACTTGGCAAATAGATGTATTTTGTAATCCGCGTTAAGATTTTCACACAAAAATAGAAAAAAAAACAATAACTTTTAGGGGTTCCCCATACTAAGAAATGAAACTCAAAAAATTTTTTTTTCATCAAACTCGTACGTGTGAGGTAGTTAGGTTTTTAATATAATTTTTTTCTATAACTGAATAATTTGCGCGAGAGACACTTCCAAAGTGGTAAAATGTGTCCCCTCCCCTGTAACTTCTAAATTAACAGAATAATAAAACTAAAAAAAATATATGATGTACATCCATGCAAACTTCCACCGAAAATTGGTTTGAACGAGATCTAGTAGGTAGTTTTTTTTTTAATACATCATAAATTCTAAACCGCAATTTACCAAGTTTGTACGGAACGGAACCCTCAGTGCGCGACTCCGGCTCGCACTTGCTTGGTTTTTTATTATATGAATGTAAACTAAAGACTCCGTACTCGCATAATTTTTTTTTTTTTTTTTTGTTAAATACTTCCTTGGTATGACATGGCACCATGTTGACTGGTCCCTAGCTCACCATATTTATGACTAGCAAGGGCCGTCTTCCAGCTGGAAACCACAACCACTGGAAATGTTGATTCATCTAAAAAAATATGTGTCTAAGCCGTTTATATTGTATCTATTCCAAAACGCAAAGCAAACTTCCAACTTCAGTGCAATTTCAACTTTATTACAATAGAGCTGGCACTATAAGCAGCTAGACCGTTCAATGTTTTCCTAGCATTAAGGATTCCACACGCAAATTCTATGCAAAATGTTGACCATATGAAACAAATTTATTCATGACAAACCGGACTACCGTTTTAATGAGGACGTAAGTTATCTCTAGTGATTTGAATACGAAAATTTAGAAATAAAAATCTTACTTTGTATTACATTCAAGTGCGATGGTAGGTAGTTTTGTGCGTGTATTAAACTATATTATATATATTCCACAACTATCACACACAACGCCGTCTAGTTGAATAGCTGAATACTAGACAACTGATAAACATACTTATATATTTCTAAATACATACATATTATAGATAAATTACACCCAGACACAAAACAAATGATCTTGCTCATCATACAATCTGTGTGTTTGTCCTGTTCGAAAAGTTTGCCACTTCAATATTGTGTGTACAAAGAGAAATAAGAATCCAAAAAAAAACTTACAATTTTTTATTAATTCTTTGTTGATTTCTTTGTTTATTCAAAAGTGCTTGTTAATGGTTTATTTTAAAGAAACGCTTTAATATATGAGTGACTGTAGTTCAATATACAGGATGACAATCATATAACTCTAGTTTCAAGGGTACTACAGTAAAATTGCACTACCAATAAAACTGTATCAGCATTGCCCCACAGTAACATCGCAAAACTAGACACTGTTCCAGCAACATTGTTTCAATTACTTTATTTCAACAACTTTGTCACAGTAATTTTGTTTCAAGAACTAAGTTTCAGAAAAGCTTTTTCTACAATATTATTATGAAAGATAAAATCTACAAAAAATCCGTAAAAAAACCTATCATACTGTATGGATCAGAATGTTCGGCTATGCACAAGAAGGTTTAAAAAAGATTGTATGTAGCGGAGATGAGAAGATTGAGATGGATGTGTGTTGTGACGAGAATATATAAAGTCAGTAAATATATCAGCATATTAGAGGAAGTTTGAAAATGGCGATAGTGACTGAAAAGTTGAAGGGAATCGTTTGTCTTGGAATAATCATGTAAAGAGGAAGGATGAAATGCATGTTACTGATGAAAGGAAGGCCAAAACAAAATGGATGGATTATGTGAAAAAGTGATATGAAAGTAAAGGGAGTTAGTGAGGGCATGACGGGTGACAAGACAGAATAGAAGAAAAAACGTAATGCGTCGACCCCAAACAACATGAGACAAGGGCAGAAAGATAATAATTGTCAACAAATGAAATGTATCTATACTAAATGAAAAATGCACAGCATTGTTTTCAACAAAATAATTTCCAATACCACAAAAAAAAAACCAAACGGCAGATTTCAATAGCTACAAATTGTCAAAATCAAATACAACACTTTCACTGATTTGATATTCAACCCCGATAAATGTCACACGTAAATTGCAACATATCAAAATTATTGACATTCCAATCCAGATATCACAGTTTCGATACAAAATTTTAATCAACACTAATTGATGACGGAAAAGTTAGTTTGACTAATGCATCAGTCTATCTAATAAACGTGAAAGCTTTCAGTCCTGTTGAGAACTCGAATCGAGTTACTAACATTGGTTTGCGTTAAGGTGGAGTGAAAACTGGCCAGTTTGTATATATATCCGGTGTTGATAGATAGTTTGTACTCTTTGATTATCATGACCAAGATATTGATCTCTCTAATCCAGGGTTTCTCAAACTTATTTTGGCTAATGCCCACTTTGAGAAAAAAATAATTTTTGGCGCCCCCATTTTGTCACCTACTTAAAAACCACTATAACTTCAAATTAAATTAATTAATTGTTGTGAGCTATATTAGCGGAGATTAAACATTCATTCTAAAAGAGACTTTTACTATAATCCGCAAGAGTTAACTTGAGACCTGAGCACAGTAGGTAGTACACATCGGCGCTCAGGTCTCAAGGTAACTCTTAGGGGCTACACCTGCCAATGAGAATGATTATTGAAACGCAACTATATAGTATACAGAGTATCTTTGATTCAAACTAAAACAAACATAATCGATTCTTATATAAAAATGAATGTGAAGGATGAATCTGATGCTGTTTAATAAGTTGTTGATATCAGGTTCCAATTTACTCAGGAACAGCCGCAAGTCACCACGTTCGGTAACATCCAAACGATTTCTCTTTTTAGTAAGCAGCGTTGCCACAGCACTAAATCCACGTTCACACAAATATGACGATGGGAATGCTATCAAGAATCGTTGAACGATTGACCACAATTTAGGGTACAATTGCGGGATCGAGAGTCGAGAGCTCAGGCGGTGTCTAAGAGTCCTCCTAGCTAGATGAAATTATAAATCGCCCCCCGAAGCCTCTACACAACGCCCTCATTTTTTTTCTGGTTCTCTTACCACTCCCCTTTAGGCCTGCAGCGCCCACAAGGGGGCGTTATCGCCCACTTTGGGAAAGGCTGCTCTAATCGAATAGTTTCGTTTCGTACACGTGTACGTATGTACGTACGTACACGTGTACGTATGTACGTACGTACACGTGTACGTGCACAAAGGCAACTACGCCGATCTGGGCGCGTCGGTTTCCATACATTTTATATGCTACGAGTACTATGCTACACTTGATCCACGCTACGCGATGGCGTTCTATACTCCATTTGTTTAGGTAATTAACTAATGGTAAACAATCTTCACATTTCTTTTATCTAAAAATTGTCTAAAAATATTATCAAAAAATGTTTGCAATTAGCTATTTATCTAAAACGACGTTAGGTAATTAACTAAATTTAAATGATCTTTGTATGTCTTATATACGATTTTTTTTAAATAAAAGGACACATCAAGATTGTTTACGTTTAGTTAACTACCTAAATCGATGGAGTATACGTACAAACCAGACGTGTTACATGTGTGCGTCGGTCTAATTTAGTTCTAGCTTTATTATAATATTCTTGACCGATTTTGGTAGAGCGATAAAGTACTTGTAGTATTCAGCTACACCTATAGTTCTTTTTCGGTGGAATAATCATCCAATGATATCTCCGGGCCCTTAGACGGGGCGGGAGATAGAGTCAGACTTTTACTGAATAAAAATCCACTCCTGTTCCTTCTTTGCCTTCGTTCCAGGGCCCCGGGCTTCATTTTCACATTCCCCATGAGTTGCAACTAGGTGGGAAATAAATATTTAATTGATTGATTGATTGATTGATTATAGTATGGTCATGTGAAGAGGAGGGATGAAACACATGTTACTAAACGAGTTCTGAGTGTACAAATAGATGGATGGAGAGGAAGAGGGAGGCCGAAGAAGAGATGGATGGATTGTGTGAGGAGTGATATGAAAGAAAAGGAAGTTGGTGATAGTGTGACGACTGACAGGATAGAGTGGAAGAAAAAAACGTGTTGCACCGACCCCAAGTAATATGGGACAAGGGCAGAAAGAGATTGATTGATTGATTGAAATCATCCAATGACTTCTACCGCTCTAGGGAAAAGCGCGAGAGTTAGTCAGATTTTTGTCAAAAGACAAAGAAAAGAGTGTGTGGTAAATTTTTTGTAAGCTTAAAAGTGCATAAATAAAACTAAAAATTATCAACAGAACGGTTCAAAACAGAATTTTTATTATTATTACTGTAGCGACATCTATGTCGCCACATGATAGCACCGTGCAGTTTTAAAATTCTTTGGGTGATTAGAACTTATACCACTGTCCGAAATAAAACTATTATCTGAATTATTATATCTTTCTTTTTTAAATTTTATATAACCCATTGCACTACAATTTTGATACTTGTAAAACGGTTCAAAAAATATCACCGATACAAACATTTGTAACAAATATTTGTATGGCCTACAGTAACGTGTTTTGGGTCTGTGTGTTTATATGTTTGTGAATGCAACCACGATACAAAAGTAATTCTTAGTGTGGGGTAACGTTTAAAAAAAAGTTTACAATATTTGCAACATCGATATATATGTACTACGCACTAGATTAGGCATGCCGTACAATAACTTTGCTTGACTTACGTGTACTGTATGCCGAACATATTGACTTGATGACATTAGTGCAGTTTTGCAGTATTTAAGCGCTGTAACCTTAAAAGTTTTGTTAGACTTCATAATGACAATTTAGCGCTGCAGCGAACCTTTGTTTTAACGTCTCAGTATTGTGACAAATAGTTTCTATGAACGGGCTTGTCTATCACTTAGAATGTAAGTCGATGATTTGCAATCACTCGTAGTAAAGTCACTTATAACCGAAAATTCCCGGCAAACTTTTAGTAGTAAGTACCCAGTCCCGTAGTATTTGCAATCCTGTATACGCCAGCTATTTGCCAAGCCATCTTCATTGCGACTGGGGGTCTATTTGTCCAGCTATTGTAAACCCCTGAGCTGTTTGAGCTGCATCTTTGCAAACCTTTCCCAGATTTTCTGTTGCTTTCATTAGCGAGATTTAGGTTTTGTAACTAATCCATTCTAATATTATAAATGCAAAAATAATTCTGTTTGTTTGTCTGTCTGTTTATTTTTTCTTTGGTGGTGGATAAAAATTATCCAATGACATCTCCCGCCCTAGGGCGGAGCGGGAAATAGTGTCAGACTCTTACTGACTAAAAACCCACCCCGTTCCTTCGTGGCTTTAGATAACAGGGCCGGGCTTTTCTTTCGGAAGTAAACCCTTGGCCCCGGTAGGTTTCGACCCTGCCTGCCTGCATTTAGCAGGCTGGGTCTCTACGGTTTGCTGACAACTCCTTGAGGCGCGCAGGAACAGTGCGCGCCGTTGACGACCTAGGCTTGGTCCGGATGGTTACCGGACGGTCGGACAGCGAGCTGCCCATAGCTCGCCGTCCGCAAGCCCGCGCCTACGTTGGCTGGAAATCAGGATCGAAATCGGAATCCCCGCGGTGGCTGAGCCGTGACGGCTCTTGCCTCTCGCGTGCGGCCTCCTCCTTTGCTAGCATTACTGCTTCGCAGAAGGAGGCGACCGCCTGCCATCCCTCCTTGCTCCGGACCATGGCCCGTACCAGGGCCTGGCGCCAGAGATCGCCGCTGCCGATCGCCCTCACTTGTCTGTCTGTTACGCTTTCACGCTTAACCTTCCGTGTGCGAATCCGACTAGCTCAAGTTTTTTTTTTTTAAAGATGAGAAATCATCTAATGACTTCTCTCGTTCTAAAGCGAGGTGGAACGTGTCAGACTTTTACTGACTAAAACCACACTTATGTTCCTTCCGTTACCCTAGCGTTCTAAGAACACGCCAGTTTCCCTTTCAGAAGTCGAGTCATGCTCTCAACAGGCTTCAACTCTGCTAGGCCCCTATAGTTTTACCGACATATTTTTGTGGCATACGGGGAGCGCTGTCCGAAGGAAATCTATCCGATCAGATCTGATTCGCGGATACCGTACGGTGTCCTGTGAAGCGGCGAGCCTCCTTGCTGGCCTACCACCATGGGATTTGGAGGCAACAGTCCTTGCACACATGCATGACTTACGCGTGGAGATGCAATGTCGGGGCGAAACTCCGCTGCCGCGACAAGTCGCGGCATGGCGGACAGAGCTCCGGCGGGATCTCATGGTGAAATGGCGAGAGCGACTGTCGCAACCTCGTGCTGGGCACGCCACGATCGAGGCGGTAAGGCCCCTCTTTGAGGCGTGGCTGGAAAGGCCCCACGGCGTCGTCACCTTCCGTTTGGCGCAGGTGCTGACCGAACACGGCAAGTTCGGTCCGTACCTGTACAAGATTCGTGCGGAGACGACGCCCGGGTGTCGCCACTGTGCGGACCGCCCGGTGGACACGGTGGAGCACACAGTCGAGGTGTGCCCCGCTTGGGAAGAGCATCGCCGTGTCCTCGTGGGGGCGATCGGCGGCGATCTCTCGCGCCGGGGCCTGGTTCAAGCCATGCTCCGGAGCGAGGAGGAGTGGCAGGCGGTCGCCTCCTTCTGCGAAGCAGTAATGCTAGTAAAGGAGGAGGCCGACCGCATTAGGCAAAGGCGCACACGCCGCCGTCGCCGCCGGGTTTCCGATCCCAATTTCCGGCCACCGTAGGCGCGGGCTCGCGGACGGTGGGCAATGGGTAGCTCGCTGTCCGTCCGTCCGGTAACAGACCGGTCCGAGCTCAGGTCGTCTACGGCGCGCACCGTTCCCGCGCGCCTCAAGGAGTTGTCAGCAAACTGTAGGGGTCCAGCAGGGCCGAAGCCTACTGGGGCCAAAGGTTATGCGAGAGTGTCACCACGGGCCCCGGGACAAAGGCGAGGAATGGAAAGGTAGGTTTTTAGTCAGTCTGACACTGTTTCCCGCCCCACCCAAGGGCGGGATTCGTCATTGGATGATTTTACATACCACAAAAAAAAAAAAAAAAAATCCGATCAGATCTAGTAGGTCTATCAGTATTCAGTAGCTTTTGAATTTATTTAATTTAACTAACAAAATAACTCTAGTAACAAACAATTTTTTTAATAATAATAATAATACATGGCTCATGAGGGTGTTAGAGTTGTATAAAATAGATGCAACTCTACGCATCTTCCTTGAGTCATGTATGGGGCAATGGAACACAGTCCTTCGCTATCCAGGATGTCGATCAATCCAGAGGGACGATGAGCCTATATGGAATAAACGGGGAATATTTCAGGGCGACAGTCTGAGTCCGCTTTGGTTCTGCTTAGCTCTGAATCCTCTAAGCACATTGCTAGAGGAATCAGGGTTGGGCTATCGGTTGAGAAGAGGTGGTCAGGTTCTATCCCACCTTCTTTACATGGATGATCTGAAACTCATTGCCCTCAACAAATTACGGCTGATGGACCTACTCAAGGTAACTGAAACTTTCAGTAGTGCCATCAGAATGGAATTTAGTGTGGATAAATGTGCAGTCATGCATGTAAAGCGAGGGGAGATTATGGAATCTGAGGGGATTCAACTCTCGGATTCCATACAACTTAGATCCCTCCCCTCGACCGAAACCTATAAGTATTTGGGTATGTCGGAAGCGTTAGGCATTAACGTCGTTGACATGAAGCAAACGTTGAAGGAGCGTTTCTTTGGCCGCCTAAAGAAGGTTTTAAACAGCCTTCTGTCAGGCGGAAATAAGGTGCGCGCCTTCAACGGCTGGTTCATGCCGGTTTTAATGTACTCTTTCGGCATACTCAAATGGACTCAGACCGAGCTAGATGCCCTGGACAGGCGGGTCCGTACATTGCTGACCGCAAATCGGATGCATCACCCACGATCATCGGTGATGAGATTGTACATCCCGCGGAAGTATGGAGGTCGACGCCTTCTGAACGCAAAGACTCTACACAACCGCGAGGTGTGCAACCTCAGAGAATATTTTCTCAAAACTGACGTGGGTATGCACCGCGATGTGGTCGCAGTTGACAAGGGACTCACCCCGTTGTCCATGGCTAAAGAGAACTGGCGCAAACCTGTGGTAATTACTACTGATGACCGCAAGGAAGTGTGGAAAGGCAAGGAGCTCCACGGGCGCTTTTACCGAGCTCTTCATGAGCCCGATGTTGACTTCACGGCGTCCGTGGCCTGGCTACGTTTCAGCAACCTCTTTGGGGAAACTAAAGGTTTTGTCTATGCGATTATGGACGAAGTTATCCTAACGAACAACTACCGGAGACATATTATGAAGGACGGAACGGTTGACGTGTGTCGGGCATGCCACCGTCCGGGTGAGTCCATCAGACATATTATCTCTAGTTGTTCTCGTCTGGCTAACGGCGAGTACTTGCACAGGCATAACCAAGTAGCCAGGATTATTCACCAGCAACTTGCCTTGAAGTACAACCTAGTGGATTCTGAGGTACCGTATTACAGGTATGTGCCCGACCCAGTTCTCGAAAATGACCATGCCACGTTGTACTGGGATCGGTCTATCATCACTGACCGGACTATTGTTGCCAATAAGCCGGATATAGTGGTGATAGACCGGTTAGCGCGCCGCGCAATAATAGTCGATGTCACCATCCCACATGACGAGAATCTCGTGAAAGCTGAGAAAGAGAAACAAATCAAATATCTCGACTTAGCACACGAGATTGTCGACATGTGGAATGTAGACTCGGCTATCATTGTGCCGATTGTCGTGACTGCCAACGGCCTTATAGCCAAAAGCTTCGACGACCACCTGTCGAAGCTTTCGTTGCGCGGTTGGATCAAGGGCCTGATACAGAAGGCAGTACTCCTCGATACGGCTCGCATTGTGAGGAGGTTCCTTTCTCTGGAGCCCTAACCACCGGTAGCTTGGACCCTGCTCCCGACACCGGCGGACTACTGTTTTTATATTTTTAAATGTTTTTTTTATATATATTTGTATTCATAAATATTTAAAAATAGAAAAATATGTAAAGAAAAAAAAAATAAAGGAAATAATAATAATAATATAACATTTATTTTCAGACAATAATCCATAGCTTGTACATAAACAACAAAACCAAAATATGAGCCAAAAAAATAAAATAAAAAATAAATAAAAAATAAAATAAAAAGACGCAGGCTATATTACATACCAGAATGACGGTCTGTGTACCGTCATCCAGTGAGACACCATTACGCCATCCACCCTGCCGGCTACAGTAGCCACGAGGCTATTGGGGCTGCCGCGCATCCGACGCATCAGCGATGCGACTCTCAGCCGCAGCAGCGAGCCGAAATCTGGAACACGCGCTTCCGCGAACATCCCCGACGCGCTACAGAAACGCGGCAACCCCAGCATTACCCGGAACGCGTTATTATACTGGACTCGTAGAGCGCTGTACGAGCCCTGTGCATAACTGACCCACAGGGCACACGTGTACAGCGACTGGCAGTAGGCCCTGAACAGCGTTATTTTAACGTCTCGCGTACACCGTGCGAACCTGCGAGCCAGCATATTTCACCTGACCGCCAACGCCCTACGTTCCCTCTATAAGTCAGCATCATCCGACAGGCCATCGGTGACCCAGTGTCCCAGATACTTAAATCGAGTGACTCTCTTCAGCGGAACTCCACCCAAGAAAACCGGTGGAACATAGTCACATATTTTATTTTGTCCCCTAAAAACTAAGAGCTCACTTTTGGCTGAGTTGTACCTGAGACCATGAGCCTCCGCATAGTCTTCACAGATTCGGATGAGCCTTCTTAACGCACTAACCGATGGGCTCAGCAACACCATATCATCCGCGTAACTAATATTATTGATACATTGCCCATCAATGGAGCAACCGATTTGGGTGTTGCTGAGCTCACAAATCAGCCGGTTGACATACAGGTTAAAGAGCCTGGGTGAGCTAAGCCCCCCCTGTCTCACGCCGCACTCCAACCTGTACGCATCGGATATAGCACCAGCCCATCTAACGCAGTTGGACTGGTTGCTGTACCAGTACTTCATTACAGCAATCAGTCCTCCAGGAAGGTCAGTGTCCTGGGAGAGCTTCCTCCAAAGACAATCATAAGAAACTAGGTCGAATGCCTTGGAGAGGTCCAAAAAACACGCATATACAGGTGTTTTCCTTGCCACATAGTAGTGGACAGTATGCTTGAGACAGAGGATTGCTGTTTCAGTCGACAAATGTGGTCTAAACCCAAATTGGGCGTCATGCAGGGTGACATATCTATCCAGCTGCCTGTCAATCAAACCGTCCAACACCTTTGCAACAATGGTCGCCAAGGAGATAGGCCTGTATTTATTTTTGTCACTCGCATCTCCAGTCTTGTTCTTTATTATAGGAACGACAATCGTCCTCATGAGCTCCTCTGGAAGATACGAGTGACTCATACATAAATTGAATAAAAGAGTTAATACACGTGGCAAGTGCCTACCTGCATAACGTAGGTGTTCAACACTTAAACCGTCATGTCCAGGAGACTTACCCCGTTTCATGTCCCTTAAGACAGATGCAACCTCCCTAACGGTGAACATGATAGGCATGACCTCGGAACCCTCCATGGCACTCGACCCACTCCTCGATGGACCTAATGGTGACTCCGTCTTAAACGAGGCCGTAAATAAATTGGCAATAGCCTTAGCGTCGTTCACACCACCGACGCACACTGGCAGGCCCGACTTGGGATTTAAGCTGTTTGTAGCTTTCCAAAAACTACTAAAGTTTTTAGTTTCATGGTGACTCGCAATTTCATTCATCTTTAACTGATCAGCGTTTTTTTGGCACCACTTTAACTTATTTTTGAAATTTTTTTTACTTGCCACCATATTCTCATACAGCGGCCCCACTCTAGGTTTACCAGCTGCCACCCAGTCCAGAAAATGAAGCCGAGCTTGCCCGTGCGCATCTTTAACGTGCTTATTCCAACCCGTTTTATTATATTTCTTGCGCTGAACTAGATAATTGTGACTAGTAGTTGCAGCCTCACAAAGAATATCTACAATATTTTTATACAACTTGTCAACTATACTACGGTGCTCCAAGTTAGTACAAATATTTTCACTACAACTACAATCAATCAATTAAGTATCATTTATAAATAGTATAAAACAAAGTCGCTGGCTGTCTGTCCCTATTTATACTTAGATCTTTAAAACTACGCAACGGATTTTTGTGCGATTTTTTTTATATGTAAAATATTTAATATCACCATTGTACCCTGCGAAGTTGGGGTAGGTCGCTAGTTTGTGAATAAAATACTAGAAGCGAACTGTTAGCCCAAGCCATGCTCCCATACTTATAAAAACCGTTTCATGAAAACTAAACAATCAATTAAGTAAGCTTGTCCGATACAGGTAAAACTAAAAATCCTTGTTAACAATACGTGTAATGGGTATCCTGGTATCCTCACTTTGTGTGAGCTTGCCCAAGCTTAACATGATCAAAGAAATCAGATACAATATCGGTCAACATTCCGATACAGCGTGTAATGAAACCGTAAATGTCGGATCGCATAAAGAGGGGGAATGCATGTTTCATTTCAAATTTTTTTTTTTTTCATTTTGTTTATTTTTTTGATTTTCTTTAAGTATTGAGTATGACCACTGTGTTTATATACACAGTAAAATTATGATTCTTTTTTATCCCGTAGAGGGCCAATCTGATACATGAAACACTATCGATTTGTAAAGATAAAATTAAAAAATAAAGTACTTTTTTTATAACTCGAATTAATATACGTATGTTCGAAATTAATTAATTTAAATAAACGAGTCAATGAGCTTGTAGGTAGTTGTCAGTCGTTGCATACTAACTACCTACAGTTCATTGGTCTCGCTCAGCTGACGTTTACTTAAAGAAATTAATTTTGTACATGCGTAAATTAATTCGAGTTTAAAAAAAGTACTTTATTTTTTAACTTTTTCTTTACATATTGATAGTGTTTCATGCACCGAATCAGCCCTCACATGGGATTAAAATGATCAAAATTGAACGATTTAAATAACTTGTTAACTACTATTTGAGGAGAATTACACTGATAGCCAAAATAAAGGCCTTGCCTTGCCTTGCTTTAAATAAAGGCCTTGCCTAGTTAGGTTAATTTTTATGTAATTACTTACCGCACTACCAGTGTGTAAAACTTTGCTTTAATTTTTTTGGCATTAAAAAATAAATCTACTTCCAACTTAGCGTATCGGCAAAGAATAGTAATAACATGTCGATTATTATTCTTTGCCGATACGCCAGGTTTTTGCCGATTTAGAATAAATATTATTTATCAGCTTTACTTTGTCGCCTGAGTGTACTATGTTTTTGTATTATATGTACATAGGTAGCTTTTAGTATAATTAGTTTAGTTAATATTTAAGGTTTTGTACATGTGTAGATATAATTTAACCTGTTGAATAGCGTAATTTATCAGCTTCAAAGATCATCATCATTATCAGCTTCCGTAGATTTGAGTATATTGTTTTTATTTCACCTCTACACGTTCCCTAGATAAAGGGTCTTGACAGACAGACAAACCGACAGCAAAGTGATCCTATAAGGGTTCCGTTTTTTTTCCTTTTGTGGTACGGAACCCTAAAAATAAATATTATTATGTTTTGAATGTGCCACTTATCTTAACCTATAAATTGTAAAAAATAAAAACATTCAATAACCAAAGCCTTTATATAAAATCTAATAAACCTTCTTCCTTAACGCATAAAAAAGCAATTTATTGCCGAAAAAAAATGATTAAATGACCCTCTTGCATTAAGGGCTTGATCCCAAGGAGGTCCACTAGAGCATTTTGAGTGCCTACTTAAGGCCCCGTTCGTTAACTCAGGCCATATTTGGGTCGTGTTTGACCTTATTTTGGCCAGCGTTGAGGCTTTTATCTAAAGAGGCCATTTACCACCAAAAGGTAAGATTATACCGTTTTGTGGAGTAGATGGGACCTAGTTTAAATTGTTCTACGGTTGTAGTTACAGCTATAATTTAAAAAAAAAAATGTGTTGTTTTGTATTCTGACATAACGATATCACAGCTGTATTTCTAAAAAGCTGTATTTCTCATACACACTTAACGAAATGCCATCATCATCAGCATCATTTCAGCCGAAAGACGTCCACTGTTGGATATAGGCCTCGCCTTTTTAATTTTCTCTTGTAAACAAAATAGAGACAAATATTATAAAATATGGCGTTAAGGTTTTTAGTAAATTGCATATCGTAAAGACTAAAGCATAAACACAAATATTGTATTGCAATGTATCGTTGTGTGAATATTTGTACAGATCTGGTAAATAAGTATTGACATGCTTCGTTTGAACGGGAAAGTTATCTTACTGAGTCTTGTTAGCAAGCAACACCTTATGTTTTTTTAAATACTTTCGTCAAATTCTTTTAATTCTTTCGATAAAGGGCTGAATTTAATGCAGAAAAATAGTCCAGTTATATGCTTGTTAATTAGCCTAGCTTTGCTAATATTTTTGATTAATATTTTAGCTCGTAAATTAATAGATTGTAGATTTTTTTGTGAATAAGATATCACTTTTGAATAGTGAATAAGCAAAAACATAATCAGCCTTGTAATTTTCCCACTGCTAGGACTCAGGCTTGCTCTTTGGGATAAGGAATGAGGCCGTAATACATCACACGGGTCAAGTGAAGGTTGGTGGTATTTGTAACATGTTTTCGAATTTTTGGTGCTAGGATATGCAGATTTCTACACGACGTTTTCTTTCACCGTTTTTGAGAGTATTGGTGATAAAATAAATTGTTACTTATATACAGTAAATCGTCTGTCTAGGTTTGAATAAACGTCCTACAACTCGTATTTCGGAGCTGTTAATCATCATCACTGCTCTTTGACAGTGACTTTACCTACATAGAAATTAAGACTTCCAGAGAGTCACACATAAAAAATAAGGTTGTCTTATCGTTGTATCTATACACGGAATCATTACAGGAAAGCTAGGCTCATCACGCATAAAATAATTCTACCAATATCATTAACGCAAAAGTTTGTATATGTTAATATATGGATTTTTGGACGTTTGTTACTCTTTCAAGCAAAAACTACTGAATGGATTTGGATAAAATATACTACACGGGTCGACGATGTCCTCGAATAACTACTTTTTATCCCACGAATATGTTCCCTTGGGATAATTTTATCACGCAGGCGATGCCACTGGCGGAAGCTAGTACTTACATAAAAACGACAGTTACTAGTCAAGTTTACTCGTATAGGTTACAACGATCCACGAACATAAACCGCAGTTTACACGTTCCTCGATAAGCTGGAACTACACTAAAGCGTTTGATTACATTTGATTATTATGCTCTGTTTAATCCAAATCGTGAGAGCTTAGTTTTATGTTGCAATGAAAATGATAGTGTGTGCCAGAATGATCAGGTTTGTGGTTAGATTGGATTTGGTATTTTTGTGTGGGTACCTGTGTATAGGGATACCAGATGTCCAGTTTTCGACCGGAAACTCCAGTTTTCTTTATGCTTATCCGGTCACAAAATTCTTGGTAAACCGGACAAAAGTATGTGTATACTTGTAGTATTCTCATATCTAATATGTTTGTGTTGAACGAATTTTCAGCGTCATGGGAAATGTATGGACCGATGAAAGAAATCGACTCGCCGTAGAAATTGTTAATTGTGCGTTTCCTTTAAAATGAATTTAAAGATTCCATGCCATCTCAGGCGGTAAAACTCTATTAAAAACAATCGGGTCAAGTTTTAAATTATATAAAAAAGAAAAATGGAAAGAAATTAAAAACTTGTTCGGTGTTTCTTTGAACACATCTGGCATCCCTACCTGTATACCATCGTTCAATAGGGTTTGCAACTATCAAAGTGGCGCTGTAGCCGCTCTGTCTCAAAACAAAGACGTTTTTATATGGAAAGTGGAAGTCATCACTGATGACCAAATTGCTCTGAAAATGCTACTCACCAGTTTCCGAAAGACAATAAAATTAAAAAACTGTGGCTTAAAGCAATTCGAAGGGTAAATTTTACACCTAAAGCTAGTTTGAGGTTATGTCGTAATCATTTCAAGAAAAGCGACTATAAATTGATCAGTAAATATACAGGTAAACCACATTTTCAATAGAAATAACTCCAAGCGAGTACCCAGAAACTTGATACAACAAAAAACGCCACACGCATCAAATCACAACATAACCTCAACAACTATCTATGACAATGGTCAAGGGAAAGATCTATGAGGGCGCCATCTACAATTAGTTGTCACTTGCCAGTCCCTTTCATACGTACTTTTCTAAATTTATCTAGGACATTGTTGACCCCTCGAGCCACAGAAAGCATCTAACGTCATCGGTCCCGGTTATTAGTAGACCTTTAATAGTCATTACAGGTGTACCGTGTTGCCCAGTAAATGGGTTGTGGAGGTCTGATACGTAGTCGCTCCATGTAAAATACAGATATATAGCTTCATCCTGTTAGACTTGAAGCTGACGCTAAGCTAGTTGGGAGCCGGGGCTTGTTTCAGGCCAGGCGACCGCCTGCCATTCCTCCTTGCTCTGGAAGCAACGAAGAATGGCAGGCGGTCACCTCCTTTTGCGAAGTAGTAATGCTAGCAAAAGAGCACACGCAGCCGCCGCAGCCGGGATTCCGATCCCGATTTCCGGCCAGCGTAGGCGCGGGCTCACGGACAGTGGGCATTGGGTAGCTTGCTGTCCCTGCGTCCTTCAGCGAACTGTAGGGGCCCAACAGGGCCGAAGCCTACTGGGGCCAAAGGGTATGTGAGAATGAAACCTGGGGCCCTGGGATGAAGGCAATGAACAGGGTAGGTTTTTACTCAGTAAGAGTCTGACACTATCTCCCGCCCCACCCAAAGGCGGGATTTCTCATTTGATGATTTTACCTACCATAAAAAAAAAGCTGGTTAGGAAAAGGCTAGGAGATGATGAAACCAACTTTGTAATCAATCTGCCTAACCTTATCCCCTGTATTTTAAGATCGGCTTTTAATCTAACTTGAAGCAGCTCAACTACATTATTTAACACGATACCCCTTGATAAGACTGATGTTAGATTTTCTTTATTTTAACTACCCGTAACCAATGTTACTTTAAAACAGACAGAACATATTTACCGAAGCACGGACGAATTTTGGTATCTTAAAACCGTTATAACGGTCTCCCAGCAACAGACAACCTTGGCAAGCGTTTCTTAACTTTAAAGATTGATATGTTGGTAATATTATTTTAAGGCCTCCTGTAAATGTCACAATATCATCTTATCCTGTGTATCTTGATTCCAGTGGATTTCTGCGGTCTCCATCGAATCAAATAATAAGCAGATGCATGGGTGCAAAAATATCATAATATGTAGGCACCTAAAACCTTAAATAAGATTTCCAACAATTCCGCATGGATCTCATCATCAGAACTGGTGTAAATAAAAATGTGACCAAACAAAAGGTTTAAAAAAATGTGACCAATCAACAGGTTAAAAAATCATTTTCATTCCCATTCTGAGGTAATAATAATAAAAAATATACATAATATTAAGAATCTCGTTCTCTTTTTTTTCAGTCGGATAAACTTAATAAACTGCCAATCGTCCTTCATAAAAGTCTGGGACAAAATTCCTTAATTATAACAACTTGTAATAACATAAAAATTCAATTTCCTCAATTTGATTGGCACGCGTCTTCTTGCATAGTTACTGACGGATATTAGGCCCCCAGCACACAGCATATTTTAAACGCGCAATCGCGACGTGCATGTACAATCAGGGGTCAAAAGTGCAATTGCACTCTACTAATGCTAAACTATTAAACATTTCTTTGTAGCTGAATTTCAACGGTCCACGACTAGTTTATTCAATACTTTAGATTGTATGCTACAAATCAAATCAGTTATTAACCCCTGTCCCTTTTCTACAAAGAAATTTTAGACACTAGCATTTTGTTAGAGTGCAATTACACTTTTAACCCTTAACTGTATGCGTGTATACGCGCTTCAAACGAGATTTGAACGTAACTTTGTAACCTAAGCACACGGGACGATCGTGATGCAGATTCGCTCTAGTCGCTCGTAGTTGCCGCATTTTGGTCAGAGACTCCTCGACACTTATACAATGGCATCAGTTATACAATAACCTCTGATCATTTGTACGCGCTTCAATCGAGTTTAAAACCCACACACGCGCGTTTATATTACATTTTACGTGCGTTTGAATCTATAGAAATTAAAAAATTGGCATTTAAACTGCAGAAAACGCGCGTTTGTGTAAAGCGCGTCGTCTGTGTGTATAAAATCCACCGTGTGCAGAGGCCTTATAAGAAGTACTCATGATCATTTCAGAAGACGTATCGTCAGGAAATGAAAAGTAAGTGAAAGCTTCCCTAACAAAATGTTATTTTAAAAATGCGTGAGTCATGATTGATGATCGTCAAGATAATTATGTCGATTAACAATAAATAACAAATCGACTTTGTGGTTTTGTCTGGTGCAAATAATGTACATATACAACATTTTTTTAAATATATATCTTCTTTTTTTTGTTGTGGGTGAAATCATCCAATGACATCTCCCATTCTTGGATGGAGAGCTCCGCTCAAGAGCGGGATTTACTGACTAAAATCGCACCCAGTTCCTTTTGAGTCCTTTATACCGAGGCCGGACATTTTTTTCAGAATCAGTCCATAGCCCTGTAGGCTTCAGCCCTGCTAAGCCTCTACGGTTTGCTGACAACTCCTTGAAGCACACGGAAACAGTGCATGCTATCGACGACTTGGGCTCAGTCCGGACGGTTACCGGACGGTCGGACGACAAGCTTGCTCTAAAATGGTCTGAATAAAGTTTGTTCAGAATCAGAATACTGAATAGATTCCAATAACTTTTATACCATGTGATATTTTTTCTGAAAAATATTTTAAAAGAAGTTACAAGATGTACACTACCGACACTAAGTACAACGCAGGTCTTGGCAGGTCATAGCGGGAATTGGGAGTCAGCAGTGCGGAGAACGGAAACAAAACAACCTTTACCTGTACCTTTTTAGGTACCTACATAAATTTTTTACATAAAATACTAGACAAGTATATACTAAAATTAATGTTGTGTAAAAAGGAGAAAATGATTGACTTATCAACGCACAAAAAATTTGCACAAGGTTTTTTTTATGACGTAGGCAAGTACTATACACTGTAAAATTTTTAATTAGTAGTTTATTTAGTACTTTATTTTTTAATTTTCTCTTTACAAATCGATAGTGTTTCATGTAACTAATCGACCCTCCGCGGGATTAAAACGACCAAAATTTAAAGGTGTATGAGCGGACGCTGGCAGAAGCTAGAATTCTGTATACATATCTACAGAGAGTTCATATTCTATAACACATTCTGTTAGGGATAGTGTTGGTTCTGAAACGTGGACTGTAAAGAGGTTATATTTGAAGAAATAGTCGGTACCGCCAACCACGCCCGTTCGCTGGCAAGATCTGATGAACACTGTTGCGGGCGGCGCTGGCGCGTTGTCTCCGTCCCGCGCCCCTCGCCTCCGCTGCCAGTTTCACACGCACGCGCGCGAATCCTCTGCCGGGTCAACACGCTCGTCCGCGCGTGAACACATTCCATACGTACGATTAAGCCATCAATGTCAAATTGATCAATACAGCGATGATTAAATATTATGGCTTAAAAATCATCATCAGCTTTTGTCAGTGGCTTCGCCCGCAATTAGTACTTTTTTTTAATAGTTTCACCAAAATTCGTTCAGTTGTTTATGCGTGAAAAAAATCCAAACATATATAAAAACTTTTAATATAATTTATTAAAAAAAAAAAAATAAAGAAAACACCTTTTTTGGCTTGCAATGAAGCACAATACAAGTTTTAAAACATAAATAAAATAAAATAATTAAAAATAAAAAAAAAACAACAGCAACAAGAATATGCCTCACGCCACTGCCAGCCTTATTAGTGCTTGTTTACGTAGACACCGCGCGTTGTGCGGCGCTTTGGATGTTCGTCGTACATTGCAGCAGCGGTCCACGTCATCACACGCACAAGCACATACACGGCAATGTATGATGACGGCCCAACGCGCCACGTCTACCTAAACAAGCATTAAGGCCGTGTTTACGGAGACGCGGCACGTTGGGCATTTTGCGTACATTATAGCAGCTGGCCTCGTCATCGCTCGCGCAAACACAAATATATGGTAATGTACGACGAACCGAGCAACACGCCATCCAACGCGCCCGAAACAAGCCTTAAGGGCGATCTGATTTGTCAATTCTCCCTTAAAATATCTAAAAATCTTCAATACAAAAGGCAACTGAAAGGACACAGGTGGGTTTCAATTTCTATAAGTTTGATTCTACTGTCAAAATTATATTAACCAATCAGGCTGCTATCTTTTTACACTTTCACACTTTTATTTTCTGACTATATTCGTTTCTTCAAACCCTGGTCGCAAAAATATACCGTTTCTTTTCGCAAAAAAAAAAAACTTTATGTTGTAAATTTCCCCAACGTTTGCTACCAGTTTATCTCAAAAAGTAGAATGATAACATGCCTCCATTTTCCCCCAATTCTCACTACACGCGATTATAAGATTTTCTCGCAACGAACACCACAAAGAAAATAATAAATGACGGTTTCAGCGTTTCTTCTGGCCTACGGGTTTTATAACATAGCGATTTCAAAGAAATGCTGGATGTGACTATTTAGAATACGCTGCTGGCGACGCGGTTTTAAACTTCTTTCTGATCTTTTAACGTTAAATGTCAGATGCCAGAAACCTTCATGAATTACTTTTTTTTTCAGATACGTAATAAACTTAAAATTTAGTTTTTTTTTTGCCAACAAGCAGTATCATCATCTTTTTTCCAAGTAATTTGGGGTTGGCTTTCAGTCTAACCCATGTCTAAACCAATACCGCGTAATATAAATGTAGCGACATCTATGGCGTCACATAAGAACTAATCCTGCATCGCGCAAGTAAAGTTCTTCGCGCGATTTGAACATATAGAACAGCCCGAAATCATCTATCAGGCAGTAGCCCACCAAACATAGCACCTATCTGGTCGGAGGATCCTTTTTCCCTTTTCAATGGAGGTTTGCAGGACTTTACTCTCTGTTCTGCATACCTCCAAACCTATGTTTTGCAAGAAGTGACTGCTTATTAGACCTCTACAACCTAGTTGACGACGACTGATGATCAGACTTTCTTGCGTTTATCTGTAACGTCTGTTGAAGATCAATTAATCACAACCGGAATGAAAAAGAATGAATGCGCAGCCAATTGGCAACAACGAGTATAATAGGAGATGTATTGGTGAGTCAAGTTATAAAACACCAAAAAAATAATGCTGCACCAACAAGGATAGCTGATGTAGCTCAAAAGACTGCCTGTCATAAATGGGACTGGGCAGGAGATGTCTACCGCATGCCCGACAGACTGTGGGCAGAGTTGGTACCCTAAAACAGTGAGACAGGGTAATAACGAGGTTACGGGAATAACTGAAAATATTTTGCCAGAACTGGTTGAATGAATCGCGGGCTCGTAAAATATGGGAGTGGAGGGAAGCCTTTGCCCAGGAGTAAGGCAAAACAGACTAGTAAATAAATCAAAACAGTGCTGATGGGAAAATTGTTTAGCGTTAATTCTTCGTCGTCGTGGTCTGTATTTTATCTATGTACAATTAGGGGTCAAAAGTGCCATTGCACTCTACCAATGCTTAACTATTGAAAATTTCTTTATAGTTGAATTTCAACGGTCCACGACTAGTTTATTCAATACTTTAGATTGTATGCTACAAATCAAATCAGTTAGTAACCACTGTCCCTCTTCTACAAAGAAATTTTAGACACTAGCATTTTGATAGAGTGCAACTGCACTTTTAACCCTTGACTGTAACTTCGTAGGGATCCTGCAGAAGAATCAAAGCTTGTATGATATGAGTATGATTTTTATCCACCAAAAAACAAAAAAAAAACAAAACTATGTACCTTTCATTTTATTTGATAAATTTCATTTGATCACATGATTTGATAATACTGATTCCAAAGAAAAAAGAAAAAACCAATTCCATAAACCAATATCTTTGTAAATATTTTCTATTAATAATGCTACTAAAATTAATGTGAACATTCTAGTAATTATTCTCTTCTATAACACTAAATACATCTGTGTATTATCTTTTTGTGAGGCTTAGGTACATTTGGCAAAGATTTAAGGCAAACATGTCGGATTAAATATTTATATCTATACAAATTTATATCTCTAAATTGTCTCGTGGGTTCTAAACTCACAATACAGACTTTTATACAAAAACTAACGGACTCGTCAAACGTTGATCTGCGTTGAATAAAATAGCCTTGTGTGATAAGACCGCCCATGATTGTACACTTGTTTTTATAAATGTTTATCCTGTACACAAAAATATACAATCTTTACTCATAATAATATTAGTGTTTTCATTTTTTGTATATATGATACGATCGCGTTGGACCGGTGAGATAGTCTCACCTGATGATGTGGCCGACGATGAAGCACGCTTGCCTAGAAGTAAACTATTCACTCTTGACTTAAAAGCCCCTATGTTGTATCAGGAAACAAAGACTCCGGCAGAGAATTCCACTCCTTAGCTGTACGCATAATGAACGTGTTCCCAAAACGCTTTACGCACCATGTACCGATTTCGCAACACCGTACGTCTAGTAGTCCGATGATGGAACGGACTTGGTGGAATTAAATTGACCAATTTCAATGCACACTCCCCGAAACGTAAACGGTAGGAAACCGACAGCTTAGCAACTCAATGCTCAAGACTTTGGAGTTTTGGCTCGATAATTGAATCACCACCGATGACCCTCGTGGCTCGCCTCTCAAGTATAGAAGTAAAGATAGGCTCAGGTTTGATCACTATTTCATATGATGGGAAGCAATGATATGGTCAAATTGGTCAACGATGAAGAAAAAAAGGAAAAACAACTGGGCATGTGCGAGTCGGTCTCGCTCAAAAATGACATTTGTTGAATGGGAGCCCCACTAATATTTATGTTACACATCATCATTATCATCAGCCTTTTAATGTTCCCACTGCTGGGACACAGGCCTCCTCTCTAAGAGAGGGAATGGACCTTAATCCACCACGCGGGCCCAGTGCGGGTGAATGTCACATGTCTTCGATTTTTTGGTTCTAGGACATGACGGTTTCCTCACGATGTTTTCCTTTACCGTTTTGAGAGCAGTGGTAATGATATAAAATACACAAAGTAATGCGCCTGGCCGGTTTGAACCCGCGACCTACAACTCATAAGTCGGGGCCGTTACCACTCGGTCACCACTGTTATTGTTCACACTCGAACTCTGTTAGTACTTGCTGTTAAAGCGGCACCAAAAGTAAAATGTTACTCTTGTCTAGCTAAAACTTTTCATGAGATACAGCCTGGTGACAAACAGACGGACAGTGTAATCTTTGCAACAGAATCCCGCTTCACAAAAAATACATATTAATAAAAAAATATACTTTTACTTCATCTTTGTCTGAAGAATATAAATGTAATGAAATTAAAATCTAAATAAGCACAGTAATGAGAGTGACAATGTTGAGCTCCATTAGTTGCTCGTAGTATTCATCTAGTGTTGACTTTACCCATCATTTTTATCGTAACATTTATCATAGTAAGATAAGTTAGGTACAGTAGGGCCGACAGATCTTGTCGCGTCTGAATTTAGGCTCTACCAATATAGAAGTTGCATAATTACAGTACTGTAATTATGCAACTTCTATATTGTATCGGCCCCGAGTCGCAAGCGCAACAGCTTCGAAACCTATCCCCCTAGCCAAGTTACAATCGTTTTGTTTAGCGTAAACGCTAAGAGTTGGCCACGCCCCCAATTCCTTTGTTGAGATGACGTCAGAACAAATGAATTGGGGGCATGACCAACTCCAAGCGTTCACGCTAAACGAAAATATTGTAACTTGGCTACGGGCTGGAGTCCTAGGTTTCATTGCAGATTCCTAGGTAGGGAATATGTTGCTGAGTTTTTTACCCGACTGCGCCAGAAGGAAGGTTATGTTTTTCGAGAGTATGTATGTATGTATATATGTATGTATGTATAATTGTTTGGCACGCTCTGCAGCCTGAACGGCTCGATGGATTTTAGCTTGAGAGGTTTCGTTAGATTCGTATTTACTGTGAGAGTGACACTGGGTATATCAAAATAAAAAAACACAAAATGGCGGATTTTTAGCGCCAAATTCAAATGTTTGGCACGCTCTGCGACCTGAACGGCTCAATGGATTTTAGTTTGAGAGATGTCTTTAGATTCGTAATTACTTTGAAAGTGATATCGTAATAAAATAAAAATAAAAAATAAAAAACGGTAATTTAAAAACTAAAAAACCCCACTACCAAGTCAGCCGTCTAGTCAATAGATTGGAGTAATCTGCAATGTAATATAGGTATGTGCTCTCAATTCTAGAATGGGTCCCGACTGCCAGTATTTAAAATATTATATAAATAAGTGCAATCGGGTACAACGACTTTCTTGTTTTAGGGCTTTTTCATGAATGCTCAGAAAAGCAGGCGGGTTTTTTAGTTTTTTAAATTACCGTTTTTTTTATTAGGAAATTCGAACTATCATCATCATTTCAGCCGAAAGACGTCCACCGCTGATACAGGACTCGACCAAATATCGCCACTACGACCGGTTCTATACATCCATCGCATTCCCATGGCTCTCACTAAGTCATTGGTCGCTGGGTCTTTCGTTGCGCGGTCCCCACTTCAGAACTTTTCAACCTCATCAAAATAAAAGAAAATTAATTTTTCGTGTGACAAAGTTAATTCAAATCCTCTTCATGTCAAAAAGGAATTTTATTACCTGTTATCCAAGATGAGTGGGATAACATTTATTTAATTTACTTAAACAATACTTAACTAATTATAATACAGTAAAATAATAAAAACCCTACGCTTACTACGATTAACTAAAATATGGCGTCAAGTTTAACTCTTCCACATCGCTGTCGACCGGCAACGTGCCCAAAAGACTAGCGGCATTGCCACGTTGAATGGCTATGGTTGTCCTCTATCCGAGGTAAAAGCCAGCTTTTGGGTTCACGCGAAGTGTCAATAAGACTTTTTGATAGATCTTGATACAACTTGTGAGCACTTGAACCCCACGATCCGAGAGACCCATTAAACAATCATTAATTAAATTAAAAATTAAAAATTAAATTACGTTTTATAACTCCCTATAAATACAATAAGAAAAACATAGGACTTTTTGCTGAGGTCCTGGGATTAAAAACTAGGTCAAAAAAGAGTGACTAGATTTTAGATTTTTTAGTTAGCAGATAAATAGCCTAGAGTAAGAAATAGTAGAGAGTGTGCACCGGAATTGCATGACTTGATTCCGTCATTAATTTTCTGCCATCGGACAATCCGACATACGCAGAGTACAGAGCCTAGCATTGTTGAAGCCTTTAAGCGTTTCCACTCGTCATTTAATAGCTCGAAAAGCGATGCTGTGGTCTTTCCTTGCAATTATAATTTAGGTGTCTTCAAGGCTAGAGTGAATAAGCTCTTAATAAACTAGTGCACTTCATCATCAACGATTGTATCACTGCTTATCACCAGATGGGATCACAGTCAATCACTAGCTTATATTATATTTAAAAAAAAATCTGAAATCTGAAATGTTGTTCGCGATTCAAATTCATTCAAATTCTTTTAAGAATTTTTACTTCATCAAAATATGTCACCTCCATAATTTTGTTAATTCTCGTTAGAGTCAAGGCTTCCCCTTAATTGGGATGTGGCTTCTATCGGCAGCCATTTTAAAAGCTTTAATGGTCTCCACTAGCGGGAAAACTTCGACATTTTTGGAGATCCGTAGCACTTTATGTGAATAAACTTTTTTAATTTAGCCATCACATCATACCAGCTAATAAATATCTCATCATCGTCACCCTTGTGGCGAGATCATCAACAGCCGTGATCACCACAGTTGTGTTAAATTGTTGTTAGTATCTATTACTAATCAAAGTACTGGCCTTTTGTTAGTTATATTATTTATTTATTTATTAAAACTTCATGCAACACAAAGGTATAAAGGCGGACTTAATGCCTTAAGCGTTCTCTACCAGTCAACTTAGGGTAGTGAAGAGAAAACATCCAGGTGTTTCTTTTTTAAAAAAAAAAAAGATTTATAAGAAAACAAGGGTACAAATGTAAAAAATAAAATATATATAAACAAATTTTAGACAATATAAAGCGAAAAAATCGTAAAGAATTAATGTTATTATGTAGCATGTTGAATTATGTTATTAGTATGTTTTTGTTTGTGTGTGTAATTGTATTTTTGTCAGTGTCATCCTATGGGTATTTACCTGAAATAAATATTTATTATTATTATTCTCTTTATTAAACCAATATACATATGAATTATATCTTTAAATATTTCTTTAAAAAAAAACATTAAAAAAACATTTAAAAATATAAAAAATAGTGTCTTACCGGTATCGGGAACAGGGTCCAAGCTACCGGCGTTCAGGGCTCCAGAGAAAGGAACCTCCTAACAATACGAGCCGTGTCCAGGAGTACCGCTTTCTATTATTATTATTATTATTATAAACAATATAAAAAAAATATATAAAGTCATCCTCGTAAGTAATATTTTTTTCTTTTCATCATCTGTCGCGCTGTTCTTGCCGTCAGGTTTCCGACTACATTGGAACACCATGGACTGACACGCAACGATTGGAAAAGACTGGTCAGTGTCCATATTTCTTTTTATTATTATATTAATAAGACCACAAACTGGAAGACGCAGCGTTGAAAGGTCTCCCACAAGGACCGATGACTTGGTGAGGGTTGTGGAAATCTGATGAATAGGAGACGCACAGGCTATTATTTTATTTTATTTATTTATGGCGATACTTGGGGTAGGCCTATGACCAACAGTGGACATGTTTCGGCTGAAATGATGATATTAGGTCGCATTCTAAGCTACGGAACCTTATCAACTACTACCTGAACGAGCTTGCCAATATTTTTAATTGAACTCTATTGAAATCGTAATGCAAATGTAATATGCTTTCAAAAGAGAACCGAACTGTTTGCATCAAAAAATTCTGACGAGTTTTTTAAACCTATCTTTAGCAGTACTTACGAGTTTCCGATTACTCATGGCTATTGCTAAAGATAGACTGACTAACCCGTTGGTCTAGTAGTTAGTGGCCCTGACTGCTATGCCGGAGGTCGTGGGTTCGATTCCAACCCAGGACAAAAGTTTGTGTGATTTGCATGATCATTAATTTGTTCTGTGTCTGGGTTTAATTTATCTATAATATTATGTGTGTATTTAGAAATATATGAGTATGTTTATCAGTTGTCTGATACTCATAACACAAGCTCTGCTTAGCTTGGGGCTAGATGGCGATGGAATAAAAAAAATATAAAAAAATAGGTTTAAAAAAACTCGTCTCAATTTTCTTTTTTTTTGCATGGAAATTTCATTTGAATATTTTTTTAATTAAGATTAAAAAGCTCTCGCAGACAGGTGACAGTGTGATAACGATAACGTTATAGGACTCGACATAAAAAAATGCTTATAGATAGGAAGGTACACGTTTTTTGATGTCAATATATTTTAGAAATTGACCATGGTCTGGTTTAAAATATTGAATAGGTATTTTTTCCAATAAAAGGTATGTTCCTGTGCATTATATTTGTTGGGTCTACAAACATTCTCATAATAACTAATTTCATTTAATTTGCTTTTTTAATTTAATAATTTGATAATATGATTTAGATGTTACTCAATGTTTAAACTGTTTAATTAACGTGTTCTAACATTCAAATCAATAAATATTATAATAATTTTGACCGGTTTTTTGGTCGAATGGTTAGAGGCCCTGACTGCTATACCGAAGGTCGTGAGTTCGATTCCCACCCAGGACAAATGTTTGTGTGATGAGCACGATCATTTGTTCTGTGTCTGGGTGTAATTTATCAATAATATGTATGTATTTAGAAATATATAGGTATGTTTATCAGTTGTCTAATACCCACAACACAAGCTTTGCTTAGCTTGGGACTAGACGACGCGTGATAGTTGTGGAATATAAAAAAAAAGTTAGTAATGATATTCAAAATCTATGAGTAACGATTAATGTCTATTTATTTGGATTAGGTTAGAACACTGAGGCAATACAACCAGTACCTCTACCATGAGTTTTAAGCAATAGTATTCGTCGATTCGTCGCTACTCGATATCGACGCCGTAAATATTTTGTATGGCAAATTTTGGTTCTGCAAGTGACCGTTAGAGGCGCTGCAAAATTTGCCATACAAATTATTTACGGCGTCGATATCGAGTAGCGACGAATACTATTGCTTAAAACTCATGGTAGAGGTACAGATCCTTTTTTGTTGGTGAGTCATTTGGAGTTCATCTAATCTAATATTTTTATTAGAGGACGTTTTCTGATATTTATTAACCACAGAATATTAGCTGAGTTACTTTTTTAATGATATAAACTAGTGTTTGACTGCGATCCCACCTGATGATAAAAGTAATGCAATCGTTGATGATGAATCGCACTACTTTATTAAAAGCCTACTCACTCAAGGATTTAAGATATCTAGCTAAAATATAATCAAATTGATCCTAATTAGGACAACTGAGAGCAGTGGTGGCCAAGTGGTAACGGCCCCGACTTACGATTAGTAGGTTGCGGGTTCAAGCCCGGCCAGGCGCATTACTTTGTGTAATTTATTTCATCACCACTGCTCTCAAAACGGTGAAGGAAAACATCGTGAGGAAACCGGCATGTCCTAGAACCAAAAATTCGAAGACATGTGACATCCACCAACCCGCACTGAGCCCGCGTGGTGGATTACGGCCCATTCCCTCTCTTAGAGAGGAGGCCTGTGTCCCAGCAGTGGGAACATTAAAAAGGCTGATGATGATGATGATAGGACAACTGATCGTTATATTATTAAAAAAAATCATTACCAATTTGAAATAAACGTTACACTAAATGTTAATAGAGCAAAAGATGATCATATTAAGAAATAATCGTAAGACATCGACTTACATTCTAAGTGATAGACAAGCTCGTTCATAAAACTATATGTCGCAATACTGTAACGTTAAAACAATAGTTCGCTGCAGCGCTAAATTGTCATTACGACGTCTAACAAAACTTTAGCACGCTGTCCGATCGTCCGGTAACCTACCGGACCGAGCCCACGTCGTCGACGGCGCGTTCTGTTCCCGCACGCCTCAAGGAGCTGTCAGCACACCATAGAGGCCCAGCCTGCAAACTGCAGGCAGGCAGGGTCGAAGCCTACTGGGGTCATGGGTTAACTTCCGAAAGGAATGCCCGGCTCCGGCACGATAGGCTACGAAGGAACGGGGTAGGTTTTTAGTCAGTAAGAGTCTGACACTACTTCCCGCTCCGCCCAAGGGCGGGATTTGTCATTGGATGATTTTACCTATCATAAAAAAAACCGTCTAACTAATCTTTTAAAACTTACAGCGCTTATATACTGCAAAACTGCACTAATGTCATCAAGTCATGTTGTACGGCATGCAATACATGTAAGGCAAGCAAAGTGATTGTACGGCATGCCTAATCTAGTACGTATCGATATATATGTAGGTACTCATATATTATATATCGACGTCGTAAGATCACATGAAATGGTTATTTATTTTTTCAAGTGACATTACGCACCCATTTTTGAGACTCATATGGGTGTAACCGCAGGTAAAAGTTAGTAAAATACCATATTTTTCTGTCCCCTTCTAACCTTGCTGAGAGTTATCTTCATTCCGAGACATTAACTCATGCTTGGATAAGAAAACGAGTATCGGATATAAGAGGAGGCGCACAAAAACGATTTACGACAGATTTATCCGACTTCAGCCCCCCTAGCCAAGTTACAATCGTTTCGTTTAGCGTGAACGCTTGGAGTTGGCCACGCCCCCAATTCCTTTGTTGAGATGACGTCAGAACAAATGAATTGAGGGCGTGGCCAACTCCAAGCGTTCACGCTAAACGAAACGATTGTAACTTGGCTAGGGGGGTAGATTGTATTCTTTCCACTTCTGGCAGCAGCTACTATAGCGAGTCTTGCGTACTAGGTGCTGCCAACGGCTTCGCCAGCATGACAGTAGAAAATTATTCCTAGGGAACTTACTCTTGAGATAAAAGTATCCGACTTGGTACTTCCAAGTTTCATCGAATTTCGTTTAACCGTTCGAGTGTGAAAAAGTTACAAACATACAGCTGTCGTTAGTAAAAAGGGCACAACTAACATTTTTTACGAAATTAAGTAAAATATATATTCAGAATCAGAAAAAGAACACAGATTCCCAGTATTTTTTTGTTAATCAAAAAAAAAAACGGTTCACCGTTTTTTAATGACCACGGCAGCATTTTTTTTTTTTTTTTTGTTGTTGTTGTTTTTGTTGTTGTTGTTTTTTTTTTTATTGTGCGCTTGACCACTATCTCACCTAATGGAAAGCGACGATGCGGTCGACGATGGAGCGCGCTTACTTAGAAGTAGCCTTTTCACTCTTGACTTAAAGATTCCCGGGTTGTAGCCATCAGGAAACACCAACTCCGGCAGGGAATTCCACTCCGTACGTACAGCTGCACAATGAATCTGTTCCCAAAACGCTTTGTGCGTATAGGTGGGATGTCCACCATGTACCGGTGGCGCAACGCCGCCGTACATCTGGTAGTCCAATCTGTTTTCCTGATGGCTACAATCTGGGAATCTTTTAAGTCAAGAGTGAATAGGTTATGTCTGGGCAAGCGTGCTCCATTTTCGATCGCATCGTCGTTTTCCATACGATAGAGTGCCACAGAGGATCAAGCGTGGACCAATCACCAATAAAAAAGCATGGTGCAAGCATGCAAGATATATATAGGGTGACAAGTAATTAGTGATCAATACTTAAACACGTGAATGTAGTCATGATAACAGACAATTTTTATTATGGAAACATACCTGAAATCCCGAAAGAATCACTGACACATTTATGTTCGCCTAACTGGTCAAAATGTACTAAACTTGGCTGATTTTTTTCACGATTCAGGTTTGGTCACATAGTAAAAGTTGTTTGTTATCACGACTACAATCACGTTTTTAAGTATCGGCCACTAATTACCAGTCATCCTATATAACGACAGTGACAATGATAAGATCGTGAGAATTAAACTTTAAAGAGAACTTGTAGATTTTTCACTTGAAAAAAAAAATTCATTTCGCAAAATCTTCAGTTTGAACGATCTCTTATACTTACGAAAATTCAGATCGACGAAACGTCAGCATTTACTCTAATCTCAGCAGACTTTCAGGGGTTTCAACCCCATCTGACATAAATGACATTTTTTCTTTTTTCTTCATTTTAGCTCTGTAGTTTACGGAGTCTATGTAAGGTTCTTTTGTGTCTATGATAGCCGAATGAGCTGAAAAGGGAAGTTATATTATATACGAAGTATCAAAGAAACCTCAACCTGATTTGTTTTTTCCAGAAACTTGTGGATACCAGGTTATTAAATAAATTTAAAAGAAAATCTGCTCTAGTGTCAGTTGGAATCGCATACGGACTCACTCACGGTTCCGTCCAAACTAACTTATGTAGTTAAATTCTCGAATTGAGTTTCGACGATTTTTACGAAACAAAAAAGAAGTATTTTTTGTGACGTTTGCAGTTTTCAGATTTATTCCTACATTTGTGCTTTAAGACCTTGCCTCAAGCCAAATTTTTTGAGTTCTAGGTCAACCTTACCAAATTTTGATTCCCTTGAGTACGTTTTCTGTGATATATGCGGCCGTATCTTTTTTTGTCGTTAACTTAGAAGTTTGACTTTTTTCAGCTTCAAGAGACTGCAAACTCGAATATATAGTTTAAATTTAAAATCGGTACCTCTACGTATTTCCGAGTTACAGAGTCTTGATAGACATAAAGACAGACGGACAACAAAGTGATCCTATAAAGGTTCCGGTTTTTCCTTTTGATGTACCAACCCTAAATAAATTACAAATAAAAAAACTTTTTTAAAAACAAGCTTTCAATTAAATGGGCTAAAAAGAAGAAAATAAACTTTTCCTTTATAACTTTTACTATCAATTTAAAACGGCATTACACAATTTATATGATACAAAAGCTTGTCGCGAGATATTGAAAATATTAAAATCAATAGATTAAGTTATTTAACTTATTAAATTAATGAAGTTATTTACATAACTGTGTATTTACACAGTTCAATCTCGCAACAAGCTTTTATATCATATAAATTGTGTAATGCCGTTTTAAATTGATAGTAAAAGTTATAAAGGAAAAGTTTATTTTCTTCTTTTTAGCCCATTTAATTGAAAGCTTGTTTTTAAAAAAGTTTTTTTATTTGTAATTTATTTTTAACTTTTTAGTTATACCTTATTTAAATCACATTTGCATTCTCAGCAAGTCCTTTCATTTGTTACCCATATTATAGGAAAGCTTAAGAAACTTAGTCTGCTTTAGAAGTCTGCCAGGTTTTTTTTATGGTAGGTACAATCATCCAATGACATCCCCTGCCCTTGGGCTTGGTTCGGTCTGTTACCGGACGGACGGACAGCGCGCTACCCATTGTCCTCCGTCCGCAAGCCCGCGCCTACGTTGGTAGGAAATCGGGATCGGAATTACGGCGGTGGCTGCGGCGTGAGCGCCGTTGCATGATGCGGTCGGCCTCCTCCTTTGCTAGCATTACTGCTTCGTAGAAGGAGGCGACCGCCTGAGAAGTCTGCCAGGTTGGATTTATGAAACAAAAACGATGGTGGTGGATCGTAAAATGAACAACCAACACATTACATTACATGAAACAGCCAATTGCGAAGTTGTGCAAAGGGTATCTACCTGGGATCCACAATCACAAATACTGAGAAATGCGGAGAAGATTCAAGCACCGTAAAAAGATTGACGCTCTTGAAGCGTGACGCTAGAGGCGTCTACTGAAGATAAAACAGACTGCTCACCGCACTAACGATTCCATTCTTAAAGAGTTTTGCATCAAAACAAAAACTTTCATCGATTGTGCATCAGCAAATTTTTAAGATGTTTGGATATATCATACGCAATGAAAGCTCTTTAGAACGTTTAGTGGCACAGGGAAGAGAAGAGGGCCTACGTTCTCGCGGCTAATCGCCTACCAGATGGACAGACCTCACTAAATCATCTTCGAAGTGTTCCCTCATTGCATGTACACGAAGTGCCATGAATACAGAGAGATGAAGAAGTCTCGCAAAAGCGGCAACCAACCTACCAGACGATCCATGACTACGACCACTCCACCAAGAGTGTATGACTGAGAAGAAGGAGAATATTGAAATTATAGTAAACTCACTTTATTTTTACAAGTTACTCTCTGCAAGCCCTTTAAATTGGTACCTATTTTGTAGGACTGTATTAAAACTAACTAGTTCAAATTCTTGGATGCTCTGCCATATTTTATTATTTTTATTATTTATGTTGAATTTTAATTGCAATGCATGGCTGTGCATTGTCATCAAAATTAAATGTGTATCAGAATTTCAGCTCAAGGTTGAAGATATCTGCTTCAAAATTGAATTGCAAGATTCCACCCGAACAAATATTCATACATATATTATACATTGCAAGTCAAATAAAAGCTTATAAAAAATCCAACTTTTAAGAAAACGCAATCTAAAGATAAGGTCATATTTATTTCAACTAGGCAATCTCGGCTATGCCCCGAGTCCGTCCAGGATGTGCCAAGCGCCAGGTGTACTGGTGGTCGCCGGAGATTGCGGCATTACGCAATGCATGCAATCACGCGCGGCGCCGGTACGCCAGGTACTGCAAGCGCCGCAACCGCCCGTCGGATGCGGAGGCTATAGAGGCGGAGCTATACGAGGGTTACAGGGTGGCGAAGCGCACCCTCCGAGCGGAGATTAAGCGGGCCAAACTGGAGGCCCGCAACGTCTGGCTGGGGTCTCTGAATGCAGACCCGTGGGGACGCCCATACAAGATGGTGCGGGAGAAACTCCGCCCATGGGCTCCCCCGCTGACTCAGAGTCTCCGGCCCGAGCTCGTGGAGGGTGTAGTCGGCACTCTGTTCCCTACGCGGGGGGTACACTCCCCCCCGCCCATGGCTCCACCACCACCAGCAGTACCTGACGCGGACCACGACGACGACGATGTTCCAGAGGTGACCGAGGTAGAGATGAGAGTGGCGGTACGAAGGCTGAGTGCCAAAAATACCGCCCCAGGACCCGACGGCTTGCCTGGAAAAGCCTGGGTCCTGGCCATGGAGGCTCTCGGGCCTCGATTGAGGGGGCTCTTTAGCGCGTGCTTGGAGAGGGGCCAGTTCCCACTTCGCTGGAAGACGGGAAAACTGGTCCTCATAGCGAAGCCGGGGCGCCCTGCGGACTCTCCGTCCGCATACCGGCCCATTGTGCTGCTCGACGAGGTGGGCAAGCTCTTTGAAAGAGTCATTGCAAACCGCCTCGTCGCGCGCCTAGCACGGGTGGGGCCGGACCTTTCGGACGGACAGTTCGGCTTTCGCAGGATGCGCTCCACGGTGGACGCCGTCATGCGCGTACGAGGTGTGTCGTGGCAGTGTCCTTGGACATTGCCAACGCCTTTAATTCCCTGCCCTGGAGTAGCATTGGAACGGCACTCCGGTACCACCGGGTGCCCGACTACCTCTGTCGTGTGATCGAGGCCTACCTTTCGGAGAGGTATATTATCTACCCCGGTCACCAGGGAGAGTGGAAACGTCGAGAGATGTCGTGCGGTGTTCCGCAGGGATCGGTACCAGGACCACCCTTGTGGAACATCGGGTACGACTACGTGCTGCGCGGCGACTTCCCCGACGGGGTCAGCGTGGTCTGCTACGCGGACGACACGTTGATCCTAGCGCGGGGAGAGTCGTACCGGACGGCGGTCGAACTAGCGACACGCGGGGTTGCGATAGTCGTTGAAAGGATCCAGCAGTTGGGGCTCGAGGTGGCACTGCACAAGTCCGAGGCCATGTGCTTTCACGGCCCTCGGGGTGCGCCACCACCGGGATCCCAGCTAACGGTAGGAGGGGTTCACATCAGCGTCGGGTCGACGATGAAGTACCTGGGACTCGTCCTCGACAGCTGGTGGAACTTCAAGGAGCACTTCCGACGTCTGGCTCCCAAACTGAATCGGACTGGGGCTGCTCTCGGGCGGCTCCTGCCCAACCTCAGGGGACCAGACGCCTCCTGCCGGAAGCTCTACGCGGGAATCGTTCGGTCCATGGCCCTCTACGGGGCTCCGGTGTGGGCACCGACGTTGCAACAGCAACCGAGGGCCCAGATGAATGCGTGCCAGAGGGTCATGGCAATACGCATGGTGCGAGGGTACCGAACGATTTCCCGCGAGGCGGCGACCCTCCTTGCTGGCCAACCGCCATGGGATCTGGAGGCAACAGTCCTTGCACACATGCACGATAAGCGCATGGAGATGCAACGCCGGGGCGAAATTCCGCTGCCGCGACAAGTCGAGGCATGGCGGACAGAGCTCCGGCGGGATCTCATGGCGAAATGGCGTCAGCGACTATCGCAACCTCGTTCGGGGCGCGCCATAATTGGGGCGATAAGGCCCATCCTTGAGGCGTGGCTGGAAAGACCTCACGGCGCTCTCAACTTCCGCACGACGCAGGTGCTTACCGAACACGGAAAGTTCGCTAAGTACATGTTCCGGATTCGTGCGGAAGATTCGCCCGGGTGTCGCCACTGTGCTGAACACCCGGAGGACACGGTGGAGCACACTGTAGAGGTGTGCCCCGCCTGGGCGGAGCATCGCCGTGTCCTCGTGGGGGCGATCGGCGGCAGCGATCTCTCTCGCCGGGCCTTGGTTCAGGCCATGGTCCGTAGTGAGGAGGGATGGCAGGCGGTCGCCTCCTTCTGCGAAGCAGTAATGCTAGCAAAGGAGGAGGCCGACCGCATCAGGCAGAGGCAACGGGGCGCTCGCCCCAGCCGCCGCCGGGATTCCGATCCCGATTTCCGGCCACCGTAGGCGCGGGCTTGCGGACGGCGTGCAATGGGTAGCACGCTGTCCGATCGTCCGGTAACCGACCGGACCGAGCCCAAGTCGTCGACGGCGCGTTCTGTTCCCGCGCGCCTCAAGGAGCTGTCAGCACACCGAAGAGACCCAGCCTGCTACTGCAGGCAGGCAGGGTCGAAGCCTGCTGGGGTCAAGGGCCGTTTTCTGAGAGGAAGGCTCAGCCCCGGCACTATAGGCAACGAAGGAACGGGGTAGGTTTTTAGTCAGTAAGAGTCTGACACTACTTCCCGCTCCACCCAAGGGCGGGATTTGTCATTGGATGATTTTACCTACCACAAAAAAAAAAAAAAAAAAAACTAGGCAATCTAAACCTACAGGATACCGAACCCGTTGACCCAGAATCCTGGAATTTGGCATAAAGCAAGGCAAAACTGACTGTAAATTCTTTGTTACGTCACAAAAAAATCCTTCTTATTTGATCGCAATTTAACTATTTACCTATGTAAATTTGTACGGAACCCTCCGGCGCGAGTCCAAGTCGCTTATGACTGGTTAGAACTTATTTTATTCGATCCGAAACTCGATAGGATTGAGACCAAAGACGAGAGGGTTGTGTTGTTTCATTGCGGAGTTCTTGTAGCCACCTTCCAGCTCCATCATCAGACCCTGGTTACCATATAAGACCCAAGTACTCATCGATACAAATCAAATGAGCCCGAACTCGATGGGATTGTGTCGAATTCTTACAAAGTTCCTATGGTAACATTCCAGCTCCATCATCAGAAACTAGTTACCATTAAGGATCCAAGCACTCGTCAATACAAATCAAACGAGCCCAAATTCGATAGGGTTGTTTCGTTAACTTGCAGAGTTCAAATGACCACGATCCAGTTCCATCATCAGACCCTGGTTACCATATAGGATCCAAGTACTCATCAATACAAATCAAATGAGCTCGAACTCGATGGGATTGTGTCGATTTCTTACGAAGTTCCTATGGTAACCTTCCAGCTCCATCATCAGAACCTGGTTACTATATAGGACCCAAGCACTCGTCAATACAAATCAAACGAGCACAAATTCGATAGGGTTGTGTCGTTAAATTGCGGAGTTCCAATGACCACGATCCAGTTCCATCATCAGACCCTGGTTAACATAGGGGATCCAAGTACTCATCAATACAAATCAAATGACCCCGAACTCGATGGGATTGTGTCGATTTCTTACGAAGTTCCTATGGTAACCTTCCAGCTCCATCATCAGAACCTGGTTACCATATAGGATCCGAGTACTCATCAATACAAATCAAATGAGCCTAAAGTCGAAGGGGTTATATCGTTTAATTGCTGAGTTCCTATGGCAACCTTCCAGCTCCATCATCAGACCCTGGTTACCATATAGGATCCGAGTACTCATCAATACAAATCAAACGAGCCCAAATTCGATGGGGTTGTATCGTTTAACTTCGGAGTTCCTATGACCACCTTCCGACTCCATCATCAGACCCTGGCTACCATACATGATCAAAAAAATACTCGTCAATACTAATCAAACGAGCTCAAACTCGATGGGGTCGTATCTTTTAACTGCAGAGTTCCTATGACCACCTTCCGGCTCCATCATGACCCTGGCTTCCATATAGGATGAAAGTACTCGTCAATACAAACTAAATGAGCCCAAATTCGATGGGGTTGTGTCGTTTAAGTGCGGAGTTCCTGTGACCACCTTCCAGCTCCATCATCAGACCTTGGTTATCATATAGGATGAAAGTACTCGTCAATACAAATCAAACGAGCCCAAATTGGATGGGGTTGTATTGTTTTATCACTGAGTTCCTATGGCTACCTTCCAGCTCCATCATCAGTTCAGCTTCATGCCATCATAATGTTGCATTGTCACCCGATTTACACATGCATGTAAAATTTCAGCTCAATCGGTTGAAGATATCTGCTTCAAAATTGAGTTGCAAGATTTGAGCCGAACATACATAGTTACATACAGTGCAAGCTAATAGAAAGCTTGTAAAATAGGACTAAAAGTTTAAGTACCTAGTGCAGTACCAATCTACAGTCATATGTACACCCTTAAATTTTGATTGTATTAATCCCGCGAAGGGTCGATTCGGTACATGAAATACTATCGATTTGTAAAGAGAAAATGAAAAAATTGAGTACTTTTTTTAAAACTCGAATTAATTTACGCATGAATGAAATCAATTTCTTTAAGTAAACCTCAGCTGAGCGAGGCCAATGAACTGTAGGTAGTTAGTACACAACGACCGACAACTACCTACAAGGTCATTGACTCGTTTACTAAAAGAAATTAATTTCGTATATGCGTATATTATTTCTAGTTTTTGAAAAAAAAGCACTTAATTTTTTTTTTCCTCACAAATCGATAGTATTTCATGTCGACTCATAGTATTTCAATCGACCCTCCGTGGGGTTAAAACGACAAAAATTTAACGGTGTATGTAGGTTGCGATATAAGGTGGTGGAATGCATGAGGGAGAGCCAATCCTCACACCAAATGAGACGTTTTAGGCATTGGAAGTCGCAGGAAGACTCTAGGCCGCCGCCCAATAGGCACAGGTTTGCAAACGGCAATCTTTGGGTAGTCCATTGTCCGATAAAGACGAAGCTCGCCCATCTCAAAAAGCAAGCAGCAAATAAAATTAAGGTGACACTTAAAGCAAGCGACCAAAGTGAAGTGACGGTTGGTCACTCCCCGCGCATCAAGATTATCCGAATATTAATTTCAATTATTAAACACAATATAATTAAAAACCTAATATCAAAAGATTAGTATTTAAATTATATCTTTAAATTTGTGAAAGGATCTTGAATACACCCAATGGTTTTTGTCTGATCTTTGGTTTTTTGTCTGTGTTACAAATAACTTTGAAAATAAATCACACCTGATCCCACATCCCTTGTGGATGGCGAGCAATGGGTAGCTCGCGACGGTTTTTTTTTTTTTTTTTTTTTTTTTTTTTTTTTTTTTTTTTTTTTTTTTTTTTTTTTTTTTTTTTTGGTAGCTCGCGACGGTGCTCAGTGTTCCACGTGCGCCTGCGGGTTGCGACAGTGGCTGTCTCGTTTTCGAATTTATGAAAGAAAAGGTCTCGCTGATGCACCTTCGCCCACGTCTAAATTAGTTACGCCTCTGATTTCTCTTGCTTTGCCTAGGAATTATTTTAGTACCCTCCCTAAAACCAATTACTTGCGATTGTAAACGAAAACTTGTACACAAAAATCTTACATGTACAGTAGACATTTACGAGATTATAGGTTTATATAATAAAAATAATACATAAAAGTAACAGTTTATAAAATGTCATCTTTATTTATTGTTATGCTATTTAACTTATTTTAATTGTTTAAAAGAATTAAGATAGATAGGTAATTATTTCTTTATAGACTTACTTTATTGTACACCAAGATATTGAATAAAATAACGTGTTAGGTACATTTTTTATTTAAAATATTATTTAAATAAATATGTACTCCTATTGTGAGATATACCGTTGTAGTAAATTTGGGGGGGGGGGACCGTACCCTGCCGTACCCCAAAATATGGCACAGTATAATAGAAGTGGTAACAGCACCATCTAGGTTCCACATAGTAAACTAATGTTTGGTTGACTTTCATATTATAAAGTACTCTGTGGTTGTCTGTGTCAGTATAATATTAATGTCTTACGCTATTCAAAAACTATACTTCGCATTGTTCAAATATTTTAATTATTTTAAATCAAAACACAATAATTAATTAGAAACTATGCTTCCGGCTTGTAGAAAAGGGAGCAATTGCTGGTAAAAATTCTTATAACTTTAACTAGATGGCGTTGCATTCAATATCAAGTATCAAAAAATTATTTTTGCTTGTATAATAATAAAATTATTCGTTGATTAATCTGGCGGTTTTTTTTAAATTTATTTAGAAGAATCAAATTAAAACTATACTTAATAAGAGTCACGAGCAATGTTTAAATCTCGCTCAGAAGATTCACCCGTATTTACAAAGAAGTAATTACTTGTTACTAAGTAAAATCTTATTAAGTCATTACTTGAAGTTTGAAGTCTTCATTCAAAATTTGAATTTTTCCAAATGGTTTTTACTTTTACTCAAGAATTTAGTTTTACTTGTTTATAAATACGGGTACTCTCAATAAATTTGGTTTCATGATGAAAAAGTTAAAATTACCTATTTACAGTAGGTACATGTAACGAAGATGAAGACACATATATTATCATATTTTGATGAGATGTATCCGGAATATATGGTGGCGCCGTACACCAATTACTTAAGCGGGATATGTCTAAAATAATTATGTTAAATGTGGATACCCTGGCGCTGGGTAGACTGGTTCGAATATGAATAATGGACTGTAGTTTGGATTGGTGTGAGAATGAGTTAGATACGTGACTTGCGAACGCAGCTCTTGGACGACAAAAGTAGGTTCGGGACTGTTACTTCGCCACTGTGCCCTCTGCTAAAGCAGAGGGACACGCGTTGAAGCGGACTCCGGACAGGACATTCGCAGACGGCCATCGAAACCCCCTAGGCAGAGATACCTAAGGGAAGCAGTTGGCCGCCTCCCAGGATGCACCGGCCCGCAGACTGGTCTTCGCTCCGGACGTATCCGCAAGGGAACTACAGCCTGCGGGCACTCGAGGAGGTTTCCTGTCATGGCATCCCTAGGAAAGTTGGTTAAGGATAACGCGCACTAACCTTGGTCTTGTCCGTCGAAGTGATGGTCGTTGGAATAAAGCGCTCAGAACACTTAATATATTCAACCTTTTAACAGATAAAATAGTCCCTATAATTAATATGGTTAAGTTTGCTCTGAAAAACCGACCCAGGACCTAGTTATTATTATTATTATTATTTTAAACTAACTCTTATTTTATTTCATAATTGTGTTTACCTACAGAGTGTCATATTCGCAACAGCGAAAAAGCTCATTAAATAAATATAATAATAAAGCGGAAAAGCACTTCTAATAAATCCGCAGTGGCTCATCAGGGCCGACGTTCGCTATAGCTATGAGGAACTATAAAAAAAGCAACCCGTAGTTCTGGAATTAAAATGGTAGCTGATGGACACAAATGTCGTTTTAACCAGTAAAAATCTGACGCCTTTTCGTTCAATCCTGGAATTAAAGAAATCATTGGACGGCTTACCACCAACTTCCACTTAAATTTCATTTATTTTAAGTTATTTTTATATAACCGGTCATAATATTGTTATTTATATACTTACATTTAAAAATAAAAAATTGTAGACTAGTTGCTAGTATTTCATTTGAATGAATTGGTGGTAAATCAGCCTTTCAAGAGATTCATTTCAGTCTGATTTGAAGCCTTGTGAGTTGTATTTATGTTAACGCGGTCGAAATGTTTACCACGTTTGGCTGCAGTGATGCTAGCAAAGGAGGAGGCCGACCGCATCAGGCAGAGGCAACGGGGCGCTCGCCCCAGCCGCCGCCGGGATTCCGATCCCGATTTCTGGCCACCGTAGGCGCGGGCTTGCGGACGGCGTGCAGTGGGTAGCACGCTGTCTGATCGTCCGGTAACCGACCGGACCGAGCCCAAGTCGTCGACGGCGCGTTCTATTCCCGCGCGCCTCAAGGAGCGGTCAGCGAACCGTAGAGGCCCAGCCTGCTAGGCAGGCAGGCAGGTTCAAAGCCTGCTGGGGTCAAGGGCCGTTTTATGAGAGGAAGGCTCAGCCCCGGCATGATAGGCAACGAAGGAACGGGGTAGGTTTTTAGTCAGTAAGAGTCTGACACTACTTCCCGCTCCGCCCAAGGGCGGGATTTTTCATTGGATGATTTTACCTACCATAAAAAAAACCACGTTTGGCTCTCTGATTGTTTAAGAGCGGCCAACCCCAGGGACATTTCATACAACCGCTCGTACATAATTATGATGTTATTATACACATACCTACTGAGGGAACCGACCAGTTTTCCGATCTTTCTTTGTTCGAATTTCATTTGACCGAAAACTATTGACCGACGTCTTTTTTGCTATAATTATTTTTAGATCATGAAAGTATCATGTGTCATAGATGTCATTTTACCGAATTGCTATTGGCTGAAGCCTCCTTTGAACTTTTTTCATTTGCCAAATGATTTATTTTCTATATTTTCATCACACAGAAACAACATTTTACAGAATTTTGGTCACAAATATATAGACGGTTATAGTACGTGTTAAACAACTTGAACTATTTGCTATGATTGCGCGCAACTCTCCACATTGATTGAGACCCGAAAATCGGTTACTATGCATTCAAGGACGACCGCCATGATGGTTCAACTTGTAGACGAGGATATAACCGATTTTGAGTCCCAGTCGAGGAGGGGAGCTGCGCGTAGCCATGGCGGATGGTTCAACTCATTTGCCGCGTACTATGCTTTTTCAATATTAAATTAAAATAGTGCTATAAAAACCAATATATTGTGCTACAAAATTTAGTGAAAAAAATGAATCGCTGCAAATCCGACTTCACACAGTCTTGTCTGCCCTACCCCTAGAGTGTAATTCAAACCCGCGTAGGCGTGGAGGGGTAGGGTGGCCCGTGAGCTGAGGAGAAGGTAATATAAAGGCGCGCCGCTGCGGCTGAGGTTGGCCGGCGAAGCCGGAAAAGTAGGTTCTTCTTTAGAATCCTTGCACATTTAATCGTGATTCTAAATGACGACCATATTTCTCAAAAACTTTTAAGAGTTAAAAAAGAAACACGTATTTCCTGAAACAAAAAATTACTGAATGCCAACAGAGTTTTCAGGCGTTATCTCTCTTTTTTCGCGTTACCTCTCCATTAAACATCGCGTCGGATTGCTTTAGATGACAAAAGGCGAGTGAGGAAAGGCCATCTTAAGAGCTTGGAGCGGGCTAATTAGAGTGACGAACGTAATAAACGTGTCGGTCGCGTTAACGTAATGCAAAATAGCACTAAGCACTTAAAGCTCTAGCGTGACATAATTCATGTTATGTAATTCAAATATTGTTAGGTTGGAAGAAAGTAGCAATTTGAAAAACAAATAAAATTATCTTTTCAACGCTTTTTATTATATATTTTTTCAAATAACATTGTGACTCAAAACAATAACTCAGAAACGCAGTCATCACATAAAATAATAATAATTTATTTTACACACTATAGACCACATGAGTAGAGAGATAAATCTTCCTAAGAACATGCAATATTGTTACCTATTTTGATAGGGTTGTCACAATAGGTGAAAACAAATTAAATAAAACATGAATATATTTATATTATATTTATATATTTTACATTCATCACAAATACTTACTACGTACATACCAACCTATTCAGATACCTACAAATGTTTATTAAAAGCTTGTAATAACAACAAAAAAGGCAAAAGCACACCGTGTGGTACGCTCTTTATATTAAAAAAGGTACTTACTTGAAAAAGTAATAATTAAATATTTATTTATCTATTGTCATAATCATCATAATCAATAATCATAATATAAATATCTTTATTATACAGTACGATAAACTACCATTATTAATAATAAAATACCATGTTTTACAATAAAATATTTAAACTTGTAACTAACAAAACAAACACCGTGTGTCGCGTCGACCCTAGAGATCGTCCACTGACTGTGCCGGCGTCAACCGGTTTTTTCCAGTTTCGCCGCGTACGCAACAAGCGGCCAGTGGTCTTGCACACATTTCCCGCATGCTTGTAGTGGTGAAACCGATTCGTGCGGTTGTATGAAGCTTTGTCTCTGTACCTCCCTACTCATGTGCTATAGACACAATTATCGGTGGTGTTGTAGACCTTGTACTAGAGTATCCTGCATCATGACAGCCAGAATAGTAGATATCATCAGCCTTATAATGTTTCACTGCTGGGACTCAGGCCTCTTCTCTAAGAGAATGGTCCGTAATCCACCACTCGGGCCCAGTACGGGTTGGTGGATGTCACTTGTCTTCAAATTTTTGGTTCTAGGACATGTCGGTTTCCTCTCCATGTTTTCCTTCACCGTTTCGAGAGCAGTGATGATGAAATAAATTACACAAAGTAATGCGCCTGACTGAGTTTGAACCTGCGATCTACAACTCGTAAGTCGTGGCCGATACCACTCGGCCACAACGGTTCCGAATAGTAGATAACTGTGGTACATAGTCTATTCAAAGTAAAAGCTATCAGATAACTCCAATTAACAACAGTATTAGTTTAAAGTAGTATTTTATTCACAATATTTTTTACAGAAAATATATGTCAGTCATAATTACCCGACTGCGCCAGAAGGAGGGTTATGTTTTTCGAGAGTATGTATGTATGTATGTATAATTGTTTGGCACGCTCTGCAGCCTGAACGGCTCGATGGATTTTAGCTTGAGAGGTGGCGTTAGATTCGTATTTATTGTGAGAGTGACACTGGGTATATCAAAATAAAAAAAAAAAACAAAATGGCGAATTTTTGGTGCCAAATTCAAATATTTGGCACGCTCTGTGGCCTGAACGGCTCGATGGATTTTAGTTTGCGAGGTGTCGTTAGATTTGTAATTACTGTGAAAGTGATATCGTAAAAAAATTAAACCAAAAAAGTAAAAAATAAAAAATGGTAATTTAAAAAACTAAAAAACCCGACTGCTTTTCTGAGTATTCATGAAAAAGCCCTAAAACAAGAAAGTCGTTGTAGCAGTCGGGACCCATTCTAGAAAGTCAGCCGTCTAGTCAGTAGATCTATGATGTAATGGGTCCCGACTGCTACAACGACTTTCTTGTTTTAGGGCTTTTTCATGAATACTCAGAAAAGCAGTCCGGTTTTTTAGTTTTTTAAATTACCATTTTTTTTTTATTCGTCAGTTACCCTGAGAAGAAACACCAGAATACTCAGGTGTCAAAGTCTATTTTAAAGTTCATACAGTAAATAATTATGTAATAATCAAATCACACGAGAACAATGCATATTACTATCTGACCTAGTCTTTTGAGGAAATAACCATATAGATTTCAGTGGACCTGCCCAATCTATGCAAGCATTTGTCAGTATTCGTAAAGCTGAATTCAGGATAACTAAGGAACACAACAAACATTTCTGTAGGCCACAGAAAAACTCAAGTTGCCAGATGTCAAAATTACAAAAAAAATCTACCTCATATTCGAAATAATGGAATTCCCTCAAATAAAATTTATTATTTAATATATAATGACCAATTCTACTATTCCAGTGACATACTGATCAGAAGTCAGGTGTCTGATATACACCGGTAAATTTTAGTCGTTTTAATCCCGCGGAAGGTCAATTCGGTACATGAAATACTATCGATTTATAAAGAAATAACAAATAAATAAAGTACTTTTTTTCAAAAACTCGAACGAATATACGCATCATGTACGAAATTAATTTCTTTAAGTAAACGAGTCAATGACCTTATCGGGAGTTGTCGACTCCCGACAAGGCCATTGACTCGTCTACAAGGTCGTTGCGTACTAACTACCAATAGGTCATCGGCCTCGATCAGCTGACGTTTACTTAAAGAAATTAATTTCGTATATGTGTAAATTAATTCGAGTTTAAAAAAAACTTCTCTTTACAAGTCGATAGTATTTCATATACTGAATCGACTCTCCGCGGGAATAAAACGATCAAAATTTAACGGTGTAAATATCTCGGCTTTCTTCAGAACTACAACTTTCCCCAATATAAAAGAACGTTTATTGGGTTATAAACAAAACTAACTCGTAAATGATCTAAAAAGATTATTACTATCAGATTTGTTCTTAGCCTAATGGGTATAAATCTCGCTGAATCTGCCATTGAGGTATTCTAGGAGCCTTTGCATAAACACTATTATATATATAACCATAATGCATACCCCATTGTGGATAAGCATATTCATAATACTCACCAGGATATATTTCAGCGACTTTTTCTATCCAATCGATATAATAACGGAGATCAGTAAAGGCAAAAATCCTGTCTTCATTGTATCGGATTTCAAAACAACCCAAACCAATTAAGTAGTCTTTATCGACCTGATTATGCAATCCACCTCCATTCTGAACTCCAGGAAAACTATTAGCATTTATTATACAAATAAATTTTCCCCACCATTTGGGGAGGTATTTTGAACAATCTACAATATCATGATGAAATGCTTTCGTGATAAATATTTTATAATTTTCTTTGATATGCTGCAAGTATTCATAACCGGAACCCGAAAACCACAAGTCGTCCGTGAATTTCGCATGTTTAGGAACTAAGAAACTTCTATATGGGAAATGGCCACGGCGTCCCACATAATTAAGGGTCATCAGTTGGTCTAAAGAGTGGATCACACACACGTCATGCCTTGGTACGAAGATACCTCGTGGCCCGTGCCAGTGTTCTGGATTTAAGCTTCTTGGAAACAATCTTGTGAATCTCCACACTCTGTATCTGTAGGGAGTATTATATTCTCCCCGAGACCCCAATGCCCAAATACGTAATTCCCTTTGGATATTACGATATGGCTCTAATAAATTGCACGCAGAAATAAGGGTTCTTTTATTAAGTATCGTAGCAGTACCTAAACATAAAAACTCTGAAACAAACAAAATTAGTTCAAATTATTTGCAAACAAGTAAGTACTTCGCTGTAATATAATATAATATTTCATAACTATCATACAACGCCGTCTAGTCCCAAGCTAAGCAGAGCTTGTGTTATGAGTACTAGACAACTGATAAACATACTTATGTATTTGTGTTATATAATATGTATATATTATAGATAAATTACACCCAGACACAGAAGAAATAATCGTGCAATATGTTATTATACTATGTTTAAAAGGCACAGTTTTGAATATGCGAAGGAGGTTATAAAATTCTCAAATAATCTGGATAGATGTTTTTTTTTTATGGTAGGTAATCATCCAATGACAAATCCCGCCCTTGGGCGGAGCGGGAAGTAGTGTCAGACTCTTACTGACTAAAAACCTACCCCGTTCCTTCGTTGCCTATAGTGCCGGGGCTGAGCCTTCCTCTCAGAAAACGGCCCTTGACCCCAGCTGGTTTCAACCCTGCCTGCCTGCAGTTAGCAGGCTGGGCCTCTTCGGTTTGCTGACAGCTCCTTGAGGCACGCGGGAACAGAACGCGCCGTCGACGACTTGGGCTCGGTCCGGCCGGTTACCGGACGATCGGACAGCGTGCTACCCATTGCACGCCGTCCGCAAGCCCGCGCCTACGGTGGCCGGAAATCGGGATCGGAATCCCGGCGGCGGCTGTGGCGGGCACCCCGTTGCCTCTGCTTGATGCGGTCGGCCTCCTCCTTTGCTAGCATTACTGCTTCGCAGAAGGAGGCGACCGCCTGCCATCCCTCCTCACTGCGGTCCATGGCCTGAACCAAGGCCCGGCGAGAGAGATCGCTGCCGCCGATCGCCCCCACGAGGACACGGCGATGCTCCACCCAGGCGGGGCACACCTCTACAGTGTGCTCCACCGTGTCCACCGGGTGTTCCGCACAGTGGCGACACCCGGGCGAATCCTCCGCACGAATCCGGAACAGGTACTTAGCGAACTTTCCGTGTTCGGTAAGCACCTGCGTCGTGCGGAAGTTGAGAGCGCCATGAGGTCTTTCCAGCCACGCCTCAAAGATGGGCCTTATCGCCCCAATTGTGACGCGCCCCGAACGAGGTTGCGATAGTCGCTGACGCCATTTCGCCATGAGATCCCGCCGGAGCTCTGTCCGTCATGCCTCGACTTGTCGTGGCAGCGGAATTTCGCCCCGGCGTTGCATCTCCATGCGCTTATCGTGCATGTGTGCAAGGACTGTTGCCTCCAGATCCCATGGCGGTTGGCCAGCAAGGAGGATCGCCGCCTCGCGGGAAATCGTTCGGTACCCTCGCACCATCCGCATTGCCATGACCCTCTGGCACGCATTCAGCTGGGCCCTCGGTTGCTGTTGCAACGTCGGTGCCCATACCGGAGCCCCGTAAAGGGCCATGGACCGAACGATTCCAGCGTAGAGCTTCCGGCAGGAGGCGTCTGGTTCTCTGAGGTTGGGCAGGAGCCGCCCGAGAGCAGCCCCAGTCCGATTCAGTTTGGGAACCAGACGTCGGAAGTGCTCCTTGAAGTTCCACCAGCTGTCGAGGACGAGTCACAGGTACTTCATTGTCGACCCGACGCTGATGTGAACCCCTCCTACCGTTAGCTGGGAACCCGGTGGTGGCGCACCCCGAGGGCCGTGAAAGCACATGGCTTCGGACTTGTGCTGTGCCACCTCGAGTCCCAACTGCTGGATCCTTTCAACGACTATCGCAACCCCGCGTGTCGCTAGTTCGACCGCCGTCCGGTACGACTCTCCCCGATGTGGATAGATGTAGACTTTTTTAGCGTAATTCAGAAAAAAATCTCTTCAAACAAAAAAAAGAAAACTGGATCAGTCGTTGGATTAACCCACTTACTTTACGAAACGCATTTACCTATTTAAGTATATAAGAATGAAATTGAAAAAAAAAAACATTTTATTGTTGATTGCTCGCTACCACAACGAATAGCGTAATAATTTAAAGCCTACAAGTTGACCTTAAGAATTATGTATGCAAACCAAAATTGGTTGAATAGTTTTTGCGCCAACCGTAAACCGTAGAGGCCCAACCTGCTTACTGTACCTGTACCATGAGTTTTAAGCAATAGTATTCGTCGCTACTCGATATCGACGCCGTAAATATTTTGTATGGCAAATTTTGGTTCTGCAAGTGACCGCTAGAACCGCTGCAAAATTTGCCATACAAAATATTTACGGCGTCGACATCGAGTAGCGACGAATACTATTGCTTAAAACTCATCGTAGAGGTACTGCAGTCAGGCTGCCTACTGGGGCCAAAGGCTCGGCCCCGGTACGACAGGCAACGATGGAACGGGGTAGGTTTTTAGTCAGTAAGAGTTTGACATTATTTTTCGGATTTGTCATTGGATGATTTTACCTACCATAAAATAACCATAGGCCCACAATTTTTCTTTTTTATTCGGGTCGACAATAACTAACATAATGGCTTCCTGAATTTTTTTGCGTATTCAAAGCTGCACCTTGCATAAGGTGCAACGTCATATCTTTGTTTATATTTTTGATTTGTAATAGATAAAAAAAAAGTCTAAATTGTCCGCTAGCAACAGTTAAAAAAAAATTATGAAAAAAAAATAGATTTTTCTTAAAAAGTTAAGGTTTATCTTTTAGATAGTGAAAAATTATGTTCAACTCTGAAGCTGCAAAATTGTTTTGTAATTTTAAAATGGTGGAAAGATTTTGAGACTCAATACATCTTATCATTTGATGTACCGCACAATTTTTAGTACTTTATTTCTTAATGAATGTTAGAAACCTCACAACACAGGGTATTGACGCTCCACCCTAAAGCATGGTCATAATAAACTAAAATGTTACGTTTACATGAGGGCCAGCCTCGGCCAATCGCCATTGTTTAGCCATTGTATAAACGCGGAAACCCCGTTAACACAATGGCGATTGGCTGAGGCTGGGCCCACATGTAAACGTAGCATAAGATTAATACTCACGATGAGATAATCCGGCAACGACATTAAGTCGTCTATTGTAGTTAAGCCAGGCCCAATCCCAACTCCAGAAGAACCAAGATCTCCACTGAGGCTGGGTTTCTTGCCACCTGAAGAAACTTTGGCGTGGAACGTCATCAGTTCTCTTCCCTGCTTCCGTTGTCGATCCAAAATCCCAAAATCCTGATACGAAAACTAGTGAAAAGTTGAACGCATAGCAAAGTACCACGAGCTTCATTGAAACAAATTAAAACTGCAACGTTTATTTAAGCAACGTCAAATTGACAGTGATACAAAAAAGACTTCAAAGTGCTCTTTTATATCGAGTGGATTGTTTTTATAAACATATCAGAGTTATTTATTGTTTTTATAATAACATGAACGAGTATATATATTTGTCACTAACAAAACATAAATAATCCTAACGATCGAATTTTTATCACGATAGTACGCATGAGATATTATAGTGCACAAGTACGTGCGCAAATACAGGTGCACTCTCTGCTCCTTTGCTCTTGTAGTCCGATGGGACGGCAATCCGACACGACCGGAGAGGTCAGGTGAAGGACTGGTGGCTTTACGTACTATCTGAAGCCTAAAAGTATCATGACACTAACTTCCAAACTTCAAGCAGCTACAGAGTAATTCCTAATTGAAAAACCCAATGGCACTTTTTGCCCGACCCATGCTCAGCAGTCGCACTTACAACCACGAGACAAACAAGGCAATGAGACAGTCGAGGTCAAATGGCAAAACGAATAAAAAAATAACATATACGAAATAGCATATACGATATGTTTTATTCTGAAAATTTGTACCCTTTTCTGAGAGGAAGGCTCAGCCCCGGCATGATAGGCAACGAAGGAACGGGGTAGGTTTTTAGTCATTAAGAGTCTGACACTACTTCCCGCTCCACCCAAGGGCGGGACTTGTCATTGGATGATTTTACCTACCATAAAAAAAAAACCCTTGGGATAATTATCTACTTGCACATGGGAGAAATTACTTGTAGAACTCAGTTTTTTTGATAAAATAATTTATAATTTTTGTTATATTATATTCATAATTGCAGAGTAGTAGCCAAGGGGTAACGGCCCCATCTTACGAGTTGTAGGTCTCGAGTTCACACCCAGCTAGACACATTACTTTGTGTAATTTATTTCATCACCACTGCTCTCAAAACGTTGAAGCACAACATTGTGAGGAAACTGGTATGTCCTGGAATCAAAAATTCGAAGACATATGACATCGTACCCGCACTGGACCGGCGTGTCAGATTACGACCCATTCTATCTCCTAGAGATGAGGCTTGAGTTCCAGAAATGGTAACATTATAAGGCTGATGCTATGCTATATAAGGCAAAGAAGGAACGGGGTAGGTTTTTGTCAGTAAGAGTCTGACACTATGGGTCTTTCAAATATTTTGTGGCGCCCATGTTGTTTTGGAGGCATCTGTCAAATGCGTTGTTTTTTCTTCAGTTACTGATGCCAAATCACCACGGCAAGTTACACGATTGAGCAGCACGTCCAAATGATAAAACTTTATTATCAAAATAAGTGTTTGTCAGTGCAAACGTAGCGCGCATTACGTCCATTTTACGGCAGACGCGGTGGCCCTTCAAAGTCGACTCTACAACGTTTGGTGACCAATTTCGAGACAACTGGTTCGGTAAACAACCAACCAACACCGTTACGTCAAAGGAACGCCGATCGGCCGAGAACATCGCTGCTGTCCGTGAGAGTGTGCAGGAGACTCCGAGGCAGTCGATTTCTCGCCGTGCACAAAAACTAGGCCTTTCGCAGACTTAAACTTGGCGAATTTTGCGTCAGGACTTGGGCCTACACCCGTACAAAATCCAACTGACCCAGGACAGAGGGTCATGGCCATTCGGATGATCCGGGGATACTGTACGGTGTCCTGCGAAGCGGCGAGCCTCCTTGCTGGCCTACCACCATGCGATTTGGAGGCAACAGTCCTTGCACACATGCATGACTTACGCGTGGAGATGCAACGCCGGGGCCGCGCCGCGCCGTGCCGTCGTTTGATTCAAGCTATGCTCCGGAGCGAGGAGGAGTGGCAGGCGGTCGCCTCCTTCTGCGAAGCAGTAATGCTAGCAAAGGAAGAGGCCGACCGCATCAGGCAACGGCGTACACGCCGCCGCCGCCGCCGGGATTCCGATCCCGATTTCCGGCCACCGTAGGCGCGGGCTCGCGGACGGCGGGCAATGGGTAGCTCGCTGTCCGTCCGTCCGGTAACAGACCGGTCCGAGCTCAAGTCGTTTACGGCGTGCACTGTTCCCGCGCGCCTCAAGGAGTTGTCAGCAAACTGTAGGGGCTCAACAGGGCCGAAGCCTACTGGGGTCAAAGGGTATGTGAAAATGGCACCCGGGGCCCTGGGACCAAGGCAAAGAATGGAACGGGGTAGGTTTTTAGTCAGTAAGAGTCTGATACTACTTCCCGCTCCACCCAAGGGCGGGATTTGTCATTGGATGATTTTACCTACCATAAAAAAAAAACTGACCCAGGAGCTCAAAGTGAATGACGTTTGTTCGCTGACTGGGCTACAGAAAGTTTGGAAGACGACCCCGATTTTAGCCGAAAAATCACCTTTAGCGACGAGGCGCATTTTATGATGAATGGCTTAGTTAATAAGCAAAATTGCCGTATATGGGACGACCACAACCTACATGAAGTTCACCAGATGGTAATGCATCCACAAAAAGTTACTGTTTGGTACGGATTTTGGTCCGGCGGTGTCATTGGGCCGTACTTCTTCGAAAACGATGATGGCGAGGCCATTACTGTCAACGGCGAGCGCTACAGATCAATGATTAACATTTTTTTTAGCCTGAATTAAACGATATGGACATGGACAACATGTGGTTCCAACAAGATGGCGCTACGTGCCACACAGCAAGCGACACAATGGACATTCTGCATGAACGGTTCGAGAGTAGGGTTATCTCTCGCAGAGGTGATGTGAATTGGCCACCAAGATCATGCGATTTAACCACGCTAGACTTTTTCTTGTGGGGTTTTCTCAAGTCGCAGGTCTATGCCAATAATCCGCAATTAACCGATGCCCTAAAAGTCAATATAACGCAGGCAATTGAAAATTGGACTTCTCGGATCCGTGCCACTGTTCGAAGCCATGGTGGACATTTAAACGATGTCATGTTTCATAAATAATGGCATAAATGGGCCTTTCAAATAAAAAAAATAATTTCTTTAATATCTCACATACAGATGGTTTTATTTAATATCAACATCGACCCGTCCTTGTTGAAAGACCCTTGTGTATGTGACGGGTCGATTCGTTAAAAAGAGGCCTCCGCTTTTCTATCCATATGGAGCAGTGATTTTTTTATTTTTAACTGGTTACTTCCGCAGATTTTTGTAGCCATATCTTATGTATTATGATATTATTTTATCTTCATCCACACTAATATTATTATTATAAAGAGGTAAAGTTAAATGTTTTTGGAATTTTGTTTGTAGGAGGTAATCTATAAAGTCCTGGCCCGATAGAAGAAAAATTTTCACTGATAGTAAGCAGCTTTTTTTACTGAGTGATATAAGCTACATTAGATGAAACAAAAAGTTATTTTGCATCATAGAGCTACTATGAATATTATTGTAAGTCTTGTCGGATAAAAATAGCCCATTAACCGATTTATCGGTGTGCGCTGACTAAGCAATTTGATTTTTCGAGAAGTCAGAATAATAGAATAAATAAATAAAATTCATTTAATTCAGACAATTTCAATGTCCATATTATGTTAGTGACTGAAACTTAAAACTATGTTAGTATAATGATAATGTAAGTACTACAATAATATATTGATCTTTATTAATCTATAAAAAAAGCTCGAGATAGAATACGAGTATTATGTAACTTATCTAAATGTAGTTTTCATCTACCCATCTCGGAAAGAGTATTTTTGCTCTTCGATATCGGAGTGCACAAAAACAGTTTTTATCCGCTAGAGGATAAATAAATTGAATTTAGGACATCGTGTGCACTAAGGGCCAAATTCACCAATAAACTAATCGCGATTATATAAAACAAAACGCAGTTTGAGCGGCTAATCGAGATTAGTTTTTTTTTTTTTTTATGGTAGGTAAAATCGTCCAATGACAAAACCCGCCCTTGGGCGGAGCGAGAAGTAGTGTCAGACTCTTACTGACTAAAAACCTACCCCGTTCCTTCGTAGCCTATCGTGCCGGGGCCGAGCACTCCTTTCGAAAATAAACCCATGACCCCAGTAGGCTTCGACCCTGCCTGCCTACAGTTAGCAGGCTGGGCCTCTTCGGTGTGCTGACAGCTCCTTGAGGCGCGTGGGAACAGAACGCGCCGTCGACGACTTGGGCTCGGTCCGGTCGGTTACCGGACGATCGGACAGCGTGCTACCCATTGCACGCCGACCGCAAGCCCGCGCCTACGGTGGCCGGAAATCGGGATCGGAATCCCGGCGACGGCTGGGGCGAGCGCCCCGTTGCCTCTGCCTGATGCGGTCGGCCTCCTCCTTTACTAGCATTACTGCTTCGCAGAAGGAGGCGACCGCCTGCCATCCCTCCTCACTACGGACCATGGCCTGAACCAAGACCCGGCGAGAGAGATCGCTGCCGCCGATCGCCCCCACGAGGACACGGCGATGCTCCGCCCAGGCGGGGCACACCTCTACAGTGTGCTCCACCGTGTCCTCCGGATGTTCCGCACAGTGGCGACACCCGGGCGAATCCTCCGCACGAATCCGGAACAGGTACTTAGCGAACTTTCCGTGTTCGGTAAGCACCTGCGTCGTGCGGAAGTTGAGAACGCCGTGAGGTCTTTCCAGCCACGCCTCAAGGATGGGCCTTATCGTCCCAATTGTGGCGCGCCCCGAACGAGGTTGCGATAGTCGCTGACGCCATTTCGCCATGAGATCCCGCCGGAGCTCTGTCCGCCATGCCTCGACTTGTGTGGCAGCGGAATTTCGCCCCGGCGTTGCATCTCCATGCGCTTGTCGTGCATGTGTGCAAGGACTGTTGCCTCCAGATCCCACGACGGTTGGCCAGCAAGGAGGGTCGCCGCCTCGCGGGAGATCGTTCGGTACCCTCGCACCAATCGAGATTATAGGTTCATTTTGCGTTTCACCGCTATGAATTGAACTCAGTTTCAATTCTTTTGTTGTCGCCCATGTTTACGACACGGGTCTTTAAACTAGATTACGCTGAGCTAAGTTTAGTTGAACTAAGTTTTTATATTTAATGATGAAATCAGCCCAAAGTTTGAGAACATTAAACCTATTTACTTCTACCTCCATGGTGCCAAATTTATCATTCAACTTTAATCCTTCGCTTGCTCGGTGATCAAAATTGACGCAAGACGTGCGGACGCGGTTTAAAAGCAACTTTGCACTCTTACGTAACAAATGACTATTAATTTTGCTGTCATGTATATAAAATAATAAAATAGGTATGAGTAAATAGAAAGAAAGAAAAATAATTTATTCGGTACAGTATAAGGCACAAACACAATAAAGAAAAAAATAAAATACAAAAAAAAGAAACACAAAATAATTGTGTGCCTCATGGCTGCACCAAAATAGGAATAAATAGTATAATAACTTTTGCATATCATTTTTGTGGTACCAGAATCACCAAAATTCTCTACACTGAATTTCTTTATCAGAACATCTCATCGCGAACTGCAGTGGCCAATCTAGCCAATGAGGTCTCATGTTAGCCGCTGCACAAACAATCTGGCCAAATGAGGCTTCCTCGACTCATCCCAAATACAATGACAGTGTAGAGCAGCTTCACAGGACACGCATCACCTGCTATGTTCCCCGTCCTGCACAACCAGCTATGCCTTCCTGGATTTATACGAGGCTAATAATAGAGTTTGCTGAATACTGGTCACAGAAACTTTAATCAACTCTATCAAAATGAAAGAAGAAGTAGGATAATCATAACATTATGCCTAATCGCAACTTTCTTGACATTTATCCCTCATTCCTGATTCGATCACGCAAGGGTACTCCGAGTATAGCTCTTTCGAATTCTCTTTGGGTGACTTTTAGCCTTCTAAAGAGGCCGATTGTAAGCGACCATGTTTCTGAGCCATATACTTTATATACACCGTTAAATTTTGGTCGTTTTAATCCCGTGGAGGGTCGATCTAGTACATGAAACACTATCGGCTTGTAATTGTTTTTTTTGTATGTTCACCGATATCTCGGTCAATTGTGGACTGATTTCAAATTTTTTTATTTTGATTGAAAGATTATACTTCCGAATTGGTTCCATAAAAATATATTTTTGATCTGATGATGAACTTTGAAGATATACAACGAAACTTCGAAAAATCATTGCAGAACTGTCGTTTTAATACGTATATTCACCGATATCTCGGTTAATTATGGACCGATTTTGAAAACTTTTGTTTTGTTTGAAAGATTATACTAGTGAGTTGGTTCCGTAGAAATATTGTTTTGATCTGATGATGAACTACGAAGACATAAAACGGAATTCTTTAAAAAAACATAGCCGAACTGTCGTAACAAGTAAATTTTTTTTGTTTATACATGTAGTCGGTGGCTGACTAAAGGAAGAAGGGAGGGGATACAGAAAACTGCTGATGATGAAGACGGAAGGTAGGTAAGAGCCGGAACTTTGTAATAAATCAGTGTATCCTAGCCGTGTTTGGTATTATTAGAATTGTCATGATGATTTGATGAAGGAACCGAATGGCGGAAGGTACTTGTCTATTTAAGTTTCGCTGAGGGGTACTACAACTAAAAAGTGTGAAATAAAAAACTTAAAAAAAAATACAACCGACTTTTTTTCTCTTAATAAAACACTATGGATTTTATAAGATAAAATTTAAATTTATAGGTTTTTTTTTCTAAAAGTCAAATTAAAATACGTATGTATGAAATTAATTTCTTTAAGTAAATGGGTCAATGACCTTATAGGAATTTGTCGGTCGTTGCGTACTAACTATCTACAGTTCATTGAACCTCGCTCAGCTGATGTTTACTTAAAGAAATTAATTTCGTACATGCTTGAATTAATGCGAGTTTAAAAAAAAAGTACCCTTTTTTAGTTTTCTCTTTACAAATCGTTAGTGTTTCATGTACCGAATGGACGCTCCACGGGATTAAAATGACTAATATTTAACAGTGTATAATATGTCAGAACCTAAAAAGTTGAATCCCAAGTCAGTTTGAAATAACCCACTATAACGATACTACTGCAGAAGAATACCCCCGACTATTTTCAAAAATATAACAAATTAAATTAAAAAAAGATTAAATTATAATTTGATGAATCGAGGTAGAATTGAGTGATTTGGAATTATATTTATAAACCACTATTTTTTAATTAGTGCACAAAAAATGGGGCTGAATCAGTACCCGTTACTGATCATATTTGTGTAGTCAAAAATACAAAAAATGAAATCCGAAAATTGTCCACGAAAATTTGTCATTATTGGTAAATTCATAATTTAATCATCATTCATAACAAATACTACTAGAAAATACTAAGCGCAGTGTTTTTCCATTTTTATTGACATTCTTTCATTCATAAACAAAAACCTGTACAATGTTTCCATAAATTGAGTGAGATTTTGGGATATAAACAAACGCTCATAACTTTGCTGTTTATGAATATTATTCATTGAGACTTTAGATACTTAAATAATAAAAAGACCTTTTCTAATAAGCCCTTTAAGTATTTGCCATAATTAAAAAATAGTGGTGTATATATATGAATAATATTTATAATATTTCTGGTACTGGTAGTAAAAAGAATATCTTTACTATGAAATCATTTAATAAACAACTGAAATTACATTTTATTAACCTAATATGAACAAAATCCTAATAGGATCTAATATTTAGTCTAGTAGTGAGAGCAATCGCTTCCGATACCACGACGCTTCGCTCGCTCGGCTCGCGCGCTTTTCCACTTTTCTAATAAGCGGAATTCAGTTGTTGCAAAAAATTGTGAGTGCAAAATAACCTGATCTTTATTTTTATTTATTTTTTCGCAACTAATACACAACGCCGTCTAATCTCAAGCTAAGCAGTGCTTGTATTATGAGTACTAGAAAACTGATTAACATACATGTATATTTCTAAACACATACATATTATAGATAAATTACACCCAGACACAGAACAAATGATCGTGCTCATCACACAAACATTTGTCCTGGGTGGGAATCGAACCCACGACCTGCGGCATAGCAGTCAGGGCCACTAACTACTAGACCAATAGGCCAGTCAAAATCTATTACTTACATTATAATTTTGTTTAACAATTTTTTCATTTATATAATTTTTAAATTTATCTTTTTTGAATTTACATTCAGAAAAGATAGCATGTCAATTTAGTACAAAGGTATCCTTTATTTCAATTTATTATTTGGTTATCTATCATAAACCAATTTTGAACGAGTAAAATAATGTACTTCATGGTATAATGGTTATTATTACTTAAAATAAGGATATTATATAATATTCTATTGACTTTACTTCTAATACATTACATCTGAAGCCTAACCAACGTAACGTGAACAGAAAGAGGAATGAAGTTATACATTCTTTAAAGCTTCCTATAATAGTTCAGTTTAGGTCGTCAAATAGATCGCTTTAACAGCTCGTGGGCCCTTGAAATCACTTAAAAATATAACTTTAAAAAGAATCATAGCAATATCTATCATACAACAATCGCATATTTGTGTTAAAGGAGTACTACATACACTTATGTAGTACAGTGTGTTTTTGTACGTCATAAAATCACACTGATATTATACATTTTATTTTATTTATTAAATTAGGTTCACCAACGATTATACACACTGAATACAGAAACATAACACATACATATAAAAAATTAAATATCAGCGCAACAATTACTTACAGGTAAACACCTCATGCGTGAAACAAGAAATTAGAAAATTAAGCTACCATATTTTTTTATTATAAAAAAATAAAAAAAACATAAAAAAAATTATGAATAAAAAAAACATCAACATTTATAAAACTTCATAAAATTTCATCATCATCATCAAAATCAAAATATTTTTATATTAACAATATAAAAATATTATATTAATAGCATAAAATATTATGATTTCGATATAATAATTTATTTATATTATGCATTGGATAAAATTGTTAACATTGATAAAATTGATAGATTAATAACAATGATAACATCAACCCCTAGTCGTTTTTATATAATTGTGTTATTATATAAAAACGACTAGGGGTTGATGGATATAGATACGTAAAGAATGGCTTTCTTTTTATCAAGTGATTCAAAATGGAAATCAATAACAACGCTTTTGCCATTCACAGCTTTACACATTCTCATAACAGGTGAATTGAGTCCTAGAACTAATCTTCTAATTGGCATACAAAGAGGAGTGATGGCATAACGTGTAATTTTTGAGGGTACACGAAATCTGAAAAGGGCTAGTAAGTAGTATTATAGGCTTAATGACCTTGTAAACAAGCAATATATCAATTAAATGTCTACGCTTATCTAGCAAGGTCATGTTAATATGCTCAAGTCTTTTACTTGCTTTATGAGAGTGAAAAGATCAAAATTCTCATAATATGGAATTTGTAACGTTTGATGGTATGACGTTGGTGCTGTGGAAGGTGGGTAGGCCTTTGGTGTGGGACGCAACCTGTGTCGACACCCTTGCGCCATCACATATTCCAAGTTCGGCAGGTTGTGCCGGCGCTGCCGCTGCGGCTGCTGAGACCCTTAAACGGCGCAAATACTGTAACCTTATTGGTAATTACAGTTTTGAGCCGTTTGGGGTTGAAACGCTTGGGTCATGGGGTCCGAGTGCGTGTCTCCTTTTTAAGGAAATTTCACGCCGTCTGATCGACACTTTGCGTGACCAGAGGGCTGGCTCTTTCTTCGCCCAAAGAATTAGCATTGCAATTCAACGTGGCAATGCTGCCAGTCTTCTGGGTACATTTCCAGATGACAGCGATGTGGAAGAGTACTTCGACGCCTGAGTGTACTGTGTTTTTGTATTATATGTACATAGGTAGGTTTTAGTATAATTAGTTTAGTTAATATTTAAGGTTTTGTACATGTGTAGACATAATTTAATTAGTTATTTATGTATTTTTATGAAAGTTATAATATATAATAAATTTCATTTGAAAAAAAAAAAATTTTAACCATTTAAACACTAAGGCTTTCGTTGGTTGGCTTAACGTCATGCAAATGTTTTGTAGTGAAAACTCCTTCTGTTTTATGCATGCCGTAACAGCCTACTCTACTCTCTAATTAAGACTACTCTAAAAAATAATGCACATACATAAATAAAGCACATACACATACATGTATAATGGTGTATGTTTCGTTGGTTTGCATTGCATCAGCCTTAAAATGTTCCCACTGCTGGGACTCAGGTCTCCTGTCTAGGAGAGGGAATTGGCCGTAATCCACGACGCGGACCCAGTGCGGATTGGTAGATGTCACATGTCTTCGAATTTTTGGTTCTAAGACATGCCGGTTTCCTCACGATGTTTTTCTTCACCGTTTTTAAGAGCAGTGTCCAGTGACTATCCGGGCCAATCCCGAGTCGTGACCGTTGCGTAGTGTTCCACACGCTGTTGTCAGAGAGACACAGTGCCGAAGCCAACTGGGACCATGAGTTGGTTTCTGAAAGCGAAACCCGAGGCTCTGGACAGCTAAGCAAAGAGGTAACATAGGTGTGGTTTTAGTCACAAAAAGTCTGACACACTCTCGTGCTCTACCCTAGAGCGCGATAAGTCCTTGGACGACTTTCCACCTTAAAAACACGTTATCAATCGACTGCTACACAGTATTAGTATCAGTATTACGTTGTAGCAGTCGGGACCCATTACATCATAGATCTAGTGACTAGACGGCTGACTTTCTAGAATGGGTCCCGACTGCTACAACGACTTTCTTGTTTTAGGGCTTTTTCATGAATACTCAGAAAAGCAGTCGGGTTTTTTAGTTTTTTAAATTACCATTTTTTATTTTTTACTTTTTTAGTTTTATTTTTTTACGATATCACTTTCACAGTAATTACAAATCTAACGAGACCTCGCAAACTAAAATCCATCGAGCCGTTCAGGCCACAGAGCGTGCCAAATATTTGAATTTGGCGCCAAAAATTCGCCATTTGGTTTTTTATTTACTTTGATATATCCAGTGTCACTCTCACAGTAAATACGAATCTAACGACACCTCTCAAGCTAAAATCCATCGAGCCGTTCAGGCTGCAGAGCGTGCCAAACAATTATACATACATACATACATACAAACATACATACTCTCGAAAAACATAACCCTCCTTCTGGCGCAGTCGGGTAAAAATACCCGTACTTAAAATTCATTTACACTCGTTCACTTTTTTATAATATTAATTACAAAACAATATGAAAACGACTGTCGAATGAAAAGACCTAAATTATAATCTGACAGGAATACCGCAGTAGGAAAATCATTCCACTTTGATGTACGCGATATTAATATTATATTTACTACTGCAAGGTTCATTTTCTGCCGAGTGGATACAAATCACGCTGGACTTGCCATAGTGGAATATTAGGCGCATTCGCACTATACGTATTATATATGTAGCCAATACTGATACCCCATTGGGGATAAGCATACTCATAATACTCACCAGGAGTTATATAAGCAAATAATTCAACCCAATCCATGTAATAACGAAGATCAGTAAACACAAGAACCCTGTCTTCGTTGTACCTTATTTCAAAACAGCCTAAACCAGTTAAATGATCTTTATTACCTTGCACACTGTGTAATCCCCCACCATTTTGTATTCCAGGATAACTATGAATGTTTCTAATACATATAAATTTTCCCCACCACTTTGGCAAGAATTTCGAACAGTCTACAACCGATTCTCTATACGTTGGGGAAATAAATATTTTATAATTTTCTTTAATATGCTGAAGATATTCATAACCGGAACCAGCAAACCATAAATCGTTCGATAGGATTCCATGTTTAGGCTGTAAATAGCTTTTAGTTGGGTACATGCCTCTATAGGATACATAATACAAAAGGAACATCTGATCTAAGGTATGTATTATACATATGTCGTGTCTCGGTGAGTGAACACCTCTTGCTCCATGCCAATGTTCTGGATTTAAACTTTTTGGAAACAATCTTGTGACTCTCCAGACTCTGTATCTGTATGGAGTTTTATATGTTCCCGCATTGCCCAATGCCCAAACACGCAGTTCCTTTTGTCTATTCATCCAGGGATCAATTAAGTTGGCAGCAGTGATTATCGTTCTTCGATTCAGTATTGTACCAGTACCGAGACACAAGAAATCTGAAAAAATTAAATGCATTTTAACAATTTGCATAGAGGTCACTGCTAAGTCGATTCACGTTATTTACACGTTACTTGCATCGCATTGTGGAATTGACTCTTAGGCCGTGTTTACGGAGAAGTGGCGCGTTGTGCGGCGTGATGAGCGTTTCGTTGTACATTGCAGCAGTGGGCCGTGTCATCGCTCGTACAAACACAAATATATCACAATGTAGGACGAACCGCCGGACGCGCCGCGCAACGCACCGCGGCCCGCGGCTCCGTAATCAAGCAGTTACGAATTAAAATTTGTAATATCATGAAACGTTCCTCTTAAATATAGTAGAGTTTATTTCTGTATATAATTGACAACACCGATGAAAACAAACAAAATATATAATCTTAATAACTAGCTCTTGCCCGCGGCTTTGCTCGCGTACATAAAGTATAGTTATATAACCTATGTCACTCAGAAATAAAGCAGCTTTTTATCGATGAAAAATTTTTAGAGAACGTACCATCATCATACTTTCAGAGATTATTTCATACAAACAAACTTTACTTTTGTAATATTATTATAGATAACTGAATGAACCCCCATACTGAAGGAACAACTAAAACTAATTGAGTACTCCAGTGACACCAAACCTCATCCCGATGACACCATCGGAATGCGTTTTGATGTATACACCGATAAATTTTGGTCGTTTTAATCCCGTGGAGATCGATTCGGTACTTGAAAATCTATCGATTTGTTAAAATAAAATAAAAAAATAAAGTACTTTTTTTATAAAAGTCGAGTTAATATACGCATGTACGAAATCAAGTGTCTCTTGTACCGAATCGACCCTCTGCGGGATAAAAACGACCAAAATTTAACGGTGTATATGTGTGCCGTTATATATGAAAAGCGAGAAAAGGTTACAAAATCTACGGGTACCTACTCAACTTTCGGGTTCCCAAATCTCGGCCTTCAATTCAAACTATATGTATTTGGGTATGTCAAAAACTATAGATATCAATATCAATATTAAACACTTTATGTAATTAATTATTATTAATATAAAATAATAATCATATATAATTTTCTTTAACACTTTTGATGTCACGCATCGTATTCTTAAAGTTCCAAAACGCGCGTTACTATCATATGACCGGGCTCTTAATATGTACCAAAAATGTAATTAAAAATCAATATTCACCAATAGATAATCCAACAACGACAATAGTTCTTCTATTCATTGCCATAGTCGCCCAATCCCACCATGGAAAAAATACACCATACCATGTAGGTTGTGTTTCCTGCCATCTGAAGAAGCTCTGGCGTGGTACAGTATCTGCATCATGATCTCCACCTAATGTTGAAGTTGCATCGTCCCAAAAGCCAGATACAACAGTCAGGAGACGAAATAATGCACAAGAAAGCAACACAAATTTCATTGGAACTGTTTTTAAACTGCCTATAAAAATAAATACGTTTATGTGACTGATAAAACAATGATGGAATGAGAGAAATATACTCTTTTATATCGACTAAATATATTTTTTTAATTGTCATTTTAGGGTTCCGCTCTCGTAGGTTGAAATCCGAAATCTTGTTACTAAACTTTTACTGTCACAAGGATTCATTTAGAGAACTGTGATAGGAATTAGTATGATTTTATTTTGTTAGTATTGCGCATTCTGGTGTCAAAAGAGCCGACAGCTTAAAGACGGGGATCATAGACGTGGGAAAAAAGGCTGCCAGGCTAAAGTGTGATTGGGCGGGTCACATCGGCCGCAGGCACCCTGACCGTTGGGCAAGAGTCTTCACAAAATAGGTACTTGAAGATGGATGACGCCGCCGAGGTCGACCTGAGAGGAGGTGGTGAGAAGACCTGGACGTCTACCGCAAGAGAGGCCCGAGAGGAAAACACCTGAAAGGGGTTGGGGGAGACATTTGCCCAGCAGTGGGAAAGTATAGACTAAATAAAAAAAAAGTATTGCAAATAACTTATTCTAATGTTAGTAACAGTCATAAAAATTATTGATTTTTAAAACAAAAGAGGACCAGGGCCCCCTAGCCAAGTTACAATCGTGTCGTTTTGCGTTAACGCTTGTAGTTGGCCACGCCCCCAACTCCTTTGTTCGAAAAAATGAATTGGGCGCGTGGCCAACTCCAAGCGTTAACCCCAAACGAAACGATTGTAACTTGGCAAGGGGGGCAGGCTGGTAAATATGTTTCCTACAACCTCCGCTCAAAATAACAAATATTTGGCTTATAGGTCTCCGCCACCGCTCTCAGGATACAGTTGCAACTATTCCGCACTCTGTATAGCAGCGAAGCCATCTTTTTGCAAATTATGGCTTGTAAGCCGTCTTTATGGGACTCAACAAACATTTCCAAGGCCCTACAGAAACAGGTCAGTCGCAACAACATCTAAAGCGATATCATACTGAATACGTAGGACATCCAGCGATATTTTGGTGTATTTGACTGCTTGTATAAAAATTCCGACAGAAGGCCTTGAAAAGAAAAATCCGCACCGAGCAAATTTACGGGCCAACATATTACCTCTGACCGCCAGCACCCTACGCTCCAAAGTGTTTAAACTTGAACACTCTGTTTAAAAAGAGGTCATTCAGCCTAATAAGTTCAGGTGCACAGTCTGATCATCTACCTGCGGCCTTAAAGACCAAATAATTATGGTTCAAACTGGTGGTATGGTTGAAGTTGTGGTTATAAATAAGTCCATGTGAGAAAGTGTAAGTTTCATAAACTCTGAGCCATTCTCTAATAGCCTTAGCAGTCGGGCCCAAAAGCACCATGTCATCCGGCAAAGGAGGAGGCCGACCGCATCAGGCAACGGCGTACACGCCGCCGCCGCCGCCGGATTTCCGATCCCGATTTCCAGCCACCGTGGGCGCGGGCTCGCGGACGGCGGGCAATGGGTAGCTCGCTGTCCGTCCGTCCGGTAACAGACCGGTCCGAGCTCAAGTCGTTTACGGCGCGCACTGTTCCCGCGCGCCTCAAGGAGTTGTCAGCAAACTGTAGGGGCCCGACAGGGCCGAAGCCTACTGGGGTCAAAGGATATGTGAAAATGGCACCCGGGGCCCTGGGACCAAGGCGAAGAATGGAACGGGGTAGGTTTTTAGTCAGTAAGAGTCTGACACTACTTCCCGCTCCACCCAAGGGCGGGATTTGTCATTGGATGATTTTAACTACTGAAAAAAAAAAAAAAAAACCATGTCATCCGCGTAGCTGATAATAGTAAAGCTCACTCCATTTATTTGAAATCCGATAGTCATGCTGCTGAGGTCAGTGATAAGGCTATCAATATACAAATTAAAGACCCTACGGAAATGCGGTCTAAGACCGCATTTCAATAAAGTACAAAAAAAATATGAATGATCAAGTGCCAGTATAAATCACGCAACTCCTAATACACAAGTTTGAAAATCTATATTAGTAATTATTGTAACAGTAGTCATCATCATCATTTCAGCCGAAAGACGTCCACTGTTGGACATATGCCTCCCCCAAATGTCGCCATAATGAACGGTCCTGTGCGTACCCGCAGCCTTTACTAGATCGTCGGTCCAACTTATAGGAGGCCTTCCTACGTCTTCCGGTACGCGGACGCCACTCCAGAACCTTTCAGCCCTAACTTCCATCTGTTCTGCAAGCAATGTGCAACCTAGGTCAATGGTTATAGAAGTGTTGACTAAAAACTTTAATTATTACAAGAAGCCGTGTACGGAACACTTCATACGCGAGTCTGACTCGAATTGAATACATTTTTTGTAAATATCAACAAAAATGAGACACTGTTTTTGTTTTAAGCAAATAATTTCTTCGGATTACACCAAACAAGTTAATTCAACATTCAACTGATCAAACATACTTAAGTATAAATGTCTGGTGGTCATGACGGACATTATTTTGCCTAATATTGTTGGCTTTTCTCATCTAATGAAATTTATCCAAAAAATATCATCAAATTTATACAGCTGATAAAAAAGCCCTCTAAATCACGTGAAATATGTGAAAACATAAAGCAGTGTATTTTTTTTTTTCGTAATTCTTAAGGTTTCTATACTAGATTCCGGCAGCAGAAACTCTCGGGTGTCACCATTGTGTGGACCGCCTGGAAGACACGGTGGAGCATACGGTAGAGGTGTGCTCAGTATGGGCAGAGCACCGCTGTGTTCTCGTGGGGACGATCGGTGGCAACGACCAATCGCAGCGGGTCCTGGTATAGACCATGATCCGGAGCAAGTAAGAATGGCCTCCTTCTGCGAAGCATTAATGAAAGCCGCAGCTACCGGGATCCTGATCTCTATTTCCAGCCACCATAGCTTGTGGGCGGCGAGCAATGGGTAGCTCGCTATCCAGCCGTCCGGTAACCGTCCGGACAGAGCTTAAGACGTCGACGGCGGATAGTGTTTAACGCCCGCCTCAATATGTCAGTGAAACCATAAGGGACCAGCAGAGTCGAAGCCTCTGGAGCCATGGGTTCGTTTTCGAAAGAAAAACCCAAGGCCCTGGAATGCAAGGTAAAGAAAGAACATTGGAGTAGGATTTAGTCAGTAAAAATCTGACATGCCCTCCAGCTCCACATTAGAATAGGATGAGTCATAGATGATTTCCTACCTCAAAAATAAAGAAGATGCGTAATTTTCAGTGGCAAAATTTTACAAGAGACAGTTCGAGACTTTATGTCTACTTTCAAACCTTGACACAGATATTTGTTTTTCCCCTTATGGGTCGCCGATCACGTATACAGACAAAAGGTCTTCGCTGTTATTTATGATTGTTTACAACCCAAGGTTCCCGTCAAGGTAAGGTGGGCCATGTAGTAGTTTGGGAATAGTTTTATTTATGTTGTTGTTTCGCAATCGTTTATTCAATTTCGATCAGAAATCTACTCGATCAAGTTAATTATACGAGTATCTACTTAAACTGTCAAACCCTAAAAGGACACCGCCCTAAGAGGACACCGGTGTCCGCACACCTATTGTCTTTCTATTGTGTCTCTAATTACGGTATTCAAAGGGTTCAGAGCAGTCAAACCAAGATATTTTCAAAGATTAAAAGCACTTCATTTCAAAACAACTTTTGAAAGGTCTAGATCTGTCAGAAAAAAGGGATGCTAATTGCATATTCTAAAGCGTAGATATCTATGGAGAAGAATTTATAAGAAACTCCATGAGTGTCCTTGAACTTTCTTACAAATTCTTCTCCATAGCTTTTCAATCATGTTCTGTATTACAAATATCTCGGTAACATTTTTCTTGTCGCTGCTATTATGTAAAAATAATGTAAATAACTCAAAAATCTCTAGATTTCTATTGAAATGTAAAAATAAATTGGTTTAAAACTAATACAGTAAAAGTAAACTACTAAAGTAAATCTGCCATTTTGCGTGAACTTTGGTCCTATATAATTTAGTCATAAGATTAAAATATAAAAAAGAAATGCTTGGGAACCTTGAACATTTAATTGCGATTCTGAATGACGATTTTATTTCCCAAAAACTTTATTAACATTTAAAAAAATCACTTAATTTCAGGAACAACTTTTATGAAATATTTAAGTAAATGTTTTTTTTTTTTATGGTAGGTAAAATCATCCAATGACATCTCCCGCCCTTGGGCGGAGTGGGAGATAGTGTCAGACTCTTATTGACTAAAAAGGTACACCGTTCCTTCATTGCCTGGGCCCTGGTATGCATTTTGATACATTCCCAAGACCCCAGAGTAGGCTTCGACCCTGCTGGGCCCCCTCAGTTTGCTGACAACTCCTTGAGGCGCGCGGGAACAGTACGCACCATCGACGACTTGGGCTCGGTCCGGACTGTTACCGGGCGGACGGACAGTGGCTGAAAATCGGGATCGTGTGCGCCTTTGCCTGATGCGGTCGGCGTCCTCCTTTGCTAGCATTATTGCTTTGCAGAAGGAGGCGACCGCATGCCACTCCTCCGCTCTCTAGGCCATGGCCTGTACCAAGGCCTGGCGCGAGAGATCGCCGCTGCCGATCACCCCCACAAGGACACGGCGATGCTCTTCCCAAGTGGGGCACACCTCGACCGTGTGCTCCACCGTGTTCTCCAGGCGAGCGGCGCGGCGCGGTGTGGGAATGCGCTCGATTTATTTGGTCAGACTGAAAGCGCGGTACGGGGAGCGGCGGATGCTATAGCATGGCTCTAAGTAGTTTGAGATACTCGTTCCCGCACTGGTTGCCGCTCGCCACCCGTGTACTAACTGTAACCACTTGTATGAACGAGCTATGGAGTGAGCTGCCCTAATGCATCCCGCGTCAAGTAGCTCGCACTGCTTCCCGCGTTCACGTGCTCATTATGGACACTCCAAATAAATTCATACGTTTGAGTTTGCCGCACCGCGCCTGCACTGCGCCCGCATTTTTAGTCTGGCCAGACAAGGATTTCCTTGATAATTCATAAAATAAGGTTTTTGGTTTATTGATAAGTAATATTATTCGGTAATGGTTTAAAACTACTATTAAGTACCTGTAATTATTTAAATATGTTGCTTGCTGCAAATATCGAAGCCTTGTGTTGAGAAACATCTTTGTTTTCAGATTGATATTTTTTTTACAGCGCCATCTATGTGCGTTCGTTTACGTTAATATAGAAAGCGACATCTGTCAGTGAGCCATAGAACTAATAGATGTTATTTTCCTGAGTACCTAAGATTATAGGTCCGGTTGGCGCTGTCTTTGACGCCAAAAATCTTAAGCTGCTCATAGAGATGGCGTTAAGGTCGTCATAAAACAATTGTTTTTCATAGATTTTTCATGCATTACTTAATGTAGTGATGAAAATAAAAAATAATAAATTTAAATGATAAATCATTCTAAAAATACTTAATCACTGAATAATTATATTTTATTTATTTTGTATTCATAACTTTATAATTGACCTAATGTCTTATTTTAATATTAATGATATTTTTTTGTTATTTACAGACTGGAGACTGTTGGCCTGAAACGAAAACGGAATACTTGTTCTGCAATTTTGGCGGTCTCTCCAATCCAGTGCCTTTAGCTCTCATCGGAACGCCCATACCGATCTGCTCCGACTTTCGGTACCTCGGGTCGCTCATCCAAGGGGATGGTGAGGTAGATAGAGACGTAACGCGCCGGATCAAAGCAGGATGGATGAATTGGCGACAGGTCATGGGAACAACTTGTGATCCACGGATGCCCCTCAAGTTGAAGGGTAAAATCTACAAGTCCGCGATACTGGATCAGAATGTTGGGCTATAAAAAAGACGGAAGAAAAAGGATTGCACACAGCGGAGATGAGAATGTTGAGATGGATGAGTGGTGTGACGAGAATGGATAAAGTGAGAAATGTGTATATTAGGGGAAGTTTGAAAGTGGCGCCAGTGGCTGAAAAGTTGAAAGGAAATCGTTTGTCTTGGTATGATCATGTGAAGAGGAGGGATGAAACGCATGTTACTAAAAGAGTTATGAGTTTGCATGCGGATGGATGGAGACGGAGAGGGAGGCCAAAGAAGAGATGTATGGATTGTGTGAGGAGTGATATGAAAGAAAAGGGCGTTACTGATAGCGTGACGAGTGACAGGAGAGAATGGAAGAAGAAAACGTGTTGCGCCGACCCCAAATAAAACGGGATAAGGGATAAGGGATTTGATTTTGTATTTTTAAAATGTTATTGTCTTTCGACCTAATTTTTACACCAGCCATGGTCAAACATTTTGAGTCAAAAATATTATGTAACACCTATAATAAGCATCTTATCCATGTATATTATTTACACATTTTTTTGCAAATCAAATGGATCTGAATCTATTATTATTCAGATTAGTAGTATTTGCAATTGTAATTACGTAAGTACGCAAGTAAAATTACAATATACTTATAATTAAGCATAATTTTATTATGAAAAATATTTCCGAAATTTTGACGTTATATCAATTAGTGTTTAAATTCTAGTTTCGTAAGAATTAACTTTAAATTCATAACACAAAAACTTGTCAACTTTGTCAAAGTCTTCTTTTTTTTCAACTTGAATATTTTTTTCAAAATGAATAATAAAAACACCAAAGTTACCCATTTTCTGCAAAAAATATCATCAACATTATGTCACAATCTTAGTTCGGTCTCCGTCATAATTGTTATATTTTAAGTTTTCTTAATTATAATGGTTTGATATTTATCATAGTTTTAATAAGTTTATCATAATATAATTTGGTATTTTATTATTATAAGCAACTAAACTTAATGATACTTAATTTTATTTGAAATGTCTAGTCGCATTTTATAAATAACTATCTTTTGCCCGCAGCTTGGCTCCCGCTCTACCCTACTCTACCCTACCCTACCCTACTCTACCTTACTCTACCCTATCTGTTTTCCAAAATCTGATTATTTGTTAATATAGGGTTGATTTTGTTAATATAGGGCTGATTATTTATTGGTATAGACCTTATACCAATAAATAATCAGGTTCTACCGTATACCAAAAAATAATCAGGTTTTGGATTATTATTATTTTTATGTAACGGGATCCTACGAGTATGTCCGTCTCCTGGTTCTAAGCTACCTTTCCACCAATTTTCGGCCAACCAAATCAGTTCAGCCGTTCTTAAGTTATAAATAGTGTAACTAACACGATTTTCTTTTATATATACCGTTAAATTTTCGATTTAATCTCGCGGAGGGTCGATTCGGTACGTGAAACACTATCGATTTGTAAAGATAAAATAAAAAAATAAAGTACTTTATTTTCTAAAACTCGAAATAATTTACGCATGTACGAAATTTTTATCTTTACAAATTGATAGAGTTTCATGTACCGAATCGGTCCTCCACGGGATTAAAACGACCAAAATTTAACGGTGTATATTATGCACACTTACCAATTTTTTTTATATTAAGAGCTTTGCCGTGTTCTCATAGGGGCGATCGGCGGTAACGATCTCTCGCGTCGGGCCTTGGTACAGGCCATGTTCCGAAGCGAGCAGGAGTGGCAGGCGATCCCCTACTTCTTCGAAGTAGTAATGCTAGTAAAGGAGGAGGCTACACACGTGAGGCAACGGCGCTATCGCCCCAGCCGCCGCAGGGATTTCGATTCCGATTTCCAGGCACCGTATGCGGGGATTTGCAGAAAGCGAGCTATGGGTCCGACCGTCTGGACCGAGCCCACGTCGTCGACGGCGCGAACTATTCCACGCGCATCTCAAGGAGTTGTCAGCAAACCGGAGGGGCCCAGCAGCGTCAAAGCCTACTGGGGCCAAGGGTCTGTATCTGAAAGGAAGACTCGGCCTTGGAACAGGAGTGGGTTTTTAGTCAGTAAAAGTCTGACAGAACCTCTCGCTCCGCCCAAAGGCGGGAGATGTCATTATCATCAGATGATTTTCTTACCTGAAAATAAAAAGAAAAACAAAAGTCGTGTAAACGCATCCACGCTACAGGAGTAATATTTAGTGTGAGTAAACGTGTAATGAGAAAAGTTTATGAAAAAGGAAAATCAAATCGACATTGAAACTGACTGAAACGCAAGTCTATTGAATTCCCAAAACCATTAGGTACCCATTATCTACCAAACAAAAATACAAAAAAAGCTGTTTTAAAATGATAAGGTAAATAATTTACCTTTTGACGCTTACAGTGATAAACAAGTCCAGTAAGAAAAACTTCTTTTGCCTTCTTAGTTAATTTACTTTGAGTCTTTACTTAATTAGGAATCCGTAACTTAGAAAAGTTTTCTATTGTATTACAAATACCTGTGTTAAAAGGAATCGATTTGGAAGGTCAGATAAATATTTTGTAAGACTGATTTACTCATGCTGCCTGAAAATAAATTATGTATTGGCACAAATAAACCGCAAATGAATTATTGTGATTGCATGTTCCTATTCCAAATCCATTTCTAAAACCAATAAACATCCAGTAATCGCAAGTTTGACAATTTGCCGTATTAACTGAGGTATTTTCTGCTTTAGAAATTTGACTTTATCATCATTTCATTCGTGAGTCGTACACTGTTGTGTATGTTGATTAGGCACAACACTATTATTAGATTTACGATTATAGACTAGAGACAACACTAGTGATTAGTGTCATGGCATCCTAACTTGTATTGTGTATAAAGCATAATGTTACTTTGTGTTACTTAAGAAATATAGAACTCATTCATCTCATCACTCGCCGTACGGCGAATATCAACCCTACGTTGTTGAAACTTCCATGGTCCGGACAAAGCGTTTTGCCTCGTCGTTAAACCGCGAACATCGAGGGACTGGAACAATTTTTCTGCTGCGGTCTTCCCATCCGATTATAATTAGGTGTCTTCAAGGATAGAGTGAATGGGCTCTTAATAAACTAGTGCGCTTCACCATCAACGATTGCATCACTGCTTACCATCAGGTAGGATTGCAGTCAAGTATTAGTTTATAAAAATTAAAATATAAAAAAAACTCAGTGAACTCAACATAATTATGTTTTATTTCATAAAGATACTGTACACTGTAGGTAGGACATAGGACTCCCAATTGTGTCGCTACAATAACCAGTTCTGTGTATCTAGCATTCATTGGAATCCTGCAACCTTCACTAGGTTTTCGGTCCATCTTGTCGTAGGCCTACCAACCCAGTATCTTCCGGGCGCGGTCGGCACTCCGCAAATTTTTGTCCTGATCGGCTATCGGGGGCCCTACTATAACATGTTAAAATGTTAGGCGTTTAAGAGGGATAGACCTGTACAGGGTGTATAGCAACGTCTCTTTAATAGTTCAGTTTAGGTCATCAAATGGATCGTTCGAGCTCGTTGTAATTTTTTTTTTTCAAGTTAGTTGCTCTGTTCATCAAGCAATGTGCCCTCTACTTACACATGACTTTAGCTATTCTTTTGGCTATGACGGAAGCCTTGGTTCTCCTGCGGATACCTTAATAACGCAAAGAAACTTTAACAACCCTATTTATAAACAAGTAAAACTAATTACTTGAGAAAAAGTAACTACTTAAGTATCAATTTGTATTCTATAGTTAAGAAAAAATTTAATGATTAATGAAAATTTCGAACCTCAAGTAATGACTTAATAAGAAATTACTTAGCAACAAGTAATTACTTCTTATAAATACGGGTGAAAGTACCTTATTGCTCCCTCCATTGCCCTTTGGGTGACTTCTGAAGAGACCCATTGTTAGTGACTATTCTTTACAGTCATGACTGGCAACACACCCCAGTCATAGACTTTCGTCTTGATACACTGAAAAGTTGTAAGTTAGATAATGAAAAACCACACAGCTAATACGCAGCTGAAGCTGGTATTAAATCTTCGCAAATATTATATGCTTATTTTAAGTACGAGTACATTAGCAAGACATTAATATAATAATATATAATAATAATAATATTTCCACAACTATCACACAACACCGTCTAGTCCCAAGCTAAGCAGAGCTTGTGTTATGAGTACCAGACAGCTGATAAACATACTTATATATTTCTAAATACATACATATTATAGATAAATAACACCCAGACACAGAACAAATGATCGTGCTCATCACACAAACATTTGTCCTGGGTGGGAATCGAACCCACGACCTCCGGCATAGCAGTCAGGGCCATTAACCATTAGACCAACAGGTCAGTCAACATTGCGATCAAAGTACGAGAAATTCTTGTACCTCTACAATCATCAAAAAAAAAGCTTTAATTTTTTTTTTTATTGTTATGCAACTATTTTTTTCATTGGGATTTGTAAAAGAAAAATAATTAATGTTAAACCTTCAAAAAATATCGGCACGATGTTAGATTTACGTGTTCAACACTAGTTTTTCTAAGGTTCCAAGCGATATAAAAAAGTAACGTGACCTACAAAAACTACATATAATAATACTTTTGCAGAGCAAATTTGGCTCAATAAGAGAACTTTCGCTCCATGAGACAGAAATGGTATGTCATGTATTCGCGTTGCCGCCGTCACCTTGAGCAGTGAGACGGACTGGCGCCGGTGAACCTTGCCAAGTCTCGAAGATGTTATGAGCCATGAACTTGAAGGTCTTGGCGCGGATCCTGACCTTGTAATTTTGGCGACTTACAAACAAGATGAAGGCGAATCTTGTCTTTAAATGGTCTGAAATGGCCGTTCTTTTTGTCCGATTGGATTATACAAATTACAATTGATTTGAATGTATGATTTAGAAATTTAGATAATTCGTTCTTTCGGTTTTCGTTTCCATGTAGAGATTTTACCGAGTATTTATTTTTTTGTAAAATTTTATTAACACTAGCTGGACTGGCAAACGTTGTTTTGCGTTGTGTATATATTTAAATTATTTCTTGTGATAATTTTGGTAGTTTAATAAAAATATAAATAAGATCTACCTACTCACCTACCTACGTACCCTAATACTAATTATCCTACCTACCAACCCTACCTATTTACTTGCCCTAGACTACGTACCCAACCGATTTGTCTACCTACCTACTCACGTAATTAATTTAATTTCTGAATTTTACTTTTAAATTTGAATTTTGACCATGATTTTAATTTTATTACCTGATATTAATTTAGACATTAACTATGATAGTAATCTGATTTTAATTTTAATTTTAATATTTTATTTCCATTTTAAAATTTATTTGTCTATTTCGAATATATTTCATGAATTTATTGACTAAATCATATCCACATTATGGGAAATGCACTGGCTCGCATAATACAGTTTATAACTAGCTCAGGGGCCAGGGAAATCTACGACAGTTAAAAACATTATTTAATAATACACAGTTATGGGCAAATGAAAAAACATGGTTGGTTTCAGTAAAAATCTAACACTCGCTCTACCCTGAAGAAAAATCCAGAGCAGAACATTTAGTAACCAAAAAACAAAAATGTATAATACATTTATATTTAACTGAGTGAACACATTACAATTAATAAATAATTATTTAAAAGTTTATAAACACACACACATACATAAATGGAATAAAGAAAAAAAGAAAATAGAAAAAATAAGTAAATAGCGGAGTCGTCTCAAAAACCCCTTTCTTTTACTATATATAAATGTATGTACATGTAGGTATATTATATATATAAATATATATGTATGTTTATTTTACTTATATATATGTATATGTGACCCTTTGATTTTTAATAATCTTTATTTTTCTTTATTTTTTATGCACCTGCCATGTTTTCTCTTCACCACCCTTGGTTGACTGGTAGAAAATGCCTAAGGCATTAAGTCCGCCTGTGTATCTTGTGTTGCATGAAGTTTTTTATAAATAAATAAGTACAAACATTCTTCCGTTCTATGAGTACAAAGATCATGTTGATTTTGAATTATTGTTATTATGATTTGTAATTGTTTTATTAAAATACTCCTTATCTTACATTTGCAATTGTACTGCAGTTTTTATAATCGTATTACGCGTAATTAATTATACTTTTAAAATGTTATATAACTTTTAATTAGCAATTGTTTAATTCTAACGATCTTTAGGGTTCCATACTTCAAAAGGAAAAAAAAAACGGAGCCTTTATAGGATCACTTTTTTGTTCGTCTGTCTGTCTGTATGTCAAGACCCTTTATCTTAGGAACGCGTGGGGGGTATCGGTTAATCACTCTGACTGTTATGCCGGAGGTCGTGCCTTCACTTCCCATCAAGGACAAATGTGTGTGTGATGAGCACGATCATTTGATCTATTTGGCTATAATTTATCTATAGTACGTATGTATTTAGAAATATATAGGTATGTTTATCAGTTGTCTAGAATTTCATCAAGCTCTGCTTAGATTGAGACTAGATAAGACAGCGTTGTGTGATAGTTTTGGAATATTATTATTATTACATAGTCAGGTCTGCGGTCCCTTAAAGCAGTCACAAAATCAAACAAAAACAGATATGGCTTTTTATTTTATAAAAAACGTATATTTCGACACTCTCGAAAGAATCAAATTTCATTGAGTACGCCTCGTTGACTTTTTTATGGTAGGTAAAATCACAGTAGTATTATATTGTCTTATGTCTAAACGAACCATAATTGATAATTAAATGTTCAATTAAGCCATGTCTTTAGCCCGCGCGTGTGACTTGAAGTTTTTTTTTTGTGATAAAAAACAGAAGTAAAATTAAATATTATAAATATTATCTAACTAAATATAACACTCATTATACTTTTAGCAACCACACTAAATGATAAATAATATTTATTTTGCAAATAAGTTTTTACAAACACTTTTACACGCTAATTTTTTTGTCACTTTAAGCAGATGAGGCCGGTGTTTCCTAGCTGACTACCCTGAGAAGAAACATCGAAACTAACTCAGGGGTCAAAGTCTCTTTTAAAAGTCCATACAGCAAACATGTAATGGTCAAATCATATATGAACCATGCAGACTCGTGTCTGAAATGGTATTTTGAGGAAAGAACCACACAGATTTGAGTGGACCTGTCCAGTCAGTGCAAGCATTTGTCAGTATTCGTATAGCTCAACTTAGAACTACTAATGAAAGGACATTTGAGTAGGCCGTAGAAAAACTCATATTGCCAGACACACGTCAAAATAACTGAAAAGAAAAAAAAGAAAATGATCCACATAGTCCTCATATTCACAATGTTAAACGAAAATACAAAAATACAATTTACACACACTATTTACATACTATTTATTTTATTTATCCACCCTATTTTCTTGATATTCAGACTGAAAAAAAAAAAACAAAATATCATAGAAGCGAAGGGTAATGAATGATAGACGGAATTAATGTTATCTGATAAAGAAATGTATGGCATGGGGCAGAAAAAGAGAACAAAAAAAATACACTATTTAAAAACTTATAAAGCTAAGATAGAATAGAGTCGACTACAGATTTCCTAAATTGATGTGCTGTTAGATTAAAAATACTCGTATCTTAAGTTTTAGGAATTTCCGAAAAAATTACGTATAGAATTAGAATAATTTAATATTAAAATTAGAATTTTATTACAAGTGAAGCAAAAAATAATAATACTATACAATTGTTTGTTAAGACAAACGTTAATATAAATCTCATCATTAACTATTTTAATTTGGCCGCAAAATCTTTTTTACTCTCAAATGGACGCATCAATTTTTTCGATGAATTTCCCTTTAGTGATTTCCTTTTAGTGATTTTTTTTCGCATCTTTACATGATGCGCCTGTCTCTGTGACACACACCCTTATTTATAAAGAAGTATTTACTTGTTACTAAGCAAAATCATATGAAGTCATTACTTGACATTTAAAATCTTCATTCAAAATTTAAATTTAACATTTAGAGTAATTTTAAGATGACACTAAGACCTGCTGTTCAGTATCATACATACGTAGGCCACCACAATTTTATTTCTTTTTCTGCACTTATGCATGCTCTCATACGTTCAAACCATGTACAAAAAACTTCACTCCAGAAACCATATGGAACACTACCTTATATCTCTGCGAATACGCCTATAAGCTCTTCATCGTTAGAAAATTTGCGTCCTTTTAATTGTTTCTTCACATAAGGAAACAGTGAAATATCACACGGCGCTAAAAAAAGATAAAATAATCACAAAAATATTACTTGTAACCGGGGATTGAACTCGCGGCAAATCGCACAATACCGACCAAATGGAATACAACTCACCCCCCATAGTAAATAGCTTGATAATTTATATGCAATGACCATTTTTGGAGTTTAAGCTTGCTCTGTACCAAATTTCATCAAAATCGGTTCAGCGGTTTAAACGTGAAAGCGTAACACACCGATAGACAGAGTTACATTCGCATTTATAATATTAGTATGGATACGGATTACAAGAATGTCGCGACGAGTAAATTCAGTAATTTTTTTTTTTTTTTATTGCAATAAAACTGCAAAGCTACTTTACATCACAATTTTTTTTTCTTTTTTCTTCTTTACTTTTTTTTAGTTTAATTTTGATGTTAGTTTGTTATTCTCCTGTAATTTAATAAATATTAAAAAAATATATAAATTTATAAAATATAATATTATTATATTTATGAGCATTCTATTTTCAGGCAGCGGAGCCTATTCACTCTAACCTTGAACACCTAAATTATAAAACTTTATTACATTGTCTTGAATTTTTATGTAAGTGGTTTTTTTTTTGTCTTTGTGGGAATAAACCATTTTTGACCAAAACTTTTTCTCTGACTTTAAACTTTGGATGTAAATATACTATCCGGTAGGTGACGCTACGACGAATAAAGTTCTTAATTTATTTTCTTACAAAAGAAAAAAAAACAGTGGTAATTTTCGGGTAGGATAATATCTACTGGGACCGCTGGTATTTATATCTACAAATTATTCTGTACGTCATGTGTGTTTGTCACCTAACATCTCCTAAACAGCTTGACTGATTTAGTTGTAATTTTGTGTGTATATTTCACAGAACATAAGAATAAGGCAGCGTTCTAATTGGCAACGTTTGTACGATCAAACGATGCGTTCATAGTCGATGGCGATGAAAATGATCGTAAGGATGTCCAACTGGTGTCCTAATTGGCAACGATCGATCGTACGAGCAAACGATGCGTTAATCGATTGCCTTCAATGCAGCGGTGCTCGACTCACCAGTGCCATCCCCTGCCCCCCGAATTTTGCTCGCACGGTGATGTGTGAGTGACTAATCAGGACACTCAAAAGTGATTTGTAGCTTTGATTGCACAATGCACAATTGCACGATCCTATCGTATGATCGTTTTTAAGCATTTCTCTGTTCTCGCGCGATCACTTGCAAGCTCTATTAGGACACGCTGAAGAAATTATTGCGTTTAATCTCGTCGTGCTATGAGAACACATCGTTTTCAATTAGGACGCCACCTATATTTGAGTCACCGTAGGCGCGGGCTTGCGGACGGCGTGCAATGGGTAGCACGCTCTCCGATCGTCTGGTAACCGACTGGACCGAGCCCGAATTGTCGACGGCGCGTACTGTTCCTGCGCGCCTCAAGGAGCTGTCAGTAAACCGTAGAGGCTCAGCCTGCTAGCTGCAGGCAGGCAGGGTCGAAGCCTGCTGGGGTCAAGGGTTTTCTGAGAGGAAGGCTCAGCCCCGGCATGATAGGCAACGAAGGAAAGGGGTAGGTTTTTAGTCAGTAAGAGTCTGACACTATTTCCCGATCCGCCAAGGGCGGAATTTGGCATTGGATGATTTTACCTACCAAAAAATGAGTGTCAATATTTGAGTGGGTCTCGGGATAGTTTAAAATAAAACTGGACTGAATAGGAGGTCCAGCAATCGAATTCTTTTTTTTTCTAGCGAAAACCCAGCTTTTGGGCAAGGCCCCATCTGCCGAGACCACTAGTTTCTCTATAAGATACTTATGTTTAATTCAACGTATCTTCACGTGGTGTCGAACTAGAATATTTAATACAGCCCGGTCGGAAAGGTCGTGTGAACTAGTCTCAAAGTGACATTTACATACGATGTTTGAATTATCTGGTGAATTTTCAAGTAAGACTTTTCAGTAAATAAATAAGCATTTTAGTCACATACCATACACTGTACCCGAAAGGGAAGTGACGAAGGTATCATTAGATTTAGAAAAAAATATAGGAATCACAGAATAGCTACCCACATGAAAAAATAGGAGAGAAATCAAACACGTTTCTTTTGACTGTGGTATGGTATGCGGAAAATAAGTTGAACCATTTGCTTTGATGAATTGCAATCCCCGAATTTGATTGATACCCATGATGACGACCGCCATGATGGTTCAATTTGTGTGAAGAGAATTATAACCGATTTTCGATCAGGATCTACATGTGTGTGAAATTGAATACACAATCCGTTTTATTGTTTCCGATGTTTGATTCCAGATACTTTTTAATCCGGGTAAAAGAGTAGGTAATGTTCCTTCAAGTTTTTTGTTTTTTTCAGTTGGGAAAATCATCCCAAAATGACATTAAACGCTCATGGGCGGAGCAGGTTGGTGTGTCAGTCTTTTACTGACTGAAATCCCACTCCTGTTCCTTCTTTATTCTTTATTGTACATACTTTCCTTCGTTGCCTTTCGTGCCAGGGTCGAGTTTTTCTTTCAGAAACAAACCCTCAATCCCAGTAGGGTTCGACCCTGCTGGGCCCTACATTTCTTTAACTTAATTGTCTATTTTCCGAAACCGAAAAAAAATTAAAGTTGATTTTTGTTTTTAACTTATCATTAAGTTGTTGTTAAGTTGCATAGCATTATATTAGTATGTATTCTCTGAAGGATTAACATTGATTCAACTTTACAAACCTTTTCAATACACTTACTCGAAATCTACCTCTTATTGCACTACGATTAGGTTCGACATGGCAACTATATCACCCGCGTGCTTTTTTTAATGCATCACACAAAGGGCTTTTTTTATTCCTATTTTGTCACGGTCAAGGGTGATTTTTTTTTAAAGGAAAGATGGGGATATTTTTAAGGTTTTAATGTTTAATGAAAATTTAAATTGTGGTTTTGAACAGACTACTAAAAGAAGTACTATTTGAATTTCTATTTTTATTAATATTAGGCTTCTCCTTCAACCTGCAAAGGCGCGAAAAGGTGCAAAACGCGGGAAAAAAGTCTATTGAATACTACTAACTAACCTATTTATTTTGTGAAAAAAATGTTGTTTTTATGATTTGAAGAGAATTACGCCGCCCGATATTGTGATTAAGGTAAACAAATACTTTTAATAGCCTGCTGCCATCTAAATCAAAACTAAAATGTATGACAACTTTGATAAATATTCTTCAGTACAAAATGAACAAAAATGTATTGTAATTTTCAAAGTATTTCTTTGTAAGTGTATTGAAAAACTTCGTGTGATACACGTGCAAAATTTGTCACTGCAGCCTTCGGCTTCATAACACACTCGCTTTTGGCTCGTGCGAATTCCTCCTCGATCGCAAAGACAAACTTTCTGCACTTGTATCAAAATGCACTATTTTTACTTGAAAACTATCGCAGCGCTGGTTTTTCAATTCACTTTGTGACCCATTGATGGGTAATTTTTCGCATTCCCACGGTTGTTTCAATCTTTGTCATCAGATGACATTTTTCTAATAAAATTTGTGTATGACCTTGAAAAAAGGAATGAAAAAAATGGGCAGACTAATTATAAATTATATTTCTTTTATAAATATTCTAGCCATTGTTCTCATTGAATTAAAAATCAAAAAACTCCAGAAACTGATCGAACTCCCAGAAAAAAAAAATTGTTTAAGACATGACACATTACGACGACGGCATTATTACGATGAAGGTGTGCTAAAAAAGAATATAAGACGTTGATAAGAAGGCTCTGTTTCATGTCCCAATCCCTAAATCCCGGTAACCGACCGGACCGAGCCCAAGTCGTCGACGGCGCGTTCTGTTCCCGCGCGCCTCAAGGAGCTGTCAGCACACCGAAGAGGCCCAGCCTGCTAACTGCAGGCAGGCAGGGTCGAAGCCTGCTGGGGCAAGGGCCGTTTTCTGAGAGGAAGGCTAAGCCCCGGAACTATAGGCTACAAAGGAACGGGGTAGGTTTTTAGTCAGTAAGAGTCTGACACTACTTCCCGCTTCGCCCAAGGGCAGGATTTGTCATTGGATGATTGTACCGACCATAAAAAAAAATCCCACATAATTATAGTGTGTACCGACTATTTCTGTCTGATGCAGTGTAACCCGTGTGATCCAATTAAAAGAGGGAGTCTTCCTTATACCTGTGTTTTTAGTCGGCAGGTCCGCTTTCTTAGTGCTCGATTACGGAGACGCGGTGCGTTGTGCGGCGCGTCAGATGGGCCGTCGTACATTGCCATATGTTTGTGTTTGAGCGAGCGATGACGCGGCCCGCTGCTGCAATGTACGACGAAACGCCCAACGCGCCGCGCAACGCGCCGCGTCTCCGTAAACATGACCTTAGGTTTGGCCTGCTCTTACTGGCACGCCCGCGATCTCCCATAGTCCGACCCTCCTCACCGCTCCAGATACAACCAAGAATATCAACATGTATCAAGGCCACGATCCTACGAGCTCCGATATGTATCACTGAGTTATACCAGTATTGCCATCCGATAGAGCTCGATATTATCAAACGTGTGGCGTTCCGTAACAACGTCCACCAACTATGTACATATAAATATATTTCGATATTTTTGTTTATACTAATGCGACAACTCCATAGCGGATTTTGACTTCTTTTTGTATTTTTATATCAACGACTATACTTAATTCTGTGTTTGGTTGAAACGAAACAGTATCTTTCATAAATTACCTTGCATCAATTGGTATTTGGTGTGCCCATAATATATGTTTGTATTGTAATAAGGGATCAATTTTATAAATTTTAATTTTATTAGTTTAAACTCTAGGAGTCTTTACAATCGCTCCTGTTCATCTTTTTTTTCTCAAAATATAGCACTACCACTAGAGTAGACACACAATTTTTGGCATCCTTATTCAGCCAACAGTTTTCATTATTTTCTTTTTTTTTCCACATTTTTATTTCTTTTACCTTTCTTTCCCCTGTTAACTTCATATTTTCTTTTAATTAAAACCAAATTAAACGTGTAAGAGTTTTTTTTTTTTTTTTTTTATGGTAGGTAAAATCATCCAATAACAGATCCCGCCCTTGGGCGGAGCGGGAAATAGTGTCAGACTCTTACTGACTAAAAACCTACCCCGTTCCTTCGTTGCCCATAGTGCCGGGGCCGAGCCTTCCTCTCAGAAAACGGCCCTTGACCCCAGCGGGCTTCGACCCTGCCTGCCTGCAGTTAGCAGGCTGGGCCTCTACGGTTTGCTGACAGCTCCTTGAGGCGCGCGGGAACAGAACGCGCCGTCGACGACTTGGGCTCGGTCCGGCCGGTTACCGGACGATCGGACAGCGTGCTACCCATTGCACGCCGTCCGCAAGCCCGCGCCTACGGTGGCCGGAAATCGGGATCGGAAACCCGGCGGCGGCTGGGGCGAGCGCCCCGTTGCCTCTGCCTGATGCGGTCGGCCTCCTCCTTTGCTAGCATTACTGCTTCGCAGAAGGAGGCGACCGCCTGCCATCCCTCCTCACTACGGACCATGGCCTGAACCAAGGCCCGGCGAGAGAGATCGCTGCCGCCGATCACCCCCACGAGGACACGGCGATGTTCCGCCCAGGCGGGGCACACCTCTACAGTGTGCTCCACCGTGTCCTCCGGGTGTTCCGCACAGTGGCGACACCCGGGCGAATCATCCGCACGAATCCGGAACAGGTACTTAGCGAACTTTCCGTGTTCGGTAAGCACCTGCGTCGTGCGGAAGCTGAGAGCGCCGTGAGGTCTTTCCAGCCACGCCTCAAAGATGGGCCTTATCGCCCCAATTGTGGCGCGCCCCGAACGAGGTTGCGATAGTCGCTGACGCCATTTTGCCATGAGATCCCGCCGGAGCTCTGTCCGCCATGCCTCGACTTGTCGTGGCAAACGTGTAAGAGGTGGGAAAATTTAGTGTTTATTTTTATTTATTTACAACGTGAAGAAACTTTGTCATAGACTATGGTGGAATTTTCTGGAGCCAAAAGTGAGGGTGTTAGGAGCTTAGTTCTGCAGTAACAAATCCCAAGTGTATCAAACGACGTTTTTCAATAAACTTACAAAGAAATAAATAAACGGAGGCTAATAGACGAATTCCACCTCGGACAGAATGATAAAATTTCTTCACTTCAAAATAAATATAATTTCAAAATAATAAATAATTGTGGCAAAAGCTAGCCGTTTTTTTTTTACACTAGTGCAAAACGTTGCAAGCCTAAAAGCGGTCAAAGTACGAGAGTTTTTCACTAAACGTGATGAAAACAACATTTGTGTTTTACCGCAGTTGTTCAAAAAAAAACGTACAAATTTTGCCCTTTGTTTCGGGCAAAACCGCTTTATTTCAGATAGAAACCGCAGTAACTAACTAACAGCTCTCTGTAAAGGCATTGAAAAGCCTCAGACAAAGGGAAGTCGGTTTCCTATAAATTGTACAAGTTTAATTTATTGTATGGCAGCCAAATCGTAAATTCTGATTTAGTTATATTTCACAGTATCTTGTCGGTACTACGAGTATGAAGCGGGTTAGTAACTCGTTTGTCTAACATCTCACTGGTGTTGATTTGAAGGATTTTGATTCGTCGGGTTAGCTAGAGTTATTCTTAAGAGAGTCCGATCCGTCGATATTTCCCATTTTATTTATTTATTTATTTATTTATTATTAATTACAACGGTCTTACAACCAATTACAGTAACTAAACAAACTTAAAAAAAAAGGAAAAATATAACAAAACACAAAAATGTAACGAGATATGTAAGCTATACTCATACATCAATCCCTCTCACAGTACTTCTGACATGCCAATAAAATCGTCTTCCATTCATCCGCAAACAGATCGCTGGTTGAATTGGAGTCCAAAAGACCATTTAGTGCAGCCAAAGTGCGAGGTATTGGTGACTGAGCACGGGCAACAGTGCGACACTGAGGCACAGCGAACATCCTGTGCTTTTTACCGCGGCAGTAGTTGTCTGGGACAAAGAAACGTGCCAGCACAGCAAGTAGGTCAGGCGCATCAATAGCCCCACGGAGCGTCTTGCAGGCTATAGTGAGCTGATCTCGTGCTCGTCTTACCTCTAGCGAGTTATATCCGAGGCAACCCAGTAGAAATTTTGTGGGATAGAGGTATGGGTAATAGCCATGCATCCGCTTGTACAGGAACCTAAGGAACGCTTTTTGTACTTTTTCTAATAAAAGCACGTAAGTACTTTGGTGCGGGTTCCACACGCAAGAGCTGGATTCCAGCTTACTACGCACGAGCGCATTAAATAAAATTTTAATGGCGTGCGCGGTGCAAAAATCACGGCAATTGCGCAAAACAAAACCAACCTTTGGTAAGAGAATTTTGCTACCGTGGCCATGTGGTCGTGGAATGTAAGCTTTCGATCGAATGTGACTCCCAGGTCTTTCATACCTGTTGTTTTTGTGATGGTATTATTATCAAGATGGTATTCGAAATCAACTGGGCACCGCATTCGACCGAAGGTCATAGCGAAGCATTTAGAGCTATTAAATTCCATCTTGTTATCTAAACTCCACTCATAGATTGCGTCAATGTCTTGTTGTAGTGCCAAGCAGTCAGACTCGGAGTTTACTTCAAGGTAAAGTTTCAAGTCATCGGCATATAAAAGACATCTTGCGTGACGCAGAACTTGAGGGAGATCATTTACCATGATTAGGAATAATAAAGGCCCCAGAATTGAAACTTGACTCACTCCGGAACGCGTGTGATAGGTATCGGATTCGTACATTCCGAGCCTAACAAACTGCTGACGATCGTGTAGATAATCTGCGAAGAAACGAAGCAGGGAAGGTGAGAAACCAATTTTGCTTAGTTTCATCAGCAGCGTGTCATTATTGACCCTATCAAACGCCTTCCGGAAGTCAAAATAAAGTACATCTACCTGACGTCCGCGGTCCAAGCTAGAAGAGATATTATAATCAACCAGAGTCAGGAGATTCGTGTCAACAGATCTCTGGCCCCTGAAACCGTGCTGCTCATTACATAAGTACGTGTTTATTTGCTGGTAGATGGCATTGTAGAGGATGTTCTCAAAGACCTTCGCCGGGGAAGATAAAATTGCGATGGGGCGGTAATCTTCAACGGAACTTTTGTTTTGGGTTTTAGGAATTGGTGTAACTCTGGAAACCTTTTAAGCGAGCAGCGATGGTTACGCTTAGCGGCGATGTAGCGGCCGCACGAAACTTACGCGGAAATAAGGTCTTAAGCGCCGGGTATATCGCGTCTCTTACGCGTTTGAATCAAAACACTTTATCACACGCGAAACACTTTCTAGATTTTGAAAACTGTTTTGTTTATAGTTATTTTACGATGTTTATTTGGTAAACTAGCACTGGATATTATAACACTCAGACTATTACAGTTCTATGTGAGTATATTGAGAAAAATTAACTTAAAAAATGTACTTTAAACTATTTTAATTGATATTAATTGGGAGCAAACGAAAACGGACCGTTTACTTAGAGGGCGCGCGCGGTGATGTATAGAACCGCTCTTACGTTATTATATGTTGTACATCTTTCTCTATTTAGATATTTTGAAAATAAGTTATTATTTTTCAATACACTTCCACGTATATATAATATTATTATAATATATTATTCTACAAAACTGTCTCTAATCGCAATCACGGATAGAGACGACCTTTTTGTTTCCTCTTAGCTGCGAAATCGTCACCTGACCTGCGTCGATGGCCAACTGGGTCTAAGAAGAGTTCGAAAAGTGGCTGTCAGCAAGTACGTAGCATTAAGACGGTTAAAAAACAATAACCTTATCCCTAAAGGGGCTGATACAGGCCTGAAATTGACGGCACGCCACCGGTAAGCGCATTTCCTATTTGCTAGAAAATACCTCCATTCATTTTAAGTTCTTACAGACACTGCTGTCAACAATAACACCGCCATTGTACCTATAGGTTTATTTAAAAAAGTTTAGTAGGATACCTATTTATAAGAACATAAATATATATATTTTTTTAATACGTTTAATATTTATAATTAATAATCACAACTATTTAATGCCTATGTTTTAATTCACTATTTATTGCAATTCATTTCATTATTGATGTATTAACAACAATACCTGTATTTTTTTTTCAATTAATTCTTTTGTCCTCTGTTCTGGGATTTTTTTTCCACAAGATAAAGCAATTGGGTGAACTCTAAATTATATAATTTCTGCCCAGAGTTTGGCTTCTGTTGAGTTCATCTGAATGATACTCGTATTTCGTCACAAACACTAGCACTATACAAAACAATAAAACTCACACATAACATTGGTCACAAGTTGCATCTTTTTAAAATTTTGAATTTCTATATCCGTAGGCAGTCTCGTCACAATTGCGTAACGTAATCAAGCATCATAATATATTCTTTTCATGCTCTATAGTTGTCAACAAATAAACAAGCTTTAGCATTTGCGCATTTTTAAAGTTAGTGTAAAAATACTCACAATAATATATTCCATCGTATTATTTAAAGCGAAAAAAAAAAGTTTTTTTTAAACACTTAACGTAATTAATTAGTATTTTATTGTTCCTCAAATGTTAAAACGGGCCTTTTATTTTTTAACGAATTTATCTCATCACGTTCTTAGCACAGACTTTATACACAATAATATGATATGGGTCTGAATGTGCATATTGGGAAGGCGCACAAACCCAAAAATGCACTCAATCCAGACCCTGTCATTGCTCCTACATCTACACCAGTTATATCCCACTTTGGAAAACTCTTACAAAATTTAAAAACTCTATTCCCGTTTTAAAAATTGTTCCCCTTTGCGCCAGACCTCTAGTAGCGCAACATCTAGCAAGTTGTGTCCGCTTAGCCGCCCGGGAAAACGCGCTAAGTGCTTGGGAATAATTTCTCACCTTCCCCTGCAGAATATTACATGTTCAAAAGGATTTGGCAACCAAAAAACTTTAATTACACAAATTAAAGAAAATTGTAATATTTTGGCCCATAATTTGAACTCAAAATTTTCGACACAGAGGGTTATTTCTTCAAGAGGCTTCAGCCGCCTCGATTGACTATGTCCTCAACAGCTAAAGGACCTTATCTGTTCAGGTGTCGGGGAAGCTGCTGGCAGTTATTCTTGAAGAAGCTTACGGCTCTGGTTAACCTAATTCTCTCAGGTAAGGTGAACGAGGCCGTCATCGACATTATGTATGGAACCAATTTAAGTGCTCTGTGCAAGAAAGATAGCGACATCCGACCCATTGCTGTGGGAACTACCTATCACCGTATGGCATGGTTAAATTTGCTGTAAATTATGAGCATATGTCTTTTCTTATTCACTCCGATGAAACTGTTGCTGTCGATAACTCTGACAAAGCGAAATACTTAACCAACAGGCCATAGTACCAATGTTTTCCTTGCCCTCAACCAATAGACAAAACCCACCTCGACATGAGAGACGCTAAAGTTGAACATAGAGCTTCCCTCGCACTCATAGAAGTTCCTAATGATACTTTGTCCCCCGTCATATAAAGGAGGTGGAGAATACGAGATTATCAAAAGGCTCCAGCCCCGGAAAGACGGTATCATCAACAAGGTGTTTAAACTCTCCCCATCCCAACTCATAATACTAATGACCGTGATCTCCAGTAAGACATTAAAGAATAACATGTTCCCCCAAGCATGGAAAAAGGTCACTGATATTGGTATTCCTAAACCATGCAAGTCCAAGTTCAGTCTAACCCCCCCAGCTACTTTCTCATCGGTCCATTCAATGCTCTCGGTAAAATCTGCGAGACGCTTCGGGCGTGGACACATGTCTACGGTACGGCACCGCCAGCCTGCAACGTCACGACGCCGCCACCATGCTATTGCGTCGTGCCGCGGCACGGTACCCTAAGACGATACGGCGTCATGCCTCAGCACGGTGCTGAGTACGGTGCAACGCGGGCACATGACAACAACCATCGTTCAGTTTTTGTCTTGGTATGGACCGTGAAAGTTGTATTATTCTGACAAATAAATAAAAAAGTTCTAACAGAATATTGTATTTTTACTTTAAAATTTGGACCAAAAATTTAAGGACCGTATTTTTGTATTATTTCGTGTTCGCGATATACATATTAATATATATACGACGAAGAAAATGATTAACCAAATGAATAAATAAATATGTTTTATAATACAAGTTAAAACTGATTTAATTATTTTCCTTCAACTTTTACTTAAACCTGTAATAGCTGTAAAAGGTTTATTTTATTAGTTCATGAATTATGCTGCTCCAGCTTCACACGGGTGCAAGGGTGATATTAAATGTATTATGCACTAGCTTCTGCCCGCGACTTCGTGCGCGGAAAATTTCTTGTTTTAACATAAGTTTACTCTCGACATTAGTAAAATAATGCCTGCGATGTTATGACATTTGGGCTAGCGAGCCGCTGCGAGCGCTCAGCGCTATTCTCCCTATCCCTTGTTTCAGAGACATGCTGCCTTAAGTCAGATAGACGCTGCGCACGTTCAGCGCTAGATTCCCGAGCACGGGCCTGCGATGTTATGACATTTTGGTTAGCGAGCCGCTGCGAGCGCTCAACGCTAGTCTCCCTATCCCTTGTTTCAGAAACATGCTGCCTTAAGTCAGATAGACGCTGCGCACGTTCAGCGTTAGATTCCCGAGCACGGGCCTGCGATGTTATGACATTTTGGCTAGCGAGTCGCTGTGAGCGCTTGGAGCTAGATTCTCTAGCGCGTGCTTGCGAAATATATTCTCTATTTCTCGAGAGGCGCTGCTCATTTTCAAGGGCAGATTCTTCCGTACGGCGTACTTGACCTGCTCTTGTCTGTGATGTCTGCCGGAACAGTTGCGATTTCTTTTTAGGCATGCTCTTAGTCAACAAATGAACAAACTACACAGACTTAAAAACAATTATGAACAAAGGGAGAGGGGGTCAGGGACTTGACACCCGTCCACCTTTATAACAAAACAATCCGTAATATCGTATTATATATTAAGACGAATTAGATTGCCCTACATTGTTTTTAATTTTAAGCTACTCTCTAGGCAGCGCACGCAAATAATTCTGTTTTATGAGGTATTTTTTTGCCGACTTGCAAGATAAAAATTGTGATAGCTTGGTTAATGTACATGTTATAAAAATAATTTATAGCCTATAGCACTCAAGAATAATGTAGCTTTCTACCAGTGTAAAATTTTTATCATGAATTCAATATCAATTAGAATTGGATCATGAGTTCCAGAGATACATACAAACTTACAAATTTTACCTCTTTATAATATTAGTATAGATGTATTATACATATAAGCCTACCTCTTGAATCACTCTATCTATTAAAAAAACTACATCAAAATCCGTTGCGTAGTTCTAAAGATTTAAGCATACATAGGGGCAGACAGCGGGAAGCGACTTTGTTTTATACTATGTAGTGATTTAAAACACTTTGAACACCGTAATTAGATTTCGTCTTAAAAAATATCCACTAACGGCCAAAGTTTGTATGAATAGTGGGCCATACTCTTCAAGTTTTGATTTCTAATAGAAGCCTAGATAATATCCACAAGATATCTGTACATCCAAAACGAACAACCCCATCGAATTTGGGCTCGTTTGATTTGTATTGACGAGTAGTTTCAACCCATATGGTAGCCAGGGTCTGATGATGGATCTGGAACGTGGTCATAGGAACTTCGCAGTTAAACGACACAACCCCATCAAATTTGGGCTCGTTTGATTCGTATTGATGAGTACTTGGATCCTGTATGGTAACCAGGGTCTGATAATGGGGCTGGAAAGTTGCTGTAGGAGCTTCGTAAGAAATCGACACAATCCCATCGAGTTTGGGCTCATTTAATTTGTATTGATGAGTACTTGGATCTTATATATTATGGTAACCAAGGTCTTATGATGTAGCTGAAAGGTGGCTACAAGAACTCCGGAATGAAACGACACAATCTTATCGTCTTTGGTCTCGTTAGATTTGTAACGTGGGATACTTTGATCCAATATGGCAGCCAGGGTCTGATGATGGAGCTGTAAAGTGACCATAGGAATCCCGCAATAAAACGACACAATCCTATCGAGTTTCGGATCGAATAAAATAAGTTATAACCGGTCATAAGCGACTTGGATTTGCGCAGGGAGGCATTCGTACAAAGGAGATCATTTATTTTGGTCCAAATTCAAAAGTGCCGGCCAAGAAAAAAAAATATGGCAATCTGTTAGAGTTTGACTCCTTGAGCATTTTTTATTATCGCACCAAAACTGTAGGACCATTGCCCTGGGTTTTATTTAAGTTTTAAAAAAACAGTTTCCGTACATTTTCGGTAGCATGAATTGTAAAAACAAAGAGTTAGAGTTTGAATAGAAACTTCCAGGTAGCTGCCGTTTACCACCACACGTCCTCCCCTAGCCACTGAACGCTCGCCCCACCTCAAATATCTTATCTGTTACTTTAGTAGATACCTAAAGCAAGGTGTGTGATATTGTATCACTCCCGTCCCAATTGATCATGGACGGGAAGACCAAAATCTACGAGTACTATATTGAATCAGTTAGATTCCATCCCCGATTTCTTGAGTCTCAGTCGCTGACACGACAGCAGCGTTCGATTCTCTTATGGACCACACACGATCCGTCCTGAATGAATTTTCAGGGGAGATCACAGTGATTGATGACCATCGCTGGAAACTCCTGGGCAATGTATGTGGTCTGAAAACCGAAAATAATGCAACTCCCGGCGAAGTAAACAAGCTCAAGCAACAGAGCAGCCTGCCACGCGCTGAATGAAATGTGAGCAAGAACACATTCACCTCGCCTTCTAGCACCTTCACAGGAAGTAGAGGCTTCTATGTCTGTTCTTATTCGCCCCGATAAGAGTATCGCTTTCGATAACACTGACAAAGCGAAATACAACGAGAAAACAAATAAATGCCCTCAACCAATAGACAAAACTCATCTTGATATGAAAGACGCTAAAGTTGAACGCAGAGCTTCTCTCGAACTCATCGAAGATCCTAATGCTCCTTTGTTCCCCTTTATTTCAGAGGAGGTGGGGAATATCATCAAAAAGTCCCGAAAAGACTTCGGCTCTGACGGTGTCATAAACAAGGTGTTTAAACTCTTCCCATCCCAACTCATAATACTAATGACCGTCATCTTCAATGGTGCATTAAGAAATAACATGTTCCCCCAAGCGTGGAAAAAGGTCACTAATATCGGTATTCCTAAACCATGCAAGTCCAAGTCAAGTTTGACACCTCCAGCTACATTTTCATCAGTCCATTCAATGTCCTCGATAAAATCTAAAGCGGCGCAGAGATTATGCTGAAGTTATGAGCGTTATTCCCAACGGTAGTTTGGTTTTCGAATCGAACAAGTCCAACGAATCGTCGAACACCCATGCAATGGTTTCCAGCATAACGCGATGATGGACGTCTAGTTTTTTGACTCAGTGAAAGCTTTTGACAAAGTGTAAGATAATGGTTTATCATTTAAGCTATATCAACTCGGTGTGCCAGATTGTCTAGTACTCATCTTGTGAAACTTTTTGTTGAATCGTACCTTCCACTATTGACTACCAGATGGTAGCGCTCCCTCTATGCGATAGTGGGGAGATCTCCACCCATACGAGCAGGAGTTCTTCAAGGGTTCTTCATGGGTCTCCCTCTGATCACCACGTACCTATACCAATCCGATCCCTTGGGAGAAGCAAGCTCGGTGTGATCCTAGATCAGCATTTGACCTTAGCTGAGTACATAAAGCAAACTTGTACGTACGCGTCGCTTTCGCACAAAGCAGGCTCCACTAAATTCTGCCAACCCGTAGGTATGGTCGCATTTTTAATACGCTTACTCTGTCTTCGCAGATGCAAAGCTCCACCATCTCCATATATTTTTTTTTTTTTAACGTAGGTAAAATCATCCAATGACAAATCCCACCCTTGGGTGGGGCGGGAAATAGTGTCAGACTTTTACTGACTAAAAACCTACCTTTCCGTTCCTTGCCTTGGCAAATACTTCAAAAGCAATTCCTAAAAATCCGCGAAGCCTATCATGTCTGAAATGAGAGTTCTTTTTGATCACAAAAGGGGATTTTCAGGGAGACCACAAAATCCCCATCATCCAGCATTTCATGAAACGCTTTCCAAGCGTTTCTTTAACACTGCTATGAGACACCGCAACCCCGCCTTCTGATATTGACCGTCCACTCATTTTCGAAATTCACCGTCATATGCTTTTTATTTTTATTAATTTTTATTATGTTTTTGGGTTTAGAAAATATTACTGTGGTTCTAAAAGATACATATATGGCTTGACTTTTCTAAACAATTAAAGCATTGAGCATTACATATATCGATATTTTTTTCTTTGAAAATCTCAACAAATAAAAAAAAAAAAATAAAAAAAAGGCAATAAAGACACAACTACAGACTGGCTGTTTTTTTTTTGTTGCATTTTTTTAAAACTATTGTCATGTATAGGATATTTCATTTTTGGAGAGTTTTTCTTTGAAAACTAATCATTTTTGAACTTAAATAATACCGAGGCTAATGCTCCCACAGCATTGTTGCCATAATAAAAAATGTTCGTAAGAACAAGTTCTAACAGAATATTGCACTTTTTTTCTTTGGCCGGCACTTTTAAATTTGGACCAAAAATGTATGGACCGTGGGTGATGTCCTTTACATAATTAAATAGTTAAATTGCGATCAGATAAGAATGATTTTTTTTGTGACGTTTACAGTCAGTTATGCCTTGCTTCATACCAAATTTCAGGATTCTAGGACAACAGGATATATTCTATAAGGTTTAGATTGCCTAGTTGGTATTAAAATATGTGCCTAAACGGAGCATGAACGACCTTATATTTAGATTGCGTTTTCTTAAAAGTTTGATTTTTTTTAAGCTTTTATTTGACTTGAAATGTATATATGTATGAATGTTTGTTCGGGTGTAATCTTGCAATTCAATTTTGAAGCAAATATCTTCAACCTTGAGCTGAAATTTTGATACACATTTAATTTTGATGACAATGCATAGTTAACTATATGAAATAAATTAAAATTCAACATCAATAATATATAAATTATAATAAAACATGGCAGAGCAGACAAAAATTTTAACTAGTTATTTTTAATACACACCTACAAAATAGTTACCAATTGAAAGGGCTTGCAGAGAGTAACTTGTAAAAATAAAGTGAGTTTACTATAATTTCAATATTCTCCTTCTTCTCAGTCATACACTCTTGGTGGAGTGGTCGTAGTAATGGATCGTCTGGTAGGTTGGTTGCGGCTTTTGCGAAACTTTTCCATCTCTCTCTATTCATGGCACTTCGTGTACATTCAATGAGGGAACACTTCGAAGATCATTTAGTGAAGTCTGTCCATCTGGTAGGCGATTAGCTGCGAGAACGTTGGCCCTCTACTCTTCCCTGTACCACTAAACGTTCCAAAGGGTTTTCATTGCGTATGATCTATCCAACCGTCTTAAAAATTCGCTGTTGCACAATTGACGACAGTTTTTGTTTGATGCAAAACTCTATAAGAATGGAAAAGTTAGTGCGGTGAGCAGTCTGTTTTATCCTCAGTAGACGCCTCTAACGTCAAATCTCAAGAGCGTCCATCTTTTTACAGTGCCTTTGTTGGATTGTCCATGTTTCAGCTCCATACAGGAAATAGGGAATATTAAGCATCTCATAAATTGAACCTTGGTGTTTTTGGTTACACGGCGATTTTTACATACCTTTGTGAGATTCTCTACGGCTGATCGTGTTATGGCACATCGTCTCTTGAATCTTCTCCGCATTTCCCAGTATTTGTGATTGTGGATCCCAGGTAGGTTGACTCTGGACAACTTCGCGATTGGCTATTTCATGTAAGTTAGGTTGATTTTTAGTCTTACAATCCACCACCATCATTTTTGACCAACCTGGCAGACTTCTAAGGCGGTCGCCTCCTTCTGCAAGGCAGTAATGCTAGCAAAGGAGGAGGCCACCACATCAGGCAACGACGCTCAAGCTGCAGCCGCCGCCTTAATTCCGATCCCGATTTCCGGCCACCGTGCGGCGGCGGCCGGCAATGAGTAGCTCGCTGTCCGTCCGTTCGGGAACAGTTCGGACTGAGCTCTAAGGCGGGGGATGTCATTGAATGATTTTACCTACCACAGCAAGAAAATAAAAAAAAAAACTTGCCGACTTCTAAAAATAGCAGACTAAGTTTCTTATGCTTTCCTATAATAAGGCTATTAAATGAAAGGACTTGCTAAGAATATGAATGTGATTTAAATAAGGTTTAACTAAAAAGTAAAAAATAAATTTAAAAAAATTAGCTTTCAATTAAATGGACTAAAAAGAAGAAAATAAACTTTTCCTAAACTTTAATATCAATTTATAACGGCATTACACAATGTATATGATATAAAAGCTTGTCGCGAGATTTAACTGTGTAAATACACAGCAAAATAACTTCATGAATTCTTCTTCTTCCTGCCCTTACCCCATATTACTAGAAAATAACTTTATTAATTAAATAAGTTAAACAACTGCATTTATTGATTTTAATATTTTCAAAATCTCGCGACAAGCTTTTTTATCATATAAATTGTGTAATGCCGTTATAAATTGATATTAAAGTTTAAAAGGAAAAGTTTATTTTTTTCTTTCCCCCATGCCCATTTCATTGAAAGCTTGTTTTTTAAAAAGATTTTTTATTTGTTAATTATTCATAATTACCCTTTGTTAGTTTATAAAGAATGTCTTGAATTAATTTGAATCAAAGCAAAAAATAAAATATAAAAAAGATCTTCGTCAAGGTGTTTTACGAATTTATTCGAGGCGTCATTAATAAATACAGTTTTTAAATTTTTTAAACTTATTTTCTTACGTACCTTTGGCTAGAGTAGATATACAATAGAACTTAATATGTTGGAAATAATTGCAGGGTGCTTAGTGGTGGTGATCTGCGCACTTATATATTGGCGTGAGTCGAAAGCGCACCCTCTGCCACCTGCATACCCAGGACTTCTTCCCATCATTGGTCATACACATTTACTGCTTACAGACACATCAAGTAAGTGATTTGACGGCTAATTTTTAATTTTATGGTAAATGAATAATGTTTTTTTTTTGTTATAAACTATTGCTTGACTGCAATCCCACCTGATATTAGGTTGCCAGAGGGTCATGGCCATCCGGATGATCCGCGGATACCGTACGGTGTCCTGTGAAGCGGCGAGCCTCCTTGCTGGCCTACCACCGTGGGATTTGGAGGCAACAGTCCTTGCACACATGCATGATTTACGCGTGGAGATGCAACGTCGGGGCGAAACTCCGCTGCCGCGACAAGTCGCGGCATGGCGGACAGAGCTCCGGCGGGATCTCATGGTGAAATGGCGAGAGCGACTGTCGCAACCAAAATTTTTGTAGGCAGTAAGATACATTATGTACGTTATAAGTAAATTCACATAATTTTTGTAAGCCACGGGGGATCGGAACTGACACTCCTACTTACAGGTTATACTGTAACCTAGTTGGGAGATCAGAACTGCACCCAATACAATTGTAGCAAAGTGTAATTTTACCATGCACATATCAAATACCCATGTACTGCAATACTTATAAACGATCAATAAAGATTATTATTATTATTATTATAACCTCGTGCTGGGCACGCCACGATCGAGGCGGTAAGGCCCCTCTTTGAGGCGTGGCTGGAAAGGCCCCACGGCGTCGTCACCTTCCGTTTGGCGCAGGTGCTGACCGAACACGGCAAGTTCGGTCCGTACCTGTACAAGATTCGTGCGGAGACGACGCCCGGGTGTCGCCACTGTGCGGACCGCCCGGTGGACACGGTGGAGCACACAGTCGAGGTGTGCCCCGCTTGGGAAGAGCATCGCCGTGTCCTCGTGGGGGCGATCGGCGGCGATCTCTCGCGCCAGGGTTTGGTTCAAGCCATGCTCCGGAGCGAGGAAGAGTGGCAGGCGGTCGCCTCCTTTTGCGAAGCAGTAATGCTAGCAAAGGAGGAGGCCGACCGCATTAGGCAAAGGTGCACACGCTGCCGCCGCCGCCGGGTTTCCGATCCCAATTTCCGGCCACCGTAGGCGCGGGCTCGCGGACGGTGGGCAATGGGTAACTCGCTGTCCGTCCGTCCGGTAACAGACCGGTCCGAGCTCAGGTCGTTTACGGCGCGCACCGTTCCCGCGCACCTCAAGGAGTTGTCAGCAAACTGTAGGGGTCCAGCAGGGCCTAAGCCTACTGGGGCCAAAGGTTATGTGAGATTGTCACCACGGGCCCCGGGATAAAGGCAAGGAACGGAAAGGTAGGTTTTTAGTCAGTAAAAGTCTGACACTATTTCCCGCCCCACCCAAGGGTGGGATTTGTCATTGGATGATTTTACCTACCCAAAAAAAGGTGAGCGACATTCATTGTTTCATTGTGGTGACATTTGCCTATGTCCAATAATGGACGTCTTTGGGCAGAAGTAATGATGATTATACCGCCTACATCGAAAGACTGAACCAGTTTGCCTGCTGGGGTCTTCCTAGTCGATTACAACTTAGGTGTCTAAAAGGCTAGAGTGAATAGGCTCTAAATAAACTAGTATGCCTAAACCATAAACGAAAGCATCACTGCTTACTATCAGGTGGGAGCGCAGTCCAGCAATAGTTTATATAAATAAAAAATAAAAAATGATTATATATTTGATAAAAATGCTTGGCTAAATGCCAGTCCTGTTCCCAAGCTACAGCTACATCTACCTACTAATTGGATGGGGTGCCACGACAGAAAACCTCCACGAGTGCCCGCAGACTATAGTTCCCTTGCGGATACGTCCGTCGCGAAGGCTAGTCTGCGGGACGGTGCACCCTGGGAGGCGGCCAACCACCCCCTTGGGCACTCCTGCCTAAGGGGCCTCGATGGCCGTCTGCGAATGTTCTGCCGGGAGTACGCTTCAACGCGTGTCCCTCTGCTTTAGCAGAGGGCACAGTGGCGAAGCAAGAGCGGGCTCGGCGTGCACTCACCCTGCCACCGGGCAGGCAGGAGGAAGGCTTTCTCCTCCTTCTGCCACCGTTGTTCTCGTAGCCCCAGAGATTGTCCAAGGTCATGTTTCTGACTTTTGATGGGGGTCGAGGGTCCTGGCTTAACCGCCCGGGCCGCGAGGAAGACAACCTCTATAAAAAATTACCCCAAACCTCCAAGCGGCGGCGCACCGTGAGGGAGGTTGTTAGCTTGACTAATGGGTAGCTAAATTAGTCTCTAGTGCGGACCACAGATTTTGAGCAAGTACCCGAATATATTTACTCGTGGGAACTGTATGGATAAAACAAATAAATTCTTTAAACACCCTATGGAGAGTGATGCGCGGTCGGAGTCCGACGCGGCATCCAGAAGGAGCTCAGGCTCGGAGGTTGAGGAGGAGGTGGAGTCGGGAGGCGACACCGGAAGAAACGCAAGTTTCTTCCGGAAACGCTCCTTGTCGAGGGACAAATCGTCCTCCGACGCTGAAAAGGGCTCGGCCCGAAAAATCCCTACCAGTGGGCGGGGAGCGGGCCGAGCACCGGGAAGAGGACGGGGAGTCACCTCCCAGGAGGCGGCCGAGCGAGCCGAGAGGCTCGCCGCGGAAGGGCGCCACCCCGCTGCGATGGACCCCTCGGGGCCATCTGGCAGCGAGAAAGAAGAAGACTCTGCCGAGGAGTCGCGTCGATCTTTCGGCGAGCTCGTCGTCGCCGCGCTGCGCGATATGGGCCGCAAGCGAGAGAGGACGTCAAAGGAGAGGACGGTCCTCCGCCATGCCGCCTCCATGCAGGAGGCCTTTGACGTCGCTCTCAGGAAGAGCGTGGCCAAGCTCCAGACCGAGCTCCGAGCCGGGCTCCGAGCCGAGCTTCAGGCCGAGCTCGCTGCGGTCCATGGAGCCAGCAGCCAGAAGCTCGTGGAGGGGAGGTGCAAGCAAGGGCAGGGGCAGAGTAGGCCCCAGCCCCAGCCTCAGCCCCAGCCTCGGCCCCAGCCCCAGCCCCAGGCCGAGTCAGGAAGCCAGCTGCTGACACTGGTGCAGCGGGAGCTGGCTGCTTTCCAGCAGCAGCTGCAGAAGCAGCTGCAGGAACAGCAGCAGCAGTTCCAGCTGCGGATCCAGCAGCAGCTGTCCCTGCTGGAGGGCATCGTACTGCGCCCCCCACTAGCGGCCTCCGGCCAGCGAAGGGTGGCGTCCTACGCTGCCGCCGCGGCCTCGGCGGCTTCGCCCATGGCGGGCCCGTCAGGGCTGACCAGGCGCGTGGCCACGGCTACGAACCCCGCCGGAGCGGCCCCGCAGGGCAGAAAACAGCAGCAGGGGAAGCCAACCCCTGCGGCTCCCCCCAAGAAGGGCAAGGCGGCACCGGCCCCTAAGGCGGCGGGAGCCCCTGCTGCTGTTGTGGCGGCAAGCAGGCGGCCGAGGCCGCCCCCCCAACCTGCAGATCCTCCGGCCGAAGCCGGATGGCAAGTGGCCGGAGCCAAAAAACAGGCTGGCAAGGCGGCTCGGGCTGCCAGGAGGCGTGAGCGGCAAAAGCTGCGGAAGCGGACGGCCCTCGCGGCCAGGATTCGCACCCCGCGCTCTACGGCTGTAGTAATTACGCTGCAGCCGGAAGCGTTGAAAAAGGGTGCGACCTATGGCGAGGTCCTCCGTAAGGCGAAGCAGGAGGTGAACCTCACCGACCTTGGGATCACCGGGGGCTTCCAGATGCGTCATACCGCAACTGGTGCCCTGATGTTGGAGGTCCCCGGAGCCAACAGCGGCCCCACCGCAGACGCCCTGGCTGACAAGATCAGGGCGATCTTGGACGCGGAGGAGGCCCGGGTGTCCAGGCCCACAAGATGCGTCGACATGCGCATTATGGGCCTGGACGATTCCGTCGAGGTCGAGGAGGTCGTGGCCGCTGTCGCCAGGACGGGTGGGTGCCCTGCCGATCAGGTCCGGGCAGGCACCATCCGTGTTGACGGCACTGGCATGGGGGCGGTTACAGTGAACTGCCCCCTGTCAGCGGCCAGGAGCATCACCGGGGAGGGTAAGCGACTCCTGGTGGGCTGGGTCTCCGCGCGGGTTAAGCTGCTGGAGCCCAGACCGCTGCGCTGCTATCGCTGCCACGTGGGCCACCACGTGGGGGTCTGTTGCGCAGCGGAGGAAGATCGCAGCGACCGCTGCTTCCAGTGCGGTCAGCCCGGCCACAAGGCCGATACCTGCAGTGCAGCGCCGCACTGCTACGCATGTGCGGCGGCAGGCAAGTCGGCCGACCACCGGGCTGGGAGCAGGACCTGCGATCCCCCCGCCAAGGCCAAGGGCAAGGTCCCAAGGCCTATCCCCGCGAAGGTGCTCACCGCCGCGGCTGCCCCGTTGGCTGCCGCCGCCATCGCCTCCGCAGACGCCGCCGCCGCTAACACCGCGGCAGGACCCTCAAGGAGGGCCCGGGAGGAGACTGTAATGGACTGCCAATAACGGCTCCATTACGTCTCCTCCAGGCGAATATCAACCACTGCGCCCCCGCTCAGGATCTGTTGCTCCAGAGCATGGCGCAGTGGTCGATCAACATCGCCGTTGTCTCCGAGCCGCACTTTGTCCTGCCCAGAGCCGACTGGGTTCAGGACCTGAGCGGCTCGGTGACACTCATTTCGTCGGCCGCCGCCGGTACCCCGGCACTCGAGGCCGTCAAGAAAGGCCGGGGTTGCGTGGCAGCACGGTTCGGGGACATAGTGGTGGTAGGCGTCTACCTGTCCCCGAACAGATCTCTCGCCGAACTAGACAGCTCCCTTTTGGAGCTGGATGCCGTCGTTGCTGGGTTTGACTCCAGCCTCCCCGTGGTCGTTTGCGGGGACTTCAACGCCTGGAACGAGGCTTGGGGTTCCCGGTTTACGAACCAACGAGGTCGAAGGGTGGAGGAATGGGCCCTAGGACAGGGCCTAGTCGTACAAAACCGGGGTTCTGTCCCCACGTGTGTGCGGATGCAGGGCGAGTCGGTGGTGGACATTACGTTCGCCAGCCCTGCACTGGCACCGCGCGTCGTCGACTGGCGCGTCATAGAGGAGGTGGAGACGTTCTCCGACCACCGGTACATCCGGTTTGACGTCTCCGCCCAGACCTCGACCGCGCCGGTCCGACAGACCCCGTGTGGTCCGCGTTGGGCGCTGAGGCAGCTGGACAGGGACCTGCTCCAGGAAGCCGCGATAGTACAGGCCTGGGTGCAAGCACCGGACAGGCCTGTCGACATCGACGTCGAGGCGGACTGGTTCCAGGTGGCCATGTCGCAAATCTGCGACGCGGCCATGCCCCGAGTCCGGCCAGGACGTGCCCGGCGCCAAGTACACTGGTGGTCGCCAGAGATTGCGGCACTGCGCGATGCGTGCAATGCTGCGCGACGCCGGTATACTAGACACCGCAGGCGCCGCACCCGTCCACCGGGTGCGGAGGCCATAGAGGCGGAGCTGTATGAGGGATACAGAGCGGCAAAGCGCACCCTCCGAGCGGAGATAAAGCGGGCCAAACTCGAGGCCCGCAACGTGTGGCTGGAGTCTCTGAACGTCGATCCGTGGGGACGCCCATACAAAATGGTCATGGAGAAACTCCGGCCATGGGCTCCCCCGCTGACTCAGAGTCTCCGGCCCCAGCTCGTGGAGGGTGTGGTGAGCGCTCTGTTCCCTACGCGAGGGGAGCATACTCCCCCGCCTATGGCTCCGCCACCAGCGGCGGTGTCCGATGCGGACCACGACGGCAACGACGGCAACAATGCTCCAGAGGTGACCGAGGTGGAGATGAGAGTGGCGGTGCGAAGGCTGAGTGCCAAGAACACCGCCCCAGGACCCGATGGCTTGCCTGGAAAAGCCTGGGTCCTGGCCATGGAGGAACTCGGGTCTCGACTGAGAGGGCTCTTCAGCGCATGCATGGAGAGGGGCCAGTTCCCGCTTCGCTGGAAGACGGGGAAACTGGTCCTTATCGCGAAGCCGGGGCGCCCCGCGGACTCTCCGTCCGCGTATCGGCCCATTGTGCTGCTCGACGAGGTGGGCAAGCTCTTTGAAAGAGTAATTGCAGACCGCCTCGTCGTGCACCTGGCGCGGAAGGGGCCGGATCTTGCGGACGGCCAGTTCGGATTTCGCAGGAGGCGCTCCACTGTGGACGCCATCATGCGCGTGCGAGCCCTCACGACGGGGGATGCGGTGTCCCGGGGCAGGTGTGTCTTGGCGGTGTCTCTGGACATCGCCAACGCCTTCAACTCCCTGCCCTGGAGTTGCATTGGTAGGGCACTCCGGTACCACCGGGTGCCCGACTACCTCTGTCGGGTGATCGAGGCCTACCTGTCGGACAGGTTCATCATCTACCCCGGTCATCAGGGGGAGTTGAAACGGCGAGAGATGTCGTGCGGTGTTCCGCAGGGATCGGTACTAGGGCCGCCCTTGTGGAACATCGGGTACGACTACGTGCTGCGCGCCGACCTCCCCGACGGGGTCAGCGTGGTCTGTTACGCAGACGACACGCTGGTCCTGGCGCGGGGACGGTCGTACCAGGCGGCGGTCGAACTAGCGACGCGCGGGGTTGCGACAGTCGTGGAGAGGATACAGCAGTTGGGACTCGAGGTGGCATTGCACAAGTCCGAGGCCATGTGTTTTCACGGCCCTCGGAGCGCGCCACCTCCGGGCTCCCAATTGACGGTAGGAGGAGTTCACATCGGCGTCGGGTCGACGATGAAGTACCTGGGACTCGTCCTCGACAGCCGGTGGAACTTCAAGGAGCACTTCCGACGTCTGGCTCCCAGGTTGAATGCGACTGGGGCTGCGCTCAAGCGGCTCCTGCCGAACCTAGGGGGTCCAGACGCCTCCTGCCGGAGGCTCTACGCAGGCATCGTTCGGTCCATGGCCCTTTACGGTGCGCCGGTGTGGGCGCCATCGCTACGGAAGCGAGTGGCGGCCCGGCTAACCGCCTGCCAGAGGGTCATGGCCATCCGGATGATCCGCGGATACCGTACGGTGTCCTGCGAAGCGGCGAGCCTCCTTGCTGGCCTACCACCATGGGATTTGGAGGCAACAGTCCTTGCACACATGCATGACTTACGCGTGGAGATGCAACGTCGGGGCGAAACTCCGCTGCCGCGACAAGTCGCGGCATGGCGGACAGAGCTCCGGCGGGATCTCATGGTAAAATGGCGAGAGCGACTGTCGCAACCTCGTGCTGGGCACGCCACGATCGAGGCGGTAAGGCCCCTCTTTGAGGCGTGGCTGGAAAGGCCCCACGGCGTCGTCACCTTCCGTTTGGCGCAGGTGCTGACCGAACACGGCAAGTTCGGTCCGTACCTGTACAAGATTCGTGCGGAGACGACGCCCGGGTGTCGCCACTGTGCGGACCGCCCGGTGGACACGGTGGAGCACACAGTCGAGGTGTGCCCCGCTTGGGAAGAGCAGCGCCGTGTCCTCGTGGGGGCGATCGGCGGCGATCTCTCGCGCCGGGGCTTGGTTCAAGCCATGCTCCGGAGCGAGGAGGAGTGGCAGGCGGTCGCCTCCTTCTGCGAAGCAGTAATGCTAGTAAAGGAGGAGGCCGACCGCCTTAGGCAAAGGCGGACACGCCGCCGCCGCCGCCGGGTTTCTGATCCCAATTTCCGGCCACCATAGGCGCGGGCTCGCGGACGGTGGGCAATGGGTAGCTCGCTGTCCGTCCGTCCGGTAACAGACCGGTCCGAGCTCAGGTCGTCTACGGCGCGCACCGTTCCCGCGCGCCTCAAGGAGTTGTCAGCAAACTGTAGGGGTCCAGCAGGGCCGAAGCCTACTGGGGCCAAAGGTTATGTGAGACTGTCACCAAAGGCCCCAGGATAAAGGCAAGGAATGGAAAGGTAGGTTTTTTAGTCAGTAAAAGTCTGACACTGTTTCCCGCCCCACCCAAGGGCGGGATTCGTCATTGGATGATTTTTACCTACCACAAAAAAAAAAAAAAAAAAAAAAAACCTACTAATTGGATGGTTTACTTTGTTATACACATAATATATTTCAAGATATACTATTGGCCTTTTTATTGCTGTTTCCGACATCTTATCGTTTTTATTTTTTATTTAAATGATGCTCATCGTAATTTATTAATATTTATGTGTAAAGTAGAGGCTAATTTCAACATTTGTAATTGTGAAGTATTATGAAGCAATTTGTTTTATTAAGTAATTCCACATCGTCCCGTGGGTATCTTAAGAGGCGACTAAGGGATATTTAGAGACTGTACATACTACTGCACCTTGGGTCACCCCGTAGCGGCGGGTAAACCACCACCAAAAGCATTCCCAAGAAGTGTTGGTGTCAGGCTGGCGGCCGACTTTAAAAAATAGCCAAATCCCTTTGCAACATGTTCGGTCTTAATGTAATGCGTGATAAGGTTAGGGCGTGCCCCACAGGCAACGCGCAGGGGCAGTATTCGACTCCTATGAGAAATGGACCAAGGTTTTTACGCCACCTCGGGCGGGGTTTTTTTTTTTTAACGTAGGTAAAATCATCTAATGACAAATCCTGCCCTTGGGTGGGGCGGGAAATAGTGTCAGACTTTTACTGACTAAAAACCTACCTTTCCATTCCTTGCCTTTATCCTGGGGCCTTTGGTGACAGTCTCACATAACCTTTGGCCCCAGTAGGCTTCGGCCCTGCTGGACCCCTACAGTTTGCTGACAACTCCTTGAGGCGCGCGGGAAGGGTGCGCGCCGTAGACGACCTGAACTCGGACCGGTCTGTTACCGGACGGACGGACAGCGAGCTACCCATTGCCCACCGTCCGCGAGCCCGCGCCTACGGTGGCCGGAAATTGGGATCGGAAACCCGGCGGCGGCGGCGGCGTGTGCGCCTTTGCCTAATGCGGTCGGCCTCCTCCTTTACTAGCATTACTGCTTCGCAGAAGGAGGCGACCGCCTGCCACTCCTCCTCGCTCCGGAGCATGGCTTGAACCAGGCCCCGGCGCGAGAGATCGCCGCCGATCGCCCCCACGAGGACACGGCGATGCTCTTCCCAAGCGGGGCACACCTCGACTGTGTGCTCCACCGTGTCCACCGGGCGGTCCGCACAGTGGCGACACCCGGGCGTCGTCTCCGCACGAATCTTGTACAGGTACGGACCGAACTTGCCGTGTTCGGTCAGCACCTGCGCCAAACGGAAGGTGACGACGCCGTGGGGCCTTTCCAGCCACGCCTCAAAGAGGGGCCTCACCGCCTCGATCGTGGCGTGCCCAGCACGAGGTTGCGACAATCGCTCTCGCCATTTCAGCATGAGATCCCGCCGGAGCTCTGTCCGCCATGCCGCGACTTGTCGCGGCAGCGGAGTTTCGCCCCGACGTTGCATCTCCACGCGTAAATCATGCATGTGTGCAAGGACTGTTGCCTCCAAATCCCATGGTGGTAGGCCAGCAAGGAGGCTCGCCGCTTCACAGGACACCGTACGGTATCCGCGGTACATCCGGATGGCCATGACCCTCTGGCAGGCGGTTAGCCGGGCCGCCACTCGCTTTCGTAGCGATGGCGCCCACACCGGCGCACCGTAAAGGGCCATGGACCGAACAATGCCTGCGTAGAGCCTCCGGCAGGAGGCGTCTGGACCCCCCAGGTTCGGCAGGAGCCGCTTGAGCGCAGCCCCAGTCGCGTTCAATCTGGGAGCCAGACGTCGGAAATGCTCCTTGAAGTTCCATCGGCTGTCGAGGACGAGTCCCAGGTACTTCATCGTCGAACTCCTCCTACCGTTAATTGGGAGCCCGGAGGTGGCGCGCTCCGAGGGCCGTGAAAAAACATGGCCTCGGACTTGTGCAATGCCACCTCGAGTCCCAACTGCTGTATCCTCTCCACGACTGTCGCAACCCCGCGCGTCACTAGATCGACCGCCGCCTGGTACGACCGTCCCCGCGCCAGGACCAGCGTGTCGTCTGCGTAACAGACCACGCTGACCCTGTCGGGGAGGTCGGCGCGCAGCACGTAGTCGTACCCGATGTTCCACAAGGGTGGCCCTAGTACCGATCCCTGCGGAACACCGCACGACATCTCTCGCCGTTTCAACTCCCCCTGATGACCGGGGTAGATGATGAACCTGTCCGACAGGTAGGCCTCGATCACCCGACAGAGGTAGTCGGGCACCCGGTGGTACCGGAGTGCCCTACCAATGCAACTCCAGGGCAGGGAGTTGAAGGCGTTGGCGATGTCCAGAGACACCGCCAAGACACACCTGCCCCGGGACACCGCATCCCCCGTCGTGAGGGCTCGCACGCGCATGATGGCATCCACAGTGGAGCGCCTCCTGCGAAATCCGAACTGGCCGTCCGCAAGGTCCGGCCCCTTCCGTGCCAGATGCACGACGAGGCGGTCTGCAATTACTCTTTCAAAGAGCTTGCCCACCTCGTCGAGCAGCACAATGGGCCGATACGCGGGCGGAGAGTCCGCGGGGCGCCCCGGCTTCGCGATAAGGACCAGTTTCCCCGTCTTCCAGCGAAGCGGGAACTGGCCCCTCTCCATGCATGCGCTGAAGAGCCCTCTCAGTCGAGACCCGAGTTCCTCCATGGCCAGGACCCAGGCTTTTCCAGGCAAGCCATCGGGTCCTGGGGCGGTGTTCTTGTTTGTTGTCGCGTAGGGAACAGAGCGCCCACCACACCCTCCACGAGCTGGGGCCGGAGACTCTGAGTCAGCGGGGGAGCCCATGGGCGGAGTTTCTCCATCACCATTTTGTATGGGCGTCCCCACGGATCGATGTTCAGAGACTCCAGCCACACGTTGCGGGCCTCGAGTTTGGCCCGCTTTATCTCCGCTCGGAGGGTGCGCTTTGCCGCTCTGTATCCCTCATACAGCTCCGCCTCTATGGCCTCCGCACCCGGTGGACGGGTGCGGCGCCTGCGGTGTCTAGTATACCGGCGTCGCGCAGCATTGCACGCATCGCGCAGTGCCGCAATCTCTGGCGACCACCAGTGTACTTGGCGCCGGACCTCGGGCGGGGTGGAAATTGAGATTGAGGTATGAAAGTTGGAATGTTGGGACCATGACTTTCCAGTCAGTTAGTCCCTTCCGGGCCAGAGAGTTAGTGGATATATTGAAAAGAAGACGGTTAAATATAGCAAGCTTGAAGGAAAACTAAATAGAGAGGAACAAAAGCGAGAGAAATCGGTGAGGGATATAAGGTCTACTACTGTGGAAGTGATGGAAAAAGAAATAATGTAGGAATTGTGTTAGACGGTAAATTGAAAGAAAGCGTGATGGAAGTACAAAGGATTTGTGATAGATTTATAATTGTTAAAGTCATGTTTGAGAATGTAATGTTGAATATAGTTAGTGTGTATGCACCAGAAGTAGGATGTGATGAAATGGTGAAAAATAAGTTTTGGGAGGATTTTGACATAGCTTTCCCTGTTCATGAAGAATGGATAATTGGAGAGGATTTTAATGGGCATGTGGGAAGAATTAATTGTTTACAAAAGAGTACATAGGAGATGGGGTTTCGGTAGTACAAACAGTGAAGAAAAGACGCTACAGCAATCCGCTACTGCATTTGACCAGGCAGTAGCCAATACCCGGTTCGAGAAAAGTGGCACATGATGAACGTGTAATCACGTACAAAAGTGGTAATCATAAGACCTAAACCGACTACTTCCTAGTACGGCGCAACCACAATAAGTACGTCAAAGACTGAACAATACTGCCAGGAGAAGATCTACTCTCACAACACAGACTCCTAGTTGTGACATCAGTGATCAAAATATTGTCTAATAAAAACAAAGAGCGTCCTCTCCATAAAATTATATGGCATATTTTAGGGAGAATTGATTGTGCGAAAAAGTACAAGGAGTGAGCGGTGGACAGAATGATAGTAATTGGAGACATAAATGATCGAAGTATAAATTAAAGCTAGAATGAGATGGCTGGGTATATCAGACATGTAGCAAAAATATTTTGGGAGAGACGAGAGGAAATAGCTGAATAGATAGAGATACATGGTGGTAGTTGACAGAGGTTAAAAATTTACTGAAAGAAAAGAAGAGAAAATTAATGGAATGGCAGCATGTAGAGCCAGGAAACGCTAGTTTAAAAGCTGGAAAAAGTAAGTAAGACGTTTTAAAAAAGAAAGCCAAGAAAGCCGTGGCAGTAGCAAAATCAGAAACCTAGGGCCAACTATATGACACACTGGATAGTCTTGCAGGTCAAAAAGCTATACTTGCTTATTAGAATAAGAGAGAATAAGCGAGGAATGTTTGCCAGGTAAGATATATAAGAGATGAAACTGTAATGGTTCTATCGGATGATGACAAAATCAAAAAGAGGACTGATGAATAAGGAAAATAATTAGAGTAGAGTGTTAGAAAATAAATTAGTGAATACTGTGTTAGTGAGAATGGTTAGTATGGATGAAGTTACAATAGCAGTAAGTGGTATGAAGAATGGTAAAGCCATTGGTTCAGATGGAATACCAGTTGAAGTGTGGAAGTTATGGCGAGTGGTTGGATGGATGTGGTATGTTTTGTTCTTCAATGCGGGAAGAAGCCATACCTGGTGCAACATTTCTTTGGAGCCTATTTTAAAACAAAAATGATGTGCTTGAGTGCAACATTTATATATTTACTTTGTTTATTTGTTATGTCTATAATTGTTACTTCTGTAAAGGAAGATGCAAATCCTGGGCCCACCTTCCAATACCTGTGTCTGTTACATCGTCAGATAGGTATTTTTGACGGCCCTCGGGGTGCGCCACCACCGGGTTCCCAGCTAACGATAGGAGGGGTTCACATCGGCGTCGGGTCAACGATGAAGTACCTGGGACTCGTCCTCGACAGCTAGTGGAACTTCAAGGAGCACTTTCGACGTCTGGCTCCCAAACTGAATCGGACAGGGGCTGTTCTCGGGCGGCTCCTGCCCAACCTCAGGGGACCAGATTGCTCCTGCCGGAAGCTCTACGCGGGAATTTTTCAGTCCATGGCTCTTTACGGGGCTCTGGTGTGGGCAACGACGTTGCAACAGCAACCGAGGTCCATGCTGAATGCGTGTCAGAGGCTCATGGCAATACGCATGGTGCGAGGGTACCGAACGATTTCGCGAGGCGGCGACCCTCCTTGCTGGTCAACCGCCATGGGATCTGGAGGCAACAGTCCTTGCACACAAGCACGATAAGCGCATGGAGATGCATCGCCGGGGCGAAATTCCGCTGCCACGACAAGTCGAGGCATGGCGGACAGATCCAGCGGGATCTCATGGCGAAATGGCGTCAGCGACTATCGCAACCTCGTTCGGGGCGCGCCACAGTTAAAGCGATAAGGCCCATCCTTGAGGCGTGGCCTCACGGCGTTCTCAACTTCCACACGACGCACGGCCCCACCGAACACGGAAAGTTCGCTAAGTTCCTGTTCCGGATTCGTGCGGAGGATTCGCCCAGGTGTCGCCACTGTGCGGAACACCCGGAGAACACAGTGAACCATACTGTAGAGGTGTGCCCTGCCTGGGCGGAGCATCGCCGTGTCCTCGTGGTTGTGATCGGCGGCAGCGATCTCTCTCGCCGGGCCTTGGTTCAGGCCATGGTCCGGAGTGAGGAGGGATGGCAAGCGGTCGCCTACTTCTGCGAAGCAGTAATGCTAGACCGACCGCATCAGGCAGAGGTAACGGGGCGTTCACCCCAGCCGCCGCTGGGATTCCGTCCTACCGGACCGAGCCCAAGTCGTCGACGGCGCGTACTGTTCCCGCGCGCCTCAAGGAGCTGTCAGCAAACCGTAGAGGCCCAGCCTGCTAGCTGCAGGCAGGCAGGATCGAAGCCTGCTGGGGTCATGGGTCAGCTTCCGAAAAGAATACCCTGCCTCGGCACGATAGGCAACGAAGGAACGGAGTAGGTTTTTAATCAGTAAGAGTCTGACACTACTTCCCGCTCCGCCCAAGGGCGGGATTTGTCATTGGATGATTTTACCTACCATAAAAAAAAACCATAGCTATCACAATGTCGACGCTTCGAAATGATGATAGTTCTAAATTTTCTCTATATGTAAGGAAAAATAGAAATAAAAAGTTTTTTAATTCAAGATACGAGTAACAGGAAAACTTTGCATGTTTCAAAAAGTGTTATTTCAAAAATATTTAACAAAGGTCCAAGGAAGGAAGGTGATTTCTTTGGAATCTTTTGCGTGCGAATCAGATGTGTTTATATTACTCTATTATTTAATTTGATTATAAACACTTGCATCAAGCTAATATTCCAGTTTGAATAATTTCAGTTTTACATGAACAATCGCTAAAAAAACTAAGTCCTTTTCTGTAAATTTTTTATTTGCTTTATAAGGTGTTTGTTATATTTTCAGAGTTATGGCTTCGACTGAAAAAATTTTCTGACTGTTCATTGCAAAATGGTGGCATTATTTACGCAAAATTTGGATCCGGCATTTATTATTGTGAGTAATTCATTTAGTTACTAGAGTTGGCTGAACAATCGGTTGGCAGGCTACATAGCTTACAAAATAGATAGTCAATGGGCCCAAAAGGTTCTGATGTAACGATCTCATAGCAACCCGTTAGTATCCACTGGATATAAATTCAGGATCGTTTGACGTGGCGACACTTGAGGGAGGCCTATGTCCAGCATTGTACCTCTTTTAACGGAAGTCTGTCTGAAGTGATGCTTTTTCTCAGGAACGCATCTAGTTATAATTACTTTCAAATAGATTCGCAATATAGAGATGACTGTTAATGCTCCATTTTTCGACTTTCGAGTTAAGGTCATGAGGTTTGGCACAAAAAAAAAAAACTATTTCCGAAAACTACACACAAATAAATAAAATATTTATAAGATTTTTGAGTGCACAATTTTCTTGAAATGGTTATGTAAGTTGTTCGTAGTTGGTAAAATGATTAGTAGTTTGGAGGTAGTGGAACAGCGTGTAAAGCGCCACATACCTCCGTTGAAAAGGGAGGATCCTCCGACCAGACAGGTGTTATATCTGGTGGGCTACTGCCCGATAGATGATTTCGGGTTTGTTCTATATGTTCTAATTGCGCGGAGAATCTTACTTGCGCGATGCAGGATTAGTTCTTATGTGACTACATAGATGTCGCTACATCACTCCCCTCCGGAGGTCGGAGATCGATGGTTCTTGATGCTTCTTGATGCGTCGTGATGCGTGCCAGGCCAGTGGAGGTTGGTTCCAGTGAGTCGGAACCGGATTCCGCATAGTTCTCGGTGAGTCGGAACTGTCTGCGGTGATGCCCCAGTGAGTCGGGGTGGTGCTATCCCAGTGAGTCGGGATATGATGCTGCAGGCTTCAGTTGATCCGAGTATTGCGGCTGGCTCCAGTGAGTCGGAGCAGTGCGGCTGGCTCCAGTGAGTCGGAGCGGTGCTGTGTGACGTAGGGCTTGACTGCTGTAGTCGACCAGGAGAGGTTCTTTAAGGCTCTTCATGTGACTGGCCGAAGGTGCAGGTGTTTAGCCAAGGTCGCTGATGAGGCTGAGGGTGATGACCAGGTATGACCAAGTAGGCATGCTGGTGGTCAGGATACCCATATAGCCGTGGGTGCTGGCTGAATGGCTCGCTGCTCGAAAGCTTGAGGAAGTGATGATGACGTCACGAAGTAGTTGCTGCACGAAGGCTGCGCTGACGTTCTTTGTCGAGGGTCACCAGTTTGGAGGTAGTGGAACAGAGAGTAAAGTTCCACATACCTCCGTTGAAAAGGGAGGATCCTCCGACCAGACAGGTGTTATGTCTGGTGAGCTACTGCCCGATAGATGATTTCGGGTTTGTTCTATATGTTCTAATCGCGCGGAGAATCTTACTTGTGCGATGCAGGATTAGTTCTTATGTAACTACATAGATGTCGCTACAACTAGCTATATCAATATAATGTAAATAATCGTTTATTTCAATTAAGTCGTTGGTTTCCATATTGGTATGAAAACCTTTGTTCATCACAAGGCCGAGCTGAAACGCATTAATTATTTTTATTTTTTGGTCGGTTATATATATACATTAAACGCCAAACGCTTTCTTCGATATTAGATACAATATCAAGTTCAATCTACGAGTATCATTTTTGGTTACATTGCACTATTGCACCTTTTTTGCAAGAAACGCAAATCCACTATGTTTATTTAAATTTCTGCTTTGCCATTTATAATATGTTTAGTTCCGTTGCAATTATTCAGGCAATTTATTGTTTTTTACAGTCATATCAGATCCTGAAGATGCTCTTGTGGCGGCCAATAAATGCTTAAATAAACATTTGCTGTATGATTTTGCTAAATATTGGTTGGGTGAAGGACTTATTACTGGATCTGGTAAGTCAACAACTAATGATAATTAAAAAAAATCAAACGTCTATTTAAACATTTTTTTTTACTTTCAACTTTAAAAGAATGACATAAAAGTGACAAAAGAGATGCCCCAAATTCTATGGTCAAAAAACCCAGAAATGTGTATTAATTAATTAACTATAATAAGCATTTTTTGTCACTAAAGTGACGATTCAGAAAACCATAGTGTGGGAATTATGAGCCAACAAAATATAAACTGTTTTTTTTTGATATTGTAGTTGTTGCTTTTCCTTGTTGTTATTTTGAGATTTCGATTTCTGTTTTGGATTAAAAAATAAAAAATAATGAAAATCAAGTGATTTGATTAAATATATTTTATTTACATGGAACGAATTATTTTGTATGTCTAAGCTTCGATACACAATTTTTTTTTTGCTGTGAACTCTAAGTTTTTTCGGGATATCTCCTTTTGTTCTATCACTCACTTGTCAACAGTGACACAAACTCGGTCTACAGGTAGACTATGAATTTGATATTATTCCCAGTATAAAATCTTCTTCAAGAAGCTAGCGTGTATTATTATAACTGTGTTTGTATGTATAATTATTGTTAATTTCTTTAAAACCAGGAGACCATTGGCATCGTCACCGACAAATGCTAAAACCGTTTTTCAGCCTGCCAATAATAAATTCATACCTCGAAGTGTTCAACGATCAATCAAAGATATTGCTGAGTGCTTTAGACTGTTCTGCTGAAAAAAAAATGTTTTATCCTACACCAGAAGTCAAGAAATATTCCCTTGGATCATCTTACCGTAAGCAGATTTTTACTTAAAACGACGGTTTAACATAACAGCAACAGTTTATTGTCACGTAGCTTTATAGATGCGTATACGCTTGGTGTACGCCTGCTCACAGCAAATACAATACTATGACACTCTGCCGACGAAGCGGCAAAGACACGAAGGAACCGGATTGCCGCTCCGTCGACAAACGCGCAATACGCGTCCATGAAGCTACGCGCCCGTAGACAGTAAGCCTTAGTATCAAGTTTTGTCCTCAATTCATCATCATTTTAGCTGAAAGACATCCACTGTTGGACATAAGCCTCGCCCAAACGTCGCCACAACGACCGGTCCTATTCGTCTCGCATCCATCGGATTCCAGCGACCCTGATCAGATTATTGGTTCACCTTGTGAGAGGCCTTCCAACGCTACATCTTCCGGTACACGGTCGCTACTCCAGAACCTTTCGGCCCCAACGGCCATCTGGTCTGCATGCAATGTGCCCAGCCCATTTCCACTTAAGTTTGGCGATTCTTCGTGCTATGTTAACAACCTTAATTCTCTAGCAGATATCTTCATTTCTGATTCAATCACGCAAGGAAACTCCGAGCATAGCCCTTTGCATGATTTTAAGTCTTCTTATGAGGCCGATTGTAAGCGACCACGTTTCGGAGCCATATGTCATCACTGGCAACACACACTCTTCATAGACTTTCATCTTGCTTTACTGTAGTATAGTGGACGACAAGATACCGCGCAGCTTCCCGAACGCCGCCAAGCCGGGGCGGATTCGACGATTGACCTCTTTCTCGAAGTTAGACCTACCTAACTGGACCATCCGCCCCAGGGACACGTAGTCGTCCACAATTTCGAGTATAGTCTCCGATCTTGATAGGAGTGGGTGCTACATGGATGTTAACCTTACAGAACATTTTCCGAAAATTAGAGTGGACGAAATGGGGGCTCAATATAAACGGGAAAAGGCTGAACCACCACCGGTTCGCAGATGACATAATTCTGTTTGAGGAAAATCCATATATTTTGGAAACCATGATTCAGGAATTAAGCAAAGTAAGTGCAAAAGTGGGTTTGACTATGAACACAACAAAAACAAAATTACTGACTAACTCTGAAAAGATAATTATAAAAATGGATGTCCGCACACTAGAATATGTAGATGAATATAATTACCTGAGTCAAATAATTTCCCCTAGTGATCAAATAAGCAAAGAGATTAATGTTAGAATAGCCAGTGGATGGAGAAAGTATTGGGCACTGAAAGAAATCATGAAATCCAGAGATCTAAGTATTTCTATAAAGAAGAAAGTTTTCAACACCTCTATTTGGCAATGCATTACATAAATATGGATGTGAAACATGGGCACTTACTTAACAACATAGAAATAAACTTCAGTATTGTCAAAGATCAATGGAACGAAGTATGACTGGCATTTCTAAAATGAACCACATAAGAAATGAACAACTGAGATCTAAAACAAAAGTTGTGGATATATTGACCAAAATTGATCCGCAAAAGTGGAGATGGGTAGGCCACATGATAAGAGACAACCAGGAAAAATGGAGCCAAATAGTGACAGATTGGTACCCCAGGGATGGGAAACGGAGTAAGGAAAAACAACTGTTGAGATGGGAGGATGAGTTGAAACTGACAGCGGGCCCCAACTGGAGGAGAGTGGCTCATGATAGAGCGCAGTGAAAACAGCTAGAGGCCTTTGCCAGAAGGCACAATGATTTAAGGGATATATTATGAAAGAAGGAAAAGATAATTTAGATTAATAAGGCTGTTATTAGTGTCTTTATTTCTTAATACACATTTAAATTATATTTTTAAAAATTTGAATACAAAATAAAAAACATTTAAAAATATAAATAATAGTATCCCACCGGTATCGGGAACAGGGTCCAAGCTACCGGCGGTCAGGGCTTCAGAGAAAGGAATCTCCTAACAATACGAGCCGTGTCCAGGAGTACCGCTTTCTGAATCAAGCGCTTGATCCAGCCGCCTAACGAGAGCCTCCTAAGGTGTTGGTCGAGGCTCTTGGCTATTAAGCCATTACTCGACACGACTATCGGTACAATGATCGCCGAATCCACTTCCCACATGTCGACAACCTCGCGAGCCAAGTCAATGTACTTGACTTGTTCATCTTTCTCGGCTTTCACGAGGTTCTCGTCATGCGGAACCGCCTCTCGTTTCGGTCCACCACCACTATATCAGGCTTATTGGCTACAATATTCCTGTCAGTGATGATGGACCGATCCCAGTACAAAGTGATATGAGCATTATCAAGAACTGGGTCGGGCTCATACCTGTAGTACGGCACTTCCGATCCCACAAGAGAGTATTTCAAAGCAAGTTGCTGATGGATAATCTAGGCTACAAGGTTGTGCCTATGCAAATACTCGCCGTTAGCAAGACGAGAACAACCGGAGATAATGTGACGAATTGATTCTCCCGGACGGTGACATGCCCGACAGATGTCAACCGTGCCGTCCTTCACAATAAATCTCCGGTAGTTATTCGTCATGATAACTTCGTCCATAATTGCACAGATAAAACCTTTGGTTTCCCCAAAGAGGTCACCGAAACGCAGCCAAGCTACAGACGCCAATTGGTCTACATCGGGCCCGTGAAGGGCCCGGAAAAAGCGTCCGTGAAGTTCTTTGTTTTGCCATACTTCCCTGCGATTGTTAGTGTCAAGCACTACCGGTTTGCGCCAGTTCTCGTTAGCCAAGGAGAGCGGGGTGAGTCCCTTGTCCACTGCCACTACATCTCGATGCATACCCACGTCGGCAGCAAGGAAATATTCCCTGAGACTTGCGTGTGAGACCTCGCGGTTGTGTAGGGTCTTAGCATTTAAAAAACCTCGACCGCCACACTTCCGCGGGATATACAGTCTCATCACCGACGATCGTGGGTGATGCATTCGGTATGCAGTCAGCAGTATTCGGACCTGCCTATCCAGGGCGTCAAGTTCCGTTTGAGTCCATTTGAGTACGCCGAAAGAGTACATCAATACTGGCATGACCCAACCGTTGAAGGCGAACCTTGTTTCCGCCTGAAAGAAGGCTATTGAAAACCTTCTTCAGGCGTCCAAAGAAACGCTCCTTCAACGATTGATTCATGTCAGTGATATTGATGCCTAGGGCTTCCAACGTACCCAAATACTTATAGATTTCGGTTGCAGAGAGAGAGATTTCAGGTTTATGGAATCCGTGAGTTGAGTGCCCACAGATTCCACAACCTCCCCTCGCTTTACATGCATGACCGCACATTTGTCTACACCAAACTCCATCCTGATGGCACTACTGAAGGTTTCAGTTACCTTCAGTAGCTCCCTCAGTTGCAGGTTGTTGGGGGCAAAAAGCTTCAAGTCATCCATGTAAAGAAGGTGAGATATAAACTGACCACCTCTCTTCAACCGATAGCCTAGACCTGAATTCTCCAGCAGTGTGCTTAGAGAATTCAGCTATTATTATTGTAATTACACTTATTTTAACATAGTGCAACAACCGATAACTTATGCCGATCATCGGAGCTCGAAACTTATGTTGTTTTATCTGCAATGTCACTATAAATAACTAATTACTGTAAGAGTAGTTGCGTTTTTAGTTTAAACTTTTTTTTATCTCCTTCTAACTTCATGAGACCAATTAACTTGTGTAATCAATTTCAGTGACTACGTTTGGAAAGACCGCAAACGATAAGAAGATCTTTCAACAATACTCGAAAGCAACCGATAAAATGTTGAGCCTTGTAATGCAAAGATTCCAAAAGGTTTGGCTTCATAATGATTTAATACACTCTCTGCTTGGTCACAAAAAGCAGGAAGGAGAACTGTTGAAATGCACAAATGAAGTATCAGATGAGGTAGGATACAATTTAGTTTGTTTATCAACTGCATAAAATATTAAGACTAAATGATTTTTTAAATAAAGTAAGAGATCGTGTCGGAAAAATATATTGTGTCTCATATTGTGTTTTTTTTATTCGTTTTTTTTTTTTTCACGATGTCTTTCTTTATTTGCATGCATAAATGTAAGTATATATTTATTGTAATTATTTTCATTATATTTATCTTCTGTGTAGTTGCTTCTGCCATGTTATGTCTCAGTTACATGCTAAGGTTAACTGGTAGAAAATATCTCAATTTTTCCTTTGAACAGTCTTTCATTAAAGCATTAAGTTTAAATATATAAATGTTAAGTGTCCTGATTTGTTCGCATAATCTAAGCACCAAATTCATAAATTGAGTAAATAATCGAACCTAGTCATAAACCAAAAAAATTTATGTTTTTCCATATAGTTAAAATATCAAAATTTTTTGAATAAAATTTGTCATTTCTCTCCTCAGATTATAAAATCAAAGAAGTCATTTTTTAATAACCCACACGACATGTCTACTTGTAAGTATAATTCAAATTTTAAAACAATTAAAGCGTTTTTGGGAAACAAAAAAATATTCATAAATTACTTAAATATCGCTGACTACGAGTATTTATACCTATGTGTAAATACGAAATAGTGACTTGATAGAACGAGTTTACTTGATTTTAGTTCGAGTTTAGGAGTTTTAGTCGTCAAAGAACTCCTTCCATTATCTTGGTTTGTAAGAAACATGCCCAGAAAACTGGCAAAATTGCTACCTTGACTGGCAATGCTCATAATTCTTTTGGCGAAGATAAAGACAGCCTTCTGGTAAAGCAAACTGTCGATTAGTCGATGAGAAATATCTTTGAAATGATCTACAATCGAACCCCATAACCCGTAAACTTTTATTTTATTTTGGAATAATTTTACAGATAAATCGTATCGGCCTCTCATACATTTGATACTGGAACAGCAAAATAACAACCAATTCACTGACCAAGAAATTTCAGAAGAACTACATACTACTGTTGTGGCTGCGTATGAAACCACAGCAAATTCGTTACTATCAATTTTGGTAATGATTGGGTCGTTCCCAAAAGTTCAAGAGAAGATGTACAAAGAGTAAGTTATTTTTTTAAATCTGATGTGATACAACTATATTTGTATTTTATACGGCTGGTCCACAAATTGAATACGATCGTACTGAAAGAGCTAAACCCGAAGTTTTCTTCAGTCTCGAAATAAGAATAAAAGCGCTTAAGATGTGAATCAGACTATGTATTAGTTACATAAACTAAATGTACCGAGTTGGCACATAAGCAGATTTAATGCAACAAGTTATTTTAACAAGAAACAAAGTAGAGATTACAAGTGATATTTGCTTTGCTTTTGTAATTTGCAGAATAATGGAAGTTTTAGGTACAGATAGAGATGTAGACAAGGAAGATTTACGGAAGTTAGTCTATACAGAGGCAGTGATCAAGGAAAGTCTACGATTACTTCCGACTGTTCCAATTGTAGGTAGATTAGTCGACAAAGATGTAAAGCTAAGTAAGTTTCAAATTTTATTTTTTCTTTAAAATTTTAATGGGCAATAGTAATTTGTATTTTTTGGAAATAATTTTGGTTTATGTTTGCTGCTAATTTAACTCCTTTTTTTACTTTAGAGAATTATACACTTCGTGCTGGTAGTAGCTGTATCATATTAGCTTGTGGCTTGCAACGTCATTCATCCTGGGGATCTGACGCTGATCAATTCAAACCTGAAAGATGGCTGGATCCCGCCAAGTTGCCGCCCTATGTTGCTACGGACGCCTCTTTCAGTTTTGGGAAGCGATCTTGCATTGGTAGGTTTCGGCTGTTATATTATGTAAATATTGTTTTTGTCAAAAGATTTTCTATACAATAATTTTTCACTATATTGAGCTGACATCTAGTCTTACTACATGCAGCCAAATACCAATATTTTGAACGCTGTCATACCTTATGTATAGTTACAGCTGGATGAAAATGACTCTCACTTGACCGGTTTTTTTTACTGTCACAGGTAAAACTTATGCGATGACTTCTTTGAAGGTTGCTGTAGCGCATATCGTGCGCAAGTTCGTCATTACTGGTGATTACACCAAGTTGCAATATCAGTTTGATATTACTTTAAGGCCATTTGCGGGGCACGATATCAGCTTAGAACGAAGAAGTTGAAACTAATGAAATACTAAAGCTAAGTCAATTCTTGAAGGATTTATGCAGATGTAGTGTAGAATTAGATTCTTTATTATCTGGTGTTTTTGTGTTTGATTATTTTGAAATATAGCTTATCCACGTCAGCATGTTTCAAAATGGATTTATAAGTTTTCGCTTCATTGATGTTTAGAGCGAGTGTTTTTTTTTTTACTGACGTAAACTAGTGCTTAATTGCAATCCCACTGTGTATTTTTTTTATGAACTACTTAATACCCTTCCAAAAATGGGTGGTAATATAAATTATAAATCAAAAAATATCACACAAACATACATAACGTTGACCTTAATCTCAGTCAGACAGTGACATACAGAACATAAATGTGCATCTTCAAATTACGGTTTGGTGTACGTAAAGTGCAAAATCTAATTTTTTTTTATTATTATTATTGCTACAATTATTGTTTTGTTTTTGTTCTATTAAATATGTTAAAAATATATATTTGTGTTTAATTTATTGTTTTCCTACAATTGATGATTATTATCCTTATTGATTAATATATAATTAACGCAACTAGTATTCTGTAACTGTACAAATAATGTAAATTCATCATATTGTAGTTGTGGTATACTCATTCAATGTAGACCAACTGAAGTATATTAGTCTATGAACTAAAGTGTGACGTCGTGAGCACTCCCGATCGACACCCGAGGCCGACCACACGTCATTCTCTAGTTGTGCCTACTTACTGATAATTTTGTTGTTTAATTTATAAATCCAAATCCCTAAATAGTGATTTAGTGAACACCACAGTAGTCTTGTTCTTTAATTAGGTTATGTAAATATTTTTTTTTTATGTTTCTTTAATTATTTTTCTCTTTTTAATGGGGATGTGATGAAAAGAGCTGCGTATCCTTAGCCAAACTGTCGGATATCCGAAATAAAAAATATCTGGTACCGTAACCGAAATTGATATAAAAGTTTCAGATAATTTCGGATAAACGTGGAGACACTGATGTAAATACAAATATAAATATTTACTAAGTCCAGGTTGGAGGCCTTAATTTTCTAAACGAAATCCCCGCAGGAAAGTCCAGTTAAGCAGTGGACAATCTCTAAAGGGTAACTAAACTGTAAAGGGCGACAAAAAAAAAAACAAATTTAAATGATGATCTACACTTTAAAAAGGTCAGATCTTGCAATTAATATTTTACTTTTATAATTTTTACATTCTCATGTCTGTGCTTGAAATTATCCGAAACTGGTGGATATCTATACCAATTTTTTATTTGTCATCGTATCCAGATTCGAATTGACTGACATATCAACGCTTAGTCGAAACTACAAGACCTAAGAACGTGAAATTTTTCACCAAATTTCCTTTTATGTTGACGAGAACTAAAAAAGCATTTTTGAAAATTTAATTTTTAAGAGGTGAAAAGTAGGAAATTCATTTGTATGCAAACTGTATATTGCCATTAGATACCAGTTTAAAAAAAAATTGCACAAACTGTATCTGAAATCCTATTGAAGTGATATAAACGACGAAGCGAAGCACTTAGTCTGGACCTTAAAGGTGTCAACAATGTAAGGGTAGAATTTGCCGTCCGTTGGTGGTCCGATGGTAGAAAGTAATATTATTTCCTTGCACACTCTCCAAAATGCATTTATTTATTATTATATACTTTATTGTACACCTTATAATGAACACAGGATAAATATTACACAACTAAGTGTACAATGGGCGGTCTTATCGCACAGGGCAATCTCTTACAGACAACCTTAGGATGAACTAAAACAAGAGGAGATTGATTTGGGGCGATCAGTGTACAAAAATCATAAATAATATTAAATACATATAATAATAAAAATACATATATACAATATCAATTAATATACTAATAAATATCAAACAATAATAAAATTGAGAAAGGAGAATAAAGAAATTTTATAGTGAGAGGTAATGTTCCTTCACCATAGCTTTAAAGGCTGATAGCGTTTGAGCACGCCTTCCTTCAATGGGTAACGCATTCCACAGACGAGCTGCTTGAACAGTAAACGACTTGTCAAAAAAGAATGTGGAATGCATACGAATACTTAATTTCAGATCTTCCGATGATCTCAAGGACCTAGAATGTGTGTCACAAAGAAACTGAAAGCGTTCTTTAAGATAAAAAGGAGTAGAAGGATTAAAGAGCACATTATAAAGCAAAGAAAGTATATGAGCATTCCGGCGAAGGCGAATAGGAAGCCATTTGAGCTGAGTACGAAATTCGGAAACGTGGTCATACTTGCGCAAGCCAAATATAAACCTGATACAGAGATTTTGAAGTCGCTCAAACTTGTCCAATTGGTTTTGGGTGAGATCAAGATAGCTGGTATCAGCATAGTCCAAGACTGGGAGAAGAAGAGATTGTGCTATCGTAATCTTAGTGTTGATGGGAAGTAAATTACGAAGGCGCCTCAGGGACCCCGCCGAAGCAAAAAGCTTTCGACTGACCTCCTGCAGCTGTTTAGTCCAAGAAAGACCGCTGTCGATATAAATCCCCAAGTTCTTGACAGTGTGACTTATAGGAATAATTGTGTTGTTGAAAGAAATCTGGGGAAGTGTCGACCATTCGATCTTACAGACCATACGAGGACTACCGACAACAATCCCTTGGGTCTTAGTGGGACTGAATTTTAGCCCAAACTCAGCGGTCCAGTTACCTATTCGAGCTAGGTCGATATTAATTGTCTCAATGGCATCGGTTAACTCTCCAAAAGAGGTTTGGGTGTATATTTGGAGATCATCAGCATACAGGTGGTAGAAAGAAGATAGTCGTTGAATGATAGCGTTAATGAAAATTGCGACAAGTAAAGGGGATAAAACGCCACCCTGTGGTAAACCCGCAGAGGTGTCGCACCAAGATGAGAAAGATTCATCAATGCAAATACGCTGCCGGCGACCAAATAGGTAACTATGAAACCAGTCAATTCCCGATGGATATATATTAAAAGAGCGTAGGATTCCGAGCAAAATGTCAAAATCAACTGTATTGTAAAAGCATTGCTAAACTCAAGCAGAGCAAGTACTGTTAACTTTCCCATCTCCATTCCAGACTTAATATCGTCCGTGATATGCACAAGTGCTGAGGTAGTGCTATGTCCAGGCCGAAAACCGGATTGAGAGGGATTTAGCAGATTATGCTTCGAAAGGAAAGAGCTAAGTTGCTGGTGTACAAGCTTTTCAAAGACTTTGGATAGGAAAGGAAGAATAGAAATGGGACGATAGTCAGAGAAAGATTCGGGATGAGATTTCTTAGGTAAAGGGATAACTAGGGCATCTTTCCAATTTTTTGGAAATACACCACTAGAAACAGAGAAGTTGAGGATGGAAAGGATGAAAGGGAGAATGTTATGAAGGATAGGAATTATCATCTTACGGCTGATACAGTCACTACCAACAGCGTTGGATGTAATCGATACAATACTCTTTTTTAACATCACAAGCAGTAAACTGACTTAAGACAAATGGAAAATCAGGTGTCGGAAGGTTTGAAAGATGACTTAGAGTAGTAGCTTTGGTGGCCCTATTCAATATAGGCGAAGCAGAAAAATGACTATTAAGTAAATTGAAGTCTAAGTCTTTAGGGATTGTGTCATGAGACTTTTTTCCGATACCTAGCGATTTGAGAAATTTGCAGACTTTAGCTGGATCACCGTTCTGTACTGAACTGTGGATATATTGGCGGTTTGCATTCCTACACAGCTTGCTGCAGTGATTCCTAATTGAGTCATATTTTTCCCTGTTATAATCATTTGGTCGAATTTTGAACTTAAACTTCGCAGTCAGCCACGGCGCTGGGAGATGTTTAACTCTTACAGCCCTAATAGGTGCATGTTTGTCGTAAAGCTGAGTAAGAGTAGAAGTCAGGACCTCAACTTGTTCGTCGACGGACGAGACTGATACCAAAGGCGTCCAGTCAATGTTACTGACTTCCTCACGAAGACAATCAATGTCCATGCCATCAAAATTGCGAACCAGAAGAGTTTTGGACTTATGCTTAGGTGGTCGAATTTTATAGGAAGTGAAAATTAAATCATGATAGGAAAAGGCGTCAGCTGAACATTGACCATGTTTAGCGACGTGATCAAGAGACGAGACGAAGATGAGATTAAGAAGTGAGGGGACAGAGTTAGGAAAATAGTGAGTGGTACCAAGATCGAGAATAAAGAGATTGGTAAAATTAATAATATGGCGTAGACAAGTAGACCGAGAGTCATTTTTAAAGAGACATGTATTAAAATCGCCCATTATGATGCTATGACTGTAAGAAGGAATTAAAGCTTCTAAAATACTTTCAAAAGACGAGAAGAAGTTAATTCGAAGAGAAGGACATTAGTAGACCCCAAGAAGAAATTTAGAATGATGCAGTTCAACTTCCAGGAAAAGATGTTCACAGCACTCGGTGGGGATGGCTGAGCGGACATACTAACTATAGAAAAAGGAATGTAATCACGAAGATAAATGGCCACACCGCCACCACCACCCACCGCGCGGTCATTCCTTACAAGTTTGAAACCTGGAAGAGAATATGAGGAAGAGGGCAGAGGAGGCTTTAACCATGATTCTGAAACAAGAATTGCATGAATATTCTTACAGTCAAAACTGGCCAGCATATCAGCAAAATGGGCCGGAATACTTTGGGCATTTATGTGGACTACATTAAAGTTCCCAGAGACATTGGAAAATAATAAAACAAGAGTGTCAGAAAGAGAGGGAACGCTTACCAAGCTTTCATCGTCACTATCTAAAGAATAAAAAGTAGTACTATCACTGCTACAACCAGGGCTGAGCATAAATATAAAAATATAATAAATACTAACAACAAATAATAAAAATAACGCGGTTAACTATTCGTCCACCTGCCAGTTGTGCTTACACTATAGAAAAATCATGAAATTATAAACCAGTTAATTTAATATAGTAGTCCAGGCTTAAATGCATCCTATAGAATACCGAAAGGCACCTTACGCTTGTGCTCCAGGCTTTGCAAATTGATCTTAACCAAATCTGAATCTTTTCGTACCCGTTTCCACTGAGTCCAAAGCTATTACATGGCATTTTGCAGCACCAGGTCATACGTGACTGCAGTATTTCATATACGTCTTGACCTGTGATTTATATACCATTAGACTCAATGAAATTTTGACTGGCCTTTTAGTCTAGTGGTTAGTGGCCCTGACTGCTATGCCGGAGGTCGTGGATTTGATTCCCACCCAGAGCAAATGTTTGTGTGATAAGCACGATCATTTGTTCTGGGTCTGGGTGTTATTTATCTATAATATGTATGTATTTAGAAATATATAAGTATGTTTATCAGCTGGCTGGTACCCATAACACAAGCTCTGCTTAGCTTGGGACTAGACGGTGTTGTGTGATAGTTGTGGAAATATTATTATATTATATATTATAACGAACAGTTCAAAGTTCAGGTTTGAGGAGAAACCAAATTTTAACGCCTTCGAATCCCACAAACACCCCATTTGGAGACTGCGTAACGTGAGATATTCGTATGCTATGCCATAGCTTCTCTTTTTGATTGGATTGGCTCTTTACTAGCCCGAGAACTTGGTAGGTATCTCTCTACAGCTGTGCTGTCATCTACATACCCATTTAAAACTGGCATCAACAGATCGTCAATATGCAGTTGGAAGAGAGTTGCAGAGAGAAGATATCCCTGAAGAACTTCGGCATTAGTCATCATGGGCTCCGATTAGCATTCGTAGACAGCAACTCGGAGAGACAATTCACTTTAATAGTCTTGTACCCTACCAGTCAGACCAGAAATCAAGTCAGGAAAGTACGACATTTCCCCTGGTCTTCCTGATCCGTCAGACTCTTGCTCATAAAATTTAGTGCTATATCCTGGCAAAGGTCGTCGAAAAAAAACGTCTCTCTTTACAAAAATGCACGTCAAATTTAGTTATTTAAAAATAAAATCAACCGCACATGCCAGGAAAGCAAAGCACGAAACAGTCACATCGAACAACAGTACAATAAGACACAAACTAAAAGAAAAAAAATTGATGAAGGAACATTACCTTTCACTTTGATTTTTCTTCTCCTAACTCGATTATTGATATTGATTGACATTTTTGATATTTATTAGTATATTATTTGGTATTGTATGTATGTATTCGGATTATTATGTCTTTTTAGTATTATTTCTGATGTTTGTACACTGACAACCCTAAATCTATTTCCTTTCACTCATTCCATCCAAAGGTTGTCTGTAAGAAATTGCACTGTGCGATAAGACCGCCCATTTCATTGTACCCTTATTTATAATAATGTTTGTCCTATATTTGTTGTTTATGCGGTGTACAATAAAGAATATAGGTATAAATAAATAATTAATAAATAAGGTATCGTTCGATTCACTAGCCTTTGTGCACATGAAATTGTGATTGCACAGAAGACAATGGAAAGCCATTGTCCTTACATAGGTACATTCGTGTAAATTGTTGACCCATTCAACGGGTATTTTATATTGATAGTTTGCTAGATAGGTTTGGCTCGAATTTCGAACGTTATCATAATAAAAGATTTATTTTTGACGTTTCTTTTGAATTTAATTTTTTAGAAACTTATTTTTAACTTAGGTATATTGTTTGTGTTATATTGTGTATGGTATTGTCTTGTAAATGGAATTGGGAACATTTACCTTTAAATAATTAAGCTATTTGAAATATCAAAGTAATTTCTACAACAATGTATTATTATGGTATCGTGGAGCTGGTTTACACCGTTATATTTTTATCGTTATGATCCCGTAGAGGGTCGATTCGGTACAAACACTATCGATTTGTAGATAAAATTTAAAAATAAGGTACTTTTTTTGAAACTCGAATTAATTTAAACATTTTCTAAAAAACTTAGCTCTGTAACACACGCTGTTAGACAAATTCGAAATTTAACTGATATAGAGACAACCCGTTTCATCCAGAAATAATGTGTCGGATTGATTCACCGCACCGGTAGCATGCCCGACAGTAATGTCAACCGTACCGTCCTTCACCTATTATTATAATTATTTGTATACCATATTTCAGAACCCTGAGGTCCTGGACCTTTGGAAGGCGTACGAGGAGCCGAAAGCAACGCAGAAGCCCTTTAAATACTTTTAATGGAACGTGATGCCAGCTGACAATTATCCCTGCACGCGCAATGCTAGTGCATCCAAGGACAACCAACACCTGGAGGACAGGGTGGAGCATACTGTAGAGGTGTGCCCCGCCTGTGTCCTCGTGGTGGCGATCGGCGGCAGCGATCTCTCTCGCCGGGCCCTAGTTCAGGCCATGGTCCGGAGTGAGGAGGGATGGCTGGCGGTCGCCTCCTTCTGCGAAGCAGTAATGCTAGCAAAGGAGGAGGCCGACCTCATCAGGCAGAGGCAACGGGGCGCTCGCCCCAGCTGCCGCCGGGATTCCGATCCCGATTTCCGGCCACCGTAGGCGCGGGCTTGCGGACTGCGTGCAATGAATAGCACGCTGTGCGCTGTGCGCTGTGCTGTGTGTGTGTGTGTGTGTGTGTGTGTGTGTGCACCTTTTTGGCGCAGCCGTGCAACGTATTATTGTTGTTAATTTTTATTAGTTTATATTTCTATTTTTTTTATGTTTAATTAAAATTTGCAATCACTTTTGTTTATAATCATGGTGTGCCAAATAAACATGTTTTTCTTTCTTTCTTTCTTTCTGTCCGACCATCCGGTAACCGACCGGACCGAGCCCAAGTCGTCGACGGCGCGTTCTGTTCCCGCGCGCTTCAAGGAGCTGTCAGCAAACCGTTGAGGCCCAGCCTGCTAGCTGCAAGCAGGCAGGGTCGAAACCTGCTGGGGTTATGGGTCAGCTCTCGAAAGGAATACGCGACCCCGGCACGATAGGCAACGAAGGAACGGGGTAGGTTTTTAGTCAGTAAGAGTCTGACACCACTTCCCGCTCCGCCCAAGGACGGGATTTGTCATTGGATGATTTTACCTACCATAAAAAAACCCCCGGTTGGTAAAAACTATTGTGACATTGTGGAAAACAAAGACAATAGGGCTATGGTTTTTGGAGTCTTAAGTGGACTGGTTACTAGGAACTATGTTAAAACTATGGCCTTTGCCTAAACAATGTTATTAGTATTCATCTATAAAAAAGTAAAAAAATCTAAAACCCGACTACGACAAAGAAAAAGGACGCTAAAAAAATATGAAACAAGTTTTTCAGGATGTTGAAATAAAATTTTGATGAAGTTTGTGTATGTAGACACAAATTTCCAACAGATTTTCTCGCGAGCAAAGCCGCTGGCAGATGCCAGTTATCTTATCTATATAGATAAAAAGTAAAACTGACTGACGTATCATCATACAGCCGAAACTATTAGGAGTAGAAGCATAAAATTTTGCACAAAGTTTCCTATTATGACGTAAACGCGCACTAAGAAGGGGTTTCTGAAAATTTAACCATTAAAGTGTTATAAGGGAAAATTTCTTTTGTATGCAAAATCTCATTCTATGTGCACTTGAAAATTTGCACAACAAGTAACTTAAGATAATAATAAATAAAGGTTACCATTGCTAAGGGGTAGTTTCGAAAAACAAATAATTTCGAAACTACTCCTAAAAAGAGTTAAAGAAAACTGTTATTTTTTATGAAAGCATTCATGCGAACGAAGTCGACGGTAAAGTGCTAGTTACATAATAAAAAACTACATGACGTCAGCGTCTTATTTTTTTGGCAGTCATTTGTTCTACAACGGTAACTTTAAACAAAAAAAAAAATTAACAGAATAACTAAAAATACAAACATTTAACAGAAATCGAAATTTATGTTTCGATATACAACAAAAACAAAATGGAGAAGGTATATAAAGTTTTGATAATTAATTAAAATGAATGGTGAATGAAACAATTTATGTTTTTTTTTTTTACCTCTGGGAAGTAACTTGTTCAATTAGGATCAGAATGGTTGAATGATGGATTACTGTGAGTTCATGGAACAAAAAGTTTGCTGGAGTTATTCATTGTGGTCCACAGAATAAATTACGTTATGCCAATTTACATTTAGATAAATAGGAGTGTCGGACAATGATTTATAATTAAGGTGTATTCATGGCTAGACTGAATAAGCTCTTGAACTTGTGCGTTTCACCATCAACTATTGCATCACTACTTACGGTCAAATAGGATCGCAGTCAAGCACTAGTTTATATCAAGTAAAAAAAATCACAAAGTGTTTATCTGCCTAGCCTTTTACCAACTACGTTAGAATTGCACAATAATTATACATCCATGCCAAAAAAAAAAACCGGGCAAGTGTGAGTCGGACTCGCGAATTAAGGGTTCCGTACAAACATACCGATGAAAACAGTTCAATTCCCGAATTGAGTTACAAAAACTTTTCCGAATCGCATTTTTTTTTTGGGCAAAATTACTAATTTACAGTTTTCAAATTTTCCCAAAAATAATGCTGCGAGACCCAGCTTAATGCCAAATTTCAGGATTCTAGGTCAACGGGAAGTACCCTATGAATTTTTGATTCCCTTGGAGTGTCGAAATATACGTTTTTTGCGACATAAATGACCATATCTTGTTTTTGTTAACTTAGAAACTCGATCCCCACCGCCTGTGTTCCCACGTTGTCGTCGTGGTGGGGCTTGCGTGTCTCTGTGATCTTGAGGGCTAAGCCGGTAGAGCTACTCATGCCGGAAGGCCTCAAGGGAGAGACCAGACCAAGAGGAACACACCCAGGCGGAGTCCAGTTGGACCGCCATGGAGGGTGCGCTGCCCGGGAGTATCAGCACAACCAGCTGTTGGTGCTGTTGGGCGGCGATTTGGGAGAAGTGGGTTCGCCTCCGGTACGTGTCTGTTCAGCAGACATGACCAGGATGGCGAACGTGACAATGGGGACCCCACCCCATTTAAAAAAAACAAGGCAAAGCTGAGTGTCAGCACCCAATGAACGCGGATACCAAAGAAACACTACCCCAGGGGGGTACCACCTGCCCAGCAGGAGGAGAATCCCCCCCCGAGCAAAGCTCGGGCTGCCCCTCGTATTCTGGGGGGGGCAAGTACCGCGTCGGGTCTCCGGACCCCGTACCGTCCCTTGAGGGCGCATTGAGCCAGGGTGGCTCACCTGCCCGCGTTGCGGAGTCCCTGGGACACGTTCCCAGCACGTCCGCGGCGCCGGCAGGTACAGGACAGGCCGGCAGGACTTTCGGCCTTAGGGAGGTGAGCGGAGACTCGGCGTCGGACTCGGATGCCGCGTCTTCGCTCACCTCGGAGAGGATGGAGGTTGAGGAAGAATTCGCTCCCAAGAGGAACGAATTCTTCCTAAAGCGCCCGAAGTCAGGGTGTTGTCCGGGGTCGTCCTCGGACGAAGCGTCGGCCCGCAAAATCTCCTCCTCCGGGCGGGGGGCGGGCCGCAAGTCGGGAAGGGGAAGGGGGCTCTCTGTTCAGGAGTTAGCCACCCAGCGATCCCTGGAAATTGCCAGGGAGGCGCTACCCCTCGGGGCGACCACCGGCCAAGTCGGTCGCTCGGCGCCTGTGCCGTCTGACAACTTGCCAGACGGCATGAAGGAGGCGCTCGCCAAATTTGGCGAAATAGTCACGGCCACTCTAACGGCCGTGTCTAAAAAACGGAAGTTTGCCTCGAAGGAGACGGCCATCTCCCAGGGGGCCGTCTCCATTTCGGAGGCACTTGCCGTAGTCTTCGAGCCGCTCGAGAAAGACTTCAACAGAAGGATTGAGCGGCTCGAGGCGGACCTGGCCGATCGCCAGGGAGGTGGACCCGTCGCCCCAGAAAGGGGACGCAAGCAGCGCCAAGGCGAGTCCCAGTCCCTGCCCGGGCCGGAGAGCGAGCTGCTGACCCTGCTGCGGCAGGAGCTGGCTGCTTCCCAGCAGCAGAACCAGCAGCAACTGCATCGGTTCCAGGAGCGGATCCAGCGGCAGCTCTCCGTCCTGGAAGGCGTAGTTTTGCGTCCCCCGCTCGCGGCCTCTGGACCGAAGAGGGCGGTGACGTACGCCGCCGCAGCTGCGGCCACGGCTGCTGCGCCCAAGGCGGGCCCATCTGGGCAAGCCGGGCGCGGGGCCATGGCGGCTAAGCAGCAGCAACGGCGGCAGGGAGGGGCTGTCCCTCCCCCGAAGGGCAAGGCGGCGGCTGTTCCCACCGCTAAACCGGCAAGACGTCCTGCCGGGGCGGTTACCAGGCCGCCTCAACCGCCCGAAGAACCTTCGGCTGGCGCCGAGTGGACGGTGGTCGGCGCCAAGAAGAAGGCGGGCAAGGCGGCCAGGGCGGCCAGAAAGCGCGTGAGGCGGCTGGAGCGCAAGAAGCGCGCCATGGCGGCTAGACTTCGCGCCCCTAAATCCGAGGCTGTAGTGATTACGCTACAGCCTGAAGCGGAGAAAAGGGGCGTGACGTACAAGTCCGTCATGGACAAGGCGAGGCGGGCGGTGCTGCCCCATCTCAAGGAGCTCGGAGCCTCTGAGGGCTTCCGCATGCGGCGCACCGTGACCGGAGCCCAAATGCTGGAGGTCCCTGGCGCGTCCAGTGGCCCAGCGGCAGACGCCCTGGCCAAGAGGCTCAGGGAGTCCCTGGACGCGGAGGAGGCCCGAGTGTCCAGGCCCACGAAGTGCATCGACATGCGCATCATGGGCTTGGACGACTCCGTTGGGGTCGACGAGGTGGTGGCCGCCATTGTTGGTGCGGGAGGGTGCACAGCCGACCAGGTTCGGGCGGGCACCATCCGCACTGATGGCACAGGCATGCGAGCCGTGACGGTCAGCTGCCCCGTGTCGGCGGCCAAAACCATCACTGGGGAGGGCCGAAGGCTTCTGGTGGGCTGGGTCTCCGCCCAGGTCAGACTGTTGGAGCCCAGACCTCTGCGGTGCTACCGCTGCCGCGTGGGACACCACGCGGGGGCCTTTTGCGCCGCGGAGGTGGATCGCAGCGACCGTTGCTTCCGATGTGGTCAGCCTGGTCACAAAGCCGCCGAGTGCCGTGAGTCGCCGCACTGTTACGCATGTGCGGCGGCAGGCAAAAAGGCGGACCACCAGGCTGGTTGCAGGTCCTGCGACCCTCCAACGAAGGTGAAGCACAGGGTTCGGCCCATCCCCGGTGACGTCCTCACCGCCGCAGCCGCGTCCGTAGCCGCCGCCGCTATCGCCGCCACAGCCGCCGCGGCAGGACCCTCACAGAGGGCTCAGGAGGAGATCGTAATGGAATGTCAATAACAGCTCCATTACGTCTCCTCCAGGCGAACATCAACCACTGCGCCCCCGCTCAGGATCTGTTGCTCCAGAGCATGGCGCAGTGGTCGATTAATGTCGCCGTAGTCTCCGAGCCGTATTTTGTCCTGCCCAGTGCAGACTGGGTTTCGGACCTAGACGGCTCGGTGTCTCTTATTAGGTCGACCGCCGCCGGTACCCCGCCCCTCGAGCGCATCACGAGGGGACGAGGTTGCGTGGCAGCACGGTTCGGGGACATTGCAGTGGTAGGCGTCTACCTGTCCCCGAGCAGATCTCTCGGCGATTTCCACATCTCCCTTATGGAGCTGAAAAACGTCGTCGTTGGGTTTAGGGACCTCCCCGTGGTCGTTTGCGGGGACTTCAATGCCTGGAACGAGGCTTGGGGTTCCCGCTACACGAACGGGCGGGGTCGGTCGGTAGAGGCCTGGGCTGAGGAGTCCGGCCTGGCCCTCCTAAACCGGGGCTCTGTTTCCACGTGTGTGCGGATGCGGGGCGAATCAGTGGTGGACCTGTCGTTCGCCAGCCCCGATCTGGCACCGCGTGTCGTCGACTGGCGTGTTATGGAGGGGGTGGAGACGTTCTCAGACCACCGGTACATCCGGTTTGACGTCTCCGCCCAAACCTCGACCGCGCCGGTCCAGCGGAGCCCTTGTGGTCCGCGATGGGCGCTGAGGCAGATGGACCGGGAGCTCCTCCTGGAAGCCGCGACGGTACAGGCCTGGGTGCAAGCACCGGACAGGCCTGTCGACATTGACGTCGAGGCAGAGTGGTTCCGGGAGGGCATGTCGCAAATCTGCGACGCGTCAATGCCCCGAGTCCGTCCAGGACGTGCCAAGCGCCAGGTGTACTGGTGGTCGCCGGAGATTGCGGCATTGCGCAATGCGTGCAACCACGCGCGACGCCGGTCCGCCAGGTACTGCAAGCGCCGCAACCGCCCGCCGGATGCGGAGGCTGTTGAGGCGGAGCTGTACGAGGGTTACAGGGTAGCGAAGCGCACCCTCCGAGCGGAGATTAAGCGGTCCAAGATGGAGGCCCGCAACGTCTGGCTGGGGTCTCTGAATGCAGACCCGTGGGGACGCCCATACAAGATGGTACGGGAGAAACTCCGTCCATGGGCTCCCCCACTGACTCAGAGTCTCCGGCCCGAGCTCGTGGAGGGTGTGGTCAGCACTCTGTTCCCTACGCGGGGGGTACACTCCCCCCCGTCTATGGCTCCGCCAACACCGGCAGTACCTGACGCGGACCACGACGACGACGACGATGTTCCAGAGGTGACCGAGGTAGAGATGAGAGTGGCGGTACGAAGGCTGAGTGCCAAGAATACCGCCCCAGGACCTGACGGCCTGCCTGGGAGGGCCTGGGTCCTGGCTATGGAGGCTCTCGGGCCTCGATTGAGGGGGCTCTTTAGCGCATGTCTGGAGAGGGGCCAGTTCCCACTTCGCTGGAAGACGGGGAAACTGGTCCTCATAGCGAAGCCTGGGCGCCCTGCGGACTCTCCGTCCGCGTACCGGCCCATTGTGCTGCTCGACGAGGTGGGCAAGCTCTTTGAAAGAGTCATTGCAAACCGCCTCGTCGCGCGCCTTGCAAGGGTGGGGCCGGACCTGTCGGACGGACAGTTCGGTTTTCGCAGGATGCGCTCCACGGTGGACGCCATCATGCGCGTGCGAGCCCTCACGACGGGGGATGCGGTGTCCCAGGGCAGGTGTGTCGTGGCAGTGTCCTTGGACATTGCCAACGCCTTCAACTCCCTGCCCTGGAGTTGCATTGGAACGGCACTCCGGTACCACCGGATGCCCGACTACCTCTGTCGTGTGATCGAGGCCTACCTATCGGAGAGGTATATCATCTACCCCGGTCACCAGGGAGAGTGGAAACGTCGAGAGATGTCGTGCGGTGTTCCGCAGGGATCGGTACTAGGACCACCCTTGTGGAACATCGGGTACGACTACGTGCTGCGCGGCGACTTCCCCGACGGGGTCAGCGTGGTCTGCTACGCGGACGACACGTTGGTCCTAGCGCGGGGAGAGTCGTACCGGACGGCGGTCGAATTAGCGACACGCGGGGTTGCGATGGTCGTTGACAGGATCCAGCAGTTGGGACTCGAGGTGGCACTGCACAAGTCCGAGGCCATGTGCTTCCACGGCCCTCGGGGTGCGCCACCACCTCGTTCCCAGCTAACGGTAGGAGGGGTTCACATCAGCGTCGGGTCGACGATGAAGTACCTGGGACTCGTCCTCGACAGCTGGTGGAACTTCAGGGAGCACTTCCGACGTCTGGCTCCCAAACTGAATCGGACTGGGGCTGCTCTCGGGCGGCTCCTGCCCAACCTCAGGGGACCAGACGCCTCCTGCCGGAAGCTCTACGCGGGAATCGTTCGGTCCATGGCTCTCTACGGGGCTCCGGTGTGGGCACCGACGTTGCAACAGCAACCGAGGACCCAGCTGAATGCGTGCCGGAGGGTCATGGCAATACGCATGGTGCGAGGGTACCGAACGATCTCCCGCGAGGCGGCGACCCTCCTTGCTGGCCAACCGCCGTGGGATCTGGAGGCAACAGTCCTTGCACACATGCACGACAAGCGCATGGAGATGCAACGCCGGGGCGAAATTCCGCTGCCACGACAAGTCGAGGCATGGCGGACAGAGCTCCGGCGGGATCTCATGGCGAAATGGCGTCAACGACTATCGCAACCTCGTTCGGGGCGCGCCACAATTGGGGCGATAAGGCCCATCCTTGGGGCGTGGCTGGAAAGACCTCACGGCGTTCTCAACTTCCGCACGACGCAGGTGCTTACCGAACACGGAAAGTTCGCTAAGTACCTGTTCCGGATTCGTGCGGAGGATTCGCCCGGGTGCCGCCACTGTGCGGAACATCCGGAGGACACGGTGGAGCACACTGTAGAGGTGTGCCCCGCCTGGGCGGAGCATCGCCGTGTCCTCGTGGGGGCGATCGGCGGCAGCGATCTCTCTCGCCGGGCCTTGGTTCAGGCCATGGTCCGTAGTGAGGAGGGATGGCAGGCGGTCGCCTCCTTCTGCGAAGCAGTAATGCTAGCAAAGGAGGAGGCCGACCGCATCAGGCAGAGGCAACGGGGCGCTCGCCCCAGCCGCCGCCGGGATTCCGATCCCGATTTCCGGCCACCGTAGGCGCGGGCTTGCGGACGGCGTGCAATGGGTAGCACGCTGTCCGATCGTCCGGTAACCGACCGGACCGAGCCCAAGTCGTCGACGGCGCGTTCTGTTCCCGCGCGCCTCAAGGAGCTGTCAGCACACCGAAGAGGCCCAGCCTGCTAACTGCAGGCAGGCAGGGTCGAAGCCTACTGGGGTCATGGGTTAGTTCCGAAAGGAGTGCTCGACCCCGGCACTATAGGCTACGAAGGAACGGGGTAGGTTTTTAGTCAGTAAGAGTCTGACACTACTTCCCGCTCCGCCCAAGGGCGGGATTTGTCATTGGATGATTTTACCTACCATAAAAAAAAAAAAAAAAAAAAAAAAACTTAGAAACTCGATACGTCCACGCGTTCTCGAGATAAAGGGTCTTGACAGACAAACGGACAACAAAGTGATCCTATAAGATTTCCCTTGAGAGTGTCGAAATATATGGCCAAACCTGTTTCCTTTAGTATCTGACAAAGTAATTCGAAATAGACGCGACAACAGCAAACTTTGCATCCCAAGATCTCGAACTGCATTACTACGTAAGAGTGTATTCTGTATGGCACCAATTCTTTATAATAAATTACCAAAACATTGGAGGGAATATACAACCGCAAAATTAAGAAATATGTTAAAAAAGGTATTGTTAGAGAAAGCTTATTACAGCACTAATGAGTTTTTGACTGACAAGCTAACATGACTCTGAATAATTGTCGACATGTTTGGACTGTTATTATTATCAATGACATTAATTTGTATTATTGCGAGATTTTGACATATATTATTTTGCGATTATTATTATTATTTTTGACCTATTATTATGCAATTGTTAATGATATTGATTTGTATTTGTTTTGACGTATTATTCTGTAGTTATTAATGTTTAATATTTTTCTTTGACATATTATTTTTGTAATTATTATTAATGTGAACACTTGGTATAATTTTTTTTTTTTTTTTTTGAAATAGTATTTTTATTTGACATAATACATGTTTAAAGAATTAATTTGTATCCAAATGGTAAATAATAATAATCAATTCTTCAGTCCTTTATAATTAATCTAAATAAAACTATTTTGCATGCCTAATTTAAGGTAGTTAGTAGTGGAATCTTGTAAAAAAATTCTGAACACCTTTATCTTGTACCTACTAACTGAGCAAATAAATAAATTATTATTATTATTTCCTTTATTAATTATTTATACATGTCTTTTATAATTTTTAAATATTTCCTAAAAAACTTATAAAAAAACATTTAAAAATATAAAAAAAACAGTAGTCCGCCGGTGTCGGGAGCAGGGTCCAAGCTACCGGTGGTTAGGGCTCCAGAGACAGGAACCTCCTCACAATGCGAGCCGTATCGAGGAGTACTGCCTTCTGTATCAGGCCCTTGATCCAACCTTATTATTATTATTATTCCATTTATTTAAATTATATATACATATTTCATACATTTTTAAATATTTCTTAACAAAAAAACACATTAAAAAAAAACATTTAAAAATATAAAAAATAGTACCCACCGGTATCGGGAACAGGGTCCAAGCTACCGGCGGTCAGGGCTCCAGAGAAAGGAACCTCCTAACAATACGAGCCGTGTCCAGGAGTACCGCTTTCTGAATCAAGCCCTTGATCCAGCCGCCTAATGAGAGCCTCCTAAGGTGTTGGTCGAGGCTCTTGGCTATTAAGCCATTACCCGACACGACTATCGGTACAATGATCGCCGAATCCACTTCCCACATGTCGACAACCTCGCGAGCCAAGTCAATATACTTGATTTGTTTATCTTTCTCAGCTTTCACGAGGTTCTCGTCATGCGGAACGGATATGTCAACAATCATTGCACGCCTCTCGTTTCGGTCCACCACCACTATATCAGGCTTATTGGCTACAATAGTCCTGTCAGTGATGATGGACCGATCCCAGTACAAAGTGATATGACCATTATCAAGAACTGGGTCGGGCTCATACCTGTAGTACGGCACTTCCGATCCCACAAGAGAGTATTTCAAAGCAAGTTGCTGATGGATAATCTTGGCTACAAGGTTGTGCCTATGCAAATACTCGCCGTTAGCCAGACGAGAACAACCGGAGATAATGTGACGAATTGATTCTCCCGGACGGTGACATGCCCGACAGATGTCAACCGTGCCGTCCTTCACAATAAATCTCCGATAGTTATTCGTCATGATAACTTCGTCCATAATTGCACAGATAAAACCTTCGGTTTCCCCAAAGAGGTCACCGAAACGCAGCCAAGCTACGGACGCCAATTGGTCTACATCGGGCCCGTGAAGGGCCCGGAAAAAGCGTCCGTGAAGTTCCTTGCTCTGCCATACTTCCCTGCGATCGTTAGTGTCAAGCACTACCGGTTTGCGCCAGTTCTCATTAGCCAAGGAGAGAGGGGTGAGTCCCTTGTCCACTGCCACTACATCTCGATGCATACCCACGTCGGCAGCTAGGAAATATTCCCTGAGGCTGCATACCTCGCGGTTGTGTAGGGTCTTAGCATTTAAAAAACCTCGACCGCCACACTTCCGCGGGATATACAGTCTCATCACCGACGATCGTGGGTGATGCATTCGGTATGCAGTCAGCAGTGTTCGAACCCGCCTATCCAGGGCGTCAAGTTCCGTTTGAGTCCATCTGAGTACGCCGAAAGAGTACATCAATACCGGCATGACCCAACCGTTGAAGGCGCGCACCTTGTTTCCGCCTGAAAGAAGGCTATTGAAAACCTTCTTCAGGCGTCCAAAGAAACGCTCCTTCAACGATTGCTTCATGTCAGTGATATTGATGCCTAGGGCTTCCGACATACCCAAATACTTATAGGTTTCGGTTGGAGAGAGAGATCTCAGGTTTATGGAATCCGTGAGTTGAATGCCCACAGATTCCACAACCTCCCCTCGCTTTACATGCATGACCGCACATTTGTCCACACCAAACTCCATCCTGATGGCACTACTGAAGGTTTCAGTTACCTTCAGTAGCTCCATCAGTTGCAGGTTGTTGGGGGCAAAAAGCTTCAAGTCATCCATGTAAAGAAGGTGAGATATAACCTGACCACCTCTCTTCAACCGATAGCCTAGACCTGAATTCTCCAGCAGTGTGCTTAGAGGATTCAAGGCTAGGCAAAACCAAAGCGGACTCAAACTATCACCCTGGAATATACCTCGCTCTATCCTTACAGGTTCGCTATTCCTCTGGATATGTCGACATCCTGGATAGCGAAGGACCGTACTCCATTTCCTCATACACGACATCAGGAAGGTGCGTAGTGTTGTATCAATTTTATACAACTCTAGCACCCTCATGAGCCATGTATGAGGAACGGAATCATAGGCCTTCTTATAATCTATCCAACATGTCGACAGATCCTTTCGGGAACGTCGAACCTGTTGGCTAATGGTCATATCAATGAGGAGCAGCTCCTTAGTACCGCGGGACCCATTCCTACATCCATTCTGAGAAGGTGACATTATCAAATTTTTGTCAATATGGTTGTTAATTTTGCTTCTCAGTATGGATGTAAGAACTTTATAGACCGTCGGCAAACACGTGATCGGTCTATAATTTTTAGGTTCCGCAGTACTGCCTGATTTATGGAGCAGGTGGGTTATTCCTGTCGTAAAAAACTCGGGCAGCGACCCTGACTCTAGGGTAGATTGGAATTGAGACGCCAAACGAGCGTGCGATCTTGTGAACCACTTTATCCAGAAATTGTGCAGTCCATCCGGCCCTGGAGATTTCCAGTTAGGCAACGGACGGACTGCACGAGCTACATCTTGGGGGCTGATGTAAATTGCCCCCATTTGTGGTATTGGATCGCACGCGCGCTCCACCTCCCGAATCCAATCACCCTCGGTGTGACTGACAGGCACCGACCAGATGCTGCGCCAGAATGAACTCATGGCGTCATCACCCGGGAGGCGTGTGTCAGTCACACCTTGGTCCGGTCGCTCCCAAGCCCTATATACCCACCTTTCGTTGCTTCGGAATGTGCGATTCTGGGTGTATCGCTCCACTCGGCGCTTATACCTGCGGATACGGTTTGCCCATGCATACACTTTTTGCTTCAGGAAGTCGATGCGCTCTGTGACTCGGGACATGTAGTCTCGGGGGCTGATGTCTGTCCCCGAAAATGCCCGTCTCACAAAGCGCATCACTCTAGGGCGAGTGTTGCCCTCCCTGAAGCAAATTAGTTTGCTTATTGGTATTGGTAATCTTGCAAATTATTATTATTATTATTATTATTATGTTTTTTTGCAAAATAAACGGCAGTATTTTTTTTTCGTTAACTTAGAAGTTTGATTTTTTCACAGCTTCAAGCAACTGCAGACCAGAGTATATGAACTCGATACCTCCACGCGTTCCCAAATAAAGGGTCTTGACAGACAAACACACAGACAGACAGACAAACAGATACAGACAGACAGACGGACAACAAAGTGATCCTATAAAGCATCCGTTTGTTCCTTTTGAGATACGGAACCCTAAAAACGCGCTAAGTACACTACCTCAAAGGTGGCGTAAAAACGTGAGCACTCTATGACGATTACCGTTTTTACCTCAAAAACGGTGACTTTTAGGAAAAAACGTTTTGAGACATTTTTGTAGATAATTATCTGATCTACAATTTTTGTCTGGCTATTTTACGATTAAAATCTCGAAAAACTAATTTTCGTGACCTTTTGACCTTTATAACTTTTAGTCGGCACAATATCAATGTCGATTTTTCACATCTTCATTAAAACGCCGTAATAAAGGTGTATACTGTGATTTTTTCCGCAGATAAAACCTTAAATGACTTGACTATATAGCGACATATTTTTCATAGATTTCGAAATATTAAGTAAAATGTGGGTTGAGTCCTTACAATTAAATTTAAGTTTGTTATGACAGGTATTTTTTTTTAAATTTCTTTTTAATGGACTCAAAACTACCTACTGACTATGAAATAAGTTATAAAAAAAACAAGTGTTATTATAAAAAGTTATATATTTTTGACCGTAATCATAAAGCTAACAAAATTAGGTAAAAACGTTTTCATGAAAATTATATAAATAATAAAAACAGCGCAAAAATTAACGCTCTTATCAGTTTTAGTCATTCTCCACGACAAAATTAAGAGTTGGCCCAAATCTATCAACATCCTCGTTAATAGGGCTGTTCCATAGGGTAACTATAAAATGTGTAACAGTCTTCGGGTATTGAAGATCTGAGATCTTTGAGTTTATTCTGAGAGAAAGCTTTTCCCTGGGGCCATTTGTACGTGTGTTCCCTAACAACTTGTACACAGTGGAAATTGGCATCTGTTTGAACAACTGTCATATTTTGCAGTACACTGATGACTTACTCCTTTGTGTGAGTCCAGACTCCTCCATCGCTGATACTGCGTCGTCCCTATGCCTTTCACTGGACTCTTCGAATTAATGGCTTCTAAACCACGGTTTGTCACTAACTGCACAAAAAAGTTCGGCAGTAATCTTTTCTCGGAAAACAACAATACCTCCCGTCATAGTGGTAATTTCAGAGAAAAATCCGTTGACAAGTAAAGTGAAATTTTTAGCTGTTATTCTAGATTCAAAATAACTGGTTAACATCACATAATTTTTTTAATCCAAAAATTGCTAAAGCGTCATTTGCATTTTAAAAATACTCGCAGGTGTCTGGTGGGGTGCTCACTCTTATACCATGAAACTAATTTATAATGCCCTAATCCGTAGTATAAGCATAAGACTATGTTACGTTTCACCTGGCTGTTCTCGATAAGGTCCAGTCTAAGTGCCTTCGGATCATCTCTGGGTTTATGCAGTGCTCTCCCGTCAACACTTTGCTGATCGAATGCACACCTATCTCCCATGGATCGTAGACAGTTAAATAACATTTTTAATTTCCAATGAGAGACAAATAACAATTTTATTTAAGTCGTTCGGTTTTATATGTCCTATAATACCTCAAACTAATGGATAAAATAAAGAAATTCCTTTAACACTAAACATTTTTCGCACGACTAAAAATTTTGAATGTCCGCTTGTACAATATCCCAAATTACCCCTTTTTTAACTATGAAGTTTTATGTTTCTCTCCAAATAAATTCTATAATATTGACTATTGTTATATCCAAACAATGTACCGCAGCGAATTCGGCCTTCAATATGGTGGTGGCCGAGCAATGAAATCACGGATGCTTCTAAATTCACTAACTCCAGTTACACTGGAGCGGCAGTATATTACCCCAAAGCTCCAGTACAATTCAAATGTCCCAAAAAGTCCTCTGTGTTCACAGGCGAGTATGTAGCTTTATTAGAAGCTGGTTTTTTTTTATAGAGCTACATCAAAATAAGCCGTAAACTTCACAGAGTCGCTTACCTGTCTACAAGCTTTCCGGCCACCGAAGACGCGGGCTTGCGGAGCAATGGGTAGCTCACTGTCCGGCCATCGGGTAACTGTTCAGACCGATCCCATGTTATGACGGCGCGTACTGTTCCTGCACGCCTTAAGGAGTTGTCAGCAAAACTATAGGAGCCCAGCAGGGTCGAAGCCTACTCTGGGGCCTTGGGTAAATGTGAAAGTGTACACCAGGGCCCTGGTACGAAGGCTACGAGGGAACGAGGTGAGTTTTTTAATCAGTAAAACTCCGACACTATCACCCGCTCCACCCAAGGGCGGGAGATATCATTAGATGGTTTTTACCCATCGAAAAAAAAAACCCTCAGGAATATGCAATTAAGTATGCCATACTTAATTTTGACCAAAGTATGGATTGAGTCGTTTCTGCTTAACTACATCCAATGTCTCCAATTTGTTTTTGTTTATTGTTTCTGTTTCGAATAAGCATTCTGTATAATGTTGGGAATTTACTAAATTATACGTATTTTTTGAGTGATTCTATTCTGTTTTTATTAAAATTTGACACGTGCGTCATGTAGTTGCGTGCCTCATTATATTTTTTTTACGTTTCATTGTAAAATAATTACACCATAATGAAGGTAAAATTATGTGATTGTTTTATATTAATAAAATAACTGGTGTTTTTTAACCGACTTCGTAAAGGAACAGGTTCTATATTCGGATGTACTCGTATGAATTTTTTTCTAATGTATGTTCACCGATATATTGGTCAATTGTGGACCGATTTCGATTTATTTTTTATTTTGTTTGAAATATTATACTTCCGAGTTAGTCTTATAAAAATTTTGTTTAGATCTGATGATGAAATTTGAAGATATGAACAAAACTCTTCAAAAAATCATCGCAGTACTGTCGTTTTTTAGGTATGTTCACAGATAACTTGGTCAATTGTTTACCCATTTTGAAAATTTTTGATTTAATTGAAAGATTAGAGTCCCGAGTTGTTCCCATAGAAATATTGTTTTAATCTGATGATGAACTTCGAAGATGTAGAACGGAACTCTTCTAAAAATCAAAGCAGAACTGTCGTAACAATTAAAATTGCTTTATTTATACATTCAGTCGGTGACTGACTGAAGTAAGAAGGGGAGGGCATACATAGAACTGATCTGATGATCAAGCCGGAAGAGTAAGAACCGGAATTCTGTAATAAATCAGTGCATCCTAGCCGTGTTTGATATTATCAGAATTTTCATAATGATTTGATGATGGAATCGAATGGCGGAAGGTATCTATTTAAGTTTGACTGAACATTTTTTTATTTACTTACATAATTTAAAAAACAAGATTCACTTAAGATGTGTTAACGTTATTTTTACAGTAACAAAATCATTATCAGTTGAGTTAATAATATTAATAATTTTATTAATAAAAGGTACTCACATAAAACTAAAAAAATGATACGCGTGACTGCTGCGCTGCAACCGAGCTGCAGCCAATGCCTTTTTTTATTTATATGGAATAACAAAGCAGCGCTGTAGGCGGGCAGCCGTTGCGCGAAATATTGCGGCTAATTTGATAGCTTTCTTAATCAACAAGTACAATACGGTCATCATAGAAGAAAAATAAATTAGACACAAATATTATGTTTCTAATTTATTAAAAAAAAAACTAAAACATTAATAACACACTGTGGTAATAACAATTTAAAAATTACATTAATAAATTTAGGTTTTGCTCAGACACATACACCAAACCAGAATTTGAAGATGCATATTTGGAGCGTCCCTGATCATCCCGCTTAAGACAAAGGCCGTGACATTAGGCATGTTTATATAGTATCATTTAATTTTTCCACAACTTTAAATAATTACTATCTATTTTTTCTATACAGTTCATAAAATACGCTCTCTCTACTCAACACTCAAGTAAAGACTCACAATTTCATTTGAAACACGCGGACGTGGATAAGCCATGTTTCAAAAAAAATAATTATAAAACACCAGACAATAAAGAATCTAATTCGACACTTTATCTTAAAAATCCTAAATTGACTTAGCTTAATTATTTAAACGGTTTCAACTTCTTCTTTTTAAGATGATATCGTGCCCTGCAAATGGTCTTAAAGTAATATCAAACTGATATTGCAACTTGGTGTAATCACCAGTAATGACGAACTTGCGCACGATATGCGCTACAGCAACCTTCAACGAAGTCATCGCATATGTTTTACCTGTGACAGTAAAAAAAAAACCGGTCAAAAGCGAGTCACTCAATCAGCCATCAGGGCTGATGGTGTACAAATTATTAGTATTTGGCTGGATACAGTAAGACTAGAAGTCAGCCCAATATAGTGGAAAAAGGATTGTGTAAAAAATGTTACGACAAAAACGATTTAACAGCTGAAACCTACCAAGACAAGATCGCTTCCCATAGCTGAAAGCAGCATCCGTAGCAACATATGGTGGCAACTTGGCGGGATCGAGCCATCTTTCTGGTTTGAATTCATCAACGTCAGGTCCCCAAGATGAATGACGTTGCAAGCCACAGCTCAATATCATACAGTTACTGCCAGCACGTAGTGTATAGTTCTCTAAAATAAAAAAAAAGCTAAATTAGATTATCAATAAACTTAAATCAAAATTATTTGTAAAACACGCAAATAACTGTTTGTCATTCAAAACTTTCTAAAGACAAAATAAAACTTGAAACTTACTTAGCTTTACATCTCTGTCTATAAATCTTCCTATCATTGGAACAGTCGGTAGCAATCGTAGACTTTCCTTTACCACTGCTTCTGTATATACTAATTTTCTTAAATCTTCTTTGTCCACATCTCTATCTGTACCTAATACTTGCATTATTCTGAAAATTACAAAAACGTATATCACTTGTAATAATGGTTAAAAGATATTTATTGTCATAAAAACACGAATAGTTCACTTAAATATGAGATTATCGCAAACAAATCATGCAGCTATACTAGTATATCATAACTCAGTGAGAGAAATGAGTGTACATTATGTTAAAGAATTTAGATAGGTAATTATTTTAAAATATAACATACTCTTCGTAAATCTTTTCTTGAACTTTTGGGAATGATCCAATCATTACCAAAATAGATAGTAAGGAATTTGCTGTTGTTTCATAGCCAGCCACAATAGCAGTATGTAGTTCTTCTGAAATTTCGTAGTCGGTGAATTGGTTGTTCGAGTGTTGTTCCAATATCAGATGTATTAGAGGCCGGTACGATATATCTGTAAAATCAAATAAAAGTTAATAACAAGATTTGTTGAAGAGTTTTCTGGACATATTTCCGGCATACTAATCTTGGTAAAACTGATACAAAAAAAAAACGTAGACAAATATGTGGGAGTTCACCAGCCGAGGGTCCTGTCCTGGTTTAAAACAATGTGCATCAGTCACTTTTGCTTTACTACTGAACTGTAGTGTCTCTTATCAAATACCAGGAAAGGGGATATCTCGGACAAGGGAAATTACCGTCCAAGATCTCTTGCAACCATAGCTGCTAAAACATTAGACAGTATGCTTTTATTGTGCCTGAAGCAATATTTATGTTTGCGTGATGCACAGTTTGGTTTTCAACCCGAACTCTCAAATAAAAGTGCCGTGCTAAGTTTGAAGAATACTTTACAATATCACAGTAACTAAAACGCCGGAGTACGCCGGCATCCTGGATATCTCCAGAGCCTTCGACCTGTTGTCATACGATTTGCTCTGGAGAAAACTGACTGACAGAAATGTAATTGCACAAGTGCTACAGCTCATGCAGTATTGATATGCGAAACAGAAAAATTGTGTAAAGTAAGCCTAACAAATTGTGTAAATAGTAATTGTGTAGTGTTTATTTTATTTGTATATTGTATTTAAATCTATGTTTTCTAAAAAATCTTTTATTTTATGCACCTCCCATGTTTTCTCTTCACCAATCTTAGTTGACTGGTAGAAAATGCTTAAGGTATTAAGTCTGTCCTTGCACCTTTGCGTTGCATGAAGTTTTAAATAAATAAATAATAAACTGGAACGTTCTCCAAGGTAGGAGGCGTGAGACAGGCAGGACTGATCTCTTCAACCTGTATTACAATGATCTCATAGTCGAGCTCAGCATCACGCGTGTCAGCTGGCGGATGGATGGTGTTCGAATTAACAGCATTAGCTACGCAGACGACATGGTGCTACTGGGCCCGACTGCAGTTTCTATTAGAGAAATACTGATGGTATGTGAGTAGTATGCTGTCTACTGCTGGTGTTGTGTATAATGTACGCAAATACGAATACATGGTCATTAAGGCCGCTGGTAAGTGCCCTACTCATGAACCTAATTCCTTGCAAAATGGTATAAGAATAAATAAAGTCTACCAATTTCAATACTTGGGGCATATAATTACCGATGACTTTAAAGATAATGTATACATTGAAAGAAAATCACCCAGTTCAAGGCGTATGGTCACGGTCTGTATGCAGGGTCTATAGGACTGCTACACCACCAAATCGCTGGATGTCTTACGTATTCAATACAGCAATGTTCTTAGGATGCTGTTGAAACAGCCCCGTTTCTGTAGTGCGTTGAAAATATTTGCTCAATATCAAACAGACGACTTCTATGCTGTGATTCGTAAGAAAGTCGCATCACTGATGCACAGAAAGTGGGTCAGTGGTAATAACATCCTGAAGATAGTGGTTGAGAGTCTTTCTCCCTTCTGAGACACTATTTAAAGAGAATGGTCGGGTAGTTTACAATTTGCCATATCTCCTTGCAAATCTTGACTCAGACACCCACTTCAATGTATATTTTTAGTTTTATTTTGTTGTGTTTTATAAAAATGCACTATAAACATTAATTCTAAGATATTTTATTAACAAAGTAGCCCATATGTATATCTTAGTTTTAAATAAAATTATTATATAAAGAAGTACTTCGACACCTAAGTGTATTTGATTTTGTATTGACATATACACGTAGTTAAGTTATAAATACTTGTAATTAGTTGATATTATTTTAATCACTGTTAAAGTTCCATAAGATAATGATTGAATTATACTTACATGTAGACTGGTCATTTGTTCCATTAAAAAATGACTTCTTTGCTTGCATAATCTGAAAAGAAAGATGATAAGTTTTACTCTAAAAGTTTTGTTATTTTTGGTGTTTGAAGAAACACAACATTGTTGGTCTTGTACATGGACCAAATATTTCCTAACTCAAGTTTATTAGTAGGCTAGATTATTAAGACTTATTTAGATTTAAATCAGTTTTTAAATTGTATAAAATAATCAGGATATTTAAGACCGTCTTCACTTAGAATTGAGACTCAAAAACAAAATATATTTCATTATATTCATGTTCTGCTGTAGGTACAAGTATTATTTATTTCTTTCTTTAAGTTTTATTTATTAAGAGCATGCAGTTGGTGATCAATACGGTACCTCAGATTCTACTTCTTCTCTCGATTTCAACAGTTTAGCTTCCTGCTTTTTATACCCAAGCAGCGAGTATATTAATTCACTATGCAACCAAAACTTCTGGAATCTTTCCATTACAAGGCTTAACATATCATCGGTATCTTTTGTGTATCTTTGAACAGTCTTCTCACCGTTTGAGGCCTTTCCAAACGTAGTCACTGAAATTGATTTCACAAGTTAAGAGCCCTTTTAAAGTTAAGATAGGTGGTCCACAAACGCAACTATTATGATCTCAGAGTTGTGACAAAAGGTAATGGTAGCTATTTATAGCCACTAAGCAGATAAAGCAACTTAAGTTTCCAGTACCGGTGATGGGCATGAGTTTCCGATTGTTGCACTATGTGTGTGTTGTGTGTGTGTTTGTGTGTGTGTGTGTGTGTGTATGTGTCAGTCTTTAACAAACTATTAGAACTTATAGCTGCTGGAAAAATATGTGCATTGTGATAAATTGGTGGTTTTGCTAAACACTAATCGTTAAGCATTGACGCAATTCACTTTATCTTCGTCCCCTGCTAGGCTCTGCATCATTCTTGGTAAATTAATCCTTCCAAAAACGTTAAATGTGAAAGTATGTATAGGTACCAAGAACTCTGTGAGTTTGATAGCATAAAAGATAAATATATTTGTTAAATTTCGCAGCTGCAACCAAAAACTAAAACAGCTGGTATACTCTGTAAAAGTTTGACTACACTTGTTGCAAAAGCCTATGAAAAAAAAGGAAAAATTATCAGAAGTTTTACGAACAAGAATTGTTACTTTGGGGAAAGAAGGACATTCTACATTACATTAGAAATTGGCTCAAAAGCTTTTTTTTGGATGCTTTTCCCCACAACTTGAAGGAATGTCTTCGTAAATATTTGTTGGCATTCAGTGTGTTAACATCTTGAATGCTGGGCACATCATAGTGTTTTGTGAGTATTTTAAAAGTTTCAATAAGTCTACCCCTTTGCCTAAGTTGCTCCAGTGTGATAAGACCAAGTTTTGTTGCTTTTATGTTTTCTGAAAAGCTTATATTTTACAAGCCTGTTACGGCAAAAAAAGTTCTGTGATCGTCTTAAGTATAAATTTACTTACAGTAAGATGATCCAATAGAATATTTCTTGACTTGTGATGTAGGATAAATCTTTTCGTTTTCAGTAAAACATTCTAAAGCAGTCAGCATTTTTTTTGATTGACTGTTAAATACTTCGAGGTACCCATTTATTACTGGCAAGCTAAATGACTGTTTTAGCATTTGTCGATGACGATGCCAATGGTTTCCTAAAAAAAATAACAATAATTTTACACAAACAAGTACTAAACACACTGCTTTCCAAAGAAATCTCCTAATCTAATTCATGGTCTACCGAGCTTAGTTTATTCCGCTTCATTGATTTCTGGATTTCCCTTTTGGTGAAGTCAAATGTTTATTATAGTTAATCAATTGATACACATCTCGTTCTTGTATAGATTTAGAGTATTTTGTTCATACAATTTAGGTCATTTCCTTTGTGACTTCGTTTTCATTCTTTTATGTGTTTAAAGTAAGATAAATAGCTATAAAATTAAAAAAAAAAAAATAACCCCTGACAGTCCTTGTTATCAATATGAAGTGTATAGAACTGGTCAAGACGAATCTAATGAGCCCAAACTCAATGGGTTTACTGTGTTAATAAGCAATCCAGGGTCCTCGACTTTCAAGCTCCATCATCAGACCAGCTCAATGGCACCAGATTATAGACTAGTATTTCAAATATTAGGTTACACATGTGTTTAAAATAAAGTAAATACCCATTAAGTGTTTAAAAGCCCTACTACAGTTAACAAATGAGCTGGTGACCTTAAACACCTGGACAAATCTTCATAATTTGTAGCTAAAAACCATCTCCATTAAGTCAGCTTTCAAACAAAACAACCGCATCAAAATCGGTCCATTCATTTGGGCGCTACGATGCCACGGACAGACACACAGATTGACAGGTCAAACTTATAACACCTCTCTTTTCCGTCGGGGGTTAAAAATACTCAAAAAGATTTTTGAACTGTTTTTTGATGAGCGACGGTTGTTTACTTACCAGATCCACTAATAAGTCCTTCACCCAACCAATATTTTGAAAATCTATACAGGAAATGCTTCTCCAAACAAGTATTTGCTACCACGAGAGCATCATCAGGGTCCGTTATGACTGTAAAAAATAATAATTTGCCTAGGTAATAACAGCATAACTAAAACATAAATGGCAAAGAAGAACAAATAAATGAAGAAGAAAATTAAATGCAATGAAAATGCATTCCTTGTAAAGAGTGTGTGGTAACTATAAAATTAAAAGTAATGCTCAGTACTCGGCAAGCCTGTAGGCTATCGCTTGTATAACCAAAGATCTTAATACGCTTTGCGCACGCACCAAATTGAACACAATGCGTACTGGGTGTTGTTGAATCTGCGACGCTACTGGAGTGCTTCCAGCACACTCGCTAAAATGCACACGGATGGCTTTGATGCTACGAGGTGCAAGAACTGTTGTTTTATTTTCGATTTTTATCGTAGATTATTATTCCGTTTATTCATTCAATATACAAAATATAATATTATGTTTATATATTTCAATAAAAAATAACATTTAAAAATATACAAGATGGTAGTATCGGTAACAGATTTTTTTTAAATTATTTGTTTAATAAAATTACTTACAATAATAAATAGAACCATGTCCGAATCCAAATTTTCCGTAAATAAGGCCACCGTTTTGCAACGCAAAGTCACAAAATTTTTTGACACGTAGCCATAACGCTGAAAATAAACAAAAAACACATTATAAAGCAAAATAAGTCGCAGAAAAGAATCTCAGGACTTTTTTTTTTTGACTGATGCAAAATTACATAGTTATAACTCTTATACTTAGACAACTGATAAACATACATATATAGGACTTCTTTACACATACATATTATAGATAAATTACACCCAGACACAGAACAAATAATCGTGCTCATCACACAAACATTTGTCAGGACGAATGTTTGTGTGATGAGCACGAACACCCAGGGGTGGGAATCGAACCCACGACCTCCGTCATAGTATTCAGGGACACTAACTACTAGACCAACAGGCCAGTCAAAACTGATGAATTGTTACTTGTATTTATAATCAAATTATACAATATGGCAATACCAACCAAATGCACGTCAGACCAGCGTAAAAATATTCGAAAAAAAAATATGGGATTTATCAGAGGTTTTTCTGTTAACTTGAACTAAAAAAACTATTTTTTTTCTACTTTTTATTTTTCTAAAATTATAGATTTTATTGTTTTAGAAATATCAACTTGACGTGTCAATATTGCCACAGCTATGGCTATCATATCTAGATATCATGATAATAATAATAGCAATAATTATAATCTTTTTTTTTTTCAAAGAATTTTGCCAATATTTCTATGAAATCTGGAACCATAGTCCAATAGCTATGCACGTTATATAGTCGGATAGTGATTTTAAACTGAAAAAGTTACGGTAGCTATATATATATATATATATATATATATATATACTAGGCTAAAATTTGGAACTCGATTTTTTTTAGTCTAGTCACATTCATTCAAATGCCTCGATGCGTCAATATTGTGATAGCTATATATCTATCATGATTTTTATCACATCATATAGTTTATCTTAGTCTAAAAACATAAATATAGTCATATGCTCAATTTCTAAAGTACGCATTTGAAGGTTCCTCGAAAATAACTTTATGCCTTTTTAAAATAAATATTAAATCGTTTACCATATTTTTTTTTTTTTTACTAGCCCTTTTCATAAATTAAAACTACTAAAGTCAAATTACTTACTTGCTGTGTTAGTAATCAGTAGATGATTATGACCAATGATGGGTAGAAGTCCTGGGTACGCAGGTGGCAGAGGGTGAGCATTCGACTCCACGAGTCGCGCGCGCCTGATTAAAAATGCGCAAATGCATACCACTAAACACCCTGCAACTATTTCCAACATGCTGAGTTCTACTGAACTACGCTAACCAAAAGTAGGTAAGAAACTAAATCTAAAAGAATAAAAATCTGTTTTTATTAATAATGCACATTATAAATTCGTGAGACCCAATTAACACGTCATCCAAAGTTCTTTTTTTGTACCTTCATTGAATTCAATTCTAAAAAATTAAATATTTAAATTTGTTGAAATGTAATATCTACAATGATTGAATAGGCATTGACTATTAATCTGTACTATAATAAATCTATGGTTTGTAAAAATTAAAAAAAAAATAAACTACTGCTCTCTGTATCACTGAACCTACCGGTGTTTTATTATAGGTTATGGGCCGTTCGCTCAAAAAATCGCCGTATTATTCGTTGAATTATCAAGTATTTCGTAAAATAACGAGTGATAAAGACTTTCTCCGAATCGCGATAGAAGCAGTCATGACGAAACGTTATATTTTCGCAGTGTAAGGAACAATGTCAGCGAACTATCTCGTCAACGATCGGCGGCGATCTCTCGCGCCGGGGCTTGGTTCAAGCCATGCTCCGGAGCGAGGAGGAGTGGCAGGCGGTCGCCTCCTTTTGCGAAGCAGTAATGCTAGTAAAGGAGGAGGCCGACCGCATTAGGCAAAGGCGGACACGCCGCCGCCGCCGCCGGGTTTCCGATCCCAATTTCCGGCCACCGTAGGCGCGGGCTCGCGGACGGTGGGCAATGGGTAGCTCGCTGTCCGTCCGTCCGGTAACAGACCGGTCCGAGCTCAGGTCGTCTACGGCGCGCACCGTTCCCGCGCGCCTCAAGGAGTTGTCAGCAAACTGTAGGGGTCCAGCAGGGCCGAAGCCTACTGGGGCCCAAAGGTTATGTGAGACTGTCACCACGGGCCCCAGGATAAAGGCAAGGAATGGAAAGGTAGGTTTTTAGTCAGTAAAAGTCTGACACTGTTTCCCACCCCACCCAAGGGCGGGATTCGTCATTGGATGATTTTACCTACGTTAAAAAAAAAAAAAAAAAAAACCTAAGTTGAAGGGACGCGAAAATTATTCAGAATGGTGTTTCGCGGCAGGTAATTTTCTAATTCTTGAGGGCATGAAACATTATGTGAATCCAGAAGAAGGAAAGAAAATAGTAGCTGCAGATGACGAAAAGACACGTGCAAAATTGATTATGACAATCGACCCGTCCTTATATGTTCATGTAAGAAATGTAACATCGACGAAGGAATTATGGGAAAAACTAAAGCAACTATTCGACGATAATGGTTTTTCACGAAGAATAAGTCTGCTACAAAATTTAATTTCGATACGTCGAGAAAATTGTGAGTCAATGACGTCATACGTGACGCAGATCATCGGCACAGCTCAAAAATTAAGTGGAACTGGATTTGAAATAAATGATCAGTGGACAGGATCATTGCTTTTAGCCGGATTGCCTGATCGATTCTCCCCAAAGATCATGGCCATCGAGCCATGAGCGATTTGGAGATATCTATAACGGCGGATTCAATCAAAACTAAATTGCTCGACATGGAGTCGGCAGATCAAGATGAACATGGAGGTAGCGGCGCATTTGCAATTCGTTCAAAGTTCAACGCAAGAAAGTACAATAATTTGTCTATGGCAAAGAAACATTCTGATGTTGGTACAACTGCCACAGATACGTCAAAGACAAATGTGAAGTCTGTGAAATGTTATAGATATAAACAAACCGGCCATTAAAGAAATCAGTGTACAAATAATGAAAATAACACTTCAAATCAAAAAAATAAACAAAAATTGCAATAAAACGCATTTAGTGCGGTATTCCTGAGTGGAAATTTTAACAAAAATGAATGGTACATAGACTCAGGCGCAAGTGTACACCTAACAGCAAATGAAGATTGGATTTTGAATGCTTTGTATGAAAAACAGAAAGAAATAATTGTTGTGAACAATGAAAGTGTAAAAGTATTGTGTTCTGGCGATGTGAAAATAATCACTTCGACTGACGACTATGAGTATGAGATCATGGTGGAAGAAGTATATTGTGTTCCAAGTCTCACAACGAACTTACTATCTGTCAGCCAACTAATCAGAAAAGGCAACAGCGTATCGTTCTCTAAAGATGGTTGTTCAATATATAACAAGAAAAACAGGTTAGTTGCTACAGCAGTGATGGTCAATGGAGTGTACAAGGTTAATCTGTCCAACCAAGTACATTTGGCAGCATCAGTTGTATCAGGAGTCACGTGGCATCGCAGATTAGGACATGATCATAAACAATACTTAGAACACATGAAGGATGCTGTGCTGGGTATGTCATATAATAAAAAAGCTTATGTCCGCAAATCAAAGTGTACCACATGTTGTGAAGGCAAGCAGTGTCGCTTACCATTTAAGAGCATTGGCCAAAGAAGTGCTAACCTGTTAGATATAGTGCACACAGATATCTGTGGACCAATGGAAAAAATAACAATAGGTGGTTCGAGATACTTCTTGTTGTTTGTAGATGATCACAGCCGTATGGCATTTCTTTATTTTCTGAAACACAAGAATGAAGCTTTGAAATATTTCAAGACATTCAAAGCTCAAGTGGAAAATCAAACAAATATGACAATCAAAGTATTAAGAAGTGATAATGGGCTAGAGTACTGCAATGAGGAATTCAAAAATTACCTGAATAGTGCTGGCATCATACACCAAAGAACCAACCCCTATACACCACAGCAGAATGGATTGTGCGAACGATTTAATCGCACAATTGTTGAAAAAGCAAGATGTTTGCTGTTCGAAGCAAATTTAGGCAAAGAGTTCTGGGGTGAGGCCACAAATACGGCAGTTTATCTTCAAAATCGAATTGTAGCAGCAGCTTTGAATAACAAGACTCCCTATGAATTATGGACAGGTTCCAAGCCAGATATTAGTCATATAAGAATATTTGGAAGCACTGTGATGGTCCATGTTGCTAAAGAGAAACGCAAGAAGTGGGACAAAAAGTCAATAAAATGTGTACTCATGAGTGATGCTTTTTTAGCTCTAGGCTAGTTTTTAAGCTACATTAATGGGCTAAGCCAAGTCAATGTAGCGTGTTGGGGGAAATTTCATTTTCCTCGATCTGCATGAATTTTCTTACTATTCTGCAATTGTTTAAAATTGCAACTTTTTAGAGGGTAATGTAAGTGGAGTCTTTTAGGTCTATTACATTGAGGCTGTGGTGGAGATAATGAGGTATGACTCCCGTAGTGGGGACAACAATGAGCACTACATACACTTTTTCTTACCTCCAAATCCTGGTTAGTTTAGCATATTTGCTAATTTTCTCACCTATTGTTTTTTGCAAATTATGTGTATTAGGGACTGCGATATCGATTAAGTAAGTGACTTTATTAATTTTATCTTGTAGAGTTCTATCTGGTCTGTTGTAGTGAATGGTCTTGTCAGTCAGTATGGCGCGGTCGTAATACAGTTTGTGAGTGGCGTTTTCTAAAACAGATTGTTTTGCATATTTATAATAGGGAGTATTTGTGTCCTGTATGAGCTTATATTTAAGATCCAGGTTTTGATGGATGACGTTTACTACCTGATTAAGTCTGTATGTATAATATAGTATGTGTTGAATAGTTTCTGGCTGAATGAGGAACCTGCGGTATTTATCTTTCGTCATCGTAGGGTCTTTAATGATGAACTTTATGTAGGTTTTGGTGTTTATGATTTGTTCCTATATTGCAATAACAATGCCCTCGGTTTTTGGAAATAGAGTACCTACTTTAAGCTATTTATTTGATGCTATCATATATACATGAAATTGCTCTAAGTCATGAGCGTGACGACCGTGAAGCACTTTCTTTTTCCAATTTTCTAGTTTTTGCTTCTGTGGGTCGTCATTGTTAGTTTATGGTGTATCTATTTGATCATTAAGTGGCGTGTAATTGATATCGTTGATAACTATAGCGTTATGAATTTTACTTGTATGTGATTTAGAGTGGAAGAATGTTCTTAGTCTGATTATTTGTTTCTGCCAGAGGTGATTGATGTCAATTAGGCCTTTCCTCCATCTTGTCATTTAATTGTCAGTCTTTCTGCTGCAGATTTAGGGTGTAGATTATTGTGTTTAGGAAGCACGGTGCGTGTTGTTCTCTCTATTTGCTAGATATCAATTTTTACCACTTGATCACGCCAAATGAGTATGTTAGTATTGGTAGCGCATAGGTGTTCAATGCCTTTATTAAATGCTTTCCCAAGAGTTGAGTTTTACATACCGCGATCACTCTTCTGTTGTATTCAGTAATCAATGTGTGTTTAATCAAGGTATGATCTAAACCTTTGAGTTGCCTGTATCCTAAATATTTATATAAATCTGTTGGTTCCATCGCTGTAATTATTTCTGTGTTATTAATGGCGTAGTCACCAGATTTAATTTTGCCTTTTATTACGTGTACCGTTTTGCATTTATCTAGTCCGAAGTGCATGTCAACATCTTTACTAATCTTTATTATTATTATCATGAATTTATTTATCTCAGGACCCTGAGGTCCTGGGCCTTTGGAAGGCGTACGAGAAGCCGAAACCAACTCGCAGAGGCCCTTTAGACACTTTTAATGGAACGTGATACCAACCGACGGTTATGCCTGTACGCGCTATGCTAATGCACTCAAGGACAACCCCCGGTTGGTTAAAAACTATTGCAACAAATGGAAAACCAAGACAATAGGGCTATGGGTTTTGGAGTCTTAAGTGGACTGGTTACCAAGAACTATGCTAAGAATATGGCCCCTGCCTGTACAATTTCATTAATACCCATCGATAAAAAGGCAGGGGGTGACTTGCACACTCGACAAATGGGCCTCCAAAAACGGCCGCTAGCACGAAGTGACGTAGCAACAAGAGGGCAACATATCCTGAGTTGCTTGAGGAGTGGAGAGGTATATCACGGCTATCAGGAAAATCCCGGAAGATACCTACCAGCATCTTACTGGATTATACATCCTTCTCCCGAGCACGTTTGCTCTTGCGATTTTCCACTCAAGCCAGCCAATAAAGGCAAGAGAGAGGTGGGAGCTCTGTTTCTCGTCAGTGTTCATTACGGCCGGCCAATAAAGGCAAGCCGTAGATGAGAAACAAGATTTCTCCCGGGAGATCGGGACCGTGGGGTCACTTAGTCTGGCCCCTCACCCCTGGCATGTTACGGCAAAGCAAGCTTTACTGGTGTACGGGGTTTATAGGAGTGCGCAAGCCCCACCACGACGTCAACGTAGAGATACGGCGATGGGGTTATTATTATTTCACTACCCTTGCACGCTATTTGGCTTAAAAATTACGATTGTCTAACCCGTTTATATCCATTATTACTGTACAAACATGTGAACAAATAAGCTATAATAATCATAGTGATAAAAAAATAAAAAACACGACTGCCATGTTAAAAAAATTAACTAAAAATCAAAAAACAAGATGTTTGTTAATTTATAGAAAAGTAAAGTCAGCCGTTAACTAAACAAAAATCTCGGAAACAACTTGATCTACAAAACTGAAATTTTCATCGCAGTCGGGGGACCACTCTGTAACATACTTTCTTATAGTGTAAGAAGTTCATGAGTAGAACAAAGAAACTCACATACATACTAGTACATACATACATGAACCCTGAACATAACCTGTAACCTGTTGGTCTGTGTGTGTGGCCCTGACTGCTATGCCGGAGGTCGTGGGTACGATTTCCACCCAGGGCAAATGTTTGTGTGATGAGCACGATCATTTGTTCTGTATCTTGGTGTAATTAATCTATAATATGTATGTATTTAGAAATATATAAGTATGTTTATCAGTTGTCTAGTACTCATATCACAAGCTCTGCTAAGCTTGGGACTAGACGGTATGATTATATGCCACTAATTCCAAATTAATAACAAAATATTATATCTATTTTAAATACCACGGATCTTTAAACACATGGCACATAAATTACCTTTTTAATATGAAAGGGACTATAACAAAAACCCCATTTTAAAGAAGTATCTTGGCACAATTGTAAAAACTTAAAAAGAAGGCAATTGCTTATCTACACGTGTACGCGCCTCGCGAGCCCCTGCCCGTCGTGTAAACAATTAAGGAACTACAAAAAAACATAAGGGCTGGTTGGCGAAAATGTGGGAACATATAGGCGAGGCAGAGCTGTAGGGCGAGAGTTGCTCGGGGGTTTGGTTCGACCACGAGCACAGAGACGAGAAGAGAAGGATACTTGGTCAGGAAGCATAGACAGTGATGGTTATCTGATGAAGAGCGAGAGACGTCTTAGAAGGGCCAAACCGCGTTGCAATTCTAGGAGCGCTAGTTCGGTGATACAGCATTAGTTCAGTTTAGGCTTATTTCCTATTTTATTATAGAGACAGTGTGTGTTATTTAGAGTTCGCATGGATGGGTAGTGTAAGTACGTGAGTGAATCTTAGCGGCTGTGTTGGTGACTGAATGTGTGAGTGTTTAACCTTTTCCTATTTCCACTCTATGACATGGACCCTAAGCTTGCGTTTGGTGTTAGGGACTCGGAGAAAGCCTTTCTTTGGAGTGAAACTGACACTGACTTTCATTAGGGTGAATTTGAAACTTATCAGCATACTCGACTCAACCATTACTGAAACACTACCAATTGAAGGCTGAACCGAATAAATATTCCAGTTTCGAGTTATAATGAAAGCACGAACCACCAAACGTTAGCGATGTCTACCTCTCCCTAAGGACTGACCGACAGTATAATACTTTACATTGCTTCGATAAATGTACGCTTCCAGGAAGAGGGGGTAGGCTCTCCAAAGTTCCCCATAATGAATTGGTAGTCGTTTCAAGGAACGCTAGGAATCGTATCTCTTTAATCACACCCGGCCCCCGAAGCCTCTTACTGATACAAAAAAAATATATTAAGCGAGACACTAATTTGGACTTATTTAATAAGCCTCTTAGGGGGAGGTGTGATGTTAATTTAGGTTTAAAACTTTGGGCCAAAATATCGCAGTTATCTTTGATTTGAGCTGTTAAAGTTTTTTTTGTTGCCGAATTTTTTAGCACATGTAGAATCCTAAACGGGAAGGTTAGCAGTTGTTCCCAAGCACTCAGTGAGTTCTCCCAGGCGGCGAGGCGGATACATCGTGCTAAGTTTGAAGCCACGGATGGTCTTGCTCCACGAGGAACTCTTTTTAAAACTGGAGTAGAAGTTTTAAATTTGGATAAGGTTTTCCATAAGGGTTGAGGGGGAGGATCAGGTATTAGGGGAGTGGGTACCGTTGGGCATGTTGAAGATACATTATGAGGTTTGTGTTTTTTACCCAAATGTACCTTCAAGCCTCTTTCAACCTTAAAAAAGCGTGCTTGGGGACAGTGCGGACATCTTACTAGGACATCTAGCGATGTGGCAGGTTGACTGGCTCCTCGTACGGCATCACAGCTGTCGTAATGGGCATATGGCATTAAAATACTTGTATTATAATGTACTTACAGGTACAATAATTTAGAATTCTGTTTTATAAACCTTAAATGTAGGTAACTATTCATTCACACCATTTTTGGGAAGGCAACCTAATACGGATTAGAAATAAAATTACCTTTCATTTGATATATAATTCGATTAAATAACAGATGAGAGTATATTACGACCAGGTAGATAAATTACCTCTTTAAACGAGGCAACTCCTATATTTGCCCCGAGGAAAATTAGGCAACTTATACTTTTGAGTTCTTCGGAGCGCATTCTTTCAGTATCAGCTGATACTCGACTTTCTTAAATAAACAATCAGGGTAGTTGATGAAAAAAAAATATTAACAATTGTTTCACATCTTTGGCACCAGATTTAGATAGGCAACCTGCCCGCAAAGTATCAATTAAAGCATCATCTAGCATATAATATTTAATTTTAGCATAAAATAGAAATTAATGTAGGCCACTGGCAGCTGAGAGATGACCAGTCTCAACAAACGGCGCTCGTTCTCGAGTATGACGCGTACAGCCCCGCTCCGCTAGACCATTTTGAAGGGCACCAAAGGTCCCAATAACACGTACCTAGAGATTGCAAACCGGGCCCGGCCGGGCCGGACCCGGCCGGGCCCGGTGCCCTTTTAGACATCCACCGGGCCCGGTAGGTACAAAAACTGCAGCACGGAAGCCCGAACTTGTAGAAAATTGCCATGCCAATTTTCTACGCGACCGCGATGTTGCTATAAAAGTTTGATTGTTTACAGTTACAGTTACATGGCAGCCCAGCCAGTAGTTATAAGATTTTGCTATTTGTCCAATTATAGTTAAGTATATTAACACATAATAGTCATAACAATATTGTTATTGTCAAAAGAATATTCTTATTGCTCTTAAGAATTTGTCTTTTTTTTACTAAAGCTACCAAAGTTTATCTATCTAAATTGATAAGACAAGTTTAGTACATTAGGCTGCGTTATTAGTTTCTTATTATAATACTATGTTTTCAAATAGTTACATTAGTATTAGTAATTAACTTTAAGCAAGCAGGTCTTTCTCTTTACTCTGTATAATATTAGTAATTATATTGCGGGCGACTTCTTAAATAATCTGACTACTTTTCAAACTTTTTCTCGAAATCCTCTAAATCCAGGCATTTCATCAGCGCTAGAAGATCATTTCTATCCTAAACTTAATTATTTACTGAATACTAATGCTTGCTTTAACTTAATTAGTAACACTAATGTTACTATTCCGTTCATAAGTGAAACTAATTCTTTATTAAAGACTCGTGATTTTGAGACTGATTAAGACTGATTATTGTTGATTTGTAGGTTTGAAACAAATATTTACCGTAACCTTGAATCATTGCATTTTTCCTCCATTTACTTAAAGCGAATTTTCATAAAATTTTCATCCTAACACATCAACCCGGCCGGCGGGTTGGCGGCGAATGTTACCGGACCCGGCCGGGTTGAAAAACATACCGGGTTGCAATCTCTACACGTACCACCATCAGCAAGACATTTGAGTGAGCATGAAAAACTCTTAACTGACATACTCGTAATGTAAAAAAAAGTTGTAAGTAAATGATATAATGAAAATAACTAAATTAGACTAGTCTAGCGGTATCAACATCCGTAAATTGGCGGATTTTTCTCACAGCATAAATGCAGCTGAGCTAAGCCGTCCTGCAAGAGATGTTAAATGAGGACCCCAAGTCTTGAGTCAAGCGTATATCGTTATATACATATTCTAGTTTCTCATTGTTCAATACTATGTTACAATCACTACTTTTGACATTCGGTAAAGAAAATCTTATGCATTTAGTTGTCGATTGGTAGATGTCATAAGTAGAACGCTGGAAAACAAGCAATACTGCAGCGCAGTCTTTCTAGATATCAGCCAAGCGTTTGACAAGGTGTGGCATAATGGGCTACTCTCTAAAATCAAAAAAGCCCTACCGCACTCATTCTTTCCAATACTTAAGTCTTATCTTGAAAATAGATGCTATGAAGTAAGATGCAATTCTGATACATCACAAATGCATAAAATCAAGTCGGGAGTTCCACAAGGTAGTATATTAGGACCAGTTCTCTATCTAATATACACAGCAGATTTACCCACACACGCCTACACCACCACAGCGACATACGCAGATGATACTGCACTTCTTTCAACACATGAGGATCCTGACACTGCATCTGAAAGACTCCAGTCACATCTAACCCTCATTGAAAACTGGTTCGAACGGTGGCGTATCAAATATAACACAGATAAGTCAGTCCAAGTAACATTCACACTTAGAAGGAAAACCTGCCCACCAGTAAACCTTTATAACGCAGAGATCCCACAATCAGATGATGCCAAATACCTAGGTATGCATCTAGACCGTCGTCTCACCTGGCGAAAACATATATGGACCAAAAGGAAACAATTGGACTGCAAACTTCGCAGCATGTACTGGCTCATCGGACCTAAGTCACAACTAACAGATGTTAGTAAAATGTTCAAAGTCAAAGTCAAAATGTTTTTATTTCATAAAGGCCTACATGGGCACTTATAAAACAATTCATATATAAAACCATCCTAAAACCTGTATGGACATATGGCATTTAGCTTTGGGGCACAGCCAGCCATAGTAATATCGAAATACTCGAAAGGTTCCAAAGCAAAACAATGAGAGCTATGTTTAATATTCCACCTTACATAAGCAACAAGTATGTGAATCTAGATTACAATCTGTGAAGTGTCAAAGAAGAAATTGAGTCTAACAGCAAGAAATACTAAACCAGATTGGGCCAACATATCAATGAGTTTGCTGCTGAACTGCAGGGAGTGGGCAGCCTAAGATTCTCTCGCCTTAAGAAAAATAGTATTCCAGATCTAGCACAAAGATTCACAGACAAAAGATGATGAAAATTGCACCACGGGGTGCAAATTTCAGCTAAGAGAAATATTTCATGATAAAAGTCTGACAACATCTTAGATTATTGTTTAAAATAAAACAGATTGCTAAGAAGCAGTATAGAAAAAAAGTAAGCGTCAGCTGAGCGAGGCCAATGAACTGTATGTAGTTAGTACGCAACGACCGACAACTACCTCTAAGGTCATTGACTCGTTTACTTAAAGAAATCAATTTCGCATTCGCCTATATTACCTCGACTTTTAGAAAAAAAAGTACTTTATTTTTACAAGCTTTCTATTAGCTTGCACTGTATGTAACTACGAGTATGTATGTTCGGCTCGAATCTTGCAGCTCAATTTTGAAGCAGACATCTTCAACCGGTTGAGCTGAAATTTTTCATGCATGTGTAAATCGGGTGACAATGCAACATTATGATGACATGGAGCTGATCTGATGATGGAGCTGGAAGGTAGCCATAGGAACTCAGCAATAAAACAATACAACCCCATCGAGTTTATCATTGTATGGAGAAACCGACTTCCACGCGGGCGAAGCCGCTGCCACTTCTGTCAGCTGTATCAAGAAGCAGACGAGAAAATAAATCATCCCCACTTTTGAACATGTTTACATGGGTATAATTAATCATATTGTTAATGTTGTTCTGACGTGTCCGCTCTGTGCTCGAAGTATTTCGGCGAAGCTTGGATATGCAAGTCATATGACGTCGCATAACAGAGCAGCAGATCTCAGCACACAACCTCTATGAGAAGCCAAGGAATGCGGCCTCTGGGGCCGAAGTCGGCTAGACGGCATCATCATCATAATTAATTACATTGGTATGGTGATGTTTGGCTGCTGTCGAAGTATATTTGCTTCAACAATTCTGGACATCATGCTTAGGACCTACAAGCAAAACAAATATTCATAATTCTTTTTAAGATTATATTTATACTTTTTCCTAACAATAATCCATATAACTCATAATTACTTTTTATTTTATATTATCATTTGTTAATTTAGCAATGCGTGTTTAATCTAATTACACATAAACATAATCTAATCCTATTAGTTAATTAATTCGTCTCGCTTGATCCTGGAATTTTTCCACAATGTGAGTGAACATTAAAATCTTACCTGTCCCGTGCTCGCTTCTCCTCGGTCCGTCTAATTCACATTTGTCACAAATACTTATAATATTATCGCATAAAACATCTATCGCACTTTGCAAGAATTATTTGAATTTCCAAAACCATCATAACACATAAAAATTGTCACATTCGGTCATATCCTTTTTCGAAAACAACGTCACGGTCACGTTATGGCGTCGCATTAACCACAGAGTATTTTTTCTATTAGTGTTTTTTTCTAACGTTTGTGGCATGGCTATTTGGCCTTTGTGCCATTTTCTATTAGTGTTTGAGCAAATTGCCACAGACTATGTAATCAAGCTGCAAATTGGATTTTGTAAAAAATCTATGAGATGCACAAATGTCATGGGCGCGCCGTGGTGTTGTCACTTCATAAATACACAGTCTCCTTATTTTCATTTTATTTATCTAAAATTCATTTATGATTTTTTTATTTCATTTTTATCTTTTTGCACATTGCACCGTTCCGGCGTCTTTCTGTCAGCACTGGCCAACGCTGAAAACTAGCGCTGTGTGCTCATCGCATTGTGCATGAGGGCACAGCTTTATGCTGAGAGTTCGGCCGTTTTGCACGGATGTGGCGCATATCTTTCCTATATAATGTTATGAATAAACTATTTTTCTTTCTTTCTTTCTTTTTCTGGTATCACTATGTGTAAGGTGGGGTTGGGTTTTTTATTGTCCTTACCCAGAATATTATTACAAGGTGACAATGTAATGCTATGTTGTTATGACTTGTTGCATGGAATAAAAGGCTTTTTTGTTTTATTTATTTATTTTATAATACATTTTTAAAAAGTTTTGTTAGAACTACGGAATCAAAAGTTTACAAAAAAGTTAGTAAAAAATACACTGGCTCTACTCAATCATCATTTAACACTTCGATCCACAACTACCCAACTTGTTCATACAAAAGTAGACTCTAAACATCGGAATTAAGGCCTATAGTGGCGTGGATGTGAGAGGACACCGGTGTCCTCTGAGCTAGGACAGATTAAAGCGAAAAATTACTATCTAATATATAAAATTTCCATGTCACAATGTTAGTTACCGTACTCCTCCGAAACGGCTTTACCGATTTTTACCAAATTTTATATGCGTATTCAGTAGGTCTGAGAATCGGCTACTATCTATTTTACATACCCCTAAGTGATAAGGGTTGTACACCCTTAAAATTTTTTAGAAATAATTTATAAGGCAAAACAACGTTTGCCGGGTCAGCTAGTTTCATATAAAACATGCAGTTGCGAATTAAGTCCTATTTAATAAAATAATTTTTAATAAATTAATCAAAACACCAATAAATAAAGAATTTAATTCAATTCCATTAATAAATCCCATAAGAATAATTGTCTTTGCTCAAGTCAACAAGTCAATTCAAGTTGGTTTCAACTTCTTCGTTTTAAGCTGATATCATGCCCTGACAATGGTGTTAACGTAATATCAATCTGATATTGTACCTTAGTGTAATCAGCAGCGATGACGAACTTACGCACGATATGCGCTACAAGAATCTTCAACGAAGTCATGGCGTATGTTTTACCTGTGACGATAAAAGAAGAAGATAATTTTGTCATACTCTTAATTTAGTTTCAAAAAGAATACTGGAAAATGTGTACTCGTTTGCGGTCATAATTTAAAGTTGTTTTTTTTTTTGTTACGGGCATTTCAAATCTGCAAGTCTTACTTCAAAAATATCATGCATAACATATTCATCATCATCATCAGCCTTTTAATGTTCCCACTGCTGGGACTCAGGCCTCCTCTCTAGGAGAGGGAATGGGCCGTAATCCACCAAGCGGGCACAGTGCGGATCATCATCATCAGTTTACAGCAATTTATTACTGGACAGAGGCTTTCCTTTTACCAATTTTATTCAGCAGCAACCTCTAATTGGTGGCAAAGCCAATCCTGATTGTATTCAAAATATTGTTATTTGGTTGCAAGCAGTAAGATTGAAAATCAGCCTAATATAGAAGAAAAGGATTAAGGAATAGAAAAAAAGGACATTAACAGCCAAAACTAACCAACACAAGATCGCTTCCCAAAACTGAATGCAGCATCCGTAGCAGCATAGGGTGGCAACGTGGTGGGATCCAGCCATCTTTCTGGTCTGAATTGGTCAGCGTCAGGTCCCCATGATGAATGACGATGTAAACCATGAAGTGCTATGACACATTGACTACCAGCACGCAATGTGCAGTTCTCTGAAATAAAAAGAAACATCCAACCTATACTAAAAAAATCTTGGTAAAGAAAAAAAAAGGTGGGCAAGTTTGAGACCGACTCACGCACTGAGGTTTCCGTAAAAACTTACCTATGTACTCGTAAATATGTAGTTCAATACTCGAATAGAGTCTTAAGATTTTTCCGAAAAGTTTTTTTTTTTGTGACGTAGCAACAAATTTACTTTTTTTAGGATTATTCCTATGCATTATACAAAATTCAGGATTTTGGGTCAACCGGAAGTTCGCTTTTTCACACACGGCCTTATCTTTTTTTTTCATTAACTTAGAGGTTTTATTTTTTTACAGCTTCAAGGGACTGCAGATCTAAGTCTATGGTTTTAATTTCAACTCGATTCTTCTACGCGTTCCCGAGATAAGAGGTCTTGACAGACAGACAAACTGATGGACAAAAAATGTTTGGGGGTCGTTGCGCCGTGTGCTAGCGTGCCTTTGCTGTGCACTAGCATGCGGCTCGTGTACCCCCAAAATAAGCACTGCCTCGACTGGCCGTGGAAGGTTAGGGAGTCCCGAAAATCAAAGTCTGATTATAGGTTAAGAGTGTCCACGTTTATTTCACAAGGAACCCGTAATGACAACCTTCCGATCGGACCAGTGCGCAGTAACTGGTCGTCCGTGCATTCGTCTCACTCGCGTACATTTTTGCTTATCTTGCGTTCAGCCTTTCGCGCTTACATTTTGTCCCTACAAGTGATCCTATTGAGTTTTTCCTTTTTAGGTACGGAACCCTAATAAAAAAATGGGCAATTGCTAGTCGAACTCGCGTACTGAGGATTCAGTATAAACCTACCTATGCAAATATTCCTGGATGGGAAATAAACGGCCGTATCTTTTTTTTTACGATAACTTAGAAGTTTGTTTTTTTATACGACTGCCTCAAAAAAGGAGTGTTATGTTTTCAGGGTTCATGTATGTATGTATGTATGTGAGTTTTTTTATTCCACCGTAACTTCTAAATGACTGAACCGATTTACACGTATGAGGTATCGTTAGAATCCTTGCATCATCCCGAGTAACATAGGCTAAAATATGGAAATACAATGTGGTGGGTAAGATAAATAAATGAACACCCAAACATTTATTTTTTTTATTTTTATGCTCTTAATGCATGAACTTTTTATACTGTAAGAAAGTATTTCAGAGTGGTCCCCCGACTGCGATGAAAATTTCAGTTTTGGAGATCAAGTAGTTTCCGAGATTCCGAGCCTAATCAACGAGTGACTACTTTCTTCACTTTTCTAATCATCTTGAATCATCATCGAAACATCTTGTTTTTTGATTTTTAGTTTATTTTTTTGACATGGCAGTCGTGTTTTTTAATTTTTTTCAATTATTTAATTTTTTTGCAGATTCAAGAGGCCGAAGATTTCAGTAAATAGTTTTAATTTAAACTCGATACCTTTAAATGTTCCCGATATAAAGGATCTTGACAAACAGACTGACAACAAAGTCATCTTATAAGGGTTTCATTTTTAAACGACTTAGAAAAGGAGGAGGTTCTATGTTCGTTGTTTTGATTCAAGGATTCCGAATTGATCCCATAAAAATATCTTTTTGATCTGATGATGAACTTCGAAGATATACAACGAAACTCTTCGAAAAATCTTAACAGAACTGTCGTTTTAATACGTATGTTTACCGATATCTCGGTCAATTGTGGACCGATTTTGAAAACTTTTGTTTTGTTTGAAAGATTATACTTTCGAGTTGCTCTCATAGAAATATTGTTTTGATCTGATGATGAACTACGAAGAAATTCTTCGACGGAATTCTTCGAAAAACCATAGCAGAACTGTCGTAACAAGTAAAATTGCTTTGTTTATACATGTAGTCGGTGGCTGACTAAAGGAAAAGGGAAGGAGATACATGGAACGGATCTGATGATGAAGACGGAAGGTAGGTAAGAGCCGGAAATTTGTAATAAATCAGTGTATCCTAGCCGTGTTTGGTATTATTAGAATTGTCATGATGATTTGATGGTGGAACCGTAGGCGGAAGGTACTTGTCTATTTAATTTTCGCTGAGGGGTAGATACTACAACTAAAAAGTGTGAAATAAAAAACTTTTTCCAAAAAAAATACAACCGAAGTTGAAGTTTGAAGTCAGTTGTATTTTTTTTTTTTTTGTAAAAAGTTTTTATTTTTTCCTTTTGAGACACGGAACCCAAACCTTTTTTTTCACAAAGTACCGTAGCCGATTCAAGGTCTTCAATGACAAATTCAAAACTTGAAACTTACTTAGCTTTACATCTTTGTCTATAAATCTAGCTATAGCTGGAACAGTCGGTAGCAGCCGCAAACTTTCCTTGATCACTGCCTCTGTATATACTAACTTCCGTAAATCTTCCTTGTCTACGTCTCTATCTGTACCTAAAACTTGAATTATCCTGAAAATTATAAAAGTAAATATCACTAGTAATCTCTGCATTGTTTCTTCTAATTATATTGACTGGTAGAGAATGCCTCGTTGCGTTAAGTCTGCCTATATACCCACCAACTTATATATAGTTTATATAAATAAATAAAACGCCTAAATTGCTGACAGATCTTTCACTATGAATTTGAGACTGAATAGAAACTCAGAAACTCAAAATAAGCCTTTAGTGATCCCGTCTTGGTTGTGTATTAATCTCATCACGCCAGATTGTAAAAAAGCAACATACTCTTCATACATCCTCTGTTGAATTTTTGGGAATGATCCAATCACCACCAAAATAGTTTGTATGGAGTTTGATGTGGTTTCATAAGCAGCCACTATAGTGGTATGTAATTCTTCTGAAACTTCCTGTTCAGTGAAGGCGTTTTTACTGTGTTGTTCCAGTATCAGATGTGCGAGAGGCTGATACGGTATATCTGTAAAATTATTATAAAATTCAGCAAAAGTTTTTTTAATCCTGTAAACTAGTACTTGACTGTGATCCCACTTGATAGTAAGCAGAGATGCAATCGTTGATGGTGAATCGCATTAGTTTATTAAGAGCCTATTCAGCTAGCATGGAAGAAACCTAAATTATCATCAGATGGGAAGACCACAGCAGGCATATTGTTCCAATCCCTGGAATGTTATGGTAGAAATGAGACGGCGGAATCAACTAATGTAATTCCTGCACACACTCTTCAAAATGCATCCTGAAAAATACCGAAAGACCAGCTACGCTATACTTTTACTCTAGGCTTTGCTGACTGGTGTTAACCAAATCTGGATCGCCAATTAGCCTCTTCGCATGCATTTTCACTTAGTCCAAAGCTGCTAGATGGCTTTTGCAGCACCAGCCCATGCGTGGCTGCAGTACTCCACCCACGATCGGACCTGTGCTTTGTATAACATTATAAGCTATCCCGGTGTGAAGTACTGCCGGATGTTTGCAAAAATAGTGAGTTTTCTAGCAGCTGCTTTGGCTTTAGGCTCAATGAACCGCCTAAAATTAAGGTCTTAGGAAATTACTACTTCCAAGAGTTGAAGGCGATCGATGCACTCCAAGGATACACTCAGAAAAGCAGGAGATAAGGTAAATGTGTTCCTTTTGGTGGGGAATAAACACGTTTGTGTTTAAGTGGCATTGAGTCCCACCAGATTGGCTTTGCTCCACTTGAAGACTGCCTGAAGTGAGACATTCGTGAACTCTACCATAATTTTTCTTTCGGACTGGATTAGTTCCTTACTAGCCCAAGAATTTGGTAGGTATCTCTCTACATCTCTACCTTAATCTGTGCTGTCATCTGCGTACCCATAGATACAGAAAGTCCATGATGAACTCAGGATAGATAAAACGGCGACAGTCCACGGATGTGCCTCAGTTTAAAGAGTAAAAGGGTATCCGTGATAAGCCTTGTAATATATAATGTATATCAGAATGTTACGTTGTGAAAAAATGGATATGTAACAAGATGAAATTAATAGTGTGAGAAATCTGTATAATAAAAGAGGTTTAAGAGTGGTGCTAGTGATAGAAAAGTTAAAAAAAAGAAAGTTAATTTTTTTTTTGTATCAGTATGTGAAAAGGGACGAAACGCATGATACTAAAAGAGTTATTGATATAGATATAGAATATTATATGTGGATGAATGGAAAAGGTGAAGGAAGCGACAGAAAAGATGGATGGATTGTGTGAGGAGTGAATATGAAAGAAAGGGGAGTCAATGATACGTGATGACAAACAACACTAAAAAAAGAAACAATTGTGTTGTGTCGAGCCAAAGAAATATTTTTTTTTTACTATAATAATGGATTTAACCAGGAGAATAATGATGATTTTTATTTTCTAAAAACGCTAACAATATGTTTAGTTATTGTTTTAAACACAATAATTCAAAAACACACACAACACAATACACACACAATAATTCACAATTACAATACAAAAAAGATTAAATTATACTTACATGTAGATGCTGTTTTTGATTCATTTAAAAATGATTTCTGTGTTAGTATAATCTGAGGACAGAAAGATGATAAATTATATTCTAAAGTTTGATATTATCAAGCATGCAGAAACACATTTTACTACACAAAAGTCGTCTTGGATATTGAACAAACATTCCTGACTCATGTTAATGATTAGGTAACATAATCAAGACTTATTTGTATTTCCATAAATTGTTATTTGGATAAACTGAACCCATCTGGATGACTAGCATGGTCTTTACCCTTAATTTGAGATTAAAAGCTAATAATATGTCTTTAACTTTAAAATTGCCGTTTCTTTAAACAGGTTACTTTGAAGCGTTATAAATACAGCGATATTACAGAAAACACAAAACAAAGAAACCAACAAATACCTGATTTAAAAACAAGTACAGCCTAACTTTAATATCAAGTTTATTTAAACTTATAATTCTTAGTCAATCCAAAGATTGAAAGCATTGCAGCCCGTTTTAGAAAACGGCAATTTCTCAAAATATTTAACAACTAGCTGACCCAGCAAACTTTATACCACCTAACGAAGATAACGCCATCTAAGGGGGTTACCAGCACCAGCATAATTAATTTCAAAATGATATTTTAATAAGAGATGGCGTTGTGTTTGATTTTTTTTTCGTGAATTTTTCCATCTTTCCTCATCGTTTAAACCTTCATGGTAAGCCGTGTCCTCGTGGGGGCGATCGGCGGCAGCGATCTCTCTCGCTGGGCCTTGGTTCAGGCCATGGTCCATAGTGAGGAGGGATGGCAGGCGGTCGCCTCCTTCTGCGAAGCAGTAATGCTAGCAAAGGAGAAGGCCGACCGCATCAGGCAGAGGCAACGGGGCGCTCGCCCCAGCCGCCGCCGGGATTCCGATCCCGATTTCCGGCCACCGTAGGCGCGGGCTTGCGGACGGCGTGCAATGGGTAGCACGCTGTCCGATCGTCCGGTAACCGGCCGGACCGAGCCCAAGTCGTCGACGGCGCGTTCTGTTCCCGCGCGACTCAAGGAGCTGTCAGCAAACCGTAGACGCCCAGCCTGCTAACTGCAGGCAGGCAGGGTCGAAGCCTGCTGGGGTCAAGGGCCGTTTTCTGAGAGGAAGGCTCAGCCCCGGCACTATAGGCAACGAAGGAATGGGGTAGGTTTTTAGTCAGTATGAGTCTGACACTACTTCCCGCTCCGCCCAAGGGCGGGATTTGTCATTGGATGATTTTATCTACCATAAAAAAAAAACCACATGATAAGAGAACATCAATTTCAAGCTTGAAAGATCTCGGCTAATGAAGTCTACGCTCCACCCAGCACAGATTCAAATCCAAAACTCCGAGAGCTTTCAGCTTGAACTTTAAAGTTGTCTCGGATGCCTAGGAAGCTCTGTGGCCGAATACTACGATAGTTTCGACTATCCATAAGGTTGGGTCTAAGTTTTTTAAAACTCGTACAAAAAAGAATAAGAGGCTCTTTGACCGAACTCAAGCTCGAGATCATGAAAGAGAGGCAGGATATGATTTTGCGGAATGTGCGGTCTTCAGACGATGCGTAAATATATCGGCAGCTCAATAAACAGATCGCCAAATCCTTGAAACATGATTTCCATCACTTAGCCAACGACTCAAGAGTTAGATTGACCCGACACTGTACAAAAGATATCCCGATCAATTTATACGAGATAAGGGTGGCTCTGAAGCAACTTAAAAACAACAAGGCGCCGGGTGATGACGGAATTACGGCCGAAAAGCTGTTTGACGCCACAAGCATAGAGCAAAGGTGTGGTAGGATTCTTCCTTAAAAAGGGTGACAACACCCTGGTCAAGATTTATAGGCCCATCTCGATTCTGAGCCATGTCTACGCGCAAGACGGTTCAATGACTTCCAGTTTCCTGAACGAGCTAGATTCCGAAACAGATAGATACAATAGACCACAGACATACGGTACGACGAACGACTATCGGTAACTTGAAGTGCTAAATGTTTTTTACGAAAACGCTACTAAACTAGTCCAACTTCAGGCCCGGATCTCGAAACCTAACCTCCTGCAGCGGGGTGCTATTGCCAAGGAGATTTCAATTCTCCAAAACTATTCACCGCAATGCAGGCCGCAATGGATGATGAATTCAAAGTTCTGGACTAGATAGGACTAGACATTAATAGCAAGAGAGAGTACTTTCGGTTTGCCGACGACATAGTACTCATGATTAAGACTACGAAGGAGCTCAGCACAATGCCCGATAACCTCAATAGAACATCCAAAAGAGTGGGTCTTATTTTTTTTAATGGTCATTCAAGAAAATTTACATAAATATTTTCATATATCTTCTGCCAAACTGTAGTACAGTTTGTCGGCAGTGTGTGTTCAAATGACAATTAAGGGAAAGTACGCGTAGGAAAGATTTTAAAAACAAAATAATACTTCAACTTAATATTGTTCAACATAGTCCTCAATACCAAGCAGTGGGAATTTTTAATAGGTTGCCATTGGATTTGAAGAGTATAATTTACACGAGCTCGTTTAAGTCAAGGCTTAGAGCTTTCCTATTGGAGAAATGTCTTTATTGAGTAGACGATGACATATCAGCAATTTAAAATAATATATAATATTAATTAATGTATGATTGAGTAATGTCAGAATATATTAAGTAATCGTAATCGTTATTAAATTCTTATTTTATTTTGTTTTTTTCTTATATTTTTTTTTTAATAAATGTTAATTTTATGTAATTTCAAACACAATGTAAATTTTTCTTGAATAAATTGAATTGAATTGAAATGAACATAGACAAAACAAATCCATGATAAATAACCATGTAGCCCCTACTCTTATCGAGACCAAAGATTCTACACTCGAAGTTATCGACGATAATCATCAACAACTTCTCCTTGGACAAACAGTCCACTCGACTAGATCTAATTTCGAGGAAGAGGTCAACCATCGAGTTCGATTTTTCTTTCGAACCAACACTTTGACTTAGCGTTATGTTGGTCGATGTGACTTTTGCTACCACTTTTTAGTCGACATCGCAACAGTGAAAACGAACTTCGGAACGAATTCGACACGGAGCGATTGCCACTTGTCTATATCCTCCTAAATGGACTGTATATACTTGCCTGGATAAGAAATGGTGTTGTCATTGGTGTGACAAAACCAGTATCATACATATATATTATAAAACACTCGAGAGCAAAAAAATCGCACATCAAAACTTTTTTCAGTTTATGCTAAATTTTTTCATGATTAAAAGTTAATATTGAAAAACTTTTAATGTTGATTGAAAGTTTACTTCATTATCTTTCTAATGATACCAAAAAACAGTATACAAAATACCCACAGAAAGATAATGAAGATTAGAAATAAAATGAAGTAAACTAAAAGAAAGGAAAGAAAGACAAAGAAAAAAAAAGGAAAGAGTACAATAAATAAATGAATAATTAAAAGAGTCAGTAGATGCGAAGTCGGCGAAGTTTTCCCAGCTGCTGAGTGCAAAGGCCTCAAGCGGCACTCGAGAGGCTCGCAGGGATGCGATGGACAGGTCTCGCATGGTCGGTAGAGGCTTTCCGAGACCATAAAATCCGAAAAAAGGTACACATAGAGGGGCGGAAAGTTTTAACACGGTCATTAGAGACCTGCAGGGACCGGAGCAGTAAGAAAAATCCACATGGCTTAGTGTACAGGTCTCGCACAACTGGTCGAGTCCTACAGAGACCGTAGCACGAGAAGAGGCCCTTTTCACAGCCGTCAAAGATTGATAGGGCTAGGAGCAATTTTGTCACTCACTTATCAACATTTTACTTAAACTGCAACTCATTGATGTTCTCAAAAACAGCTGATAACCTGACCTTACGTAGTTATTGTTTTCTCTTTAAACCAGACATTGCTAACAATGGATTCATATTATTATTTTTTTTAATCTAGAGATCAGAAATGACCAACCAGTCTGTCATAATAACATCGTATTAAAATTTGAAGATTAAAATAATAGAATTTAGATAATAGGAAAAAATTCTGCCATCTGCGCTGCAAAAACCGTTAGAAGATGTAGTGCTAATCCTGCATCACGCAAGTAACATTCTCCGCGCGATTTGAACATAAAAATCAGCCCGAAATCATGTATCTGGCAGTACAGTGCCCACCAGATATAACACCTGTCTGGTCGGAGGATCCTCCCTTTTCAAAGGATCAAATATGTTTATTGTTTCAAAAAGGTAATTACATAGCATTTAACAGATTTTCTAATTTGTGAATGTGAATTACCATGGAGCATTTTTATTTTACTAGGTAACAACTTGTTTGACGTTACGAGCATGGCAGTTGAGAGTTTGTCATGCTCACTCAAATGTTTCGCTGATGGTGGCACGTGTTATTGGGTCATTCGATTCCCTTCAAAATGGTTGAGCTGAGTGGGGCTGAGGCACGCGTCATGCTCGTGAACGGGCGCAGCCAGTTGGGACTGGTCATCTCTTAGCTGCCAGTGGCTTAATTCAATTACTATTTTTTTATTAGTTTATTGTATTTTTTCATTATTTGTGGTTTCATTGCTATTTAATTTTTTTTTTCTTCATTGTGCTCACATATTAGAAGCAACAATAAAATTGTGTAACCAAGATTATGTACCTCATAATATGATTTAAAAGAGTGTCCATGGAGTTTCTTGCACGTTCTTCTCCATAGAGATCTACGCTTTGGAACGTGCAATTTAGCTTATTTTTTTTTTTGGACTGACCGACAGTTTGACAATTCAAAAGTGCCTGTAATTGGTCTATTTGAAATAAACTATTCTGATTCTGATTTTGATCTCTGGACTCCACACTAAGATTCCCTGTGTCGTGGAATCCAGTCTCTTCCATCGTAATAAATAAAATAAAATTATAACAGAAAATATTACTGTACTATTTTTAGACAAAAGATATAATAAAAAGTAAAAATTAAAAAGAATTAGTTAACACATGGCATGGTTTTGTGTATGTTCGAATGAGAATGAAGAGTGTGTATGAGTGTGTATGAGTGAGTATAGGGGGAATGTGAAGGAGTGTGTGAGTGTGGGGGGAATGAGAGGGAGTGTGTAAGTGAGGTGGAGAAGTGTGAGTGTGAGTTTCCGTGTATTGTGTTTAGTTATGTTTTTTATGATTTGTGTATAAAATATTCGTGCGTTCTATGAGTTTTACCCGACTGCGCCAGAAGGAGGGTTATTTTTTTAGAGAGTATGTATGTATGTATGTAAGTATGTAAGTATGTATGTATAATTGTTTGGCAGGCTCTGCAGCCTGAACGGGTCGATGGATTTTAGCTTGAGAGGTGTCGTTAGATTCGTATTTACTGTGAGAGTGACACTGGGTATATGAAAATAAAAAAAAAACAAAATGGCGGATTTTTGGCGCCAAATTCAAATGTTTGGCACGCTCTGCGGCCTGAACGGCTCGATGGATTTTAGTTTGCGAGGTATCGTTAGATTCGTAATTACTGAGAAAGTGATATCGCAATAAAAAAAAAAAAACAAAAAAAAAAACAGAAAATAAAAAACGGTAATTTAAAAAACTAAAAAACCCGACTGCTTTTCAGAGTAGAAAATGCCCTAAACAAGAAAGTCGTTGTACCCGATTGCACTCAACTATATAATATTTTAAATACTAGATAAATTGTAGCAGTCGGGACCCATTCTAGAAAGTCAGCAGTCTAGTCAGTAAATTAGAGTAATCTGCAATGTAATATAGGTATGTGCTCTCAATTCACTAAGCCTCCATTTCAAGGATGGGTCCCGACTGCTACAATTTATCTAGTATTTAAAATATTATATAGTTGAGTGCAATCGGGTACAACGACTTTCTTGTTTAGGGCATTTTCTACTCTGAAAAGCAGTCGGGTTTTTTAGTTTTTTAAATTACCGTTTTTTTTTAGTATTTTTTCCGTATTAGCGTAATCTAAACCTTTCAGATATGTTTTGATTTGTAATTTGCAAGAATATCTCGTCATTGGTAAAATATCCATCACGTTATTCAACTTGCGGTATACGAATGGACCCATGTAATTAAAACTTCTTTTACCAAATCTGCATTTACGTTAATGCCATCTAGGTTGCTTGCGAGAGTGCACGCGGGATTCCACTGTGACGTTGACTTGATGGGAGACTTTACTCTCTATTCCACACTCCTCCAAAAGTATATAAATTAAATTATATATAAAAATTAAGTTATAATTTATTCACACGAAGACGGCTTAAAAGACTTAATATCCAAGCCAAAAAAAAAATAAAAAAAATGTGATCGTGACTGTCAAGTGGTCAATGACATTTCTTCCAGTTGACAAGTCGTAGTTGTACTTAGGAGCTTTGCTTGTCTATGAAGGTCGGTTTGCGTTCCCCTCCTTATTTATTATACTCTTTGTTCTGCGAAGATTTTTTATTTTATTTTGTACTTTAATTTAAAAAGAAATCTATATTTATTTTACTGTTAATTCTCGCTAAATACTCTCCGGCGTTTGATGGTATATTAACAGTTGGTACGTGTTTGTATGTGTTGCTTATGAGGAATTATCCTACTTATATTATGAACGCAAAAGTTTGTATATAAGGATATTTTTACTCTTTCATGCAAAAACTACTGAGGGCCGGCCTTTTCTTTGGCCATCGAATCAGCATTACCATTCAAAATGGTAATACTGCCAGACAATCAACTCTTCACGAGACCAAAAGGCTGGGCTTTTCTTTGGCCACGAAATCAGCATTGCTATTCAACTTGGTGACACTGCTAGATAGTCAATTCTTCACGATTCCAGATGGCTCTTTCATGAGATAAACCTTGGAGAAGAAAATATGCCACTCGAAGTACAGTCACGCGTAAACAACCCCAAAAATCTTTTTGTGTACGCTCCAGATGGTTCCACAGCTAATGTTGTTTATAAAGAAGCACTAGAATAAATAAATTATATTTTTAACGGTATCCTCCAACACCGCTTCGCACTAAAAAATACATTGTTAAGTTCCGACATCCAAGCGAACGAAGTCGCGGGCACAGCTAGTTATGAATATGTTGGCGATTAGCATTCCTATACACCTTATTGCAGTGATTGCGAATTGAAGCATATTTTTTCCTATTAGTATCAGTCGGCTGCCGCCTAAATTTAAACTTTGCCAGCGCTTTCTAGAGTTTTTCAAAGGAAAAAAGAAATTTATACGTAGAGAGAGACAGTAATATACAACAAGAAGTAATTTCGAGTGACTTAGTTACTATTAGCACACAACCTTTCATTGTGGCGACACTTGAAGAATGCATATTTCCAACCGTGATCGACTTTCAGCTGAAATGATGATGATACATTTAATAACAATATTATCTTCTGCTGTAATACTTGAAATATTTTTAATTTATTTGTAGAATTAAGCTGATGAACAATTATGCTATATCCTACCTCATCTGATATTCCACCTCTATGTTTTTCCAGTTCAGATTCCTTCTTTTTATATCCAAGCACAGTGTATATAAAATCATTATGTAGCCAAAATGTCTTAAATCTTTGCATTACAAGGCTTAACATTTCATCAGTAGCTTCCATGTATTGTTGGACAGTTTCCTTATCATTGGCGGTCTTTCCAAAAGTAGTCGCTGAAATAGATTTTCGTGTTAAATTATAATAATAATAAATTTCTTTCGTTTGGTCTTTCGTCAGTTAAATTCCACTCACGCTCTGCAGCATTCTTCCTATGATTTAATAATGAGGACGTGGACTCAGTTATTATTGAAGCAATAGTTAATTAATTTAATGGCTTGATAGCTATACAAGCCTCGACCAACATCTGACGATGCTTTCGCTGGGTATTTGGATCCAAAAAACCGTACTCCTGAAAACAGTGTGCATTGTTTGGAGATTTCTTTCTCAAACCCTGACCACATGTACCTATTCTAGACACTTTTTCCGATACCTGTGTAACCCAGTGTATTGTTAGTTTTCTTTCCGATCTTGATTGACACGCTGTCATATTTCTAGAGCACGTCGACCGTTAACTGATTATTTTTGCAAATAATAATTCAATGGTTGAAATAGTTTTGCCGCTTAAAGTAGCTTTATCTGTGGAACGTCTTTGTGCTGACGATTAGTAAAAAACTACTTCTTACTATGATTGAGGACAAAACCCGATATTAAAATGAATTGTCGATTTCATGTCTTGTGAGATGCTTATATTTTACAAGCCTTTATTGAGGTAAAAACGGTTGTGTATGCTTACAGTAAGATGATTCCATGGAATAATTTTTGGTGTATGTTGTAGGATAAAATTTTCCTTTTCCAGCAGAACATTCTAAATCGCTCAGCATTTTCCTTGAGAGACTATTGAACACTTCGATGTAACTATTAATTTTTGGCAGGCTGAAACACGGTTTCAGCATTTGTCGGTGACGGTGCCAATGGTCTCCTGGGTAAACAAAATCACAATAATTATACACAAACAAGCACAAATCACAGTAGCTTCTTTAAGAGATTTTTATAACGGAATTTATATTATTTGTCATGCTCTACACGTATTCTAAGTTTGTTTCGTCGTTGAAGGTTGATTAATCAAAATCAAATTTTGTCGCCCATTTTCATTCGTTTAGGGTCTTCATCACGCATGCGGGATTGACCCCCATGCCGAAAATTTCACGTAGCCTACGATCTAGTTTTCTCCAGGCTGCTGTGCGCTGCGGTTGTGTATAATGGACGACAAACGCGCTGGGGCCCCGCGCGAATCTGCAGTCTGGGATCAAGCCCCGCGTCCCGTCCGCGGATACCACGCATACAATATGTACTTGTATGAAAAACGTTGTGCGGAGCAATACCAAATGCGTGATCATTTTCACACGATATTAAAAACAACCTTATGAGTTGGATTTAAGGGTATGCTGAAATTGGTTTTTGAATATATTTTTGGTGACCATCCATTGTTTACTTACCAGATCCAGTAATAAGTCCTTCACCCATCCAATATTTTGCATATCTATACAGGAAATGCTTCTTCAAGCATGTATTGGCCACAACAAGAGCATCTTCAGGATCTGATACGACTATAAAAATCAGTAAATTAGGATACATAGTATCTTGTGTTGGCTGTCAAATCAATCATCTCGTCTATTGCTTATTTAAAATAAATTAAAAGTGGTGCAATATTTTTAGAAATTTTACTATGCTAAGTAACACCGTTTAAAAATCTACGCAACATGATTGTGTGGACATAATCATTTTCAATTCATAAATTTCAGCCAAAAGACGTCCACTGCTTGACATAGACTGAAGTGTCGCCACATCAACCGGTCCCGTGGGTATTGAATCCTGCGGCTACCACTGTTTCGTCTTTCGGATAGCAATCTTCACTTCAGAATCTCCTTTAGACCCCGTAGACCATGTGTCATAATTATGTACGTAATGTGTAATTCAGGCTATGTTAGTATCTATTATTATCTTAGAACTCAATAAATTACTTACCATAATAAATGTTGAATGCCCAATATGCGTAACTAAGAACTCAATAAATTACTTACCATAATAAATGTTGAATGCAAAATATGCGTAACTAACGCCATTGTGTTGCTCCAAATGCTGACAAATTTTTTGAAGTAAGAGCCATAAATCTGAAAATATAATAAACACAAAGCAATCAATTTTTCAAGCGTACACTGAGGGTTCCGTTTCAAACATACCTACCTAAATAGTTCAATAAATCGAATCTCAATTTTTTTTTCTAAATTGCACTTTTTTGCACATACAGATTGAAAGCTAGTATGACGAATAAAACATTTTTAAAAATTACACAAATTTTTTTAAAAAGGTAATGAGATTGACACGATAATTATGTTCAAAACAATTACTCAATTAAAACTGCAACAAATAAATCTAAAATGACTTGGAACATTATAAATAAATCAAAAGCATGTTTACTCAAAGAATCCATTAGCAATATAAAGATCGCTGACAAAATAGTAAGTGACCCTCTATAAATACCTAACGCGTTTAACAATTTTTTCGTAGATAAAATTCAACAAAGTCAAAGTTTAGGAAATAAAGTGAAAACGAACATTATAAAACAGAAAGACTCAATCTTTGTAGCACCCTGTATACTAGTTGACATTTTAAATATAATCTAAGTCAATAATATATTTATTTATCTATTAACACATACAATTGAAAATTGATTTTTAACCAATAGATTATATACATTACACCAAAACATAAATACTAAACACTAAAGGCTACTCCTAATTAAAATATAGCGTCAAAAAACTCCTCCGCATCGCTGTCGTCTGGAAGTGTGCCCAAAAGGCTGGCGGCATTGCCACGTTGTATGGCAATGCTCAATCTCTGACCGAGGTAAAAGCCAGCCCTTGGGTCACGCGAAGTGTCAACTAAACGTTTGGAAAGTTCTTTAAAAAGTGCATGTGCACTCGGACCCCACGGCCCAAGAGTTTCAACCCCAAACGGCTCAAAAATATAAATGCCGACGAGGTTGTTATATTTCCGCCGCTTGAGGTTCTCCGCTGCCGCAGCAGCAGCACCAGCACAGCACGATGAGCTAGGAAGATGGGATGGCGCAAGAGTGTCGACACAGGTAGCGTCCCACACTAAAGGTCTACCCATCTTCCACGGAAATAAAGACATACCATCCGGTCTCTTACCATCGTCGCGTGCCAGGCCATTAGGTTCCAAAACAGCCGGGACGCCGACGGTGACAAGGGCTCGTCGAATAATGTCGTTAATATTCGCGTGCCGCGGTATGCGTCCCGCGCTTCGACAGCATGACAGGCCGAGGTGACCGAGGCTGTTGACAACTTCGCCACAGTGGCAGCGATGAGGAGAACAGCAAGGAGCGCCAAGGCGTAAGGCAACAGCTAGGCGGAAAGTAGTATCGTCGAACAAGGTGCCAATATTCGACGACGGCAGTGCGTGAAGCCAAAGACCTGACTCCCAATTTCCCACAGCCAGTAGGCGCGCACGCTCCGCAGTAGTAGCAGATGTTACTATTAGGTTTTCCTGGACTACTTTGCAGAGCGGCTCATCACACGGTCTCTGGGAAGCCGGGTTGTCGGGCGGATTTATATTCGGGCAAGCGGTTTTCCAAGCATCTAAAGCCTCGATGAAGCACGGCACATTGAAATTAATCAGTGAGGAAGATAGGATATTCCTGATTAATTTCTCAGTGCTGTGAACCGAGGATATAAAAGCTGGTAAACTAATACTAGAAATTTTGCGGATGCCGAGGCCTCCCATACGAATGGGAAGGGTAGCTTGAGTCCAAGCTCGGTCATCCATGGCTGCGTTTAAAATTGATGTAAGGGTACGCCTGATAATTTGGTCCATTTATTCCAGAAGATCGGGGTGTTTCCATAGATGAGAAGCGCGGAGAAAATATGCTAATTTAGGGCCGAAACAGCAGTACCGAATTAAATATAATTAAGTCTTTAACGCCACAAATAACGGTTATGATGGTATTTCTACAAAGGTTGTAAAGTATGTATTTGAAACCATTTGTACCCACTTAAGCTACTTAATAAATTTGTGCTATCAGCTCAGGTGTATCCCGATGCTCTAAAATTTTCCAGAGTAAAACCATTATTATAAAAGAAAAATAAAGAAAACATGCCTAACTACAGACTAATTGCCTGAATTCCTATAATATCCAAATTTTTTGAAAAATTCGTTTATAAAGAACTTTACTCATACTTCGAAAAGAAAAATATCTCTAGTAAACAGCAAAAGGAGTTTAGACAAAATATGTCAACCAGTAAGGCCATTTATTTTTTTAATTACTTTGTGACGAATATGGACAGAAGAATACCGGTATTTGCTATATACTGCGACATGACACAAGCGTTTGACTACGTTGACCATAAAATCTTGTTACAGAAATTAAAATATTACGGCATATGTAGAAACATTTTAAAACTTATTAAGTCTTACCTTACTAATAGAAAACCAGTACACAGAAATTGAAATAATTAATTTTAAGACAAAGAAAGAGGAAATTTATGTATCAAGCAAACGAACTCCTAAATACGGCGTTCCCCAAAGTGACGTACTCGGATCTTTACTATTCATAGTATTCATCAATGACTTGCCTAGTGCTATCGACAACCCCATGACTCTCTTTGCCGATGACAGCACTATGACCATAGCATGTAAAAATAAAAACGAATATGAAATTGACATAAATGAATCTTTGACATCAATTATAACATGGATGAACAGAAACAACCTAAAAATGAATCTAAACAGGACAAATATTATGCATTTTAGGCAAAGTTCCCAGCCAGTAGACATAAACGTAATTTACGATGACACTGTACTTGATAAAGTTGACGCTACAATTTTTTAGGAGTTGTTATTGATTCTAAATTGAACTGGAAGGCACACATCGAATACCTATGTAAACGACTGAGCTCTGCGGCTACGCATTATATAAACTAGCACTAGAGCTAAACACAGATGCCCTAGTAACGGCGTATCATGGTCTAGTAGCATCGTTATTGCGATACGGCATTATTTTTTGGGGGAATTCCACTGACAAATTAATAGCATTTAAAGCACAAAAGAGATGCATTTGGGCTATGTTCAATTTGAAGTTGACCGACATCTGTGTGCCATTCTTTAAAAAACACTAATTATTCACTCTACCATCTTTGTTTATTTTTGATATTTTGTTAGGATGAATCAGTACCTATTTCCACGACTAGCTGACACCTTCCCTCGTAACAGACGTGACAATAATCAACTGTGTACGCATACATCAAGGACTGCATTAATGGGAAAAAGGGTATTCTGTTTTTCTCCTAAAATTTATAATAAAATACCACAGTCATATAAAACATTGCCACTAAATTTGTTTAAAAAGAAGTTTCGAGATTTATTAACAGACCATAGTGCTACTATAGTATAAGTGATTTTTTTTAATGACACTATTTAATTGTATGGTACATTATCCTTAATTGTATTGATGTATAACTACTATTATGCATATTGATGTACCTTTATTTTTCATACATGGATTTCTAGTTCGATATATAACTTAATAGATATATATACAAATTAAAAATTAATAATATGTACAAACGGGTAGAAAAAGAACTTATTGGGCATCAAAAAATTCATCCACATCGATATCAATGGGAAAAGTGCCCAGAATGCTGGCAGCATTGCCACGTTGGATGGCAATGCTGATTCGTTGACCGAAGAAAAGCCCAGCCCTCTGGTCACGCGAAGAGTCGACTAGCTGTTTGCTGATGTCACGAACAACTCGATGAGCGCTCGGACCCCATGGCCCTAGTGTTTCAACCCCAAACGGCTCAAACATGTAACTACCGATAAGGTTATTATATTTACGCCGTTTGAGATTTTCTGCACCTGCAGCAGCCGCCCCAGCACAGCCTGCCGTACTCAGAAGATGGGATGGCGCAAGGGTGTCGACACAAGTTGCATCCCACTCCAAAGGCCTACCTTACTTCCAGGGCATTATGGTCATCCCGTCTGGCCTCTTTCCATCGTCACGTGCCAAGCCGATAGGTTCTAAAACAGCTGGCACCCCGGCGATGACGAGAGCTCGGCGGATGATGTCATTAATGCTGGCATGCCGTGCTATCCGACCAGTACCCCGATTCACGTAAAATCAAACAATCCAAATGTCGTTGAAGTTCTATTGTCGTTCGATTGTCGTTCGATAGTAGTCCTATCCAAAATCCGTATTCACGTATTCCTTGATCGAGCTTCGATAGAACGACATTTCAACTGGGTCGGAACGTAATCGGAACCAAACGACCTGTCAACGTCTTATTGCCAGTAACATTATTATGTATTCTACCAGCAAAATGAAATACAGAATTTAATTTTTTTAAATCTTATTTACGGTGTAATCAATTATTAAATAGAATTATAAACGATACTAATAACCATTTAATGAAAATTGTTATTAAAAATACACATTTCACATAGAAACTTTTTAAATTGCGGTTTAAAACGTAAAGTCTATATTTTGTCTCTGCATTATCTATCAAAATAATATGACACATCAAATTGTCATTTCAAAACCTACTAGGGGGCACTTTTTAAAGAAATCGTTTTATTAAATATTCTTGTTAACCTGATAAGTCCCTACCAAATACAAAAACACCAGTGGTTTTAAGTTTCGTTAAAGCAAATAATATTTAATTATCGATACCTATTAAACCTTGTAAGTGTAACATTTACTCCTTGAGAGCGCCCTGATTGTAATTGCTAAGGGCTACTACCCCCTTATTACCCTTAGCAGTGGTGGCCGAGTGGTAAAGGCCCCGACTTACGAGTTGTAGGTCACGGGTACAAATCCGGCTGACTCACTTTGCGGCCTGGCTAGGCGCGTTACTTTGCGTAATTTATTTCATCCCACTGCTCTTAAAACGGTAAAGGAAAACATCGTGAGGAAACCGGCATGTCCTAGAACCAAAACCTCGAGGACATGTGTCATACATCAACCCGTACTGGGCCCGCGTGGTGGATTGCGACCCATTCCTCCTCCGAGAGAGGATGCTTGAGTCCCAGCTGTGGGAACATTATAGGCCTGATGCTATGCTATGGTGGAGAAGAATAACTAAGAGCACCATGGAAAATTGCAGAAGAGCAGTTGCTCTTCAATTGTCTTCAAATGTGGGAAGTTTTACACGTTGGAACTGCGCTTCAATCGCCTGCAGATTCTTAATAAAGTAACTTACTTAGGCCGGAGCTGTTGATAGATCTAGACAATTAGAAAGTCATAATCACAAGAACTTAAATAATTTTTTTCAGATTTGATGAACCCCTCCAGTAATTGATTGTACTGTCAATCCTAAAACTATTGTTATGCACGAGACAAGAAAGGCATTTTGCATAATTTATTCGTCAATATCTCGTCTGTTGATTTGGCAAATGATGGGCAGTCTGCAGCCGAATAGATTTAGCAACGGACATAAACCCATAATTTATTTTATTTGTTTTAAAATAATAAACTGATTTATTCAATTGATCATTATTTTATTTACACACCCTATACAGTTACTTATTAGAATTTAGTCAATGAATGAAGTGCTTTGCATAAACTATAACAATAACTAGCAAGTGCTCTATGTTTTGAAGCTAATAGCAATATGAATCTCAATCAAATTATCTCGTGTAAATTATTTTACGGTGGAAGAGTGCCCCACATGGGCGAAGCACCGCCGTGTGCTCGAAGCGATCGGTTTTATCGACCTTTCGCGCTGGTCTCTATTACAGACATGATCCGGAGCGAGGAGGAATGGCAGGCAGTCGCCTCCTTCTGCGAAACAGCACGCGTGAAGAAACGGACTTCCTCACACCCTAGCGGCTAGGATCCCGAACCCGATATCCAGCCACCGTATGCGTGGGCGTGCGTTGCGGACGGTGAACAATGAGTAGCTAGCCATCTGGTAACTGTCCGGACCGAGTCCGAGTCGTCGACGGCGTGTAGTGTTCCACGCATACCTAAAGGAGATTTCAGCAAAACCCTGGAACCCTGCAACGCAAGTCAAAGGTTTTAGTCAGTAAAAATCTGACACGCCCTCTCACTCCGCTTAAGAGCGGGAGAAGTCATTGGATGATTTCCGACCTAAAAAAAAGTCGTGTCTCATTGCTCGTTACAATTACGATAACTTTATGTATGCATTGTTCTCATAAATAAGATTTACACAATACGCCCTGTAGTTAAAACTAACTTCTGTTCAACGACATTTCAACCGTAATATTTGACGTGTAGTCGCTGGCGTCCTATCCGATCAAACAACGTTTGTCTACCAGAATACCATTGAGCCAACGATTGAATGACGATTGAAACACGATTGAACTAGCTGAATACGGTTCAACGACTTTTCGATCGAACGAGTTCTAAATCGGAGTTGTTTGAAGGATGAGAATACGAAAATGTCAGAAACGACCAAGTCGCTACGATATCGCTACGGTTTTGATTACGTGAATCGGGCTACAGCGCTTCTACTGCAGGACAGGCCATGGTGTCCGAGGCGGTGGACTGCTTCACCGCATTGACATCGATGTGGAGCTCCACTAGGAGCACCCAAACGCAAGCATGTAGAAATCCGGAAGGTGGTGTCACTCAGCATGGTACCTATGTTGGGTGACGGTAGAGCCTGTAGCCAGAGACCCGACTCCCATTCCCCCACAGCCAGTAGGCGGGCACGCTCAGCAGTATTGGTGGACGTATTAATGAGATTATTCCGTACCAACCTGCAGAGCGGCTCATCCCACTGTCTCTGGGAAGATGGATTTTCGGGCAACGCCTTGTCCGGGCAAGCCACTTTCCAGACATTCACGGCATCGGTCAAGCACGGCACCTCCCAGTCAACCAGTGATGGAGTTAAGATTCTTTCGATTAACTGTTGAGTGCTGTGGACCGAAGACAGGAACGCCGGTAGACTGACACTAGAAATTTTGCGGATGCCGAGCCCACCAAAGCGAATGGGTAGTGTGGCTTGCAGCCATGTTCGGTCATACAGAGCCACATTTAAGATGGACGTTAGAGTGTATCGAATGGTTTCGTCAATTTTTTCTAAGAGATGTGGTTGTTTCCATAAAGGGGAAGAGCGGAGAAAATACATAAAGTTTGGTGCAAAACAGCAATATCTAATGAGGGTGAAAGCGGAATGTAAGTTAATTTTTGATAGTCTGTCCGAAATATCGTTGAATGATTTTATTTTATCGTCAATGAATAAGGAAAAACTGTCTTCAAAAATTGGAGAACCTAGGAGGTGCAGTGAACATTTTTCTAAAATTTTGATATCTGGGGCTATTGCATTAAATTTCTGTAGAGTTGATTGTCTGTCAGTATTGTCAGAAACAAAAATTTCACATTTCGAATAGTTTAGTTCGAGGCCGATGGATCGAAATTGCTCCGTCAGAAATTGGAAATCTTTTAGAACTGTATCAACATCACCTCCCAGTGTTCCATCATCTAAATACCATAGGTTAAATTTGGAATTTAGTTGTTGTATTATTGGATGGATAGCTAAGCTGAAAATGACTGGCCCGAGAGGATCACCTTGTTGGCATCCAACGGCAGATTCCAAAACCTTGTCTTTGTATAATAATTGGGATGGGTGCCTATAGCATTGCCACAAAAAACATATAATAATATAATAATAATAATATTGATGATTATTTGTTTTTTTTTTAACATTTAATCTAGTCTGACATATTTTTTATTTTATTTTAATCTGACATTTTTTTTAATTAATTTATTAAATGACAATTTGCCTTTTTTATTTTATTTTATGTGATTTTTTTTTTCAATTTTTAATGCATTTGGATAATTATTTGTCATATTTTATTATTTAATATCCTTATGGGTGAAACTTGTACGAACACTAATTTTGTAACATTCTGCATGCTAAAAAAGAAAAAAAACCCGACTGCTTTTCTGAGTATTCATGAAAAAGCCAAAATTTAACGGTGTAGATTAACTAATATTGATTTTATACCTATTATAATAGGTATAAAATCAAAAAAAAAAAAACAATTGTGACAACGATAATTATCGTTGTCACAATTGAATAGAAAAAAAAAGCTTTAAATAAAAACCACTTACTTGATGTGTAAGCAAGCCACAAATGTGTATGACCAATGATTGGTAAAAGTCCTGGAAACGCCGGTGGCAGAGGGTGAGCTTTCGACTCCATGAGTCGCGCGCGCCAGTATATAATTGCGCAAATACATAACACTAAACCCCCTGCAACTATTCCCAACATGCTGAGTTCTATTGCATATGCACTCCAGCTGAAATAAGAAACGAAACTAAATCTTAAAGTATTTAAATATCCGGTTTTATACCAATCTAGAAAAACCATTGAGATCGTAAAAGTTTTCTTTTTGCATTCTTTTATTAAGAATACAAAAACAAAATCTTGAGAAAAAAACTGACAATCGACTTAACGTACGTGGGACATTCAAAAAAGTTTGACTGGCCTGCTGGTCTAGTGGCTAGTGACCCTGACTGCTGAGGTCGTGGGTTCGATCCCACCCAGGAAAAGTGTTTGTGTGATGAGCACGATCATTTGCTCTGTGTCCCAGACACAGTAATGCATCTATAATATGGACTGTATCGTCGATTATAATATGTATCAATTTAGAAATATACATAAATACTAGCAATTACCCGCGACTTCATCCACGTTAAGTTCGTAGAACTGTACATTTGTACAATAATTCTGATCTTACAATTCATTCTAAAAAAAAAACTATAGCTATATATATTTAATGTTTCAGAGCAAGTGTTACACTCAGCGTGTCTACCAAGGTGCTCGCGTTACTGGGGCATCGTAGAATAAACTTTACCACAATATAAATTGGTTATAGTTTGGATTGCCCGAGTGACGCGAGTACTTGGCCGGACGCGCTGAATGCGCACCGCAAAAATATTAGAGTATTGTTTGGATTATTTGTTTTTGTAAACTGTTTTGATAGATGTTATAAAAAGCGGGCGTATCTCGCCATCAAACTATAAAGTTTGGCGAGGAAATATTGTACTAAAACAAAAAACTGTTAAAGAAATAAATTAAAAAAATCTGAAAGCATCGAAATTATTTGTTTTACTTTCACATAAAACAGCTAAAGGTAAAAACGCAAATTACCTTCAGGAAACATGTTTTATATCCTCGTACATACGTATTATGTACGTATGAACGTCAAAGCTTCCAAAAGAGTGGGTCTTAAAATGAACATGGACAAAACCAAAATCATGATAAACAGCCATGTAGCACCTACTCTGACTGCGGGAATCCGATGGATGTGAAATGCACAAGACCGTTCATTGTGGCGGCACTTGAGAGAGGCCTATGTCCAACAGTTGGATATAGGCGGTCCTGTGTCATTGACAATGAAAATGTAGCGACATCTATGTTGTTACAAATGAACTAATTCTGCATCGCGCAAGTAAAATTCTCCGCGTGATTTGAACACATAGAACAGTCCGAAATCATCTATCGGGCAATAGCCCACCAGACATAACACCTGTCTGGTCCTCCGACGCAGATCCTCCGATCTTCCCTTTTCAACGGAGGTTAGCGGGACTTTTCTCTCTGTTCTGAATACCTCCAAACTGGTGACCCTCGACAAAGAATGTCAGCGCAGCCTTCGTGCAGCAACTACTTCGTGCCGTCATCATTTGCCTCAAGCTTTCGACCAGCGAGCCATACAGCCAGCACCCATGGCTATATGGGTACCTGACCACCAGCATGCCTGTCATACGTAGTCATTACCCTCAGCCTCATCAGCGACCTTGGCTAAACAGCTGCACCTTCGGCCAGTCACATGAAGAGCCTTGAAGAACCACTCCTAGTCGACAACAGCAGTCAAGCCCTACATCGCACAGCACCGGTCCGACTCACTGGAGCCTGCAGCATCATATCCCGACTCACTGGGATAGCACCACCCCGACTCACTGGGGCATCACCGCAAACAGTTCCGACTCACCGAGAACTATGCGGAATCTGGTTCCGACTCACTGGAACCAACCTCCAATGGCCTGGCACGCATCACGAAGCATCAAGAACCATCAAGAACCATCGATCTCCGATCTCCAGAGGGGAGTGATGTATCGACATTTATTTCGTCACATAAGAACCAATCCTGCATCGCGCAAGTAAGATTCTCCGCGCGATTTGAACGTATAGAAGAACCCGAAATCATCTAACGGCCAGTAGCCCACTAGATATAAAACTTGTCTGGTCGGAGGATCCTCCCTTTTCAACGGAGTTATGTGGGACTTTACTCTCTGTTCCGCATACCTCCAAAAACAGAAAGAGTATGTAAGGGTTGTAGTAGTGGGCGTTTCTCCCTAACCCAAAGGAAAAGCATTAGTTTATGTATTTTTATGATTTTCCATAGTGGGAACTACTCTGTGAAGAGTCTCTAAGTTTTAAATGAATTTCCACGAAATCTTGAGCGCGTGTATCTCCGCCCAATTGAACTCGCATATTGATGGCCAAGGGCAGGGCTGTAGTCGCCGCCGCCGATCGCTTCCACGAGGATACGGCGGTGGTTCACCCACCTGGGATAGACCTCCATCGCACGCTCGACCTTGTCCTCCGGACTTACGGTAATATCTCTACTTCCGGCTGAATACGAAATAGGAACTACTCGAAACAGCCACAACAGCCCTGAGTCTCCAACTTTCAAATTAAATTTAGCGAAACCTTGAGTGCGTGTATCTCCGCCGTAAAAAAAAACAGTAGGATGGTTAAAAATTCTACTACTGTGCTACATTCTTAGAAAATTTTCTTTTAAAATAAGCGTTCTTATTATAAACGTCTTAAAGCGCCTGGCTCCTTGTCAATGATAGTGTGATGATTTTTATCTTAAATGGAATAATTAAAAAATAAAATTATTAAGAATTTTATTTCGCCGAATTGATTTTATTATATTTTTGATTACTTTTTACAAAACACTTGGAAAATTTTTCAATAAAAATGTCTATGCTATTTTTAAAATATGTAAACAGTCATTTTATTGATTTATTCGAGGTGTCATTGTATATTATTGGCAAACATCGATATATATGTACTACGCACAAGATGACGAGTGCCGTACATTCAGTTTTTTCTAATTAGTTGTTCGGCAGACAGTACAATCCGCGCTCAGCTGACGTTTGTGCAATTTTGACGTTCATGCAGTGTAGGAGAGCCGCTAATAAATTCGAATCAAAGTAAACCAGGACATAAACAATAATTCTGTAGCTAAAGAAATAAAACTACTGGTTATCCAAGCGATGTAATAGCTTCTAATATCGTAATAATATAATAGCAAAGATAATATTCCAAAAAAGCGCCCTCCATTTTACAATCATAGACTAAAACATACAGATGCTCCCCCCTATGAAAACGATTTGTTGGTTTTTACCTACAACTGTTTTACAGAACACAGACTTTATGCGGTGTTTTATAACTTGACTGTGCTATATTACAACCTATTTGCACGGTGGTTTTAATATTTACTTCATAAAGATTATTCTGTTTCAATGTTGCAGTCATAACAATTGTATTATCTTTCAATATTAAAGCCTCATTGTACTTCTTAATTATAAATTACAAATAAAAAATCTTTTTAAGAACAAGCTTTCAATTAAATGGGCTAAAAAGAAGAAAATAAACTTTTCCTTTATAACTTTTACTATCAATTTATAGCGGCATTACACAATTTATATGATACAAAACCTTGTCGCGAGATTTTGAAAATATTAAAATCAATAGATGAAGTTTTTTAACTTATTTAATTAATGAAGTTATTTAGCTGTGTATTTACACAATTAAATCTCGCGACAAGCTTTTATATCACATAAATTGTGTAATGCCGTTATAAATTGATAGTAAAAGTTATAAAGGAAAAGTTTATTTTCTTCTTTTTAGCCCATTTAATTGAAAGCTTGTTCTTAAAAAGATTTTTTATTTGTAATTTATTTTTTACTTTTTAGTTATACCTTATTTAATAATCAATTTGGTTGCGCGAATTTGCTTGATGTTTTAATGGACTGTATGTTTGAAAAGCGATCTAAGGTTTGTTAACAATATGCAGGTACTGCGTCTAGCGTTTATTAATGGGATAAATGTATTAGGAAAGGAACACTGACCTTTTAACCTCGAAGGTTCCACATGGCGCCGCCGGCGGACCTCGACTTCGTACATTTAACCACTGCCAGGTCCTGTATTGCACTAACACTGCACTATTGTTGAGTCTCTGAATGATTGGATCACGAAAATAGTCAATTTTCTTGTAATTTCGAGCGGGCGCGGTTAGCGGTGCGGTCACATTCACAATCGATGCACACACGTCAATGTCAAATCATTTCTCTAGAGGTCGTGCGGGAAGCGGAAACGGTAGGGATAGGATTGCTAGGCCAAAAAAATAAATTACAAAAAACAAAGTCGCGGATCATAGCAAATTGGCGCAACCATTCCCCCCGGGTTTGAAGGGTTACCTTCAAAGAAAAGAAAAAAAAAAACAAAAGCGAAACTAAACCCTATTACTAATCTAAACTATCAATACTAGGTAGCGAAACAACTTATAACTAACTATGCCACTACTACTGATTAGGCAGAGGGCAGAGGCGAATAACCGGACGCAGGTACGATCCAGTTGCGGTTTTAACTTTTACGACTCGCGTTATTCCGTTCGAACCCGGAAAAACTTCTTCCACTACACCAAGAGGCCAGTGCAGAGGAGGCGCACTCTCAGTCTTCAGTATCACCACAGTACCGACTGTGACTGGATCTGAAGGAGTGTTCCACTTTTGACGCGACTGCAGCGTATGCAGATAATCTGTCCTCCATCGCTTCCAAAAGGACTGAACTAAGCTATCTAGCAGAGCGTGACGCGGGTGGAGCTGCAGTTTGTCAGTTTCGACATCTAAAGCGGGCAAATATTTAAGAGGAGTCGTCGTCAAGAAGTGAGCCGGCGTCAACGCTAGTGGCTCCGATGGATCACTAGACAAAGTCCGACACAACGGACGCGTATTCATCAACGCCTCTACCTGAGCGAGTACAGTGCTCAACTCCTCGTACGAGAGAATCTGTTCGCCTATGACCCGAAACAGGTGCGACTTAAGGCTTTTAATATTCGCCTCCCAATTGCCACCAAAATGACTAGCCGCTGGCGTATTAAAACACCAATCAATGCGATTCTCAGCTAAGACATGGGCGAATTCACTTTGGTAGTACTTGGAGCGTAAGAATGTATGTAATTCCGAAATATTGCGTCGCGCTCCAACATAATTTGTGCCGTTGTCAGAGTATAAGCGCTTAACGGGACCACGGCGAGATAAAAATCGTTTAAATGCAGACATAAAACCCTGCGTACTCAAATCACTGGTTAACTCTATGTGAACCGCACGAGTTGTCATACAAACGAATAGGCAAATGTATGCCTTTGTGGAACGTATACCACGACCACGGGCAATAGTGACTTTAAACGGTCCAGCATAGTCCGTCCCAGTATGTATGAAAGGTTTCACCGTCTGTACAACACGACAAGAACGATGGTCGGCCATTTCCGGCGCGTTGAAACGCGGGCGGAGCTTAAAGCAGGGCACACATCTGTGCACTCTAGCGCGTATCAAATTGCGAGCGGAAAGTATCCAGTACTTCTGTCGAAGAATGGACATTAATAAATCGGGACCAGCGTGACAATTCACCTTATGGTGATAGTCCACCAACAAATCCAAAACGTGATCCCTGCGTGGTAGAACTACTGGATGCATTTGTTCAAACTCTAACTTAGCATTTCGCAGACGGCCACCGACACGAATGAGTCCGTCTTGCAAAAATGGTTTCAAATGTTGAAGTGCGGGACTACAAGGTTTATGTGATTCTAAACTACGAAATTCTATTGAAAAATAAAATTTCTGCAACTCTCGAAGTACAACTGATTCAGCTCTATCCAAATCAGCTGCGATTATAGAACCACGCGATGGTAATAATCTCAAAAATCTTAGGACGTAAGCTACACAGCGTAGTAGTCTCGACCAAGACGAGACTCGATTAGACAACAACAAAACAACTGACTCTTCACGCGGAACTGATACTACAAGCGTATGCTTCCTCTCCTCGGGTGGTTCCGAAACAGTAGCGGGGCTAAACGGAACACTTGGCCACTCGTTAGGAGTGGTATGAAGCCAGGGAGGGCCACAAAACCAAAGCGGATGATTTAAAATTTGCGCAGGAAGCAAACCACGTGAGAGACAATCAGCTGGGTTTTCTGTTCCAGCGACATGGAATACATTTTCCGGAGACAATTCAGCTTGAATCTTACGTTCCAAGCATAGAAAGCGTTTTTCTGCGGAGGCACGGGAGCCACCGAGCGAAAAAATATCACCCTTGAAAGGGAGCGCGACAACATAACGACCATCTTTGTCACGAGTAGTCGTGCGGGTATAAATCTCCTCAGTGACCTGATCCTCAGGGCTGAGAATAGGCGGGACATTGACCTCTTCAATCTCCCAGAACTTGCGGATGGTAGACTCAAGCGGCGGCTCGACGGTGCAACAGTGCGACACAGTCGAGTAACTATTTAAATAAGCGGGTGCGGAACCAACTATAACAAACCCGAGAACTGTTTCCAGTGCGTGCGGAGCGGGGTACATCGGAAGACCCTGAATTTTACGTGATAACTGGAGATGCGGGAGAATCGAAGCACCGATCAATAGATCGATATCTCCAGGGAAAGCGTAATCTCCGTCGGCCAACTGCAAGTTCTTAAACTCCGTCAGCATGGACGTGTCAACCGGTACCGTGGGCAACCGTTCCGTAATCTTTTCTGCGACTAGCGAATCCATTTCAAACGAAATATTACGATTAAAACGTGAACTAAATATTATTTTAATGGAACCGTGAATGGTTGCCTTTAAACCTCCAAAACCTTTCACTTCTGAGCGGGATGACCAATTATTAAAACTAAAACCAAGGCGTTGACAACAATCCCGAGTAATAAAATTACTCTGGGAAGCGCCATCTAGTAGCGCCCGAACGGTGCGCGGTTTGCCAAAGGCATCTACAATGACAACTTGCGCGGTCGCAAGTAAAACGGTAGTGATTTGAGTACCAGCGGCGGAAAGCGAACACAATGTTACGTCGTTTGCACTTGCAGCAGGCCGCGCGTCACAAGCGTCGCGCGTCTGCGCAGGCTGCTGCTGCGATGGCAGCTTACTACTCTCAAAATGTAAGAAGGTATGATGTCTAGCTAGACATTTACGACAGCTACCACCACTGTTACATGACGTAACCAGATGTTTGTCACTTAGACAATTAAAACACAAATTATTAGTGCGGACAAACTTGTAACGATCACTAGGCGATAATCTCTGAAATTCCGAACACTTGTACAGCTGTGTATGGCTACCCTTACACAGAGAACCGTCAGGTGTTGAGGCGGTATTAACTAGCGTATGTGCAGTCTTGACTGACTTCGATGACGCGTCTATACGGCGATCGGAACCTGTCCTATTCGTGACTTCATGACGTGCCGACGTGCGCTGCAATACCTTAATATGGTCGCGAATAAAAGATTCTAAATCTTCGAACTTAGGTATTTCTTTGCCGCGCTGAGTCGTTTCAAACAGACGAACAGTTTCAGGATCTAATTTATTTAAACCGATATTCAAAAACAAAAAGTCACAGAGGTCATTGACCTTTAGGTTCTTTACTGCACGAACAGATGATGCGAAAATATTTAAAAACTTCTCTAAATTATGATCGTTACAAACGGAAAAACTTTTCAAATCGAATAATTGATCTAAATATGCGGTGGCTACTAATCGCTTATCTTCGTATTTTGTTTTTAAAGTGTTCAAAACTAAATTGTAATTTTCAGCGCTAAACGTAATTCCAGCACAGACAGCCTTTGCCTTACCGGTCAATTTTTCTACGAGATAATGCAATCTCTCGTGATCTGTCAGCGATGTGTTCCTATGTATTATATTTTCGAAACTATCTATAAATAAATTCCAATTTCGAATGTCACCATCAAATTCAGGTATTTGAATTGGCGGCAATCGTGGGCGTTCGCGAGGAGGGTTGGATAAACCACTCGCGGGGGGGGGAGTCTCTAAACTCCTAGCAATACGTTTGATACGACAATACAAGTCATCAAAGGACGACAATGCCTGATAACTCACACAGTAATCAGGATTTAACTCCAACTCTAAAATGTTTATATTATTAATTGTAGATTTAAAATCCGCGCGCAAACTATCTAAAGTTTCCAACGAACACAAGAAAGCATCTCTAATCGTCAGATCCGAGGTTTGCGAAGATTTATCACAAATTGATTGAACACGTGAAAACTGTGAGTCCCTTTTAGCGTATAAAAGCTTTAACTGAACCTTTAAATCAGTACTAACCTTGGTTCCCTTAAGAGACATCTTGTTTTGATATATTCACACTATACACTCAAACAAACACTTAACGAATTATTAAGTAAGCGATAATTATCAGATAACAATATGGTAATATTGTAAACAACAAAGTGAACGGCGAACGAACGGAATAACATATGCGTATATAATCTATGGTTTATCCGTTTCCTACAAATATTCACTCAACAATGAACGGGTATTTTTGAAATGCGTCTACCTACATGCAATTTGTAGGACTTCCGAATGAATTTTGTCAAGAAAAAGAATGCGATCGATTTATATCTACGCTGATATTTACGTAGCTAACTATAATTATGCGGTGCGGTTGACGGCGTAGGTACCGTAATTATCAATGACTCTTTAACTATACGAGCGAAATAACGTATAGTTGCCTAAATGCCTAGATGCGGGTTTTCTACTATTATATATAGGTAAATAGGCGCGTTGCGTTTATTCCCTATGGAACAAATACTATATTGCGAAATTACAAGAAAATGATTCACGATCCTGCTCGTAAGGACCAAAAGTATGGTTGCGCGAATTTGCTTGATGTTTTAATGGACTGTATGTTTGAAAAGCGATCTAAGGTTTGTTAACAATATGCAGGTACTGCGTCTAGCGTTTATTAATGGGATAAATGTATTAGGAAAGGAACACTGACCTTTTAACCTCGAAGGTTCCACATGGCGCCGCCGGCGGACCTCGACTTCGTACATTTAACCACTGCCAGGTCCTGTATTGCACTAACACTGCACTATTGTTGAGTCTCTGAATGATTGGATCACGAAAATAGTCAATTTTCTTGTAATTTCGAGCGGGCGCGGTTAGCGGTGCGGTCACATTCACAATCGATGCACACACGTCAATGTCAAATCATTTCTCTAGAGGTCGTGCGGGAAGCGGAAACGGTAGGGATAGGATTGCTAGGCCAAAAAAATAAATTACAAAAAACAAAGTCGCGGATCATAGCAAATTGGCGCAACCACAATTAAATGGGCTAAAAAGAAGAAAATAAACTTTTCCTTTATAACTTTTACTATCAATTTATAACGGCATTACATAATTTATATGATACAACAGCTTGTCGCATATTTTGAAAATATTAAAATCAATAGATGAAGTTATTTAACTTATTTAATTAATGAAGTATTTTAGCTGTGTATTTACACAGTAGAATCTCGCGGCAAGCTTTTATATCATATAAATTGTGTAATGCCGTTATAAATTGATAGTAAAAGTTATAAAGGAAAAGTTTATTTTCTTCTTTTAGCCCATTTAATTGAAAGCTTGCTTTTTTAGTTATACCTTATTTAAATCACATTTGTATTCTCAGTAAATCCTTTCATTTGTTACCCATATTATAGGAAAGCATAAGAAACTTAGTCTGCTATCTTTAGAAGTCTGCCAGGTTTTTTTTATGATAAGTAAAATCATCCAATGACATCCCCCGCCCTTGGGCTTGGTTCGGTCTTTTACCGAACGGACGGACAGCGAACTACCCATTGCCCGCCGTCCGCAAGCCCGCGCCTACGGTGGCCGGAAATCGGGATCAAAATTACGGCGGCGGCTGTGGCGTGAGCGCCGTTGCTTGATGCGGTCGGCCTCCTCTTTTGCTAGCATTACTGCTTCGCAGAAGGAGGCAACCACCTGAGAAGTCTACCAGGTTGGATTTATAAAACAAAAATGATGGTGGTGGATTGTAAGACTAACAATCAACCTAACTTACATGAAATAGCCAATTGCGAAGTTTTCCAGAGTTTATCTACCTGGGATCCACAATCACAAATACTAGGAAATGCGGAGAAGATTCAAGCACCGTAAAAAGATTGACACTCTGGAAATGTGACGCTGGAGACGTCTACTGAGGATAAATCAGACTGCTCAACGCACTAACGTTTCCATTCTTAAAGAGCATCAAAACAAAAACTTTCGTTGATTGTGCACCAGCGAATTTTTAAGATGTTTGCTAATGAAAGCTGGGGGCCGTTCAAGTATTACGTAAGCAGATTTTGCGCAAATATTAATCGCCACCTCCCCCTCGTCAGCAAAAGTAAGTAAAGATCTAACCATACCCCACATGCGTCTGTCTACTCCTTTTCATGTAATTTTGGAACATCGTAATTGTTCTCTTAAAAAAAAACTGCTATTATGTCAGCAGTTTTTTTTTAAGAGAACAATTGCGATGTTCACCATCCAGATCCCTCATCCCCCATGTCATAAAAAATAAGCAAAGTAAAGACCCCCGTACCCCTGTAGGGCTTACGTAATACTTGAATGGCCCCATGTAAGATCCAAGTACTCATCAATAAAAATCAAATGAGCCCAAACTAGACGGGGTCGTATCGCTTAACTGCGGAGTTTCCATGACCACGTTCCGGCTCCATCATCAGACCCTGGCTACAGAAAGGACTCGTCAATACAAACTAAACGAGCCCAAATTCGATGGGGTTTTGTCGTTTAAGTGCGGAGTTCCTGTGAGCGCCTTCCAGCTCCATCATCAGACCTTGGTTACCATATAGGATGAAAGTACTCGTCAATATGAATCAAAAGAGCCCAAATTCGATAGTGTTGTATCGTTTAACTGCGGAGTCCCTATAATCACCTTCCGGCTCCATCATCAGACCCTGGCTATCATACAGGATCAAAGTACTCGTCAATACTAATCAAGCGTGCCCAAACTCGATGGGGTTGTATTGTTTTATTGCTGAGTTCTTATGGCTACCTTCCAGCTCCATCATCAGATCAGCTCCATGTCATCATAATGTTGCATTGTCACCCTATTTACACATGCATGAAAAATTTCAGCTCAACCGGTTGAAGATATCTGCTTCAAAATTGAGTTGCAAGATTTGAGCCGAACATACGAGTACATAGTTTCATACAGTGCAAGCTAATAGAAAGCTTGTAAATAGATGAAACTAAAAATATTATGCAAACCCTATCTTATAGCGTCAAAACTAGTTTAACACACAGCTAAACTAGTTTTGACAATAGTATGAAAATTATAATTATTTTGATTTTCACACGACGGGAGCCATCCATGATAATCTTCAAGGTAATCTTTTAGACTCTTTAAGACCTTTGCAATTCAAAAGTTATGTGTTTTTTTTTTGTCTTCTCTATCACGGTTCACTCGACTTAATGCTTCGCAGAAGAATGTAACGGCTTTCCATTTGCTCCTTTAATAAGTTTGGCTATAAGAGTTTACAAGCTTTAAGGCCCGTGCCTCACCGGGACGCCATGGCAGTGCAGCCAGTTCCCGCAACCAAGGAAATGTATGCAGCTCTATGGTGTGTGCCTCAACTGGCAACTGTTGGCCACGCAGCCAATCTATACTTTTTATTGGCGTCTTGAACTGGCTACGCCACCATGGCGTCCCAGTGAGGCACGGCCCTTAGGCACTACAATCGATCTTGTGGTTGTGCACAGCAGCGCCGCACGGTTGCCGCACAGCGCGCTTTCTATAAAAAATACAATCGTTCTTTTGCAGTACGACTAACGCATCGCATCGGCACCACAGTAGGCTATCTCTGGAAATCTAAAAATATAAAAGAAAACACCATTATAATTACTATTTTTAAAATGACCGTATAACCAACCTCTGGGCAAAAATTAAAAAATGATATAAATTAGTTGGATTTGGATGAGAAAAATCGCGAATCTGACCCTAACTTACGATTACTTACTTATTATATAACCAGTAAACCCACAGGGGTATACTGGTTATTTAATAAGAGTATTAGGTCCTAATGAAAGAGTTTCTTTAGCTGTATGTGTCTGGCAGGTACCTATTTGGCGCAGCCATGAGACACATTCTTATGGTTGTTTTTTTTTATTATTTTATTAATGTTTTAGTTTCAAAACTTTGTATTAAGTTTGATTGCAAGCCAAATAAACATGTTTTCTTTCTTTTAGGTCTGGTAACTGTACCTTACCGCTGTCATTTGGACACGCTAGGTACTATCGAGGCGATAAGACCTCTCTTTGGGGAGTAGCTTCAGAGATACTACTGCGTCCTCACTTTCCACCAGACGCAGGTCCTTAGTGAACTCGGTTTTGTATTTTTGTAGGTTCCAGTGGCAAGTACAGTGGGAAGAGTCACCAGGGTTTCGCTATTGTGCCAATCATTTTTAAGACATTTTTTTAGGTGAGATCATATAATTCCTTGCCCTTGGGCGGGGTGCGAGATATCACACACACTATCACCCAACCTTTCCTTCTTTGCCTTCGTTCGATTTTTCGGATCGGATTCGGACGATCAGCCGGCGAGCTACCCATTGCTCGCCGTCCACAAGCCCGCGCCTACATTAGCCGGAAATCGGGATCGGAGTCCCTGCTGTGGCTGGGGCTTCAGGGCCGTTGCCTCAAGCGTGCGGCCTCCTCCTTCGCTAGCATAACTGTTTCGCGGTGGCCGCGATTTTAGCTATGTAGATAAACAAAAAAAAAAAAAATAACTCCATCTATTGAATTTTAATATTTTCAAAATCTCACGTCAAGCTTTTGTATCATATAAATTGTGTAATGACGTTATAAATTGATAGTAAAAGTTTTAAAGGAAAAGTTTATTTTCTTTTTTTAAGCGCATTTAATTAAAAGCTTGTTTTTAAAAAAGTTTTTTTAAATTTATTATCTATATACATATATTAAGTTCCTTATTGATATTTTTATTATACAATAAAAATAATAATTTTATTCAAGTCAAATATAACCATTTCCATTTTCATAATTATGAAATACCAGCTTCTGGTAGCGGCTTCTAAAATTAAAATGAAACCTAATCAAATTCAATAAAATCAAAAGTAATAAAACATTGTCAATAAATTGAAATTAAATTATATAGATCAAAATCAGATGAAATAAATTAAAACCATTTAGTAGCTAAATTAAACGAATTTCTCCGCTAATTGGTAACGGAATATAATCTACTCGAACAATGCCCGATGTGACGATAATCGCGCGAGCGAAGGCGGTGATAGCAATTATCATTTTTTTTTTTTTATAGAAAGAAAGAAAAAGAGTTTATTTACGACAAACATGGCGCATACCATTAAAAATAAAACAAATACAACAAAGGCTCTATTTAATAAATAAAAAACAATAAAATATGCCTCACATCCGCACAAAACGGCCAGCACTCAGCAAAAAGCTGAAGCTCGTGTACAGTACAAGAGCCACAGCGACATAATCAAAAAGAAAATCAACAAAATAGTGTTGGCCAAGAAGCATTAACTTAATCGATTGCAATAGTCGATTAGTCGATCAATAAACAAGCAACAACAAGATTAAATAAATAATAATTATTACAGTTGGCTTGTTGGCCTTGTAGGTTATGTTCACATGTATAACCTGTCAATTGTTTTATAAATAATTACGAAAAATTAAACCTTTGTATTATAATCGTGTGATTCGTATAATTAACGACGTCCAATGTCCCCGGCTCCAAATTACGTCACGCATCTAAGTCACTGGCGCGGAACTAATTTGGAAGATTCTATTATACTATGAAGCGGGAGTCGGAAGAATAAAACTGACTTGGTTTTGTTCTTGGCATAATATTTAATAATAATTTTAAGTTTAAAGAACTTATTATAACGATTGTTTAGTAACCAAGGATACATTTGTAACTAGATATACGGCGTTGCGCCATCGATGCATAGTGGACATCCCACCCACAAATACAAAGCGTTTTAGTAACACGTGCGTGCAGCTAAAAAGTGAAATTCCCTGCCGGAGTCTATGTTTCCTAATAGCTACAACCTAGGGGTCTATAAGTCAAGAGTCAATGGTTTACTTCCAGGCAAATTAATGTATAATTGATGACGTAGAGTCTGTAGCCATCAGATCTGATGGTAGGGGGTAATAATAATACCTTACCGCTTCTTCTATGTTAAAGTAGAAGTGAAACTAACGCGTTTATTTTGAGCCAGTCAACATTAGGGAAGAGCTGCTGGAGCATATTCGCGTTGCTGCTGCCGAAATTAACGCTGATCCGAGTCAGTTAAGACAATCAACACAGCAGGTAGTGATCCGAGCTACAACGTGCCTTCAAAGTGGTGAAGATTTTGAACAATTATTATAATTTTTCCACTTTTGTTATTAAATAATTAATACTTGAAATTTTGTTTGTCTTTGCTAGAGCTGGCGTCCCTCAAGGCGACATTTGATTTATTTTGGTTTCCATTTTTATTAGCTTTAAAACCACTTTGCTTCATTGTTGTATCATCTCTACGCCCTTGATTGCAAATCAAGCAAGCTGTACTGTTTGTTAAAGTTTGACAACATATCGGATTATGGACAAGGAGTTGAACCAGGATTCAAGAACAATATTAAAGCCTATCTGATCGTTTTGTGGCGGCAGTTAATTCTTTGAAATATCAAGCTGTCATATTGGGAACCGCCATACTTTGAGAAAGTTTAATAGGCTATCCATTGCACCATTGATATTTGACATTTAAATTAGTAGCAAACTGCCGCGCGACAGCAACGCGGCTACAACGCTGCCACCGCACTGCTTTGTTAAATCATCCAATGAGTTCTTTCATTAACAAGGTGTGTTAGACCATTACTGATTAAAATCCACTCCTACGTTCCTTTTTGGCCTTGCATTCCAAGGCCTCTCAGATTTTTTGTTTTTGTCTTAACCCATGGTCCCAGTAGGCTTTGACTCTGCTGGTCTAACCACTAAAAGTGAAATACGGGTAAACGGTCTAATATTTTTGCTTTTGTTGAAGAGTAGGTTAGAAATAAATAAATATTATATTTTAAAAGGGAATTGGTCATCCCTTCCTTACCGGACTTACCACTAAAGTCACATAGACAGACATACATACATATGTATTCATTGTAAGTAAAATCGAAACACTTAAAAATTTCTTACCATTACAGACTGATAAAGGTAATCCGTATGTTAGGTATACATATGAAGAAATTGTAAACTTAGCCCAACAGATGTAGTGCAGATAAAATTGTACATCTCGGCTCTGATAAACATAGGTTATAGGGTCAGGTCTTACTGCGAGCGAGAAAAGCTTGATATCTATGCTTAATCTTATATATAAAAATGAATAGCTGCTCTTTAGTCTCACTAAAACTCGAGAACGGCTGGACCGATTTGGTTTATTTTAGTCTTGAAATATTTGTTACAGTACAGGGAAGGTTTAAAAGGTGAGAAAAAGAAAGTATTCATTGATTATTACGCCATACGAAGTTTGCCGGGTCAGCTATTCCGAAAAATTTGGCATTTTATTAAAAAAAAACTTTTTTTACCGTTCGTTCAATCGATTCTGACTTTTTTTGCTTTGGTGGCATAATAAATAAGGGCTCCACCGTAGGCGCGGGCTCGCGGACGGCGGGCAATGGGTAGCTCGCTTGCCGTAGACTGGTCCGAGCCCAAGTCCTTTACTGCGCGCATTGTTCCCGCGCGCCTCAAGGAGTTGCCAGCAAACTGTAGGAGCCCAGCAGGGCCGAAGCCTACTGGGGCCAAGGGTTATGTGAAAATGAACCCCGGAGCCCTGGGACAAAGGCAATGAAAGGAGCAGGGTAGGTTTTTAGTCAGTAAGAGTCCACCCAAGGGCGGGATTTGTCATTTGATGATTTTACCTACCATAAATATATATATATAAATAAGGGCTGCAGTCGATATTTGTTATTGCAAACACTTTTTTGCTTTTGATGCCATTCTTAAGAAGTTAAAATCGGTTGAACGGATAGTAAAAAAGGTTTGTTCAAATATTTTATCTTATTTCGAATGGAGTATATTATGAAGTTATAATCGACTAAAAGAATACTATTAGCATTGGTATTTTCGGTTTTAATTTTCTCAAATCTTTCCACGTAGGTTTTCTTTTTGTGTATTGTCTCAAAATAAGCATCTCTCAAAAAAGGTTTTGTTATTTAACTTCAACTTCAACTCTTCATTAATGGCCTTTGTGGAAGAGACACCACAATTTTGCCAATATCACGTACGAACTATTAATATACCATCAAACGCTGGAGAGTATTTAGCGAGAATTAACAGTAAAATGAATATAAAAATATTTCTAAATTAAAGAACAAAATAAAATAATTTCTTCGCAGACAGAAACCGTCCGTCAGTCAGTCAATCTTATGACCACAGATTATGACTAAGTAAATTAAAAACAAGACAGGAAAAAAAGTATTTACAATAATTACAATTTAATTTTGTTAACTTCAATGAATTTACATAGTTTAAATATAAAACGTGTAAACACAAAAGGAAGAAGACATTTGATCGAGGTTGGACGAGGGATATGGGGAGGAATGATTTCATGAAAAGAGAAACGCAATTTAGGACAGGAGAAAAATAAATGGTCCACGTTTCCTTCATCCAAACCGCATTCACAAAGAGAGTTATCCTTAATCCTAAGTTCGGCCAAGAAATGAGGAGAGCAACAATGATTTAAACGTAGACGACAGATAGTTGAGGTAGTGATTTTCTTTTGCAATTGATATTTGAAAAACCACGGTTTGTGGGGAATCTCAGGTTGAATATCTCCATAAAATTTACCCTTTACGGATTTAGAGATTTGCCATACCTTGGACCAAGATTTAAATAAATTTAGAGGAAGGGTGGTACAAATATCATGAGAATAAATTTTAGAGTGGGCAAGAGAACCAGTGAGAACAGCATTTTTGGCGCATGAATCAGCTGACTCATTACCAAGAATACCGACATGACCAGGAATCCAAGCTATGACAACATTAATACCAAGTTCATGACATTGAAATAGTAAATCTCTAATTTTTAAAATGATAGGGAATCTTGACTTAGATCTGAAAGGATTAGATAAAATGGCTTGAAGGCAACTTTTTGAGTCAGAGAAAATTATGGAGTTATTTAACTTATGAGACATAACAAATGAAATGGCTTCAAATATGGCAATTGATTCACCTGTAAAAACAGATGTAACAGAAGGGCACTTATAATTTAAAATAATTTTTGTATGAGGGATCCAAACAGCAACTCCTACAGGGCTATCATCCGAGACTTTGGAAGCATCAGTGAATATAGTAGTCCAATTATTATAATTAGAGGAAACTTTTTGGACAAACATCTTATTTGGTTCTAAGGTATTTTTGTGAATTCCAAAGTCCAAAAGGATCTCCGGTTGAAATACCAGAGCATTATAAGGCACCGAGTACAAATATAAAATGGGGTTTTGAAAAAGTGGGCTAGAAAGACGAGTGAATTGAAGGTAGGCACGAAGAAGACAAGGAAGTTCAATATTAGAACGACGACTAAAAGAGTCAAAGATTGATGATAATTGATCCAGCTTACCAAGAAGGGGATGCTCAGAATTTTGCACAAGTTTAAAAATAAATCTATTTGCCAGAAATTGTCTTCGAATCGAAAGGGGAGGCTCAACACACTCAACTTGCATGGCATTAATTGGGGACGACTTCATCGCCCCGAGAATAATTCGTAAACATTTTGATTGTATTTTATCAAGTTTTTACAGGCCAGATTTGTTACAAGGATCTAATAGGAACATACCATAATCAAAATGACTACGAACTATAGCATTGTAGATCAGTTTTTGAGTATATGGGTGAGCACCCCACCAAACACCAGAAAGAGATCGAAGAACATTAACGTTTCTTTCGCATTTTTGAGAAATAAAGTCTGTGTGAGCAATACCTGATAATTTTGTATCTAACCAAACTCCTAAAAATTTAACATTGTTCACCGGAGAGATATTTTCACCGTTAACTTTTATATCAATAGGAGGAACAATCTTTTTTTTTGTAAACACAACTACAGAACTCTTAGAGGCTGATAAGGATAAACCGTGTTGTAGAAGCCAATCAGACAGATATCCAAGGGCGGAATTAAGACGATTACTAGCCTCATCTAGAAATTTTCCAGAACAGTATAAAGCTAAATCATCAGCATACTGTAATATTTGACAAAATGAATCTGTAGAAAAATGTAAATCATAAGTATAAAGGCTAAATAGGAGCGGACTTAAAACTGAACCTTGTGGTAAGCCTTTCCAGATAGTCTTAGGGGGAACAGAGGAGTCTTGAGTTTTAATGGAGATGGTTCTCTCCATTAATAGATTACAAATGAAACGGACTAATTTTTTGGGAACATTCAACTGATGCACAAGTTTATCCCTGAGCACCGGCAGTAAAACATTATCGTAAGCTGAGGCAATATCCAAAAAAGCTCCTACTAAAAACTGCTTACTTAACAAAGAAATACGAATATCAGAAATTAATATACTAAGACTATCCATTGTGCTCATACCTTTACGGAAACCAAACTGGGAAGCGGGCAACAAGTTCCTATTTTCCACAAACCACTCAATTTGATGCTTCATCATATGCTCTGCAACCTTGCACAAAACAGATGACAAAGCAATAGGCCTGTAGCTATTTGGGTCTGATGGGTTTTTGCCAGGCTTAATAACCGGAATTATTTTTTGATGTTTCCACGGTTGAGGAACCAAACCGCACTCAAAAAAGTTATTAACAAGAACTAGGTAATATTGCTTAGTACTTCTTGAGGCGTTTTTTAAAAATGAGTAAGGGATCCCATCTGCACCAGGAGAGGAATCAACGAGACCATCAAGTGCCAATCGAAGTTCAGAAAAAGAGAATGGGGCATCAAAATTATTTTCGGAAGGAAGAAAAGTCGGAGAAGAGGGAAAACAGTCCAAAGTTGGAACTGAGGGAGGAGCCAGTTTATCAGAGAAAGATTCAATCCAAGAAGAAGGATCGTTAGCTGAAATAGTAACAGAATTACAGGATCCTTTATATCTTTTGATTTGCTTCCACACTAGTGAAGAAGGCGAACAGGGAGATAAGCTCTGACAGTAGCGTAGCCAACCATCTTTTTTCTTTTTAGAAAGAAGTCTCTTAGCAAGGGGCTGCTTTTCTTTGATAGACTAAAAAATTTTGAAGAGTCATTGAATTAGAATAATTATTCTCAGCTATTTTTCTTTCCTTGACAGCTGAAGTGCATTCTTTATCCCACCAAGGAGTTGAAACTTTGAACCTGTAGGGTTTTTTAAGAGGAAAATTATCATCAGCACTACAAATAATGGTGTCTACAAATTTAGAATAGCAATCAACCAGATTGTTACTGTCAGGAACGGCAAGAGAGACCAACTTATTTTCAAGAGAATGATGATGATATTTATTTTTGTAAGTAGGTTTTTAAAAACACTTTTACACGTCAAAATTTTTTTTTGTCATTTTTATCACTAGATGAGGCCGGTGTTTCCTAGCTGACTACCCTGAGAAGAAACACCGAAACAAACTCAGGGGTCAAAGTCTCTTTTAAAGTCCATACAGTAAATATGTATTGGTCAAATCACATGAGGACCATGCCGATTTGTCTGAAATGGCCTTTTGAAGAAAGAACCATACAGATTTGAGTGGACCTGTCAAGTCAGTGCAAGCATTTGTCAGTATTCGCAAAGCTCAACTCAGGACACTAAGGAGCTCAACGATTTGACGAACAATACCAAGGAAAGGACATTTGGGTAGGCCGCAGAAAATACTCAAATTGCCAGACATAATTATGCTAAAAATTACTGAAAAGAGAGAAGAGAAGAGAAAAAATAATAATAATAAAAACTAATCCACATTGTCCTCACGTTCACAATATTAAAAGAAGAAAAAAAAAATATAGTTTACAAAATGTAATACTTAGCAAAGTATTTATGTCAAACATTATTTAAAACAATATATTTATATATATATACATCTAATTGTAAAATTAAAATAATCTACAATGTCAAATTGTAAAAGATGAACATAAATATTAAACGATAAAAAAAAAATATATAATAATAATAAAAATGAAAATAATTTCACAAAAGAAAAAAACAAAAGAATTGCAGAGCGTACTGGAGCAGGTCAATCCCAAGCCTTTTCATCCTCAACGTAGTCCTTTACAGTGTAAAAAGCCTTTTCGCAAAGTTTTCGCTTTACAAATGATTTGAATTTATTTAGGCTTAGTTGTTGAATATGACTAGGAAGTTTATTATAGAAGTGTATACATTGGCATCTAAATGAGCCCCCTATTTTTTTGAGCCTGGTAGCAGGAACTACAAATTTATGTTTATTCCTAGTATTAAAATTATGAATATCACTGTATTTCTTAAACATGTTTTTATTTTTGTGGGCATACAAAATATTCTCGTAAATATACTGCGAAGGTACGGTCATTATATTGATATCTTTAAATTTATCTCTGAGGGAGTATCTAGGACTTAATTTATAAATCGAACGAATAGCCCTTTTCTGCAAAATAAAAATTGTCTGGATATCGGCGGCATTTCCCCACAGTAGAATACCGTACGACATGACACTATGGAAGTAGCTAAAATAAACTAGACGGGCTGTCTCTACATCGGTTAAATTTCTAATTTGTCTAACAGCGTATGCTGCGGAGCTAAGTTTCTTCGATAATTTGTCTATATGTGGGCCCCATTGAAGCTTAGCATCTAAAGTTATGCCTAAGAACACTGTACTATCTTCAGGACTCAACTCTTTATCTTTGATTAGCACACTACTTTCCACTTGCCTAACATTAGGCATGGTAAACTTAATACATTTTGTTTTTTTTTCATTAAGCAGTAGGTTATTTACATTAAACCAGTGTACTATTTTTGAAAGAGCTAGATTTATATCATCAGTTACCGGCTGCTGACGTTTAAGTTTAAATAAAAGTGATGTGTCGTCTGCGAACAACACTATATTATGATTATCTTTTATCAAGTAAGGTAAGTCGTTTATGTAAATTAGAAACAAAAATGGTCCAAGAATTGAGCCCTGGGGGACACCCATTCTAACTACAGATCCTGGAGATCTTCTTCCGTTTACGTCAACTCTCTGAATCCTTTCACTCAGATATGATGTAAGAAGATCCAGGGAGGAGTTCCGGATTCCGTAATGGTGTAGTTTCCTGATTAATGTGTCATGGAGAACGCAATCGAAGGCCTTAGACAAATCGCAAAAAATGCCGAAGGCATCGCATTTGTCTTCCCATGCATCATAAATATGTCCTAAAAGTTCAACACCAGCATCGGTTGTTGAACGACCCCTTGTAAAACCAAACTGTTTGGTATGTAACAATTTATGTCTGTTAAAAAATCTTTGTAATTGCTCTAAAATAAGTTTTTCAAATATTTTACTAAAAGTGGGTAGAACTGAAATGGGTCTGTAATTCGTGGGGTCCGATGTACTACCCGTTTTGAACAATGGTATTACTTTACTATTCTTCATCAAGTCAGGAAACTCACCGCGATCGATACAACTATTAAAAATAAAAGCTAAAGAAGGAGCTACAATGTGGATTATAGACTTCACAACGTCCACAGAATTACCCCATAAATCTGCAGTCTTTTTTACATTTAAGGAGTTAAATGTCTTAATGATATCTACACAAGTCACATGTTCGAAATTAAAATCAGAATCACAAACTTTAACATTTTCTTTAAGCAGAGCCTCTGCAGCACTGGGTGATGAGTTCAGAGATTTTGTTGTTGATATGGGAATCTCTGAAAAGAAGTTCTCAAAAGCCGCGGCAACCTGTGAGTCCGATGTGATCACATTGTCATCAATTACAAGTTTATAGTCATTAGATTGTCTTGTAGACCTGCCAGTTTCACTATTTATGACATTCCACGTAGTTTTAATTATATTATTACTGTTTTTAATTTTGGAACTCAAGTAACGCGATTTCGCTACAGAACAAATTTTTTTGAATATTTTTGAATAATTTCGCACATATAAACTAAATTCAGCAGTATTAACAAGAACCGTTTCATCATACAATTCATAAAGCCGAGTTCTGCTTTTGTGAATACCAGTGGTTGCCCATTCACTGAACGACACGTTGCTATTAACCGAAATAGTCTTGGGTATAAAAGTAGAATTAAATTGATTACAGTATGTGTTAAAGAAACCTTCATATTGACGATTGGGATCATTATATGTAGACAAGTCTGGTAAATTATTAATGAGTTTAGTTTTAAAAGTTTCTAAACGACTTGCAGTTTTAGGGTTAACAGTGATATTCTTTTTAGCCACTATGCTGTTTTGGTTTTGAAAAGTAATTAATTGCCCGCAATGATCAGAGTCTAATAAATTTATAATTTCTTTGCGGTTTGGTACAACATCCGTATAAATATTATCTATGCATGTGGCACTGGTAGGAGTTATTCTCGTGGGCTCCAGAAATAAGTTAACAAGATTGTATGACTTAAATAGACTTAGAATTTTGCTACATAAACCTGAGTTTTCCAATAAATTAACATTAAAATCACCACAAGTGATTATGTACTTGTTAGAATTACAAATTTTATAAAAAACTTCATCCATTACCTTTTCAAAGCAGTCATACAATCCAGAAGGGGGTTTGTACACACTTAATATAATAAACTGCTCCAATTCAATACAGGCTATTTCAATTGACCGCTCAACAGATAGACTTACAATATCCTTACGTTCTTTATATGAATCAGAATAAGAAGACCATCTTGCATCATTTAATCTATATTTAAGGGAGGGATTAAAATTGCGCATTGGTACTACTCTATCAGAGATAGAGATAATAATAGGAAAGTGATCACTACCATAAGAATGAAGTTCGGATTTCGCAGGAGGCGCTCCACTGTGGACGCCATCATGCGCGTGCGAGCCCTCACGACGGGGGATGCGGTGTCCCGGGGCAGGTGTGTCTTGGCGGTGTCTCTGGACATCGCCAACGCCTTCAACTCCCTGCCCTGGAGTTGCATTGGTAGGGCACTCCGGTACCACCGGGTGCCCGACTACCTCTGTCGGGTGATCGAGGCCTACCTGTCGGACAGGTTCATCATCTATCCCGGTCATCAGGGGGAGTTGAAACGGCGAGAGATGTCGTGCGGTGTTCCGCAGGGATCGGTACTAGGACCGCCCTTGTGGAACATCGGGTACGACTACGTGCTGCGCGCCGACCTCCCCGACGGGGTCAGCGTGGTCTGTTACGCAGACGACACGCTGGTCCTGGCGCGGGGACGGTCGTACCAGGCGGCGGTCGAACTAGCGACGCGCGGGGTTGCGACAGTCGTGGAGAGGATACAGCAGTTGGGACTCGAGGTGGCATTGCACAAGTCCGAGGCCATGTGTTTTCACGGCCCTCGGAGCGCGCCACCTCCGGGCTCCCAATTAACGGTAGGAGGAGTTCACATCGGCGTCGGGTCGACGATGAAGTACCTGGGACTCGTCCTCGACAGCCGGTGGAACTTCAAGGAGCACTTCCGACGTCTGGCTCCCAGGTTGAATGCGACTGGGGCTGCGCTCAAGCGGCTCCTGCCGAACCTAGGGGGTCCAGACGCCTCCTGCCGGAGGCTCTACGCAGGCATCGTTCGGTCCATGGCCCTTTACGGTGCGCCGGTGTGGGCGCCATCGCTACGGAAGCGAGTGGCGGCCCGGCTAACCGCCTGCCAGAGGGTCATGGCCATCCGGATGATCCGCGGATACCGTACGGTGTCCTGCGAAGCGGCGAGCCTCCTTGCTGGCCTACCACCGTGGGATTTGGAGGCAACAGTCCTTGCACACATGCATGACTTACGCGTGGAGATGCAACGTCGGGGCGAAACTCCGCTGCCGCGACAAGTCGCGGCATGGCGGACAGAGCTCCGGCGGGATCTCATGGTGAAATGGCGAGAGCGATTTTCGCAACCTCGTGCTGGGCACGCCACGATCGAGGCGGTAAGGCCCCTCTTTGAGGCGTGGCTGGAAAGGCCCCACGGCGTCGTCACCTTCCGTTTGGCGCAGGTGCTGACCGAACACGGCAAGTTCGGTCCGTACCTGTACAAGATTCGTGCGGAGACGACGCCCGGGTGTCGCCACTGTGCGGACCGCCCGGTGGACACGGTGGAGCACACAGTCGAGGTGTGCCCCGCTTGGGAAGAGCAGCGCCGTGTCCTCGTGGGGGCGATCGGCGGCGATCTCTCGCGCCGGGGCTTGGTTCAAGCCATGCTCCGGAGCGAGGAGGAGTGGCAGGCGGTCGCCTCCTTCTGCGAAGCAGTAATGCTAGTAAAGGAGGAGGCCGACCGCCTTAGGCAAAGGCGGACACGCCGCCGCCGCCGCCGGGTTTCCGATCCCAATTTCCGGCCACCGTAGGCGCGGGCTCGCGGACGGTGGGCAATGGGTAGCTCGCTGTCCGTCCGTCCGGTAACAGACCGGTCCGAGCTCAGGTCGTCTACGGCGCGCACCGTTCCCGCGCGCCTCAAGGAGTTGTCAACAAACTGTAGGGGTCCAGCAGGGCCGAAGCCTACTGGGGCCAAAGGTTATGTGAGACTGTCACCAAAGGCCCCAGGATAAAGGCAAGGAATGGAAAGGTAGGTTTTTAGTCAGTAAAAGTCTGACACTGTTTCCCGCCCCACCCAAGGGCGGGATTCGTCATTGGATGATTTTACCTACCACAAAAAAAAAAAAAAAAAAAAAAAAACCATAAGAATGAGACAAAATATTCCAGAAAAGAATGGAAGCAAGAGAGGCAGAGCAAGCTGTAATATCCACAGCTGAACTAGGGTTTTGAGTAGGGTGAACTCTCCTCGTAGGGGAACCGTTGTTAATAACACACAGATCAGCTTCATCAAAAATTTCAAGGAGGGCACGACCAAAGTAATCATCATGGCTCGAACCCCATGAGCGATGATGAGCATTTAAATTACCCATAAATATTATCGGAGAGGGAACTGAAGAGAATATACATAAAATGTCTGGAATTAACCTAGAATGAGGATGAGGAATGTAAGCAGAAATGAAAGTTATATTAAAAGCCCTAACAGCAACGATATTAATGTCAGGAGAAGTAGGGGGAAGAGGTATAAGAGAAAAAGGAAGGGAGCGCCTAACAAAGAGGGCACTACCTGCATACCCATCAGCCCTATCATTCCGAAGACAGGAGTAACCTGAGACCCTAAAGTGAGAACCAGGCACTAACCAAGTCTCCGAAATGGCAATGACTGAGGGGTGAAATTTGTTTATAAGAAATAATAATTCAGGCTTCTTCGGCCTAATGCTTTGAGTGTTCCATTGAAGTGTCGAGACTAGGTCCATTATTAAAATTAGACAGAATAAAGGAAAGTTTATGGGCAACGTGGGGCGGTAAAGAGGAATTATTACGAGAAACTAGACTAATGATTACAGATAAAAGTAGTTCTAAGAGGTTATCCTCTTGAGGGGACTTAGGAGATGAATTTTGCGAAAGAAGAGAGAAGCCATTGGGAAAAGATGAAGGATCCTCAGCAATGATGGATCTATGGGCAGCTTTGTCATAAGACTTGCCAAGAGGAGCTCTAGGCTTAGGAGAGGAAAACACTGTTTTTTTATAAGAAGAAGGAGGAGAAAGGCTAGAAGATTGGGAAGAAGAGTAAGAAGATTGGGATGGTAAATTTAGAGTCACTTCAGAGTATAATTTTTTGACACTTGGAACGGAACGAGAAGCCTCTTCATATGAGAGGTTTTCCTGCGACATTAATAACTTAATAGATTTTTGCCTCCCTTGTTCAGGGCAACTACCAAAAAAGGCAAAGTGACGACCCAAGCAATGAATGCAAGTGGCCTTGGCCTCTACAACATCACAACTGTCACCAGTGTGAGGTTGCGAGCACCTAAAACACCTTGCCTTGGACCGGCACTGTGACTTAACATGCCCAAAGCGGCAACAATTTTGGCATTGGATAGTCGGGTACTGGTATGCCTCTACTGGAAGAGAAGTATGAAATAAGTATACCCTTTGAGGAAGAATTTGTCCCTTGAAAGTGATAACAACAGTTTGAGTTGGGATCCAGGAGGTCTTGCCATCCTGTATATGTTTCCTATTTAAACGACGCGCTTTTAATATGATACCGCACCCATCTGGAAGAATCACAGATTCAACTAATTCATCCATAGACATATCGACCGGCACTTGACGGACGATACCCATTTTAGTTATGTTATATGACGGAATCGTAGCCAAATATTTGGTTCCTAACACTGGGTTGGATAGAAACTTGTTTGCCGCCTCACCAGAGGTGAATTCAACGGAAATTTTATTTCTGCCCACTTTTTTTAAACCATCCCTGCTAATATTGCTTATTTTATATTTAGTTAACAATTGGCCAAACTTAATTGGACGAATCGAAGTCCCTGCAGAAGGATCCGGTTCGGATCGAGAAACGTGAACTAAAAACGGGCCCTTTTCTAGAGCGCTGTAAGATCTGATACCCTCCATCAGAGAAGGGTGAATAAATAGGGTTTGTATGGCCGCAACAGCCATGTCTTTGTCTATAATAGGTTTTTTTGAAACAACCTCGATTGTTTCCGAGTCTACTAAATGTCGTCGCTTACCAAACGTAGAGGATACAGCGTCAGGAGGGTCAGGAGGAGCTGGAGGGGGAGGCGGATGGTCCATATTTAACTAACTAAATAAAATAAAAAAAAACACTAAAATCTGCGAAGAAAAATAACGATTCTAATTGTTATTTTTCTAAAATAAGTTGATTGGAAAAAAATTGAACTCTCCAGCAAGGCTGACAGCTATGTTTTGTTATTTAGAATTATTTTTAAATGATTTTTGACGATTGACACCTCAAACAGACATCAACACATTTTTGTGTAAAGGTCACAGCTCATTAGAGCCGCCCGGACCCCCTCCGCACCGTCTCGCCTCCTGCAGCTGGTATTCTTTATATGGACTTGTATGGGTATGCGCTTACTACATCAATTCCGCAGCGTCAACAGATCGCCTCAGTCGTAATCCCTCCATACACGGGCGGCGAGTGGACCACTCGGTGACAACTCGCTACTCGTATGTTTGCCTTGCGTTGGCTGCGCATTGCCAACGTGCGTGTCCCGAGTGGACCATGCGCTGCCTGCGAATGATTCAGACAAAGATGATACGTTGGCGATGCGTTGCCGTTCCCTACCCTCCCTTCATTCCCAGCATTTCAGATTTTGCTTTCAAAATGAATACGAAAAACCTATTGAAGAAGTTCGTAAAAATAATTTACTGTATGATATTTTGTGGTAGGAATGGGTTCCGGGTAGTAGTAGTGAGCTGTGACCTTATTGGTTCTAACGCGGCGTCCACCCGTGGAACACCTGTCGACAACGAGTGGACGCCGTCCGACGAGGCGGTGCGGGGTGGGTGCCGGGTGGCTCTAATGAGCTATGACCTTAAAATTCATCAAATACGAATCGTATTACCTTTTTATATTTTTGTGTGTAAATGTAGTCAAATTAAATATGCAAAGTAAATGCATATTTTATGACTAATTATTATTTGTGTATTATTCTTTTGAATAATTAGAGACACAATAGAAAGACAATAGGTGTTAGAACGCCGGCATTCGCTTGGGGCTTGAGTAACTACAACCTATTAAAAAAAAAAAACTCCCTGGCTGACGTGCATCATAATCATCATTTCAGCCAAAAAACGTTCGCTATTGGACACAGGCCTCCCCCAAGCGTCACTATAGCGACAGGCCCTGTGCGTCCTGCATCCATCGGATTTTGCGCGATCCTCGACAGGGATTGTGGGAGGCCTACCAACACTGCGTCTTCCGGAACGTGGTCGCCACTCCAGAAACTTTCATCCCATCTGTTCTGCGAGCAATGTGCCCAACCCACTGACTGTCACATCACACAAAATAACAATTGCAATTGAAGACTAATAACAATTGCTGATTATTAGATATTTAAGCTTGCTTCTTGCTGCCCGCCATTATTGAGACCTTGACTTTATGTAAGGCGTAAAACTGAAACAAAAGTCTCTAGTTTGCATTCTTTGTGTACCGACTCGTAAAGCTAAGACGGGCACAAATTTCTTTGCAGAAAGCTTAGCAGACGACTCAAGTGTAATGTTTTATTATTTTATAGCACGTTAAGATCTGTTGTCTCCTCAATAAGGTTAGTGACATTTTACTAAAAAGGATTTAGTTTGTTGACAATTTGATGATGACAATGTGACTACACATGAAACTACAAAAACTCAATGAATTATTGAGTGGCAATGAGCTCTTCTCAGAGACCAATATTATTATCGCTATAATATTAGCGACATCTCGCCTGATGGTAAACGATTATGTGGTAGACGATGGAACACGCTTGTTTAAAAACGGTCTATTTACTCTTGATTTAAAAACTGTAGGTGGGGCAGGCTAAAGGCTGTAGGTGTTAGCCAATATAGACTCAGGCAAAGAATTTCACTCGTCAGCAGTACGCAAAGAACTTTTTTTTATATACTAAGTACTTAACTGCGATCCCACCTGATGATAGGCAGTGATGCAATCGATGATGGTGAAGTGCACTAGTCTATTAAGGGCTGATTCCATGATTCAATATAAAAACTCAGTTCAACTAAACTGAGTTGTTGCGTGGTTGGATCAAGGGCCTAAATACAGAAGGCACTCACCAATACGACTCACATTGTGAGGCACAGATGCGATCCATGATGGCGACGTCGATGAATGTTCCAGAAGTGACCGAGGTACAGATGAGAGTGATGGTACGAAGACTGAATGCCATAATAACCACCCCAGGACCCGACGGCTTACCTGGAAAAGCCTATATCCTGGCCATGGAGGGAGCACCACCGTGTCCTCGTGGGGGCAATTCGCGGCAACAGCCTCTCGTGCCGGTTCATGGTACCTACAGCCCATGATTCGAAGCGAGGAGTCACCTCCTTCTATATGAAGCAATAATGCTAGCAAAGGAGACGGCCACACGTTCACGGACGAGGGAGCGCTCTCACACTTCAGCCTTCCGATCCCGATTTCTGGCCACCATAGGCGCGGGCTTGTGGACGGTGCGCAATGGGTAGCTTGCCGTCCGACTGCCCATTTGTCCTTCCGGTTGGACTAGAGTCACCAACGGTTCAGCTCACGGATTCTTTCATAAGCGACCCTGAGTTTGTGTTTTATTCTCGTGCTTAATTCTTTAGCACACTTCGTTAAGGAGACAAAGTGCGCTAGGGAATATAGGCTTAGGGTTAGGGAAATTTGACAACTTTGGTATATTGCAATTTAAGTACCCACACCTGTGGTGATTGAGAATAAATCTTGTAATGTACCTACTTAAGTGTACTTTTTTTTTTTTAATTTTCCCTAACATCATTATAAATCTTTCATATTATTGCGGCATGGCTAGGTGTTCCCTCAGAGCCCAAGAGCCGGGTGACACACTCCGGCCTTGAAAACACTTAAATAGTAATCGGACGGAAAGAACGCAGCAGGCAAACAGACACGCCGTACGTTTGGTTTTCCGACGGTAGAAAGGCGATGGCGAAATCAATTTCACAAAAGCAACATTTTATGCTACAATACTGAAAATCTAGTAGCATATGAACACCCAGCTATAATTATATAGATATTTATATGTAGCTTATTTTATCGTACTGTTGGGTATTAGCTTCCTTTTCCCAGTTCCACCCGACTCTGTCTTGTGTTAGCGCGGGGCAGGCGGTGTTCGGGCGCTGTCGGCTATCTTTGTGAGTCGTCGGGCTGCATCGCGGGCGACGGCGCGCGAGCAAGCGGGCCCGCGCGCCCACCACACTTCACTAGCAAGAACGACCGACGACGCACGCGCGCCTTTTAAAATTCTTCCTGTAACTTAACTGGATATACGTCAGTTTTACAGTCCACTGCCTTTTATTTAAGTCCAAGTCTAGAACCTCCTATTAGGGTTTGGAGGTAAGAGTTTGGAGGTAATGGAACAGAGAGTAAAGTCCCACATACCTCCGTTGAAAAGGGAGGATCCTCCGACCAGACAGGTGTTATGTCTGGTGGGCTATTGCCCGATAGATGAATTCGGGTTTGTTCTATATGTTCCAATCGCGCCGCGAATCTTACTTGCGCGATGCAGGATTAGTTCTTTTTGTGACGACATGGATGTCGCTACAAGGGTATAAATTAAAAAAAAAAACTTACTTTATCATACCGAACAACACTTACTTGAAGAGTTTGAATTAGGTGATAACTTAAGCATATTTGAAGTGACAAAGAAGGATATAAAACCTTTTCTCACTTCGTAATAAATATTGTGTTAAATTGTTGGATAGGTGGCGAGATTTTGATTTATAAAAATATTAAAATCAAAAGATGAAGTTATTTAATTATTAAAGTTATTTAGCTGTGTATTTACACAGTAGAATCTCGCGACAAGCTTTTATATCATATAAATTGTGTAATGCCGTTATAAATTGATAGTAAAAGTTATAAAGGAAAAGTATATTTTCTTCTTTTAGCCCATTTAATTGAAAGCTTATTTTTAAAAAAGTTTTTTTATTTGTAATGTATTTTTTACTTTTTAGTTATATCTTATTTAAATCACATTTTTATTCTCAGCAAATCCTTTCATTTGTTACCTATATTATAGGAACGCATAAGAAACTTAGTCTGCTATCTTTAGCAGTCTGCCAGGTTTTTTTTATGGTAAGTAAAATCATCCAATGACATCCCCCGCCCTTCTGTTGGTTCGATCTGTTACCGGACGGACGGACAGCGAGCTACCCATTGCCCGCCGTCCGCAAGCCCGCGCCTACGGTGGCAGAAAATCGGGATCGGAATTACGGCGGCGGCTGCGGCGTGAGCGTCATTACAAATCTAACGAGACCAAAGACGAGATGGTTATGTCGTTTCATTACGGAGTTCTTGTAGCCAACTTCTAGCTCCATCATCAGACCCTGGTTACCATATAGGATCCAAGTACTCATTAATAAAAATCAAATGAGGCCGAACTTGACGTGATTATGTCGATTTCTTTCGAAGTTCTTATGGCAACCTTCCAGCTCCATCATCAGACCCTGGTTATCATAGGGGCCGTTTAAGTATTACGTAATCAGATTTTGCGCAAATAATAATCGCCACCTCCCCCTCGTCAGGAAAAGCAAGCAAAGATCTAACCCTCCCCCACATGCTTACGTAAACAGTGCCCAGTGATATGTGTCTGTCTACTTATTTCATGTAATTTTGGAACATTGCAATTGTTCTCTTAAAAAAAACCTGCTGACGTAATCATCATCCAGATCCCCCCATCTCCCATGTCATAAAAAATAAGCAAAGTAAAGACCCCTACCCCCTGTAGAGCTTACGTAATAATTGAATGGCTCCATATAAGATCCAAGTACTCATCAATAAAAATCAAATGAGCCCAAATTCGATGGGGTTAAGTCGTTTAACTGCGAAGTTCCAATGACCACGATCCAGCTCCATCATCAGACCCTGGTTACCATATAAGATTCAAGTACTCGTCATTACAAATCAAATGAGCCTAAAGTCGAGGGGGTTATATCGTTTAATTGCGGAGTTCCTATGGAATTCCGTATATATGGCTCTGGTTACCATATAGGATCCGAAGTTCCCTTCCGGAGTTTCCTTCTGTATGTGTAATGGTGTACAATAAAGTATATAATAATAATAATCAAACGAGCCCAAATTCGATGGGGTTATATCGTTTAACTGCGGAGTTCCTATGACCACCTTCCGACTCCATCATCAGATCCTGGCTACTATACATGATCAAAGTACTCGTCAATACTAATCAAACGAGCTCAAACTCGATGGGGTCGTATCGTTTAACTGCGGAGTTTCTATGACCATCTTCAGGTTCCATCATCAGACCCTGGCTACCATATAGGATGAAAGGACTCGTCAATACAAACTAAACGAGCCCAAACTCGATGGGGTTTTGTCGTTTAAGTGCGGAGTTCCTGTGACCACCTTCTAGCTCCATTGTAACATTTAAAAAACTTAGTCACGGTTTGAGGTATGTAGCGACCTCTGGTTGCGCATAATGTCACTAAATGTAATGTCATAAACAGTTCTGACTGAGGCCCGTCAGATGGCGCCACGATTTAATCGATATATTTCGTTTTTCTTTTGTTTCGATTATTAAGTTTTAATATTTAAATACATTAATTATAACGTTGTTAATTACTATTTACTAAATTTAATATAACTAAATAGTAAAAATCGAATAGAAAATATCGATGTAACCGTAGCCTATTAAAATGACAGATGTGACAAGATGGGTGTGGCGTCGATCCTTTCTTTTTTCATTTGGTTGCTAATCAGAAGCACACTGAATATAAGAGTTTTTTAATTTAAAACACGAAAGATGTCGAGAACTACCCCGGATGTGGTGAGCATTTTTAGATGAAATTGATGAATATTATCTTAGCGTAATACATGTGCATCAGTATTCCTCAACATGTGAGTTTTCTTTGACAGGGTTCAAGATATCATTTTACTATAAATCTACCATATCCCATGGATATGCGTTAGAAGAAAAAAATAGTCTCCCAATATTACCAATAATATATGTATAAAATATGAAGCTCTGAACTCTGCACATGAATCGTTGACGAACAATCTCACATGGACAGCTAGGTGACAGTTTCCGAATACAGCGCATGGCTTTGGATCTTGGATGAACTGCATTGGATGACGGTACTGCCTGCGTGGACTACTGTATATACATAATTGAGGTTATACACAATAACCTCCATGTAAGTTACTTTATTCTAACCTTACCATATATGTTCCTGTCACGGGCTGTAACTAGTGTAGCTACTTGATTATTATAATATATATTGTGGAGACAAGTTATATCTTTTATTCCAGTCAACACCTCATGCGAAATACACCCTTTAGTCTCATGCAAACTACCGCTGGGTAAGTCGGTGGTAAGATCAAAAACACAACCTTACACCATCGGCAGACCTTGGTTACCATACAGGATGAAAGTACTCGTCAATATGAATCAAACGAACCCAAATTCAATGGGGTTGTATCGTTTAACTGCGGAGTTCCTATGATCACCTTCCGGCTCCATCATCAGACCCTGGCTATCATACTCGATCAAAGTACTCGTCAATACTAATCAAGCGAGCCCAAACTTGATGGGGTTGTATAGTTTTATTGTTGAGTTCCTATAGCTACCTTCCAGTTCCATCATCAAATCAGCTCCATGTCATCATAATGTTGCATTGTCACCCGATTTACATATGCATGAAAAATTTCAGCTCAACCGGTTGAAGATATCTGCTTCAAAATTGAGCAGCAAGATTTGAGCCGAACATACATAGTTACGAGTACATACAGTGCAAGCTATTAGAAAGCTTGTAAAATAGCTTTAATTTACTGTGTTGGTTCCATTCTTATCTAAGCAACCGTATTTAAATAGTGGTAACCCATGGATATCACTCTGATACATTTATTGCCTCTGGCGTACCACAAGGATCAATTCTTGGGCCTTTGCTGTTTATAATATACATTAACGATATTGGTCACTGCTTCCATAATAGTAATTTCTTGTTATAATTATGCTGATGACCTAAAAATTTTTAAATGTATTAAGACTTTTGACGATTGCAAGTTACTCCAAGAGGATTTGGACAGATTAACTGAATACTGTAATAATAATAAACTGGCATTAAATATCTCTAAATGTAAATACTTAAACTTTACGAAAAACAAAAAAGTAATTCGATTTAATTTGGAAACTTAAATATGTGATCTAGGTATTCTTTTGCTACACTTAAACCTACACATAGAAAAGATTATCTGAAAAGCATACCAAATGTATAACCTTGTCATGAGAGCTTCAACTGATTTTAAACGTCCGGCCACGTACTTGCAATTATTATAGTCCTTGGTTCGTCCACAGTTAGAATACGGTTGTATAATATGGGACCCCCACTACGACAAATATGTTAAAGCGGTTGAAAGTGTTCAACGTAAATATTTACGAGTTATGCAGAATAAATGTCATCTCACACGCCTGTCTTACGCGGTCACTAAAAAAGTTTAAATTGCTCACCCTGCAATCAAGGCATCTACTACTACAAACCATGATGCTTCACGGATTGGTTCATAATTAATTTAATTGTACGGATCTAGTTAGTGGTATTTCTTATGTTGTGCCTAGAACTATAATAAGACGGGAGGTGCACACATGCTGGTGGGCGGACTCCACTTCGACGCTTAGCAAAAATTTATAACAATCACTTTTGTCACCTGGATATTTTATTTTTGTCTCAAAACAACTTTAAGAAAAAACATATTGATAGTCTGTATGTGGATAACAAAATAGCATGTGATTAGTACCTAAGCTCACATAGTCTTAAAGTGTAATTATACTTACCTACCTAGTTAATAATGTACACAAGTCATCTTTGGAAACGTTGTCAATTGTACATTTACCCAGACGTCACTCCATATTTTCATTGTAATACATATTGTACATTTGTTTGTTTTTCCCAAATAAATAAATAAAAAAAAAAACAAAAGTAAAATAAGCAACTTATTTTTAATTGATACAAACTAGACTGCGATTCCATCCCATGATAAATAGTGATGTAATCGTTGATGGTGAGGCGCACTAGTTCATTAAGAGCCTATTCACTGTAGTCTTGAAGAAAATTTAATTAAAACTTGACGAGAAAACCGCGGCAGGCAAATTGATGTAATTGCAGTCCCTCGATGACGACGACGAAGCGGAACACTTGGTCCGGACCGTAAAAGTTTCAAAATGTAAGGCGTCGAACGCGCCTTGGACGTCGAACGTCGGGTTGTCCGATGGTAGAAATGAGATGATGGAATCAAGTCATGCAATTCCCGCACACACTCTCCAAAATGTATCCCAAGTATTAAATCAGTTTTAATTTCTTAGTTCTAAGCTGATATCATGCCCTGACGATGCTTTTAATGTGAGCTCAATTTGATATTGCAACTTGGTGTAATCGGCAGAGATAATGAACTTGCGCACAATATGCGATACAGCAATCTTCATTGCAGACAGCGCCCATGTTTTACCTATAACAGTAAAAAAATATACACTGTTAAATTTTGGTCGTTTGAATCCCGCGGAGGGTCGATTCGGGACATGAAATGATATCAATTTGAAAAGAGAAAATTAAATAAAAAAATAAAGTACTTTGAAATTTAAACTCGAATTAATTTACGCATGTACGAAATTAATTTCTTTAAGTCAACGTCAGCTGAGCGAGGCCAATGAATTGTAGTTACGAGGTTAGCACTTAAAGCCCGACAACTAACTACAAGGTCATAGATTCAGTTACCTAAAGAAATTAACCTCGTATATGCGATATGCGTATATTTAATTAGAATTTTTGAAAAAAAAAACTTTATTTTTTTCTTTACGAATTGATACGAAAGCGACTAAAATTTAACGGTTTATTTTATTCTTTTGATGTTTATGTCATATATCGAACTTAATAAGAATAAAAAAGAAACTGAGCAAGTGCGGGTCGGACTTGCACACTGAGGGTTCCATACAAAGTAACATATGTTAGCAGCATTAGTTTCAGTCTTATAATGTTCCCACTGCTGGGACTCAGGCCTCCTTTCTAGGAGAGGGAATGGGCTGTAACTGTAATCCACCACGCGGGCCCAGTACGGATTGGTCGATGTCACATATCTTAGAATTTTTGGTTCTAGTTCATACCGGTTTCCTCACGTTGTTTTCCTTCACCGTGCACTGGTGATGAAATAAATTACATAAAGTAATGCGCCTGGTTGGAGTTGAACCCGCGACGTACAACTCGTAAATCAGGGCCGGTCAACGGCAAGTACCCTATGAATTTTGATTCCCTTGACAGTGTCGAAATATACGATTTTTGATTTTTTGTTAGAAGTTTGATTTTTTCACAACTTTAAGGAAACGCAGACCTGAGTGCATACGATTCCGAGATAAAGGGTCTTGACAGAAAGACAGACAGACGGACAACAAAGTGTCCTGATTGACTAGCCTGTTGGTCTAGTGGTTAGTGGCCCTGACTGCTATGCCGGAGGTCGTGGGTTCGATTCCAACCCAGGACAAATGTTTGTGTGATGAGCACGATCATTTGTCCTGTGTCTGGGTGTTATTTATCTATAATATGTATGTATTTAGAAATATATAAGTATGTTTATCAGCTGTCTGGTACCCATAACACAAGCTCTGCTTAGCTTGGGACTAGACGGTGTTGTGTGATAGTTGTGGAAATATTATATTATTATTATTATATTATTATCCTATAAGGGTTCCCTTTGTTTTTATAAGGTACGGGTAACCTTAAAAATACATAATTAACTCTGAATGGACTTAGAGTTGAAAACTCGGTGCAAAAAAGCCTATCCCCAATGACATAACATACGATAGCTATTGGAAGGTGGGCCCGGATGTCATAGGAAATGACTTTACCTGGCATCATACTTTTGTAACGATTCGATGAATAACTTCAGAGATAGACCATGAAATACGTCAAAAAAGGGTCTTGACAAACAGACAGAGGAAAACAAAGTGATCCTATTGTTGCTTTTATTAGTAGATATGGTAACAATATCAATACCACTAGCGCCATCTACATGTAATGTATGTACTGGTACTTTTAAAAATATAGTTCAGTTCGTTGCTGTCAATCGTTGTTTTATTAGGTTATGGGCCCAGTCTCATATTATAAGTGTATTTAAAGCAAGTTTTTTCTATCATACTGCGATAATAATGTTGACGAACTATATAGTGAACGTCCCAAAGTTAAAGGGTCGTGAAAACTACGACGATTGGTGTTTTGCGGCGCAAAATGTTTTGGTGTTAGAGGGCATGGCGGATAAAATCAAGACACAGTTATCGGCATCGGCGTCTGCGAGTGATATTGAGAGTGATGCTAAGGCCAAGGCAAAATTAATATTAACAATCGACACATCTTTATATGTTCACATCAAGCAGGCAGCTACTGCATAATTATGATTTATGGTCTACGCTTAAACATATGTATGATGATTCCGGCTACACTAGGAAGATTAGTCTGCTGAGAAATCTCATTAATATTCGGCTTGAAAACTGTGAGTCAATGGCACAGTATGTTACTCAAATTGTGGAAACGGGCCAGCGACTTCAAGGAACAGGATTCAGAATAACCGACGAGTGGATTGGAGCATTGATGTTAGCGGGTTTGCCCGAAAAATATGCGCCTATGATAATGGCTATTGAGCACTCAGGAATTGAGGTTAGTGCAGATATCATAAAAACCAAGTTGATGGACATGTGTGCAGATGATAAGGTTGGTACTACATCCGGTTCAGAAAGTGCATTTATGGCGAAAGGAAGACATAGATTGAAAAATGGCAACACTAAAAGCGGCCATATTAATAGACAATCAGATACGTCAAAACCAGAGAAGATTATAAAGTGCTATAAATGCAAACAAATAGGTCATTATAAAAATCAGTGCCAGCAATCGGAGAATACAAAACGAAAACAGACCAACGCCTTTACTGTTTTTTTTCTGAGTGGAAATTTTAATCGGAACAGCTGGTATATTGATAGTGGCGCAAGTAAACACATGACCGCAAACAAAGATAACCTCACAAATGTATCACAACAGCCAAAAACCAAAGAAATTATTATCGCAAATCAAACTACAGTTCCAGTGATGTGTTCTGGTGACCTAAACATCGTTACAGTAGTCAACGATGAAAAATACGACGTCACAGTTACAGATGTTTTGTATATACCAGATTTAACCACTAACTTGCTTTCTGTGAGTCAGTTGATTAAGAATGGCAACAGTGTAATTTTCAAAGGAAATGTTTGCTGTGTTTATAACCAACAGAGACAACTCATTGGACAAGCAGAATTAGTTGATGGTGTGTATAAATTACAAACATTACAACCAGAACAAATATTTGCAGCACCTGCAATAACATCATGTGAGACTTGGCACCGGCGATTGGGTCATATTAACAGTAGTAGCCTGAATAAAATGAAAAATGGAGCTGTAGAAGGAATTACATATCCAGAGGTGGCAAACATAGGCAAGTCTTCATGCACTGTTTGTTGTGAAGGCAAACAAGCTGTCTTTTCAGCAAAGTTCATCAAAAACAGAAGATGTGCTGGAGATTATACATGCAGATGTTGGAGGTCCTATGGAAAATCAGTCGATTGGAGGATCAAAATACTATGTATTGTTTGTGGATGACTATAGCAAAATGGCATTTGTATATTTTATGAAGGCTAAGAATGAAGTATTCAAGTATTTTCAAGAATTTCAGTGTATGGTAGAAAAACAAAAAGACAAGAAAATCAAGTTTCTTCGAAACGATAATGGAGGGGAGTTTTGTAGTCGAGAATTTCACAGTTATCTGAGTAAGCAAGGTATAGTTCACCAGAGAACTAACGCATATACGCCAGAACAAAATGGTCTCTGCGAGAGGATGAACAGGTCAATAGTTGAAAAGGCTAGATGTTTGATCTTCGATGCTGGATTAGAGAAGAAATTTTGGGCAGAAGCTGTCAACACATCAGTATATTTGAGAAATAGATCTGTTGTCACGGGGCTGAATAATAAAACTCCTTATGAAGTCTGGACGGGTCTGAAACCAAACCTAGGTCATTTGCGTATATTTGGCAGTGTAGTTATGGTTCACATTCCCAAGGAAAAACGTTTGAAATGGGATAAGAAGGCTAATAAGCTGATTTTTGTAGGTTATGCAGAAAACACTAAAGGATATAGAGTATATAATCCTGTAACTAATGTTGTCACAACTAGCAGAGATGTAATCATCATGGAGACTTCAAACCAGAATGTGGTAGAAATACCATTGGAATGTAAGCATCCAGTGGAGGTAACTCAGCAAGAGGAAATTCATTCTGATCATGAAGATAATGAGAGTTCTTTCTCTGAAGGTGATGATATGGATGAAACTTATGTCCCCGAATCTGGAGTTTCTTCAGTGAGTACTTCTGATAATTCCTTTGACACAGCCTCAGATCCAGGTGTTGAACCCAGTGAGCCAGAGCAATTACCCAGATGCACTAGAGGGCGAACAGATAGGTATGGTTACAATAACTTGTGTGTTGCAGAGTGTCAAGATAGCAGTCATGGAGAGATCACACTCGGGGAGGCATTAAATGGCCCAGAAAGTAAATTCTGGCGAGCAAGTATGAAGGAAGAGCTAAAATCATTTGAGGAAAATGATGCCTGGGAACTTGTCAATCATCCTCAAGACAGTTCAGTGATACAATGCAGATGGGTGTTTAAAAAAAAATATGACAGTAAAAATAATGTGCGTTGTCGTGCAAGATTAGTTGCGAAAGGTTTCTCCCAACAAGCTGGTGTTGATTTTCATGAAACTTTTTCCCCTGTGCTTAGATATTCCACATTAAGATTGTTATTTGCCGTAGCAGCAAAGTTACAGTTAGCAATTAGTCATCTTGATGTAACCACAGCCTTTTTGAATGGTATTTTGAATGAAACTGTATACATGAAAAAACCTGTTACTTTTGAGTGTGATGATACAAATAATAATAAGGTACTAAAGCTAAAACGAGCCATATACGGCTTGAAACAGTCTTCCAGGGCATGGTACCAAAGAGTTAATGATTACTTAATTAATTTAGGTTATAAAAAGTCAGCATATGAACCTTGTTTGTTTACTAAATTTAAAGGTAATGTTAAAATAATCATTGCATTATTTGTCGATGATTTTTTCGTGTTCTCAAATTGTACCAAAGCTACTGAACAACTAGTACAAGAACTGGGTAGTAAATTTAAAATTAAAAACTTAGGTCAAGTAAAACAATGTTTAGGTCTAAGAATTAATATGTGTAAAGATGTAATTACTGTTGACCAGGAGCAATATGTAGATAGTTTATTAAATAAATTTAATATGTTACATTGTAAAACTGCAGATACTCCTATGGAGGCAAATTTAAAACTAGAAAAATCACCAAATGTATGTAGTGAGTATCCATATCAACAGTTGATTGGTGGATTAATGTACTTGGCGGTCCTCACCAGGCCAGACATTGCATATAGTGTCAGTTATCTAAGCCAATTTAATAATTCATATAGTGGGACTCACTGGAGACATTTGAAAAGGGTTTTAAAATATTTAAAGAAAACCAAAAATTATGGTCTTGTTTTTCACAAGGATAATTCTACTATTGAGGGTTTTGTAGATGCAGATTGGGGTTCAGATGTTACTGACAGAAAATCATATTCAGGTTTCTGTTTTAAATTGTCAAATACTGTAATTTCATTTGAATGTAGAAAACAAAGAAATGTTGCTTTGTCCAGCACTGAAGCTGAGTATGTTTCCTTGTCTGAAGCCAGTAAAGAGGCAATTTATTTGAAAAGATTATTGTCTGAAATCTATGGAAAATCGGATACTATTGTTTTATATAACGATTGTCAGAGCGCTCAGAAACTAGCAATGAATCCCATTTTCCATCGAAAATCTAAGCATATAGATATACGATTTCATTTTGTTAGGGAAGCTGTGGCCAACAACTATATTAGAATTGCATATTTGGAAACAGCTGAAATGCCTGCTGATATTCTAACAAAAAGTTTAGGTTCTGTTAAACATCATTACTTTACTAAGAAACTTGGCATTTCACCTGTTAATTAATTACTAGATTGTGTATTGATTTTGTTAAGTGGAGGTGTTGCTTTTATTAGTAGATATGGTAACAATATCAATACCACTAGCGCCATCTACATGTAATGTATGTACTGGTACTTTTAAAAATATAGTTCAGTTCGTTGCTGTCAATCGTTGTTTTATTACCTATAAGGGTTCCGTTGTTTTCTTTTACCCTAAAAAATAACGGTAATTAATCAAAGTTTATTTTTATTTTTATGGGAATTTTAGCGCCATAAATCTGATAACAAAGAAATCATCATCATGTATAACTTTATGGTACTGGTGTGTAGTTCAGATAAAAGTGTTTATTTTGCAAACCAGTCACTGTCTGCAATCCCCAAATTAGTCACAAGACTTAATAATGTCCAAAATACTGGCGTAGGCTGCATCCAGTGAAACTGAAAGCTGGTCCAATTAGTTTTGCGGCCATTGAATGGCTTGTTGGTCTAGTAATTAATGACTCTGACTGCTATGCCGAAGGTCGTAGGTTCGATTACCACCCAGGACAAATGTTTACGTTATGAACACGATCATTTGTTCTGTCTGGGTGTAATTTATCTATAATAATTATGTGTATATACAGGTTTAGAAGTAAACAAGAATGTTTATCAGTTGTCTAGTAATCATAGCTCAAGCATCTAAGCTCTGCTTAGTTTAAAACTAGATGGCGTTGTGTGAAAGTTGTGGAAATAAAAAAAAACCTAGCTGTCGAACACCTATGCTTAACGAAAATGACATTTTACGAATTATACACATACCAAGACAAGATCGCTTGCCAAAGCTGAAAACGGCATCCGCAGCAGCACAGGATGGCAATGTAGCGGGATCCAGCCATCTTTCTGGTCTGAATTCATTAACGTCAGGTCCCCATGATGGATCACGTTGCAAGCCATAAGGCATTATGAAACACTGACTTCCAGCGCGCATTGTGTAGTTTCCTAAAATAAAAGAAAGAGCTCTTTTAGATTTTTGTTGTTTTGAATGTTTTTTTTTTTTTGTTGTGGGTAAAATCATCCAATGATATCTCCCGCCCTTTGGCAGAGTGGGAGATAGTGTCAGACTCTTACTGACTAAAAACCCATTTCTTCGTGGCCTTTTATACCAGGTCCGAGCCTTCCCTTCAAGAACAGACCCTTGGCTCCAATATCATCTATTCTGTGTCTGGGTGTAATTTATCTATAATAATTTATGTATTTAGAAATGTTTATGTATGTTTATCAGTTATTTAGTACCCATAACACAAGCTCTGCTTAGCTTGGGACTAGACGACGTTGTGTGATAGTGTATATTAAAATTGGCTTCAACCCTGTTAGAGTTCCCTACGGTTTGCGGATAACTCATTGAGGCGCGCGGGAGCCGTACGCGCCATCATCGACATATTGTTGTGAATCTTTCTTAATCAAAATCATTTTTACAGTCAAATTGCTGTTGATAAAATCCAAACTTTAACTTACTTAGCTTTACATCTTTGTCTATAAATCTGGCTATAGCTGGAACAGTCGGTAGCAGCCGCATACTTTCCTTGATCACTGCCTCTGTATATACTAACTTCCGTAAATCTTCCTTGTCCACGTCCCTTTCTTTACCTACAACTTGCATTATTCTGAAAATCAGATTAACAATATTACTAGAAATCTCCACCTTGTTTCTTCTAATTATTTTGACTGATAGAAAATATCTTGGTACATTGAGTCTACCTATTAACCACCTTTGTACATTAAGTTTATGTTAATGGAATTGCAACATTGTCGTCGTAAGCATTACTACTTGTTTACTGTTAAATATGAGCTTCTTTAACTCTACTCACTTAATTATTTCGATTTTAAGCCACTCTCACTTATCTGCTACCAACCACCTTGGTAAAATCGCCATTCTATTTAATTTGAAAGCATCCTATTCTAAGCTTGCCGATTTAACATCCACTCTATATGAAGGCATGTCCTTGACAGTATCTAAAAACATGTCTACATAATTATAGAGCGGCCGTCGCCAAGTTATGAGCTTAACTGTTGCTTGTGACGGGTCTATACTATGAGCACCACTCTAATTCGCTGACAGGTCTTGAATTCTAATTTTAAGACTTAAGGTGGGCCTTGCTTGCTTGCTTGACCTAATGCAGTCAAACGCAATGTTTTATGAAAAGGCAACGCGAAAAAACACAACTGTTGACATTCGGTAATTATTTAATTTACTCGAATATTTCACAAAACCTGTTCTAGGAAATATGTGTTCTTTTTAAGTTTTTGGAAAAAAAAATTGGTAATTCAGAATCTCCATTACATGAGCAAGTCTTCTATAGACGAACTTTTTACATTTTTAACATATATGAGTATATTATGGAATGGAATGGAAAAAGTCAACATATATCAGATTTTCAGAGGACATTATTGGATTAATTTTACACAAATTTATGTTTTGATTTCTATAGAAGCTTAGATAATGTCTACAAGATATCTGTGTATTCTGACTGGCCTGTTGGTCTAGTGGTTAGTGACCCTGACTGCTATGCCCGAGGTCGTGGGTTCGATTCCCACCCAGGACAAATATTTGTGTGATGAGCACGATCATTTGTTCTGTATCTGGGTGTTATTTATCTATAATATGTATGTATTTAGAAATATATAAGTATGTTTATCAACTGTCTGGTACCCATAACACGAGCTATGCTTAGTGGTTGCGCCAATTTGCTATGATCCGCGATTTTGTTTTTTTTGTAATTTATTTTTTGGCCTAGCAATCCTATCCCTTCCGTTTTCCCTGCCCCGCACGACCTCAAGAATTGGAATGACATTGACGTTTGTGCATCGATTGTGAATGTGACCGCTCCGCTATCATCGCCCGCTCGAAATTACAAGAAAATTGACTATTTCGTGATCCAACCCTTCAAAGACTCAACAATAGTGCAGTGTAGTGCAATACAGGACCTGGCAGTGGTTAAATGTGCGAAGTCGAGGTTCGCCGGCCGGCGCCACGTGGAACCTTCGAGGTCAAAAGGTCAGTGTTCCTCCCTAATACATCCATCCCATGCCAGGCACAGTACCTGCATATTGTTAACAAACCTTAGATCGCTTTTTCAAACATACAGTCCACAGCTTATTTGCGCAACCACTTAGCTTGGGACTAGACAGTGTTGTGTGATAGTTGTGGAATATTATTATTATATTATATTATTCAAAATATATGGGAGAAGATGCGTTATAACATCATAATTACGTAGGAGCGGTTGTATGAAATTGTACCTTGTGTTGGCCGACCTTGCCTTTTCAACACGAATGTTTTGAATTTATGAACAAGCAGTTAACGTCCCCATTTCGATTCCTTAAAAGTGATATCACATCAAATTAAAAATAAATAATGAAACATACTCTTCATACATCTTCTCTTGAACTTTTGGGAATGATCCTATCATCACCAAAATAGATTGTAAGGAACGTGATGTGGTGTCAAAAGCAGCTACAACAGCAGTATGTAATTCTTCTGAAACTTCTTGGTCACTGAAGGGGTTGCTAGTATTTTGTTCTAGCATCTGGTTTATGAGAGGCTGGAACGGTACATCTGTAAAATCATTACAAAAATATCAAATGAAAATGACTGATAACGCTTGGGTCATAGAAACTGAGTGCATGTTATATTTTCAAAGATATTTCTCGCCAACTGATCGAGGGCTATCTACCCAGATAACATTAAAGTGGAGGAATATATCGAAACAAAAATGTATTTATTATTGTACTTACTACCTTACGTACATAATTAGGTTAAAAATACTCGTCGTTAATATTTTTGTCATTAATTTACAAAATTTTGTTATTCTTTAATTAACTACATGTTTAATTATTTGAGGTAGTAATCAACTTTTGAGATATAATAATTATACTTACATGTTGACGTATCACTCTCTTTATTCAGAATTGCTCTCTTTGTTTTTATAATCTGAAGCAAAAAAAAGTTCATTTATAAACTTAGTATTTTTGCTGTCTGGAGAAAATCATCTTTTGCACAACATTTTTCGTTTTACAGTGACCAAAAACTTTTTCGAACATAAATTATTGTTTATATTGTGCGAACTATTCTGTACCCTTACATAGTTTTGACTTACAAGTCAAAATTTAAAAGTGAAGTAGTTTCTGTAACATAGGATGTGGTGAATGAAAAAAATCAAACTTTTTTTATTTAATATTGATATAAACTGATGATAGATTGCGATCCTATCCTGATGGTAAGCAGTGATTCAATCGGTGATAGTGAGGCGCACCAGTTTATTAAGAGCCTAGGTATCTGAAGATACCTAAATTATAATCGGACGGAAAGATCACAGCAGGCAAACTGTTCCAGTCCTTCGATGTACATGGCAAAACGCTTAGTCCGGACCGTAGAAGTTTCAGCTACATAAGGGTTGATATTCGCAAAAATCGAAATAAATCGAAAGGCTGGCTACTCTACATCAAGTCGCTCTACGTCAAGGCTTTGAAGGTTGAACTTAACCACATCTGGGTCACCAACTAGCTTCTTCGCATGCTTTTCGTCTGCTACTTTTCCAAAGCTGCTAGGTGGCATTTTGCAGCACCAGCCCATAAGTGGTTGCAGTACTCCACACACGATTGAACTTCTTCTTTGTACAACATTAGAAGCTGTCCCGGTGTAATGTGCCGTCGAATCTTTGGAAGAATGCCGAGTTTCCTAGCAGCTATTTTGGCTTTGGACTCGGTAAACCGCCCAATGTTAAAGTCAGAATAAAACTCAACTCCCAAGAGCTGAAGGTAGTCCTTCAGCTCTTCTGACTGTGGACTTGGGAGTTAAATGTTCTCTGGAGTGCACCCTAGTGGGTGCACGGCGGTTTTAAGATCGGTCGGATATATCGGATATATGCCACTTACTATATATAAGTTCAAAATATGACTTAAATGGCCACTAATGCAGTCCGATACATATTTAACTATTTTTGTGGATATACCATCATGTCCTACACTATTGGTATTTTTGAGAGTTTTTATTATGGTTTTTATGTCATTTTCATTACTTGGTGCCATAAACATGGATTGTTTTGGTTTAGATATATTTGCAGTAACTTGTATGTCACTATTATAAACCGGCTTAATTTTTTCAACGAAGTAATCATTAAACACATTTGCTAAGTCACACATTTTAATGTTTGGATTTGTATTTTTGGGTAAACTAGTTTTCGTTCGATTTATAATTTGTCATGCCGCAGCTGATTTATTGATAGAGGATTTTATTTTAAAAGCGTTCTGAGCACGTTAGGTTAATTTAATTATTCGTTTGTACCCAGTGATATATTTTGTAAGTTCCTTTTTGTTAGCTTAATTTTTATTTAAACGATAACGCCACAGAAATGTTCTTTTCTTTTTACTACAAGCACGAATTCCACGCGACATCCATTTTGGTCTTTTGTGTAAATTTATTTTTATTTTTTAAAAGGAAAGCATAACCCATAAAGTAGTAACTTTCTCATATTATCTATGCTATAGTCTCATCTTTTTATATACCAATACTTTAAACGGAAAGTTCTTTTAACGGGACACGTCAGTATTTGACAGGTATGATCTGAAAAGGCAAAATCAATTACGTCAGCTTTACATTTTTTGCCTAGAGAATGTGCAAAGTTGTCTATAATTTCTATACATGTATTACTTTTTAATCTGTTTGGCTGATTGAGTTCTAACTTCAAATTATAATTAAGTAATAAACATTCCAAATCTAACGATACATTATTACGCTTTAGTATATCGTCGTATCTTCAGTGATTCTGGAGATACGGCTACTTGAACACTCAATTCTTCATGTGTTACATTAAGGCTTTGCATTATTTTGTGTGGAGAGATAGTCTTTGAGACCGAGTTTGAAGAAATTTCAGGGGATATGTCAGTCTGTGTTACTTGATGAGAATAGTTTTTGGGAATTTTCTGTACGAAAGATATATCTCTGCTTGGGGTAGACTTCTTACTTTTACATCTTCTGTTTTTATTTGGCGTCAAATGAGTACTATCTGATAGACAAAGGTTCTTATACGTCTCGACGAGATTTAAACTTTTGTTCAGGTCTGTCTTTAAGCGAAAGTTCTCTGTATTTAAATAATCGATTTCTTGATGAGCACTAGGTACTTGCCTTGTGAGTTCATTGATTTTTTCATTCAGTTCATTGGCTGTTTGACTGTCATTAAATGATGTATTCGGGAGACTTAATATGGTCATGTCAAAGAGTGCAGACTCGTCAGTTTTTGAAAAATCAGTTAGCGAGGTTGCTCGTTGAAGCTTATTATTACGATATGTGATATTCTGTTCGGGATCCATAATTAATACCGCAATTTAATTTTGTAATAATCAGTTTACAGCGATTTTGTACTACGGTAGACCTCTAACGGCAAGCAGCGTAACTAAGAACACAGCTCAGTTAATTGTAATTGACTCTGTCAGCGTAGTTTTGGTAATTCACGATAGATGGTGTTGTATTTCTACGGATATGTTTTGATGATAAACCTCAAGCGGAAAGTCGTGTAACTAATAGTCTGTCAATGCCTTGTCATAACTGTCAATGCCTTGTTATTGATGAAGTCAACGTGATTACTGTACTTCTCGGCAGATGGCGTTATAGCCCTCATTGAGATATGACAAGTTTGAAGTTTGAAAATTTGCTATTTCTATTTTTTTGTGTAGATTTAATGATTAAAATTCACTTTCCACTTCGCAGCTGGTATGTAAACACAGACCTTTTAGGTGTTGTGCATAGGCGATTGGAATCTGTTTCGGGGAAGATATATGAAAATGACCGGTGAAGTTAGTTAGTCGACGAAGTCTCAGTTATCTTGTTCCCCTTCCACTTGATAACGATTCTTTAGATGTAACACTGTTTATTACACTGAATTAGTACTGTTTCACACTAAGTTACAAGTTAAAAACATTTTTTTACAAATAAATTCTACAGAGGCGATGTAAACATGACGGTAGCTGGTTTTTTTTTATTTTTTAAAGAATCCTGGTCGCTTGTTTACCAGCTTGTGTACCAGCTAGGTAAGGCCCAGCAATACCGCAAATCATCAGAGTGCCGATGCAGAGCATTATCTTCGGCCTCATTAAGCTGAGCAAATATTCGAGTGGTCTCCTGATAATTGCTATGCGATCGGTAGGCACAGGCATAGACAATTTTGTCCGTACTAATGTCCAGCAACAGTGAGCAAGATCATTAGTTCTATGTCTGAGTGTAATTTATTTAAAATATGTATGTATTTATAAATATACATAAGTTCTGCTTAGCATGGGACTAGACAGCGTTGTGTGATAGTTGTGGAATATTATTACTATTCCGTTTATTCATTAATATTACAAATAAATTACAGTGTTAAATATTTCAAACAAAAATAAATAAAACATTTAAAAATATAAAAAATAGTACTTATCCCACCGATAACGGGAACATGGTCCCAGCTACCGGGGGTCAAGGCTCCAGAAAAAGAAACCTTCTAACAATACGAGCTGTGTCCAGGAGTACCGCATTCTAAATCAAGCCCTTGATCCAGCCGCCTAACGCGAGCCTCATAAGATGTTGGTCGAGGCTCTTGGCTATTACTTACACGTCTATCGGTACAATAATCGCTGAGTCCACATCCCAAATGTCAACAACCTCACAAGCCAAGTCCTTTGTCCACTGCCACTACATCTCAGTGCGTATCCACAACGGCATCTAGGAAATATTCCCTGAGACTGCATACCTCGCGGTTGTGTAGGTATTAGAATTTAAAAAACCTCGACACTTCCGCGGGATTTACAATCTCATAACGGACGACCGTGGGTGATACCTTTGGTATGCAGTCAGCAGTATACGTACCCGACTATCCAGGGCGTCAAGTTTTGTTTGAGTCCATTTGAGTACGCCGAAAGAAGCCCGGCCTCGAGGCCTCAATACCAATATTATTATTATTGATCAGCTGCATATAGTTGATGAACAATTATACTGTATCTTACCTCATCTGATATTTTATTTGTACATTGCATTAGTTCATGTTCCTTCTTTTTATATCCAAGTAGGTTGTGTATAAAATCATTGTGTAGCCAAAACTTCTGGAACCTTTCCATTGCAAGGCTCAACATTCCATCGGTGGCTTTCAAGTATTTTGGAAATGTCTTCTCATCATTTACAGTCTTTCCAAATGTAGTCACTGAAATTTTTTCACAAGTTAAGTGGTGGTGGGTAAATTAAGTTCTCCACAAAAGCACTACTATAATTTCCAAATCGTGGCTGCTGCTACGATTTGGAAATTATAGTAGTGCCTCAAGACCCTCATTTCGCGTGGCTAACGCGTAATGAGGGTTTTGAGGACAATATGCACCAGTTGGCGCCACATAGCCGAGAGGTCTTCTAATTTTAAAAACGTATCCGTAGCGTTTTGATAGGTACCTCGACCTGTCGAATCAGTGCTGCCACCTGGTAAACGTTATTTAAAAAAACCTTCAATACACTACAATTGTTATAGGATAGTGCGGGTGACAGCTATCGGATCCATACAAAATAGCCACCTATCTAATAAATGAATATTTTTTCCAACAACAAAAAAAGACCGTAAAAAGACTGCACAGATAAAGGAATTTAAGATTCGAGTTTCGGTGTAAGACAGCAGTTTTTTGATGTTGCACTTAATGAAAAAGTAAATTACAATTTGCTATAACTAGCTACTTACAAATACTACAGCATATGTCTACTTGCTGACAGAAAATATTACAAAATAATGCGTTGCAGTTTATCAAAATATGCCATATTTTGTAATGTTAAGGACCAAAGTGAAAACTATGATAATGGTTTAGTGACAGCAGCATTGTTCATGGTATAGAGTTCTTAGCACATTGTTGCAGTCAGACCAATAGTAGTTATGAAGTATGAGTTTAATCCAAACCATTTATTAATCACTTTCGATGACGAAACTTAAATTTTGGTTTATTTAGCACAGTATTTCATTTGTTAAATAACATTTATCAATATTAATAACAAAATTTTACATGAGAATAAAAATGAAAATTTTAACTCTGCAACAAATTTTGCAGCCATTTATAAGACGGTGTTACCGCATTGCTTTCTTAAGTTGACTGATAAACTGCCATATGTCTAGATCACGGCAACTGTAAACTGGTACTTGTTGTTGCTGTGATTTCGAAAAAAAAATGTCAACTAAAATTGCTTTATCCGTTGAGCGTCTTAGAGTTGACAGTTAGAAATAAGAACTACTTCCAACAATTTTGACGTAGGACCAATACAAATTATCGTTTTCATGTTTATTGTAAAGCTAATATTTAACAGGTGCTTTTGTAGTAAAAACAGTTTTGTAGTCGTTTTTAATGCAAATAATATACTTACAGTAAGATGATCGCAGGGCAAAATTTTTAAGGTGTTCTATAGGATAAAATGATCCTTTTCTATGGGAATCTTCGAAACTGCTCAATAATTTCCTTGATTGGCTGTTGAATACTTCAAGGTACCCATTTATAATTGACAGGCTGTAGGACGATTTTAGCATTTGTCGGTGATGGTACCAGTGGTCTCCTGGTTTCAAGAAAACAAAAATAATTATTACTGCTCTTACTTCCTACAAACTATTGTCTACATTTCTTTTGATTTCTCCTTTCGCAAGTTTGTTGGAAAAATTTCATTTGGAAATAAGTAGTACCTTTGTACTAATGTCTATTATGTATTATCTTTCCTGTATTTTTTTTTTTTGTGTGCATAAAAAGTAAAATTAAAAAATAAATAGAACATACTAACTCCTTCAAAAAATACCAGGACTAATACCATGCATGATCTACCGGTAAGTCTGCTCTACCATTTTACCCTTTTATCGGTTGAATTTAAGAAAATGCTAAATTAGGTGTTTGATTACTTTTTTCGTGACCATCAGCTGTCTACTTACCAGATCCCGTAATAAGTCCTTCACCCAACCAATATTTTCCAAAACTATACATAAAATGTTTATCCAAACAAGTATTGGCCACCACGAGAGCATCTTCAGGATCTGTTATCACTGTAAAAATCAATTTATCATTTAGATCATCGGCCTTCTGTTCTGTGAGAAATGTATCCAGCCCACAGTTATATTTGGCACCAAACACCAAACTTTAGTAGTAACTAAATAAGTAACTAAAGTTTAGTATTTTGATGTAAAGTCGGGCTATATTGATACTATATAACTTATAAATTTGCAACTCGAGAAATAACTTACAATAATAAATATCGAATCCGAATTTGACGACAATAACGCCACCGTGTTGAATCGAGTACTTACTCATTTTTTTCAATCGATCCCATAATTCTGAAAATATAATAAACACAATAAACTGACTGAATTGACTGACCTGTTGGTCTAGTGGTTAGTGGCTCTGACTGATATGCCTGAGGTCGTGGGTTCGATTCCCACCCAGGACAAATGTTTGTGTGATGAGCACGATCATTTGTTCTGTGTCTGGGTGTAATTTATCTGTAATATGTATGTATTTAGAAATATACAAGTATGTTTATCGGTTGTCTAGTACTCATAACACAAGCTCTGCTTAGCTTGAGACTAGACAGCATTGTGTGATAGTTGTATATTGCACAATAAATATATTATTATTATTAATAAAGTAAGTAATTTTTTAAACTTTTCATGGTACTCGACGATGTTTTTTTTTAACTTCATTTAATTGACAATTTATTTTGTTCCAATAATTTTGTTTTTAGGGAGAAGAAACTGACTCCTGTAATACAGGTATTCATACCTAGCTCTAGAGTCAGTGCTTTATTAGTTTGTAAGGATTTTTATGAAATAAAGACTATTATTATTATAGTTGTTAGTCATACTATAAGCTCTGCTTAGTTTGGGACTAAATGACGTTGTGTAAAAGTTGTGGAATATTACTAAATAATTAATAATCTTAATAACATAAAAGGCGGGAACACTGGTTAATCTGAAATACGGGGAACGGAGAAGACAAAATATCTACACGTTCTATTCTACACTGGCGTTTGCAAAGGGAAACCACGGCCGAAAGCTTAGAAAAATATATTAAGAATATCTGTGGCAACGACACTCCTGTAATGGTAGACCAAATAAAACGAAAAGAGATTATTCCTCGTTCATCATAGGAGTTCCAGAAAGCAAATACGATACGTTGTGTTTACCGGATAACTGGGCGGTTAATATAGAATTCTGTGAGTGGATATGGTTTCGCAGATCAACCAGTCAAGATCAAGGTCAAGGGAATTTGCTCTTATATTTTTAAAGTACTAAGAGGATAATGTAGCTTTGTCGGAGTTGTTGTGTCTATGTGTCCCTGACAGTTATGTTTGACGCCGGCGTCGGCCTCCACTGCTGGTGGTGCCGCGGCCAAGAACAAACTTGCTCAAAGAGTCGCCTCTGACACGCGCACTTCGCACACTCAATCTTATACACGACAAGTCACACACAACACGTTTGTACTTTGAGTGAATTCAACAGAGTGGCACTTTGGGGTTTATGCTTTGGTAATTAATTAAGCCGGTTTAATTATAAATTATATTATTATGTATATAGTTATTTATATTGGCTGTACTGTCGCATTAGGCCTTCCTGTAAAGATAGTATAAGTTTGATAACTCAAGTGTATATTTTAAATTATATCTACACATGTACAAAACCTTAAATATTAACTAAACTAATTATACTAAAACCTACCTATGTACATATAATACAAAAACACAGTACACTCAGGCGTCGAAGTACTCTTCCACATCGCTGTCATCCGGAAATGTACCCAGAAGACTGGCAGCATTACCACGTTGAATGGCAATGCTAATTCTTTGAAATTTCCTTAAAAAGGAGACGCGTACTCGGACCCCATGACCCAAGCGTTTCAACCCCAAACGGCTCAAAACTGTAATTACCAATAAGGTTACAGTATACGAATTGTCTCTTTGTTGACAAGTCCAGAATTAGCATTCATCCAGACAACCGATGTCTTCGTGTCTGGAGAAAACGTGGGGACAAAGAACTGACACCGGAACCGTTCAACAAGACGGGAAATCGGTATTCTTTTGGGTCGGTATAATGATTGGTGCTAAAACGCCGTCATCACGTATCGTGGCTCGATGACTGAAACTTTTTACCAAACCATTGCTACTGATGGAATTGTCAGGTCATTTAGAATAAACCATGGCCCATTGAACTCACATCATCATCATGACTCTTGAACTCAATGAATCAACGCTGCTCTGCGTGAATACGACATTACCAGGTTAGACTGTCCTGAAGGCTCGCCTGACTTAAACCCGATAGAGCATGCGTGGAATGCTGTCAAGTGAGCTGTTTGGAACCGTTAACCACCTCCTCAGACAGTACTAGAGATCAGGGAAACCGTTATTCAAGAATGGGACAGGTTGCCGCAAGAAATGCTGGATAATTTAATTCTCAGCATGCCAAGAAGGATTGCCGCATGTCTTCGCGCCAGGGGAGGAGTTATATCGTACTAAATAAATAAAAAATCATAATAAATTCTGACAATATATTGTTAAACCTTTTTCTTTCAATTAGTCGAAATTGCATTAGGACTTTTAAACTCAATTTTCGTTAATAAAAAAAAAATATATATTTATTTTGTTTATTTCAAAAAGTGTATCTTTTATATAAAAAAGATGTTAGGTAAGCAATATTCCTTTAAAAAGTAAAATTTAAAATCATTCCATCTTTTCTAGTAATCACAAACTTTTTTTGATGTGTGTATATTATCAGCAGAAAATGCTTTATAATTGATTATAAAAATGATAATTAGGCTTAGGTGAAAATTTGTAAAACACTACTGGTCCATGAAAAAATGAATAGTAATGAATTATACATATTTTCACTTTTTTAATTTTTTTTTTTTACTATTTCAAGAAAATCACTTACTTATTGTGTTAGCAAGCAGCAGATGAGTATGGCCAATGATAGGTAGATATCCTGGGTACGTTGGCGGTAGGGGGTGATCTCGTGATTCCACGAGTTTCTCGCGCCACAAAACAAGTGCGCAGATCCATATCACAAGACACCCCACAACTATAATACCCAACATGCTGAGTTCTGGTACACATATATCTACTAAAGCTGTTGTATATATACTAGACAAAAGTAGGCAAGTAAATAAAGATAAAATGATACAAAAGTTTTTTTATCATGAGATAAAAAGAAACAAAAGTTTTTTATATCATGAGAAAAAATGCTTTGGTTCTAGTTATTTGTTGTCCGTAATTAAAATAACTCAATTTTCGTACCCACCATACACACAAGAACTGGAGGTGGTTCTCAGTTCAAATTGTATTTCATGTTTAAGGGCCGGTTCTAGTCACTGTTTTTTTTGTATGAACTTCGCTCGGGATTATGTCGTCTTCGCGGCCCAAAAACAGCGGTTTTATCTTTATACAAAAAAAAAAAACAGCTATTCAAGATTTTTGTTCTTGCGAAGCGCTATTAAATAACAAGCTTTATTTTATTTTTTTGTAACTTTCAAATAGTTCCGTAACGTAATGTCGTTGATAAATACGTTTGAAATCGTAAATTGGGGTCAGATTCGCGATTTTTTTTTATCGAGCCAACTAATCTATATCGTGTTTTCAGTTTTGCCAAGCCCTTGGCCACATAGTCAATTTTAATCAAATAAATTTTCATGGTGTTCTCTTTTATATTTGTGGATTTCCATAGGTTTAAAAAAGGTCAAAATGAGTAGAATCGGGCCTTAAGGTTGATCCCACTAGTAGAATAAAAACAGTGGGACGAATGGGAATACACGGGTGGGACAAAAGGGAATACACGTAATGTTGTCCATGAAGGTTAATCACATAAATGTCATACCATAGTGTGACCTGTCTTGGCCTATGATGGTGTTAGTTGCTAAGCAATACTTTTCTAACAATGATTGTCAACTTTTATCTGAGTTGTATTCTGTTCGCATATTAATTAAATTCCACTGTGCAAATATATACTTCCTTATGTATTTTTTCCCTTTATACCAACAGGCCCGTAAAGCGACATGTATTTTGAAAAACCAGAAGGGGAGAGAAATCAGTCTCTTTCAGAGAGCTTATATTGAGAAGATCTTAGAAAGATATGGTACCCAAGACTGCAAACCTGTGATCACACCAGTAGAAACCAACATTCACTTGAAACCAGGAGAGAAGAACGAGAATGTTGAATATCAAGGATTATAGGTACTCTTATGTACTTAGCATGTAGTACTAGACCAGACATTTCGTACACGGTTACCATGCTGAGTCAATTCAACAATTTCAATAATTTTACTCATATGGCAGCACTGAAGCGAGTGCTTAGGTATCTGAGGGGAGAATTGATCTATCGTTGTGCTATAGAAAGTGCAATAAACCGTTGGTTGCCTATGCTGATGCCGATTGGGGAAATGGACCTGATGGTAGTTGGTTTATAGGTTATTTCCTAATGTTTGGTGGTGCTGCTGTAACTTGGCAAGCTCGCAAACAACGATGCGTAGTATTGTGTACTGCTGAAGCAGAGTACATTGCTCTTTGTGAGGCTGCCAAAGAAGTTGTAAATATGAAAGGTTTATATGCTGAATTGACTAGCTGGACAGACACAGTGACTGTTTTTAGTGATAGTCAAAGTGATAGTATGTTAGTTTATAGTACTGCTATTAAAAAAAGGTCTAAGTATAAAAATATAAAATATCGTTTTGTTAGAGAGCTAGCCGATGATAAGGTAATCAGGATTAATTATTGTCAGACTGATGTTATGCCTGCTGATATACTAACGAAAGTAACTGTGCGTCAGAAACATGTTTTGTATGAGACATATGGGATTAATAATATTATTAATAAACCTTTATTGTCAGGCAACTAAGGCCCATAGATAAAATACACAAATAACCATACAAAATTAAACTAATACATAATATAAAGAAACTATATCAAATTATTAAGGTTAATCACATAATGTTATACCCATAGTGTGACCTGTCTTGGTCTATGATGGCGTTAGTTGCCAAGCAATACTTTTCTAACAAAGTTTGTCAACGTTTATCCGAGTTGTATTCTGTTCACATATTAATTAAAATCTACTGTGCAAATATACACCACTATTTTTTAATTATAAGGTCAACCAAACCAATCGGTGCAACGACTTTCTTGTTTTAGTGCTTTTTCATGAATACTCAGAAAAACAGTCGGGTATTTTAGTTTTTTAAATTACCGTTTTTTTTATTTTTTTAGTTTTTTTTTATTACAATATCACTTTCATAGTAATTACGAATCTAATGACACCTCGCAAACTAAAATCCATCGAGCCGTTCAAGCCGCTGAGCGTGCCAAACATTTGAATTTGGCGCCAAAACATCTTGTTTTTTTTTATTTTGATATACCCAGTGTCACTCTCACAGCAAATACGAATCCAACGACACCTCTCAAGCTAAAATCCATCGAGCCGTTCAGGCTGCAGAGCGTGCCAAACAATTATACATACATACATACATACATACATTCTCTTGAGAAACATAACCCTCCTTCTGGCGCAGTCGGGTAAAAAGACTACAGTAAAGCTTTTGACGCTGTGTCAACTGGGGCGCTGCTTGTGGAAAGTCCTACACGAACTAGGAGTTCCGTATCGTCTCATTGCCCTACTTTGCACCCTATACGGCTCAAGCCAAAAAGCAAACGTCGATAGGACAAGATCAAAACTGTTGGAATTTCGCCGAGGAGTGCTTCAAGGATCTATCTTAACGCCGATTCTGTTCAATAGCTATGGAGATTACATCGTGAGACATAATTGTCAGTATCAGGAGCGAGGCATCAGAGTTGGTGGTGTAACAACCTGCACTACGCCGCTAACACTACTTTTCTTGCAGCATATCAGTCGGAAATTCAGCATTTCTGATTCGAATGATCAGCGAGGAGATGGGGCTTTCCGTAAAAAGGTCCATAACCAAGGTCATTGTACTGCCCACCAGAGACTAAAGAGCAGTAACAGCCCTTTTGTGATTTTTCGTTTTATTAGTGATTCTGAAAGCGGGTTTCTTAAGCTTTCTATTGAATTAACTTACTTATTTCTAAGACTATTAGAATGGTTTTTATTTAACAGTTTTCACTTACTGCAAACGAAAAAAATTAACAATTTGGCGTGATTTCCCAACTAAAATACAGTATAAATTATACTGCAGATTAAATTTTAAGGTTTCATAACTAAAATGCAGTAAGCAATATAATTTTACAGTTCTTTAGATAGTTTTATATTTCTGGAAAAAAATTAAAAAAAAAATTAATACGCAGTAAAATTTACCGCCATACAAGCTATTTTTACTGCAAATTAAGAAAATACAATTTATTGTCACGAACTCCCAACTAAAATGCAGTAAAATCAAAGCTTGTCACATTTTAGTTGTGAATACTTAACATTCTTTTATCATTATAAACTGACTAACACGCAGTAAAATACAGCATTACTGCAGATTAGTTTGGATAGCATAATGACACAGATATGATTATTCCTAGCTAAAGTGCAGTTAATGTTTTAAATACAGAATGTGAACTAGCTATTTTTCTTACTGCACTAGTAAATTGAACACTTTTTTCTTAAAAAACTAACTAAAATGCAGTATTTTTTTGACCTTACTGCACGTTAGTTGGGTTTCTTGACAAAATAACTGATCCAAACGCAGTAATAGGGCTTTTTGCTGCATTTTACTAAGTTTAAAATGGTATTTTTTACAAAAAAGGCTATGCAGTAATAGGCACCAAAAAGAATAAATGGCCATAATAAATTCAGTTATTAAGATATATTTTTTTTTATTGCTTTAACGTGTGAACCTATGCCTTTACAACCTTTCTGCATTCAAATTTTTTTGCTTATACATTCTGTTGATTTTTTAAAATCAATTCTTAACTTTAAATGCGTTTTACTCGAAATCGTGATTTTGCTGTTACTGCACTTTAGTGTATGGTGGGCAGTGTAGTGGATAAATGGAACTCAACTTTATTTACCTGGGCTCTAAAGTCAGTAACGATGATTCGTGCGAGAAAGAAATTCACAGAAGACTTGGCGTGGCTAGGAGCGCCATGTATCAGCTTGATAAAGTGCCGAAGGATCGCAAAATCTCCATAAAGACAAAAACCAAACTGGTACGAACTCAAGTCTTCTCGATTTTTTTGCATAGTGCTGAGACTTGGTCGCTGAACTCTGCAGACCGCAAACGCATTGACGCCTTTGAGATGTGGTGCTGGAAAAGGATGCTCTATGTCCCTTTTTTAATGTGGGAAATTATGAAATGACATCTCCCTCCCTTGGGTGGGGTGAGAATGCGTGTCAGATTTTTACTGACTATTCATTCAGGACCTTCTAGATAACGTTAAAAATGTTGACTTTAATATGAGTATAAAACTACACAGCCATTTGGACAAGTTCCCGTAAAAGCTTGGTACCGTCAGCAAAGAACACGAAGAGCGCCTCCTCGCTGTGGACCATGGCTTGTACCAAGGCCCGACGCGCGATATCGTCGCCGCCGATCACTCTCACAAGGACACGGCAATGTTCTGCCCAGGCGGGGCACACCTCTACCGTGTGCTCCACCGTGTCCTCCAGGCGGGCTGCACAGTGACGACACCCGGGCGTCTCCTCCGCACAAATCCAGTACAGGTACTTACCGAACTTGCCATGTTCGGTGAGCACCTGCGTCATACGGTAGGTGAGGATACCGTGAGGACTTTCCAGCTACGCCTCAAAGAGTGGACTTACGGCCTCAATCGTGGCGCGCCCAGCACTGCGTTGAAAAGCCGCTGACGCCATTGCACCATGTCATGAGATCCCGCCGGAGCTCTGTCCGCCATACCTCGATTTGTCGCGGCAGTGGAATTTCGCCCCAGCGTTGCATCTCAACGCGCATGCGCGTATATGATATGCGCGCGTAACTCCAAACTAGAAGCAATTATTTCAGTTTGAATATTTAGAAGTCAATTAGTGGTCAAACGCTAAACTGAATGCGTGAATGAATAATTAAAAAAAAATCGTCAAAGTCAGGCGGTCGAAAATCCCGGAAAAGATTTACAAACGATTGTTTTGATATTCACACGCGTCACACGTCGATACAGCGTCGAGTGAACAAGGTGCGCAGAAAATAAATATTTCGTTTTCGCAACTGAGAGTCAACTGAAGCGAAATTTGTTTTTCCTAGAAAAAATCAGAAAAAGGTTTTTTTTTTATTTGTTTTTATTTTTGGTGATTTATTTATTTATTTTAATAAAGGAGGTCAATTCCCCCTCAGTGAACCCTGGCGTCTCAGGGGTTAACGACGATGTACTAGAAATAAGTAATTGCTTATGGCGCCAAGTATATCTATGTAAAATAATAGTGTCCCTAAAAATACAAATATCGTAGGATACAATGGCAACGCCACAAATTTTGTATAGATATTATCTATGGTTATAGAATAAAAATTAATTTGTCATTGTCAAATTCATATTCTTGTTTCAGTTAATGTATTTTTTATTAATTACTACGGCGCGGCCTTATAATAACTATTTATCAACTCATTGCGGAGGTACGGATGAATATTTTAAATATCGAAATGAACGAAGATAAGAAATTTCCGAACACTGCTTTGCCTTCACCGTTGTCGTGGATAGGTAACATAGCCATCAACTTGGGTTGCTTCGGGAGCTAGTAAGAGAACTAGACAAATAAAAATAGCACTACCTTTGTCGGCGATTGGGGACCGAAGCATTTAATTGTACAATACGTTTATATTCGAAGTCAAAGAGCATAAGAATAAATTTCTGTCCCGAAAAAAAAAACGTTACCGTTGAAAAGTATAAATTTATAAATTTTCATCAGAAATCAGACAAACTGGGAATCGAACGAAGATTACATAATAGAACTTAGGGACCTAATCGCGAGCTGTGACTTTGGATCGCTGACAGAACGTTTGATCAAGGATACATTGATATACTATTAAAAAAAATGGGCCAGTGCGGGTTGGTGAAACACGACGTAAAAGTGTGAGTGTATGAGTGAAAGTACATATAGATCAATTAAAAAAAAAATGAATTATTAGTTGCGAAATGCTACTACCATATTAATGATTATTTAAATGAAAGGTGGTAGGCCTGATACATCCGATTTATTATATTAGGAAAAAATCAGTACTAGCTTTATGAATAATTAATTATTTTTAAATAAGTTTGTATTAGTTTTAAATCTGACTGTAATCTATTACTGTGTTGAATAGTATTGGTATTTTAATTGTTTCAAATTTAATTTAGATTGTTTGTAATTTAATTATTATTCGTATCTATTTTTTTTTATTCTGTCATGTAAATATTATAATAATTATTTCGTAACTGTGACTGACAAGGCTGACATTTTAATTTTATATTGTACTTTACATTATTTGAATACCCATGTGACGGTTAAGCATGAAGAACTTTACTACTTGTATATAAAAAAAACATCGATGTATATTTTACCAATGTTTGCAAATTCATAAATGATTTATGAAAAAGTAAACTCTTTTCAGATAGGTATATAAAAAATAAATTATTTAAAGAAAATTATAAATAGTAATTATATTACAAGAATAATTATGTTGAAATTTAATATCGATAAAAATTATCGACCATCGTGTTTCGACTCCCTAATTGCATGCGTGTGCATTGAGTAACAAGTGTATACAAGTGAATGCCCCGCCCATTCTATTTATTTATTTATTATATGCTTTAAGGCTGATTGCTGATGCTGACTCAGCGATTAATGCAATGAATCGTGACCTGGAGACTATTAGTCAGCGGACAAAGTCCTATGGCTTGCAGATTAATCCCTCCAAGTCCCAGGCTATGATCATAGGTAGTCGATACTATCGCACAATACACTCAACATGTCTTCCTTGACGCCGTTATCCCTTAATGGCTCAACTCTTGAGTACACTTACACTGATACAGATAAGAATCTCGGTGTCTTGATTAAATGAGGCTAGCCGTAAGATACACTTGTCCTTTCACAGTCTAAAATCCCTTCAAAGGTTCTTGCCATTCAAAACTAAAATATATCTAGCTCAAACTCTAATTCAGCCAATCATCGATTATGCTGATGCCTGCTACCTGGATGCCACTGAGAAGCTATTAAACAAACTTGAGCTCTTGCAAAACTTGTGCATTCGTTTTGTTTATGGTCTTAGGAAATACGACCATGTTTCTCAATTTTGCAAGGATCCTAAGTGGCTCCCTATCCGTCTTCGTAAGAACACCCGGGTATTATGTGTCTTGTACAACATTCTTTTCAACCCTGCTTACCCTGGCTACTTGCGTGATCGTTTTTCTTTCAAACGCTCTGCCGATGCCCCATGTAGATCCAACCTTAAAAACCATCTCAATTTCCCGCCCCATAAAACTCATTTCTATTCCAACTACTTCTCTTTTCATGCAGTACGACTGTGGAACTCACTTCCAGCAAAAATCCGTGACGCAAAAACATATCTGTTTTCAAAAAACTAGTCAAAGAACATTTCTTCTCTACTGTCTCGTAAATTTATATATCATAGATTATGTATTATTATATAGGTATATTTTTTTATTATCTGATTTTAATTTTAGTCCATTTTAACTTGTATGAATTATTTATACACACTGTGTCTACATTTCTCATCCAACTCTCCTATCGCGGGTCTGCTGGAAGAAATTTCGTTAGAAAGAAGCAGTACCTTTGTACTCTTCTGTCTATATTTGTTCTTTTCTTTTTTAAGTATTTGGGTGTACATAAATAAATAAATAAAATGGAATTCTATTGTATCCTTTTTATACAGCTATCCTTAAAGCGAAAAAGAACTGCTGTCCGCCAAAACATGCCATAGAAGTCACGGAAAGAGGGGTTAAAGTAAAACTCCAAGCTATTTTGAACAAAACTGTAGCTAGACTTGGAAAATACTTACGTGTAGAATCTTCTGCGGGTGGCAAACAATTTATACTTACATGCAAGCGGGGTTTTATGGAGCTTAAATAGACTAGTCGACTTAAATGACAGCTTTTTCTCGTGTTCTTCGACTTGCAGTTTCGTTGGAGTGAGTCTTCGCATCGTACTTTGCATGACAACATCTCCACTGCTTTTTAATTATCATAACAATTTTGATGCAGCTCACATTAATGCACCAAATTTTGCTGGTCACTATTCTGATCATCTGGCATCCTTTAGCAGCGTTCATCTGGATGAACTTTTAATATCTGAGACCTTTTTCAAGCCTTCACTTCTATCTACGCACAATTCACTCCCTGGTTATGTTCTGATCAGCAGGTCTAAAAAGGCCACTTTTGTAGAATCATAATATGAATCACATTTTTTTTATACGACAATATTTACAAGGAATATGATTCTGATATGCAGTGAATTGAGTATGATTCGACTAATTTGTGCAAGCATTTTATGAACATTAGAAGAATTGCTTATCTGCTGGGAATTCGGAATATGATTTGCTCTAGATGAATTGCTCATGTGACGTTTTTAGGCCCGCAGAAATGACAGGACTGGTATGGGAGGTGACGGTGTCGCTATTTACATACCTGCACAAAATTGTTAGTGCTTTGTCTCAGTACTCTGGGGTCCTAGTCTGCTATTTTCATAATATCGTAATTTCCATACGATCCGATGGTCATTTTGCTAAAAGTTCGTAATCTGTTAATTCACAATGGCCGATCATTGGTCGGTCAATGGTCTCGTAATAGAATTTTGGTACAAGCTGTCTTGTAACGAATTAAAAGGAACGACTGCACAATGACTGTCACTGTCACTGAGGCCCTGGTTTGGCTAAATTCTTTTTTTTAGAAATAACCCCAAATTATTCTAAAATATTACTTGTAGTATTCTACTCTCCTAATATATATCCACTATTTTGATTCTTTAGAATCATCATTAATAACTTGTTCGCGTTGTTGTTGATTCAAAGATTCAAAGATTCAAAGATTCAAAGATTCAAATATTCAAAGATTCAAAGATTCAAAGATTCAAAAATTCAAAGATTCAAAGATTCAAAGATTCAAAGATTCAAAGATTCAAAGATTCAAAGATTCAAAGATTCAAAGATTCAAAGATTCAAAGATTCAAAGATTCAAAGATTCAAAGATTCAAAGATTCAAAGATTCAAAGATTCAAAGATTCAAAGATTCAAAGATTCAAAGATTCAAAGATTCAAAGATTCAAAGATTCAAAGATTCAAAGATTCAAAGATTCAAAGATTCAAAGATTCAAAGATTCAAAGATTCAAAGATTCAAAGATTCAAAGATTCAAAGATTCAAAGATTCAAAGATTCAAAGATTCAAAGATTCAAAGATTCAAAGATTCAAAGATTCAAAGATTCAAAGATTCAAAGATTCAAAGATTCAAAGATTCAAAGATTCAAAGATTCAAAGATTCAAAGATTCAAAGATTCAAAGATTCAAAGATTCAAAGATTCAAAGATTCAAAGATTCAAAGATTCAAAGATTCAAAGATTCAAAGATTCAAAGATTCAAAGATTCAAAGATTCAAAGATTCAAAGATTCAGAGATTCAAAGCATTTTATTTCAAATAAACCATTTACAGGCACTTTTGAAAAGTCAAGAAGTTGGTCTGTCAGAAAAAAATATGCTAATTGCACATTCCAAAGCGTAGATCTCTATGGAGAAGAATGTGTAAGAAACTCCATAGACACTCTTTTCAAATTAAACTTCGTCATACGGCTAACTATGCATTTTTACACGACTGCCCCAAAAAAGGAGTGTTATGTTTTCAGAGTTCAAGTATGTATGTATGTGAATTTCTTTATTCCACCGTAACTTCTAAATGACAGACCCGATTTACACGTATGAGGTATCGTTAGAATCCTTGCATCGTCCCGAGTAACATAGGCTATTGTAAAAATGTGGAAATGCAATGTGGTGGGTAAGATAAATAAATGAACACCCACCCAATTTATTTTTTATTTTTTATTCTGTTAATGCATGTGATTATCGTCTAGGATTTGACGAGTGGATTTCAAAAATATAAATATGTTACACTGTTAATCGAAACTGTAGAGTAAATTTTTTTTTTGTTTATTTGCCTTATTACTACGATACCTCAACGAATTTTATATTATCAAAAACAAAGATCAGCCAAGTACAAAGATCGTGATGAGATACGTCAAAAGCTTCATGTAATGTAATTTTCGTTTGTTGCCTTTGATGATCCTAATATTCACTATAAAATGATAATATGCATTTATACGAGACCATGACTATTTAATTTTTTTCCCTGTCATTTGATGTAACGTACGATACAGTACGCCAGTTTGAAAATTGTTTTTTTTTTCTTTACCATAAGTGGTAGGACGAATTTTGGCTATGGTGACCCCTATAGTCAAATATCATTAATTTACTTTACACATCTGCGTTTGGATAGCAAAAAGACATATTAAAATCCAATATCAATCACCTAAACGGCATGGTAGTTTCAAAGCAAATTGGTTGTTACAAATTATATTTATGACTCGTCTTCTTCTTCCTGCCGTTTTCCCATGTTATTTGTGGTCGGCGCTACACGTTTTCTTCTTCAATTCTGCCCTGTTACCCGTCATGCTGTCACAAACTTCCTTCTCTTTCATAAATATCACTCTTCACACAATCCATCCATCTTTTTTTTGGCCTCCCACTCCCTCTTCATCCATCGAAATGTATACTCATAACCTTTTTAGTAACATGTGTTTCATCCCTACTTTTTACATGACCATACCAAGACAATGATTCCCCTTCAACTTTTCGGTCACTGGTTCCACTTTCAAACTTCCTCTAATATACAAATTCCTCGGTTTTATCCTTTTTTGTCACACCACATATCCATCTCAACATTTTCATCTACGCTACATGCAATTTTTTTTCATCCGTATTTTTCACATATTATTACGTACTTTTAGATTTTACCGTTCAATTTGAGGGGCATCCGTGGGTCACGAGTTATTCCAGTGGCCTGTCACCATTTCATCCATCCTGAGTTGATCCGACGTATTACGTCTCGGTCTACCTCACCATCTCTTTGGATAAGCGACCCGAGAAACCGAAAGTCGAAGCAGATCGGTATGGGCGTTCCGGCGAGAGCTAAGGGCACAGGACCGGAGAGACCGCCGAAATCGCAGTTAGTCCAACACTCTCCAGTCTGTGCCACCACACCTTCAATCTGCTCTGGACCTCTGGGCCACTTTCGGCAATCACCACAATATTGCCGGCAAACAGCATACACCAGGAAGCCGCTTCCTGGATATCCGACGTCAGAGCGTCCATTATCATCTGGAAGAGGTAATAGCTGAGAGCCGACCCTGATGTAAGCCGGCAGCCACATTAAAGCTGTCAGTTTTGCCCACAGTAGACCGGACTTGGGTACTACACTGACAAAACATTGCTTGGATCAACTGCACATACTGCCCAGGCACACCTTTCTCTTTAAGGGCCCACCACAGAACCTCATGAGGTATGCGCACCTCTGTATTTCTCGCACAGCTAGCGTAAAGCAAAAATGGCATCCGTTGTACCCCGACCAGGCATAAAACCGATTTGGTTCTGTGAAATTACACTCTCTTCTCTCAGTCGCCTTTCAATAGCTTTATCCCAGACTTTCATAATATGTGACATTAGCTTTATTCCACTATAATTGTTGCACTCAAGCACATCGCTCTTGTTTTTATAGATGGCACCAATTAATTGTTGCACCAATCATCAGGTATGGCTTCTTCCCGCAAGAACTTATTGAAGAACAAAGCTAACCACGTCCATTCATCCACTCGCAGTAACTTCCACACTTCAACTGATATTCCATCTGGACCAATGGCCTTACCATTCTTCATACCATTTACTGCTAAACTTCATTCATACTAAACATTCTCGAAATCTTAAAGTTTCGTGACATATCACTAAAAAGATTAAAATAAAATCAAATAATTTAAAAAATTAAAAAACACGACTGCCATGTCTAAAAAATAAACTAAAAAACAAGATGTTTCTTAATTTATAGAAAAGTGAAGAAAGTAGTCACTCGTTGATTAAACACGGAATCTCGGAAACTACTTGATCTACAAAACTGAAATTTTCATCGCAGTCGGGGGACTTTTATAATATAAGAAAGTATTTTAGAGTGGTCCCCCGACTGCGATGAAAATTTCAGATTTGTAGATCAAGTAGTTTCCGAGATTCCGTGTTTAATCAACGAGTGACTACTTTCTTCACTTTTCTATAAATTAAGAAACATCTTGATTTTTGATTTTTAGTTTATTTTTTAGACATGGCAGTCGTGTTTTTTAATTTTTTAAATTATTTGATTTTTTAAACAAATTAAACATGTAGGTATATAAAATTTCAGCTCAATTATCGGTTGAAGATATCTGCTTCAAAATTGAGTTGCAATATTTGAGCCGGACATAATTATACACTGCTTAAATTCAAAAAGGCCATATGTCAAAAAGTCATTGTTTTACAGGAGAGCATATCAAATTTATTGGCGGCGGTTTTTGGTTTCAAAATTTTTTATTTTATTTCCTGTAGGTATGTATATTATACCACTGGATGTACATTTGTAGCCTTTATTAAGGTACAGTCTGATATTTGCTATAAATGTTTACCCAGTTATGTACGTATAAAACCACATAAGTCCCTTTTGCATATACTACCTTTTGCTACAGTTTGTAACTTGCTGGAAAATTTCTCAATGTCGTTGCAAATGCCCTCAATGAAGTTATTTTTGTCATTGCGACAGCTGATTTTGATAGCCCTGCTAAGCTCTGAGTATTTAGCCATCACAGCACGATCTTGTAGACCCCTAGTTTACAAGAGTTTCTCGCGCTGAATGAGCTTCCACGAGCAATCGGAGATCCAGCATTTTTTCTTCTATTCTGGCTTCCTCCTCCCAGAGACCTGGCCCAGTGCATCGCTGATGAAACCTTTCAATTGCATCCACTGCTTGTCAGCGTTAGCGTGCTCTTGCGTTGGACAATCCTTCAGTTTCGCTTCTAACGCCTCTCGGAAGATTGATCGCTCAGAAGGATCCAAGCTTCTTGACTTAGGTGGTTGACGTCTAGGCGCCTTCAATTGCAGTGTGAACTTGGCTACGAGTAGGTTGTGGTCAGATCCGCACTCTGCACCGGGAAAGGTCTTCACATTAGAAATCGAAGATCTCCAGCGGGTATCTAGAATGACGTAGTCGATTTGATTCCTGTGCCTATCGCCTGAAGACCTCCATGTGTACAAACGTCTTGGATGATGTTGGAAGTACGTGTTCATGATACTGAGATTTTTGTCTATAAAGAACTCGATCAGTTTTTCACCCCGTTCATTCCTAGAGCCAAGTCCAAATTTTCCAACAGTGCTTCTGATATGATCATCAGCAAGTGTACTACCAACCTTGGCATTCCAATCACCAACGATCATTTTAATTTCCGGGCTAGGAATAAAGTTCAGCGTGTCCTCTAGTTTCCCATAAAAGTCTTCAATTATCTCATCTGGAGCTTGTGCTGTCTGAGCGTATATTTGTACAATATTCAGCACGCACGGTTTATTGTTCAGCTTCATAGTCAAGATTCTATCCGACACCGGATTATAACCGAGGACATATTTGTTCATGTGTGGTGGCAATATGATTCCGACCCCATTCCTACTTGAATCCTCGCAGCCCGAGAAGTACATTGTGTTCCCTGTCGCAGTGGTGAAATGGCCATTACCACGCATGTGCATTTCACTGACGCCCAGTATGGAGATACCGTGTGATCCCATTTCCTTCTCCACGATGGTCAATTTTCCCGCCATTAATAGACCTCGGACGTTCCACGCGCCAATACGTTGACAGGTTTGTATTGAGGTCTTCTCGCTCTTATGTTTTGTTGTACCGACAGTAGCATGTCTTCCTTCTGAAGCCCGTCGGTACACCTCAGGGGAAGATTCAGTCGCCAATTTCACACCATCCAGCCCGGCTACAGGGTTTTTTTTTATGGTAGGTAAAATCATCCAATGACAAATCCCGCCCTTGGATGGAGCGGGAAGTAGTGTCAGACTCTTACTGACTAAAAACCTACCCCGTTCCATTGTTCGCCTTGGTCCCAGGGCCCCGGGTGCCATTTTCACCCCATTAGGCTTCGGCCCTGTTGGGCCCCTACAGTTTGCTGACAACTCCTTGAGGCGCGCGGGAACAGTGCGCGCCGTAAACGACTTGAGCTCGGACCGGTCTGTTACCGGACGGACGGACAGCGAGCTACCCATTGCCCGCCGTCCGCGAGCTACCCATTGCCCGCCGTCCGCGAGCCCGCGCCTACGGTAGCCCGGCTACAGGGTGGCGCTGATGGTTAGTCGGATCGCTAAACAGCATCTCTCTCATTGTATCTGAATCCATAGGGGGGTTTTCATGGGAAGATAATCGTAGTGGGCTCCCACGTCCTTCTACGTCAGTCTTTTAGGGGGAATTTAGGGCCCCTCAGTCACTGGTTACCGCCCCGAAGACGTTAGGTCCTCTCGGGGTTGTCGGGTTAGTTGCCGCCGCCCGATGCACGGCGTTGACTGTTTAACGGCACGGGTAGGTCTCTTCCATACCAACCCACCTCCTTTCTCATTCGGGCTTGGGACTGACATCGGCGGAGTTAAGGTTTTTGAGGTACAGAACCTTAAAAATACTTTTTAGGCTTGAGTTCTCGATGAAAATACTAAAATCACTGCCAATGCTAAAATCAGTTGCCTATGATATTTGAAGAGTTCCTTTGATTCCTCATGGATTCCATCATCATAACTGGATTTTGGAAAAAAAAAAAACTGCGACTAATCCATAAGGATTCTAAAACATTTCTCCTACATTCGTTTCACCGTTTAGCGGTTCACCGACAGGACGTTTCAATTTTGCATTTTTTCACCGATAGAACGTCTCAACGGCGAACGATTCGCTGACACAGATGTTCGTCTGCCCCCGGGGTATAAAACATAGGCATTCGATATGACCTGTTATCGAAGGCTAATCATATTATTTTTTTTGCTATAAAGCCCAATCATACGTAAAAATGACGTACATAAATAAAATCGTTGTATTTAACTATTTTATTTTGGATATTAAATAGTTTTAAATTACTTGTGTAAAGTACGTATAGTCTAATGTAATACAAAAACGTAATTTAAATGTTATATACATTTAATATATAGTTGTATAATATTATATTTGGAAAAGTAACGAAATTGAACAAAAAATGATGTCCACTTAGGTTTTTGGATATAATTAAAGAAATTTTACAATAATCAACTATATTATAATTGTTTCTAAAAATTTAATAAACTTTTATTAATATTAAATACGAGTACTTTATAATTAAAAATCAACCATTGTTCACAGTTTAAAATACATAAAAACAACAATACAATATAAAACATCAAATTAATCTTTGCGCTCATAATAATTGCGAAAGAATTTAGAATTTCCGGCTAGCTTATCATTTGACTGCTTATAATTCAAATAATTACAGGTCAGTTACAGGTCATATAGAATACCTAATGTTTAATATCTCAGGGGCAGACGAACAGTTGTGTCGGCTAATTTTTTCGCCAGTGACAGGTCCTATCGATGAAATTTACAAAAGTGAATCGTTCAGTCGGCGAATCGTTTGCCGTTGAGAAGTTCTATCGGTGAAAAAATGAAAAGTGAAACGTCCTGTCGGTGAAACGCTAAACGGCGAAACGAATGTCGGAGAAATGTTTCAGAATCATCCATAAACATATACTTTTATTTGGTCAAAAACAATTAAAATAACTTAATTTCAAAGTCGTCTCAATTAGTACTTAATTTCAAAGCTGGCTTGTTTATTTTATTTTTTTATTAACACCGATTTTTAAAATTATATTGTTTTATAGTGAAGTTGGTTACGTTTTTTTTTTTTTTTTAAAGAGTTTTTATTTCATACTTTTTAGTCGTGACATACTTAAAGTCAGAATATCTGAACATATATCATGTTAATTCCAGGGGCCCAGTTTTTTTTTTCCAATTGGGTCCAAGCTAGCAGGCTTGGCCTACTGGGGCCATGGGGAAAGCGAAAATGAAACCCAAGGTCCTGTAATGAAGGCAAAGAAGAACCCGGGGTAGGTTTTTAGTCAGTAAAAGTCTGATACTATCTCTCGCCCCACCCGACCGTGGAAACGTCATTGGATGATTTTCTCACTTAGAAAAAAACATCATGTTAATTCTAGTTAGCTCAAACTCTTCTAAGATACATTATTTTAGTATGAAGTACCCGTGCCTACCTTCCACCTTTCGGCTCCATTATCAGATAATTTCGATAGAACCTTATAGCCAAAGTGCATCTTATGACATTCTAATTAGCTCAAACACGCCTAGGATACATTGATTAATTACGGAGTTCTGGTGCTTATCTTCCAGCTCTATCATCATCATCAGATTTTTTTTTCTCCATACTTAAGTGACCCGCCCTAATGCTGATATTACAAACTAATAAATACTATGTTATATATCAAATCATTGTAATTGAGAGAACTTAAAATATGACAATTATGACGGAGACTGAACTAAGGTTGGGAGTAAATCAAACGTGAGTATGTAAATATCTATGTACCAATTTATCTGCAAAAGATTGTCGCGTAGTTGTCACACGGTCCCATCGCGCCTGCCTGCTCATCCTTTTATCTTCTCAACTTAATGAAGTAACGTTTTGAAGTCCATAACTTTTTAATTGAATGATCGTCGCTTTAAAATTCTGTGAGTTTTAAGGTTTTTGTTTTAAAATAGTTGAGGCAAATAGAATTGGGATTTAGCTGAATTCACCTTATACTCTGTTTTATAAATGGACTTCATTCTGTTGGCAGAAATCATTTGTTTTATCGTACGTGCAGTAAAATTTTATTATATTTCTTTAGATTCGGATATAGTTTTAGATGAACGACTTAGATGAACGACTTTGTCTCTAAATACAAACTGACAGCACAAAATTTTTTAGTATTATACAATTATTCTGAATATTACCACACAGCGCTGATCTGATGTTTTATTTATGTGAATCTACAGTATGTTGGGTACGCCACAATCATGGTGCTGAGTCTCCATTTTGTGCAGTATCTACTCCTAAATTTCACCACTGTGCGGACCAGAGGACAGAGTGGAGCATACGGTTGAATTCTGCCCCACCTGGGCGAAGCACTGCCATGTCCCCGTGAAGGCGGTCGACGGTGGCGAACTTTCGCACCCGACTCCGCACTAGGCCATAGGATGGAGTGAATAGGAAATGGTCACCTCTTTCTTCGAAGCAGTAATACGAACGAACGGACATCTTCGCGCCCTAGCCTCCACCACAGGAGACGCTTCTGGCGTTGGGAGTCGCTGGGCAATTACTGGCCACCATAGGTGCGAAATGCATTGGCTAGCTCACCAGCCGGCCGTTCAGAAAGAACCGATCCTTAGTCATCATTCGCGCGTAATGTTTCAAAGTTATGCCAGCATAACCGTAGGCCAAAGGGCAATGGAAAGGGCTATGCTCGGAGTTTCCTTGCGTGATCGAATCAGAAATGAAGATATCCGTAAGAGAACCAGGGTTGCCGACATAGCACGTAGAATTGCCAAACTTAAGTGGCAACGGGCTGGGCACATTGCACGCAGAACAGATGGCCGTTGGGGCCGAAAGGTTCTGGAGTGGCGGCCGCGTACCGGAAGACGCAGCGTTGGAAGGCCTCCCACAAGGTGGACCGATGAACTAGTCAGGGTCGCTGGAGTCCGATGGATGCGAGACGCACAGTACCGGCCATTGTGGCGACGCTTGGGGGAGGCCTATGTCCAACAGTGGACGTCTTTTGGCTGAAATGATGATGATGATGATGATGAATCGTAGGTACCTATACCCACTACTGTGGAATGTATAGAAAGTTTTATTTTGGTCCTGAAATGGAAACAAAGGTGGGTTCTGTAAATATCTGATATCTCAAAAAGAAAATGTATACCGAAAACTGCCTGCCAGTTGTCGGTCGTTGCGTACTAACTACCCCCAGGTCATTGCACTAGATCAGCTGATGTTAATTAATTTCGTACATGCGTACATAAATTCGAGTTTTAGAAAACAAACACATTATTTTTCTATTTTATCTTTACAAATCGATAGTATTTCATGTACCGGATCGACCCTCCACGGGATTAAAACGATCAAAATTTAAAGGTGTATAATTGGCAATTTCCAGGAAGTGTATAAACTCAGAATTTAATATAAAAAAAAAATTTGTTCAGTACATTGTACGCTACTACGGTTTACTGTACGTTGCATATTGAAAGTCGTACATATATATTAGTACTTTCACGCACTAAAAGATTACGATTGTGAAGAGGAGGGATGAAACACATGTTACTAAAAGAGCTCTGAGTTTACAAGTAGATGGATGGAGAGGAAGAGGGAGGCCGAAGAAGAGATGGATGTGTGAGGAGTGATATGAAAGAAAAGGAAGTTAGTAATAGTGTGACGGGTGACAGGATAGAATGGAAGAAAAAAACGTGTTGCGCCGACCTCAAGTAATATGGGATAAGGGCAGGAAGAAGAAGAAGACGCACAAAAAGATTACAATAAATTAAAAGTCACCTTGTATTGTTACACAAACGGAAACTTGACTGTCTGCGCTAATCAATTCACTTACTGATAAATTGATTATGGTAACACGACGTGCGGTCCTTACCCAACGCTTTCATCAATTCCCAATATGCTAAAATCCTTTGACAATACACCCATCCTTTACTCTTCTACGTCATCCATCGACCATCAACCCTTATATCCAATAAATCAGACTAACTATTCAGAGTACCATCGTAGAATATAAAGCGTAGAAGAGAAAGGTCTCTCTCTTAATGTGAATACTTTTTAAACGCAAACTTTTTTGCGTGCAATATTTGAGACTGTAAAAATTTACACAATTAAGTTCCATACTCAAGAAAAATGCCTTTATATAAAAAAGTCGGCTTTCAGTTTAATCGAATGCAGTTAAATACCAGTATTGTATTAAAGGTTCTGTACCTCTACCATGAGTTTTAAGCAATAGTATTCGTCGCTACTCGATATCGACGCCGTAAATATTTTGTATGGCAAATTTTGGTTCTATAAGTGACCGCTAGAGGCGCTGCAAAATTTGCCATACAAAATATTTACGGCGTCGATATCGAGTAGCGACGAATACTATTGCTTAAAACTCATGGTAGAGGTACTGTATTGGCGACCGCGTACTGGAAGACTCAGTGTTGGAAGGCCTCCTACAAGGTGGACCGATAACCTGGCAAGAGTTGCGGGAATACGATGGATGCGATATGCACAGGACCGTTCATTGTGGCGGCACCTAGAGGAGGCTCCCCCCGTCCCGCCTAAGGATGATTTTACCTACCATAAAAAAAGGTATATCCGATAATAATTTCTTTCTGTTTTCTGTCCAACCGTGATGATTTTCAAATATCTACAAAACAAGACTTACAAAACCTTTACTTATAATTCAGCCAAGTTCAATACATTTTGACCAGTTAGGCGAACACAAATTTACTGAACAGCAGATTTTTTTCGCAATTCCAGGTTTGGTCCCATAGTAAAAGTTGTTTGTTATGATGACTACAATAACGTGTTTAAGTATCGTTCACTAATTACCAGTCACCCTATATAAAAGTGACACTTCTACACGGATTCCTTACTCTTTGACTCCTATTACATATCCCTTAGTATAGTACTTCGGAATACAACCGTACAATGTAGTACCCTTATCATTCGTCTGTCCATCTGTCACTTGCTATTTACTTCATGTATGTAGGTAGATTATGTGCGTTAAAGAATGAAGGTACAGTGACTTGCGTATCTTTGAGTTTTGGTGTCCTACCACGTCTCTTTTAGCGTACCTATTTTCTAGGCGGCAAAGTTTAGTTATCATAGTAGATCACTAATATCTCACTATTCTGCACTATTTTGCTGTTATAGTACCTATTATGCTACATGTACCTACTGAGCAATCTAAACTTGTAAATATGAGCTATACAAAATATAAAACAAATAACAGACTTTACATGGTCTATTATTTGTTTTATATTGTATGTGTGTACTTATTGTTTTTAAATGTTCTTTACGTATGCCTTTGGTATTGAGTGTGCATTGTTTTTGTCACCTGCTATGTTGCTACCCATCCTACACAACAGCCTGGACTTTTAAGGATTGGTACGAGGCCAATGACGGAGTAGTAGGTACAGGTTGCCAAATATTGAGCAGAAAAAAAAAATTAGTTATGTTGTGTTTATGATTCATTTGTGTTGAAATATTTTTTTTTCTTATTGTCTCTTTATTTTTCTCATTCTCATATAATTAACATTTTTAATTAAAATCTTTTTTTAATATTTTAAAAAATCATTTTAAAATTTAAAAAATAATAGTCCATCATGGTCGGGGTCAGGGTCCAAGCTACCGAGATAAACCTCCTCACAATGTGAGCCATGTCCAGGAGTACGAAGTTTTCATCATGAGGGACCGCTATATCAACAATCATTGTGTGATGCTCTAGTCGATCTATCACCATTATATCAGGTTTAATTAGCAACAATATCCTGTCAGTGATAATAAATCGATCCCAATACAATGTGATATTATCATTGTGGAGAACTGGGTTGGGCACATACCTATAGTACGGTTTTTTTTTTTTTTTTGGTTAGATAAAATCATCTAATGACAAATCCCGCCCTTGGGTGGGGCGGGAAATAGTGTCAGACTTTTACTGACTAAAAACCTACCTTTCCATTCCTTGCCTTTATCCCGGGGCCCGTGGTGACAGTCTCACATAACCTTTGGCCCCAGTAGGCTTCGGCCCTGCTGGACCCCTACAGTTTGCTGACAACTCCTTGAGGCGCGCGGGAACGGTGCGCGCCGTAGACGACCTGAGCTCGGACCGGTCTGTTACCGGACGGACAGACAGCGGGCTACCCATTGCCCACCGTCCGCGAGCCCGCGCCTACGGTGGCCGGAAATCGGGATCGGAAACCCGGCGGCGGCGGCGGCGTGTGCGCCTTTGCCTAATGCGGTCGGCCTCCTCCTTTGCTAGCATTACTGCTTCGCAAAAGGAGGCGACCGCCTGCCACTTCTCCTCGCTCCGGAGCATGGCTTGAACCAAGCCCCGGCGCGAGAGATCGCCGCCGATCGCCCCCACGAGGACACGGCGATGCTCTTCCCACCTATAGTACGGTATTTATTATTATTATCTTTTAGCTTAGTATGTCGAACCTTGGTCACCACTCTTGATCCTAGCTTTATTCTATGCAGTCAATGAAGTTTGGCGGAGGACGGAGTTCAAATTCAAGTCGCGATGCCTTCTCAATGATATTCAATGAGGACGTTCCTTAAAAATACGGGAATCTCACACTACTTCCCGCTCCGCCCAAGGGCGGAATTTGTCATTTTATGATTTTACCTACCGTAAAAAAAAAAAAACTGGATTATTCTGATGTCATAGGAAACAATGTTTGAGATGTACGAGGGAACCTTTAAGTCCAAAAGATATAAATTCACTCTTATTTTGGAAGCTGACAGGTTACAGATGGTAAAATAATATAAGCGCTAGCAAAGCGTACAACGAAAAAAGTCTGCACCGCATGGCGAATTTTTTGTCAATCATATTATGTGCTATAAAATCGTGGGCAAGTGTAATCTTTATATACTTGTCTTGAGTGCACGGGCAGTGATAGTTGATAGTTGCATGTCGTCGGTTGCAGGTGCACCTCCGTGAGTTTGACCTTAGCTGCTGGTGACCTAACGATCCAATGTGTTTATCTCCTGTGCTACAGAAAGTAACTAGAAAACCAATGAAGTTGGGTGTTCGAAGTAGTATTATTTATTTATTTATCTATTACATAAACACACGTAGAATCACCAAAATTAAATAGCAATGGGCTGGGCACATTGCACGCAGAACAGATGGCCATTGGGGCCGAAATGCGTGCAATATTTGAGACTTTGTAAAAATATGTATATTTTAGTTCCATACTTAAGAAAAGCTCCTATATATAAAAGAGTCAGCTTCCAGTTTAATCAAATACGATTAAATACCAGATTAAGTTTCTGGAGTGGCGACCGTGTATCGGAAGACGCAGTGTTGGAAGGCTGATGTCAGGTCAGGGTCGCTGGAGTCCGATGGATGCGAGGCGCAAAAGACCGGTCATTGTGGCGACGCTTGGGGGAGGCCTATGTCCAACAGTGGACGTCTTTCGGGTGAAATGATGATGATGATTTATTACATACTTTATTTCAGGTACTTACAATAAGAAACGTAAAAAAAAGAAAAACTTATATCATCTTCATCATCATCTCCTCTTTTTCCCATGTTATTTGGGGTCGGTGCAACACGTTTTTTTCTTCCATTCTGCCGTGTCACCCGTCATGCTATCACTAACTTCCTTCTCTTTCATATCACTCTTCACACAAAAGAAAAACTTTTATCTAAAACAGATACAACGGGCGGTCTTATCGCATTCCGCGGCCTCTCCCAAGCAATCTAAAATGCTCAATAAATATTAGAATGAACATGATTGAACTGAGACTGTCATTAGTTTGACAAAAAGTACCAATATTTATTACAGCATATTATTAGACATACGAGAGCAGTGGTGGCCGAGTGGTAACGGCCCCGACTTGTCGGTCGCGGATTCAAAACCCAGCACGCGTATTAATTTGTGTAATTTATTTCAACACCACTGCAATGCTCTCAAAACGGTGAAGGAAAACATCGTGAGGAAACCGGCATGTCTTAGAACCAAAAATTCGTAGACATGTGACATTCACCAATCCGCACTGGGCCCGCGTGGTGGATTACGGCCCATTTCCTTGCCCAGAGAAGACCTGAGTTCCAACAGTGGGAACATTAAATAAAAATTATACATAATTGCCACTTTTCTACATTTATGATCAAAAATTAGTCACAAAAATTTTTTTGACTGAAAGTCAACAAAATTTTTGTGTCTGTCTTTGCGTGTGTACAGTCTAATAATACAAATACATACATAAACCTCCCCTAGAGAGGAGGCCTGAGTCCCAGCAGTGGGAACATTAAAAGGCTGATGATGATGATGATGATACATAAACTTACTCATATCTCAAATATTTAGGCAATAAAAACAAATGTCGAATTTTGATGATCACAGTGACTGGTTTACAGATTCTTTAGCAAGTCTTTAGTGAGCGCATTTTATGGTATCTGGCAAAGCATTCCACAGAGGAGCAGCATAGACACCAAAGAAAGAAGGCAGAAAGAAAATACGTTTATTCGTACCTTACACATACAATAGAAATAAAATAAATAAAAGAGAAATAGCATTAAAATCTGTGCAAGGCCAAAAAGGCGGCTAACTCAGCATAAGCTGTGATACTCATAAAAAAAAAATATCGCAGCGCTGGCCAAATGATTTATCCAAATAAACTTTGGAACGGAAGAGCATTTTATGTCGTAATTTATTTCATGATGGATGTATGATATTCATTACAATAGGTAAGAATAAATGAGTTTTTTGCTTGCTTGTTAAGTTAATTTATCTTATGTATAATAATATGGTTTATTATATTTTGTTAATCTTGTTTTACAATTTAAAACGTGAGATTATTAAAAAAAAAACTCGTTTTTATATTCATTAACATAACATAATATTTAGAACTATATAATTACGTCGGCACTTTTTTTGGCTTCGTCTATTCTAATCCTTTGTTCCAACTCGCCCGGTTCGTATACAAAGCCAGTTTTTTGTATATGCGAAACCTGAAATATCTGTCCAGTATTTATATGTAAAGTATCTATGCAGGGTGACTGGTAATTAGTGAACGATACTTAAACACGTGATTGTAGTCGTGATAACAAACAACTTTTACTATGGGACCAAACCTGAAATCGCGAAAAAAATCTGCCTAGTTCAGTACACGTACTATACCATGATTTTTAATTAGATGAACCAAAGTGATAGCAGTGGACAATGCCCAACTGTCAAATAACAATGCACAACTGTCAAACAACCATTGTTATAGCTGTCACTTTACTTCATCTAATAAAAAATCATAGTATAAACTTGGCAGATTTTTTTCGCGATTTGATTATTTTAGAGATTCTAAACCTAGCTTTTTTTAATAATAAATAAATAAGAGAGAGAGAGAGAAAGAAAGGCCTTCATGTGTATGGTACAATTTCTAGGAATTATTTCATTTTTTTTTTGTTTTATTTATTTGCATGGATTTTAAGTAGGTAGTTTATTTTTTTAATAAATAATTATATAATGGGAAAAGATCAAGAGCAAAATTTATATATCGCCAGTTTTGTAATAAACATGTTGAAATTAATTAAAACATGACCTTTTTAATGTTTTATATTATTCAACCAACTTACCTACTAAACTAACCTAACCTAACATTTAGATGACATTGGGAAATAGCGCAATTATCCATTGTATTGCTAAACTGAGACCATTTTGACATTACTCAGTGGTTGCGCCAATTTGCTGTGATCCGCGATTTTGTTTTTGTAATTTATTTTTTTGGCCTAGCAATCCTATACCATCCGTTTCCCTTCCCCCGCACGACCTCAAGAAATGGAATGACATTGACGTTTGTGCATCGATTGTGAATGTGACCGCACCGCTAACCGCGCCCGCTCGAAATTACAAGAAAATTGACTATTTTCGTGATCCAACCATTCAAACTCAACAACAGTGGTGCAGTGTAGTGCAAACCAGGACCTGGCAGTGATTTAAATGTGCGAAGTCGAAAATCGCCGGCGGTGCCACGTGGAACCTTCGAAGTCTAAAGGTCAGTGCTCTTTCCCAATACCTTTATCCCATGCCAGGCATAGTATCTGCATATTGTTAATAAACCTTAGATCGCTTTTTAAAATCTACAGTCCACAGCTTATTTGCGCAACCATTACTTTTTGGTCCATACGAGCAGGATCGTGAATCATTTTCTTGTAATTTCGCAATATAGTATTTGTTCCATAGGGAATAAACGCAACGCGCCTGTTTACCTAGATATAATAGTAGAAAACCCGCATCTAGGCATTTAGGCAACTATACGTTATTTCGCTCGTATAGTTAAAGAGTCATTGATAATTACGGTACCTACGCCGTCAACCGCACCGCATAATTATAGTTAGCTACGTAAATATCAGCGTAGATATAAATCGTTCGCATTCTTTTTCTTGACAAAATTCATTCGGAAGTCCTACAAATTGCATGTAGGTAGACGCATTTCAAAAATACCCGTTCATTGTTGAGTGAATATTTGTAGGAAACGGATAAACCATAGATTATATACGCATATGTTATTCCGTTCGTTCGCCGTTCACTTTGTTGTTTACAATATTACCATATTGTTATCTGATAATTATCGCTTACTTAATAATTCGTTAAGTGTTTGTTTGAGTGTATAGTGTGAATATATCAAAACAAGATGTCTCTTAAGGGAACCAAGGTTAGTACTGATTTAAAGGTTCAGTTAAAGCTTTTATACGCTAAAAGGGACTCACAGTTTTCACGTGTTCAATCAATTTGTGATAAATCTTTGCAGACCTCGGATCTGGCGATTAGAGATGCTTTCTTGTGTTCGTTGGAAACTTTAGATAGTTTGCGCGCGGATTTTGAATCTACAATTAATAATATAAACATTTTAGAGTTGGAGTTAAATCCTGATTACTGTGTGAGTTATCAGGCATTGTCGTCCTTTGATGACTTGTATTGTCGTATCAAACGTATTGCTAGGAGTTTAGAGACTCCCCCCCCCCGCGAGTGGTTTATCCAACCCTCCTCGCGAACGCCCACGATTGCCGCCAATTCAAATACCTGAATTTGATGGTGACATTCGAAATTGGAATTTATTTATAGATAGTTTCGAAAATATAATACATAGGAACACATCGCTGACAGATCACGAGAGATTGCATTATCTCGTAGAAAAATTGACCGGTAAGGCAAAGGCTGTCTGTGCTGGAATTACGTTTAGCGCTGAAAATTACACTTTAATTTTGAACACTTTAAAAACAAAATACGAAGATAAGCGATTAGTAGCCACCGCATATTTAGATCAATTATTCGATTTGAAAAGTTTTTCCGTTTGTAACGATCATAATTTAGAGAAGTTTTTAAATATTTTCGCATCATCTGTTCGTGCAGTAAAGAACCTAAAGGTCAATGACCTCTGTGACTTTTTGTTTTTGTATATCGGTTTAAATAAATTAGATCCTGAAACTGTTCGTCTGTTTGAAACGACTCAGCGCGGCAAAGAAATACCTAAGTTCGAAGATTTAGAATCTTTTATTCGCGACCATATTAAGGTGTTGCAGCGCACGTCGGCACGTCATGAAGTCACGAATAGGACAGGTTCCGATCGCCGTATAGACGCGTCATCGAAGTCAGTCAAGACTGCACATACGCTAGTTAATACCGCCTCAACACCTGACTGTTCTCTATGTAAGGGTAGCCATACACAGCTGTACAAGTGTTCGGGATTTCAGAGATTATCGCCTAGTGATCGTTACAAGTTTGTCCGCACTAATAATTTGTGTTTTAATTGTCTAAGTGACAAACATCTGGTTACGTCATGTAACAGTGGTGTTAGCTGTCGTAAATGTCTAGCTAGACATCATACCTTCTTACATTTTGAGAGTAGTAAGCTGCCATCGCGGCCGCGGCCTGCGCGGACGCGCGACGCTTGTGACGCGCGGCCTGCTGCAAGTGCAAACGACGTAACATTGTGTTCGCTTTCCGCCGCTGGTACTCAAATCACTACCGTTTTACTTGCGACCGCGCAAGTTGTCATTGTAGATGCCTTTGGCAAACCGCACACCGTTCGAGCGCTACTAGATGGCGCTTCCCAGAGTAATTTTATTACTCGGGATTGTTGTCAACGCCTTGGTTTTAGTTTTAATAATTGGTCATCCCGCTCAGAAGTGAAAGGTTTTGGAGGTTTAAAGGCAACCATTCACGGTTCTATTAAAATAATATTTAGTTCACGTTTTAATCGTAATATTTCGTTTGAAATGGATTCGCTAGTCGCAGATAAGATTACGGAACGGTTGCCCACGGTACCGGTTGACACGTCCATGCTGACGGAGTTTAAGAACTTGCAGTTAGCCGACGGAAATTACGCTTTCCCTGGAGATATCGATCTATTGATCGGTGCTTCGATTCTCCCGCATCTCCAGTTATCACGTAAAATTCAAGGTCTTCCGATGTACCCCGCTCCGCACGCACTGGAAACAGTTCTCGGGTTTGTTATAGTTGGTTCCGCACCCGCTTGTTTAGTTAGTTACTCGACTGTGTCGCACTGTTGCACCGTCGAGCCGCCGCTTGAGTCTACCATCCGCAAGTTCTGGGAGATTGAAGAGGTCAATGTCCCGCCTATTCTCAGCCCTGAGGATCAGGTCACTGAGGAGATTTATACCCGCACGACTACTCGTGATAAAGATGGTCGTTATGTTGTCGCGCTCCCTTTCAAGGGTGATATTTTTTCGCTCGGTGGCTCCCGTGCCTCCGCAGAAAAACGCTTGTTTGCTATTGCGCTCTCTGCCGATATTCGGCAAATGTTTCTTAGTATTGGAATCAGAGAATGTGACCGTAGATTCCAACGCTTCTTGTATAGATTTTCTCCGCAGGAACCTTTGAAGGTTTACGAATTCAATCGTCGAATTCAATCGTCACCCCATCGATGGGGCACGTTTGTCGCAAATAGGGTGGCTAAGATTCAAGCTGAATTGTCACCGGAAAATATATTCCATGTCGCTGGAACAGAAAACCCAGCTGATTGTCTCTCACGTGGTTTGCTTCCTGCGCAAATTTTAAATCATCCGCTTTGGTTTTGTGGCCCTCCCTGGCTTCATACCACCCCTAACGAGTGGCCAAGTGTTCCGTTTAACCCCGCTACTGTTTCAGAGCCACCCGAGGAGAAGAAACATACGCTTGTAGTATCAGTTCCGCGTGAAGAGTCAGTTGTTTTGTTGTTGTCTAATCGAGTCTCGTCTTGGTCGAGACTATTACGCTGTGTAGTTTACGTCCTAAGATTTTTGAGATTATTACCATCGCGTGGTTCTATAATCGCAGCTGATTTGGATAGAGCTGAATCAGTTGTACTTCGAGAGTTGCAGAAATTTTATTTTTCAAAAGAATTTCGTAGTTTAGAATCACATAAACCTTGTAGTCCCGCACTTCAACATTTGAAACCATTTTTGCAAGACGGACTCATTCGTGTCGGTGGCCGTCTGCGAAATGCTAAGTTAGAGTTTGAACAAATGCATCCAGTAGTTCTACCACGCAGGGATCACGTTTTGGATTTGTTGGTGGACTGTCACCATAGGGTGAATTGTCACGCTGGTCCCGATTTATTAATGTCCATTCTTCGACAGAAGTACTGGATGCTTTCCGCTCGCAATTTGATGCGCGCTAGAGTGCACAGATGTGTGCCCTGCTTTAAGCTCCGCCCGCGTTTCAGCGCGCCGGAAGTGGCCGACCATCGACCTTGTCGTGTTGTACGGACGGTGAAACCTTTCATACATACTGGGACGGACTATGCTGGACCGTTTAAAGTCACTATTGCCCGTGGTCGTGGTATACGTTCCACAAAGGCATACATTTGCCTATTCGTTTGTATGACAACTCGTGCGGTTCACATAGAGTTAACCAGTGATTTGAGTACGCAGGGTTTTATGTCTGCATTTAAACGATTTTTATCTCGCCGTGGTCCCGTTAAGCGCTTATACTCTGACAACGGCACAAATTATGTTGGAGCGCGACGCAATATTTCAGAATTACATACATTCTTACGCTCCAAGTACTACCAAAGTGAATTCGCCCATGTCTTAGCTGAGAATCGCATTGATTGGTGTTTTAATACGCCAGCGGCTAGTCATTTTGGTGGCAATTGGGAGGCGAATATTAAAAGCCTTAAGTCGCACCTGTTTCGGGTCATAGGCGAACAGATTCTCTCGTACGAGGAGTTGAGCACCGTACTCGCTCAGGTAGAGGCGTTGATGAATACGCGTCCGTTGTGTCGGACTTTGTCTAGTGATCCATCGGAGCCACTAGCGTTGACGCCGGCTCACTTCTTGACGACGACTCCTCTTAAATATTTGCCCGCTTTAGATGTCGAGACTGACAAACTGCAGCTCCACCCGCGTCACGCTCTGCTAGATAGCTTAGTTCAGTCCTTTTGGAAGCGATGGAGGACAGATTATCTGCATACGCTGCAGTCGCGTCAAAAGTGGAACACTCCTTCAGATCCAGTCACAGTCGGTACTGTGGTGATACTGAAGACTGAGAGTGCGCCTCCTCTGCACTGGCCTCTTGGTGTAGTGGAAGAAGTTTTTCCGGGTTCGAACGGAATAACGCGAGTCGTAAAAGTTAAAACCGCAACTGGATCGTACCTGCGTCCGGTTATTCGCCTCTGCCCTCTGCCTAATCAGTAGTAGTGGCATAGTTAGTTATAAGTTGTTTCGCTACCTAGTATTGATAGTTTAGATTAGTAATAGGGTTTAGTTTCGCTTTTGTTTTTTTTTTCTTTTCTTTGAAGGTAACCCTTCAAACCCGGGGGGAATGGTTGCGCCAATTTGCTATGATCCGCGATTTTGTTTTTGTAATTTATTTTTTTGGCCTAGCAATCCTATACCATCCGTTTCCCTTCCCCCGCACGACCTCAAGAAATGGAATGACATTGACGTTTGTGCATCGATTGTGAATGTGACCGCACCGCTAACCGCGCCCGCTCGAAATTACAAGAAAATTGACTATTTTCGTGATCCAACCATTCAAACTCAACAACAGTGGTGCAGTGTAGTGCAAACCAGGACCTGGCAGTGATTTAAATGTGCGAAGTCGAAAATCGCCGGCGGTGCCACGTGGAACCTTCGAAGTCTAAAGGTCAGTGCTCTTTCCCAATACCTTTATCCCATGCCAGGCATAGTATCTGCATATTGTTAATAAACCTTAGATCGCTTTTTAAAATCTACAGTCCACAGCTTATTTGCGCAACCACTCAGAGTATCATCTGTTAAAAAAAAATTATGTACTGTCAAATAAACGTAATTTTCTAACTTTATTTTCTCAAGGACTTAGTAGTATAGTATACTAGTTTGACTTCTCCTGTTCTAGGGCGGAACGGGAGAGTGTGTCAAACTGTTACTGACTATACGTTCCAGGACCCCGGGTTTTCCTATCAGAAGTGAACCCATGCCCCCAGTAGGCTTCGTCCCAGCTGAGCCCCTACAGTTTTGCTTACACCTCCTTGAGACGAGCATACAAAACTACGAGCCGTCGACGACTCGGGCTTGATCCGCACGGTTACAGGACGGCCGAACGGTAAGTTACTCTTTGTTCGCAGTCCGCAAGCTCACGCCTATAGTGGCTGGAAATTGGGACCAAGATCCCGGCAGCTAGGCCATTGTCCTGTCCGGACATGTGTCACTTAGCTCTTTGTTCATTCCCTTCTCAAGCTTCCGTATTATTGACTTCACCGACATATATTTTTATGCACCTGTCGTATTTTTCTACACTTATATTGTTTCTGACTTGTAGCATATAGAATTAAGTCCGCTTTTGTTTCTTCGTTAGCATAAAAAAAAATGAAATATAAATATATTAATGAACTATATTCTCACATAAATAGGTAGGGAACAATAATATTTCCATAACTATCACATACCGCCATATTGTCCCAAACTAAGCAGTTAGCAGAGTTTGTGCTATGAGTACTAGACAACTGATAAACATACTTATATATTTCTAAATACATAGGTACATATTTATAGAAAAATTGCACCCAAACACAGAACAAATGATTAAATGCTCATTACATAAACATTTGTCGTGGGTGGGAATCAAACCCACAACCTCCGGCATAGTAGTCAGGGCCACTAACAACTAGACCAACAGGTTAGTCATAACAACAGGCCAGGGCCTCAAGTCTGCTATTACAATAGTGTCAGAATCGTCTATCATTGATTTCATCACGGTTGATTTTGACAAGTTTGGTAATCTATTAATATAATAGCGTCACTATGACTTTCCAACAGTCAATCACAGACACACTATTGAAAGAAATGGTAATCTCATTCATAATTTCAAATGAATTTCTGACTTATGGGGTAATCTGCTAAAATTTTGTCAGTTATTTTGATTAGTGACTTACTATTAGATTTGTCGGTATACGACAGTCATTCTACCACCATTCATTTACGAGACCAATAACCGACTAATGGTCGACCATTATGATTTAGCAGATTAAAGAAGTTTTACTAAAATGACAATGGGATTGTGTTGGATTGTCGAATTTGCAAAAATAGCAGACTTGGGCCCCAGGTAATTAAACAAAAGCTCATTGTGTTTGTCGAAAACAAATCTAGATTCCAGGTTGTGATTATAATATAAAAATACCCACGAAGCATTTAATTGTCCAATTCAAAATTTTATTGCAAAATAAGTGCAAGCCAAAATAAAATTAGCATATGTTTTTGTTAGTCTTATACTTTAATTTCATATAACTTAACAACGAATAATGAGGTCTCAGAATAAATAAATATAATTTTGTTAGGGAAAACCAAGATACGCCGAATTTTAACACGTTTTAATATTCAAAAGCGACTATTTTTGTTTATTTCTTTTATGTAGACATTAGTATTGACTTTAATAAAATACTGAATAATAAAATTAATTCTCATGAACATTAATTTTAGCCTGCGCGCAGAAAAAGATAACATAGAGACCTAGAGGCACTTCTGGGAAGTATTTGCCTTGCTGTTGTAGGATAGGTAATGGCTATGACGGAAATACTTAGCAAAAAATACCGAAAATTTTAATTTCTCAAATGTTAATAAATATTTTAACTATAAAACCAGATATAACTGAATTGTACTGATGGCACAATAGTGATAGAATTCTTTTACCCTGCAATTGCTTACGCAGAGTGCTGCGAGTAACCCAGACGTTCAGAAGAGCATCGCCGTGTCCTTGTGGTGGTACAGGCCATGTTCCAGAGAGAGGTGGAGTGGCTGCGGTCGCCTCCTTCTGCGAAGCAGTAATGCTAGCAAAGAAGGAGGCCGACCGCTTCAGGCTACGGTGGACTAGCCGCCAGGATCCCGATTTTCGGCCACCGTAGGCGCGGGCTTGCGGACGGCGGGCAATGAGTAGCTCGCTGTCCGTCCATCCGGTGACAGTCCGGACCGAGCCCATCGACGGCGCACACTCTTCCCACGCTACTAAAGAAATTAAGTTAATTAAAAGTAAAACGGTAAAAGAAAAAAAAATAATTTCATATATGTGTATATAAATTCGAGTTTTTGAAAAAAAGAACTTCATTTTTTAATTTTATCTTCACAAATCGCGGGACTAAAACGACCAAAATATAACGGCAAAAAAAAAACTTTATTTTTCATTAACTTAGAAGTTTGATTTTTCACAGCTTCAAGGGACTGCATACCTGAGTATATGTTTTTAATTTCAACTCGATACCTGCACGCGTTTCCGAGATAAAAGGTCTTGACAGACAGATAGACGGGCAACAAAATAATCCTATAAGGGTTCCGGTTTTTCCTTTTGAGGTACGGAACCCTAAAAATTGTCAAACTTTTGGTCGATGGAGCCGAAAGATTGTGGTGGCTATCTATGATAAAAAAATGAATCGCTGAATGTTGCTAAGCGCAAATCTCGAGAACGGCTGGACCGATTTCGGTAATCCATTTTTTGTTGTGTTTGTTATTGTCTGGAGAAGGTTTTTGGGTAAGGTAGAGTAGGGTGGAATAGGGCAGAGTAATGTAAAATAGGGTAGAGTAGGGTATACTAGTGTAGATTAGGGTAGACTAGAGTAGAGTAGGGTAGAGTAGGGTAGAGTAGGGTAGAGTAGGGCAGAGTAGGGTAGAGTAGGGTAGAATAGGTAGAGCAAAAGCTAGTTTGTTAATAAATATTACTATATATATATTTACTAGCTGCAGGCTGCCAGCTTCGCCTGCGTGAACATAGAAAATTGACCCAAGAGAACATACTTCCAGAATAAAAATCATATTAACTGTCCCTAGGTAAACTATCAAAATTGAAAAAGCTTACTTTAAAGGAGATCGATTTGAAGTTTATTGAGTGCATAACTTTCTCATTAATGACTGTATCTGTACATAAATTTGGCTTCAAATTTAGATTTGGTTTTAAGATCATTAGACAAAAATGGATTTTATATAAATAATGTGTGAGCACTTGGACCCCAAAAATAAAAATGAAACGTCCCAAAGCACTTGAGGCACTTTTCGTGTCTCAAGGGCTGGGTTTTATCTTGGTGGAAGGATAAGCATTGCCACCACCAGCCTTTTGATAGCGCCGTCAGTTGACAACCGTGAGGAGCTTTTTGACCCAATATTTTAATTAACTTATTATTGGTTTTTTTTTATTTATTTATTTATTTTAAAAACTTTATGCACATAACACTGCACACAGGTGGACTTGCCTTAATGCCTTAGGCATTTTCTACCAGTTGACCTTAGGGTGGTGCAGAAACTTCACATGATAGGTGTAACAAATAAATAGACAAACAGAAAAGAAACAAAATATATAATAATTAATACATAATTAGATACATACATACAAAATGCAATCTTATTGTGAAAAAGAAATCCAACCAATCAGTGTAATTATATGACTATTTGAGTAAAAATTAAACTAAACCTTTAATAAAAAATCGTCAGCTTTACCTTATGTAGTTTCGTATAAAACAGACGATCTTCCAATTGTCTGTAGAAATCAGAATAGTTTGTTTCAAATAGACAGGCACTTTTGAAAGGTCAAAATGTCGGACAGTCCAAAAAAAAAATTGAAGTTAAATTCTAGACATGAAAGTCTTCTTACAAAGGTTCCATTTTTTAATTTTTTTGGAATGCTTAAAACAATGCCTATAAGAATCAAAAAAAAATCTGATTGCAGACATGAAATGATATTACAAAACTGATGGGTGATTGTTTAAAGTCAGATCGTGTCATTTAACATACAAATTGTAGGTATTACTCGCTAACATTGCCGTGCAAGGACTATAAAACACTTTAGTATTTTAATAAAAAATGCAAATCTTTGTGACATGTCTACAGACGATAGAAGAGACTCACGGCGTCGAAAAATAGTAAACAATTCCAAAAAAACTCATGGTTTGATAAAAAGGTTGCACTGGCCACTTTTGTAGAATCATAATATGAATCATATTTTTTTTTTATACGGCTATATTTACAAGGAATATGATTCTGATACGCAGTGAATTGAGTATGATTCGACTAATTTGTGCAACCATTTTACGAACATTAGAAGAATTGCAAATAGCAAATCATATTTCGAATTCCTAGCAGATCATAATTTGCTAGGAATTCGAAATATGATTTGCTCTTGAATGATGAATTGCTTTTTTAGGCCCGCAGGACCATCGTTAGAAGTCAAAGTACAAAAGATGATAAAACATATTTTTTAGCGCAACGAAATAATTTTAAATATGGAACCTACCTGCCAAATTTTATGTTATTATGATGAACGATAACAATATGATTTATTTCATCACCACTGCTCTCAAAACGGTGAAGGAAAACATTGTGAGATACATAGAACCAAAAATTCGAAGACGTGACATTCATCAACCCGCACTGGGTCCGCGTGGTGGATTACGGCCCATTCCCTCTCTTAGAAAGGAGGCCTGTGTCCCAGCAGTGGGAACATTAAAGTCTGATGATGATGATGATCTTTGGACTGACTTGGAATTATAAGTTCAAATTAATTTATGTTAAAGGTACGTTAGTTATTCTTTTTTTTAATTTGGTATTTGTTGATTTCTTTGTGTTTTGTATTTTCTGTAACGAACACACTGCATGTGTTGGATCACTAATTCAACATTACTGACTTTATCCACACAGCACTTTTATTTCCTTGACTTGCCCTTTCTAAAATCGACAACCGACTACTCTAGTGGGTGCGAACACCCGCTATTAATAAAAGTGAGGACCGGATCTACCGCCATCTTGGCAGAAACAGTTAACTATTTATTCAAGTCAGTGTATGTAGGTATAAAGACAACCAAAAAAATCCTTACATAAATATAGATATCTGAAACATTTGATTTAATGTCACATAAAGTTCAAGAATTTAATGCACCACTTTAAATGTAAAATCGTCATTTGACAAAACAAATAGATATCAAAACTAACGCCATCTAGACGACAGTTATTTCTAACTTTAAAATATCAGCTATCACACACGACAACAAGTGTCATTGTCATTTGAAAACCTTATCCAAACAATAAGATTCCAACACATGTATTCATTAATCCCCGAGAGGACGCCGGCGTTCGCACACCTATTGTCTTTCTATTGTGTCTCTAATTACGGTATTCAACAGGTTAATCATCATCATCAGTCTATTAATGTTCCCACTGCTGGAACACAGGCATTTTCTCTAAGAGAGGGAATAGGCCGTAATCCACCACGTGGGCCCAATGCGGGTTGGTGAATGTCACATGTCTTCATACACATGCCGGTTTCCTCACGATGTTTTCCTTCAACGTTTGGAAAGCAGTGGTGATGAAGTAAATTACACAAAGTAATGCGCCTGGCTGGGTTTGAACCCACGACTCGTAAGTCGAAGCCGTTACCACTCGGCCACCACCGCTGCTCGAACTAAGTGTTAGTAGTTTAATAGATTTAATTATGGAAATCTTGTCGTGTAATAAAAGAAGAATGGTAATTATTGTATGAGGCGGAATTTCCCAAAAGATCAGAACAAAAACATATAGTTTTTTTTTCTGTTAATACATATATATGCCATTAATATTGCGTTCTATTATGAAACGTAAAGTTCCCAACGTATTTAAAAAAAAAAAACATTAATTAGTTTCCTTAAACTTCTTGTAAAATGGATATAAATGTAGCAATAATAAGTAAACAAAACCAAAAAGAAAAAAACAAATGAATAACTTATTTAAAACCGGGAATGACATGCTTCAATATAAAGTTTATTAGAAGTTATTTAGGGATGTGTTTAATATTGTGCGGAATGCATTACGCATGCGGGATTGTTCCGCACGCGTAGTCCGCAAATGTCCTTTTCATACAAGTAGATAGATATAATAATATAATATAATACACACACTATCACATAACGTCGTCTAGTCCCGAGCTAAGCAGAGCTTGTGTTATTAGATAACTGATAAAAATACTTATATATTTCTAAACACATACATATTATAGATAAATTACACCCAGACACAGAACAAATGATCGTGCTCATCACACAAACATTATTGTCCTGGGTGGGAATCGAACCCACGACCTCCGGCATAGCAGTCAGGGCCACTAACCACTAGACCAACAGGCCAGTTAAAAAAAAAGATGTATTCTTTATTGTACACCAAAAATTAAATTACACTAAGAACTTAAAATTAATAGGGTGTCACAATGGGCGAAGCACAAGTATTTATTGTAATGCGTGAAATGGAATTGCCCGCAAGTGGAGCAATTTTGCATGCGTGATGAAGTCCGCATGATATTAAAAGTACCCAAGTCGGCACGATTGGCGCAGTGGTTGAGCGATTAATAATAATAATACAGTACTCCTGGACACGGCGCGTATTGTCCGGAGGCTTCTCTCTCAGGAGCCCTGACCACCGGTAGCTTGGACCCTGTTCCCGATGCCGGTGGGCTACTATTTTTTATATTTTTAAATGTTTTTTTTTATATGTATAACCTTCTATAAAAAATATTTAAAAATGTAATTTATATGTATATACAAAGAATAAAAGGAAATAATAATAATAGTTTATTTAGAAAAACTTAGAAATAAATTACAAAAAATTTTGACAGGCTAATTTAGAAAAGTATATAATGTAGTGTAGTCATCTGTAGTCGAACTAGGCAGAGCCTGTATTTCGAGTATCAGTGTGAAACCCATATGAAAATTATACATTATATAATTGCCTGTAACATTTAATTTTATCTTTTACCTAGAAAAATTTTAACTATTTATTTATTTATTTATCAATTTATATTTTGTCTATTGTCTGTTGCGCTGCGTGTCATATGTTCGATTCCCGCACGGGACAAATATATATTTTGATTAGTCTACAGATGGGTTCCGGGTCTGAGTGTCTCGTCTATGTTAGTTTACTTACTTCTTGAACTCACGATATAGAAGTAATTCCTAGTATGGGGTATAGTTAAAAAAAAAGTAAATCGCGCGCTTCAAGGAGTTGTCACTAAACCGTAGAGGCCCAACAGGGTTGAAGCCTACAGGCTAGGGGCCATGGACTGATTTCTGAAAGGCTAAGAAAGAACAAGGTGGGTTTTTTAGTCAGTAAGAGTCTGATACTATCTCCCGCTCCACCCAAGGGCGGGGGATGTCATTGGATGATTTTTACAATAAATTAAAAAAAAATATTAATACAAAAAAAAACAATCTTAAGATATCTCATAGTTAATTGAAGTGTAATTCCCGCTCCGCCCAAGGGCGGGAAGCGTCATTTGATGATTTTACCTAACATAAAAAAGTGTTAAATTTAGTTTAACATGACACACCAAAACCAACCCAAAGGTCATCAAAAGTTCAAACATATAATGACGTATGGTTCCTTGAAATTAATTTAGAAAATGATTTTATTCAACGAAACCCTAAGTTGGTAAACAAACAAGCAGGCTTTCTTATGACCTAGCAAGTGGCTTGGTTAAAAGCAATTGTTTTTTTATTTATTTATGGGATAATGTTGTAGCTGTTTCCACAACATAATTAAGTATAGAAAAGAAGACAGTAAAAATGAAGTTACAATATTGCAGCCCACTGCATTATTCACATATTATCACTTAAAATTGCTAGCAGTAAATGCCGTTGGATAATAATAATTATAGTACACTTTAAATCAAATCTTTTCTACTACTATGTTTGTTAAATATTATATATTGTTCACCACACTGCGCATTAGACGCCTAGTGCTAGGGCAATAGCAAAAGTGCCAAGCGCGCAGTTTTTGTTTTTTTTTTTCAGGCGCATAGTGCGCTAGGCTCAAGTCGCTTCAAGTTTACGATACTTAAGGGCTGGTTGTAGTCACTGCGTATTTTGTATGAACTCCGCCCGGGACTATGTCGACTTCGCGGCCCCAAAACAGCGGTTTAATTAAAAAATAAAACAATAATAACTATTCAACCTTTTTTGTTTTTGCGAGGCGCTTTTAACTAACACGCTTTATTTTTTTTCCTTTTGTAACTTTCAAATATTTCCGCAACGTAATCTCGTAGATAAACACGTTTGAAATCGGAGATCAGGGTCAGATTCGCGATTTTTTTTATCGAGCCAACTAATTTTCAAAACCGGGCCTTAAAACCAGGTACCATTTATTCAAGCTTAGTTTTATCACAGTGCCCTTACAGACCTATGATGATCACGTCACCGCAGTTCTAGTTTTCTACTTAATAAATTAATTTTATCTCCTGACAAAGTGTGTAAGTTACTGAATTGAAACTGATTTATGTGACAAAGGAACATCCAATTTTGTTAAATTATTAGGATCTTAATAGAATTTGAGTCCGTGAATTATGGGATAGACTAGCTGTAAGGTCTCACAGACTATTTTCTGAAATATCGATTATTTTAGGGTTTTTTATGGTGGCTAAAATCATTTAATGACATCTCTCGCCCTTGTGCGAAGCGCGAGATAGTGTCAGACTTTTACTGACTAAAGATCTACCCCGTTCTTTCATTACCTTGGTACCAGGGCCCTGGTGTATATTTTCATATTTTCCCAAGGCCCCAGAGTAGGCATCGACCCTGCTGGACCCCTACAGTTTGCTGACAACTCCTAGAGGGGTGCGGGAACAGTGCGCGCCGTTGACGACTCGGGCTCGGTCCGGCCGGGCGTCTCTTCTGCACGAATCCGGTGCAGGTACTTACCGAACTTGCCATGTTCGGTGAGAACCTGCGCCATGCGGAAGGTCACGACGCCGTGAGGCCTTTCCAGCCACGCCTCCAAGATGGGCCTTACCGCCTCAATCGTGGCGTGCCCAGAATTGCTTAAAGGTGAAGATATCGATAGCGGTCTGGATTTGCTGTCAGCAGAAAGTCCAAGCATATGACAGTGTGTGAATTAAAATTCGGCACCCTCGTAGTCCCGTGGACTAGCTGGGTAAGGTTTAAGTTTAACGCTACCTTCCTTATCTCTCATCCAGCATTGTCTGAGCACTGGTGCGGAAAAAGCCACTCTTGATGGTGGGCATTCGGTGCTCAACATCAAGAGGGATTTCAAATCAGTTTCACTATTTGGGTAGAAGGGTACAGCTGTGAAGGCCTATCTACCGGCCTGCTGTATGAGCCTGGTAGCCTCCAGATTACTGCTGTATAAACAGTAAATACGCTCGGAAGGCTATGCTCGGAATTTTCCGTAAGTTTTTAGAAAGATTCTGTGGTGCTATTCTCTAAGAAAACGCAGCGCTGCCGCAACGACGAACACCCAAATAGGATACATTGGATTGCACATTGTTAATTCAATTTATCCTATTTAGATGTTCGTCGTTGCGGCAGCGCTGTGTTTTCCTAGAGAATAGCACCACTAAAGTGGTAACCGCGCACTGGAAGATGCAGAGTTGGAAGGCCTCCCAAAAGGTGAACCAATGACCTGATGAGAGTAACGGGAATGCGATGGATGCGAGACGGACCTTTCGTTGTGGCAACACTTGGGGGAAGCCTATGTCCAAAAGTGGACGTCTTTCGGCTGAAATGATGATGATGGTATTTCTTTTAAGTTTTTTTTTCTCTTTTTCTTATATTTTTAATAAAAAATGACTCCTTTTGCTAATTCTGTAATCTTGTGATTGCCTTTTGACATTGTCTATTGCCGCCCGGGTGTTGCCACTGTGCGGAACACCCGGAGGACACGGTGGAGCATACTGTAGAGGTGTGCTCCGCCTGGGCGGAGCATCGCCGTGTCCTCGTGGGGGCGATCGGCGGCAGCGATCTCTCTCGCCTCTCGATTTCCGGCCACCGTAGGCGCGGGCTTGCGGATGGCGTGCAATGGGTAGCACGCTGTCTGATCGTCCGGTAACGGACCGGACCGAGCCAAAGTCGTCGACGGCGCGTTCTGTTCCCGCACGCTTCAAGGAGCTGTCAGCAAACCGTAGAGGCCCAGCCTGCTAGCTACATACAGGCAGGCAGGGTCGAAGCCTGCTGGGGTCATGGGTCAGCTTTTTTTTTTAGTGTTGATAGGCTCGCGTTCCGAAAGAAATACCCGGCCCCGGCACTATCTTAAGCAACGAAGGAACGGGGTATGTTTTTAGTCAGTAAGAGTCTGACACTACTTCCCGCTCCGCCCAAGGGTGTGATTTGTCATTGGATGATTTTACCTAACATAAACAAAAAAAAAATGTATATGGAGAATTCTAGCTCTTGTGGTACAGGAAATCCTAATACAAGAGTCAAAACTGCACTAATAATTGTGTCTTGAAGTATCTATAAAAAAATATTATTAATATTATTCGTAATGATGTTGATGGTAATTAATGAACGAACTTTTCAGTCAACAACCTAACTTTCCACCTTTACCCATGTTCATTTTTCATTAACCTATTTTTATCATCCAAAAGTTTTAAAATTGTTCATATCAAAATACGTTACATTTTATCTCAAATGAAATATTGTTTTCGTTCAAATAGGACTAAAATTTTCAGCTGAAAAAGTGTCCAATGGATGCCGAATAAAAGCCAAAGTTCAGGACCATTTTGGCAGAAGAAAGTTAAGGGGCTTTTGAATGCTGAATGCTGGAAAATAGCAAAATAGAAAAACGAAGGACCGCTGTAAGCTGGCAGAGTTGTTTACTATCAAAGTTTTTAGTTTTTTTTTTTTTAATCTTTTGGATACGGATATGTATAGAATACAGTCATTTGGTTTTTTTTTTTAGCAGTAAATTTACCGAGTGAGCCTTCATGGCAATTTTCAATGAGGCAGTCATAATTTTTTTTGCACCAGTTTACTACAGTAGCGCCTGTTTTAATGGTCTACATATTTATTACCAATGTTTTGCTAAAAACTTATTTTCCGTTTTTGCCGTCACCTCATTGACATTATCATTTCAGCCGAAAGACATTTCTTTGCGATTTTAATTTCTTGCTGCTTCGCTTGCTGGTTTTTTTTCTGGTTTTACTCTGAGTCTGAGGAGAGCAGTGGTGGCCTAGCGGTAACGGCCCCGACTTACGAGTAGTAGGTTGCGGGTTCAAATCCAGCCGGGCGCATTACTTAGTGTAATTTATTTCATCACCACTGCTCTCAAAATGGTGAAGGAAAACATCGTGAGAAAACCGGCATATCTTAGAACCGAAAATTCGAAGACATGTGAAGTCTACCAACCCGCACCGGGCCCGCTTGGTGGATTACAGCCCATTGCCTCTCATAGAAAGGAGGCCTAAGTCCCCGCAGTGGGAACATTATAAGGCTGATGCTATGCTATGTTGAGGTACAACTAAGTAACAGCTGCATGGATCCATTGATCAATGTTCAGCTAAGCTTCTTGCTGTCAATTCGTAGATGTGTAAGTATCCGTTTTATACTAAGACTTCTCCATGTATCAGAAATCTCGTTAAGCTATCTGATCAACCATCGGATCGTAGATCTTTGACCAGTGTTAGCTTTGTATCGGTTCTTGGACGTCTGAAAATGTATCTACTGGTTTTATCAAGAGGATTCGTGCTTTCCAGTAATAATAATAATTATTATGTAAAAACACATAAAAAAATATTAAAAGATATATATTCAGAATCTGCTACTAAACTTATTTCAGCTATTATTAAAATAGACATTTTTTTTCTTAAAAAAAAAATATTTTTGGATACAAAAGTATTATTATCAATTACGCAATAGCAATAGTTAATCACACTTACAAGGTTACCCCTATTAGATCACTTGATTGCAACCGTATGATCTATGTTTTAAAGCCAGGTCCTAATCATTTCGAATTTTTTAAACCTCTGAAAATTCACAAATATAAAAGAGATTTATGATCAACCGCCGGAATAAAATCAAAACATGATAGAAATTAGTTGGCTTGATAAAAAAAATCTCGATTCTGACCCTAAGTTAACTCGTTTTTTTTATCTTCTTTACTTATTTTGGGGTTTTTATCTGACCAGATATGCCAACCCCATCGTACCCTTTAACATTATTAATACCTAAACTAAAATAATTAAGATACTATATATAATACACTTTACAATAATAAAGAAGGAAGTCTCCGCAGCTGGCCGAAAGTTAACTCTGATTTCAAACGTAATATGTCTACAAGATTACGTCACGGAAATATTTGAAAATTACAAAAAAATATCGCTTGTTTTTTTAAAGACCCTCGCAAAAACAAAAATCTTGAATAGTTAATGTTTTTTTTTTTAATAAAAAAATAAAACCGTATTTATGGGTCCGCAAAGTTGACATAGACCTGGGCGGAGTTTATACAAAATACTCAGTGAGTACAAGCGGCTCTTAAGTATGGGCCACACGGATGGAATTTAGCGTTCCAACAGAGCTGTCACCTTGAGGGAAGTTTGGTTTGGCTCCATGGATTGTGTTGCAGCTGCACAGATCTAGTCCATGCACTTTTGGAAGTATGTGGAACAGAGTGTTAAGTCCCACATGCCTCAGTAGTAAAAGAAGAATCCTCTGACCAGACGGATGTTTTGTCTGATCTATGCAACGGCCCGAAAGATGAATCCGGGCTGTTGGAATAATGTTCAAATCGCGCGGAAAACTCTGATTGCGCAGGATTTCGTAGTTTAGTTCCGGAGATCGAAGATTGTTAGTTCTTGATACGATATGATGCGTCCTAGGTCAGTAGTAGGTTGGTTCTAGTGAGTCGGAACTGTCTGCGGCGACGCCCCAGTGAGTCAGGGTGGTGCTGTTCCAGTGAGTCGAGATTATGCCCCAGTGAGTCGGGGTAGTAATGTCCCCGTGAGTCGACATGATGTCTCAGCGAATCGGGGTGAAGCTGCAGGCTCCAGTGGGTCGGAGTTGTGCTGCTGTCTCCACGGAGCGGTGCTGTATGCAAATCAGTCACTTCGGTCGAAACTGCAGTTGGCAAAACGCGCCCGCCACCACAAGAGCGTTGAAGGTCATGTCAAAATTTGGATTACCTACATAACATCTGCTGTCTACAAGTATTGCAACCAGGTCACCTCTGTTGAGACACTAGATTACATCCGTGTGGTCCATGCTTTACTATCAGGCTACCAGGTTTACAAAAGTTGTTGGGTGGTATTCACAGAGTTTTCTTTAGATATTTAATTTGGAAAAGGTTTTTAATCAAATTTAACATTAGTTCAGGTATGCTTGTTTTTGGACGTATACACAAACATATTTGTTTTTAATTAATGTTACAGAATCAGGTGTTAGTTATTTGAGTTTCAGATGAAGAAGGACAAACATCAATACGGGTTAAACTCCACCTGATATAGTAAATTTGCATATGAAAATGTAATAGAAAAAGAAATGGTTTGCTAGTAATAAAACAGTATAAGATGGAAATGCGTTTTATGCTAAAAGTAATAGTATATTTTAATACAAGTGAAGAAAGTTTGTCACCGCGATCGAGATGGAATTTGCCCGAGTCACAGGCGAGGGTGCTATGGAGCCGAGGGCTGCAGTGACAGAATAGATATCCGCGTGTATCAAACAAAATTTTTCAAAATAATTATGAAAAAATAATAATTAAAGAGGGGCTGACCAACGACTAGTGGAGGCTGTTTGGCGCATATATTATTATTAATAAATTGTGGTTGGGGTGAGCTCACACACTTTTCTTCACTAGTGTGAAAAATAGTAAATTGTGTGGCTAAAAGCAGTAGCGATAAGAGTGGATTTTCCAGTAAGTGTATTGAAAAGTCATTTGCCTAAACCGCTAGGCAAAAAGAACATAACCTTATTGATCACTAATCATTCTACTAGGGACTACCGTTTCCACTCAATAAAAAAAAAAACGGTAATTTAAAAAACTAAAAAACCCGACTGCTTTTCTGAGCATTCATGAAAAAGCCCTAAAACAAGAAAATCTGGCAGTCGGGACCCATTCTAGAATTGAGAGCACATACCTATATTACATTGCAGATTACTCCAATCTATTGACTAGACGGCTGACTTTCTAGAATGGGTCCCGACTGCCAGATTTTCTTGTTTTAGGGCTTTTTCATGAATGCTCAGAAAAGCAGTCGGGTTTTTTAGTTTTTTAAATTACCGTTTTTTTATTTTTTTTTAGTTTTATTTTATTACGATATCACTTTCAAAGTAATTACGAATCTAAAGACACCTCTCAAACTAAAATCCATCGAGCCGTTCAGGTCGCAGAGCGTGCCAAACATTTGAATTTGGCGCTAAAAATCCGCCATTTTGTTTTTTTTTATTTTGATATACCCAGTGTCACTTTCACAGTAAATACGAATCTAACGACACCTTTCAAGCTAAAATCCATCGAGCCGTTCAGGCTGCAGAGCGTGCCAAACAATTATACATACATACATACTTACATACATACATACATACTCTCGAAAAACATAACCCTCCTTCTGGCGCAGTCGGGTAATTAAACTATAATAATATATATATTTTTTACTTGCTGCCCGTTCTATAAGCTCATGTGTCTCAAGTAAAGGTAGCTCAAGCGACATGAATAATATTAACTCCTTCGAGCCAAAGTATATTTTGTGAGACGGGAGAATTTTCATATAATTCTCGACGCTCATAACAATGCATAGTATAATGGAATATTCAGACGCATTACGTATCAATCAGTTTTTGATTGTTCTTTTTTTTACACAAAATAACATCACACTTTTATTCTGCAGCCTTTTTTTTAGATCATCCAGTGACATTCCTCTCTTGCGTAGAGCGCGAGGGCGTGTCAGAATTTTACCGTTCCACACTGACATTACTGCTTCGCAAAAGCAGGCGACTGCATCACATTTCTTCTTACTCCGGACCAAAGCCTGAACCAGGGCCTAGCTCAAGAGTTTACCACCGCTAATTGCCTCCACAAATCCTAGAATAGGTTACAATTCAATATTGCACCTATTTGTAATTTGTATGTATCACCCAAAGTTTAATTGTTTTTTTATGGTAGGTAAAAGCGTCCAACGATATCCCCCGCCCTTGGGCGGAGCGGGAGATAGTGTCAAACTCTTACTGACTAAAAACCTACCCTGTTCTTTCATTGTCTTTATTCCAGGGCCCTGGTATGCCCTCTCATATCTCCCCAGAGCCCAAAGTATGACTGGAAGAAACATGCTAAAGAATGAAGTCCGCCTCTGAGCTTTGATGTGCAAAAATTATAAAATATAAATAGGTTATGATATATATAGTTTTGATCCCGGTAGTATATTGTGAGGCGAAGGTAATAGCAAAAAGAGAACGCTGAAACGAAAAATGCAATAAAAGAAAAGAAAAAAAAACTGAACTTCCTGAACCTCAACGTTTTAATACCTTTCCTTGTAAATAATTCACCACCCTATTTATTAATACAAGTAATGGAAGTATATTGTATTTTGACAAACATTCATCACGTTCTTGTTCAATAAATACCCTACCATAACATTGTTCACAGAAATTACGAAAATCTGCGATATTTACAAAGAAGTATTCGCAAATAAAATCAGATCGTGAAATAAACAGTCTTTTGTCGTGGAAACAGACTGTTGAGACAGTCGAACAGCACTTCAATTTGCACTTAGCCAGTTTTATTTTCTTCAACAATTTTTAATTCAAATTATGATAATAATAATAATCATTTATTTGTCAGGAATTTAATCCCATATTAAGAAATTACAAATACTATATTAATAATTAATTAATACAAAGTATATTGAAATTCAATTCAATTTTGTCAAAGTTAAATTATTAAAATTATTTAAACGAAATAAAATATAAAAAAAAATACTTATGTAGTAAAGTCTGATCGATCCACGGATAAATACTAAGGAAATACTTTTGAGGACGAATATACGCTTGGAGTAGAGGTGACTGGACCAGGTGTCTTTTTTTTTCGGGTTCCTTACGTCACAAAGAAAAACTGATCCCTTATAAGATCAAAGGAGGAGGCGGACCGCATCAGGCAAAGGTAACGGGGCGCACGCCCCAGCCACCGATCGGATTCCGATCGTCCGATAACCGACCGAACCGACCCCAAGTCGTCGAAGGCACGTACTGTTCCCGCGCACCTCAAGGAGCTGTCATCAAACCGTAGAGGTCCTACCTGCTAGCTGCAGGCAGGCCGGGTCGAAGCCTACAGGGGCCAAGGGCCGCTTTCTGTAAAGAAGGCTCGGCCCCGGTACGATAGGCAACGAAGGAATGGGGTAGGTTTTTATTAAGCAAAAGTCTGACACTATTTCCCGCTCCGCCCTAGGGCGGGATTTGTCATTGGATGATTTTACCTACCATAAAAAAAAACTTTATAAGATCACTTTGTTGTCTGTCTGTCTGTCTATCAAGTCCCTTTATCCCCGGACCGGACCGGACGGTTTTTGGAATTAAAACCATATACTTTTGTCTGCGATCCCTGGAAGCTGCAAAAACGTAAATTTTGGCACTCTCAAGAGAATCAAAATTCATAGGTTAGGTATTTCCCGTTGACCTAGAACTCTGAAATTCGACATGAACCAAGGTCTTATAGTACGAGTATAGGTATAAATCTGAAAACAGTAAATTTGTTGTAATGTCAAAAAAAAAATTCTTTTTTCGATTAGGAAAAATCTTTGAGACTTGTTTTGGGAATTGAACTATTTAAATTTAAGTTATTTTGTACGGAATCCACAGTGTGCGAAACCGACTAGCACTTGCGCAGTTACTTTAAATAATATAAACTAGTGCTTGACTGCGATCCCACCTGATGGTTAGCAGTGATGCAATCATCGATGGTAATTCGCTTTAGTTAATTAAGAGCCTATTCACTTTAGCCTTTAAGACAGATAAATTACAATCAAACGGGAAGACCGCTGCAGGTAAATTGTTCCAATTCTTCGATGTACGCGATATAAAAGACGAAGCAAAACGCTTAGTCCGGACCGTAGAGGTGTTACCAAAGCATTACCCGACGTTGGGATATATACTTATATATCCCAACGTCAGTTTATCCGATGATGATTGTTAGAATGTAATAATCACTAACTAACAATAACAATAACTAACTTCCCAATATTTTGTAACATTCTGAAGAATATTTACCCAACAATATGCGTTCAGTATTCAGTGCCAAATCTTGAACAGTACGTCGCGCCAGCACACACTACGTCTTTATGACGTATCTGTGTCACGGTCAAGATTTTAACTTTGACTTTTTTATGAAAACCTTCAGAGGTTGAGTGGAACGCAAACTCCGTTGGCTCGTTTTAGCACAAGGACAATTTATGACTGTGATCATAACTAGCATATGTCAGCGGTTTTGCCTGCGCCAACATAGACAATATACCCACGGTACTCAGTCATAGGGTAACATCTTACTGATGAAAGTATTTTTAAAATAAAGTCAAGTCGTTATTAAGTCGTTTCAGCCAACGGCTTAATAGCCAAGAGCCTCGACCTTAACTTTTTTTTTGGTATACGTATTTTACCGCAGACATGATGTCTGCGCCATTTTTTTTTACATTATTATTTGTTTATTGTTCTTTTTGAATTGGCATCTCTGTCGTGCCCTCATCTTGACAACTTACTATTTACTTAAAAACTAAGCTTAAAACTACACGAGTCCACCTCAGACTCATTTTTTTTTTTCCAATTTTGTTTTGTTTCTGTATTTTTTTGTTAGTATGTTGGATTATAAATAATGATATGATTGTTTAACAATTCAACTTTACTATACATTCATACTTATATTGAAATATTTTTATATTGTTCTTTGAATATGGACTAAATTTTAATACACTTATCTTGTAAATACTTGATTACATTATAATTCAACTTTAGAACTGGATTTAGGGTTGGTGGGTTTTTCTTTTTATGGTAGGTAAAATCATCCAATGACAAATCCCGCCCTTGGGTGGGGCAGGAAATAGTGTCAGACTCTGACTGACTAAAAACCTACCCTTCCATTCATTGCCTTTTTCTCAGGGCCCGTGGTGACATTCTCACATAACTTTTGGCCCCAGTAGGCTTCGGCCCTACTGGGCCCCTACAGTTTGCTGGCAACTCCTTGAGGCGCGCGGGAACAGTGCGCGCCGTAGACGACTTGAGCTCGGACCGGTCTGTTACCGGACGGACGGACAGCGAGCTACTAAGGGTGGTGAAGAAAAAGCATGGCAGATGCATAAAAATAATAATAAGTGGCTGCGCGAATTTGCTTTATGTGGACTGTAGGTTTAAAAAGCGATCTAAGGTTTGTTAACAATATGCAGATACTGTGCCTGGCATGGGATAGGGAGGAACACTGACCTTTTGACTTCGAAGGTTCCACGTGGCACCGGCCGGCGATTTTTGACTTCGCACATTTAAATCACTGCCAGGTCCTGTTTTGCACTACACTGCACTGTTGTTGAGTTTTGAATGGTTGGATCACGAAGTAGTCAATTTTCTTGTAATTTCGAGCGGGCGTGTTAGCGGTGCGGTCACATTCACAATCGATGCACAAACGTCAATGTCATTTCATTTCTTGAGGTCGTGCGCGAGAGGAAAACGGAAGGGATAGGATTGCTAGGCCAAAAAAATAAATTACAAAAAAACAAAGTCGCGGATCATAGCAAATTGGCGCAACCATTCCCCCCGGGTTTGAAGGGTTACCTTCAAAGAAAAGAAAAAAAACAAAAGCGAAACTAAACCCTATTACTAATCTAAACTATCAATACTAGGTAGCGAAACAACTTATAACTAACTATGCCACTACTACTGATTAGGCAGAGGGCAGAGGCGAATAACCGGACGCAGGTACGATCCAGTTGCGGTTTTAACCTTTACGACTCGCGTTATTCCGTTCGAACCCGGAAAAACTTCTTCCACTACACCAAGAGGCCAGTGCAGAGGAGGCGCACTCTCAGTCTTCAGTATCACCACAGTACCGACTGTGACTGGATCTGAAGGAGTGTTCCACTTTTGACGCGACTGCAGCGTATGCAGATAATCTGTCCTCCATCGCTTCCAAAAGGACTGAACTAAGCTATCTAGCAGAGCGTGACGCGGGTGGAGCTGCAGTTTGTCAGTCTCGACATCTAAAGCGGGCAAATATTTAAGAGGAGTCGTCGTCAAGAAGTGAGCCGGCGTCAACGCTAGTGGCTCCGATGGATCACTAGACAAAGTCCGACACAACGGACGCGTATTCATCAACGCCTCTACCTGAGCGAGTACAGTGCTCAACTCCTCGTACGAGAGAATCTGTTCGCCTATGACCCGAAACAGGTGCGACTTAAGGCTTTTAATATTCGCCTCCCAATTGCCACCAAAATGACTAGCCGCTGGCGTATTAAAACACCAATCAATGCGATTCTCAGCTAAGACATGGGCGAATTCACTTTGGTAGTACTTGGAGCGTAAGAATGTGTGTAATTCCGAAATATTGCGTCGCGCTCCAACATAATTTGTGCCGTTGTCAAAGTATAAGCGCTTAACGGGACCACGGCGAGATAAAAATCGTTTAAATGCAGACATAAAACCCTGCGTACTCAAATCACTGGTTAACTCTATGTGAACTGCACGAGTTGTCATACAAACGAATAGGCAAATGTATGCCTTTGTGGAACGTATACCACGACCACGGGCAATAGTGACTTTAAACGGTCCAGCATAGTCCGTCCCAGTATGTATGAAAGGTTTCACCGTCTGTACAACACGACAAGAACGATGGTCGGCCATTTCCGGCGCGTTGAAACGCGGGCGGAGCTTAAAGCAGGGCACACATCTGTGCACTCTAGCGCGTATCAAATTGCGAGTGGAAAGTATCCAGTACTTCTGTCGAAGAATGGACATTAATAAATCGGGACCAGCGTGACAATTCACCTTATGGTGATAGTCCACCAACAAATCCAAAACGTGATCCCTGCGTGGTAGAACTACTGGATGCATTTGTTCAAACTCTAACTTAGCATTTCGCAGACGGCCACCGACACGAATGAGTCCGTCTTGCAAAAATGGTTTCAAATGTTGAAGTGCGCGACTACAAGGTTTACGTGATTCCAAACTACGAAATTCTATTGAAAAATAAAATTTCTGCAACTCTCGATGTACAACTGATTCAGCTCTATCTAAATCAGCTGCGATTATAGAACCACGCGATGGTAATAATCTCAAAAATCTTAGGACGTAAACTACACAGCGTAATAGTCTCGACCAAGACGAGACTCGATTAGACAACAACAAAACAACTGACTCTTCACGCGGAACTGATACTACAAGCGTATGTTTCTTCTCCTCGGGTGGCTCTGAAACAGTAGCGGGGTTAAACGGAGCATTTGGCCACTCGTTAGGAGTGGTATGCAGCCAGGGAGGGCCACAAAACCAAAGCGGATGATTTAAAATTTGCGCAGGAAGCAAACCACGTGAGAGACAATCAGCTGGGTTTTCTGTTCCAGCGACATGGAATATATTTTCCGGAGACAATTCAGCTTGAATCTTACGTTCCAAGCATAGAAAGCGTTTTTCTGCGGAGGCACGGGAGCCACCGAGCGAAAAAATATCACCCTTGAAAGGGAGCGCGACAACATAACGACCATCTTTATCACGAGTAGTCGTGCGGGTATAAATCTCCTCAGTGACCTGATCCTCAGGGCTGAGAATAGGCGGGACATTGACCTCTTCAATCTCCCAGAACTTGCGGAAGGTAGACTCAAGCGGCGGCTCGACGGTGCAACAGTGCGACACAGTCGAGTAACTATTTAAACAAGCGGGTGCGGAACCAACTATAACAAACCCGAGAACTGTTTCCAGTGCGTGCGGAGCGGGGTACATCGGAAGACCTTGAATTTTACGTGATAACTGGAGATGCGGGAGAATCGAAGCACCGATCAATAGATCGATATCTCCAGGGAAAGCGTAATTTCCGTCGGCTAACTGCAAGTTCTTAAACTCCGTCAGCATGGACGTGTCAACCGGTACCGTGGGCAACCGTTCCGTAATCTTATCTGCGACTAGCGAATCCATTTCAAACGAAATATTACGATTAAAACGTGAACTAAATATTATTTTAATGGAACCGTGAATGGTTGCCTTTAAACCTCCAAAACCTTTCACTTCTGAGCGGGATGACCAATTATTAAAACTAAAACCAAGGCGTTGACAACAATCCCGAGTAATAAAATTACTCTGGGAAGCGCCATCTAGTAGCGCTCGAACGGTGTGCGGTTTGCCAAAGGCATCTACAATGACAACTTGCGCGGTCGCAAGTAAAACGGTAATGATTTGAGTACCAGCGGCGGAAAGCGAACACAATGTTACGTCGTTTGCACTTGCAGCAGGCCGCGCGTCACAAGCGTCGCGCGTCCGCGCAGGCCGCGGCCGCGATGGCAGCTTACTACTCTCAAAATGTAAGAAGGTATGATGTCTAGCTAGACATTTACGACAGCTAACACCACTGTTACATGACGTAACCAGATGTTTGTCACTTAGACAATTAAAACACAAATTATTAGTGCGGACAAACTTGTAACGATCACTAGGCGATAATCTCTGAAATCCCGAACACTTGTACAGCTGTGCATGGCTACCCTTACACAGAGAACAGTCAGGTGTTGAGGCGGTATTAACTAGCGTATGTGCAGTCTTGACTGACTTCGATGACGCGTCTATACGGCGATCGGAACCTGTCCTATTCGTGGCTTCATGACGTGCCGACGTGCGCTGCAATACCTTAATATGATCGCGAATAAAAGATTCTAAATCTTCGAACTTAGGTATTTCGTTACCGCGCCGAGTCGTTTCAAACAGACGAACAGTTTCAGGATCTAATTTCTTTAAACCGATATACAAAAACAAAAAGTCACAGAGGTCATTGACCTTTAGGTTCTTTACTGCACGAACAGATGATGCGAAAATATTTAAAAACTTCTCTAAATTATGATCGTTACAAACGGAAAAACTTTTCAAATCGAATAATTGATCTAAATATGCGGTGGCTACTAATCGCTTATCTTCGTATTTTGTTTTTAAAGTGTCCAAAACTAAAGTGTAATTTTCAGCGCTAAACGTAATTCCAGCACAGACAGCCTTTGCCTTACCGGTCAATTTTTCTACGAGATAATGCAATCTCTCGTGATCTGTCAGCGATGTGTTCCTATGTATTATATTTTCGAAACTATCTATAAATAAATTCCAATTTCGAATGTCACCATTAAATTCAGGTATTTGAATTGGCGGCAATCGTGGGCGTTCGCGAGGAGGGTTGGATAAACCACTCGCGGGGGGGGGGGGGGTCTCTAAACTCCTAGCAATACGTTTGATACGACAATACAAGTCATCAAAGGACGACAATGCCTGATAACTCACACAGTAATCAGGATTTAACTCCAACTCTAAAATGTTTATATCCTTAATTGTAGATTTAAAATCCGCGCGCAAACTATCTAAAGTTTCCAACGAACACAAGAAAGCATCTCTAATCGTCAGATCCGATATTTGCAAAGATTTATCACAAATTGATTGAACACGTGAAAACTGTGAGTCCCTTTCAGCGTATAAAAGCTTTAACTGAACCTTTAAATCAGTACTAACCTTATTGCCCTTAAGAGACATCTTGTTTTGATATATTCACACTATACACTCAAACAAACACTTAACGAATTATTAAGTAAGCGATAATTATCAGATAACAATATGGTAATATTGTAAACAACAAAGTGAACGGCGTCGTTCATATGCGTATATAATCTATGGTTTATCCGTTTCCTACAAATATTCACTCAACAATGAACGGGTATTTTTGAAATGCGTCTACCTACATGCAATTTGTAGGATGGTCGAATGAATTTTGTCAAGAAAAAGAATGCGATCGATTTATATCTACGCTGATATTTACGTAGCTAACTATAATTATGCGGTGCGGTTGACGGCGTAGGTACCGTAATTATCAATGACTCTTTAACTATACGAGCGAAATAACGTATAGTTGCCTAAATGCCTAGATGCGGGTTTTCTACGATTATATCTAGGTAAATAGGCGCGTTGCGTTTATTCCCTATGGAACAAATACTATATTGCGAAATTACAAGAAAATGATTCACGATCCTGCTCGTAGGACCAAAAGTAATGGCTGCGCGAATTTGCTTTATGTGGACTGTAGGTTTAAAAAGCGATCTAAGGTTTGTTAACAATATGCAGATACTGTGCCTGGCATGGGATAGGGAGGAACACTGACCTTTTGACTTCGAAGGTTCCACGTGGCACCGGCCGGCGATTTTTGACTTCGCACATTTAAATCACTGCCAGGTCCTGTTTTGCACTACACTGCACTGTTGTTGAGTTTTGAATGGTTGGATCACGAAGTAGTCAATTTTCTTGTAATTTCGAGCGGGCGTGTTAGCGGTGCGGTCACATTCACAATCGATGCACACACGTCAATGTCAAATCTTTTCTAGAGGTCGTGCGGGTGGAAGGGAAACGGATGGTATAGGATTGCTAGGCCAAAAAAATAAATTACAAAAAAACAAAGTCGCGGATCATAGCAAATTGGCGCAACCAATAAGTAAATAAAGATCATCCAGTCTTTTCCTGCATTCTTTAATTCTTTAAAATGTCATCACTCTACCGTTTAATTGGTATTTCGATCCGGCTCGAAGGACCAAATATTAGGATTGTAATGCCCAACAGTGAGAACGATATATTCCTGTAATGTTATGTTATGTAAATGAGTAGACTAACGTTTCCCTTGATGGATTTATTGCTACTTAATAAAATTACATAATTGTTCGACTTAAATGCTATGTTAAATGCATAGGTAAACAATATGTGTATTAATGAATATGACGTATAAAGTTATTGAACTTTATACGTCATATTCATTATTCATATTCATTTATTCGTCATATTGTACGAGCTACGCTATACATTGGTATAGCGTAGCTCGTACAATTAAGTTCAAGATTGTCTGGTAGATATCGCTGTTAGCGATAAGACCGACATCGTACCCATAGATAAAGTTTATTCTTCTATTCTATTGTATTCTAAATTCTTGCAACGCGTCTTGTGAGCTCGTAAATTTTTATGATGCGACATGGCATCGCAGTTTTGTGTTTGGGCTTTAAAGTCTCTGTGCCCATTGCGTTCCAGGACCACGGTATCTCCTTTAGAAATTGTTGTGACCCTAGCGGCTGAGGTAGACGATTATGAAGTTGATTTGATTGATTTTGATACACTGCAACCGCAATTTGTTTTTAAAAAATCTTTTCACAAAAATTAAAAGCAAATTAACTTCAATGATTTATGATACTTTTATTTATATCTAATAGTTTTGATTCTTTGTTATTTTACATTTTTTCTGTTTTATATTTTTTTTTATATGGAAGTTTTATGTTTTTACTATGGTAAATCAGACAAACTTAAATAATGTGAAGTTCTTTAATACGGTATATTAAACCCTATGAGGAAATAACAATATTAATATGGGCTCGAATTGGGACAACAAGACTAAACCTATTACCTATAGAACCTAGATTAGACTTAAAGAACGTTTTCTTCTAACATCCCTATCACCAAACATTTTTCAAAAATGAATGGCGTAAAAAGTTATAACCCTATTAACAGTTCCTATTCAAACATTTCCAGCAAGCTTTCAGTAATAAAAATAATTCCGTCCAACCAACATAACCCTCATAAAACATTGAAATGTTACAACGAATATTTAGGCCATAAAATATGATATCTAACCAAAAAATAATTCCTAGATCTAAGTACCTTTGTTTTCAATATTTCAGACTAATCTACGGGATAAAAACACGGGTCATCAATCCGTACAAAACCATATATTTAAACCAAAATACCTTCAAATAAAATCCTTTTACATAGTCAATTTACATAAACCCTTTTCACACTTCACTCATTATAAAAATCAGACAATACTCTAGAGTCACACACACACACATTGGAATAAAAAAAAACCTTCCGTTTAAAACGGCAACAATGATTTTAGTTCAAGCCTTCACCAAACATTCTACTCTTATTTGAGATACCGTATTTAGTAAAAAGGACGGATATAGAAAAACAATACTGGGGGAGCGGGACGGGAGATAGCAAGATGTCGTAGCCTCGTAGCGGGCTGGAAGCTACGGCAGTTCGTTCGTAGACTCGTGTCGTAGCGCGCCTACGCGATCGGGAAACTTTCGTAAATTCTTCATACAGTATAATAGTAAGGAATTATGTCTGTGTGCGTAACAAGCGTTCGGTTTTTCCTTGTGTGTAATATTGTTATGTAAAAAGTGGATAAGTTTCTGTCTGATAGTTCAACGTACAATATAATTGTGAAAGCGAATGGTAGCGGCTTGTACGGATTGGACGATGGTATGAAATGCATATTTTATAAAACTTATTTTTTTTCTGCTATTTCCGTAATGAAAAAATTTGACGTTGTAATTTTTTTTTAAAGCTACGGATTGTGGAAGTGAAGTTGTGTTTTATTTTCGAATGTAATATTTATTTTATTCCGACGATATTTAATTGGATTTCACTTCCTTTGTGTAAAGTTTACTGGAATTTATATTTACGAATGTGACTTTCTGCTGGTTCTCGCGTTAAAAAAACGCAAAAGTTATTTTTTTTAAACTTAATATTCGTATGCTCCTTTAATATTAAAATGTTTAATATTAAAAACGATTTTTTTGTTTGTTTAAAATCAATATTGGTTGATACTTATCACATGCATAATTAATAAAGTTTGAGGATTTTTTTTTTTAATAAAAGTTACCTATATCTGAAATTGTAACCACGTGCTATATTTTTTAAAATAAAATTATATAATATTTAAATAGGTTTGATAAAATTGCTACTTTAATGTTACTTACTTTTACAGCTTCAAGTAACAATGTTTTTCAGCAGACACGCATAAGAGCGAATTTTAATCTATATCTGAAATAAGCGAGAGTGACGATCTGATCACGTTCGCGGGACAAACTTGACCGGAGATCGCCCTAAATAGGGAAATGTGTAAAGAGAAAGAGGAGACCTTTGCCCACCTGTGGGAAACACATTAGGCTATTCAAAACAAAAAATCTGTTGTAAAATAAGCAGCGTAGGATAATGATGGAATATTTCAATAAAAACAGTTATCAAATCGATTTTTCTAAACTAGCTGACCCAGCAATCTTCGTATCACATGATAGTCTATGAATATTGTGATAACGGACTTTTTTTGTGAGTATTTTTTATATTTTCTCACCGTTTGAACCTTCTTTGAATTATCACGAATATTTCAAGACTACAATTATCCAAATCGATCCAGGCGATCTCGAGTTTTAGCGGAACAGCTTTTCATTTTTATATATAAAGATCATGTGGTATCATGGTATTACTTTGGTTTGTGTTAAACGCTTTCCTTTAGAGTTAGCCTTCAAAGCACAGCTTAAGCATAACCAGTTTTTTAATGTACCCATTGCTGGGACTCAGGCCTCCTCAGGACAGGGAAACCTCCAACGGCCTCCAAAGTTTTGATCTAATAACTGGTATGATACTATTCTTTTATAATCCTGGGTGGGAATCGAACCCACGACCTCCGGTATAGTAGTCAGGGCCACTAACTACTAGACCAACAGGCCAGTCATAATAGTTGTGATAATCTTAAAAAATATATTTGCTATTTCTCGTAAGTTGTATTTATTCAAATTGTACAAGCTAGGAAATTATTTTGCTAGAACAATATCATAATCTAATGTTTGTTTTTTTAATCTTTTACGGATTACTTCATGATTTCATTGATATACAATTTTGGGACAACCAGCTCAAACTTGTAAGGCTTTTTTATAATTACGTAAGATTTAAGAAAATCTACTTAGCTTTTAACAAATAGCAAGCTAAAACCAAACAACATTAAAAAGATTCCACTACCTTGTTTATATTAAACCAAAAGATTAATTAAACTCACCCTTTGTCTTCATCCAATTTAAATTCTCGCGCTCTCATTGTGAAAATCAATTCCTTTTATTTTTTATTTAAGGGTCTTTTTCACTAAATTGTTGCAATTAGTCTTACTTAGTGAAGGGAAGGATAAAAAGGTTTTTAAAGAATCGATAGCCTGTCTCTTTGGATCCTCATTTGGGTTTGACTTAATTTTTTTTTACGTCAAAAAAGAGGTTATATGCTCGGCTGTGCGTATTTTTTTTTTTATTTGTCAAGTAGAATTGGGGTTTACCAAGGGCGTCGCCAGCTGATGATCAAGCGAAGTATAGAGAATATTAAAAAAGTTTTTTTTTCTAGTAAAAAAAGTTTATTTCCTCCACAATATAACTCTTGATTACTAGCCTTATGTTTACGGTAACATATAGGATGGGCATTATATTGTGGGATACTGGTGCCTAAACTAGGCTCTGAAGCTGTAAAGCAAGCCTCTAGGGGGGGCTGTAGCTCCCCCCCTGCCCCCCCGGGCGACGCCCATGGAGTTTACATACCATATCCCTATTCTAACTACCTATTTGAAAATTACCACATACTATTGACATGTTTAAAAAACACTAAATTAACGATAATATGTGTAAAGATACTAGCTGCCTCGGTAAACGTAGTCCTACCAAAAAAAACCTAGAATAAATTCTTTTTCTTTCTTTCTTTACCTTATAAATTATCCAAGAAAAAAATAGAGTAGTGAGTAGGAGGGTAATGAACACAAAAAAAACCATAAATATCGGACAAGCCGTTTCGGAGGAGTTTGATAATTATAAAAATGAGACAATTAACATTTACAGCAGTATTCATTATTTGCATTCCTGTCGTACGGGGCGTTTAAGACCTCGTTTTATAACTATAATTATAATGTTAAGGGACCTCAGAACATTTAATAAACTAAAAGTTTTTTTTTAGTTAAATACGGTACGAGGTCAAAGTGACCCCGTATTAAAGTACATCCACCACTTCATAATTTTTAATAACCTAAACCAAATTGAAGTTACAGCCTCCTCACGGCACAGAAGACTGTCTTTTTTTAGTCGCACCGCAAGAAAAACACTGCTCTCAAAACTCTTATGGAAAAAAAAAAAATCGTGAGGTAACTGGAATGTCCTAAAACCAAAAATTCGAAGACATTTAACATTCACCGACGTGCACTGGGCCCGCATGGTGGATTACAGCCCATTCCTTCTTCCATTCCCAGCAGTGGGAACATAAAAAAAGGCTGATTATGCTTTAGGAAGACAAGTAGCAAGCGTACTAAACCTCTTTTTGCTCTGAACATGGTAAATGTAGATCATTTTGTTTTATAAACCCTCTTTTATAAATAAAATAATTATTTTAAATAAATAGCCGTGAACAAAATCAAAAAGCATTTACATTTTAAATGTCACTGCTTCAGTACAAAACTAATTTTATTAAACAAGGAAGGGAAATAATTGTACTTTACAAACTTTGAAGCGTAAATGGTAATTTTTGTCTGAAATAGAACAGAATCCAGCTAACGGTTCAACTAAGGGTAATTCATCTCATTTATACTTCCGCAACAAATAATTTAAACCAATTTACGCTTATCATAAATAATGGGGGTAACAGAGTAAAAATTTATAGGTTTTTTTGGAAATAAATTGACTAAGTGTGCGATTTTACACATATTTTGTCGTCATCATCATCATCATCATCATTTCAGCTGAAAGACATCCACTGTTGGAGATATGCCTCCCCCAAGTGTCGCCACAATGAACGGTCCTGTGCGTCTTGCATCCACTGGAATCCTGCAACCTTTACCAGGTCATCGGTCCACCTTGTGGTCTTCCAACGCTATGTCTTCCGGTACATGGTCGCCATTCTAGAACCTTCGGGCCCCAATGGCCATTTGTTCTGCGAGCAATGGGCCCTGCCCATTGCCACTTAAGTTTGGCAATTCTTCGTGCTACATCGGTAACCTTGGTTCTCCTGCGGATATCCTCATTTCTGATTCGATCACGCAAGGAGACTCCGAGCATAGCCCTTTCCATTGCCCTTTGGGTGACTTTAAGTTTTCTGATGAGGCCCATTGTAAGCAACCACGTTTCAGAGCCATATGTCATCAGTGACAACACGCACTGGTCATAGACTTTCGTCTTGAGACACTGTGGTATGTTGGACGAGAAGATACTGCGCTGCTTCTCGAACACTGCCCAGCCAAGTCGGATACGACGATTGTTCTTTTTCTCGAAGTTAGACCTACCTAACTGGACCGTCTGTCCCAGGTAAACCTAGTCATCTACAACTTCGAGTGTAGAATTTCCGATCTTGATAGGAGTGGGTGCTACATGGCATATTGTTTCAGTGGCTTCGGTGGCAGTGGGCAGGGGACATTAGTCACAGAACAGATAGTCGATGGGGACGAAAACGCAGCATTGGAAGGCTTGCCACAAGGTGAACTGATGACCTGAAAAGGCTTGAGTGAATCTGGTAGATTCTGTTTGTTTTAAATCGGTTACATTTCGGAAAATATGCATCGGGATCGCATAACTTAATTCCGAAACGGTGGAGCACACGGTAGAGGTATGCCCCACTTAGGCAAATCATCGCCGTGTCTTCGTGGGGCAATTGGCGGCAACAAGCTTTCGCGCCAGGTCTTGGTACAGGCCATGATCCGAAGCGAAGAGGAGTGGCAGGCGGTCACCCCCACAGCGTGCTATGTCATATCACACCGAATTTAAATTATTCACTATGTATATACGATATTTGGCAGTTGAGATTAACGACTTTTAATTCATTATTTCCCAAGAGGACGCCTGCGTCCGCACACCTATTGTCTTTCTATTGTGTCTCTAATTACGATATTCAACAGGTTAAATTCTGTTTTCAAGTCAGCAACCTCTCGACTCTAGTCGAGACATAAAAAGGATTTCTTGAAGGTATCGAAACAGGCTGCAAAGTCCCGTACTTTCTTGACAGGAGAGGATCCACGGCCCCATTCCCATCCCAACCATCCAACCAGCCATCTGTTCTACAAACAATTTGCCCTGCCCGCTGCCACTTAAGCTTAGCCATTCTACGGGCTATGTCGGCGACCTTGGTTCTCTAGCGAATATCTTCACCGCTGATATCGCATCAGATCATGCAAGCAAAATAGCCCTTTTCGTTACCCTTAAAGCCTTTTAATGAGGCCCATCTACCTAAAACAATATAATCTTAGTTGATGATACGGAAACCTTTCATAATATTTACCTCAAAGATAATCCTTTCTAACCATACTCGACATTCGATATTACTTTCTGAGACGGTCATTAGAGCTAATGTTCCTGTTGTTATGGCTGACCCTTATCAAGGAAGATATTATAATATATTTGGCCACCAAAATCTTTATTCTACGGAAGATATTATTGTTTTTGGTTTGTGGGGAAAAACTGTGGGCGAGTAATCCATTAAGAATTTGTTAGATATATATTTGAAATTAATCTCACTAATATTATAGAGGCAAATGTTTGTGTGTGTAAGTTTGTTACTTCTTCACGATCAAACGGCTGAACGGATTTTGATGAAACCTTGTTTATATTAAACCAAAAGATTAATTAAACTCACCCTTTGTCTTCATCCAATTCAAATTCTCACGCTCTCATTGTGAAAATCAATTCCTTTTATTTTTTATTTAAGGGTCTTTTTCACTAAATTGTTGCAATTAGTCTTACTTAGTGAAGGGAAGGTTAATCATTGTTTAAGATCGTTTTTCTTTGATAAAAAGGTTTTTAAAGAATCGATAGCCTGTCTCTTTGGATCCTCATTTGGTTTTGACTTTTTTTTTACGCCAAAAGGGAGGTCATATGTTCGGCTGTGCGTATTTTTTTTTTCATTTGTCAAGTAGAATTGGGGTATAAAATACCATATCTCTATTCTAACTACTAATTTGACAATTACCACATACTATTTACATGTTTAAAAAACACTAAACTAACGATAATATGTGTAAATATACTAGTTGACTCGGTAAACTTAGTCCTATCAAAAAAAACCTAGAATAAATTCTTTTTCTTTCTTTCTTTACCTTATAAATTATCAATGAAAAAAAATAGAGGTGTGGGTAGTAGGGTAGCTTTTTTGGAGGAGTTTAATAATATAAAACTGAGACCATTAACATTGACAGTGGTACTCATTATTTAATTTTATTAGTGGTACTCATAATAACCTACACCAAATTGAAGTTAAAGCCTCCTCACGGCACAGAAGACGGTCTTTTTTTAGTCGCACCGCAAGGAAAACACTGCTCTCAAAACTCTTAAGGAAAAAAAAAATCATGAGGTAACTGGCATGTCCTAAAACCAAAAATTCGAAGACATGTAACATTCACCGACGTGTACTGGGCCCGCGTGGTGGACGCGTAGTGGATTACGGCCCATTCCTTCTCCTAGAGGACAGGCTTGAGTCCCAGCAGTGGGAACATTAAAAAAAGGCTGATTATGCTTTAGGAAGACAAGTAGCAAGCTTACTAAACCATATCTATCTACATTATAACCAACCCTCTTCTATAAATTAAGGAATTATTTTAAATAAATAGCCGTAAACAAAATCAAAAAGCATTTACATTTTAAATGTCACTGCTTCAGTACAAAACTAATTTTATTAAACAAGGAAGGTAAATAATTCTACTTTACAAACTTTGAAGCGTAAATGGTAATTTTTGTCTGAAATAGAACAGAATCCAGCTAACGGTTCAACTAAGGGTAATTTATCTTATTTATACTTCCGCAACAAATAATTTAAACCAGTTTACGCTTATCATAAATAATGGGGGTAACAGAGTAAAAATTTATAGGTTTTTTTGGAAATAAATTGACTAAGTGTGTGATTTTACACATATTTTGTCGTCATCATCATCATTTCAGCTGAAAGACTCCTGTTGGAGATATGCCTCCCCCAAGTGTCGCCACAATGAACGGTCCTGTGCGTCTTGCATCCACTGGATTCCTGCAACCTTTACCAGGTCATCGGTCCACCTTGTAGGAGGCCTTCCGACGCTACGTCTTCCGGTACGTGGTCGCCATTCCAGAACCTTTGGGCCCCAACGGCCATTTGTTCTGCGAGCAATGTGCCCTGTCCATTGCCACTTAAGTTTAGCAATTCTTCCTGCTATGTCGGTAACCTTGGTTCTCCTGCGGATATCCTCATTTCTGATTCGGTCACGCAAGGAAACTCCGAGCATAGCCCTTTCCGTTGCCCTTTGGGTGACTTTAAATCTTCTGATTGAGACTGAGAGGCCCATTGTAAGCGACCACGTTTCGGAGCAATATGTCATCACTGGCAACACGCACTGGTCATAGACTTTCGTCTTGAGACACTGTGGTATGTTGGACGAGAAGATACTGCGCTACTTCTCAAACACTGCCCAACCAAGTAGGATACGACGATTGATCTCTTTCTCAAAGTAAGACCTACCTAACTGGACCGTCTGTCCCAGGTAAACAGTCGTCTACAACTTCGAGTGTAGAGTTTCCGATCTTGATAGGAGTGGGTACTACATTGCATATTTTTTCAGTGGCTTCGGTGGCAGTGGGCAGGGGACATTAGTCACAGAATAAATAGTCGATGGGGACAAAAAAGCAGCTTTGGAAGGCCTCCCACAAGGTGAACTGATGACCTGATAAGGGTTGAGTGAATCTGGTAGATTCGAAACGAACAGGACTGTTCGGTATTGCGATGCTTGGGGACGTTTATGCCTAACAGTGGATATGTATGTCGACTGTAATAATGGTGATACATCATTAGTACCTAATATACTCGTCGAGTCAAAGCTTCAAAGTCTTGAGCTTCTACGCAAAGTTGCTAACCTGTTGGTTTTAAATCGGTTACATTTCGGAAAATATGCATCGGGATCGCATAACTTAATTCCGAAACGGTGGAGCACACGGTAGAGGTATGCCCCACTTGAGAAGAGCATCGCCGTGACTTCCTGGGGCAATCGGCAGCAACGAGATTTCGCGCCAGGCCTTGGTACAGGCCATGATCTGAAGCGAAGAGTAGTGGTAGGCGGTTATCCCCACAGCGTGCTATGACATATCACGCCGAATTTAATTTATTCACGATATACACGATATTTGGCAGTTGAGATTGATGACTTTTAAATTCTGTTTTCAAGTCAGCAAAATCTCGACTCTAGTCGAAACATAAAAAGGATTTCTTGAAGGTATCGAAACCGGCTGCAAAGTCCCGTACTTTCTTGAAAGGAGAGGATCCACGGCCCCATTCCCAGCCATCTGTTCTACAAGCAATTTGCCCTGCCTGCTGCCACTTAAGTTTAGCCATTCTACGGGCTATGTCGGCGACCTTGGTTCTCTAGCGAATATCTTCACCGCTGATATCGCATCAGATCACGCAAGCAAAATAGCCCTTTTCGTTACCCTTTGGGTGACCTAAAGCCTTTTAATGAGGCCCATCTACCTAAAACAATATAATCTTAGTTGATGATACGGAAATCTTTCATAATATTTACGAGTACCTCAAAGATAATCCTTTCTAACCATACTCGACATTCGATATTACTTTCTGAGACGGTCATTAGAGCTAATGTTCATGCTGTTATGGCTGACCCTTATCAAGGAAGATATTATAATATATTTGACCACCAAAATCTTTATTCTACGGAAGATATTATTGTTTTTGGTTTGTGGGGAAAAACTGTGGGCGAGTAATCCATTTAGAATTTGTTACGTATATATTTGAAATTAATCTCACTAATATTATAAAGGCAAATGTTTGTGTGTGTAAGTTTGTTACTTCTTCAGGGTCAAACGGCTGAACGGATTTTTGATGAAACTTAGTAAACGGGTAAACCATGTCCTGGATATTCAAGGATTCACATAAGATACTTTTTATTTCGATAGTATGTTTCTTTGACATACTTTTACAATCAATAGATACTAATACAATATAACGCGGGCGAAACGGCTGGCAGCAGCTGGTTTTAAAAAATAGCCAAAATAAAATAACGAGTGCACCCCCAAAGTACCCTTGCTATTGGTGCAGTTTGGAGAAGATAATGAATGCCACTGAGGATTGGACATAGCCACCTACTAGGTCCAAAAAAATGAAGAGGTTTACCATTGACTCAAAAGAACAATAACGTACCCAGAAAACTGGCAGCATTACCACATTGAACGGCAATACTAATTCTATGCTGGCAGGCAGGGTCGAAGTACACTGGGGCCAAGGGTTGCTTTTTGAAAAGAAGGCTCGGCCCTAATATGATAGGCAACGAAGGAACGAGGTAGGTATTTAGTCAGTAAGAGTCCGACACTGTCTTCCAACCTCCCACGGGATTTGTCATTGGATGATTTTACCTACCACAAAAAAATACTAATTCTATCAAAGTCAAATTGCATTTTAATTGGCTTCAAATTGAATTTGTTAGTTTAAAAAGTAACACAGTAATATGCAACTCATATTGCTACGACTCCTAAAAACCGCACGTTCAGAGATGAAGTCGAGCTTTACCTCATTTCTCCCCACATAACGGATATGGAATCCCCTTCCAATATCGAACCGCTATTAACTTCTGTAGTGAAGAGAATTCTAGTAAGAGATAAACAGGTTGTGGTTTTATAGAAATCACTGAAGAGATATACCATTTTGTTGTTCACAGTAACTTTATTTGCTTTTATTGTGACACAAACATACATTACAATTGTTTGTGCAATAACGCATTTTACCGTGAGTGTTCTAATTCAATCTAATCATTTATTTGCTTCACAGTTTTTTTATTCAATAAGAAATTAGCTTAGGTATGCATTCCTAAGGATGATGAATATCTGACACTCTCTCTCGTTTGACCATAAGCGGGAGAAATCATTTGATAATTTCCCAATGTCAAAAATATGAGGTGCATTATTTAATAACAAAATCTCTACTACATAAACACAATTTAATAGTGATACAGTTGAAAATTTTGGACGCATTTTCAAGGATTGTTGAACAATTTTTAAACAAATAAAAGTAATATAAATATGGCAGAATCACACACAAATTGGCGGCTATCGCTATTTCGCTCGCACGACACTGCCTGCTTTTATCTCTGTCCTTGCATATCAGTGACTATAGGTTTGCGACTCTGATGACACTACATAGATGTGCGAGTTTCGAGTCCAGGTTTTCTGACTGCGATGTTAGCGCGTAACGAATATATCAATTAATTATCAATGGTACACACAAATATGTGAGCTCAAATACTCAATGTTGCCACGACAATCGTTTTTTAAACCTCAACCTGTATGTGACAACGCCTTTCATCTCCTCCACTCCATGCTGTCAATGTAGTATATGAAACGCCGCCGCCGTGGCAATGTAGGTGCATCGATTGGAAACCATTCATGATAGCAAGAAGGTGTGGGATATTATTGGTACTTGGATTAAAAATTTTAGAATGATTTTGTATAAAAGTGAGGAAACCGGCATGTTCTAGAACCAAAAATTTGTAGACATCTGACTTTCTTCAACCCGCACTGGGCTCGCGTGGTGGATTACGGCCCATTTCCTCTCTTAGAGAGGAGGCCTGTGTCCCAGCAGTGGGAACATTAAAAGGCTGATGATGATGATATAAGTAACTGTATAGTTACTCTTTTCGGTTGGCAGGTATTTTCCATTGGATAACTCTCTGCACAATTTCCAAATGTCAAATTACACATGTATTTGTCGATAGGTATATTTGCAGAGAAATTAAAAAATAAAATAAAAACTGACAAACTGTTTGTTTATACACAGTTCGTTAGTTTTTGTTTTCATTTTTTCTTTTTTTTTAATTTAATATAAAAATAATAAAATATAATATAAATTATCGCTACAACTATCAGTCCAGCTTGATAATGAGCAATCTCCTTCGATATCACAGTATCTTTTTAATCCCCGACGGAAACGAGGGGTTTTATACGTTTGACGTGTCTGTCAGTCTGTGTGTCAGTCTTTACATCGTAGCGCCCAAACGAATAGTCCGATTTTGATGCGGTTTTGTTTTTTATTTGAAAGCTCATTTAATTGAGATGGTTCTTAGCTACAATTTATGAAGATCTGTCCCAACTGGACAAGGTCACCAGCTCGTTTGTTAGCTGCGGTAGATATTGATAATGCATATTTACTTTACTTTTAAACATTTATGTGCTCTAATAATTGAAATACTCATGTACATGATAGTGCCATTGAGCTGGTCTGATGATGGAGCTCAGGTAGAAGACGTAACCCTGGATTGTTAATTAGTCAGCCTATTGGGTTTGGGCTCATTATAGATAGATTTGTCTTAATCAGTACTATACATTTCTCATGATGTCAAGAGACTGGGAAGAGGCTGATGGAACCCTGGAATGCATACTACCATCGCCCATCGAGCTTGGGCTCGTTAGATTTGTCTTTATTAGTTTTTTTCATTTCTCATGACACGACGGGGATTACTTATTTTTTTAAAATTTTATCTATTATGTTTGATACCCAAATAAATAAGTGTGGAAACTAACCAAACCCCTGCGTTACAACTCGACAGATAAGAATTATTCCTATTCCCTAATAGTAATTTGAAAATGAGCAACAGCTTAAATAAAACAAGTTCCATACAGAGCGAAGATTGGGATTATCAAAGTGGAAAATGAAATGCCGTGCCCATATGCATGCATCGATACAGCCCATTCACGGCTGTGTTACCCCGCATACGGCTTAGGGATATTCGAGTACGTTTTCATTATGTTGAATACAAATACGAACTCATAATAATATGTTTAGGGAAATCATCAAATAACTTAACTCTGGGTGGAGACACTCACTTCACTCAGAGCGTCGACCAGGGTTTGCTCACTATCGGACGATGAGCTATTCATTGCTCATCGCCCGCAAACCAGTGCCTTTGTTTGCTCAGCGACTTCCTATATCCGGGGTGTTTCTATATGAGGGCCCACAGAGCGTCAGGGTTGTTTCCTCTTCGCGCTTATTTTGTAGCCTTAAACAAAACTATTACCTGTTACTATCAACAAGTTTAATTTCATAGAAAATACTGACCCAATAACAGTATTGAGTCGCGTATTTTTTCAAAAAGTATCAGTTCTTTTTCAAAAAAATACGCAAAAATGAAAAAGGAATACACAAACTTTTACATTTACTTCGTTATTTACATTTTAGCCACCCAGATTTACTTAGATTTGCTATTTTGTATGTATGTAAGCAAAGTCATTAAATTATATACTACCAATAGACAGGACATAGCGAACAAAATCGTAATCCGAGACTTGTTACCTAGGTAGTAAGTCGCTCATTATAGTGTGGACGACTGGACCTAACCTCAGTTTATTTTCGTAAATATTTTTCGTATTTACTCTGTAATTAATAAGAATTCAATCATTTTCGCAAATAGTTCTAGAAAAAATAGCATAAAAACATATAAAATACAAATTTAATTCGCATGTTTAATATTGAAAGCTAGTTGACATAGGATGACAGTTTTTTTAAGACATTTCTTCTGATAACCGCTCTACAGTATCTCTTTAAATCTCTTTGTATGTAAGTGTAGTATTATTACTATTGTATTAGCATCTACTATGTTAAGTTTCTGCACCACCCTAATTTTAACTAGTAGATAATGCCTAAGGCAATAAATCCGCCTTTGTACAGTGTTTCTTACTAGTGCATAAAGTTTTTATAAATAAAAAAATAAATTTACAACCTTTGCATAAATCATACATTTAAATAATTATGGCACAGTAGAATACAGGATTCATTTTTTTTTCGTTATGGACTAAAAGGACTATGAGAATAGTATAGAGACCGATTCCAAATAATCATTTGAGAGCTGATATAATCAAGATGTTCTCATTAAAAACAATCTTTGCTTTTGCAATAAAATATTTTAATGATGGAAGTAATATCTTTTTATTACTATTTTTATTTGCCCCGCCATTTCTTCCAACGATTAAGATTCTTGCTTCTTCTTTCCTATTCAACCTGTTGAAACCTAAGCGGACGCCGGAGTCCTCGCGTGTTTTACGCCAGTACGTAACTTTTACATGCATCTAATAAATAACTGTTATTTTGACATTACAAATAGACTCTTTAATTTTATTTATTTGTGCAAGTTTAGTAAATGCAGGCCTGGCGCACTTGACAGTGAAAATAAAGATCTATAACTACGGCGACCGGCCACACTAGAGGGGTGGAAGACACAATCATCCCGCCATCTCCATCATGGTCTGTCGCGGCCCCATGTCACTGTATCTGGCCACTGATCTCGTTTTTAAGGGCCCCCAGCTCGTTAGGTATACGGCAAATATATCCTACTTATTGTATTTGTGTTTGGGGCTGGTGTCCGCCACTCCACGACTAAAGCGCGTATTTTGCGTACGGGTGGTGGAGCAAATGTGTGTGTGGACATTTAAGCCGGGAGCTACATCAATGATTTGCTTTTTGGAGCGCAAGTAAGTAGTTTTTTGAGCGCGAGTTAATTTAATAAGTATGCTGCGCTCTATAGCACGTTTGCAAACCTTGAGTTTAGACTTTTGGATGTTCGTCAAAGAACAAGACTCTGTACTATAGGTCAAAATTAGGAAAATACACTTCAGTAATTGCAAAAGCTATATGCTTTTATATTATAGTTTCTTCATGGACCTTAACTATTTTGTTTTTTAATCTATTGTCAATAAAACCTTCCATCGAAGATCAGCCTAAAATGTATTTTATACAAAAGCCAGCTAATACTACATTTTATAATCATATAATACGTTGTATTGGCTGGCTTTGGCGTAAACATACAACGTAGTAATAATGTCATATAACAAAATGCTCTACTATCGCACAAAACATAGCGTATTACTACGGTACGGACTGTTTGTTTTTTTGTGCCCGTTTACTTTGGGAGAGTAAATAGGCAAGTACAGGCGGCAGTGTACTGAGAGCGTTGAGAATGAACCAATATTTAAATTTCTCTGTTGTAGTGTGAAAAGGTAGTGCATAGGATCAAATGTACATCACTGTGTTTTAGCAGAGTAAATTCAGGTTAGAGTTCGAATATTCAAGGGCCTTACTATAACACGTTAAAATGTCAAACGTATGAGTTCGTCGCGTCGGCGCGTTCTGTTTCCACGCTCCTCAAGGAGCTGTCAGTAAACCGTAGAGGCCCAGCCTGCTAGCTGCAGGCAGGCAGGGTCGAAGCCTACTGGGGTCATAGGTCAGCTTTCGAAAGGAATACCCGGCCCTGGCACGATAGGCCACGAAGGGACGGGGTAGGTTTTTAGTCAGTAAGAGTCTGACACTACTTCCCGCTCCGCCCATGGGCGGGATTTGTCATTGGATGATTTTACCTATCTACTATAAAAAAACAAACAAACAAAAAACGTATAAGTGAAAAAGGTATGAAACTATGTACCCTAAACAGCCTTGTTTTTAGTATAATTATGCAAAACCTGAAACACGAATCTAGTATTTTTATACAATGAATTTTTGTACAAAATTTCATAACTCTATCATGAAAAATATATAGAAAGAGATAGTAGTCAAACGCGAACCTATAAATAATAATATTAATAAAAATAGCATATACCGGAATTTTTTTACTAATTTTTTTTATTTTATGAACCAGTGAGTGAAGAAAAACGTGAGTCCAAAAATATGCTAGATGATGTATGATAATAGACTTTTATAAATGATAAATGATGTTTATTTTGCTAATAGGTTTAAAAAAAAAACATTTTAACACGTCAATCTTTTTTTCGTCAGTTTAAACTAGATGAAGCCGGAGTTTTCTAGCTGACTACCCTGAGAAGAAACACCGAAACAAACTCAGGGGTCAAAGTCTCTTTTAAAGTCCATACAGTAAATTAGTTATTAGTTTATGTCATCATCTAGCATATTTTTGTATATGTAACAAATATAATAGCAATATTTTTTCACAAACCAAATAGTCTATTAATAACATATAAAAATAACAAAGCAAAAATTGGATTCCTCAATATTCAAAATAAAACAGTTTTTGTTGTTCTGAAAAGTTGCAAAAAAATGGATATCGGACCAGATGGTTATGATGTGAATTGTCGTCCAAAGTTTAAAACTAATACCTAAAATTATTTTGAGCGTTCATAATATACACCGTTAAATTTTGGTCGTTTAAATCCCGCGGAGGGTCGATTCGGTACATGAAACACTATCGATTTGCTCGAATTATTATACGCGGGGACGCGTGGCGGTATCGAATTGAAAATCATATACACAAATCTGCACTCTGACTTTAAAGGGAATCAAAATTCATAGGGTACTTCCTGTTGACCCAGAATCCTTAAAATTTGGCACAAAGCAAGGACTTATAGCACACATATGGGAATAAATCTGAAAAAAGTAGGTACATTTCTTGTTACGTCACAAAAAAAATGTTTTTTTTGCGATTCGGAAAAATCCTCAAGTGGTCAGTGGTCCAATTGGAAATTGAACTATTTACATAAGTAGATAAGTTTAAAGAACCTTCATTGCTCGAGCCCGACTCACATTCACATTCATCACACTTGGCACATGCCAAGTTTTTATTTTTTAAATTCACATCGAATTGCAGTTCCTAAGCAAGGCACAAGCACAAAACCAACGAACCGTCATTCTATCTGAACGCGCATCTGCAGACTTATAAGAACTCGACCAATAACAATACACATTTGAGAATGCAACATGAATTCTGTGTTCCTACCGTCACTACTTGCACCACACAGAGTGTGCTGAGTAAACACTTCCAGGAAAATGTTCCGTGGGATCGTATTTATTTTGAAATAAGTCAACCGACTAAAATCCTACGGCCACTGAATAATATAAATGGAAGTTTCACGAACTGTAAACAGCTGTAATGGAAGAAAGAATTATGTATAAAAGTTGTCTTTAGTTCCTTTATGTAGATAAATGTAAGGTGAAGAAAATCAATTGTTGTTTTTAAGTAATAATGCTCACTATAAGATTTTGATACAAAATAAGCGATTAACTAAATAATTATATAACATTGTAATCTTTATTTTAACGTTACTCAAAAAAATTAATTATTCAAAAAATTATAAATAAAAATAAAAAATAGTTTTCAAAGTGTTATGATAGAAAATCTTGGTTTGGGCGTACAAATGCACTTCGGAGATTTCACTAGAACATGCGGGAAAACACCTTTTTAATTAATAAACTAGCGACCCGCCCCAACTTTGCACGGGTGCAATGGTGATATTTAATATATTGTGCATGTTTTATACTATAAACCTTCTTCTTAAATCTTTTAAATAAAACCGCATCAAAATCCGTTGCGTAGTTTTAAAGATATAAGCATACATAGGGACAGACAGCGGGAAGCGACTTTGTTTTATACTATGGAATGATGCTATAAAAGATGATTTTCTCGAAAAATTACGATTTTGTCGTATTGGCACATTACCATCATTAGGTGAACGGCTCGGAGGACACTTTAAAACATATGGTGGAGATATACGACGGTACGGCGATTCACCCAAGCGGCGCTTGAGTGACGTGCCATATCGTCGTCTCCTCGCGGAGGCAATCGGCGATAGCGACCTCTCGCGTGGCTCTGATACAGGCATTGCGGTCGCCTCCTTCCGCGAAGCAGTAATACTAGCGAAGGAGGTGGCGGCATACTTAACGAAACTGACGTCCTCATGTCTTTACCGCTGTGACCCTGACCCTGACAACCAGTCACGGTAGGCAAGGGCGTGCGGCGCGAAATTCCGCTGCCGCGAAGCAAGTCGAGGCACGCCGGATAGAGCTCCGGCGGGATCTCATGGCGAAATGGCGTCAGCGACTATCGCAACCTCGTTCGGGGCGCGCCACAATTGGGGCGTGTTCTGGATTCGTGCGGTAAATTCGCCCGGGTGTCACCACTGTGCGGAACACCCGGAGGACACGGTGGAGCACACTGTAGAGGTGTGCCCCACCTGGGCGGAGCATTGCCGTGTCCTCATGGGGGCGATCGGCGGCAGCGATCTCTTTCGCCGGGCCTTGGTTCAGGCCATGGTCTGTAGTGAGGAGGGATGGCAGGCGGTCGCCTCCTTCTGCGAAGCAGTAATGCTAGCAAAGGAGGAGGCCGACCGCATCAGGCAGAGGCAACGGGGCGCTCGCCCCAGCCGCCGCCGGGATTCCGATCCCGATTTCCGGCCACCATAGGCGCGGGCTTGCGGACGGCATGCAATGGGCAGCACGCTGTCCGATCGTCCGGTAACCGACCGGACCGAGCCCAAGTCGTCGACGGCGCGTTCTGTTCCCGCGCGCCTCAGGGAGTCGTCAGCAAACTGAAGGGGCCCAGTAGGGCCGAAACCTAATCTGGGGCTTTGGGGAGGTATGAAAATGCATACCAGGGCCCTGGGACCAAGGCAAAGGAGGAACGGAGTAGGTTTTTAGTCAGTAAGAGTCTGACACTATTTCCCGCCCCACCCAAGGGCGGGATTTGTCATTGGATGATTTTACCTACCATAAAAAAACCCCTAAGGGGGTAAACCAACTTTCACTACGCTGGCAAAAGCAAGTACTAGATAAAAATCTGACACATCTTCTTGCTCCACTCTAGAAATTTGATAACAACGACCTTTTGATAATATCTAACTTCAAAAAAAGTTCAAGAGAATAATTATGCTTTTAAGAGCGTAAACAATTTTCGATCCTGTACACATTAAAACAGAGTCTCAATTAGCATCACCAATTAAAATTAAAGTAACGAATTAGTTAATAAAGCATAATTTAGGAGCCGTAACGTACTAGACAAGCGGTAATATCTGGAAATGAATATTGAACAGTTCAACAAGGAACGGTTTAAAATTAACAGCGTGGGATAATTGGCGTGTTACGTTTTAAAAAGACTACCTTAACTCCTGTGTTTATTAGGCAGGTGTCAAGTAAACTGTTACGAAAATGGAAGTTGAATGAAAAAATGTGAATGAGATTAATTGTAGCTGTTTAGTCAGAGATTTTAGTTAGAGACCGGTTTAGTCAGAGACCTGTTAAGTCAGAGACCTGATTAGTCAGAGACCTCTTTAGTCAGATACCTGTTAGTCAGAGACCTGTTTAGTCAGAGACCTTTACAATTAGTCTTTATCTATAAAATTGCTGTTTCTTAAAACATGTTGCTTTGAAGTGAGTGAGCGACGGCAGCATCTTAGGAAAGGTGATTCTTTTGGCTATCCTTCGGGTAACTCTTGCGAATATCTTCATTTCTGATGTGAGCACGCAAGGAACCTCCGAGCATAGCCCTATCCATTGCTCTTTGGGTGACTTTAGGTCTTCTAATGAAGCTTATTGCAAGCGGCCACGTTTCGGAACAATATAGCATCACTGGCAACACTCACTGGTCATAGATTTTCTATATTGGACGAGAATATACAACACAGCTTTCTGGATGCCACCCAACCGAGTCGGAATCGGCGATTAACATCTTTCCCGAAGTAAGACCTACCCAACTGGACCGTCTGTCCCAGGTAAACGTAGTCATCTACAACTTCGAGTGTAGAGTAACCGATCTTGGTAGGAGTGGATGCTACATGGATGTTTTGTCCATCTTCATTTTAAGTCCCACTCTTTCGGAAACTCTACTGAGCTCCTCCTTAGTATCAACTATGACTGCTATGTCATCGGCAAACCGAAGGTGTGTGATGTATTCGCTATTGACATTATAGCCTAGCCCTCTCCAGTCCAGAACCTTGAAAACATCCCCCATTGCGGCCATGAACAGTTTCGGTTTTGAGGCTTGGTCCTGAAGTCTGACGGCATGGTGGCGTTTTTGTACAAACTCTTTATCACTTTGATTTAACGATAGTCAATCTGGCACCTTTGAAGAGACTGCAGTACAGCCCAAGTCTCGATCGATTCAAAGGCTTTCTCGTAGTTCACAAACGCTAAACAAAGAGGCTGATAAATTGATTATACTCTTCAGTCTTCTGTATTATCTGCTGCAGCGTATGTATGTGTCCACAGTGCTGAAGCCTTTTCAAAATCTGGCTTGTTCAAATAAAAATTCCCCTCCCTCCTTGCGTCGTTTATCCTTAATGCTGAGGGTCGTGACCTCGACGCTTAACTTTCTTGTGAACTATATTTAGCCATGTGGTCCTCTTCTTCGGCGATGTGGATGGCGTGGCAGACTGTGGCCTCCAATGCAGAACGGATTTAGTCTGACCAACGTATCGGACTCTTACCTAGTGGTCTTTCCCTATCTCCTTTTCCTATAAGCAGGATGTCATATCACCTCTCTTTCTGGCAATGTGGCCAAAGAAATTTAAAAATCTTCTTTGGCATGCGGGCCATAGGTGACTTGAGTTCGGCTAATAAAAAATAATAATTAATAAAATGAAGATTAAAAAAAATAACAAATTAACCCGCAGCAAAATGGTAGATAAGCATGATAAATAAGTAAATAAATACGAGGGTAAAAAATGTTGCCCGTGAAAAAAAAAACGCTCGACTTATCTTCGACTTGATTTACAAGATAAACATCAAAATAAAACTTGAACAAGTTGTAGTCATTAAAGCAAACATGGATATTTCTTTTTTTTTTCGTCTAAAGAGAATTTGTTCTGACACATTTTTATTGAGACGAGAGATATAACAACGTTATTTGGTTCTATTTGAGTTAAACGAAACTTGATTAATTTTAAAATGTTTATGAATAATATTTGCGTAAGGTATTCCAGGCCTTTTATTGATTTTTAGGTTTGTTCAAATAGAATTTCAGGTTTTTCTGTTAAAGAATATCCGAAGCGCAGTATAATTTATAAGTATGTTTGTACTTATGTATGTAGGTATGTTTATGTATTTTTTAATTCCTTTTATTTATGTTTTTAAGATTTTTACACTAGATTCTCTGTTGTCATGCCTCTGTTATCATTCAATGGTTTGCTGGAAGAAAAATCAACTTTGACGGTCACCTATATCCAAACCTGCCTGATCACTTAAAAAAAAATTGCTTGAATCTTGTGGTGTGGCGCCAAACCAAACTCTTTGAGGTTTTCGTTTCGAGTGCAAGCAAAAATGAACTTAGCGGTGGACAGGCGGAAGTGTCTTTAATAGTGCATGGGCGATGTTATGCACATATTTTATAAATTGAAAGAATGAAATAATAATAATAAAGCTATCGACAAACCGATAGATTCAAACTATATTTTATTTCACAAAGTTCATTTGGCTCTGGTTGTAGTATTGACATGACTGTGGCGGTAGACTTGCTTGAACTTGTAACAATGATTGGGACCTCCTTATGCCTCAACCGCTACCCTGGGTGTTGGGAGTCACTAATTGAACCCCAGCCACTGTAGGTGCGGGCTTTGCGGCTACAGTCCGATAAAGACTGAGCCCGGTCGGTCGGCGACGCTTTATATTGCAGATGCACCTGAAAGAAATGTCAGCAAACAGCCTTAGACGCAAAGGGCACTGAAGAACATAGGTGGGATTTAATGAATAATATAATATTATGATTGTATTATTCCTTGAACCATTGTACTGTCAAAATTATTTACACGTTCCGTACGGAGCGTAAGCAAAGAAATCTGATACACATTATAACAAATTATACTAGTGACGTCAATAAATTTGCACCAACGATAAGGTGCAAATTTATTAACAAACCTACCTCATTTATTGTTTTCTCTTTTCTTAATTCATATTATAATCCGAGGCGTAGTTAAGGAAGACTTAGCAAATAAATAAAAAGACGAAAGTGACCGGAGACTTATTTATTTCCACTAAAATGTATCTCTATACTAGTTCTGAAATAAAATTGATAGGTTTTTCCAAATACAATCTTCTAAATCAAAGAAGAAATACTCAAACTAAGCTTATCATACTTAATTATAAAAGATCTCACAAATTAAATAAAAAAAATCTAACTATAATACAAAAATCAAAGCGCTTTTTAAACACATACAATCACAATTACTCAACATACCTACACAATACCAAGAACCCTAAACGATTAGAATCCAACCAATGTACTAAAATACAAAAACATGAATATATCGTGCAAATGGTAACAAGGGAATAACTATCTCTGTTATAAATCAAACCACAGTTTTATTAAATATACGCTAGTGTACATGTTACGCAATAAATAATAATTATTACACAATTAGTAAGGTCAGCTACATGTCACCAGTACACACTTGAAGTATTAAAACCACTCTTATTAGTATAACATAAAGGCGCAGTTGGTATCCAACTTATTATTGTGCGCTTGACTGTAACAGAGACTTATAGTGGTTGGTTAAATGGTTCCGTATACTTTTATTTTACTTTGCATATTCTCATATTCAGGTCATATGTGGATAGCATAGCATAGTATCAGCCTTATAATGATCCCACTGCTGGAACTCAGGCCTCCTCTATGAGAGGGAAAACGATGAAGGTAAACATCGTGAAGAAATCGGCATGTCTTAGAACCAAAAAAATTCGAAGACATGTGATATCCACCAACCCGCACCGGGCTCGCGTGGTGGATTACGGCCTTTGTATTTGTGGATACTAATATTTATTTTAAAAAATCCTTAATACATCCAAAATATACATGATTGACATAGTTTAGTTTCTTTGTGATTTCGAATAGGATTAAAAAAATCTGACATCACGTTATTGAATAGTAAATGGTTTACACCGCAGAATGCCTATCGCTATTGACATCAAGCGTCGTGGATATGTTGCTATCACTAATCGGCTTAGAACCTATGCCTTCCAGGGCTGCATGATTATTATAAAAGGGCCCTAGGGAAAAATTACGGCCCTAGAAACAGAAGGAAAACGAGGGTTTTATTCAATAAAAGTCTGTCTTTTTCTTGCTCCACTCAGAATGGGAGTGGTGATTTGATGATTTTACATCCAAAAAAAAAAACCTTACAATTCTATACATAATATGTCTCGTGTGCACATTGATTGCACTAGCAGTGTTTCTTATCCTGGTTTGTAGGATATGAATATGTTACCGGAAATCTATGTAATCCGGTATTCAATGTATAGAATACGGTTTAATTCATTATTCCCCTAGAGGACGCCGGCGTCCGCACACCTATTGTCTTTCTATAGTGTCTCTAATTACGGTATTCAACAGGTTAAAGTAATTATTTTATTTTCAGGTTGTGATAATAAAAATAACGCTAACCTAACCTGTGTGTATTTTTTCCCTGCTCTTGTCTTTTACTCACATTACCGGATGCGCATTCGGTATTGTATAGATACAGATTGCTTGTAACAAATAAACATAAAACAAGACTGAAATACACCACGCAAAATATTCACTGAATAGAAACCTCTTTCCGCTCCACATCTTTCATTAATCACCAAAACCCAGACCCACAGATCATAAAAATAAATAAACATAAGCGCAACTCGACTCATAAGCGGTTTCACACAACAAACAGAGAATGAAACGGTAATAATAATAATAACCCAAACGCATAATATATTATGAACAACAAACAATTATAAGGGGCTTTTGTATAGCATTCACGGATCCCTAAAAGGGGAACGCGATTCGTGAGTCGACACAATTAATTCGACCGTAACGCATTGGCTGATTGTATTTTGTTTAGATACAGAATAATTACGTTTAAGTAAAATACAATCACCCCGATAAAATTTTGGCCACGGTGACCAATCTCAAAGAAAAAAAGCCATGATCGCAGAAAATGTCGTAATGTAATAGTACATTTTGACACAAGTGCAGAAAATTTGTCATTCCTCTGTAATTTTGTCATAATTCTTTTGTTCTCTACAAGAGAATTATGACAAAATTATTACAGTCTAAAAAAATAATACATATACGGAAAAAAAAACTTTAATTCTATTTATTTGCGCCAACAAATATTTTAAAATTGTTCATAAGCATTACAAATTAACTATTTTTTTTATTATTATTATTGATAGACTCGCGTTTGACCACTATCTCACCTGATGGTAAGCGATAAAGTGTATGAGTATCCTATTTACTCTTGACTTCCCTAGGTTGTAGCTATCAGGAATCACCGACTCCAGCAGGGAATGCCACTCCTTGCTGTACGCATTATATTAATGTGTTCCTAAAACGCTTTGTTCACCATGTACCGATGGCGCAACGCCGTACGTCTAATGCTCCGATGATGGAACGGACTTGGTAGAATTAAATTGTGCAATTCCAACGCACACTCCCCGAAATGTAAACGAGCTATGCCCTAAACTCTCTATTAGGCAGTATATCGTACAAGAAATGGATGGAATCTCTAATAAAGCGAATTGTGTCCTTAAGGCATGTTAGAAAATAATGTCTTATATAAATGCTTCTGCTTCTATGTTAAAGTCCTTCCATACGGGAACGCGAAATCTTAGCATAATATTTTTGCGTCAACGGCACTAATACAGACTGGTCTCAAGTTTATTGGTATATTCAAAACTATATTTAAGCCGCACCTTAATTCCTATGGTCAACCAGAAAACTGTTCCAATATTCGGGGATAAAAAGTATCTTATGATACTTAACTTTCGGCTTTAATACATTTTATTACCAGAATACTTTTATTAGTAGGTCAGTACTTTAACAGAAAAGTTTTTATAAAAAAAACTCCCTATTTATTACCGTTGACCAATTTTAACGAAGATAAACCAGGTCCGTAAGAAATGAGCTCAATACCTAATATTGGGGTCAATACTGCGGCCTGTTCCACTCAGCACTCAGAGTTTACGAAGAAGATTTTTTAAAATTAGATTTATACCAGCGTGATCATCATTATTTCAGCAAAAAGACGTCCACTTGGACATAGGCCTCCCCTTAGTATCATTATAATAACCGGTTCTGTGCGTCTCGCATCCAAGGGATTTCTACGAACGTCACTAGATCATTGGAACACACTACGGTTGGAAAGCCTCTTACAAGCTTTCCAACGATTTGTTTTCTGGTACGTAGTCGCCACTCCATAACCATTCGATCCCACCTCTCACCACTGTTGGTCCTACCTGCCTTGCGGCATTCGGACTTATTGGAGACACGTTCTGGCAACTGCGTAACTGCGTATGACTTTACAGCGTGCTCTACCGGAACGTGCTTTGTAAACTCCATACTTTCTTTGTTCCTTTCCCTCTCTCTCCAGCGTGATCACTGATCAAATCCCACCTCCCAGCACTGTAGGTCCTACCCGCCTTGCGGCATACGGACCATTGGAGACACTCCCGGCAATTGCGTGACTGCTTTGTCTTTACAGCGTGCTCTACCGAAACGTGCTTTGTAAACTCCATTCTCTCTTTGTTCCTTTGCCTCTCTTTCCAGCGTGATCAAATCCCACCTCCCACCACTGTTGGTCCTACCCGCTTTGCAGCATACGGACCATTGGAGACACTCCCGGCAATTGCGTGACTGCGTATGTCTTTACAGCTTGCTGTATCGGGACGTGCCTTGTAAGCTCCATATTTCTTTTTCTTATCCCTCTCTCCCTCTCTCTCTCTACTAATTTCACTTCTCTCCTTTCTGGGGTGTGATTTTGCGCACGAGCAGCCCTTAATGGTTTGCTGTTCAGACTAAAAGCCTTTTGGCTATTCCTAACCCTGGCACTCCTACCACTTGTAACTGCAATTCCAACGCCTTTCTTCAGCTATGCTATTTGATAGCAAATGACTTCAGCCTACGGAAACCCTCTAGCGTGATAATAAATTCTATTTTGCAGTTGGTCTGTTTTGGTCAATAATTCAGTAATGAGATATACAAACAAATATACAAGCCGGCGGCCAACTAAGCGAACGATCATAAAACGCTGGACCGCCCCGCTGGAGAACTAGTGCGGGCGCAACCCGGTACGATGGACGCATATAAGCTCAGCGGCTCCACACTCCGAGTAAAGCCACCGGTGACAGTGGCTTCGGTGTTTGAAGAAGTCCTTAGTCCAATCCAACATGACTGGGGAGAGATCAGACGAGAGACCAACGGCTTTACATGCTTCCCAAAGTACGGGGATATTACACAACCAACTTTCGGACTCGGGGCAGTTATTTTTTAATTTTTATAATCTAGTGCTGACTGCGATCCCACCTGATGGTAACCAGTGAAGCAATCGTTGAGGAGCACTAGTTTATGAAAAGCCTATTCACACTAGCCTTAAAGTCGCCTAAATTATAATCGGACGGGAAGACCGCAGCTGGCAAAGTGTTCCAGTCCTTCGATCACGCGGTATAAACGACGAGGCAAAACGCTTAGTCCGGACCGAAGAAGTATCAACAAATTAAGGGTGGATATTCGCCGTACGTCGGGTACAGGCCACAGTGTATCTTTATGTCAATAATCTTAATAGAAAAACTCAAGACTCAAGTCCCGGACCCCACGCTCCATGCACTATAAAACCAACGAGGCAGTTCAATAAAAGCATAATATTACAGAATATACCTCTATAACCATGCAGGTATTTATATTATTACAAGTAACCTGTAAGACAACCATGATGAAGCACAAAACAATGTACGAGTTCTTAGTACTTACGTGTCTCTTCGCTGATGGTAGAAATTAAGTACCTACAGGAAAATTAGAAAGTTTTGAACTTTGTCTGCAAAGTTGGTAACGCGTGTATTACGTAGCTTTCTTTTAGCTGCTTTAGCCTTGTACAAGTTTTTGCCTTACTAGATCACTTTTAAGTCAACGCTAATTAGCATCGTCTGGTGACACGGAATATCACTTTTTTAAGTTTTCTTTATCGCAAATGAAATTCATCAATTGATCATTATTTTTTTTTTTTTTAAATTTACTGTATGACCAAGCGCTTGGCAAAAATGAAAAGATGATATAAATTAGTAAGCCCGATAAAAAAAAAATCGCGAGTCAGACCCAAATTCATCAATTGATCATTGCAAATAAAAAAGAAACTAAGTAATTCTTGGTCAAAAAAAAATAAAAAAGAAACTAAGTAATTCTTGGCCAAAAAAAAAATACTGGGAAAGTGCGAGTCGGAGTGCATTAAGGGTTCCGGATAAAATAATAAATATTAAAAAATAATATTTATTTTATTTATCTGTTTTTGCATATACATAAATAAAGCATATATATAATAGTTTAATTCCTTAATCTCCATTCATCTCCAATCTCAAAGATTTTATCGAATTCCAAAAAAGGTTTTTTTTTTGAGGCTAAATAACAAACTTTACTGTATTCAGGTTTATAACTGTGTTGTAAGACCTTGCTTTATGCCAAATCACGATTTTTATTTTCTTTGGAACTGTCGAAATATATATTTTTTGTGACATGAACGGCCGTATCTTTTTTTCGTAAATGCAGAAGTTTAACTTTTTTACAGCTTCAAGGGACTGCAGACCTAAGTACCTGGTTTTATTTGCAACTCGATACCTTTACGCGTTCCCAAGATAAAGGGTCTTGACAGAAGATAGACAGGCGGACAACGAAGTGATCCTTTATGAGTTTCGTTTCTTCCTTTCGAGCTACGGAACTCTAAAAATAATTATTAATAAAGACCAGTGATCTAGGTAATCTGGTTTTTATAAACACTGTCCTTGACGGTCTAGTCTAGGAGGTCGCTAAAACATAACGAAGAACATTTTTATTGCCCATAAACAATAATAATTACATATTTTAATAGCTAAATCGATGCTTTTATGGTTGTACCTAAACACCATTTACGAAAGCTCCAATTAATGAAAAAAATATATTAGTTAGGTAATAACTGTCATCATGAATGAAAAATAAAAGCCTTTACTAAGTGGTGAATAGATAAAATGGAAGTTATACGCTTTGTGGCACGTGTTACTTATATATTTAGGGTATATGACTCATCGTAAAGTATAAGAACGTGTCTGGTTATCTATACTTATAATAAATCTGTAGAAGTAAAAATTCTGTACATTGAAAATATCAAAAAAATAAATGGCTGGGGGTGTTACTAGACCGACACCGAACCCAAATATGTGATTAAATTTTTTTTTGTCTGTCTGTCTGTCTGTCTGTCTGTCTGTTTGTTCAGGCATCACGCAAAAACTACCGGTTCGATTACGATGAAACTTGATATAATTATTCTTTAATATCCTGGGCACCACAGTTTGTCGCAGGTTACGTCACCCGTTTCTATTGTAATTAGCCACAAAAGGCCCGCGCCGAGACAGAAGTATTAATACCGGTAAGTATGCTCAATAGATAACGTTCTACACAAATAGCACTTTACACAAAAAACTCATTGATAAGTTTCGTCGTTCACGCGAACGAAGTTGCGGGCACAGCTAGTACTTAAATAAGAATAACTGTGTACAGACGTGTAGCTTTACAGATGCATTTTCATCATTACACGCTTAAGCGTCTATTACACCACTCGATATTCCGCACAAGTTACAAAGACTGTCTTAAAGTTTACTTCAGAGTAAGACAGTCTGACCCTTATTACACTACGCGACGTCGACAAAACTGTTCTGAATATCGAGTGGTGTAATAGATCCTTTAGGGCTTGTTTATGGAGACGCGGCGCGTTGGGCGGTCGTCGTACATTGCCTTATATTTGTGTTTGCACGTGCGATGACGCGGTCCGCTACTGCCATGTACGACAAACGCTCAACTCGCCGCGCCACGCGCCGCGTCTCCGTAAACAAGCACTTAGAGTACGCCCGCGTGAAGCTTACAAACAAAATTATGAAACTCTGTGCAGGAAGCGGCAGCTTCGTGCCGTCATATCGCGTTTATGAAGCTTTGCGTCCGTAGAAAGTAGGCCTTAGTTTTGTATGTAATCTTCATGCAGGTGTACATCAAGCGTTTAGTGACGAATACGCGTTTCTGAAGCTATGCGTCTGTAGACAGCATTAGTTAAGGCCAGGTTCTACTCATTTTGAACTTTTTTTAACCTCTGGAAATCGACAAATATAGAAGAAAACACAAATATTTTTTTTTTTAATTAAAATTGACTTTATGATCAAGCGCTTGGCAAAAATGAAAAGATGTTATAAATTAGTTAGCTCGATAAATAAAAATTGCGAATCTGGCCCTAATTTACGATTTCAAACGTGTTTATGTACAAGATTATGTTACGGAAATATTTGAAAGTTACAAAAAAAAATAAAGCTTGTTATTTAAAAGCGCCTCACAGAAAAACGAAATCTTAAATAGTAATTTTTTTTTTATAAAAATAACACCGCTGTTTTGGGGCCGCAAATTTGACATAGTTCCGAGCGGAGTTCATACAAAATACTTAGTAACTACAACCGGCCCATAAACACAAATGACAAGAAACTTATTAATATTATAATAAGAACATTTTTGTTTTACTCTTTTTCTTATTTACATTGTTCTCACATAATAGCAGCGAAAAGAAACATGTAACCGAGACATTTTTAATACATAACAAGTTGGAAAAGAGTGTCCATGGTGTTTCTTGCACATTTTTCTCCATAGAGATCTATGCTTTGGAATGTACAATTAGCATCATTTTTTTCTGACAGACCGACTTCTTGACTTTTCAAAAGTGCCCGTAAATGGTTTATTTGAAATAAAAATCTTTGAATCTTTGAATACATGTAGGTATAATATATACACACTCATATTTGTATTATTCACAGGCTTATGTATGAGCTTTTTATCACGTTAAAGTAAACGTCAAGTTTCACTAAAACTGTGTCAGTGCCATCTGGTGATGATAACGGAAAATATAAATAAATGAAAGTTTACGGTGACGCGATTGAGTACATTAAAGAATCGCCCTAAGCTAAATCCTTCCTTTGAGGAGGTAGCTTGTTATGGTGCCGGATGGTGATTCGGAAATAAAAAACTCAAAAATGCACAAAAGCTTACTGTTTATTTTTAATAACACCTACCTGTTAACAATAATTCTCTCGCTTAACTCTACGCTAAATCTTAATTTAACATAAAATCTAATCCTAATTCTTATATCTAAAAAGTAGGGCGACAAGAGGGTTTTAGTCAGACTAGATGGCGGACGCAAGGAACTCTTCCAATCCACAGAGGCCAGCCGGCTAGGGCGGTTCTTATCCACTGATGAGGGACGATGATTATACGAGCGAAGAAATAGGTAATAAGGGTTACATACGGTCTACATACGGTCTGCACACAGACCCTTGCGAGAACTTCTCCAATAATAAAAGGGCGTGACGGTAGGTTGGAACAATCAAAACCAAATATGTAGGATGGTTCCTTAACGAGGTTTATTCGTAACTTTAACACTTGGATTTATGAATAACTCACCCCTTTATTGTTGAAATGGTTCACACACAAATTATTACTTGATCACGCAGATCCGATATAATGCAATTTACAAAACGAAATGGCGGTATGTCGATATAATTCGCCCACAAATGACACTCGTCTGTCTCTGACCAGTGATTGCGCAGGAATGTGTCCTTCTAGCTCACGGTTGTATTAGTAATTTAGTGTAAATATTAAACCAAAAATAGGTTAACCTTCAACCACTACGCACGACGTCATTACAAGCTATAAAGGTGCGACGGCATCCTCACTTTCAACCCGGTAGGTTCCTGTTTCGGATTCAAGCAGAAGAACTGCCCCCTTAGCCAAGTTACAATCGTTTCGTTTCACGTGAACGCTTGGAGTTGGCCACACCCTTAATTTTTTTGTTCTGACCACGTGACTAAGACGATTGTAACTTGGCTAGGGGGGTACGCTGACCACCATGGAAAAGGTGTACCCTGCCTTATAATTCCAACTTTCTTATTATCCCTTATATTTGCCCTCTTAAAATGCGCCTTTTTTAAGCTGCGCATAAATTTTTTACAACGTCCTGATGATCAATGACAGAAGAACCTGGAAGGAGCAAGTATTCATAATGTGATGTCTGCTATTTTTACGCAAGAATACTTTTACCTATACTTACACTTGAATAATGTATTTCTGTTTATGTATTTCAACCAATACATTTACCTTTCATTTATTTATGTGGTTATGCTACATTTTTGTACCAGAAATCAATAGTGCCCGTCTAAAAATGAGGCCCCAGGGCCCGTGTACAAAAGCCATAGAAATACGGCAGGCACAACCGTACGTTGATAAATAATTCATTACTATATCGTTGATACGAAATATCAAATAAATATGATGGTTTATTTTTGTATTGCAAAATTCGATGGAAGTAGATTATCCCGCAGAGGGTCGATTCGGTACATGAAACACTGTCGATTTGTAAAGAGAAAATTAAAAAATAAAGTACTTTTTTTTAAACTCGAATTAATTTACGCATGTACGAAATTAATTTCTTCAAGTAAAGGTCAGCTGAGCGAGGCCAATGAACTGTAGGTAGTTAGTACGCAACGACTGACAACTACCTACAAGGTCATTGACTCGTTTACTTAAAGAAATTAATTTCGTACATGCGTATATTAACTCAACTTTTAGAAAAATAGTATTCTTTTTTTATTTTATCTTCACAAATCGATAGTGTTTCATGTACCGAATCGACTCCACGGGATTAAAACGACTAAAATTTAACGGTGTATAATAAAACCAGTCTAGTGCGAGTCGGATTCACGCTCGAAGGGTTTCGAATCACAATTTACAATTTTCACAATTTATTTTATTCTGTACTAGCTGACCCAGCGAACTTTATTCCGCCTTAGAGGCAATAAATGTGCAGATTTTAGAATTAAGTTCATTTTTTTGTTAGGAAAATAAATATTAATAAAAAAAAACAAGTTTTGATAATGGGATAAAAATTATACTGTGTCCGTCTCCTGGTTCTAAGCTAGCTCCCTATCAACTTTCAGCCAAATCGGTTCAGCCATTCGTGAGTTATAAATAGTGTAACTAACATGATATTCTTTTAAATACGTAATAGAAGTTTTATGGCGGCAACAGAAAATTTCAATTATCAAGCTATTACAGTTCATAAGATACAGCCCTACAGACAGATGGACGGTGGAGTCTTAGTAATAGGGTTTTTTTATGGTAGGTAAAATCACCCAATGACAAATCCCGCCCTTAGGCGGAGCGGGAAATAGTATCAGACTCTTACTGACTAAAAACCTACCCCGTTCCTTCGTTGCCTATCGTGCCGGGGCCGGGTATTCCTTTCGGAAGCTGACCCATGACCCAAGCAGGCTTCGGCCCTGCCTGCCTGCAGCTAACAGGCTGGGCCCCTACGGTTTGCTGACAGCTCCTTGAGGCGCGCGGGAAAAGTACGCGCCTTCGACGACTTGGGCTCGGTCCGATCGGCTACCGGACAATCGGAAAGCGCCTAGCTACCCATTGCACGCCATCCGCAAGCCCGCGCCTACGGTGGCCGGAAATCGGCCACGCCATTATGCTGAGCGTTCGGCCGTTTTGTGTGTAGTGGCATTTATTTTCCATAAAAAATGTTTATAATTTGTAAGTTAGTCTTGACATTTCGCCATTTCTCGCAAAAAATATTTTTATTATAATTATCTATAAAAGAAAAAAAAACATATTTTTTTTTACATTACATGAAATTCAAGTGTAAAATGCAATGTGGAAGAAATGTAATTTAGGAAAGTCTTACTGAATATAATATACATTATTATATATACACCGTTCAATTTTAGTCGTTTTAATCCCGCCGAGGGTCGATTCGGTACATGAAATACTATCGATTTTTAAAGATAAAAATGAAAAATAAAGTACTTTTTTTTAAAACTCGATTTCATTTACGCATATACGACATTAATTTCTATAAGTAAACGTCAGCTGATCGAGGCCAATGAACTTAAGGTAGTTACTACGCAATGATCGACAACTCCCTACAAGGTTATTGACTGGTTTACTCAAAGAAATAAATTTCGTGCATGCGTATATTAATCGAGTTGTAGAAAAAAAGTACTTTATTTTTTAATTTTATCTTTATAAATCGATAGTGTTTCATGTACGAAATCGACCCTCCACGGGATTAAAACAATATTAACGGTGTATACGTATATTATTGATATAAACAAGTGCTTAACTGCAATCCCACCTGATGGTAAACAGTAATGCCATGCTAACACACACGCTTGTGTTTTGGCGGCGTTGAATCCCACCAGATTGGCTTCGCCCAACTTGGTGACTGCCTGAAGTGAGACATTCGTCCGCTCTACCATAGCCTCTTTCAGACTGGATTAGCTATTTACTAGCCCAAGCAGTTGGAAGGTATCTATCAACAACTCTGCTATCATCTGAATACCCATAGATACCAGGCATTAGCAGCATCATATAATCATCATGTCTCAATACTGATCAAGACTATTTCAAAAAAGTTAATACACGATAGGGACTGAGCGTTTAGCTGTTGCGCTGTTGACTTTCTATGGCCATCTTGTAGTTCCATCATCAGACGCTAGTTTCCGACACCAAATCATTAAGCGCCAAAATACTCGTCAAGACGAGTCACTTGGGCCCAAACTCGATGGGGTTGTGTCGTTTAATTACTGAGTTCCTATGGCCACCTTCCGGTTCCATCATCAGATCAACTTCACGTCATAATAATTTTGCATGGTCATCTGATTTACATGCATGCAAAATTTCAAAAAAAAAAAAAAAAACAATCGGTAACCGGGAAGTGGATCAAATTTAATTTACAAGATTTGATCACAGACAAACATCAGTCAGGTGAAACTAAATAAAAGCTTGTAAAGATGTTAAAATGAAAAATGAAGACGTTAGAGTTATTTTATTAATACTCAAGCGAACAAGATTGACTCGTAACTATAGCGCAGATCGATCAATTCGTGAAGTTCAGGCACGCCTATTGCGGTCAAGTGGCGAGACAAGATCTAAACGAAGTATTTTTAACATACCAATTTTAGCCGGCAGATGCTCCATTTAAAATGCTAGTATCTAGTTGCATCCGGTTAGATTCAAACTCAAACTCAAAATCGTTTATTTCACATAGGCCTAGATGGGCACTTATAAAACGTCAGAAGCTAGCGCACGGTTCCAAATTGGTGGTTTCCTATGGCGAAGAACCGGCAAGAATCTCCATGGTTACTCTTTTAAAAAAGTGATTGTTTCTACAATATTTTCATACTACAATATTAATAGATATGAGAGAAAAATTGTAATCCTTGAATCCGCGGAGTCTACGGTGTTCTCACATTCACATTATAAAAAGAAGCTATACAAAAATAAAAATAAACCTGTCAATAAAGTAAAGATGTTTACAATAATAAATTACTTGTAAAATTGGTCGGCTATGTTTTATATAATATTAAAAACATTGCAAAAACAATGTCACAGGAGAGGAAGAGGAAAAAAAAAACAAAAAAGTATCAATATACATTATGAATATAAAACAATGATGGAGCACTGAATAGACAAGTATACAATAATGCAATTAAAGAGCTGCCAGACAAGCCACATGTGCAGAAGTAGCCATTGCCAAACCAGCGTGTCTTCGACATAGTCTTTAACCTTGTAATGCTCCTTTTTGGCAAGGACTCAAGGATTACAAGTTGAAGTATGTTTCCTTGGGATCATTTATAATTTAGAGGGTATTACTTACATAGGTATCATTTGCCGACGGTACTTTTAATCTAAATGGACTTCACTTGAATTTGTTAAGATAAAAATAAATCGGGGTCCTTCAAGGATGAAGGCACTCAGTAATATAACCCGCTTCAGCATATTGGGAAAATATTTACAGATCACGCTATAGTTTTTTTTTTTTTTGATGTGTGAAATAATGTAATGTTTTTTTAGCGGATATTTTACGTTGCCAGTTACAGCATTTGATTTGATTTTATTTATTGTAATTTTAATGATTATTATTGATTTTATTCGATATCAATAATTAGCAATTTTAACGTTTCATCGATAGCGATAATTATTTCGACGATTCGTCGATATCGATAATTTAAGGTTTCGACATATAATATCTACTATTTTTAGTTTTCCGATACATCGTTGTAACACTTAACACAACGCAATGCTTTATAAATCTGAACTACGTATTTCTAAAACTCGTGCTAGACAGGCGCTTTCATTTATTCGTTAAGTCACTTTGTCACGTAAATGTTTTTAAATGAAACGTCTGCTGCAGTTAGCATTTGATTTCCATCTCGTGTGTGGTTTACCAAATACAGTTTTACGTATTTCTAAAACTCGTGCTAGACGGACGCTTTCATTAGTTATTCGTTAAGTCACTTTGTCACGTAAATGTTTTTAAATGAAACGTCTGCTGCAGTTAGCATTTGATTTCCATCTCGTGTGTGGTTTACCAAATACAGTTTGATATTCTAGCAGTTAACTCAATCGTAGGATTTGGGTCTAACTCAGTAATTGGATAAAGGCGTCAGGCTACATTTGTCCCTTCGAACAATATATTCTGACGTGCACAGGCTTTGGTTAAACTAAAATCTGGGCCATAGGTAAGAAAAAAAGCTTCTTCAATACACTTGAAAACTCGCTCTTATTCCACTGTGTTTAGGCACGCTAAAAAACGGTTTTCCGCACTAGTGCGGAAAAGTATGCGCGCTCTCTCTCTCTCTCTTCAATTTTATTGTAATCTTCGACCCCCACGTGTCTTAAATGTATTGTAAAACGTTATTACACACATTCAAATTCATCACTGCAGCCATCAGCTTTATAACACACTCGCTTACTGCTCGTGCGAATTCCGCCTCGGTCGCAATGACAAACTTTTTGTACTTGTATCAAAACGTACTATTTCAGATACAAACATAAAATAAAGTTATCCTTTAAAACTTTTAATATTATTACTACAATTATAGCATAGTGTTTATATCTTTAAAAAAAAATATATATAATCAATAAGATCAAGTTATTTTTTATTTTTTTTATCAAAGCTATGTAAATCTGCTTCGAAATTGAGTTGCAATATTCTACTTGAACAAGCATAAAACGTCAAAGTCAAAAATCGTTTTACCAGAACGTACTTTTAAAATAAATATATCGTATTAAAGACTATTATGTATTCGAGTTCTAAATGACACCGAAATCCTTTCAGAAGGCGAGGTGTGATAGATTGACAAACATAAAAAAAAAAACAAACTTTTACATTCATATTGGAAATAGCTAGAGATCACCACCACACCACCCGGCTTTTATGAAGCTAAAAATAAATCCCGACGAATTTGCTAATGACAGGTTTAATTAATACGGTTTTAATTATTACGGAAATTTTTCATTAAAATCTCAAGATTAATTCCATCCCTGAAATCCTCACAGACGAGGTGTGCCCCGCTTCTGAAGAGCATCGTCGTGTCCTTGTGGGGGCGATCGGCGGCGGCGATCTCTCGCGCCGGGGCTTGGTTTAGGCCATGCTCCGGAGCGAGGAGGAGTGGCATGCGGTCGCCTCCTTCTGCGAAGCAGTAATGTTAGTTAAGAAGGAGGCCGACCGCATCAGGCAACGGCGCACACACCACCGCCGCCGCCGGGATTCCGATCCCGACTTTCGGCCACCGTAGGCGCGGGCTCGCGGACGGCGGGCAAAGAGTAGCTCGCTGTCCATCCGTCCGGTAGCAAACCGGTCCGAGCTCAAGTCGTCTACGGCGCGCACTGTTCCCGCTCGCCTCAAGGAGTTGTCAGCAAGCTGTAGGGGCCCAGCAGGGCCGAAGCCTACTGGGGCCAAAGGTTATGTGAAAATGAAACCCGGGGCCCTGAGACGAAGGCAATAAAAGGAGCAGGGTAGGTTTTTAGTCTGTAAGAGTCTGACACTATCTCCCGCCCCAAGGGCGGGATTTGTCATTTGAAAAATCATCATGATTTTACCTACATAAAAAAATCCCTGAAATCCCTAACTAATTCAATTATTCAGTTCTCAGTAGGACGGTTCCCATCCAAAAACTTTACTATCACGCCAAACATTTACTAGCGAAAACCGCAAACGAGGCCATTTCGATAATTAAATCCGGAAACCGATGATCCGGTTTTAATAACATTGAAATATTTTAAAGGTTACCTCAGAAGTTCCATTCTTTGAAAGTCTTTGTTTTTTTTTTTATTATGAAAGCAAAACAACCGGGCAAGTGAGAGTCTGACTCAAGCACTCAGGGTTGCCTATAAACTTACCTATGAAAACAATTCAACTCACGTATCGAGTCCCGATTTTTTTATAACTACAAATTTACGGTTTTCAGATTTTTCCTATATTCGTACTATGAGACCTTGTTTCATGCCAAATTTCAGGATTCTAGGTCAACGGGAAGTACGGTATGAATTTTAATACTCTTGAAAGTATCGTTCTACGAGTATATGTGTTTTGCGACAAAAAAGGGCCAAACATTTTTTCCGTTAATAAGTTCAAGTTTGATTTTTTCACAGCTTCAAGGGAACACAGATCTAAGAATACGGTTTTAATTTCATTTCGATACCTCTACGCGTTCCCGAGATAAAAGGTCTTGACAGACAAATGGACAACAAAGTGAGTTCGTTTTTTTTCCTTTTGAGGTACGGAACCCTTAAATGTCACTTCTACTTTGATTGTGTTGACAGGAGGTACAATTTTTTCGGGATAAAAGTAGTCGCACTCAGTACAGGCACAAGTTCAGAAAGTCACACATTCAGCACAGTCACACACTGGGCATAGTCACACACACGGAATAGTCACTCGGTACAGTCATACATTCGACACTATCACAGTCACGCAAACAGCACAGCCACACACTCGGCATAGTCACACACACAACGGAGCCGCACACTCGACAATAACACAATCATATCGATGAAAAAAGTTAAAAAGTTCTGTGAATAAGGGATAAAATACATTACGTCTTATTTTTGCATTAGATCGACGAGTCCCAAAAAGACTCGTCGACATGTTCAACACACTCACAATCAACACAGTAACACACTCGACACTTTCATAAACTCAGCACTATCGCACACTCGACACAGCCTACTCAACCCAACCACATACTCGAAATAATCACTAGCTCAGAAATAGTAGCTTTCTATCATGGAACTTCTCAGCATCGGAACAGCAATTCCAGGTATTATTCCAACCAAAACAAAGAGTTAAATAAATTAATATCAAACCTTCTGCCATACTTATATACCGCGAATGTAATTCGCAGCAAAGCATAAGCCTTCATATGGGGCAGTGGACAGGAAATATGGCCACAATCCGTTTGAGTACAGATTAATTTTAGCAGTTTGTTACTTATACAATGTGAAATGGTATATTTTAAAGGTCATATAAAACGCGGCACTCAAAAACCTTCACCGCTTTGCTTTCTTACCTCTATCCTTTTTCACAAGCTTGGGTGGATAGTGTGACAAGTGATATGAAAGAAAAGGGAGTTAGTGATGCGTAACGGGTGACCTGGCAGAATCTAAGAAATAGTACATTTTGATACAAGTGCAAAAAGTTTATCATTGTGACCGAGGCGGAATTCGCACGAACTGTAGGCAAGTGTGTTATGGAACCGAGGGCTGCAGTAACGAACTTGCACGTGTGTCATACGACGTTTTCCAATACATTTACGACTACTGGGGGTTGATACGATCAATGTAATAAAATTGTGGCGCGGGCTAGTACGCGCAATTTTCTGCACTAGTACGGAAAACACTCGATTGCATGCCTCAAACCGGTGGGATAAGAGTGGCTTTTCAAGTAAGTATATAGAAAAAGACGTGTTGCGCAGACCCCAAATAAAACAAGATTAAGGCAGGAAGATGATGATTCATTTCCACTAGCGGTTAAAAAGTCACTTGTCTTGATTTAAGCCTTATTACTAGGTTAAGATAAAAACAAGTATATGATTTAGAGTATTTGAGATTTGTTTGTGAGAATGATAGTCCAACTTGGATTTTTTTAAAAACATTTCTATGCAAAACTGTAAAAAAAAAAAACATTTTTTGTAATTACATTCAAACTTCCTGGCTTTTTTTTTTGAGGTAAGACTTTTCTCTAGGATAGAGGAAGGGACGCATCAGACATTTACTGTCTGTGCAATCTGTGTGCTTCAGTTGCCTTGTATGTTCCAGGACCATTTTAATTCTTCCGAGAATTCCCGCTGGCACATTCCGATATAAAATCGTATACATACATCTTATGTGCTTTTGATAATGACATCTTCCGGACTTGGGCGGAGCGAGAGGGTTTATCAGACTCGTACTGACTAAAAACCCGCTCCTTCTTTGCCTTCGTTACAGAGCCTCGGGGTTCACTTTCATACAATTCCTGGGCCCAGTAGGCTTCGACCCTGCTGGGCCCCTACGCTTTGCTGACATCTACTTGAGGCGCGTGTGGAACAATACGCGCCGTCGACGACTTGAGCTTGGCCACCAAATCTACTATACCGTTTGAGCCTGAAGGACAAACATATATTTTCCCCTTTATAACATTAGTGTGAAATGTGATAAGCAACGTAATCACGAGATCTTGACTACAAGAGATAAGTTTGTGGGACGACCGCAGTCCATTAGCTTTTGACAGAATGACGCCTGCCAGTTCTGCTTGTGAGTATGATTAATTTACAGAGCAATCACAACACGGAATATATCAGAGGAATCTGACTGACAGACATATCAACGCACATCCGAAACTATTGAGACTTGGTGTGTGAAATTTTGCTCAAAGTTCATTTTTGTGACATAGAAAAGATTTCCAGGAAAGGATGAAGCAGTGGTCTAAAATCTATATAGAGAAACCTACCAAAATTAAATCAAATCAAAAATATTTTTACTTTACATACGCCCACACGGGCCAAATTGGTCATTTCCTAGGTAGAAGAACCGGCAAGAAACTCCATGGTTACTCTTTTAAATGGTTTACATTACAATATTTCCATATTATAGTATTCAGTAATAAAAGTAATTTAAGAATTTGCGCAGTCTACATTGTTCTCACATTTACATTATAGGTAGAAAGAGGCTATAATATAAAAGCAAGAAAAAGTAAATAATTACAATTATCACTACAACAATTACATTATCCGATGGTCTGAATAATATAAAAAATATTGCAAAAGCAATGTGTAAAAAAAAAGTAAATACGTGTCATATATTAAAAACAACAATGGAGCAGTTAATAAACACATCTACACAATATAAATGAGTTACAAGGGGGCCACATGTGCAGAAGCAGTCATTGCCAAACAAGCGTATCTTCGACATAGTCTTTAACCTTATAATATGCTTTTTTGGTTAAGACACGCTTAATATGAGTTTTAAACTTTCCCTCGCTAAGTGCAGTAACCTTCTTTGGCAGCTTGTTATAAAAGCGTGCAAAACCACGCGGGTAAAGCCGCCGGCAGAAGCTAGTATTTTATTTGGTTACTAAAACAACCCCAAGCTTAACCTTCTGTTCCTACTTTACTTAATCCTATGGTTACCGCTCCCATGACATTTCAGTCACGCGAACCGTCAAGTAAAATTATTGCCAATTTACCGTTTTTTTTTTCCTTAATCGTTTAATACTGTTACCGGATTATTATCGTTGCGTGGGCAGATGGCTTTTAATAAAACAAATTAGGATAAAAATAGACGGTCTTAGGTCGGATTTGGTAACTTCTACCTTTCAGGTTGATAAGCTCTATATAATTTTTTTAGGGTTCCGTACCACAAAAGGAAAAACGGAACTCTTATAGGATAGTATCACTTTGTTGTCCGTCTGTCTGTCAGTCTGTTAAGACCCTTTATCTCCGGAACGCGTGGAGGTATTGAGTTAAAATTAAAATAATATTCTCAAGTCTGCGATCCCTTGAAGCTGTGAAAAAATCAAACCTCTAAGTTAAAAGAAAAAGATACCGTTTATGTCGTTAAAAACGTATTTATTTTGACACTCTAAAATTCATATGGTATTTTCCGTTGACCTAAAACTCTGAAATTTGACACCAAGCAAGGTCTTATAGCACAAGTAATGGAATAAATCTGTAAACTTTAAAATTGTGCTGTAACAAAAAAAAATCTTTTCGATTCGCAAAAATCTTCAGACTCGATTTGAGAATTGAAGTATTTACATAACTTACTTTGTACGACACCCTCAGTGTGCGAGTCTGAGTCGCTCATGCCGTTTTTTTTTTTAAAATTTATTTTGCTCGTGCTTAAACATCATCTCACCTGATGTTAGTGTGAATAATGTGGTCGATGAACGAGTAATACCTTTGCCTTTGCCGTCGTTGATCGTTTTTTTTTTTTTTTTTTGTTTTAGTAATGAATCAAATGACTTTTCCTGGTTTAGGTAATTGGTTTTAGCCAGTGAAAGTTTGATACACCGTCTTACACCAATCTAAAAAAAATCTGCTCGTCAGTACATTTGCGTTCGCTTAACTGGTCAAAATGTACTAAACTTGGCTGTTTTTTTTTCCCGATTTCAGGTTTGGTCCCATAGTAAAAGTTGTTTGTTATCATGACTACAATCACGTGTCTAAGTATCGTTCTCTAATTACAAATTACCCTATAAAGTACAAGGGTTTATTTTGAATTGGAAATCATCAAAAGAAATTAAAATATCATGGGATATCATGATTTATAAGCAATGAAAATGTATATTAATGAATAATTCATATGGAACTTTTATTTTAGAAACTAGAAATAGAAATAAGCGCAGTATTATATTTATTGCCTCGTACTGAATTATTAAATGGATGGAATATATAATTCATCACGATACTGTAAACCGTCAATTACTGAAATTCTTATATCGAAAAACACTGTATAAAGTCTGATTCGTTAGAAATTTTTACAGTGTACTTTATTTATTTATTTATTGAGTACTGCCACATTACAATTTATTAAACTTTAAAAAAAAAGATTTCATCATGGTGATCTGACGTACGTAACAACACAACGTAACAAAACAATTATTGCATTGCATTGCACCAGCCTTATAATGTTCCCTGCTGGGACTCAGGCCTCCTCTCTAGGAGAGGGAATGGGCCGTAATCCACCATGCGGGCCCAATGCGGATTGGTGGATGTCACATGTCTTCGAATTTTTGGTTCTAGGACATGCCGGTTTCCTCACGATGTTTTCCTTCACCGTTTTGGAGAGCAGTGGTGATGAAATAAATTACACAAAGTAATGCGCCTGGCTGGGTTTGAATCTTGACCTACAACTGGTAAGTCGGGGCCATTACCACTCGGCCATCACTGCTCTAACAATCAACAATCATCTCAACGCAAATTTGCAATTTGCTTTGTGATAAGAGTAAATTATAGTCGCATACAAAACGACACAAAAAAACCTTTAACGCACATTATTATTTTGCGATTTATTTTTAGTTTATTGTAGAGGTGAATTTAAAATTTTAATAATAATTAATATACCTACATCTTTTTTATATTTTTAAATGTTTTTTTTTAAGAAATATTTAAAAATGTAATTGATAAAAGTAAGGTTGTAAGTGGAATAAAGAGGATTAACGTACATTATCAATATTCTAAATTGATTCTGAGGGCAGGATTTGGCCATACATATCTTTGGTTTAATTTGTTAAACAGGTTTTATCCTGTAACTTTTGTTAGAGGATAAAAACAAACAAAAAACACTTTAAACAAAACAAACAAGTTAAACAAGTATTTACTTGTTTTATTTTATTTTTTGTTACTCCTATTTTTATTCTTATTTTTTTATTTCTTTTTTTCTTTTTTTTTCACACACACTATCACACAACGTCGTCTAGTCCCAAGCTAAGCAGAGCTTGTGTTATGGGTACTAGACAACTGATAAACATACTTATATATTTCTAAATATATACATATTATAGATATAAATTACACCCAGACACAGAACAAATGATCGTGCTCATCACAAACATTTGTCCTGTGTGTGTCACGACCTCCGACATAGCAGTCAGGGCCAGACCAAGAGGCCAGTTTAAGGTTTCTGCAAAATGTGTTTTTCTACACTTCTTTATTAGATTTCAACATACACACATGCTTCATAGCTTTATCATTTTTAACAAAATCCGTTCAGAGTTTCATAACTTATATTTTCATTCTTAATATTCTTATCGCTGGTAAAGACCTCTTCACTCTCTTTTCTTTTATATGGGTTATTTATATTATTCCCTACTCATAAATCTACTATGTACTTCAACTCGTATTTAACAAAATGACTCACTAACTAACCCAGTTCTAAGAGCTGAGCTGAGCTGAGATATTCCCTTATATGCTCTAGTTTCTCTTATGCCCGAACACCTGTGCCACTGAGGCAACACAACAATTCAGGTCACTAACAATGCATTTCGCATGACTTACATCAATTTCGTCACACACAATACGCGGTGCGGGTCTTTGTGTGTGTGAAATTTGCCGTGATTTACAAAAAGGATGCCCAGTTGACACTGACCAGATCAATTGGTAAAGATGATTGATTCCTTTAGTTGATGACCATGACCGTGCTAGGAACGCATCAAGCATGGAAAGAAGCACGAAACGGTGTACTATGCCTATTAAAACATATCTAAGCTACTTTTTGAAAATGCTTCAAACAACTTCAATAAAGATTATGCACGATGAAAAAAACCGGGGAAGTAGATTTGGACTCGCCCTCTGAGAGTTCCATACAAACGACCTATGAAAACAGTTCAATTCTCAAATTGAGTTACAAAGATTTTCCCGAATCGCAAAAAGTTTGTGTTTGTGGCGTAACTAAAAAAATACAGATTTCAGGTTTTTCCTATTGCTGCTGACCTTGCTTAGTGCCAAATTTCAGGATTCTAAGTCAACGGGAAGGACCCTATGATTTTTGATTCCCTTGAGAATGGCGAAATAAACGTTTTTTGCGATATAAACGGCCGTGACTTTTTTTTTCTGAACCTTGGAACTTTTATTTTTTCACAGCTTCAAGGGACCGCAATCTTGAGTATATGGTTTGAATTTCAACTCAATAACTCCACGCGTTCTCAAGATAAAGGGTCTTGAAAGACAGACAGATTGAAAGCAAAGTGATCCTATAAGGGTTCTTTTTTTTATGGTAGGTAAAATCATCCAATGACAAATCCCGCCCTTGGGCAGAACGGGAAGTAGTGTCAGACTCTTACTGACTAAAAACCTACCCCGTTCCTTCGTTGCTTATAGTGCCGGGGCTAAGCCTTCCTCTCAGAAAACGGCCCTTGACCCCAGCAGGCTTCGACCCTGTCCCGAATTCTTCGCACGAATCTGGAAAAGGAACTTAGCGAACTTGCCGTGTTCGGTAAGAACCTGCGTCGTGCGGAAGTTTAGAACGCCGTGAGGTCTTTCCAGCCACTCCTCAAGGATGGGCATTATCACCTCGATTGTGGCGCGCCCCATCCTATAAGGGTTCCGTTTTTTCCTTTTGAGGTATGGACGGAACCAGAAAAACAAACTATAATTAAACGTAAAATCATATATTTTTCTAGCCATATGCTAAAAATCATAATATGATCGTGTATATTATACACGAGCTTATGATAAAAGATCTGATGTACAAAATGACACAAAATGTGGAACAGGCATAAAGTCATTATGAAATTTACCGAACGTTCGTATTGTTGTAATGTAAATAGCCTTGCGGCGATGCGGATATTTGGCAGATAAGTTCAACCTCTGGTTAAATGTTTGTATCCATGATACATAACTACATAATGTGCACTGATTTTTCGCAAGAGTCAGTCTCCAAAGTTAAGCAACCCTTACTGAGGTTTATCTGTGGATTGATTGGCCTTCTTAACATTCCAAGATTCCGCTGTACCTCAAACTATTTGTTGGCAACTGTTTTTTGAGAAACACAGGTGTAGCCCTCATCAGCCAAAAAAAGCCTTTTGGGGCCAAAGATCGTTTTCTGAAAGGAAGGTTTAGCCCCGGTATGAAAGGCAAAGAAGTAACAGGAACGGGTTTTTATCAGTAAAAGTCTGACACTATCTCCCGCCCCGCCCAACGGCGCAGAGATGTCATTGAATGATTATCCCACCGAAAAAATAATCCAAAATGCTGTACCACCATTTTTCCAAAGAATTTTTGTTTTCTTTATGCTTAAATCACTTCGCATTACAAGAGCTCAATTTGGTTTAAATCTCCTTGCAATGTCAACACGACAGACCTTATTCATCATCATCATCATCAGCCTTTTAATGTTCCCACTGCTGGGATTCAGGCCTCCTCTCTAGAAGAGGGAATGGGCCGTAATCCACCACGCGGGCCTAGTTCAGATTGGTGGATGTCACATGTTTTCGAACCTTATCGTTATTGGAACATTATAAATGGGAAAGTATTACTGTTTGTTTGTTACGTCTTCACGCCTAAGCTGCTAAGCTGATCTTAATTGAATTTAACGTGGAACATAATATAGGAAATGGAAAAGGATTCGAAATAATTTCCATCAACATACCAGTGAAACCGACAGAGGCTTTTATTTATAAAGGTAAAATACTTTTTTTTTCAAAACTTCCTTTTATTGAGTTAATACTTTTTGGCTTATCTTTCTTTATTTTTGGCCACGTCTTAATCCATGAGAAAAGTGTGAACTAAGTTGACAACAATGTACATAAATATGTTATGGTAGGTAAAATCATCCAATGACAAATCCCGCCCTTGGGTGGAGCGGGAAATAGTGTCAGACTCTTACTGACTAAAAACCTACCCCGTTCCTCCGTTGCCTATCGTACCGGAGCCGAGCCTTCCTTTCAGAAATCGACCTGTAGGCTTCGACCCTGCGTGGTATAAATATGGTGTTCGAACTTTAACTTTAAAATAGGACTAATTAATCAAACACCAGAAATATATTTGATGGTTGACATTGGACGCCGTAGACATTGGCGGTCTTAATGCAACAAAGCATTCAGTACCCGCCATCCTGTGTTCAATCAAGATTCAGGTCAGCTTATGCAATTACTATCAAAATACTTTCAAAGATCCTCGAAAAAGACCCAAGCACGTTTCTACAGTTTTCTCTAAGTAAAAAAAAAAAACGAGCAAGGAAATCGGACCTTTCAAAGGTTCTCGTAACAAAAACAAAAGTTTGAAGTTACTGTAAGTCAACGTTTAACTTGGAAGTCACAAGTTTTTCCAAGAAAATCTATTGAAAGTATCTTCTAAGTAGTCTTGAAGGGGCTACTTTCATGCATTTTAAATTCTCAAGTAACTGTCAGATGTCAGATACTGAGGTGAACTTTCACGGCGATTTTCTAACTTACATATTTGAATTTAGATATTTTGTGATGTGGGGACGAAGAACGCAAAATAATATTTATAGTAGGATTGAGTAGGATATAATAGGAGCTTAATATTTTGAAATTGCATTGAAACTGAGATAGACGGAGAAAAAATCGTCCCCTTAAATTGTTCATTAACTTCTCCCGCTCTAGAGTGGTGCGACAGAGCGTGTCAAACTTTTACTAGACTAAAACCCACTAATTCCACGTCCATGTTCCCGGGCCCCGGGTTGACTTTCCCATGGCCCTAGTAGGCTTCGACCTTGTTGGGCTAGGGGCTCCCGTTTCGCTAACATTTCCTTGACAACAACTAAATCCTAAGACCTAATATTGACTAAGAATTAAGATAGGTCAGTTTAGCTTAGCTCACATGGCTAGGCAATTTTTCGTACTTTCGAGTAAATTGCGGTTTCATCATCATCATCATTTGGGCCAAAAGACGTCCACTGTTGAACATAAACCTCAAGTATCCCCAAAATGACCTGTCTTGTGCGTCTCGCATCCATCGGATTCCCACGCTCTTCAGGTCATCGGTTCACATTTTGGGAGGCTTTCCAATACTGAGTCTTTCAGTACGTATTTGTCATTCTAGAAGCTTTCGGCCCTATCACCTGTCTTTTCTACGAGCAATTTGCCCTGCTCACTGCAACTTAAGTTTGGCGATTCTTCAGGTGATGTCGGTAAACTTGGCCACCATAGCTAGGCAGAGTAGTACCGATGTTTTCGCATCTATTGGATTCCCGCCACCATCACCAGATCATACAATAGTGGTTTACACGGATATTAAAAATTGCCATTTCTCAAACCACAGAATTGTACATTTTCCGCTTCCTTCATCACAAAGTAAATTAACCAAAAACAGAAATGCGCATTATAAATTGTGCGGAAACTCGTTAACAGAAACAAAGTAACAAAAGTAAGTTTTAATACGTTTAACACAGAAGTTTGTTCATACAATTTCATGTTTATTGTGTGCACCGTGTGGCGCGAGCATTTTCAGTTCAGCCTTTATTAAAACATTCATATAAACTATGAGGAAATTCTGAATTTTAAAGGTCCCATGTGGTTTTTATGCAGCGGAGTGGACTAGTGTTTATTATGGATGGTAGCCTCAGTGTCCAACATTATCCGCCGTACCACGGCCTTGCGGATAGCGAGCAATAGGTAGCTCGCCTTTCGATCGTCCGGTAACCGTCCTGACCAAGCCCAAGATGTCTGCAAATCGTAGGAGCTTAATCTATAGAATTGAAGCCTACTGGGCCCACATGTTGTGCGAAATTGAACTCCAGGGCCCTGAAACGAAGGCAAAGAAGCAACAAGAGTGAGAATTTAGTCAGTAAAAGTCTGATGTAACCTCGCGCTCCACCGAAGGGCGGAAAACGTCATTGGATGATTTTCCGCATTCCCCGCAAGACGCATGGGATCGGCTGTTATGGTGACACCCGTGGGAGGCTTATCTAACAGTGGACATAAATGGCTGAAATGTTAATGTCTTGTGATTTAACATTCGTAAAATAAATCAGTATAAAAAATGTTCTACGATTTCGGAACGACCTTCGAAGTCGATTTATTCGCGGCATTTTCGATTGACATTTGACACATTGATAAATGAAATGTTTGGCCAGATACATTATGTTCCGAGCACTTGATCGCTCCATTTCGTAACAAATCTATGTTACACACGGTTATTCACTTAGTGAAAAAACGTTTTTCGTAAAGAAAAGTGTGTAGTGTCTGTGTTTTCAATTGACAAAATTAGTAAGTTTTTTAACAGTTTGTCCTTTTAAACCTATTGTTTATGGTTACGCCGAACAGCGTCTCACTGTCAACGACGGCTAGCGCTGAAAATCAGTGCTGTGGCTCTGTCCTGCACACGAGCTCCAGCATTTTGCTGAGCGCTGGCCGTTTTGTGCGGATGTGACGCATTTCTTATTATGTACTTCTTTTATTTTATTATATAGAGTCAGTGTGTGTAGCTGTTATTTTAAGATATGCGCCATGTTTGAGACAAATAAACTCTTTTTCTTTCTTTTCTTTCTAAGTGAACCTACAAAGTTGACGTTTGATGAAACGGGTTACTATGAATTGTCATTACTTGGGAACATTATATTTCAGGCCATTTTTTACTTCAGCCACCGCAGGGATTCCGGCCACCGTGGACGCGGGTGACCATCAGTAACCGTCCGGAAAGGACTCAAGTCATCAACGGTGCGTTACGTTCCATGTGCGTCTATAGGACATGTCAGCAAACCGTAGGGGCCCAGCGGGGTCCAAGCCTACTGGGTCATGGGTAATGCGAAAGTGTACCCCGGGGTCCTGGAACGAAGGCAAAAAAGTAACAAGAGTGGGTTTTTAGTCAGTAAAAGTCTGACACTATCTCCCAGTCCTGCCCAAGGCCGCGAAGATGTCATTGGATGATTTTCCTAACTAAAAAAGGCCATTTTTTAAGATGGGAAATCCTCCTATTTTTGCTGGACTGAGAAGGAATGTCAAAATGTCCTCCTGTATTTCAGGTCTCCTGTAATCTTTTCAAACAATCGGCATATGGCATGTATCAGCTCTAGTGTGCACCGTCAGAGCTCAGCTTTTTCACACACGCGTGGAACTTAACAAGAAGTCGTCTAGGGCTTGATGTTTAGCGGACGCCGTCCGCCGTTAGCCGACTTAAAGTTCGCCGTTTGTAAGCCCATGCCTACGGCAGCCAAGAATCGCCCCAAGCCTCCTGACATCTAGAGCGTGTCGACTGGAAATTGAGGATGCCCTATTTTTCAGGCGTTCAGCTCGCATTACTGTTTCGCAGGAAGTAACCACCTCTAAATCCTCCTTAAGTGCTCCTCACAATGGTGTCACCGGGCAATTCTTCTCGCCAAACCAACATAGGAACGCAGCATCTAGGATCGGTAGACTCAAGGCAGACCAATGGACCTGATGCGAGTTGCGGTAATCCGATGTAAAAGCAAAACACTAAATCTTGTTCTAAATACATTTATTTCAAACTTGTATATGTACACTCAGTTTACACCTTACAGTTCAACCGCCAACGATAGACTAATTTATAAATTGCATCTGATTGAAAGTGTAAATATCTTTTAAATGTTTGAGCTAATTTTAATTATAAAAACGTATGACAATAATCAATCAAACTATCAACAAATTATTGAACCAAATTATCATTACTAGTCAAATGCCGTACTAATAAAATCTTCAAATGCCTGTACTTACTTTAAAAATTATGTTGACATTATTAGATTTATATTGTAATTGCTTACAGATGGATGTAAGATGCACAGGACAGGTTATAGCGATTTGCGGGAGACCTGTGTCTAGCAGTGGACGTTTTTCGACTGAAATGATACTCGTAATTAGTTTTAAGATTTTAAGTATTGTTTTCTTGCAAACTAACTCCCTAACTGCCACTCAAGGTTAACATTCATTTTATTTTCCTGAAACCCAATAATGTTAGGGGCCGGTTGTACTTACAGCGTATTTTGTATGAGCTCCACCTGGGTCTAGGTTGACTTCGCGGCTCAGGAACAGCGGTTTTATTTTTATAAAAAAAAGAAGATTTTTGTTTTTACAAGACCTTTATAAAAAACAAACTTTATTATTATATGTAACTTTCAAATATTTCCGTGACGTGATCTCGTAGATTGACGTTTGAAATCGTCAAAAGTTAGGGACTGATTCGCGATTTTTTTTTTCAAGCCAAATAATTTTTATTATGTTTTGATTTTTAACCGGTGGTTAGCTATAATGGTCTCTTTTGTATTTGTGGATTGCCAGTGGTTAAAAAGTTCAGAATGAATAGAACCTGGCCTTAACGAAAAAGTTTAATTAAAAGCAAAGTTTTGTTAATTAGTATATAGTTTCTTGTAACTAGAAAGCCTCTTAACTTTTAAATTTGACTTGCGGCTATCATTTTCTGGTTTTAATTAGTTAAAAGTATTTTGTTGGCTTATCTGACAATGAATTAAAAACGTAGATTAATGGCTTTAAATTTTTTAATCTCTTTGTGGTGGTTTTTTGTTCTATTTTTAGTACAATGATGATGCGATTGTCTTCATTGTACTTGGTTTTCTTAATTTTATTTTTTTCAAAGACAGATCAGGCAATTAGGGATAAGTGGATCAGTTAATTAGCTCAAATTACTAGCTATGGGACCGTGAGTTGAGTGATTGCAATTAGGTACTTTATAAACACAAAAATCAATTACAAAAACATAATTTTTTTATATGTATGGACATACCGTGTCTTTATACACCGTTAAATTTTGATCGTTTTTAGCCCGTGGAGGGTCGATCCGGTCAGCTGAGCGAGTCCAATGACCTGTAGGTAGTACGTAACAACCAACAATTTCCTACACGTCATTGAACTCGCTCAGCTGATCTTTATTTAAAGAAATTAATTTCGTACATGCGTTTTATAAAAAAAGTACTTTTTTTAAATTTTATTTTATTTCATGTACCGGATCGACCCTCTACGGGATTAAAACGATCAAAATTTAACGTACGTATAATTCTTTTGTACGTGTGTTTTGGATTGGGAAAAATTTTGCTATTATATTTGAATGGGTCCGTGAATGATTTTATACAAAACACAAAAATCATAACAATGGTTTTTTCTAAGGCCAGTCGTCCAATGCCTTCTCTGGCCCTGGCCATGCTGGGCTCCTATGGTTTGATAACATCTCTTTGAAGCACGCGTGGAATACTATGAGCCATCGATGGGTCAGGCTTGATACTCACAGGACAAGCGGACGGCGAGGCTGCCATTACATGTCGACCGCAAATTTACGTTCCCTCATTCCTGCAGCCACCTCCCTCGCTAACATTACTGCTTTGCAGAAGGATCCGACCACATCCTATTCCTTGTCAGAATCGAGTTAAATGGGTGAAAGAATATGAAATAAAGTTAGCACAGCAGAGCATGAGTCATTTAATGTTCCCACTGTGGGGACCCAGGCCTCCTCTCTAGGAGAGGGAATGGGCCGTAATCCACCACGCGGGCTCAGTACGGGTTGGTGGATGTCACATGTCTTCGAATTTTTGCTGCCGACATGTCGGTTTCCTCACGATGTTTTCCTTGAGAGCAGTGGTGATGAAATAAATTAAACAAATTGGGTTGGGTTTGAACTCGCGACCTACAACTCTTAAGTCGGAGCCGTTACCTCTCAGCCACCACTGCTCAAATAAATAAAAATTAAATAAAGTTATAACAAAATTTAAGTGTGATTATGATTACCTTGAACATTTGCACTGCAGACCCATTAAGTGTGTTGAGTTTGAAGATAAGCGTCTTGAATGAACTTCAGATACCAAACCAACTTTATATTAATGTCATTTTAGACAAAATTAATGTCTAAGATTCAAAAACTGATTACATTTATAGCAGTTATTGTCTAGAACATGATAGTTCCAATTTTATTGGTGTCCTCAGTGTTATCTTTGAGACTACTTTAGAGGCTCTGCAAAGGACTTAGTAATTAAAGTTATTATTAAAATGTGTGTTAATACTCGTGTATACGACACATTTTTTTAGGTATTGATACGTAATCAGATTATAGTCTGTTTTATATTAAAAACTAGCTTTTGCCCGCGGTTTTGCTCCCGCTCTACCCTACTCTACCCTTATCGACACTACTTTACCATACACCAATAAATTAACATTTTTTAACGCGATAAAAATTATTCCATGTCCTTCTCCTCGTTCTAAGCTACCTTCCCACCAATTTTCAGCCAAATCGGTTCAGCCCGTCTTGAGTTATAAATAGTGTAACTAACACGACTTTCTTTTATATATATGGATATTGATTGATTATTTTGTATTCGATTATTCATTGCAATCGACTAATTGTGCTGGCAACACCGAAACGTATTTGTGATTATCTGTGAAAAAGTGGGCGATGTAGCACAATGGCGGGGGCAGTCTGAGTTCGGCAGCCGTTGAGGCAGGACGCACAATTGGTCTATTGCGTTATTATGGCGTTAAGAAAATTATGTAAAAACATAATTTAAAATGAGTGTCCATGGAGTTTCTTGAGTAATAAATGTATTATTTCATACTGAAGTGAGCAGTTTTATTACAATTTTAACAATAACTTTAACAAACTATCATGTTCCGAACAGTAACTGCGACGTAATTGCACTAATTAAGTGCGAACTCACGTCAATCTCAGACGTTTTGGGTTTTCAACCATCTTTTAGTATTGCTGATGACGAAAATAATTGGTAATTGTATAAAGACCCAAGATTAATATCTACCTATTTAGAATACTAGAGACATTACATATTTTTTGTTCAGGTCCTCAAAAAGACATGAGGAAAAGGTCCAAACCCGTAAAAGTATGGACCGTAGTAGCCGTAGAACTATTTCATTACAATAAAATTGAGGCGAGGGCGAGCACGCGCACTTTACTGCACTAGTGTGGAAAACTGTCAATTGCGCACACCACACACACCGCTAACCGCTTTTCCACACTCGGCCCTCTCTCTGGGAAAGGAAATGGGCTCTAATCCACCACCACGGCCCAATGCGTATAGAAGGAAAAAACAATGACCTATATAGAGATACCAAAGCAAAAGAATAAGAAGAAGAAGAAAGTGTAAGAAAAAGATAGTGTCTGAAATGTTCCATTGAAATGAAACTTAAATTTTAATCATTTTAATTTTATCAATTTATTAATATTATTCAATAATGTTTAATAATTTTAACTTATATTTATTTATTTAAACTTCATATACAGTAGTGGTGCATAGGTGGACTTAATGCCACAAGGCATTCTCCACCAGTCAACCTTTGGGTTAAGAAAGACAACACTGTGGTAGGTGTACAATAAATAAATAACACATCATTTTAAATAGAATGTATCAATAATTTTATAAATGTTTCAATAATTTACATAATCCAATGTATTTAATTTATTTGCTATGCTCTATCAATTTTATGTAATTAAGCAATGTTATTAAGGGTTTATATATGCCCGAAATAAACGAATATTGTTTATTTCTTAACAATAAAACTCTCGACATTTTTTTTTATTTTTTTTAATCCATTCAATAACAAAATTGTGTTCATAAATCTTACAAAATAATCAACTCGTATGTCAAGAGTAGTCCACAGATTAATATTTAAACGCTGAGCAAGCAAGGAAACGTCATGTTGGCATAGGATTTAACTTAATTAATACCGAAGCTCAAATTTCATGAAGCTAATCGTACGACGTCGTGTGCAAACAATCAATTTGCCTAGCCTTTTCACAATTACGTCGGGTCAGCTTCTAGCCTAACCGGATCAACTGAATAAAAGCACTCGACCAGACTAAATGCCTGTCTCAAACTTAAACTCATTTATTTCAAATAGACCATTTAAAAGCACTTTTGAAAAGTCAAAATGTCGGTCAATAAAAAAAAAGTGAAGCTAAAGCATGTTCCACAGCTTAGATCTCTATAGAGAAGAACGTGCAAGAAACTCCATGGACACTCTTTTAAAATCATATTGTTATGGTTAAATTATGTGAGCAGTAGAGCCATCATAATAATGTTAAAAGCCTGCTATTTTACGTGAAATTTTGCCTTCAATAATGTACTCGTATGTTAAAAATATATAAAAGTATGTACTTTTTTTATAGTTTAATACACACCAGCCTTGCACATTTCATCGAAATTCTGAATCAAAACAGTTTTCCTTAAAAAAAATTAAGATTTAAAAAAAACACGTATTTCCTGGAACAACTTTTGTGAAATATTCGAGTAAATCACGGAATTACGGAATGCCAACAGTTTTCACGCGTTATATCTCTTTTTCGCGTTACCTTTTCATAAAACATCACGTTGGATTGCTTTAGATGAAGCATCAAGCTTTTAAACCATGATCAATGTTAATTCTAGGCGAGTGGAGCTTCTTAAACGCGTGTGGTTAGCTTCAACTAGTTTGAGTTACGTGCTCTCGTGTGGGTTGCCGCTCGCCGCCTGTGTAGTGCCACTGCGGCCACTCATGCATGTTTCTCAAATTCAATAATATAAAAGCATTATAGCGACTTTTGTGGCGTCATAAACGCGCAATTAAAGTTCTCCGCACGATGTAAATAGGTACAACCGCCCGAAATCATCTATTTGGCAATTGCCTACCACACATAACACCCGTCTAGTCAGAGGATCCTCTCTTTCCAGCAGAGGTATGTGGGACTTTGCTCACTGTTCCGCATACCTCCAAAGCATTATCATCATCATTTTAGCCGAAGGACATCAACTGTTGGACATTAACCACCCTCAAGACGTGTCGCCATAACGCCCGGTCCCGTACGACTTGCATTCATCGAATTCCCGCGACCTTCATCAGGTCATTAACCTACTTTGTGGCAGGCTTTACAACGCTGCATGAATTCAATAATACAAAAACATATCTCTAAGGCAATTAACACACTGCCACGCAACACGCAGCGTAGCGCGTTAATGCGTGTTTTAACTTTGCTTGTAAGTATCTCCGTTTGTATAGAAAACACGCACAGTCCAACACACAGATAATGCATCCACGCGCGTGGGTTCGGGGCGAGACGCAAGGTAACGCACACCGAGTCTCGCACTGGACTATCACCACAGCGAACGGCTTTGAATGAAATGAGTCAGAGCCGTGAATCCACAAACCGTAACTACGCGCGTGAGTGCGTAAAGAACCCGCACGATGATGCAGATCTGCACTCCCGCAAGTACGCGCGTAGGTTCGTTGACGCGCAACATGCAGCGTGATGCGTGACAGTGTGATAACCGCCTAAATATAAAAAACCAGTTGTGCGAGTGAGAAAATGGTATGGAAATATACCTACTACATCCTATATTGCTCCATTCCCGTAACAGTTCAGTTTAGGTCGTCAAATGGATCGGTTAAGAGCTCATAGTAGGGCCTCAGTACTCAACATTTAAATATTCAAATGCTAAGTAAGCCAGGAAGCGTCATGTTACCATAGGATTCAAGTTAATTAATACTGGAGTAAATCAGTTTAGACTGAGCTAATCGTATGACGTAGAGTGCAAACATTTCACGTTAATTACGAGCCTGTAGATAAAGACTAATTTTTATAGTTTCTTTTTATGTTTTCTCAAAGCTTGTGGACGATGAACAATGGGTTGATCGTCGTCTGCTCGTCCTGTATGGTCAGAGCCCAAGTTGTCGATGGTGTGTAATAATCCACGCGCGTTTCAAAGAGATTTCAGCAAAGGAGAAGGATTGATCTGAACTAACATAGGTACGAGTATAGTCAGTAAAAGTCTGACACGCTTGAACACCCTCGCGATCCACTCTAGAACAGGAAAAGTCATAAGATGATTTCCTAAGAAAAAAAAATATTCTCAAATTGCAGTCATAATGTAGATCAAACTAGCTTGTTATTTTTCTTTGAGTAAAATTTAGCCACAACTAAATACAATAACTTTTACTGACTAAAATCTCACTCCGGTTCCTTCGGGCTCCGTGTTTCACTTCAACATTACCCATAGCCTCAGTAGGCTTCGACCATACTGGGCCCTGGGTTTGCTGACATGTCCTTGAGTGCGTGGAACAATATGCGTCGTTGATGGCTTGGGCTCAGTCCGGACGGTTACCGGACGGCCGGAAGGCGATCTACCCATAGCTCGCCATCCGCAAGTCCACGCCTACGGTGGCGTGGTTCTAGCAGCTGGGACGAAAGGGCCGTTCCTTCGTGCGTATGGCCGCTTCCTTTGCTAGAATTACTGCTTCTCAGAAGGAGGAGACTGCTTGCCATTCCTCTTCGCTCCGCTCCGTTCAAGTATTGAAAATGTTATTAAATTATTTACTTCCTAAAAAAAAACCACAACAAAATCCAATCCATTAAACAAATTAATATAAATAATGTTCATAAAACTTGAACTACGTTAAAAATAGCCTTAAAACCACAAAGCTAAAAAGGTTTAACCAAACTTGTCGTGTTGACAAGCGAAAATTGCTACAAAATTTCTTCAAAGTGTTTGTGTCAAGCAAAATTGATATATCGATAAGCAAATTGCTGTCGACGCTTTTCAAAAGACTCTTATAAATGGCGAAAGTAATGACGTGCCTGAAAGTGTTGGTAAAGTTTTTGTCATAGGTATGCAAATGTTTGTAATGTTAACTTAATGAACCTAGAAATACAATCAAAAGAAGTCACTTTAAAATCGCAGAACTCGTTTTTTTTATGGTAGGCAAAATAATCCAATGACAAATCCCGCCCTTGGGCGGAGCGGGAAATAGTGTCAGACTCTTACTGACTAAAAAACTACCCCGTTACTTCGTTGGCCATCGTAACGGGGCGGAGCCTTTCTTTCAGAAGCCGACCCATGACCCCAGTAGGCTTCGAACCTGCCTGATTGCAGCTAGCAGGCTGGGCCTCTACGGTTTGCTGAAAGTTCCTTGAGGAGCGCGGAAACAGTACGCGCCGTCGATGACTTGGGCTCGGTCCGGTCGGTTACCGGACGATCAGACAGCGAGCTACCCATTACACACCGTCCGCAAGCCCGCGCCTATGGTTGATCGCGGAACTCGGTTGATAATAATCGAAGTGACTGTTAAACGAATTACAATTGGATTTGTATGCTGAATACCGAAAAAAAATAATTCTCAAATTGACTCCAGTTATGATATAAAAACCTTTTATAGTATGTGGCAATTAAGTTGAACCATTTGCTATGGTCACGCACAGCCACCCACTTCAATTGAAACCAACAACCTGCAAGTGCAATCAATTGTATTCGCAGCGTTGGAAGGCCTCCTACAAGTTGGACAGATGACCTGGTAAGGGTTGTGGAAATCCGATGTATGCGAGACGCATGGATGCAGGGCTATGTCCAACAGTAGATGTCTTCCAGCTGAAATGATGATAATGATGATGAACTTCCATCATTAAGAGCCACTTTCGTATAATTAAACAGTTCAGTGTCAGCCATTAAAGGTATTTACACAACAATATCCACTTAAACCACTAGAGGATTACAAGTGTGAACTTTATGTTTACATTATAACACCTTTATAAGCTGAACGTTAATGCTGAAGCAAGTTTCCGCCGTATTGAGGTAATTTGCATTAATTTACAATGCTTCTCTAACGGTTTCTTCTCGTACTTAAACGTTATGTGTTATGTTCATTGATATATAAGGGAAGGTAGATATGTTACGCGCTAACATCGCAATCAGAAAACCTAGACTCGAAACTCACACATCTATGATCAGTCTCATAATGATAGACAAGGACAGAGATAAGAGCCAGCGCTGTCATGCGAGTGAAATAGCGTTAGCCGCTAAATGTGTGTGATCGTCGCGACCGATGTGAAATCGTGCCATATGGGCACAATTTCAGCGGTGCACGTGCTAGAGGCGAGTTGTTTTGATTAAATTTGGTTATGATGATAAAAGCTAAAGTGCTTTTATCATCATAACCATAGATTAAATTACAACAATAAATTATTGGGAGCCAAAATTTTGGTGGCAATGGTGCTCGATTTCAAATCCTACCAAAAGGAATTATCCACACTAGTATAACACAGAATTTTGGACTTACATGAATGGATTTTCGTTGGTAAAAGTCTGGCAAAGTCTCTCGCTCCACCCAGAGCAAGAGGAAAGGGAAAAAAATGGCTTCGAGACCATTTTTAAACCTATTTTTAAACGTAAATTAAGAACTCGAAGAACGGTAGCTCGCGTCCTGCCGTCCGGTTACCGTCCAAACCAAGCCCGAGTTATCGATGGCTCGTAATGTTTCACGCGCCTCTCAAGGACATGTCAGCAAACCCAGGGCCCAGCATGGTCGAAGCCTACTATTGGTAATGAAGTGAAACTCTGGGCCCTGAATATTTCACGCGCATCACAAGGAGATTTCAGCAAAACCGTAGGGCCCCAGTAAGGTCGAAGCCTACTGGGGGCATGGGTTCACTTCTGAAAGGGTAACCCGGGGTCCTGGAACGGAAGGCAAAGAAAGAATATGGGAGTTGGATTTAGTTAATAAAGGTCTGATACGCCCTCACACTCCATCCAAGAGCGAGAGAAGTCATTGGACGTTTTCCCACCTAAAAAAAAACAGGTAAATAAAAACAAAGAATAAGCCTCGTTTTCTTTGTCGCAATATAATATTAGTCAAATGACTTAATTAGTAGACAGTATGACATTGTTTCACAAAGTTTCAAAGCGCATGAAAAGCACCCAATTATAATACGTAATAATACGTATTTACCCTGTTGAGTCATAAAACATTAATCCTTTTATAATCTCTTCCAATTCAGTTGAGCATACACATTGCTCTGACGACGAACGACAAACACATTTGACAGAACTTTCTTCAAAGAACGTAAAATACGCGAAATCATTAATACTTCACAAATACAAAGTTATTCGTACCAACCGTATTAATTTCCTTTGCGTAACGTGAAAATCGAGCGCCAAATTAAATTCTATATACTCCATCAAAATAGGTGCACCCTCTTCATTCACACTTGGCTACTCTCGAATATAATAAATGATGACCTTTTTACCCCACTCCAACCGGCGTGACGTGCTGATATAGCTTTTATGACAAGGGGATAAGGTCTGATAACTTTACCTGCTGTCAAACCCTGTGACAGATGTCATGGGAGAAAATTAGCGCGATTCGGGGTAAAGCCTTTTTTAGGGTTACCGTCCTTTGAGTCTGGGAGTATTTTTAGTTCCTAAAGGAAGGTTACTAAATATGGAGTTGGGATACTATAGTAGTTAAATCATCTGTGACAGTAGTACTCGTATTGAGATGTAACTAAAAATATTTTTCTTTTGTTGGGCACTTAATATATCTTACTGTGTATATGTTACTAGCCAAACCCGATTTTAGGATAAACTATTTTTACCTGGCTCAAACCTGCGATATTAGTCAAAGAGTTAGCAAAGCCAGTTCGGAATTGTATGGTACTTACTTGAGAACTGGTTTATAATAATAATAATAATAACCCCATCGCTGTATCTCTACGTTGACGTCGTGATGGGGCTTGCGTGCTCCAATAAACCCTAGGTTGTAACTCGCCTAGGGTAAGGGGCCAGACTAAGAGAGATACAATCCGCAGGGCAGTTTTGTGGCGAACTGTTGGGCATTAGCGATCCCACGGACCCGATCTCCCGGGAGAATTCTCGTTCTTCATCTCCGGCTTGCCTTTATTGGCCGGCCGTAGTGAACACTGACGAGGAACAGAGCTCCCACCTCTCTCTTGCCTTTATTGGCTGGTTTGAGTGGAGATTCGCAAGAGAAATCGTGCTCGGGAGAAGGATGTATAATCCAGTAAGGTGCTGGTAGGGATCTTGACCGCACTTCCGGGATTGTCCTGATAGCCGTGGTATACCTCTCCACTCCTCAAGCACCTCAGGATATGTTGCCCTCTTGTTGCTACGTCACTTCGTGCTAGCGGCCGTTTTTGGGGGCCCATTTATTGAGTGTGCAAGTCACCCCCTGCCTGCTTACCGATGCATATTAATAACATTGTTTAGGCAGGGGCCATAGTTTTCACATAGTTCTTGGTAACCAGTCCACTTAAGACTTCAAAAACCATAGCCCTATTGTCTTTATTTTCCATATGTCACAATAGTTTTCACCAACCGGGGGTTGTCCTTGGATGCACTAGCATTGCGCGTACAGGGACAATCGTCGGTTAGCATCACGTTCCATTAAAAGTACCTAAAGGGCCTCTGCGAGTTGGTTTCGGCTCCTCGTACGCCTCCCAAAGGTCCAGGACCTCAGGGTCCTGAGATATTTTTTTAAAATAATAATAACCTTAGGAGGCTCTCGTTAGGCGGCTGGATCAAGGGCTTGATTCAGAGAGCGGTACTCCTGGACACGGCTCGTATTGTTAGGAGGTTCCTTTCTCTGGAGCCCTGACCGCCGGTAGCTTGGACCCTGTTCCCGATACCGGTGGGACACTATTTTTTATACTTTTAAATGTTTTTTTTTTTTCTGTTTGTAAGTTTTTTTTAAAAATATTTAAAAATGTAATAAGTAAGTTTGTAAAATGAATAAATGGAATAATAATAATAATAATTTATTTCAAGTATCAATGACTCATACACAATCAATACAAATAGAACAGTCACAATTAAAAATTATAGTACATATAAATAATTAAGATCACAAAACATTAAATTAAATTATACATTCATCGTCATGTTGCTACATCACATGCCCGTCACATGTCCTAAGTAAAACTAGTTCATCCTAAAATCGGCCAGTAACATATGTTTATAAAGCAAAGTCCTGACTCACTCACTGACTCATCAATACTCAGCCCAAAACCTTGAACCTAGAATGCTGAAATTCTGCACCGAAGTTTTTTTTATGATGTATATGTTACCGGCAATCTGTATAATTCAAGTATTCTATACAATTCCGAATGAGCAGCCAAGAATGTGTGAACAAAATGAGAGCAGGGAAGGAGGTGATGTTTTTTTTTATGGTAGGTAAAATCATCCAATGACAAATCTCGCCCTTGGGCGGAGCGGGAAGTAGTGTCAGACTCTTACTGACTAAAAACCTACCCCGTTCCTTCGTTGCCTATAGTGCCGGGGCTGAGCCTTCCTCTCAGAAAACGGCCCTTGACCCCAGCAGGCTTCGACCCTGCCTGCCTGCAGCTAGCAGGCTGAGCCTCTACGGTTTGCTGACAGCTCCTTGAGGCGCGCGGGAGCAGAACGCGCCGTCGACGACTTGGGCTCGGTCCGGTCGGTTACCGGACGATCGGACAGCGTGCTACCCATTGCACGCCGTCCGCAAGCCCGCGCCTACGGTGGCTGGATATCGGGATCGGAATCCCGGCGGCGGCTGGGGCGAGCGCCCCGTTGCCTCTGCCTGATGCGGTCGGCCTCCTCCTTTGCTAGCATTACTGCTTCGCAGAAGGAGGCGACCGCCTGCCATCCCTCCTCACTACGGACCATGGCCTGAACCAAGGCCCGGCGAGAGAGATCGCTGCCGCCGATCGCCCCCACGAGGACACGGCGATGCTCCGCCCAGGTGGGGCACACCTCAACAGAGGTGATGTAATTTTAGGGCACCCTGACACGGACAGGTTAGGTTAGGGTTATTTTTATTTTTATTTTTTGTCTCCACCTGAAAACCGTATTCTATATATTGTATTGTATAGAATACCGGATTATATAGATAGCCGGTAACATATACAAAGAATAAGAAAAGACTTTGCAAAAATGACCCCCAGAGGGGATCAATTAGGAGTCCAAAATTTCTATTGAAAAGACTAGTTTCACACGGACGAAGCCGCTAGCAGATGCTGACTATTGCTGACACAGTTGATTCTTCTTCTTCTTCTTATCGTATCGATGGTTTTCTTTTCCCTCAAAGTTTTTGGGGTTTCCTACGTTTACAGCGGCATCAGTGGCATTTTTGAGGTCCTCCAAAGTGCAGGTGTAGGAACACTTTGGGCACTCTAATAAGTGGGCCATCGTCTGGTCAGGAGCACCACACTCGCACTGGGTGTCGGAGGGGTTTATAATACCCCAGTTCACCAGGTTGTGTTGAACAGTTGATTCTAAAGTTATTGCATTAGTAAGTACCAAAAAGATTGAATTAAACTGTAAAATATTTTTATATACTTACACTAGAAGGCTTATAAATACCTACATATTCATTTCTGTGTTTGTTGGTGGTCTTCTCATCATAACTGGAATCTTATTTATTATCGTTATAGTTGACAAATCCATATCAAAAGGCGTAATTGATAAACAAACCGGTTTTGGTTCTCATAAGTAGGAGTTTATTGATGTTTTTGACAGGTTTCCAAACCCATTGTCTTGTTAATATGCATTGACAGGTTCAACATCTTCAATATGATGAGGATATTGCTAAGAGGTGTTAAGATGTTAACGTAATTATGTCATCGTATTTAATCCTTGGCAAATTGTAAGGGGATTCATCAAAATTGATGAAGGATTAATTTAAATGTGTAATACCCACAGTGCCATACAGTGGAATATAGTTATGCTAAGCAAGTTAATTTTGCTAACCCAGTAAGATTCTTCAATCCTTAGCCTTCTAGTAATGGACTAGTAAAACAGACTTATAAGTCGTACTAAGGTGACTGTAAATAAAAAGGTGGAGAAAGAAAAAATTAGATAACTAACTAAACACATGACATTTCATCTTTACATTCCTTTTTCAAGTCATATTGCTTCTAAAAAAACTCCAAATAGGCCAAAGACTCACTATTATACACCGTTAAATTTTGGTCGTTTTAATCCCGCGGAGGATCGATTCGGTACATGAAACCCTATCGATTTATAAAGCTATAAGAAGTTATCGTCGTTGCGTACTAACTACCTACAGTTCACTGGCCGCGATCAGCTGACGTTTACTTAAAGAAATTAATTTCGTACATGCGTATATTAATTCAAGTTTTTGAAAAAAAGTACTTTGTTTTTTAATTTTATCTTCACAAATCGATAGGGTTTAATTTTCGAGTTTCAATAGCTAACTTCCAGTTTCATCATCAAACCCTATAATAATAATAATAATAATCGTTTATTTTCTCTCACAAATTACTTAATGCTAGGTTTACAGTGGAGCACGAACAACGGTATTAACTATGTGAGAGACTGGTGCCTGTGATAGGTCTCTACGAAACCTGTATTACAAGTCACCAGGGCCCTCTCGCAGCTATTAGCCTGCTATGTCCTACTTTTATAGTAAAAAAAAAAAAATATTTAAGGTGCTGGGAACTTGAACACTACACATTAAATTATAAAACACTAAATAAAAAGTGAAAATAATCAAACAAATAAAAATTACCCTGGTTATCATCTAGCACCAAAATACTCGTCAAGACGAATCGCACGAGTCCAAACTCGATGGAGTTGTATTGTTTAATTACCGAGTTCCTAAGGCTACCTTCCAGCCTTAACATAATAATTTTACATTTTTGCTTAATTTAGACATGCAAAATTTCAGCTCAATCGGCAACCGGGAAGTGGATGAAAATTTTTGAAAATTTGCAAGATTTTTTTACAGACAAAGATTGGGACAGGTGAAAAAAATAAAAGCTTGTAAACAGCTGGGAAAATTAAAAATTAAAAAAAAATCATATTCGATACACGAAAACAGGGAACAGATCGTATCAAGTAGAGAAAGATCGTCAAAACTTTAGATGAGCATATAACGACACATTCGTAACACACGAATCAAAAAAACGTCGAAACATAATTATCATTCCAAAGACATTCTTGACACCATCTCATTTATAAAATCATTTCCGCGGCCTCTATCAACTTCTTTTCATCTTATTCCGTCGACTCAGAGTAACTTTCCTTAATCTTAAAAAATATTTTTTCGTCTCTAATTTATTCTATCTCTATATCAAAATAACGATCTACCTCGCGCCGTCGATCTTTGACAGATGGACGTCCGACGTTTTCTTCAGACACTCCAGTTTAGTCCCTTGATACCCGAAGTCGGACGAACAGTGTTATAACTCCTCAAGGCGTGATTTGTAGTTGATTTGTTTTGAAACGAGATATAGCGTCCTAAATTTTCTTCTGTAAAGTTACTTGTTTCTAGGTCATCTTCTCTGTGAGAGTTGCTATTGATCAGAATTGAAAGACACTTCAAAAATTAAATAGAAATTGTCGAACACAACTGTCCAGTGCTTAATTTGTGGAGCACTCGGTCCACAAATTAAGCGTACGCATTTTTTTTTTTTTGAGCTCTTAACACTAATTTAAATTACCCCATACTATAATCTTATAGAGCAAATTTGATGAACTATAGCTCTAGTATGCAAGACAAATATACATACACACATCTTCCTAATATAATTATAAAGTTTAATTGTTATTTATTTTTTTAAGGTATGCGCCATGTTTAACGCAAATAAACTTTTTCTTTCTTTCTTTTCTTTCCTATATCAACCACTTTTATATTTTTTGTTTCATTATCATGATTTCAGTCTAAATATGTACATTGCTTGGACTTGATCCGAGTCATTCCATGCAAAAAGAGTTGTGAAAATCATAATGAACAAATTGCTTTAATACTCGTAATTTAAACCATGAAAAAATCTAAGCAAAAACAATAAAATTCCACTCCATTTTGTAATTTTCTCCGATTGTTTACTTGCTCAATAAAAAATTATAATGAAGATCGTTGCCTAAGGAAAAGTAAAATCGTTTTTAGATAAAAATCGAAGATTAATACCGGTTCTTCCTTGAGATGAAGAGATATTCGACGTATTTTTTTATTCCTCACTTTTAGCGAAAGCTTGGACGAGATTGAAATTTATATGGGTATACATTATACTTATCTTTCTTGGTTTTATGCGGTATTGTTAAATTTTGTCAAGAAGAATATTTATAGATTTACTTAGCAAAAATATAAGAACGTTTATTTTTGTAGAATATTGTTCGTTTATAATAATAAAGACGAATATCAGTAGAAAGTACGTGTGGTATCACGAAATACGAATGATATATTTAAGGATGCTGAAAAGATTTTAAAAAAATCTACTTTTTTTAAATGGGGCCGGCAAAAGTCTATAAATCCACCTTTTGTATAAAACGCTCACTGAAAATAATTGGAAATAATGTATTCTCAACAATATTCAGTTTCCGATAGCTTGCTAATTGACCTTGGTAATGAGTAAATAACTTTGTTTTATATTGAAAAAAAAAAAGCTGAAAATTATTTACTGGTATTAGTTAAAGGCCAAATGAGAAACATAGTGTCAGTTCTATTACTGTGTGATACTGTGACAAGACTATTCAAGATTAAAGAAGAGACTATTTTACACTAGCTCAAAGTTTCTTTTTATAGTTAAGATGTACTTACTCGTCGAATCGAGTTTTAAAATCTTGAACATTAGCCTATCCGGTATTCTACCGGTTGTATATCGGAGATGATGCGCTGGAATTACACAACTTAATTCCGGAAAGTCCGTTCCATCATCGAACCACCAGACTTAAGACATTGCACCACACGTGGACATTCCACTCTTACATACAAAACGTTTTAAGAACACATTCAAAATCTGAGTCTGATAGTTACAACCTAGGGGACTTTAACAGTATATAGGATACTTCTAGGTAAGCGTGCGCCATCGTCGACCACATCGTCACTTTCCATCAGGTCTGATAGTGGCCAACGACTCTATCAAAAATACACCGTTAAATTTTGGTCGTTTTAATCCCGTGGAGGGTACATGAAACACTATCGATTTAAAAAGATAAAATTAAAAAATAAAGTTTTTTTTTCTAAAACTCCAATTAATGTAAGCATGTACGAAATTAGTTTCTTTAAGTAAACGAGTAAATGACCTAGTAGCTGTCGGTCGTTGCGTATTAACTACCTACAGTTCATTGGCCTCGCTCAGCTATCGTTTACTTAAAAAAAAAAAATTAGTACGTGCGTAAATTAATTCGAGTTAAAAACTTAAATTTCTTTATTTTTCATTTTTATCTTTACAAAGCAATAGTGTTTCATGTACCGAATCGACCCTCCACGGGATTGAAACGACCAAAATTTAACGGTGTATATAAAAAAATTATAAATTCAGTTTTCTGTTGACGTTTTTCTGGGGGCAATTGCTGCACGATTATTTCTATAATTAAAACGGTGCCTAGGTCGTAGATTATATCTGGGCGTGTGGAACGTTTCTGCGTCGCAGGCCTATGGTGCTATTCTCTAAGAAAACGCAGCGCTGCCGCAACGACGAGCACCCAAATAGGATACACTGAATTAACAATCCAATATTTATAGGCTCATTAGGTTGACAATCCAATGTATCCTATTTGGGTGTTCGTCGTTGAGGCAGCGCTGTGTTTTCGTAGAGAATAGCACGACTGCACTTTACGGCATTGCAGCTGACATCGATGGACTAGATGGTCTCGGGGTTGTCGGTGACCTTTGGTGAATCTGATCATCATCAACAATCATCAAGTTTTTTAACAGTAGCGGAAAAAATATTAAACTTATTGAAACGGAAGCCAGAAAGCTTTTTTAGTATAATATCATATTGGTAATCTTAATACAGGTACGCATATGCCGCTCATTTGGAATTCTCTCAGAGTAATATCCCTAAGGGGCATACCTTGCGCGGTATTAGAATAAAAACAAGAATAATTCAGGCTTTTTCTCGTAAATGGGGGATCAAAACATGTTATTTATATCCTATTATATTTAAGGTGGTAATTCGTTTCTTTTACTGTTTGTGTTTGGGGCGCGGAGATGAATTTTGTGGGCAAAATATTTTTAACGCGGGTAAAAGTTGGTTTCTTGTTTAACTTACTGAAAATTATAATTGGCTTGTATTCATCGTTAAGTTGTCATTTTTGACGTTGTTTGTTAGATAGTTAAAACAAAAAAATATCACACCAATATTATAAAGGTTTTTTTTTTATGGTAGGTAAAATCATCCAATGACAAATCCCGCCCTTGGGCGGAGCGGGAAGTAGTGTCAAACTCTTACTGACTAAAAACCTACCCCGTTCGTTCGTAGCCTATCGTGCCGGGGCCGGGTATTCCTTTCGGAAGTTAACCCATGACCCCAGTAGGCTTCGACCCTGCCTGCCTGCAGTTAGCAGGCTGGGCCTCTTCGGTGTGCTGACAGCTCCTTGAGGCGCGCGGGAACAGAACGCGCCGTCGACGACTTGGGCTCGGTCCGGTCGGCTACCGGATGATCGGAAAGCGTGCTACCCATTGCACGCCGTCCGCAAGCCCGCGTCTACGGTGGCCGGAAATCGGGATCGGAATCCCGGCGGCGGCTGGAGCAAGCGCCCCGTTGCCTCTGCCTGATGCGGTCGGCCTCCTCCTTTGCTAGCATTACTGCTTCGCAGAAGGAGGCGACCGCCTGCCATCCCTCCTCACTCCGGACCATGGCCTGAACCAAGGCCCGGCGAGAGAGATCGCTGCCGCCGAATGCCCCCACGAGGACACGGCGATGCTCCGCACAGGCGGGGCATACTTCTAAAGTATGCTCCACCGTGTCCTCCGGGTGTTCCGCACAGTGGCGACACCCAGGCGAATCCTCCGCACGAATCCGGAACAGGTACTTTGCGAACTTTCCGTGTTCGGTAAGCACCAGCGTCGTGCGGAAGTTGAGAACGCCGTGAGGTCTTTCCAGCCACGCCTCAAGGATGGGCCTTATCGCCCCAAATGTGGCGCGCCCCAATATTATAAAAGGGAATGTTTGTAGGTTATATGTGTGTGTCTGTGTTTCTTTGTGTGTGCATGTGTATATGTTTGTCACTTTTTACACACAAGTAAATCATGAATACTGACAAATGCTTGCACTGACTGGACAGGTCCACTCAGAATCTGTGTGGTTCTTTCTTCAAAAAACCATCCTAGACTCCAATCTGCATGGTTCTCATATGTTTTGAATTTGCTGTATGGACTTTAAAAGAGACTTTGACCCCTGAGTTTGTTTCGGTATTTCTTCTCAGGGTAGTCAGCTAGGAAACACCGGCCTCATCTAGATAAAATTGACGAAAAAAAAAAACGTGTAAAAGTGTTTTTAAGAACCTATTTGCAAAATAAATATCATTTATCATTTACAATCACATTACCTGTCTATATAATTATAATCTTTACACGTAACAAACACACACGTATCTCTAAATGTAACATTAAACCTGCGTATGCAAAATTTTTAGATTGATGGTTGGTACTGTCGAACCCATGCTGCTGCGGGCTCGACTTCCGGGATCGATAATTTTATAAAAATGACTTTAAACTTTATATAATTGATATATTGACTGGCCTGTTGGTCTAGTGGTTAGTGGCCCTGACTGCTATGCCGGAGGTCGTGGGTTCGATTCCCACCCAGGACAAATGTTTGTGTGATGAGTACGATCATTTGTTCTGTGTCTGAGTGTAATTTATCTAAAATATGTATGTATTTAGAAATATATTAGTATGTCTATCAGTTGTCTAGTACTCATAACACAAGCTCTGCTTAGCTTGGGATTAGACGGCGTTGTGTGATAATTGTGGCATATACGTATTCTTTTTTATATTACAAATTAGTTAATAACACTTCAAAATATTTGTGCAGCACTGACTCTAAAACAATCAAATATTCTTTTCTTATAAATATTCAAATACTTTCTAGCATACTAACATCCTACGAGCCAGTATGATAGCGCATACGCATGAGTTCGCATATAAAGTCATGCAAACTCATTACTCCGACATTACAGTACTGTAACGCTTTTGCAAGTTTTTGAATTTTAGATTTCATTCAGTGAGATAGATCCAGTTCTCTAAATTACCAGCTTTTTAGCTATGCAGAATATACTCGTAGCTTATCACGGGCAACTTCCCATGAATCAAAAGAGATAAACTATATTATCCACCGCTTTCAAATCAGTATCAATATTAGACGTTTTTACGATTTGATGACCCATAAACTTTATCTGCCAATAAAGTTATCTTTATTGTTTGGCTACCCGTCACGAAAACATCATTGCTTTAGCTATGAATATTTTATAGAAGGATTTAAAAGTAATGGATTGTTTAAACAGGCAAATACATGCAATAAACATGTTTTTCTTTCTTTTCTTTATCTACAGACTAAAATACTCAATAATTTTGTATACAAGAATCTGGTCACAGATATTTATTATGTATCTACCTACCTATATAACCCAATATTGTTTACAACTTAAATGTAATTTGATATTATTGGATCAAATAAATATTTATATATTTACCAGCTGATCTGGCAAATTTCGCACCACTTAATAGTCTATGAATATTATTGTGATAACGGAAATTTTTTTTTTCGTTAATTTTTCCATATTTTCTCACCATTTAAACCTTTCCTGGACTATCACAAAAATTTCAACACTAAAATTACTTAACTCCAGGGAAGGTTCCTGGAGTTTCACGAATATTTCAAGACCAAAATTGGCCAGACCAGTCCAGTCGTTCTTGAGTTTTAGAGAGACTAACGAACAACTATTCATTTTTATACCCCATTAAATATTTGTCGTTTTAATCCCATGGAGGATCGATTCGGTACATAAAACACTGTAGATTTGTAAAGAGAAAATTAAAAAATAAAAGTCTTAAAAGCGATACAAAACTCAATCTATGGAACATCAGATATTGCACCCAAACTCACTAATTAATGAACTATTAAACTTGACTGTATGGTAAAAAAAAAATAACGTTCTATTAGTAGGGGAGCAATACTGGCCGCTCTACTATAATACCATTTATTTTAAGGAGCTTAATCACTTATAGGCTGACGACCAAAGCCAAAGACACAGTGAGAAACTGCATCCATACTCCTTGCGTGTACTATAGAACACTATGCGCCACATCTTCATCCATATATGTCATTTGATACATGATATGCCGCGTTCCATCTTGAGGATGTTTTCCTCCGATCATTAAAAGAGATACATGTTGCCGACACGTTGACAAGATATTGTATCGTTAATCGTATTGACATGATTTTTTTTTGCATAACACTGCGAATTCTGCGGTAGTAATGCGACAGAATTTGAAATGGTATTTATTTTGCAAGTAGGTTTTAAAAACACTTTTACACGGCATTTTTTTTTCCATTATTTTAAACTAAATGAGGCCATTGTTTCTTAGCTGACTACCCTGAGAAGAAACACCGAAACAAACTCAGGGATATGTTTTTATCGAATACACTATGAGTAGAGACTTGAAATTAGCTATATGTTAATATTACACTCTTTATAGTATTGATATTTTAGTCAGTAAGTAAAATAAAAAACTAAATTCAAATAAGCATTGATACTTATAATACAAATACTCGGTACAATACGCCTGACTTCGAATATCATAATGATACTTGATACACACCTAGGTGTGGACGTGATTTTACGTTTTTACGCCTTAATCATCCGACCGATGAAGAAAAGGGCTGCAGCCGCAGCAGGATTTTTTAAAAGAGTTCCCGGTGCACTGGAACGCAAAATTCGACAGGAGAATCACAGTAAGTTTCTAGTCAGTGAAACTCTGACACTCTTTTTCGTACCACCCCGAGCAAGAGGAGTCATTGGATGATTTCCCACTGAAAAGAAAAAGAACTGTTCTAGAGGAATAGGAAAAAAAAACAACGTGAGTAAAGCTATGAGCTTAGACGGCTAAATTTTGATGGTTATAATCATGTGGCCGGTCAATCCGATTTATGAAACACTATCGCTTTATAAAGATAAAATTAAAAAATAAAGTACTTTTCTAAAACTCCAATTAATATACACATGTACGAAATTAATTTCTTTAAGTAAAAACAGCTGAACGAGCCCAATAACCTGTAGGTTATTAACGACCGACAACTACCTACAGATCATTGGACTCACTCAGTGGATTTAAACGAGATTAAAACGATCAAAATGTAGCCGTGTATACTAAAAAATTATTAGTACAATAGCTTTTGCTTTTTACTGGTTTTAGCCCGGGCAAAGTCAATAAATACCATAACTTTCGCAAGGTGAGCGTTTTACCAACATTTTTAAATGTTCATATTTCTAGTAAAACGAGCTGCGACGGAGCAGTATGATTCTCAGAGCGACTGCCATCTGACCCCCTCGACCTAATTATACGGCAGCACAGATATTCTGTGGGTAGACAGCTTTACAGAGTACCTACTGGACTTTTTAGTACACGAAGCTTAATGAAATATCAGACCAGTATTAACATAACACCCGGCCAATGGAAATATATTTCAAGTGACGCAAAATTCATTGCTTTGATTACGTTGTCGAGTAGACTACATATTAACAGTAGCAATAGTATAAGGTTGAACTTCATAATGAAGTGGAGAAGTGCTGACCGGTTTAGTTAAATAATTATTCAACAAATACGACAAATACTCAGAGTTATAATGCAAGAGATAGGAATAAAAAATATTGTTTATTTATCATCATATTAATTAGACTATTTAGGATTATTGATTTCAAGGATTTTTAACAATATAATTACATTATGTGCGTAAGAAACATAAATATAAATTAAGGATTTATAAGAAATTTAATTAATGTGGAGGAATACTTCGACGCCTGAGTGTATTTGGTGGTTTGTATTATATTTGTACATAGTTACGTCTAGTATATATTCTTAGTTTAGTTTTTATGTACATAGGTTTAGTATAAATACTTAGTAAATATTTAAGTTCTATTAAGGTTGTATAGCACATCAGTGTAAATACTTCTTCGATGGGTTGCTATGCTACCAAGTTTTGTTTATTTTACAAGTCAAATGTTTTTCTTATGACAAATGTCTGTTCTTTTAATTAATGTACACGTAATACATATATATGTATTTATATACAAACGTGAAATAAAGTCAGGCATCAAAATCGCCTTCCGCAAGCCCGCGAAGTTCGCCGGATCAGCTAGATATAAAGCAGAGTTTCTTGATATTTACAACCAAGGAGTTTTTAAGTCAGTAGTGAATACTGTGAATGGATTACTTCTAGGCAGGCCTGCTTCATCGACCACATCATCGCTTGCCATCAAATAAGATAGTGGCGAAGCGCAACCCTATCTGTAATAAAAAAAGTACTACTCACCTGACCTTTTTGAAGGACAGTACAAATAAGGTCAACACATAACCTTCTAAACTCATTCTAGGGCTGTCCCTTCCGGCGTTTCCAATGAATAATAATTCCTTACCACTCTATAATTTAATTGATCGCTTTTAAAAAATAAAGTATACGGACTACCATCACTTTAATAGTAGCCGATAATATGGCTCATTGGGTTAATGAAAATGCCCGGCTATCATCTAATGACAAATCCCACCCTTGGGCGGAGCGGGAAGTAGTGTCAGACTCTTACTGACTAAAAACCTACCCCGTTCCTTCGTAGCTTATCGTGCCGGGGCCGGGTATTCCTATCGGAAGTTAACCCATGACCCCAGTAGGCTTCGACCCTGCCTGCCTGCAGGTAGCAGGCTGGGCCTCTTCGGTGTGCTGACAGCTCCTTGAGGCGCGCAGGAACAGAACGCGCCGTCGACGACTTGGGCTCGGTCCGGTCGGTTACCGGACGATCGGACAGTGTGCTACCCATTGCACGCCGTCCGCAAGCCCGCGCCTATGGTGGCCGGAAATCGGGATCGGAATCCCGGCGTCGGCTCGGGCGAGCGCCCCGTTGCCTCTGCCTAATGCGGTCGGCCTCCTCCTTTGCTAGCATTACTGCTTCGCAGAAGTAGGCGACTATAGACCACCGTTCTCTGTCAATTACAGAAGGCGGCAAATAACTTGACTCGTGATTTTGTGGTGGAGGAAGCTCCCACCACCAATACTTCAATACATTTTGACAAGCTACCCCCATCACGATAATCTCTCATCATCATCATCATCAGCCTTATAATATTCCCACTGCTGGGATTCAGGCCTCCTCTCTAGGAGAGGGAATGGGCCGTAATCCACCACGCGGGCCAAGTGCGGGTTGGTGAATGTCACATGTCTTTAAATTTTTGGTTCTAGGACATGCCGATTTACTCACAATGTTTTACTTCACCGTTTTGAGAGCAGTGGTAATGAAATAAAATACCCACAGTAATGCGTCTGTCCGGGATTGAACCCGCAACCTACAACTCGTAAGTCAGGGCCGTTACCACTCGGCCACCACTGCTCTCGTCAAGATATTTGCCACCTACAGTACAACTTCTTTTCCGTCCTTGCTGCTATTATCTGGATTCGGGTGTCCTCACGATTGTACACCAGAATAGTCTGTCTTGGGTTTTTTTTTTTATGGTAGGTAAAATCATCCAATGACAAATCCCGCCCTTGGGCGGAGCGGGAAGTAGTATCAAACTCTTACTGACTAAAAACCTACCCTGTTCCTTCGTAGCCTATCGAGCCGGGGCCGGGTATTCCTTTCGGAAGTTAACCGATGACGCCAGTAGGCTTCGACCCCGGCTGCCTGCAGTTATCAGGCTGGGCCTCTTCGTCTGTCTTGGGTTGCTGATTTTGGCAATTGGGCTTTCTTAAGGTCTCTCTCGATGTTGGACGACCAGGTTAATAGCGGGCGGCACCTACCTCTCTTTTGTTCGGATAAATTTAGGGCTTTTTTTACCACATGGTCTTTTCTACGCGTCATTACATGTCCATACCGTTTGAGGCGAAACTCTATCATTTTTTTCCGTGATGGGCCCAACCCCAAAGCTGTCCCTTACGTTCAGTCTATCTCGGTCATACCTTCCGCCCAACGCATATTCTCTGTCAATTACAACTACACTAGTTATTACCTGGCACTTTTTTAAACCCTCATCGTCTTTCTAGCCTTTTCTCAACTGGCTTGCATTCGACTTCCAATCTAACCAGATTCGATTGAGTACCCATCTTTGAGAAAACCGGCATGTCCTAGAACCAAAAATTTGAAGACATGCGACATCCACCAACCTGCACTGTGCCTGCGACCTGAGACCCAGTGGCCAGTGGGAATATTATAAGGCTGATGCTATGCTATGCTATCCATCTTTGGTTTGTAGTAATTGCCTATCAGACCTCCACAATCCAGTTACTGGGCAACATGGATAGGCTGATGCTCAGACTTTCTGGTATCTAACTACGTACAACTGAGACCAACAGCTGTACGAGCTTTCTGAGGAACACTTTTCCAAAACCCTATGTGCCATAATTAAAGGGACCCTAGTTTTTCTCCAAAAACAATTGAGAGTGAATCTTAAGCAGGCTTTCCTATCCAATATATTGTAAACTGCGTAAAATAATTAAATTGGGGTCCTCTTCATTAGGATAATGAAGTAAAGCTCTGGTTAGGCTCGACCGCTAATTGGATGGGTGACCGGTATTAAGACAGTCGGTAGAATTATATGTGAAGTGTTTGTAATTAAGTTATCTGTGTCAATGTTGTGTTGGGTTTTGGCTTTTGACCAAAATTAAAGCCTTCAATGCTAATTTGGCAAGATCAGCGGTACTTTAATGTAGGTAGGTTTTATGTCGTAATAGTCTTTTATGGGCTGGATGGATTGTGTGAGGAGTGATATGAAAGAAAAGGGAGTTAGTGGTAGCGTGATAAGTGACAGGACAGAATGGAAGAAAAAAAAACGTGTTGCGCCGACCCCAAATAAAACGGGACAAGGGCACGAAGATGATGAGTCTTTTATGGGGTCCCAGTTTGTTCAAAGAAAAAGAAAACTGAAAGAACATGGGCAGTGGTTCAATAAAATTTTAACCAAAAGACGTCCACTGTTGGACTGCCTTACTCAAATGCCACCACAATCATTGGTCCTGTGCGGTTCGCATCGGATTTCCGCGACAGTCATCATCAATATCACCAGATCACAGAGTGACAACCTCGTAAAAAAAATCGTAGTGTTTGAAGGCCTCACATAAGGTGGACTGAAGACCTGGTGAATGTCGAGGGAAGCTGATAAATGCGAGCCGCATATTAAGAGAAGACCGGATATTTTTTTGACAATTGGGGAGGTATAATTACGTGCAGCTGTGGACGTCTTTTAGCTAAAATGATGATGATGATAGATAAATGCGAAGGCAACTCTATCCTCTGTTTGTTTCCTCTTCACATCTTAACGGCTGCATGTATTTGAAAGAAATTTGGCACACCTTTAGACCTTGTTCTGGAATAGCACAAAAGATTCTTTTACCCCTAGAATACGCAAGAATTTCAAGCAAGCGAAACCGCCGGCAAAAATCAGTTTTCACTAAGCCAGAATATCCGTACATAAGTAGGATAACGCCGCCTTCGGTAACTAACTTGGGTGCACAAATTATTTGTAGGCCATTGAGTCTCTAATGAGCCGTGCTGCAAGTTGACCTAAGATTTAATGATAAGAAGAAACTTATAAATATAAATCTCCTGAGGTATTTTGAGATAGAGGTTGCTTAAGCGCCACGTTTTGAGAGCGTACGATGGTTTTAAAACTAAGCTAGGTTTGAGCCACCGCGCCTGTTAATTACATGAACATAATATATCTTTAACATGTTTGATATAGAAATAAATGTATACAGGTCGAAGAAAAGTGGATTAACAGTAACCTATACTTTACAAAAGTACAAAAATATTCTTTACAACTCCAAAAAACAAATGATCAGACACTACGGTACTAGAGAATAGTGGTGTGGAAGATTACTTCGATGCCTAAGTTTAAGTAACTAAGATTTTGTATACACCGTTAAATTTTGATCGTTTTAATCCCGTGGAGTGTTGATCCGGTTCATGAAACACTATCAATTTGTAAAGATAAAGTAAAAAAAATAAAGTACTTTTTTTCTAACTTCTTTAAGTAAACGAGTCAATGACCTTGTAATATTCCGTCGTTGCGTACTAACTACCTACAGGTCATTGAACACGCCCGGCTGACGATTACTTAGAGAAATTAATTTCGTACATGCGTAAAATAATTTGAGTTTGACAAAAAAGTACGTTTTTTTTTAATTTCACCTTTACAATTCGATAGTGTTTCATGTACCGAATCGACCCTCCACAGGATTAAAACTGACCAAAATGTAACGGTGTATTTATACATATATGTACATATTCAGATTATGTATTTTAATTAATACACTACCAATCCAGAAGTCAAAATCGTGATAAAACTGACTACTGCAAATACCATAAAAACATTGCATTTAAGAGAAAATCTATTTAAATATCTATTCATTAACGTTACACCAATGGACGGATACGTGTAATAACACTGCAAATTGCTACCCAGCATGTCAAAACACTCACGAGCACTGAGTGAAAGGAATTTCATTAGTGTAACTGGCTTGTTGCCATACTAATAAATCACAGCATATTACACGATGAAGTTTCAACCGCTTTTACATTATATATGTATGTTTGTAGGAATTATCTATATATCTTGTGAACTACTGAAATTAGGTCAGTTTTGAACTGGTTTTGGTCAGAATTCCAGCGAAAACTTCTTAGTGTTGGTCTCTTTGAGTATGTCTAGAGGAAGGGCGCCTTCAATATAGTCACGATACAAATTGCAAAATTGAAAAAAAAAAATTGGTTTGCGAATAATTTAAACAGCCACTTGAAGAAATCACGTCAAAAAAATATTGTAGGGAGCACAAATAATATAATAAAAAGACTAATTCGCGATAATTCGTGAATTAATTCCACGCTGATGCGTAGGATTTATTTGACGAGAAATTAGTCTTTTAAATTATTACAAAAATCATTCGCACCTGTCAGCTCGACAGCCGCGAAAAATTCTACCAGACAAATCTTTTAATTTCAAAAATCGAATGAATGTTTGTCTTATCAATAACGTGACCTTCTAAAAGACGTACTGATGAAATAGAACTTTTTGATACGAGTAGAGAAATTTTATCATTGCGACCGAAGCGGAATTTGCCCGAGCCCAAGGGCAGCCAAAGTACTGCAGTAAAAAAAAATCCACGTGTATTGAAAGACGTTTTTCAATACATTTCCGAAGAAATGAATAAAAGGATTATTAACCGGCGACTCGTGGGTCGCTTAGCGCTTAGTCTAACACGATAGATAGAATAAATTGTGATGGGAGGGCGCTCATGCACTTATCTGCACTAGTGCTGAAAACAATCGTGACTAAAAGGGGTAGGGATAGGATCGAGTTTTATATTAAATATATTGAAAAATATTTTTGTAATGCAGGTATATCCTACTGTCACAAATGAACACATAAAAATGAAACTAAGAAAGTTAATTGTACAGAATACTTGGTAAACCACATAATTTTTTTGTTAATTTACGTAGGCACGAAAACACACTATTACCAACGATAATAATTACCAACGGACACTTCCTAACATAATTATTTTGCGTAATTAGCTTGTAAGAGGAACGAAAGAAAATTGTATTAAAACAGGATCGCATTATGTCTGTAACAAACTTAGTTATGGCTTTGTTCGGAATAACTCATTAAATTAGGAATATTCCAAGACGGCTTCAAAGAAAATGGGTAAAATTATTTGTAAAGTTGCTATTAATTTATCAATTGTAGGAAGTTTAAATGAGGTTTTAAAATATCAATCAAAATAATTTTCCTGTTTCCTTGCGTGATCAAAATTGATATCTGCGGAAGAAGCAAGGTTCTCTAACTCACATAGCCTGAAGAATCGTCAAACTTAAGTGGCAGTGGGCAGGGCACATCTTACTATTTCTCGCACTAGTGCGGAAAAATGCGCGAGCTCACCCCTACACAATTTACCGTAGGCGCGGGCTTGCGGACGGCGTGCAATGGGTAGCACGCTGTCCGGTCGTCCGGTAACCGACCGGATCGAGCCTAAGTCGTCGACAGCGCGTTCTGTTCCCGCGCGCCTCAAGGAGCTGTCAGCAAACCGTAGAGGCCCAGCCTGCTAACTGCAGGCAGGCAGGGTCGAAGCCTGCTGGGGTCAAGGGCCGTTTTCTGAGAGGAAAGCTCAGCCCCGGCACTATAGGCAACGAAGGTACTGGGTAGGTTTTTAGTCAGTAAGAGTCTGACACTACTTCCCGCTCCGCCCAACGGCGGGATTTGTCATTGGATGATTTTACCTACAATAAAAATAAACCCTCCACAATTTATTGTTTCGATCGTACAGCGACGACCCCCACAAGTCGCCAGTCAACCCCCGTTTATTTATTTCTTCGTAAGTGTATTAAAAAACATCGTTTGATACACGTGGAAACTTCTCACTGCAGCACTATGCTCCATAGCACGAATTCAGCATATACAATTATTTTTTTTAGGTTAGTTAAAAATGTACTATTGTTACTATTTGTCATCCTAGCGATTTCATATAAGTATTCAACGACTAATCTGTGAACCGCATTGTGGTTACATTATTGTTTATTTATATTATTTATTCAACTTTATGTACAGTAGTAGTAAATAGGCAGACTTAATACAACAAGGCATTCTCTACCACTCAACCTATGGGTTAAAAAAGACAACACTGTGTTAGGTGGGTACATTAAATAAATAACAGATATTTCAAATAGAATATAGTATACATTAAGTTACTTTTGAATAAAATATGTATATATGCTAAATAGTAAACTAATAAATACTATGATAAATATCAAATTATTATAATTTTGAGAACTTAAAATATGACAATTATGACGAAGACTGAAACTAAGGTTGAGAGGACTTCAAGTAGAATATTTTGTTTTTCTCGGTATTATATGTTTTATATCTAAGTTGTTTGTTGTTTCTTCTGTATAAAATAAAATAAATATACATCTAACGTTATTTACATAATTATTAAAAAAGCGAGCAGAAATTCTTAGAAGAACCTCTTGACCGTATTTTCTTTGCGCTTTCTTTGATGTGTCGACTGACGACTCACAATATAGAACGGCTCGGAGGGCGTCGTCCTTTCAATAATTGAATGGCAATGTAGGTGTATGTGATGTGTGTGTGGCATTGTGTGTTTATGTTCTTTGTTAAGGTTTTTTTTTTTATATAATTGTGTTATTGTATTTTTTATAAGATTGGATGAGTGTTTGTATTCATTTATTGGAATATTTATGCACACACAAGAACACAAAAGCAGATAATACGTGGTTGCGCGAATTTTGCTGTGGACTGTAGGTTTAAAAAGCGATCTAAGGTTTGTTAACAATATGCAGGTACTGCGTCTAGCGTTTATTAATGGGATGAATGTATTAGGAGGAACACTGACCTTTTAACCTCGAAGGTTCCACGTGGCGCCGGCCGGCGGACCTCGACTTCGCACATTTAACCACTGCCAGGTCCTGTTTTGCACTACACTGCACTATTGTTGAGTTTTGAATGGTTGGATCACGAAATAGTCAATTTTCTTGTAATTTCGAGCGGGCGTTGTTAGCGGTGCGGTCACATTCACAATCGATGCACAAACGTCAATGTCATTTCATTTCTAGAGGTCGTGCGGGTGGAGGGAAAACGGAAGGGATAGGATTGCTAGGCCAAAAAAATAAATTACAAAAAACAAAGTCGCGGATCATAGCAAATTGGCGCAACCATTCCCCCCGGGTTTGAAGGGTTACCTTCAAAGAAAAGAAAAAAAACAAAAGCGAAACTAAACCCTATTACTATATCTAAACTATCAATACTAGGTAGCGAAACAACTTATAACTAACCATGCCACTACCACTGATTAGGCAGAGGGCAGAGGCGAATAACCGGACGCAGGCACGATCCAGTTGCGGTTTTAACCTTTACGACTCGCGTTATTCCGTTCGAACCCGGAAAAACTTCTTCCACTACACCAAGAGGCCAGTGCAGAGGAGGCGCACTCTCAGTCTTCAGTATCACCACAGTACCGACTGTGACTGGATCTGAAGGAGTGTTCCACTTTTGACGCGACTGCAGCGTATGCAGATAATCTGTCCTCCATCGCTTCCAAAAGGACTGAACTAAGCTATCTAGTAGAGCGTGACAATTCACCTTATGGTGATAATCCACCAACAAATCCAAAACGTGATCCTTGCGTGGTAGAACTACTGGATGCATTTGTTCAAACTCTAACTTAGCATTTCGCAGACGGCCACCGACACGAATGAGTCCGTCTTGCAAAAATGGTTTCAAATGTTGAAGTGCGCGACTACAAGGTTTACGTGATTCTAAACTACGAAATTCTATTGAAAAATAAAATTTCTGCAACTCTCGAAGTACAACTGATTCAGCTCTATCTAAATCAGCTGCGATTATAGAACCACGCGATGGTAATAATCTCAAAAATCTTAGGACGTAAACTACACAGCGTAATAGTCTCGACCAAGACGAGACTCGATTAGACAACAACAAAACAACTGACTCTTCACGCGGAACTGATACTACAAGCGTATGTTTCTTTTCCTCGGGTGGCTCTGAAACAGTAGCGGGGTTAAACGGAGCATTTGGCCACTCGTTAGGAGTGGTATGAAGCCAGTGAGGGCCACAAAACCAAAGCGGATGATTTAAAATTTGCGCAGGAAGCAAACCACGTGAGAGACAATCAGCTGGGTTTTCTGTTCCAGCGACATGGAATATATTTTCCGGTGACAATTCAGCTTGAATCTTAGCCACCCTATTTGCGACAAACGTGCCCCATCGATGGGGTGACGATTGAATTCGACGATTGAATTCGTAAACCTTCAAAGGTTCCTGCGGAGAAAATCTATACAAGAAGCGTTGGAATCTACGGTCACATTCTCTGATTCCAATACTAAGAAACATTTGCCGAATATCGGCAGAGAGCGCAATAGCAAACAAGCGAAAATTTACTATTATTTCAAATAAGTTACCCTGGAGGTTCTGACCACAATACAAGATATCGTTAAGCGATATGCCAGTACTAGTTTTAGCGCTACCATCCATAACCACACGCAGTTTAGTTGTAAGCTTGTCTTCTCTAACAACTCCATGGTGCGGGATGATGTAAAACGGGTAATAACGTGTCTCCTCAGTCTCGGCAGGCGCTGATGAGATATAACCTTTATCTAAATATTCGATCAGCACATCATCATAGGCTTGCTTCAACTTAGGAGACGCCTGCATCTTACGTTCCAAGCATAGAAAGCGTTTTTCTGCGGAGGCACGGGAGCCACCGAGCGAAAAAATATCACCCTTGAAAGGGAGCGCGACAACATAACGACCATCTTTATCACGAGTAGTCGTGCGGGTATAAATCTCCTCAGTGACCTGATCCTCAGGGCTGAGAATAGGCGGGACATTGACCTCTTCAATCTCCCAGAACTTGCGGATGGTAGACTCAAGCGGCGGCTCGACGGTGCAACAGTGCGACACAGTCGAGTAACTATCTAAACAAGCGGGTGCGGAACCAACTATAACAAACCCGAGAACTGTTTCCAGTGCGTGCGGAGCGGGGTACATCGGAAGACCTTGAATTTTACGTGATAACTGGAGATGCGGGAGAATCGAAGCACCGATCAATAGATCGATATCTCCAGGGAAAGCGTAATTTCCGTCGGCTAACTGCAAGTTCTTAAACTCCGTCAGCATGGACGTGTCAACCGGTACCGTGGGCAACCGTTCCGTAATCTTATCTGCGACTAGCGAATCCATTTCAAACGAAATATTACGATTAAAACGTGAACTAAATATTATTTTAATGGAACCGTGAATGGTTGCCTTTAAACCTCCAAAACCTTTCACTTCTGAGCGGGATGACCAATTATTAAAACTAAAACCAAGGCGTTGACAACAATCCCGAGTAATAAAATTACTCTGGGAAGCGCCATCTAGTAGCGCTCGAACGGTGTGCGGTTTGCCAAAGGCATCTACAATGACAACTTGCGCGGTCGCAAGTAAAACGGTAGTGATTTGAGTACCAGCGGCGGAAAGCGAACACAATGTTACGTCGTTTGCACTTGCAGCAGGCCGCGCGTCACAAGCGTCGCGCGTCTGCGCAGGCTGCTGCTGCGATGGCAGCTTACTACTCTCAAAATGTAAGAAGGTATGATGTCTAGCTAGACATTTACGACAGCTAACACCACTGTTACATGACGTAACCAGATGTTTGTCACTTAGACAATTAAAACACAAATTATTAGTGCGGACAAACTTGTAACGATCACTAGGCGATAATCTCTGAAATCCCGAACACTTGTACAGCTGTGTATGGCTACCCTTACACAGAGAACAGTCAGGTGTTGAGGCGGTATTAACTAGCGTATGTGCAGTCTTGACTGACTTCGATGACGCGTCTATACGGCGATCGGAACCTGTCCTATTCGTGACTTCATGATGTGCCGACGTGCGCTGCAATACCTTAATATGGTCGCGAATAAAAGATTCTAAATCTTCGAACTTAGGTATTTCTTTGCCGCGCTGAGTCGTTTCAAACAGACGAACAGTTTCAGGATCTAATTTATTTAAACCGATATACAAAAACAAAAAGTCACAGAGGTCATTGACCTTTAGGTTCTTTACTGCACGAACAGATGATGCGAAAATATTTAAAAACTTCTCTAAATTATGATCGTTACAAACGGAAAAACTTTTCAAATCGAATAATTGATCTAAATATGCGGTGGCTACTAATCGCTTATCTTCGTATTTTGTTTTTAAAGTGTTCAAAACTAAAGTGTAATTTTCAGCGCTAAACGTAATTCCAGCACAGACAGCCTTTGCCTTACCGGTCAATTTTTCTACGAGATAATGCAATCTCTCGTGATCTGTCAGCGATGTGTTCCTATGTATTATATTTTCGAAACTATCTATAAATAAATTCCAATTTCGAATGTCACCATTAAATTCAGGTATTTGAATTGGCGGCAATCGTGGGCGTTCGCGAGGAGGGTTGGATAAACCACTCGCGGGGGGGGGAGTCTCCAAACTCCTAGCAACACGTTTGATACGACAATACAAGTCATCAAAGGACGACAATGCCTGATAACTCACACAGTAATCAGGATTTAACTCCAACTCTAAAATGTTTATATTATTAATTGTAGATTCAAAATCCGCGCGCAAACTATCTAAAGTTTCCAACGAACACAAGAAAGCATCTCTAATCGCCAGATCCGAGGTTTGCAAAGATTTATCACAAATTGATTGAACACGTGAAAACTGTGAGTCCCTTTTAGCGTATAAAAGCTTTAACTGAACCTTTAAATCAGTACTAACCTTGGTTCCCTTAAGAGACATCTTGTTTTGATATATTCACACTATACACTCAAACAAACACTTAACGAATTATTAAGTAAGCGATAATTATCAGATAACAATATGGTAATATTGTAAACAACAAAGCGAACGGCGAACGAACGGAATAACCTGAATCAATGAGTGAATATTATCCAATTTCTCGATTAAATCATTCACGTCGTTCATATGCGTATATAATCTATGGTTTATCCGTTTCCTACAAATATTCACTCAACAATGAACGGGTATTTTTGAAATGCGTCTACCTACATGTAATTTGTAGGACTTCCGAATGAATTTTGTCAAGAAAAAGAATGCGATCGATTTATATCTACGCTGATATTTACGTAGCTAACTATAATTATGCGGTGCGGTTGACGGCGTAGGTACCGTAATTATCAATGGCACTTTAACTATACGAGCGAAATAACGATTAGTTGCCTAAATGCCTAGATGCGGGTTTTCTACTATTATATCTAGGTAAACAGGCGCGTTGCGTTTATTCCCTATGGAACAAATACTATATTGCGAAATTACAAGAAAATGATTCACGATCCTGCTCGTAGGACCAAAAAGTAATGGTTGCGCGAATTTTGCTGTGGACTGTAGGTTTAAAAAGCGATCTAAGGTTTGTTAACAATATGCAGGTACTGCGTCTAGCGTTTATTAATGGGATGAATGTATTAGGAGGAACACTGACCTTTTAACCTCGAAGGTTCCACGTGGCGCCGGCCGGCGGACCTCGACTTCGCACATTTAACCACTGCCAGGTCCTGTTTTGCACTACACTGCACTATTGTTGAGTTTTGAATGGTTGGATCACGAAATAGTCAATTTTCTTGTAATTTCGAGCGGGCGTTGTTAGCGGTGCGGTCACATTTACAATCGATGCACAAACGTCAATGTCATTTCATTTCTAGAGGTCGTGCGGGTGGAGGGAAAACGGAAGGGATAGGATTGCTAGGCCAAAAAAATAAATTACAAAAAACAAAGTCGCGGATCATAGCAAATTGGCGCAACCAATACGTGAGTAAAAAGGAACCGCTTATTTCTAAAGGAATTTCTTCCAGCAGAAGAAATGTTGAAGATAGTGTTTAAAAACCTAAAATAGGTATTAAGGTTCTAAACTAAAGTACCTATCTATTTAAATTATAATAAATGCTTACACACAAATTTATCTAATACATAATAACATTATTTATAGACAGGTATATATAATCGTATAAATACTCACATTTGAGAGGAAATATAGCATTCCATTACTTGATAAAAAAAGAAATCGATTTCTAATATTGAGGACCTTAATGACCAAAAAGATATTGAGAGGGAACGTAGGGCGCTGGCAGTCCGATGTAATATGTTGGCTCGCAGGTTTGCAAGGTGTAGCAGACCAGTTAAAATAACACTTTTTAAAGCATACTGTCAAGTGTTACACGTGCAGCCTGTGGACCAACTATACTCAGCGGACTTCAGCGCCTTGCGGGTCCAATATAATAATAGGTTCAGAAGGTTGATGGGGCTGCCCCGCTTCTGCAGTGCATCAGGTATGTTTGCAGAGGCACGCGTTGATGGCTTCCACGCGCTTGTCAGACAGAAATGTGCCTCTTTGCTCTGCAGAGTGCGGGCTAGCTCCAACACCATCCTGAAGACCATAGCGGGGAGGTACGATTCTCCTCTGTTGGGTGATGTTGTTCACAGATGCATCGTGAACAACCACCTAGTTTCAAAATAAATTAGACTGATAGTATTAAGTTTTACTAACATAGGTTATTGTTCTTTGTTTACTAACCTATATAGATGTAGCTTAACCGAATTAAAGATTATTTTATTTTTTAATATCAATTTGCAAGGCGAAAGCCAGTTCCATAATTTTATTTTAGGTACTTTATTTTATTAGGGAAGCAAATAATCGTATATTATTATATTATTTCTAAATACACAGTATGCTATAAGTATACAATGCACTACGTTTCCACATGTAACTAGTTAATAATAGATACAGTTTGGTAAAATTTGGTTTATAAATTCAATAATAAATCCTAACCTTACATTGACGGAAAAAGACTATGAATAACTAGCTAAAATGAGGAAAAACTGCTCGGTGTAAAATCATTTTCTTTTAGCCAAAAAAAAGGAAAAAAAAATAAACTAAACTTTTCACTCAAAGTTACTCGTCCCTTGAAAGCCGTCAGTAAATTCACAAGCCAGACTTAACGTGGACCACGTGAACTTCGGGCCAAGATAAGTGGCCCACATCACTTACTGTAGAAACATGTCGGAACTTGTCCCGTGTGAGATATTGCTGGCTCTACTTGTAAGTGAAGATGGCTTTAGAAGGAACTGTGAGTGACACGTTCCTGTTTACAATGAGTATGTTGTGATAGAAAATGGTCTTCGATTATTTTAATGTACATACGCAATGTCAGTGACTGCCGAGTGATAACGGCGCGACTTACGAGTTGTAGGTCGCAGGTTCAAAACCAACTGGGCGCATTACTTTGTGTAATTTATTTCATTTCACTGCTCTCAAAACGGTGAAGGAAAACATCGTGAGAAAACCAGCATATTCTAGAACCAAAAATTCGAAGACATGTGACATTAGCCAACCCGCACTGGGCCCGCGTGATGGATTACGGCCAATTCCCTCTCCTAGAGGGGAGGACTGAGTCCCAGCAGCGGGAACATTAAAAAGCTGGTACTATGCTATGCTACTGAAAATCCTTTGTGGCTTAGAAAGAACGTTAAACCATAGGTTCCCGCTGCCATTTGGGCATCTTTTTTTATATGATATAAACTAGAACTCGCAATCAAAAGCAGTGATGCAAACGTTGATGGTGAATTGCACTGGTTTATTACGAGCCTATTCACTCTAGCTTTGAAGACACAAAAATTATAATCGGACAAGAAGATTGCCGCTGGCAAATTGTTCTAATCCTTCGTTGCACGCATTATAAATGACGAGACAAAACGTTTAGTGCTTTTTTTTTTTTTGGTGGTGGGTAAAATCATCCTATGACATCTCCCGCCCTTGAGCGGAGCGGGAGATAGTGTCAGACTCTTACTGACTAAAAACCCACCCTGTTCCTTCGTGGCCTTAGATACCAAGACCGGGCTTTCCTTTCGGAAGCATACCCTTGGCCCCAGTAGGCTTCGACCCGGCCTGCCTGCAGCTAGCAGGCTGGGTCTCTACAGTTTGCTGACAACTCCTTGAGGCGCGCGGGAACAGTGCGCGCCGTTGACGACCTGGGCTTGGTCCGGATGGTTACCGGACAAAACGTTTAGTGCTGACCATAGAGATGTTAACACTTGTAAGGATGAACTCGCCGTACGTCGAGTTGTCCCATGGTAAAAAGGTGCTGACATGGATTCGACAGTCATTATGTATAATCAGAAGCCAGAAAATCGGATAACATTATTATCAAAGTAGCCTTAGATAACCAACTACTGGGTTAACAAAGACTAAGGGCAGAAAGATTAGAAAGAAAAACAATTTATTTACTTTTTTAGTTTAAACTCTTATAGTCCATCCTAAGGTTGTCTGTTAGATATCGCTGTCAGCAAAAAGACCGCCATTGTACCCATAGATATGAGTTTGTGTGAAATTGTTACTATTTTGGTGTACTATAAAGTTTATTCTATTCTTAGGACTAGCTCACAAATTATAAACATTCTATAGGGATGATAGATATGCTCTACGTCCACGCAAAATGACCGAAAGTTTAGTATAATTCCGCGCTCACGTGATTTCGATATGTGATGACGATCGTTTATACACAACAAGTGTAAAGTAAAACAGGGCCAACTGACCCATTATAATTGACCGGTCAAAAATATACCTATCATAAATATACACGTAAAACCTGCCAATGATTTTTCACACTTGAACTGGCCGCCATCTAAATATAACATCTGCTAAGGATTAATTAAATATAATTAATCCTTTAATTTCTTTTTGTTTTAATGTTTTTATTTTTCCTTTCTTTTATTTATTCTTTTTTTGTTTCTATAATAATGTAAACAAAAAATTGGTAACATTATATTATTCAAAAATAAATTCAAAGTTCCTTTACTTTCCTTTACTTAATTTATTACACTCAGTCCTACCATCATGACTTGATATTAACGTTTTTCATTCATTTCCTTTACGCATTCACTTTTACAACCATTTTTACGCATTTTCGCTACAGAAATTATAAATGGTCATTTATTTACATCGTAAGGGGAAATTTGTGTCGTTACTGACGTTTTGGTATGTTAGAAATGAATTTTTCTTGCATTTTCCAGCAAGTTTTTGGTATTTTTAATAATATAGTATGATGGGGATAACACATGGTTCAGTAACTTTTTGATTTTAAAACATTGTTGCGTTTCTAAGGCAAAGCAATGATGAAGCATTTCTGTCACGAGTAGTGAAGTGCCAGTCCCGGGAATATTAGAAACTTTGGCAATATTCTTAGAAAAATTCTTGGCAATATTCTAAAAAAATAAATTACACAGGAAAACAGTTTGTTATTAAGTAGCAATAATTACGTCGTTTACATCGTCGTAGAAGTGTAATTACTTATCGGCATAAGACAAAGCAACAGTATTTGTAATATTGGAAGGTTTTTTTTATGGTAGGTAAAATCATCCAATGACAGATCCCGCCCTTGGGTGGGGCGGCGATTTCAGGTTTGGTCCCATAGTAAAAGTTGTTAGTTATCATGACTACTATCACGTGTTTAAGTATCGTTCACTAATTACCAGTCATCCTATAATTATGTATAATACATCCATAATATAATATTTAATATCACTATTGCACCCATGCGAAGTTGGGGCGAGTAGCTAGTTGTAAATACGCCGAAATAAATTAACATCCATTTCCAATAGCGATGTATGTAAATAAAATTTGGTAGCCCGGGTAGCTATTTATACCATAAAATGATATTGGGCACTTTAGGGAATACTCCAGCTAACCATGGCAATATTTGTATAAGTTCACAATGACAAAATACTGGGAATTGGGAGTATATCACACGGCCATCACTAGTCACGGGTGAATAAATTCGTTTTAAGCTAGCGTGTACTATCGGCAAACGATTCATCATTAAGTCAGGGATTAAACGCAAGCCTATACCCGCTGGTTCGACAAGTGCATATTTATGTTTTATGAGTTTTCAAGGACAGATTGATTAAAAGAATTCTTCGACCCTAGAACATAAAGGGCAACTTAAGGGGATTACATCGCCCAAATCCAAAAAAACACCTAAGTTGATTGAAGTTTCCTTATGTACGATTACCATATAAAAAATGAAGGGGATACTTAAGGACATTACTACATACATTACATTACGTTTCTCAAAAAAATACCCTAACTCTAGAAAAAAAATCTGGTAAATAGGCCTTTTTTGAACATTGATTCCATATTTTCTCGAAAACGGCTCTATATTTATACATTGAATTTAAACCAAAATATATGTTACGATAAATTGAATAACTTGTATTGATTTTTTGCGAATTTCATTGAATATCGATAAGTAATCAAGAAAAATCTCGAATCAGTACTAACACCCCGCGCGCAGCACCCCCTGCATTGCCTGTTTAGAGGTCAAATCTTCTCTACTATTGTAGAGGTAAATTCTTGAAGGTCATTGAGCGATGTAATACCCTTAAAGAAAACGGGTAGGTTTTAGTCCACAATTTCATCCCCCCTTCTCTCTCTACTCAGAATGAATGTAATTATTTCATGATTCTCAACCAAAAAGAAAAACAACCCTAATCCTGACGCAGTCACCCAAAAAGGTATGTAAACGCATATTAACTAATATTATTATTTTCTTAAGAGCTTGAGGCGGGAATGTCCATCTTACACTGTCGGAAGGGCAGCCATCCATTAACGATTTTGAATTGGACTCATATCTACATGTATATCTACATATATATATTCAATTATATTGAAATAAAAAAAATGTTAATAAATTACTCTTTCTGCCTTTTAACTTCATAAAAAAAAAAAAAAAAAATAAAAAAAAAAAAATATTATAAATATTTTTAAAGATGAGCATCATTGAGTTGTTTATCTAATAGTTTCAAGTGTACAATTGTCCTTAGTATGTACTTAGTTTTTTACACGACTGCCCTAAAAAAGGAGTGTTATGTTTTTTTTTTATATCAATCTACTATAAACCTACTAATCATTGTAAACATGGAGGAAATAGAATACGTGGACGAGTATATATATCTTGGACAACTAATAGCCACAAGTGATACTATGCATAAAGAAATCGACAGGAGAATTGCCAACACGTGGAAACGATTTTGGTCTCTTAGCGAAGTTATGAAAAATAAAGATATGCCAATTAAAGACAAAAGGAAAGTTTATAACATGTGCATTTTGCCATGTTTAACATATGGCTGTCAAACATGGGCATTGACCGAGAAACTTTATAACAAAATAACTGTATGTCAAAATGGAATAGAGAGAAGTGTACTTGGAGTAAAAAGAAAAGACAAAATAAAACTAAGTAAAATCAAAAACGAAACCAAATTTAAAAATGTGGAAAAAGTGTGTCAAACATTAAAATGGAAACGGACAGGTCATATGCTGAGAGAGAAAAATGAGAAATGGACTAAAATAATTTCAGAGTGGTACCCCAGGGATGGCAAGAGAAGTAAAGGTCGACAAATAAAACGTTAGGAAGATGACATCAAAAGAGTTGCCGGTTCAGAATGGATCAGAATTGCGAGAGATAGATATAGGTGGAAATCTTTGGAGGAGGCCTTTGTCGAAGGACAAGCTGTTTCTGAAAACCGATCGTCAGTAACAAATTAAATATTGTAAAAAAAAAAAAAAAATGTGAAACAGTAATAAAGGCAATATATTATTATTATTATAAACCTACGTAAGTACCTAACTTCGCGGTCCTCCGACATACATAGACTACCTACTTTTTATTCCGGAAGCCGAAACCGAAGGCAACAGTTAGTCATATTCGTTTAAGTTCTTTCACCTACATTAAAAATGCACAATCAATTCAAAGTCAACTGGGGTAAAGGTTATTTGAAACAGCTACACTAAATACTACGGTATCTTCAATGTACGATAACTAACATATTCCATCAACGAAACGCTCTAAGTAGGTCTATAAAGGGCACGAAAACAAAGCATAGGTAAGTAAGAGATCAATATAATATCCATTACCAACTATAAAGTGGTCATATGTGTCAGCGCACACGGTTATACAAGTTATACAGGTTGTAGGTACGTATGTACTTTAAATATTATTATTACGCTTTGTTTAAACCAAACGTCGGCCGCTGATTGTGAGCGGGCGTTACGCAGTTTACTTTTTCTCCATAATACATTAACTTCTCGTTCACACCGAACCGACCGTACGTTGTTACGTAGTGCGTTGTAGCTGACTTTCGGTGGCCGATTATTAGCAAGCAAGCACTCTTTTGTTCACATACATAAGTAACGTATTCGCTATAGCGTAGGTACTGGCTCAGTGAAAACGCATACTGCTGACAGTTCACGTGTACGTGAATTTCCCAGTATGTATACTGGGCCTGACAGTGAACATACTCACTGTCGACGGCGGACAAATACATTTGATGTGAACGAAGCTTTCAAAGAGGTTAGAAAGGCTTGTATAGAGTTGAACTTTCTAGGCCTACCGAGTTGATAAAACATAAAAAGTTTCCTAGTTTTATTCGATGTTTCTTCTAAGGTTAGGGAAGTATGAACACCGCCTTTATCTAGTTTAATTTATACTTGTTTTTAAGAATGATTTTTTTTATTATTTTGTGGAAGAACAAAGGGAGTGTGACCTTTGGTAACTATTAAGCAACCAAAACCATGGTAGAAATTCATGGGTTTAAAAGAAATCCAAGACTTTTTTGCGTAACTGCAATACTAGACAATGTTATTAGAGCCAAAATTTCATCAGAAATAAAACTGACAATTGTATGAAGATACGAAATAAAAGAATGAATAAAACATATGTATATTACGCCGACCCCAAGTGACATGAAAAAAATAAAACTTATTACGCCGACCCCAAGTAATACGGAAAAAGCGTAGAAAGATAATGATGAAGGCGGGAACACCACTCCGCTTCGCTCCAGCCTTAGTTTTCTAACCTAACCTGTCCGTATCGGTGTGCCCGTAATGTTAATTCTTTATACGAAAAATGTCATCAAACTTTAAATCATTATTAGAAATTTAAATTGAGTAGTTACAATGAATTCGAATAATTTATTCAAGCAAATGAACCTGTTGTGTAAGCGTATCCTTGGCCTTTACTAACTTACCTAGGAAGTAAATTACCTAGGAAATCTGGAGAGGATCTATTTAATATAAGAACTCAAATATTTATTTCCACTTCAACTGACACAATCAGATAATCTGCAGATTAACAAGTTATGCACATTAGCGGTACCAACCAACCAACATGGGATATAGGATTTAATTGCAAAGTATGAGTTTAAAAACTTCAGCCTATCCTTCAGAAAATACTAGAATAATGTAATTTTTTTTTTGATAGCCTATTGTGTGTCCCACAGCTGGGCAAAGGCCTCCCCTTTCTTCTTCCAAACTTCCCTGTCTAGGGCAATCTCTGGCCAATTTTGCCCCGCAAACATGATCAGATCGTCACACCGCCTTCGTCGTGGTCGACCTCCCTCAGGCGTCCAGTGAGTGACAATCTTCGCCCATCTGTCCGAATAATGTTATGTTATATTAAAAATCAGATACTTCAAAAACCAACGACCAAACACATTTTAACAATCGCATGCATGAACTTAAACAAAGTAATCGAAAAGTAGAAGAAAAAAAATATCGGCCCCCATAAGTGCCAAGGTTGGATAAATTACCCTCGGCCGAACACGCCATTGCTGCCCTTGGCCAAAATAACCTTGATTCACAAGGGCAAAGTTGCAATTGATCTATTTCTGATGGTCGTTTTAACGGGAAAGATTGCCGGCATCCACAATAATGGCTTACTTTTGTATTTTTACGGGCTTTATAAGTTGAATGGCTGTAAGTGGATTATGGGTTATTCTTGTAGTTTTTGTTAGGTTAAGAAAGATTAATAGACTGTCTTTTATCGTCGAACGAGGGTTGTGGAAGTCTGTATTTTGCTACTTCCGCATGACTGAATTTCTGCTCCAATACAACTGTTTTTTTTTATGGTAGGTAAAATCATCCAATGACAAATCCCGCCCTTGGATGGGACAGGAAGTACTGTCAGACTCTTACTAACTAAAAATCTACCCTGTTCCATTCATTGCCTTTGTACCAGGGCCCCGGATGTCATTTTCACATAACCTTTGCACCCAGTAGGCTTCGGCCCTGCTGAGCCCCTACAGTTTGCTGACAACTCCTTGAGGCGCGCGGGAACAGTGCGCGCGTTAAACGACTTGAGCTCGGACCGGTCTGTTACCGGAAGGACGGATAGCGAGCTACTCATTGCCTGCCGTCCGCGAGCCCGCGCCTACGGTGGCCGGAAATCGGGATCGGAATCCCGGTGGCACTCCAATACAAAGCATATGATAACGTTTTTGAAAGAAGAACTTTTAAATTGATTTTGAAATTCGACAGTGCGCATTTGGTAGACTTACTGACCTTTCGGCCACGATATGTTGGAACACAGTGTCCGATTCGTCACTTTAGTTTTTCAGTGACAATCGGACACCATCAAATTAATGAAGCTGTTTAGTGCAGTCAGATACAAAAGATTTAAAATAAAGTATAAAGTAAAAAAAGCATTGATAAATAATGATAAATGATATTTATTTTGCAAATAGGTTTTAAAAAAAGCTTGTAAAAACACTTTTACACATCAATTTTTTTTTTCGTCAGTTTAAACTAGATAAGGCCGGTGTTTCCTAGTTGACTACCCTGAGAAGAAACACCGAAACAAACTCAGGGGTCAAAGTCTCTTTCAAAGTCCATACAGTAAACATGTAATGGTCAAAGAACCATGCAGATTAGTGTCTGAGATGGTCTTTTGAAGAAAGAACCACATAGATTTGAGTGGACCTGTCCAGTTAGTGCAAGCATTTGTCAGTATTCGTGTAGCTCAAACTTAGGACTACTAAGGAGCTCAACGACTTGACGAACGATACCAAAGAAAGGACATTTGGGTAGGCCGCATCAAATACTCAAAACTGCCAGACATCATGTTAAAAATGACAGAAAAGAAAAGTAATCCACATAGTCCCCATATTCACAATAATAAAATAAAATTTACAAAAATGTAACGCTTTTCTAAGCAGCTTATTGCAAGCTGTAAAATTAAAAAAAAATTACGAAAAACCTATTTACATTACCCTATTTAAACTATTTTAAGGTGGCTTTAAGTCGTCTTAAAGAACCGAAAGATGTTTCATGTTCCTAATCGACCCTCCGCGGGATTAAAACTACCAAAATTTAACGGTGCATATACAAGGCTAAATTTTGATTGTTTTAATCCCGTGGAGGGTCGATCCGGTACATGAAACACTATCGATTTGTAAAGATAACATTAAAAAATTATTAAAAGAAATTACGAAATTAGTTGGCCACGCCCTCAATTCCTTTGTTCTGAGCACATGACTGAGCGCTGAGATGACGTCAGAACAAAAGAATTTCAGGCGTGGTCAACTCCAAGCATTCACGCTAAATGAAACGATTGTAACTTGGCTGGGGGGACAGGTTATCGATCCACCATGTGGGAGCAGGGTCGAAACCTACTGGGGCCAAGGGTTGTGCGAAAGTGAACCCCGGTGCCCTGAAACGAAGGCATTGAAGAAATAGGGTAGGCTTTTTATCATGTGGGAGGCCGCCTTCTAGCTGTGCGTCTTTCGGTACGTGCAAAAAAACAGCGAAGAGTATTTAAACTGCCCGTACAGACCTCATTTAGCATTATCAGACAAAAGCATTAAATTGAACTACTAAACTATATCCGATCAATATAATTCAATGAAGTACACAATATCATGCTCACAATACTCACGATTAAAATAGCAAAATAACCGACTTTCAAACAAACGGTTGACCATTAACTCATTATTTATTACCTCAAAGCTAAAAAAGGTATTATCAACTGAAATAACCACAGAGTACTGAGTTGTCTGGACGGCCACAGTTTCAAATGGTATTGTGAAAACTTTCCACATAAAACCAAGCGAGTGAATCACTATTCACTGATTGGATGGCTTATAAGAATAGGTAGAAAATTTACTTTTTATTTACATATATTTTATTATCAATAAATACCGTTCAAAATTCATTATCATCATTTCAGCCAAAAGACGTCCACTACTAAACAAATGCCTCACCACAAAAAACGGTCCTGTGCGTTTCACATTCATCTCATTCCCTCAACTTTGACCAGGGGCCGAAGTCTGCTATTTTGATAAATTCGTCATTCCAACACGGTTCCATTGTCATTTTGCTAAAACTTCGTATTCTGCTAAATTCATAATGATCGATCATTGTTCGGTTATTGGTCTTTTAGCTGTCAAAGTCAAAGTGACATTACTTCTTCTTCTTCCTGCCCTTGTCCCATATTACTTGGGGTCGGCGCAACACGTTTTTTTCTTCCTCTTTATCCTGTCAGCCGTCACACTATCTTTACTATCTTTCCTAATACTTTTTACTGTTTATTTAGAATGGCCGCCGGCCGGCGTTTTCTTTTTTGTTATTGTATCAGTGTTAGGTTTTTGTTATGATATAAGGTAGACATTCATTTGTCATTATGTAGGTATGGACGAGATTACCATTCTATGCCAAACTATATAGATATATATCGTATTTTAAAATCTTGCTACGAAAAAAACTATTTTCATTGAAAACCTTCGAACTAATAGTTGTTTATAAAATATTCTGGAAAGATAAACACAATCATGAGAATTTACCTATTCAGCCATAACTAGTGCTCACTGCAATGGGTCTTTGGTCGCCAGCAATGCAGTGTTCCATTTATTATTATTACAGCTAGCCCGTATTGTCCCAATGCTGGCCCTCGCATTATTTCCAACGATCACAATGGAACACTATATTGTTCCGTACTCTATGAAAATAAACGAATATTTAAATAACCAACTCGTAAACCAAATATTGGTTTTAAGTGCAACAAAACTTAAATACGCTTGTATATTACCAAAAATATTTACCGAAATGATTCGGACTTTCATATAATATGTGACCGAGGTCAATACTTAAAAATGTATTCCGATTAAAAAAAAATTGCAGCCGTAGTACGACTAAATGGAGAAGTTCTTTTTTTAAATGTGCCTTTGTAGTAGTTACAAGCGAAATTTATTGTACAAATGGAAACATGCAAATACAAATTTGCGTGCTTACCGACTTATCATTCGTAGCTACATTTATTTATTCATCTTCTTCTTTATTTCGGTCATCGATAATTTTTTTAGATAATTTGGTTCTAGGAGCTAATACACACGAAAGGGGCATGTTGCCAACGGTAGACGTAACTGCAGCCATCGACACGGGATGGCAGTCGTCGACCTGTAGTGACACTTGACACACACAACGGCTACCGCTGATCTTCATTTCTTGGAATTTCGACGTCGAGCGTCAACAGTTGCTGCCGAATTGTCGACGGTTGCAGTTATCCCTGCCGTTGGCAACATGCCACTCGTGTGCTATAAAAAGTTCATCGATGAACTCGATAAAAAAGAAAAATGTAACGCTCGAGTTTACAATAATAACGGATGTACGGGTTGAACTTCCAGTTTAAACAACGCTTACCGAAGTCAGTTTCTGGATAGGACATTTTAGCAAACCAAGATTCCTCTATACCTCGGAAAGTACGCTGTCCGATCCTCACCAAATCATGAGTCTATCTCTATCAACGCTGCGTCTTCCAGTACACGGCTGGTGCTGCTGAGCCTTTCAGCTTCTTAAACCATCGGTTCTGCGATCAATGGTCCCCACCCACTGCCACTTAAGTTTGGCGATTTTTTATGTTTTAAATTGTCCTTATCCGTATTACACATTATTTCCACTACCAAATTACACTTTCCTGTCGTAAAACAAACTAACACAACAAACTTTCTCTTGCATTTATAACAGGATGCTTCTTTGTTCAGCTATAAGAAGAGAAAAACATGCATAAAATATGAAGAATACTGGGAAATGGGGCTAAGTTTGCTCAGGCAAGTTTTAAATTGCAATGATGTATTGTGTTTGGAGAAAGCAAGTGCACATCAGAGAGGCAACTTCGTACTTAAGAAAAGGCGTTGTGTCCTTATAATTCAGATCACACGGTAGAATGGAAAACTTCATTAAAGCAAGATTACAAAATCGTAATGGTTCAGATCATTTATTGAGGTGGGTAAAGTACTACGTGCCGTCAACGACTCGAGTTCGGTCCGGACGGTTACCGAACGGCCGGACAATCGTTCAGGTAAGGTTGGCTCGGGTCAGCCGACCTTGACCGTTACGAACCTCATTGGTTCACCTTGTCCTTTCTTCAACGTTGCGTCTCCCTGTACGCGGTCACTACTCCAGAATCTTTCTGCTTCATCGACCATCATCTGTCTTGCGAACAATATGAATTTCTAAATCAGTTTGTCTTTAATTACAATTTTATCTGCTACCAGCACCTAGATAAAGTTTTCTGTCGACGACAGCGACTTTTGAAATGTCAAAATGAAGGAAATTGCCCTCTTTATTTTTTTAGATTATTTAAAAATTGTTATCATTTAAAGAATATCACTTTATGTAGAGTTTTTTATAACCGTGGCACAAAAGAAATTTAAGAAAAATTTCTTTACATTTTTTTGGTTATTCATTTTTTGTTGTTTTGTTTTTCTGTTGTTGTTTTTTGTTTTATTATCTCTCTAGGTTTATGTAACCACAGGTACCTACGGCTTCCTCTATTTTTGTCATCGGGGTTCAATTTTATAGTGTCACACTTGGATCTTATCTTTTGTCTAATTATTTTATTTATAAATCTAAGAATGAGAAATTATAGCACAGTTATTATTGAAATAAATAAAAAAGATAAAAGTTCACAATGCTACTTTTTGTTCACAAAATTCGTCAGATTCCTCTTTACTTCCCGCAAATCCAACGGCACAAAACATCGTCTAGTATTTTGTCTTTCATTTTCAAAATATTAACAGAAATAATATATTTCAAACATAACACAATATTCTTGAGAGCAGGGAAAAGAGCTCCTAATCTTCACACTCCATTTCCCCTCAACGGAAATTCAAGCGGCTACATCGCTGCGTGCACACGGCGCACAGCGCTTGAAGCTACGTATTAAATAATAACTTTGAAGAATTTAAACGGCGACAGTAAAGTTATTGTTTTAAGTCTAGTGACTTAAAACAATAACTTCTCAAAAACCAACAAAGCCCGACTACCAAGCACAACTTGGTAAACTAAAGCTAAGTTAAGCTAGTGCTTGATATTCTAGCTGTGTTGGTTTTTGAGAATATTAGATATAAGATTTACCTTATAAGACAAAGGTTCAAAATATCGCGTATGATATACACACCCTCGTCCGTTCTTCGTCTTATATATGATGACTGGTAATTAGTGAACGATACTTAAACACGTGATTGTAGTCATGATAAAAAACAACTTTTACTATGGGACCAAATCTGAAATCGTGAAAAATCTGCTGGTCAGTACATTTGTGTTTGCCTAACTGGTCAAAATGTACTGAACTTGGCTGATTTTTTTCGCGATTTCAGGTTTGGTCCCATAGTAAAAGTTGTCTGTTATCATGACTACAATCACGTGTTTAAGTATCGTTCACTAACTACCAGTCACCTTATATAGTTTCTTTATGTTTATGTATGACCTTTCCTATTGTAAAGTAGCAGAGACAACACTAAAGGCTAAATGCCTTCCGTCTTCAGTCCGCCTTGTGGATGGTCTTCCAACGCTGCGTCTTCCGATACGTGGTCAATGTGGTCATCGTTCCAGAACCTTTCGTTCCCATCGAACATATGTTTTGCGAGCAATGTGCCTTGCACACTGCCACTTAATTTTGGCGATTCTTCGGGCTATATCTGTAATATTGGTCTCCTGCGGATATCTTAATTTCTGATATGATCAAGCCAGGAAATTCCGAGCATAGCCCATTTTATTGCCCTTTGGGTGACTTAAATTTTTCTTATTAGACCTATTGTAAGTGAACACGTTTCGGAACCATATGTCATCGCGTATATACACGGTTAAATTTTGATCGTTTTAATCCCGTGGAGGGTCGATCCGGTACATGAAACTATCGATTTGTAAAAATAAATTAAAAAATAAAGCATTTTTTTTTCTAAAACTCAAATTAATGATGTTGATTATTTTAATCCGGTGGTGGGTCGATTCGGTACATGAACCACTATCGATTTGTTAAGATAAAATTAAAAATATTAAGTACTTTTTTTAAACTCGAATTAATTTACGCATGTACAAAATTAATTACTTTAAGTAAACGAGTCAATAACTTTATAAGTAGCTGTCGGTCATTGCGTACTAACTGCCTAAAGGTCATTGAACTCGCTCAGCTGACGTTTACTTAAAGAAATTAATTACGCACATACGAAAATTAATTCGAGTTTAAAAAAAGTACTTTATTTTTTAAATTTTATCTTAACAAATCGATAGTGTTTCATGTACCGAATCGACCCTCCACCGGATTAAAACGATCAAAACTTAACGGTGTATATAAGTTTGTATAACGCTTGAAGGTTGATATACAGATAATAAGCAGTTGTCAGCTAAAATTGATAGTTACTTAGTAATCGATATTGATTCACAATTAAATTATACTTTCCAAGTAATTGTTATAGTTGATAAACTGTAAATAGAACTTTAGTGAATATGTCGCTTTTCCGTTGTCTAAAATGAGTAGGTTTTTACTTGATTCTGAATACAGTGGCACATTGTAAAATCTACAGCAATTAATTAAGCTGATCGTGGATTTTTTTAAGAGTTTTTCCAAGTGGGTGATAAAATGACTTCTTACACATAATAATAGAGAAGAACAGTGCCAAAAGATACGGCAAAATAGCGCTGATCATGCTCGAATCGACAGTGTGACCTCAGTATTTACTGGGCGTCAGATACCCAGCGCTGGTTTTGATTCTGCACGAACCTAAGTATTATTCAAACGACTACGTGTTAAATGGATCGTTTTGCATTCTACCAATTAATAGATATTTCATAATAAAATGTTTTTCTTATGAGATATCATCAAATGACTCTTCCCACTAATTTATTGACTAAAACCCATCTGAAGAGCAACCCATGGACCCATTGGTTGCCCTTTAAGTTATAGGAACGCGGTAACTCTTTCCAAAATCTCGCAGATACGTCATATTACCTAAGCATAGCATCAGCCCTATAATGTTACCACTGCTGGGGCTCAGGCCTCCTCTCTAGGAAAGGGAATGGGCCGTAATCTACCACGCGGGCCCAGTGCAGGTTAGTGAATGTCACATGTCTTCGAATTTCTAAGACATGCCGGTTTCCTCACGATGTTTTGAGAGCAGTGGTGATGAAATAAATTATACAAAGTAATGCACCTGGCTGGGTTTGAACCCGTGACTCACAACTCTCCAAGTACCAAAGCTAAATAAAAAATATTATCATGAAATTCATCAAAGCTCTTTGTAAGCAAACTATATAATCCGGCGGCACTCGGCAAAATGAAACAGGTAACATATGACGGAAATATCAAAAAAATCATATCGCCACATGTTACGTAAGTGTTTTGGAAGTCAAAAAGCGTCCGTTCCACAAAACTTCAACGGTACCGCTACTGAAAGCCGGCTCAAACAGTTTTGAAGGTGGCAATTTTCCTTCAATTTCCAATCGACGAGAAAACTTGAAGAACATTTTCGTCGATTTCGTATTGCGTGATTTTCACGTTGCGTTTTTGCGGTCGCGTGTTCGAAGTTTGGTGAATCAGTTTTATAAATAGTTTTATTGGCATTTTATTAATAGCTGTCTAAGCTAAACCTTAATTTGAGATTTATAATCTGTCGATTGAGGGGGATTGACCTGACTTACACAGTTGAGCTAAATTCATGTTGTACTCTTTTATTCAAATTAATGCGGTCAATGTTGTGGGAAGGATATTTCAACGTTTTAAAACTAGCTTTTCCTGTGGTTTATTTCATAAAAACCGCACATTTGTACACAGATTTATTTCCTATATAAATATTAACATTTTCATTATCTTGATATTACAGAAAATAACCAACAAACAAATAATTTTCCCTATTTATGACACGTGCCGCCTTATTCCAAATCGCGATCTAAAATAATTCCAGGACTATTACTAGTTTTAATTGGCATTAAACCTAATAATAGTCCCGGAAATGCATTTAGATCGCTTTTAATTGGTATTTTTAGTAATAATCCCAAAAACTACATTTAGATAGTGTTTAATCGGGATTAAACCTAGTAGCAGTAGTAGTAGTAATAGTACCTAGTAGTAGTAGTAGTAGTTTTATACCTCCGTTGAAAAGGGAGGATCCTCCGACCAGACAGGTGTTATATCTGGTGGGCTACTACCCGATAGATGATTTCGGGTTTGTTCTATATGTTCCAATCGCGCCGCGAATCTTACTTGCGCGATGCAGGATTAGTTCATTTGTGACGACATAGATGTCGCTACACTAGTAATAGTCCCGGAACTATTTTAGATCGCGTTTTGGAATAAGGCGGTATTTGTCCTCCGCAGTTTTACCCGCGTCTTTGACTACTATTCCATTCTCATATAACGTAGTGAGATTTTACGAAACTAAATAATAATATACTAATAAATTTCGCAATTATTATTCTTATGTATAGTTTATTTGTATTATTATTATTTTTTTATACATATTATTATGTATTAAATTCCTTTTGTGCATACTGTGGTCTCCTGTAAGTGTAGAGCTACACCGAGAAGATACCTAATTATAAGACAATATTGTATATAAATCCTTTGTCGAAGAATCTCTTTAGTTTAAAAAAATAAAACTACATAACATAGGTTTGTTAAGATCAGAACGAACACCAGACATTAAATTAAAAACGATGACACAACTAAAAACAAAAGTAGAACTCGCCCTCTAAAAGTATCAAATCGATTCGTTCCAGAAATAATTGGAGGTTACTAAGCAATGGATAACAAGGGACCACTAACTGTGAGTTCTGTGTTTAGTTGCTTAGGTTAAAGTAAACCTATAATTAACTCAATTGGCAGTTTTAGCTGAGGGATGTCTTTATTTGGAAAGCGTTTGAAGGTTTGGTTGATTCAGTAATTATAATGAAAGGAAAAAAGTATGGTACCAATTAATTTAAACATATTCGTTGAATATATAAATGGGATTGCTCTCTATTATTACTATCCCATTTTTTTTTTTAATATTTTGAAATGGAAACAAAACAGAAATGAAAAATATTTAAAATCATATTAAAAAAAATGATAATCCGGAATTCAAAAAAAGGAACTTCATTATTATTGTTGTAAGCTGAGTATACAAAGGTTTAAGCCAGTCTTTTGAAAACAAGTTCAGGACAACCCGCCATCTTTTTCTACCCCCCTTCCTTTTTAGGTACTTTTCTTAGGATCCTCTATTACATAGGACATACATAAGACGAACATAAATGACGAAATGGAAGTGTGTGTGTGTAAAAAAAACTGCGCCATTTGTGCTGTTAATTAATATTCATCATCAATCATCATCAGCCTTTTAATGTTCCCACTGCTAGGACACAGGCCTCCTTTCTAAGAGAGGGAATGGGCCGTAATCCACCACGCGGGCCCAGTGCGGGTTGGTGGATGTCACATGTCTTCGAATTTTTAGTTCTAGGACATGCCGGTTTCCTCACGATGTTTTCCTTCACCGTTTTGAGAGCAGTGGTGATGAAATAAATTACACATAGTAATGCGCCTGGCCGGGCTTGAACTCGCGACCTACTAATCGTAAGTCGGGGCCGTTACCACTCGGCTACCACTGCTCTCAATTAATATTATGATATTTAATTTACAAATAGGTTTTTAAAAGCACTTTTACACGATATTTTTTTTCCGTCAATTTGAACTAGATGAGGCCGGTGTTTCCTAGCTGACTACCCTGAGAAGAAACACCGAAACAAACTCAGGGGTCAAAGTCTCTTTTAAAGTCCATACAGCAAACATGTAATGGTCAAAACATATGAGAATCATGCAGATTGGTATCTGGGATGGTCTTTTGAAGAAAGAACCACACAGTAAGTTTAATGTGTCAAATTTTCTGTTAATCTGTCCTAGCTCAGAGGACACCGGTGTCCTCTCACATCCACGCCACTATAGGCCTTAATTCCGATGTTTAGAGTCTACTTTTGTATGAACAAGTTTGGTAGTTGTGGATCTACTTGTTAATTATACAGCATGCCTCTTCTAAATATGGTGTTTAGTTATTCTGTCTCTAGGGAACAGTAAGAGTAATCCAAGATGCAATTAAAGCAAGTGAGCTGTACTAAGTAGGTAATTAGTATGTTGTTGTGTATGTTATTACTTTAAATTACCTCTTATTACGCACAAGACGGCCTTTTAGAACAGACACGTCATCTGTGAAATTTTAGACATTTTTGGTGATTGTATAAACCAAAGAGATTTAACACTTCGATCCACAACTACCCAACTTGTTCATACAAAAGTAGACTCTAAACATCGTAATTAAGGCCTATAGTGGCGTGGATGTGAGAGGACACCGGTGTCCTCTGAGCTAGGACAGATTAAAGAGATATAGAGCGGACATCAGAAGAAATTTCTTAGAAAAACTGTCATCCTATGTCAGCCAGCTTTTGATAGTAAACATGCGAATTAAATTTTTAATTTATAAATTTTACGCTATTTTCTAGAACTAATTAATTATAGAGTAAATATGAAAAATAATTACGAAAATAAACTGAAGTTAAACCAGTCGTCCACACTAGACTGAGCTACTTACTACCTAGGTAACAAGGCTCGGATCACGATTTTGTTCGCTATGTCTTGTCTATTGGTAGTATATAATTTAATGTCTTTGGTATAAATAAACAACCTCTGTGTACTAAATAAAATGCATCATCAGTGTAATATATAAAAGCGAAATACCACTTAATCAATTAATCAAAACTTGCCAGGTAGGTTCCATCCAAATACACCGTTAAATTTTGGTCGTTTTAATCCCGTGGGGTGTCGATCTGGTACACGAAACACTATCGATTTGTAAAGATAAGATTAAAAAATAAAGTACTTTTTTTTTAAACTGGAATTAATTTACGCATGTTCAAAATTAATTTCTTTAACTAAACGTCAGCTGATCGAGGTCAATGAACTGTAGGTAGTTAGTACGCCACGACCGACAACTCCCTACAAGGTCATTGACTCGTTTACTTAAGGAAATTAATTTCGTACATGCGTATATTAATTCGAGTTTTAGAAAAAAAGTACTTTATTTTTTAATTTTTTCTTTATAAATCGATAGTGTTTCATGTACTGAATCGACCCTCCACGGGATTAAAACGACCAAAATTTAACGGTGTATTTGCATTTAGCGATTTCAGGCTTGGTTCCATAGTAAAAGTTATTTGTTATCATGGCTGCAATTGCATGGTGTTTAAGTATCGGTCATTAATTCCAGTCATCCTATATATATCTGCTTAACTGTTCATTTTACATATAGGCCCACTTCAGGGCTTCGGAAACGTCTGCAAGTATTACCATGGGACTGGAACGCAAAGGGCAGCTGAAGGACACTGGTTTTTTTTAGATTGGAAATCCAATCACTTCTACCGTTCCAAGATGGATCGGAAAGCGTGTTAGACTTTTGATGATTAAAACCCTCCCCTATATTCCCTCTTTGCCTTGCGTGCCAAGACTCCTTTCGGAAGCTAGCTTATGGTCTCAGTAGTAACTGAAAGACACTGATGAGTTTTAGTCAGTAATAGACTCTTAATAAACTAGTGTGCTTCATCTTCAACGGTTGCATTACCTACTGCTTACTATAAGGAGAGATCGCAATAAAGCACTAGTTTATATCATTTAAAAAACGAATACGCTTTCTCGCTCCACCCTTGAGCGTGAAAACTCAGTTGATAACTTTCTACCTCAAAAAAAAAATGGCTCACTTGCATCAAAAATCACATTTACATTTAGTACCTACTGGATTTAAAATCTTTCTTTTATCATAAAAAGATACTCAAACTTAATGTTAACTAAAAGCATTATAATTAAAACATTTACAGCCACTTCTGAACTGTCTAGGAGTCCATCAGTAACAAAGAGTTGAAGTTACACGTTTCAAAACGTTCTCAAAGTTCTCAGAGAAAAAAAAAACAAAAGAAACTTCAAAAAACATTCTATTTTCAAAACTTTAGGGAACCTAGCTCAAGAAATTGTACTCTAAATTTTCGAACACGCTTTTACGAAATTCAAATATTTCAAACTGAAAAATAAATGTAATAACTGATTTCGATATTAATTTAAAACTACGGCTTACAATCTGTTAAAAAAAAAAAAAAATGCCAGTACTTTTAATAATCAGAAAACTTTGGAATCTGCTGAATTAATTCGTCTTTTCAACATAATCATTTTCTATTAGAGAAAAGTTATCTAACTTTGATTGAAATATCGGTTTTTAAGGGCAAATAATGCTGCCAATTATCTTTATTAAACGTCATTCAATCTGCAGATTAAAGAAAACCTACAGCCACACATTATCAATTTGATATTTTAAAAAAGAACTTCAATAAAAAAAGCTTTGATAAAAATGGCTCGTCAAAAACCATTGTTCAATCCAATTAAAGAAAAAAGTCAAATGACAGTGATTTAAATGAAAATGGCTGTAAGAGGCCCAATTAAGAGCCTTTGTGAAGGAACAATTTTCATTTACTATCTTTTGAACGTGACTTCATTCGCATACATAACTCCACGTCGGAATTCCGGAGTTATATTGAAAATTTCCTAATGGAAAAACCCTCGGCACAGCAGCTTTGTAATTCGAGTTTTACACCGCTTCAGTATTTACCCATTGTAATCTGTTCCAAAAGTGTAAACAAACACAGCAACATAAATCGAAGGGATTAGGTTCACACTTCTCTGTGTACTTAGAAAGTTTCAATTTTCTTCAATCTCTTTGGTTGTTTGAACATGTCATTATAACGCAGCATGTAGTATCAAACATTTATTTCAATCGTGCCCCATCGCGCATTTTATTGTGTTCATGGGGCACCTCGTAAAATGTGATTACAATATTGTCAACTAAAATAGACATTTTCATAATCGCGCACTTCACACTAATGTCACACATCATACTAATGTTACATTTCACACTAATGTCACATATTTCACAGTAATGTCACACTTCATACTAATGTTACATTTCATACTAATGTCACACATTTCACATTAATATCACACTTCATACTAATCTTACATTTCACACTAATGTCACACATTTCACACTAATGTCACATATTTCACACTAATGTCATTCTTCACTATAAAGGTGAAAATTTGGGTGTGTGTATGTTGGTTACTTCTTCACGGTCGAACGGTTAAACAGGTTTCGACAATATTTCCTACATGGGTAGATCATGTCGTGGAATAGCACATAGGATGCTTTTTATCTCGGGTTTTATGTTTCCTTGATATAATTTTCTAAAATCACGCGGGCGAGGCCGCTGGCAAAACCGGCCAGTATTCAAATATAAATTCATTTTGTAAATGACACTTCAAATCGGCGGATTACATAAAATAACGGATCAAAAAACATAATATTTGTATCCACAAAAACGTTTTTTGATCCGTTACTCTTTGTTCTTGAGAATTTTTTTTTTGCGTTAGGATATCATCAAATGACTTTTCGTGCTCTAGGGTGGAGCGAGGGGGCGAGTCAGACTTTTTCTGATATCCACCCTTGTTTTCCTTAAATTTCTGCTCTTAGTGTGTTAGGGCCGCGGTGAGTCAAAAAGATGAACAAAGGTCCCTATTGCTATCATTCCGCTGTCCATTTGTCAGTTAACAGGCTGTTACCTCATAAACCGTGATAGCTAGATAATTTAAAATTTTTATAGATGATGTATTTGTTATCTTTATAACAATAAAATCTAAAAACAGAAAAAAATATATTTAAGTGGGACTCCCAAACAACAATCGTGATTTTTTTGCCGTTTTTGGCTACGGATGGTACGGGACCCTTCATGCGTAATTCGAACTCGCACTTGGCCGGTTTTTTTTTATTTCTATAATTCTATATTAATTGAAGTTTCAGGATTCACATCTTTAACAACGATATCGTCAATCACTTGAAATTTACAGCTTTTTATATTCGTCATTCTAAAGTAATTTCTTTCCGACTCGGCTATCTTCAAAATCAGACATTCCTTCAAGATCCCAGTAATTAGCTACGGTAATTAGAACCACTCATTATGATTATCTGAGTGTCTCAGTAACTTTACTCAGAGTGCTATTACGAGCAGACGTAGGTACCTTTTATTACCTCCTTTGAAAGCCTTCTTAGAACCAGTTCTGGTTTTTATTGCTACTAGAGATTTTAGTCTAATACATTAGTATCTACCTACGTTTAGTTATAGTAGGTATTAGAAGAATGAATTAATTTTCATCGTTTTTACTTTTAGTGAGAATTTTAAAACGACAATATTGTTATTCAGATCTTGTTCGTCTTTTTATTTACAAGAAAATAAACTTCAATATCTTACTTATAGACTACTGAACATTATTTAAAAAAAAAAACTAGTTTAACAAACTATAAAATAAGAGTTACACAATAAATATGTAATAGAAGATATATAAAAATATGAAGTAATTTTTGCAGTCAGATTTTTTTAATAAAATAGAAAATCTAATAAATAATTAAACAAACGTAGGTACATATTAACACATTTTTTTTTTATTCTTTATTGATTTAGGAACTTTTGAAAATTAGTTCATGCCAGTCACATTATTACAAATTGTAATTTACGGTAGTAAATTACAATTCACATCTTAATCATACATTTTAAGTACCTACTTACTACATACATAAATAGATCAATTAGTTTTTTTTTTTTCAATTTATTTCGACATTTATATGATTTGACACTATTCAATTATTTATTTGTTTTGAATACTTGTAATATTATTAATTATTGTTTTTCTTTATATAATCTCATTGTTGAATTTAATGTGAATGAAATGTATTTTATTTTATTGTAATTTATTTGTTTAGCAGTGATGTAAGTTGTGCAGCGTCCATGTTTGAAATTTTAATTTTTTTTCCGACCACTGATTTGATTGATTTGTTTTTTTTTTAAATTATTTACTTGTAATAATAAAATAAACATTTATATGCTAAAATAAAAATAAAAATAAATAAACTTTTATGTGCTAAAATAATAAACACTACGATAAATATATTAAATACTCGTTAGCTTTAGTGTAGTTTACATGAAGTTAAAAACGATGCAAAAACTATCAACTAACACAGCCGATAGCCAAATTTTACCTTAATGTCCAGCAAACGTTTTACATTTTACATCAAGAACGAATATTAATTACCCGAGATAAATTACTTTATAGCAGACAGAAAAAGTAACATCTAGTCTTTTGGAACGTGACAAATTATTCTTTACTTTCTGAACAATTATTTCACCCGAACTCGTTCAAAATTACTAACACCTGCCACCCTGCTCGAATCAGAAAAGAAAAATTGTCAAAAAGAAATTACAGCATATTTCACTCAAAAAATTCCATTTTCATAATCCGAAAAAGTGATTCTTTGAAACGAACTTATTGTAACATTTTGCGGGTCGCCATTTTGTTGGAATCGAGAGAATTAGCAAGTTTGTTTTAAAAGTTACGGCCGAAGTTTGCCGAAGTTGGCCGAAGCCAATGGCGTCACGATCGGTGAACAAATACGAATAATTAAAGGGAATTACGGTTCTGCTGTTGTTTTGTTAGAGGGCTTGGAAACAATGACCAGTTTTAGGTTAATTTATTACACCTGTATTTAAAATAGGCTGTGCCTACATTACTCAAAGGGTGATTTGAATAAATTCTGCCTTCGTTTCGATTCTCTTGCGTCGAACGCTTCGAGTCAGCTACGCCTCCGATTCCTTTGTTCTGACCACGTGACTGAGCGTTGAAATGACGTCAGAACAAAGGAATTGGAGGCGTGGCCAACTCGAGACGTCTGACGCAAGAGAATCGAAACAAAATGGTCGAAACATGGCTAGGCCTGCTGTACCTACTGTTAAGCATGCTACTTTCTATTAACTTGTACATTCGTTAATTAGTATGACCACTATGCCCTTAAAATAATCTTTGATCGGCTGTTGACAACATAATTACTTTATATTCACTTTATTAGGTAATTACCAATGCAAACTTGTTTTTAAAAGAGTAACCATGGAGTTTCTTGCCGGTTTTTCTCCATAGGAAACGACCAATTGGAACCGTGCGCTCGCTTCTGACATTTTATAAGTGCCCATGTAGGCCTATGTGAAATAAAAATATTTATGTTTGAGTTCATTTTTTAATTTAAAATCTTTAATTTTAGAAAAAATCATTGATTAACTGTAGCGACATCTATATCGTCACAAATGAACTAATCCTGCATCGCGCAAGTAAGATTCGCGGCGCAATTGGAACATATAGAACAAACCCGAAATCATCTATCGGGCAGAAGCTCACCAGATATAACACCTCTGGTCGGAGGATCCTCCCTTTTCAACGGAGGTATGTGGGACTTTACTCTTTGTTCCACTACCCCCAAAAAACCATTTTAAACCATTTTTGGTTTTATTCATCAGAAATTAAATAACATTATATTATTATTTATGAAAAATTATATATTCAGTAAACTAAGTATTTATACTAAATCTAACTTATCTTAATATGTACATTTAATACAAACACACAAAGTACAATCAGGCGTCGAAGTAGGTACTCCTCCGCATTGCTGTCATCCGGAAATGTGTCCAAAAGACCGGCAGCATTGCCACGTTGAATGCCAATGCTAATTCTTTAATTAATCATAAAACTCATACCAATATAAAATTAGTACCAAAATGTCTTAACGCAAAACCAAATTAAACTTTAATCATTACTAGTTTGATAACCTCAACCAAAACTTCGTTAATTAGAATGAAATAATTTAGAAAGCGTACAAAAAAGATATACAATCAAAACTTTTCAACGACTTGAAGCATAGTTTACTGCCCGTTTAATTCGGGTTTAAATTACTTGATGAAATATTCAAAGTAAGGCTTTGAACATTAGAATGCATAGTACCCACACCATTGCCTGCAGTTCTAAGAAAAATCGATATGTTGTAGGTATTTCAAAGCCATGAAATCGGTCTAGTTCAATAACTATGACGATTTCCAGGGTTAATGGTTTTGAAGCACGGTAGTTTAATAGCAAGTCATTTGTCAAACTGTGGAGCAGGTTTCATTCATACTACGAGATTTTTTGAAACAGCCAAAATGTAACTGTATGTTTTTTTTTATGTATGTTCACCGATATCTCAGTCAATTATGGACCGATTTCGAAAATTTTATTTTGATTGGAAGATTATACTTCCGAATTGGTTCCATAAAAATATCTTTTTGATCTGATGATGAACTTCGAAGATATACAACGAAACTCTTCGAAAAATTATAGCAGAACTGTCGTTTTAATACGTATGTTAAAAGTGCAAAATAACTTTAATTTCGGAAGTCGGTGTTAAATAACGAAGAGACCAAACTATTATAGAAACACCGACTTCCGAAATTAAAGTTATTTCGCACTTTTTGGTGTTTTTTTGAAGTCGGTTGTATTTTTTTGGTAAAAAGTTTATAGAGTCAGCAAAAGCCTGATTTTCACTCTTGATCCACCCAGAGTAGAATTAGAAAAAAAGAACGTCATAATTTGAACCGTAAGACGTCTCCCAAGCCTCACCATAACGACCGGTCATAGGCGTCTCGAATCGATCGAATTCCGGCGACCCTCACCAGGTCAACGGGCTACCTCGTAGGAGGCCTTTCAACGCTGTATCTTCCGGTACGTGGCCGTCAGTCTAGAATCCTTCGTCGCCATCGACTATCGGTTCCGCGAGCAATATCCCTGCACTCTGCCACTAAGTATGGCAATTCTTTGGGCTATATCTCAATAGACAAAACCACAGGTATTACCATTATGTCAGTACATAGCTCTGGTTCTCCAGCGGATATCTGCGATCACACAAGGAAATGAAAAGAAACTTGACTCAAAGAGAAAACTCGTCGAGTTAATTTGCCGAGATTTTGCTTACATAGTAAGGTCCGGATTCTAGTCTAAGCGAATGCCGACGGAAATAGCCTATACAATCACGATATATTACCTAGATTTATATTTTTCATTCCATAAATCTGTCGTTATTTACGTCACTCTCTGAACTTAGGGATTCGTATCGATAGCACTCTTTTCTGGATGAAACTACTGCAGGAAGTCAATCGTAAACTTTTTGCATCTGTGGAGTCCCTGAGACGCCTTCTTGATTTTCTTCCCATCACTTCTTAAACTGAGATAGCACCCTCTTTTTCCCTCCAATCCTGAACTATGCTGCTGCTAACTATATATCTTGATCTCACCCACGACTAATTAGATAAGCTTGAGTGACTCCTGAATCTCTGTATCAGGTTTATATTTGGTTTGTGCAAGTATGATCATTTCAGCTCAAATGGCTTCCTATTCGCCTTTGTTGAAAATCCACATACTATCTTCCGTTCATCTTCATTGACCTTCCTAATCCTTTTTCTATTTTAAAACACGCTTGCAGTTTATTTATGAGAGACAAGTTCTTGCTGAGGTCCATCATTGGAAAATGAAAAATTAAATTCAACTGAATTCCATTTCCTTCTATGACAAACATTTCATTATTCAGGCTGCACGTTTGTAGAATGCTTCACCCATAGAAGCGAGACGCTCGAGTACTACGTACCATTATAATATTTCTTAATTTTGTCAATTAATTATGGCAAGTACTGAAAGGACTTATTAAAAAAGGTCTTGTTATTATTTAAGTAAAGTCTCAATGAATAATATTCATAAACAGCAAAGTTATGAGCGTTTGTTTATATTCCAAAATCTCACTCAATTTATGGAAACATTGTACAAGTTATTGTTTATGAATGAAAGAATGTCAATAAAAATGGAAAAACACTGCGCTTAGTATTTTCTAGTAGTATTTGTTATGAATGATGATTAAATAATGAATTTACCAATAATGACAAATTTTCGTGGTAAATTTTGGGATTTCGTTTTTTGTACTTTTGACTACACAAATACATATGATCAGTGATGGGTACTGATTGAGCCCCATTTTTTTGGGCACTAATTAAAAAATAGGTATATTTTGTAAAAATAGGTGTATTTTTATGCTTTGAACCATACATAAAAACCTTCCTCTTGAATCACTCTATCTATCAAAAAAACCGCATCAAAATCCGTTGCGTAGTTTTAAAGATCTAAGCATACATAGGGACAGACAGTGGAAAGCGACTTTGTTTTGTACTATGTAGTGATATTCCATATTTATTGGTAAGTTCTTTGATATTGTATGTAAATACCAAAAACTACTTATTTTATATTAAAAAATAAAGTGTGTTTATAGTGTTTAATGCTTAACATTGCACCTGTCACAATTGGTCTCTGCATCACACAAAATTGACTGGTATGGTAGAAAACACATTAAATCTTCTTCAGTACGTGTACGCAAAATGAATTAAATAAATATTATTATGTCCATTCAATTTGAAGTTGATGAACTGACATCCTTTTATCTACTTTCAATATATCCAAAGGTTACCTGTAAGAGATATCCAATAAGATGCGTAATAAGACTGCCCATTTCACACTCATTTTTTATAATCTATTATGTGTCAATTGTGGTCAATTTCTTGCTTTCATCCTTTATTTGAATTTTTTCCTTTCAATCTCTGTAACCTCAAGATAAGCTGTTTCCTAGCCACATTATTATTTTTTACATCCCATTTTAAATTTCTTAAGGGCGGGTTTCTGAATTGAGTATTTTGAGGTTTCTGAATTGAGTATTTTGAGTTAAGAACGTCTCAAACCATACTTAAATGCCAAATTTTGACAGGTTTACAGGCTAAAGTAGAGTTTGAGTAATTCTCAACTTCAAATGCTTAAATCAGAAATCGGGGGTATGTCTCTTTTTTGTTACCCATTCGTACCTTAAAAAACAAACGTAGAAACTATTACATCGATAACCAAATTCGCAACCTTTTCGTGACTGTTTGTCTATAGCCCTCAAGGTTTCGACTTCAAAATACCAAGCAAACAAAAATGTTTGGAAACAAAAAAGTATTACTTTTTGTTGACGTTAGAAAATTTGTTTCTATTTATATCCCACTTTTGATTTATAGTCAGCCTAACGCTAAATATGGAAGCGGTGGTACCAAGCTGTGGTCTGCCAGTCTTACTTAAATATAAATAATTTAATCTTATTAAGATTTAACACGACTAGCGAAGGCGAAGAACATTCTGATTAGGCTCATTAATATGCAATTACCGGAGTTCCGCTTCAAACATTTTGCCAGTATACCTACATTTTCATATTCCTATATTCAAGCTGTCCCTTTACGTTTGCCAAATTGGATACCGGAACGACCAAAAATTTCAGATCTGAATATCCGAAACTATCGGGTTGTCGTATCCGTAATTGAAACCGCAAAAATGAACACGGATTTTAGGAGGCCGAGATATTGGGATATAGGGAAGATCAGTACGTTACATGGTAACGTTATATGAATATTTTATGTCCGATGCGTTACTCCCCTTTTCACGTCAACGTCACCTCGGCGGATATAATAATAATAATAATAGAACAGAGAATATCAGATCAAAGAAGAACCATAGTCAGGAATAAACTTCTATCTCAAGAAGTTATAGATCAGCTAAAAGAAGAAGTACGAACACAGTTATTGCAGGAGGAATCAGAAAATTATGTAGGCGATAGCTATATCACACAAAACTCACACGAAAATAATTTACCAGAACTACCACAATCACTCACTCTTTCAGATCTGAATGTCGATTTAGAGCAGTATAACCAACCGCAAACACTACACGCATCCACACAAACCGAAATATTAACTTTAACGCTTGAAAATGATATTGAGACAGTTGCTGTGGATCAAACCCCAATAACAGATAATATGTATGTACAAGAAATACATGATAAATTTAGAATGACACTAACACAATATTCTGGAATGGACCCAGCAGCTCGACCAAAACTACCTAAACTTAAATATACACCTAAACTTTTCTGTTTAGTTAACTTATTTAACGAAAACATATTAAAGCAGTTTTTATCTGATGACACACAATTGATAGACATACACACCCTCATTTATTGCACAGCGGTTGTTATTGCAGAAGAACTTAACTTTAAAATCACTGATCACACAAGACCGACAAGATCTAGAGAGAACGTCAAACCACCTTGGCAGCTTAGGCTGGAAAAAGACATCGAAAAGTTAAGAGCGGATTGTGGTAGACTCACCCATTATATCAATGGCTGCAGATCACAGAAAGTAATAAGGAGAGTGCAAGCAATATTTAATAATAATTTTGTTCATACTAGACATGAAAACAGCAATAAAAAGCCTGAAGAGTATTTGGACACTTTAAAGCAGAAATTATCACTTAAAGTCCATAGACTTAGGAGATATATAAAAGCACAGCAGCGTAAAAATGACAATGCAATATTTGCTACGAACGAAAAAGTATTTTATAGGAACTTACAAAAATCTAACACTGATCCAAAAACAGGGACACACCACATAGACACACCTTCAATAGAACTCTTAGAATCATTCTGGTCTAGAATATGGGAAGAGGAGGCACATCACAACGATAAAGCAACCTGGATTAAAGAAGAAGAAAAAAAGTGGGAAGAAATTGATGAAATGGAATTTCAAGAGATAACAGAGTCAGATATTGCAAATATAACAGATAGGTTACATAATTGGAAGTCACCGGGTATAGATAAGATTCAAAATTTTTGGTTTAAAAAGTTAACAATATTACACAAATTTATAGCAAAAAATTTTACAGATATAATATTAGGAAAACAAAATATACCGGACTTCATTGCAACAGGAGTAACTTACATGCTCCCTAAATCTAAGCTCACATCAGATCCTTCCCAATACAGACCAATCACATGCCTACCCACAATTTATAAAATACTAACATCAGTTATAACTAATAAAATCAATTCACATATTGAACATCATAAAATAATAGCAGAGGAACAGAAGGGATGCAGACGGGGTCACATGGGGTGCAAAGAACAATTAATTATAGATTCGACTATTCATAAACATGCCACTACAAAAAATAGGAACTTACATTGCACTTACATAGATTATCAAAAAGCGTTCGATAGCATTCCACACTCCTGGTTAATACACATTTTAGAAATATACAAAGTAAATCCCGAAATAATAGAGTTTTTGCGCACTATTATGACACGGTGGAAAACCACACTTCAATTAAATAACCACCACAGTACTCTTGTGTCTCGACAGATACATATTAGGAAGGGTATTTATCAGGGTGATTCACTGAGTCCCCTTTGGTTCTGTCTCGCCCTGAACCCTTTATCTCACTTACTCAACCGGTGTAAAGCCGGATATAATTTTAAATATAATTCTGGAGAAACCATAGTATCACATCTAATATACATGGATGATATTAAATTATATTCTAAAAATGAAAAAGAAATGAAAACTCTTATAGAAGCGACCACAACATTTAGTCACGATATTAATATGCAATTTGGATTAGATAAATGTAGGACTTTACACATTGTAAGAGGCAAAGTTAAACCTGGTAATTATATAGTAAATGACACCGATACAATAGCAGCTATGGAGCCAACAGATCTTTACAAGTATTTAGGATACAAGCAACTTAAAGGACTCGACCACACATCAATTAAACAAACGCTTAATACCGAATATCGGAGACGAATGAACGCAATTTGTAAAACACAGCTATCGGGAAAGCACCTTATAAAAGCTTTAAACACTTTTGCCATACCAATATTGACTTACTCATTCGGAGTTATAAAATGGTCAAAAACAGACATCGAACAGTTAGAAAGAATGACACGTACTACACTAACAAAGTACAACAACCTACACCCCAAATCTGCCATAGAACGCCTCACCATTAAAAGAGAAAATGGTGGGAGGGGCCTAATCGACATACATCACTTGTGGTTGAAACAAATATCTAGGCTTAAAACATTCTTCTACTCAAAGGCTCGCACAAGTGACATACATAAGGCTATAATTGCTAATGATTTTAATTACACTCCATTAAATTTAAGTGACCAAAGCCTGCAAGTCACAAACGAAACTAACCCACAAAACCTAAAAATAGAAAACTGGAAAAAGAAGGTACTCCATGGTAGGCACCCTCATGACCTAGAACAAACTCATATTAATACCGTAGCATCTAATAAGTGGTTAAAAATTGGAAACCTTTTCCCAGAAACCGAAGGTTTCATGATAGCCATACAAGACCAAATTATTAATACTAAAAACTACAGGAAATATATTATTAAAGACCCCACTACCACAAATGACAAATGTCGTAGATGTCACATTCAATCAGAAACCATACAACACATAACCGGAGCCTGCACAACCCTTACACAGACGGACTACACTCACCGACACAATCAACTTGCTAACATCATCCATCAAAAACTAGCAATCAAACATAGACTCATACAAAACTCTGGCATCGCTTACTACAAATATAAACCTGAAACTATTCTAGAGAATGGCACTTACAAACTTTATTACGACCGCGCCATACTTACAGACAGGACTATCCACTATAACAGACCTGACATAATACTTCAGGATAAAATTAAAAAAGTAACTTACCTCATAGACATTGCAGTTCCTAATACCCACAACCTACAAAAAACCATATCTGAAAAAATCAGCAAATACGCTGAACTTAAGGACGAAATAACTAGAATGTGGAGACAAGAAAAAGTCTATGTTATTCCTATAGTCCTCTCCACAACAGGAGTAATCCCCAATCATCTTCTCCGTAGTCTAAAATTACTAGATTTAGACGAATACGTTTATATAAACCTACAGAAAGCTGCCATATTAAACACATGCAGAATAGTTAGGAAATTCATGCAGTTGGAGGATGACAATACACCCCTACTCTGAAAACACCATACATTCTACATTTACTTGGTTTTGGCCCGTAAATGTAGTCGAAACCAGCCATGAGCTGAGAAAAAGAACACATCCTTAAATAATAATAATAATCTTTATTGATAGTTTATAAGTATTGCAGTACATGGGTATTTGATATGTGCATGGTAAAATTACACTTTGCTACAATTGTATTGGGTGCAGTTCTGATCTCCCAACTAGGTTACAGTATAACCTGTAAGTAGGAGTGTCAGTTCCGATCCCCCGTGGCTTACAAAAATTATGTGAATTTACTTATAACGTACATAATGTATCTTACTGCCTACAAAAATTTGGTATACTTAACTAAATGTAAACAAAAAGAAAGGTGAGTAAAATTTAAAAAAACAAAATAATAATAATAAAAAATAGAAGATTTGTCTGCAAACTATTTAATGTGTGTTGGTTGTGTTAATAATTACGAATATTGAGGGTTATAATCTCCATTTTATTTATACTTAAATAAGCAACTTTTCTGTTTCTTCATATGTGTAGTTTAGAAGAAATGAGAAAACCCTTTTCTTACAGTTAAAGAGCGTTAACCCGTATACTGGACAGTGTCTATTTATTTTATTATATAAAGAAGGGCCAAGAAAATAAAAGAATCTTTTAAAGAAAGCGGAGCGCGTACGAGGGAGAGTACAAATTATGTCTTTTCTACGTTTACTAATTTTCCTATATGGCGTTTTTTTGTGTTGTAAGAGTATGGCTTGCATGGTAAATTGTTGTCTTACGTTAAGAACATTCCACTTACGGTATAATTCATTTGTAGGGAACATGATAGGACGAAAGGTAGCAACTTTTAATACTGCTCTATGAGCTATCTCCAACGGTTTTAAAGTTGTTTTAGCAGTACCACCCCAACATGAAATGCAGTAAGTTACAATAGATTGGCATAACGCAAAATAAACCTTGCGAATAACAGTTTGATTAGCGATTTGCCGAAGCGTTTTAAAAATGAAGATAAGTTTGCGGACTCTGCCAGTAAGAATATTTATGTGGGACTTAAAGTTAAGATTGTTGTCCAACATAACGCCCAAATATTTTATTTGGTCTGCAGATGTTAATGACGGGCAGCTGCAAATAGTTTGAGGTTGATTGTTGCAAGAGTGAGCTATTAAATTTATTGGGATTCGTGGTTGCGAAGCTGCACTGATTGAGTATGTAAGGAAGTTGGTTTTGGATGTATTGAGTGTAAGGGTGTGATCATTGAGCCAGTTCAATGCTGAGTTGAATGCGAGTTGCGCTTCTATTTCTAGTTGAGACCATGTTTCAGCTACAACAGTTATCGCAGTATCATCCGCGAAAGATATTATATTGACATTTCGGATATTAAGGTTACATAGCTCATTGATGAAGATAAGAAAAAGGGTTGGGCCAAGTATACTGCCCTGGGGCACACCGTAATAAATGGGAAGTTCATTACTGTTAATATTATTTATGGTGACATATTGTGATCGATTTGTTAAGTAGCTCTTGAACATATCCAATTGTACACCCCGGACACCCATTCCTTCAAGTTTTGATAAGAGAGTAGGGACGGGGACCGTGTCGAACGCTTTTGCGAGATCCAAGAATATTGTCAGGACTTTTTTATTACTGTTCATACTACGAACCACGTGATTAGTTAATTCGGATATGTAGGTATTCCATTTCAATTTTGTTAACAGCTTTACTTCCCTGAAGATGTAATCGAATCACAGCTTTCAGAGATTACCTACTGAAAACTAACAGTTTTAAGAGGTGATGAAGCAACCTAAATGACTATCACAGAGACTGGATGTAAGTGGTTAAATAAATAAATATTATGAAAGGATGTTGCAGAATGCCTGAAAAGTTGAAAGGAAATCGTTTGTCTTGGTATGGTCATATGAAGAGGAGGAATGAAACACATGTTACTAAAAGAATTCTGAGTTTACAAGTAGATGGATGGAGAGGAAGAGGGAGGCCGAAGAAGAGATGGATAGATTGTGTGAGGAGTGATATGAAAGAAAAGGAAGTTAGTGATAGTGTGACGGCTGACAGGATAGAGTGGACGAAAAAAACGTGTTGCGCCGACCCCAAGTAATATGGGACAAGGGAAGAAGATGTTGCAGAATGCCATGCTCAACAGTGGGGCAGATTAGATGAAAAATAATATTATCATCATCATCATTTCAGCCGAAAGATGCAATGCTGGACATGGGCCTCGCCATACCTGGCCGGTCTTTAAAACCTCACCGGTTCTTCGATACACCTTGTGGGAGGACTTCTAACGTTGCGTCTTTCGGTACTGGATCACCACTACGGAACCTTTCAGCCTCATTGACCATTTGATCTGCGAGCAATGTACTTTGACAACTTCCACTTAAGTTTGGCGATTCCTCGGGCTGTGTTCGTAACTTTATTTCTCCTGCGGATATCTTGATTTCTGATCCTATGAAAGGAAACTTTGAGAATTATAGCCCTCTTCATTGCCATTTGGATGACTTTAATATTCCTGATGAGCCCCTTGTAAACGACCACGTTTCAGAGCCGTATGTCATCACTGGCTTGAAACACTGTGATATGTCGGACGAGTATATTTTAAAATCTAAATTTATTAAGGCCAACGCAAAAAAAATTGACCACATGGCATTGTTTTATTACAAGTTTTACTCAAAGTCGCGGGCATAAACTAGTTAGTAAAACATGCTATACTCCATCTGTTTAGGTACTTAACTAAATGTAAACATTCTTTACAATATGTCTTGTTTCGGTAAATTTCCTAAATTATCTAAAAATGTTTACAACTAGCTATTTACCTAAACCGATGTTAGGTAATTAACTAAAATTAAAGAATCATTGTATGTCTTCCATACATTTTTTTTTTTTAATAAAAAGGCAGAAAAATTATTTACGTTTAATTAATTACCTGATCAGATAGAGTATAGTAAATAATAATATAAGATTTAAAAAAAACTCATGACAGTTCTTTCTTTATAAAACTAAAGATCTACAGTACGGAAACGAATGAGGTTAGCCAATCATCCTGTCCAATATAATCCTCTTAACAAGCCCTTACGCATCACCTTCATGTCACCACTTAATCCCTCTTACAAAACCCAGGGGTAGAAAATGATAAGACCTACGTGTGCCAAGTTTAACCAAACTGCATAAATATTTAAAAAATATAGTACGTTTATAACGTTAGTAAAACCATTTTGAAGTTTCTTATACATTTATTAAAAGATGCTTATTTTGGTGGAAAATAAAACAATCATTTTTATTTATTATACGTTTTTTTGTATTGACCACAAGAAATATATCAAAGAAAACTTATGTATAAAATACAAATAATTGGCGGCCTTATCACATTCTGCGATCTCTTCAAGGCAACTATGAATGGACTGGATTCTCAGAACATGATATGGGGCTGTCATAATAAGCACTAAAAATTTACTACAATATACTATAATAGACACACGATACATACATTTACAATATAATAGATACATAAATACATACATACCAAAAATATATAGGCAATAAAAGAAATGACGACTTTTGATAATCACAGAGACAGGTAGGCTCTTTAATAAGTCTTTTTCTTTTTATTTTCTTGACTTAAATGATTTATTTAGCTATAATTAACCAGCACTTTACATATTTAAAAAAAATACTTAACTATCATTATCACATTTATCTATAATATGTATGTATTTAGAAATATAATAAATATATTTATCAGTTATCTAGTACTCATAACACAAGCTCTGCTTACCTTGGGACTAGACGGCGTTGTGGGTGGAATATACTGTATATATAAATTGTTCACTCTAAATAAAAATCCTAAGGAATTAAAAAAGGCATCTAAACTATGGCGTCAAAAAACTCCTCCGCATCACTGTCGACTGGTAATGTACCCAAAAGACTGGAGGCATTGCCACGCTGTATGTCAATTTTTTCCTTTTTCTTTACATAAATAATAATGTAAACGACTTTACTTCGCAAATTATCATCTTTCCATTATTTTTCTATCTTTCTTGAAGGCGACACAATACGTTTTACTTTCCTTTCCGTCGATAACGTTACGGTGAATGGAATGGACGATAATATAATTGAATGATAAATGATATTTATTTTGGATATTAGGTTTTTAAAAAACACTTTTACATGTCATTTTTTTTTGACAATTTTATCTAGATGAACCCGAAGTTTCCTAGCTGACTACTCTGAGTAGAAACACCGAACCAAACTTAGGGGTCAAATTCTTTTTTAAAGTTCATACAGCAAACATGTAATGGTCAAATCATTATGAGAACCATACAGTGTCTGAGATGGTCTTTTGAGGAAAGACCACACAAATTTGAGTGGTCGTGTTCAATCAGTGCAAGTTTTTGTCAGTATGAATGTAGATTAACTGAAGACTATTAAGGGGCTCAACGACTTGACGAACAATACCAAATAAAGGACATTGAGATAGGATAGCATTCATCGGGATTTCGTTTGTCTGAATAATGTGGTACAATCGTATAAAGTACTCAAATAAAATACCTTTTTAAATCAACAGGCGTTTTTTTGTTTCCTCTTCGTAACTGTATCAATAACTATATCACAGTTGAAGCCTTACTGCGAATGAAGTGAAAAACCCGGTTCACTATCAAACAGCTTCCAAACTAACAGCAAGCTTTCCCAGCTATCGTTCAATCTATCAACTACAAAAAAGACACTTCCATAAAGCACGATCACTCTCGCGCTAGTAGATTTGATTTCGATATAAAATCCATTTGGGATCGTCACTGATTTCTTTGTTATCTTGATTCTGAGCTTTTAGATCGCAGTTGCTTTTCCTGTATAAGAGTTGATTTTTGAATTCGATAAAGCGTAGCTGCATGAGGTGAATAGAAGCTCGGGTAAACCATTTTTTTTTTAAATACAACAGCGCGGAAGAAGAATGTCTGGAAAGACTTAGGGGAAATCTTTGCCCTGTGGGACAGAAATAACTAGAAAAAAAAACGGTAATTTAAAAAACTAAAAAGCCCGACTGCTTTTCTGAGTATTCATGAAAAAGTCCTAAAACAAGAAAGTCGTTGTACCAGATTGCACTTAACTTATTTTAAATACAAGATAAATTGTAGCAGTCGGGACACATTCTAGAAATGGTGGCTTAGTGAATTGAGAGCATATACCTATATTACATTGCAGATTACTCCAATCTACTGACTAGACGGCTAACTTTCTAGAATGGGTTCCGACTGCTACAATTTATCTTGCATTTAAAATATTATATAGTTAAGTGCAATCGGGTACAACGACTTTCTTGTTTTAGGGCTTTTTCATGAATACTCAGAAAAGTAGTCGGATATTTTAATTTTTTTAATTACAGTTTTTTTTATTTTTTTAGTTTTATTTTATTACGATATCACTTTCACAGTAATTACAAATCTGACGCCACCTCGTAAACTAAAATCCATCGAGCCTTCAGGCCGCACAGCGTACCAAACATTTGAATTTGGCGCTAAAAATCCGCCATTTCGTTTTTTTTTATTTGTTATACCTAGTGTCATTCTCAAAGTAAATACGAATCTAATGACACCACTCAAGCTAAAATCCATCGAGCCATACATACATACGCGGCGCAGTCGGTCTAAAATACTACATCGTTAAAATTGCACCCACAGTAGAAACATTGACATATTTTATCACTTAGAAACAGTACAATAACCTAGTAAAAGACTTATTTGTTAAATAAATCATAATTATATACGAGATGGATAAATTCCAAATTAATTAACAAACTAATCAATGAGCAGTTAATAAACTAACACTTTCCATTAACTTTGTAATTACTTCAAAGTGAACGAAATTTCTTAACACTCCGGTTAGAAACGTAAAGGTCAAAGTGCAGTAGCCTGATCCCTAAACCCAAGTAATCCACGAAATAAATTTTAGTTTTCAGTCCATTTAGTATCTGTGGACTCAGAGATCTCTCATGTAATCCTTTTATGTTTCTTGGAAGTTTGGGTCACCTTGAGAAAATAATACAGGCAGACACATTAATAAAGCTTGAGATGGTACTTTCTGTGAGACAGATCCAGTTGTTTGTCAGTTCTGTTGTAGTAGACAACAACTTATTAGTATACTTATAAATGTACTTAATACTCGTAGTAACAAGAAGAAGTCGTCTTCCTTTTGTTGTTAAAATATTTTCTGATTTATACTAACACGCTAGCTTTTTCTGTTTTCTTTGCCCACTTCAAAGTCGAAAAATATAATCTCAATGGTTTCCTTGATATTGTTGTTTGTTTGTTCTTGTTGATTGTTGTGGTACGTTTGTAGTACCTGAGTAAAAACTAGTGTGTTCTATATTCAGGTCATGGTATAATTGTGTGTCTAGTTTCCTCCAAAGTTGTTCAGTAGTTTTGTTGTTCACGATTTATTTATTAACAAACATTCTAACGTCGCACTTTCATAGTTTATTTTTTATTTTTTATTAATCATTGTATTCTTACTTATCCTGAATATAATGATTAATTTTCCAAGTTTTTAGTACTATCGATCATAACTATCATTGGTTGCGCAAATAAGCTTGATGTTTTAATGGACTGTATGTTTGAAAAAGCGATCTAAGGTTTGTTAACAATATGCAGGTACTGTGCCTGGCGTTTATTAATGGGATGAATGTATTAGGGAGGAACACTGACCTTTTGACCTCGAAGGTTCCACGTGGCGCCGGCCGGCGAACCTCGACTTCGCACATTTAACCACTGCCAGGTCCTGTATTGCACTACACTGCACTATTGTTGAGTCTTTGAATGGTTGGATCACGAAATAGTCAATTTTCTTGTAATTTCGAGCGGGCGATGTTAGCGGAGCGGTCACATTCACAATCGATGCACAAAACGTCAATGTCATTCCTTTCTTGAGGTCGTGCGGGGAAGGGAAACGGAAGGGATAGGATTGCTAGGCCAAAAAATAAATTACAAAAAACAAAATCGCGGATCATAGCAAATTGGCGCAACCATTCCCCCCGGGTTTGAAGGGTTACCTTCAAAGAAAAGAAAAAAAAACAAAAGCGAAACTAAACCCTATTACTATATCTAAACTATCAATACTAGGTAGCGAAACAACTTATAACTAACTATGCCACTACTACTGATTAGGCAGAGGGCAGAGGCGAATAACCGGACGCAGGTACGATCCAGTTGCGGTTTTAACCTTTACGACTCGCGTTATCCCGTTCGAACCCGGAAAAACTTCTTCCACTACACCAAGAGGCCAGTGCAGAGGAGGCGCACTCTCAGTCTTCAGTATCACCACAGTACCGACTGTGACTTTAAACGGTCCAGCATAGTCCGTCCCAGTATGTATGAAAGGTTTCACCGTCTGTACAACACGACAAGAACGATGGTCGGCCATTTCCGGCGCGTTGAAACGCGGGCGGAGCTTAAAGCAGGGCACACATCTGTGCACTCTAGCGCGTATCAAATTGCGAGCGGAAAGTATCCAGTGCTTCTGTCGAAGAATGGACATTAATAAATCGGGACCAGCGTGACAATTCACCTTATGGTGATAGTCCACCAACAAATCCAAAACGTGATCCTTGCGTGGTAGGATTACTGGATGCATTTGTTCAAACTCTAACTTAGCATTTCGCAGACGGCCACCGACACGAATGAGTCCGTCTTGCAAAAATGGTTTCAAATGTTGAAGTGCGCGACTACAAGGTTTATGTGATTCTAAACTACGAAATTCTATTGAAAAATAAAATTTCTGCAACTCTCGAAGTACAACTGATTCAGCTCTATCCAAATCAGCTGCGATTATAGAACCACGCGATGGTAATAATCTCAAAAATCTTAGGACGTAAACTACACAGCGTAGTAGTCTCGACCAAGACGAGACTCGATTAGACAACAACAAAACAACTGACTCTTCACGCGGAACTGATACTACAAGCGTATGTTTCTTCTCCTCGGGTGGTTCTGAAACAGTAGCGGGGTTAAACGGAGCATTTGGCCACTCGTTAGGAGTGGTATGCAGCCAGGGAGGGCCACAAAACCAAAGCGGATGATTTAAAATTTGCGCAGGAAGCAAACCACGTGAGAGACAATCAGCTGGGTTTTCTGTTCCAGCGACATGGAATATATTTTCCGGTGACAATTCAGCTTGAATCTTAGCCACCCTATTTGCGACATACGTGCCCCATCGATGGGGTGAAGAGTGGGCCCAACATAGAGCAACGGTTGAGTCTGAAAACGCTACAATTCTCTCTATATTAATGCGAGGACGACAAGTTTTGACTATAGATGTAATCAATTGAACCAACATAAGAATAGCGCAGAGTTCGAGACGAGCAAGAGAGACAACCTTACGAGGAGATACCTTTGATTTTGCGCTAATGAGGAAAACTGAAATGTTATCGCCATTTTGGACCTGAAAGTAAACCACTCCCCCGTAAGCCCTCTCACTGGCGTCTGCGAAACCTACCACATTAACAACAGTGTCTGGTACTATACCAACATGGCGAGGAATCTGTATCTGATCGAGCATTGGAAGCTCTTTCCTATAGCGAGCCCACAACTTAGCAACACTGTCAGGAGCGGTGTCGTCCCAATCACAGTTGGAAAGCCAAAGCTCTTTTATAAGCAGCTTTGCATACAAAACGACAGCAGCTACAAAACCCATTATATCCCATATCCGAGCTACACATGCTAGGATAACGCGTTTGGTACAAGTTGGCGGAGTCGAGCTAATTTTAAGACTGAACATATCAGTTGCGGGTGACCAACTTAAACCAAGGATCTTATGCGAATCACTATCATCGAATTCCTTTACCGAAGTCAACCGGTGTGACGGTGGAATCGACTCTAATGTAGCTTGCGAGTTGCTTGTCCATTTCACCAGATCAAATTGACCGGACTTCATGAGGCTGATTACTTGAGCAGCGGTCTCTATAGCCTCTGCTTCACTAGGTACACTGTACACAAAATCGTCCTTGTACAATCCGGTTTCAATAGTGGCCCTTGCTTTCGGGTATGTATCACCCTCGTCAGCGGCCAACTGCTTGATAGTGCAAAGAGCGTGAAAGGGACTAGACTTAAGCCCAAAACAAACACGATTGAATTCGTAAACCTTCAAAGGTTCCTGCGGAGAAAATCTATACAAGAAGCGTTGGAATCTACGGTCACATTCTCTGATTCCAATACTAAGAAACATTTGCCGAATATCAGCAGAGAGCGCAATAGCAAACAAGCGAAAATTTACTATTATTTCAAATAAGTTACCCTGGAGGTTCTGACCACAACACAAGATATCGTTAAGCGATATGCCAGTACTAGTTTTAGCGCTACCATCCATAACCACACGCAGTTTAGTTGTAAGCTTGTCTTCTCTAACAACTCCATGGTGCGGGATGATGTAAAACGGGTAATCACGTGTCTCCTCAGTCTCGGCAGGCGCTGATGAGATATAACCTTTATCTAAATATTCGATCAGCACATCATCATAGGCTTGCTTCAACTTAGGAGACGCCTGCATCTTACGTTCCAAGCATAGAAAGCGTTTTTCTGCGGAGGCACGGGAGCCACCGAGCGAAAAAATATCACCCTTGAAAGGGAGCGCGACAACATAACGACCATCTTTATCACGAGTAGTCGTGCGGGTATAAATCTCCTCAGTGACCTGATCCTCAGGGCTGAGAATAGGCGGGACATTGACCTCTTCAATCTCCCAGAACTTGCGGATGGTAGACTCAAGCGGCGGCTCGACGGTGCAACAGTGCGACACAGTCGAGTAACTATCTAAACAAGCGGGTGCGGAACCAACTATAACAAACCCGAGAACTGTTTCCAGTGCGTGCGGAGCGGGGTACATCGGAAGACCTTGAATTTTACGTGATAACTGGAGATGCGGGAGAATCGAAGCACCGATCAATAGATCGATATCTCCAGGGAAAGCGTAATTTCCGTCGGCTAACTGCAAGTTCTTAAACTCCGTCAGCATGGACGTGTCAACCGGTACCGTGGGCAACCGTTCCGTAATCTTATCTGCGACTAGCGAATCCATTTCAAACGAAATATTACGATTAAAACGTGAACTAAATATTATTTTAATGGAACCGTGAATGGTTGCCTTTAAACCTCCAAAACCTTTCACTTCTGAGCGGGATGACCAATTATTAAAACTAAAACCAAGGCGTTGACAACAATCCCGAGTAATAAAATTACTCTGGGAAGCGCCATCTAGTAGCGCTCGAACGGTGTGCGGTTTGCCAAAGGCATCTACAATGACAACTTGCGCGGTCGCAAGTAAAACGGTAGTGATTTGAGTACCAGCGGCGGAAAGCGAAAACAATGTTACGTCGTTTGCACTTGCAGCAGGCCGCGCGTCACAAGCGTCGCGCGTCTGCGCAGGCTGCGGCTGCGATGGCAGCTTACTACTCTCAAAATGTAAGAAGGTATGATGTCTAGCTAGACATTTACGACAGCTAACACCACTGTTACATGACGTAACCAGATGTTTGTCACTTAGACAATTAAAACACAAATTATTAGTGCGAACAAACTTGTAACGATCCCTAGGCGATAATCTCTGAAATTCCGAACACTTGTACAGCTGTGTATGGCTACCCTTACACAGAGAACAGTCAGGTGTTGAGGCGGTATTAACTAGCGTATGTGCAGTCTTGACTGACTTCGATGACGCGTCTATACGGCGATCGGAACCTGTCCTATTCGTGACTTCATGACGTGCCGACGTGCGCTGCAATACCTTAATATGGTCGCGAATAAAAGATTCTAAATCTTCGAACTTAGGTATTTCGTTACCGCGCTGAGTCGTTGCAAACAGACGAACAGTTTCAGGATCTAATTTCTTTAAACCGATATACAAAAACAAAAAGTCACAGAGGTCATTGACCTTTAGGTTCTTTACTGCACGAACAGATGATGCGAAAATATTTAAAAACTTCTCTAAATTATGATCGTTACAAACGGAAAAACCTTTCAAATCGAATAATTGATCTAAATATGCGGTGGCTACTAATCGCTTATCTTCGTATTTTGTTTTTAAAGTGTTCAAAACTAAAGTGTAATTTTCAGCGCTAAACGTAATTCCAGCACAGACAGCCTTTGCCTTACCGGTCAATTTTTCTACGAGATAATGCAATCTCTCGTGATCTGTCAGCGATGTGTTCCTATGTATTATATTTTCGAAACTATGTATAAATAAATTCCAATTTCGAATGTCACCATTAAATTCAGGTATTTGAATTGGCGGCAATCGTGGGCGTTCGCGAGGAGGGTTGGATAAACCACTCGCGGGGGGGGGAGTCTCTAAACTCCTAGCAATACGTTTGATACGACAATACAAGTCATCAAAGGACGACAATGCCTGATAACTCACACAGTAATCAGGATTTAACTCCAACTCTAAAATGTTTATATTCTTAATTGTAGATTTAAAATCCGCGCGCAAACTATCTAAAGTTTCCAACGAACACAAGAAAGCATCTCTAATCGACAGATCCGAGATTTGCAAAGATTTATCACAAATTGATTGAACACGTGAAAACTGTGAGTCCCTTTCAGCGTATAAAAGCTTTAACTGAACCTTTAAATCAGTACTAACCTTGGTTCCCTTAAGAGACATCTTGTTTTGATATATTCACACTATACACTCAAACACTTAACGAATTATTAAGTAAGCGATAATTATCAGATAACAATATGGTAATATTGTAAACAACAAAGTGAACGGCGAACGAACGGAATAACCTGAATCAATGAGTGAATATTACCCAATTTCTCGATTAAATCATTCACGTCGTTCATATGCGTATATAATCTATGGTTTATCCGTTTCCTACAAATATTCACTCAACAATGAACGGGTATTTTTGAAATGCGTCTACCTACATGCAATTTGTAGGACTTCCGAATGGATTTTGTCAAGAAAAAGAATGCGATCGATTTATATCTACGCTGATATTTACGTAGCTAACTATAATTATGCGGTGCGGTTGACGGCGTAGGTACCGTAATTATCAATGGCTCTTTAACTATACGAGCGAAATAACGTTTAGTTGCCTAAATGCCTAGATGCGGGTTTTCTACTATTATATCTAGGTAAACAGGCGCGTTGCGTTTATTCCCTATGGAACAAATACTATATTGCGAAATTACAAGAAAATGATTCACGATCCTGCTCGTAGGACCAAAAGTAATGGTTGCGCAAATAAGCTTGATGTTTTAATGGACTGTATGTTTGAAAAAGCGATCTAAGGTTTGTTAACAATATGCAGGTACTGTGCCTGGCGTTTATTAATGGGATGAATGTATTAGGGAGGAACACTGACCTTTTGACCTCGAAGGTTCCACGTGGCGCCGGCCGGCGAACCTCGACTTCGCACATTTAACCACTGCCAGGTCCTGTATTGCACTACACTGCACTATTGTTGAGTCTTTGAATGGTTGGATCACGAAATAGTCAATTTTCTTGTAATTTCGAGCGGGCGATGTTAGCGGAGCGGTCACATTCACAATCGATGCACAAAACGTCAATGTCATTCCTTTCTTGAGGTCGTGCGGGGAAGGGAAACGGAAGGGATAGGATTGCTAGGCCAAAAAATAAATTACAAAAAACAAAATCGCGGATCATAGCAAATTGGCGCAACCAATCATAAAAGTCTATATTTACCAGTATGAAGAACACTTTATTACATACGAGTACTATGGATTTGATTAACTCCTGATTTTCGTCTTTTTCTCTAAAAACAGTTCTATTTCTTGAAACAGCTTTAATAAAACTACTTACTCACGCAAAGCGATCCAATTCCACTCATATAATGTAATACCAAAACTCAGATTATTTTATTTCCTCACACTGGGCTCATTCATTTCGATATCATTAAATACGATTCGGTTCAGTTGTATTGAAACAGCTACGCTGTATAATAATGTTACTGGAAAATACTTAATGGTAATATACATAAATAAACTTGGTTACGTTAAGTGTTTGTGTTTTTATCGTAAACGAAATCACGACTGTTAATGGGATGGTGTACCTTGTCGAATGCTTTTGTGAAATTTAGAGGTCCCTGAGGAACACCTTTATCTTACTACTAATGAAAGGTCATCAATATTTAAAAAATATATAATATCGTGAATGTCGTGTAGTTTAAGACACGAGAAGAGTATCTGGGAGAATTTGAAGGAAATCTTTTGGACAACAGCATTCAAGATAAAATAAATATATCTTGACAATATTTCAGCTGAAAGACATTTACTGGTGGACATGGCCTCACCCTAGCGTTGACACATTAGTTATCCTGTACTTCTTGCATTTATATTACTTTAGTGGATCTCCCCAGGTCATCAGTATACTTTACGGGTAGTTCCAACGTTGCGTCTTCCTCAATTCCTTCATGATTGATTGGCCTGTTGGTCTAGTGGTTAGTGCCCCTGACTGCTATGCCAGAGGTCGTAGGCTCGATTCCCACTCAGGACAAATATTTGTGTAATGAGCACGATCATTTGTTCTGTGTCTGGGTAATATATCTATAATATATATGTATTTAGATATATTTAAGTATATTTATCAGTCCTCTAGTACTCATAACACAAGCTCTGCTTAGCTTGAGACTAGACGTCGTTTTATGATAGTTATGGATTTTTTATTTATATTTATGATTATCATCAATACTTACATCAATCTACCTAGCCTGTTCCTAATTGCGTTGGATTCGATTTTCGGTCAAATCAGGTGTAGCTAGATAATTATTATTATATGGAGCGACTGCCCGCATGACCTCAGAACATAATGATTGGGTAATACGATATCTTACAAGACTTGGGTCAGATTTCCTATCTATATAGGGTGACTGGGTAATTAGTGAACGATACTAACACACATGATTGTAGTCATGATAACAAACAACTTTTACTATGGGACCAACCTGAAATCGCGAAAATAATCAACCACGTTCAGTAGCATTTTGACCAATTAGGCGAACACAATTATCATGACTACAATCACGTGTTTTAGTATCGTTCACTAATTACCAGTCATCCTATACATCGACTATCCGTAACGGCTGTCAAAGATAAAACAACTATCAGATGGAATCAACACAATGTGTTAAAATGAAAGAAAGAGAGTCACCCATCCACAAACCGACCTCAACAAGCGTTGCTTAACCTTGGAGATCGACCTGTGTGGCATTTATTACTTAGTCATAAGCTTCTCCACCAAAACTTACATGTGAAATATTTTTTTTTTTAATTTACAGCAGCCAAATTGCTATTTCTGAAGTTGTACTCGTATCACCAAATCAAAAAATCTTGCTACGCTAAGCACAAATCAAATAATTGGTACCTAAAACATTGGCAACAGCATAACGAAGCATAAACTAATACAGAAAAGAACAACACGAATGTTATTTCGTTACGAAACACAAGCACAGCGCTCACTAATTCAAGGAACATTCCGTCAAGCAGCTGTGTTGGCAGTAATTTCTCCGGCACCAGTATTATTTATATTTAGGCTTTTCTCCGCTCTACGTGACCAATATATTTGGTATTAGTGTCATACAAAGCTTTATTTATTTTATAAGGAAAAATGGCAACACTGTACTCTCTTTCCTTGTTTTTTCTTGTGTACGAGTACAATCGATTAAAGAAATTGATATACAGGCAGCTGAGTTTTTTTTTTTGTTTTACATCACTATATTAGGACATTACATTGTCCTAGCTTTAATCTTATTATAGGGATACGGGACGGTGTAACGTAGTTTAGTTACTTCTATTAATGCCTTTGTTTGCTTAAAAGCAGAAATTTAAAACAACATTTTTCGAGAAAACCGTAGAATAAAAATTTAATTTCAAAACATAATATTGTAGCGACATCTATGTCGTCACAAATAAACTAATTCTGCATCGCGCAAGTAAGATTCGCAGCGCGATTGGAACATATAGAACAAAACACGAATATAACACCTGTCTGGTCGGAGGATCCTCCCTTTTCAACGGAGGTATGTGGGACTTTACTCTCTATTCCATTACCTCCAAACTGGTGACCCTCGACAAAGAACGTCAGCGCAGCCTTCGTGCAGCAACTACTTCGTGACGTCATCATCAATTCCTCAAGCTTTCGAGCAGCGAGCCATACAGCCAGCACCCACGGCTATATGGGTATCCTGACCACCAGCATGCCTACTTGGTCATACCTGGTCATCACCCTCAGCCTCATCAGCGACCTTGGCTAAGCACCTGTACCTTCGGCCAGTCACATGAAGAGCCTTGAAGAACCTCTCCTGGTCGACGACAGCAGTCAAGCCCTACGTCGCACAGCACCGCTCCGACTCACTGGAGCCTGCAGCATCGTATCCCGACTCACTGGGATAGCGCCACCCCGACTCACTGGGGCATCACCGCAGACAGTTCCGACTCACCGAGAACTATGCGGAATCCAAATCCGACTCACTGGAACCAACCTCCATTGGCTTGGCACGCATCACACGACGCATCAAGAAGCATCAAGAACCATCGATCTCCGATCTCCGGAGGGGAGTGATGTAGCGACATCTATGTCGTCACAAATAAACTAATCCTGCATCGCGCAAGTAAGATTCGCAGCGCGATTGGAACATATAGAACAAAACCCGAATTCATCTATCGAGCAGTAGCCCACCAGATATAACACCTGTCTGGTCGGAGGATCCTCCCTTTTCAATGGAGGTATGTGGGACTTTACTCTCTGTTCCACTACCCCCAAAATATGTTCTACCTGTGTGCCAAATTCTCATACGATTTATATCGTTAAGTCGTTTGAGCGTGATGGAATAACAAACGTACACATAAACAATATAAAAATCTTTCACCTTATAATATTTGTATCATTTGATCATTTATTTTATTTATTATTCACTTTATTATTGGCACTTAAAGAAATACAATAAAGAAAAACTTTAGTCTTAAGCACATACAATGGACGGCCTTCCGCGTTTGCATTCCGCGATCTCTTCCAGGCAACCTTGAATGGACAGTAATATGGGGACAATAATATGGGGCCATCTCAGACCATGATATGGGGCTGTCATAATAAGCACTAATTTATATATACGATCATATCATTAAAAATATTAATTACTTATATCATCCTCCACTCTTATGGGAAAACTATCTCTTACGGACAGATGCAAAATTTTCCTCACGACGTTTTCCACATCACCTTCCCTCAAAAATAAATATTGCCAGTCCAAAAATATTCTTCTTTAGACTGCACTACATACCATACAGCTTGTTCAACTGTACGTATCTACACACCGACTTTTTTCTTCCACAATCGATTAACCTCGACTAACGCTAGGTCTGTTCTTGATGCGTAAGTTAACATTTGTTGAGACGACGGACTGCCTTGGCCTTAATTGGCAATAGAGGAAAGACATAGGGAACGGCTGATAAGTATTATTCTTAGGTAAACGATGGTCTGTAGTTTATTATGAAGGTATGTAATAGGCTTCTAAATAGTGAGGAAAACTTATCAGAACGAGGTAAGAAAACACAGATAAACACAGGACATAACGGTTGTCATTCTGTAATAAAGATTTTATTTTTTTGTTATTTGATATAAACTAGTGCTGCGATCCCACCTGATGGTAAGCAGTGATGCAATCGTTGATGGTGAAGCGCACTACTTTATTAAGAGTCTATCCATTCTAGTCTTGAAGACACCCAAATTATAAATGGATGGGAAGACTGCAGCCGGCAAATTGTTCTGTGCAAATTGCAATTAGTATAAACGACGAGGTGAAACGCTTAGTCTGGACCATAAAGGTTTCGACAACGTAAAGGTTAATTTTCTTAAATGTTTTGGACATGTGCTACACTAGACTTGAAATCCTCAAATAACTTCTCTGCTCTCTCTGGGTGAAGTGAGAGGGATCATCAGGTAAACACACAGGTAAACTTCCACTTCATAATCGGACTTTTCGGAGAAGCAAATCCAGAAATTTCTGAAAATCAAATAGACATTCCAATAATCAATTTGTTACAGATATCTTGTAAGCTTGATTAAAGAAACTGAGCGCAATTAACTTGCCAGCAGAAAAATTCATCTTCTCTTACCTGATTTTCTTCGTATAAGAAAAACATTAACGTCCGCAAAATCGTCCGGAAACCGCGCGGCAAATGAGCAAAATAAAGAAAAGTACAAAACATAATTGCAAACGAACTCCAAGAAAAAATACATTTTATATTTTTTCATGCTCATTGAGGGCAAAATAAGAGCTATGCCTGGCAAAACGCCATTTAGTAAAACGACGGAAAACATTTGCCAGCGTTTGCTGCAATCGTCGGAATACGACGACTTTTTTATTGCTAATATTACAGAAAACTTTTTGCTCAAAATGCATTTTACCGAGATGGGAAATTCGTTTTTTGAATGAATGCGAAGGAATATTAAAAAATCGTTGTATATCTATCTTAAAAACGACTAAATTAATAATTTATATCGGAAAATATACCTCGTTAGTTTTATTAAATAGAAAAATATTTTGCGCAGACTCTTAACTTCTCTGTTAGCGTAAATAAAATTAAAATAACCAGGCTATGGTCAATTAACTTGCATGAAAATAAAGTAATTATATTAAAATTGAAGGTAAGAATATGATATGGCGAATTTAAAAAATATACACATAAGCCGATTACAAAATAATCATCATTATCATATTAGCTGAAAGACGTCCACTGTTTGATAGAGGCCTCCCCCAAGTGTCGCTATATTAAACGGTGCTATGCATCTAGCATCCATCGGGTTCCCACAACTCTAGCCAGGTCATCGGGCCACGTTGTAGGAGGCCTTCCAACACTGCGTCTTCCGGTACGCAAATATAACAATGTTTTAAACTTTACCTCATTCAAGGACTGTATCGTAGGTGCTTTTACAAATATTCATAGTAGTCATAGTAGTCATAGTACTTTATTGGTAAGGGATTCTTACACGTCATATACAGAATTTAACATTTATGTCAACAAATGAATACAATTAAGTTCCATTACAATGTCAATTAATAAAAAATTACAATGTCAAACAAAAAAGAAAATACACGAAAACAAATAAATAAAAAGTCAAGTTACAATAAAATAAGTCCAAATTAATATTTAAAGTCAAATTAAATTAAATCATAAATTCGTCAAAAGAATTAAAAGCTTGCTCGATAAGCCATTTTTTCAGACGAGCTTTGAAGCTGCCTATAGTCGGGGCACCAGAGATAGCCTCAGGTAGTTTATTATACACGGTCGGGCCCATAACATGAGTCGTCTTGGAGGATTTGACAAGTTTATTCTAAACTCACTTAAACAAGACACCTAGACCCGGAACAACTATCCATAGATCATACAAATATTTGTTCATGCGAGAAACAAACTTTCGATAAGCAGCACTGCACCTAATTGCTCAACCAGTGAATAATTGTATATTACTAAAAAACATGGTCTAAAATATCGATAAAAAATAACCCAAAAAAAAAACTAAATACATACAACCTACTACATACTCGTACATCAAAATTGCATCAAACTGGCCGGTCAGTATTTGCACTGTAGCCATATAAATAATTTCGACGCATTGCGCTACCGATCTCCACTGAGCACGTGCTGCTAACGATACTGTACACGTGTATTTTACTGGTACACAACTGCCGGTAAACTTTCACGCTTAATTTTACGACACACTTGGCGCCACACTTTTTCTTTTACTTGAAACATGTTCAAGAGTTATATACTTGGCAATGCCAGAGAATCATCTGTAACTTGTTGGATTAAATAAATTTTGCTGCAGTGATAAATTGGTTTAAACTATACCCGCTGTGCAATGGCATCAAGAAAGGTGGTACTGAGGAAATGGAAACTGTTCACGTTGATAAAGCAAACCTTATGACTGGGCTGTTGGTCTAGTGGTTAGTGGAGGAGGCCGGAGGTCGAGGGTTCGATTCTCACCCAGGACAAATGTTTGTGTGATGAGCACGATCATTTGTTCTGTGTCTGAGTGTAATTTATCTATAATATGTATGTATTTAGAATCTCTGCTTAGTTTGAAACTAGACGGCGTTGTGTGATAGTTGTGGAATATTAATATTATTATTTCCTGTAGTGTAATTGATTTCTAGCTAGATATTGGAGATGAAAATCTTTGTTAAGGACATTTATCGCTACTAAACAGTTTATTTATTTATTATTATTTATTATATACTTTATTTACACCTCATAATGTGGACAGGATAAATATTACAAAAACTATGTGTACAATGGGCGGTTTGTGAAGTTTAAAAAAACCTTGTCGTCCAACATTATTATCTTATGATTAGCTGCTGTGAGCAATTTCAATCGCATCATAATAAAATATTATCCCAAGGAAACATACTTCCGGGATAAAAATTAGGTGCTTTTCCACGATCTTTATACATATATGTCGTGGCCAGATCATTGATATGTCAATCCTTGTTTCGCGTTATTACTGATGTAGGATTTTTATTGTAATAAAAGATCTAAACAAAGTAGGCCAAATAAGGATTAAAATATTATCAAACTCTAACGTTTATAACGATCTGTCCAGTTTTAGTTAGCCATTTCATGAAGTGATCAATTTGTAAGATCTGGCTGTGACATATTATATTTTCGTCGTTTAACAAAACATAATAAATATTTATAAAAATAAAGATAAACTATGTCACATTCGCAAGTAGTAAGTTTCCATTCCCCCATACCGGTATTCCATATATTATACCATTTATTTATTTTACTTTAACAAAAACGGCGATTCGAAAATTACTTTAGTTAAAGACATAAACACAAAAACTCACACACTCACCTCACAGAACTCCAGACATACTGACATGATCGTCTTCCATTCATCCGCGAACAAATCACAGTAAGGGTGCGTGTCCAAAAGAGTTTTGAGCGCAAAGAGAGTGCGAAGGACAGGAGACTGGGCTCTGGCCCTGGGAGAGTGTGACTCGCAGGCACAGAGAATAAGCAATGTCTCCTGACGCGGCTATATTTGACTGGGGCACAAAGTTGAGACACCTCGGCATGCAGCTCTGTAGTATCAGTTTTTCCTCGAAGGATTTTCAACATATTTAATACTTGGTAATTTTTCCTTCTATAAAATCCGTTCAGCCGTTTGACCATGAAGACATAAGAAATATATATACATTACATAAACATCATCACAGAGTCAAGAACTTTCACCTTTATTATATTAGCGTGATATGAAGAATACGAATGCCTAGTTCACAATCAATAAAAGTATCTAGAGAGCTATTAACAAAGTTAAAAATACAGCTGCAGAGGACACACTCAATGTAGATCATAACAACAGAAAAGGCAAAATACTCTTCGGCCTACAAATTTATGTAATGAAAAGCCCTCGTCCGCAATCCCGTCCCTTTCTCCGGCCATCAGCATAATTGTAATAAAAACAAGAAGTTCTAACTTAATAACGCCTATTTTTCTCCAGAGCAGCCTAACGCTCAAACAAGAACTTACACAACATTACCTGCGGCCGTTCTTGACTTTGGAAGGTCAGATCGGAAATCCGACCTTGACTTCTAAATAACCTCTCATGAAAATTACACTACATTTCAGACAATAACAGTCCATCCTCCCCCTGTTGCTCGTTTCCCGATGCGGTCCAAAATCGGTCCTGGCCCGGTTCCAAGACTGCCTGCCAAATGAGGGTCAGATAATGACCTTCAGCTGTTTTCGGTCGATAACGGATTTTGTAACAACGTTTTCGTACGGAATTCGATATTAGATTATATCGAAAACGGTAATAGGTTCGCCTTAATGTATTTTCATATTTTTAGTGGTCCTTAGAGAATTTATCTGACGAATAAATTATAATGAAGACTGGTAGGGAAATATCTGAAATTGCGTAGACAAGTAATAAGATTGGCAAGAGAAAGATATCTGGGCCAATATTGGTTATTACGGTACCCCCACGCGTATTGGCCAATTCCATGATATCACAGTACCGATTTAGGTAAGTACGCCTAAATTAAAAAAAAAAAAAAAAAAACTAAAAAGGACACGTCCTAGAACCAAAAATTCGTTCACCAATCCGTACCGGGCCCGCGTGGTCATTTAAGGCCTATTCGCTCTCCTGGTGAGAAAGCTTGAGTTCCAGCAGTGGGAATTATAAGAGTACTAGCTTCTGCCAGCGGCTTCGCCCGCGTGATAGTCGGTTTACCCCCTCAGGAGTTTTTTTATGGTATGTAAAATCATCCGATGACAAATCACGCCCTTGGGTGGAGCGGGAAATAGTGTCAGACTCCTACTGACTAAAAAATCTACCCCATTCCTTCGTTGCCTATCGTGCCGGGACCGGGCCTTCCTTTTAAAAGCCGACCCATGACTCAAGCAAGCTTCGACCCTGCCTGCCTGCAGCTAGCAGGCTGGGCCTCTACGGTTAGTTGACAGCTCGTTGAGGCGCGCGGGAACAGTACGCGCCGTCGACGACTTGGGCTCCGTTCGGTCGGTTACCGGACGATCAGACAGCGTGCTACCCATTGCACGCCGTTCGCAAGCCCGCGCCTACGGTTGCCGGAAATCGGGATCAGAATCCCGGCGGCCGCTGGGGCGAGGGCCCCGTTGCCTCTGCCCTGCGGCCTTGTCCTTTGCTAGCATTACTGCTTCTCAGAAGGGAGCGACCGCCTGCCAGCCCTCCTCACTTCAGACCATGGCCCGGCGAGAGAAATCGCTGCCACCGACACCCTCAGGGGTGGAGTTTCGTTAAATCCGTTCTTAGCTTTAGGGTGGTAGGTAGATTCCTACCAGCCAAATTTTAAGTTATAGGTGGTTGTTATAGTTTCAGAGATTTGTATTGTGTGTGTAGTGTATAGTGTGTATAATTTGTGTATAGTGATTAATCAGTGAGTGGTATTTCGCTTTTATACGAGTATATATGTATAGATTTATGCTACTAACATCTGTGTAACAAAATACAGCTCAATAAATACTCTAAAATCTTCGTATAACTATAGAACATAGCAGATGCTTTTGAACCTGACCCACTAAATTTTCACGTGGCTTTTAACAACACCTGCTTCCAACCGCTCGTGCTAAGGGCAAACATAATACATATTTAAATTTTATTGCCTGACTTGCGTGGTAGCCTGGATCCACTTAAACTGTTCGCAACTGGTGCAATAGTAAAAAGGAATTGGAAGGCATATAAATGTCATATATTGGATGCTTCCGATTTTATCTTATGTATAAATAAGCGTTTATTAAAGTGGGTCTGGAAAATATTCCGTTCCGTTCTTTTCTTTCGCTTTTGCATTTCGACGTTATAGAATAAAAAACTTGGTTTAGTTTTATAAATTTTTATTTTGTTACGTTTTTAGGACACCTCAGTTCTTTTCTTCGTTTCTGCATTTCGGCACTTTCGGCACTTTAAAACTCGGAAGTTTAGTTTTGTAAATTTTTATTTTATTACATTTTTAGGACATGTTCTAATACTAAAAATCCGATATATGATATCCATTAACTCGCACTCGACTCAAGTAATGGATAACACGTTCTCTCATAGAAAGGATAGGAGGGATTTCAAGGTTGATTATATTTATGCTACATTTTTAGAAAAAAATATCACGATTTGCAGGTTCTAATTTCACACAAAAAAAGCTTAGTAGCTCGTCAAGTCATCAATAAAAGTTCATAAAAAAGACAGAAAAAATGATTAATTTCTTCGAAATTATTCAATGTTAAAATTACCTTATAACCATAATTTATAATTATAATTATTAAGAAATGGCCGCGCAAAATATTCTTTGGTCTTACACCCGTATTTATAAAGAAGTAATTATATTTATTACTGGAGCTAGAAATTTTTATTCAAAATTTATTTTTTTCTTAGCTCTAGAATACAAATTTACTTTTACTCAAGTAATTAGTTTTACTTGTTAATAAATACGTGTGTTAGCATCAATCTACGTTACCTCTACACAATTTATTGGATGCTTTATTCGTATTTTAATGTATGTTTAACAAAACCCTGGCACCAAAATTAAAACCTTTATGACTTTTGCTATCCACGTTATCGAGCGCATTTAATTTATTAGGGGTGACTGGGATTACTAATATTGCTTTCTTCACTAATGAAGAATTGTACTCAGGATTTATTTACTAGTAGACCTTGGAGTGGTGCAGCGACCTATCATGGCAAGTGCAACTTAATAGAAGACAAACGGAAAGTCAATCAATACAATAGTAAATATACACCGTTAAATTTTGGTCGTTTTAATCCCGCGGCGGGTCGATTCGGTACATGAAACACTATCAATTTGTAAAGAAAAAATTAAAAAATAAAGTACTTTTTTTCTAAAAACTCGAGATAATATACGAATGTACGAAATTAATTTCTTATAGTAAACGTCAGCTGAACGAGACCAATGAACGACACCTACCTACAATCGATAGTGTTTCATGTATCGAATCAAATTCAAAGTCAAATTTTAGTCGTTTTAATCCCGCGGAGGGGTGTTTCATGTATAGAATCAACCCTCCGCGGGATTAAAACGACAAAAATTTAACGGTGTATACTTAGATACACACAAAAAAATACAGAAATGCATGGTAAAAATCACAGTAACAATAATGTGATGTATCTGTCAACTTCTTGCGAATGAGTTCTTGTGCCTTCACTTTAAAGGAAAATCGACTGGTTGCCGTCCTGATATTCACTTGAAAGAACCTGAAATCCACCGTAAGCCACTAATGAAAACACTTTCAAAAGAGGGTCCTGGCTAAGTAATATCAACTAAACGGGTAGAACCACAAGATTTAACTACGCTTATTGAAGTCAGTTCATGGATGGGTTACCATATTTACATACCGCTGCTTTAATTTGATAATGACAGATCTCAAAAATGCACTTTTTTCAAGAGAGCAGTTTAAATAAAACAAGAAATTAAATTGTTTCCATCTCTTATTTTAATAAAGAGAACCCTTTTAAAATTGCCTAAATCGACGTAAAATCTATCAAATTTTTATTATTAATAAGTTATTTAGCCCTTTCAATACAAAATCAACACATAAACTTATAAAAAACATCATGCTTCAGACATACGCCAAACAGTTTTTAGTTTAATTATTTTTAACATTGGCATAAATTATAGTACGACCTTTAATTTGACAAAATTCTTTCGTGAACAGTGACACTATTCTTAATAAAACAAATAGTTCAGTAAAGTAATTTTTGTACAATGGCTTATTTATTTTTGATGCATTTTTTTTGTTAGTGAATTTTTACAAATAATGTCACTTTTTCAATTACATTACTATTCTAAGGAAGGTGTAATACAAAACCAATGTATTTTTACTATACAATGACATTTTTTGTTTTGTTTAACTAACTTTCTATCAGTCTTTATCGTTATAGAGATCAAAAATAATACTAATTATATAAAACTTACCTTCACAGAACACGCGCTACTCTCAAAATTGCAAATATAGCTAGTATTTATATTATAGAAACAGTGAAATAATAAATAACCTACTAACAAAATTAATTTTTTTAGGAGGTTATTAAAAATATTTATTAACGAGCTTACACATAATTATGACTTCCACTAGCCCACTTTAACAAAAATAAAGCATTACCTGTTTCTAAAAAAGTAATTTTCTTTTACTCATCATCATCATTTTCCTGCCCTTATCCCGTTTTATTTGGGGCCAGCGCAATACGTTTTTTTCTTCCATTCTGTCCTGTCACTCGTTACATTATCACTAACTCCTTTTTTTTTTCATATCACTCCTCACACAATCCATCCATCTCTTCTTTGGCCTCCCTCTCCCTCTCCATCCATCCACATGTACACTCAAAACTCTTTTAGTAATATGCGTTCCATCCCTTCTCTTCACATGACCATACACCAAAATCAATTCAAACAACACAAAGTTACAAAAACAAATTTAAACATAAAAATGTTAAAGTAGTAAAAAAGGTGGTACAAAGTTTTTCAAATGGTAAAAAACTACTACTGGTACTTAATATTTTACGCCCCATTTTTTGAAAATCTATGAAGGAATGCTCGTAGGATAATAAAGGGTACGCGGCAAATAAATTGAACTATCCGCCAGAGCTACACGCCGCCCCCTATCCGACCTAGACCCGAAAATCGGTTATAATCCCTGTCACACAAGTTGAACCATCATGATGGTAGGTGAATGTGCAGTAACCGATTTTCGGGTCCCAATCGAAGCGGGGGTCGCGCGCAACCACAGTATGTGGTTCAATTTAGTTTGCCGTGTACAAATCTTCGTTATCCTACGAAAAATCCTTTATAGATTTTCAAAAAATGGGGCATAAAATCTTGTATATATATTATAAGTTTTTTATTTAGTATATAGGCTTTTTTCTTTTTCTCACGTATCATCTTTTTAGTTTTATATTTTTTCTTCAGTGAAATATTTTTATTACAAACGCTTCTATTTCTTATCTTTCCTGTATTTTCAACTAAGTATCACTTTCTTGATATTATTATTATTTGATTTTTATAACAATATGAGTAATATTCTGTGTCTTTTGCTTCTACGTATAACATTACAATACCTGTTAATTTTACTTTTCGACAATAGTGGCAATACTATCAATTTTCGGTATTTTCTGTTTCCTGACACCCTTTTTAATGACTGGTTCTATAGCATGATGGCTGTTTGCCACGTTGCGGGTTCAAACCCAGCCAGGCGTATTACTTTGTGTTATTTTTTTTCATCACCACTGCTTTCAAAACGGTGAAGGAAAACATCATGAGCAAAACGGCATGTCCTAGAACCAAAAATTCAAAGGCATGTGACATCCACCAACCCGCACTGGGCCCGTATGGTGGGTTACGGCCAATTTCCTCTCCTAAAGAGGAGGCCTGAGTCCCAGCTGTGAGAATATTATAACGCTGATGCTATGCTATTCTATGCTATTTTCAATTAACAAAGGTGATAATCCATTCCTATCTTGGTATTTTTTAGTACCATCTGCTACAGAAATCTGCAATGAATTGATGTTTTTTCGATAATACGCTGCTGTAAGGGTAAAAATAATTAGTATAAATCTTAATTAAAGAAATTATTTTCAATATTTAATGTCTTGCTTCCACACCTTGCTTATGTTATATTAAAAAAATATTTAATTGCAGTTATTTTGAACAATGGCATATATTTAAAAATCATTCAACAATAGCACAAAAAAGCGTCATATTTTGCAAAGAAAAATCGTAAAAATTAGGACTTTTAAGAATGAAATAGACTTATTTTGTATTAGTTCTAATATTTACCAAAAACAAAGAATTGAATACTAACCCATTTTGAAATACGCTATTTAGTTTCTCTACTCATTTGTTTTGATACTGTCGCAACACCAAATACCACGTTATTTAAATGAATTGAAACATAACTATGACACTCAAATTTTTTGTATATTGTCACAATACAAAAAAAAACCCTATTTAAAAAAATATTCCAGCAATAAGAACGAACTATTTTATTTTATGTCTTTTTTCAAAAGAAAATGCGTATGTCACCTTGCGAAAATTCAAAGCAACTGGCATTGTGTCGATATACCGACAAAATTGCGGTCGATTTCGACCAATCAGATAACGTCATTCAGTCATGGCACGTTGTCATATATAAACATAGGAATGTGAGTTTTATTCACATGATATTATAGATTAATCTGTATTGAATGGTAACATTATCAAAATAATGACACATTTTGTGATGTGCCACTATCAAATTAAAGCAGCGATACCAAGATCTCACGCTCAGCAGGTTAAGGCTTTGTTTCTGGTCATTCTTGATTGTGATGTTGTTTATGTATTAGTATTAATATCTCGCGACAAAGAAGTTGAACATTTGCTATGGTTACGAGCAACCCTGCACTTCAATTGAGACCCAAAAATCGGTTACTGCGGTTCAAAGTCTACCCCCATAATGGTTCAACTTGTGTGACGGGGATTATAACGATTTGTCGTTCCATTGAAATTTTTACTGTGGATAGATGCGATGGAGCGCGCTTACCTAGAAATAACCTCTACTACTACTCTTGACTATCTCTTTCTTCTCTCTCTCTTTCTCTCTCTTGTTACTCTTTACTTAAAGATCCCCAGATTTTATAATAATAACTTTAACTTAAATTTTTTATCTATACCTGAAAAATGCTTTACATAGAATATGTTGTTTTTACCTTAATAATTAAATCTCTCAAAGCATGTTTTCACATTTGAAATCATCGGCGAATTTGAAACGCAATATACTAAATTCTGTGAAAAATACAGATATTCCACTGCATTCGGCTAGACTGGAAGGTAGATTCGGCTTCCAGTTATTTTTAGGTCAGAAAATCATCCAATAACATCCCCGCCCCGGGGCGGAACGGGAGGTAGTGTCAGACTTTTACTGACTAAAAACCTACTCCTGTTCCTTCTTTGGCTTTTATGAACCTGGCATGAAAATACCGGGGCCGAACTTTCCTTTCAGAAATCGATCGTTGGCCCCTAGTAGGCTTCGACCCTGCTGGGCCCCTATGGTTTGCTGACAACTTCTTGAGGCGCGTGTGGAACGATACGCGCCGATGACGACTTGGGCTCGGTCCGGACGGTTACCGGATGGTCGGACGACGAGCTACCCATTGCTCGCCGTTCGCAAGCCCGCGTCTATGGTGGCCGGAAATCGGCATTGGAATTCCAGAGGCGGCTGGGGCGTGAGCGCCGTTACCTCACGCGTGCGGGCTCCTATGCTAACATACTTCTTCGCAGAAGAACGCGACTGCCTGACACTCCTCCTCGCTTCGGACCATGCCATTCTTTGCCTTCGTTCCAAGACCCCGTGGTTCAATTTCACATAATCCATGGCCCGAACATAACCTATGGGCTTGTGGGCTATGGTCCCAACGGCAGTTTAACGCAAGGGTTAGAACACATCATACATCTTATCTACATGCCAATAATATAGCATTACTACACTAGCATACTATTCCTATCTAAAAATAAAAGATTTTGGATCAGCATTCCCCAGTACGGGAAAACTGTGATTGGCTTTTGTAAAAAACAAGATTGGATTTGCGTCGCATAAACGGCGGGAAACCAATCACAATATGTATTGGGGTATTGTTGTGTGAACTGTTTGATAGTCAATTATCTGCTGTTCTAGTTCGCATAGCCAGATTGGAATAACTTTTTTTACGTAAGAAAGAAAGTTCATCAAATGACTCTACCGTTTTGGGTACAGCGATTGAGAACCCGTATCAAACTTTAACAAACTAAAACCAATTTTTTGGGTGGAACATCATCCAATGACATCTATTCTGGCCAGAACAAGACAGCAGTCATACTTTTACTGACTAAAACCCACTCCTATGTTCTTTCTTTGCCCTGCGTTTCAGGAAACCAGGTTTCTCTTTCGGAAGCGGATCCTTGGCCCCAATAGTCTTCGGCCCTGCGGGGCCCCTACTGTTTTGCAGACGTCCCTATAAGGTGCCTTTAGAGAAGTGGTAAGGGTTGGCCGCCATCAAGAAGAAACTTGAATAAGTAACATCAATACTACTGTTACTACGAGTGTGAAATGCCCAAGGTTTTCTTTTACATCATACTCAAGGGTAATTCTAAGAGAAGATTTTCCAAAATTCACCTCCTAATAGGTTGAAAATATTGTCCAAATTTTGTACGAGGAACTACTTTCAAGCGAGCAAAGCCGCTGGCAGAAGCTAGTTAAGCTATATGATCCCATAGTTTTTTTTTTATTTACCGTCATGAGTACTTATACATCATGCAAGATTGCAATTATTACTATTTTCTCAACTAAATTCGGGTCATCAATCTTAAAGCAATTAAAGTGTATTCACGTTGAGATGATAGTGATTCATCGTTTACACTCAGCTAAGCTACGCTCTTTGATCAATTAGATCATTGGAAAATAAAAAATCTTGATTTAAGATGTTGGAGTAAGTCAGTAGGAACGCGTCTTTTGACAATGACCTACCTTCATCAATACTGAGTAATTGTTTTAACCTTTAAACCGAAATAATTAATCTATGAAAATTAATTCCATTAACGATGAAAGCTTGTTGTAACCTCCAATCTAATAAAACACCTCTTTAGACCTCCGCGAATCCTCTTCAAGAGCCAAAGCTGTGCCAGATACGAAATATATCATGTTAGTGATATCTACAAAAATAGAGTAACATCTGGATACAGATAAACCTTTATACTTTCTTAGGATTTCTGCGGAAAATCTTTTAAATCCACTACTTACTTCAAGATAGTATTGAGTTCGCAGTATCAAAAATTCAAACAGGCAAAATACAGGCTGGAATAAAATTCACTAAAAGAACATCAAACTAAGAGGACTTAGAGAAAAAAGTATGGCAACAGATATGGACGATGCACAAATCTTTAAGAATCTTTTTTTTTACTAGAGAAATCATCAAATCTCCTCTCCCACTCTTGGTGGTGGGGGAAAGAGTGTCAGACTTTAACTGAATAAAACTCACAGTGTTTTTTATTCAGTTACCTTATTATCCTGCTTATTAATACTCCTCCGAAGAATCCACAGCCCTGGCAGCCATCGGCCGAAACTGGCTCTGTCAATTTTGCTAAAATCTCTTTGAGACGCGTGTGGAGTACGTGCCTTTCAACCCGGGCTTAGTCTATATCGAACAGACAACATGCTACCTATTGCTCGCCCCGTCCACAAGCTCGTACCTGCGGTGGCCGAAAATGGTCCTGCGACTGACAACGGCAGGGCGTCTCCAACAGAGGCCGGGGCGTGTGACTTTTTTCCATAACAAAAAAAAAAAACCTCTGGCAAACTCTATCGGCCTTTTCGCAATGAGTTTCGCTCCGATTGCTAGTCCGTGCGCAAACTCTTTGATGATAACTCTTTGATGGCCATTAGCTTCATTTGATATATTTGGTATATTTCATGAGGACCTATGTAGACACTTAATAATTTCATCAACAATTTCCTCGCTGTTGTTCTTTAAAAACATGTTGAAAATATATTATTATGTTTAAGAAAGTAACAAATTCAAAAAACTTACTCGATACAAAGTAAAACTTAAGATCTAACTTAAGAGGCCAGACGGGATGACCATAATGCCCTGGAAGTTAGGTAGGCCTTTGGTGTGGGATGCAACTTGTGTCGACACCCTTGCGCCATCCCATCTTCTGAGTACGGCAGGCTGTGCTGGGGCGGCTGCTGCAGGTGCAGAAAATCTCAAACGGCGTAAATATAATAACCTTATCGGTAGTTACATGTTTGAGCCGTTTGGGGTTGAAACACTAGGGCCATGGGGTCCGAGCGCTCATCGAGTTGTTCGTGACATCAGCAAACAGCTAGTCGACTCTTCGCGTGACCAGAGGGCTGGGCTTTTCTTCGGTCAACGAATCAGCATTGCCATCCAACGTGGCAATGCTGCCAGCGTTCTGGGCACTTTTCCCATTGATATCGATGTGGATGAATTTCTTGATGCCCAATAAGTTCTTTTTCTACCCGTTTGTACATATTATTAATTTTTAATTTGTATATATATCTATTAAGTTTTATATCGAACTAGAAATCCATATAAGAAAATAATTAAAATAATTAACGACTAGATCTAAATTGTATAAAGTAAATTCTTCACCTTATTCTAGTTGAGTTAATAAATATTTAAACCTCAAATAAGTCCCAAAATGTCAATCTTGTAGTCTTAGCTTTTCAATCTAAAATCATAATGCAGCTTGAATTTTCAAATAATCTGTTTAAGAAATTCCTTTGTCATTGAAAGTTCCTATTAAAAACTATATAAAATGGAATCAGAATGAACGCTTCGAATGTTTGAATAGTTGTATCTTAATTTAATTTGTGACAGAGTATGCTTTCATGAAATTAAATGAAAATAGAACACAGATAGGGACATCGAAGCCTGAATCCAATAACGGAACAGATGAGATTTCCGAACAGGGCATAACCGCGTAGAAAGGCTCTCCTTAGAGACCGATTTAAAGAAAAATTGGAAAACGGATCGTCACAAAGTATTTGTACACGTATTCGCACACAATATAACACTGTAACTCATTATTACTGCTTTAATACGATACTTATTAGGCCAATTTACATAATATATACTCGTACCAAAAAGCAAGATATAGAGCTAGATAAAAACTACAGAGAGCCATCAGCTATGTTCCTTTTGCTTACAGCGATTTACAAGAAAATAAATTATTTTGTATTTTTTTTTATTATGTGAAAAATTTGGGATCGAAGCACATGTTACTAAAAAAATTGTGAATATATTTGACAGGAGGGAGACCCAAGAAAAGATATGTTATGTGAAAGAAAAGGGAATCGTCGAAAAAAGCCTGTTGTGCTGACTGTAAGAAACTTGGGGCAAGGGCTGGAAGATAAGGTGACAAATGTTTTACCTTTCTTTTTATTGATATAAACTAGTGCTTGACCGCAATCCCACCTGATGATAAGCACAGATGCAATCATTGATGGTGAGGTGAACTAGTTTATTAATAGACTATTCACTCTAGCCTTGAAGAGACCTAAATTTTAATCGGACGGGAAGACCGGAACTGGCAAACTATTCTAGTTCTTCGATGTACGCGGTATAAACGACGAGGCAAAACACTTAGTCCGGACCGTAAAAGTTTCAACAACGTAAGGGTGAATATTAGCCGGACGTCGGGTTCGATGGTAGAACGGAGACGGCGAAATCAAGTGATGTAATTCCCGCGCACACTTTTCGAAATGTATCCTGTAAAAAACAGAAAAGCTGGCTACTCTACGATGTGGCTTTGAAGATTGGACTTAACCAAATCTGGATCACCAATTAGCTTCTTCACACGCCTTTCCAACGGTTCCAAAGCTGCTAGGTGGAATTTTGCAGCACCAGCCCATATGTGGCTGCAGTATTCCACACACAATCAACCTGCACATTGTATAACATTAGGTGGTGTTAGATGAAGCACGCATTTCTAGAAGTAACCTACCTATATGAATATTTTTTTTTTTTCGTCTGGAACTTTTATCTGGGGCAAGCAGTCTGCAAGCTCTACATTTGATTACATTTTTAATCAAATATTGAAGACTACTATCACAACTTTGATTAAAATATAATGAAAATTAATTTAAAATTTTATAAATTAGAAGTTTGATAACGCATTATTGATAAATATTGTTAATTCATCAAGACTTAATAGTCTTTATGGCGAAGTGGTTGAGCGATTGACTGCTGCGCTGCGTGTCACGGGTTCGATTCCCGCGCGGAACAAATATTTCTATGGCCTACAAATAGGTGTTTCAGGTCTGGGCTTGTGTATGTGTTTCGATATTTGTCAACGCTCCCACAATACAGTGGTGCTATTCTCTAAGAAAACGCAGCGCTACCTCAATAACGAACACCCAAATAGGATACATTGGAATGTCAACCTAATGCACCTATACATTGGATTGTTAATTCAGTGTATCCTATTTGGGTGCTCGTCGTTGCGGCAGCGCTGCGTTTTATTAGAGAATAGCACCACAGGAGTAATTCCTCACACTTTTTTGAGAAAAAAAAAAATCTTATTGAGTTTTGACATTTTCTTGTATTTTTATCAAATACGGAGGCATTTAGCTTAATAATTTTGTTATTTTTGATTCGCATCGCACATTATACGGTCACTTGAACCGAAGCTTTACCGCACGAAATCACATTGCAGCAATTTGCATCGCAGGTTATTATGATGTGGTATTAAATAGCATCCTCCTAACCACTCCCTACCTCCTATACATTGTCCAAATCTCATCTAAAAATAATCTTTCTTTTCAAATTCGAATTAGTGTTTATCTCTTTAAATGATAAATGATATTTATTTTGCAAATAGGTTTTTAAAAAAAAAAAACACTTTTACACGTCAATTTTTCTTTCGTCAGTTTAAACTAGATGAGGCCGGTGTTTCCTAGCTGACTAACCTGAGAAGAAACTAACTCAGGGGTCAAAGTCTCTTTTAAAGTCCATACAGTAAACATGTAATGATATAATCTAATAATATGAGAAGCATGCAGGTTAGTGTCTGAGATGGTCTTTTGAAGAACGAACCACACAGATTTGAGTGGACCTGTCCAGTCAGTGCAAGCATTTGTCAGTATTTGTGTAGCTTAAACTTAGGACTACTATGGAGCTCAACTTTTATACATATTAAAATGCACCAAATCTAAACCCTCTAAAAGTATTATAATATACTACTTATACTTCTCAACCCACAAAAAAAACCCCCGCTAAAAAGGTACTGATGTAAGAGGCTCTACAATATTTACTAAAAAAAACCTATCATACTCCCGAAGCCTTTCTTAATTTGATCGGAAGCTGAAGTTATACCTTTGTTTGGATAACAGGAAAAATTGGATTTCCGAAAACGTTTTTCGAATATCGCTTTACCTTCGTTATTTTAGGTGATCTTTATTATTTACCTCGGCGATTCAATCTTTTCTAATAAAAGAAATCTTATAAGATGAGAAACCAGTTAAAAGTAATCGAAAAGACACGAGTGGATATATATAGCTCTTTCTTATTGTTCTGTTTTCTAAACATGTTTTATATAAAAAGTAGAATACAAGCCGCAGGAGGCGAGGCAGTGCGGAGAGGGTTCCGGGTGGCTCTAATGAGCTATGACCTTAAGATATCTGATTATTCCAAATTTATGCAATATTCCAAGGATATGTCTCGCATCATATATTATAAAGTTATTTGGTATAATATTTCCTAAGAACTGATAGTTTTTTTTATAAGTCTGTTTTAGGCATATACTCGTATGTGGCTGACCGTACAAAAACTGAAGTGAAAAAATAAAACATTCAATGTCAATCCAAGTTTATCATGGATCTTTAAAATTCAAATAACGCCTCAGTTACAATAGAGGACAAAATGTCACCCTACCTGACGCGCAATGCGGTCAAATTATATAAGATGTCCTGCGTCTCGAAAAATTGTTGTAAAATGTTGCGGAACCTGTTGTGGGGCACTACACAACATTGCAGTGTGACGTAACTCGAACCTTGGGCGTCATATTGGGAGACATTTTGTCCTCAAATGTATTTGAAGCTTTACTGACTTGTCATCTGTTGGAGCCGACAAACCTAGATTTAAATATCTCAAATAAAAGCTAACAAAAACCCAGCCTTAAATTGTTTCTTTTATAGCTTGTTGTGTAATCCACAGTTGGGCAAAAGCCTTCCATTTCTTGGTCAAGTTTGCCTCACGAACATGATCAGATCGTCATACTATCTTCGCCGCGGTCGACCTCGACGGCATCGATCTCCCCAAGACGACTAGTGAGTGACAATCGTCGCCCACCCATTGTTTATTATTTATATTTATTTATACAATTATACTTTATTGTACACCAATTAGATACACAGTTTGAGCTAAATATACAATGGGTGGTCTGATTGCTTTCTGCGCTTTCTTCCAGGCAACCTGGAATGGAGAGAGATTATGTGGACATAAAATGGAGTTGCACTTGGTGCATTTGAAAACTAGACAAATAAAACAAAAACATTCATCATCATCATCATCAGCCTTTTAATGTGCCCACTGCTGGGACACAGGTTTCCCTCTCTAGGAGAGGGAACCAAATTCAATTGGCGGAAGGCCTCCTTCTCTAGGAGAGGGCCGTAATCCACCACAAAAACAAAAACACAATATACAAATATTAAGACTAAAATAGATACAAAAATACATACATACTAAAAATATAGGTAAGAAAACAAGTGACGACTATAATTTACTATAGCTAAATACGAAAAAACGAAAAGATGCGTTTATTTTACTAAAAATTAAAACGACCTTTTCTATTTGTCTCCAGATGGCGTCTTCAGGCACGAGGTAGAAGCGCGCGGGCGCGGTACGGAGTCAGCGTTCCTCGGCGAGCTACATTCGACGCTGGCGCCCCCTGCCGCGCCCGATCACGACTGGCAGCACACCGTTTCACTCATCCTCAAAGGCCTTGTCTTTACCACTATCATCATCGGTGCACTCTTCGGCAACGCCCTCGTCATCATCTCAGTCCACAGACACAGAAAACTTCGCGTCCTGACGAACTATTACGTAGTCAGCTTAGCCGTCGCTGACATGCTCGTCGCTCTATGTGCGATGACCTTCAACGCAAGCGCTGAGTTGACTGATACCTGGCTTTTCGGCCCTTTAGTCTGTGATATCTTCAACTCTCTTGATGTATACTTCTCCAGCGCATCTATCCTTCACCTTTGCTGCATATCTGTTGATAGATATTACGCTATAGTCAGGCCTTTGGAATACCCAGTAACCATGACCCATAGAACTGTTTGCTTCATGCTTGCTAATGTGTGGTTGTGGCCTGCGTTTATCAGTTTTGTGCCAATATTCATGGGCTGGTACACAACAGAACAGCATCGACAAGAAAGATTACTTCATCCCGATGTGTGTATGTTCAAAGTAAATATGGTCTACGCTATAGTATCATCGAGTGTTTCATTCTGGATTCCAAGTTTAGTTATGGTTTCAATGTACTGTCGTATATTTAGAGAAGCTATCAGACAAAGAGAAGCATTAACGAGGACTTCATCGAATATTCTTTTAAACTCTGTCCATATGAAGCATACCTCGCATTCGGCACATCATTCTCACTATTTGCATCCTGAAAGAAGACCTTCAGATATCAGTCCTAACTATAGCACGTTTACAGAAGTAGGACCAGAAGAGACTGAATTTGGTGGAGAAGTTATGATGGCAATCGGGGATATTTGTCCGAGTAAAGAGGCAAGTCCGAGAAAGTCAGTAAATGTGAGCTGTGATACTGCAAGTTCTGGATATTGTTCTGGAGGGTCTAACAAGAGATCTTCGAGTGGACAGCCACCTCCTGGCTGGAGGCCGAGCTGTTCTTCTGCTGTGGCGACAAGAGACCTGGCAAAAGCTGCCACAGAACTGAATGCTCAAGGTACGTGGTTTATCTCACATTTTGTCTGGTAAAATCGATTTTACATTAGGGATTTCTGCTACAGTTAGTTTATTCTAAAACAAAGCGGATTGTGTTGTCCAATTATGTAGCCTAAATGGTATCTGTCCTACAAGAAAGGGTCGGGATATATCCGACTAAGCTAGGATCGGTCCCTTTAAATCTAGTATCATTGAAATACGATTATTGTACGTCCTTGTTATACTTTTCTCGTAAATCCTTGATTTATTTCGCTTAATCTGAAGTAATAACAATTTTTCGGAAAATACAGTCGAAAATTCTAGTAAATCTTTGAAACTGCCTATCTAAAAGAGAAAAATATTGCTGAGTTTACGTCTGGAATAAATTAGGTGTTGTTTCTTATAAGTTGTAAACGATAAGCAAGTCAGCTATTTTTCTTCAAGTCTCTTGGATCCGAGATAGTGCTTAAGCGATTAATACACGAACTTCCGATCTTAGACCGAGATTGTCGAAGCAAAGTGAGTCGTCTGAACTAATAAAGATAACAAATCGGAACTGAGTGGATCTACAGGCATCTAAAGGGTGGAAAGTTGAATTTTACCGTTTGTCATGAAGATATCATCACTTTGACAGTTTCTCGATACCGGGTTACCCTTGTAATAGGCAAAAGTTTGAACTATACAAAGTTCTAATTTATAGAGTTGGTATATTGAAAACGTAGCAGGTGGAAATGTTATTTATGTATATATATAACTAGCGACCCGCCCCAGCTTCGCACGGGTGCAATCGTGATATTAAATATGTTATGCATGTATTATACATTATAAACCTTCCCCTTGAATCACTCTATTTATTGACAAACAGTGGGAAGCGACTTTTTTATACTATGTAGTGATACTCCCTCGAAAGCTGATTATACACACGTTTGTACAACTTGAATGACCTTGAAGAATGTTATTATACTATAATATATAAATTCATTCGACCGAAAATGTATTTAATATATAATTTTAAAATATATTTTTTTAATGTGATTTTCTAAAAAGGGGGCAATTACGTAATAATAATACACCCTGGCGTGTGATGGGATACTAGCTGCTGCAAGTAACTTCACTCGCACTAAATATTTCATGTACCGAATCGACCCTCCGCGGGATTAAAACGACCAAAATTTAACGGTGTATAAGTGTGACTTAGCTGTCAGTGTTACTTAATTGCTATCATGAATTCCTTTTGCGAGAAGACTGCGAAAATTCGATTCGAAAACATTTTTTTGTCACTTCGGATGACAAAAAGTTAACACACACTTCAAAGCACTATATGGATTGCGGTGTTTGGCTCATAGTTATTATGATGAGCTGGTGAGAGTCGCGAGAATCCATCGATGAGAGACGGAAAGGACCGTTTGTTATGATGACGTGGGAGACGTCTTTGACGTCCGGTAACAGCCTTGTCCGAGCCCAAGTCTTTTACGGCGCGCACTGTTCCTGCGCGCCTTTAGGAGTTGTCAGCAAACTGTAGGCGCCCAGTAGGGCCGAAGCCTACTGGGGCCAAGGGTTAAGTGAAAATGAACCCGGGGGCCCTGGATCGAAGGCAATAAATGGAACAGGGTAGGTTTTTACATGTGATGATTTTACCTACTATAAAAAAAAAATGGTGACGCTTGTGGGAGGCTTATGTCCAGCATGGACGTCTTTTTACTGAAATGATGATGATGGGGCATGCTCTAAAACAGAATTTCCCTAAATTGGGGTGAATTTAGGGAAATTCTTTCTTGAAGCATCCATAAGCCCTATCATCATTTGATCTAAAATGATGAAATTGGGCTCCAAAGTTTGGATGAAGACTTGCTTTCAAGCAGGCGGAGTAGCTAGCAGAAGCTAGACAAGATATAAAATAGTATTTTCTAAACCAACTTAGGATAATCTTAACAAAATCGCGGAGTTGACATAACGTCTTAGTCAAGAAGATTCACGGTAGACTACTAAAGTAGTCTATAAAATGAAAAGGTATTCTTTATGTAGTAGCATCATCTAAATCTTCATCAATCTTCATAATCTTATATGTTTACTGTCGTTTTATGAAAATTTGTAGTGTATTCTTTTCATATTTTTAAATCTTCTTTATGTTCATAGTTTTATGTCAATCTTTTGTTGGTATTAAAGTGAAATTGAAGGTTCGAGTGTAGTCATGTTCTCGATAGATGACGCTTAGCTCATTTTTTTTTTAGTTTTACTTTTTTTAGGGATTTTTAGGTGCGAAATCATCCAATGTCTTCTCCCGCCCTTGGGCGTGGTGGGAGTGCGTGTCAGACTTCTACTGTCAAAGCCTTCTTTATTTGGTTGTTCACACCTTAAGTTATTCGTCATAGACGCAGATACATTATTAGAAGGAGTAACAAGCAAAGCTGTCAAGTGTATGCACTATAGTTATAGCATAGCATAGCATCAGCCTTATAATGTTCCCACTGCTTGGACTCAGGCCTCCTCTCTAAGAGAGGAAATGGGCCATAATCCCCCTCGCGGGCCCAGTGCGGATTGGTGGATACCACATGTCTTCGAATTTTTGGTTCTAGGACATGCCGGTTTTCTCACGATGTTTTCCTTCACCGTTTTGAGAGCAGTGGTGATGAAATAAATTACACAAAGTAATACGCCTGGCTGTTTGAACCCGCGACCTACAACTCGTAAGTCGGGGCCTTTACCACTCGGCCACCACTGCTCACTATAATTATGGTTATTTCTAATTATAGTTCTTATAATACTTACTCTTGCTCTGAAGTAATTAGAAATAAGTAACTGAGTACAAAGTCAAAGTCAAAGTCAAAATGTTTTTATTTCATATAGGCCTACATGGGCACTTATAAAACGTCAGAAGGTAGTGCACACACGTACAGTGACTCCATGTAAAATATTAGTATCCCGCTATAAGCCGTTTGAAATTAAAAAATAAATTAAGCATTTAAATACCAGTACGAATTTAGAAACCACTTAATACGAAGTAAAAATGCTGAGAAAAAATATAATTATCACAGAAATTTATCACTAAAATTAAATTATGGGCCAGCACATAATGTTTTTTAAAATAAATTATGTTGCAGCAGCTCGACTAATGACCTCTTGACAATGTTCACCTTTGAACCAAGTTAAATAAAAAAATATATTTTCGCAAAAATAAAAAGAATAAATAAAGATCTACCCTATACCCTGCAAAGTTTGCTGAAAGTCCCCGATGAAATGAACCTACTTGACCTCTCTCAATGACACTTACTTAACGTTTTTATAATACTTTCTTACTTCTCTTCCGGACCTAAATTTTGTAAGTGTGCGTGTAGAAACACACTTGTGTGTATTGAATACTGGCCTGAAGTTTATTCGATTTTTTTTAATGATAATAAACTGGTGTTTGACGGCGATCCCATCTGATGGAAAGCAGTGATGAATGAGAGCCTATTCACTTTAGCCTTGAAGATAAGTTTTAAGAAAGCAGTCAGTATTCCATTTGTCACCTAAAAAAAATGCAACAGGAGTGATGTTATTGCTATTAACGGAGTAATAAATCTATTATTACGTTCAGTTTACTAAAAAATAAAATAATTAAAAAAAATTAAAAAACACGACTGCCATGTCAAAAAAATAAACTAAAAATCAAAAAACAAGATGTTTCGATGATGATTCAAGATGATTAGAAAAGTGAAGAAAGTAGTCATTCGTTGATAAGGCACGGAATCTCGGAAACTACTTGATCTACAAAACTGAAATTTTCATCGCAGTCGGGGGACCACTCTGAAATACTTTCTTATAGTATAAAAAGTCCCCCAAAAGAAAAAATGATAAGAAGCATAAAAAATTACAATATTATTGAAATGTACCAAAAACCTCTCAAGGAGCTGTCAGCAAACCGTAGAGGCCCAGCCTGCTAGCTGCAGGCAGGCAGAGTCGAAGCCTACTGGGGCCAAGGGCCGCTTTCTGAAAAGAAGGCTCGGCCCCAGTATGATAGGCTACGAAGAAACGGGTTAGGTTGTTAGTTAGTAATAGTCCCACACTATCTCCCGCTCCGCCCAAGGGCGGGATTTATCATTAGATGATTTTACCTACCATAAAAAAAAACCAGCCCAAAATACTAGTATTACAAACCTTGTTAAAAGATCTGTGTCAGCCATTTTGGATACAAACCTTCTACGTTTCGCTATACATTACTCTAATGAAGGGTCCGGGTCACGTATCAGATCACTCCCTCGGCGGCACTATAACTAATTGCGTCAGAATTTCCAGCCTCACTTTTACAGTTGGAACAGACGTTTGCATTGCGACAGAAGACAGATTACTTCTAGCATCGTTTGGCGAAGCGAATGATTAGTATTCCCATTTGAATTGCAATTTGAAAAAAGATGCCTATGTAACAGTTGTGGATGTTTGTAATTGTTCTGGAAGCTTCTTTCAATGAAAATTTATTTTTGATTATATTTTTCATCAACATCATCTTCATTTCACCCAAAATAGGTCCACTGTTAGTCTTGCGGTTGGAGATTCTATTTTTAAAGCCAATAATAGAAAGAAAGTGCCACACACAATCTCATAAATTAAAAATATATTGTATGGAAAAAGAAAATTAAAAATGTACGAGTATGAGGCTAAAAGGCGCCTAACCCAGTATATGCTGCAATATTTCCGACGATAAATAACGCTGCGCTGGTAGCGTATGGTGTATATAGGGTGACTGGTAATTAGTGAACGATACTTAAACACGTGATTGTAGTTATGACCGAAATCGCGAACAAAAAAAACCTACTGGTCAACTGGTCAGAATTTGGCTATTTTTTTTCGCGATTTCTGGTTTGGTCCTATGGTAAAAGTTGTTTGTTATCATGACTACAATCACGTGTTTAAGTATCCTAAATACCAGTCACCCCATATACTTTCTTTGCTATATAATGTGCTATTTAATCCTTGTACCCCGGTTTATCTTAAAGAACGCTTTCAGTTCCTTAGTGACACACATAGTAGGTCCTTGAGATCATCGGAAAATCTAAAATTAAGTATTCGCGCGCATTCCACTTCCTTCGTTGACAAATCATTCACGATTCAAGCTGCACGTTTGTGGAATGCGTTGCCTATTGAAGTGAGGCGTGCTCAAACGCTTCCAACGTTTAAAAAATTGGCGAAGGAACATTACCTTACACTTTGATTTTTCTTCTCCTAACTCAATTATATGTTTTTGATATTTATTAGTTATTTTGTTTTATTTAATTTAATATAATATTGAATTTTGCAATAAATAACTATAAATTTATTTATATATCATATTATTAAATCTAATTCAAAATGTATACTAAACCTATGTACACAAAAACTAAACTAATAATGTAAACTAGACATAACTATGTACAAATATAATACAAAAACACCAAATACACTCAGGCGTCGAAGTATTCCTCCACATCGCTGTCATCCGGAAACGTACCCAGAAGACTGGCAGCATTGCCACGTTGAATGGCAATGCTGATTCTTTGGGCAAAAAATGAGCCAGCCCTCTGGTCACGCAAAGTGTCGATCAAGCGACGTGAAATTTCCTTGAAAAGGATACGCGCACTCGGACCCCATGAACCAAGCGTTTCGACCCCAAACGGCTCAAAACTGTAATTACCAATAAGGTTACAGTATTTGCGCCGTTTGAGGGTCTCAGCAGCCGCAGCGGCAGCGCCGGCACATCCTGCCGAACTAGGAACAATAATATTATATTTATTAGTATATTATTTGGTATTGTATGTATGTATTCGGATTATTATGTCTTATTAGTATATCTGATGTTTGTACACTGACAAACCTAAATCTATTTCCTTTCACTCAGTCCATCCAAAGGTTGTCTGTAAGAAATTGCCCTGTGCCATAAGACCGCCCATTGTACCCTTATTTATAATAATGTGTCCTATATTTGTTGTTTATGCGGTGTACAATAAAGAATATATAAATAAATAAATATATACTCAATAATGACTACCTTGATATCCTTTATTGTTTCACACAACGCCACAACGATATTTTGGCGATTCAATTACGTTGTGAGTTTATGGAATAGTTTGTCTATTAAAATTGGATTTAAAAATCAGGCTGGTTGCTTTTAGTCACGATTTTGACAACGTGAAAAAAAATTCTGGTTTTTTTTTGCTTCTAGCATCAGCCTTATAATGTTCCCACTGCTGGAACTCAGGCCTCCTCTCTAGGAGAGAAATGGACCGTAAACCACCACGCGGGCCCAGTGCGGATTGGTGTCACATGTCTTCGAATTTTTGGTTCTAGCACATGCCGGTTTCCTCACGATGTTTTCCTTCACCGTTTTGAGAGCAGTGGCGATGATATAAATTACACAAAATAATGCATCTGGCTGGGTTTCAAATCCGTGACCTACAACTCGTAAGTCGGGGCCGTTACCATTCGGCCACCACTGCTCTCTCTCTCTTTTTCTTCTATACATTTATTATTCAAAGAGTGAGATCCACTAAAAATTCTTTTACAAATTCTGTCAAAGTAATTCCGTTCGAATTTTTAACAGTAACATTTAATTTAACATTTTCAAAGGTAAATTCAATGGTCATTTTAGTGAAATTATCATCTGCTTCAACCGTAACTATAGCTCTTAACCGCACGAATTTAAGCGATTAATGTTATTTGTTAACCATCGCCAAAATGTTGCAACTTGTATTTTGGTTAAACAAAGATTTTATAGCTTATGTGATGCGGCATTTTTTTTATGGTAGGTAAAATGATCCAATGATAAATTCCGCCCTTGGGCGGGCGGGAGATAGTGTCAGACTATTACTGACTAAAAACCTACCCCGTTCCTTCGTTGCCTATCATACCGGGCCGAGCCTTCTTTTCAGAAAGCGGCCCTTGGCTCCAGTAGGCTTCGATCCTGCCTGCCTGCAGCTAGCAGGCTGGGCCTCTATGGTTTGCTGACAGCTCCTTGAGTCGCGCGGGTCGGTTACCGGACGGTCGGACAGCGAACTATCCATTGTTCGCCGTCCGCAAGCCCGCGCCTACGGTGGCCGAAAATCGGGATCGGAATCCCAGCAGCGGCTGGGGCGTGAGCACCGTTGCCTTTACCTTAAGCGGTCGGCCTCCTCCTTTGCTAGCATTACTGATTCTCAGAAAGAGGCGACCGCCTGCCATAGTGATGAGGCATTAAAATTTGAAGTTACTTGTTTTTTTTTGGGTGGAAAATCATCCAAAGAATTTTCGCGTTCTGGGGTGGAGCGGGAGCGTGTAACAAACCATTACTGAAAAAAACCCATCCCTCTTTGCCTTGCGCCCCAGGACCATAGAGTTCCCTTTCGGACGATCCATAACCCCAGTAGACCTATGGCTACAGTAGACCAAGTAACTATAAAACTAATAGATACTTTATTCATTATTTTGTCTTTAATGGATATTTCTGAAACAGTCGTGATTGCTCTTTTGTCAAACGTAGATACTGATACATGATATACACTAGCATTAAACTTAATGTTAGTTTCAACCATTTCCAACTAAAACAAATTGAAACTAAAACACCCCCTTATCTCAATGGGGTTTTGAAGTTCCCAAATTGATCGCTATAAGACTATTTGTATAACCCTGAGCAGTTTAGTCTAACGCTGAAGATTGAGTTAATGCAATCAGATTTATCTTTAATTGCTTATGGCAGAGGTTCGTTAGGACTTCGTTCAAATGTTCAAGAAACTTGGAAGAGATTCAGAAATGCGATTAATCGTGTTTTAACTAAACTACGGTTTGCGTAATAGATTTCTGTGTGTTTTGGTGGTGGTTATGTTGCTTCTTTTGGGAAGGAAAGAAGATGTTGACTGCTTTGATCGCGTGCTGTTATGTATGAGCTACATGTTTTGTTTTCTAGGTCGGCTAAAATACTTTAGGGTTTTTCCATCTAAGACTTCTAGGTTGCATTTGGAGATTGGTGTCAAGTTGATGAAGTCATTGGCTTAGTTGGTTCGTTAGGACTTCGTTTAAATGTTCAAGAAACTTGGAAGAGATTCAGAATGCGATTTATCGTGTTTTAACTAAACTACAGTTTGCGTAACAGATTTATGTGTGTTTTGGTGGTGGTTATGTCGCTTCTTTTGGGAAGGATAGAAGATGTTGACTGCTTAAATGATCGCGTGCTGTTGTGTATGAGCTACCGGTTTCGATTTCCAGGGTTGGTGCTTATTTTTCCATCTAAAACTTCTTGGTAGCATCCGGAGAGTGGTGTCAACTTGATGGCTTAGTTTAGTCTCCTATTGCATTGAACATAAACAAAACTCATCATGCTCATTTCAGCTGAAAAACGTCCACTATTGGACATAGCCCTGTCCCAAACGTCGCCATAATGACCCATCCTCCCTGTGTGACTCACATCCATCAGATTCCCGTGACCCTCACCAGGGCATTGGTCCACCCACGGACAGACGGGCTGCCGGGCACTAGGTGCCATCGTTTCGACGCCAGCTTTTAATTTTTGGGAGGAGTTTGTCATAATTGCCACGCTATGTAAGCGGGTTGGTAATCACAATGCAAAGAGATTGCTTTTGCCCATTCTCTGGTGTGTCCCTTAGTCGCCTCTTACGACACTCACGGGAACAGATGGGATGGCGCTATTCCTAACGTTCAGACACCATGCGGTACAAACAAAACAAACAAATGGTCTTTACCCGACTGCGCCAGGAGGAGTGGGTCCCGACTGCCAGTATTTAAAATATTATATAGTTAAGTCCAATCGGGTACAACGACTTTCTTGTTTTAGGGCTTTTTCATGAATGCTCAGAAAAGCAGTCGGGTTTTTTAGTTTTTTAAATTACCATTTTTTATTATTTGTTTGGTGTTAAAAAAAGTTGCCCCACTCTGGAAATTACTCCTATCGTAAGCACGTTCACAAACATACGCATGTTTAATAGAAAACAGACCTAACACAAAAAGTAGGGATTTCAAAATTGGACCTTATAATTGAAACATATTTTTTAAGATTCAAATACCTTCTTTTTTGAGTTAGGCCTCTTTTCTATTAAGCATACAATATGAACTCACATACATAAGACACCCAGACGAGGAACAACAGTCTGAAGGCCTTATAAACATTTGTTCCATGCTGGAATTCAACCTATGTGACACACAGGCATACTTATATTTTCGTAATGTTATGTTACATCAAATATACTCTGATATAAAAAAAAAAAATAGAGTAAAGAAAAGAGTACAGACTGATGAAGAAACTTACAAATATATTTGGTACAAACCAATGATATTTTTGAAATTCGAAGGTATTATTTTCAGAAATTTTGATATAAATACCTGGTTCGTAAAATTGGTTTTGATCCGTTGTAAATTGGAATGTCTATCGGAAAATTAATGAGGTCGTAGTGTACGTGGGTACGAGTCTAGAGTTCCTAATGAATCGTCTTGAAGCTTTGTTTAAATATTGATGTTAAAGGCAAAAAAAAGGGTGGCCTTATCGGATACTCGACTTTAAATTACGATTTTTTTTATAATATACTGGCATATTATTATGCCAGTGGCTTCACCCACTTTTTTTTACTAAGGAATTGCTGGACCTGTTTATTTTATATTATTATTTTATTTTATTTAACACAGAAGTTTTTATTCCCTCTCTTAGAGAGGAGGCCTGTGTCCCAGCAGTGGGAACATTAAAAGGCTGATGATGATGATGATGAACATAGAAAAACAGCAATTACCCCATAACACTATGAACATTTAGAACAGAATTATAAAGTCATAAGTATAATAGGTAGGTACTCTGACTCCTAAACTAGGTGTGGGCCTGTAACTTATGTTGGATCACTAATTCAACATTACTGACTTTATCCACACAGCACTTTTATTTCCCTGACTTGCCCGTTATAAAATTGACAACCGAATACTCCAATGTCTCGAGCACCCGCTATTAACAACGTGAGGACCGGATATACCGCCATCTTGGCAGAAACAGTTAACTATTTATTCCAGTCAGTGTATGTATAAAGCCAACCAGAACAATCCTTACAAAAATATAAATATCTTAAACGTTTAATTTAATGTCACGTAAACTTCAAGAATTATTTAATGCACCACTTTAAATGTAAAATCGGCATTTGACAAAACAAATAGATATCACAACTAACGCCATCTAGACGACAGTTATTTCTAACTTTAAAATATCAGCTGTCACACGCGACAACAAGTGTCAGATCATTTGAAAACCTTATCCAAACAAATAAGATTCCAGAGATTCTCGCCACGGGTTCCTTGGTTAGCACGTGTGTTTTGAGAGTTTTTTAGATTTGAGTGTTTCCGAGTGATTGTTGTGACTTTCGTGACCTATTTTGTGCTGTCTTTGTGTTCGTTAACAGGTTTGCTTTGTGATTGTCTATATCTTACCAGTCTTATCCAAGATGGATAGGAACAAACCTCCCGATCCTGACCCCCCTGACATCCAATCCTCCTCAAATGTTTTTTCCCAAAACCCACTGTCACAATTTGCCGACGTTGTCTGTAGCATTACAGATATGGAAGTATCCCAGAGTACTCGTAAACGCCCAAATGTCGAAGAGACTCCCATTCCTACCCCACCAAGCAAACAGCCTAAGAGTCAGATAGGTCGTGTGAAATACTCTGCTGTGGATAAAGGTCCGTACATCGTGCATGTTTCTCGACTGGAAGCTGCGCCAAACGCAGGCGCCACGCTACACCCCGTGAACTTTGGAAAGTTTCTATTATTTAACAAAATTTCAAATGTTCGCCGAGACGGTGTGAATAAAGTTGGCCGAAACCGTGTCTCAGTAGAGTTTATTTCTCCTCAGGACGCAAATGCGTTTCTAGCCAATAACATTTTACCGAAACATGGCTACTCAGCATCCATCCCTACATTCAACATTACTCGGATGGGTGTTATTTCTGGTGTTCCCACTGATATCTCAGAGGAAGAAGCCTTATCCTTTTTATCTGTGCCTTCTGGATGTGGCCAAATATTAAAAGTTAGACGCATTAGTAGGAAAATATACAATGACGGTGCTATTGAATGGAAACCAACAGAAACTTGTGTCATCACTTTCGATGGCCAAGTTCTACCACCAAGAGTATACTGCTGCTATACATCTCTTCCAGTTGTACAGTACATTTACCCTACAATACAGTGCCGTAAGTGCTGTAGATTCGGACTTGTGGCCAACCTATGTAGGTCCAAACCACGCTGCAGTAAATGTGGCCACGATCACCCCGGTGATGGTTGCAACATTGCTGAGGGCGAGGCTTTTTGTGTGCTCTGCTCGGGCAATCACTTCGCCAATAGCAGGTCATGTCCCGAGCATGGTAGACAGAAGGCCATCAAGACCATTATGGCTGAGAAGTCAATTTCTTATGTGGAGGCTAGCAAAATAGTTCCAGTTCCTTCCCAGAATTATGCCAATGCTGCCAAAACTACTCAGTCATACCGCAAAACAGTCACACTCAATCCCAAAACCCATGCCCCACTTTCCCCATCATACAACAAAAGTATCCACAACAATTTAGTAAGCTCTCCCCAATCCACACAGCCAAATGGCTGCGCCCTCAACCTGAACAATGCATCACCTAGCAATAATATTTCCATTGTTGAACTCCTTATCAAACTCTTACCTACCCTTATCTCATCTTCTTCTAATCCCCAATTACCGTCCAACGTTGCCGATCAACTAATAAAAATCCTTTTACCAATTAGAAATGGCGTCCAGCCAAACATTTCTACAGTGGAATGTGAGGAGCGTGTGGCATAAAAAGCACGACCTCATATTCCTTCTCAACAAATATAAACCTCTAGCTTGCTCCATAGCTGAGACTTGGCTCACCCCAAGCCTTAGCTTCCGTATACCACATTACAATGTCCTCCGATGTGACAGATCCGACGGATATGGAGGATCGGCTCTCTTTGTTAACAATCGGGTTCCACTTTTGCCCTTATCTTTGCCTTCACTTACTGGCGATATGAGTATTGTAGCTGGAAAGATGGAAGGTATCACAGTATTATCAGTATATATTGCCCATCCTCAACAAAATTTTTTAGTTGTTTTAAGAAATATTCTTTCAAACATTCAAGGTCCTATTCTGGTCATGGGTGACTTTAACTGTCATCATTATAGATGGGGGTCTGAGCGTTGCGATGCGTTTGGTTCGGCTCTGATAGAGATACTGGATGATTTGGACCTTTGTATATTAAACAATGGTTGCCCAACACGCAGGTCTCCCCCTGGTCAGCAGAAAAGTTGTGTTGACCTAACATTTTGCTCTGCTGAGTTAGCTGCTTCGACTCATTGGGAATGTACAACCTTGTCGCATGGTAGTGACCATTACCCCATTGTCATTTCTTTGATTAATAGAACTTATTTAGAAAAAGCTTCCCCTCCACTTTTGAAGTACAACTTGTCCAATCCAGATTGGACAAAGTTCGCTTCATTACTGGAGCAGAAAATTGATACTCTTCCAAATTTAAATTCAAGTTTATCCGATCCTTCTGATCACCGCCATGCCAAGAGCTGTTATAAAGGTTTCGTTGAAGCAGTTACTTCTAGTGCAGATTCTTGTTTCCCATTAAAAAACAGTGCCCGAAACAAAATCCCGTCACCTCCATGGTGGGACCAAGAATGCACCTCAGCAGTTAGGTTGAGAAACGAGTCTGAAAGACGTTACAATAGGGAGATGACCACCCAAAATCTGCTGGCGTATCTACAAGCATATGCCCGATCTAAACGTCTTCTCCGCAGGAAAAAACGTGCAGGTTGGGTGAAGTTCTGTACATCCTTGTCCCCCTCCACTCCAATCTCATTAGTATGGAAGAACATCAAAAGATTTAGATGTGGTTGCTCACCTTCAATATCATCGCCAATTACTAGGGAAACAGCTGAATTATTTTTTGACAAAATAGCCCCTCCGTATGTTCCACTTGCATCTGAATATCATAGTGTTCCCTTAAATACTGTATCCAACGATCCCTTTGATGCGCCATTTACTTTGAAGGAGTTGAACATGGTACTCTGCCATGTCCGTGACTCGGCACCTGGTGCCGATGGTGTAATATACTCGTTTATAAAACATTCCGGGGATAAAGCTAAATCATATTTCCTCAATATTATTAATTTCTGTTATGATAATGGTTGGGTTCCAGATCAGTGGAAACTACAAATTATTATCCCTTTGTTGAAACCGGGCAAACATGTAGATGATCCGAACGGCCTTAGACCTATAGCTTTGTCCTCAGTCTTAGCTAAATTAATGGAGCATCTTATTAAGAACCGACTCGAGTGGATAGTGGAATCCAGAGACTTACTGCCGAACTACCAATTCGGTTTTAGAAAAGGGCTTGGCACAATGGATAGTGTTGGAGTTTTAGTGACAGATATCCGTCTGGCATTTTCTAAAAACGAGTCCGTCGTCGCAGGCTTTTTAGATATCTCCTCCGCATACGATAACGTTCTTCTTCCCGTCCTCAGGCAGAAACTGCACCAGCTGAGCATCCCGGTAAAGATGATCGAATGCATATGTGGACTATTGTATTGTCGCTCTTTGACTTTGAGGGTCCAGGGAGAGGACTTTGATGAAAGGCTTACTTGGAGAGGACTCCCACAGGGCTTCGTCCTCAGCCCTATTCTGTACAATCTCTATACAGCCGAAATTGGCTCCTGTCTCAACAATAACTGCCACATCCTCCAGTATGCCGATGACTTAGTCCTGTACGTGTCAGATTCCTCCATCGTTGACGCTGCATCATCCCTATGCTTCTCTCTGGACTCTTTGAATCACTGGCTGTTGAACCACGGCTTATCATTATCTCCACCGAAAAGCTCTGCAGTAGTCTTTTCTCGCAAAAGAACTATCCCTCCCATTACAATAACTATTTCCGGAAAACCCATTCCGCTGACAAACAAAGCAAAATTTTTAGGCGTTTTTTTGGATTCAAAATTAACAGGTAAGTACCACATAAATTTCTTAATCCAAAAATGCGAACGCGTTATTGCCATTTTAAAAGTCCTTGCGGGTGTGTGGTGGGGTGCCCACCCCTACACCATGAAACTTATATATAACGCCTTAGTACGCAGCATATTAGATTACGGTACATTTCATTTAATACCATGCAATAAAGGTGCTTTGGCCGGACTAGATAGGATTCAGTCTAACTGCCTTCGGATCATCTCTGGGTGTATGAAGTCCTCCCCCGTTAACGCGTTGCAGGTCGAGTGCGCTGAACCACCTCTAGCCCTAAGGCGGCAATATTTAGCCTCCCGTTTTGTGTCTCGGATAATATGTAGATCCTCCCATCCCCTTATTTCAAAACTGAACGCACTAAATAACTTATACAGATCTTCAAACTACTGGAATAATAAAGAAATCCCCTTAATATTAAAATATTTTCGTATTACTCAAAACTTCGAATGTCCGATCGTCCAATATCCCAAACTACCCCTTTTTAATTTTGAATATGAAGTTTTATGTTTCACCCCAAAAATTTTCTACAACATCGGCATTTCCAAAAATTCTCCTTCGGCGGATTCGGCCTTCAACGCGGTGGTGGGCGAGCGATGGAATGGTTATCAAAAATTTTTCACTGACGCTTCGAAATTCACTGACTCCAGTTTCACTGGAGCTGCAACTTACTACCAAAATTCCAGGATTATCCTACAATTTAAATGCCCCAAGGAGTCCTCTGTGTTCACGGGCGAATGTGTGGCTTTATTAGAAGCTTGTCTTTTCATAGAGTCACACCATAACATCGACAAAGCCGTAATTTTCACAGACTCCCTTAGCTGCCTACAAGCTTTGGTCCAGAACCCCTTTAAAAGTAAATTGCACAGCTCACTAATTTTAAAAATTAAAAAGTCTCTCTTTTCGTCTTTTAATAATCAAAAAGAAGTTCAGCTAGTTTGGATACCTAGCCACTGTGGCATCAAGGGTAACGAATATGCTGATACCTTGGCAAAAGACGCTTGTTCGTCAACCACAGCTGACCTTTCTCATTATTCTTATCAGGGGTACGACTTACTGAACCTGCCAAAAGCAAGTCTTCAATGTGCTTGGCAGGAGCGGTGGAATGCCTCTGGTAGGAAGAAAGGTAAATTCTACTACGCAGTACAGCCAACCATTAAATCTAAACCTTGGTTCTACCCTTTCAAAAAAATGTCCAAACCAGTCATTTCCGTCCTTTGCAGAATTCGCTTAGGGTTCTGCTGCACTCCTGTCTTCTTGGAAAAAATCCGAGTTCGCGACTCTTCTATATGCGAGTGTGGCCTAGAAGAAGGTACATTGGATCACATATTTTTTGAATGCACAAACAACGTCCCTCCTTTAGATCTTTATAGCCGTCTCCCAAAATTCAAAATTCCTCTCCCGATTAATGTCCCCGCCCTCCTTACATATTCTTCTCCAGAACTACTTGTGGCGCTGATGAAGTTCATCCGTCACAATAACATCAAATTATGAGCCCTGAATTCTATGTAATTGTGGTTACGTGTATATAATTAATGTTCTAACAAATTTAATATTTATGTATCTTTATTTTGTGTTTGTTTCAGTCCAGTACTAACACATGAAGTCCAATTGTATCAATCGAAGACTTACACCTCCATAGTTACTTCGTTTCTAGCATATTAATTGTTTGTGTTAATGATTCACATACTTGCTTATCCAATTTACTTTTGACATTGGCAGAATAGTCGACATCGGCTCTATTTGCCAGCTTTTAAAAAATAGAATAGAATAGAAATAAGATTCCAACACTTAGGAGTCAGAATTTGGCACAGCTATGAGCCATACATTGTGAGTGTTACTTTTTTTTGAAGTTTTTTACACTGTATGTATTCATGTGTGCCAAATAAAATTTTCTTTCTTTCTTTAATTTTTTTTTCTGCTTTATTTCGTTCTTTCTTTGTTAAGAGGTCAGCAAAACTGAAAGGCCTGTATCGGCCCTTTTGAAGAGCCGATACATGCTAAGGCTGTGGGAACGTTTGAAAGAGTGGTTTTCGACTTAAGACGTAAAGTGAAGGACACGGATGGGTTTTGAAAATACAAGTGCCTACGGTGGCTGGAAATCGGGATCGCGATCTCGGCGGCTGAGGCATGAAAGCCAAGCTCTCCCGCATGCGGTCGCTTCCTTTGCTAGCGTTACTGCTTCGTAGAAGGCGAATTCCTCCTCGCTCCGGACCATGGAGTGTGCCAGGACCCAGCGCGAGAGGTCGTTCCCTCCAATCGCCACCACGAGATCATGGCGGTGCTCTGCCCAAGAGGGTACACTTGTACCGTATGCTCCACCGTGTCCTCCGGGTGGTCCACACAATGGCGACACTCAGGAGTTTCTTCTGCACGAATCCAGTTCAGGAAACTCCTGGATTACAATGTCCAATGAGAACCTGTGTCATGTGGAAGGTGGAGACGCCGTTTTGTCTTTCCAGCCTCTCCTCAAAGAGAAGATAATCAGAATAGGGTGTGATGAACTATAACCTCGGTCGGAACAATTTTAACTGACTCGCTTCGGAAAAAGACGTTTTGTCTAGTAAGAGAACTAGTTAATTTTGAGCATTCGTTAATAAATTCTAGTATTAACAAAGGTATTTATTAAAAACTAGTTCTAACTAGGTTTTCGTAGACGTTTTTACGCGTTCTATCTTAAAACTGTTTTATTTATTATTTATTTATTTATTATATACTTTATTGAACATACAGAAATATTTTCAAAGAAATAATGTCATGGGAGAAAAAGACATACGAAATAATATATCATAACATCATTTCTTCCTCCAAATGATGCCATTTTACGACGACCGTTCCTGTACCTATTTAATACATCGGATTCCCGCAACTCTCTGCTAGTTTCTTGTCGCAGGCGTTCTAATGCTGCATCTTCCAGAATACGGTTGCGACTCCAGAATAAGCCTCATCGTACCTTCTGTTCTGCAAGCAATATGCCCTCCTCACTTCTACTTAAATTTAAGGATTCTTGTGTCCATGTCGGTAACCTTAACACGAGAAACTAAAGATACTAACTAACTAGACTTAAGATGTTAACTGACACTTAACATCTTTTATGATTTATCATTTTGTTAACATTATATATGGTTGCGCAAATAAGCTTGGTGTGGACTGTAAGTTTGAAAAAAGCGATCTAAGGTTTGTTAACAATATGCAGGTACTGTGCCTGGCGTTTATTGATGGGATGAAGTATTAGGGAGGAACACTGACCTTTTGACCTCGAAGGTTCCACGTGGCGCCGGCCGGCGAACCTCGACTTCGCACATTTAACCACTGCCAGGTCCTGTATTGCACTACACTGCACTATTGTTGAGTCTTTGAATGGTTGGATCACGAAATAGTCAATTTTCTTGTAATTTCGAGCGGGCGATGTTAGCGGAGCGGTCACATTCACAATCGATGCACAAACGTCAATGTCATTCCATTTCTTGAGGTCGTGCGGGAAGGGAAACGGAAGGGATAGGATTGCTAGGCCAAAAAAATAAATTACAAAAAACAAAATCGCGGATCATAGCAAATTGGCGCAACCATTCCCCCCGGGTTTGAAGGGTTACCTTCAAAGAAAGAAAAAAAACAAAAGCGAAACTAAACCCTATTACTAATCTAAACTATCAATACTAGGTAGCGAAACAACTTATAACTAACTACGCCACTACTGCTGATTAGGCAGAGGGCAGAGGCGAATAACCGGACGCAGGTACGATCCAGTTGCGGTTTTAACCTTTACGACTCGCGTTATTCCGTTCGAACCCGGAAAAACTTCTTCCACTACACCAAGAGGCCAGTGCAGAGGAGGCGCACTCTCAGTCTTCAGTATCACCACAGTACCGACTGTGACTGGATCTGAAGGAGTGTTCCACTTTTGACGCGACTGCAGCGTATGCAGATAATCTTTCCTCCATCGCTTCCAAAAGGACTGAACTAAGCTATCCAGCAGAGCGTGACTACAAGGTTTATGTGATTCTAAACTACGAAATTCTATTGAAAAATAAAATTTCTGCAACTCTCGAAGTACAACTGATTCAGCTCTATCCAAATCAGCTGCGATTATAGAACCACGCGATGGTAATAATCTCAAAAATCTTAGGACGTAAACTACACAGCGTAATAGTCTCGACCAAGACGAGACTCGATTAGACAACAACAAAACAACTGACTCTTCACGCGGAACTGATACTACAAGCGTATGTTTCTTCTCCTCGGGTGGCTCTGAAACAGTAGCGGGGTTAAACGGAACACTTGGCCACTCGTTAGGAGTGGTATGAAGCCAGGGAGGGCCACAAAACCAAAGCGGATGATTTAAAATTTGCGCAGGAAGCAAACCACGTGAGAGACAATCAGCTGGGTTTTCTGTTCCAGCGACATGGAATATATTTTCCGGTGACAATTCAGCTTGAATCTTAGCCACCCTATTTGCGACAAAGGTGCCCCATCGATGGGGTGAAGAGTGGGCCCAACATAGAGCAACGGTTGAGTCTGAAAACGCTACAATTCTCTCTATATTAATGCGAGGACGACAAGTTTTGACTATAGATGCAATCAATTGAACCAACATAAGAATAGCGCAGAGTTCGAGACGAGCAAGAGAGACAACCTTACGAGGAGATACCTTTGATTTTGCGCCAATGAGGAAAACTGAAATGTTATCGCCATTTTGGACCTGAAAGTAAACCACTCCCCCGTAAGCCCTCTCACTGGCGTCTGCGAAACCTACCACATTAACAACAGTGTCTGGTACTATACCAACATGGCGAGGAATCTGTATCTGATCGAGCATTGGAAGCTCTTTCCTATAGCGAGCCCACAACTTAGCAACACTGTCAGGAGCGGTGTCGTCCCAATCACAGTTGGAAAGCCAAAGCTCTTTTATAAGCAGCTTTGCATACAAAACGACAGGAGCTACAAAACCCATTATATCCCATATCCGAGCTACACATGCTAGGATAACGCGTTTGGTACAAGTTGGCGGAGTCGAGCTAATTTTAAGACTGAACATATCAGTTGCGGGTGACCAACTTAAACCAAGGATCTTATGCGAATCACTATCATCGAATTCCTTTACCGAAGTCAACCGGTGTGACGGTGGAATCGACTCTAATGTAGCTTGCGAGTTGCTTGTCCATTTCACCAGATCAAATTGACCGGACTTCATGAGGCTGATTACTTGAGCAGCGGTCTCTATAGCCTCTGCTTCACTAGGTACACTGTACACAAAATCGTCCATGTACAATCCGGTTTCAATAGTGGCCCTTGCTTTCGGGTATGTATCACCCTCGTCAGCGGCCAACTGCTTGATAGTGCGAAGAGCGTGAAAGGGACTAGACTTAAGGCCAAAACAAACACGATTGAATTCGTAAACCTTCAAAGGTTCCTGCGGAGAAAATCTATACAAGAAGCATTGGAATCTACGGTCACATTCTCTGATTCCAATACTAAGAAACATTTGCCGAATATCAGCAGAGAGCGCAATAGCAAACAAGCGAAAATTTACTATTATTTCAAATAAGTTACCCTGGAGGTTCTGACCACAATACAAGATATCGTTAAGCGATATGCCAGTACTAGTTTTAGCGCTACCATCCATAACCACACGCAGTTTAGTTGTAAGCTTGTCTTCTCTAACAACTCCATGGTGCGGGATGATGTAAAACGGGTAATCACGTGTCTCCTCAGTCTCGGCAGGCGCTGATGAGATATAACCTTTATCTAAATATTCGATCAGCACATCATCATAGGCTTGCTTCAACTTAGGAGACGCCTGCATCTTACGTTCCAAGCATAGAAAGCGTTTTTCTGCGGAGGCACGGGAGCCACCGAGCGAAAAAATATCACCCTTGAAAGGGAGCGCGACAACATAACGACCATCTTTATCACGAGTAGTCGTGCGGGTATAAATCTCCTCAGTGACCTGATCCTCAGGGCTGAGAATAGGCGGGACATTGACCTCTTCAATCTCCCAGAACTTGCGGATGGTAGACTCAAGCGGCGGCTCGACGGTGCAACAGTGCGACACAGTCGAGTAACTATCTAAACAAGCGGGTGCGGAACCAACTATAACAAACCCGAGAACTGTTTCCAGTGCGTGCGGAGCGGGGTACATCGGAAGACCTTGAATTTTACGTGATAACTGGAGATGCGGGAGAATCGAAGCACCGATCAATAGATCGATATCTCCAGGGAAAGCGTAATTTCCGTCGGCTAACTGCAAGTTCTTAAACTCCGTCAGCATGGACGTGTCAACCGGTACCGTGGGCAACCGTTCCGTAATCTTATCTGCGACTAGCGAATCCATTTCAAACGAAATATTACGATTAAAACGTGAACTAAATATTATTTTAATGGAACCGTGAATGGTTGCCTTTAAACCTCCAAAACCTTTCACTTCTGAGCGGGATGACCAATTATTAAAACTAAAACCAAGGCGTTGACAACAATCCCGAGTAATAAAATTACTCTGGGAAGCGCCATCTAGTAGCGCTCGAACGGTGTGCGGTTTGCCAAAGGCATCTACAATGACAACTTGCACGGTCGCAAGTAAAACGGTAGTGATTTGAGTACCAGCGGCGGAAAGCGAACACAATGTTACGTCGTTTGCACTTGCAGCAGGCCGCGCGTCACAAGCGTCGCGCGTCTGCGCAGGCTGCGGCTGCGATGGCAGCTTACTACTCTCAAAATGTAAGAAGGTATGATGTCTAGCTAGACATTTACGACAGCTAACACCACTGTTACATGACGTAACCAGATGTTTGTCACTTAGACAATTAAAACACAAATTATTAGTGCGGACAAACTTGTAACGATCCCTAGGCGATAATCTCTGAAATTCCGAACACTTGTACAGCTGTGTATGGCTACCCTTACACAGAGAACAGTCAGGTGTTGAGGCGGTATTAACTAGCGTATGTGCAGTCTTGACTGACTTCGATGACGCGTCTATACGGCGATCGGAACCTGTCCTATTCGTGACTTCATGACGTGCCGACGTGCGCTGCAATACCTTAATATGGTCGCGAATAAAAGATTCTAAATCTTCGAACTTAGGTATTTCGTTACCGCGCCGAGTCGTTTCAAACAGACGAACAGTTTCAGGATCTAATTTCTTTAAACCGATATACAAAAACAAAAAGTCACAGAGGTCATTGACCTTTAGGTTCTTTACTGCACGAACAGATGATGCGAAAATATTTAAAAACTTCTCTAAATTATGATCGTTACAAACGGAAAAACTTTTCAAATCGAATAATTGATCTAAATATGCGGTGGCTACTAATCGCTTATCTTCGTATTTTGTTTTTAAAGTGTCCAAAACTAAAGTGTAATTTTCAGCGCTAAACGTAATTCCAGCACAGACAACCTTTGCCTTACCGGTCAATTTTTCTACGAGATAATGCAATCTCTCGTGATCTGTCAGCGATGTGTTCCTATGTATTATATTTTCGAAACTATCTATAAATAAATTCCAATTTCGAATGTCACCATTAAATTCAGGTATTTGAATTGGCGGCAATCGTGGGCGTTCGCGAGGAGGGTTGGATAAACCACTCGCGGGGGGGGGGGTCTCTAAACTCCTAGCAATACGTTTGATACGACAATACAAGTCATCAAAGGACGACAATGCCTGATAACTCACACAGTAATCAGGATTTAACTCCAACTCTAAAATGTTTATATTATTAATTGTAGATTCAAAATCCGCGCGCAAACTATCTAAAGTTTCCAACGAACACAAGAAAGCATCTCTAATCGCCAGATCCGAGGTTTGCAAAGATTTATCACAAATTGATTGAACACGTGAAAACTGTGAGTCCCTTTTAGCGTATAAAAGCTTTAACTGAACCTTTAAATCAGTACTAACCTTAGTGCCCTTAAGAGACATCTTGTTTTGATATATTCACACTATACACTCAAACAAACACTTAACGAATTATTAAGTAAGCGATAATTATCAGATAACAATATGGTAGTATTGTAAACAACAAAGCGAACGGCGAACGAACGGAATAACCTGAATCAATGAGTGAATATTACCCAATTTCTCGATTAAATCATTCACGTCGTTCATATGCGTATATAATCTATGGTTTATCCGTTTCCTACAAATATTCACTCAACAATGAACGGGTATTTTTGAAATGCGTCTACCTACATGCAATTTGTAGGACTTCCGAATGAATTTTGTCAAGAAAAAGATTGCGATCGATTTATATCTACGCTGATATTTACGTAGCTAACTATAATTATGCGGTGCGGTTGACGGCGTAGGTACCGTAATTATCAATGGCTCTTTAACTATACGAGCGAAATAACGTTTAGTTGCCTAAATGCCTAGATGCGGGTTTTCTACTATTATATCTAGGTAAACAGGCGCGTTGCGTTTATTCCCTATGGAACAAATACTATATTGCGAAATTACAAGAAAATGATTCACGATCCTGCTCGTAGGACCAAAAGTAATGGTTGCGCAAATAAGCTTGGTGTGGACTGTAAGTTTGAAAAAAGCGATCTAAGGTTTGTTAACAATATACAGGTACTGTGCCTGGCGTTTATTGATGGGATGAAGTATTAGGGAGGAACACTGACCTTTTGACCTCGAAGGTTCCACGTGGCGCCGGCCGGCGAACCTCGACTTCGCACATTTAACCACTGCCAGGTCCTGTATTGCACTACACTGCACTATTGTTGAGTCTTTGAATGGTTGGATCACGAAATAGTCAATTTTCTTGTAATTTCGAGCGGGCGATGTTAGCGGAGCGGTCACATTCACAATCGATGCACAAACGTCAATGTCATTCCATTTCATGAGGTCGTGCGGGAAGGGAAACGGAAGGGATAGGATTGCTAGGCCAAAAAAATAAATTACAAAAAACAAAATCGCGGATCATAGCAAATTGGCGCAACCAATATATATACTTACATATTTATTAAAATTTATTTATTTCTCACATGAAAAAACTGATTTTCATCCGTACCTACACTCAAAAGGTTCCGTTGAAAACCAGCGTCAGACTGCTGCATAGCCGCAGTTGTCTGACATATGCTAAACTGAACCTTTTTGGCACAGCCGTGCAACGTATTTATTGTTGTTAATTTTTATTAGTTTATATTTCTATTTTTTTTTAATGTTTAATTAAAATTTGCAATCACTTTTGTTTATAATCATGGTGTGCCAAATAGACATGTTTTTCTTTCTTTCTTTTCTTTCTTACTTCTCCTGCGGACATTTTATCCTTGATTCGACAAGACTAATTTATTTATACAGATGTTCTATAGTGTCTCTAAGTCTTTTAAAATTTGAAGCAAATAAAATTTCTACATCTAAAACAGAATTTTCAACAACACATCTCATAAGCCTGGCAGCATTAGGTATCTAAGATTCCATTAGTAATGTATCCATGTCCTCGTTTCTTTCTACTCATAGTAATAATATCTTCACATTATTATACTCTCTGCGTCTCCATTACGGCTACACGAATCTTATTAGTCGCGGTAAAAATTACAGTATCATCTGCTTCTTAGATGACGTGTAATATCATCTGGCATGACACCCACGTCATAGACATAATTTTTTATCCTCTGAAGTACCTACATGACCGAAACATGACCACTATTCGACACAATATATGTAGCTAACATTTAGAGCTTTAAATCATCATCATCATTTGAGCCGAAAGACATCCGGTGTTGGAGGTAGGCCTCCCCCAAGTGTCGCCACAATGAACGGTCCTGTGCATCTCGCATCCACCGGATTCAAGGGGAAGTCATCAGTCCATCTTGTAGGAGGCCTTTCAACGCTACGTCTTCCGGTACATGGTGGCCATTCCAGAACCTTTCGGCCTCAACGGCCATCCGTTCTGCGAGCAATGTGCCCTGCCCATTGCCACTTAAGTTTGGTAATGCTTCGATGCTTCGTGAGCTTGAAATAATGGTTAAAATACTATACTCATGTGCATCAAAAGGCTACTCAACTGAAATGGGACTGGGCAGGACACGTCTGCCTTATGCCCGACAAACTGTGGGCCAAAGTAACACAAAGTTGATGCAGTGAAACAGTGCAAAGCGGTCACGATTGACCACTAAGGAGATGACGGGACGAGCTAGACAGATGCTACCAGAACTGATAAGAGCAAGTAGGCTCACGAAAGATGGTAGAAGTGAAGGAAGTGGGTCAGAATAGGGTAGCAAAAAACAAAAATACCTAATATGCTAAATATTTAATTCTTAAATAACACCTCTTACTAACTCGATAAAAAAGAGAATAGGCATCTAGTAATACCTAGTGTAAAAAGAATAGTAATATATGTAGGTAACTATTTTCAGTCTTTACACCAAACAGCTGTCCTGTCTTGTGGTTCATCTGTCCGTCTATCCGTCTGTCTGTTTGTCAGCGGGCTAATATTTGTAGAGGAAATTTTCACCGAGTGTGTATTTTATCACATATTAGCTGACCCAGCATACTTCCCACCGCCTAATGACTTTTTTTTGGTAATTTCTCCATATTTTATCATCGTTTAAACCTTCCCTAGAGTATCAAGACCAAAATTAGCTAAATCGGTCCGGCCGTTTTCGAATTTTAGTGAGACTAACGAACAGCTATTCATTTTTATATATAAAGAAGATAACAAGTAATAAAAAGTTATACAGAACCCTTCATTTGCATGGCAAACTCGTACTTATCGGTCTTTTATTGAACTTGTGAAATTTTGAAATCCTTTCGACTCCTTTCTTTCCTCTTCTCTGCATTTTATTGAACTAAATAGCCTCATATTTCCTCACAATTTAAAATGTTCTTTTGAACAATTTGAAAACAGTCGAAAGGTTATTCTAAAATGCTCTTTTTAATCGAGTTATCTACAAGATGTTTAAAAATAAGTTCGATAAAATTGTTAAAGACATCAAAATTCAATTTTATTCAATTTCCTTACATTAAACTAAGACAGTTAATTACAAAATTTATTAAAGTCAATTTACTTGAAGAATAGATTGCATTAAGAAAATTGATGTGCATATTACGAAGACATTATTTCAAGAAAGATTGATGTTAAGATAATTAAGGGGTGTTATTAAAATCTTCTTTATTTTTGATGAAACAATTTAAAAATTGCAGCATAATGTTAGAGTACATTAAATAGTCACATTTCATCACGAAGCAAATCCGCATGCAGAAAATTTCAAATGGCAAAAAAACGCGTCCCGCGTGCGTATTACACGCATTACAATTAAATGTCTGTATGAAAAGGACAGTTACGGAGGATACGCATGCGGAGCAAATCCGCATGCGTGCAAAAATCCGCACAATATCAAAAACACTTAAACACGTCATAGTAAGTCCCCTGGAACTCAAAAGAGAACTGAAGGAACAAGAGAGGGGTTTCAGTCAATAAAAGTCTGATACTCCCTGTCACCCCACCATGAACTCTCACGGAAGAAACAAGGTAGGTTTTTAGTCACTAAGAGTCTGACACTATTTCCCGCTCCGCCCAAGGGCGGGATCTGTCATTGGATGATTTTACCTACCACAAAAAGAAAAAAAAACCTGAAAAAAGTAGGTAAATGTGATAAATGAGTTTATAGTAGTTAAGATAAAAGTTTGCTTTCTATAAACAAATGCTAGGTTGCTTGGAAAAGATCGCAGAATGCGATAAGGCCGCCCAATGTAAATTTTAAGTTTAAGGCTCAATCTGTACTATGTATCATATTGGTGTACAATATGCATTTATGTTACTGGCAATCTTTATAATCCGGTATTCTATACAATACCTAGGTAATGTGTAGAATACGGTTTAAAGTAAGGCTTTTATTTTCAGGTGGTGATAAAAAAAACCCTAACCTAACCTGTCCGTGTCGGGGTGCCCTAAAATTACATCCCGTCTTCCCTGCTCTCGTTTTTTACACACGTTACCGGTTGCGTATTCGGTATTGTATAGAATACCTGAATTATACAGATTTCCGGTAACATCTACAGGAAAAATTTTTAACCACTGCGTAAATTTTTTTTGGTGGCTCAGTGTAAGCAATAGAACACATTTCCATTTTTAGTTTATGACTTTTTTTTTCTCATTTTTCCACTTTGTCCCAATTTGAAATAAGCAAGACATGGATATAATTTAATAGTAATACTATGAATGAGCATGAATGAAAACGCGAAGGCCGCCGGCCGCTGGACCACGCCCAGCGCACGAGACGGGGGTGCGGGGGCATGCGGCGCCGGCGTTTGATAAACAAAACGCATGCACATGCAGTACGTCACTTGCGGAAGTGGAGGTCGGACGTTCGCGCCCTTCGCCGTCCCTGCGCGTGTGCCGCGTACTAGACTAGCGTAGTGACAATGTCTCATTTTACTCACCGCGAGTATTATGAAATGGTGCGAGTATTATGAAATGGTGCGAGTATTATGAAATGGTGCGAGTGTATTTGTTAAGCAATGAAAATTTACGAGCAGCACGAAGAAGATACGAAAGGGAGAGCGTACCTCGTATGCGAGCCCAAGGGATCCTCAATCCTACGGTCCCTAATGAGAGGACAATTTTAGCAGCTAACCAAAGGCTGCTTGATCACGGCCAGTTCAGAACACCGAGCCACGCACAAGGATCTGGCAGACCTCGACTGGCAGTCGAAGCCGATTTTTTTGAACGCAATCCAAGAGCCAGTACCTACGACGCAGAACGACGTTTTGGTGTTAGCCAAAGCGCAGTATGGAAGCTGCTAAATACAGCCGGACTCCATCCATACCACTTTCAGCCGGTACAACAACTCCATGACCCAGACCCAGCACCACGTCGAGCCTTTTAAATCACACCACAATTTTTTAAATACGCCAAAATGCAATTGTTTCAATCTAAATTGTATCATGTCTAAATACCTATCATACCTAAATGTTTTATTTTGAATGGATTAAAACGTATTACCTACTTTCTTACTTATTATGATTTATTTTCTGCATTTTGATGGTCCTAAGCCCATGAAAGTATGAAGGGTAAATTGGAATTACGTTAACAAATAACTTTACACAGTCTAAACTTAAAAAATTGTAGCGTTAAACTGGGGTCAATAATCGCACCGCGTAAGTAGGTACCGTCGCATAGAGCGAGCGCGCGTGAGTACTTCTGATACCAGCTGGCGCGTCAGGCGAGCGGTCGACGCGCGGCGTGAATCGGGCGACCAGTCGACGGACTGGCAAGCGACGTCCATAAAATAAATTTCTGAGTAAACAAGTCTCGTAAGCGTTAACTTAATTTTTTACTATTGAAACATATCAAAATAAAAAATACGTGTTTATTAAAATATATTCAAGTTTATTATGTCAAAATTTGCGCACTGGTTAAAAACTTTTCCTGTATAAATAAAAAAACAAATGGAATAAATATTTTGCGAAAATAAAAATGGATTTCCATCAAATGGATTTTTAAAATTATCGTCACTTATCATGCAAAGCTCGAAGCATTTGCCTGCTGCATTTAAAACATGGTCTCCTACTAGACCTGAATACTTGTATAAGAGTACGTTATTAATTTTTTATTAGCCTATTTTGTGTCCCACTGCTGGGCAAATTATAATAATATGTACGAACACTTTGGAAAATCAATAGAAATTTTGAATAAAGAAATTATATACCAAAATTTTGTATGGTGTTAAAAAAAACACGTCTTTCCGAATGCCAATTGAGCTTTCAGGCGATATCTCTCTTTTACGCATTGCCTATACACCGTTAAATTTTGGTCGTTTTAATCCCGCGGAGGGTCGATTCAGTACAAGAAATACTATCGATTTGTAAAGAGTAAATTAAAAAACGAAGTACTTTTTTTAAACTCGAATAAATTTACGCATATATGAAATTAATTTCTTTAAGTAAACGTCAGCTGAGTGAGGCCAATGAACTGTAATTAGTTAGTACGCAACGACCGACAATCTACAAGGTCATTGACTCGTTTACTAAAAGAAATTAATTTCGTATATGCGTACATTAATTCGAGTTTTTGGAAAAAAGACATTTTTTTTTTTTTTTTTTTCTTTACAATAAGAAAAAACTTTTTCCATCCAGTTTCCCTGAAAATAGGAAAAAATTCTCTATTCATTTTCTACATTTTAAGTTCTACAACTTGAAACGTACTTTTATCTCAAAAGACATTAGTATCCGCACAGTCGCGGAGTAAAATGAGGCCATCCATCATATTTTTAACTTTCTCATTACTGTAGTAGGTTGAATCTATGTAGGTGTATTTTCATTAAATGTATGCGGTAATGTTGAGATTCCAGTTTTAATGCTGTTTAATTTGAATGTCCTATATTTTGTAATGGCCTAGTGGTAACGTTGTTTAGCACGGGTGACCGAGTAGTAACGTCCCCGATTTACGATTTGTATGTCGCAGGTCCAAACCCAGTCAGGAGCATTACCTTGTAACTTATTTCATCACCACTGCTCTCAAACCGGTGAAGGAATCCAGCATGTCCTAGAACTAAAAATTCGTAGACATTTGTGTCGTCCACCAACCCGCACTGGGCCCGCGTAGTGTGTAGAGAGGAGGGCTGATTCTCAGCAGCGAGAACATTATAAGGTTGATGCTATACTATGCTATGCAAACGGATGTTTTCTTTGCGAACATTATTTCATCACTACTGGTAGACCAAAACCTAATAGCTCTCAGAATACTTTTTATACCGTGAAAGTGCCGCTTGGGATATATTTCAAACATCACGCGAGCAAAACTATATATATAAAGTCTTAAGTTTATATGTGGAGGTATAAAACGGGAACTATGTGTCTGTATATTAAACCGACGCACAAATGGTCGTGTTGTAGCGTCTCGTGGCAACGTATGGAGACCGACGCCCCCGGATCGGCGTACGTGTCCCACGTGAGCCCAATGTAATTCTACTTTAATAGTTACGTACATCATCTACATCTGTATGTGAATTTGAATAAAACGTGGCACTTGAAATTATTTTTTATTTATTTTTTCAGAAACTATTTCGCTAATTATGTTTTCTTGAGATTACTTTCGGTTTAAACTTTTTTTTTATTATGTAGACTTTTTTTTATTGGCCACTATCTTGCCTGATGGTAAGCGATTATGTGGCCGACGATGGAGCATGCTTGCCTAGATGAAAAATATTTAATCTTGACTCCTAGGTTATAGCTATCAGGAAACATAGACTCCGGAAAGGAATTTCACTCCTTAGCTGTACGCATAATGAATGTGTTCCCAAAATGCTTTGTACGTATGGATATGTCCACCATGTACCGGTGGCACAGCGTAAGATGTACGAATCTTGTGGTCCTATGATAGAACGGATTTGGCGGTTAGCGAAGTTAGCAAAAAAAAAAATATCATAAGTTTATGTTGCAAAACACATATATTTCGACACTCTCAAGGAATCAAAATTCATAGGGTACTTCCCATTGACCTAGAATTCTGAAATTTGGCAAGGACTTATAGCGCAGGCTGATATAGGAATAAAGCCGATAACAGTAATTTTTGTGATAACGCCATGAAAAAAAAAAACTTTTTTGCGACTCGAAATAATCTTCGAGACTCAATTCTTTAATTTAACTATTTACATAGGTAAGTTTGTCCGAAACCCTCAGTCCGCGAGTCCAACTTGCACTTGCCCAGTTTTTTCAAGTGATTGTGTGTGCAAAATCAAAAAAAACCCGAGGTACCGCTTCCCTAAAAGGAATCAGCCCTAAAAGTATTGTGTTTACAACACCCCTTTCTCATGGAAGCTATTTGAATGTTCTCCATTGTTCCGATGAGCAGAAATGAGAAAGTTTCCTAATTAACTACGTATAAACCATTGGTTCTCAAACTGTGGTCCGCAGGGGTCACGGTCCGTAAAAGGTTTAAAATAAACTTTTTAACTCAAATCTACTTACCGACTTTAAGTTTTTAGAAATTATAATGTAATAAGGTACTATTTGTCGAGAAGTCTAATAATACTTAAATAAATAATATAAATATTGTATTTATTTATGATACTAGCATATCATTGTACTGCTGTGTAAGTTTATTTTATTGTACCAATTGACGCAGTTTGGCTTCTGGTCTTTTATCATCTTTCTGCCCTTTTAACATATTACTGGGGTTTTTTTATGGTAGGTAAAATCATCCAATGACAAATCCCGCCCGTGGGCGGAGCGGGATGTAGTGTCAGACTCTTACTGACTAAAAACCTACCCCATTCCTTCATTGCTTATCGTGCCAGGGCCGGGTATTCCTTTCGGAAGCTGACCCATGACCCCAGCAGGCTTCGGCCCTGCCTGCCTGCAGCTAGCAGGCTGGGCCTCTACGGTTTGCTGACAGCTCGTTGAGGCGCGCGGGAACAGTACGCGCCGTCGACGACTTGGGCTCGGTCCGGTCGGTTACCGGACGATCGGACAGCGTGCTACCCATTGCACGCCGTCCGCAAGCCCGCGCCTACGGTGGCCGGAAATCGGGATCGGAATCCCGGCGGCGGCTTGGGCGAGCGCCCTGTTGCCTCTGCCTGATGCAGTCGGCCTCCTCCTTTGCTGGCATTACTGAAACACGTTATTTTTTCCATTCTGACCTGTCAACCGTCACGCTATCACTAACTTCCTTTTCTTTCAAATCATTTCTCAATACATCTATTTTTTTTTTTTGGCCTCCCTTTCTTATATAACTTTTCTTTTTTTAACTATCAGGACCTTGGCTATCTTTAGCCTGTATTTGTTTTTTTCTACGAGTATTTAAAGTTTTTGTGGATACTTAAATAAATAAAAAATAAATAAAGTGATCTCATGTCAAACAAGTTTGGGCACCACTGGCAAACTAGCAATAAAGTTTACGCATGCAATTTGTTAGGTGTTGGTTACACTGTTATTTAAAGTTCGTTATAAGTTTTGCCTCGGTATTGGCAGGTGATTAGGTGCAAGTTTATATTGTACTCGTATATCGAGTAGATTTTCTAAGTAGTTTTCAGTTAGACAAGTACTCAAAGTTCTACATTATGTTCTTGCCTGACAAAGCTGTGGTATTGTTTGAAAGTGTTACCACGGACCTGAAACACAAGAAAGGAAAAAGGATTGGTTTGGAAAATCATCAAATGATTTTCTAACTCAAAAAAGATCCACCGTTGGCACGGGCTTGCGGACGACGGGCAATGGGTAGCTCATTGTTCGTTTGTCCGGTAATAGACCGGACCGAGCCCAAGTCGTTTTCGGCGCGCACTGTTCCCACGTGCCTCAAGGAGTTGTCAGCAAATTGCAGGGCGCCAGCAGGGTCGAGGCCTAATCCGGGGCTCTGGGGAGGTATGAAAATGCATACCAGGGCCCTAAATCCAAGGAAAGAGAGGACCAGGGTTTTTTTTATGGTATGTAAAATCATCCAATGACAAATCCCGCCCTTGGGCGGAGCGGGAAGTAGTGTCAGACTCTTACTGACTAAAAACCTACCCCGTTCCTTCGTTTAGCCCGTAAGAGCCTGACACTATTTCCCAGCTCCGCCCAAGGGCGGGATTTGTCATTAGATGATTTTATCTACCATAAAAAAAAACCTCAAAAGAGATTATTTCCCGGCTTTTGAAAGACAAAATATTGGCTTTCGCAGGCAATCTTAGCGCAGATTTTAGTTATCGACGCGGCAGATATTATTATCAACAAATGTGTGTGTAAACATAGTTTTTTTTTTTTGAGATGGTAAATTATTCATTATTTGCATTTATTTTTGAAAGAAAGAAAGAAAGAAAACACACTAGGTTTCACACTGTTCACAATAGGTTTTCTGACAGTTAACAATGTTTGTGACTTAAAGATTATTTTTTTATTTTCACTATTGTAAGAGTTCGGTGCTTAAAACCTGTGGTCACCACAATAAATCATTCAATGACTTTCCTCGCTCTAGAGTAGAGCGGGAGGACCTGTCGGATATTTAATGACTAAAACCATACCTGTTTCCTTCAGTTACCCTTTGCTTTCTGAAAACACTGATTTGCTTTTTAGGAATTCCCCCTGGCCTTATGGGCATTGAACCTGCTGGGTCCTTTCGGTTTCACTGACATTGCTTTGAGGCGCCAACGACTTGGGCTCAATCCGAGCAATTACCGGACGGCCAGACGTCGGATTTTAGTCAGTTTTTTTTTAATTGATATAACTTATTACTTGACTGCGATCCCACCTGATGGTAAGCAGTGATGAAATCATTGATGGTGAGGCGCACTAGTTTAATAACAGTATATTCACTCTAGCCTTGAAAACACTTAAATAACAATCGGACGAGAAGACAGCAGCAAGCAAACTGTTATAATCCATCGATGCACGCGATATAAACGACGACGCAAAACGCTTAGTCCGAATCGTAGAAGTTTCAACAACGTAATCGTGGGATGGTCTGATGGTAGACAGAGATGGCGGGATCAAGTTATGCGATCCCCGCGCTCACTCTCCAAAATACATCCAGTAAAAAACCGAAAGGCTGGCTACTCTACGCCTGTGCTCAAGGCTTTGAAGATTGGACTTAACCAAATCTGGATCACCAATTAGCCTCTTCGCACGCCATTCCACCGAGTCCAAAGCTGCTAGGTGACATTTTGCAGCACCAGCCTATATGTGGCTGCAGTATTACACACACGATCGGACCTGTGTCTCCCTCTTCTTCCACACAGAGTAACAGAAGTTGTATTATTAAGTGATACTTCCTAACAAATTGCTCCACAGTCGTGCTTGTTATTACTAGACTAGGGAGACCGTTTCTAAAGTTTCATTATTACCCGACTGCCGCAGAAGATGGTAATGTTTTATAAAGAAAAAGACGTTAACATGAAAAACTCATTACCAATGCAACGTTTCTTATGAGTTCAGAACTTGCAACAGGTGGTCTTAGACCAAACTTTGAAAGTATTCTTGTTTCACGATGATAATATTGCGGACTTGTGTTGGAAAGAAAAGTTTGTTATTTCGCACAAGTGTCGGAATGGTGAGACGAGGGAATTATTATGAGGGGTAAAGCGTCAACGAGAACTTTATAATTATGATGATGTGCAGACTGTAAATGATTTAAGGATGACGCTCAAAGTTAGCCCCGTTTTGCGTTAGTAACGTTTTTGTGAAATAGGAATTCAATGGGGTTAGACAAACTGACGGGGTTATATGATCATTAAAATAAATATTATTATTTCTTATTACATTACACTGATTACGTAATGCAAATACACCAATTAAAAGGATTTTCATAAATTTGTTAATAAAAAATTACAAAAACGGTTCCGAAAAAATGCAATTCTTGCCTTGCAACCTATGGGTGGGAGATGTCTATATATAAGTATTTCTCTAAAAAATAAATTCAAAGTATTTTTTTTTATCTCAACAGGTGCTTCTCTACGAGCAGCCGGCAAGTCATGGCGCGCGGAACATAAAGCTGCGCGCACACTGGGCATCATTGTCGGCGCGTTTTTGTTATGTTGGCTTCCATTTTTTCTTTGGTAAGTTATTAATAATAGTAATGATTCAGTTCAGGAAAAATACACTTACATCAAATTCTTCACTGGTCTCACTCTCGGATTCCCTGTGTCGTGGAAACTAGTCTCTTGCATCATGGTTCAAAAATATGTAAATAAAAAATACAATGTAACACAGATTATGTAGCAAATTCTATAGGCATAAATAATAAAGTTACGTTAGTATTTAGAAGAAGCCAGTAATATACTGTGCAAATTAAAAACATTATTTCTTCTACAGGTACGTGACAACAAACCTATGTGGCGAGCCCTGTGAAACACCATCAGTCGTGGTTGGCGTCCTATTCTGGATCGGTTACTTCAACTCAGCGCTCAACCCACTCATCTACGCGTATTTTAACCGCGACTTTCGAGACGCGTTCAAAAATACGCTCATGTGTGCGCTGCCTTGCTGCTTCAGCTGCTGGAAAGACACAGGGACGGCACAGTTCGTGTAGTAATTACAGATATGCGACTAAAAATCGCAGTCGCATTGTCGTACGAACGATATGTGTGTGTAGTGTGTAGAATAGAGCATCGAATACTGCTAAAGTTTTATAAGTAAGCTTTTATTCAAGCGCGTTGAATAAAAAAATATTTTGTATTCGGAAATTTGGTGTATGAAACGTGGTTCCAAATGGATTATTTGATTTGACCTGTGGGGCTAAAAAGGACACTTTTGTAGAATCATAATATGAATCATATATATTTTTTTGGCTATATTTACAAGGAATATGATTCTGATATGCAGTGAATTGAGTATGATTCGACTAATTTGTGCAACCATTTTACGAAAATTCTAAGAATTGCTTATGATCTGCTAGAAATTTGGAATATGATTTGCTCTAGATGAATTGCTCATGTGACGTTTTTAGGCCCGCAGGATAGTATTGATAGGGTTGAGCGCGCGTTTTTCTGGTTTTTAAAATTGGTCATTAAACTTCGGAATCTGTTTTGTACTTCGGTAAAGCCAAAGCTAGGTTAAGCCACGCCTACTAACTTTGAATCAGCACGTTTTGGTCGTATTGATACAATTTCAAAGGTTTTGCTTTAAAATATCGATAATATCAGCCACCCTTACAAGGTTACGTCACAACAATATACGAGTATCGTAAGTTCTAAGAAGTGGCGCTAGTATTTCTTGTTACAAATCAGTAAAAGTGCGAATAGTCCTATCTTTACTATTTAAATCTAAGGTTGTATGTTAGATTTTTTTTAGAAAATTGAGGCGGTAGAAACACTAAATTTCACTTTAGTAATATTGTAAAAATAACGGCAATGTTACCTAAGTATTTTCACGGATATTTATATGTCTGTTTGCGCCATATTTAGTTAGGCTTTGTGTAAAAAATTGATATTTAAAAATGGTGAATGTACTCGTATGTAGGTAATATCGATTAGTTGATTATAGAACCACAGTGTATTTTAATATTACCTAATTTATGCAATTGGTCAAGGCATGTGTTTAAAAGATAGTTACATTTGTGCTTAATATGCTTTATACTTATTTGAGAATCTGTTCGGAATTTAAATGCAGTCAGTTATTTTATTTTTTATTTTTTATTTGGATTTTTAATAGAATGGCAATATTAAACTATCAAACATCTGTCAACAATGTCAAAGTTTACTGTGAGAATAACTAATAACTAAAAATAATTAACTGTGAAAAATAAGCATTTATAATGTGGCAACACTTAAAATGTCCTTCTCTAGGTAAAGTGGTAGTTCTAAATTCGGTAAAATATGCGATTTCAAATCGCGTACTATCTGGGTTAGACGTTATTTCGAAGTAAGCTTATCGAGTAAGGTTCTGTTCGAATAAGCGCTTTGCAATATTTCGAAAGTTCGTAGTACGGGTGCAGAATCTAGTCATATAATTAGCTTATAATTATTATGGTATTATATCAATGAAATAGCAATAATTTGACATTATTTATAAGTAGTGTTTATAAAACTTTGGAATTGATTGGGGTACAAATGGACCCCATGAAATATTATGATGTGTTATGTTCATAGTCTGCTACGGTTATTATAGTTTTGTAATAATAAATAGTTGCTCAAATTGTCCATTTAATGGCAATAAGCATAATGAAAGCATGTAGACTAAAATAGGAAGTTAATATTACGGAAATACTGAGATATTGTTAAAATTATTGTAAATACTGCATAGTGATGGAATTTCCTCTATTTTCTTAGAGCTCTATTTAGATTATTGAGTTGATATCAAGACTATTTCAATACGTTTTCATTAAATCATATCTATGCTCGAGATAAATTTGCTTTTTATCGTCTATAATAAATAATAATAATATTTCCACAACTACCACACAACGAAATTTAGTCTCAAACTAAGCAGTACTTCTGCTATGAGTACTAGACAACTAATAAACATACTTATATATTTCTAAATTCATACATGTTATAAATAAATTTTATTACATCCAGATACAGAACAAATGATCATGCTCATTACACAAAAATTTGTCCTGGGTGGATCCTGTCCGGCATCGATTAGCCGACCCTTAGACCCAGTAGGCTTCGACCCTGCCGGCCTGCAGCTGGCAGGCTGGGCCTCTACGGTTTGCTGACAGCATCTTGAGGCGCGCGGGAACTGTACGCGCTGTTGACGACTTGGACTCGGTCCTGTCCGACAGCGAGCTAACCATTGCTCGCCATCTGCAAGTAAAGGAATCCCGGCGGTGGCTGGGGCCAATTTTGTATGGAGAAATCTTTTTTCCGCTGGCAAAAGCTAGTCAGTATATAAAATGAAGACGTCTTGAAATATTTTTGTTATGATCTTAAGTAGAAATTTCAATAAAACGTCCTTTATTGTAAAAATCATTCCTTACTCTTTAAGCGAATTTTTTGTTATTATTTGCCACCAATCTTTATTTTTCTAACGTCTGGTATGCTGATTTGATCTTAAAGACTCAGATGTTTTGGTCTCTGTAATAATTTATTCTTAACGACGCCTGCCGAAATGTCGCTTGGTTTTTTTTGTTTTTTTTTTTAGGGTTCTGTACCTAAGTCGGCAAAAACGGAAACCTTAAAAAAAGACCCTTATAAGACTGCGTTGTTCATCTGTCAAGATTTTTTTCTCAGGAACGCGTGGAAATATTCAAGCGTTCCACAGAGGGGATTCCAGAAGAGTCTTTTGAGAAGTAACTGAGCCCCTTCCATGTGCTGATGGTGATCACCAGGTTGGTTTTAGTAAGGTAAAAATTCCACAACCTCCGGACTTAGGTACTCCTAGTCCGGATGCTTTTGAAGGATCGAAATCAAAAATAAAGGTCTGTTACCATAAGCAGTAGCGAAAAAATAAAACTTTTATGTCAATGTCAGATTCGCACCCAGGACAAATGTTTGTGTGATGAACATGATCATTTGTTCTGTGTCTAGGTGTAATTTATCTATAATATGTATGTATTTAGAAATATGAAAGTATGTTGATCAGTTGTCTAGTACTCATAACAATGCTTAACTTGGAACTAGACAACGTTGAGTAAATGTTGTGTAAAAAAATTCACTCTAAAGATGCGCTTATGCTCCGTTTAGTCGCACATTTTGATACTCATATTTTGGTAATTTCTGTTGAACTAGAACCCTGAAATTCGGCATGAAACAAGGTCCTAACATCACATGTATAGGAAAATAAGTGAAAACTGTAACTAATTTCCAAATCGTAAAAAAAAAATCGCAATAATACTTTTTAGTGTTTCGGAAAAATCTTAGAGACTCGATTCGGAAATCAACATATTTATGTGAGTTTATAAGAAACCGAAACCCTAAAACTCGCACTTGCCCGATTTTTTTTTAATTATGACCATTTTCTCTACACCCTTTACTGCCTATTTTCACTATCTATAATTTAGAGATGTTTGTATTCCAACTTAATTTTTAATATTTTCAGGACAAAGCTCTGTTTGAATGAACTGCCCATTTTAACCGCTTTGCTTTAATCAAAATACCCAAAGAACTTTCATGAATGAGCCTTTGTACTCAAACTTTTCCAAATCAAATATAATAGTCCTATCTCCGACCCAATTAAAGCGGACTACCCTAAGATTAGGGCTCTTGACTACCCATGACAACTTAGTGACTGCCATATTATTCTCTCAGCCTGTCCTTATCTAAAGGTCTTTGCAGACTCGCTTCATATGCGTCAATTCTTGCGACAGAAAAAATGCTATTTTGCATTTTGGCGACTGTCGTTGTTCGGTTATCATCATCATCAGGCCTCCCCCAAGTGTCTCAATGAACAGTCCTGTACGTCTCGCATCAATAGGATTCCCGCAACTCTGACCAGGTCATTGGTCCATTTTGTGGCACGTTTCCCAACGCTGCCTCTTCCGGTACGTGGTCTAGAACCTTTCAGTCCTAACGGCCATCTGTTCTGCGAGCAATGTGCCCTGCCCACTGCCACTTAAGTTTGGCGATTCTTCGGGCTATGCCGGTAAGCTTGGTTTTCCTGCGGGTTATGTTGATACCTGATGTTCATTTGCGGTAACAATATTAGGAATGGTGAAGAAACTAAGATTTCTTCTATTAAAAAAAGGAAGGTTGATGAGGGAGGGGAGTGGTGATCGTTTTAAAGATATATCGCATTGTGATTGACACCATAAAATCACTGGTGTTTGAGCTCAGAATCAAAATTTTACTATAGAACCAAAACTGAAATCGCCAAAAATATCAGCTGGTTAGTACATTTATGTTTGCCTAACTGGTCAAAATGTACTGAAGTTGGCTGATTATTTTCGCGATTTCAGGTTTTGTTCCATAGTAAAAGTTGTTAGTTATCATGACTACAATCACGGATTGAAGTATCGTATACTAATTACAAGTCACCCTATATTATAGATAAATTACACCCAGACACAGAACAAATTATCGTGCTCATCACACAAACATTTGTCCTGGGTGGGAATCGAACGCACGACCTCTGGCATAGCAGTGAGGGCCCAACAAGCCAGTCAAAAATTGGTTAAGTACTCCACATTCAAGGTCGACCGCCATCATGGTTCAACTTGTGTGACAAGGAATATAACCGATTTCCGGTCTCATTTAAGGTGGAAGGCTGCGCGTGGCCGTGACGGATGGTTCAACTTATTTGCCGCATACTATAAAGGGTTAATCGCTGATTATTAAATGCCAAAAATAGCAAGCCTACTAAACCCTTAAGTAATACGTCCTTTTATCATAAAACGTTCATAAAGTTTATACTACAGGGGTCGCCAACATTAAGATACATAATGTACATGTTATTAAAACAGAAATCATGTTGGAAATAGCAACCATAATTATTTAGTATGAAACCTCAACGGGCTATCAACATGCAAGGTGACGTGATTACTGTGAAAAGTAACGATATTTTACACTATAATAATATCTAGAAGTTTGTGGCAATAGAAATATATATTTTTAGATGTACGTAAGTTTGTTACGGTTTTCGTAACTTACAATAATAGCAATAAAGGTGGGGTACAAATTTTTGTGATAAGTTAACCACAAAATGCGTTGTAATTTCATGGTTTTTCGTGACTATGATGGTTTTTTTTATGGTAGGTAAAATCATCCAATGACAGATCCCGCCCTTGGGCGGTGCGGGTAATAGTGTTCAGACTCTTACTGACTAAAAGCTAGCAGGCTGGGCCTCTACGATTTGCTGACAGATCCTTGAGGCGCGCGGGAACAGTATGCGCCGTCGACGACTTGGGCTCGGTCCGGTCGGTTACTGGACGATCGGGCAGCGTGCTACCCATTGCACGCCGTCCGCAAGCCCGCGTCTTGTGACTATGACGGTGATATTTTGCGACTGAAATTTGATTTATCACCTATTTTGAACTGTTACTGAAAATGTACCTAAGTTTATTTTCACGGAAGTTTTCAATTCACGATAGACATAATCTCCATTTTTAACCAACCATAAAAATAAATCTAAGCGACGTCGTTTAAAATAATTGGTGCTTGTTGAGCCGTTCCAGTTCACGGACGGAAAGTAAAAACTCGTGTCTATAAATTCCAGTGGAGTGCGTGTCGACCCATATAGTCAAAGGTTCCGTGGTCAATATTTATACATATACTCGTAGTTAGATAGATAGAACATTTATTTGATGCAACTCAACTCTATTTGTTTTGTTTGTTTACCATTAAGTTGCACCTATTACGTTATGTCTGTGCACCACCCTAAGGTCGACTGGTAGAAAATGCCTACGGCATTAAGTCCGCCTTTGTACACATAAAGATTTCATAAATAAATAAAAGTACAATTTAATTACAAATATATATAAATAAACAAAAAAAAACAAGTGCTACAAGTACAGAATAGAATGGCATAATACCGACTGTATTCATAACCAAAAACAAAATTATATATATATTTTTTTGCAAAAAATATTTGGAGACTTGGAAGTTTCACTAATATTATCATGTTTATAAAACTACAAAGTAATTTTTATAGTGAAAACATCATTGACATTTAAATAGAATTGTAGGGTCCGAAGAAACTCAGTTCCAATCCGATATTATTTTCACTTTCCTCGTAGACGAAATCATTGCATCGCTAAAAATGTACCTACATATACCCAAACCTATGTCCAGTTTGAAACTTCTACTGTAATTTTGTACGGTATTTATTTATCTATCATGTCATATCTATTACCGTTATAGTTCCTGACATAGTATTTATTATTGTTGATCTAAATCTGACTTTATATTTTTACTATTAATAATTTTTCTTCAAATTATAAATTTAACTATGGTTATATTCAATTATTTCAGGCTTGTACCTGAAATAATTGAATTATATGAGTATTAATTTAATAGTCTTCAAATAAATGGCTGCGAAACATCAGAACAGACACACGGGCAGGATGAAATTATAAGGGAACCATTTTTACCAAGTGAATATTGAACCCTAATAAAAACCGTTTCACGCGTGACAGCGTTTCAACACGGCGGCTAATAACCCGTGAATATTTAGCCGATATGTCAAATAAATGTTTGTAAGAGCATAATGTAGATCGTTCGATCAAAAAGAGTGAACAGAGCGTGTGAAAGAAAATCTATGCGTATAACTTGAGTGTTACGCTTAGGGCCCTCGCACACGGTGACTTTTTGTAGCTATGCAGTCGCGATGCTGTCGCGTGTCCGCATCGATACAGCCGCGATGCAGTCGCAAGCTGTCACGCTTCTGTCGCGATGTAAAATACTCTATCATATTAATTACTCTTCTGTGATCAAAATGGCGGTCAATGGTTCAACTATGTTTTGAAGAGTCATAGGCCAATATAGCCCCAAAGTTCTCAGTGTTCTTCTTAAATTTGTCAGATTAGGTGCCATTAAAAAGGACGTCCGTTTCATAAATTGTTCTTTTTGTAAAGGAGTTTCGCCAGACTGTTGTTCACCGCCCTCCCTCCGTTCTCTTCCCGATGTCGTATGTTGGACATAGTCGCGCGTTTGCATCGATACAGTCGCTATGCTGTAGCGTGTTAGTACCGAGTTATTAGCATCGCTTCTAGCGCGTTGCAAATGCGACTAACACGCGTTAGTAGCGATGTATGCGTTTATGAAACGTGCGACAGCATTCGGCATTCGGAAAAATCTTCTTAACTCAATTAAGGAATTAAACTGTTTTCAAAGGTAATTTTGTACGGAACCTTCAGTGCGCGAATCCGATCCGCACTTGCCCGGTCCGATCCCACCTGATCGTAAGCAATGATGCAATCGTTGATGTTGTATCGCCCTAGTTTATGTAGATTTTTTCACAGTCGAAAAAAAAAATTGTAGCAAGTTGTGTTCTACAGTTTCTGCCTCCCCCATGGGAAAAAGTCGTGAACTTATGTATGTAAATATGTTACATGTCGAAGTTCGTTGTTGTCAGGATATTATATTCAATCAATAACGACCGTGTCTGACATGAAACTCTATATCAAATCGAATAGGATTTACCACAAAATAGTTTAATATGTTTGTGTGTGTGTGCATGTTTATTATTTATATCTTTGCATATATAATTCTTCTGTATGTTTGTTTATCACCTAACTCCTCCTCTGCTTGACCGATTTGAAAGTAATCTTATGTGTGTATTGGGTCCCTAAATAGTTTGAAAATACAATTGGAACCGGTAGGTGGCGCTACAATAAGATTCTTAATTTTTTTTCTGACAAAAGCCAGCTGTCGGGCATGACAAAGTCTACTGGAACACCTGGTATTACGTTCAAATAGTATAACAGATTTCGATAAAATTTGAGGAACGGTCGAACTATTTTTTTTTTTAAATTTGTATAAACTAGTGCTTGACTTCAATTCCACCTGATAATAAGCAGTGATGCAATCGTCGATAGTGAGGCGCACTAGTTTATTGAGAACATATTCACACTAGCATTGAAGACGCCTAAATTATAATTGGACGGGAAGACTACAGCAGGCAAACTGTCCCAGTCGTTCTTATCCCGAAAAATGAAGTGGATAGTTTTTTTCTCGGGAATATGTTCCCCTGGGATAATTTTCTAATTCCATACAGGCAAAGTCGCTGTCAAAAGCTATTGCATAATAATAACAATTTTCACAGCCCATGAATCAATTTTTCCCTCACGTTACGTTCCGTTTTAGTTGAGTGATCTAACAATGGAAGTTGGATCGCATCGCCGCGCCCCACCAATCGATGCGTGAATCGGAACGCAGCCTACTACTATTGGCTAATGTACTGAACAGAAAACCTAACGGGTAGGAATTTTTTAAAAGGTCTATTTTTGGTGGTTTGATGGTTGTTTTAAAAAGTTTTTTTTTTTTACAAGAACGCTTGATTTTTCAAATTTACGAGGTCAGGCCATATGTGGGTTTAACATTCTAAGGTTCACATGGGTTTTTTTATGGTAGGTAAAATCATCCAATGACAAATCCCGCCCTTGGGCGGAGTGGGAAGTAGTGTCAGACTCTTACTGACAAAAAACCCACCCAGTTTCTTCGTTGCCTATCATGCCGGGGCCAGGTATTCCTTTCGGAAGCTGACCCATGACCTCAGCAGGCTTCGACCCTGCCTGCCTGCAGCTATCAGGCTGGGCCTCTACGGTTTGCTGACAGTTCGTTAAGGCGCGAGGGAACAGAACGTGCCGTCGACGACTTGGACGATCGGACAGCGTGCTACCCATAGCACGCCGTCCACAAGCCCGCGCCTACGGTGGCCGGAAATCGGGATCGGAATCCCGGCGGCGGCTGGGGCGAGCGCCCCGTTGCCTCTGCCTGATGCGGTCGGCCTCGTCCTTTGATAGCATTTCTGCTTCGCAGAAGGAGGCGACCGCCAAGTACGGAAAGGTCAAATAAAACGTAGACTTTTAGGTCGCGGCAGACCAAGAATGTGATGGCGGGATGACTTAGATGCGTTCCTTAGGAATTGGAAAGAAGTGGATCAAAGCCGAGAACACTGGAACGAATGGAGGGAGGCCTTTGCCCAGCAGTGGGACAGCATAGGCTAGATTATAATATAATATATATATATTTACTTCGCCCCACACTAGGAATTATTCCTGTATCGTGGGTGCGTTCACAAACATGTTAAATTCACATACACAAGACACCCAGACAAGGCACAACTATCTACGTTGATATATCGTTGGTGTTCCTAATAAAAAAAATTAAAGAAACTCACGAAGCGGTTTTTACCCGCGGCTGCCGCGATTGCGGCCCTGCAGTTTCTGTGGAATGCAGATATCTATGTAAAACATTAAAGCATGTTTCACGACGCGTATTACGCCCGCGGTATGACACTATATCCCGCTCCGCCCAAGGGCGGGAGTTGTCATTGGATGATTATTACCCACAAAAAAAAAACCTTTAAAATAAAAACTTCTTCTTGAATTCAAGGATTGAAGTTAGAAACCGCGTTTAATCTCATAATTTGAAAGTCATCTATAAAAACTTAATTATTTGAGAGCTTGGGATTTTCATTAAGTGCTACTGAAAAGCGACGTTGAAAAGCGTCGTGGCCTGATTACAAAATCTAGATTACAGGGTCAGAGTACGCGATATCAAATCAGCATACTACTAAATTTTCAAAAGAGTGGATTATTTTGTGTTATGCAAAAAAATGCCCATATCATTTGTATTTAATATACTGAGTTGATTTTTCAATAAGAAATATGCATGAAAAATATGTGTCAAATAAATTATTTATCAATAAATAATAAAAAAAGTAAAAATTATATAAAAATTGGTTGCAATAGGTTTAATAACTTACTTGGAAAACGGCATTTTGACCAGAGAGACAGGTTGGTCCCCGTCTGTCCTCAGATATGTTTTATTTGACAGCATATAAAAAATGGGCCGTGTAAGTTAAACATACTTGTGATAAAAAGAAATAGTTTTTTTTTTGCTGTAAATAATTTGGTTTTGTGTTTTAGGTGCACTATGCTGCACAAATTGATCTCAGGTGCAAAAATAACTACTTTTGTAAAACACTGCCAAAGTACGCGCTTTTTCGCCTAAGGCCGTGTTTACAGAGACGCGCCGCGTTGGACGTTTCATCGTACATTGTAGCAGCGGGCCGCGTCATCACTCGCGCAAACACAAACATATGGCAATGTACGATGGAGCGCCTGACGCGCCGCCCAACGCGCCGCGTCTCCGTAATCGAGCACTAAAGCTTACAGTGGTTTCAACCATACAAAATATCATCCATTATCCACCACGTTAAACTATCGCTAAAAAGTTTCTTCTATATTCCTAATTGTTGTTAGAATTAAATGATTAGGCACTTGTTTTGTATAATCTAGTCACTTATTAGATTGATTGTGATACTATTAGTAGGTGTGTTTAGAAAATGACAGATTTGACTATATTTTTTGGACTTTGTAGGTACTGTTTTTATATTTTGCTTGTAATAATTACCCCCAGATCGTTAAAATTGTATAAAAATACATTAGCGAAAGCTATGAAAAAAAAAAATTAAGTCGTTTTTAGCAATAATTATTGGCTTCTGAACCGTCAAGATCAGTTTTGGACTTCGTAAAATAATAACCAAGCTTACTTTCAATTTTATTATGTTTCTGTTTTTATATAAGAAAATATCTCAAAAATCCTTCGTGTAAAACTATTGACTCCAATTAAACTAACTTGAATTAAGTATTTATATAAATCTGTCATGTTACATTACGCTTAGGAATACAATTATTTATGCGTTGTACACCGCAGTATCAATTTAGTTCGGCTATGTTTAAGCCAAGGCTTATATATGATTAAATTGTGGATTTAACTTTAGTCTTAGAGGCGTTTCGGGTCGGTTACACCAAACTTTTTATTGCTAAGCTTTGTGTAACTTTATGTTTATTACAATTTTAATTAAATATCTTCTGTCTACAATGTTAAGGATTTGATTTTTAAAACTCTTATGTCTTAATCTAAATTTTATGAAACGTATTAAGCTATATACGTATAACAGCCAGAAGTGTCGTTTTATTTTTAATGCATGTGCAAAACTGGTCTAACTTTTCTCACTTTAAATATATTACACCGCGCTCGGACACATGTTATCGATATCGAATATCAAATTCAGAATATTGCATTTCTATGTAACCAAACTTTAGATATATGACCATAATTGATCAGCTGTAATAATAATATGAAGCCTGTTTGACAACTAAAATGTCAGCTTGTTTCGAAAGTTAAACTATTATCCCAGCGTTGTATTGAGAACAAGAAAATTCAATTTATACTGGTAAAGTTCAACTATTAACAGCGGTTAAAGTTGTGATTAAAGATAGAGTTTGGTGCAATCGACCTTTGTAGGAAGTTTGCAAAAGGGGAAAACAAAATACGTAACTACTAAGTGTTAAAATAATCATTATTTAGTTTACGGTTGTATATAGAATTATTATTAAAGAAATTGGTTGTAAAAAAAAAAAGCTTTTTATAGAAAGCTTAGGTTAAAATGTATTTATGTAAATGTATTAAATTTTTAAGTACCTATAGAAATTGTAAAATAATACGAAGGTGATGTTTTTGCTATTAGATAATGTATCTTTTGTAGCTTTGTATCTTTTTTTACTTTTAAGATATACGGTATTTTGATGATACCTAATCGCACGTGATAGAAATTACTGCCACTATTCAGTGAAATTTAATTATTTTATAGACACAAACATTATAAACTTCCTACACTTTAATTAATTTTTAATTTCATTTTTATATTTTCGTACATCAAGTTTTTCCTTGAGAAAATTATTTTTATGCATTTACAGTATTTCAATAAGTCTAATGATCTCTTAATTATAATGCATCAAACGCTTTCAATAAATTAATTAGCATAATTGTATATATTGTACATGGACATAATAATAACATAAATAAGAGCAATAATAGATGTAAACGGAAATAATAGTTGTGTGTAAATTCAATAATAATGTTTTTATGTTTAAATACAATTAATAATAATTGAGTATTGTTGCAACGTGTTATTGTCGTAAATTAGGTAGTTGTAAGTAAAGTAATAAAATAATAAAATGTATACTTCTGTTTTATTTTCCTGCAACATCTATATTTGCTTTGCTGCTTCTTTGGTCCAGGTCTAATACTGGCATAGATTAGAAGCCGATGTTGCGCCACCGATATGTAATGGCCAAACCAGTTTGGGAACACATTCATAGTACGTAATGTTTTTTTTTTTGGTGCGAAAATCGTCTAATAACAGCTCCCGCCTTTGGGCGAAGCGGGAAGGTGTTTCAGACTTTTCCTGACTAAATCTGTTCCGTTGTTGCCTTTAATACAAGGGCCGAATCTTCCTTTGAGTAACGGGCCTTGGCCTCAGTAGGCTTCGACCCTGCTGGACCCTAAGGTTTGCTGACAACTCCTTGAGGCGCAAATGGAACAGTAGGCGCCGTCAACGACTTGGGCTCTGTCCGAACGGTTATCGGACGGTTGGACAGCGAGCCCCCAAGTGTCACCACTACGACCGGTCGTTTGCGTTTCCCAACCATCAAATTCCTTTGTCTTACCTGGTCATCGGTCCACCTTGGGTGGCCTTCCAATGCTGCGTTTTCCGGGGTACACAATTAGCACTCCAGAACCATCCATTCTGCAAGCTTTTTTTTATTTGTTTTAAACTAGTTCTTGACTGCAATCTCATCTGACGGTAAGCAGTGATGCAATCGTTGATGGTGAATCGCACTAGTTTATTAAGATGGTGACTCTTCGGTCTAGGTCTGTAATCTTGATCCTTTTGCGAAAATCTTAAATACCAGATATAGTACATAGTTGTAAAAATAGATTATTAAAATTATAAATACAAAAATTTAACTCTATATTTACCTATGCTTTTCCGAATACATACTACTGACCTCAATATGATAAAGTAGGTCAGACTACATTTTTTATACAGTTCCTATAAATAAAACCAGTTGCCCGGCTTTGTGCTAAAAATAGTTTTATTTCAATAAAGTTGTCGTTGATATAATGTACACGTAGCGGCATCTACGGCACGACAAAGAAACTAAAAAAAAAATCCTGCATCGCGCAATTACAGTTCTCCGCGAGATTTGAAACCTACATGATACATATTTATTTTTTTAATTTTCTCTTTACAAATCGATAGTATTTCATGTACCGAATCGACCCTCCGCGGGATTAAAACGACGAAAATTTAACGGTGTATAGGTATTAGATTTTAAGAAACATAAATGAAGTTAATGGCTATTACTCATTATTTAAATAAGGAACAAAAATATAAAAGGAAAACGAAGCTATTTTTATTAAATTTTAATTCACTACAAAGAGACGTTCTCCGCAACAAGTTTCAATTTAACAACTTGAACAAACTGTCGTGACGAACTTACTTTCTGTTTTAGTTTTCTTTAAATACAATAAAGTACGTTTTACTTCAAACTTTGTTTGTTTTTACTTCTTCGTTCACATTTAGTTTGCTGCTGACAGTAAAGTTCCCTCTGCTTTAATAGGTGACCTACTTACAAAATATCCGTAAATACGTGTAGGTGAAATGTAGGCATGAGGATAGTGCTAGATAGAAACAACTGGTCGTAGCTGAATCCTTTTTATTAATAATCAATTATAATGTACAAACCATACTGCTACCTTATATTACTTCTCAAGGAGGTGTCAGCAAAGTGTAGAGGCCTAGCAGGGCCGAAGCCTACTGGGGCCAAGGGTTAGGTGAAAATGCGGGGTTCATTTTCACCTAACCCTTGGCCCCAGTATCGAAGGCAATAACCGGAACAGGGTAGGTTTTTAGTCAGTATGAGTCTGACACTATCTCCCGCCCCACCCAAGGGCGGGATTTGTCATTTGATGATTTTACCTACCATAAAAAAACCTCATATTACTTAGTTACTAGAATATTAATACTTTGCTTGCGAAACGTGACATGGTATTTTTGTGTCTTAATGGGAATCAGCAAGGAATGACCTTACATAACAAAGCAAGCAAGCAAGACATGTGAATGAATGGAGAGAAAGAAGGAAGCCAAAAAAAGATGGATGGAGAAGAGTGATATGAAAGATAAGGGCGTCGGTGATAGCGTGACGGTTGAGAAAACAGAATGGAAGTAAAAACGTGTTGTGACAACTCCAAATGTCATGGATCTTGGGTAAGCAGATGACGAAATTACTAAACATAATTATCAGAATTTTTATCTTCTACAAAATAACTAGTTTCTGCCCACACTTTGTCTGTCTGTAAGAGACATATCCTTTGACCATGTATAAGATAAGAATTTCTCTAGCGTCTGGCGTTCAAGTCATGGTATGGATTGAGAGGGAATGGGGAAATAGGCACCTGTGAAGCAGTTTTGCGATCGAAGAAAGTAGTGAAGAGCTTGGGAGAAGGTACCTTTCTGCCCCAGTTACCGCAAGAGAAATTTTGTCCAGAGTTATTGAGCGGATCCCTGCCACCGTACCTCTAATAGCTGTCAGCAATATTGAAGAGACCCGCTAGAAACACGCGAGGCAGAAAGATGATGATGATTGGTAAAAGGTAGGCTGCCAAGGTTACAGAATTATATGAAAGAGTTCAACTCGATTCTATGTTTTGTTGTATTTGAAGCGCTCCTCAAAGCACTGTCAGCATTATTGACGGGACCCGCTAAGATCAATGCTTCCTGGGGCCGAAAGATGTTGATGATGCTAGGTAAAAGGTAGGCTGGCAAGGTTGCAGAATTATATGAAGGAGTTCCACTCGGTTCAATATTAGGTTGTATTCTACGCGCTCCTCAAATTGCTGTCACTAATATCGACGGGATCCGCTAGGATCGATGCTTGCCGGGGCAGAAAGATGTTGATAGATTGGTAAAAGATAGATAAAAGGGGCAACTGAACACACTTGAACAACGAACTGACACTGGTCGATTTTTAGTCAATAAAAATCTGAGGCTCTCTCTTGGTGCAAGTAAAGTAGTAGTTTATTGATTTTCTAAAAAAATAGGGATGATTTTTAAACTGCTACAACTTTTATTTTTACGTAACTATAAACAATAAATATGGCTGTTTAACAAATTTCATACAAAAAATATATTACATTGTCAAAAGCCGTATTTATTTTTCAGTCAGCTTATTTCATGATTGAAAAATCATCAATCCATCTAAGCCCTCGGTTTGGTCATCTTTCGCTTAACATTCTTCAAAAGATTATATTTTATGTTAAAGATTTATATTCTCTTTAACACGGTCTGACCCAGCTACCTCTTTTGAATTATTCAGTATCTTATGACCTTCAACCAACTTGTGTAGACCTCGATATTGATCCTTTGAGTAGCCAAAATAATTTCATATAAACACACGACTGTTATTTATTGATATAAACTAGTGCTTGACTGCAATCCCACCTGATGGTAAGTAGTGATGCAAACGTTGATGGTGAGGCGCACTAGTTTATTAAGAGCCTATTCACTCTAGCCTTGAAGACACCTAAATTATAATCTAACGGGAAGACCGCAGCAGGCAAACTGTTCTAGTCCTTCGATGTACGCGGTATAAACGACAAGGCAAAAGGCTTAATCCGGACCGTAGAAGTTTAAACAACGTATTCACCATACGCCGAGTTGTCCGATTGCAGAAATGAGATGGTGGAATCAAGTTATGCAATTCCTTTGTTTCCTAAAACTAAATATTATTGAAGGTATTTTTTTTACCCGACTGCGCCAGAAGGAGGGTTATGTTTTTCGAGAGTATGTATACAGTACCTGTGTATGTATGTATAATTGTTTGGCACGCTCTGCAGTCTGAACGGTTCGATGGATTTTAGCTTGAGAGGTGTCGTTAGATTCGTATTTATTGTGAGAGTGACACTGGGTATATCAAAATAAAAAAAAAACAAAATGTCGGATTTTTGACGCCAAATTCAAATATTTGGCACGCTCTGTGGCCTGAACGGCTCGATGGATTTTAGTTTGCGAGGTTCGTTAAATTTGTAATTACTGTGAAAGTGATATTGTAAAAAAATAAAAACTGGTAATTTAAAAAACTAAAAATCCCGACTGTTTTTCTGAGTATTCATGAAAAAGCCCTAAAACAAGAAAGTCGTTGTAGCAGTCGGGACCCATTCTAGAAAGTCAGCCGTCTAGTAAGTAGATCTATGATGTAATGGGTCCCGACTGCTACAACGACTTTCTTGTTTTAGGGCTTTTTCATGAATACTCAGAAGATCGAAACATATAGAGCCAGCTTGAAAAAAAGTAAATATAGCCTAAATTATTATCATCATCAACATTTCAGCCAAAAGACGTCCACTGTTGGACATAGGGCTCCCTCAAGCGTCGCCACAATGACCGGTCCGGTGCGTCTTGCATCCATCGGACTCCAGCGGTCTTGACCAGGTCATCGATCTACCTTGAGGGAGGCCTTCACAGCCACGTCAACGGCCATCTATTCTGCGTGCAATGTGCCCTGCCCATTGCCACTTAAGTTTGGCGATTCTACATACTATGTCGGTAACCTTGGTTCTCTTGCGGATATCTTCATTAGTCTAAATTATTTACCTAAATTATTATCTGCCTAAATTATACTGGTAACCAATTTCTAATTCATAATATGTAGAAGTGGGTAAATAGAAAACAATTATCTACTATATACGGACTATATCAAGCACAACTTTTCAAATAGAGATTTTAAATAAATAAAGAGAGAGGATAAATGTTAAAATGATTTTCCTTTCTAAGTGCTAAAATAACAACACATTTCCCAGATTCATGTCAATAAATAGCCAAATCCATTAGCAAGATTAAAGAGCCACAAATGGGACAGTACCTGTCGCCAAACCGTCCTTTTAAACGAAAAGGTAGTCTGTGCAAATACTAGCTGGACTATTTCGGGTTATTTAAGTCGTTTACTTAACAACTTAAATACCCAGGTGCTACTAATTGCTGGTTTACCATTTCGATTTCATAATGGATTTAAAGCAAATATCAAATCTTTATCTATATATCGTCAGCTATTCATTAATGACATTTGTGGAAGAGATGCCACAATTTCGAAAGTAACACGACACTCGTTGAAAATATCTCTCGTTCAATATACCACAGTGTCTCAAGACAAAAGTCTATGACCAGTGCGTGTAAAAAGATTGGCAGTATGCCCTAGACAGAGTAGCATTTACATCATTTGATCACTTTGACTTTTGACTGGCCTGTTTGTCTAGTGGTTAGTGGCCCTGACTGCTATGCCGGAGGTCGTGGGTTCGATTCCTACTCAGGACAAATATTTTTGTGATGAGCACGATCATTTGTCCTGTGTCTGGGTGTTATTTATCTATAATATGTATGTATTTAGAAATATATAATTATGTTTATCAGCTGTCTGGTACCCATAACACAAGCTCTGCTTAGCTTGGGACTAGACGGTGTTGTGTGATAGTTGTGGAAATATTATATTATTATTATTACTTTTCAAATTTACAGCCAACAATGTCCTAAGGTCACTGATCGATGGCGCCAGTATCACCATGTCATGGGCGTTATGTTGTTGACAAATGTTTTGACAATTGAGCCGACCATAGTGCTGCTGAGCTCACGAAACAATTGATCCAAATACAGACAGGAGAGTTTTGGTGAGGTCAGATTTGCCTGCCTGACCCCACACTCCACCCTATATGGATCGGATGGCCCACCCACTTTACCATATTTGTTCGATGCCCGTACCAATATTTAGCAACCCGACCAACTCACCTGGAAGTGTTCTTGTAAGTGTCTTGTCATACGATTTCTTCTACAACACACTATAGGCCATCATATCGAAGGCTTTTCATAGATTAAGAAAAAGTGTACCCTTAATTTGATGTGACATAAATTTTGAACATTTTTTATGTAACGAGCGCAGATTGGATAACAAGTAGATCCAAAATCCAATCACATTGACCTATTCCTAAGAACACCAATAAAATCTTTTGCTTTTGAAAAGAGTTTTGAACTGGTTTTCTGGGAACTGATTATACTATTCATTTCCCCGATAGTTGCATGATTGTTTTTTGGTATTTTAAATCCCAATCAAATAATTTTACAAAATGCGATATGAACCACACTCACGTTGTGAATCACAAAAGAATTTAAATAGAGCATGTCAGCGATTAGTTCTGAAAACAAGAAATGAAATCAGAATTCAATTCAATTCAAAATATTTCGTTACACACAGACCCTCTTAGGCACTTATTAAAACTTCAGAAGCTAGTGCACAGTTCTAAGTAATAATGGTCGTCCATCCTAAATCCCCAAGTTATCTTTCCGACTCTTTCGGACGTACTTTTGGAATGTTGTTAATTGTTGTTATTAATTTTCATTATGACTGGCACAATATTGCCGTAACGTGTTTTCGAAAAAAAAGCAGAGGATCTTTTATAACAAATAGATATTTATTCAAACAAATAATTGTTGTTGTTTTAGCAATACCAAGAAGTCCAAATTTTTAATAGTCTCATGATTAAGGTTTGAAATATATTAAATAAAATTATACAGCATGTTAGCGTTAAAGATAAAATAACAATGCAAAAATACATTGTATATTTTAAATATCTTCTCCTAAAGTATTTATTCAAAGAGTTCCCGACCCAAAACCGCAAATTTTGCTTTTCTAGTTCTTGTTTAAAGTATTCGTTTGCTTTGGTCTGAAACAATGGTTAAGCTATCTTTAAATATCTAACTATGTAGGTATAATTAGAGCAAAAGTTACCCAGCATTGTGGTTAGCGCCTACAGTCTAGGCAAAGCTGAAATTACTATCGGAAATATTTAAATAATTTCTGGAAATGTTGAATAGAAATGTTGGTAAGTTTAGTAGTTGATTTTTAATATTTTATTTATTATATATTTTAAAAAGAATTCAATTCACTTATTATCAGTTTATGTCAGTGTTAAATACTAAATATTTTGATATAAGAAAAGCAAGCACTGAAATAAACTAGTAGGTAGCTGATGCACATTTCTTTTACAATGTTTTGAGTGGCAAGAAAAAAGTACATAATATTAGTTGTGTTAGTTCGTGAAGAGCATTATTTCTACTCTCTCTGTTTTTTGATGTCCAAAAACTCAATGAGTATAATAAGGCTCACCTCATGAATCTCAAGGAGCTGTCAGCACACCGAAGCGGCCCAGCCTGCTAACTGCTGGCAGGCAGGATCGAAGCCTGCTGGGGTCAAGGGCCGTTTTCTGAGAGGGAGGCTCAGCCCCGGCACTATAGGAAACGAAGGAACGGGGTAGGTTTTTAGTCAGTAAGAGTCTGACACTACTTCCCGCTCCACCCAAGGGCGGGATTTGTCATTGGATGATTTTACCTACCATAAAAAAAAACCTCATGAATCTAATTTTTCAATACTATACGGTTTTAACGTGTGGTAAGTAATAATAGTCGACAGCCGATAGTCATGACATCCAATGTTTGACAAATCAGAACCTTGGCCAATATTTGTGGATACCTATGGTTTGGACCCTGTTCCCGATGCTGGTGACTACTATTTTTCATATTTTTATTAAATTTATTTAAGAAAAATTTTATAATGCAAAAAGTATGTTTATCAAACTAAATAAATGGAAGGCCCTTTAGACATTTTTCATGGAATTGTTATAATTCCATCAAAAATGTCTAAGGGGCCTCTGCGAGTTGGTTTTGGTCCCTTGTAGACTTTCCAAAGGATCAGGACACCAAGGTTCTGTGATATTGCATCAGCCTTATAATGGTTCCACTGCTGAGACTCAGGCCTCCTCACGGAGCTCGCGCTTCACCACGCAGGCCCAGTGCGGGTTGGTGGATGTCACATGCCTTTGAATTGCCGGGTTTGAACCCGCGACCTACACTTTTAAGTGGTGACCGTTACCACTCGGCCATCACTGCTCAAATATATCTGTATATCTATGATATGCAAACATGTAATAATCATTTTTTTTTTAATTCCTTAAGCCTAACACAATTTATCCACCATACTCGAACAGGAAGTACAACGCTACGCATTATTTGAGACAGACTGAAACTTATGATCTCTAGAGGAAACGTAAAATCATCCCTTTGTATGTATGCAGGCGTCAGTCTATATATTGCAGTGCTTTACAGCAGCACCATACGATTAACTCCAAAGATAAATGGGCTTGTCGAACGGGAAATAGTTCAACATTACTTATGTACGACTATCGACTTTGAAGCTTACATGTTGCGCAAGTTTGTGCCAATAAATTTAGCACTTTATAACAGCGTCAACGTGCACAGGTGTATATTGGTCGATCTATAAACGAGACTTGGCTATGCAGCATTTTGAAGCTGCATCTGGCCGCATTGCTAAATAAAAAGTCTTAGTCGATATACTTTTAGCGATTTTCCTGTTACGATGTGCTTTTTTAATTTAATTATGTAAACTAGTGCTTGACTGCGATCCCACCTGATGGTAAGCAGTGATACTATTGTTAATTGTGAGGCGCACTAGTTTAATAAGGTCTTATTTACTCTAGCCTTGAAGACACTTAAATTATAATCGGACGGGAAGACCGCAGCAGGCAAACTGTGCCAGCCCTTCGATGTACGCGGTATAAACGACGAGGCAAAACGCTTAGTCCGTACCCTAGAAGTTTCAAGAACGTAACGGTGGATATTCGCCGTACGTTGGGTCGTCCGATGGTAGAACGGAGATCGCGGAATAAAGAAGGCGATAAGGCCGCCCATTGTATATGTGTGTTTTAGTTTTAGTTCCTTATTTTTGTATATGTAATGGTGTAAAATAAAGCATATAATAAATAATAAAGACTGGCTACTCTATGTTTATTATATTGTTTTTCTTCATACATTCTGTATTGTGATTCTTTTTTTATTGTTGCGTCTGAGTTAATATTTTTTTAAATCTATTTTATGGTATTCTATAGTAAAAAACTTAGCTGGATCAAGTGTCCATATTTATGTTTATTCATAATATTTGATGAACCTTTTTTCGTTTTTACAAGTTAGTAATTTATTTAATTGATAAGATACGAGTAATGTATTTTTTTTCCAGTAGTTGCAAATTATCCTTCTAAAAGTAAAATGGACCGATATTTGAAAATGTATTTGCCTGAAAAGGTTTGCTTCACCCTAAAAAAAAAATCATAAAAATGACGATTGAAAAAAAAAGTTGTGGTTGTTGGAGAATTATAATGCCAAGCTTTATGTCCTGTTCAAAAGAAAAGTAAATAGGCATATATATGTATATATAGATTGCTGTATAAAAGAATATAAGAGTTATTTCCTGAAACTGTTTAATAATATACATTCAAAGGTAACAAATGCTTTGAAAATGCTCACTTGATAAAAGGATGCTGTCAAGAGCAGCTTTGAACTTCACAGGAACGTACGTAAGTTAGATAAAAACGTTTCGAGTCTCCGTACCTTTTTTTATGGTAGGTGAAATCATCCAATGACAAATCCCGCCTTTGGGCGGAGCGGGAAATAGTGTCAGACTCTTACTGGCTAAAAACCTACCCCGTTCCTTCTTTGCCCATCGTGCTCCGGCCGGGTTTTCCTTTCAGAAGCTGACCCATAATCCAAGCAGGCTTCGGCCCTGCCTGCCTGCAGCTAGCAGGCTGGGCCTCTACGGTTAGCTGACAGCTCCTTGAGGCGCGCGGGAACAGTACGCGCCGTCGACGACTTGGGCTCGGTCCGTTCGTTTACGGTGACCGGAAATTTGGATCGGAATCCCGCCGGCGGCTAGGGCGAGCGCCCCGTTGCCTCTGCCTGATGCGGTCGGCCTCCTTCTTTGCTAGTATTACTGCTTCGCAGAAGAGTCTCAGTACCTGTTATTTTTAAGTTTCCGTAACCATAGGGCAATAACAGGTACCCTATTTATAAGAGTCCACTATCTGTCTGTCTGCCACCAGGCTGTATCTTATGAACTGTGATAGTCAGATACTTGAAATTTTTACAGATATTCTATTTCTGGTGCAACTACGATAGCAAATACTTAAAACGGAACAGAATAAAGCAAATGTTTAAGTGAGGCTCACATAAATAAATCGTGATTTTTTTGCCCTTTTGCGAAATTAATAACGGCAAGAGATACGAAATATTCACGGTATGTTGTGGTATATTCATTTTAAAAAATAAATCAATTAATTAAAACAAAGAAAAAATTTAAGGGGGCTCCTTTATAACAATTTTTGCCCGTATTTTGCTCGATATCAATAACGGCAACAGGTTATCACGAAAAAAAGGTAATCATGTAATCTAGGGTCTAATATTGTACAAAATATACAACTATTGTACGAAACTCTTCGTGCGAGAGTCCGACTCACACTTGGCCAGTTTGTTCTTAAGTACAATAAAATATGGAATAAGACAACATTACAAATATCAATTACAAAAAATTTAAAATTTCTTCAGGCTCTGTTAATAAATTCAACACGTATCACTTACAAATCTGCTATCTCGCCATAAGATCACAATGACATAGTACGCAGGCGAGCGGTATGTGCGCAATCGACACCCATAACTCTTTTCCTTCCAATATCTTTTTACGATCTTGGAAGATATATATAAAGGAGCTCCGTTGCGAACGATTGACGATATCCAGCCGATTGAATAGAAATTTGATTTAAAAAAAATCGTATTTTAGTAGGTGTGTATATGTGCGTGTGTTTAATTTTTTATCGAAATGTTTCAGAAGTTGACAATTGGTCGATAAGGATGAAATTGGAGTGAGATCAGATATCAGCATCGTTTACTTCATATAGACCAATTACAGGCACTTTTGAATTGCCAAATTTCGGTGATGATCGCGTACCGTTACTTTAAGAATTGAAAGGCCTCCCCAGGCATCAGGAGTCCAGTAATAGGTAGCTCGCTTTCCGGCAGTCCGGATTGTATCGAGTCTAAGTCGTCAACGGCGCGTATTCTTTCACGCACGCTTTAAAGAAACCGTAGGAGCCCAACAGCTAGGACCATGAGATTTCAAGTAGTCTATTTGATTAAATGATTTTTGACAAACGATGAGTTTTAAATTTTACTATTATTACTTATTTTTTAAAGAATTATTATTAATCTTTGTTATTTATTTTTAAATGACTAAAGGAGTTGTGACATGATTTCTTTTTGTGTAGTAATTGTTTTTATAATTGAGATTTTAATTAATTATATAAAAATAATTGATTATTTTAATAATTGTTTTTATTCTTGGATATTTTAGCGAATTATTATTAATTTTGTCTTTAATATTATTTTTTATATAAAACAGTCAGACACAATGTAAATTATTATTGAGTCAATGAAAAGAATTGATAAACCTTAGTGCTCGATTACGGAGACGCGGTGCGTTGAGCACCGCGTTATCGCACTCGCGAACACAAACATTATGGCAATATACGACGGACCACCCGACGCGCCGCGCAACGCGATGCGTCTCCGTAATCGAGCACTTACTGCGTTAAACATAAGTGTCATTGTTAGGTTGGCAGTTGCCATAAATTTTAACAAACTTTGCTAAGGTTTCGTAATTGACAGAAACTGTTGCTTTGGCATGCATAGTCAACTGATTGGCGGTTGCAGTGTCTATATACTGTTCCAGCACAAGTGTATATGATTCATATACTATGAATGCCGTATCGAGTGAGGCGATGCTTTGATAATGTAAAGGTACGTTTAGACTACCATGTCCTTCGGGCGGTCCATACAGTGGTATTTTTTTTTTGGTGATGGGTAAAATCATCCAATGACATCTCTCGCTCTTGGGCGGAGCGGGAGATAGTGTCAGAGTCTTACTGACTAAAAACCCACCCCGTTCCTTCGTTGCCTTAGATACCACGGCCGAGCCTTCCTTTCAGAAGCAGACTTTTGGCCCCAGTAGGCTTCGACCCTGCCTGCCTGCAGCTAGCAGCCTGGGTCTCTACGGTTTGCTGACAACTCCTTGAGGCGCGCGGGAACAGTGAGCGCCGTCGACGACCTGGGCTTTGTCCGGATGGTTATCAGACGGTCGTATAGCAAGCTACCCATTGCTCGCCGTCCGCAAGCCTGTACGCCTATGGTGGCCAGAAATCGGGATCGGGATTCCAGTAGCGGCTGGCGCGTGAGGACCGCTGCCTCACGCGTGCAGCCGATTCCTTCGCTACCATTTTTGCACCGCAGAAGGAGGCGACCGCCTCTCCTCGTCGCTTCGGATCATGGCCTGTTATCAAGGCTCGGCGCGAGAGATCGTTGCTACCGATCGTCCCTACAAGGACACGGCGCTGGTCTACCGTGGGCCACACCTCTACCGTATGCTCCACCATGTCCTAGTACCATGGCTAGCCGTCCGACCGTCTGCCCGAGAGCTGGAGATGTCATTAGATAATCTTCCTACCTAAAAAAATTTGATTAACTTAGGACAGAGAAACCTGTGGTCGTGGAACGCAGAGACAAAGAAGGAATATAGGTGTGGCTTTAGTCAGTAAAAAACACACGCTCCCACTCCTTTGAGGGGGAGAAGTTATTAGATGATGTCTCAACATAAAGCCTGCTGAGGTCATGGGTCAACTTCCGAAAAGGATACCCGGCCCCGGCACGATAGGCAACGAAGGAATGGGGTAGGTTTTTAGTCAGTAAGAGTCTGACACTACTTCCCGCTCCGCCCAAGGGCGGGATTTGTCATTGGACGATTTTACCTATCATAAAAAAAAAATGTCTCACCATAAAAAACTTACGATCCTTCAAGTGACGCTGTTAGACCACATAATACATTAAAAACCTTCCCCACAGCTTAAGCTAAGCATAATAGTATTTCCTGTTAGCCTGAAATCCTTAATAAGGCTTCAGTTTGCAACATTGCAGCTACAACCTGAAACTCTCGGAGTTCATTATTTAGTAAATAACAACTTGAATGGGCTATTTCTTGAAGATATTGTAGGAGAAGTTGCAGTGCTCAAGTTTTGTCGTCTTATTTAAACTTAAGTTTGAAGTTTCTACGATGGATTTTGAAATAAAAGCCAGGAGGAACGCCCTATCTATTTATACATCATTAAATTTTGTTCGGTTTAATCCCGTGGAGGGTTGATCCGGTCCATGAAACACTATCGATTTGTAAAGATAAAATAAAAAAATAAAGTGTTTTTTTCTAAAACTCGAATTAATATACGCATGTATGAAATTATTTTTTTAAGTAAACGAGTAATGACTCGTTCGACCTTGTAGGCAGTTGTCGGTCGTTGCGTACCTACAGGTCATTGAACTCACCCAGCTGACGTTTACTTAAAGAAATTATTTTCGTACATGTGGAAATTAATTCGAGTTTTAAAAAAAGTACTTTATTTTTCAATTTTATCTTTACAAATTGATAGAGTTTCATGTGCCAAATCGACCCTCCATGGGATTAAAACGAATAAAATTTAACGGTATATACATATACGAGTATATTATTAAAAGAAAAGTTGACTTACTGACTAAACAACGCACAGCCAAAATTACTGGGACTAGGAGCTTGAGAAATTCTGTATAAGGCTTTTTATATAACATAGCCGAGCACCAAGAGAGGATTTTCCGAAATTCACCCCTTAAAGATATAGAAAGAAAGAAAGAAAGAAAAAGAATTTATTTGGTACAACACAGGGCATAACACAAACACAATATATAGGTAACACGAAATAGAAATAAAAAAAAAAAAAACAAAGAAGCAAAATATATACAGTTGAATGCCCCACAGCTCACACGCTCGCACAGCAGCACCAAATAAAAAAAAAAAAAAAAAAAGTTTGTATGGCCTACCTACTTTTACGGAGGCAAAGCCTCTGGCAGAACTTAGAAAGGACATTACTGACTTTATTTGTGCTGTCCTCCAAAAAGGTCAGGTGCAATGTACTCACAACTGGTGCGTGTTTACGATGCGTGTGTAACGTCTCTTATTTCCAATAAATTTGAGCAGGTTTTGATTTTGATTGCTAGGTATATAAATTGAAACTTCTTTTTTAAACTGTCAAGCTCAAAGAAGACATCGGTGTCCACACACCTATTGTCTTCTATTGTGTCTCTAATTACGATATTCAAAGGGTAGGTTCCGTACCTCAAAAGGAAAAGACGGAACCCTTATAGGATCCACCGTAGGCGCGGGCTTGCGGACAGTGTGCAATGGGTAGCACGCTGTCCGATCGTCCGGTAACCAACCGGACCGAGCCCAAGTCGTCGACGGCGCGTTCTGTTCCCGCGCGCCTCAAGGAGCTGTCAGCACACCGAAGAGGCCCAGCCTGCTAGCTGCAGGCAGGCAGGTTCGAAGCCTACTGGGGTCATGGGTCAGCTTCCGAAAGGAATACCCGGCCCCGGCACGATAGGCTACAAAGGAACGGGGTAGGTTTTTAGTCAGTAAGAGTCTGACACTACTTTACGCACCGCCCAAGTAAAAAAAAACCCTTATAGGATAACTTTCTTGTTCATCTGTCTATCATTCGGTCTGTCTAGTCAAGACCCTTTGTCTCGGGAACGCGTGGAGATATCGAGTTGAATTTGAAATCAGATGCTTAAATAAATGATTCCTTAAAGCTGTGAAAAAATCAAACTTCTATGTTAACAACAAAAAAATATACAACCGTTTATGTCGCGAAAAACGTACATTATTACGCTCACAAGGGAATCAAAATTTATAGGGTACTTCCCGCTGACCTAGAACCCAGAAATTTGGCATGAAGCCCGGTATCATAGCACAAATTCAAGAATTTTTTTTTTTATTGTTGATAGGTTCGCGCTTGACCGCTATCTCACATGGAAAGCGGCGATGCGGTCGACGATAGACTGCGCTTACTTAGAAGTAACCTATTCACTCTTGACTTAAAGATTCCCGGGTTGTAGCTATCAGGAAAACTGAAAAAATATGTAGTTACGTCACCAAAAATAACTTTTTTTTTATTATTGTTTCGGAAAAATATTCGAGACTGGATTCGGGTATTGAATTATATAAATTAGTTCGTAAGTTAGTCGTTTCTTCGCTCCCTCGGTATGCGAGTCCGACTCGCACTTGACTAGTTTTTTTTTTTTTAAGTACGAGATTTGACCTGTGGGTATGTACGTCTATAAAGCAAAACTAGTATTTTGACACAGGGTATTTTCTTTTTTCATACATTTCTTCACCATTTATGTTCTGTACTATTCATATCAGACGTAAGTGTAGCGACATCTATGACGCCACATAATAACTAAAATTGAAAATCCTAGTTTTTCGCGCCATTAGAACATAATACAACAAACCCGGCAGTTGTCTCCAGATCAGACTCAATACCAGTGTGGTTCGAGGATCCTCTCCATTTCAATGGAGGTTTGCGGGAAATTGCACCATTTCCACATACATTTAAAAAGCAATATTTATTTTTTAAACTGTAGAATACTCTACATAAGTGCCATGGGGTTGTCCGGAAGGGAATCTTGAAGTCCTGTAACGAAAGGCAAAGCAGGAACATAGGTTTTAAGTCAGTAAAATTCTGACAGGAATAAAGCAGGAGAACTCATTGGATGATTTTATTAGGTGGGAAAATCAACTAATAACATCTCCCGCCTTTAGGCGGAGCGAGAGGGTGTATCAGACATTTATTGACTAAAAACTCACTCCTGTTTCTTCGTTGCCTTGCGTTACAAGACTAAGGTCATACCAGGGCCGAATTTTTCTTTCAGAAGCAGACCCTTGGCCCCTGTAAGCTTCGAACTTGCTGGTTTGCTGACATCTCTCTCTTTGTAACGCACGGGAACAGCATGCACCGTCAATGACTTGGGCTCAATCCGGATGGATACCGGACGGTTCGCTTCCAGCTACCCATTGCTCGCCCTCCGCAAACCTACGCCTTCGGTGGCTAGAAATCGGGATCGGAATCCCGGCGGCGGCTGGGGCGTGAGGGCCGTTGCCTCTCGCATGTGGCCTCCTCCTTTACTGGCATTACTGCTTCGCAGAAGGAGGCGACCGCCTGCCACTCTTCCTCGCTTTGGACCATGGCGTGTATCAAAAGAGAGATCGCTGCTGCCGATCACCTCCACGACGACACGGCAGTGCTCTGTCCAAGTGGGGCACACCTCTACCGTATGCTTCACCGTGTCCTCCGAGCGGTCCACATAGTGGTGACACCTGGTCATTACTTCCGCACAAATCCGGTGCAGGAATTTCCCAACCTGACCATGTTCGGTGAGAACCTGCGTCATGCAGAAGTTGAGGAAACCGTGAGGTCTTTCCAGCCACTCCTCTAACAGAGTACTTACCGCCATAATAAATCATTGAATGATTTCCCACCTACAAAAAACCTACTAAGTATTTATTTACAAGGGTATTTATATTAAACTGAAATTCCAACTCAAATCAGACTGTTATATTAACAAATAAGTAAACGCTTGTTCGAATACCTGCAGTAATTTGCATATTAATGAGACTAATAGTCGCCTATTAATATGTGCAGGCATTCTAATGACTCCAATCTTCTAATTGTCGATCAGGTCAGGTCGTACAGTTAGCGTTTGAAAGGTTAATATTAATGTAATAAAAAAATAATTCACTGTGAATAAAATTAGGACGAATGTAGAAGGAAATAGCCTCTTTCTACCTATAATGTTGGTAAAAAATCATTGTTTCCGAAACTTATTAGGTTATGGATGCCTGCAGACATCTAGTAGAAAATACATGAACAGGTAGTACTGCAGTACTGAAGCTAGCGAGATCAAGAATTCAAAATAATGGAAGAGCATCTCTTGCAATTTTATTGGTACGTTTTTATTTTGCTAGCTTTTTTGTCTACTTTTGGACAAAAGCCTCCTTCCACTATCTGTCTTTTGCGAGCTCGAGCTGCCTTCTGCCAGTTCGTCCCACTAGATCCTTCGTGGTCCACCGCAACTTCATTTCACTTCGCCAAGATCTACCCAGGGACACCAATACAAGTGAATATACAAACTTAATACACTATTAGACCTCTAAAACCTTACTAGTTCACTATTTTATAAACTTAGGCCCGTATTACAGAACCTTACTCAAGTACTACTTAAACTGCGTTCAACCGATTACTGCTTGAGCGAAGAATCTCGACTTAAGCGTACAGTTTATTTTAGAACTATCCTCAAACTCAAATCAAACTAAACTACGCTTGAGTAGAGATTTTGATCTCTGATTACGTGAGTAAGCTATCATTGTGGTAACCCTGAATAATAGTTTGTTTTCTACTGCAAATCTTTTTTTTTTCGCACGATTAAACTGGATCAAAACCGGATTCACTCCAAATCCACAAAAAAATTCATGGGAATCTATGCTCAAGCGTGGTCTCGACTACACTTGCGAAAACACGACACATTGAGTGGAGTTCAGTCAAGCCTCAAGCACTGTTCTATAATACGTAAAAAATGACATTTTAAAGTGACATTGCTCAGGTGATTATTGATTGTAGTTTCTCTGCTCAAGTTAAGTTCTAAAATTAAAACTCCAACTGAGACTAGTTTTAAGTAATGCTTGAGCCTTGATTGTAGTTCTGTAATACGGGCCTAAGATAGCTGCGTTAGAGAGAAGCTCTGATAATGTACTTTGAATAAAACCACCATCCCTTATTAGTTCTTAAGGCCTATACTAGTTCAGGTTAGATCTAAATCCTATAAATTTTTTACCATTTCTGTTCTAGTTTAGGACACACTTATTGTAAACTTGCACGTTTTAAACTTGCAAATATTTTTTTACAATATTCGTCAGGACGTCCCTAGCAACTCAGGTTCTGACTCGTCTCTTCATAAAATCAATCGCTTCTCCTGTACTCTCTGACCAAAGCCTTACACAAGCAAAATCGTATCCATTAACCAGCGCTCTTAACGCACACTTTGACTCGGAGTCGCAAAGATTAAACTCATGATATCTTAAATGACTGACAGAGATGAGCGAGGAATTGTTAGTCATTGGCAAAGTTTTGGCAAGGTTTTCGTTTGACCTTGGATAAGAATGAAATGTCTTTGACTAACGTATATTTAACTAGCTGCTGCCAGTTGCTTCGCTCACGTGATAGTAGAATATAATCCTAAGAGAACATATACCTCGGATAAAAAGTGTGTTATTCCAGGACATGATATAGCCGTGCACCAAATTTTATCTAAATCTGTTCAGCTGTTTGAGCGTGAATAAGTAACAAACAATACACTCATAAAATTTATTTCGCCTTTAATTTTCTTATATATAAAAATGATTAGCTGTGCGTTAGTCTCGCTAAAACTCGAGAACGGCTGAACTGATTTGGTTCATTTTGGTTTTAAAATATTCGTAATAGTCCAGGGAAGGTTTAAAAGGTAAGAAAAAAGTATACGTTGACTATTAGTCAGTACAAAGTTTGCCGGGGCAGATAGTCTTCTTATATATAAAAATGATTAGCTGTTCGTTAGTCTCGCTAAAACTCAAAGACGGCTGGACCGATTTGTCTAATTCTAGTCTTGAAATATTCATGTTAGTCCAAAGAAAGTTTAAACGGTGAAAATATGCGAAAAAATTAGTTAAGCGGTACGAAGTTTGCCGGGCCAGATACTCGTAGTCTATGTATTTTATATACAGCAAAATACCACTCACTGATTAATCACGGAAGTATTCCTGTTTCGGCACCAATTTTTTCCGCACCAAAAGTTTCGGCACCCAAGCTATTCCTCTTTCCGCACCAATAGGTATGTTAGCTTGGTACCGAATCTGGAAACAACATACCAAAAATACCAATTGGTGCCGAAAGAAGAATAGCTTGGGTGCCGAAACTTTTGGTGCCGAAACAGGAATACTTCTAATCACGAAATCTCGGAAACTATAACATCTACAAACTTAAAATTTGGCAGGTAGGTTTCAAGGATTCGCTAAGAACGGATTTTACAAAATGGTAGGTGATTGTAGTCACTATGGGACCAAAACTGAAATTGCGAAAAAAAATGCTAGTCATTATGTGTTCGCCTAACGGGTCGAAATGTACTAAAAACTTGGCTGTTTTTTTGTTTCGCGATTTCAGCTTTGGTCCCATAGTAAAAGTTGTTTGTTATCATGACTACAATCACGTGTTTAAGTATCGTTCACTAATTACCAGTCAACCTGTATATTTTTTTTTTAGTTATGAAAGTAAAGAATAAATATAAAAACTACAAAACCGATTTAAAAAAAAAACGCGTTTTCCACGGCAGAAGCTAGTATATTTATACGAGTAAACAATGTGTGGCTGGACTTATATGATCAGAAGATGAACGGGAAATGAACAAAGTTACAAGGTAGCGAAGTTAGCAATGCCATTAGACCTTGACTGGGATTGGCTGAGCATTTATTAAAGGTATCGTTACTAGGCGAAGGTTAACTTCTATGAGTATGAGATAAGCGAGGAAGAAGTGAAGTTTTAAGGCAGTGTCATCATGATAAGGTTTTTTTTTAAAGTAGGTAAAATCATCCGATGTCATCCTCCCTTGGGCGGAGCGGGAGATAGTGTCAGACTCTAACTGCCAAAAATCCCAACCCCGTTCCTCCTTTGCCTTGGTCCCAGGGCCCCGGCATGCATTTTCATACTTTCCCAGAGCCCCAGATTAGGCTTCGACCCTACTGGGCCCCTACAGTATTATCATGGTAAGGTATGTTGAAGATCTTGACTGCAAACGGCTAATAGAATATTGTATATATAGGGTGACTGGTAATTAGTGACCGATACTTAAACACGTGATTGCAGTCATGATAACAAACCACTTTTACTATGGGACCAAACCTGAAAACGGGAAAAAAATCAGCAAGTTCAGTACATTTTGACCAGTTAGGCGAATATAAATGTAGATTTTTTTCGTGGGACCACAAAGCGTACGTTGATGCGCCACTGGTAATGGTGGACATTATACTTACACGCACAAAACGTTTTGGGAACACATTCATTGTGCGTACAGCTAAGGAATGGAATTCCCTGCCGGAATCTGTGTTTCCTGATGGCTATTCTTTATTAGGTAACTTCTAGGTAGCGCACTCTATCGGCGACGAGTCAATGACCTTGTAGGCAGTTATCGGTCGTTGTGTACTAACTACCTACAGGTCATTGAACTCGCGCAGCTGATGTTTACTTAAAGAAATTAATTTCATACAAACGTTAATTAATTCGAGTTTAAAAAAAGTTTTTTTTTAATTTTATCTTTACAAATCGATATTTTTTCATTTATCAAATCGACCCTCCACGGGATTAAAACGATCAAATTTAACGGTGTATAAGTATATTCATGAGTTGTCTAGTACTCATAGCACAAACCCTGCTGAAGTTGTGTGGAAGTTGCAGAATACTATTTTTACTGTAAAAATAAACTATCTATACTTTTCATGCCCTTTTGCATCGTATATATTCATCACTCTGGTCATACACGCACATCTGTGGTGAGTACTTGTCTTTGCTAAAAAAAACCGCAAATAACTTAAGTGTATGACCTTCTGACGTTACAAAAGGTCATGAATTCAGAAAATGAATGAAATTGCGGTAGAATTCACTGGTCAGTTGCCAACATCATAATGTATTGTATGAAAACGAATTCGACAAATAAAATGATGTACTGGCGAATTCTTTGCCAAAAACCACCCACGTGTTTGTGGCCACTAGGACAGCGTTTATAGATTCTGTACAAATATACATCATTTTTGTAGCTATTATTAAGTATAATATATTATACCTAATTTATTAAACACGAAGGACAAAATTCCAATTACACTGATTTTTTTTTTTTTGTAAATCATCCAACATCATTTCTCGCTCATGGGCGGAGCGAGACGGTGTGTCAGACTTTTACTGACTAAAACCCCATTCCCTTTTTCTCATGACCCCAGTAGGTTTCAACCCTGCAGGGCCCCTACGGTTTGCTGACATCTCTTCGAGGCGCGCGTGGAACAGTACGCGCCATCGATGACTTGAGCTCGGTCCTGACGGTTACTGGACAGTTGGACGGCGAGCTACCAATTGTTCGGCGTCCGCAAGACCTTGCAAAATTAATTCAATTAAAAAAAAAAATACTTTTATTTTTTTATGTTATCTTTACAAATCAATAGTGTTTCATGTACCGAATCGACTCTCCACGGTATTAAAAAGACCAAAGTTTAACCCGAAATACGTGTCATACTGTATCATGAAAAATCATATTTTTAGGAAAGAAATATAACATGGTGTAAAAATTATTGGAATCAATTCAGTTACTGATCATAACAACAACATATATTCAGATTTCGCTTAAACTAAAACTAGGCACGGCAAGATATAACAAGCGTTCGATATTTTACAAGCTGATCAAATGCTTGTCTTGCTTTTTTGTTACCGGCGGTCCCTAATTCCATTAATCTATGATAAAATTCCATTTATTTATTTATTTATTTTACACTTCATGCACATAAAGGTACAGAGGCGGACTTAATGCCTTAGGTCATTACCTATTCTTAAAGTCTTATAGTATTGCGTTTTATAGTCTACAAATATTTGGTTCTTAGTCTGGATCTTTGCACAATGACTGCATACAGATGAGGCGCATTTAAAGTCTTTGACTTTGAATATTCCAGAGGCCATTAGATATTAAATATTTGCCGTGAACTCTTTAATATTGCCAATTTTTCTAGTAAATTTTAGTATTTTGGTTTTGATAAGGTAAGGGTAAAATCTAAATGTGAAAAAGCCTGTAATATTCTATGGATCATAATGTTGGATGGGGATAAAGACGGATGAAAAATGAATGCAGCAGAGATGATAATGTTGAGATAGATGTGAGAGTGGATAAAGTGAGAAATGAGTAGACGTTTGAAAATGGCTTCAGTAATTGAAAAATTGAAAGGGAATTGTTTATCTATGACCTTGTGTAAAGGACGGATAGAATGCATGTTACTAATAGAGTTATGAGTATACATGTGGATTAATGTAGAGAGAGAGAGAAGGCAACCAAAGAAAAGATGGATAGATTGTGTGAGTAATGACATGAAAGAAAAGGGAACGATAGCGTGACGGGTGACAGGACAGAATGAAAGAAACAAACGTGTTGTACTGTTACGTCTGCGTAATGAGTTTGCATAAGATTATATGCAGACTCATGCGTATCCTCATAAGTTAGCATACTGGCTGTATAATAGTTCGAAGGTTGTTAGTATTCTAGAATTAGTTTGAATATTTGTAAGAGTAGATTGTTTTGTTGTTTGATCAAGTTCCATGTAGTCGCTCAAAGTCGAAAGAAGTATTTTTTAATACATCATCAGTAAAACCCCCAAGTTATTTTATTTTATAGATAATTGATCCCGGTAGTCGAGCCCTAAGCACCCAGGGTTCGACAGTACCTACCGACCCCAAATAAAACGGGAAAAGGGCAGAAAGATGAAGAAGGTAAGTTTAATAACGAAAATGGTTTTCAGGAAATGTGATGATGAAAAATTAAGTGAGATCAGTTTTTAAATAGCCTTTAGACGAAAAATTAATCAGCGATAACGATCGACAAAGTCAAAATGTATTTGGCTGGCATGCGCACTCAGAATAAAACGGTGTTAATATTAATCTCAAACCTTTTGGCATTCCAACAAATATAGAATATGCAAAAAAGGTAATTAACCAGTTTAACGCAAAAAAAATACTTTCTAGTAATAAAAACAGAATCAAAATTCATCGAAAAACTAACGAGATTATCCATTTTAAAGCCAATATCTCCGCTCTATCGCGAAAATGCTATTTTATATGGCAGAATATTATAATTGATGGACTTTTGACTTTAAAGTCTAAGGGTTGATTTCATCATTCAATATAAAAACTTAGTTCAACTAAACTGAGCTCAGCGTAATCTAGTTTAAAGACCCGTGTCGTAAACATGGGCGACAACAAAAGAAATGGAACTGAGTTTAGCACAAACTAGGTTCAATTCATCGCGGTGAAACGCGCGATGAAGCTATAATCTCGATTAGTCGCTCAAACTGCGTTTTGTTTGAACGAATCGCGATTAGTTTATTGGTGAATTTGGCTCTTAATCGTCAAACTTTGAAGCTTTATAACTTCGTAGCTAATGAAGACAACAAAAAAAAAAAACATATTTCACTAGAGTAAAATTTTTAAAACATATTTTCAATATCCAGAACGGCACAGAATATGCGTGCTACGTATGTATGTGGGCACATCCCCTCACTTACTTTCAATCATGTCTAATGTTCTCTTAAATAATTCAATAACATACGCCATTACGAGCGAACTTTTACATTGCTAAGTTATCGTGTGTAACTTGTGTGCTTCGCCTCATTTAGTTAGAGTTCCAAGGATTATTTTATGTCTTTGTGAAACAAACTCGAGTAGGCTTAGACTTGGTCTAAACTTTGTTCGTGTAGACTAATTTAATTTGCAAGATTTAGTATTGGGGCGTTCTGTTTTCGTGTTTGTTTGAAACGCTATTAATATTTATTTAGTACCCACATACGTACATACTTCACTTATGTACGAGTAAGTGACGTAAAGTTTTCTTTAAGAAAAATAAAATTTATTTATTTATTTATTTTTACTTTATGCACAAAAGTACAGAGGCGGACTTAATGCCTTAGGCATTCTCTACCAGTCAACCTTTCCCACGGCATCGTCACCTTCCGTTTGGCGCAGGTGCTGACCGAACACGGCAAGTTCGGACCGTACCTGTACAAGATTCGTGCGGAGACGACGCCCGGGTGTCGCCACTGTGCGGACACGGTGGAGCACACAGTCGAGGTGTGCCCCGGTTGGGAAGAGCATCGCCGTGTCCTCGTGGGGGCGATCGGCGGCGATCTCTCGCGCCGGGGCTTTGTTCAAGCCATGCTCCGGAGCGAGGAGGAGTGGCAGGCGGTCGCCTCCTTTTGCGAAGCAGTAATGCTAGTAAAGTAGGAGGCCGACCGCATTAGGCAAAGGCGCACACGCCGCCGCCGCCGCCGGGATTCCGATCCCGAATGCCGGCCACCGTAGGCGCGGGCTCGCGGACGGTGTGCAATGGGTAACTCGCTGTCCGTCCGTCCGGTAACAGACCGGTCCGAGCTCAGGTCGTCTACGGCGCGCACTGTTCCCGCGCGCCTCAAGGAGTTGTCAGCAAACTGTAGGGGTCCAGCAGGGCCGAAGCCTATTGGGGCCAAAGGTTATGTGAGAATGTCACCACGGGCCCCGGGACAAAGGCAAAGAATGGAGTGGTAGGTTTTTAGTCAGTAAAAGTCTGAAACTATTTCCCGCCCCACCCAAGGGCGGGATTTGTCATTGGATGATTTTACCTACGTTAAAAAAAAAAACCAGTCAACCTTAGGGTGATGGAGAGACAAATAGTGGTAGGTGCAATAAAGAGGAGAGAAAAAAGGTGTTATCTCTCATTTTTAATGTTTGTTTGCAAGTGGAGACTCTTAAGAATTTTTTTTTTTAATAAAGTATCGGAACACTAATCATTTCTGTAGTTTCAAAAAGGTAAAAGACTTAGTCCCAGGTCCTAAGGAGTCCAGGTAGGCGTAAAGAGTTGCGGTGATTCCCGGTCATCGCAGCTGCTGACTTGCGGATGGTGAGCGATGAGTAGCTTGTCGTCCGATAAAAGCCTCCTGTAGTACTTCTCGTTTCCCAGGGATTGTTCTGGATCTCCCACGAGGGACAATCCATCGACATTACATATTATAATGATGAGACGGATTATATCAACCTCCAAGAGTGAAATAATAAACTAATTTAATATGATTTTTTAAAAAATACATAAAGCCGAACACAGAACCTCCTCCTTTTCGAAGTCGGTTAAAAAGAGTGTCCATGGAGTTTCTTGCACGTTCCTTCCATAGAGATGGATGGAATGATGGAACGTGCAATTTAGCTACACTTTTTTTTTACCGACCGACATTTTGACAATTCAAAAGTGCCTGTAATTGGTCTATTTGAAATAAACAATTCTGATTGCTGATTTCTGAAGAAACATGATTACGTAAAAAAAAATTGTATTTGAATTAGTAATATTAGAACAAACAGCAAGAGGGAATATCAGAATGTTAGTGACGACTAAAAACCACCGGTGTTCGATCGTAATGTTTCGTTCGTTGCCCTTCGCATTTCAGGGCCGTGGTTACTGGGGTCGGCGGTTAGACCCGGCTGTCATTTGTAGAAATTTGACGGTCATTATCATTACAGGTAGTTGCCAGAAATTTTGACCATCAGTCTATACAGGTCAGAATATCAGTCCCAAAACGGTGAAGGAAAACATCGTGAGAAAACCGGCGTGTCCTAGAACCAAAAATTCGAAGACAGGTGACATCCACCAACCCGCACCGGGCCCGCGTGGTTGATTACGGCCCATTCCCTTTTCTAGAGAGGAGGCCTGAGTCCCAGCAGTGGGAAAATTATATTTATTTTTTATTTATTTATTTATTTAAACTTTATGTACAGTAGTGGTATTATATGGCTGATACTTAGCTAGTTAGCTATACAGGTATTTTAAAGCGCAGTGACTGTGTTGTGGAGGTCTAATAGGCAGTAGTTTTATGTAAAATACTGGTATTCGGCCGCATCTGATTATACTGAAAGCCAACCCCACCTCAGTTCTGCTGGGGTCATAGGTCAGCTTCCAAAAGGAATAACCGGCCCCGGCACGATAGGCAACGAAGGGACGGGGTAGGTTTTTAGTCAGTAAGAGTCTGACACTACTTCCCGCTCCGCCCAAGGGCGGCATTTGTCATTGGATGATTTTATCTACCATAAAAAAAACCCCACCTCAGTTGAGAAAAGTCTAAAGAGATGATAATATATTATTTAAGTAATATAATTGGTGCATAGTTGTTTTAGGGTTCGGTACCCAAAGAATAAAACGGGACACTGTTACTAAGACTCCACTGTCCGTCCGTCTGTTTGTTTGTCTGTCCCCAGACTGCATTTCATGATCCGTGAATGCTACAGTTGAAATTTAACGCTTTGATAACAAATACCATCATTGGACTACCAGACGTACGGCGTTGCGCCACCGGTACATGGTAGACATCCCACCTATACGCACAAAGCGTTTGGGAACACTTTCATTATGCGTACAGCTAATGTAGAGTAGAATTCCCTGCCGGAGTCTTTTTTTCTTTTTTTGTAGGTAAAATCATCCAATGACAAATCCCGCCCTTGGGCGGAGCGGGAAGTAGTGTCAGACTCTTACTGACTAAAAACCTACCCCGTTCCTTCGTTGCCTATAGTGCCGGGGCTGAGCCTTCCTCTCAAAAAACGGCCCTTGACCCCAGCAGGCTTCAACCCTGCCTGCCTTCAGTTGGCAGGCTGGGCCTCTTCGGTTTGCTGACAGCTCCTTGAGGCGCGCGGGAACAGAACGCGCCGGAGTCTGTGTTTCCTGATGGCTACAACCCGGGAATCTTTAAGTCAAGAGTGAATAGGTTACTTCTAGGTAAGCGCGATCCATCGTCACCGCATCGTCGCTTTCCATCAGGTGAGATAGCGGTCAAGCGCGAACATATCAATAATAAATTAAAAAAATATATTTAAAAAACAGAATAAAATACAATACAACAAACGTGATTTTTTACTCTTTACTTTGCTACGGACCGTACGGATTACTTCGTGCGAGAGTCCCACTCACACTTGGCCAGTTTTTTGTTTGTTTGTTTGTTATAGTAAAATAAATAAATAATTTGGAAAAATTACCGAACATTTTCAACATAATTTTCCTCATCACCTTCTTATTTATCTCCTTTAATATTATTGAGATTGACATGTTTGTGTTCACTGTTTTCCTTAGACTCGTAACTGAAAATGGCCTGCAATAAAATGTGAGCTATCTTTAACTTACATTTTCCTTATTCAAAATTCGAGGATATTTATTAAGTTTTGGATTTTTTTAGATTTATCTGAACTTGAAAAAAATTGTCCACCAGTGAATTTTTTGTAATCGTACCATTTTTGTTCACACACTATGAATAACTCCTATGTCGTGGGTGCTTTCACAAACATGTAAAGTCTTTTAAACAAGACTTCCTTGTGTAAAGGCCACACAAATATTTGTCCCGTACGGGAATCGAACCCACGACACGCAGCACAGCAGTTAATCGCTCAACCACTGCGCCAAATGTGCCACAATTTAAAAAAAATACATTTCCAAATACATATACAAAAATACAAACAAACAAACCCAAACATAATTGTGTATTAAGTCTTGTTTGTTTGTAGATTTCTTATACTCATATTTCGGCAGTTTGATGACTAGCTCCATAGTACAAAAATTTGCATTGTCTCTAAAGTTAAATCAATCAATCAATATGTTTATTTGCATAAAACAGGTAAGTATAAAAAGGCGTCTAGAGCAGTGGTGGCCGAGTGGTAACGACCCCGACTTACGACTTGTAGGTCGCAGGTTCAAACCCAGCCACGCGCATTACTTTGTGTAATTTAATTTATCACCACTGCTCTCAAAACGGTGAAGGAAAATATCGTGAAGAAACCGGCATGTCCTAGAACCAAAAATTCGAAGACATGTGACATCCACCAAACCAAGAGGGAATGCCCTCTCCTAGAGACGAGGCCTGAGTCCCAGCAGTGGGAACATTAAAAGGCTGATGATGATGATGACGATAAAAAGACGTTACATGCAGTTATAATAGGTACGCTGTGCTATAGCTAGTAAGGTACTACCTAATAAGGTGTGCAAATTTATAAATTAGTTTTAAAGTTTCATTATGACGAAATAAACAACAATTATTGTATCAAAACTGAGCTCATATAAAATCACATTAAAAGTGGTATGTCATAGGTAATAAAAAATAAATCAACAATGTAAAGTGGATTATATACATAAAAAGTCAATTCAAAATTGTAATTAAACATTGGTCTATTAAATAATTAAAATGTCACATTATTATTGTTGATATAATTTTATAACAAATTATTACTATCATTATTGTAATTCATATAAATAAAAATAAAGCTTAACGGTTTTATCAGATGAGAGAAAATGCTTAAAAATATATCAATTGTGACAGAAAAACAAAACCAAAAAAAGCTACAAAATATAAAATTTATATTTGAACTTATAATTCGAAGTTAATCTGAAGATATTTGACAGTTTAAAGTGTGCAATTTCATAAAAGAATAATTTCATAGATCATAATTATTTATGAACTATGAAGCTTCTTCATACAGTATGTATTCGACATATGGGCAATAAATGAAATCACGAGCAATACTCGTCCACAGAAGCATAACTAAATTGATTATTAAATTAAAAATCAAAAAATTAACAAACTTAAATTTTCTAACAAAAAAAATATCAAATAAATTCAGTAAAATTCAAACACTCTGTTTAGAATACGTAGATACAATACCTACTTACCTTGAGTACAGAATGGCAACAGCTTAAATGCAGACGAGACGGTGCGGCGCGGCGCGGTGCAGTGCGGCGTTTTTATTGTAATTTCACAATATTTATATAAAATTATAACTCAATTTTTTGTCTAAACTTTTGGACTGATTTCGTTCATTTTCTGCATATCGTTAGTAAAAGCTAAAACACGCATGTGATTTCATTTATTGCCCATGTGTCGTATACATACTGTATATTATTCTTTATTTAAAGATTTAACTAGGGTAGGTTTCTAAAATTATCTAATTGTTCTAAATATAAATGTGTTACTGTATAAATGTATGACTTTTTATATAAATGATTAGGTATATTTATTTTGTGTTAAATATAAATGTGAATACAAAACAATTTCAAAAGACCGTATTCATCTAAAAATATTCACTTTCACAGTATTGGTAAGTAAATCTTTATTTATTCCTTTCAAATAATAATATCCAGGATTGAACTACTGAATAGGCTCAAAGGGTTTTCTGATTGAGGGTCACATAATACTGGATAATGTTGAATATTTTGAATAACCAATGTAGATTGGTCTTCAAATTTTAACGAAATGGCTAACATTGAGAAAAACATGAACATTGCTTCGTAGTCAGTTTCGGGACAAAAATAACTTTTCTATTTGATACAAGTAATAACATACAAGGATTTTGTGTGGGACATAAAAACGAATGATGGGTAGGAAAGGAGTGAGCTACAGATCTGAACGAGAAAAAATTGAAATGGTAATAGTACACTTACATTAATCTCTAAATAAATACAATTTTTTTATTAAAAATGTCTCAATCTACACCGTTCAATTTTAGTCGTTTTAATCCCGCGGAGGGTCGATTCGGTAAATGAAACACTATCCATTTGTAAAGAGAAAATTAATAAACTAAAAACCCCGACAGCTTTTCTGAGTATTCAAAAAATAGGCCTAAAACAAGAAAGTCTTTGTACCCGATTGCACTTAACTATATAATATTTTAAATACAAGATAAATTGTAGCACTCGGGACCCATTACATACTCTCGAAAAACATAACCCTCCTTCTAGCGCAGTCGGGTAAAAATAAAGTACTTTTTTTTAAACTCGAATTAATTTGCGCATGTAGGAAATTAATTTCTTCAAGTAAACGCCAGCTGAGCGAGGCCAATGAACTGTAGGTAGTTAGTACGCAACGACCGACAACTATCTACAAGGTCATTGACTCGTTTACTCAAAGAAATTAATTTCGTTCATGCGTATATTAACTCGACTTTTAGAAAAAAAGTAGGTACCTACTTTATTTTTTAATTTTATCTTTACAAATCGATAGTGTTTCACGTGTGTTGTGTTTTGTCCTGAATGACTGACGGATCAACATACTGCCTAAGCCGCTGATCGTAAAGACGAAAGAGAAGAAATTTAGAGAGTGTTTTCTTTGTATGAAGTAGGCTCTCCTTAGTGCTTGTTTACGGAGATGCGGCGCGTTGCGCGGCGCGTCTGGTGGTCCGTCGTACATTGCCATATGTTTGTGTTTGCACGAGCGATGACGCGGACCGCTGCTGCAATGTACGATGTAACGCCCAACGCGCCGCGTCTCTGTAAACACGGTCTTAGTCGTTCACTCTTGACAGAGTGGTCGTGGTTGTCAATGTTGCATTTAGATGCCGAGTGAGGCTCACGCGATACGTCTCCACTTATCAGGGTTAACGGCGTGTCGGGAACACTGGACTATAGAGGTTTGTGTTGCAGCTCTGATGAGGTCTGTCCAACGCATAGGTGAGCGCCCGCGTGACCGCTTCCCCTCTACTTGGCCCTGGACAACAAATTGCTCCATAGGGTCTTCGTTGCGAACAACGTGACCGAAATATTTAAAGATTCGTACTTGCACAGATGACGATAACCTCTGTTTGATTTTTAACTTCTCCAGGATCGAGATGTTAGTCCTCCGTGCTGTCCAAGGCGACATAACGTAGGCATCCGATAAGAAAGGATTTTTTGAACTTCTACCCCTACGGGGGTGAAGAAGGGGGCAAATTTTGAATGTTTGTAAGGCGAAGCCAAGTAAAAAATCAACCTTTAGTTGATAAAATCTAATATAAATATACAAAAAAAAAGTAAGCCAAGAAAAAGTTGGATGGATTGTGTGAGAAGTGGGCATCTCAAAAAATCATCTTCAGGGAAGAGGCAAACTCGCTAGCAATTGGCAGAGCTAAAAGTTTTGTCAAAAATTAAAACGGTGCTTATAAGTACATAGTTTCGCGGGGTCGTGGAGCTCTTTGGACCGGCCGGACCGGGTCCCAACTTCCACATATATATTTTCTTTGATAAGATTTTTGGGACCACAAGGAAAAAGGCATTAAAATACAGTTACTTTTATTTGTGGTTCCAAAATACTACTGAAAAAAAAATATTTATTGTTATCGCGGTCCCGGTCCAAAGAGCCCCACGACCCGTTTAAAGGATGTGTAGTGTTGCGTTTGAAACGACTAGCGACGGAGACGCGTCTTGCTGGGAGAGGGTGGACCACAGGGTGGACCGTGAGCGAAGCGATCCACTGCCGAGTGCTGCGCCTCGCTCAGGCGCTGTGCGCGGCGGCCGCGGCGACGTACGCAAACAAAATATGGTCAAACAAAATATTACTCGTAATATCTCTTTGACTTGTAACTTTTAAAGTTTGATTATCATCCAAGAAAACTAGCTATTATAAAGTCTCGTTTACTTTTGTCTATTGAATAGTTATGTACTTACATAGAAATATATTAACCGACCTAGAGCGCCAAGGATATTGTCAACTTCAATGTTTAATTGAGAATATAGCGTAGCATAGGATCAGTTTTATAATGTTCCCACTGCTGGGACTCAGGCCTTCTCTCTAGGAAAGGGATGAGGATAAAAAGTGGTAGTTCCCTTTATCTCTTTTTTTTTATTTTGTTTTTAAGTAACTCGATGTGATGCGCCAGGTGCGTCAATGGACCCCGTGATATTTGCTTATGATGCGCCTGGGGCGTCATTGGCCAAGAGTTGGTTAAATCATGCGATTATACTTTGGAATGTCGCAGTTCAGAAACCTTTAGAGGCGAGCTCAGGTTTTTAGTGATCCAGATTTCAGAGATAAACATGTCCAAAAAGATACCAGAGCTCTAAAATACAATTTAACTAAATCAACATAGGTGAGTTTGAGTCAATAAAAGTCTGAGACGCCCTCTCTTAGCCCCAGAGGTAAGTAACTTGAAAGTTTTCAAACTCAAAATATCGGCAAAGCGATTTAAAACCATGACGACGTTTTAAAAATTGAACCGTAATTTTACCTTACATATAACCGCATCATAATATACATATATTTAGCTTTATACTGTTCCCACAGCTGGGGCTCTGGCCCCCTTTCTAGGAGAGGGAATGGGCTGTAATCTACCACGCGGGCAAGGTGCGGATTGGTGGATGTCACATATCTTCGAATTTTTGGTTCTAGGACGCTTCATCTCGATGTCTACCTTCACCGTTTTGTTATTAACCATAACATAGATCTAAATTTATTTAGTACTAGAAACAGATTCAAGCGCCGCTTTCTTATTAATATATTCATGCTTTTTGTATCCAATGAACTCCCTGGGCTCTCACAAAGTCATCGGTTCACCTCGAGGCAGGCCCTTTAGAACTGCGTCTCGTAGTAGTTGGTACCCAATAAAGAATTTATCGGTGCCGTCAGCCATCCATACTGCGTTTGAATAACCAAATATAAAAAATTAAAACCACTGACCTTTTATTGTTTGTTGAAACTGTATGTATGTACAATAAAGAATAAAGAATAAAGAATAAAGAAGGTACCTTTTAAGAAATTGTTTTGTTGCATTACATTAATAGAAGTCTAACATAAAGTCATCCTCTAAAATAACTGTTTTATGAAACTGTACCGATTAAAGTTGAATAACTTCATATTGGTTTAGAATTCTTAACTGAAATAAATGTTACATTTGAGGCATTGTATTCTATTTTCAAAATGAATATATTCATTTGTTTTTCAAGTCAAATCAAAAATATTACAGCTGAAAAAAGCCGTTTCACAAAACGGCAGTTTCTGAGTTAAACAGACCCATAAGATGAAGAAGGCCTCCCAACTTCTTCCAGGTCGACCCGGCAGCGTATTCTATCCTCACGTATCCATTCACTTTGTAGAGATACCGATAACCATCAAGATACAATCATGCACTAATATATTTTCTTGTCTCGTATAATAAATATAATAAGGAATTATCATGTAGCTAAAATACTGAATTATTATTATATTCCTATTTTGAAGAACTATTTGCGTGTGATCTTATTTGCGTGAAATAGCCAATCTCATTCATGAAATTTCATCACTTATGTTAATTATAGGTTAATTTTTTTTGCTCAATAGCTGACTATACTTCTTTACCTAATATACTCGTAATATAGGAGATTAGGGGCTTTTAAAAAAGAAATACGAGTATATTTAGGAAATACGAGTACTAACACCTGGTTTTAAGGTTCTAGTATCAACAGTACAAATTAAACTTTTTTTTTATTGACCGTTGAAAATTCATTCAACCAGTCATGGATACTAAAGCGAAAGTGACAAAATTTGTGATTATAACATTTACCTTGCGCTAATTTCCGTTCCAGTGAATGGACCTAAGTATAGATCAAACCAATTCGTATTAACATTTTTTTCTTTCTTTTTTTTTAATTATTAAAACCATTCCACCTGACCGATGGTAAGCCGTGATGCAATCGTTGATGGTGAATCGCACTAGTTTATTAAAAGCCCATTCACGACTTTGGTCTTAGCGGCAAGCGGCGCAGTGAGCGGGGTGGTCTCGGTAGGTGAGCGCGCGCCGCTATGAGCGGCGACTCGTAGCGTGCTTCAAACATTTTCATACTTTTATTCCTACCGCTCGCCGCTGCCGCGCTTAGCTGCCGCTCACAGCGGCAATGTCGTGAACGGGCCATAAGAGCCTATTCACTCTAGCCTGGAAGAAACCAAAATTATAATCGGAAAGACCGAAGGAAATCGGTAAGACCGCTGCAGGCAAATTGGTCCAATCCTTCGATGTACGTGGTATAAACGTCGAGGTGAAAACTTTAATCCAGACCTTATTAATGCCCGGCTCCTGCGAAGAAGTAATGGCGTGGCAGAAAGAGTGAATAAAGCAGTCGCCTCCTTCTGCAAAGCAGTAATGCAAGCGAAGGAGATGGGCGCTACCGTGACGGAACGGACATCTTCAAGCCCAGCCACTAAAGGAGAAATAATTATAATCGGAAGGTACAGGATGATTCCCGGCCACCAAAAATGCGTGTTTGCAGACGGTGAGCAATAATTTTAAGATTATTATTTTAAATTCTTGACATATACTAGGTATACAGAAAATCCATAATTCATTTTATTTTTGTAATTCAAGTAAAACTGTAATTGTATAATTATTTTATGTGTGTGTAATTTTTATCTGTGTAACTTCTATCTGACTATGACTATGACCGTGACTAATCGGAAGCTCGCTATCCTATGAGAACCAGGCTATCGACGGCGCATTGTTGTACCACGCACTTCTCAAAGAAATATCATCAGGAGAAACCGAACTCGCTAGGAGCGACTAATTAACTTCATTAACTGTTAATTAAAAACTGAAGAACTTTACTTACTAACTAACACGGAAATAGTTGCAAACTAGTACTACGTACAATGTAGTTTAGTGCTCGAGCTGTTAGAATGAATACCAGTATTATTTTCTTTGCTGGATAAACGTAATAGACGAGAAATGTGGGCACTAAAACAGCGTTTTAGTTATTTTTAACGGTATCGGGCTTGGTGGAAATAGGCTATGCAATTCCGACGCACACTCCCCGAAATGCTTCGGAGTGAGGAGGCATGGCAGGCGGTCGCCTCCTTCTGCGAAGCAATAATGCTAGCAAAAGAAGAGGCCGACTGCATCAGGCAAAGACAACGGGGCGCACGCCCCAGCCGCCGCTGGGATTCCGATCCCGATTTCCGGACACCGTAGGCACGGGCTTGCGGACGGCGAGTAATGGGTAGCTCACTGTCCGACCATCCGGTAACCGACCGGACCGAGCCAAAGTCGTCGACGGCGTGTACTGTTCCCGCGCGCCTCAAGAGCTGTCAGCAAACCGTAGAGGTCTGCTAGCTACAGGCAGGCAGGGGCTTTCTGAAAAGAAGGCTCCGCCCCAGTATGATAGGCTACAAAGAGGTTTGCTAATCAGGTTTTGTGGGTACCCCGAGCTTAGAGGCCCCGAGACGCTGCCTCGCTTAATCCTTCAATAGCTACGCTAGCGCATAGTATCTGTTCCTACTATCTGTAACGACTATCAAGTTATTATATGACTGCCGGAGCCAATGACTTACGTGCTTTTTGAGGCCCTTAAGAATCTCGGCAGCGCCGCGCTGCTTTATTATTTCATTTAAATAAATTACACGCGGCCGCAGCGCGGTTGTAGCGCGGCAGTCGCACGTTTTTATTCATATGAAATAACAAAGCATCACGACGGCAGCGCTGCAACCGCTCTGTCGTCGCACGGCACTTTGCTGCTAATTTGAAAGCGCCTTAACTCCCAGCTATTGATTTTTATATAGAACAAGATAATAATTCCAAAATCGCTGACTCTATAGTCACAAAACTGATATTTCAGCACAAAAAGCAACCCAAGCAATTTACCCAATAACTTTTGAACCTTTGTTCAGCAGCAATTTCTTACTTTACACCAATTAACGTCTTAGTTCTATACAGCTATTTATGTTCGCGGAGTTGCGGTCTTGACTACAATTAGAGGCTGCGTTGTTTGCCCTTAGTAAATACCTATTTTCTTGATTAAAATAGTAATCATTTCACTCGATAGACGTCCACTGTAGGACATAGGCCATGTGTCCCCATAACGCCCGGTCCTATGCGTCTCGCATCCACCAAATTCCCGCGACCCTCACCGGGTCATTGGTCCACCTTGTGGGAGACTTTTCAACGTTGCGTCTCCTGGTACGTGGTCGCCACTCCGGAACCTTTCGTCCCCATTGACCATCTGTTTTGCGAGTTATGTCTGTCACTTAAGTTTGGCGATTCTTCGAGCTATGTCGGTAAACTTGGTACTGCTGCGGATGTCTTTATTTCTGATATGAGCACGCAAGGAAACTCCGAGCATAGCCCATTTTCTATTGCCCTTTGCGTGACTTTAAGTCTTCAGTTTGGACTCATTGTAAGTGACCACGTTTCGGAGCCATATGTCATCACTGGCAACAAGCTGGTCAGATTTTCTTATCTTGAGACACTGTGGTATATAACGTGTGGCTTATAAGTGATGGAGAATATGCTGCAAGGTATATTATAATATCTGGGCACGCCACAGTTATGGCGGTAATTCCCTTCTTTGAGGAGTGGCTGGAAAGACGTCACGATGTCCTCACCTTTCGCATGACACAGGACCTGGTAAGTTCGAGAAGTTTCTGCACCATTGTGTGGATCGCCCGGAGGACACGGTGAAGCATATAGTGAAGGTTTGCTCTGATTAGGCAGAGCACCGCTGTGTCCCCGTCAGGGTGATCGGCGACAGCCAGCTCTCAAGCGCTGAGCCCTGGAACAGCCCATGGTCAGGTGTCTTGCACCTAAAATAAATGGCAGGCGGTCGCCCCTTTCTGCAAAGTTACTAGTGCTAGCGAAGGAGGCGGCCGCATACGTGACTTCCTCACGCCCCAGCTGCCAGGATCTCAACCTCGATTACCAGCCATCGTAGACGTGGGATTGCTAAAACTCAACCCATGCTCGCTTTCCAACCGTCCAGTAACCGTCCGGACCGAGTCCTCTCCTAGATAGGAGGCCTGAGTGCCAGCAGTGAAAACATTACAAGGCCGATTATGCTTACTATTTATATTCTCTTCGAGCACTGAGAAAAGAATTCTTGATCCCACCTTACATTTCTACATTAAACTATACTATCAACCAAATATCACGCATCATTTATTTCAGTACAACATCAGGCAGCTCGTAAAGCCATTGTCTCCAACGGTAAACGATCCTGGACACGAGGCCACAAAACAGAAAAGTGAGTAGGTCGGCTCCTTACAATAAGCCTACGTAATCTATGGGCACGCAGACGTAAGCCTTGTCTAGAGTGGACGTGGGGTAACTAGAGTAGACGCGGGCTCATTGTAGACCCCAATTAGATGACTACAGTAAATCTCAAGTAGCAAGCAGTGTAGCGCCATCTATGACGCAATATATAAACTAAAAAAAATCGAAATCCTACATCACAGCATAACACTTTTCCACCTGATCAAAACATACACAACAGTGTGAAATCTAATATCAAGTAGTTGCCCCGAACAGATACAATTACCCGTCTGATTGGAGGATCCTCCCTTTCTAACGGAGATTTTCGGGACTTCACACCTTGATGGTTGTGCAGCTCCCACATACCTCTAAAGTAGTACAGACTAGTCGTGTTTGGTAAGATGCAGAGAACAAACGATTTTCTCGCTTACCAGGGAGAGCATTCTATTGCATTACTCTCGCTTCAGTATAAGCGCAAACTTCGATTTCAAATGATATATTTCGCGCCCGATTTAGCACCCCCACGAGCTTTTTACTCTGATAGGCTTCATATTCACGTACATCCTACTCATCATCATCATCATTTCAGCCGAAAGATATCCAGTGTGTCGCAGTTGCGCTGGCACTTAGTGTGCGCCAAGCGACTTCTGTGGTGCTATTCTCTAAGAAAACGCAGCGCTGCCGCAACGACGAACATCCAAATAGGATACATTGAATTAACAATCCAATGCATAGGTTAATTAGGTTGAAAATCCAATGTATCCTATTTCGGTGTTCGTCGTTGGAGGCAGCGCTGCGTTTTCTTAGAGAATAGCACCACTGGTCGGAGACTAGCTACGTTAGCTCCGAGAACCTGCTGGCTGCCACGGAAGCTAGTCACAACTGCCAATCCGTCATAAATTTGCTGTCACGTTGAGCTCAAGGGAAAAAATAACTGAGTCCTATAAACTCTTATGTACTGAGTTAATGTGTGCTTTAAAACAGTAAGGAGCAAACCTAAGACTAAAAACTAGAACAGATGTTTTATATCTAGTCTTTTCTTCCTTTCTACTTAATACATTAACTCACCTACCATGACGTTTTATAATCATACTAATTCTGGTGTGCGAGAGAGACAGAGCTATACATGCTTTATAGCATTATCCTTTCTCCCTCTCTATCTCTTTGTCACAGCGAAATCGACGACGATATACACCATGGTAGGGTCTTATTGAATTAGCGAAGCGTACCAGCGAACTCTGTAAAGGCGCAAACGTTACAGTGGGTAACTCCATAGAGTAGAACTTCTGTACATGTAATCTCTTTACTGTCAAGACCGTCATATAAAACGAGCATTACACGAACATTACGGGAGCTTTCATATTCCATTGTTTAGTGGACGTGCATGTACTTATAAAGGCGTAGCTCCACAGCAGCCCAGCTAAGCTTTGTACATGTACATACTTAGCTTGATACATAATATAACATCATAAACTTTATACGGTTCCCACTAATGGGACTAAAGCCTCCTTTCTAGGAGGGTCATTATCCTCCACGATTGGTTGATATCACATGACTTCGAATTGTTGTCTTAGGACTTAGGACATGCCATTTTTCTTACGATGTTTTCCCCTACTCTTTTTAGAGAAGAAGTGATAAATAAAATGACAAAAAACCTTCGCGTGGCAAAATTTGAACTGTAAGTCGCTGCTCTGTATTTAGCTTCGCTTTGTATAAATGATTAACTTCTCATCCTCTACGACCCACGATTACGCTATGTGCGCATGCGTGGCTATAATACTAACATGGTCTACCTCCCTACATATCCTGCGTAACTGTGGACGGACGATCTTATACTACGATTACATCTGTGAATAGATAAATGCGGGTATTTGTGTTCGAGTTAGAGGTACGTTATGTTTCATTTTAACGGCCATTGGTATGGGCTTGTGGACGGAGAGTAATGGGTAGGTAAAGACTAGGCCAAAGTTGACGGCGCGTTGTGTTCTACTGGCCCCCCAAAGAGGTATCAGCAAAATCTAAGAGACCCGCTAGTGCCGATGCTTACTTGTATTGCGTGTTTTTGTAAGACTTGCCGTGGCCGGCTAATCCTGGAATGCAAGGGAAGCTGAAGAAATACAGGTTTTTTTTGAGGTTCCATATCGTTCAATAACTTCATAGGCTCGTGCTTGACGACTACCTCACCTGATGGAAAGTGACGATGGAGCACGCTTGCCTAGAAATAACTTACTCATTTAAAGACTCTCAGTTTGAAATAATCAGGGAATATAGACTCGTGCAGAGAATGGGGAAAAGGGCCACTCCTTAGTCGCAAGCATAATGAATGTGTTCCCAGAACGGTTTGTGTTTTTGTTCACCATATACCGATAGCGCATCCTGGTGATCCAATGATGGAATGGGCTTGACGAAAATAGGTTATGCAATACCGACATGAAACCGATAAAAATGAAAGCTTAAAGCTAGAACTACACTCCGCACACGTGTGCCACACACGCCATTCTGGGCACGTCGACCTCCATACATTTTATATGGAAACTAGACTTGTAGAACTACACTTGATCCACGAAACGCAACGCCGCGCGACTTCGTTCTACGTACAAATCATGCGTGTTACACTTAAGCTTACCTGTCTTTCCTTATCCAAATTTCCAGCCACCGTAGGCGCGGGCTTGCGGACGGCGGTAAATGGGTAGCTCGCTGTCTCTTTGTCCGGTAACAGACCGGACCGAGCCCAAGGCGTTTACGGCGCGCACTGTTCCCGTGCGCCTCAAGGAGTTGTCAGCAAACCGTAGGGGCCCAGTAGGGTCGAGGCCTAGTCTGGGGCTTTGGGGAGGTATGAAAATGCATACCAGGGCCCCGGATCCAAGGCAGGGAAGGAACAGGGTAGGTTTTTAGTCAGTAAGAGTCTGACACTATTTCCCGCCCCACCCAAGGGCGGGATTTGTCATTGGATGATTTTACCTACCATAAAAAAAAACCTGTCTTGCCTTATACTAAAGAGTCAAGTTATCTATCTTACACTAATTTTACAAAGAGGTAATCTCTGATAGTACTCGTCGGATTTCCAAATTTTTTTCTCCAGTAAAAAGCTACTTTATTCTGGAGTGACATAACCTATATTTTATGTACGTTGGCAAAGCCGCGGGGAAAAGCTAGTAGATCAATATCCTCACATCCTGTATGTTCACATCCTATCTGCTCTTCAATAAAGATTTATCGTCCTATACCATGTCCATCAATTAAGCTGTATCCATTATTATCAGCCATTGTCTAGAGAGCCACGCCATGTCACGCAATAACATACAGCTGTAATTTATGCATAGTTGTAGTCAGTAAGCCATTACACTAAATTGCGACACGTGTCAGGGATTTAGCCATGTGATGTAGTAAGATGATCGTTGTATAGATTTACTCCCTCTCGTTCTACCCCAGAACGGGAAAAGTCATTTGATGTTTTTCCAACATTAAAAAGAAAATACTTTTTAACTTTTTCCTCTTTTAGGGAATTAATTTCTAAAGTTTCTCCTTAGTGCTCATCTCTATTATTTAAAACAGCTCTTGGAAAAATAGTTCTAGTTCCAGAGGCTTATGCTGAGCATTATCGGCCTTGTGCATCATTTTAAGCAGGTATATTTTTTTAAGGATATCTTCTAATTAAAAAAAAGAAAGATAGACAGATAAATTAATGTATATAGAAACAGTTTTTTCTAGTTTGTAATCTCACTTTGCCTCTCACTCTTTCCTTAATCTCAATTTGCCTCCAGCGGTCTTCCCGCCCGATTATAATTTAGATTACTAAGACTTTAAGCCTAGAGTGATTAGACTCTTAGTAAACTAGTGCGATTCATTATCAAAGATTGTATCACTGCTTACCATCTAGAGAACCGCAATAGCTACCCAGTTGAAATTTTCACAAATTAATTATGTATTTCTGTTGCCGCAATAACAACAAATACTAAAAACAAAATAAAATAAATATTTAAAGGGGGCTCCCATACAACAAACGCGATTATATTACCCTTTTTTGCTTGATATCAATATAATTAGTTAATAGTGTTGAAATCTTATTGTTTGGATAAGGTTTTCAAATGACAATGACACTTGTTGTCGTGCGTGACAGCTGATATTTTAAAGTTAGAAATAATTGTCGTCTAGATGGCGTCAGTTTTGATATCTGTTTGTTTTGTCAAATGAAGATTTTACATTTAAAGTGGTGCATTAAATAATTCTTGAACTTTATGTGACATTAAATCAAATGTTTCAGACATTTATATTTTTGTAAGGATTTTTCTGGTTGTCTTTATACATATACTTTCTTGAATAAATAGTTAACTGTTTCTGCCAAGATGGCGGTAGATCCGGTCCTCAATTTTATTAATAGCGGGTGTTCACACCCACTAGGGTAGTCGGTTGTCGATTTTAGAAAGAGCAAGTCAAGGAAATAAAAATGCTGTATGGATAAAGTCAGTAATGTTGAATTAGTGATCCAACAATTCAGAAGCGGGATATTAATAGTTGGTCGGTTATACCAGCCAATTATATCCAGGCCCACATACGTAAGTTTGGTTGTTCTGATTTGACGCTGTCATAGGGTAAGAAAACTAATTTTATTTTCTACCTGTTTTTTTTTTTCTTCCTTTTTGTAATGTTTCTGTATTTAAAAGATAACTGTCAAATAGTACGAATTAAATTTAAATTGGGTTTGTTGTAACAGATTGTGTTGGTTCAGTACCTTACACTGTATTGCAGTATTAAATATTGTGCTGGTAGCATTTGTGAATGCAAATAGGTTTGTTTATCTTTAAACTGACACAATTGTTTGGTACATATTCAAAGAAAAACTGAGTTTGATTATAATTTCCTCATCATTGAGGAGATTTACTGATCCAGTAAGGTCAATATCGATTTTTTGAAGAAACCAAGGGGTACCTATTCATATTTTTCTGATAAGTTTTTATTTCGAGCTGTGGGTTTACAAGTTACCCTCATTGTATTTTAATTGAAATGTGTATAAATGTAGTGGTTTTTGTTTTAAACCAACGGCTATTACCCTTATTTTTACTGGTGTTTTATTGATATAAATTTAACATGGACGGCAATATCGTTTGTGGATTTATTTTAATCATTTGAATACCGTAATTAGACAAAATAGAAAGACAATAGGTGTGCGAACGCTGGCGTTCGCCTGGGGCTTGAGTAATTAACAAATGATCTTGTATCAGACTAGTCATAACTTTAATCTGAGACAAGTAGGTACAACTTTGAAATATGTTGCTGATGTGTTGTGTTGCTTAACCTACAATAATTATATGAATGTACGGGTTCATCATATTGTTTTCAATTATTTGGTTCTATTTGAAAACAGTTAGTAGTCTAGTTAAATTTGAATTTTTACAGCCACTAAGCAGTCATTGTTAGTGATTACATGAGTGTTAAAAGGCTTGATAAGCCAACCTTAAATCCGATAGTCATTTTCCAAACAAGGCTGAGACTAAGAGCTAGCACGTTTTATAACATTTGTTGTGTGCAATTATTGTTCTAAAAGCAGTAGCAATGGGTGCAGCGTGGAGCAAATATATAGGTTAGATTTATTTGAAAAAAAAAATAAATAAGGAATATGAATCTGAATTGGAACGCACAAGGTGTGCCAAGCTTAGAGCCAAATTCACCAATAAACTAATCGCGATTATTTAAAACAAAACACAGTTAGAGCGTCTAATCGAGATTATAGCTTCATTTTGCATTTCACCGATATGAATTGAATCTAGTTCCTAAACTCAGTTTCAATCCTTTTGTTGTCGCCCATGTTTATGACACGTGTCTTTAAACTAGATTACGTTGAGCTCAGTTTAGTTGAACTAAGTTTTTATATTGAATGATGAAATCAGCCCTTAGTTGTTAGAATACACAAAGTGTGCACAGCATATTTGTTAAATTGCACAAGGTGTGCAAAACATAATAATATGAAGTTGTTGAGTGCACAAGATGTGCAAAGCATAGTTGTTAGATTGTAAAAGGTGTGCAAAGTATAATTATTGGAGCAAATAATTTTTGATTTGTTTGAGCAAATAAACAAATATGAATCCGTATTAGAATGCATAAGGTGTGCAAAGCCTACTTGTTAGATTGCACAAGGTGTGCAAAGCATATTTTTTAGATTGCACAAGGTATGCAAAACGTAGTTGTTAGAATGCACAAGCTGTGCAAAGCATAGTTGTTTGAGTGCACAGCGCAATTAATGCATAAGGTGTGCAAAGCATAATTATTAGAACATACAAGTTCTGACGGTTTCAAGGTAGTAGCGACTTGTACCACCCTAGTGGTTTCTAGGTAGTAGCGACTAGTACCACCAGTAATACAGTATATCGCGTACAGTTTTATTTTGGCGGCTTCAAGGTAGAAGCGACTTGTACCGCCCCAGTGGTTTCAAGGTAGTAGCGACTTGTACTGCTCCAGTGGTATGGTAGTAGCGACTTGTGCCACTAGTAACGTAATTAGACAGGATCAGAATCAGAATTTCAATTTGTTAAACACAGGTTTGAAGGCGTATGAATAGTTAAAGACAAAAAAAAAGCAAAGAAAATAATAATATAAAAAATAATAATTAAACTCTTACAATAGACTAAAAGAACTATTTTAAATTTAGTTATTTTTATAAAATGTATTATTGAAAACGAACTTAAAAGAAGTCTCAAAACAGTCTTTAAAATTATAATATTTCAAAATTACTTCGAAGGTTTACATAATATGTAAACCATGTGATTGTATAATGAGAAATATTACAAATTGTGATAAAGAAAAAAGTATAGTAACATTTATCCATTAATAGCGAGATAGACTTTTCTTAAATGTTAATAAGGGCAAATTTTTGAATTATTGAGTTTTCGATGCCGAAAAAAAAACGCTTATTTTCACACTTTTTGTTCATACATTGAGGACGCACTGAAGTCTTTTTTTTTTAAAAAAAATCTGATAGCTTTTGAAACAGATATAAATTGATTCTAACAAACAAAGCAGTTTCGTAAATGTACATAGCTGGTACAGTCATAAATTTTAAGGATTTAAAATGAGGTTCACAAGATTCGATAGTCTTTGAGCCACATATTGACCGAATACATGTTTTATAACGTACAGTTGTATGTTGGCGGCTTCAAGGTAGTAGCGACTTGCACCGCTCTTTAAGTTTCAAGATAGTAACGCCGTGTTCCACAAGTAAAGTATTTAGTATATATTATACCATATTACATGTACATACAGTTGTATGTACCGGATTGTTATTGATTAATGGTAGTGTTCCTTTTATGCAATTGTAATTTACAGGTATGGGGACAGAGTGTCAGGTCCCCGTAAACCTTAATCAAAAACCAAGGATCCTCCGAACAGATGGATGTTGTTGTCTCATCCGGGCAGCTGTCTGGTGGTTGATGTCAGATTTTTATGTGGTTAGATCGCACGGAGAACTCTGAACTGCAATGTAGGATTTATAATTTTTGGTCGTTAATTTGTTATGTGGCAACATAAATGATTGATAAGAGTCTTTCAGGCGTCGTGATGCACGCCAGGTCGTGGAAGTTTGGTTCCAGTGAGTCAGAACCGGATACCGCATAGATCTCGGTGATTCTGAGCTGTATGTGGTGATGTTCTAGTGAGTCAGGGTGGTACTGTCCCAATGATTCGGGATGATGCCCCAGTGAGATAGTGGTGATTTCCCATTGAGTCGAGATAATTCTGCAGGTTCCAGGTGGTCGGAGAAGTGCTGCAAGTACCAGAGGGTCGGAGCGATGATGTGTAACTCAATGCAAGCCATTACGTCTGACTGCTGTCGTCAACCAGGAAAGTCTCTTCACATGATGGCCAAAAGTACAGTCTGCTTAGTCAAGGTCACTGATGGGGCTAAGATCAGGTTGGCATGCTAGTGGTGAGGTTACCTTTTAAAGCCGTAGGTGCTGGCTGCATGGCTCAAGAGTTTTAGGAAGTGATATATGACATCACGATGTGGTAGCTGCATGAAGGCTGTCTTAATGTTCGTAGTCGAGGCTCACCAGAGGTTGGTTAGAGGTATGCGGAACAGTGAACAAGAACGAAGTCTCGCAAACTACCATTACCTTCATTTCTTTAAAAGTTGATCGTTAAAGTAAAAGACACTCGCAATTACGCAGGGACGCGTAAGTTATGCGGATGGCCGAATGTTGGAATCTTATTGTTTGGATAAGGTTTTCAAATGACAATGACACTTGTTGTCGTGCGTGACAGCTGATATTTTAAAGTTAGAAATAATTGTCGTCTAGATGGCGTCAGTTTTGATATCTGTTTGTTTTGTCAAATGAAGATTTTACATTTAAAGTGGTGCATTAAATAATTCTTGAACTTTATGTGACATTAAATCAAATGTTTCAGACATTTATATTTTTGTAAGGATTTTTCTGGTTGTCTTTATACATATACTTTCTTGAATAAATAGTTAACTGTTTCTGCCAAGATGGCGGTAGATCCGGTCCTCAATTTTATTAATAGCGGGTGTTCACACCCACTAGGGTAGTCGGTTGTCGATTTTAGAAAGAGCAAGTCAAGGAAATAAAAATGCTGTATGGATAAAGTCAGTAATGTTGAATTAGTGATCCAACAATAGGCACTTGAAATATTCACAAAACACTTAGTTGTATTTTTACTACTCGTATAAATAATAAAATTAAATTAAAATAAATATGGCCACCCATACAAAAAACGCCATTATTTGCCTATATTGTTGTTGCTCTCTTGTATTCATAGTCAATGGTACGAAAACTTTCGAGCGCGAGTCCGACTCAATTTTGACCGGTTTTTTCAACTTAATGTAATATATAAATAAAGCCTGGCTGGGCTTAAATCCGCGACCTACAGGTCATAATTTGGGGCCTTTACCACAAAGCCACAAAAAAGACAGAAAATCACTTATCAAACAAACTCTTTTTATTTTAGCCAACCAATTTACATTAACAGATTCTCTGATCAAAGAACGGACCTTTTAATATTCGGGTCAGACTTGTCCCTCTGTACAAAATAAGTGAACCCACTCCTACAATCACAGAACATGCATATTTTAGCAAGCCTCTTGTCCCCGCAGCTGTGCCATTTTCTTGTCAACTTACTACCCCTTTAATGTACCATCACGCCTTGTGGCTAGAAGGATAGGCAGTGATGTTTTCTACGATGTCATTATCAACGTAGGCGGGCTTCATCTAAGCTAATATTATGGATATTTAAACTGATTGTTTGCGTGGTTCAGTCGAAAGATTCCGAACTATAGGTTAGAACGTCACTTTCCTTAAAAGGAAGATTTATTTATTGTACACTTTATTGTTGACACTCCTAAGAAATATAACAAAGAAAACTTATGTCTAAAATACATACAATTGGCGGCACAGTACCTATCTATTTATCTCGGGTACAGATTAGCACACACACAGAAATTAGAAAGGAGGAGATATGTTACGCAATGAAAAATGTACCGGAACACCATATCTCCAGTTATCTCTACCAACACTGACTCTACTACACATGCAGCTATTGTTACGCAGTCCAACATACACCCGTAAATTATAAATCAGAACACAGTAAATTATAAACCTTATCTTCCTAAATACAGCGTAAATTTTTCATGCACCATATAACTTACGCACACATAAACATCGATGTGCTGTGCAAAAGCAATTTATTTTACATTTACGCTAGTGATTGGCTAAATAGAAAAATTATCGATTTTTCCATTTTTATAATGATATTTTTTTAGGTTCCAAAAACTAATTAAATAAAAATAAATATGTCTAGAAAATAATTCATTTATAATATAACAGTAAAATTGTTATCATAAAACTAAAAACTCTAATTTATTATTTATTCCCTTTTGTCCACCGACTTTTGACCTACAATTTTACCAACTTACTTTACGAAAGTTGCTTACGTATTTCTCTACTTCTCCAAAATAAATAAAAATACATTATTTCGATATCATTCTACCAATCGATATTGTGTTCGAAAATCTGTATTGGTGGATGTGTACAGGCGGAACCATAAATCAGCTCAACTGACTGCGGCCGTAATACACAGCACTGATAAAGTATCGTTATGTTATTTTTACATCGCTTGTCCAGTTACTGAGCGTCAAAGTTAGGTAGTGGTTAAAGAGCAATGTATTTACTGTATGAGTAATAAAGTCGCTTTGATATTTGAAAACAAAAATAAAGTAGTAGCAAGGGATATTATAAGATTTCTTCTTTTTCCTGATTTTTAAGTTAAATATACTATTAACATTGTACTTATTTATGGTACGAGATTCCGTGATGACCTAAACTTTTTTTTCGCTTTAGTTTTTGCATGAAACCACTGAACAACACGGCATTTTAAATTTATTTACGATCACGTTGGTGATCTAACTGACGGCTGTCAAACGGCTGTTTGCCAGTATGTGCCCTTGTTGAGCATGTACCGCGGACGCCGACACTCCCCCTAGCCGCTTCTCCTGTTTTTTATATTTCTGTGAGCACACACGATGTTACTATTTTCAAGGTACAAACACCAAAGAGAGCATATAAGAGGCAGTTTTTCACCCGTCACACACTCAAAATATAAAAATTTCTGCTTTCCACTATTTTTCAATTCATTTGTAATGTAAAAAACATTTTTTATTCAATGATATCTATGTGATAAATAAGTCAAAGCAATTGCTCAAAACAGAAAGTGTTTCACCTTTTTCGATTTAAAATTATGGAAACCAGAATTTAAAAAAAAATCCTATTAACTCTCTTCCCGTTCTCTCTCGGTCCCGTTTACCTCATGGGTACACAACCCTAAAAAGGAAGATCAGGGTGAAGGATACTTTTTAATCTGTCCTAGCTCAGAGGACACCGGTGTCCTCTCACATCCACGCCACTATAGGCCTTAATTCCGATGTTTAGAGTCTACTTTTGTATGAACAAGTTGGGTAGTTGTGGATCGAAGTGTTAATTGCAATAGTATAGTCACCGTTCCCATGGGATAATTTCCGATGATTTAAATGGGCTAGTGAATAAAAGGTTTTAGTCATTGATATATTATAAGGTAAGATACGTTTACGATACGAGAGCAGTGGTGGCCGAATGGTAACGGCCCTGACTTACGATTAGTAGGTCGCGGGTTCAAGCCCGGCTAGGCGCATTACTTTGTGTAATTTATTTTCTTCACCACTGCTATCAAAACGGTGAAGGAAAACATCGTGAGGAAACCGCATGTCCTAGAATCAAAAATTCGAAGACATGTGACATTCACCGACCCGCACTGGGCCCGCGTGGTGAATTACGGCCCATTACCTCTCTTAGAGAGAAGGCCTGAGTCCCAGCAGTGGGAACATTAAAAGGCTGATGATGATGATGATGATGAAGATACGTTTCGCGCTAACATCGCAATCAGAAAATCCGGACTCAAAACTCACACATCTATAATCAGTGTCATCATAGTCACAAACCTAGAGTCACTGATAGACAAGGACAGAGATCAGAGGTTTTTTGGGTTTTTTTTTCGTTTACGGCGCGCACTGTTCCCGTGCGCCTCAAGGAGTTGTCAGCAAACCGTAGGGGCCCAGTAGGGTCGAGGCCTAGTCTGGGGCTCTGGGAAGGTATGAAAATGCATACCAGGGCCCTGGAACCAAGGCAGGGAAGGAACAGGGTAGGTTTTTAGTCAGTAAAAGTCTGACACTATTTCCCGCTCCGCCCAAGGGCGGGATTTGTCATTGGATGATTTTACCTACCGTAAAAAAAAAAAAAAAAAAAGAAAAGAGATCAGAGGTGGCACTGTCGTGCGAGCGAATTAGCGTTAGCCGTCGTCGCGACCGATGTGAAATCATGGGCACAATTTCAGCGGTGCAAGCGGTAGAGGCGAGTCAACTATCTGCCGCTGTTTTGACTTAGAGCGAAATTCACCAATAAACTAATCGCGATTCGTTCAAACAAAACGCAGTTAGAGCGACTAATCGAGATTATAGCTTCATTTTGCATTTCACCACGATGAATTGAACCTAGTTTACGCTAAACTCAGTTTCAATTCTTTTGTTGTCGCCCATGTTTAAAACACGGGTCTTTAAACTAGATTACGCTGAGCTCAGTTTAGTTGAACTAAGGTTTTATATTGAATGATGAAATCAGCCCTTAATCTAAGGTTTCAGTAGAGGAGTTTACTATGCAACCCTTTATTTTGTACATTTCTGTCAGTCCGCTTGTAATGAGATGGCGGCAGTTGTCAAAACTTTACTAATTATGAAATACGTGATCCCGGCTTCACGGGCTTTTGTGGTAATGGAATCTGTAATTTGAAGTCGTTTTCATAGTAGTGTTTAGCTATGGTTAATCCTAGTTATCGTGATATAATATGTTATTAAATAGGTTTATTCACTGAAGGATTGCGAGATATATGATGAATGATATTTATTTTGCAAATAGGGTTTTAAAAACACTTTTACACGCCAAAAAAATTTTTTTTTCGTCAATTTCAACTACATGAGACCGGTGTTTCCTAGCTAACTACCCTGAAAACAAACACCGAAACAAACTCAGGGATCTCTTTTAAAGTCCATACACAAACATGTAATGGTCAAATCATATGAGAACCATGCAGATTGGAGTCTGAGATGGTCTTTTGAAGAAACACACACAATTCTGAGTGGACCTGTCCAGTTAGTGCAAGCATTTGTCAGTACTCGTGTAGCTCAACTCTGGACTACTTATAAGCTCAACGACTGTGCGAATAATACCAAAGAAAGGACATTTGGGTAGGCCGCAAAAAGTACTCATAACTTTGACTGGCAGATATTATGTTAAAATTAAAGAAAAGGAAAAAGTAATCCACATTTACAATAATAAAATTAACAAAAATGTATTATTACAAAGGAAATATTGCAAAATATGATAATGAATTGGAACAACTAGTAGCGCACAAAAATCAATAATTCGAAGCTGTTGTATTTGAATAGTGCGTTGTATTGTATGTGCCTAATAGCTTGTTTAGCCGCAAATAGCCTACATATTAATGATATTGTAATATCAGCTGGTATTAAGTTCTTGTAGTCCGTCCTAAAGTTGTCTGGTAGATACTGTAGTCAGTGATAAGACCACTATTTGATTGTACCATAGATTAAGTTGCTGCAAAATTGTTATTATTTTTGTGTACAATGAAGTTTACCATGATCTATATAATAAATGTATCCAAAAACAAAAAAGAGTAAATGCCTAGCCGTCTCCAGTTTATTGAAGCATTCTTTATTGCAATAGTAAACACTTTCGGAATATAAATAGCCAAAAATAGGCGTCAACACATTCCCATATATCAGGTTTACCGCAAAAAGCCTATAAAATGTTACTGTGATCGTTATAAAATGGTTTTATGGGCTATTGAGTGTTCAAATATATCATGATGACAGTGTTTTGTTGCAGCGTTACAAATCTTTTTAGGTTACTGGGTACCTGGTGCTTACAGGGACGTATTGGGGATTGTACGTGGGGTGCATACTGATAGAACTATATAATAAATCTATAGTAGCATAGGAGCAAAATAGAGGCTTCTAAATTTAAAAACAAGTGAAGAAATGTCAAGCGCATTTGTATGGAGTTTTCAATGAAATTAAAAAAAAAATACATGAAATTAAAATTTGGGCAGTAATAAAAATAAATTTTCGTTATTCTGGATTAAAAATAAACAAAATTACGTTCTGCGTAGAGTTGTAGAAAAGGTTTTTTTTCTGTTTTATTAGGTAACCTCGGTTGATGTTTATTTTATTAAGGCAAAGATCACATCTACTTATCGAGCTCATTTAGGGTTGTGGCAATACGCACCGTACCCACAATCTACCCGTGTGTCCAAAGAGTTTTTTGCACGTTCTTCTCCATAGATTTTTTTATGCGCATTATCTTTATTTAATTGTCTCGCAGATTTTTTGACCGTTCAAAAGTAAACACAAATAGTTTAATTAAAATAAAAGATCATTGATCACACTGATCATTATCTTCAATAATTATTTTTTGAACAGTTATTCAGTAATAATTTATTGTTAAATGAAAACATTCAGATAACGAAGCACTTACTTTTTGGTGTACAATAAAGAATACATCTATCTATCTATCACTTTAGATAATTTTTTACGACAAAAAAAAAATGAAACTCCAATAAGTTTTTTTTTTAAATAACCGAAATCAAGAGCCCAACAGTCCTACATTCGTCCCTGGTCGACGAAAGACAATAACATACTGTCTTAGCTTAGCACTTAACTAACCTAATTCAACATACATATACCTGTCCTGCTTCAGCGTGGTCTCTCACTCTAATGAAACGATTCATCTCTGTCCAACGCGATCTAGACAGACGGGTTGACTGCTTAAACGACGGACATTGTTGAATTAGGTAAATTGATTCTTGCTTCAAATCAATCTGCCTATGTTCACAACTATGTATGCAACATTATTTTTAGTATATGCAAAACCTGAATATAGTTTGTTCAGAATTAGTAACTGAATCGATTCCAATAATTTTTACTCTATTGTAATGCAGGAGCGGATCGTGAGTATTTTTTTTTTTTCGTAATTAGGTAGCTAGGGACTATGTCGCTCCATTGTAGCCAAAGTTTTGAATTCTAACATATATTAAAATTATTATAATATATTTTATATAAAATTCTTGCCTCGTCTGACAAAGTTAAGTAATAAATATTGTCCGATCAAAAATTAAGGCGGCTGTCAAGTCGACAGCCAAAGTACTTTTTTTTTTCATAAAATTATATATATTTCAATTTTATTGAAAATAAATTCCTATACTAATGCGCAAATCAGGCTTCTTGTTATCTGCTTCTACAGTTTCTACTTAATTTTTTTTCAATTGACATAAACCAGTGCTTGACTGCGATCCCGCCAAATAACAGCACAGTTTATTAAGAGCCTATTTACTATAATTTTAATTTTCTTATAACTTGAGTGACTGGCTGGTTGAGATTAACATCTTCAAATTTTAATGAGTGATGAAAATGTCAAGAACAATCACAACGACAGTGACAATCACAATGACGATGACAATCACAATCACAATGGCAATAACGACGACAATAACAATGGCCCTCCATCTCTTTCTTCGTATCCTTTCAGAATATCCCACGTTTAATCAGTAGTCAGTATAATTAATTATATTTCGTAGCTATTATGGGCTATTTTGCTTTGTACGGATGTCCGTACAACGCAAAATGGAATCTTCAATTAATTAAGTTGAATGTTCAGTTTCGATTCTGAAGTGATTAAATATTATGATGTTTCTGTTGTAGAATTGAATAGATTCTTGCCTTTAGACTTGCCTCCGAAGCTTTGTTTAGGTATAATTTGTATTATGAATAGGCAGGCATGCTCCTTTGTGCTTTAGTCACATCTATAGGCTTTATTGAACTTTAAACTAAAGTCCTACAAATGGCTGTTACGTTTTTAACCCCCGACGGAAAAGAGGGGTGTTAAGTTTGACGTGTCTGTCTGTTTGTCTGTCTGTCCGTGGCACCGTAACTCCTACACGAATGGATCGATTTTGAAGGGTTTTTTTTTTGTTTGAAAGCTGAAGTAACCGAGGTGCTTCTTAGCCACAATTTATGAAATTCCGTGCAGGTGTTCAAGGTCATCAGCTCGTTGGTTAACTGCGGTAGGGTTTTTAAACACTTAATGGGTATTTACTTTATTTTAAATATATGTGTGACCTAATATTTGAAATATATGCAAAAAACTAGCTAAGGAGTGGAATTACCTGCCGATATCTGTGTTGCCTGATGGCTACAACCCGGGAATCTTTAAGTCAAGAGTGAAAAGGTTACTTCTAGGTAAGCTTTCCATCAGGTGTGATAGCTGTCAAGCGCGAACCTATCAACAGTAAAAAAAAAAAGATAGACTGATGGTATAACTTTCTGGCGTCTAACTAACTGTAACGACAGTCTAAGATCTATTAGTCGAATAACAACCGGGACTAACGGCTTTACGTGCATTCCGAGGCACAGGGTGTCAGTAACATTCTAGACAAAAGTTTAACAGGAATTTAGGAGTTTTCTAAATTCCTCTTATACTTTTATAACAGTACTAATGACGCCCTAAGTAATACGAGTAACACATAAATATTTTATCTAGCACAATCAATAACATCGTGATAAATCTAAAACTTTATTGGCAGTAAGATTCTTGTGAGTACCCACTCCAAACATCCAGTCTAGTTTGATCTAGAAACTTTATGATTGGTAATGTTCAGATACACTTAAAACTTCCATCTTTAATGTTCCATATCATGGCTTTTATGGTTTTTAAAAAAGTTAGTGTAAGGGCTGCCATTCGGGAGTCGCAGGGTGATTGCCAGCCTGATAAGTCTGTTTGACATAACTGTGTTCCCAGCCATAGGAGATGTAGGCTTGCGATTAGTCGTAGTTATTTATTCATTGCGTAGTATCAGCCTTATAATGATCCCACTGCTGGAAGGCCTCCTCTCTAGGAGAAGGAATGGGCCGTAATCTACCACGCAGGGTACAGGTTGGTGAATGTCACATGTCTTTGAATTTTTGGTTCTAAGAGTTTCCTCAGGATGTTCTCCTTCACCATTTTGAAAGCATGAAATAAATTACACAAAGTAATGCGCATGGCTGGGTTTGAACCAGCGACCTACCTACAACTCGGTATGTCGGGGCCGTTACCACTCGGCCACCACTTCTTTGCAGTTATTTATTCATTAAAAAGTAATTTGTATTCAATTTATACACAAAAATAAATTACACAAATACAGTTCTACAATAGAATAAATAGTTTAAAATTTAGATTTTTTTAATGAGTCAATAATTTAAAAATGGTAAATTTAAATTTCATCTCTAAGTATAAAATAAAATAAATAGCAGTAAAGATATTTTTTACATATAAATTAGCAAAGATTGTGGAAGTATTCCTGTTTCGGCACCAATTTTTTCCGCACGAAAAGTTTTGGCACCCAAGCTATTCCTCGTCCCGCACCAATAGGTATGTTAGCTTGGTGCCGAATCTGGAAACTAAATACCAAAAATACCTATTAGTGCCGAAAGAGGAATAGCTTGGGTGCCGGAACTTTTGGTGCTGAAACAAGAATACTGCAGATTGTGACTTATTTATCTGACTCTAAAATACCTTTTTGATGTGCTAAAATTTTCTGTAGGTCACTCAGGTTTATAAATTATCCTTAAAATAGCAATAAATAGGCATCTACTTTTATAATTACTTAAAGAAGATTCTACAATTTTCTCAAAATATTGTAGGTGTCTTATTAAATATTAACTTCATTAAATTATTTGATTGTTAATTATAGTAGTATATTTCGGTTTGGATTTCTTTTGTTTATCAATGTAACATGCAATCTTACGATTTTCAAGTAATTAAAGTCTAAATTTTAATAAATAGCTCAAATTGTACATAATGATTAGGAAAAAGAATTTTTGGAATCGAATTTTGCTCGCTTTTGACAGTTTCTGAGAAAAATTACCATAGTAATGTTAATTTTTTGACACCATCAAAAATTACAGATTTCAATTAACATAAAGCCCACCGACTTTTTAAAGAGAGCAGATATTTTTACATGAGAATTTCCATTGAAAATTGGGGTGTTTTTTCGATATATCGACGGTCCCTACGTATAAAAGGTCAAGTCAAAAACCGAGGTTTACAGGAGAGCGAAAATTGTGTTCAACACGCCCTAGAAATAATTCTATGACCTATAATAAATATTTTCTTTCTATAATATTTTAACAGTTTTATAAGCTTTATAATGCCATTTACACATATTTAATTTTTTTACGTTTTCTTGGAAAAACTGATAGATGACCGTTTCTACGCCGATAATAAAATAGAAGTGTGTAAGTCATGTCTATGATACCTTTTTATACGCAGGAATTAAAAAAACAGTGTCTGATATAGATTTTAAATAAAATGTTTTATGAAAATGTAGGATTATGTTACTGTTTTAAAATCAATACGTTAAACATCCTGAAATCGTCACCCATATATATAAAAAGTACTTCAATGAAGACATATCACTTTATACGTGGTTATAGTCTTTCGGGGTAGGACTATAGTTCTTTTAAAGTAAACAAAGACATGTCTTTAAATAAAATGATCAGGCTTGTGTTTTATTAATTTAACAAGGTTTATAAATTCAACATTATTTATTATTAACAAAAAATCTTCTTAGCATCTAAATAATAGGTAACTAGGTATAGTCACACTGAAGTAGGAACTAAACATAAAAAGGTTCCTAGGTTCCCCCTAGGTTCTCCAATTTTGGAAGACAGTTTTTCTTTATTCGTTGACGACAAAATTGAACGTTTTAACAACATTTCGGTAAGACTTTCCAAAATTAACCTACATTCGGCTTTCACCCTCACACGGTATTGTTGTTTTACACCAACTTTCATGTATTTTCTCCGCTCTTCCCCTTTATGAAAGTAGCCACATCCCTTGGACAAAATTGTTCAGACCATTTGGTATACTCTAACTTCCATATTAAATGTGACCCTGGATGATCGAGTATGGCTACAAGCCACCCATTCGTTTTGGTGGGCTCGGTATCCGCAAAATTTCTAGTGTAAGCCTACTGGCGTTCCTATCTTCAGTCCACAGTACTCAACTGTTGACCAATAGAATTTTGACTCCATCACTGGTTAGCTGTGAGTTGCCGTGCTTAGCCGATGCCGTGAACGCCTGGAAAATGGCTTGACCGGATAAGGCGTTGCCCAAGAATCCATTTTCCCAGAAACAGTGGAATGAGCCGCTCTGCAGATTGGTACAGAATGCGACTGGCTGCTCCTAGCGGAGCTCCATTCATACCGGTGTCAATGCGCTGAAGCAGTCGACCGCCTCGGACACCATGGCCTATCTTGCAGAAGAAGCGTTTGGTAGGCCTTTGGTGTGGGATGCAACATGTGTCGACACCCTTGCGCCATTTCATCTTCTGAGTACGGCGGGCTGCGCTGGGGCGGCTGCTACAAGTGCAGAAAACCTCAAAAGGTGTAATTATAATATATATCGGAAGATATATGTTTGAGTCGTTTGGGGTTAAAACACTAGGGCCATGGGGTCCGAACGCTCATCGAGTTTTGCGTGGTATCAGAAAACTGGTCTGGGCTTTACTTCGGTCAACGAATCAGCATTGCCATCCAACGTGGCAATTTCACTGGAACCTAACGGGCTTGATCTTAAAAACTAGCGCAACTCTCACTCAAATAGTTAAACTCACTTACGGTGTCCCCAAAGGTCCTGCATGGACTTGGAATTGGTGTTGTAATCAAAGATTCTTCATTATCATTTTCAGGTACTTGTCATGATGTTTCATTTTCACAAATAGGTGTCTATTATTATATAATTTAAATCAATTTACGATAGTATATTAGCTGATTGATTTTCGTCGTTAGAAACTTCCTCAAGATCCATTAAAATTTACTATTTTCGGTATAAACACGACGTGAGTCTAAAAAAGTCAAACTATAATCATTTATACCGAGGAATACAAATCTCTTCTCTAAAAAAAAAGTTTACAGTAAGTAAAAAAATGTTTAATGTTTTCTAGTAAGTAACCGTAGAAGAGAGTAGATTAAGAGTTACGCGTAAAAACAAACATGTAGGACATAACTTCATTTACTTTGATAACAATAAGAAGTTGTTTTCTTTGTAACAATTATTTAGGAAATCATATTTGAAAGAAGCCTACAATTTATAATTATTATTTGTGAAAACAAATTGTCGCAATTACTAAGTCATAGTATAAACGGACATGTCTGACAAGACCGCGTTAGCACCGAGCGGGGCGCATTTTAAAACACCGTACAAAAAGATATGTACAGATGTCCGCATCTACGACCCTTATTCGTTATATTTATAATACTTGTTCTCATATACGATTTGTAAAACAAAGTAAATAAATAAAATTTAAAAAAAAATCTCATGTCAGTATGTGCGCATAGATAATCTAAAGCCAATGATACAATAAAAAAAAAATGGCATTTTCGACATGTCTTTATATACGTAGGGACCGTCGATATCAAAATAAAGGTGAAAAAATAAATATTTTAAATCAAAAAAGTATATTGTGTTTGGGACAAAAAAAAAAGGTTAGTTTTTATTAAATTTCGTGGAAAAAGAATATTGAGGTTATGTGAAAAAAGTGTAAATTCAAAAGTTGTAGACCTTTATATTAGCTACAATTTTACCATTTAATTATATTCCATAGGAGCTGTAGTTTTGCCGGAAATCGAGATAAACCGTTTTTACCCTTAAAATTACAATACAACACCATCCATTTTCCGACCTCAGATAGCTCGTAAATTATTTTTCCTTTCATTTTTGTTATATTCTCTTTCTTTTCCAATAGTTTCATCCTACTACTATTTTCTTTCACTTTTTACCATTTTCAAACTTCCTCTGGTCTAATACTACAAATTTAACACGGCTTTTATACAGGAACTTTATTCGGCGGTCTTATCACTGACCAGATAACTTTTAGGGCTTGTACACACCACGTTTTTAAAACGCGCCGTTTACGCGCGTTGATAGCGATACAGATGCGATACGCACTCGAGTCAGACGCAGCCTGTAGACCTTAAATAAGATAAAAAAGCACAGTCGAGGCGCGTTTCTATTAAAAAACGCGGTGAAGACTGCGGCTTCGCAAGCCCCAAGAGGACACCGGTGTCCGCACACCTATTGTCTTTCTATTGTGTCTTTAATTACGGTATTCAAAAGGTTAATAAGACGCCGCGCAAAATAAATAAAACGAGCGCCGTCAACGCACGTATCTAAAACGAGCGTCGATAGCGCGATAAAAAAACGCGGTGTGCACAGGCCCTAAGATCTAATTTTTCCTTTGACAAAATTTGTGCCAAAATAAAGTAAATTCCAATTAGTCGGATAGCCATAGACGCTATTTTTAAAGCCCCTATTGGGTACAAAACGAGTACGCTAGGTTATGCATACTAAATAGTTAGTAAAGTGGTTTTCCTTTCCACCCCAAATTATGACAACCCTGTTCATTTTAGTATCGATGCATGTGACGACGTTACTACAATCGAGTAGTGAGCTCCATGGGAATCGATTTTTTTTTTTTGGCACATCAATAAAGCGTTTCATGGCTTTGGTATTTTTTTATCTGATGACATAAAAAGCCATGCTTTTTTCTTTAATCCTTTAACAGGATCGGTGTCGGATTGGTCTAATGAGTATTTTCATGTTCTATTTGCTAGGGACGTGTATTTTTTTAAATCGATTTTATTTAGGCCTACATGGGCACTTATAAAATTTCAGGAGGGACCAGCCCCCCTAACCTAGTTGAGTTGGCCACGCCCCCAATTCCTTTGTTCTGACCAGGTGATTGTGCGTGACGTCAGAACCGTGAAATTTCCTAAAAATGAAATTTCGGAAGTCGGTGTTAAATAAGAAACAAACAATACCGAGAAACACTGATTTCCGAAATTAAAGTTATTTTGATCCTTTTTTTTTTACTTTTACTGTATGCTTCGAAAGTATTTCTTATGGCAAGTCATTCTGCCACGGGAAAATAACCACTAAAATTTCACGGTGTATAGATATAGAGAACACAAGTATCAAGGTTAAAGACATGTGTCTACTTGCGTAGGGTGTGTGTTTGTACGAAAAACGAAAATAAATAAATGAAGGCTTAGTAAGAATGATAAACATGTGTAGGCTGTCTTCCAAACATGACACGTAGGTAGGTTTAAGGGAATTAGAGATATTTCCTCCCTGCTAAAACAAAACACCGCGACTGTTAATCCATCTTCCATAATATAAGGTTGTATAACACTCCTGGCGCAATCGGGTAAAAAGGACTTTACTTTCGCCTCCACAACTACGAAAGTTTCGTAAGAAAATGTACAAAGTATTGTTAAAGTTGTTAGCAGGTGTAGGGTACTAAATATTATTGGGGATTAAGACAAGAGTTTTGTTATATTCACACATAAACGGCTAAATTATGGATCGTTTAAATCTCGTGGAGGGTCGATCCGGTACATGAAACACTATCGATTTATAAAGATAAAATTAAAAAATAAAGTAGTTTTTTTCTAAAACTCGAATTATTATACGCACTTAAGAAATTAATTTCGTAAGTGCTTTCGACAAAAAACTTCTTTCGAAAAACGACCCTCCACGGGATTAAAACGATCAAAATTTAACCATGTTTAATTTGGAAAACACTGTTACTTGGAATTTGCTCTTGTTTTATAAGTTTTGCAAAAAAAAATATGCTAATATAACTTTTCGCGGGAGAAAAGATTGAATCATAACCAATCTAAAAAAAAAACAGATTTTTTTTAGATAGGAAACAAAAAAGGGGCCTTAAAAAATTGCCCTTTATGTTCCAGGGCTATAATGTTTTCAAACACAACGCTAACTTTATACTACGTTCACGTGTGGGCCCAGCCTCGGCCAATCGCTTATAGGCAGCTCCACACAGAGCGAGCAGCCTCGCGAGGCATTTGCCGCGCGAAGCAGCTCCGTTAGTGAGGACGTGTCTCGGCCGAGGCAAGCGCGGTTTTTTTTTATTAGGCCTCGATCAAGGCACGTCCACACTAACGGAGCTGCTTTGCGCAGCAAATGTTGAAAACATTCTGTGTTGACCCGCCTAATATGCAGAGTCATGGGGAAACCCCGTTAACATGGCGATTGGCTGAGGCTGGGCCCACATGTAAACGTATCATTAGCAATTGTTTTAGTTTAAATAATCATGAATATAGAAATAAACCTCCAAACATAACTTGAGTCATTCCCAAACCTAATCTAAATCAAACATAAACATGAGGAACATCTAAAACCTTACTTAATAAACATCCTGATCCGCTATACAAAGTGAGTCAATAGTTCCCGAGTTGGATGTGTTCTAATAAACTGAATGTATTTGTATCTGATTAGGTTGGGTGAGAAGGAGCGACTGAAATGCTAATGCTTTCATGCTGTTGTATGTATACCATGTTTACACAAATAAAGTTTTCTTATCTTATCAAATATCGTTAGTTTAGTCTTCTAAATAAAACGGCTACTTTTTTTGAATTTTATACTTATAAAAACGAAAAAAAAATAGCCGTTTTATTTCCCCTTCTAAACACAAAGACTAAACTAACGATATTTGATAAGATAAGATAAGATATCTTTATTTGTGTAGACATGGTATACAAGACAGTGTTCAAAATGGGTTGTGAATTTATTTTTAATAGCATTATTCACCTCTAAAAATCAATATTGCCTTCTAAATTAATTAATTAATTGTTAATTAGTTTTAAGCTTTGCGTCATTTTCGCGTAAATAAACTATTTTTCTTTTTTTCTTCTTTCTTTCTAAATTATTAAGTAAGCCACAGTCAAGGAACGTGTAAATGAATCTTATCTTCTATGTAAGCCATCTTCATAGTAGTTAAAAAAAAAATAACGACAAGACTAAGGCGGGAGCTGGCCACCGTAGGCGCGGGCCTACGGACGTCGAGCAATGGGTAGCCCGCCATTAGAACCGAGTCCAAGTTGTCGACGGCGCGTACTGCTGTCAGCAAACCGTAGGGGCCCCGCAGTGTCGAAGGCTACTGGGGCCAAGAGTCTGCATTTAAAAGAAAAATTCGGCCCTGGTATGAAAGGTAACGAAGGAACAGGAGTGGGTTTTTAGTCAGTAAAAGTCTGACACACCCTCCCGCTTCACTCAAGGGCGCGAGATGTCATTAGACAATTTTCCCACCTAAAAAAAAGGCGAGAGCTCCGCTCCCCGTAGGCCGTGTTTACGGAGATACGGATCGTTGCGCGGCACGTTGGGCGTTTTGTCGTACATTGCAGCAGCGGGCCGCGTCATCGCTCACGCTAACACAAACATATGGCAATGTACGACGGACCGCCCGACGCGCCGCGCAACGCGCCGCGTCTCCGTAATCGAGCACTTAGCCTTCTAACTCAACGTGTAAATATGTAACTATCCTGAAAAGAATAATAAGCACTAAATATATCAATGGGACTATGAATTTTATGATAGGTAACATAAAGCTGGTATAGTCCAATAAAACGGTGTCAATTGAAGAGTTTTATGATTTTTTATATGGTCATCATATAAAATAGAATTCTTGGGACAATAACCTCGATGACAAAAATATCTAACGAGGCATGTTTGTCTTACGGGTCATTGCCCCGAATAAATCATTCGTAACCATAAAATCGCCTATAAATTACTATTCTGCAAAGTCCGTAAAGATTTGGCCCACGATAAAAAAGGTGATTTCGACGAGCACCCATTCCGTCCATTCAACTCTTTCATACCAGTAACTATCAACCTAACTCTAATCTTCCCTTCGGTTTTGCTGACATCTCTTTGAAACGCGCATGGACTACGCGCTATTGGTTCGGGCTAGGTCTTTGCTGGACGGTCTGACGCAAAGCCACCCTTTTCTTGTCAACCAGAAGCCTATGCTTACGGTAGCTGGAATTCGCCCTGCGACTCCCTACTCCCAGGGCATCTCCTGTAGCAAAGACTTGGGCGTGAGAATGTCTATTTCCTCACAGTCGCGGCTGTCTTCATCATTCGTATTTACTGCTTCGCATAATAAAGTTACCGCTTGTACAAAAAACCGGTAAAGCCAGACAGGGAACCCTTTATTTATAAAATGCATCAACACACGTAAAATTGTCCTAATAAACTGTACAAAAGTCTATTCGCTTAAGCTACACGATATTACAAGAAACCCATCTGTTTTAATCGCCATTCTTTGAACGCACCTGCCTTTCCAATGTAATCGTTCTAATAGCAGAAAACCCTCATCTTGCCATCATAAATTTGATTCGCTTCGACAGGCTAGCGTGCGTAGTGTCCATTGTGCGTTATCTTTTAACTAGCTTCTGCTCGTGGCTTTCCCTTCGTGAAATGTGTTTTATTATTCTTACGGAACCTGCTCAGGACTGTAGGCTTGTTCGAAAGAATTATTGAGGCCTTGGAATGCATAAAAAAAACTGAAGAAATACAGGTGGGTTTAAGTCCGTAAAAAGACAGATATGCAAAAAAAAATATTCATAAGAATCTGTCGATCGACTATCCAACGATCCCTAGATAACGTAGTATCGCAGAAAATCAGCTAATCTCAGTTGAAAAGGGAAGATTCACCGACCAAATCGTGTAAATTTTGTCCAGTCTGAGCAACCACCCGGTAGTTGTTTTCCGGCTGTTTTTTATGAGAGAAAAGACTCCAATATTGCGATTCAGTATTTTGAATGCCTACAAGTAAATGGAGTCAAAGATAGAAACAGCTACAAAAGTATCCCATAACCTCATCCTGATTATTGTACTTGTTTGTCAAATAAGGACCAGGACCAGAAAAGGTCCGTTCGATATGGCTCCAAGGGAGGCCTATGTCTAACAGTGGATGTATTTCGGCTGATCATGTGAGTCAAAATCCATATAAATAATTTCAGCTGTTGAAGAATTGATAGACAACCAAACATACAGACTTTGTCGTTTAGAATATAACTAGAATATATTCTCATTGACCTCCACTTTTATCCACTTTTTCGTTTCGTTCAATGGATACAGAATTACTGTATCACCGTTTGTGTTTATCACGGTTTTTCGTAGCATCAATTTCTTTTAAAAACTGAACAGTAAAAGAAGAAAGTGTGGGCTAATCTCAAGTTGAACAGAACAGGGCAAGAACGATGGTGATAATGATGATGATTCTCATTTCAAAAGGGTTACCTAAATAATTGCAAAAATTGGATATTTGCCCGCCCCCCTCTCGCCTCTCAGGCGTACCTGAGAGGCGAGAATCGATTAACCTGCTAGAATTAAGGGACTGTTCGCAGGAGTTACCGTGGCCGTGGAACATAAAGACTATAAAGAGCAATACAATTTATTTTAGTCAGTAAAAATTTAACACTCCGCCTCGCTCCACCCAGAGAAAGAAGTTATTTAATGATTTTCCACCTAATAAGAAAAGAAAGAAAGGCCTCTTATAAGGTGGACTGATAATCTGGTAAGGGTTGTGGAACTCCGATGATTGAGAGACGCACAGGACCGTTCGTTGTGACGACTTTCAGGTTTTTTTATGGTAGTTAAAATCATCCAATGACAAATCCCGCCCTTGGGTGGAGCGGGAAGTAGTGTCAGACTCTTACTGACTAAAAACCTACCCCGTTCCTTCATTGCCTATAGTGCCGGGGCTGAGCCTTCCTCTCAGAAAACGGCCCTTGACCCCAGCAGGCTTCGACCCTGCCTGCCTGCAGCTAGCAGGCTGGGCCTCTTCGGGTGACGACTTTCAGGTGGGGGAGGGAAGGGAATTTGGTCTTTGTCCTACAGTGGACCTCTTTCGGCTGTAATGATGATGATAAAGAAAATAACGAAAGGGAGCTTAAGTAGGTTACATTGAAATTACTTTCGTTTTTATGATGAATTGTATTCTGTATTATTTATCTATCGAGACACTCCTCAACTACCACTAAGATGATCGTGTTGCATGTCTCTGTGCTATTATCTATTGGAAAGGTAAAATACGTCCATATTTTTTGTTAGTTGTAGGCTCGCGTTTGACCACTATGTCAGTTGATGGAAAGCGATGATTATTTATTCACTTAACTCCTAGGTTGTAACTATTAGGAAACAATGTAAACCATCAAACAAGGGCACGGACGCCATGTCTGTGGACCAAATGTAAAGCAGGATTTTTTTTTTTATGGTAGGTAAAATCATCCAATGACAAATCCCGCCCTTGGGCGGAGTGGCAAATAGTGTCAGACTCTTACTGACTAAAAATCTACCCCGTTCCTTCGTTGCCTATTGTGCCGGGGCCGGGCCTTCATTTCAGAAGCTGACCCATGACCCCAGCAGGTTTCGACCCTGCCTGCCTGCAGCTAGCAGGCTGGGCCTCTACGGTTTGCTGACAGCTCCCTGAGGCGTGCGGGAACAGTACGCGCCGTCGACGACTTGGGCTCGGTCCGGTCGGTTACCGGACGATCGGACAGCATGCTACCCATTGCACGCTATCCGTTAGCCCGCGCCTACGGTGATTTTAGTCAGTAGGAGTCTGACACTGCCCAGACTGGCTCGTCTGTGAGGTAGCCTGGCCGTTCATGAAGATTTCCCACTCCTGCCGAAAAAAAAAAGAAAAAACAATTAAGAAGCAAAGACTCCGGTAGAGAATTCCACGTACTCTCGGAAGAAGAAACTTAGGTTAAAAGATACTATCGAGCGAAAACCGGACCGAAATCACCAACACGCAATTATCAAGCGTGGTCATCCAACCTTCTCCTGAGGCTCTGGGGAAGTATAAAAATGCATACCAAGGTCCCGGAACCAAAGCAGGAAAGAAACAGGGTAGGTTTTTAGTCAGTAAGAGTCTAACACTATCTCCCGCTCCGCCCAAGGGCGGAATTTGTCATTGGATGATTTTACCTAACACAAAAAAACAACTTTCTCAATCTCCCGTATTTTGAAATGCTCTCACCCCGAAAATAAGCTGCCTTAAAGGTCAGGCCCATCGGATGCGGTGTTGTGGTGGATGAGTATCAAACTGAGCACCGATATCAAGGATTTACGTCATGAACGGACAGATTGTGGCCAATTAGGTCAGATCCTAGCTAATTGGTTCAACGTGTTACGGTAGGCTGATAGTGTACTTGCCTACGTACTATGTATTATTTGATATCTGTATGGTTGCTTATTTATACTAGAAATGTTTAGTGCTAAGTCATCTTGATGAGAATCTAGCTCTGTTTGTACCGTGGTTTCAATTCTGAGACAGTTTATTTTATAGTAAAAAGTCATCAAATAACTTCTGCAGTTCCAGGTGGAGCCAGAAAGAGTATCGGATTTTTCTGAAGACCACCATCCACCAAGAAAATAATGATGATAATGATAATATCTGCCAACCCACACTCCCTCTATAATAGAAGGTCTGTGTCCCTACAGTGGTCATATTATAATCACCTTACAATATGGCCGCTGCTGGAACGCTGCTTTTAATATCGCACATACGTATAATATGCTGAGCTTTCTGGCCTCAAACCGGTCTTTTTTTAAAGTTGTTATATTATATATTTATTTTAAGTTACTCGTTAAAGATTACTTCACATTTTTATTTTATTTTTTTGTTTGTCTTGTGCGAGTCTCAAATACATTTTTTTCTTTTTTTTTACTTTATATTTACAAAGTAGTTACTTTTCAATCAATGAAATAAGGCTTACTTAAGCACTGCAGTTATTACAGAGTATTACAAAAATCGATCGATATTCATAACAAATTATTCGCAAAACACAAGACATTGTTCTGAGAACCATTACAGGAGGGACATTATCTATATTTATAAAAGGAGAAACTGTCTGAATGATACATCAACACATAACCATTAACCATAACTATTATGAAATTTTGCGCAAGGTTTCCTTTTATGACGTAGGCAAGCACTAAGAAGGGGTTTTAAAAAATTCAGCCTTTTAGCGGAAAAAAAGAGGGAATTTATTTGCATGCAAAATTTCATTCCGTGTATAATTTTTTTTTTTATTTATTTATTTAAACTCACACACTATCTTTACAGGACATCCCAATACAATAGTGGTTTACAAACACAACAAATAAACTAAAACATCAACTTACGGCTAATACTTAAAAATCTAAACTTAAAAAATAGAACACTGAACTCTACTAAAATCATTATTTGATTTTAAAAATACTTGAAAATATTAAACTAACTAAGCAGTGGTAGCCGAGTGGAAACGGCCCCGACTTACGATTAGTAGGTCGCGGGTTCAAGCCCGGCCAGGCGCATTACTTTGTGTAATTTATTTCATCACCACTGCTCTCAAAACGGTGAAGGAAACATCGTGAGGAAACCGGCATGTCCTAAAACCGAAAATTCGAAGACATGTGACATCCACCAACCCGCACTGGGCCCGCGTGGTGGATTACGGCCCATTCCCTCTCTTACAGAGGAGGCCTGTGTGCCAGCAGTGGGAACATTAAAAGGCGGATGATGATGATGATGATTAAACTAACTAATTAAAAAGGTTGTCATTATTTCTTTTCAGAACTACAACCACTAGAACAATTTAGGGGTTTTTAACAACTTCGTACCGCCTAATAGTCAATGAATATTTAATTATTCTCACCGTTTAAACCTTTCCTGGATTATTACGAATATTTCAAGACCAAAATTAATCAAATCGGTCCAGCTGTTCTCGAGTTTTAGCGAAACTAACGAACAGCTATTCATTTTTATGTATATAATATTCTTATTTCTTACATTAATAAAGTTCTTTGTCGTGAATTTGAACCAAAATTAATAATTTAGACTGTCATTATTAGTTTTTTTTTTTTTTTTTTTTTATAAGGGGTTTTAAAGGTTTGTATGAAAAAATTCTTCCGGTTGAAGTCGCGGGCAAAGTGCTAGTGTTGTATTACCGTTCATAGAAATCGTAGTTCTGATGGTTTCGACTTCGATTCGGAGAAAAATAACAATGGTTCCATGTTAGACTTGATTTAAGTACCTACTTTGTGCGCGGAAAAAATAAAAGGAATATCGTTTACTTCGTAACTTGCGCAGAGGTGAATGATCTTTTTGAAATTATACTACGTAAATTCTTTGGAGTGTCATTTGACAAGGTTCTCAACTTTCATAGTTATTTTTGTTGGAAAACTACATTTAAAATATCGACTTTAAAATATATTACGGGTACCTGTGCCAGACAGACATATAAAGTTTTTTATGCTACATCTTATTTCCATCAATTTGAAACTTCCTTTTGAAAATTTCGTCGTTCAAAAAGTGCTAATGATCTCCTTTGAATAAGCGACTTTTGATTTTGTGAAATAATAGGGTCGGAAACTCATTTGATACCTCCTTGTTCTGCTATTTATAGGTATAACCTCTTCTTGTGGTTGGATTTTCAACCGAACTCGGACTGTGCTTATTGTGATAAATTACTATACACGGCTTTTTGATCGTTTTAATCCCGTGGAGGGTCAAAGCGGTACATGAAAAGGTGTTTTTTTCTAAAACTCGATTTAATATACGCATGTACGAAATTAATTTCTTTAAGTAAACAACAGCTGATCGAGTGCAGTGACCTGTAAGTAGTTAGTACGCAACGACCGACAACTCTACGGGATTAAAACAATCAAAATTTAGCCTTATATTTATATTCTTGTTTCAAAATTATTACCTTCGTACTTTTTGTCATACAAATGACAAAGACAGCATTTACAAATAAGGTCATGTTTTATCATGTTTTATTAATGCAAAAATTCTTGTTAGTTCGAAATTCTCCATGCTCCTAGAGAGCATCGGCCTTGCTGGCTTATCTTTAAGACACGCTGGGAACACTACCTACGCGCTGTTGACAACTGAGGCTTGGTCCTTACCGGACGGCGACCTACCCATTGCTCGTCGTTCGCCTCCGGTGGACGGAGATCACTCTACAACTCCCAACGCAAGGGGCGTCTTCTGTCGTGGCGGCTAAAGTGTGAAGATGTACATTCCCCCGCACAAGCAGGGCCCTCCTTCGCTAGCAGTAGGTACTGCTTGGTAGAAAGAGGCCACCGCTTTCCATTTTCTCTCGCTGAGAAGATTGGCGCGAGTGGTCACGACACAAACTCCACCGAATGCTCCACCGTGTCCTCCAGGTGGTCCACATAATATTGACAACCGGGCGTTTAATCCTGCTATAGATATTATATAACACCCGTACAATATGATCATTGTAGGTACTTTCCAAACGATCCGCCTAGCAATCGTTCTAAGTATTATTTATAGGCAATAAACTGTACGACACAGTAAGACCGTAAAGCCGAACAAAAATAGGCTGATTTAGCAGCTTTGTAAAACCCACAGAGTTACGAAATACCTCGGCGGCCACGGCAGTGTCAAAATTTTCTAATAACGTCATGCGTGTTAGTGTGTTTTTTTTTCTGTTTTTTTTTGTTTTTACTTCGCATGGTTTATGCATTCAGCTAGTGTGAAGTGTTGATTTTTTTTTTAGTTTTTCACACATAGGACCTATATACTCGCTTTTTTCTATTAGAATGTAGATGTTACATATTCTGATATTTTTGTATTATTTGCAGCAAATATATCAGTCAGCATTCTCGTAAAGCTTGAATACTACACTAAACAACACACACACACACACACACACTACTACACTAATATTCAATACCACACTAAATTTTTCAGCATTATTTCACTGATATCACGGCTGTTTTAATGATTCTACATTATTTTATATTCTCTGGATCTGTCAGTTTTTTTCATCAAATACCTTATATATAATATTATGAGTACTCTAAAGTTCTCTGTTCCATTTCACCGAGATCGTGTCTTTTTCAATTACTCTACATATAATCTAGTTACTATACTTACTTTACTTAAGATACAAAACTAGACTAAAAATTATACGTCACAAAATCCACTAGGAATCAATTTATAAATTTTTGAATAATTTCAAGAACAACTGAACTTCATTCCCTAATATCCCACCAAAAACTTTTAATCAAAACTACAATGCTGCAATTAACGTACAATGCGTTTGGGCTATAAGATTGTTCAAAAGAGTTACCGCGGCCCTCAAACGCAAAAACCAAATGAAGGAACACAGGTGCGTTTTAGTCAGTAAACATAAGATACTCCCTCTTAGTCTACTTAGAGTGGGAGGAGTAGTTCGATTACTTGATCCCAGCTCAAAAAAAACAATAATGCTATCGACATTAATAGTAAATATTTTTAGTAATGTCGTTTGTAGTAGCTGCCAGGTTGACGCTCCGAGCTCTATGGTAATTCCCTTGGTGTCTTTATAGGTAACGCGACGTTGATGTAGTAAAAAGTTTTTTACTTCTAATGTAAAAGTTAGCTTCTTCAAGGTGGAATTTTGCGTGCAGAAATAAATGGAAAATGAAGAAGTTAATACAATTTTTTTTTATGTACGTTCGGAAATTGGCTTTCTTACCCTGGTATGAAGACTATAGGTACGATAGGCTGAATCACTGACGTACACGTCAGTATTAAAAACTGGGCAAGTGCGAGTCGGAATCGCACGCTGAGGGTTCCTTACAAACTAACTTAAGTAAATAGTTTCATTCCCGAAACGGAGAGAGAGTTACGAAGATTTTTCCGAATCGCCAAAAAAAAAATTTAGTTTCGAAGCTACAAAACAGTTTTCAAATCTTTTGCTTGCACTATGAGACCTTGCTTCATGCTAAATTTCAGGGTTCTAGGTCAACGAGAAGTACCTTATGAATTTTGATTTCCTTGAGAATGTCGAATAATACGTTTTTTACGACTTAAACGGCCGTATCTTGTTTTTCGTTAACTTTGAAGTTTATTTTTTTTCACAGCCTCAAGGGACCACAGACCTGAATATTTGGTTTTAAATTTCAACTCGATACCTTTACGCGTTGCCGAGATAAAGGGTCTTGACAGACAGACAGACGGACAACAAAGTGATCCTATAAGGGTTTTTTTTTATGGTTTGTAAAATCTTCCAATGACAAATCCCACCCTTGGGCAGAGCGGGAAGTAGTGTCAGACTCTTACTGACTAAAAACCTACCCCGTTCCTTCGTTGCCTATAGTGCCGGGGCCGGGTATTCCTTTCGGAAGCTGACCCATGACCCCAGCAGATCCTATAAGGGTTCCGTTTTTTTCCTTCTGAGGTACGGAACCCTAAAGTAAACTTCATTTTAGCCGAGAGACATCCACTGCTTGACATAAGCATCCCCAAAGAATCACCACATGAAGATCCTACTATGCGTCTCGCATCCATCGGATTCCTGCAATTAATTCAATTTACTGCATTGTAGAGCAGTGGTGACCGAGTGGTAACAGCCCGACTTACGAGTTGTAAGTCGCGGGTTCAAGCCCAGCCAGGCGCATTACTTTGTGTAATTAATTTCATCACCACAGCTCTCAAAACGGTGAAGGAAAACATCGTAAGGAAACCGGCATGTCCTAGAACCGAAACTTCAACCCCGCACTTGACCTGCGTGGTGGATTACGGCTCATTCCTTCTCCTAGAGAGGAAGCCTGAGTCCCAGCAGTGGGAACATCATTAAGTTGATAATATGCTATGCTGAGCATCATCATCATTTCAGCTGAACGACGTCCACTGTTCACAATGAGAGGACCTGTACTTCTCGCATCCATCGAAATCCCGCAATCAAATACAATTTGCAATAATACGGCTACATTACAAATACCAGATATTACAATTACAACCTGAAAACCTGACCCAAATACAGGTCATTAATTAATAAAGTGAACACATAAATAAAAATATCAGATTCCAAAATTAATATTAATGCTTCAGAAGCTTCGACTAAAATTATTCATGTAAATATTTATGAAATTCCTGGAAATTCAAAAAGACTAGTATGTAAATTTAACAGGTCGTTTAATAGACTTTTCAATGGAACTTTTTTTTTAATTGTTGATAGGTTCGCGCTTGACCGCTATCTCACCTGATGGAAAGCGGCGATGCGGTTGACGATGGAGTGCGCTTACCTAGAAGTAACTAATTCACTCTTGATTTAAAGATTCCCGGGTTGTAGCCATCAGGAAACACAGACTCCGGCAGGGAATTCCACTCCTTAGCTGTAGGCATAATGAAAGTGTTCCCAAAACGCTATGTGCGTATACATAGATGACTATCCGTGTTCCGAGATATTCAATAATTATAATGATTGATTGCCATTGTGTTCTAGGACATTGACCTCTTCGTATAATGAATATAATAAAATTGAATAATATTTCCCGGACGGATAAAACCCAATTCCACAAAACTTTGTTTTGATTGTTTCTGCCAGTAAAGCCGGTCTTTTATCAAAATATTTCACGGGTCATTTAATAAGTAATAAATTGTTTGTTGGTTTCGAACTAATAGCTTTATTTCCAACCCGTTAGCGCTTAGCTAAATATATGGGTCGTATAGGTAATGATTCAAAAATATATTAATAAGTATGTACTTATACCAAGCATAATTAAATTTAAAGTAGAACTACACTGCGCACACGTGGGCCACGTCCGTCGATCTAGACGCGTCGGTCTCCATACATTTTATATGGAAACTAGACTTGTAAAGCTACATTATATCCACGCCACGCGACGTCGTTCTACGCATAAATCAGGCGTGGTCCACGTGTGCTTCGGCCTAATGTAGTTCTAGTTTCAGATTCATGATCGTACCCTAAGCATGAACATACATCTACAAAAGCTACGTATAACGACGACTCAGAAGGCAGGTTGTGAGCACACATACATATATAAGGTGACTGGTAATTAGTGAACGATACTTAAACACGTGATTGTAGTCATGATAACGAACAACTTTTATTATGGGTCCAAACTTGAAATCGCAATAAAAAAGCTGCTGGTCAGTACATTTGTGTTCGCGTAACTGGTCAAAATATACTGAACTTGGTTGATTTTTTTCGCGTTTTCAGGTTTGGTCCCATAGTAAAAGTTGTTCGTTATCATGACTACAATCACGTGTTTAAGTATCGTTCACTAATTACCAGTCACCCTATATATATATATATATTCCACTTATATTTCTCAACTATCACACAACGCCGTCTAGTCCCAAGCTAAGCAGAGCTTGTGTTATGGGTACTAGACAACTGATAGTAGTAACACGAACGAGTTACTGTAAGTTCTTGGCACCGAAAGTGTTAACTGTGTGACTGAAAGGAGTTCATGTGCAAAAAAGTCGTAAAGTGCAAACTGGCACTTTTATATTGGATAACAATTTTTCTTAGACATTTCTTCAGATGTCCGCTCTATTGTATCTCTTTAATCTCTTTGGGTCATACTGTTACAATGCAACAAGTAACACCAAGTTCCAACAACGTATATCATACAACAATAGCTAAAACTACAAACCAAGAGTTTGCTCATTAGTAAGCATGAGCCAATAACTCTGTTTGACAAACAATAACTTCACAAATTAGTCAACAATAATTATTAACTACAGATATTAATTAGTTACCGCGTTTGTGAATTGTGGAGCGTATAAATAAGGGATTTAACAGACAAGCTAATTTTGTAGCTGCGATTTTGCGTGAATAATATTACCAAGACTATGTATGTAGGTAGAAATTAAGTCAACCATAACGAAGAAAACATGTTGCGTTCTCTAAAACATTCCCTCCCAGATTCTGTTTCTTGATAGCTACAACTTAAGTGCTTATTTACGGAGACGCGGTGCGTTGGGCGTTCGTGGTACATTGCAGCAGCGGGCCGCATTATCGCACGCGCAAACACAAACAAATGGCAATGTACAACGACTTCACAACGCGCCGTGCAACACGCCACTTCTCCGTAAACAAGCACTAAGTTTTTTAGGCAAGCGAGGTCCATCGTTGGCCACATCATCGCTAACCATAAGATGAGATAGTGGTCAAGTGCGAGCCTATCAACAAGCACAAAACGTGCTTATATAATATACAATTCTTTTGAGGTGGGAAATCATTCAATGACTACTCCAACTCTAGAGTACAGTGAGAGGATGTATCAAACTTTTACTGACAAAAACCCACTTCTTTTATTTCAATTGCCCTTTGGGTTCCAGAGCCACTGACTCGGGCACGCCACAATCGCGGTGGTATGTCCCCTCTTCAAGAAGTGGCTACGCAAGCACCACGGTGCTCACACTTTTCCCCTGACGCAGGTCCTCATCAGACAGCGACTTTACCTACGTAAACTCTCGAATCTGAAAAATTAGCATTTTTTTATTATTTCTGTTTCAAGCCCGGAAAAACCAGCTAGCTTAATAAATAATATTTTTGTCTCATCATCATCATCATTTCAGCCAAAAGATGTCCACTGTTGGACATAGGCCTCCCCCAAGCGTCGCCACAATGGCCGGTCCTGTGCGTCTCGCATACTTCGGACTCCAGCGACCCTGACCAGGTCATCGGTCCACCTTGTGGGAGGCCTTCCAACGCTGCGTCTTCCGGTACGCGGCCGCCACTCCAGAACCTTTCGGCCCCAACGGCCATCTGTTCTATTTTTCTCTAATTATTCTTAAACCCAACCTTATATGTTACCAAATTTATATACAAATAATGACAAAATTATACATAAAATAAAAAAATGAACTTCAAATTGCTCTTCTGTAAAGTTGACTTTTTCATTTTCGATAGTTTACCTAGGGACAGTCGATTGGTGTTTTGGTAGGTACCTGCACTTTCAATAACCAATAACGTTTATATTTACGATCCGGGACCTCAATAACTGTTCGGAATAATCCCACAACCCGCAGAATGGTTGACCGAACGAGTTCTATATCGTCCAATCGAAATGCGATTAAATCACTGTTCGTTGTAGCTCGTCTACTAACTCCCTAAGGTACGTATATGATTGAAGTGTTTGAATAGTTTCAGTCGTAACATATTGTTACTTGAATAATATCCGTATTTGACTGCCTAAATTAATTGTGTAAGTAATTGTTCTGGCAGCAATTATATTGGGTTTGTGGAAAACATCAAAACATCACAGGTATGGCTAGTGTATCCCATTTACAGTCTGAAGTTTAGAATGAATCGCTTTACTAAATACAACCTAACTAGTCACATTATGTTAAACTATTATGTCCCTCTACTAGGCGAAGGCTTTTCTCTCCCTTTTCACACGTATGTCCTCAGACATTGCGGCTATTTTGTAGTTGTAAAGCTCATCTTTCCACCTTCGCCTAAAATCAGCTCAATGATAAAATTAATTGATCAATCAGTCCCGAAGAATGAAAGAAAAGAAGTTCCATCTATGCGGAAATTTCATAAACGAGAAGCAAAAATTGCTTAAGCAAAATTGTGTAGGCATCCATAAATGACCAAATTGGAGATGCATTTGTGCAGACATTCGTAAATGGTAAAAAGTAATTGCTACTATTGGTTGGTTGATGAACTATTGGTTACTACTATTGATAATCAACTATTTTTTATGATTATAAAAAGAAAGTTACATTTGTGCAGACATTTCATAAATAACAAAGAGGGCCAAGGGGTTGCATTTGTGCAGATCTTTTTTTTAATTCATATAAACTAGTCGTTAACTGCAATCCCACTTGATGGTAAGCAGTTATGCAATCGTTGATGGTGAGCAGACTAACTGTTCCAGTCCTTCGATGTATGCGGTATAAACGACAAGGCACAATGCCGGATGTCCGGACCGTAGAATTTTCAACAGGTTGTCACGATGGTAGAAATGAGATTTCGGAATCAAGTCGGGCAATTCCCGCGCACACTCTCCAAAATACATCCTGTAAAATACCGACAGGGTGGCTACTTTACGCCTATGCTCAAGGCTTTGTAGATTGGACTTAACCAAATCTGGATCACCAATTAGTCTCTTCGCACGCCTTTCCACCGAGTCTAAAGCTGCCAGGTTGCATTTGCAGCCCCAGCCTATAAGTGGCTGCAGTACCCCACACACGATCGGACCTGTGCTTTGTATAGCTTAAGAAGCTGTCCCGGTGTGAAGTAGGTACCGTTGGACTTTTGCAAGAACGTCGATAAATCTTTCATACATTATAAAAAATTATGTCATGGGATTGGGAAAGCTTATGTCGCGGATGGCGTGTAATGGGTAGCACGTTGTCCGATCGTCCGGTAGCCGACCGGACCGAGCCCAAGTCGTCAACGTTCCCGCGCGCCTCAAGGAGCTGTCAGCAAACCGTAGAGGCCCAGCCTGCTAGCTGCAGGCAGGCAAGGTCGAAGCCTGCTGGGGTCATGGGTCAGCTTCTGAAAGGAATACCCAGCCCCGGCACGATAGGCAACGAAGGAACGGGGTAGGTTTTTAGTCAGTAAGAGTCTGACACTACTTCCCGCTCCGCCCAAGGGCGGGATTTGTCATTGGATGATTTTACCTACCATAAAAAAGGCCATATACATATGTCCAACACTAAACGCCACAAACACAAGACAAGTCATTTACTCCCAAACAAATCTCAGATCTCTGCAAAAACGTTTAAAAGAAATATAGAGCCATTACTACTATGTAGTACACATAATCCGCTCAATTTACAGGCAGTTGATTTGTACTCAATTCGTCCGTCTCTTTGAACAACCAATCAACCAATAGTAGCTAGTTACTAGGGATGTGTCGGAGGTTATTTAGCGGAGATGATGATACGGAGCTTGACCTCTGTGGAAGTATAGATGGAAGTAAAGACAAAAAAGACTATAAAAAATCTACTAACTCCCTTTTGCTGAAATCTCTTTCAATGCGCGCGATGTCTCAGACTAGATCCAGACGGTTACCGGATGCCTGGACGATGAACTACTCATTGCTTGTCTTCCGTAAGCCCACGCTTACGGTGGCTGGTAGTAAGGATCAGGGTCTCGGCGGCTGTGACGTGATAATGTCGGTTACGGTCGGTTTAATCACTTTCAAACAAAAAAAGACGAGTATCGCATACCATAAAAAAGGGGAAAATATAATGACATCCGCGCAAAACGGCTATCGTTTGCATGGTAAAAGCTACAGCGCTGGTTAACAGCTAAAAAAAAAAACACCTAGACGCACGCGGATCTACAATTTCTTGCGGAATTTCCGCACTTGCGAGGGCGGAGTCAAAGTTCTAACCCAAGCCTAACACCTACCGGTATTACATCTCTTTTACTTGTAACGATAGATTAAGTTATCGGTAACTGTACTTAAGTAGGAATTAGTTTTTGGGACAGTTTACGAGTGTCGTTAACGAAATGGTTATGTCTTTGACGTAAGTGTTTTAGATTTGAAATATGGGAAATTAGTCTGGAGAAGTACTGTAGTATTTAGCAAAAATAATTTCCTGGCAGAAATTTCCAAAAAGTATATATTTACATAAAACCAAAGTCGCGTTAGTTACACCGTTTATAAATCAAGAACAGCTGGATCGATTTGAATTTTAGGGTTCCGTAGCCAAATGGCAAGAAAGGAGGAAGATGCTCGGCATATCTTGGACAGAGTTCCGCACCAATGTGTCCATACTTCAGGAGCTCGGCATCACAAAGCGTCTATCGACCATAGTACAGACGCGCATACTGCAGTACTTTGGCCATGTCTCTAGACGCGATAACAACTCTATAGAGCGGCTAGTCGTACAAGGAAAAGTGGAGGGAACCAGATTGCGCGGCCGATCACCTATGCGATGGACTGATCAGGTGAAATCCGCAGTGGGTAACTGCGTGTCAGACTGCGCCCGACAGACTTCCAACAGAGAGAGATGGCGGGAGATCGTTAAGAAAGCTGTGTCCGCCTCTATCACCAATGTGGACGCCTCAAAGTGACCACGACCGCTCTGCTAAGAGCGAAACGACAGAGAAGAAGAGCCAAATGGCAAAAAACGAAACCCTTATGGATTCGTCATGTCTGTCATAGCCACTTTATTCCGAAACTATAAGAACTATACTGTTGAAACTTGGTAAGTAGGTGTATTTTGTGAACCGCATTAAGATCTTCATACAAAATAGAAAAAAAAAACAATAAATTTAGGGCGTTCCCCATACTTAGAACTAAAATTTAAAAAAAAATTCGTCAAACCCATATGGGGTATCTGTATTTATGGATAGGTCTTCAAAAATAATATTGAGTTCTCTAAAAAAAATTTTTTCTAAACTGAATAGTTTGCGCGAGAGACACTTCCAAAGTGGTAAAATAAATGAATAATAAAAGTAAAAAAATAAGTATGATGTACCATGCAATCTTCCACCGAAAAATCGTTTGAACGAGATCTAGTAAGTAGTTTTTTTTTTTCATACGTCACAAAACGTAAAGCGCAATTTTTACGAAACCCTCAGTGTTCGAGTCCGACTCCACTCGTCCGATTTTTTTCCTTATTAGATTCGGACAGTTAATGCATAATGTTCTCGGTTTTCTTTTGACAGAAAGGCATCTGTCGTGATGCCAGGAAATTATGTCATTTGGTAGCAGCCCTTCAATTGTGACTTCCTTCTTTATTATTGTAAAGTGTATATACATAATATTTTAATTATTTTAGTTTAGGTATTAATAATGTTAAAGGGTACGATGGGGTTGGCATATCTGGTCAGATTAAAACCCCAAAATCAATAAAGAAAAAAAAAGATAGGATAATTTTACATTTACTTAATTACTACTATGCCCTCTAGATGTAGGGCTGCCATCACCTAAATTGCCGACACCGGATAAACACGGCAAAAATTCCGGACATTTTGGAGAAATATGGTTTTTTTCCCCGGACACCTCCGGATTTTTTTTTGTAACAAAAATAAAAAGGAACATCGACTATTTTGTCGTGCCTTATTGAATGCGGGTATTATAAATGAATTTTTAAGAAAGATTTATTTTTATGACTTTCTTTCCAGTACACTCTCGGTGAGATCACAAATGTCTCGGCGAGACATTTGCAAGGTGAGGAGCAGTGAGTAGATCTGTGTACACTCTCGACTCGACTTGCCTTAGTTCTATTGGCAATATTTCATTCAGTCACGCTAGCTCGTCGTTCTTTTTGGCTCGAGCAAAACCGACTCTCGTTAGGTCACGTCATGTCCCGCCATGAGTGTACAGCTAGCATTAAAAAATGGGTTTTCCCTGATAAGAAATGTCCGGATTTTATCCTGACACTTTTAAAAACCCCTGCCGGACGGTCCCCGGACGCCCTTCAAAATAGGACAAATCCGGGGAATCCCGGACGAATGGCAGCCCTATCTAGATGGAACAGAGAGCGTCTACGGCAATCCTCCAGCGCGAGCGGACTTGAGATTCACGCTTCACCTCGCTTCACGTCATTCCGTTGCTCGCCACTTTTACCAGCACAGTGTGACGTTGAATTCCAGCTTGACGCTTAGTTCGATATGTGATCGTAAAGGTACGAATAGACTAAGACATTTCATACGCTACACTCAGTGTATACATCGAGTGTCTCTGTGTGAACACGAGTGTCTCTTATTGCACACTCGAGTTCATTATATAAAGAGTATAAAGTGTCGTATTCTATTCGTACCTTATGCCTTCGAAGCTTGTGGTCAATCTGCCTCCTCTTGCGACGCTTGATCTGGCGGGGATCACGCGCCAAATTAAAATTATGCGTTCATTAAAATTACCATAGGAATTCCTATAGCTATCCGCTCTTCCTGGACTCATAAACTGCTCTCATGCAAAACAGTCTTATTTCTAAGCCCAAATTATGCTCTCATAAACCCAGCTCATTAATAATTCAGTACATAACAGTCATTTAATTGGTCGTAAACATTTTTACTTCACGACATTAGTCCTTTACGGCTTTTCGTACTTTCAACCCTTAAGAGCCGGCCCTTAAACGGTTACGATGTTGTAAAATTAAATTAGTTATTTTGCCTTAGAAACTTGCTGTTTTTTAGGGTTAAGAATTTTATTCATGATTTTTTTGTTGTATGTACAGCTTACTTAAGAGCGGCTAACCCGAGCTATACCTATACATCTATTAGATTCTACGCACAATAATTAATTCTATGAATTGTTACTTAACCTTCATCCTCTCTCTTAACTTTGCTGTGCCCGACAGGGTTCATATTGATCTTGCAATATTTCATACCATCTATGTACATAATATGGAATGCAATAAAGTATTGAGTATTGAGTATTGAGTACATTTCCATACACCGCTCTTACGTGATTATGACGTTATTAAACTCTCTTTCTCTTTCTATAAATATTTTGAAAATACAAATATCTTGTGGATACTATCTGTTGAAATTAAAAAAAAAAATTGTAAAACTAATCCAGTAAAGACCTATGAAAATGTGCTATTTGGAACTTCCTCTTCATAATGTACCTATTAATAATTTGAAAAAAAAAAAGTATAATCGTAGAATGTATATTTATAGAAACTAAAACCAAATTTGATCGGGATTCGTAATGATGAAATATTTAAAAAACTATTAGGGATTTTTTTTTTAAATAACACATATTTTTGGAACAAGTTTTGTGAAATTTTCGAGTGAATTACGGAATTTTTGAATACCAACAGATTAAACCATCCTCACGTTGACGATAGATGGATCGGGGATGGCCCTCTTAAAGTAGTTACTTTTAGTAAGCAAGATATTACAAGAAAAAAAAATATTTTAAGCTTAGAATCGTCTCTCCAATTAATATCGTGATGGCCAACTGGTCAAGCCACCCGCCTCTCATACATGAAGTTGCAGATTTGCAACCGGGCAAGTACTAATGTATTTTTTTTCAATTCATACATAATTTCTTAATTTATCTACATAGAAAAATAATTACACCCCATGCCACGGAAGGTACGTAAAGCAGTTGACCATAATTGTCATTCGTAGATCTTTAACTGTCATTACAGAGGTTTAGTCAGATGCCAAATAGTCTGACCATCGGTGTTGGGGTTGTAATGCCCAACAGTGAGAACGATATTTTCCTGTTATGTTATGTAAATGATTAGACCAACGTTTCCTTTGATGGATTTATTGCTACTTAATAAAATTACATAATTGTTCGAATTAAATGCTATGTTAAATGCACAGGTAAACAATATGTGCAATTATGAGTATGACGTACAAAGTTCAATGTACAGCGTAGCTCGTACAATCGGTCTAGCCAAGGATTTACATGTTGCCCAGTAACTGAACTGTGGAGGTTGGTAGCCAATCGCTCCAAACAAAACACGGGTATTCAACATCATCCGGTTAGGCTAGAAGAAAAGGACTCTGAATTAAAAAAAAATCTTTTTAGAATAAAGGTAGTCAGAAAAATCCATATCACCAGTAAAGTAAGGTCCACTTAACCATTAGCTCTTTCAAAACGTATACATGACGCTAACGTCATGCCAACCATTGTCACCCAACCAACCATTGTCAACCATTTGTCAGCCATTTTATGAACGGGGAAACCCCGTTAACACAATGGCGATTGGCCGAGGCTGGGCCCACACGTCAACGTAGCATAACAATGCTGCCACCTGGTGAGCGTAATTTTTGAACACTTTCATTAAACGAATCCTGCAACAATGATGACTCACCTTCATTACAGCAAGATACTACAATACTATCACCATATTTTCCACGTCCAATGTGTTTGTGAAGAAATTCAGCTAGTTTGTGAAAGTAGAGGAAGTGTAAAACGCTAAAAGATTGCGTCTTCGTCTAGACGACTTAAATTAAAGTGAAGCGCTTAAACTTTTCAATTTACTTTCCCCTTTGGGGGCATCCATTTTCTTATACATACTGTGCCAAATTGGCTAACCCAGGGACTAGAAAAGCTATTTTAATCATAATATTGCTGTCATTAAAGATGAAAATACGGTGTTATTTATTTTGGTAATAAATATAATCATGATCCCGCCTTATAATGTCCACAGCTGCGACTTAGACCATCTCAATCGAAAATGTGGCCCCAGTGCGCTCTTGATGGTTTTTTTTTTTTATTCCACAACTATCACACAACACCGTCTAGTCCCAAGCTAAGCAGAGCTTGTGTTATGGGTACCAGACAGCTGATAAACATACTTATATAGTTCTAAATACATACATATTATAGATAAATAACATCCAGACACAGAACAAATGATCATGCTCATCACACAAACATTTGTTCTGGGTGGGAATCGAACCCACGAGCTCCGGCATAGCATTCAGGGCCACTAACCACTAGACCAACAGGCCTGTCAGATCAACAGGATGTCACGTCTTAGAATTTTTGGTTACGGTTTTCTCACGATGTTTTCCTTTTGCCTCTTAAAAGTAATGCTGATCACTCTAGCTTAGAGTGGGAGTAATCATTGGATGACATCCCAACTCACACAAACAAGTTCGGAGGTAATTTTTTCGAACAATCCCGCTAGTCATTTATTTCGTAGGCGCGAGCTTGCGGACAGCGAGCAATGGGTAGCTCGCCGTCTGACCGTCCTGTAACCATCTGGACCGAGGCCAAGTTGTAGACGGCACGTAGTGTTCCACGCGCGCATCAAGGAGTTGTCGGCAAACCGTAGGGGCCCAGCAGGGTCGAAGTCTACTGGGGCCAAGGATCGTTTTCTTCAGAAAACGACTTCGACTTGAAGGTTCGGCCCCGGTATGAAAGGCAGAGACTATCTCCTGCCCCGCCCAAGGGCGTGGAGATGTCATTGAATCACATGATTTCCCCACAGACAAACAAAAAAAAAAGTTATTTCATGTCATTTATTAGTATACCATATAGTGAATGTTACAATAGGCTTAAAGTTAAGGTACAGTTATAGACCATGAAAGGGCACAGCAACATAAGTAACAAAAATAAATAGTTAAATCAAATTAAACATCTGGGTAGTCAGTCTCCATAATAATAATAAAAGTTTTCAGTTTTAATAATAGGATTCATGTTCATCCAAGCAAAATTCCGGCGTCGGTCGTTGGTGTCATAAAATATTATTTGTACCTATATCTCCTGCATTTAAACGACCTTATTTGAAACCGGAAATCAGTGGGTATTTGGGTTATATTATATTTTAGCAAGGATTTTCGCTATTACTAACCCGACCTGGTATTGTGAAACGTGACTAGCAAAGGTAAATGGTATTAGGTAAATGACATTTAAAAAAAAACTATGTAAGAATTTGTCGTAAAGTTAAAAAGAAACTTGTGGGATTTTTTTTTTAATTTTTAATGACAGTTTATACACCGATAAATTTAGGTCGTTTTAATCCCGTGGAGGGTCGATTCGGTACATGAAACACTGTCGATTTAGAAAGATAAAATAAAAAAAATAAAGTAGTTTTTTTCTAAAACTCGAATTAATATACGCATGCACGAAATTAATTTCTTTTAAGTAAATGAGTCAATAACCTTGTACGTAGTTGTTGGTAGTTGCGTACTAACTACCTCATTGGCCTTTCATTAGCCATTCATTGGCCTCGCTCAGCTGACGTTTACCTTGTAGTAGAAATTAATTTCGTACATGCGCAAATTAATTCGAGTTTTAAAAAAAGTACTTAATTTTTTAATTTTCTCTTTACAAATCGATAGTGTTTCATGTACCGAATCGACCCTCCGCGGGATTAAAACGACCAAAATTTTACGGTGTAGTATAATCTAATGATGATTGACTGAAGTACGCTTCCTTGGATCAGCTTTACCATTTTATTTTTTTTTATGTTAGGTAAAATCATCCAATGACAAATCCCGCCCTTGGGCGGAGCGGGTAGTAGTAGTGTAGCTTTACAATTTTGTGCCGGTTGCTGTGGAGACTCTGGGTAGCTGGAGTTCGGAGGCAAAGTGATCTATGGGGAATTTGGGCTGTAGGCTCGGGGAGGCAACGGGTGACTCCCAGTCCAAGTCGTTCTAGGTGCAAAGGATGGCCATCGCTTTCAGCGAGGTAATGCGGCGAAGAATTAGTAGAATTTGAGTTTTATAAAAAAAATACTTTGTTTTTTAATTTTATCTTTATAAATCGATAGTGTTTCATGTACCGAATCGACCCTCCGCGGGATTAAAACGATCAAAATTTAACGGTGTATATGTAACCTACCCATATTTGCAAAATAAAATTTTATTCTATTCTTAAAAAAAAAAACTTAGTTTTATTTTACATGTGTATTTGTTCAGACTACGTTATAGATAACATCACAACATCTTGAAGTATCTTACAATAACTACAAATGGACGTAAGTGTAGTGTCGGCAGTGTGCAGGCACTGGGCGGCTACAGGATGCCGTGAATAATTATTCTGTATGCAGCATAATCTCACAATTTCCAAAGAAATAGTCGCCTACCCAATTGAATAAATTCATCATCATCATCATCAGCCTTTTAACGTTCCCACTGCTGGGACACAGGCCTCCTCTCTAGGAGAGGGAATGGGCCGTAATCCACCACGCGGGCCCAGTGCGGGTTGGTGGATGTCGCATGTCTTCGAATTTTTGGTTCTAAGACATAAATCGTTTTGAGAACAGTGGTGATGAAATAAATTAAACAAAGTAATGCGCCTGGCTGGGTTTGAACCCGCAGCGTACAACTCGTAATCGGGACCGTTACCACTCGGCCACCACTGCTCTATTATTGAATAAATTACTCAAAATAAAAGTAGTAGGATAATAAAATGTGAGTTGATTTGGTGGGCATGTCAGACCTTTACTGAATAAAACCTCAACTGTGGTTTACAGTAGCCTTTTGCTCTCTAGGGCCACAAGTTTACCTTCCAGAAAACGACTCATGGCCCTTGCGGGCTTCAGTCTTATTGGGCCCCTAGCCATAATGGATAGCTTAAGAAACACAGGTAGGTTTTAGTCAGATGCAAGTACCAGCAGTGGAAAAAGTTCAAAGCTGACTTCGTTTATGCTTATGAAAGCTCAAAATAATTAATGATATTGAATAATTAATGAGGTTCACTGCCCACATTTCAGTAGCCCACGTTGTCCCAGTCGTGTAAAAAGCATTGATTGATCATCCAATGTCATAAAACAAAAGATAACCGGTTTCCAAAGCCTGGAAACTGACCCGTTCAATAAGTTTTTGTGACAGATAGAGTCAAGATTGATAATACCACAGTATAACAATAAACAGTAGTTCAACGGAAATGGTTTCATAAAAAAATATGAGTGGAAGGGAAACACTGTAATGCCTATTACTCGTACTTCATATAAAATGAAACCTCTATCCACTCCAGCGCCCCTAGCCAAGTTACCACCGTTTCGATTTTCTTGCGTCGAACGCCCTGAGTTGGCCACGCCTCCAATTCCTTTGTTCTGACGGCATCTCAACGCTCAGTCACGTGGTCAAAACAAAATAATCGGAGGCGTAGTTGACTCGAGGCGTGCGACGCAAGAGAATCCAAACGAAACTTGGCTAGGGGCTAGGGGGAGAAGTTGTCAACAAGAGATCACAGAATGCGATAACGCCACAAAATGTATGGATTATGCATGTAATATATTTATTTTCTAATTTAATTAATTTAAACAACTATGAAAGATAGATAAGATAAGATTTTTTAAATCTCCTCATCAACAACGAAATTATAAAGTTTTAAAGCACCAATAAAAAACAAAACCCTAGTGAGCAATCTCTTGTCTTTCGGCTGAAATAATAAGGACAGTAATCTTCAAATGAACGAGACCACTGAATATAACCTACACTGTGATAATACCATCACGTATAGTGTGTAATACCTATCGATTATAGTTTTTCTGTCGTTTGCCGGACGCCAAGCAATATAGTGCCTTTCTTGTACCTTATCTCGGAAAACTGTGATTGCTCAGGCAACTTGCGTAAAATAATATTGTATGGGGGACTGTGTTTAGATTTTCTAGAAGCTTATGCCTTAAGCTAGAGAGAATAGTGCAGCAGTGATTTTAAAGTTAGATGAGCTTTTGAAGTTAGTAAATGATGTTTAGCTCTACTTTTATTGGCTTAAAATTATGGTTTCCAACTTTCTTCACAATATTGACCGCCAAATTAATGATATTTTTCCGCAAAAAATATTTGTAAATAATAATGAAAAATGAGGGAGAGGTAGGCCAAAGAAGAGATGGATGGATTGTGTGAGGAGTGATATGAAAGAAAAAGGAGTTAGTGATAGCGTGACGAGTGACAGGACAAAATGTTATGATAATATTATATTATATAATGCACATAATGTAATGGGCGCGCCGTGGTGTTGTCACTTCATAAATACACAGTCTCCACAGACTCCTTATTTTTATTTATCTAAAATTTATGTTTTTTTTTTTGTTTATCTTTTTGCACTTTGCACCGTTCCGGCGTCTTTCTGTCAGCACTGGCCAACGCTGAAAACCAGAGCTGTGTGCTCATCGCATTGTGCATGAGGGCACAGCTTTATGCTGAGCATTCGGCCGTTTTGCACGGATGTGGCGTATATCTTTCCTTTAAAATGTTACGTTTATCTAGTTTTTAGTTGCGTCATATCGTATAAATAAACTGTTTTTTTTTCTTTCTTCTTTCTTTTATCCCTGTAGGATTTGAAAATAAAATCTAAAAGCGTTGTAGCGACGCGAAAAATAGCGGCGGGTGCCACTGCCAATTTTAGCGGCGCGGCGCCTCAACGCGATTATGGCCGTGTTTACGGAGACGCGGCGCGTTGCGCGGCATGTTGGGCGTTTCGTCGTACATTGCAGCAGCGGGCCGCGTCATCGCTCGCGCAAACACAAACATATATTATGGCAATGTACGACAGACTGCCCGACGCGCCGCGCAACGCGCCGCGTCTTCGTAATCGAGCACTATGTGTTTCGGGGCCTAATATTATGCGCAATATTTACATTGCCGATACGTCACAGTTGTGTTCACAGCCTATTGATCTGCGCTAAGCCTCGTATTTATCTGCTATAGATGCCATTTTAAATGTTCATTTTTTGATGTTTACCTACAAAATTTTTGCTGTTACATACCGAAGCTGAAAATTTTTATTTGTATAAATGTTTACATAGAATTTGCATTAAGAGCGATCAACCCGAGGTACATTTTCATACAGCTGCTCTTACATGATTAGGATGTTATTACACATCTTTCTTCAGATATTTCGGATACACAGATGTCTTGTGCATATTATCTAGGCTTCTATAGAAATCATAACGTAAATTTGTGTAAAACTAACCCAGTAAAGACCTTTATTATGTATTCATATAAAAGTGTTTCGATAAAAGCCTGGCACATTTAATCGAGATTCTAAATGACGACAATTTTTCGTAAAAAAAAATTAAAAGTTTAAAAAAAGACAGGTATTTTCTGGAACAAGTTGTGTGAAATATTCAAGTAAATCACGAAATTACTGAATGCCAACAGAGTTTTCTGGTGTAATCTTTCTTTTTTTCGCGTTGCCTCTCCAAAAAAACATCGCATTGGATTACAGATTAGATGAAGCAACAAGTTTATTAACCATGCTCGACTATTATTATTACTTTCTTTATTCACTGATTGTAAAATATAAATTATATTTTTAAATATTTTTTTAAATCATAAAAAAATACATTACTATTATTACTATTATTGTACAAGTATATACATAAACTAAATAACTAACTGTCATAATAATATAGTGCTACAGCCACTGCGAAAGACAAATGAGCCATTCCGCGAAGCAGCCTTTTAAAGGATTTTCTTCGAAAAATATAAGGCAACTCCATAAAACTCCAGAGACTTACAAATACGTCGACAAAAGACAAATTGCATATGTTCAAGCTCCCTTACTACGGGTTCTCACAAAATCAGTTAGAGTATAGTCTTTTTGTATTGTGTATTCACATTTTGTATTGTATATTGACATCATCACCATCATCGCCTTAACATTGATTTTTGTTGCTATTCATGATTAATTACTTTTTATTATAGAATCTTTTAACTTGTTTTTTGCTTTCCAGGCTGATTAAGGGTTATATTAGACATATGATAAATGTTATAATTCTGTTCATAATTTCTTAAACGATATAATAATAATAATAATAACGTCTCTATGTTGCCCTCTTGTTGCTACGTCTCTTCGCTAGCGGCCGTTTTTTGGGGGCCCATTTATTGAGTGTGCAAATCACCCCCTGCCTGTTTACCGATGGATATTAATAACATTGTTTAGGCAGGGGCCATAGCTTTCACATAGTTTCTAGTAACCAGTCCACTTAAGACTCCAAAAACCATTGCCCTATTGTCTTTATTTTCCATCTGTCACAATAGTTTTCACCAACCAGGGGTTGTCCTTAGATGCACCAGCATTGCGCGTACAGAGACAATCGTCGGTTGGCATCGCGTTCCATTAAAAGAACCTAAGGGGCCTCTGCGAGTTGGTTTCGGCTCCTCGTACGCCTTCCAAAGGACCAGGACTTTAGGGTCCTGTGAAATACTGACGCATATAATAATAAATATTTTATATTTTTAAATGTTTTTTAATAAAAATTAAAAATATTGTATTCTATTCTATCTTCCTCGATTTTCACAATATAACACTTAGATGACATTAGTAATCAAGCTCTCTGCGGACGCCCGTCATAAACCAACAAATAAGAATCAACCTGTGTGAAGAACATCATCTACCAGCATCCGACATCTTCAAACTCCGGGGCACCTGAACGTGAATTGCAATGGCTTTTATGGAAACCAGAAGATCAGTTGCGCACTCAAGTAAGCCGCTACAAATACAACTTAGTGTTTTATAGACCCGTCGGATACTCAGTGTGAGTGCGGTGCTTCTATTAAGAACATGTGCTACGCATTGAAGTATGTACCTTTATATTTTAATACAAATTTGACACTTGTAAAGTACACAGAACTGTCACACAGATAGTTAATTCATGCAAACCTGCTGGGGCCAAGGGTTTGCTTCCGAAAGGAAAGCCCGGCCCTGGTATCTAAGGCCACGAAGGAACGGGGTGGGTTTTTAGTCAGTAAGAGTCTGACACTATCTCCCGCTCCGCCCAAGGGCGGGAGATGTCATTGGATGATTTTACCCACCACCAAAAAAAGAATCATAATTTGAACCCTGACTCCTAAACTAGGAAGATCGTGTATCTCAGGAGGCAGTGCCTAATTTAGCCTTAAAAGTGTTTAATTTCATTATGTTTATTTTAAGTCCCTATTTTCTTACACTTTGGAGTACTTAATTAATGCCACCGATACTACAATTATTGTAGCCACCTACCGGGCCAGCAGTAGAGGTCCAGTAAAGCCGATACCGGCTAGGGCCACAGGAATTACCGGTAAAAGAAACCCAAAGCACCTAAATTTAACGTAAACCTAAAGTCCTAGAACGCAAAAAGCAACTGAAGAAGACAGGTGTGGATTTTAATCAGCATAAAGTCTGACATACCCTTTCACTCCACCCTAGATCAGTAGAAGTTATTGGATGATTTCCTTCATAAAAATAAAACCTACTGGACCCAAACAATATCAGGAGTTCACTTGAAGAAAAGAAAAAGTAAATTAATCGATTGTTGTGTATTTTACCAGCCGCAATTATCGATTTGAATTCCATCCCAAATGATCCTATTAGTGGAAACATTCAATGATCCGTTCAAGTTTTTCTCAACCGTATAGCATTCGGTTTTTGGCCTAAAGAGATGTACTGCAACTGTCCTTCGAATTTTCACGACGCAATTCGCTGGATGCTTGCTCAAGACTTTCAGGGTTACACTTACGGACCCGTGAGCCAACCATAAATCACGCCACACGTCAAGAAAAGGGGAAGGGGTCAACAAAGTGTAATATTGTGTTACAAAGGATGGAAGGAATCGTATGTTTCACGACAACATATTATTTCAAAATCTTCCTAACCTAACTTTATGTGACGTTACACTAGGGGAGAAAAGCAAGGACTAGGGTGTGTCAGAAAGCAGATAAGTGCGAGTCAAACTCACGCACGAATGGCTTTGTACCGTCTGCGTCTGTAGCAAAACTCAGCAAAAAATCACGTTTTTTCTATGGGAGCCTCCATAAATATTTCTTTTACTGTTTTTTAATGGTTGTCGTTTTAGCGGCAACAGAAAATACATCATCTGTGAAAATTTCTACTGTCTAATTATCACGTAATAGGGTTCCATTTTACCACCAGGGTACCATTCTTTATTTTTTCAACCTAAAAATGAAAAAATCTTGGATCTGCGGAGTTAATACTCCTACAAGGTTCTCACATTCACGTTATCAAAATAGAGCTCTAAAAAAACAAAATTCGAGCTGTAGATGATGATGATGATGTTTATCATACGATGACGCAAATAATGCTATTCTTCTGTCAATAATTGTTTATAATAATAATGTAATATTCCACAAATATCACACAGCGCAGTCTAGTCCCAAGCTAAGCAGAGCTTCTGTTATGAGTACTAGACAACTGATAAACATACATACATATTTCTAAATACACACATATTATAGATAAATTACACCCAGACACAGAACAAATGATCGTGCTCATCACACAAACATTTGTCCTGGGTGTAAATCGAATCCACAACCTGCGACATAGCAGTCAGGGCCACTAACCACTAGACCAACAAAAGGCTAGTCTAAAGATCATCCTAAACTTGTCACATAACCTATCACATATGTAAATAGAAATGCCACCCGCACACTGCCATCACATAATACTAATCATCAGTTAACAGATAAACAGAAACTATGTACTTAACCCTATGCTTTGCCGCCTCTCTAATGAAGGGTTAATTGACGGTAATGGACTAATCTGTTACTGTTATATTATATGCTTAGTACTTCTCCACCCTGTATAGAGACGTTAATGAACGTTGATTGAAGGAAACTAGAGTGGAAGATAACTCGCGTGATGTTAATGTGCATGCCATTTCGTATAACACGCCGTATTACAAGCAGGCGCGCCCGATTAAACTGACTGGCCTGTTGGGCTAGTGGTTAGTGGCCCTGACTGCTATGCCGCAGGTCGTGGTTTCGATTCCCACCCAGGACAAATGTTTGTGTGATGAGCACGAATATTTGTTCTGTGTCTGGGTGTAATTTATCTACTCAATAATAATGTGTATGTATCTAGAAAAATATAAGTATATTTATCAGTTGTTTAGTACTCATAACACAAGCTCTGCTTAGCTTGAGACTAGACGGCGTTGAATGATAGTAAAAAAAAATGTAATCCGCGAACCCCAAGTTCAGCCAGATTTCCATTTAGCTGCAGGGGAGCTGTATATATCCTGAGATTACTTTTAACAAGCATATACACATATAATCAAACTATTTTACCTCTATAGTATGATCTGAAGATGGGTGACCAATTTAAGTGTTTCCTCCGTGACTCGGAAAACACGTTTAGCTGTTGATCGCAACTGTTATTTGTAGTTTATTAATGGTCGTTATAGATGGTCAGAAATTAGGAACTTTTAACACCAGTCTTGCTAAGGGATTCCGTGTTACTCGGTCAGAGAAATCTGATTAAATCAGGTAGGCAGTCACTCCGTGTAAAATGCTTATAGAACATCTTCATGGAAGCCAATACCAACTAATTCAAAAAAGGCTAGGTAGACACTTTAAATTGAAATCTCATATACAACGTGGCGGACGGCGGGCAATGGGTAGCTGGCTATCCGTCCGTCCGGTAACAGTCCAGACCGAGCCGAAGTCGTTTCCGCGCGCCTCATGGAGTTTTCAGCAAACTGTAAGGGCCCGGCAGGGTCGAAGCCTACTCTGGGGCCTTGGGAAAGTATTAAAATGCATACCAGGACCCTGGAACCAAGGCAATGAAGGAACGGGGTAGGTTTTTACTCAGCAAATTTAACATTATTTCCCGCTTCGCCCAAAGGCGGGAGATGTCATAGGATTATTTTACCTGCTATAAAAAAAAAACCTAGATAACAGTTAAACTTTCTCAAATCATTTCAGAATGGGGGCTTTGAAATAGTAAAACAGAAAAGTTCACAAGTCTCTTCATGGCTTTCATTACTTCGTTCACAAGAACAAAACAATATTGGCAGAGTTTTCTAATAGGAATTTCCACCAGTCCGTTGCCTGGGTGTTACACCCTGTTCATGGTAATACCCTCCCTCTTCATTACTCGGGCCTTAAGTAGCGAGTGTTCAGTGCACTCACCATTCCTTTAGAAAAATACACTATTGTGGTGTTATGTACGTTTGGTAAGGGTGAAACTGAAGAGCAAACATTACGAAAGCAAAGCTACCGTTCCAACATTCTCAATATAAGTGCATCGGAAAGCACTCTACGCTTTAGAGTGGCGATGCATTTCTTTAACCGCAGCCGTTGCTTTGTATTGACTGCTAACCCTGATATCGAACGACTAAGGGATTGAGGCCAAAGCTTGAGGCTTATTTTGTATTTTTTTTTTTTGGATCTAATTTGGTACATCTAGATTATACAGAAAATTTTCTAACCATTTCAAATTCCAGTATCTACACCGTTAAATTTTGGTCGTTTTTATCCCGTGGAGGATCGATTCGGTACATGAAACACTATCGATTTATAAAGATAAAATTAAAAAAATAAAGTATTTTTTTTCTAAATTTCTAATTATTTAAGCATGTACGAAATTAATTTATAAGTAAAAGAATCAATGACCTTGTAGGGAATTGTCGTTCGCTGCGTACTAACTACCTACAGTTCATTGGCCTCGATCAGCTAACGTTTACTTAAAGAAATCAATTTCGTACATGCGTAAATTAATTTGAGTTTAAAAAAAAAGTATATTTGGTCAATTAATGAAGGCAAAAGTGCTCTGATTGGATTTATTGAAGTTACGCTTGGAAATTATTCAATGACTTCTCCCGCTGTGACTGGAGCGAGAGGGCTTAAGTTGCTCTTTGCGTACTAGGACTACGGCTTTCCATTTCAGAGATTCCCCGCGGTCCTAGCTAGCGGGCATCGGCCCTGCTGGGCCCCTACGGTTTGCTGACATCTCATTGTGGAGCGCGTAGATCACTACACGCTGCTGACAACTAAGCTCGGTCCGGTCGGTCAAATAATGGAGGCAGAAAATGTTCTGAATGGATTTATTGAAGTTACACTGAAATAAATTTTCACTTATACACCACTATTTTTTAATTATGGCAAATATTTAAAGGGCTTATTAGAAAAGGTCTTGTTACTATTAGTTATATTTAAGTAAAGTCTCAATGCATAATATTCATAAACAGCAAAGTTATGAGCGTTTGTATAGATCCCAAAATCTCATTCAATTTCTGGAAACATTGTACAGGTTATTGTTTATGAATGAAAGAATGTCAATAAAAATGGAAAAACACTGCGCTTAGTATTTTCTAGTAGTAATTGTTATGAATAATGATTCAATTATGAATTTACCAATAATGAAAAATTTTCGTGGACAATTTTGGAATTTCGTTTTTTGTACTTTTGACTACATAAATATGATCAATAACGGGTACTGATTGAGCCCCATTTTTGTGCACTAATTAAAAAATAGAGGTGTATGTGTCGTGATAGCTCCATGGTTTTAGGGTGCTTCTCAAGAGGTTGTGTGTACTTTTATGTAGGACATTACATTACTCTGCCTGCTTCTGAAAGCACGTAAAGCTATAAGTACTGGTTCATTCGCAGATCTTTAATAGTCGGTACTGTTGGCAAAGCAGCAAAAAGTCTGACCATCAGTTTATCCACGTAATATTAATTTATTTATTTATACAAACTTTATTCTCATAACAATGTACAAATTCGGACTTAATGCTTTAGGCATTTCCTACTAGTCGACCTTAGGGTGGTGCAGAAACTTAACATGGTAGGTGCAACTAATAAATAGGCAAAAAGAAAAGAAAAAAAAATCAATAATAAATACATACTTAGATACATATGTACATATAAATAAGCAATGTTATTGTAAAAACAAAACCAACCAATCAGTGTTGTGATTATTCTGCCAACTTGACAATATCGGGTTATCTAGTGACTGGGTTGTGAAGGTCTGATAAGCAGTCCCTCCATGTATAACTCGGGTATACAGCCGCACCCGTTTAGACTATAAGCTGCCTTGAAGTTAGTTAGGATAAAACTAGGGAGATGATGGTTCTAAATTTTCAAATTGAGTAAAAACTAACAGTTTTGATTCTTTACAACATGATAATGTCTCACTGAATACTGTAATAAAATCATGTGATTATTTTTGTTCGTTTCTTAAGAGCCGATTGTAGTGACTGAGTATTTGGTTTGAACTCCGCCCAGGTCTATGTTGACTTCGCGGCTTCGTAACAGCGGTTTTCTTCTATTTTTTAAAATAATTATGTAATAACTATTCAAGATAGACCCTTTTAAATAACAAGTTTTCTGTTATTATGTAACTTTCGAATATGGGCATGACGTAATTTCGTAGATACTCACGTTTTAAATCATAAGTTAGGGTCAGATTTACGATTTTTATATTTATTAGCTAACTAATTTATATCATGTTTTTAATTTTTACCGAGCGGTTGGTCATACGATTAATTTTAATAAAATATTTTTTCATAGTATTTTCTTTTATATTTCCAGAGAATCAATAAAGTTCAATTTACTGGCCTGTTGGTCTAGTGGTTAGTGGCCCTGACGGCTATGCCGGAGGTCGTGGGTTCGATTCCCACCCAGGACAAATGTTTGTGTGATGAGCATAATCATTTGTTCTGTGTCTGGGTGTTATTTATCTATAATATGTATGTATTTAGAAACTATATAAGTATGTATATCAGCTGTCTGGTACCCATAACACAAGCTCTGCTTAGCTTGGGACTAGACGGTATTGTGTTATAGTTGTGGAATATATTATATTATTATTATATATTATTATTTGTAGAACCTGGCCTCATGGTGGCTCTTCCCCACTCGCATAGCATCAACGTCGAGCATGGTTTAAAAGCTTGTTGCTTCATCTAAAGCAATTCGATGCGATGTTCGATGAAGAAGCAACACGAAAAACGAAAGATAACGCCTGGAACCTCTGTTGGCATTCGGCAATTCCGTAATTTACTCGAATATTTCACTAAACTTGATCCAGGAAATACGTGTTTTTTTAAAACCCATAAAAGTTTTTTAAGAAAAATTGTCATCATTTAGAATCTCGATTAAATGTGCAAGGTTTTTATATAAGTGCTTTTTTAATATTTTTAATTTAAGAGAACGTTATGGAGGGGCGAAATTTCAAGTAAAATAGCAGATTTTCAGAGGTCTTTACTGGATTACCAATTACCTGGTGTACCAATTAGTACCTAACCTAACCTAACTTTTTTTAACCTAAAACTCAGAACAGACCAACCTTTCAACAAAGCTGTCACAGTAAATGTTGTTCCTGTTAAAAAGACCTATCCATCGACATATATGTCTTAGCTATTGGTGGGGTGTACCTAACCTAACTTTTGTTTTTAACCTAAAACTCAGAACGGACAAACATTTCAACAAAGCTGTCATAGTAAATGTTGTTCCAGTTAAAAATACCTATCTAACGATATATATCTCATTGCTATTGGAGGGGTGTACCAGCTTCCATACATTTTTGCCCATTGTCCTTTATCTTTTGATTTCTATAAAAGCCTAGATCACATCCACAAAATAATTTTGTTTCTAAAATATCTGAAGAAAGATGTGTAATAACATCATAATCAAGAAAGACCGTTTGTATGAAAATGTACCTCGGGTTGGCCGCTCTTAAGCTAGAACTCTAGCAATAATCACTTTTAACAGTACAAAGGTGTAGGTATTGCTCCACATTTGAGGTTCACAGCTTGCTATGCTCCTAAGATTTTCCACTTTCAAATACATCAGCTAAGCTAAAGTGATGCCGTAAAGTGCACGCAGCGGTAGGAAGACTAAACCGAAAATTCCCTCCGTACCAGAAACTTTCAAAGTACCGATGTCAAATTATTTTGTATAAAGAAAATATATTAGATATTGCATTTGTGACTTGAAAATAACATGCGGCACTGACTCCAAATGAACATATGAGCAAAAAGATGATGATGATGGTGATGACGCCAAAATAGGGCATTAGGAGCCAGCGCTCAGTTGCATATGGTTGCAAAACAACCCCTCAGTCGCCTTGTTGGCCCCGTAACCATGTATTTATGTGGAAAAACAGGTAACATAACAAGCTAATGACTTGGCGATTTTTTATGATACAGCTATGAAATTTTGTACATACATTCTTTACATAAAAATACTAGGCACGTGTTTGGGGTTTCGCATAATAAAAAATTAGGTTGTATATCGATTCACCTTAGTAACTTACCACTGACCTTTCAAACTAATAAACTATCCATAAATGAAAAATACATCAATCATAAACAATTCTTAAGAAACCAGCCTGCCCTTTAACAAACTAGTTAGTCAATTCTTCAATAGTTATATTAACTTGCCATAATTTGTCATTTAGAGTTCACAAAGTCTTTTCACCGTCCTTTTCTAAAATTGGAGTAAGAAAGAGATGGGGCATATGGAAATTAGCATTTGATATTGCAGTCCAAAGTCGCACAGTTTGTGCAAACTTCATGACAAAGCTCGGTACACATTGGCGGACTTTGCCTTAAGACAGCCAAAGTGGCCACACGTAGAACGTTGAGCAAGTTTGCTTACACTCCAAAATTTTGTTTACGAAGTTTGAACATAGTGTGAAACTTATATCAAACTTGCATCTGCCTGCGGTTTTGCCCGCATGACAATAGAAATTGATCTCAAGGGAACATATTCCTAAGAGCAGTGGTGGCGGGTTGTAGGTCGCGGGTTTAAACCCAGTCAGGCACATTACTTTGTTAAATTTATTTCATCACCACTGCTCTCAAAACAATGAAGGAAAATCGTGAGAAAACCGGCACGTCTTAGAACCAAAAATTTGAAGTCATGAGGCATCCACCAACCCGCACTGGGCCCGCGTGGTGTATTACGGCCCATTCCTACTCCTAGAGAGCAGGCCTGAGTCCCAGCAGTGGGAATATTATAAAGCTGATGCTATGCTATGCTACATATTCCTGGCATAAAAAGAATCCATTTGCCTCAGTGAATTTAGAAAATTATCGCAAGGGAATATATTTCTCGGTACATGAAACACTATCGATTTGTAAAGAGAAAATTAAGGGTTTTTTTTTTAAATTTACGCTTGTACGAAATTAATTTCTTTAAGTAAACCTCAGCTGAGCGAGGCCAATGACCTGTAGGTAGTTAGTACGCAACGACCGACAACTACCTACAAGGTCATTGACTCGTTTACTTAAAGAAATTAATTTGGTATATTCGTATATTAATTCGAGTTTTAGAAAAAAAAATCCTTTACTTTTTAATTTTATCTTTACAAATCGATAGAAATTCATGTACCAGATCGACTCTCCATGGGATTAAAATGATCAAAATTTATACTTCGCTGTATACTTCGGTAGCTGCTGCCAGCAGCTTCACTTGCATGATAGTAAAAAATTATCCCAAGGGATACTTCCAGTATAAAAAAGTATCCTATGTGTTATTTCAGAACTTGGTCCACCCTTGTGCTAAGTTTCATCGAATACCATTTAGAGGCAACGTTTCAGTTATCAGCCCCTATACAGTTATTGGCCATATAAGATAAGATAAGATGTTTATTTTGCAAATATGGGTACAAAAAAACGGTGACATAAAGATATAATAAACATCAGCCATATTTAACCACAAGGCATGCAAAAGTACAAACTACACGGAGATTCCGAGTAGTACATTTAGGAAACTGACGGCCTAATATAAGCAATAACCTACCAGAATAGTAGATTCAAAACTTCATTAATCAGTAAGCAGTTCTGAATGTACTTCTAGTATTAGGTGTTGCTTATTTTAGGCTGCCAAAGAGAAAAAGGCCAATAACTATACAGGGGCCAATAATTGTAGCCGTAGTGTTAGAAGGCTTCCCACAAGGTGGAACGATGACCTGATGAGAGTCGCGGGAAAGCGGTGGATGCTAGAAATATAGGACCGTTCGTTGTGGCGGCGCTATTGGGAGGCCTATGTCCAACAGTGGACGTCCTTCGGCTGAAATGATGAATTGTGGCCTAACTCTACTAGTTTTTGCGTGAAAGAGTAACAAACATCCATACATAAAAACTTTTGCGTTTATATATAATAGGATAGTACATACAACAATAAAGATAAGGAAGATTAAAAATTATATTTAAACATGTAAAATGGGCGGACATATCGCAATCAGCAATCTCTTGCAGGTAACCAGGGCCTCAAGTCTGCTATTACAATAGTGTCAGAATCGTCTATCATTGATTTCATCATAGTTGATTTTGACAAATTTGGTGATCTACTAACATAATGGCGTCACTATGACTTTCCAACAGTCAATTACTGACACACCGTTAAAAGAAATGGTGTCGTACATAATGACAAATTAATTTCTGACTTACGGAGGTAATCTGCTAAAATTTTGTCAGTTCCTTTGATTAGTGACTTACCATTAGATTTGTCTGAATACGAGAAAGTCATTCTACTACCATTCGTTTACGAGACCAATAACTGACCAATGATCGACCATTATGATTTAGTAGATTAAAAACTTTTGCCAAAATGACAATGGGATTGTGTTAGAATGAAGACTTTACAAAAATAGCAGACTTGGGCTCCTGGAAAGGACAGTAATTGCCAGAACATAAACGTGATTTACAAGATAAACGCAAGGAATTGGTCGGTACAAAATCAAAAGCTAAAATGTTCAAAGACAAGACAGCCTATGGGGCATTTTTTGTTGAACATGATTCGTTTCGTATATAGCTTAAAGCCTACAATGAATATAATGTTTAACACTCTCATCGCCATACGGTCCGCCAGCGGGACGTATGTTTTCGAGTAAGGCACGCCACCTTTAAGTTACACTAACCGAGATCAGCAGGCCGTACGGGCCGCCGGCGTACCGTATCTTTCGCGCCAATATGTAACCAAATTTCCGTTATTATTTACGAAAAATATCGAGTCTGTCACGCCACTCATAATAATCAATCATTAGGCCGCCGGGCGCCCGCATGGCTTGCAACGGTTGCATTTTCGCGCGCTTTTAGTGTAATTTCACTATTTTCTTCTAGTTTTTGTTACTTGTGCGGAATTTTTAGCATTATGTCGGGCTCAGAGGATGACCCAGATTACCAGCCGTCTACAGGCGAAGAATCGGTGAGCCTGAGCAAAAATTCTGATGCACTTTCTGAAGAAAGCGTAGAATTACCTACTTCTAACAGAAACCAACATCAACATTCGTCTGAAGCCACAAGACCTCAGAGTATGCCAAATTCTAGCTGGAAAATGCCATCATCAGATGGTTCAAGAAAAAAACAATTTCTGTTCACTGTTGATCCAGGTATGAAAAATATTAATTCAGATTGTCAAACCGAATTAGATTTTTTCTTTTTATTTTTGGATGACGAGATTATTGATTTGATGGTACAAATGACGAATTCGTATGCCTCAAAAACACGAATACTTGGACGTGTATCACGAAACAGTCGATTATCTAAGTGGAACGATTGTGATGCTGCTGAAATGAAGAAATTTCTCGGTTTATTGATTTGGATGGGGCTCAAAAAACTACCTAAAATTTCTGATTATTGGAGTACGGACGTATTATATGAAAACAATGTTGCAAAAAGAGTGATGAGTAGAAACCGATTTGAAATATTACTTCGATGTTGGCATTTCGAAGATACTTACCATGTTGGCATGGCTGGAACAGATCGACTGATAAAAATAAGACGCTTCGTCGAGATCCTTTCGAAAAAATTCGATCAATACAAAATACCAGGAGAGTTTCTTACTATTGATGAAACAATGGTGGCTTTTCGTGGCAGAATTGCTTTTATGCAATACATACCTGGAAAAACGACATAAGTATGGAATAAAATTATTTAAAATTTGTGACGACGACGGATATACCTACGATTTGATTGTATATGAAGGAAAAAAGACGACGCCAGCCACACAAAACATATCCTGTGAAATAGTTATGAAACTTAGTGAAAAGTACTTGAATGCTGGAAGTATCGTAACTGATAATTACTATACAAGTGTCAGTTTGGCTAATAATTTACTACAGCAAAATACTCATTTATTGGGAACGCTCAGAAAGAACAGAAAAGGGCTTCCAAAAGAGTTACTGAAAGAGAAACTGAAGAAAGGCGAGACCTGTGCAATGGAAAATGAAGACGGGGTGTTAGTTCTACGCTGGAGGGACAAGCGTGATGTGTTGGCTCTGTCAACTCGACATACACCTGGTTTTGTCAGCGTGCGCAGCAAGAGAAACTGCAATAAAGTGACTCTGAAACCTACGCTGATAGCGGACTATAACCGTCATAAATGTGCTATTGATTACTCAGATCAGATGGGTAGTTATTCTAATCCTGCGAGAAGAAACTTGCGATGGTTCCAAAAATTGGCTATAGAGCTTATATTTAGCACATCTTTGATCAATGCCTTTATTTTGTTAAAAAAAACCAAAAACCTGACATCTAAAAAATATACAAGAACTACATTCAAGGAAAATATTTGCCGTACATTGATGGGTTTGGACAAACCAGGTAGACGTGATCGAAATAACCAGGATTGCTCAGGTAGGCACCAATTTGGAAAGTCTCCGTTAGTCGACACCGCAACAGAATAGTCAGAAGAAGATGCATTCACTGCTATGAAAAGAAAAGAGCAGAAGGTTTGACAAGTGTAGAAGCATGTAAAGTAACAAAAAAAAGTCAAGACGGTGTGTTTACTTTGCCCTTCAAATCCTAGTGTATGCTCTGAATGCTTTGCCAAATTCCATAGCGCCATTAAAAGGCAATAATGATGTTAATTCACTAATAAAACTAAGTTTATTTCATTTAAAACTGCTTTTTAATTCCTGTAATTAACCCTCTAGTTACCCTATAAATTTAAAGATAGAGCAACCATTTTTTTTTTTAAATTTTGGGTATTTAAGTAAATTTTACACCTGATAGCTTCAATTTTCTGAAACAGCAGGCCATGCGCTATAAAATTAATATGAAATTGCGAGGTCGTAGCGGACCGCACGGCCTGCTAGTAAAAATACACAATGAGCCCGCCGGCAGACCGTATGGCCTGCTAAACCCGCTATAGATTTTTCGCCGCGGCCTGCACTGGTAGGCAAATCTGCGACCCGCCAGCAGACCGCACGGCTTGCTGCACTGAAAAATTTTATACATGGGTGGCGATGAGAGTGTTAACAACATAACATTTGTAACTAAATCTGTAGGTACTCACATCAATTGAATTTATTTTTATTCTGAAACTTTGAGAAATGGTGATAAATATAATTCTTGCTTTAGATTTTATTGTTTTCAGGTTTAAATTTCTTTGTAAAATAAATCTTTTTTTGGATAAAAAATTAAAATTTGCTTGAATTTCAATAAAGTATTTTTTGAACGCATCTCTATGCCCTCAGGGCAATCCACACTTACAGTGCGTTTATATATTAATTTAAAATGACTGGAACAATTTGCTTGCTGAGGTCTTCCCGTCTGATTATAATTTGGATGTACCCAAGGCTGAAGTGAATAAGCTCTTAATTAACTAGTGCGCCTCACCATCAACGATTGCATCACTGCTTGCCATCAGGTGGAATCGCAGTCAAGCATTAGTTTTTTTTTATTATATCAAATAAAAAAAAAGTAATGAGATATAGCTAATTAAAATAAAACTATGGATAAACAAATTATAAATGATATTTATTAGCAAATAGGTTTAAAAAAACACTTATACGTATTTTTTTTTTGTCAATTTAAATTAGATAAGTTTGGTGTTTCCTAGCCTACCGAAAAAAAACATAGTGAAACATATCACTGTATTACTTTTAGAGATGATTCTACTACGTATACCTAAAAAAATGAACAATGTGTCCGCACCATTACCCTTATTACTAACAAATCGTCGTAGTCATTTGCAAAATGGCGCTCTCCATACTAGACCGCTTCTATTTGATAGACGATGGTTTCTTTTCATTCAACCTTAAATACCTTTTCTTCGTTGGATTATGGCCCGAAAAAACTCTAACAAGAAATCAAAAGTTCTTTTACAAAATTTACGAATTATTCATTCATTTTCTCACTATAACATTTCTCATATTAGCTGGCATTGGGACATATCAGCATAAGAACGACCTTGTCGTGCTATTCTCTAATGTGGACAAATGTCTTGTGGTGTACAACTTCCTTTTCAAAACGATCATATTTGTGATCAAAAGAGATGAACTCAGAGAACTTCTAGATGAAATTGAACTTTCTGGAGATGAAGTTACAGAAGAAAAAAAGAAGATGATGGCAAATTACGTGATGCTATTAACAGGAGTGACTGCTGCAGTGGTCGGAGCTTTTAGTCTTCTCGCTCTATTTGAAGGAACAATGTCTATTGAAGCTTGGTTACCATTCGATCCAATGGAGAGTACAATGAAATTAATACTATCGCTACAAATCGTAGCTTTTTGCGTTTTTCCTGGCCTCTGCAGGGCGTTTGCTATGCAAGGACTGGTATGCAGTATGATAATGTACCTGTGTGATCAGCTTATTCACCTGCAAACACAGCTGAGGAGTTTGGAGTATATTGAGGAGACTGAGATGGTGACTAGGATGAAATTTAAGAAGATTGTAAGGAAACATATTCGTTTGATGGGGTAATGTATTGATGGTTCAGTTTGTATTGAATGTGAGGTTGGATGTTCTCTACAGTTTATTTCTAATGGTGTCAAAGGATTAATTAATGTTTCAATGATAGCCAACCGTCCTCGATATTGTACACAGAAGTCTATCTCTCGATTTGTAATCGACCCACGTTCGCGTCTGATAAATGAACTGGGGATATATTATTTATGGGAACCAATCACATTTAACTTTTGTTTTGTTAAAATAATATATTGCATTAGATTACAGAGTTTGCTCTTAACGCTGGTTGGCTTTTTGCCTGTGGTTATTTTATCGATGATTTAAATAAATCAATTGCTAATTTTAATGTTAATATTATTTTACAGATACTCAAAAAGGATGGAAAATATTTTCAAGGAATATTTCCTAGTCCAAAACCTGGCAGTTACTGTGGAATTATGTTTGAACGCTGTTATGATTACTGCAGTAAGTAAATTCGTAAGTTATAAAGCTTGCGAATAGGTCTCTTTTCTAAAATGGTAAGGGATTGCTTATTTTAGCGTATTTTGTTTTCTTCCCAATACCCTTTAGCATAACTATTTTTGGTATAATTTGTTTTGGTATATTTTTTTTGCCATAATAATATTTTGCCATATTTTTTGGCACTCAGTTTATGTTGGCATAATTATCTGATTTATTTTGTTTTAATACCAGTCAACTAATACCACTGGTATAAACCCGGTTTATTGCCTATTCTGAATTGATACGATTAAGCTAATGCAAAAATAAATTCAAAGATCTAAAGATGGCTATTTTTTTTTTCAGCATAAATTTAATTCGCGTAATGTTACTAGGCATAATGACAAATAGATAGGAAACTATTTAAGGCACCTTGATACGGACAGGTTAGGTTAAAAGGCTAAGGTTGGGGTAAAAGAGAACGGAGCTCCAATCTTTGCCATCGGCATTACTATGCGTTCCAAATAAGAATAGGAAAGATCTGTCCTTGATCTGTCAAATTTTGAATGAAAAATACGGTTTGCAAAAAAACCTTATTTGCATATCAATAAAGGGTTTCTTTTTTGCTTTGTATTACGAAGTCTTAGTTAAGTCTAGGTGAAGTAAAAACTTTAATGTTTAATATAAATTAGCTAAATATTTTGTTTTAAGTAATAATTAGTTATAAAAAAACTATTTTCTTTCTTATTTTCATTGTTAGGAATAATTCACCTTTTTCTTCCATTTGCTACTGATTAGTAGCTAATGGAAGAAAAAGGATGAAGGATGAAGTGTCTGATTCGACACTTCACACAGTGACGCAGAGATGAACAAAATTTAAGAATTGGATTCTGATAAAACTTTTTTCGTTCACGATTCATAAATAAATTAAATTTTAAAATATTTATTTTTTTGATTTCCGTACCCAATTTCTTCAATTTGACAGTTCAACGTGACGTCACAATATGGCAATCGATCCTATTCTCATTTGGACCGCATTGTAGTTAATTTTTCGCTAAAAATCGTCTCAACAACCAAAATTTTTTTGACATAGCTGTCATTTTAACAGTTGTGTTAGTTGAATGACAGTTTGATCGGCCTTTCAGAAACTCGGTGATAGTCAAGTAATCTGCTATTATCATCGATTTATAGATTTTTTTTTTATCGTAGGTAAAATCATCCAATGACAAATCCCGCCCGTGGGTGGGGCGGGAAATAGTGTCAGACTCTTACTGACTAAAAACCTACCCTTCCATTCCTTGCCTTTGTCCCGGGGCCCGTGGTGACATTCTCACATAACCTTTGGCCCCAGTAGGCTTCGGCCCTGCTGGACCCCTACAGTTTGCTGACAACTCCTTGAGGCGCGCGGGAACAGTGCGCGCCGTAGACGACTTGAGCTCGGACCGGAATGTTACCGGACGGACGGACAGCGAGCTACCCATTGCCCACCATCCGCGAGCCCGCGCCTACGGTGGCCGGAAATCGGGATCGGAATCCCGGCGGCGGCGGCGGTGTGTGCGCCTTTGCCTAATGCGGTCGGCCTCCTCCTTTGCTAGCATTACTGCTTAGCAAAAGGAAGCGACCGCCTGCCACTCCTCCTCGCTCCGGAGCATAGCTTGAACCAAGCCCCAGCGCGAGAGATCGCCGCCGATCGCCCCCACATCGATATATAGATGGCTATTATGCATAAATAAATTTATGCTTAATAATATTCTAATGTTATGCTTATTTTTTTTTATTTGTTTTAAAAAAGGATTTTGTTTCAGGTCGGTGTACAACAAATTACACTGCTGATCACATTCTTGGCTTACTTAATTATTGCACTTATTAATGCTTACATCTACTGCTACTTGGGAAATGAACTTATAATTCAAGTAAGTCCTAAATCACTATTTTTATACAGCTACTATCTTGTTTACATTTCGAAAAATTTGCCACCCTGCCTTCAATTCAAATTCATTTGGAGCCAAGCTAGGTACGTGTCTCTCACCCATAGATTTTATTTGTTTTTATCTGTATACCGACGTCTTTCTAGACAAATTATCTCTTCTCATAAGCCATCTGTAAATAGATATACGACATTACAAAAATAATGCACACTCACGTTTATGAGTGTTCACTTATGTTTATAAGTTTCTATTTGGGTGGTTTACCCCAACTAGACAATTAAACTGCAATCACAATTGCACTGAAATTTTACTAAAATACTGTTTGATTACGTTAAAGCAAATATTGTAACCGGCATGTCCTAGAACCACAAATTCGAAATCATGTAACATTCACCAACCCGCACTGGGCCCGCGTGGTGGATTACGGCCCATTCCCTCTCTTAGAGAGTAGGTCTGAGTCCCAGCAGTGGAAACATTAAAAGGCTGATGATGATGATGGTGAAATATTGTAAAAAGTTAGGTAATATATTATAGGTAGATGTTTTGGTGAAAAGATGATATGTTTTAAAGTTTTAAATATTACTAGCAACCCGCCCCAGCTTCGCACGGGTGCAATGGTGATTTTAAATATATTATTCATGTATTACATATGAACCTTCCTCTTGAATCACTACCTATAAAAAAAACCGCATCAAAATCCATCGCGTAGTTTTAAAGATCTAAGCATGCATAGGGACAGACAGAGGGAAGCGACTTTGTTTTATACTACAAAGTGATATGGTATGGCAGATATCTATTCATAACATCTTTTCATATAAAATATTTTAAACATTTATATATTCAGACAGGCCATAAGATAATAAGAAAGAAAACCAAAGCTATTCTAAGTTATTACGATTCACCTTTGAGGATTTATACCAAAGGAGCTTTACAGATTTCCAATAAATGGTCAGAAAAAATAATAATTTGAGATTATCGACACGATACTAAATATTCAAAATATACGAAAATTACAATGCCAAATCCGACCTCATTTTTTCAAGAAAAGATCCATACATATCATTGTACTTACACTGGCTTCTAATCTTCATATGTTGACGTATTAATCCGCTTATACTCCGCCATCTTTGAAAAAAAAGGTTTAGCTAAGGCTGGGGAATAGCGCCTCAGATAATATACGTATGAGAATGACGAAACGCCATTTCTTTTATCTCTTTAAATATAAGAACGCAAATATTTCTCCTTTCTTTCATATGAATAATATTAATTTATACTATGCGTTCGAATACGAATAGGATTGACTTAACGCCATGTTGTGACGTCATGCTGTCAAATCGAATCAATGCATTTTTTTTAGCTCCTGCTTGGGCGCAACACTGCTAGGTGATCGACGGCGGCAACCAATCCCGTTGGGTCTTGGCCTTCGTACGAGAAGGAATCTCAACTTTTACTGACTAAAACCCACCTGTGTTTTTTTAGTCGCCTTTTGCTTTCCAGGGTCGTGTTAACTTTTTCAAAGTAGATACTTTGAAAAAGCTAACACGACCCTAGCCGTCGACCGTAGCCCGTCAATATTGCTATCAACTAGTAATGCATAACTATAGAGATGGATGATATGAGATGTGATGTGATGTGTTGTGATGGAATGTTATGTGATAATGTGATTGAACACAACACTAGACAATACTCTCAGCCTTCTGCAAATAATTTTGTATCTTCCTGCAGAGCCAAGGCATCGCTCTAGCAGCCTATGAGTCAACTTGGACTTCCTGGCCGGTAGACCTGCAGAAAGACCTGTTGATGGTCATCGTTGCTGCTCAGAGACCTTTGAAGCTTAGTGCTGGGGGCATGGCACTGCTATCTATACAGACTTTTAGCCAGGTAAAGATTATTTTATTGCCTAGTGAAATAACTTCATCCTTTCGTAAGTTTTAAATATTATAAGTATGTATTAAGAGGATTACAGCACCTAAAGGGCGGTCACTCTCAAACTGCATACAAAAGAAAGTGATGCGTATAGATGTCTTATGTTTATTGAAAATGTCGTTTGATACACGTGGAAACTCGCACTCAGCTCCTTCACACCCTCGCTTGTGGCTCGAGCGAATTGCGCCTCGGTCGATAATGATATGAACATCTCAAACTGACCAACAACACCGAGGTGTGGTGATTGAAAATGTATTATTAGACGAATACAAGGGCGCCTTGTTGTTAAGAAAAAAGCTCTTAAATATTTTCCGTTCTCTGAATGGAACCTCAAAGAATAATTTCTATCTTGAGTTCAGTCTACATCCGACGTCATAACAAGTCAAAAAATTAAAAGATAATAATAATAATACATAACTGCTATCCAAAACTGTCATCTACAGAAATGAGAAAGAAAAGAAAGCTGTTAAACCAAGAACTAAGAGTTCGTATGTTAAAAGAAAGTTGTATAGGAAATTAAATATTGTTTGCCTTTTGAAATTCATAGTTTCTACACAGGAAATCCTAATAATTACGAAAAAAAAAATATTATCACGGTTATAATAATGCAGAAAATACAAAATAAAGGGTCTTTCAACAAGGACGGGTTGATGTTGAAATTAAACAAAACCAGCTGTATGTGAGATATTAAAAAAAAATATTTATTATTTGAAAGGCTCATTTATGCCATTATTTATGAAATTTGACATCGTTTAAATGTCCACCGCGGCTTCGAACGGTGGCATCCGAGAGGTCCAATTTTCAATTACTCTACTGCATAGATCCGGCTGAATCTGAGCGATGGCCTGCGTTATGTTGACTTTTAGGGCATCACATCAGTTGATTGTGGATTATTGGCATAGACCTGCGACTTGAGAAAACCCCACAAGAAAAAGTCTAGCGGGGTCAAATCGCACGATCTTGGTGGCCAATTCACGTTACCTCTGCGAGAGATAACCCTATCCTCGAACCGTTCATGCAGAATGTCCATTGTGTCGCTTGCTGTGTGGCACGTAGCGCCGTCACCACATGTTGTCCACGTCCATATCGTTCAATTCAGGCAAAAAAAAATTGTTAATCATTGATCTGTAGCACTCGCCGTTGACAGTAATGGCCTCGCCATCCTCGTTTTCGAAGAAGTACGGACCTATGACATATTTCATAAATAATGGCATAAATGGGCCTTTAAATGAAAAAATAATTTCTTTAATATCTCACATACAGCTTGTTTTATTTAATTTCAACATCGACCCGTCCTTGTTGAAAGACCCTTTATTTAATTTTAAAAATAACGTACTTATATTTGAACTTATAATTCTATTGATTAAAAATTATAAGTTCAAATAAACTCAGGTTCAGCAGTTGAAAGCAACCTGTTTTAAAAAACAGCAATTTCATAGGTAAAGACCTGCTATAATAAAAACATTTCTTTTTATTTATTCTTAGTTGTTATAAAAGCTAACTGCCAGGGAGCAGTAGCCAATTTACGATTGTTTCGTCAAGCGTGAACGCTTGGAATTGTCCACGCCCCCAATTCCTTTGCTCTGACGTCAGTCAGTCATGTGGTCAGAATATAGGAATGGGGGCGTGGCCGACTCCAAGCGTTCACGTTTAACGAAACGATTGGCCACGCCCCCAATTCCTTTGCTCTGACGTCAGTCAGTCACGTGGTCAGAACAATGGAATAGGGGCGTGGCCAACTCCAAGCGTTCACGCTTAACGAAACGATCGAAACTTGGCTTTTGGGACTGCAATATTTCGTATTTTTAAAAATGACAATTCTAACGCGTTTTAACTCGATAATACTTTTGACCAATTAACACTGTATTACATGAAAATAGACTGTAACATAAATAAATGAAAAGCAGAAAATAAAATACCCGTTACGTTTTTAAATAATTGCCTGAGAAGGCACGGAGTCGAGTTCTATTTGAGTACACTCCTAATGAGGCATTCGTTGAAATACCGTATTTTCCTAAAAAAAATTTATTTATTATTAATTCCGTGAAGGACTTTTGAAGTAAACGACTGGGGCGGAATAAGTGATTGATAAATAATGCGACTGGCATTAAGTACCAAGGCATTGGATTTGCGTAATTGTATTTAGACAAATATTTTTTGTTGAATTTGCAGATAGGTAAACCTATTGTACTAAACATTTGCTGACTATACTTACAATAATAGTACCTATCAAAGCGTATAGAAGACCATCAATATATGAACTAAAAAAAAACAAACATTGAGCATAGTTAGATAAATTGTTACACAAAAATATGTCGATTTAAAAAAAATAAAGAAACCTATTGCCCAAAAATCAAAAATCATGCCACTGCATGACTTTCGCTTTTAACCAAATATTACGAGTATATAGGTGAAAATATGTATGTTTATATTTGTTACACTTTGACGCTCAAACAGCTTAAAGGATTTGGATAAAATTTGGCACATCAGTAGGCCATGTCCTGGAAAACACATGATATATATTTTGATTAAAAAAATATGTTCCACTAGGATATTTTTCTATTTTTACACAGGCAAACCCACTCGTAGAACTAGTTAGTTTATTAAACCCAAAATAGAGACAACAACCACAAATAATTTCCAACTTTAGATTTACAGTACTTCCAAACTACATAAAAAAATCACTAAACATCGTACCTCTATAACAAAAGTATTCAGGAACAATAAACCTTAAGGCTGGATTCCTATTTATTTTTTTATCTCACATTAAATTTTATTTTCCAGGCTCTCTACAATGGATATTCAATCTTCGCAGTCCTCACCGACGCCGTCAATTAAAACTGATCGAGTCTGTAAAATGTTTTTAGTCCCTTATTTCTGTATTTAATTTACAATTCTGTTCGTTTTATAAGTCGAGCACTTTGAAGTAGAAAATAAAATGTCACGTAGTGAAGTTACTGAAGTAGGGTCGGCAGTGAAAGTAATGTTAAAGAGAACGAAAAAAATAAAAATAAACAAGTGTTTTGTTATTAGAAATCAGTACAAGAAATACAACACTAATGAGTGCACAAAATAAATCTGTTTTATTTACTTAAATTTCGTTCCAGGAACGCAAGATAAATAAAGAATAAAGGAATTTGTTTTAATCTGTCAAAATCTGACATACCCTTTCGCTCTGTCCTAAATCGAAATAAGCCATTAGATGATTTTCAACCTTAAAAAAAATTCTAGACAATTTTTTCTCAAATAGACTCCGTTATTTGATATTTTTCTGAGTTTATAATACTGCTATTGGAGTTAAAAAGTGATTAAATATTATTGACTTAAAATATAAAATGTATTTTATTTGTTAAACATGAGTATGCAATTTACATGGTACAAATTGGAGTTACCACTGCAAGATATTGTATTTGTGCCAATGATCTACATGTTTTGCCATAACTAATGGTAATATGCATAAAGCTGCCGAATATTTAAGTGAAAATAACCAAAATAGTAAAATTTCTTATGAATTATTGAAATAAGTGTAATTAAATTATTTAACTTTAATTAGATAAACTAAATTCTAATTAGCTTCTGCAATGATATTATAGATTTAAAAAATTATCTGCTTGAATTACGCACTGGCTTTATCGCCAGACCGTATTTGAAATGTCTGTTTTCTTACAACTTTTTTTATCCTAATTCCTCTTGAATACTGCTAAATGAGCACTAAGAGGTATAAACGTATTATTTACGTACTAATTAGATAAAAGCAGACACTTTTACAGTTCAGCTAGGTCGTAATGTGTTCTCTTCTCTCAAAATTAAATGTAATGACGGTAAAATACTTGAAATTGTTGCTCATAAACACAATTTGACTAATTGTTAACAAGATATTATTAATAGAACAAAATACTTCAACATAGGAAAATAAAATTAATAAAAAAAAACACATTTACAGCGTGTTTACCGAAAATGTCAATTTTTTTAATTTTTTTCATTAGCAACATTCAGATTAAAGATGCAATAGAAACATTATTATAAAGATTTCTACGACACCTTTGAAAAGAACCTGGCCTTTTGCAAAGTGAACCCTATAACATACTCGTATCTACATGAATCATGATAAAACTGCACTAGTGTATAAGAAATATTTCTTCCAGCAAAAATGTAATTTCCAAAATGTGCTCGCATTAGTTAGAGCCCAAAGGTTGACGGCCCCTGCTGAGCGCTTGTATTAAACTTATTGTTGAGGAAAATATTTGACAAAAGTGTTTGTTTATGTATCATTAGAGGGAAATAATAAGGGGCTGGTGGCACAGGGTAAAATTATCATCAGTGGAATAAGGCCGTGTATACGGAGACTCGGCGCGTTGCGCGTTTCGTCGTACATTGCAGCAGCGGGCCGCGTCATCGCTCGAGCAAACACAAACATATGGCAATGTACGACGGACCACCCGATGCGCCGCGCAACGCGCCGCGTTACCGTAATCAAGCACTAAGAGTAAAAATACATTGTACATTGTACTAAGGCGGACTTAATGCCTTAGGACCGGACCACAGGATGCGTTGCGGCACCGCACCGCAAATATTTCGACGAATCGGTGAGCTCACGAGTGACGCTGCGATGCGACGTCGCAACGTATCGTATGGTAGGCATTTTCTACCAGTGGTCAGGGTGATGCAGAGACATAAACATGGCAGGACAAATGTATCAATGATACTTATATACTATCTACACGGATGACGTTTTGCTGCCGAGTCCAACCATTTTTGGTCTTACAAGATTCTGATCTTCAATGAAAAGGGAATAGCTCACGTGAACACTTCCTCTCGCTTTAAAAAAAGGTACCTATGGGTCTATCCTGGTAGGTACTGCAGCGCATTAGGGATGTGCGCAGAAGCTCATACGTGGTTATGAAGAAGCAGTGCGCATCTCTAGTTTATAGAGTGTAATCCAGCAATCGTTATACCGAACAGATTAAGTGTGCGTTTGTGAACCGCCGCTGCAAGATTTCGATTGGGCCTGTAACCTCGAAGTAGCGATAACCCGTACAGCCCCTTTTGTTCGAACAAACGAATTGGGGATTTGGGGGTAGTGGAACAGAGAGTAAAGGCCCACATACCTCCGTTTGAAAAGGGAGGATCCTCCGACCAGACAGGTGTTATATCTGGTGGGCTATTGCCCGATAGATGATTTCGGGTTTGTTCTATATGTTCCAATCGCGCCGCGAATCTTACTTGCGCGATGCAGGATTAGTTCATTTGTGACGACATAGATGTCGCTACAGGGGCGTGGCCAGCTCCAAGCGTTAACGCAAAACGAAACGATTGTAACTTGGCTAGGGGTCTGTTTTTGTAATAATTCGATGGCCCCACCGAATAAACGTGCAAGAGCACTTACACGATTTTTTTTTTTTGCATTTTTCGTTTCTTTTGCCTATCTTGCACCTATTTAATTTTTTTTATGAATTTTAGACCCAAAACACGTGTATTATAATAGTTTATTTTTTTATTCTAGGGAAACAATTAATTTAAAAGTCATAGGAATAATAGTTTATGCTGTTATTACATGCTTTTTGAGTCGCCAAGTACACAAGAATAAACATGTTAAAACTTACAGACGTTTGAGAAGATTTCTAACTGTTTTCGAATTTGGGCAATGTCTTCTTACACGTTTATTCGTGTAGAAATGTATGCAAACTTTATTACTAATGTTTTATTACACAAAATGGAAGTATTATTATAAATAGGTTAGTAAAATTAAAGCTGAGCTGTACTCACAATGAATGTGTTCCCAAAACACTTTGTGCGTATAGGTGGGATGTCCAACATGTACCGGTGCTCGACTTACGTGTGGAGATGCAACGCCGGGGCGAAACTCCGCTGCCGCGACAAGTTGCGGCATGGCAGACAGAGTTCCGGCGGGATCTCATGGTGAAATGGCGAGAGCGACTGTCACAACCCCGCGCTGGGCACGCCACGATCGAGGCGGTAAGGCCCCTCTTTGAGGCGTGGCCGGAAAGGCCTCACAGCTTCGTCACCTTCCGTTTGGCACAGGTACTAACCGAACACGGTCAGTTTGGGACGTACCTGTACAAGATTCGTGCGAAGACGACGCCCAGATGTCGCCACTGTGCGGACCGCCTGGAGGACACGGTGGAGCACACAGTCGAGGTGTGCCCCACTTGGGAAGAGCATCGCCGTGTCCTCGTGGAGGCGATCGGCGGCGGTGATCTCTCACGCCGGGGCTTGGTTCAAGCTATGCTCCGGAGCGAGGAGGAGTGGCAGGCGGTCGCCTCCTTCTGCGAAGTAGTAATGCTAGCAAAGGAGGCCGACCGCATCAGGCAACGGTGCACATGCCACCGCCGCCGCCGGGATACCGATCCCGATTTCCGGCCACCGAAGGCGCGGACTCGCGGACGGCGGGCAATGGGTAGCTCGCTGTCCGTCCGTCCGCTAACAGACCGGTCCGAGCTCAAGTCATTTACGGCGTGCACTGTTCCCGCGCGCTTCAAAGAGCAAACTGTAGGGAGCAAACTGTAGGGGTCCAGCAGGGCCGAAGCCTACTGGGGCCAAAGGTTATGTGAAAATGTCACCCGGGGCCCCACCCAAGGGCGGGATTTGTCATTGGTTGATTTTATCCACCACATAAAAAAAACCATGTACCGGTGGTGCAACGCCGTACGTCTGGTAGTCCGATGATGGAACGGGCTAGGCGGAATTAGGCTATGCAATTCTGTCGCACACTCCCCGAAATGTAACCGGTAGAAAACCGACAGGCTAGCAACTTGGCGTCGATGTTCAAGACTTTGAAGCCTCTGCTCGACGAGTGCATTATTGCCAATAATCCTCCTGGCTCAATAGTCTCAAGCGCACCAAGCTGGTATCGGGCAGATCCGTCCCAAAGATGAGAGCAGTACTCCATACACGATCGAACTTGCGCTTGATAAAGTTTGAGCAGCTGTTCCGGCGTGAAGTACTGTTTGACCTTTGTGAGGATTCCCAGCTTTTTTGCAGCCAGTTGAGACTTTGCTTCGATGTATGGCCCAAAGTTGAGAGTAGATGTCAACGTTACACCAAGAAGATCAAGATGATCTGTTATCGGCACGGTTACACCCCGGAAGTTGAAACAGGGCTGAATTGATTTTAGCGGAAAATAGACACGCCCTGGGTCTTAGTAGCAGCTTTGAACCTGACCAAATTGGCATCGCCCCATTCAGAGACTGCCTCCAAGGAGAAGTTCAAGCGCTCAACCATAGCCTCTCGAAGAGACTGGATCTGTGACCCACTAGCTTGTGCGTTGGATATGTAACTCACAGCAACAATGCTGTCGTCTGCATACCCAAAGGCACCGAGTTTAGGCAGATCGTTTATGTGCAGCAAGAACAATGTTGCCGAGAGTACTGACCTCTGAGGGACCCCGGCATTTGACCAGATGAGCAGCCATCGATGACCACTCGGGTAGACCGATCCCTCAGGAAGTCTACGATCCAAGCACACAATTCAGCAGGTATACCGAAAGAAGGAAGCTTACTAATCAGGCTTTTGTGCCAGACCCTATCGAAAGCCTTCGAGATGTCGAGGGAAAAGGAAAGTGCTTCCCCGCGCTTCTCGATGGCCTCACTCCAGATGTGAATGGCTTACGCTTGAAGATCACCAGTTGACCGATTTCGGCGAAATCCTTTTTATCTTTACAAATCGATAGTGTTTTATGTTCCGAATCGACCCTCCGCGAGATTAAAACGACCAAAATTTAACGGTGTATACACTCCCGATCAAATGTATTACTTGATAGAGAATGCTAAAGTTACTGGGCATAAGTACCAAGTAAAACAAATGACACAAAATGATTTTATGGGTTTTAAAGAGTTATTATAGGGAAAGAACACAAATGGTGATAAAATTTACTGGAGCAAAATAAAAGAAGTAATCTTCTAGTAAATTTACTTCAGACATAGTTTGGAAGACGAATTACGAGAGATGCAAATCTTGATAAGAACTAACTCAAGAATGAGGCGGGGAGAACCTACAGAAGATGTTGAAAACCTCAACTAGCGTACACTGGCATGTTACCTATACCACTTCCTTTATTGAAGGAATTGATAAGTCTTTGTGATTCAGGAGCAATACCAAACCATTATCAAAGTTTTTATAAAAATCTACTACCATTAGATAAATCCATCTCGGTCGCCAATGACAGTGAGGAGGAGGACTAGTGTTTCTAATATTGCAATCTGATATTTTTTTTTTTATCGATAAGATTAGTACTTTGTGTTCACATAGATAAAAACCATGATTATATTTTTTATTCTATATAATATCTGTATTTTTTTTCAATCTTTTAAATTATTTATTTACCATGCATTAACAAAGATGTATTACATAAACGAAAACTGATCTTATTAACTCTGATATAAGTGTATTCGATCTTTCCAATCATATGATAGCAGAACAATGTACTGTAAACAAGCGTGTAAATAGTTATAGCTGGCTTCAAAAACAAACTTGATTTACGGAGAATAATAGTGTAACCTTAAGTACATTTTATTCGTTGTATATTATTACACGAATAAACGTGTAATGACATATTACTGTAACCTAATCAAGCGTATTTCACAAGAGTAAAAACATTAAGTGGTTTTTCATGAATTTCTTGAAACTCGTTGATTTTTTTAAAGAAGTAAATATAAAAATCTATAGTTTATTTTTTTACCTTTATTTCGATTATACATTATTTATATCTATTTACAATGAAATGAGCGTTATTGAAGTTTATACGTTTTTATTTTTTACTGAAAAGTTGTCACTTTTCTCTTACACGTTTATTCGGTGGGGCCATCGATATGTTAGTCTTAATAAAAATTTTTGAGGAAACCAAAAATCGGTATACCTATTTTTCTGTTTCTTACACAAGCTATATTACTATACAATTTAGTAGAAATCCGTTCAGCTGCTTGCGCGTGAAGAATTAACAAGCATATATATAATACTAACACACACACCTTAGGGTGTTTTTAATATCGTGCGGATTTCATCACGCATGCGGGTTTGCTCCGCATGCCTAACAAATGTTCTTTTCATACAAGTATTTACTGCAATGCGTCCAAAACGCACACGGAACGCTTTTTTGCCTTTTTTCGGTGGAGAAAATCATCTAATGACATCTCCCGCCCTTGGACGGTGCGGGAGATAGTGACAAACTTTTACTGACTAAAAAACCAACCCAGTTCCTTTGTTGCCTTTCACACCAAGGCCGAGCCTTCCTTTCAGAAGCAGACCCTTGGCCCCAGTAGACTTTGACTCTACCTGCTGGCGGGCTGGTGAAATTTTCTGCATGCGGAGCAAATCCGCATTCATGATGAAATCCGCATGATATTAAAAACACCCTTATACACCTAGTGAAGTGATGCGTGTGTACAATAGTCTGTATTTGTTGAATAAAATAAATACTCGTAAATACAACACAGGGCCACTAATCTACCTGGTGAAGGCCTTTAGGGAGAGAAATCACGAAGCGGTTTTTTTCCGCGACCGCCACGGCAGAGGAAACGGCTATTTTATTTCAAAACTCACGCAATGACTGCGATTTTCGACCGCAAGCCGCCGGCCGATAGGGCGCGGTCGCCACCAACCGACCGCAGAGCGTGCGCAAACCGCCGGGGCAGCGGCGGCCGCCCGCAGCGCCGGTCAACGGCAGCCGCGAACAACCGCTCACACCGCGGCCGTCGGCGGCGTCGTGAAAACTGATTTAATTTTTTACGTAAATATACACACCTATTTTTTAATTAGTGCACAAAAAAATGGGGCTCAATCAGTACCCGTTACTGATCAAAAAGTACAAAAAACGAAATCCCAAAATTGTCCACAAAATTTTTTCATTATTGGTAAATTCATAATTGAATCATCATTCATAACAACTACTATTAGAAAATACTAAGCGCAGTGTTTTTCCATTTTTATTGACATTATTTCATTCATAAACAATAACCTGTACAATGTTTCCATAAATTGATTGTGATTTTGGGATATAAACAAACGCTCATAACTTTGCTGTTTATGAATATTATGCATTGAGGCTTTACTTAAATAATAACAAGACCTTTTCTAATAAGCCCTTTAAATATTTGCCATAATTAAAAAATAGTGGTGTATATTTGCATTCTACAGAAGCTGCGGTCCCGCTACTAACCGTGGCGGCAGCGGGAGAAAACCCACGTCCCTTACACTTAGTCTGAACCAGGCTTCCATAAACAAAAACTTCAGTGCCTTTCAAAAATAATGTTTGCACGATAAATATCACTATGAACCTATGAGCCCGAACAAACACATTTGACGACAGATTATAAAGGTAACTTTTTGTAATGCGAACAGTTAAGCTTAATTTGTTTATGTTTGGGCTGTATTTAAAGTTTATTTTAAAGCTTTTCTACATTCTGCGTAAAACTACATGATTACTGACATATACACATATACATAATATATATTTGTATTTATGTATAATTTTATTCGTATTACTTGTAATTTTAAAATTGTACACTAGATCTTGCCCTCTATTGTAATCTTTCTCTATATCGCTTAATGGTTTGCTGGAAGAAAACTTAACTTTGAGATAAGCTCGCCTTTGTACATGACCTTTGTTGTTCATTTATTTAATAAGCTATTAAGGTACAATAGATAATTAAGATGAATATATTATGGAGAGCCAAAGTTCACTTAAAATAGCAGATTTTCAGAGGTCTTTACTGGATTAGTTTTACACAAATTTATGTTTTGATTCGTATAGAAGCCTAGATAAAATCCACAAGATATCTGTGTATCAAAAATATCTGAAGAAAGATGTGTAATAACAGCATAATCACGTAAGAGCGGTTGAATGAAATAATAATAATAATATAATAATAATAATATTCCACAACTATTACACAACACCGTCTAGTCCAAAGCTAAGCAGAGCTTGTGTTATGGGTACCAGACAGCTGATAACCATACTTATATATTTCTAAATACATACATATTATAGATAAATAACAACCAGACACAAACAAATGATCGTGTTCATCACACAAATATTTGTCCTGGGTGGGAATCGAACCCACGACCTCCGGCATAGCAGTCAGGGTCACTAACCACTAGACCAACAGGCCAGTCGTAAAACGAAATGTACCTTGGGTTGGCTGCTCTTAACTCAATTCTATGAGATTCTTTCGAGTATTAATGTATACTCCTCGTATTTATCGATTTAAACACGATAATGTCCTAGAAATTTTCTCTCGACTCCAAAAAAGTGAATGAAATAGATAAATAAATATAAAATTATTTATATACCTACTTGCATCAAAAATAATGGTCGATCATGCACGTCCAAAATTGTAATTATTTTTAATTTTACTAACATAGTTATAATTATATGTATATACTTATTAACATAATATTGACTTATCATCATTACTTCGTGCTTGGTTTGAAATAAATATTTTCAATTTCAAATATTTTTTTCACAAGAATTTAAACATAGAAAATACTTACACTCGTATATAGAAACAAGTAAAACTAAAATAATAAATTTTTTGATGCCCAATAAGTTCTTTTTCTACCCGTTTGTACATATTATTAGTTTTAATTTGTAAATATATCTATTAAGTTTTATATAGAACTAGATTTAATTATTATTAATATTGTAATTTAAAGGTATTATCAATAATAATAAATAAATAAATACTACTGCTCAAGTTAGGATTCAGTAAAACTAAATACTTTAGTAAAAGTAACTACTTAAGTAATAATTTCTATTCTAAAGTTAAGAAAGTTTTAAATTTTGAATGAAGAGTTCAATTGTGAAGTAATGACTTAATAAGATTTTACTTAGTTACAAGTAATTACTTCTTAATAAGTATATAAGACAATTGCATATTTGTTTCTGTGTAAATTTTTTTAAATTATTTTTTGTGTAGAATAAAATTTATTCTATTCTATTCTACGGGTATTAGATTTGTACGGGGATTCGTACGGGGATTGATATACGGCGAAAATCCACCCTTACGTTGTTGAATTTTTTACAGCCCGGACTAAGCGTTTTGCCTCGTCGTTTATACCACGTACATCGAAAGGCTGGAACAGTTTGCCTGCTGCGGTCTTCACACTCGATTATAATTTAAGTGTCTTCAAGGTTAGAGTAAATAGGCTCTTAATAAACTATTGCGCCTCACCATCAACGATTGCATCACTGCTTACCATCACTGCTTACCATCACTGCTTACCTTTTTTATTTTTTTATTGATATAAACTTATATCAATAAAAAGATAAAAAGTTTTTTTTTAATCACTTGTCCAACTGAATTAAGTTACACTGTACCACAGTCTTTTTTAAAACGAACTTAAAGTAAGCTCAAAAAGTATAACATTTGGACCCCAAAAGCCGTCCGAAAGCGATATAAAAAAAAAACTCTGCAAGAACACTCATAATTTCTGTGTAAAACAGACTTGGCTTACTCGTAAATTTTTCGTTAACATTTTTATATAAAGTTCAAAATGCTTTTGTCTATAAATTTTTATTTACAACGATGCTAAGAAAAATAGATGAGGACAGGAGAGCAGGGGTGGCCGAGAGGTAACGGCCTCAACTTACAAGTTTGTAGGTCGCAGGTTCAAACCCTGCCAAGCGCATTACTTTGTGTAATTTATTTTCATCACCACTCTTCTCAAAATGGTGAAGGAAAACATCGTGAGGAAACCGGCATGTCCTAAAACCAAAAATTCGACGACATGTAACATCCACCAACCACCGAGCCCGCGTGGTGGATTACGGCCCCTTCGAGTCCCAGCAGTTATTTATTTATTTATTTATTTATTTATTTATTTATTTAAGTATTATGGAAGACTTACAGCTAGAAAAAGGAACATTATAACGCTGATGCTATGCTATGCTTCAAAAATTATAAATGTTGTGAAAATGATCAAGAATATGAGTTGTGGGCAATAGAAATAGCTTTTGGTCAGGGATTTGGAAGCTAAACTTACTAAAATTTAAACTTATCGTCATCATTTGAGGCGAAAGATATCCTCTGCAAGAGGCACACATGCTGAGCTTGACTCCCATTTGATGCAACATTGAGATGGATACAGCGCTATGGTTCTTATCTATTGTATTTCTTTTTTTTATTAGTTCGCGTAAGCAGTATGTGTGAGCTTACCTCCGTATGCGTAGTTGTCGGTCTTTGCGTACTAACTACCTACAGTTCATTGGTCTCGCTCATCTGACGTTTACTTACAGAAATTAATTTCGTACATGCGTAAATTAATTCGACTTTTAAAAAAAGTACTTTATTTTTTAATTTTCTCTTCACAAATCGATAGTGTTTCATGTACCGAATCGTCCCTCCGCGGGATTAAAACGACTAAAATTTAACGGTGTATTTGTAACCTGTTTTATCTGGAAATGTGGGACCTTCTTTATCTTCAGCGCAGATCCTTCGGCTTACCTCATTACCTGTCATAATTCATGAAATCTTTCTTTTGATGAAGGTAAAATATTATTGTAATGTAATGGCAAACCGAACATACAGCCAGTTAGATTATAACTGACAATGAATTGGGTCTAACATGATCGTCTGAAACGTAATATTTCCATTAAAAAATTACAGAGTTTTTCGATATTGTGTCATGTGTATTTACGTTATTTTTCCTACAATAATTTCTTTTTATGTCCAAAAATCCTGTGTTATGGGTTTTTGGACTTAAAACGTGAAATCTTTGACGACCATTGTGAAAAATATTATTAAAAGTATAACTCGATATTGTAAAGGTATAATTACTTGTTTACATGGAAGATCAACCTCTGGAATATCTGATCTGATTACAAAAATGTATGTACATTTGTGTTCGCCTAACTGATAAAAATGTACTGAACTTGACTGCTTTTTTGCGAATTAAGGTTTGGTCCCATAGTAAAAGTTGTTTGTTAACATGACTACAATCACGGGTTAAGCTATCGTACACTTACCAGTCACCCTATACACTGTTAGGTACAATATTTTTTTTACTATCATCTAGGGTGATGCATCTTCATTTCAAGCGAGGATAGATTACTTTTAGGCAAGAGTGCTCTATCGTCGACCACATTGTCATTTTCTATCAGGAAAGATAGTAGTAACAAAAAATGCTAGGTTTCTGTGTAAAATGTCAATGAAACGAAAACACGAGAAAACCTAGGTGTCTTCATTTGAGCTACATTGATTTTCCAAACGTTGAAATTTCTTGATTCAAAGAAATGATTCGGTTTCACAGATAAATGAGGTATAATATTTTTATAGCATCATCTCAAACTTCACAAAGAGTCCATTCAAATATTTTTTATTAAGGTCTCAGATATAATAGCAAAATGCTCCGTCGTTAAAACTTGCCGACTTGGATTACCAAAGGAATAAAAGTTAAAAGTTATGGCGCCGTAACAACCTATTAATTTACCCGTGAACAGTTTGTCATAACTTAAGATTAAGTCATGGTGAATTGTGAGCAGTGGTGGCCGAGTGGTAACGGCCCCGACTTACGAGTTGTAAGTCGCGGGTTCAAACCCAGCCAGGCGCATTACTTTGTGTAATTTATTTCATCACCACTGCTCTCAAAACGGTGAAGGAAAACATCGTAAGGAAATAGGCATGTCCTAGAACCAAAAATTAGAAGACATGTGACATTCACCAAGCCGCACTGGGCCCGCGTGGTGAATTACGGCCCATTCCCTCTCTTAGAGAGGAGGCCTGTGTCCCAGCAGTGGGAACATTAAAAGGCTGATGATGATGATGATGATGAATTGTGACTTAGGTATAAAAAAAGAAAACATTTTTTTTCTTCTCTCGTGATCTTTTAAGACCAATGTTCGTGGTTAAGCAACGTTTGAGGTTAGCCGATTGATAGGAGACCATTACGTTTAACAGTCCTCCTGTAAAAGATAAAAGATAAAAGAGAGAGAGAAAGAAAGAAACGTTACGCGTTCACATCGCAATCAGAAAACCTGGTCTCGAAACACACACATCGCAAACCTATAGTCACTGATAGGCAAGGACAGAGATATGAGCCAGCTCTGTTGTGCGAGCGATATCGAAAAACATTTTTTTGCCTACCTTTATACCAGTCGCCGTTTGCGACTGAGTGAAATCAGGCCATAAAGGCCAAATCAAACAATAAAGGCCTGTACTTCTAGCACGAATATTTGTAGGTTTCGTATCGTACACGTATCGAGTTGCCTATAAGATAAAGGAATACAACTAATATGTTCTGAAAGTACTGATTACTTCCAGAACATATAATTTAAAAACCTATCATTTATTATTTATCATTGAAAAAAGCATTTTATTCGTAAAACTTAGTCGTAATGAGCGAGCGTTGTAAGTATCTAATTTCAGCGGTTCACGCGCTAGAGGTGAGTCAAATAGTTTTGATTTAATGTCACATAATATGAAGCCTAGCTCATCAACAAGCCGGAATTTTTCGAGAGTCGCTGCGGCCGGGGAAACTAAAAGAAATTATATAGGGAAGTGAATCAAATTGAACATGGACAAAATCAAAGTCATGATAAACTGCCATGTAGAACCCATTGCTATCAAGATCGGAGACTCTACACTCGAAGTTGTGGTCGATTACGTCTACCTCGGACAGACAGTCCAAGAAAGAAAGAAAGAAGATGGTGTGAGACGCGAATAAATGTTTTTCTTTCTTTCTTTGTTTCTAAATTTAATTTGCAAGATTAGATCAGAGACAAACATCAGTCAGATGAAACTAAATAAAAGCATGTAAAAAATAACCAAACTTTTAACTAACAGCACTGCGCAAATCCATAAGATTGATATCTCTCTAAATAGATCGTATTAAAATATTCTAGTACCTTTTTTGTTTTAACCTTCACATAAAAAATGTTAAATACTCGTAATTCAGTGACTACGCGCGGAGGGAATAACTTGATATTTCTACTTTTTCTGACTCAAAATGATAACTTTTACATAAACATATTATGATTAGGTACTGACATGTTGCCAGCAAACCGTATTTTGCGGGTAGTTTTGAAAAAGTAATAGTGACAGTCTAAATTGTTCCACTTGATTAGAATTTTTGTCAACTTTCAAGCTTATTAACTCAAGAAAAAGCAGAGAGCAAAGTGAGTTAGAGCGGACGGCGGGCAATGGGTAGCTAGCTGTCCGTCCGTCCGGTAACGGAAGGGTCCGAGCCGAAGTCGTTAACGGCGCGCACTGTTCCCGCGCGCCTCAAGGAGTTGGCAGCAAAATGTAGGGGCCCAGCAGGGTCTAAGCCTACTGGGGCCAAGGGTATGTGAAAATGAACCCCAGGGCCCTAGAATAAAGGCAATGAAAGGAGCAGGGTATGTTTTTAGTCTGTAAGAGTCTGACACTATCTCCCGCGGGCGGGATTTGTCATTTGATGATTTTAACTAAAGTAAAAAAAAAAATAGATCAGTAGTGGTCGAGTAGTAATGACTCCGACTTACAAATTGTAGGTCGCGGATTCAAACCCAGCCAGGCACATTACTTTGTGTAATTTATTTTATCACCACTGCTCTCAAAACGGTGAAAGAAAACATCGTAAGGAAACCGGCATGCCCTAGAACAAAAAATTCGAAGACATGTGACATCCACCAACCCGCACCGGGCCCGCTTGGTGGATTACAGCCTACTCCTTCTCCTAGAGAGGAGGCCTGAGTCCCAGCTGTGGGAACATTAGAAGGTTGCTGCTATGCTGTACTATAACCCAAGAAATAAGAATGCTCCATAAAATCTTTAATACCCCCTAAATGGTTCTATTGGGGGTAGTTCTGAAAACAAGTAATGACTACCTTTATTATTTACTTAACTTAATATTTGCACTTACTAATTATACGGAATGAGATTTTGACACAAACAAAATTCCCCTTTTTCACCCCCTCAGGTTAAATTTCAAAACTAAGTTAAATATAAATAATAATAATTATATAGGTCTTAAATATTACGACCTCGGAGTTTTGACATGTATGTAGAATATCTAAAAAAAATCACATTCAAAATTTGAAATGATCAGATTTTTTCTAATTTTCTCTTTACTACTTTTAATATTACTACGCATACAAGAATAAACGTTAGGTAACTCATAAAAAATACATTATTGGTATTATATTTGAAAAAAATAAGTAATTGCAACTGGAAAAATACCTACTACATTATGCAATGCATCAGTCATTCAAACTTCGTCCTACGTATATACGAAAGAACGAATTACGATAGTGCCCTTAAGACATGACCTGAAAAAGAAAAAGTCAAAATAAAAACAACAACGAAACGAAGGGCGTAGACTTCATCAAGGACGGTACCTAAAATAAAAATGATTTCTTAAAGCGAGCCTAGTACAAACTTCCCTAAGATCTTTATTACAAAAATCTTAACACAAAAACACTGGCGGAATTTATGTTCGTTCGCACTTAAGTCGTTCGTTTAAATTACTTGTATTTGATGGTGTGGATTCTAAAACAAGAGGGAGAGAGAGAGGGGGCGAGCCTTTGAAATATGTTTGCCCGGAGGACACGGTGGAGCACACGGTCGAAGTGTGCCCCGCTTGGGCAGAGCATCGCCGTGTTCTTGTGAGGGCGATCGGCAGCGGTGATCTCTCGCGCCAGGCCCTGGTACGGGCCATGGTCCGAAGCGAGAAGGGATGGCAGGCGGCCGCCTCCTTCTGCGAAGCAGTAATGCTAGCAAAGGAGGAGGCCGCACGCGAGAGGCAACGGCCGTCACGGCCCGTCTCCCGCTCCGCCCAAGGGCGGGAGATGTCATTGGACGCTTTTATCTACCACAAAAAAAAGCCTTTGAAATAAGCTCAAACATAGCTATATTTCACGCCCTTCTTCTTCTTATATTTATCTACTCTAGTATCGTACAGTTCCAATAATGAAATCAAAAGTAATATCTAAATAACAGATTTTATCCATCTATATATATTGTGGACTAGCGGTTTCGTCAGGATGGTCACAGTCACAGAAACAAGTGGATTTCGTTTATCAAACAAGTTTATAATTATCCAAAAATTGGAACAGAGTTAGGTATTTTCTAGTTGCTTAGTAACCGTAACTAAGGAGAGTATTTAAAAAAAAAAACTGTCATTATATAGGCTTTTATAGCTTACTCATGTAGATTACTATCGATGTACAATTTAATAGTCTAATAAAATGACTCATTAAGTATTAATTAATAATAATAATATTTATCAAAGATTTTTTTTTAATAATAATCACACATAACACACAGATTATATACAGAATTAATTTTGACTGCCTGTTGGTCTAGTGGAACTCGTGGGTTTGATTCCCACCCAAAACAAATGTTTGTGTGATGAGCACGATCATTTGTTCTCTATCTGGGAGTAATTTATCTATAATATGTGTGTACTTAGAAATATATAAGTATGTTTATCAGTTGTCTAGTACCTATGAGACAAGCTCTACTTAGCTTGGGACTAGATGGCGTTGTGTGATAGTTGTAAAAAAAACAAGGTCGCAGCCATCGGTTTCCCACAAAATTCACCAGGTCATCGGTCTACCTTGTAAGAGGCCTTCCAACGCAGCGCTCAATCTCAGTTAATTTCAAAAACATTTATGAGTTATGAACGAATTTCTTCGAAAACCGTAAATAAACATATTTCCTTTTTATCAAAACCATTGAGAGTCTTCTTTACGTTATTATGCCATCGTTTAACAAAAGAATCCTTCCCATCATTTTCTTTAAGGATCCAATATCAATGCCTGTGTAATGTAAACCAATATTCTTACAGGGGTCTCAATATCAGTTAAAATTATTCTCATTTCCCTGACACAATACTAGTTTTTGCACGCGATTTTGTCCCAGGGGAAATTTTGCCTGAAGTAAGAAATTTTCTATGTATTTATTCAGCTAGGCTTTTGCTACCCGAGTTTGAGTCGGGTTTCTAAGTTGAGTTTCAACATTTTATTTGGAATTGTAATTTGAGATCTACCACCAAAATACCATCCATGACTTCTCCCGTGTCAGACTTTTACTGACCAAAACCTTTATTTATTTAATTTTCATGTACAATAGTGGTACATAGGCGGACTTAATGCAACAAGGCATTCTCTACCAGTCAACCTTTGGGTTAAAAAGATAAAACTGTGGTAGGTGTGCACAATAAATAAATAACAGATATTTCAAATATAATATAGTATCAATAAGATTAGTTACTTATAATATTAAAATACGTATATATGCTAATATTATGGAGGAATGTTATATAACATCATGCTACACCCAATAAGAGTGGAGTAATAACCAAAGACGCGAGTGAGACCACGAGTGAAAGCTAGTAATAAATATTTTAGATTACAAAAATCTATGAGCACAATATACTAGCAGATATCATTTTAATCTATTCCTGTAGAAAAAACGTAATTCGATTTTTCTTTAACGTTCTACATACGACTGTGCCTTTTCAAATTCGACATCAAATCAGTTTTGATTATCGCCGCCGTAAATTCAATATCACAATGCAAAAGAAATCAAAGAACGCAACGCAATGGAAAACGTGAAATTATCGAAATTGAATCAAAAAATTCCCTCGAAGAAAACCAAGAAAAATTTACTAGTAAAATTCAGAGATGAAACCATAGAGCCAGTAATCGCATAGAACCATTGCGGTTGTGACAAAAAAAAAAGAAAGAAAAACATTTATTTGAGAGTCGCACAGGACAAAAAAATATATATACAACAACAATACAAAAACTATAAATAGGTTTTACAACATAAAAAAAAAACAATAAATAAAAGAACACAAAAAAAAATTGAAAATAAAAGGAAAATAAAGGTGCCATTTATATTTATCACACTATTAAAAAGGCTAGAGTTAGTGAATATGTTTATTTGTATGTTTGTTTATCCTTCATGCTAAAACTGTTGAAGGCATTTGGATGAAATTTACACACGGGTGTCTTGGAATAGCACATAGTTAAGATAACTTTTACGTCGAAAGCAAGGCATCGCTAGGTCGACCACGACGAAAATGTTATGGCGATGTTTACAGTTTATTGAACAGAAATTGCGGAATAGACACAGATTGAAGGAGAAAGAGGAAGCCTTTGCCTAGCAGTGGAACACTAACTACGTTAGGATAGCAAAAATTAACTCTTTTTCTATCTTTAAAATCTAAATTACCTATACAATTTATTATACATAGAGATGGATTCGAGGACATCGGATAATTTTATCCGATGCATGTTTGTGTGTTTGTTGTCAAAGAGCATGTTCTCTTGTTATGTCTTCTGGTGCGCTGGTAGAAAATTAGTTTTTCATAATATTCTGAGCATAAAAGTTGACTGTTCTAGCCAAAGCAAAAAATATCACAGGCCGTCAATTCTTACAAGCAAGCGGAGACACACACGCATGGTTTCTATGGAAACTTGGGAGGGTGACTCAATTTTTTAATTAGAAAATAAGAGCAACTTTATCCATATTCGCACTGTTTAGAAAGAATGGAAAGTAAAACTTTCAAGTAACATAGTAAGTATACAGACGTCAAAATGTGACTACACTACCATTCACAAAAAGATAGCGAGATACCACGCCCCCAAGAGTGGGGGCATGACATTAGAAACGCTAATTGCTAATAAAAAAAAATTATTTCAGAACCAAATATTTTTCTAGCAAAAGGTTTGTGATTGGAGCCTCCTTTTAGGTTAATAATGCCTGTATTAGAATTCCAATTAATAACAAATGAAGATAATTTCAAAGATTTATTTTTGGTATTATTTGTTGTTGTCTATAAAATATTGCAACAAAACGAACATAGAAAAGTACCCAATTTTGACTATACCATCTCTAGCGATTCTTTGTTCTGTGTAAAAAAACGTTGTACTAACGACGACAGTAATAGAAATTGTGATGAAGAATTTAACCCGGGAAGGGGACCTTTGTCAACTTAATAGCATCCAACCTCTGAATATTTACACTGTATTTCGGTTTTTTTTTTCTGTACAATTCTTATGGCGACGTTAATTTTGTCTGGAGATATTTTTTTTTGATAATGTGTTTGTAAGCTTTGTAATAATTTATTCAAGCAAAAGTACGACGAAAATTTTGTTTAAAGAACTTCACATGTAAATTTGATACTTTATACTCGTACATAATAGATTCAATTGAATTCATCTTTATTATATATCATAGGAAAATATTAGCCCCAGTACATAATACTGGGTCTAATATGATTATGTAAGACAAACCATTTTTTTAAAAGAGTAACCATGGAGTTTCTTGCCGGTTCTTCTCCATAGAAAACGACCAATTTCGAACCGTGCACTAGCTTCTGACTTTTTATAAGTGCCCATGTAGGCCTATATGAAATAAAATATTTTGAATTTGAATTTTTGATGTTTTGTGTTTTCTCTTCACCACCCTCATATAACTCGAAGAGAATACCTAAGGTATATAAGGTATTCATCGATTTATTTTGTTATATTTAAATTAGCTATTATTATTTATTTATTGTACCTACCCCACCACCTATCACAGAGCGTAGTCCTTTTTAAACCAAAGCTTTACTAGTAGAGAACGCCTTGTTACATTAAGTCCAGTCGTCGACGGCGCGTTCTGTTCCCGCGCGCCTCAAAGTGCTGTCAGCACACCGAAGAGGCCCAGCCTGCTAACTGCAAGCAGGCAGGGTCGAAGCCTGCTGGGGTCAAGGGCCGTTTTCTGAGAGGAAGGCTCAGCCCCGGCACTATAGGCAACAAAGGAACGGGGTAGGTTTTTAGTCAGTAAGAGTCTGACACTACTTCCCGCTCCACCCAAGGGCGGGATTTGTCATTGGATGATTTTACCTACCATAAAAAAAAAAACCTGTGTGCCACTAGGTTTACTAATGTTAAGCATAAATTATATTGACACAATTTACATTGACATTACGAAATTCAGCATAATTATCATTACGCATAAATGTTTTGCCGCAATGTTTGTTGCCATAAATACTGCTAGCATAATAATAATGAAGCATAATAATGAAGTACATGGTTGGGCCATAAATGTAGGGGAAAAAAACCTCTCCTTTACAGTTTTCAGATTTATTCCTTCCTGTGCTATAAGACCTTGCTTCATGCCAAATTTCAGGATTCTAGGTCAATAGGAAGTACCTATGAATTTTGATTCCTTTTAGAGTGTCGAAATATGCGTTTTTTACGACATAAACGTCCGTATCTATTTTTTTTCGTTAACTTAGAAGTTTGATTTATTGACAACTGCAGGGGACCGCAGATTTGAATACATGGTTTTAACTTCAACTCAATACTTTCACGCGTTCCTGAGATAAAGGGTCTTGACAGACAGATAAACAACAAAATGATCCTATAAGGGTTCCGTTTTTTCCTTTTGAGTTACGGAACCTTAAAAAACAAAAAATTGTGTGTATGTTTGTTACTTCTTCCCGTTCGAATGGCTGAACGGATTCTGTTGTAGCACACGGGTAGACTTTGTCATTGTCCTGGGATAGCACATAGGATACTTTATCTCGGAATTCTGTTTCCTTGAGCCAATTATTTACCTTTACGCAGGCGAAGCAGGTGGCAGATATTACCAGGTCACGTCAAATTGTACACAAAGTCATTGTATTCTAATTAAATTAAATAAGCGAATAAACATTTACAAAGAAATCCAGAAAACAAAATGTAGAGGAGACTGGGGATGGAAGTCACACGGGTTGGTTGTCACAGCGCCAATAACTGACAAATAAACGCACGATCGAGTTCATCGACCAGCGTCGAAAGATCGCGAGAGCTATACCCCCCGCCATACTTCACCTCAGTTCACTCGAGCAGCGGGAGTGAACTGAGGTGGTTTGTCATTTGTGGGCGCTGTGACAACCAACCCGTGTGACTTCCATCCCCGGTCTCCCCTAAGTACCTAAACATGTAGGCTATACAAAGATGTCAGCGAATAACACACTGAAGGCAAAGTTTCGCGATGTAGCAGTTTTGTTTGCTTCCATTTTGCTTACCACAAAATAAGAGCAACCACACTTGTTAACAAACGAACCCAATTAAAAATAACTGCCTACCAAGCCTTTATACTAGCACCGCTTTCTTTTTAAGCTGTATTTAAATTTTTCATACGAATACTCTCTTAACCTTTAGCTAGTCGCGCCTAAATGCTTACACTATTGGTCACGTGCGGTCCGCACGGCCCAAGATTTACTTGAAAATAAAAACAAATGTAGTTATTGAAAATAATGTATTTAATAAAGATATTCCAAAAACATCTAAGTTTACAAAAAAAATCAAGGCTTCTGGTAAACGGCAAAATCTAAACTTTTTAAACAGTAATCAAAATAATCATAATTTTTTAGACACATAAAGTTGCATTTACAACATTTGTTTTTTGATTTTCTGTCATTGAATATTGCACATAGGTAAAAACGGTGTTTGGATCCAGTTGAAACAGCTCCAGAAGGTCTTGTTGTTTATACAAAGGTCATGGAAGAAAAGTAAATTGTTTCTAATGATATAAACTAAAGTGCTTGACTGCGATTCCACTAGCAGTACCTAATGCAATTGTTGATTGTGAATAACACTAGTTTATTAAGAGCTTATTCACTCAAGCCTTGAAGACACACCACAATTCACATAGACACCTATGTAAATTATAACCGAACAGGAAGTCCGCTGCAGGCAAATTGATCCAATCCTTCAATGTACGCAGTATAAACGACGAAGAATAAACGATGAAATTTTAATATAAAGCTAAAAAAAAATTGAGTTTATACGACGTAAAAAACGCGGTAAAAAGGTAGCAAATAATATAATTACGCCCGTGTTATATCGGCCATTGACCTATCCGTAAATAACTTACGATCGTTGTTATATTGAAGGCTGAACGTTATCCTCATCCATCATATTTTGTCACAAGGGTCTGTGTATCAAACAAATCAAATGTCAAAGTGGACTCGCCACGATACAAATCCAAAGTAATATCTAATATTAAGAAGTCAAATTGTTTGTTTTTATTGATATAAACTAGTGCTTGACTGCGATCCCACCTGATGGTAAGTAGTGATGCAATCGTTGATAGTAAGGCGCACTATTTTATTAGGAGCCTATACACTCTGGCCTTGAAGACACCTACATTATTATATGTTTGTTTATAGGAAGTTTATTTGTTATCTAATTGTATTTAACAATCAATGTAAGCACTTATAATAAACAGATAAGAAGGAGGATGTCTTTCAGCTGAAATGACGATACCTACGAAAGGAGAGTTAGTAAAAAAGAAATAATAGGAAAAAATAGCCAAAAATATAAATAATTCACTTAGAAATAATGTATACATATACTCGTAATAAAACTTATTAGTTTCTGCCAGCGGCTTTGCTCGCGTGAAAGTAGGTTTCTCCATACAAATTTTTCCCCCTTTTTCACCTCCTAGGAGTTTTTTTTTTTTTTTTTTTTGCTGGGGAAAATCATTCAGTGACATCTCCCGCCCTTGGGCGGAACGGGAGATAATGTCAGATTTTTACTGACTAAAAACCCACCCCGTTCCTTCGTTGCTTTTCATATCAGGGCCGAGCCTTTCGTTCAGAAACAGATCCTTGGCCCCAGTAGGCTTCGACTGTTTGCTGACAACTCCTTGAGGCGCGCCTGGAACAGTACGTGCCGTCACCAGTTAGGGAAGAATTTCGAAAAATCTTATTGCTTATCCTACGTCAAACAAAGTAAATACCCTCAAAGTTTCCGGTCTTTACGATCAGCGGTTTAGGCTGTGCGTCAGTCATTCAGGACAAAGCATTTTATAAGTATAGATATACGTACGTAATAGTTACATATACATATAATGTAAATATCACAATAGTACACTCTTCTTAGCGTGTTGAACTATCGATGGCCAAAATTGTTCTATCATGTATCACAATTGACGTTTCTTCCGTCTGAATCCGAAACAGAAACCTCTTGAACATGCTGTTACCGGTAAGGACTTGCATCATGCGCAGAGGGAGATAATATCGCTGGCGCGTCTCTAGCTGGTCCTCAAGTAAGGTACCAGTTTAAGGCTACACTTATCGCTACATTCCATAGCACAGGCTGATGATAATGATACCTTCTAGCCGATTGCTGCGACCACATCGCTTCCTCATAGTAGTTGTGAGCTCTGATATGCTGTTCTGTTATGCACCCTCATATGATTTGCATATCCGATCTAGGCCGAAAAACTCCGAGCACAGAGCGAACATGGCCGACCGCCAATAAATTGGTCGTGGTCTAGCTTTAAGGTCGTCGCGTTTTTGGTTCAATTCCAACCTCCTTTTATCTTCACAATATCCATAGCATTGGGTTAAGTTCAACACCCATTTGTGGGAACAATTGTGTGCGATTTCAATGATCAAAGGTAGTGGCTACATCGTCCCGCTACACGGAAATATAATTAATTATATCATGCGAGACGCCATCTCCACGTGTGAACAAACCGCTACGAAGCCGTTTTTTTTTATATGGTATCTAAATCATCAAATACCTTCTCCTGTCTCTAGGTGAAGCGAGGAGAAGTGTCAGACTTTTACTGACTAAAACACACTGGTTTCTTCATTTACCTTTTGTGTTCTAGAGCGACTAAACACAATATCGCAACCATAGCAACCGCAACCGTTGCGGCTCCCACGATTTTGCAGCGCATCTGGCATGTTCATGGAGGCGCGTACAGACGGATTCGCAGCCATTTTGCGCAAGAGTGTGGCCTCTTTATTAAGCAGGGTTCGTGCGAGCGGCAATGGCATTCTGGCGGCTATTGCTGATAAATTTGACTGCCCTATACTAAAGCATCAAATTAGAATTCTGATGCAATAGTAGGAAATATGTTTATCAAATTTAATTAATTGGGATGTGACATTTTTAATCTTTTAAATTTACTAACACCTAGATGATAAGTTTTCTAATAACCATTGGATTAATGATGTCTGAATAAATAAAATTATTATTATATTATTATAGCAAGCATCAACTCTAGCGGGCTCCATCACTTTTGCCGCGAGTTCAACGACTCCAGTTCTTCATATTACTTTATAATTTGGAAAAATGTTTCTATTATTTTATAGAATAAAGTGGCATGTGGGAGGAGGATATCGCCGCCATTCACTCGCTTTGGAGGTGGTGCCTTAGCGTTTCCGGAGAAACAATTGACGATCTCACAGGGCGCGCGCGCTATTGTTTCGAGTTATCTTTTGTTACAGAAATACTTAGTACGTAAAGACAGACACGCATGTCTTACAATATAATGATTCATGAAAATGAGAGGATGTATCACAAATAATGTGTTGTTAAAGGTTGAATGTTGTGTGTTGTATTATGATGGATTTTTGTATAAGTTAATAGGTCCAACAATACTAAATCACTAAGTTCTTTCTGCTAGTGGCTGAATAAGCTTGGCCAAGTAGGGGTGTTTTTAATATCGTGCAGATCACGCATGCGGAAACGCACGCGTAGCCCCCGCTAATATCCTTTTCGTACAAGTAATAATTGTAACGCGTGGAATATCAAAATCGTTTATTTCAAATAAACCAATTACAGGCACTTTTGAATTGTCAAAATACCAATTTTGAATTGTCAAAAAAAAGAAAGTGAAGCTAAATTGCACGTTCCAAAGCATAGAATATGGAGAAGAACGTGCAAGAAATTCCATGGATACTCTTTATAATCACATTATGCGTTACATGAATTTTAGTTAGGTACATGTTTCTATCTTTCTTTATCACTTCTATTATGTGAGCACAATGTAGATAAGTAATAATAAAAAGAAACGTGTTTATATAAGATTAAGTACTTACTTAGTCCAGTTGAACACGTCCCAAAACCTTTTTTACGCTTCATCCTGAAACGATTACTATAAAATACAAATGTTAATCAAGACCAGTATTCCATACTAAGCGCCTTTTTGGTATCTACCCGACTAGCCGCTACTGCTCTTTACTCGCATAATATGACCATCAAAATCTCATAAAAACCCATCTTCAACGACACTAGCAAAACCTCCGCCAAACTGGACCTATTGATGACCTGTCTATACGCCATAAATCCTAAATCAATATTGGTCCCCAAGATTCCCGCCCTTGGTTACCTATACAGAAGGTATCGATAGAAGCCGTTGTCACATCCCTAACGTGAAACCGCGGTCGGATATTGCTGTGAAAATATCCGAAACTTTTTTTGCCAACCATGGAGGGCGGAGTGTTGCGTCAAAACTGTCGTGTAGGGAAGTTAGTGAAATGTCTAACTTGGAAGTTATGAGCTAAGACAAATAGCTTCGGAGTTTGTTTCGTGGAGTCGGCATAAGTTTTAAAAGTTTGATAGTAAATAAAGTGGGTAGTCAGTTTTATTATTGTGTCGGGTTTCATTTTTCTAAGTTTATTGTTAGTTAGTTATGAAGCGGGTGTTGTCTGCGAGTTTATACACGTGTGGATCACTTCCCTCCCTAGAAACTACTAAGTAGCTTTGTATTAGTTTTGCAAACATATACATTCATAATTGATTATTTAGGGGTGATTTCATCATTCAATATAAAATCTTAGTTCAACTAAACTGAGCTCAGCGTAATCTAGTTTAAGACCCGTGTCGTCAACATGAGCGACAACAAAAGAATTGAAACTGAGTTTAGCGTAAACTAGGTTCAATTCATAGCGGTGAAACGCAAAAGGAAGCTATAATCTCGATTAGGCGCTCAAACTGCGTTTTGTTTTTATGATCTCGATTAGTTAACTGGTGAATTTGGCCCTTAGACATGTTAGCAAAAGATTTGTTGATGCTTTGTTTAGTTAAAAAAAAATATACAAAAAAAAATTCGAATCACTGTCGTTTCTGAAATAAATGATAAATATGTCGGTGAAGTTAATAATAGTACAAGAGCCCGCATGATTACGAATAATAATATACATATTCCACAATTATCACACCCAACGCAGTCTAGTCTCAAGCTAGGCAGAGCTTGTGATACAAGTACTAGACAACTGATAAACATACATATTGATTTCTAAATACCTACATATATTAGATAAGTTACACCCAGCCACAACAAATGATCGTGCTCATCACACAAACATTTGTCCTGGACGGGAATCGAACTTACGACTTCCGGCATAGCAGTTAGGGCCACTAACTACTAGTCCAACAGGCCAGTCAAAAATAAAGACGATATGTGATGTCATCCCCTCTGACAGAGTCTTTGCCGTATTTCGCCCGAGCCAATAACATAAAAGTTCCAACACCGTGGACATGCTCCCCTTTTGCTCTGTCGGCAAGCGCGTAGACCACACTGATCTAAGAACTGTCAAACAGTTCTTTGTGAATTTAATACCTATAACCTACATCATTATAAATCAGATATAATGTCTCGAAAAATGTATGTATTGATTGTAACTCACACAGTATGTTCTCTGAAGGCGATTCTGAGACCTTGCCATGACTTGTTAAAAGGTCAGGAAATGAGTTATACACCCTATATAGCTACATCTCTTTAACAATTCAGTTTAGGTCGTCAAATGAATCGCATTAAGAGCTCATGGTAAAGCCATTGATCAACATCCTGAACCGGTATACTTAACCGGTATAAAACGACAAGGCTTGTTTGTCTATGAGAAAGTTACTCGTAGTTTGTTTCAAAGTAATTGGAATTCAAATTGAGAATATACGTGTAGTTACGTACCACTTACAAGTGTGATTATAATCAAAACAAAATTATTTACCAATACTTGTACCGTAAACAAAATATTAATCTAATTCAGTTTTGGATATCAAAGTCAATATTTGTTTTGAGTTTATCTGCAGTTTGCAAACTAAATTGATTGGGTATAGTTTGAAGTACGATTCACTGAAAAGGTTCAGCGATATAGATTAAAGCAGTGTACGTAATTTTACTGTAAATATTAAAGTGATTTAGTTGAAAAAAGGGTCGTACCTACCACAATTGTGAATTGGGACGCAGCGATTAAAAAAAATCATTTTTATTTTTAATTCTTTATTATACACATAAACATAACATAGGACATGATAATTCAACATTCGTAAAAATTACTGAGAAAATCGATAACAAAAAACTAGTCAAGTGCGAGTAAACTCGCACACCGAGAATTCTGTACAAACATATCTACAAAATTTGCATTTTTTTTCCTTTACTTCAATTCACAAGTCAATTTTATTCGTTTTCCTTTACTTGTTACATTTTCATGGCATTTTTCTTGCTTTTCATGACATGAACGAAAAGTTGCAGTCAGCGTCATAATATGCGCCATACACGAAGCAAACATTTTAATAGCTTACCTTTAGTTTGACGTTGCTCCAGTATATTTGAGTGTTAGAATTTAATTTCAGCTCTAAACCTCAATGCGTTTCTAAGATAAAAAATCTGGCACACACAGATCAAAGTGATCCATCGTTGGCGCTGGCTTGCGGATAGTGAGCAATGGGTAGCTCGCCGTTTGCCGGTCGGTAACCGTCCGGACCGAGTACAAGTCGTCAACGGCATGCTAGAAAAACCGCAGGGGCCCAACAGGGTCGAGAAAAAACCCAGGGCCATGCAATGCAAGGCAACGAAGGAACATAAAGAGTTAGTAAAAGTCACGCCATCCCACTGCGCCTTAGAGCGCGAGAAATCATTAGATGACATCCAACCTTAAAAAAAACAGCAAAGTGATTTTTAATTGTTTTTAATAATGATGCTTTTGTATTTAATTTAAAATATTATTTTTTGATTTGTTATGATTAATTTGTTGAATGTTTTTTTTTTTTTTTTTTTTTTTTCTTTTTTTTTTTTTTTTTTTTTTATTTATCTAATGCTGCATCATAATTGTTATACATATAAATATTTGTACGCTGTTGACGGTAAGACATAGTGTTCATTTTATATTGACATCACATCTGTACTTTTTGTTTACCTACCTATGTTCTACAAATAAAATATCTGAATCTGAATCTGATTCTATAAGGGTTTTTACCAACTGAGTTATGGAACCCTTTTTAAGCCTTAATATTTTTCCCAGATACGAGTACTAAATATTTGCATGTATAAAAATATTACGATGGAATATGAAAAAGGCAATTATAAAATGTCACACCGTTTTTAATTGGCAAACTATGTTCACGCGTTCATACACTTCACAATCATACATCACGTGCTTAACAATTTTATTTATTCAACAAAAACACTTGGCAGTTGACAAGGGCCCTTTTTCACACTTGAACCGCGACACAAACCCTTGTTTAGATCAATAGTACTGATTGCTTCGCTACTTGGAAGCAACGCGCTTTATTAGTCTCGTCACGACACTGATACGCGAATAACATATAGATTTTAATGTTTTGAGGGTTGCAAGAATTTTCGTCAATTTAATAAGACTTCCGCAAGAAAGAAAATATTGATTTGGCAGTAAGTTTTGTTGTTTGTTGTAGTTATGGTAACTAGTTGTCGGAGTTGGAGTAGCGGCAGTTGGAGCACGTGCGGTCGTCTCCTTCACTAGCATAACTGTTTCGCAGTAGGAGGTGACCGCCGCCCAATTCCCTTCACGCCTGACCATGGACTGTACCAGAACCCAGCGTGAGAGGTCGCCGCCATCGACTGCTCCCATGAGAACACGTTGGTTTACGTTACTGTTCTACGTTAACTCTTTCTAAGAATCCCACAACCCTATCAAACCCAGTAATCTATGGTGTGCTACTAAGTACATAGCTTTTAGACTAATGAAGCGAAAAAACATAAAAATAAACCATAAAGTCAAAAGGAAGGCCCCGTCACCTCACAACAGATAAAAAACATTTAACGTGAATACTGCTTTTTCTAGGAAAATGTGATGTTTTTCACAGAATTTACGCTCACATTATGTATAATTTTCTTTGTTTATGGTAATTTTGCTGACATTTGTTTTGACAGGGTTGGTAGGTACTGTTTATAAAAGTAATGTTATTAATATTTTACTTTACCTCTATGACGTGGATGGATAATGTAAGAAATGAGTATATTAGAGGAAGTTTGAAAGTGGCGCCAGTGACTGAAAAGTTGAAAGGAAATCGTTTGTCTTGGTATGGTCATGTGAAGAGGAGGGATGAAACGCATGTTACTAAAAGAGTTCTGAGTTTACACGTAGATGGATGGAAGAGGAAGAGGCCGAAGAAGAGATGGCTGGATTGTGTGAGGAGTGATATGAAAGAAAAGGGAGTTAGTGATAGTGTGAAGAATGACAGGTTAGAGTGGAGGAAAAAAACGTGTTGCGCCGACCCCAAGTAGGTAATATGGGATAAGGGCAGGAAGAAGATAGCTATGACGTGACTTTTAAGCGTTGTGTGTGTTTTTCGGAAAACTTCAGGCGGAGTGGTCGTGGTCATGGATCGTCTGGTAGGTTGGTTGCGGCTTTTGCGAGACTTCTGCATCTATCTCTATTCATGACACTTCGTGTACATTCAATAAGGGAACACTTCGAGGCTGATATAATGAGATCTGTCTATCTAGTAGGGGTTCGACCAGAGAACTTTGGCCCTCTACTCTTCCCTGTACCATAAAACATTCCAAAGTGCTTTAATTTCGTATGATATGTCCAAACATCTTAAAGATTGCACAATTGACGAAAGCCTTTGTTTGATGCGAAGCTCTTTCAGAATGGAAACGTTAGTGCGATGAGCTGTCCATATTATCCTCAATAGTCACCTCCAGCACCACATCTCAAGACCATCAATCCTTTTACGGTGCTTTTATTGGATCTTCTCTTTTTGTGCTTTTGTGCTCTATTCATATTACCTTCTTCTTAATATTAAACACTCGGTGTCAGAAAAAAAACCCTAATGAAATAAGCCAGTTGCGTCAAGGAGTGCCCTACATATTTTTTTAATTGTTTTTTATCTAAATCATGTGTTTGCTGTGGAAGAAATCTGGCAGATTTTTTCAAAATTACCCGGTTGAAGCGCTCTGACTGCATATCTCCCTTCAGGATTACTTTGTTATATCTCTTGAATATAATGAAGCATATGAAATTGGAATCCATTTAATTATAAGCACAACTGTTTATTACCAGATATGAATTAAATACAAGTCGTGTTAGTCTTTCATACCAAAAACCTTGAATATTTAATATAGTCTGAAGTGTATTCAATGTGAAACTTAATAAACTTCAAACTTCACCGAATCTTTACTAATATTTTCGTAAAGTTGGATACAAACGGGACCAGCAAACACGTATTAGCGTATGTGCTACTTTTTTTTTTGGGTGGGAGGTCCCTGCTCTCGGTAAAGCGAAAGGGAGTGTCTTTTTGCATAGCCAACTTTTTTATTTCCCACGTTTTTGTGAGTAATACTTTTGAAATCGTCTCATCTAGCTCTTTTTTTTTTTTTGAAACCCGACATGACATTTAATAAAAATTTATACATATGAGTTGGCGTCAAAAATCCGCCATTTTATGATTTTGGTGTGCTCGGTGTTACTTTCACAACTAAGACAGATTAAGTGACCTCTCATGCTAAAATGTAACAATCCGTTTAGGTTCTTGGGTGTGCCAAAAAAATATTACATACATACAAGCGAAAAACATAACCCTCATTCTGGCGCAGTCGAGTAAAAAAAGATATAAACTTCTATTTACCTGAAGTTTATAGTGCAGAACAAGGTCTAATACGCCTCGTATGTCTTCCTTGTGGTGTAATTATGAAAAAATAATCTTCTACATACTATACTATACGAGGTCACTTTGATGTCACTGAGGAAATAACATTTTATGACATGTTTTTTTTGCTTTAACCTAAAAAAGGCTTTAGTTTTTTAAGTGTTACGGGGTCTAATAAGCCCCTTATCGCCATAATGGTTTTTAAACGAAGTCTTAAACGCCCCGTACCTCAATGGAAATATGTTATACAAAAATGAGTGCTACCGTAAAAGTGTTAGAAAGGTTTTACTTAAAAAGCTGATATACCTACCATCAGTTGGGATCGCAGTCAAACACTAGTTTATAATAATAAACATTTATTTCGGATGAAGTCCATATTCTGTTAGTAACAATTATCTTAAAACTAATGTTAGTAGGACTTAACAACACAAAACACAACTACACTTTGACATGAAGTCGCACCCATCTTTGCAACTTCCCCCATGTTACTCCCACCTATCTGCAAATACTATCAGTATATTGTTGGTGCTGCCACGAACGCGAGTGAGTAGGGAGGCACATCTCTCCCTGATTATGGCCGCAAAGCCATCAACTCGCGCCTCAGCAAACATCTCTGACGTACTGCAACGCCAAAGCAGCCCCAACAGTACCCTGAGTGCATTGTTATATTGGACACGCAGGTCGCTGTATGCCCGCTGCGAATATCAAACCCACAGGCAACAACATGATTGACAAAATTGACAAAATGCTTTAAAAAACGTGATCTTTACTGCATTCGTACACCGTGAAAACCTGCGGGCCAGCATGTTACAACGAACAGCCAGCGACCTACGCTCCCGTTTCTCGTCCCGTTCGTTTATATCATTAATAAAAAAAATATAGGTCCACTTTTTCCGTCTGTACCCAGCATTTTTCAAATGTTTTAGATAGCGTAAAGCAGAGTGAGGAGGCTCTAGAATAACTTATGACATGTAATTTTGTAGACGCAATTTAGAAGATATGGCTTTAGTCACAGAGCTATGAAAGTTTCATTTATTAGGGTAGAAAACTTATTTACAGTACAGTACGGCCGACGAATCTCGGCGCGTCTGAAGTTAGGTTCTGCGAACTTTAGCGCTTGTGCACTCGTAAAAAAATAAATGGTTTGAAAAAATAAATGCCAATGGCAGTTGTTATTGCTGTTAACAACTTTCATTGGCATTTATTTTTAAAAATCATTTGTTTGGCGCGCTTATTTTGAGCGCTAAAGTTCGCAGAGTCTAACTTCAGACGCGCCAAGATCCGTCGGCCGTACTGTACAAACAACAGACCATCGCATGGTGTGGTTCTAATATAGCTCTAGAAATCTAGTTACCATATAAAATGTTCCATTCATATGCCATGAGTCCTAGCAGTGGGAATATTATAAGACCGATTATGTTGCATTGAGAGCAGTGTTTGCCGAGTGGTAACGGCCCCGACTTACGAGTTGTAGGTCACGGGTTCAAACCCAGCCAGGCGCATTACTTTCTTTAATTTATTTCACCACTACTGCTCTCAAAACGGTGAAGGAAAACATCGTGAGAAAACTGACATGTCTTAGAACCAAAAATTCGAAGACATGTGACTTTCACCAAACCGCACGGGGCCCGCGTGTAGATTACGGCCCATTCCCTCTCCTAGAGAAGAGGCCTGAGTCCCAGCAGTGGGAACATTAAAAGGCTGATAATGATGATGATGATGCTTGCATAATCCTATTTCAAACAGTTCTACATTCCTACTAAATACGAAAAATAACTAAGTATTATTCCACTCTTCATTCTGGCTTATAAGTTGTTAAGTTCAACTTCAAAACTCTACAGCCTCCACGTCAAAACAACCCTCATATTGACTTTCACGACAGTCAGTACACACACTTTACACACGAAATCCCTTTTGTCTGTTTAACTTTTAATTGTGTACTTAATAAAGTACTGAGCGTAAAACTCATATACATATGTAAACAATTAAAATGGTAAAGTCGAGGAAAATTATTCTTTACCATTTTTGTAAGTACGGAATTTCCTTCAAAAAGGTCGGAATCAAAGGTCAGTAGCTAGAATAAGAAAGGTCTGATTTTTTTTCGACAACTTGGCACGGCTAAGGAGCGGAGTTCTCTGGTGGACTCTCTGTTTTCTAATACAACTTAAAGATTTTTAAGTCAAGAGTGAATAAGTTACTTCAAAGCAAGTGTGCTCTATTGTCGACCATATCTTAACATACCATCAGATGAGATAGTGCTTTTTTTATAGTAGGTAAAATCATGCAATGACAAATCCCGCCCTTAGGCGGAGCGGGAAATAGTGTCAGACTCTTACTGACTAAAAACCTACCTTGAAGTAACTTATTCACTAAGTCAAGAGACTGACTAAAAACCTACCCCGTTCCTTCGTTGTCTATCATACCGGGGCTGAGCCTTCTTTTCAGAAAGCGGCCCTTAACCCCAGTAGGCTTCGATATATATAGTGGTCATGAGTGAGCCTATCAAGTCTAAAGTCTTGAGCTTCAACACCGAGTTGCTAGCCTGTCGGTTTTCTATCGTTTATATTTCGAGGAGTGTGCATTGGAATTTTACGATTTGACTCCGCCAAGTCCGTTCCATCGGTAAGGCCCCTCTTTGAGGCGTGGCTGGAAAGACCTCACGGCGTCCTAACCTTCCGCATGACCCAGGTTCTCACCGGACACGGTAAGTTCGGGAGGTTCCTGTTCCGGATTCGTGCGGAACCGACGCCCGGGTGCCACCACTGCGTGGACTGCCCGGAGGACACGGTGGAGCACACGGTCGAAGTGTGCCCCGCTTGGGCAGAGCATCGCCGTGTTCTCGTGAGTGCGATCGGCAGCGGCGATCTCTCGCGCCAGGCCCTGGTACGGGCCATGGTCCGAAGCGAGGAGGGATGGCAGGCGGTCGCCTCCTTCTGCGAAGCAGTAATGCTAGCAAAGGAGGAGGCCGCACGCGAGAGGCAACGGCCCACAAGGCCCAGCCGCCGCGGGGATTCCGATTCCGATCCTGATTTCCAGCCAACGTAGACGCGGGCTTGCGGACGGCGAGCTATGGGTAGCTCGCTGTCCGACCGTCCGGTAAACATCCGGACCAAGCCCAGGTCGTCAACGGCGCGCACTGTTCCCGCGCGCCTCAAGGAGTTGTCAGCAAACCGTAGAGACCCAGCCTGCTAGCTGCAGGCAGGCAGGGTCGAAGCCTACTGGGGCCAAGGGTTTGCTTCCGAAAGGAAAGCCCGGCCCTGGTATCTAAGGCCACGAAGGAACGGGGTGGGTTTTTAGTCAGTAAGAGTCTGACACTATCTCCCGCTCCGCCCAAGGGTGGGAGATGTCATTGGATGATTTTACCCACCACCAAAAAAAAAAAAAAAAAAAAAAAAAAAAAAAGTCCGTTCCATCACTGAACCTCTAGTCGTACAGCGTTGAGCTACCGGTACATGGTTTTTTTTTATGGTAGGTAAAATCATCCAATGACCAATCCCGCCCTTCGGTGGAGCGGGAAGTAGTGTCAGACTCTTACTGACTAAAAACCTACCCCGTTCCATTCTTCGCCTTGGTCCCAGGGCCCCGGGTGCCATTTTCACATACCCTTTGACCCCAGTAGGCTTCGGCCCTGTTGGGCCCCTACAGTTTGCTGACAACTCCTTGAGGCGCGCGGGAACAGTGCGCGCCGTAAACGACTTGAGCTCGGACCGGTCTGTTACCGGACGGACGGACAGCGAGCTACCCATTGCCCGCCGTCCGCGAGCCCGCGCCTACGGTGGCCGGAAGTCGGGATCGGAATCCCGGTACATGGTGGACATCACACTCATAAAACAAAGAGTTTAGAGGTACAAAGAGTTTTAGAAATACATTCAATGTAACCGCTAAGAAGTGGAATTCCCTGCCGAAGTCTGTGTTTCCTGATAGCTACAACCTGAGGTACTTTAAGTCAAGAGTGAATAGGTTACTTCTAGGCAAGCAAGCTTCATCGTTGATCACACCATCGCTTACCATCAGGTGAGATAGTAGTCAGGAGCGAGCCTGTCAATAAAAAAAAACTTTGACATAGACAGGGGTGAGAAAACCATAGAATCCGCGGATTCAAGGATTAGAATTTTTATTATGCTTTTGGGTACAAAGCTGACCGGTGTACATTGTACTTTCATATCTATTAATATTGTAGTATGAAAATATTGTAGAAACAATCACTTTTTTAAAAGAGTTACCATGGAGTTTCTTGACGGTTCTTATCCAAATTAAACGACCAATGGAACCGTGCGGTATCTTTTGATGTTTTTTTATGTGTCGATTTTGAGTTTGAGTTTGACAAAAAGAATTTGTCTCAACCTGACGTGAAAGTGACATATAATCTTAAACGCTAAGCTGTTAATGTCTCCAAATTGTACATTTTGGTAAACAATGTTTATTCGCGAAAACAGAGAGAAAGGGAAAACCTTTCCTCTTTGATGTTTTGAAGACATTTTGTTAAAAGCAATGCGTAAGTGGTCTTAGATTATTGTAAGGTAAGGTACCAACAAGCGACAAAGGAGTTTCGTTTGCAGGAAATAAACCGCTTTGGAAAGTAATCATTTCTCTCATGTGAGAACACTTTGAAGGTAATCTAAGAAATTTTCTCTACACTTTTGTTACACATTATAAATGAAATTGAAATATTTGTTTGATATATCTTTTGTTTTTACTAAATGCATTTTTTTAGGTGGGAAAATCAGCCTGTGACATCTCCCGCCCTTGGGTGGAGCGGGAGATAGTGTCAGACTTTTACTGACTTAAAGCTCACTCCTATCCCTTCTTTTCCTTTTATACTGTGGCTGAAACTTGCTTTCAGAAGCAGACCCTTGGCCCCAGTTACTGAATGCTTTGGAAACTATTTTCGTGACTAAAGGTAGGTTTAGACTACGACACTTTATACCGTACACTCAGTGTATACATTGAGTGTCTCTGTTTGAACACGAGTGTGCAATTAGAGACACTCGTGTTCATACAGAGACAATCGATGTATACACTGAGTGTACCGTATAAAGTGTCTTAGTCTATTCGTTTCCTTTTATAACGAAAATCCAATTGTTGATAAACCTTATCTGTCAATCTATCCGAATATCTGTCTGTTGGTTTGTTCTGGCTTTTCTCCGAAACGGTTGGACTGATTTTGACTGGACTTTCACTGGTAGATAGATGATATTATAAAGAGTAACTTAAGAAAAATAATAAGGGTTCTGCTCAAAACGCAATATGACTCAACTGAAAAATTTAGGTGTGGTTTTCACCGAAGGCGCTTGCGGACGGCGAGCCGTCCGTCCGACCTTCCGGTAACCGTCCGGACCGGGCCCAAATCGTCGACGGCATATATCGTTGTACGCGCGCCTCAAGGAGATGTCAGCAAACCATAGGGGTCCAGTAGGTTCGAAGCCTAATGTGGCCATGGGTAATGTGAAAATATACTCCGGGGCCCTGGAGAGAAGGCAAAGAAAAAACACGAGAGGGTTTTTAGTCAGTAAAAGTCTGACACTATTTGTATTTCAGGCTGGTATCTATCTGACACTGGCTGGATGTCTGACACTATCTCCCTCCCCGCTCGAGGGCGTGGAGATGTCATTGGAAGATTTTTCCACTAAAAAAAGAAGATGTGGTTTTAGTAAGTAAAAAGTCTGATATATCTGATATCTGATTCATATTCTCCCTTAAGCACAGACCTCAAAAAAAACCCGACCAAACTCGAGTTAAAAGTTATTGAAAGAAATTGCTTACTCCAATTTTTCTCAGCTCTGTGTTATTAAAGTCAACTATCTAGAACTAAGGTCTTATTTTAGTCTGTCATTGAAAATCAAACTTTAAAATAAGAAAGGAAGAGTTGATTTTGAATTATTGTGAATTAGATTTCAATCACACATTCGGTTAGAATTTGATATTTACAAGTAATACTACTTAGCGTCTGAATATTCATAATAATTGGCTTTTTAAGCAAGAAAAAATATACCTACTAATTTAAGTTTCAGTTACATTAGGGAAGAATGTCCTCCAAAATGAAGCGTAACGGTGAATCTTCGTGAACACTGCAATGTTGCCTTTTGTCCTACAACTTGTCCTCCAATATTTTACGACACATTGATGTGACATGAGACATGTTGTTGAACTATTTGACAGCGTAACGAATCATGTTGGAGGACCACCGCAGGCGCGGGCTGGCAGACGGTGGGCAATGGGTCCGTTGTTCCGGTAACAGACCGGACCGAGGCCAAGTCGTTTACGGCACGCACTGTTCCCGTGCGCTTCAAGGAGTTGTCAGCAAATTGTAGGGGCCCAGTAGGGTAGAGGCCTGGTCTGGGGCTCTGGGGAGGTATGAAAATGCATACGAAGGCCCTGGATCCAAGGCAGGGAAGGAACAGGGTAGGTTTTTAGTCAGTAAGAGTCTGACACTATTCCCTGCTCCACCCAAAGGCGGGATCTATCATTGGATAATTTTACTTATCATAAAAAAAAACATGTTGGAGGACATTTTGTCCCTTAATATTTTTGAAAATAATATTAGGAAAATAGAGAGTACACTAAAAAGGTCCTACACCTACACCATACAGCTCATAATTTGGCCATGTTCTTACTAATAATGGAACTAAGCTGTTTGTTTATTGTATATTTTGTTTACATTTATTAAGTCCATTTCGTAAAAAACAATATACACGAATATCGAACGTTCCATTTTATTAAGAAAGAAAGAAAGAAAAGAAAAAGAATAAAGAAGCCTGCAGGAATACAGAGCAGAAAAGAGACTCTCACTATGGTCAGGAAAGCAAAGAGCCGCCCCGTCGCCATGTATGATATTCACAGATATTATAATAGCAAGACATTATATTCGCAAATACATCATGTCAAACAGAAAGTAAACAAACATAATGAAATAGATAAATTATAATAAATTAAAATCCTGAGCTAACCTACGACATTATGGCAATTAAAAGCATGAGATCAAAAATAAAATAATGACTATAAAATGAAATTAATCACCACTTCATTTACTTACCAAAGTAAATGATATCTGTACACATAATAATAGTACAGACCTAAGATTTAGAATAAAAGGCTCTCTAAATCCTTATTTCTCGGAAGGATTTCTATGTAAAACTAATGTGACACGAGATAGACGAGACAGATACAAGGCAAACAGAATTTCTCAGAAGTTTAAATGAAGTGACAAGGAGAGATCAAACTGACAACATAAAAAAGAACCTCGTATCACTGTAACCACAAAAGAGAGATAGTCCAGAAGACAATCTACATACCAAGCGCGCTCGAGCAACGCACACATAGACACCGCTCACGGACACGATATCTCACGCACGCTCGAACCAGTGCGAGCTCGAGTGCTACCCGTTCGAGACACGCGTCTCTGAACTTTTTTGTGTAATAATGGAGCAACGAAAAAAAGTTATTGTTACTGCTCTGTAGGCGGTTTTTTAAATTAAACATTAAATGGTAAATTATCGTTTTTTAAGCTACCAATTGTTTCAAAGAGTTAAGTGGGTGTTTGCTTGTATTTTGATGGTTGATTTTAACGAAATGCAGAAAAGTTAGGTAGGTGGGTAAGTACCCCGGTAGTCTATGAGAAAGCGAACATGACTTTGTCGCCATGTAATATTTTTACAATTTACATTAGGTAGATATTATCGCCGCGCCCGGGCGCGCTCGGACAGAGCGGCGTCGGCGGCGACACTAATGCAACACGAGTAGACAAATGGTACAGAGACAAAGCTTCAAACAACCGCGCGAATCGGTTGCAATACTACAAGCACGCGGGGAATGTGTGCGAGACCATTGGCCGCTTGTTGCGTACGGGGTGAAAATAAAAAAATACCGGTTGACGCGGGCACAGTCAGTGGAAGATCTCTAGGGTCTACGCGACGCACGTTGTTTGTTTTGTTAGTTATAAGTTTAAATATTTCATAATTAATAATAGCAGTTTATCGTACTGTGTGTATAAACAACACTAGATAAATAAAAATATATCATACTTTAATTATCCCTAATGTAATTATAAGTAGTATAATAGATAAATAAATATTTAATTATTACTTTTTCAAGTATGTACCTTTTTTTAATAATTAAAGAGCGTAACACATGGTGTTTTTGGCCTTTTTATTGTTAGTACAAGTTTTTTAAACATTTGTAGTTATCGGAATAGGTTAGTATGTATGTAGTAGGTATTTGTGTTGAATGTAAAATATACATACTAGAGATATATAGGGTGACTGGTAATTAGTGAACGATACTTAAACACGTGATTGTATTCATGATAACAAACAACTTTTACTATGGGACCAAACCTGAAATCGAAAAATCAGCCAAGTTCAGTACAATTTGACCAGATAGGCGAACAGAAATGTACTGACTAGCTATTTTTTTTCGCGATTTTATGTTTGGTCCCATATTAAAAGTTGTTGGTTGTCATGACTACAATCACGTGTTTAAGTATCGTTCACTAATTACCAGTCACCATTTATATATTTGTGTTTTTATACTAAATACTTAAACTATTAAACTAATGTTTTGTTTCATTTGTTTTCACCTATTGTGACAACCCTATCAAAATAAGTAACTATATTGCTCGTTCTTAGGAAGCTTTATCTCTGTACGGTTTATCTACTCTTGTACAAATGCGACCGCCGAGCGTAGGTATGAAAAATGAAGTACATACATGACATTCCTCGTGGGGGCGATCGGCGGCAGCGATCTCTCTCGCCGGGCCTTGGTTCAGGCCGTGGTCCGTAGTGAGGAGGGATGGCAGGCGGTCGCCTCCTTCTGCGAAGCAGTAATGCTAGCAAAGGAGGAGGCCGACCGCATCAGGCAGAGGCAACGGGGCGCTCGCCCCAGCCGCCGCCGGGATTCCGATCCTGATTTCCGGCCACCGTAGGCGCGGGCTTGCGGACGGCGTGCAATGGGTAGCACGCTGTCCGATCGTCCGGTAACCGACCGGACCGAGCCCAAGTCGTCGACGGCGCGTTCTGTTCCCGCGCGCCTCAAGGAGCTGTCAGCACACCGAAGAGGCCCAGCCTGCTAACTGCAGGCAGGCAGGGTCGAAGCCTACTGGGGTCATGGGTTAGTTCCGAAAGGAATGCTCGGCCCCGGCACGATAGGCTACGAAGGAACGGGGTAGGTTTTTAGTCAGTAAGAGTCTGACACTACTTCCCGCTCCACCCAAGGGCGGGATTTATCATTGGATGATTTTACCTACCATAAAAAAAAAGTACATACATGACATTAACTTCTGTACCTATCTATTTTGTGTTGTAACTCTGTTTTTAGTGGCACTATAACCTACCCGATTTACCTAAAAGTATTTATTACAGATTTTCGAACAAATAGATCCAAACGTCTCAATTTTCCGATACATTTCCTCGTAGCATTAATGTGACTTGACACCTCAAGGTAACAGGCTAACAGAACAGCTCAGGCGTTCGCAAGTAAATTACATAAGAAACACTGCTAAGCAGATAAGAAGTCAATTTACAACCCTTTTTGCTCCGCACAAAGGGCTGAAATAGCAGCCCGGTATAACCCGAGGATTTTGATAAATTAGCTTTAAACACCTTATTTATGATAACGCTGTCTTAAAACATTTTTTTTTTATGATATTAAAAAGGAAATACCTGAACATAACAGCTGTATTTCGAGAAACATTAAATTTAGGGAAAAGTATGTTTAGGATATTTTTGTGAGAGTTTATGTTCGAAAAAAGCGATGGTTTTAAGAGATGTTTTTTTATCAAAAATCTAGAAGTTTCTAAAAAGCTTTGCGAGTGAATTAAGTGTAAATCTCACATAAAACTTTTACACTTTCTGGTTGCGCAAATATGCTTGGTGTGGACTGTAGGTTTAAAAAAGCGATCTAAGGTTTGTTAACAATATGCAGGTATTGTGCCTGGCATGGGATAGGGAGGAACACTGACCTTTTGACCTCGAAGGTTCCACGTGGCGCCGGCCGGCGAACCTCGACTTCGCACATTTAACCACTGCCAGGTCCTGTATTGCACTACACTGCACTATTGTTGAGTCTTTGAATGGTTGGATCACGAAATAGTCAATTTTCTTGTAATTTCGAGCGGGCGATGTTAGCGGAGCGGTCACATTCACAATCGATGCACAAACGTCAATGTCATTTCATTTCTAGAGGTCGTGCGGGAAGGGAAACGGAAGGAATAGGATTGCTAGGCCAAAAAAATAAATTACAAAAAATAAAATCGCGGATCATAGCAAATTGGCGCAACCATTCCCCCCGGGTTTGAAGGGTAACCTTCAAAGAAAAGAAAAAAAAAACAAAAGCGAAACTAAACCCTATTACTATATCTAAACTATCAATACTAGGTAGCGAAACAACTTATAACTAACTATGCCACTACTACTGATTAGGCAGAGGGCAGAGGCGAATAACCGGACGCAGGTACGATCCAGTTGCGGTTTTAACCTTTACGACTCGCGTTATTCCGTTCGAACCCGGAAAAACTTCTTCCACTACACCAAGAGGCCAGTGCAGAGGAGGTGCACTCTCAGTCTTCAGTATCACCACAGTACCGACTGTGACTGGATCTGAAGGAGTGTTCCACTTTTGACGCGACTGCAGCGTATGCAGATAATCTGTCCTCCATCGCTTCCAAAAGGACTGAACTAAGCTATCTAGCAGAGCGTGACAATTCACCTTATGGCGATAATCCACCAACAAATCCAAAACGTGATTCCTGCGTGGTAGAACTACTGGATGCATTTGTTCAAACTCTAACTTAGCATTTCGCAGACGGCCACCGACACGAATGAGTCCGTCTTGCAAAAATGGTTTCAAATGTTGAAGTGCGCGACTACAAGGTTTATGTGATTCTAAACTACGAAATTCTATTGAAAAATAAAATTTCTGCAACTCTCGAAGTACAACTGATTCAGCTCTATCTAAATCAGCTGCGATTATAGAACCACGCGATGGTAATAATCTCAAAAATCTTAGGACGTAAACTACACAGCGTAATAGTCTCGACCAAGACGAGACTCGATTAGACAACAACAAAACAACTGACTCTTCACGCGGAACTGATACTACAAGCGTATGTTTCTTCTCCTCGGGTGGCTCTGAAACAGTAGCGGGGTTAAACGGAGCATTTGGCCACTCGTTAGGAGTGGTATGAAGCCAGGGAGGGCCACAAAACCAAAGCGGATGATTTAAAATTTGCGCAAGAAGCAAACCACGTGAGAGACAATCAGCTGGGTTTTCTGTTCCAGCGATATGGAATATATTTTCCGGTGACAATTCAGCTTGAATCTTAGCCACCCTATTTGCGACAAACGTGCCCCATCGATGGGGTGAAGAGTGGGCCCAACATAGAGCAACGGTTGAGTCTGAAAACGCTACAATTCTCTCTATATTAATGCGAGGACGACAAGTTTTGACTATAGATGTAATCAATTGAACCAACATAAGAATAGCGCAGAGTTCGAGACGAGCAAGAGAGACAACCTTACGAGGAGATACCTTTGATTTTGCGCTAATGAGGAAAACTGAAATGTTATCGCCATTTTGGACCTGAAAGTAAACCACTCCCCCGTAAGCCCTCTCACTGGCGTCTGCGAAACCTACCACATTAACAACAGTGTCTGGTACTATACCAACATGGCGAGGAATCTGTATCTGATCGAGCATTGGAAGCTCTTTCCTATAGCGAGCCCACAACTTAGCAACACTGTCAGGAGCGGTGTCGTCCCAATCACAGTTGGAAAGCCAAAGCTCTTTTATAAGCAGCTTTGCATATAAAACGACAGGAGCTACAAAACCCATTATATCCCATATCCGAGCTACACATGCTAGGATAACGCGTTTGGTACAAGTTGGCGGAGTCGAGCTAATTTTAAGACTGAACATATCAGTTGCGGGTGACCAACTTAAACCAAGGATCTTATGCGAATCACTATCATCGAATTCCTTTACCGAAGTCAACCGGTGTGACGGTGGAATCGACTCTAATGTAGCTTGCGAGTTGCTTGTCCATTTCACCAGATCAAATTGACCGGACTTCATGAGGCTGGTTACTTGAGCAGCGGTCTCTATAGCCTCTGCTTCACTAGGTACACTGTACACAAAATCGTCCATGTACAATCCGGTTTCAATAGTGGCCCTTGCTTTCGGGTATGTATCACCCTCGTCAGCGGCCAACTGCTTGATAGTGCGAAGAGCGTGAAAGGGACTAGACTTAAGCCCAAAACAAACACGATTGAATTCGTAAACCTTCAAAGGTTCCTGCGGAGAAAATCTATACAAGAAGCGTTGGAATCTACGGTCACATTCTCTGATTCCAATACTAAGAAACATTTGCCGAATATCGGCAGAGAGCGCAATAGCAAACAAGCGTAAATTTACTATTATTTCAAATAAGCTACCCTGGAGGTTCTGACCACAATACAAGATATCGTTAAGCGATATGCCAGTACTAGTTTTAGCGCTACCATCCATAACCACACGCAGTTTAGTTGTAAGCTTGTCTTCTCTAACAACTCCATGGTGCGGGATGATGTAAAACGGGTAATCACGCGTCTCCTCAGTCTCGGCAGGCGCTGATGAGATATAACCTTTATCTAAATATTCGATCAGCACATCATCATAGGCTTGCTTCAACTTAGGAGACGCCTGCATCTTACGTTCCAAGCATAGAAAGCGTTTTTCTGCGGAGGCACGGGAGCCACCGAGCGAAAAAATATCACCCTTGAAAGGGAGCGCGACAACATAACGACCATCTTTATCACGAGTAGTCGTGCGGGTATAAATCTCCTCAGTGACCTGATCCTCAGGGCTGAGAATAGGCGGGACATTGACCTCTTCAATCTCCCAGAACTTGCGGATGGTAGACTCAAGCGGCGGCTCGACGGTGCAACAGTGCGACACAGTCGAGTAACTATCTAAACAAGCGGGTGCGGAACCAACTATAACAAACCCGAGAACTGTTTCCAGTGCGTGCGGAGCGGGGTACATCGGAAGACCTTGAATTTTACGTGATAACTGGAGATGCGGGAGAATCGAAGCACCGATCAATAGATCGATATCTCCAGGGAAAGCGTAATTTCCGTCGGCTAACTGCAAGTTCTTAAACTCCGTCAGCATGGACGTGTCAACCGGTACCGTGGGCAACCGTTCCGTAATCTTATCTGCGACTAGCGAATCCATTTCAAACGAAATATTACGATTAAAACGTGAACTAAATATTATTTTAATAGAACCGTGAATGGTTGCCTTTAAACCTCCAAAACCTTTCACTTCTGAGCGGGATGACCAATTATTAAAACTAAAACCAAGGCGTTGACAACAATCCCGAGTAATAAAATTACTCTGGGAAGCGCCATCTAGTAGCGCTCGAACGGTGTGCGGTTTGCCAAAGGCATCTACAATGACAACTTGCGCGGTCGCAAGTAAAACGGTAGTGATTTGAGTACCAGCGGCGGAAAGCGAACACAATGTTACGTCGTTTGCACTTGCAGCAGGCCGCGCGTCACAAGCGTCGCGCGTCTGCGCAGGCCGCGGCTGCGATGGCAGCTTACTACTCTCAAAATGTAAGAAGGTATGATGTCTAGCTAGACATTTACGACAGCTAACACCACTGTTACATGACGTAACCAGATGTTTGTCACTTAGACAATTAAAACACAAATTATTAGTGCGGACAAACTTGTAACGATCCCTAGGCGATAATCTCTGAAATTCCGAACACTTGTACAGCTGTGTATGGCTACCCTTACACAGAGAACAGTCAGGTGTTGAGGCGGTATTAACTAGCGTATGTGCAGTCTTGACTGACTTCGATGACGCGTCTATACGGCGATCGGAACCTGTCCTATTCGTGACTTCATGACGTGCCGACGTGCGCTGCAATACCTTAATATGGTCGCGAATAAAAGATTCTAAATCTTCGAACTTAGGTATTTCTTTACCGCGCTGAGTCGTTTCAAACAGACGAACAGTTTCAGGATCTAATTTCTGTAAACCGATATACAAAAACAAAAAGTCACAGAGGTCATTGACCTTTAGGTTCTTTACTGCACGAACAGATGATGCGAAAATATTTAAAAACTTCTCTAAATTATGATCGTTACAAACGGAAAAACTTTTCAAATCGAATAATTGATCTAAATATGCGGTGGCTACTAATCGCTTATCTTCGTATTTTGTTTTTAAAGTGTCCAAAACTAAAGTGTAATTTTCAGCGCTAAACGTAATTCCAGCACAGACAGCCTTTGCCTTACCGGTCAATTTTTCTACGAGATAATGCAATCTCTCGCGATCTGTCAGCGATGTGTTCCTATGTATTATATTTTCGAAACTATCTATAAATAAATTCCAATTTCGAATGTCACCATTAAATTCAGGTATTTGAATTGGCGGCAATCGTGGGCGTTCGCGAGGAGGGTTGGATAAACCACTCGCGGGGGGGGGAGTCTCTAAACTCCTAGCAACACGTTTGATACGACAATACAAGTCATCAAAGGACGACAATGCCCGATAACTCACACAGTAATCAGGATTTAACTCCAACTCTAAAATGTTTATATTATTAATTGTAGACTCAAAATCCGCGCGCAAACTATCTAAAGTTTCCAACGAACACAAGAAAGCATCTCTAATCGCCAGATCCGAGATTTGCAAAGATTTATCACAAATTGATTGAACACGTGAAAACTGTGAGTCCCCTTTAGCGTATAAAAGCTTTAACTGAACCTTTAAATCAGTACTAACCTTGGTTCCCTTAAGAGACATCTTGTTTTGATATATTCACACTATACACTCAAACAAACACTTAACGAATTATTAAGTAAGCGATAATTATCAGATAACAATATGGTAATATTGTAAACAACAAAGTGAACGGCGAACGAACGGAATAACCCGAATCAATGAGTGAATATTACCCAATTTCTCGATTAAATCATTCACGTCGTTCATATGCGTATATAATCTATGGCCTATCCGTTTCCTACAAATATTCACTCAACAATGAACGGGTATTTTTGAAATGCGTCTACCTACATGCAATTTGTAGGACTTCCGAATGAATTTTGTCAAGAAAAAGAATGCGATCGATTTATATCTACGCTGATATTTACGTAGCTAACTATAATTATGCGGTGCGGTTGACGGCGTAGGTACCGTAATTATCAATGGCACTTTAACTATACGAGCAAAATAACGATTAGTTGCCTAAATGCCTAGATGCGGGTTTTCTACTATTATATCTAGGTAAACAGGCGCGTTGCGTTTATTCCCTATGGAACAAATACTATATTGCGAAATTACAAGAAAATGATTCACGATCCTGCTCGTAGGACCAAAAATAATGGTTGCGCAAATATGCTTGGTGTGGACTGTAGGTTTAAAAAAGCGATCTAAGGTTTGTTAACAATATGCAGGTATTGTGCCTGGCATGGGATAGGGAGGAACACTGACCTTTTGACCTCGAAGGTTCCACGTGGCGCCGGCCGGCGAACCTCGACTTCGCACATTTAACCACTGCCAGGTCCTGTATTGCACTACACTGCACTATTGTTGAGTCTTTGAATGGTTGGATCACGAAATAGTCAATTTTCTTGTAATTTCGAGCGGGCGATGTTAGCGGAGCGGTCACATTCACAATCGATGCACAAACGTCAATGTCATTTCATTTCTAGAGGTCGTGCGGGAAGGGAAACGGAAGGAATAGGATTGCTAGGCCAAAAAAATAAATTACAAAAAACAAAGTCGCGGATCATAGCAAATTGGCGCAACCACTTTCCGTATATTGCACGATGCTGATATTTATATAGTTTATTTAAAAGAGTTACTTTAGCCCTGTTACACAAAGGGTAACTGAAGGATACAGGTGAATTTTTGTCAGTGAAAGCCTCACACGCTCTCTCGCTCCACCTTACAGAGGGAGCAGTCTTTTGATGATTTTCCTCCTCAAAAAAAAAAACCTTGCTTCAACCTTTACTCCTTTTAACGTACATTTATAGGTGAAAAAGTAATGAAAAGTATAAAATGACGTGTTATTCACGTACCTAACAAAGTTACCTAAACGCGCCATTAACCAGACATTTTTGTTTACCAGGGCTGGGCAACTGAAGAAACACAGGCCTTTGCATTGCCCTTTGGGCGACTTTAAGCCTTCTGATGAGGCCCATTGTAAGCGACCACGTTTCAGAGCCGTATGTCATCACCTGCAACGTGCACGCAGTCGCCTCCTTCTGCGAAGCAGTAATGCTAGCAAAGGAGGAGGCCGACCGCATCAGGCAGAGGCAACGGGGCGCTCGCCCCAGTCGCCGCCGGGATTCCGATCCCGATTTCCGGCCACCGTAGGCGCAGGCTTACGGACGGCGTGCAATGGGTAGCACACTGCATAGGCAACGTAGGAACGGGGTAGGTTTTTAGTCAGTAAGATTCTGACACTACTTCCCGCTCCACCCAAGGGCGGGATTTGTCATTGGATGATTTTACCTACCATAAAAAAAAAACCTGCAACATGCACTGGTCATAGATTTTCGCCTTGTGTTGAACTAGAAGATACCGCGCTACTTCCCGAACGCTACCCAACCAAGTCCGATTTGACAATTTATCTCTTTCTAGAAGTTAGATCTACACAACTGGATCGTCTGTCCTGGGTAAACGCAATCGTACACAACTTCGAGTATTAATAATTCAGTCGCCAGTTCAGATATACACCACTATTTTTTAATTATGGCAAATACTTAAACGGCTTATTAGAAAAGGTCTTGTTATTATTTAATTAAAGTCTCAATTCATAATATTCATAAACAGCAAAGTTATGAGCGTTTGTTTATATCCCAAAATCTCACTCAATTTCTGGAAACATACAGGTTGTTGTTTATGAATGAAAAAATGTCAATAAAAATGGAAAAACACTGCGCTTAGTATTTTCTAGTAGTAATTGTTATGAATAATGATTCAATTATGAATTTACCAATAATGACAAAATAATTTTCGTGGACTATTTTGGAATTTCGTTTTTTGTACTTTTGACTACACAAATATGATCAGTAACGGGTACTGATTGAGCCCCATTTTTTTGTGCACTAATTAAAAAATAGGGGTGTATATATTCGTTTTATATTTATTTATTTATTTTGTTATTAGTACACCGCAGACTACCCCCTGTACTATTTCAAGTTGTTACGATCCATCCTAAGGTTGTCTGGTAGATATCGCTTTCAGCGATAAGACCGCCATTGTACCCATAGATTTAAGTTTAAGTACTGATTAAGTAACTTTCTTGGTGTACAATAAAGTTTTATTCTATTCTATTCTATCCCTTAGTAAGACAAATGTCAGATTCTCTGGCTACTATAAAGGTGACCGAAGATCTTTAAATGACAGTCATGAGTCACGGTACGCAATAGATGGCTACAATCCACGGATCGTCCTTGACAAAAAAGCAATGCTTAATCTTGAAGATCGGCCTGTGCGGCTGATAAAGCCAATAAATTTCCTACCTTACTAATAATTCTAACTTAACAAAGCTACCAGAACGCTCCCTAGTTACACAGACAGTTCATTACAAAGTACGATTTACAAAAACGCCGACCAAGGAGCAAAAAGTAACTTCACAGAATTTCCGGTGGTTTTGAAAAATGGCCTTTAAAGACTTAATTTATTACCGGCCTTTGTCACAAATTCTCTTTTCATAGGGTTCCGCACACAAAAGCGAAAAACTCTTTTTCCCCCATACCGATACTATTTTTATTTTACTATATTTTACTATAATAAAGATATTAATAGTTATTTATTCATAAACTATTTATTAATTCACAACCTTTGCGTTATTCATATTAAAATTAATTATTTAAATGATTAAAATAAAACTACCATTCAACAATAAATTATACTAAAAGAAATTATTACATTTCTATTGAAATTAAAAGCTGTTTTTCATAGGTAATTTTGTACGAAATCCTCAGGGCGAGCGTCAGATTCGCACTTGATCGGACCTAGTGGTCTTTAAGTCAAGAGTGAATAGGTTACTTCTGGGCAAGCATGATTAAACGTGATTAAAAAAAACCCTTACTGCTCGAACCAACTCACTCTTGCCAATTTAATCTCCCATAGGCATGGCGCAAGCAAAAGGTAGTATCTAAATGTGTGATAATTTTTAATTTCAGAAAGAAAAGGCTTCGTTCAAAGTTATGGGGGTAGAGTTAATTAAACACGGGTTTAAAATTAGGGTTGTTTGCCCATCAATGGGGTAGGTATTAAGCTATTTATAACACTGGGTTTTGGTATTCAGGGGGAACTTATTTTTATACAAACGAAGTTTAAGTAAACAAGGTTTTTAATGAGGCTGAAATACACCATAATAGAGAATTGCTTTGAAAAAATATCGGATTGCCAAAATAATGTAGTGGCACAGTGGTACCAGCTCTGATTTGAGCGTTGCACGTCGTGGGATCAAGCACATGGAAGCCTTTTACTTTATGTCATTTATTTCATCACCATAGTCCTTAAAACGGTGGAGGAACCCGGCGAAATTGTGTGACATCCACCAAACCGTACTCGAACCACGTTGTCCGCCGGGATTCCGATCTCGATGTTCGGCCACGTAGGCGCGGGCTTGTGGACAGCTGGCAATGGGTAGCTCGCTATCCATCCGTCCGGTAACAGACTGGTCCGAGCTCAAGTCGTTTACGGCGCGCACTGTTCCCGCGCGCCTCAAGAAGTTGTCAGCAAACTGTAGGGGCCAGCAGGACCGAAGCCTACTGGGGCCAAAGGTTATGTGAAAATGAAACTCGGGGCGCTGGGACGAAGGCAATGAAAGGAGCAAGGTAGGTTTTTAGTCAGTAAGAGTCTGACACTATCTCCCGCCCCACCCAAGGGCGGGATTTGTCATTTGATGATTTTACCTACCATAAAAAAAAAACTCGACCCACGTTGTAGGGTTGCGGCCGATTCCCTATCCTAGAGAGGCGTGAGTCTGAGCAGTAGACATAAAAAGATTCATTATGATGTTGTCATGCTATGCCAAAATTAAAACAAATATTTTGATTGGTAAAGATGGTATTTGACTGTTACACACAGTCAAAAGCTTTGATAATTCAACCCTGATATATTAGTAGTAAGTTGTGTACTAGAAAATTTTCACAAGGCCCTGAAAATTCCTAATTTAAATTCAAAGAGATTTAAAGAGATACTATAGAGCGGACATCAGAAGAAATGTCTTAGAAAAACAGTCATCCTATGTCATCTAGCTTTCAATAGTAAACATGCGAATTAATTTTGTAATTTATATGTTTTTAAGCAATTTTTTCTAGAACTATTTGCGAAAATTATTGAATTCTTATTAATTACAGAGTAAATACGAAAAATATTTGCGAAAATAAACTGAAGTTAGGGCCAGTCGTCCACACTATAAACTGAGCGACTTACTACCTAGGTAACAAGTCTCGGAATAAGATTTTGTTCGCTATGACCTGTCTATTGGTAGTATATAATTTAATGTCTTTGTTGAAATTTATAACAACATAGAAATCCAGCAACTTTACAACAACAATTTACATCAACTTTTACTAATTACAAAAACCCTTTCAAAATCATATCCAATTTGATAAACCCACCAAAATCTCGCAAACGTATCGCTCAGCATTTAACATATTCATTTATATACAACGTTACTATGGTTACTCTAACGCATACCTACCATTTTACTTTGGACGTGTGAAGCGTACTAATATTGTTAACCTTGCGAAAGGATGCGGCGTTTGAGTATGAAACAGACAAGCTATAGTGAACTTACCATGCTTTGTTAAAATGTCGGTTGCGCGAGCGAGAAAGAAGGATTCACATACACACTATTTATAACTCCATCTCTTTAACAAAACAGTTTAAATCGTAAAATGGAACGTTTTAAGAGCTCATGATAGCATTGTAGAGCTTAAAAAGGGTTTGGAAATACTCAAAATCACAATAGAATGTAAAAGGTGGAGTAGCAGTTACTGTACAGCAACTCGAAAAAGGTTTGCGAAAAACATAGAGGCATCGTACACATCAAACGTATTATCCACCGCTGACTGTGAGCATGCTCACTGTCGAACTGTGTGTGTGTGAACGTGGACTCAGTCTACAGTATCGTTCTCACAGAATGTGTTACGAAAAGAGTAGGCTTGCGTAGTACAATAAATAATCAGCCACCGAAAGTCAACGACAACGCTCTACGTAATAGTCGGTTCGGTGTGAACGAGAAGTTAATATACGAGTACATACATGGAAAAGCAATAAACTGCGTAACGCGCGCTTACAGTCAGCGGCCGACAATACGTTTGGTCTGAACAATGCTTAATACAGCTAGTGTTAATAAATGTCTTGTAAATAGCTATCTCCTACCCTTAGGGCGTACAAATCAGATTCTTTGTATAACTTCTTCCGCTCTGCATGGAGCTTGAGGTCAGACTTTTACTAACTAAAAACCATCTGTGTTTCTTTTGATGTGTTATCCACCAACCTGCACCGGGCCCACGTGATGGATTACGGCCCATTCTCACTTAATAGTAATAAAGAAATAAATAAACTGTTTTACATCCGTACGAGTACACTCTTAGTAAGGTTCAATTGAAAACCAGCATAGGCACTACGTGGGCGCTACACAGTTTGACATTTTTGCTGAACTGGACCTATCTGGTGCTGTCGTGAGGCACATCATATTGGTGTTCTTTTTTTTATTTTAAATACACTACGCTGTCTGTGTCTACGTGTGCCAATTTTTTTTTTCTTTCTCATACAGTTAAAACCTTAGTCCCAGAATCGGAAAATTATAAAATTGATTATTTATATAAATAACAGTAACAGGTTGTCTATTTATACACCAACGCTGTGCAGAAACTGTAACGCCTATTCTGATAAGTTCCCTATGGGGGCCGAGGGAAGTTTGATCAACGCAGTACCTATTCCTAGGCTTTTAGCGAGATTGGAACAAAACAAACAACGAGGATGAAGGTAACTACGCTTATCAAAGTTCGGTTCACTGGTTTACGCTAAACTTTTATACAACTAACTAGGTTCTGCCAGCGGCTTCGCTCGCAGAGAAGTAGGTATCTCCATACATACCTTGGACACCCGTTTCGACTTCCTAGGGTTTTTTGGTGGGTAAAAATCATCCAATAACAACTCCCGCCCTTGGGCGGAGCGGGAGATAGTGTCAGACTTTTGCTGACTAAAAAACCCACCCGTTCCTTCTTTACCTGCGTTCCAGGGCCCTAGTGTTCACTTTCAGATTAGCCATGGCCCCAGTAGGTTTCGACCCTGCTGAGCCCCTACGGTTTGCTGACAACTCCTTGAGGCGTGGGAACAGTAGGCGCTGTCGACGACTTGTTCTCGGTCCGGACGGCTACTGGACGGTTCTTTTAGGGTGAATTTTGAAAAATCATCTCTGCCCCTCCTCCTTGCGTCATATTCCTTAATGATGAGGGTCGTGACCTCCCTGCTTCGTCACTTTTACTCTTACGATATTCCTCCATCTGTTTCTCACTCTGGCGGTGTGAAGGGCATTTTATACCGTAGAGTCAAGAGTGGTGCGGATCTGGTCGGACCAACGTATTGAGCCAGTCAGTTAGTTTTTCTTTTTTTTTATATAGACTAGTGACCCGCCCCAGCTCCGCACGGATGCAGTAGTGTTATTTAATATATTATGCATGTATTATACATATAACCCTTCCTCTTGAATCAATCTATCTATTAAAAAAAACGCATCAAAATCCTTTGCAATGTTTTAAAGATCTAAGCATTCATAGGGACAGACAGCGGGAAGCGACTTTGTTTTACTATGTAGTGATAAGATTGGCGTCACTAAAATCCAAATAAGCTTATCTGAGATTCATAGTAGGTATTTGATGTGTTTTTTTTTTATTTCCCCATACTGTTGCAATAGAATCTCCATTAATCTTTTCCCGTGCTACCAGCAGCAGCTATTTATGTTCGTCTAACTGGTCAAAATGTACTGAGCTTGGCTGATTTTTTTCGCGATTTCAGGTTTGGTCCCATAGTAAAAGTTTTTTGTTATAACGACTACAATTACGTGTATAAGTATCGTTCACTAATTACCAGTCACCCTATATAGGGTAGTCTGGGGCTCTGGGAAGGTATGAAAATGCATACCAGGGCCCTGTAACCAAGGCAGGGAAAGAACAGGGTAGGTTTTTAGTCAGTAAGAGTCTGACACTATTTCCCACTCCGCCCAAGGGCGGGATTTGTCATTGGATGATTTTACCTACCATAAAAAAACCCTATATAGGGTAAAAAATTAGCCCTAAAGGACTCAAACGTATGCTTTTAATTTGAAACCATTGAATGATTTCGCATCTCAAAAAAAACCCTAAGTACTCTCCTACATCATCACTACATAGTATAAAACAAAGTCGCATCCCGCTGTCTGTCCCTATGTATGCTTAGATCTTTATAACTACTCAACGGATTTTGATGCGGTTTTTTTAATAAATAGAATGTTTCAAGAGGAAGGTTTATAATGTGTAATTCATGCATAATACATTTAATATCACCATGGCACTCGTGCGAAGCTGGGGCGGGTCGCTAGTAAATAAATAAGTAAACTTGTCTTTTTGCAATCATTCTTACAGTCTAACAATGTTCTTTAGTAGAGCTGTGACCAGACGTTCTTATAATAGTATCTGTTATTACCTATGTGTAACAGCTGAACGCGATCAACTTTCATCCTTCAGGGAGAATGGTAAAGTTTTCTTGTTTAGCCTTGGGGTATTTGCTTTTGGGCGTGAGTTTAGTGTGAAGCGGAGCGAGCATAACTAAATGCGTCATTTTTTTAAAACGATTTTAGGTATGGACTGAATATTAATAAGAATAAGATGATTCTTATACATAGGTGATAAGTATACACCGTTAAATTTTGGTTGTTTTAATCCCGCGGAGGGTCGATTCGGTACATGAAACACTATCGAATTATAAAGATAAAATTAAAAAATAAAGTACTTCTTTTCTAAAACTCGAATTAATATACGCATGAACGAAATTTATTTATTTAAATAAACGAGTCAATGACCTTGTAAGTAGTTGTCGGTCGTTGGGTACTAATTATACTACAGTTCATTGGCCTCGCTCAGCTGACGTTTACTGGCAGGGACAAAAACTTCATAATGTATTCATATATTGAAAATATAAAAAAGCACTTCTCGAATCGAGATTCAAAATGATGACAATTTTTCTCAAAAAATTTGTAGGGTTTAAAAAAAAAAATGTATTTCCTGGAACAAGTTTTGTGAAATATTCAAGTAAATAACGGAATTACCGAACGCCAACAGAGTTTTCAGACGTTATCTCTCTTTTTTCGCGTTGCCTCTCCATCAAACATTGCGTTGAATTGCTTTAGATGAAGCAACCAGCTAATAAACCATGATCACCGTTGACGATACGTGAGTGGAGAAGTGCCACCTTAAGTCTAGATCATCATTTGTTTGGCCGAGTAATACGAACAAAAATTCGTAAACTATCATTTAGACTCTACCTTTATACGAAACGGCGGCGATCTCTCACGCCGGGGCTTGGTTCAGGCCATGCTCCGGAGCGAGGAGGAGTGGCAGGCGGCCTACTTCTGCGAAGCAGTAATGCTAGCAAAGGAGGAAGCTGACCGCATCAGGCAACCGCCGGGATTCCGATCCCGATTTCCGGCCACCGTAGGCGAGGACTTGCAGACGGCGGGCAATGGGTAGCTCACTGTCCGTCCGTCCGGTGACGGTCCGGACTGAACCCAAGTCGTCGACGGCGCGCACTCTTCCCGCGCGCCTCGTGGAGTTGTCAGCTAACTGTAGGGGCCCAGCAGTGCTGAAGTCTACTAGGGCCAAAGGTTATGTGAAAATGAAACCTGGGGCCCTGGGACGAAGGCAATGAAAGGAGCAGGGTAGGTTTTTAGTCAGTAAGAGTCTAACACTATCTCCCGCCCCTCCCAAGGGCGGGATTTGTCATTTGAGGATTTTACCAACCATAAAAACCTACATATGAAACTTTTAATCGGTTTTATAAATATTTTTATTCAGAAAATGCAAAGCTCACTGTCAAAGAGTTCAATAAAACGTCCAGCAATTATCGTCTGCATTCGAAGTTAATTACTGCCGACTGATTGTGAATGAAAGCTATTAAATTGATCGCTTATTCGAAACCTATCGAATAAATCGCCTGTAGTAATCGTTATGGTTATAGCCAATACTTGTACAATAAATATCGAAATAACTGCAATTTAAAAAAAAAAAGTGCAAAACAACTTTAATTTCGGAAGTCGATGTTTCTATAATAGTCTCTTCGTTATTAAACACCGACTTTCGAGATTAAAGTTGTTTTGAACTTTTTTGTTTTTTTTTACATTGAGGTCGATTGTATTTTTGTTGTAGAAAGTTTTTGTTTCACACTTTTTGTTGTACCCCAAACTTAAAAACCTTATGATACCTTCCGCCATTCAGTTCCATCATCAGATCAGTTTTATGTATCCTCTCCCCGTCTTCCTTCAGTCAGTCACTGAACACATGAATAAACAAAGCAATTTTACTTGTTACGACAGTTCTGCTATGATTTTTTTAAGAGTTCCGTTCTAAATCTTCGATGTTAATTATCAGATCAAAATAATATTAATTTCTATGGAACCAACGTGGGATTAAATCAAAACAAAAGTTTTTAAATCAAATTTTTAAATCAAAACAAAAGTTTTCAAAATCGGTCCACAATCGACCTGATTGATATCGATGAACAAAGATAAAAAAAAAACACATACAGCCGAACATAGGCTTTATACCTATTTTTCAGTTTTCTTCTTTTGGTTAGTTTAATGTATGTAGGTACGTTAGATAGATAGATATATATATTTGTAGGTACCTACATCAAAAATGAAATTGTCATAGGAACTTAAAATTAATAGTGTCACAGAAGGCGGTTTTATCGCTAAGAGCGAATTAAAACAAATAAAAGAAATAGAATAGAAAGAAATAAAAAATATTTATTTGGCGACAGGCACCGGGATAACACACTTAAAATAAATAAATAAATAAAAACTGTAACACTATGTGTGCCTCACGGCTGCGCCATAAAAGGTTAATTTCAGCAATGTTGCCAGACAGCAAAATAATGTCTGACGCTGGTCTTCCAATGAACCTTCAGTGATGAGTGACGGAGCAAGCGGTTTCAAACATAAGTAATTACAGGTATTAAATAAAAACCAATAATTAATAAAAAAAAAAGTCCTCCAACTACTTACTTACCTGTATTATTGCACATAAAGCAGCTAAATAAGCTTGATTGCAGCGGCACACAGCGCTTGCGGCGTAATTTTCAATGAACGCGTCGCCATGCTTCAGTTCCCTACAGCATAAATTTCGGGCAGATTAATCGGTAAGTTTGTGGTGGTGAATTTCGAACCAGTAAATGTCCTATTAATGATTGATTGGAATGAGTAATTAATTTGAATTTACCTATACGAGGGCAGGACACATTTTTGGTATCGTTAATATAGATAATTCTCTTTGAGTAGAGATTTACGAGTATTTATGGCAGTTTTTGGGTTTTGACCCCTGAGTTTTCATGAAAATAAACTACTATGATTGCGTTACTTTACACACACAATCATCATCGTCAACAGCCTTTTTAATGGTCCCACTGCTGGGACACAAGTTTCCTCTCTAAGAGAGGGAATGGGTGTGGTGATGAAATAAATTACACAAAGTAATGCTCCTGGCTGGGTTTGAACCTGCGACCTACAACTCGTAAGTCGGGGCCGTTACCACTCGGCAACCACTGCTCTTACACACACACAATACACATGTACATTTATCAATACACGGCTAAATTTTGGTCGTTTTAACCCCCTAAAGACTCGAGCTCGGTCCTTATAGGTCTAGCAGACAAGGTGCGACACCGCCGCCGATCGCCTCCGCATGGACGTAGCGTGGTGCTACGCCCAAACGGGGCACACTTCTACTGTATGCTCTACCATATCCTCTGGTTGGTCGACACAATGGTGACCCCTGGGCGTTTAGTGTCCAACCGAAAGTTTGGTTTCGGTTTTAGTCGAGTTTCGGCAAAAAAACCAGTTTCGTTTCGGTTTCGGTGGCCAACTTGCCAAAACTACGACCGAAACCGAAACTACATAGTTCTCGCACTGTGATCGGTCATGTTCTGCGTGTTAAATTCCATCCAAACGAATAAGCAACCAACATATTTCGAGTCCACGTCTGATCATATTTGTTTTGTTTGTTGTGGGTTTTGTGTGATTTATTTTGAATCCGATAAGTTTTATTACATGATATATCATAAGAGTAGGTAGTAAACCAAAAATATAACAAACTATTACATCAATTAAATTAGAATCAAGTTTAACATAACCATCTAAATATTTTTTTGGTTGGGTTAACTCTCTCGCTAATGCTACACTTAAACAAACATTAGTTAGATATTTAATACGTACTATAGTTCATAGCTCATCAATTAGTAGTGATAATAATTTGGGTTCAGAGTTTCAAAATTCATTTTAATACTTACAATTTACTTAAACATGATCCTTATACGGATGTTTCGGTTTCTGGTTCGGCCGAAAGTGTGCCCGTTGCCGAAATTCGGTTTCGGTCGTACAAACCAGTTTCGGTTGGACGCTACGGGCGTCTCTTTCGTCTGAATCCGAAACAGACACCTCCCAAACTTGCCGTGTCCAGTGAGGGACTGCGTCATGCGGAAGGTAAGGACGTCGTATATTTCAGTGAATAAAATAAAATAAAATATTACCTATGTACCCGCTTTCACTGGCACTGTGTTCTCGCCTCTAACCAAAAGAGAGTGTAAAAGTAAGAATTATCGGACTCGAGAGAGTGAAGTTGGGACCGTGCGTAATTGTCTTAATTGGGCAAACGGTAACTTCATGAGACTAAGGTTTTTGGCTGCTCCCAGACCGGTCCCTTAGGGGAAGAGTTGGGCTGAAAATGGTATGTGTCATGTATGATATTGCCTTTAGATATTTTGTTAGTTTTTAGGAGTCTGAAAACAATTTAGTCATTTTTGTGCATTGAGACCACTGCCACAATTGGTGCTTTAATTTTTATATAATTAATTAAAAATTAAAGCACCAATTGTGATATAATATAATTTTTAAAAAAGTCCCCATAGGTGTCTGTTTGTTCGCAAAAAAAATTGATTTTCCCCTCTACAAGGACCGCAGACATGACTACATATATGGTTTTAATTTCAGCTTGATACTTTCACGCGTTCTCGAGATAAATGGTCTTGACAGACAGACAGACGGACAACAATGTGATCCTATATGGGTTCTGATTTTTTTTCCTTTTAAGGTACGGAACCCTCTTACCAGTATTCAGTCACATTATTTTATTTACTCTAAAGCTAAAATCTCAAATCCAAACCCCACTGTTCTCACGGCGTCCTAACCTTCCGCATGACCCAGGTTCTCACCGGACACGGTAAGTTCGGGAGGTTCCTGATCCGGAATCGTGCGGAACCGACGCCCGGGTGCCACCACTACGTGGACTGCCCGGAGGACACGGTGGAGCACACGGTCGAAGTGTGCCCCGCTTGGGCAGAGCATCGCCGTGTTCTCGTGAGAACGATCGGCAGCGGCGATCTCTCGCGCCAGGCCCTGGTACGGGCCATGGTCCGGAGCGAGGAGGGATGGCAGGCAGTCGCCTCCTTCTGCGAAGCAGTAATGCTAGCAAAGGAGGAGGCCGCACGCGAGAGGCAACGGCCCTCACGGCCCAGCCGCCGCGGGGGTTCCGATTCCGATCCTGATTTCCAGCCAACGTAGGCGCGGACTTGCAGACGGCGAGCTATGGGTAGCTCGCTATCTGACCGTCCGGTAACTATCCGGACCAAGCCCAGGGGGCCGACCATAAACTTTGAGAAAACAATCTTATTGCAGGAGAGTTTTGTTTCAATCTTAAAGTAATATTACTTCATTTTGTACCATAAGCTTAATCGCTCAGTATGATTGTATTCCTGCTAAGGGCTGGGAAAGAATGAACGATTCTAAAGATTTTGTCTATTCCCTGCTAAAACAGAAAAGACACGCGCTATACTGATCTGTATTGCGTTGTCTCTTTCAGATGTTTGCTGTTCGAATCGCTACATTATAGTTTATCGTGAACTAATAGAATACATTTAACTCAAAAGATGCCTTGTTAAAATATATTTTTAAAAGGATCTATGTAACTTTCATAAAAAGGACGTAATAACTTTCAAGATTTTACATTGATAAAGTAGAAAAACCAAAAAAAGCTGCGAGCGACAACGTCGACATTTAGTTGCATGTTAGTGTGAATCGTAACTTTCGGAATTCGGAACGTTTGTTTACATTAACAAAATTCTTATCAGTGTTTATTTGTTTAGTGTAGTGCGAACTAAGTTTGATTTTTGAATTAAAATAGTTTTCAAGTGCTTAAAATTTGAGTAATCTAGCTTTTTTTTAAGTTTTTGGTGTTCGTAGCGGATAATGAACTATGGTTGAAACTTATTGTACATGGACATCATGGAATCAAGGTAAAGTTAAACAGTGTATTCCAGTGAAATACGTAACTTGTTGTTCGTGCACTATTGAATTCAGTGTTATCTGCTTCCAAAAACTCAAAAATTTTGATATGTGTTCCCCATCTAGAATACAATAATAAATTAATAACCCACGTATGTACTCAAAACAATTAACTCGACACGTTTAGGCATCGAAATAAGTTTTAAATACTTTATATGTCACGAAAAACACTTTAAATAGTATATATTTGGAAAACAATAATAAAACCGCTGCGTTCGAGCAACTTTTTTAAGCCTGCTAATTTGACGTAAAAACAATACTGCTAGCGGTCAAAAATCGCCTTATAGTACGGATTGAATGAAGTTTATAACGTGTGACGTCACAAAATCGCTAAGAAAACATTCTTGTTTTAATGTTGTAATAAGATTGTTTTGAAGGCCACATGGTACGAAAAACATAAGTAAGATTAAAACAATACTGCTATAAGAGCTTGTGGTCGCCCCCCAGGTCGTCAACGGCGCGCACTGTTCCCGCGCGCCTCAAAGAGTTGTCAGCAAACCGTAGAGACCCAGCCTGCTAACTGCAGGCAGGCAGGGTCGAAGCCTACTGGGGCCAAGGGTTTGTTTCCGAAAGGAAAGCCCGGCCCTGGTATTTAAGGCCACGAAGGAACGGGGTGGGTTTTTAGTCAGTAAGAGTCTGACACTATCTCCCGCTCCGCCCAAGGGCGGGAGATTTCATTGGATGATTTTACCAACCACCAAAAAAAAAAAAAAAAACACCACTGTTGATACGGTTAAAAATATAATAATAATAATCGGATCAAGGGCCTGGTACAGAAGGCAGTACTCCTCGATACAGCTCGCATTGTGAGGAAGTTCCTGTCTCTGGAACCCTAATCACCGGTAGCTTGAACCCTGCTCCAGACACCGGCGGACTACTGTTTTTATATATTTTTAAATGTTTTTCATATTTGTTTTAGAAAATATTTAAAAATGTAAAAAATATGTACAAAGAAAACGGTAATTTAAAAAACTAAAAAACCCGACTGCTTTTCTGAGCATTCATGAAAAAGCCCTAAAACAAGAAAGTCGTTGTACCCGAATGCACTTATTATATAGATAAGTGCAATCGGGTACAACACACGTATCGGGTACATTTTTTTATTTTTTTAGTTTTATTTTATTACGATATCACTTTCAAAGTAATTACGAATCTAAAGACACCTCTCAAACTAAAATCCTTCGAGCCGTTCAGGTCGCAGAGCGTGCCAAACATTTGAATTTGGCGCTAAAAATCCGCCATATTGTTTTTTATTTTTTTATTTTGATATACCCAGTGTCACTCTCACAGTAAATACGAATGTAACGACACCTCTCAAACTAAAATCCATCAAGCCGTTCAGGCTGCAGAGCGTGCCAAACAATTATACATACATACTCTCGAAAAACATAACCCTCCTTCTGGCGCAGTCGGGTAAAAATAAATAAAGGAAATAATAATCGTTTATTTCAGGCATTAAACTAAAATGAAAATTAAATTTGTTTTGACGGATAGACAGACGGACAACAAAGTGATCCTATAAGGGTTTCATTTTTTCCTTTTAAGGTACGAACCCCTAAAAATAACCTATTCTCAAACCTACCAAATATAGGTTCACAAAAAAAAATCGGTCAAGCCGTTTCGGAGGAATCCTATAACAAACACCGTGGCAGAAAATTTGATACACATATACACCGTTAAATTTTGGTCGTTTTAATCCCGCGGAGGGTATCAATTTGTAAAGAAAAGAATGAAAAATAAAGTACTTTTTTCAAACTCGAATTAATTTACGCATGTACGAAATTAATTTCTTCAAGTAAATGTCAGCTGAGTGAAGCTAATGAACTGAAGGTAGTTAGTACGCTACGACCGACAACTACCTACAAGGTCATTGACTCGTTTACTTAAAGAAATTAATTTCGTACATGCGTTTATTAATTCGAGTTTTTTAATAAAAGTAAATTATTTTTTAATTTTATCTTGTTAAATCGATAGTGTTTCATGTACCGAATCGATCCTCCACGGGATTGAAAACGACCAAAATTTAACGGTGTATGTATAGTACACGATACAACTAAAAACATAAAACAAAAAAGCATCACAATAAAAAAAACGTCGAGTTCAACAATAACTTCTGGTACACACATAACGCAATAACTCAGTAACTTGTACCATTTAATTCGTACAAAACTGTTATAAAAGCTTATGTTCTGTAACTCCACGTTACAGCCTCCACGTTACATATAGAGGCTTTACGTAGGTATATCTGATTTCGTGTGGAGCTATGAAGGAGGTGATTAATTAGCATAAAATAGAGTTTTAAATAGAATAGAGATTTTGACAGATTTCAATTTAACTTAGATATTGCATTAGATTTTAATTTTGGTCGTTTTAATCCCGTGGAGGGTCGATTCGGTACATGAAACACTATCAATTTGATAAGAGAAAATTAAAAAGTGAAGTACTTCTTTTTTAAACTCGAATTAATTTACGCATCTACGAAATTAATTTCATTAAGTAAACGTCAGCTGAGCGAAGCCAATGAACTGTAGGTAGTTAGTACGTAACGACCGACAACTCCCTACAAGATCAATTTTCTTAAATTAATTATGTAGATGCGTGGATTATTTTCAGAAAAAAAGTACTTTTTTATTAATTTTATCTGTATAAATCGATAGTGATTCATGTACCGAATCGACCCTCCGCGGAATAAAACGACAAAAATTTAACGGTGTATTAAGCCTCTTAAATTCGGTGTGCCTAATAGCAAAAGCCTCCTCCAATGCTTTCCACTGTTGCTTGTCCTGAGCAACCCTTCTCCAATTCGGTCCTGCTGTCAATTTTATTTCATCTTTCCACCTCCTGTGTTGTCTTCCTTGTCTTCTTTTAACATCTCTTGGGTACCATTCAGTGACACGCTTGCTCCATTTTCCCATCTTATCTCGCATCATATGTAGTGCCCGCCTCAAAAAAAAGGCCCTGACTAACTGAAGAACTTTTTTTTATGGTAGGTAAAATCATCCAATGACAAATCCCCGCCCTTGGGCGGAGCGGGAAGTAGTGTCAGACTCTTACTGACTAAAAACCTACCCCGTTACTTCGTTGCCTATCATACCGGGGCTGAGCCTTCCTCTCAGAAAACGGCCCTTAACCCCAGCAGGCTTCGACCCTGCCTGCCTGAATTTTGCAATCTTTTTCATGAACAAATACTTTACTCATTACATCTCCTGCTTCTAGTACCTTCCTAAAAATAAAAGCAATATTACCAAAACATTAAAAGTCAATGACCTTGTCGGTAATTGTAGGTCGTTGCGTCACGTAGGCAGGCACGTGAAACAGGTAAAGTAAATTGGAATAGGGTAGAGTAGAACAAAGTAGGTTATAGTAAAGTAATATCAAAATACAATAAGATAGATAAAAATTAACTTTATTCTACACTAAATAGTAACAAAAAATTTACAGAAACTAAAATCAATACGTATAACGACGATCTTATCGCTGACAACGATTTAGCTAGCAGACAACCTTTTTAGCTGTAGTACCTCTCAGTCAAGCTTAAACAGATACCTTCCGCCATTTGGTTCCATCATCAAATCATCATGACAATTCCAATAATACCAAACACGGCTGCTTTAATACAGAATTCTGGTTCTTACTTACCTTCCGGTTTCATCATCAGATCAGTTCTATGTATCCCCTCCCCTTCCTTTAGTCACTCACCGACTACATGTATAAACAAAGCAATTCTACTTGTTACGACAGTCCTGCTATGATTTTTTGAAGAGTTCCGTCCTATATCTTCGAAGTTCATCATCAGATCAAAAAGATATTTTTATGGGACCAATTCGGAAGTATAATCTTTCAATCAAAACAAATTTTTCGAAATCGGTCTACAGTTGACCGAGATATCAGTGAACATACATAAAAAAAAATACATACAGCTGAACATAGAACCTCCTCCTTTTCGAAGTCGGTTAAAAATAAATAAGAGGGTAGTCTGCGGTTTAACTATTAAAACAAAATAACAAATTATTATTTTTTTATTTAATATTTCATCTTTTTTATAAATTCCGGAATACATTCAAATTTCCAGTCTCTCAAAAATTTATTAACGCACTAATTATTTAGTACAAGTTAGATGGTAAATGATAAATGCTATTTATTTTACAAATAGGTTTTCAAAAACCCTTTGACACGTCAAATTTTTTTTCTTCAGTTTAAACTAGATGAGGCCGGTGTTTCCTAATAAAGTACCCTAAGAAGAAACATCAAAACAAACTCAGAGGTCAAAGTCTCTTTTAAAGTCCGTACAGTAAATATGTAATGGTCAAATCATATGAGAACCATGTAGATTTCTCTGAGATGGTCTTTTGAAGAAAGAATCATACAGATTTGCGTGGACCTATCCAATCAGTGCAAGCATTTGTCAGTATTCGCAAAGCTCAACTCAGGACTATTAAAGAGCTCAACGACTTGACGACCAATACCACGGTCTAAAGGTGTATCAAATAACGAAGTACAAAGCGTACAGCTGTGTATTGTGCAATTCGCAGAATGCATAACAAAGTTATTCCCTTTGCTATGATAAACAATACCACTAGGATTACCTACTTCACTAGAAATCCACATTGACAATATTGTAGTGGTACTTTACTTACCGCTATTTGTTCTTTGATGAAAGTTTTGCAGCTTTTAACTATGTATATCCAATGTCTAGTTCTCGATACCCTTTTTTAAGGTTTCGTACCTCAATAGGACAAAATAGAACCCTTACAGTCGTCTGTTTGTCAAGACAAAGATCTTGGGAATGAAAACGTATGTTTCGACACTCTCAAGGGAATCAAAATTCAGGATACTTCCCGTTGACTTTGATCCCTGAAAATTGCAAGAAGCAAAGTCTTATAGCACAAGTATAGAAATAAATCTGAAAACTGTAAAAGGTAATGCCCACACCAAAAACAATGGTTTTATTTATTTGTATAACGTATTGATTTTAAGCCGCTTTTTTTAACAAAATTAAAAAATATAAAAATGAAATTAAATGTGCGATAAAAGTCTGAGCATACGTAACGTCATAATATAGGAGCGAAGAAGTCTGGAAGAAGATAAAGTAGGACACTTTATCGCGCAAGTGTAATGTATCAATAATAATGCAGTATTCAGCAATTCAGCCTAAAAGGCTTACCTATATGTATTATATGCAAATTATAATAATCATGATCAGACGTTTTGTACCTTTTTTGAATATTTCTAAAATGTAGTTAAATATTAACAAAACGAGAGTAAATTTGGCTTGACACGAGTTGGTTCGGATCCACATACAAATTTGGGCAATCTCTTTTATGATTACGTCACGAAAAAAAAACTATATTCGATTCGCAAAAATCTTCTGAGACTCGATTTGGGAATTGATCTACCTAAATTAGTTTGTATGGAACCCTGAGTGTGCAAGCCCGCCTCGCTCTTGCCCAGTTTTTTTTTATGCGTGCCTTAGCTGCCCATGTTCTCACACTCTTACTGAAGAGCCCCAACAGACCCATTCAGCCAAACCACTCGCGATGCGTGCCTCAATTTCGTCTAAAATTGAATAGTACCCTCACATAACCAGATCACGTCCACAAGACTTAATTACCGAACTTTTGCTTCTACCACTTTTGTTTTTCAGGTCGTTTTGAGAATACCGATTTTTTAACGAGTTTTCGTCAAAACGACGGCGGAATAAGTGAGAAATGGAAGCTAATTACAAATTACTCTACGTGGTTTATTTAATGGGCAAGCTACAGTGACATTGGTATCTTTACAAATCGATAGCGTTTCATGTACCGAATTGACCCTCCGCGGGATTAAAACGACCAAAATTTAACGGTGTAGATATAGAAGTTGATAAAGCCCCACGCTTTTAGGAACCTGTACCGTGGTTCCTGATTCCACCGTATATACATTCAACGTAGGCGCGGGCTTGCGGACGACAAGCAATGAGTAGCTCGCTGTCCGACCGTCCGGTAACCGTCCGGACCGTGGAAATCGGGAGTTTTCATTCCTCCTCGCTCCGGCCCTAGGCCTGTACGGGTACCAGAGCCCGGCGAGAGAGTTCGTTGCAGTCGATAGCCCCGACGAGGACACGGCGATGCTCTGCCCAAGCGTGGCACACCTCTACCGTATACTCCACCGATATTTTGGGTTAAAGATTGTATGGCGCATTCTTATTGCTTGGGTTACTAAACTTGAAATTTGGTACAAATTCTAATCAAAATAAATAATAAAGAAAAAAAAATTATAAAAATAGTCTCAGACACAAACGATTTGTGTTTGAGTTGAGAACTCAAACAAAAAATCGCAGATGTAAGTAACTCAGCAGCCAAACTAAAATGGAACTGGGCTGGTCATATCTGCCGCCTGTCGCAACAAAATTGGACTAAGTGTTCGATTACAAAGACGCGGCGCATTGCGCGGCGCGTCTGGCGGTTCGTCGTACATTGCCATAATATTTGTGTTTGCGCGAGCGATGACGTGGCCCGCTGCTGCAATGTACGACGAAACGCCCAACGCGCCGCGCAACGCACCGCGTCTCTGTAAACACGGCCTAAGTCAACCACTAGGTAATTGGATTCCGAACAGTAGGCACCGGTGACGCGGCAGGCCCAGAAGGAGATGGTATGACGATTTGGGCCCCTACCTTAAGGATTGGCCAGAAGTGGCTAAGGACAGAAAAGAGTAATAATAATACTCCACAACTATCACACAACGCCGTCTAGTCCCAAGCTAAGCAGAGCTTGTGTTATGGGTACTAGACAACTGATAAACATACTTATATATTTCTAAATACATACATATTACAGATAAATTACACCTAGACAGACCGCCGGGATTCCGATCCCGATTTCTGGCCACCGTAGGCGCGGGCTCGCGGACGGCGGGCAATGGGTAGCTCGCTGTCAGTCCGTCCGGTAACAGACCGGTCCGAGCTCAAAGCCCAGCAAGGCCGAAGCCTACTGGGGCCAAAGGTTATGTGAAAATGTCACTGGGGGCCCTGGGCCGAAGCCAATGAATGGAACAGAGTAGGTTTTCGGTCAGTAAGAGTCTGACACTATTTCCCGCCCCACCCGAGGGCGGGATTTGTCATTGGATGATTTTACTTAACAAAAAAAAAACCCAGACACAGAACAAATTATTAAACTGAATCAAATAAAAGAGTGGAATAAAAGAACGGAGGCCTTTGCCCTGCAGTGGGATACAACGGGCTCATAATAAAATAATATTAAGAAATAGTGTCGTGAACGAAACACTTGCAAAGTACTAGTAATGTTAAAGTATGGTTGACAACCCTATCTTTAGTCAAATAAAGTCAATCAACAGACTAAAGGTACCGCGATAACTGAGCGAACAAACAGCATTCAGGGTTTTATTTTTCGTATTTTTACCTCGCGTTCGTTTGGCATGTTGATTGGGAAATCTGAAAGGTATTGAATCTGCGAGGTAAAGGGGAGAGCTTTTGTGCTGTACGCTCGGTTTGTGGGGGTAGTTATCGTACTACCGTATCAGTGTTTTTGACTGGCCTGTTGGTCCAGTGGTTAGTGGCCCTGACTGCTATACCGGAGGTCGTGGGTTCGATTCCCACCCAGGACAAATGTTTGTGTGATGAGCACAATCATTTGTCCTGTGTCTGGGTGTTATTTATCTATAATATATATGTATTTAGAAATATATAAATATGTTTATCAGTTGTCTAGTACTCATAACACAAGCTCTGCTTAGCTTGGGACTAGACGGTGTTGTGTGATAATTGTGGAAAAATATATAAAATATAAATATAAAAAATATAAATATATATATGAGCGTCTACGGCGCGCACTGTTCCCGCGCGTCTCAAGGAGTTGTCAGCAAACTGTAGGGGTCCAACACGGCCGAAGGTTATGTGAGAATGTCACCACGGGCCCCGGGACAAAGGCAATGAATGGAAGGGCAGGTTTTTAGTCAGTCAGAGTCTGACACTATTTCCCGCCCCACCCAAGGGCGGGATTTGTCATTGGATGATTTTACCTACAAAAAATAAAAATCAGCCACTTATGTACTCAAAATTATAACATATTTAGGAGTAGAACAAAAAAATTATAGAGACAGTCACCTAATTTTCCAGCTAACTTTAACAGCAGCAAAATAGTTAATTGGCCATAACTCTTGTCGCTTGGACTATCTATTTTCCGTAGTTGAATTTAAACTAATGTCCTACGGGAGGTTTTTTTTTTTTTTTTTTTTTTTAACGTAGGTAAAATCATCCAATGACGAATCCCGCCCTTGGGTGGGGCGGGAAACAGTGTCAGACTTTTACTGACTAAAAACCTACCTTTCTATTCCTTGCCTTTATCCTGGGGCCCGTGGTGACAGTCTCACATAACCTTTGGGCCCCAGTAGGCTTCGGCCCTGTTGGACCCCTACAGTTTGCTGACAACTCCTTGAGGCGCGCGGGAACGGTGCGCGCCGTAGACGACCTGAGCTCGGACCGGTCTGTTACCGGACGGACGGACAGCGAGCTACCCATTGCCCACCGTCCGCGAGCCCGCGCCTACGGTGGCCGGAAATTGTCCTACGGGAGGTGGGAATAACTTGAAACTATGTACATTTATATCAAGTTTAAAAAAAAAACAAAATAACCTCGGATCTTTAGTGAACAAGCTATGTTTGTAAAATAAATGTATACTTTTATATTATACCTACTCTCATATGATTTGACCATTACATGTTTGTGTGACTTTAAAAGAGAAATTGATCCCTGAGTTGGTTTCGGTGTTTCTTCGCAGAGTAGTCAGATAGGAAATACCGGCCTCATCTAGTTTAAATAGACGAAAAAAAAAATTGATGTGTACAAACCTATTTGCAAAAATAAATATCATTTACATGGTTTTTTTACCGATGGGTAAAAATCATCCAACGACAAATCCCGCCCTTGGACAGGACGGACGATAGTATCAGACTTTTACTGACCAAAAAACTCACCCCATTCCTGCGTTGCTTTGGTTCCAGGGCCCTGGTACACATTTTCACACTTTCCTAAAGCCCCAGAGTAGGCTTCGACCCTGCTGGGCCCCTACAGTTTGCTAACAACTCCTTGAGGCGCACGGGAAAAATGCGCGCCGTCGACGACTTGGGCTCGATCCGGACTGTTACCGGACGAACACGATATATACGGTGTATCTGACATCGACGCACAAACGAATACCATAGATCCAGTACATGATTCTGGACCCTCTCAGAGGTAGAATTTTCCGTCGGCTTTTTCCTAATATCTGTCCATAACGACTGGTCCTATGCGTCTCGCATCCATAGGATTCCCTCGACCCTAACTAGGTCAGCGGTCCACCTTATGGAAGGCCTTCCAATGCTGCGTCTTTCGGTACGTGGTCACCATTCCAAAACCTTTTGTCCCCATTGACCATCTGTTTTTCAAGCAATGTACCCTGCCTACTGCTACTTAAGTTTGGCGATTCTTCGGGCTTTAAATATCACCATTAGCAATTTAATTCCACCTAGTCCGTTCCATCATTGGACCACAAGACGTACGGCGTTGCGCCACCGGTACATGGTTGAGATTCCTCCCATACGTACAAAGCGTTTTGGGAACACATTAATTATGCGTTCAGCTAAAAAGTGGAATTGGCTGCCAGAGTCTGTGTTTCCTGATAGCTATAAACTAGGGGTATTTAAGTCAAGAGTGAATAGGTTACTTCTAGGCAAGCGTGCTCCATCGTCGGCCACATCTTCGCTTTCCATCAGGTGAGATAGTGGTCATTCGCGAGCCTATCAACAATAAAAAAAAAAATGTTAACGCACGAATTCTCCTAGAATTTTCTTTTTTTACTATACCGTTTTTGTTGTGGCCAGGACCGAATACAAAGTGCCTCCGGTCTTTAGGCAAAAGTCGGGAAAACCCGTCTTTATCATGTAAATAGAGTAAGAACGTGTGAAAATCCTTTCAGGCGATAAAATAATTTGCTACTTTTATGTTTTTTTTTTCTACCAAGTTTATATTTTTATTACGTTTACCTACTGGGTTATATGGAGGATTTTGTTGGTGTCTAAGTTTATGTTGTTGTTAAATATTTTTACGTTTCGTGTGGAAGTTTTCTTTAAATATTCTTCTTCTTCCTTGTCTATTATCTGGTGTCCGATCTTCTCACAATTCTGCGTCAGAATAGTCTGTTCTGGGTTTTCTGAGTGAGTGGGTTGTTAAGTTTTCAGTATTTCTTAAATTAATACAATATTCAAACCTCCTTGTGTAAAAAAAAAGTTTTATATGGTAGTGAGATTTTATTACAATTTATTAGTTGCACTAGTAAAGAGAGGTTTGTTAGTTTTCACCTGGCTTTGGTTCTAGTTAAGGCCATGCGTAATGGAATGAGGTACGGTCACCTCCTGCGAAGCAGTCATTCTAGGAAATGACCTCAGACGTGAGGGTACGGACCTCCTCACGCTCCAGGCACCGCGAGTCGCAGAGCGAGCCCAGGCCGACGAGCAACTAACGTAATAACGTTAATGCTTCCTATATCGACCAACAATCTGAATTGATTGTTACAATCTAAATTAACACGAGCGATGCCACGGGTGAAGGCAATTTATTAGGCTAATAAATCACTTACGTATAGGTAGAACGGTAGAACCATTATCCATTACTCACTTTAAATGCCGAGCCATCCTCCTCTCCTCACATGACGATGACCATTTCATGGAGAGTCTGAAAGGGATTCCCGGGGTCTTGGAACGCAATGCAATAGGTGTGATTTTAGTCAGTAAAAGTCTGACACGCCCTCCCGCTCCGCCTTAGAGCGGAAGAAGCCGTTGGACATTTTTTCATATAAAAAAATGTCAATGACCATTATCATCAGTATTAGCTTGTAAAAGCTAGAATCACAAATCCAAACCCCACATACGTTTAAAAATAAAATCCGTATATATTCTACTCAATACGAAACTAAAAGTGAAAATAAAAACCAAAGTTTTTCATGTGTTTTGTTTTATTTTTAGGGTTCCGTACCTCAAAAAAAAAACGGAACCTTTATAGGATCACTTTGTTGTCCCTCTGTCTGTCTGTATGTTAAGAACCTTTATCTCAGGAACGCATATAGGTATCGAGTTGAAATTAAAAATATATGCTCAAGTCTGCGGTCCCTTGAAGCGGTAAAAAAATCAAAATTGTAAATTAACGAGAAAAAAAGATACGGCCATTTATGTCGCAAAAAACGTATATTTGGACACTCCTAAGGGAATCAAAATTCATAGGGATCCTAAAATTTTTCATGAAACAAGGTCATATAAATAAAAGTTAAAAAAGTTCATATAAAAATATAGCACAAGTATAGTATAGGGGAAGAAATCTGAAAACTGTAAATTTGTTGTTACGTCACCAAAAAAAAACTTTTTTATGATCGGTTTTTTTTTTTAGTATTCCACAACTGTCACACGTCGGCAGCCCAAGCTAAGCAGAGCTTGTGTTATGGGTACTAGACAACTGATAAACATACTTATACATATATTGCTAAATACATACATAAAATAAATAAATTACACCCAGACATAGAACAAATGATCGTGCTCATCACACAAACATTTGTCCTGGGTGGGAATCGAATCCACGACCTCCGGCTTAGCAGTCAAGGCCACTAACCACTAGACCAACAGGCCAATCAAAAGTAGTCTTTGAGACTTTTCGTGAATAGAACTGTTTTCATAGGTAAGTTTGTCCGGAACCTTCAGTGCGCGACTCCGACTCGCACTTGCCCAGTTTATTTTTTAATGCTTGCTGAGAAAAATGAGTCACTTTACTATGAAAAATTAAACAATTTGACAGTATTAGACCAAGCATACTCCCAGCATCACAGGCTCGCACGGATGAGCATTCACTGTAGCGAAAACAAAAAAGTATATGGTCAGTTCATCACACCGAGCAAGCTTTAACGCAGCAGATTATTGTGTCGGCTATTTTTAAACACAGCTTTTGTTAATAGCTTTTATCTTGGTTAAGAATATGGTTGAACAGACAAAGGTCTAAATAGATCAGGTTTGATTATAGGCCTCTACTTTTTTGGGCACTCCACAATTATGGCGGTAAGTCCGAGTTATGAGGGAACGTAGTTTTCACGGGAACGGAGCGCCCCGCTGGCGGGCAGGTGGGTACATCTTTACGCCCCAGCCGCTGCGATATGAGACGTCCTGGACTTCGAGAGTCATAATAATAATAACTTTATTGAAACAATTTTATCTTATACACAAAGCTAAGACTTACATACATAGTGTAAGCAATTACAATATAAATCTAATAATCTCAACATAATCTTTAAAGTAAATACAGACAATTGAAGATTTTATTAGTACGCCATTTGACTAGTAATGATAATTTGGCTCAATAAATTGTTGAGTTTGATTAACTATTGTCATACGTTTTTAGAATTAAAATTAGCTCAAACATTTAAAAGATATTTACAGTTTCAATCATTTGCAATTTATAAAATATTCTATCCATTGACTTATTGTGCGAGTCATTCCCCCACTTAAAAGATGTGGACACGGAGCTGTGGGCTAGAGTGTGGTCGTTCTGGCAGTCTATCGTGGGCGGTTGAACTGTAAGGTGTAAACTGAGTGTACATGTACAAGTTTGAAATAAAAGCATTGACAACAAGTATTAGTGTTTTGCTTTCAATAGGTACATTAAATTAAATTCGGAAAGTATTTTCTAATATTAGGACCCTGCCTCCTAAAATAGGTGAGTCCAGTGACTTAGGAGTCAGTGATCTGCTGTTACATCATATACTATTGTTCCTTTTTGATGTATTTACAGTAGGTAGGATGTAAGTCTCGCCTTAAGTAATATAAGAATGAGTTTCTACTTTACAATAATACAATTTTAAATAAGAACGGTGTATAGTGTGAGGGTGTGTGTTTGTATGGGTGTGATGGTGTGTGTGGGTATGTTTGTGGGTATGTTGCGTTTGTATGTTGAGTTCATGTGTGCGTGATTGTGTTTCATGTTTAGGACTAGCGTTGGAACACAAGTAAATCTTTGTGTTGCACTGCGATTTTTGCAGGTTTGCGGAAAATAACGAGCAATGGGTATCCCGAAGTCCCGATAACCGGTAAAGACCAAACCCGAGTTGATGGGTTTGGTCTTTAGAGTATACCTCAAAGAGATTTATGGTGATAAGTCCCCTTTTTGAGGAGTGCCTGGAAAGACCTCACGGCATCCTCACTTTCTGTATGACGCAGGTTCTCACCGAACATGGTCAGTTGTGGAAGTTCCTGAAACGGATTCGTACAGAAGTGACCCCCGGGTGCTACCACTGTGTGGACCGCCGGGAGGACATGGTGGAGCACACTGTAGAGGTGTGCCCTGCTTGGGCAGAGCAACGCCGTTTGCTTGTGGGGGCGATCGGCGACAACGATCTCTCGCGTCGGGCCTTGGGACATGGTCCGAAGATAGCAGGACTGGCGCTCAAGGAGTTGTCAGCAAAACGTATGGGCCCAGCATGGTCGAAGCCCAGTGAGGCCATGAGTAATGTAAAAGTGAACCCCGGGGCCCTGGAACGAATGCAAAGAAGGAACAGGAGTTGGTTATTAGCCAAGAAAAATCTGACCCACCCTTCCGGCCCACCTTAGAGTGGGAGATGTCATTGGATGATTATCCCATCTACAAAAAGAATGTTAGCAAAACTGAAGGGGCCCAGAAGGGTCGATGCCTACTAGGGCCACGGGAACGTTTGTAACAGTGACCTTAGAATGCAATTGGCAACTGGAGTACACTAAAAGAATGTTTCAATTCGAAACCGTTCCTGAGAATAACGCATTCAAGCAAACAAATAAACTCTTCAGCTTTATGATATTGAAGTATAGCTATTATACACACACACACACTCAAATGTTTATCTTGTAACATTTAATTAGTTACAGGTACTCGTAACTTCGTTCTCGTAATAATTTTGTTGACATTTAATAAGCATTAAAACATCAAACAGGCAATCAAGGTGTCTTATCTTAATATTTGTATCCTCGAAAATTTATCACAGGAATTTATTTCATGAAATTTAAATATTCGCTCGAGAATCACAATTATAATGTGATTTGATTTTGTATTTCAAGGTAAATCCGAGGTACGTTTCTTTTTTAACACTTTTGAGATAATCTCCAATTGCAATTTAATTAATAATGATGAATAGCTTTTGAAAGCACCTTCTGGCTAAGCTTGCTTTCAGCTAAGCTTGCTTGTTATGTCCTTCAACAACCTGGTGACACCGACGTGGTCGAACGTGGCTGGATGAAGTTTATGCAGCTCCAACTCCGCCAAATCGGGCACGTCGTCCGGGTCGGCGCTCTTCCTCATTCTGATGATGTCCAGCACACTTCTCTGGCCGCCATCCATTCGTCGGTATTGCAACTGGTCAATCTCCTCCTCGTCGGAACTGGGCTTGCAGATCTGCTGGATGCTGACCTTGTCCATGTAGTTATTGGCATAATTTATGAATACCAACAGCTCGTCGGCTATAAGTGGTTGAGCCATTGTGACGAAAAAACGGGCAACGGCTATATACTGCTGCGCAACACGTGAATAAACAATTCATATTGAGCAGCTCAAACATATCCATACTTGACCACACATCGCATTGCAATCGCTAAGTGCTTGTTTCCAGAGACGCGGCGCGTTGGGCGTTCGTTGTACATTGCAGCAGCGGGCCGCGTTATCGCGCGCGCAAACCCAAACATATGGCAATGAACGACGACCGCCCAATCCGCACAACGCGCCGCGTCTCCGTAAACAAACTCTAAGGGCCAACGCTGCAATAAACGGGCGCCCGTTCGGTCCCATAAAAAAGTGCTCCGTCCAGGCTCGCCGCGCGGGCACCCGTCGCAGGCAGGCGCTCCTCGCGCCTCTTTTGCTACGTAATAATACATTAAAGTTCTCCATCGATACGACTACATGCACACTGTTAAAGTTGAACTAGTGACAGTGCACAGGTAATAATTCAGTTTCCGATACAGGGACCGCCGCGCGCCGCACACGACACACGCGTATAGGCACAGCGGTTGCCTCCACTGTCCGTCTTGTCTTTTTGTCTGGCCGTCTATCATTCGGCTGTAAAATTAAAATTGATTTAAAAAACCGGCCAAGTGCGAGTCGGACTCGTGCACGCAGGGTTCCGTGCCATCCGTAGCAAAAAACGGCAAAAAAACACGTAGTTGTAGTAGGGGGAGCCCCACTTAAATATTTATTTTTTCTGTTTTTATTATTTCTCGTTATAGCGACAACAGAAATACATCATCTGTGAAAATTTTAACTGTCTAGCTATCGCGATTCTTGAGATACAGCCTGGTGACAGACAGACGGACAACGCCGAAGTCTTAGTAATAGGGTCCTGTTTTTACCCTTTGGGTACGAAACCCTAAAAAAACTATTGACAAACGACGTACCGTACCAAACAAAGCACACCCACTAAAACAAAGATTCTTTTACAGGCGTATAAAGGATTGATGTTTTTCCGAATTGTGTGTTTATAACGTTGAATGTTCGTCTTAAAATGGCTTCCTATTGTTCAGGAATTTAAATGGATCGCTGACTAAGTGGTACGCGTCACAGGCGTGAAATTGCTATTGATTGCAAAAGCGACGTCCTCTACATGGGGGCAGATGTTGGGTCGAGGTATTTTAATTTGGAGTACGCAAATTTAAAGGCTGCTTGAACACTCTTGAGAGAGAATATGTGTAGAAAGACATGAATAAATACACAGTTAAATTTTGGTCTTTTTAATCCCGCGGAGGGTCGATTCGATACATGAAATACTATCGATTTGTAAAGAGAAAATTAAATAATAAAGTACTTTTTTTAAACTCGAATTAATTTACGCATGTACGAAATTAATTTTTTTAAGTATACGTCAGCTGAGCGAGGTCAATTAACTGTAGGTAGTTAGTACGCAACGACCTACAATTACCGACAAGGTCATTGACTTTTAATGTTTTGGTAATATTGCTTTTATTTTTAGGTAGGTACTAGAAGCAGGAGATGTAATGAGTAAAGTATTTGTTCATGAAAAAGATTGCAAAATTCAGGCAGGCAGAGTCGAAGCCTACTGGGGCCAAAGGTCGGCTCTGGAAGGAAGGCTCGTCCCCGGTATGATAGGCAAAGAAGGAACGGGGTAGGTTTTTAGTCAGCAAGAGACTGACACTATCTCCCGCTCCGCCCAAGGGCGGGATTTGTCATTGGATGATTTATTTTACCTACCATAAAAAAAGCCATTGTTATTGTAAATCTTGATTTAGCTAAGTATTTCTGCTTTCAATATAGATTTGCGGTTATGAAATTATTGCGAAAAGTCGGGAAGGGTTCTAGGTTAACGGTAAGTACCCGGGTACGGGTTTTGCCATGAGAGAGTAGAAATATACGTTTTTGCGACATGAACGGTCGTATCTTTTTTTCCGTTAATCTAGAAGTTTGATTTATTCACAGCTTCAAGAGACTGCAGACTTGAGTATATGGTTTTAATTTCAACTTAATACCTCCACGCGATCCCAAGACAGACAGACGGACAACAAAGTTGACTGGCCTGTTGGTCTAGTGGTTAGTAGCTCTGACTGCTATGCCGAAGGTCGTGGGTTCGATTCCCACCCAGGAAAAATGTTTGTGTAATGAGCACGATCATTTGTTCTGTGTCTGGATGTAATTTATCTATAATATGTATGTATTTAGAAATATATAAGTATGTATATCAGCTGTCTGGTACCCATAACACAAGCTCTGCTTAGCTTGGGACTAGACGACTTTGTGTTTTAGTGTGTGTGATATTATTATTATAAAGTTCTACTATAAGGGTCCCGTTTTTTCTTTTTGAGGCAGCGAACCCTAAAAATGAGACGAAAAGAACTTCTCTTGGTCAACTCAGAATGAGAGAAATTCTTTGCGGGTTTCCTGTTCTTAAAAAACCCCGTGAAAAGAGAATACCTATTTACTCTTGTCATTATTACGAACTAAGTTCTACTTACTAGTTAGCCTAAATTAGAAAATGGAAAGCTACAAACTTCAAGTTATAGACATGACCCATTTACTTCAAAAGGAAACCGACTGTGACTGTGAAATTCTCTCCACAAACTATTTCAAAGACTAAAAACCTATTACTAAGTAACAAATTAAAATCGCTACACAGGCTGAATTTTTTATCACTTCACGAACTTTGCCAACAACTTCGATTTAAATGGCCAAGTCTCGTTCATAACTTTTAATGGGCACGTGCGTGATTTTTCAAATAAGTCCCTTCTCCAACAAGGCAACTCACTTCAAATTTAACCTTGGGTTTTGATGACTGACGAGTGACAGATCGATAAATGTGCTGTCAAATGTTGTGATAACTGTACTCAGGGCATTAACACATCATCATCATTTCAACGGAAAGACGTCCGCAGTTAAACATAGTCCTCTCCTAAATACCACCATAACGACTCCAAGACCCTCACCGGGATATACGAGAGGCAACGTCCATCACACTCCAGCCGCCGCAAGGATTCCGATCCCGAATTGCAATGGGTAGCTCGCTGTCTAACTGTCCGGGCCAGGCCGGGCCCCAAGTCGTCGACGGCGCGTCCACGCGCGCCTCAAGAAGATGTCAGCAAACCGTAGGAGTCCAGCAGGGTCGAAGCCTACTGGGGCCAAGGGTCTGCTTCTAAAAGGAAGATTCGGCCCTGGTATAAAAGGCAACGAAGGAACAGGAGTCGGTTTTTAGTCATTAAAAGTCCTGACACTATCTCCGCCTAAGGGCGGGAGATGTCATTGGATGATTTTCCGACCCAAAAAAAAACAAATATTACCCTCACGGGAACATCAGTCCACAGTGTGGATGGCCTTTTAACGTTGAGTCTTCTGGTACGTGGTCGCCACTCCAAAACCTTTCGTCTCCATCGGCCAATTTGCTCTGCCCACTGCGAGTTTGGCGATTCTTCTGGCTATGTCAGTAACCTTGGTTCTCCTGCGTAACACATACTGGTGAATAAACTCACACATTTTTGGGCATGCCAAAAACGCCTTTAAGTCCCCTCTTTAAGGACTGGTTAGAGAACCACGCCACGGTGTTCTCACCTTCCGACGCAGGTCCACACCGAATATGGCTAGTTCGTGAGTTTTCTGTTTCATATTCAAAACGTCCCAGTGTCACCATTGTGCAGATCGCCTGGAGGACATGGTGGAGTAAATCCCGCTTAAGAGATGCACCACTATGTCCTCGAGACTACAGAGAGACGCTAGAAAGACACTAGAGGTCATCGCCGGCGACGACCTTACGTGTCCTGCCTCGATTCAGGCCATGGTTCGGAGCGAGAGGGAATGGAAATCAGTCGCTTCTTCTACAAAGCAGTAATGTGGGTGAATAAGATGGCCGCAAATATGAAGGAACGGACATCCTCATATCCCAGCTGCCACTTAAGGAGACGGTTGTTGGTCGTTGGGAGAGCGATTTGCGATCACCGTAGGCGCGAAATGAAAATACGGTGCTCTTTCAATATTCTTATAAAAATTGCAAGTTTATTAATATCTATCTATCTTCTGAGTATGGTTTCCGCACTCAGTCCTCTACGGACCATTGTACGTGGGCCATAGCGGCCATAATCTCAGGCGGGCTTACTCCAACCAGCCCACCTCTCTCCAAAAACTGATCAGGCCTCTCAGATTCTTCAGGGCGTCAATAAGGGACATCGGAGATCCCAAGGTCCGTGTGCGTGTATCAGTGATCCCCGTGCAGTCCAGGAGCACATGCGAAACTGTCTCCTCCCCCTCCAAACACGCTCTGCACAGGGGACTATCCGTGATGCCGTTTATTAATATTATATTGCACTTATTTGCACACTTTAGCTTATTACAGGACAAATATTCATAAAGAAATAAGTGTACAATAGGTGGTCTTATTGCACAGGGCAATTTCTACCAGACAACCTTTGGATGGACTGGACGAAAGGCAAAGATTTGGGATTGTTAGTGTACAACAACATAAATAATGGAAATATTTTGTTTTTTTTTTTTTTTTTTTTTTTTTTTTTTTTTTATTTTTTTTTTTTATTTCTTTCTTTGAAGTTTAAATGAATGGAGGCTGATGGTGTAGTATGGCTTTCAAATACCGGATTTTTTTTTTTTTTTTTATTCGTAAGTTACAACACAAGTTCAATTATGATAATAATAAAAAAAAAAAAAAAAAAAAAAAAAAAAAAAAAAAAAAATTTTTTTTTTTTTTTTTTTTTTTTTTTTTTTTTTTTTTTTTTCTTTTCAAACCAGTTTATATTATGGTTACTTTCTGAAAATAACAATACAAATAGCTGTTTGTTACCTTCGATTTCATTCGCGTGGAGAAACCAATGACCTTATACTTCGTCCAGTTTCAGCCAATCGTAGTTTTAAAACTACGATTAACAAAATAAAACAAAATAACGTATTCGAATTTTCAGCCATTTTCACATTCTCGCGTGTGTAAGCTGCAAATGTTTGAATTTAATTAAACAAACAGATTTTGTTGACTAAAAACGATATTGAAAACAAACGACAATGGATTTATTTTCTAAATACAAATATTGGAAATGGAAAAAATGTGAAAGGTACGTATAAAATTGTTTGATTAGAAATATGTTGATACTGTTTTGATTTTGTATGTAATATAGTCATATCCTAGTAGGTATGTGTATGTTTTGTTAGATTTCAAAATTATTCGTAATTGTACTGAAAAAACATCGTTTGATTTATTTAAAATTTTGTCACAGCAGCACTCGGCTCCATAACACGGCTCGGGCGAACTCCACCATAGTCTCGATGACAAACTTCCTCCACTTGTATCAAAATGTACTATAACGGAGTTGATGCGTTAATGTAAATGTCAATTTCTGGTAAAACTATGTGATTACCAGATTTCCTTTTATAACATAGGCGAGCACTAAGAAAGAATTTTCTAAAATTCAGCCTCTAAGGGGATAATACGGGGGTCTAAAGTTTGTATGGAGAAACCTACATTGAAGCAGGCAACGCCGCTGGCAGAAGCTAGTTGGAGAATAAACTATTAATTATGTATATATTAAGGTATCTGGAAACAGTGGATTCTATGAACACAGGTGCATAAAGTGCTAACAACTCAATAGAGCGGCTAGTCATACAAGGAAAAGTAGAGGGAACCAGATTGCGCGGCCGATCACCTATGCGATGGACTGATCAGGTGAAATCCGCAGTAGGTAACTGCGTGTCAGACTGCACCCGACAGACTTCTAACAGAGAGAGATGGCGGGAGATCGTTAAAAAAGCTGTGTCCGCCTCTATCACCAATGTGGACGCCTCAACGTGACCACGACCGCTCTGCCAAGAGCGAAACGACAGAGAAGAAGATGGACAGAGGTTTCTGCTTACAGTGCTTCCTATGGACCGCGATATCTATGTACAATGTTTCAGCGAAACGTGCTGTCTTGGCAAGAGCCAAGCCCCTAGGCCAAGGGGGGCAAGGGGGGCAAGGGGGGCTGCCCCCCCCCCTCCCTAGAGAATAGAGATTTGATTTTTTTTTTAATCTGCCACATTTGTTAACCACTTGTAAACTTGTCATTTATGAAAACTGATTAATTAAAAGGAACATTTGAAAAAGTAAAATGCGCCGACAAAGGAGCCATTTTGGTTTTAGTGGCTTTGACGTTTCACTGGCCGGAACTCAGTGGCGTGCTCAGAGTTTTTAGCCAGGGTAGGCAGAAAACTTTAAAAATCTTATCTTACCAAAAATACTTACTGAACGTTGGTTTCGGTTCATCTTCTTGGCGATTTAATAATGATGTAGGTAAGTAATTAAAATTTTATAAAACGATCAAACACTTCAGACTCATGAAAATATCTTAAAACCAGTAGGTACCGGTTGCTCTTTTCCACTTACGTCTGGTGTTTCATCGACCATCGCAGGAACAAAATCAGTGGAAGCAATTTGTTTTTTTATTGTTTCTATCATTACAGACGCTACACTGAAGATTAAATCATTTTGAATCCTATTTTATAAACCCGTAAATGAGCTAGAGGAATTTTGTAAATGGTTTTCCAAAACACCGTCGTATTTCGAAATCAAGTCAACCATCTCTAAATAATTTCCCTTATTCACCGACAACGCAGATTCGTCATGCCCACGAAAAGCGAGCTCTTGTTTCCCCAAAAAGCAAACAATGTCAGTAAGTCGCTGAAAAATATTTCGATTCCGATCGACTTTTGTGTTATGCCTATCAATGTCGATTTGTATTTGGGAATTTAAACGAGTCTCAATACGATTTTTTCCAAAAGTGTGATATTTAAGGGATGTTTCTAAGGGTTTTTCAGACTGACCGTGTTTTTTGCTGCCGTAGGAAAATTATGAATATCGGCGTAACCGGTATCGTTCCAAACGGTTTTATAGTTCGAAAATAATAAACATGGAAAACAAAACAACCGATTGCTGTGAATGCAACCTGTGAGCCAATTATATGCATCATATTATTTTATATTGAATCTACGATTTACTTTACCTTTCAAATCCAGTGTGCAACGACCTTTCACTATCACTTGTTTTTTGTTACAGAAAGATAGTTTCGTAAACGCATCATTTTTTATTTTCTCTACACACACACCACCTGAACATTCTTCACAGTGAATACTATTCATTCTTCAAACTATTATCAATGTTAAAATCTTAAATATCTGATAACAGCTCACAACCAAAACCAAAACAAAATAATAATGGCGCTCGATTAAGTATAAAATAATACGTCAAAATAGAAATGGTGCATAATTTAGAGAAAGTTAAACAAATCAATTCTACTTTTTAAAATAGTTGCATAGCGAACTTCGGTTTGGTAAACTTCGGCAAGTGTCGGAAATCGCCGTGTTAGCCAGTGTCTACTCTGTGCGATTGTGTGCGTTATTTATGATATTGTGTGCCACATGTTTACACGAACGCACACGCATGAAATCCGCATGATCACGAGAGCACACAAATAAATACTAAGTCGCGATTAGTTTGTGTCTTTCCCGATGCACGGCGGTGGCGCGACGGCGGCGTTGGCGGCTAAAGCGGCGCAATGCGAAGTTACGAGTCGACAAATTGTACCCACGAACAACAGCTGGTAGCTTGTAGGTGTCGATGTTGCCCGAATCTCGAAAAGTGGAACTGAATTATTATTTACGTTTATTGTTACCTACTCGTAGTTAAAATAATATTAGTTATTTGATGAGTTAGGTACCTACCTATTTATCTGAGTTAGGTAGGGTAGGCAGTGTCTTTCTGTCTCTATGAAGCGCACGCCACTGCCGGAACTAAGGAAGGTGGGGGCAGGCAATATGGCACCACGCGCTTCGGTTGGTGTTGCGAAATTAACACTTTCAGTGCTAGATTTAGCAATATTATAGTTTTTTTTTTTTATTGTAGGTAAAATCATCCAATGACAAATCCCGCCCTTGGGCGGAGCGGGAAGTAGTAGTAGACTCTTACTGACAAAAAATCTACCCCGTTCCTTCGTTGCCTATCATGCCGGGGCCGGGTATTCCTTTCGGAAGCTGACCCATGACCCCAGCAGGCTTCGACCCTGCCTGCCTGCAGCTAGCAGGCTGTGCCTCTGCGGTTTGCTGACAGCTCCTTGAGGTGCGCGGGAACAGAACGCGCCGTCGACGACTTGGGCTCGGTCCGGTCGGTTAACGGACGATCGGACAGCGTGCAATGTGTTGCAAAATTAACACTTTCAGTGCTAAATCACAGTGGTAAGAATTTTGGTGTTGACTCTTGTTTCTTGAAATAGAGATTTCTATTAACTTTGCTTTCTGTATGTAGTCGTATTGTACAAGCTTGCTTCTATATTAGGTTCCACACTCCTTGCAGTAGACATATACTGTGAAACTTGTCACTGTTTTTTTCTTTTGAATGTCATGACTTGGGGAGATAGGAATCTATTTGGCTGTCTAGCAGTTTGAGTACTTCATGAAACCTACCCAAATGTCTTTTCTTTTGTATCGTTCGTCCGGTCGTTGAGCTACCCGAATATTGTTAATGTTAGCACTGATTGGACAGGTCTACTTAAATCTGTATGATTCTTTCCTCAAAAGACCATCATGGATACTAATCATTATGGTTTTCATTATGGTTCTCATTATGATTTGACCATTTCATGTTTGGTGGATGGACTTTAAAAGACTCTTCGACATCTGAGTTTGTTTCGATGGTTCTTTGTAGGATAAACCAGCTAGGACACACAGGCTAAGGTCTAATTACATAATAAATAAATTTTATTTATTTCAGGCTTAGTATATCCATAGTTACATTACATCATCATCATCATCATCAGCGTTTTAATGTAAAATCTAAGAGAGGGAATGGGCCTCCACAACCTAGCCGCACTGGGCCACCACGCGGGCCCAGTGCGGCTAGGTGAATGTCACATGTCTTCGATTTTATGGTTCTAGAACGCCGGTTTCCTCACGATGTTTTCCTTCACCATTTTGAGAGCAGTGGCGATGAAATAAATTACACGAAGTAATGTGTCTGGCTGGGTTTGAACCCCCGACCAACAACTCGTAAGTCGGGGCCGTTACCACTCGGCCACCACTGCTCAGTTACATTACAATTTGAAAAACATTTTAATTATAAAATAATAATTCAATATAAGATTTAGATCAACAAATATTAAGATGTCTAAATTAAATTAACAAATAAAAGTGATTTCTATAACTTATTTGCAAAATAAATATAATCTAAATTATTATTAATCTATGGACTGTAGAAGTATGGAAAAAGAAAACCATAGTGTACCGACCCCAAAATTCATACGGGATAAAAGTAAAACTATAACGATAATGGAATTACTTTTCAAAAAAATCACTCACGGGTTTTAAATTTATCATTTTCAGAAAGCAAGTCCACCATTTTATCAAAACTTTTCACAGAAACAAGATGTTTTAACAAAGAAAACAAAATATCTACGTAAATCCATTTATTTTTCTGTAAATTCAGCGAAAACAATGTTGTTTTACAGATAAAGATAACCCGAAAAATACAATAAAACATAAAGTCATCGGCAGCCGGACCCTTTTTTGCCAACTGTACCTAACAAAGATGTCTTCGGAGCAACAATAGAAAAGAGAAAGATATCGTTGGAGAAAATATTCGATATTTGAAAGTTAATCGTGCGTGACTTTGCGTCTGACCATACAGTGTCATGAAGTGTGAGTTAAGAGAGGCCAACCCGAGGTACATTTTCATACAATCGCTCTTGCGTGATTATGAAGTAACCAAGAACCCTAAAAAGTAACCATTTAAAAAATAATCCAATTTTGTAATTACCTTGTTGTTTTCTCTCATTTGTGTTTATTTATGGACCTACGAGTATAAAGTTTAATTAACAATTTTTGCTTTGATTTCTAAGACTGCGAGGGTAAATATTTACTAATTAAGTAGAAAGTAATTATAAAATAATTGATTATCGACGTTATTTTTCCAATAAACGGGAAGAAAACTAAACATTTTTTTTTATTACAGTAAACCTGGAACCTGTAGACAGAACAACATTCATAAATATAAATAGAATGTTGGAAAAGTCCAAAACATTTTTTGGCGCCGTTGGGGCCGAAAGGTTCTGGAGTGGTGACCGCGTACTCGAAAGTGTTGGAAGGCCTGGTGGCTCGGTTTGGTGGATGTCAAATGCCTTCGAATTTTTAGTTCTAGGACATACTGGTTTCCTCACGATGTTTTCCTTCACCGTTTTGAGAGCAGTGGTGATGAAATAAATTACACAAAGTTATGCGCTTGGCTGGGTTTGAACCCTACAACTCGTAAGTCGGGGCCGTCACTTCCCAGCCACTGCACTGCTGCTTTCGATGAAACTAGAGAATTTTAGACATACACAACACCTTTGTTCACTGGACCGAGACCAAGTCGTCGACGGTGCGTACTGTTCCCGCGCGCCTCAAGGAGCTGTCAGCAAACCGTAGAGGCCCAGCCTGCTATCTGCAGGCAGGCAGGGTCGAAGCCTACTTGGGTCATGGGTCAGCTTCCGAAAGGAATACCCGGCCCCGGCACGATAGGCAACGAAGGAACAGGGTAGGTTTTTAGTCAGTAAGAGTCTGACACTACTTCCCGCTCCGCTCAAGGGCGGGATTTGTCAATGGATGATTTTACGTACCATAAAAAAAAACACCTTTGTTCACATTTATATTTATATATTCTTTATTGTACACCGCATAAACAACAAATGGACATGTTATTATAAATAAGGGTACAATGGCCGGTCTTATCGCACAGGGCAATTTCTTACAGACAACCTTTGGATGGACTGAGTGAAAGGAAATAGATTTAGAGTTGTCAGTGTACAAACATCAGAAATAATACTAATAAGACATAATAATCCGAATACATACATACAATACCAAATAATATACACATAATAATATATACATTTTAACAAAACAAAGTCGTAAAATATTACGTTCTATCAGAAATATAACCTGTGACGTAATCACACCTTTTATACCCAGTCCCAAGTCATTTGTTCCCCAATTAAATTATAGGAGGCTCCGATTCAAATTAATTTTCGACGTTTTGCCCCGTTATTATTAATTTCGTTTTTCTATTTGTTCGAGGACTACTCGATGTTGTCAACGGCCTGGTTCAAGCCTGTATTGTTTGAGGGAATTGGTTTTTCGCTCGTTAGCATACCATCAGGTCTCTGAACCGTTTTATTATGATGTTTGGTTGATCCATTAAGTTGATCGTCCACTGCTACGTAGATTGTGCATTGTTCGGTTCTGTAGTGCGTCCGAGATGTTTAAGCTGAAATGAACTGACCGCTCTCATGCGATCACTTGAAAGAAGCTTACTATATTGTTAATGCTTAAAACCCTATTTTGAAGGTGATGCTAATGTGAATGGTAGTCAGTATTCAACGACCGACGACTCCCTAAAAGGTCATTGGCTCGTTTACTTAAAGAAATTAATTTCGTTTAACCAATAGAATGTTTAGAATAAGGCAAGATTAAGCATATTCCGAGCTTAAAACTATAAAAGCTGGGGTACCTCAAGGAAGTGTGCTAAGCCCAATCCTCTACTTGTTGTACACATGTGACTTCTCAGAGCTAGAAAACAACAAATAGTGTTGTTTTAAAATTAAAAAAATAAAAAAAATAAAGAACTTTTTTCTAAAACTCGGATTAATATATCTACGCATGTACGAAATTAATTTCTTTAAGTAAACGAGTCAATGACCTTTTAGGGAGTCGTCGGTCGTTGCGTACTAACTACCTACAGTTCATTGACCTCGATCAGCTACGTTTACTTAAAGAAATTAATTTCGTACATGCGTAAATTAATTCGAATTAAAAAAAGTACTTTATTTTTTAATTTTATGTTTATAAATCGATAGTGTTTCATGTGCCGAATCGACCCTCCGAGGGATTAAAACGACCACGGTGTATAAATAACATTTTGATAATGTTTATTGCAATCGTTCTCCGTTCTATAATCTCGCCCTTATCAAAACGAGTATTTATTGTATATCCTAATGTCTTTTTCTTTATATTTTAAATAATATTTAATTAATAAATCGTACGTAGGTTTAAATCGATTCATTATTAGTTTTTTGAGTTTATTAATTATAGACAAAAATACAAGTAGAAAGAAACTAGAAAGAAAGAAAAATTTTGCTGATAAAGGCACAATTTACAGGTTAACAAAGAATTTTGTAAGTAAGTATGCGCCACGTCCGTGCAAAACGGCCGAGGACTCAGCTTAATGCCGTGACCACACGCAGAATGCGACGAGTCTACGACGCTGGTTTTCAGTGCGGGCCGTCTCTTCTCTTTATAATGTTAGTATAAATAGGCTCACGCTTGACCACTGGATCACCTGTTAGTAAGCGCTGACGACGAGCGACGAGCGAGCTCGACGTTGGAGCACGCTAATTTAGACGTAGCTTATATTCATTCTTAATTAAAATAACTCCAGGTTATCGCTATTAGGAAACACAGACAACGGAGGCTAGACAATCTATCAAAACAGTTACAGAAAAGTATTAAAAACTCTTATGTACGCAGAATCGTAGACACAGCGTGGTATAAATACCAAAATCCTACTTGCATTCCCATTTTAACTCTCCAACCATGAAATTCAATACGAAAACATCGCAACAACGTATTCCATTGTCGCATTCCTACATACTTCTACACGATTTTATCTAACAAATGGCGCAGTGGAATGGAAACAAGCATACATCACACACCTGTGTGGATAACGTTCACTGTGGCCACAAGAGATTTATGACCGACATATTCAGTGTAAAAGGAAACTCTAGCGAGAATTTTAAATCAATTTTCGAGTACATTTATGGTTTTGTTGTGATTTTGAAAAGTTGTTGATGAAAAAGGGTATTGGCGGTGGACTGAGGACATAAGGCACGACTTTTGTCAACTTACTCATTTAAAAGTTTTTTTTAAGGTTTTAAGACACTTCTGAATCTTAGCCCTTAATCGGAAACTACATTACCGGATGGCCGATATGGCCGAAAGGTTCTAGAGTGGCTACCGCGCACTGGAAAACGTAGTGTTGGAAGGCCTCCCACAAGGTGGACCGAAGACCTGATGAGAGTCGCGGGAATGCGGTGGATGCGAGACGCACAGGACCGTTCGTTGTGGCCGCTCTTGAGGGAGCCCTATGCCCAACAGTGGACGTCATTCGGCTGAAATGATGATGGTGATGACATTAGACCGACACACAAGTGTGGCGTGGCGTGGATCTAATGTAGCTCTACAAGTCTAGTTACCATGTAAAATAAATGGAGAATAGCGCGCACAGATCGGCTTACATGGCCCACGTGTCCTCAATGTAGATCTACCTTTATTGTTCTACTTGTAATCCTATGATTTATCTCTTTTTCCTATTAATACATTGATGATATATATATGACAGAACAAGTAACATAATTAATTGAATAAAAAGTATAATCGGCTTTGTAATATTAAATATTCAGGGACTCAGGCCTCCTCTTTAGCAGGGGTAATCGACAATAATCCACCACGCAGGCTCAGTTCGTATGCATGGTGAATGTCTTCAAATTTTGCCAATAAAATTGCCATTGATAATAAGGTGGATCAGACAGTTGTAATCCAGCGTCCCAAGAGTGACCTTGATAGTTTCAATCCGTGTAGACAGCAGTTGTAATTCATGACCTTCAACGCCCTTGGTTGGCGAGCCCGTTTTACTTACCGCTGTGACTGATCACATGCACAATAAGCGCATGGAGATGCAACGCCGGGGCGAAATTCCGCTGCCGCGACAAGTCGAGGCATGGCGGACACAGCTCCGGCGGTATCTAATGGCAAAATGGCGTCAGTGACGAAAAATCACTGTGACTGATTTGCGAACGTGTTGGTTACATCCATGTAGCCGCAACACAAACCAAGCTCCAACCAAGGTGATCTTGGTTAAAATACTGGTTTGCAACCGTGTGGTCCATGCTTTACGTTTCCTGAACGAGGTTAAAATATGCTAATCTAGATTTTCTTTTATTAAAACTTATGTGTACTTTTTTGTAAAAGCCCAACAATACTACAGTAAACCCCATAAATCAAACCACAAACCGTGAAATGCTTTTAGGAGTCAAGTCCTGTTCTGAACAGCTGACAGTTTTATAGGAGCTAAGGAGTGTAGGAAGTAATACATAACTGCTGTAAATCATGAGATGTGTTTTAGAGTCACTCAGAAGTCAGGGACCGGTATCCGTGAAGGACTTTAAAAGTGCATTTTAAAGTTGATTTCGTATGTGAATTTTCCATGTTTGTGAATGCCCTCCGAAACAGGAGTAATAATTTCTTGTCGAGTGTCGGGTTATTCCGACACTAGTTTTTTTTTCGTCCAATTTACAACCAAATACGTTATTTTGTGAGCTCTTATATCACCAACAATTGACACGGAATAGGAAAGTTAGACTAGATGAAGTATTTGGTCGTAAATATACGACCCCTATACCCACGACCGCGATATGGACGTGAAAATGTTTGTCGGGTTAATCCGACGTAAGTAGTTAAAGGGTTTATAAGAACGAAAATACAAGACTATTACTTTGTCTAATATTTTGGTGTGTGAGAAAATACGAGACTTAGTCAAATATTTTGGTGTGTGAATAACTTGATGGCTATTCCCATTGGATTCAGGTAAAAAATACTAACTGACTGTTTGTAAGATACAGTCCGACAGACAGACAGACGGACGGAGCGCAGAGGCTTTGTATTAGGGTCCTGTTGGTATAGAACCCCAAAAACGACATTTTAATTGTCCCAGCAAATATTGACATTCGATACATAATCACCATAAACACACAACAACACACTTTTGCGTCGACCACTGGTCGATGTAAAAGCAATGGCGTAACTAGCCTTTTCTACGTCAGGTGTTCTGTAAATGCGCCCCTAAAATAAAAGTCCGTGCTGGGTGAGTTTGATCCGCTTGACTGAGGTCCACCAGCAACCAGACCAGTGTTTCAAGAAGTATCTGTTTAGGATCTGGCGGGAAGAAAAGCTCGCATCTCACCATTGTGCAGATTGCCCGGGGTAATTAATATATAAATTACAAAATCTCTAATATTTACAAGATATAACAACTGAATCTATAATTCTTTTATGTAAAACAACATTTTACGGAATTTTAGTGTGATTTTCGATTAAATAAATGTTATCTATAATATAAAAATGAATCGCAAAATGTAAGCGAGGGTAAGCGCATAACTCAACAACGCCTGGACCAATTTGGCCAAATCTTTTTTTTAAATGTTCGTTGAAGTTCAAGGATGGTTTTTACGGCGAGAAAAATAGAGTAGGGTAGAGTAGGGTAGAGTAGGGTAGAGTAGGGTAGAGTAGGGTAGAGTAGGGTAGAGTAGGGTAGAGTAGGGTAGAGTAGGGTAGAGTAGGGTAGAGTAGGGTAGAGTAGGGTAGAGTAGGGTAGAGTAGGGTAGAGTAGGGTAGAGTAGGGTAGAGTAGGGTAGAGTAGGGTAGAGTAGGGTAGAGTAGGGTAGAGTAGGGTAGAGTAGGGTAGAGTAGGGTAGAGTAGGGTAGAGTAGGGTAGAGTAGGGTAGAGTAGGGTAGAGTAGGGTAGAGTAGGGTAGAGTAGGGTAGAGTAGGGTAGAGTAGGGTAGAGTAGGGTAGAGTAGGGTAGAGTAGGGTAGAGTAGGGTAGAGTAGGGTAGAGTAGGGTAGAGTAGGGTAGAGTAGGGTAGAGTAGGGTAGAGTAGGGTAGAGTAGGGTAGAGTATGGTAGAGTATGGTAGAGTAGGGTAGAGTAGGGTAGAGTAGGGTAGAGTAGGGTAGAGTAGGGTAGAGTAGGGTAGAGTAGGGTAGAGTAGGGTAGAGTAGGGTAGAGTAGGGTAGAGTAGGGTAGAGTAGGGTAGAGTAGGGTAGAGTAGGGTAGAGTAGGGTAGAGTAGGGTAGAGTAGGGTAGAGTAGGGTAGAGTAGGGTAGAGTAGGGTAGAGTAGGGTAGAGTAGGGTAGAGTAGGGTAGAGTAGGGTAGAGTAGGGTAGAGTAGGGTAGAGTAGGGTAGAGTAGGGTAGAGTAGGGTAGAGTAGGGTAGAGTAGGGTAGAGTAGGGTAGAGTAGGGTAGAGTAGGGTAGAGTAGGGTAGAGTAGGGTAGAGTAGGGTAGAGTAGGGTAGAGTAGGGTAGAGTATGGTAGAGTAGGGTAGAGTAGGGTAGAGTAGGGTAGAGTAGGGTAGAGTAGGGTAGAGTAGGGTAGAGTAGGGTAGAGTAGGGTAGAGTAGGGTAGAGTAGGGTAGAGTAGGGTAGAGTAGGGTAGAGTAGGGTAGAGTAGGGTAGAGTAGGGTAGAGTAGGGTAGAGTAGGGTAGAGTAGGGTAGAGTAGGGTAGAGTAGGGTAGGGTAGGGTAGGGTAGGGTAGGGTAGGGTAGGGTAGAGTAGGGTAGAGTAGGGTAGAGTAGAGTAGGGTAGAGTAGGGTAGAGTAGGGTAGAGTAGGGTAGAGTAGGGTAGAGTAGGGTAGAGTAGGGTAGAGTAGGGTAGAGTAGGGTAGAGTAGGGTAGAGTAGGGTAGAGTAGGGTAGAGTAGGGTAGAGTAGGGTAGGGTAGAGTAGAGTAGATTTGGGTAGAGTAGGGTAGAGCGGGAGCGAAGCCGCGGGCAAAAGCTAGTATCTAATAATGTTATACGAAATAAATTTTAGAATATTTAAATGTTATATATAAAGAAATTATATCAACGGTTGGTATATCTCACGTTTATTATACCTTGTGAACGTTATTGAAATGAAAATATACCAAATAAGTTTATATGATATGAGACGCACCCGATTGCCCGTGGTGAAGCATATGGTGGAAGTTTGACCTGATCGGGCGAAGCCGAGTCCTCGTGCGGGCGATCGACAATGGTTACCCGAGTGTCTGGCCCTGGGTCAGGCCCAGGTACAGAGCAAGAAGGATTGAGAAACAGTAACTTTCTTCTGATGAAATGAATAACACAAACACTTGACCTTGTGTGCCTGGTAACCGCTAGCACCGCCCTAGTTACGGCACTGCCTAAACGTACCGAAAACTGAATTTCCCAAACCGTGGATCTCCCAAATCATGAATGTCCGCTGTCCTAGTTGTCCGTCATTTGTCCGGATCTCACTTCAGGGGGTGATAATAAAGAATATTTATGTGCACGCTGATGAAACTCTGGGTGTTACCGTTATTATGTCACACCACAGAATAAATAAATACAGAAGGGTGGCTAAAGGGTGATTCTTTGAAACCGAGAGGGTGTCTCATTCGTCTGACCTAGCTTTGTGATGTTTGCTTTTAACGAAATTAAATTCTTTAAGCAGACGAGTCAATGACCTTGTAGGTAGTTGTGGGTCGTAGGCTACGACCCACAACTACTATTGACTCGTCTACTCGAAGCATACTAACTACCTACAGTTCATTGGCCTCGCTCAGCTGACGACGCATGTACGAAATTAATATCTTTAAGTAAAAGAAATTAATTTCGTACATGCGTAAATTAATTCGAGTTTAAAAAAAAGTACTTTATTTTTCAATTTTCTCTTTACAAGTCGATAGTATTTCATTTACCGAATCGACCCTCCGAGGGATTAAAACGACCACGGTGTATAATAAATAACATTTTGATAACATTTATTGCAATCGTTCCCCGTTCTATAATCTCACGGCAAAATTTTACGGTGTATGTGTACGTGTGTTTCACTGGTAGTGTAGAGTTAACCTTCTGTATGTACCTACTCAGTGGTCACATTGTACAGAACTGGGACGAATTTCAGCTAAATAAGGCATTGTTATAACTGTGATAATGTTAAACCACTGTGTTTTTTTAAAAGGTTGTTTGTTTTTTTTTTGGTTCTTTAAAAATACTGAAATACATATGCTTCTGGTTATGCTGAAAGATGACCTTGTAATATTTACGGAAAAGCTAGGTGAATGATATATGTTAGAAGACAATACGAGAAACCAATAACAAAAAAACCAAGTCCTTAAACCGTAACCGAACGAAGATACGTATAGAGAAGCGTTACTAGTGTTGTACGTAACATTTTGAAGTTTCTATAGCAAAATAGCTTATGTTGGTTATTATTGTAATATTTTTTCGCACTAGCAGTTTTTCATCACTAAAACGAATAAAAAAATAAGTGATAAACGAATTGAAAAGATACGCGTTTGTATTGCGAAAATAATTGACACTATTTAATGCGTACACATCATAAATACCGAAACCAAAATAAAAAAAAACGCGTGATAAAAATTCATTAACAGTCTACTAAATAGTCTCTAACTTCGTTTGGTTACGGTTGGTAGACATAATTCTTTTTGCTATTGATTTCTCACACAGTCCTTTAAGAAATGGCCAAGGTGAAACTTTTGGCGAAAAGAAAAAAAATATGCCAGCAAAAGTTGCAAAAGTTTAATATCCCCTGTGCTCGCATTGATTGTGGTTGCATTTCATCACATATTAGGAGTGAAATTCCCTGCCGAAGTCTACGTTTCCTGATAGCTACAACTTGGAGTTTTTGAGTCAAGAGTCGCTTTAATTTTAGGTATTGTTAATATGTCAAGGGAAATAGTAATCAGGCTAGTGAACAGAACTACTTTTACTATTTTTTTTTTAAATAGGTAAATCATCCAATGACATCCCCCGCCCTTGGACGGAGCGGGAGATAGTGTCAAACTCTTACTGACTAAAAACCTACCCCGTTCCTCTTTTGCCTTGGTTCCAGGGCCCTGTTATGCATTTTCATACCTCCCCAGAGCCCCAGATTAGGCTTCGACCCTACTGGGCCCCTAAAGTTTGCTGACGACTCCTTGAGACGCGCGGGAACAGTGCGCGCCGTAAACGACTTGGGCTCGGTCCGATCTGTTACCGGACGGACGGACAGCGAGCTACCCATTGCCCGCCATCCGCAAGCCCGCGCCTATGGTGGCCGGAAATTGGGATCGGAAGTATTAGTAACAAGCATTATTGCTTCGCAGAAGGAGGCGACCGCCTGCCACTCCTCCTCGCTCCGGACCATGGCCTGAACCAAGGCCGGCGCGAGAGATCATAGCTACCGATCGCCCCCACGAGGACACGGCGGTGCTCTTCCCAAGCGAGGTATACCTCTACTGTGTGCTCCACCGTATCCCCCGGGTAGTCCGCACAGTGGCGACACCCGGGTACTTTTACTATGGAACCGAAACGAAGATAGCAAAAATAAAAAAATATGTTACTCTCTTTTTTAAGGCAACACTAACACCCGTATTTATAAAGAAGTAATCACTCGTAAAGTAATTTCTTACTAAATCATTACTTGACGTTCGAAATCTTCATTGAAAATTTAAATTTTTCTTAACTATAGAATACAAATTGTTACTTAAGTAGTTACTTTTACTCAAGTAATTAGTTTTACTTGTTTATAAATACGGGTGTAAGAGCCAGCGACCTTTACCGAACAAAAGAGGAGCTTGCATCACTCTCCGCTAACTTGATTTTTTTGTTATTGGTTTCTCGTATTGTCCTCTAACATTTATGTATATATATATATCCTAGATTTCATTTCTGGCGAAAAGAAAAAAGTAAATCAAGGCAAAAGTTTGCATTGGCTTTTACAGGAGAATAAATAATAATATGACCCTAAACAAACATAGTTACATGACCAAATCAACTAAAAGGTTAAAATTGAACAATACCTTTTATTTATTTGCCATTAACTTTTATTTATCTACCTCGATATTTTCTTGTACGGAAACAATAATAATACAATCTAAGTTTTTAAGAAAATTAAACAAAATCTAACTACGAGATTTTTTTAGGTGTGAAATTATCAAATTACTTCTCCCGCTCTAGGATGGAGCGCAAGTGCGTATCAGACTTCTTCTGACTACCTATATGTGTCCATCAGTTACGTTCAAACAAACACATTCAGGCGTCAAATGACAACATTGCCATTGTCATCCGGAAACAAGCTCAAAAGACCGGCAACATTGCCACATTGAATGGCAATGCTAATTGTTTGGGCAAAGAACGAGCCAGTCCTGTGATCATGCACAGGTCGGAAAGGCAAATCGGAAAATGTGATTAATCTTTGAAAAGATGAAGTGCATTCGGACACTGTGACCCAGCCGATTCAACTCGAAACGGCTCAAAACTATTGATCCTGACAGGTCATTTGAACAGACAAATTGGATGTATAAAATTCAACGAAGCATTTTATTTATTTGCCATAAAACCTTACTCATCTGCCTCCAATATTTAAATTAAAAGATTTAAATAAAGCATCCATTCATCAATCAGTAATCCGTTTTTTATATAACCGAGCCGTTTTTTATTTAAATCCGGATTTAACGGATTTTCGAATGCAGCTCTAAAATTCAGTTTTGACAATCGTTAAAAATCAAACCGATTTTGTTTCATGCTTCGCTTAATACTGATGTGAAATGGATTGTATTCGAGTGTTACAATAAGTGGGAACTGATTTCAGTTATTTTGCTACAGTGCGATTTATTTACTCTAACAAAGAAAATAAGGCAGCGGTCGCCTCCTTCTGCGAAGCAGTAGTGCTGATGAAGGAGGCGGCAGAAGGTGGACCGATAACCTGGTAATGGTCGCGAGAATTCAAAAGATGCACGATGAAACGTACAGGACCGGTCGTTATAACGACACTTGGGGGAGGCCTATGTCTAATAGTTCACGTCTTTTGGCTGAAATAATGATTTGAAAAAAGATAAAAAATCAAATCACAAGACTCATTGTAGGCGCGGCGCGGTAGGCGCAGTGGTAGAACGATTGACTGCTGCGCTGTGTATCGCGGGCTTGATCCCCGCACGGATCAAATATTTGTATGACCTACAGCCCTGCGTTCAAAAATTACCATTTGCCAACCTAGAGTTGCGAACCAGGGTCGTTCTTTTATAACTCGAGTAGCTACCCTAGAGTTAACCCAACTCACTCTAACTCCGGGCAGCGTAGGTTGGAGTAAACGACCATACGTGACATTGACGTTCACGTTCAAAACTGCGAGTGTAGAGTACCTACGCGATGACGTCATTAGAGTTAACTTTTGAGGTTAGCCTCACATTTGAACGCAGCGCAGATAAGTGTTCCGGGTCTAGGTGTCTTGTATATGTGAGTTTACATGTACCTGTACAAGATTCGTGCGGAGGTGACGCCCGGGTGTCGCCACTGTGTGTGGACCACCCGGAGGATACGATGGAACACACGGTAGAGGTGTGCCCCGCTTGAGAAAAGCATCGCCGTGTCCTTTTGGGGGCGATCGGCGGCGGCGATCTCTCGCGCCAGGCCGTACTCCAGAGCGAGAAGGAGTGGCAAGCGGTCGCTTCCTTCTGCGAAGCAGTAATGCTAGCAAAGGAGGAGACCGACCGCATCAGGCAACGGCGCTCACGCCGCCGCCGCCGCCGTTAATCCCTATCCCGATTTCCGGCCATCGTAGGCGCGGGCTTGCGGACGGCGTGCAATGGGTAGCTCGCTGTCCGTCCGTCCGGTAACAGTCCGGACCGAACCCAAGTCGTCAACGGCGCGCCTCAAGGAATTGTCTGCAAACTGTAGGGGCTCAGCAGGGTCGTAGCCTCTGGAGCTCTGGGAAGGTATGAAAGTGCATACCAGGCCCCTGGAACCAAGGCAAAGAAGGAACAGGGTTGTCAGTAAGAGTCTGGCACTATCTCTCGCTCCGCTTAAGGGCGGGGTGGGTAAAATCCACGGGACAGGAATGAGTGTGGGGTAACGTTTAAAAGAAAATTGTTAAAGTTTGGTAAATACAAATATATGCAACCACATTCTCATTTCCATTAAAATTCAAACATTCACCAACAAACAAACAACCTCATCAAAATGCAGATAGCTGTTTCCACATATCAGTTTGACGGATCAGAAGTCGATTGTGCGTTGTTGCGTGCACTTTAATTAACTTGCACGATCATCGTTTGTTTTCCGAGTCCACAGATAAATAAACTGTTCTATTTGATGTGTCTGAGGCTGTTAGTTTTTAGTATAGATTCCATAGACGGGGGTATTCCAGGTCTTAAAACCCGAAAAGCCAGATAAACCAGCTAGTTTAACCGGAACTTTGAGTAAAACGGCCGGCGAGCTACGCATTGCTCGCCTAAAGATTTTTTCCACATTCAATTTCACCTCCGCCTCTACCTCCGTTAACCTCTGCATCCACGGAGGCGAAACTCGTCGCCTTCGCATACTCATCGGCCTCCGCCTCTGATAAACCCTACTCGCCGTCCGCAAGCCCGCGCCTTCGGTAATCGGGAATCAGTTTGCCAATCCCAAAACCTAGGGCGTTCTTTTAACGGCCGGGACGAGAAGATTACCACGATTTCCATCCCTTACATTTTGACTTATCTACAATCTTAATCGCTAATAGGATGACAATTTGTTTCAGCGCTTTTATCTCAGCTGAAACATATAAGTACCTACACCGAATCATAAAATAGATAGGTATAAAAGGCAATCCCATGTATGTATTTCACTTTTCATACCTGCGCTCGGCGGTCGCGCTAGGATTGCCGCCAGCGCCGCTATGTCCGAGCGCGCCCGAGTGCGGCGATAACACCTACCTAACATAAATGGTAAAAATATTACATGGCTACAAAAACATGGTTGCTTTCTCATTGACCACCTGGGTACTTACCACCCTACCTAACTATTCTGCGTTACGTTAAAACCAACCATCAAAATACAAGCAAATACCCACTTACCTCTCTGAAACAATTGGTAGCTTAAAAAACGATAATTAATCATTTAATGTTGAATTATAAAAAACCATCTGATGAACAGTAATAATTACTTTTTCGTTGCTCCATTATTGCACTAAAAAGTTCACAGAGACGTGTCTCAAACGGGTAGCACTCGAGCTCGCACCTGGTTCGAGCGCGCTGAGATATCGTATCCGTGAGTGGCATCTATGTGTGCGTTGCTCGAGCGCGCTTTGTATGTAGATTTTCTTCTGTACTACTCTCTTTTGTGACCAAAAGCAAACAATAGTATAATACAATAAGCTTTTCACCTTTACAACCAAAAAAATCAGGCCACCAACAAATCTTGGATCGTCAACCTTTTGCCTCGTTAGAAGAGCTCTTCTTTACGAGGCTCTAAAACTCTCTGACACATGTCATGTCAAATGTGTGCGACCTCTGACGAACTCTGACGTCATAACCCGATCACAAAATCCTTGTATAAATTGCGGTGCCGACATATTGCAGGGATAACGATACGTCTGTAAAGAAAAGGTTGGCCAATATTAGGGGAAATTGCCTAAGATTGCGTTCCTTGGCGTGGCAATGAGGAATGGCGGAGGATTATAGAGAATCGTTTTCTTTTCCTGTTATTTTAAGGTGGGAAAGGGCTGTGTTCGGTGACCTTTGAAGAATAAGATTTTGTGGGTAAGTAATTTGTTTGGGCTACAATTTTATTGGCTTTGCCGCCATCTATGTCTACATATACACCTCTAAATTTTAGTCGTTTTAATCCCGTGGAGAGTCAATCCGGTACATGAAATATTATCGATTGGAAAGGTGAAAAAAAAAATTTAGTACTTTTTTTCTAAAACTCAAAATAATATGTGCATGTACGATTTTTTTTTAAGTAAACGAGTCAATGACCTTTTAGGTAGTTGTCGGTCGTTGTTTACTAACTACCTACAGTTAATTGAACTCGCCCAGCTGACGTTAAAGGCAAAGAAATTAATTTAGTACATGCGTAAATTAATTACTGTTAAAAAAAGTACTTTATTTTCAATTTTATTTTTACAAAGCGATAGTGTTTCATGTACCGGATCGACCCTCCACGGAATCAAAACGAAAAAAAATTAACGTTTTATAAAAACAAAATACCTCTCACTGATTAATCACGGAATCTCAGAAACTATAACAACTACAAATTTAACTTGCAAACTTTACTTCCTTAGGGATGGAGTTTAGTAAAATCCATTCTTATCAGACGTCTACATCCTATAAGGAAAATACCTTTCAAATTTTAAGTTTGTAGGTGTTATAGTTTCTGAGATTTCGTAATTAATCAGTGAAAGGTATTTCGCTCTGTCTTGTAATATAGATTAAAACTACTAATTCACCGTTTAATTAACTTCGTAGAACCCAGAAATAACTCTCCGAAAGCACATACTTCCCATACACACCGCCAATCAAGCTCAAAAACCACGGAGACCAAGCCATCGCTATGTCTTCCGAAAACAGCCAAACATTACTACGACAGTTTAATCTTACGTGAAACGGCGTAAAAAGCCTCATGTACGTAGAACAGTGTGAAATAGCACGCACGGTTCGTGTGAGTTCGGGAATTGATGTCGTAAATTATACAACAACAGTCACCTGCGGTGTCGTTTTCGTCGCGCGTGTGGTAAGGGTGGGGTGCCTGTGATAGCGGGTATCAGCTAAAACATCTTCTTACTAGACCTTAATCCATTTATTTCTTCTTGAGCGGAGCCCCACAGTGGAGGGGGCGATCGACTGCAGCAACATCTCGCGCTGGGACCTGGTACAGGCCATAATCCAAAGCGAGGACTGGCTGGCAGTCGCCAAGATTTCGCTTCTGAAAGGAAAACCCGGAGTCTTGGAACGTAAGCCAAAGAATGAAGATAGGAGCAGGTTTAAGTCAGTGAAAGTTAGTCCCGCTCCACTCTAGACTGGAAGGAGTCATTGGATGATTTAAAAAAACCCATTTATTTCAGGATAGTTCTCCTTGTCTTCAATTTCCATTGTGCACAATTTTGTGCCATGTCTGTCAAGAATTAAAGCATTTTATCTCAAATAAACTATTTCAAGGCGTTTATGAATTGTCAAGAAAACAAAATGAAGAAGAAAGTCCTAGAAACTCTAAAGACACCTTTTAAATCATGTTATGTATTACACACTTGATTACATATTTCTTGCCACCATTATGTGACAACATTGTAAAAAGAGCCGCAGGAGGAGCAGTGGTGGCCGAGTGGTAACGGCCCCAACTTACGAATTGTAGGTCGCGGGTTCAAACCCAGCCAGGCGCATTCATCATCATCATCATCATTTCAGCCAAAAGACGTCCACTGTTGGACATAGGCCTCCCCCAAGCGTCGCCACAATGGCCGGTCCTGTGCGTCTCGCATCTATCGGACTCCAGCGACCCTGACCAGGTCATCGGTCCACCTTGTGGGAGGCCTTCCAACGCTGCGTCTTCCGGTACGCGGTCGCCACCCCAGAACCTTTCAGCCCCAACGGCCATCTGTTCTGCGTGCAATGTGCCCAGCCCATTGCCACTTAAGTTTGGCAATTCTACGTGCTATGTCGGCAACCCTGGTTCTGTACTTACCAGACGCATTACTTTGTATAATTATATCATCACCTCTGCTCTCAAAACGGTGAAGAAAACATCTTGAGGAAATCGAAATGTCCTAGAACCAAAAAATTCGAAAACATGTTACATCCACCAATCCGCACTAGGCCCGCGTGGTGGATTACGGCCCATTCCCTCTCCTAGAGAGGAGGCCTGAGTCCCAGCAGTGGGAACATTAAAAGGCTGATGATGATGATGATGATTGTAAAAAAAAACTAATTCTGTGTCGAGATTAGTTTGTTTAAGTGGTCTTTGGGCAGTCGTCAGCCAAGTAGAGGGTGATCTTGTACACGTGCGCTCCGTCATAGGCACTTCAAGGCCAAGCTTCACCATATGATGATAGATTAAAGTGGCTCTTCCCACTTGCTTATCGTCAACGTCGAGCATTGCTTCATCTAACGAGTCTGTCGGTTGTTGTTCGTGTTATGAACTTATGACTAAGACAGGTAAATAAAAAGTGAAATGAAATGTGTGAACAAAGTTTTTATGTTGAAATAACCATCTAACATAATAGATGTTATTATGTAACACAGTAAATTTTCTTAACACTATTTTTACTTTATCTGTGAATAGTCAAAAGAAAGAAAAATCGTCCCCATTACCCGCTGCCAGTGTGCCTCACCCAACAAATTCGACGTCTCTTACCCGCCTATAAATCTAGTCCCTGAAGCGAGACGTACATAAAAATTGGCTGAACACACACCGACATACGCACACACACACACCCGCACCCTATGGGTGCATCTGTTGAGCGATCCTCATTATTTATTCTCAAACCGATACAGGGTAATGGGATTTGGAGATTAACTGATACTCATATATAGCATAGCATCAGCCTTATAATGTTCCCACTGCTGGGACTCAAGCCCCCTCTCTAGGAGAGGCAATGGGCCGTAATCCACCACGCGGGCCCGGTGCGGGTTAGTGGATGCCACATGTCTTCGAATTTTTGGTTCTAGGACATGTCGGTTTCCTCACGATGTTTTTTTTTACCGTTTTAAGAGCAGTAGTGATGAAATAAATTACACAAAGTAATGCGCCTGATTAGGTTTGAACCCGAGACCTACAACTTGTAACTCAGAGCTGTTACCACTCGGTCACCCCTGCTCTCCTGCTACTCTCTGATATAATTTGTTGCAATATATCTTCAAGATAGCTATGGAGCGCAGCATTTTGCTCACACGTGGCCTCAGAACAAAGGCAAATGAAGGAAGATAGGGAGGTGTTAGTCAGTAAGTTTGAATAGTCTGATATGCTCTCCCTTTCCACCCCAAAGTGGGAGAAGTCATAGAATGGATTCCTACCTCAAAACAAAACCCATCAACTAATTTCGTATCGATTTACCTCCTACAATAGCTGTATCATTATTCAAACTACACTCCGGTACACTTCGAGAGAACTGTTCCATACAACTCTTCAAAACTTCTGTTACCCTGGTACCGACAACAGTGACACAATTTGCATTTTCTCTTTGAACGCTGTTTCCTTGTTATATGGAAGTTTCTACACTAAGTTGAAAGAGATATTGAAACAATATTGCTAAACTCGAAGTATATACGAATGAAAAGAAGTAAATTTTAGAGTTCCGTATCTCAAAAAAAAAAACGTAACCCTTATAAGATCCCTTTGTTGTCTGTCTGTCTGCCTGTCTTTCTGTCAAGACCCTTTATCTCAGGAACGCGTGGAGGCATCGAGTTGAAATTTGAAGTCTCTTGAAGCTGTGAAAAAAACAAACTTCTAAGTAAAGAAAACTGTAAATTTGTTGTTACGTCATAAAAAAAACCAACTCGCATTTGCCCGGTTTTTTTTTTGAGGTGGAAATAATATACTTTTCGCCATGGCTTTAGTAGGCAACCCTGCTGGGCACCTACAGTTTGCTGTGATCTCTTTGATGCGAGCGTGAAACACTACGCGCCGTCGAAGTCTTGGGCTGAGTCTTCATCGGAACAGCAAACGGCGAACTATCCATCGCTCGTCATCTACAAGCCCACGCCTACGGTGGCTGCTGATCGTGCTGCGCTTCCTGAGGCTTGAGGATAACTTTCCCTCACTCTTGCGGTCGCCTCCTTTGCTAGCATTACTGCTTCGCAGAAGAATGCGACCGCATCCCATTCCCACATTTTTTTTTAGATGGGAAAATCATATAACGACATCTCCCTCCCTTGGGTGGAGCGGGAGATAGCATCAGACTTTTACTGACTAAAAACCCACTCCTGTTCCTTCTTTGCCTTTCATACCAGGGCCGGGTTTTCCTCTCAGAAGCGAGGCCACAGCCCCGCAGGCTTCGACCCTGCTGCGCCCCTTCGGTTTGCTAATCTCCAGCAGATAGGCAGACTGTAGTGGCAGCGAGGTTTTAAGCACGTTTTCATTTGTTTCTTATTTTTACCCGCCTTCGCCAGACAGAAGATGTGTTTTTTGAGTGTATATTTCTTTGGCACACCATAGAGCCTAAACGGCTTGCTGTCTTTAAGCTTAAGAGGTGTCATTACAATGCGACAATATTTTTTATTGCTAGGCTCGTATTTGTCAACTATTTCACCTGATGAAAACGACGATGCCGTCGGCGATAGAGTACGCTTGAACACAATACACAAACAGCTGCTTGGCAAAATATCGTAGGTTCACTAAAATCTTTGTTTGCTTCGAATCTGTTTCACTGTGACCTCCGTGCTAGTTTGAACTATATTAAGATAGATAACGTAAGTTAAATAAGCCGATTTGGACAAAATAATCCCCCGACCAAATTTTAGTCATGGTGGCCAAATTTAAGGACGGTCAACCCGAGGTACATTTTTATACAACCGCCCTTAAGTGATTATGATGTTATTGCACATCTTTTTCCAGATATTTTGGATACACATATATATACCTTGTAGACATTATCTAGGCTTCTATAGAAATGAAAACATAAATTTGTGTAAACACTTATCCAGCAAAGACCATCTTAAAGAAAAAAGTCTGCTATTTTGTGTGAACTTTTTGGCCTTCCATAATATAGGTACACATATATTAAAAATATGAAAAAATACTTTAAAGGAAGCCTTGCAAATTAATCGAGATTCTGAATAACCACAATTTTTTTTCAAAAACTTTTAAGGGTTTAAAAAAAAAACGTATTTCCTGGAACAATTTTTGTGAAATATTCGAGTAAATCACGGAATTGCCGAATGCCAACAGAGTTTTCAGGCGTTATCTCTCTTTTTTTGCGTTGCTTCTCTATCAAACATCGCGTTGGATTGCGTTAGATAAAGCAACAAGCTTAAGGCCCGGTTCTACTCATTTTGACCTGTTTTTAAACCTATGGAAATCCACAAATATAAAAGAGAACACCATGAAAATTTATTTGATTAAAATTGACTATATGGCCAAGGGCTTGGCAAAAAAGAAAACACGATATAAATTAGTTGGCTCGATAAAAAAAAATCGCGAATCTGACCCTAATTTACGATTTCAAACGTATTTATCTACGAGATTACGTTACGGAACTATTTGAAAGTTACAAAAAAAATAAAGCTTGTTATTTAAAAGCGCTTCGCAAGAACAAAAATCTTGAATAGTTGTTGTTTTTTTTTTATATAAAAATAAAACCGCTGTTTTGGGGCCGCGAAGACGACATAATCCCGAGCGAAGTTCATACAAAAAAAAACAGTGACTAGAACCGGCCCTTAAATTATGCTCGAGGTTGAGGTTCGGCGAGTGAAAAAGGACCCTCTTCTTTTAAGGGCGTGCAGAAAAGTACGCAGCAGATATTATAGGGCTTAAGCGTGTTCGCAAACACTGTTGAACTATCTGTTCCTTTACCCTTTTCCCTATGTACACTTGTACAGTCAACAAAGGAAATAAGTAGGGTCATCAGAAACCGATATATGTATAGACCGTTAAATTTTGGTCGATTCGGTACATGAAACACTATCGATTTGTAAAGACAAAAATCAAAAATAAAGTACTGTTTTTTTAAATCTAATTAATTTTCGCATGAACGAAATTGATTTCTTTAAGTAAACGCAGCTGATCGAGGCCAATGAACTGTAGGTAGTAAGTACGCAACGACCGACAACTCCCTACAAGGTCATTGACTCGTTTACTTAAAGAAATTAATTTCGTACATCCGTATATTAATTCGAGTTTTACAAAAAAAGTACTGTATTTTTAATTTTACCTTTATAAATCGATAGTGTTTCATGTAACGAATCGATTCTTCACGGGATTAAAACGACCAAAATTTAACGGTGTATTTACATTCACTAGGAAATAAAAACCTCAAATAAAAGGTCCTTCCATGTATCCTAGAATTGTGAAAATTGGCATGAAATAAAGTCTTATAGCACAAGAATAGTAAGAAATCTGATAACTGTAAAGTTACGTCACAAAAAAAAAACTTTTTCCGACACAAAAAAAACATCGAGATTCGATTCGTCACACTTTTCACATAGGTCAGTTTGTACGGAACCTCAGTCTGCGAGCCCGATTCGAACTTGCCTGTTTTTTTTTTTTGTTTAGAACACTTTATTAATAAAATTACAAATAAATAATCAATTTCTAAAACCAGTTTTCAATTAAATTCCACACTAATACGGCTTAAACAATAATACCACATTTACTCTATAAAAGCCATTGAATCCTCCTGTCAAAGAGACCCACCATATTTGTTCACCGCTCGCGTCAGTTAACGGCCAAATAAACATCATTTGATGAAACATTTTGGTCCTCTATTGTGATGGACTGGTGTTAATTTGAAGGTACTTAGAGTCTATTTCTAAAGCTTTGTAGCAAAATCAAATGGATGCTAAAAGCCTGAGCTGTATATTTGCTCTCGAATTTCAAAGGATATTGTACAGAGTAATTGAAATCAACCAAATTGCAACAGCTTGCTTTATTGCAAAGGCAGATATTTAGTACGACTATGAATTTCGTAAACTAAACCAGTGAGAGCAGTGGTAGCCGAGTGATAAAGGCCCCGACTTACGAGTTGTAGGTCGCGGGTTCAAACCCAGCCAGGAGAATTACTTTGTGTAGTTTCTTTCAGCACCACTGCCCTCAAAACGGTGAAAGAAAACCATCGTGAGGAAACCGGCATGTCCTAGAATCATAATTCGAAGACATGTGACATTCAACAACCCGCACTGGGCCCGCGTGGTGGATTACGGCCCATTCCTTGTCTTAGGGAGAAGGCCTGAGTCCCAGCAGTGGGAATATTAAAAGGCTGATGATGATGATGAAACCAGTGTTCCACAAAGCGTGTGAAAGAGAGAATGAAAGAAAAATGGGCCGCTGCACGCTGGTGTACCGTGGTGATTAGTTGGTGTACCTTGGAAAAAAGGTTATCTCTTAATGTTTTTTTAGGTGAAAAAATCATCAAATGACATCTCCGCGCCCTTGGGCAGGGCGAGAGATAATGTCAGACTTTTACTGGATAAAAACCCACTCCTATTCCTTCATTGTCTTTCTTCCAGGGCCCCGGGTTTAATTTTCATATTTCTCATGGCCCCAGTAGGCTTCGACCCTATTGGGCCCCTCGATCTCTTAAATTTAATTGACAGATGGAAGAAAAGCGTAGATTAACATATGGATTGGGTTCAAAATCCATTTTCTCACCTGGGCAGGCACCAGGTGAGAAAGGGAACTAAAAACTGGAGGTTTAAAACGTCTGACTCTTATGATACTTTAGAATAATATTCTACTACTATAAAAATTTAAGTAACAATTTTTTTTTTAATGAAGATAAACATTTATTTCAACAAATACATTATATAAAATACTAATTAAAACTATATATACACTTAAACCTAATCCTAACTAAAAAACGGCATCATAAAACTCATCCGCATCGCTGTCGAATGGAAGTGTGCCCGAAATGCTGGCGGCATTGCCATTTTACATTCATTATTATTATTGTTCATTATTATTATTTTTTTCTTTCATTATTTTTAGTTGCCTTTCTGACCTGTTTCCTGCCCAGGGCTGGGGGCCCTGGGCAGGGGGAGCTCCACAAGCACACGGGTATTCAAAGCACATGAGATGCTACTGAGAGCCTAAGGTTTCATCCATGTGAAAATAAGTTATGTCAAACAGCTCAGGGATCTTTGTCTATGTAATTTATCATTAAAGTAGTGTCAAACACGTTCTTAACTCAGAATACTCAATTCAGAAACCCGCCCAATCCTTACCAACATCCTAAATTTATTCGGCTCAAAAAACAAAGCAATAAAGTCTTGGAATCGAATCACTCGTAACCCGAAAAGGTCAGGTGTGGGTAAATAATAACAATCGTTCAGTAAAAGGGTTACTGAAGCGCGGTCGTTAATAGGATGGGTTTACGAGCAGAACATTCCGGATATAAATGGGTTTCAATGTACAGTCGATACCTTTATGCCTTTGTCAGTTTTCAAATTGTGACACGGAGTAGCTAAACTACTTTTTATTGAGGTGGGAAGTCATCCATATCTTCTCTCTTTCTAGGGTTTTTTTAGGTGGCAAAATCTAATGACATCTCCCGCCCTTGGGCGGAGCGGGAGCGAAATAAATAAAAACGTGCGTCTGCCGCGCTACAACCGCGGTCCGGCCGCGCGTTATTTATGTATATGAAATAACAAATCAAAACGGCATTTTGAGACTAATTTGAAGGAAGGAAATGTTTGTAATAAAAATGATTTATTGCCCCGCGGTGCGACTGTATTGTTCTAGACTGGCCTTAAACCGTCTAGAATTTCCCTGGCTCTGCATATAAATACGAGCCCCCGACTGGAAGCCAGTCAATTTGATTACGAGAGCGTCACAGTGCAATACCCAAGTGAAGTGATTTTATCTAACGATCTAAGCGACTGTGAAAAAGGACTCTAGTATACATCGTGACTGGCTTTTTTTGATTAGTGTATTGTTTGTGATAAATAAAGTTCTCTGCTAGTAAACCGGCGTTTAAGTATCCACGTTCGTAACCATGTTTGTCCATAAGTATGTATAAACTAACAGCCTTACAAAATAAAAACTCAACCACCCTTATCAAATGTGCATACAAAATGAATTCTACTACTATTCTCCACATAACACACTCCACTCTACTAACGATTCGTATCAGCATTATCATTCCACGCAAATACCGGAGCCAAATTCCGGGAAAATGTCCCCGAATAAAGGCTCCTGAATAGAGTATGTCCACAGACCAACACCGCTACTAGACGCTGCGATTTCTACTAGAGACGACTTGTCAAAACAGAATGTTATATTAAAAGTGGTTTCAAATAAAAACAAAAAACAACAAACTTTAATTTCGGAATAGTTCTTCAGTTATTTCTTTTTTACCCAATTTCGTTAGCATACCAAAGCATCAGCCTTATAATTTTCCCACTGCTGGGACTCAGGCCTAATCTCTAGGAGGGAATGGCCCGTAATCCACCATGCGGGCCCGGTGCGGGTTGGTTGATGTCACATGTCTTCGAATTTTCGGTTCTAGGACTTGCCGTTTTCCTCAGAACGCTTTCCTTTGCCGTTTTTTAAGCAGTGGTGATGAAATAAATTATACAAAGTAATGCGCCTGGCTGGGTTTGACCCCGTGACCTACAACTCGTAAGTCGGGGCTGTTACTACTTGGCCACCACCGCTCTACTCGTTTCCAATTTTGTTCTTGTAATCATAATCCGATGTTGGACATAGGCCTCCTCGAAGTGTCGTTACAATGAATGGTCCCATGCGTCTCGCATTTGTCGAATTTCCATGACCCTCACCAGGTCATCGGTACACGTTGTCCTTCCAACGCTACGTCTTCTTGTACGCGATCGTCATTTTAGAACCATGTACTTACACAAAACACCTAGCCCCATTTTTTTATGTGAGGAAATCATCCAATGATATTTCTCGCCATTAGGTGGAACGGGAGGTGTCGTCAAACTTTTACTGACCAAAAACTCACACCTGTTCGTTTTTGCCTTTTTATACTAGGGCCGGGTATTCCTTTCAAAAGTGAACCCATGGTCCCAGTACGCTTCGACTCTACTGACATCCCCTTGAGACGCGCGTGGAACAATACGTGCGTATGGACGCTTACCGGACGGTCAGATGGCGAGCTACTAATTGCTCGCCGTCTGCAAGCCCGTGCCTACGGTGGCGGGAAATCGGGATCAGAATTGATTTATTGATTTATTTATTGATTTGATTTGATTTATTGATTTAGAAGAATAACGTGCAAGTTTACAATAAGTGCGGCCTTAAACTAGAACAAAAATGGTATAAAACAATAATTAGATCTAACCTGAACTAGGATAAACCTGTGCCTCAGGTGTCTTAAGAGCTAATAATTTTATTATATACGTTAATATTTCCTAAGAATATTTATATATGTTAGTAACTAATCGAAACAATGCCAATGAAAAACAAACCTAAAATTAATTAGCTTACCACAGCCAATAACTTTTGCGGTGGCTGCTCTTTTGCTAGCATTACTGCTTCTCAGAAGAAGGCGACCGCCTGTCACATCTAACTTCTGACCATGGCCTGTAACAAGGCCCGGAGCGAGAGATCATTGCCGCCGATCACTCCCACGAGGACACGGCAGTGCTCTGCCTAAATGAGGTACACCTAGACCCATAACAATTATCTGTAGGTTTTACAAGGTTTTACAAATATTCGTTGTGTGCGAGAACCGCAACCGCACTGCTCAAATCATACCATCATTCTCTTTCTCGTCTTTAGTCGGTAACCGTTGTGGCGATTCCGTGATCTATGAGCATTCTCGCCGAACATTCACATTATCATAATTAAAGCACTGGACAGGCGTTTGTCAACGCGCAAAATGTTGAACAAGGCACGGAAATGTTATTTTAACGCTCATAGCCTAGCATTGCTAGGAGAGGCTCGTAGTTAATTGGCTGCTGCGAGTAGCCATAAATTTGTGGCATTACCGTGCGTACGAGTGGTTGGATCAGATGAGGGAATGTTCTTTGCTTCTTTTAGCCAGCGTCAGGCAACTATCACGTAGTTGTCTGTCAATTTTGTTATATATTTACACGACTGCCGCAAAAAAGGAGTGTGTACGTATGTATGTATGTGAGTTTCTTTATTCCACCGTAACTTCTAAATGACTGAACCGATTTACACGTATGAGGTATCGTTAGAATCCTTGCATCATCCCGAGTAACATAGGCTATTGAAAAAATATGGAAATACTGTGGTGGTAGTCACTCGTTGATAAGGCACGGAATCTCGGAAACTAATTGATCTACAAAACTGAAATTTTCATCGCAGTCGGGGGACTTTTTATACTATAAGAAAGTATTTCAGAGTGATCCCCCGACTGCGATGAAAATTTCAGTTTTTTAGATCAAGTAGTTTCCGAGATTCCATGCCTTATCAACGAGTGACTACTTTCTTCACTTTTCTAATCATCTTGAATCATCATCGAAACATCTTGTTTTTTGATTTTTAGTTTATTTTTTTGACATGGCAGTCGTGTTTTTTAATTTTTTTTTAATTATTTTATTTTATTGATATTATATTATTATTGCAATTTTTCTAAATTTAGTGGTGTGCTGCCTCCTTCCTCCTGATCTCTGCCCATTTGGCCACGTTGCCGGGGGAGTTAGCCAGTTTGTGGATCTTGTAGAAGACGGAAACTGAGACGGTATTTCCGATCATCCAATACTTCCAGAAAAATCAATCTCTAAAATCTAAGTTAACGAAAAAAAAGCACGCCCGTTTATGGTCGTATTTATGTCGACACCTCAAAGGAATCAAAATTCTTAGGGTACTTCCCGTTGACCTAGAATCCTGAAATATGGTATGAAGCAAGGTATCAAGCACAAATGTAAGGAAAAATCTGAAAACTGTTTTAATACGTCACAAAAAAAAAACTTTTTCGATTCAGAAAAATCTTCGATACTCGATTTGGGAATTGAACCATTTACATAAATTAGTTTGTGCGATTTCGACTCGATCTTGCACAGTTTTTTTTTAACATTTGTTATTCATTCATTCACCTCGAAGTCATTAGTAACCTTCATCTATTCAGCGTACTACCATTTAAAGCCAGAAAAAGATTTTTCCCAGTCATTCACATGAAAACTAGACGAAAAATAATTTGCGGTTTAACAAATGTTAGTTACGCACCATTTCCAATATTAACGCCGACATAAATATTTACCAGTTAAGGCGTAGACGCGCTCTGAATTTAAGCATTGTTCAGGCCAAGCGTATTGTCGGCCGCTAACTGTGAGCGCGCTTTACGTAGTTTATCGCTTTCTTATTATACATATATTAACTTCTCTTTTACACTGACGGAACCGCCTATACGTTAATATTACGTAGTGCGTTGTGGCTGATTCTCGGCAACCGATTTTATCGTATCTTTTGTTTACAAAAGTACTGCAGACTGAGTCCACATTCACACTGGGGTGATAGTGAGCTTACTCACAGTCGGCGGCGGAAAATACGTTTGGTGTCAACAATGCCTTTAAAATGAATCGACCCTTTTGTTTCGAGTAAAAACCCCATACAATTGTTTTGTTTATCCTAATGTGACTTTATGCAATTCCACAGGAAGATAATTATGAAGGATTTTAATGATGTGATCCATTGTGTGGAAACTAACCCGGGTTAAAAATTCTTTTGTTCTAATTTTAATGAAAACTAGCTGAGCCGCGGTTTTACCCACGTTTTTGGTCAATGCTCCGGTTTCGTGGGTACGACCCATGCGTGCGTATACTTACGTATAATAATATACATACATTTATTTACCTCACACCTAACAAAACTGTTTTACATCCGTAGACTCATACACGCGTATTTATAAACAAGTAAAACCGAGTACAAGTAACTACTTAAGTATCAATATGTATTCTATAGTTAACAAAAAATTAAGTTTTAAATGAAGATTTCTAACCTCAAGTAGAGACTTAATAAGAAATTACTTAGCAAGAAGTAATTATTTTTTTATAAATACGGGTGATAGTAAAGTTCAGTTGAACAACAGCGTCAAGTGCTACGTAGTGGCCTGGCATTATGCTGAATTAATATTGGACTGGACTTGAACTGGACCTATTTGGCCCAGCCGTGAGACACACAATGTTGATATATTTAAGTTTTATTTTTTATAATAAATTGTTACTAATAAAGTGGGTATCTTTGTTACATAAACGTGTTTTTTCTTACTTTCTGTAGCCTTGCTCGATAAATGGACTAAAAGAATTTTTAATTAAATTCAGTAGTTTCTGAGATCAGCACGTTCAAACAATAACAAAATATTCAGGATTTTATTATTAGGGGCCATTCAAGTAATACGTAAGCATTACAGAGGGGTGGGGGGTCTTTGCTTTGCTTATTTTTGATGACATGGGGGATGAGGGGTCTGGATGGTGATTACGTCAGCAGCTTATTTTTTAAGAGAACAATCTCGATGTTCCAAAATCACATGACAATGAGTAGACAGACACTTATCACGGAACGATGTTTACGTGAGCATTGGGGGGAGGCTTAGATCTTTCCTTACTTTTGCTGACGAGGGGGAGTTGGGGGTTAATATTTACGAAAAATCTGCTTACGTAATACTTGAACGGCCCCTTAGCTGACCCAGCGAACTTCGTACCGCCTAACAGTCAATGCTTGTAGTGATTATCTTTTAGCTAAACTTATTGACCAAATGATTGTATGAGTCCAAAGTATTTTTTTTTTTTAATTGATATAAACTAGTGCTTGGCTGCAATTCCACCTGATGGTAAGCAGTGATGCAATCGTTGATGGTGAGGCGCCCTAGTTTATTAAGAGCCTATTCACTCTAGCCTTGAAGACACTTTAATTATAAATATTTGATAGTTGTTATAATTTTTCCATGTAATTTGCATATTTTTAATAAAGTTTTTCGTGATTTTTTCCTATATTTTAATAGTTATTCTGCTGTTCGAGGCGAAAACAAATTTAATGATTGAGACCAAAATATTGGACTGTTGCTGTAATTTTTCGATACATTTTGATATTTTTCAATTATTATTTTTAATAAATCAAAGAGCATTCAAATCGATTCAACCGTTCATATCTAATTAATGATCTAACTAACACAGTCGTCAGTTAGTTTTATGTAAATAGATTAAGAAAACAGAAAATTTTACCTCGTATTACTTACACTCGTATTTATAAACAAGTAATACTAAACACTTACTTGAGTAAAAATAACTACTATTTGTATTCTATAGTTAAGAAAAATTTGAATTTAGAATGCCGATTTCAAAAGTCAAGTAATGAATTAAACTGTGATGTCCCAAGAGGGTACCGGTCTCCGCACACCTATTGTCTTACTATTGTGTCTCTAACTAGCTGTGCCCGCAACTTCGTTCGCGTGAACGACGAAACTTATCAATGAGTTTTTTGTGTAAAGTGCTATTTGTGTAGAACGTTATCTATCGAGCATACTTACCGGTATTAATACTTCTGTCTCGGCGCGGGCCTTTTGTGGCTAATTACAATAGAAACGGGTGACGTAACCTGCGACAAACTTATTATTTGCGGTTGGTACAGTAATCGGGCTTAAGGATCGAACCGCAAAATTAAGTTTGTTTTTTATTGTATATACTTCTGCGGGATAAAAAGTACCCGGTGTGGTGCCCAGGATATTAAAGAATAATTATACCAAGTTTCATCGTAATCGAACCGGTAGTTTTGCGTGATGCCTGAACAAACAAACAGACAGACAGACAAAAATTTTTTTAATCACATTTTTGAGTTCTGTGTCGGTCTAGTAACACCTCCATCCATTTATTTTTTTGATATTTTCAATGTACAGAATATTTAATTCTACAGATTTATTATAAGTATAGATTACGGTATTGAAAAGGTTAATAAAATTTTACTTAGTAACAAGTAAATACTTCTTTATAAATACGGGTGTTAACCACAAAAAGACTATAGAACTTGAGTTCCAGAACTTTCTGACTGGCACCTACCTAATTAGAATTTACTGTTGTACTCTTTTACACCCAGACATTAATCAACCTACTTCAAAAACTTTACATCATTAAGGACATGACAGGCAGAAACCACTTTTGTACATTAACTTTTTCTGAGAGTTCCGTGTCATAAAAACTCCTGTAAATTACCTTTCTTAGAGCGGTTTCGCACTTCACATGTAGAAATACGATTTTTGGTAAAGCAAAGAGGTTGTTGTGAACAATAGAACTTAACAAATTAAATAAAAAAAAAGTAAAAATAGTTTAAAAAAAAAAACTAAACATAGAGAGGACAGCGGTGGTGGCCGAGTGGTAACGGCCCCGACTTAAGATTAGTAGGTCGCGGGTTCAAGCCCGACCAGGCGCATTACTTTGTGTAATTTATTTCATCACCACTGAACTCAAAACGGTGAAGGAAAACATCGTGAGGAAACCGGCATGTCCTAGAAACAAAAATTCGAAGACATGTGACATCCACCAACCCGCACTGGGCCCGCGTGGTGGATTACGGCCCATTCCCTCTCTTAGAGAGGAGGCCTGTGTCCCAGCAGTGGGAACATTAAAAGGCTGATGATGATGATGATGAAACATAGCTAAACTAAGGACGGCACAGTTTGCGATTGACTGCTACTTTCTAAGTCCCGGGTTCGATACTCAGACAGTACAGTTAATATTTGTATGGCCTACTAATAGTTGTATTGGGCCTACGTGTCTTGAGTACGTGAGTTAACATACTCGTGGACGCACCGACGATAGAGCCCCCCTAGCCAAGTTACAATCGTTTCGTTTAGCGTGAACGCTTGGAGTTGGCCACACCCCAAATTCCTTTGTTCTGACGTCATCTCAACGTTTACTCACGTGGTCAGGACAAAAGAATTAGAGGCGTGGCCAACTCCAAGCGTTCACGCTAAACGAAACGAATGTAACTTGGCTAGGGGGACAGGAGTAATTAATTCCTAAAGCAGGGCAACACTTAAAATCAATCTATTTCCCGTTTTTTTTTCCATGTGCCATGCCCTTAACACATTTGCTGGGCCCAGTGAAATGATTGATGGCCGAGTCCAAATTGCTCCGGGGCCGTCTGCGCCTACCGGCCAACATTTTGGACCGCTCTTTTTACTACAATTATGGTGCAAGTTAGAAGCGAACTGGCAGTTAATACTTTGAATAGCGTAATTAGAAAGACAATAGGTGTGCGAACGCCGGCGTTCGCTTGGGGCTTGAGTAACTACATGTATATTTTGTATAGCCGTGTTTGAATCATTAATAAACTAAGTCTATTGGGGTGGCCTGCGGATTGTTCGAAAGAGATACGGATAGAAATGGCTCCCATACCACAAACGTGATTTTTTTGCCTATAAGTATAGTGTAAACTACGAGTATATACACGTAAAAAATGTTCTATGGTACCGAAACCTTCGTAAACGAATCCGACTCGCACTTGGCTAAATTATTATTAATGGTGGCTGAAGCGGTGACTTCGTTCGAACGCTGTACAAAGCCGCCACTTAGCGTTAAACATTTGTATGAACCACATCGGATCGCTTCGCAACCACAACACGTAGAATAACGGATAAGTACTTGAACGTATTCTTCAAAATCCTCCATCGCTTTAACCCCGTCTCACCACCACCACTGTCTATATTTTTTTTTTTTAACTTTATTAAGGTACATCGTTCTCTTATAATAAGAGTGACAAGAAACACGTTACCGAGATATTTGTAAAAAATAACATAATAATTAAAAAGAGTGTTTCTTGCTCATTTTTCTCCATAGAGATCTACTCTATGGAATGTGCAATTAGCATATTTTTTTTTCATACTGATAGACTTCTTTCAAAAGTTCCTGTAAATGTTTTATTTGAAATAAAATGCTTTGAATCTTTGAACGCCGGAGCCTCTTATCCCTTACACCATCCAGACACTCATGCCCAACACGCCAGCTCCAATTTGCATGCAATCAGCCTATGGTAACTGGATATTGTAGCTGCTGTACTATTAGATTATTAAACGCCTTTGCTTTTACTGGGTCCCTGTAAACGCTGGGTTGTATGATCTGAATGATCTGAGGTCCTACCCTTAAGGCGATTCATTTCACGACCTATACTGAAATGTATTATATATTTATTAGGGTTCTTTTTGGTGATACAGCAGATCATATTGTTAATTAATGGCAACTCCCAAAAAAAAATCCCATTGAACACACTAATTTTAACAATATGAGAATTTAAAATTGATATACGAGTAACATCTAAAACCGCGATATACTGGCAGAATAGGTAGTCGCAATCGACTGAATTGCCAAACAAAAAAAAAACATCCAAAACAAAAATGTCAAGATATAAATTACAACAAGAATACAACTACATTAGTTTTATGTTTTTTATCAAACATAAATTAGTAATTAACTAATCAGTATATAAGTAAGACACTTTTTTTTTTGGATTAGACATATTTTATTTAACTACAATAATCAAAACTTAATAGGTATATTAAAAATAATAATATGTACTAACAGGTAGAAAAAGAACTTATTGGGCATCAAAAAATTCATCCACATCGACACCAATGGGGAAAGTGCACAGAACGCTGGCAGCATTGCCAAGTTCGATGGCAATTTCTTTAACCGAAGAAAAGCCCAGCCCTCTGGTCACACGAAGAGTCGACCAGCTGTTTGCTGATATCACGAACAACTCGATGAGCGCTCGGACCCCATGGCCCTAGTGTTTCAACCCCAAACGGCTCAAACATGTAACTACCGATAAGGTTATTGTATTTACGCCGTTTGAGGTTTTCTGCACCTGCAGCAGCCGCCCCAGCACAGCCTGCCGTACTCAGAAGATGGGATGGCGCAAGGGTGTCGACACAAGTTGCATCCCACACCAAAGGCCTACCTAACTTCCAGGGCATTATGGTCATCCCGTCTGGCCTCTTTCCATTAGTAAAATCAATTAGTGGTAAGTAAAAATAAATAGTTCTTCTTCTTCTTAGTCGTGCACTCCTGTCGGAGTGGTCGTGGTCATGGATCGTCTGGTAGGTTGGTAGCGGCTTTTGCGAGAATTCTTCATCTCTCTTTATTTAGGGCACTTCGTGTACACTCAATGAGGGAACACTTCGAAGATGACTTAATGAGGTTTTTCCATCTGCTAGGTGATGGACAGCGATAACGTTGGCCCTCTACTCTTCCCTGTACCATTAAACATTGCAAAGAGCTTTCATTGCGTATGATATGTCCAAACATCTTAAAGATTCGTTGTTGCACAATCGACGAAAGTCTTTGTTTGATGCGAAGCTCCTTTAGAATAGTAAATAAATTAGTTTATAATATTTTGTCAAGAAGGTCATCATCAATGGTATAGAGTGTATGGCTCCATTCTCTTTTTCGCTCGAACGACTTACATTTTATCACGTCACGGTGAGGCCTCTGGTCCAAGTAAACTTGTTAAGTATTGAAGGCAATTGATGCGAGGGTCCATTTGAAGCTTTGAGACTGTGTGGTCGAGATGGTATGGGGAGAAGGATTGATTTGTATGTATTGTTCAACCTTCTGTGGAATGCACTTCCTCTCAATGTCTGAATGGCTACCGGTCAATACGCATTTAACCTTTTGAATACCATAATTAGAGACAATAGAAAGATAATAGGTGTGCGGACACCGGTGTCCTCTTGGTTCTTAACAGTTTAAGCGAAAATTGCAGAATTATTATATTTTCTACAATTACAGCAGATTCATCTTAAAAACCCCTTTCGTTTATACACCGTTAAATTATTGTCGTTTTAATCCCTTGAAGGGTCGATCAGGTACATGAAACACTATCGATTTGTAAAGATGAAATTAAAAAATAAAGTACTTTTTTTAAACTCGAATTAATTTACGCATGTACTATATTAATTTGTTTAAGTAAACGTCAGCTGAGCGATTTCAGTGACCTGTAGGTAGTTAGTACGCAACGACCGTCAACTCCCTACGAGAAATTAATTTCGTACATGCGTATATCAATTTGAGTTTAAGAAAAAAAGTACTTTGTTTTATCTTTACAAATCGTTAGTATTTCATGTACCAGATCGGCCCTCCACGGGATTAAAACGATCAAAATTTAACGGTGTATATATACGTGTGAACCTCTTTATCTATGTAATTTTTCTGTACGTGTGTTTATCACCTAACCCCTCCTAAACGGATTGAACAATTTGGATAAAATTTTCTGTGTGTATTTGAGTAAATCCTTGGATGGTTTACAAATATAATTAGACCCGGTAGATGGCCTTGCAGTCGGGTTACTTTTTTTCGTGACTAAAGTTCAGCTTTAAAACAGGGCAACAAATTAAAAAAATATATTTTTTACCATTTTGGTGAACAATAAAGTTTATTCTATTCTATGTTTGTACCTTTGTTAGTAAAAGAAATTACCAATTAAATATTTCAATTAGAAATAGCAAAAGCTAGACGATTTCAAGTAAAATTCTAATTCCCACGTTTAACTGTGAAAAGGTTTTTAACAAAGTTGTAATTTTCTTATTTCTATGCAAATCTTTTAAAAGTCAGAGCACCCGTGAATGACTTTTTTCTTTTCTCAACTTTACAAAGAAAAGTTTACACGAAATGAATTCGACAAATAATTATAGTATGTATAATATAATTATAGTATATTAATAAAGCCTAAACAGTTTAGGGGCCCCAAGTTGGTTTTTGCCCCAGGGCCCTTGGTCACCTATCTACGCCACTGCGAACAGACAAAACCAACAAACTCAATTATGTCTGAAAAATAGCAATCAGGTCCACGTACCCCTAGATCGTCAAGCTGGTCATAGCCATTGAAACATTCGTAAATATAATTTTTATAACAAAAATAATGGCAAAACTTTGAAATCAATTTAAATAATACAACCCTTTTCAAGTCTTTGTCGAATTCATTTCGTGTAAACTTTTCTTTGTAAAGTTGAGAAAAGAAAAAAGTCATTCACGGGTGCTCTGACTTTTAAAAGATTTGCATAGAAATAAGAAAATTACAACTTTGTTAAAAACCTTTTCACAGTTAAACGTGGGAATTAGAATTTTACTTGAAATCGTCTAGCTTTTGCTATTTCTAATTGAAATATTTAATTGGTAATTTCTTTTACTAACAAAGGTACAAACATAGAATAGAATAAACTTTATTGTTCACCAAAATGGTAAAAAATATATTTTTTTAATTTGTTGCCCTGTTTTATGATGATTTTACCTACCATAAAAAAAAACATTATTAATAATATTATTTTGTTGCTTGCTAGCTTGTTGTTGCTACCTTCAAATTATGCAGCCGAATGCCGTGGAGCAGCTGCCTATCTCACCTCCGTGGCCCCAGGGCCCCGTCGGGCGCCGTGGAATTTTTGAAAGGGAAGTCGTGATTTTAGAAAAAAAAGAGAAACTAAAGGACACAGGTATAATAATTTAGTTAGTAAAAATATGACACACCCTTCGCTCCACGCCAGAGCGAAAGATGAAAAGTCACTGAAAGATTTCCCACTTCAAAAACACGAAATTGTAACTGCAAAAGAAAGCTATCCAACAAATCCAACTATCGAATTATTCCTAGCTAAATATGGCGTCATAAAACTCCTCCGCATCGCTGTCGACTGGAAGTGTGCCCAAAAACCTGGCGGCATTGCCACGTTGTATGGCAATGCTTAATCTCTGACCGACATAGAAGCCAGCCCTTAGGGTCACGCGAAGAGTCAACTAAGCGTTTGGATAATTCTTTAAAAAGCGTATGAGCACTTGGACCCCAGGGCCCAAAAGTTCGAGAGTCGACTTTAGGTACTTCAAAAGGTTAGATTTATTAGTATGGGAGCCTAAAACTATAATAAAAACAAAAACTACAAAATTATAATTATTTATTATACTCATAACACTATTTACAAAGGATCATAAATTCTTAAAACTAACTAAAAACACAAATTATACGATGCAAGTACGTAATTAATTATAAAAGTAATTACAAAAAACATTATCATCATTCACACGTCAAGAGACGTTAAAACAAAGACTATTGTTACGCGTGTCTCTATAATAATTTAAATGTAGCCATTTTTTTCATTCTTTTTTATTTTGAATACCTACTTATAAACAAGATGTTTTAAACACAGCCCTTTTTTATTTTAATTCAACGCGATGTTTGATAGAGAAGCAACGCGAAAAAAGAGAGATAACACCTTAAAACCTTGTTGGCATTCGGTAATGCCGTGATTTACTCGAATATGTCATATTTGTTTTTGAATATGTTGTTTTTGAGGAAAATTGTCATTATTCAGAATCTCGATTGAATGTGCAAGATAAAATACTTTTTTTATTACGCATTATGACATTGTGACATTCACCAAGCCGCACTGGGCCCGCGTGGTGAATTACGGCCCATTCCATCTCTTAGAGAGGAGGCCTGTGTCCCAGCAGTGGGAACATTAAAAGGCTGATGATGATGATGATATACATTATAGAAAGCCAAAGTCCACGTAAAATAGCAGATTTTCAGAGGTCTTTACTGGTTTAGTTTTACACAATTTTATGTTATTATTTCAATAGAGTCCTAGATAATATCCACAAGATATCTGTGTATCCAAAATATCTGAAGAAAGATGTGTAATAACATCATAATCACGTAAGAGCGGTTGTATGACAATGTACCTTGGGTTGGCCGCTCTTAAGTTCTAACAACACACAAGTCAATATTGGGAACTTTTCATAACAGTAAACAAACTGTTTAGTAGCATACACCGTTAAATTTTGGTCGTTTTAATCCCGTGGAGGGTCGATTCGGTACATGGAACACTATCGATTTATAAAGATAAAAATAAAGTAATTTTTTCTAAAACTCGAATTAATATATGTACGAAATCAATTTCTTTAAATAAGTAAATGAGTAAGTTAATGACCTTGCAGGGAGTTATCGGTCGTTGCGTACTAACTACGTTTACGATTACGTTTAAAACAGAACCCTTATAAGACTATTGCTGTCCGTCTGTCTATCTGTCAAGACCCTTTATCTGAGAAACGCGCGGAAATATCTAGTTGAAATTAAAACCATATACTCAGACCTGCGGTCCCTTGAAACTGTGCAAATATCAAACTTCTAAATTAACGGAAAAAAAAGATACGGCCGTTTATGTTGCAAAAAACCAAAAAGCGTATATTTCCACACTCTCAAGGGAATCAAAATTCATAGGATACTTCCCGTTGACTATTATCCTGAAATTTGGCATGAAGCAAGGTCTCATAGCACAAGTATAGGAAAAAATCTGAAAACTGAAAATTTTTAGTTACGTCACTAAAAAAATCTTCTAGACACGATTCGGGAACTGAACTGTTTTTATAGGTAAGTTGATACGGAACCCTCTGTGTGCGAGTACGACTCACACTTGCCCAGATTTTCTGTCTTGACTGTTTATTAGCGTGTACAATAATTGTTAAATAAATAAATAACTCTTTCTAACTGCTTGCTATCACTCCATTTACTAAGGATACTAAAAAATGCTTCTCTTAATACAAGAATATGGTTCCATCAGAATGGTTCTCGACCTTGATCGTTGGAGGTGGTGGGTCCCTTTCTAAGAGGTACGCTCTCACTTGAATGAGAACCACGTTTGTTGCGGAGCAGAGGCACGCAACGATTAATAACCTGGAAACAGAAGAAAAACGTCATCATAATTTTTGATAAAGAAGAAAGTAATAAAAACATTTTATTTGCCGGAATAGACTCATACTTATGACTAACATAACAAACCACAAACATTTTGGAAAAAATAAGTATATATGCGCCACGTCCGCGCAAAACGGCCGAACGCTCAGCGTATTGCCGTGTCCACACGCAAAATGCGACGAGTCCACAGCGCTGGTTTTCAGCATCGGCCGGTAACGGTGTCGACTAAGGCCGTGTTTACGGAGACGCGGCGCATTGTGCAGCGCGTTGGGCATTTTGTCGTACATTGCAGCAGCGGGCCGCGTCATCGCAAAAACAAACATATGCCAATGTACGACGAACCGTCCGACGCGCCGTGCAACGCGCCGCAGCTCCGTAATCGATCACTATTTGTATTTGTATTTCGGGCTGGTGTCCGCAACTCCACGTCTGAGCGCGTATTTTGCGTACGGAATCGAGCACTAACAAACGTCGGCAAAAGCGCGCCAATAGATTTGAGTGATTTGATTCCTGCAGAAAGACATCCACTGTTGGAAATAGGCGTCTTCCAAGTGTCGCCACAATGACCGGCTTTGTGCGTCTTGCATCCTTCAGGATCCCACAACCCTTACCAGGTCATCAGTCACAAATAAACAGACTGAATTTCTTTTTTTATCGTAGTTAAGCAGGTCATTTCAGCCAGTAAAATTTAAAACTGTTTTAAAAATAAGTGTCCATCTTGCCAGTGCTGGTCACTGGACACGCGTGGTGGATTACGGCCCATTCCCTCTCTTAGAAAAAAGGCCTGAGTCCCAGCAGTGGGAACATTATACGGTTGATAATGTATGTATGTATCTTACCAATAAGAGTATCCAAGTGCTGGTCCCGGCACGTATAGACCAAGCGCTATGTGTGTCATGGCCAGGTGGGTCTGTAACCCTGATGTAGCCCAGTATATCCCAAACATCATCATCACCGTCACTCCCACCAGCGTGACCACTATGTTAGTCCAAAGACATCCTGGAACATAGGAGACGATTCAGATTAGCATGCATAGATAATAAAAAGTCGAAGCTATCGTTACGCGGTTGGATCAAGGGCCTGATACTGAAATCACTACTCCTCGATACGGCTCGCATCGTGGGGAAGTTACTTTAAGAAGATACTGATTCCTGTAACATAGATGTTTCCACTTAGCACAGGAGTCAGAGCCTCACACTAGTTGTACATGTTTTATATGCTAATAATAAATTATCTTATCTAAATAATTATCTTTCTCAGGAGCACTCTATATATATATATAAATATTTCTTTTCTTATTTTCTTTTCTTTTTCTCTTATTTTTTTTTCTTTTTTTCTATTTTTTTTTTCTTTTCTTTTTTTATTTTTTTTTTTATATTTCTTTTTCGCCTGTTCATACATAAAATTAATAAACGGCATAATTAAAAATATTTATTTTTTCGCGACAATGCATAATATACTCGTATATTTTTTTTAAATTTAGTTACAATACTGATACTAGCCATCCTAAAATCGGGTTTGGCCGTAAACACATATAAATTTTTTATTATTTTATTATGGACAGGCTCGCGTTGGACCACTATCTCACCTGATGGTAAACGATGATGGAGCACGCTTGCCTACAAGTAACCTATTCACTCTTGACTTAAAGACTCCTAACGAAAGTATCTGGTAGTTCACCAGCGCGCCGTAGCATACAAGAAACTTGCCTGGTAATCCAAAAGCAGGTTCGGTAGGATTTTTAGTAGCGTTCAAGATGGCGAGCCCAGCAGCTCCTAGGGCTAGCAGCAGCTGGATGATGAGAAGAGTAATCAAGCACACGTAGAATGCGAAGGAAATCACTGGGGGTGTGCTTACTGAAATATAATTTAAAAAAATTGAGAGGCAGAGTAGAGGGAGAGAGGGTTAGAGTATATAGATAGATACACCCGATTTTTGATAGTTTAATTTGTTCCTCACTGTTGGGCTATGAGAGCAACAGACAGGTAATAGGTTATGTTTTGTTTATGTTTTTGGTACCTTAGGCTTTCCGAACTCGCATTCGTCATACGATATTTTACTTATAGATCTATAAGTAAAATATTTGTTGGTTTTGGTCATAACAGTAGATAAAATAAAAACAGCTGCATAGTTTTAACTCCAAGGTTAAGCTACGCCGAAGTCGGGCTGTAGATGGGTAACCGTCTTACCATACCGAGATTCCACCATGCCTCGGAAAGCACACTAAGCTGTTGGTCTCGACTGTCATTTGTAGACCTTTGGCAGTTGTTCCGAATAGTCAGATGCCAGGAATTCTGTCACCTGTCTTGCCAAGGGATATCGTGTTGCCCAGTTACTGATAGGCAGGCATAGATAGGCAGTCTTTCCATGTAAAATACTGGTGTAATTTAGCTGTATTGGCTTAGGGTGTTTTTAATATCCTGCGGATTTAATTACGCATGCGGATTTGCTCCACATGCTGAAATTTTCAAATGGCAAAAAAACGCGTCCCACATGTTGCAATACACACGCGAGACGCGTTTTTTGGCCTTCTGAAAGGACATGTCCGGAAATGGTTTTTTATTATTTAATAATTCTAACCAGGGTAATTTAAATACTTACTTATAAAAAGAACATATGCGGAGATTACGCATGCGGAGCACACGCATGCGTGATAAAATCCGCACGATATTAAAAACACCCTTAGACTGGGAGATGAATCCTACTTAGTCTGAAAAAGGCCTAATTTTTTATCACAAGCTTTTAAAAATATTTGCCATTTTGACCGCAAACGCCACATCAAAAAAGTAAAAGCGCGTTCACAGCGCCAAGCTACGATTTCGTCATCTAATTTGTTATTTAGCCGTGACCGTGGCCTGCTGGGCAAATATTTTTTCACGTACACATGAATGTGTTGGTCAAAATACTTAATGAATAAATATAGCTTCTTTTATCATTTCTCTCAATAAAATTATCTCAAAAAATTAAAAAGTAATACTTACATGGGTTTGCTTCATTAACAGTAGTGGTGCTACCGCAAGCTGGATTTGGTCGATAGCCTGACGCCAAAGCTCGGACCTGAAAACGAGAAATATTTTTATTTGAGACTAGCTGACCCGTAAACGTACCGCCTAATAGTCTATGAATATTGTGATAAAGGTTTTTAATGAGTTATATAATATATTTCCTCACCGTTTTAACCTTCCCTGAAGTATCACGAATATTTCAAGACCAAAATTGGCCAAATCGGCCCAGTCGTTCTCGAGTTTTAGCGAGACTAACGAACAGCTGTTCGTTAGTCTCGCTTTCATTCATTTTTATACACAAGAAGAAGATGATAAGGACATAGTAACCCGCGAAATTATTTTTTTTTTCCATTTTACATGCCAGAGTCAAGCTGTATATTGGAATAACTCCTGTGTTGTGCACAAACATATAAACTCACATACACAAGACACCCAGACCACTATTTGTAGATCATATAACCCGTGATGCCAGTAATACTGAGTAAGGGTCGCCGCACACGAGCCACACGTAACCGCTACAAACGTCGCCACAAGAGGCTAAAAGTGGTCACAAAGATAGCTGAAGCGCGCGACCACCACTTAAGGCCGGTGGCAGCTTATTTTTCTAACCCATACGTGCAGTATCATAATGGACTCTGACGAATAAGGGTTTGATTGAGCGAATGACTTGTGACGGCTTTTTGTGTCGACGTTTAGTAGCCTGTGCAGGCCACAAGAAGCGAGCAGCGATGATTTGTAGCATGTGCCGGCTACCGGCGTTAACCTTATGCGGCGAGTCTATACAAAATAATACAGGAAATATGCCGGTGGCGGCGTTTTTTGATTGTGGCCGGTGGCTCGTGTGCGGTGACCCTAATGCCTTGATTACACGTACCGAGCAAATGGGCGAGACCTCGGCCGAATACACGGTACGTATAAACATACCGGCGAGTGCTCGCTTCACTGTTTCGGCCGGGCAACATTTAATTATGATTAAGGCAAAAGTAATTATTATTTACCTCTATTTCTCTGGCTACTTCATTTGCTTTACAGCTCACAGCACACACTCCTAGATCCGGTACACATGTCACTGAAATAACACAAAGTATATTTTTATTTATTTAACTACTAAATGGACCACGCGGGGATACTGCCCGGTCTTATGCGAAGCCTCTGTACCGGCATGCCGCCCTGAAATCTGGAGGCAACAGTCCTGGCACATGTGCACGATTTGTGCAAGAAGAAGCAACTCCGGGGTGAGACTCCGCTGCGGAGCGAGTTTCGGCGGGATCTCATGGCAATATGGCGACAGCCACTTCCACAACGCAGTGCTGGTCACGGCGTCCTCACTTTCAGCATGACGCAGGTCCTCACCGAACATGGTAAGTTCGGGAGGTTCTTGCACCTGATTCGCGCGGACTGATGTTTCTTCCGAACGAATCTTATGCAGGAACCTACCGATGTGCATGTGCAGACTACCCGGAGAACTCGATGGAGGTGGTGTGACACCGGTATAGTTTTTATCAGTAAAAGTCTGACATGCGCTCTCGCTCCCCCCTAGAGCGGGAGAAATGTGAATAGATTCCGACCTAAAAAAATCTTACCAGGTTTTCCAACCCGCATGAATTGTGGAACAAAGTATAGAAATTTAAAGTATTTCTTTAAATAAATTCTCAAACCATTGCTTATGAAACCAAAGTTTTTCTTTTTATAAAAGGTAGATAGATCGTGACAGACGAAGATTAATTTATTTAATGTTGTATACAAAAACCCTATTGTCTTCTAGTTTAATTTGTTCCTTACTGTTGGGCTATGAGAGCAACGGACAGGTAATAGGTTATGTTTTGTTTGTTTTTGATAACTTAGGCTTTCCGAACTCGCATTCGCCATAAGATTCTTAAAAAGAATTACCTACTGTTTTTTAGGTTTTTTTATGGTAGGTAAAATCATCCAATGACAAATCCCGCCCTTGGTCGGAGCGGGAAGCAGTGTCAGACTCTTACTGACTAAAAACTTACCCTGTTCCTTCGTAGCCTATCGTGCCGGGGCCGGGTATTCCTTTCGGAAGTTAACCCATGACCCCAGTAGGACTGTTTTTAGGTGGGAAATCATCTAATGATCTCGCTCCAGGGCGGAGCGGAAGGCCGTGTCAGACTTTTACTGATTAAAACCCACTCCTATGTCCCTTCAGTGACTTGCAATCCAGGGCCCCCGGTTTTCCTTGCAGAAGCGAGCCCATGGCCCCAAAGGCTTCGACCCTGCTGGGTCCCTATGGTTTTGAGTCCTGCAGGCGTTCCATACAATGGTGGCACCCGGCCGTTTCTTCCAACTTCAAACTTCAAATTCACGAACTTACCATGTCCTGTGAGAACCTGCGTCATGCGGAAAGTGAGGACATCCTGTTGTCTATCCAGCCACTCCTCGAAGACACTTACCGCCATAATTATGGCGTGCCCAAAGAATTACCTACTGCGCAGCTAAGTGTTCGAAGTTCGGAGCGGTGAACATATTTCCAGGCGTACTGTATCATGTTCATTATTGAAAACTGATATAATAAAGTTACTCAGGATAATATTATCACTTTATATTTTTGAAGGGTTTGGTAATTGGTATATGTTTTTTTTAAGTCCCATGTAATTGTAGGCAATCTTTTATGGGTGCTTTTGATATTGTGCGGATTTCATCAGTGGTTGCGTAACCTTAGCAAATTTCCATACAAGTTTTTATTGTAATAGGTGCAAGACGCTCGCGGGACGCATTTTTTTGCCCTTTGAAATTTTCTGCTTGCGCAACTTTGTTGTCAAATGCAAAATCCAAAGCTTTCTTTTTTAAACTAGGTATTATACACTTTTAAATTTAGGTCGTTTTAATCCCGTGGAGGGTCGATTCGGTACATAAATCACTATCGTAACGACCGACAACAACCTAAAAAGTCATTGTCTTGTTTACTTAAAGAAATTATTTTTGTACTTGCGTATATTAATTCGAGTTTTAGAAAAAAAAGTACTTTAGTTTTTCAATTTTATCTTTACAATATCAATTTGTAAAGATAAAATTAAAAAATTAAGTACTTTCAGAGTGTTTCATGTACCGGATCGACCCTCCACGGGATTAAAACGATCAGGTGCATAAACCATTCAGAGTCAGCCTTTTCGTGTGCCCTGGTTCGTAGATAGTCATGTAAGTAAAAAATTTGTTGTTATAGCTCACAGACTCAGATCTGGACACATTCCATGTAATAAGTTTGCTTTCATGATGAAGAAAACGAATTCGCCCAACTGTGTACAGTGTGGAGTTGTTGAAGACCTTCACCACTTATTGATGGAATGTGTTCGATATGAGCCTGAGAGAAATGACCTGTTAAGGGACTTGAAGTTGAACAGACTTGAAGTAGGAACATTTCACAACATTTTATCTAGACCGAATAGCGATGATGCGAAGAGTCTGTTTAGGTTCATGGCCCTGATATGAGTAGAATGTATATATTTAGGATACGATGGGACTGACATACGCATAGCGATTATAAATGTCCCAAAATAAATAAAGAATGAAAAAAAAAAAATATGCTTTACTGTACTTTCTATACTTATAACATTTAAAAATGTAATTTAAAAATATTAGAAAAAAATATTACTTCAATAGTTTTCTGTCATGATTGTCATTTCACGTAGGTACTATCCACAGGTAGATAGCAAAATCTTATCACGTTTGGCGAATGACGACACAAGCTTTAGACAGTGGGTATCCCCACTACGTGCCTCGCTGATTGGCTAATCTTTTTATCAAGACATGAGCTAATAAAAATTACAATCGAAACCCTCTTTTTTTGAAAACGGTTAAAACTGGTTCGCGTCAACTGATGGCGTCGTACATATCAATTGATTAATTATATGCTGCATCGACGCGAAGAGAAGGAAGAAAAAAGCGTTCAGCACAATTCTTTTATGGATAGGATTTCGTTTGACTACTGTCTCACCTGATGGTAAACGATAATATGGCCGACAATGGAGCACGCTTGTCTAGAAGTAATCTATTCACTCTTTACTTAGAGACCTCTACATTATAGCCATTAGGAAACGCAATCTCCGACTGCGAATTCCATTCCTAAGTAGTACGCACAATGAATGTATTGCCAAAACGCTTTGTACGTATGGGTGGGATGTCCGATGATGGAACGGAGTTAGTGGAATTAAATTATGCAATTTCAAAGCACACTCCCCGAAATGTAAATCATAGAAAACCGACAGCCTAGCAAGTCGGCGTCGATGCTCAAGACTTTGGAGTTTTGTCTTTGACTCGACATCATCATCATCATCATCATTTCAGCCAAAAGACGTCCACTGTTGGACATAGGCCCCCCCAAGCGTCGCCACAATGGCCGGTCCTGTGCGTCTCGCATCCATCGGACTCCAGCGACCCTGACCAGGTCATCGGTCCACCTTGTGGGTGGTCTTCCAACGACTCGACAAATTCAACTTAAAAGCAGTTTATTCATTGATGTACTATCAAAGACACTTCCGCCTGACCACCGGTAAGTTCATTTTTGCTTGCACTCTAAACGACATCCTTAAAGAGTTTAATTTGGAGCCGCACCGCAGCATTCGAGCAAAATTTTGTTTTAAGTGATCAAGCAGAAATGACCGCGATGGTACATACAGTGCTCGGCCACAGTGGCAACGCGGTGCGAGCGCGTTTTCCTTTTTTTTGCGGTTGCCATAACCTGTTTCAAAATAAATCGGAATCTAAAATTAAAGCAAGTTATTTTTTTGATCCACTGTCAATGATGTACAATTTACTGTAAAAACTGTAAATACAGTTAAAATCATACTGAGATCCTCGCTCTCGCACGCGTTGCCGCTCACCGCCACGCACTCACTGTGGCCACTTGTATGAACTCCGTATGGCGAGATTTGCCCGCGCGCGTCCCGCGTTGAGCAGTCCGCGCCGCTTCCCGCTCCCGCGTGCCCACTGTGGCCACTCAAAGGAAGTTCTTATGTTAGTGATTGCCGCGCCGCGCCCGCCCCGCACACGCGCTACCAGTGTGGCCGAGCACACATTCCTTCTTCACCGCTCATTTCAGGGCCTCGAGAGAATCCGACACTCCCTCGCGCAAAAGTTATTAGTTTTGCAATTTTACTCGAAAGTATATTGTAACGAGCAACGAAAATTTTGATCAAAATGATTCATTAATAGAACCCCTGAACTCTTGAAGTTTGTAAAGGTATTATTTTCTTAACCCTTTTAAAGGTAACTGACATGACTTTGTCGCCCTTTAGCTTTTAGAAGATTGCTTTTGATCTTTAGAAAAGTTGTGGTACTTAAGTACCTATGGACTTCTTAGTTAAATTTTCAGGTCTGAGGTCATGGATTTCAACCTTTTCTTTTGTCAGATAAAGAGATAGACGCATGTTGTTTTCTTTGTCTTGTTGTAAAGGTAAGTAAAATACGCTAGCGGCTCTACGGCCTTGTCATCAAACTAGGACTGAACAACACTGATGTATTTTTGTGATTCCTTCACACTCGAATGGTTGAACTTTAAATAAAATTTTCACACGGGTAGACAATGTCTTTGAATAGGTAATATATGATATAATTATAAAATCTCTAATATTTACAAGATATAATAACTAAATCTATAATTTTATTTATTATAACGATCAGTTAGTATAATAAACGGTTGATATAATTTTGATAAAACTAATTTTTATAAGCATAATATTCATTGAATATAAAATCGTTAGATATACAACTCAAAAGATATAACACCTATTTTGTCTAATATTTATTTATTTAATCTTCATGCAACCAAGGCGGACTTATATGATAAAAACACAAAACAATATTGCATATATAAACACTTTACACACAGGCATGCAACATGCAACTGGCATGCAGCATGCAAGCAGGCATGCAGCATGCAAGCAGGCATGCAGCATGGAAGCAAGCTTGCAACATGTTTGGTCGCGAGCAGATTTTAACGCACACGCGTTAAAGCAGGCGGTTCGAACACATTGGTGTTGGTACATAATTTTTGGTAATAAATTTGGATAAAATTGTCTATATTTTACCGTCACATGTTGTTTGTTGTGAATGCTGTTTGTCTTTCTTGTTTAACGAAAATATCATAACAACGTCAAGCACAAAAGTTTCGCGGAAAATGCGTAATGAAAAATATTTTCTGGTAAACTTTATGTTAAAGTGTATCAAGAATGCACTGATCCGACTTAATTAAGGTATAAATCATTCGTTATTAAAATCATAAATCAGTATACCGTGTCGGGAAATACTAAATGTTTTATTAAAATTAAAAGTGCTATCGTTTGTGTAATATCGGTGAACACAGGCCTGCAATTTAATCATAACTGGAAGTTTTTCAGTCAGCGTTTATTAAACCTTGTAAAGACTAGGTTGAAACTTTCATGTACTAATTTGACGATGTTTAAATAAGTAATTATTTGCCTACGTTACATCAGGATAATCTCAGACTATTATAGTCAAGATACAAAAATATACATACAGCAATGTGTGTTTATGTATATTTTTCCTTTCTGAAGTCGGTTAAAAAGTGTCCTATATCCTTTTAAAGGGGTGTAAGAGACATCAAAGTCTTCATTTCAGCCAAAAGACGTTCACTGCATGGGCGTCGGCAAGGGGGGGCAGGGGGCTGCTTTACAGCTTTAGAGTCTAGTTTAAGCACCAATCTCCCATAATATAATGCCCATCCTATATGTTACCGTAGATATAAGGCTAGCAATTAGGAGTTATATTGTGGAGAAAATAAACTTTTATTATTATTTAAAAAAAAACTTTTTTATTATTCTCTATACTTCCAATAGCCCCCCCCCCCCTTGATCATCGGCTGGCGACGCCCTTGGTCCACTGTTGGACATAGGCGTCCCCCAAGCATCGCCATAACGAGCAGTCCTGAGCCGCTCGCATCCATCGGATTTCCGCAACCCTCACTAGGTCATCGGTTTACCTTGCGGAAGGCATTCCGACGATACGTCTTTCGGTACATAGTTATCACTCCACCATCTTCGGTCCCATAGACCATCTTTTTTGCAAGCAATGTGCCCTTCTCAACTGCTACTTAAGTTTGACAATGCTTCGGGCTATTTCGGAAACATTGGTTTTCCTGCGGATATCTTTATTTCAGATGCACAATTTATCTCTATGGAATAGTATGGTTACAAGAAAGTTTGTGTGTACGTATGTCATTCTTTTCCGATCAAATAGCTGAACGAATTTAATATAGTAACAATAAGGCCCTGCGCGCACCGGTGACTTTTGTCACGGTGACTTTTAAGTGTTTGTCACTGTCACGTCACGTATCCAATGTGGAGTGCGCGCACGACGAGCGACAGTGACAGTGACAAAAACAAAGAAATATAAAAAATAGGAGAAGTGGCAAGGGGGCGTGTTTGCGTCCGCGGTACTTGCTCAACAAGGGCACATACCGGCAAACAGCCGTTTGACGGCCGTCAGTTACATCGCAAACGTGATCGTAAATAATCAAAAACTAAAGCGAAAAGACAAGCCTGGGTCATCAAAGAATCTCTCACCATAAATAAGTATAATGTTAATAGTATATTTATCTTTAAAATCAGGAAAAAGAACAAATCTTATAATATCCCTTGCTTTTACTACGTTATTTTTGTTTTCAAATATCAAAGCGACTTTATTACTCATACAGTAAATATATTGCTCTTTAACCACTACCTAACTTTGACGCTCAGTAACTGAACAAGTAATGTAAAAATAACATAACGATACTTTATCAGTGCGGTGTATTTCTTATTACGGCCGCAGTCAGTTGAGCCGAGCTAGGGATGCGCCTGTACACATCCGCCAATATAGACTATCGACCACAATATCGATTGGTTGGATATCCGAAGTGAAATAATGTATTTTTATTTATTTTAGAGTAGTAGAGAAATACGTAAGCAACTTTCGTGAACTAAGTTGGTAAAGAGTAGGTCAAAAGTCGGTGGACAAATGGGAATAAATAATAATTACAGTTTTTAATTTTATTATAAAATTTTTACTGTTCTAAAAAAAATAATTATTTTGTAGACATATTTATTTTTATTTAATTATTTTTGGTACCTAAAAAATATCATTATAAAAATGAAAAAATCGATAACTTTTCTATTTAGTCAATCACTAGCGAAAATTTAAAATAAATTTCTTTTGCACAGCACATCGACATTTATGTGTGCGTCAGTTATATAGTGCATGAAAAATATACGCTGTGTATAGGAAGATAAGGTTTATAATATACTGTGTAGTATGGTCTGATTTATAATTTGCGAGTGTGTGCAGGACTGTGTAATAATAGCTGCATATGTAGTAGAGTCAGTGATGGTAGGGATAACTGGAGACATGGTTTTCTGGTACATTTTTCACTGCGTAACACATCTTCTCCTTTCTAATATCTTTGGACGAAACTTTTTTAAATCGAAGCGTCATTTGTCGCAGTGGCGTAGCGTGCGTTTTCGCAGCATGGGGCCGCCCTTAAGTTTTTAGTATGTACTTTGTTTTTTCGCCTATTTGTTTAACTTGTTTTGTTACGCTCCAAGTGCAACCCCACTTTATGTCCATGCAATCTCTTTCCATCCCAGGTTGCCTGGAAGAGTTCGCAGATAGCGATAAGGCCGCCCATTGTATGTTTTTATTTAAGGCCGTGTAGACGTAGACGCGGCGCGTCGGGCGGCGCGTTGGGCGTTTTGTCGTACATTGCAGCAGCGGGCCGCGACATCGCTCACGCAAACACACACCTATTTCAATGTACGACGGGCCGCCCGACGCGCCGCGCAACGCGACGCGTGTCCGTAAACGGGCACTAAGTCTCAAAATTTTATAATCTTTTTATCTTGGTGTACAGTAAAGTACATATAAATAAATAAATAATTACTCATAATCATATTTTTACATTTTCCAAATTATTAAATTGGCGCTTCCTACCGCCCCCTTTCGTATGGCTCCTGGGGCCATGCCCCCCACCGCCCCCACCCATGCTACGCCACTGATTGCGGCGCGGTGACAAAAATGTCACGGGCTTGTCCGCTCCATGGTCAGCGTACAAAAAAGTCACCCAGTTGTCACGTCGCTACGTGCGCGCACCTCCATACATATCCATGGACTTGATAAGGGTGACAAAAAAGTCACGGTGACAAAAGTCACCAGTGCGCGCATCGCTTAATAATACTCCACAATTATCACACAACGCCATCTAGTCCCAAACTAAGCAGAGCTTGTCCTATGAGTACTCTAGGCAACTGATAAACATACTTACATATTTCTAAATATTATATAGACATCATTGATCTCATATATATATTTGAACCCAAGATTCAACCTCAGCGTCTCAAAAACGTCCGCAAAAAAAGAGCGCATCATTAGAAAAAGTGCGCACCTGTCAAGTAGTCTCGCGTGGCCCGTGTCACTGTCAGGTCACTAAAAATGCCGAAGTGTTCGTTGCGAAATTGTAAAAATATTACGTCAAAAACGTTAAAAAAGGATGGAATATCGTATTTTCGGTAAGTAAAAGTGTTTATTGATTTGTTTTTGTTGTTTTTATGATCTAATATATAGTGCAATATGGGATTTTGATTTAATTTGTCACAAAATTTCTCTCAACGGTCCATGTATAACACGGCAAATTTCAATGGCCTAATTGTCAGTGAAAGAACCATGCATAACAGCCTACTTTTATTTTAGTCGCATAATACAAATGATCCTGTTCTAGTCAATGGAATCGATTTTTTTTTTTTATTGTGTTTAAATTTTTTTTATTAAGTATTAAGTTTGAACTTATTCGTAAAGTTTTTAACAAATATTTATAGTTTTCAATGGAATCCTATAATGTAGAAAAAATACAACCGACTTCAATGTAAAAAATGCAAAGTAACTTTACTTTGGAAATCAGTGGTTCTATAATTTAAGATTTTTTTGACCAAGATATCGGTAACCAAACATAAAAAAATACATACAGCCGAACATATAAATGATAAATGATATTTATTTTGTAAGTAGGTTTTTAAAAACACTTTTTTTACACGTCAATTTTTTTTCTCGTCAGTTTCGATGTTGATCTAGTTTAGATGAGGCCGGTGTTTCCTAGCTGACTACCCTGAGAAGAAATCTCCAAACAAACTCAGGGGTCAAAGTCTCTTTTAAAGTCCATACACAAACATGTAATGGTCAAATCATATGAGAACCATGCAGATTGGAGTCTGAGATGATTTTATTTAGAAAGAACCACACAGTTCTGAGTCTAACCTCCTCCTTCTTGAAGTCGGTTAATAAGGTCCTGTTGGTCTAGTGGTTAGTGGCCTTGACTGCATAACACAAGCTCTGCTTAGCTTGGGACTAGACGACGTAGTGTGATAGTGTTCTATTGTGTCTCTAATTACTGTATTCAAAAGGTGAAGCGACAAGTCATGTGTTCTTTAATTAAACTTTTTTTTAAATATGGGATAACGTTTTTTTAGATTTTTGTAGATAATTAATTTATCTTGAGTAAATTGAGGGCGAATATTGTAAAAGACAGGTTGTTTTATTTAGGTACATATTTTATATTTCAGTTTTCTTCGTGACCCAATACGATGCGGAGAATGGACGTCAATCGTCAGCCGACAAAGACGTGAAGATTTTTTTAAGCCGAAAAAGTCAAGTGTCGTTTGTTCAGAGCATTTCTTGGACAACGATATATATGTCACTGCAAAAGGCCTGAAACGTCTTCTTAAAACGGCTGTTCCTAATATAATGGTAGAATTGTGTTTAGAACACAATTTAATAAACTTAATAAAACTAATTTAATATCGTATAAAAATAAAAACTATATAAATATTCGTCTCCACTCCATGTCTTGTTCAGCCGGCTAACTTTGACAGTAAAATTTTATTGTTTTTTGCATACTGCTTTGTAATGACAACTTTAACTAATCCGAATAAGGTTGAATTTGCAGAAGTATAGAGAACAATTTTTTTATAATATGACATAACTACTTATGTCGAATTGTTGAGTGTTTGACGACAGATTCGAGCGTTACTTTTGTTCGGGACTGTTCGTCTAGGGTTTTCTTATGTCAATGATAGACATGTATAAGGGTATTTTTAATATCGTGCAGATTTCATCACGCATGCGGGATTGCTCCGCACGCGTAGCCCTCGCAAATGTTTTTTTCATACGAGTATTTATTGTAATGCGTGGAATACGCACGCGGGATGCGGGGCGTGATATCGGGCAGCAGCCATGCATGTGGAGTAATTCCGCATGCCTGACGTAATCCGCACGATATTAAAAACACCTTTAAGGCTGCGTTTCCACCAGAGATGTGCGTGGTTGCGTAGCGAGGAATCTGTTTTTAAGAACCAATAGAATCGCTTCATTTTCCTCACCTCGGTCAACAATTGGTTCTTTACAAACATTTGACTGGCCTGTTGGTCTAGTGGTTAGTCACTGCTATACCAGAGGTCGTGGGTTCGATTGCCACCCAGGACAAACGTTTTATTTATTTATTTAAACTTCTCGCACATTATGTACAGAGGCGGACTTAATGCCTTAGGCATTTTCTGCCAGTCAACCTTTGGGTGATGCAGAGAAAATAGAGGCAGGTGCAATAAAAAACAGAAAAGAACGTTTGTATGATGAGCACGATCAATTATTCTGTGTTTGGGTGTAATTTATCTATATATAATATGTATGTATTTAAAATATATAAGTATGTTTATCAGTTGTCTAGTACTCATAACACAAGCTCTGCTTGGCTTGGGACTAGACGGCGGTATGTAATAGTTGTGGAATATATTATATTATAATATCCCTCGCTACGCATCCTCGTACATCTCTAGTGGAAACGCACCTAAGGCAATAAGTCCGCCCCTGTACTTTTGTGTGCATAAAGAATTAAATAAATAAATACAAAATAAGCTTTTTGGTACACATAACCCCTAGAAAATGACGAAAAATATCTACTCACTATAAAGAGTGTGTTCACTAGGCGTTATCAATTCTCGTACAATAAACTCTCCTCTGAACAGGCCATATCTGATGCTGCTGTCAGCGTTTTGAGTTGGTGCTGTGGCCGTTGATGTTACCTGAAACAAGGCTTTTATATATTAAAGTTTTATACGTTTAGACTGGCCTGTTTGTCTAGTGGTTTGTGACCCTGACTGCTATGCTGGAGGTCGTGGGTTTGTTATTTTCTGTATTAGCAACACTAAAATGTATTTTTGTCACACTGTCAACTAAAATGGAATAAGACTGGTAAAAGTGCGGCAACAGTGACATTGACAGATGATTTTAAAATAACACGCCGCGCTATCCGAGACATAAAACATTCAATTTTAGTCAGCGAAGTTAGTAACATCTTATAGCCAAATTCACCAATAAACTAATCGTGATTCGTTCAAACAAAACGCAGTTTGAGCGACTAATCGAGATTATAGCTTCATTTTGCGTTTCACCGCGATGAATTGAACCTAGTTTACGCTAAACTCAGTTTCAATTCTTTTGTTGTCGCCCATGTTTACGACACGGGTCTTTAAACTAGATTACGCTGAGCTCAGTTTAGTTGAACTAAGTTTTTATATTGAATGATGAAATCAGCCCTTAGTAAGTTCTGCTGTTTATTAGTTTCAATTGATTGATGATATTTGTGATAATAATTGTGTACTATCAAAGCAAAAGTATACAGGGTGTGGTGCCCGTTTTGGCAGTTTTATTTCCATCACCTACCCCGCTAGCTACACTGAATAAGTTTTATATCAAATCATCATCTAATGTTAACTCTAAAGATGGACGGGGGACAGCAAGTAGGCTAATAAAATACTCGATGCTTATCTGTCGATATGAACTTTATTTTATAGACACTAAGGCTATAAAGACATATCGATGATGTGTTTTAATCCGCTATTCTTTGATAAGTATTTAAATTATTGTCTTCCTCGTTACGATTTACAGTAGCAGGGTCAAACACTTATCATATTTTCAAATTATATTTTACCCACTTTTGGGGGCTTACTCTCGAGTTTAATTCCGATCGGTCGACATTGGAATTGTGACGTTATGTACTCTTGAATTCGATGCTAGCGCCAAATTGGTTTAAAATTATGTGACCACACGCCAAGCCCAATACCCATTTTACTTAGTTTCCCAAAGAGGTAAAGCAATTTGGCCCTAGCATCGAATACAAGAGTACCTAACGTCACAATTCCAATGACGACCGATCGGAATTAAACTCGAGAGTAAGCCCCCTGGGCTGAGATCTCACTGAGCGCTTGCACATCTCTTTATTTTACCGTTGATAGGTTCGCGCTTCACGGCTATCTCTCCTGATGGAAAGCAACGATGCGGTCGACGATGGAGCGCGCTTACCTAGAAGTAATCTATTCAGTCTTGACTTAAAGATCCTCGGGCTGTAGCCATCAGGAAACACAGATTCCAGCAGGGAATTCCACATCTTAGCTATATGCACAATGATTGTGTTTCCAAAACGTTTTGTGCGTAGATATAGGTGGGATGTCTACCATGAAATTCCTTTTCTTTCTTTTTGTTTCTTTTTGTTCCTTTTTTTTTCTTTTCTTTATGTACCGGTGACGCATTAGAGGACGCCTGGTGGTCCAATGTTGAAACGGGCTTGGTAGAATTAGGCTATGCAGATCCGACTCTTCATTAGCTAATATCGGGTTTATTATCAGGGATTTTAAAGATATGATAATTTCCATTCTTTTTGAGCATAGCAGCTTCGGATACTCTTCATCATCATCTTTTTTTTTGTTAGCAGGTTTTAAAACCACTTTTACACGTCAATTATTTCGTCAGTTTAAACTAGTTTCCTAGCTAACTACCCTGAGAAGAAACACCGAAACAAACTCAGGGGTCAAAGTCTCTTTTAAAAGTCCATACAGCAAACATGTAATGGTCAAATCATATGAGAACCATGCAGACTTGTGTCTGAGATGGTCTTTTGAGGAAAGAACCACGCAGATTTGAGTGGACCTGTCCAGTAGTCGTCATATTCACAATTATAAACGAAAATACAAAATAAAGTGTAGAAAAATGTAATATATAACAAAGTAAATAAAGAAATTCATATTGTAAAATAACGTTACACTAGTCGATATTTTTTTTCTATACAAATTTCGGGAGTATTACTCCATATTGAAAATCCGATGTTAAACATGATATCATTTTATCTTGTTATTAATTCTGTATATACGGAAACAAAAAAAAATCTGTTAAAAAGTTTTAAGCCATCAAAGTTTTGTTTTTATTGATTTGGATGTAAAAAAGTACGTAACATAAATCGTGTAAAATCTTCAAAACGATTTCGGTACCGACAAAGCTCAATTACCGAAGAGTTCTATAATTTTATTTGAAATTGATTTATAAAGTGGTTTTGTCCAGCCACCACACAGCACAGTAACCCATAATTACTATAAATAAACGTCAGCTGAGCGAGGCCAATGAACTATAGGTAGTTAGTACGCAATGACCGACAACTATCTACAAGGTCATTGACTCGTTTACAAGAAATTAATTTCGTATATGCATATATTAATTCGAGTTTCTAAAAACAGTACCTACTTAATTTTTTAATTTTTTCTTTACAAATCGATAGTATTTCATGTACCGAATCGACCCTCCGCGGGATTAAAACGACTAAAATTTATCGGTGTAGATGCAGTGTAAAGAGTTTTTAGTGGTTAGGTAATTAGTTTTAGTGGGACATTACTGAACAAACTTAGTATTACATTATTGTTTAAGAGTTTTATACTTAGATCAGATATTAAGTTAGTGTTACCTATTCGTTAAGTTCGTAGTCCATAACAATGTAAATCTGTATAAAAGGAGGTGCATATCAAAAGTACTGGTTAACATTCAGTTTTGGAGTCACAAAATCATTACTTCCTCAAAATACCACTACCACATTTGCCTACTGAGGTCTTCTCGGCTCTAAATAAACTAGTGCGCTTCACCATCAACGATTGCATCACTGCTTACCATCAGATGGGATCACAGGCAAGCTCCAGCTTATATCATTTAAAAAAACAATGTATTATTGCCATTTTTTTTTTATTTAGACGCTTATTTCAAGGACTGGTTCTAGATGGCATGGGAGAAGAATGTCTGGAAGAACTTGAGGCCTTTACCCAGCAATTGGAGGACTTTTATCAGAAGATAAGATCTCAACTTACCCAGCTATCACTTGCAAGAGCAACCACAATTAGTAAAACAGAAAGCACACTCGATAGAAACGCACCAAAAATGTAACCGCGCCGGGTGACCGCCATTTTGACCGAGATACACAACACTGAAAGATATTTCGCTTTATTTCTATCAACAATTATCACTGATACGGATAATCTCTAGATAATATGTGAATATTTTTCGTTGTGACTCAGTATGTTGGTCGCGTTTTGTTTGACATTGCATTGCTCAATTATCAGGTGTGCTGTTCTGTAAAAACAGACTGTCCTTAAGCGCAGCGCTGGCCACAGCGACGAAATCCAAATAGGTATCCAGTGTACCTATGGGGCCAATCAAATATTAAATAAGCACTACAAAGGGTTTTTTTTTTTGATGGTGGGTAAAATCGTCCAATGACTTCTCCCGCCCTTGGGCGGAGCGGGAGATAGTGTCAGACTCTTACTGACTAAAAACCCACCCCGTTCCTTCGTGGCCTTAGATACCAGGGCCGGGCTTTCCTTTCGGAAGCAAACCCTTGGCCCCAGTAGGCTTCGACCCTGCCTGCCTGCAGCTAGCAGGCTGGGTCTCTACGGTTTGCTGAAAACTCCTTGAGGCGCGCGGGAACAGTGCGCGCGAGAGCACTACAAGGGGGTGAGGGTCTTTGCTTTGCTATATATATATTTTTACCTTAGTTGGAACACAGTTGAAATAAGTCTAGGCAGAATATTTTAACCGCCTTTCATTCGTTACCTAAATAGGATAAAATGGTTTAACCATTTAAGTATAGGACGGTAGCTAGTTCTTTTTAATTTTTGCTGTCATCTTTCAAAGCAAGACAAAGTTCAAGACAAACTTACTTTTTATTATTATAAATTTTTGCATCTTTTTTTGCCATGTCATTTAGAGACAGCATAACACTTTTCTTTCCTCCATTATATTATGATACACAGAAAGAATAATATGGATAAGCCAATTTTCGGGAAAGTAATTCCGGTGGTAGTGATATTATTACTACTCAATTCAAAATTTAAAAGAAAGTTATAAAAACTAAATTACTTTATTATTTATTTGTTGAATAATAAAAACAACTGAATTTCGATCGAAGCATTATAAATCAACCAATTCCCAAGAAATGGTTATAATATTAATATAGACGTTTCCAATTCGTCCCCAATTCACTCTATCCGATCCTACTCCGATCACTGCTCGTCAATCGTAGGAAACGCTAGCACTGAATCCCTCATATAACTACAATCTCTGTTTTTACAATCCATCCATCTTTTCTTTGGCCTCCCTCTCCTGCTCCATCCACCCACATGCATACTCATAACTCTTTTTAGTAACCCTACGTGTCATCGTTTTTATTGTAGGTAATCCACAATCAAGTAAAAAAAAAACAACTACTTACGTACTATAAAAAGTTTGTCTTTATTCAACATTTTCAGTTAAAAGATAAAAATCTTATCGATATAGTTTTTTTTTTTTTTTTTTTTTTTTTTTATTTTATAAACTAGCACTTGACTGCAATCCTACCTGATGGTAAGCAGTGATGCAATCGTCGATGGTAAAGCGCACTAGTTTATTAAGAGCCTATTCACTCTAGCCTTGAAGACGCCTAAATTATAATTGGCCGGGAAAACCGCAGCAGGCAAATTGTTCCAGTCCCTCGATGTACGCGGTATAAACGACGAGGCAAAACGCTTAGTCCGGACCGTGGAAGTTTCAACAACGTAAGGGTGGATATTCGCCGTACGCCGGGTTGTTCGATGGTAGAAAGGAGATGGCGGTATCAAGTCATGCAATTCCCGCGCACACTCTCCAAAATGCATCCTGTAAAACACCGAAAGGCTGGCTACTCTACGCCTGTGCTCGAGGCTTTGTAGATTGGACTTAACCAAGTCTGGATCACCAATTAGCCTCTTCGCACGCCTTTCCACCGAGTCCAAAGCTGCTAGGTGGCATTTTGCAGCACCAGCCCATATGTGGCTGCAGTACTCCACACACGAACGGACTTGTGCTTTGTATAAGATTAGAAGCTGTTCCGGTGTGAAGTACCGCCGGACTTTTGCTAGAACGCCGAGTTTCCTAGCAGCTACCTTAGCTTTGGACTCAATGAACCGCCCAAAGTTGAGGTCTGAGGAAATTTCTACCCCCAAGAGCTGAAGGCGGTCGGTGCACTCCAGGGATACATTCCGGAAAGCAGGAGCCAAGGTGAACGGGCTCCTTTTGGCGGTGAACAGACACGCTTGTGTTTTGGTGGCGTTGAATCCCACAATATTGGCTTCGCCCCATTTGGAGACTGCCTGAAGTGAAGCATTCGTCCGCTCCACCATAGCCTCCCTTTCAGCCTGGATTAGCTCTTTACTAGCCCGAGGAGTTGGCAGGTATCTGTCTACAACTGTGCTATCATCTGCATACCCATAGATACCGGGCATCAGCAGATCGTTGATATGCAGGAGGAAGAGAGTTGCAGAGAGAACAGACCCCTGAGGAACTCCGGCATTAGTCGTCATGGGCTCTGATGAGCATCCGTTGACAACAACTCGGAGAGACCGTTCACTCAGGAAGTCTTTTACCCAACTAATCAGGCCAGGGGAAATGCCGTACGCTGGAAGCTTACTCAAAAGGCTAGCGTGCCATACCCTGTCGAAGGCCTTCGAGACGTCTAGAGAAACCGCAATCGCTTCCCCATTCCTCTCGAGGGCCTCGCCCCACAAGTGGGTGGCATAAACTAGTAGGTCCCCAGTAGATCGATTGCGGCGAAACCCGTACTGTCGGTCACTGAGGAGATCGTTACCTTCCAGGTATGCCATGAGGCGCGAGTTCAATACACGCTCCATAATCTTGCAGAGTATGGAGGTTACCGAAATCGGCCGATAGTTGTTAGGATCGGCACGACTGCCCTTTTTGGGCACGGGTTGTACATTGGCAAGCTTCCAGGACTTGGGCACTATTCCAGTCCTAAATGAGAGGCGATACAAGCGAGTCAATACAGGAGACAACTCGGGCGCACAAGCCTTGAGAACTATCGCTGGTATACCATCTGGTCCACTAGCTTTATTCACGTCTAGACGACACAGTGCTCTCAGAACTTCATTGTTCCTTATGTGAATTTCGGGCATCGAGGTGTCGCAGAAAGGCAGAGTCGGTGGAGTAGCACCACAAGTGTCAAGACGAGAATTATGGGCGAAGAGAGATGCAAAGAGACCTGCTTTCTCTCTCGCGGTGTGAGCCAGTGTTCCATCAGGCTTAACCAGCGGAGGCAGTGTGGGCCGACAGAAGTTCGCTTCGACCGACTTGGCAAGGGACCAAAAAGCTCTGCTACCGGATGGCTGTGCAGAGAGCTTAGTGCCAATATGAGTAATGCGGTCAAAGCGAGCCTTCCTTAGTGCCTTTTTGTAGGACTTGGCAGCTTGGTTGAAGGCTCTCTTCTTTGAACTCAGATCCGGAGCTTTGCGGTCACGAGTATCAACCCAGGTGAGAAACGCCGAATGCTTAAGCTCTTCAGCTTTTATGCAATCGGCGCTGAACCATGGGTGAACTGAGCCACCGATGGGTACGTCGCTATAAGGGATGAAATACTCCATAGCTTGACGTATCACATCGGATACGGCATCTGCACAGCTCGACGGATTTTCAGTAGAGAAGCAAACCTGCTGCCAAGGATAAGACGCAAAGAAGTGCCGCATCTCATCCCAATCTGCCGACTTGTAACGCCACATCCGCCGTTCACCGCGAGACTCACAGTCAGGTGGGGAGAAGGACGATACAGACTTCACCAGACAGTGATCTGATGTTCCAAGTGGTGAAGAAACTGTTACGATACATCTGTCCGGATCGGTGGTCAGCAGAAGGTCCAGACAATTGGCAGTATGACCAACTACATCAGGCACCCTGGTCGCTTGCTTCACCAGCTGGGAAAGGCCCAATGATACCGCAAAGTTTCGCGCTTCTCTTCCAGCGTGGTCGGTCCTCTGGTATGGGAAAAGCCAGTCTTGGTGGCAGGCGTTAAAGTCCCCCAGAGCGACAAGCTGCGCATCAGGGTGCCGATGCAGAGCCTTATCGGCGGCTTCACTGAGCTGTTCAAACATTCGAGTCGTCTCCTGATCACCGCTGTGCGATCGGTAGACACAGGCATAGACGATTTTGTCCATACCAGTGTCCACCAACAGCCATAGCGTGGAAAAATTTGGGTCTTCAAGGTGACGGAGACGCTGACAGCAGATGTCATTACGGACGTACACACAGACCCCGGCACGCTGCAGAAAATGATGCTCCAATGAGTATCCCGGGTAGTTGAGGTACGCCGCATCTGACGGACATCTAATCTGAGTCTCCGTCAAGAAAAGCAAGTGTGGCTTGTCAGTCTCTAGATGGTGGTGGACCGCATCGAGATTGGAGTGTCCTCGAATATTAGAGAGGTGCACTTTGAAAGAGAGGACGTGCATCCGCTGTACACACTTACTTTTCTTTTTACGTTTCATAATATTTTTATAATGGAGTGAATAGGGTTGATGGAAGATGGCAGTTGAGCGAGGTGATGCGATGTTAAACCCAACAACACAACCAGAGTTGCCGCGCCAATGGAAGGTTAATCTGGAGACTGCGGGGACGCCCGAACCCCCCCAGGGATCGCCATCGGGTCCTCTCATCCGGTCGCCAACCGGCACGATGGGGCCACCCTGGGATTTTTCGCAGTTGGCGGGGCAGCCTTTCATGTGTGGCTGGCACACTACTTGGGCCCCCAACTACCTGCGGTCGGCCAGCGGAGCACCGTGCTTCGGATCCCGCTACCCTCCACGATCAAACGTCCGACGCAACAACAGCTGGTGCATCATACCCGTTATACATCGCAACACAACTGCTCAGACCCAACTTCCACCGTACGGCTTCACCAAACATCATGCCGGAACACGACGGATCGCTTGGCGGCATGGCTTTGTCTGGTGGGTGGTAACTTTGAAGCCGGCAGCCGATGCTATGGCCTACCACCGCATATCCTGCTCGTTTAGCACTACCCAGGGGACACGTGTAGGGTGGTCAGTACTAAGTAAATCCTACGGACGCGAGCAGTTCATCCCCCAAATAGTAGACGTACAATACAATAGTAGACGTACTTACAAACAAAATCAAAACTTTTCAAACCCATTAGATAAGTCACGATAATAGATTATTAGATACTGTTTACTTTGTTTGTATTTACTTAGCGTTTTGTTTGTATTTTACCGATTTACTGAAAATACAATATTTCGAGTTTATTGTCGGTTTGGTGTATCAAGCGCTTTCTTTAGGTTATTTTTTTAATGTCACCGTGGCTCTGGACCTCAAAGGGCCACTGAAGAAGCATAGGATTTTTTTAGGTGGGAAATTATCTAATGACTTCTGTCGCTCTAGGGCAGAGCGCGAGAGCTACAGTATACTTTACTTACTTTTTCGCGTTTATGATTTGAATAAGCAACACAAATAAAACACAGAAAAACGTTACACTATTTATTTATTTAACCTGCTGAAGCTTCAAGTTAAAAATATAATTGTAATAATTTCAATTACATAATTTCATAAAATATACATATTGTACAACATTATCATACAGTTTTACAGTGAAATAATTTATAAGACACTAGAGAACAATGACGCCATTTTCACGTCTCTCGCGATTGCCATAAAAAAAAAAAAAAAAAAAAAAAAAATCCAAAGGAAATAGAACTTTATTGATAACATAGTAAGGATTATAATTATTTAAAAATTAAAAAGTACAGAATTAAGAGTTTCTGTACTTTTTTTTCTAATTGCTTTTAAAAAGATAGAATTGTTAAGGATAGGTTGATTAATTCAAAGTAAATAATTTATTTTAAAACGAAAAACATTATCATAGACACAATTATTTCACAACAATTATCTCGGTGTTAGACTGCGTACATAAATGTCATAAAAAAAAATACAGAACGAATCTTGTTGTAATAACAACCACACGGTCGATACGAACTCACCACGGGTACATTTGCAGGCTATGTCCGGCAGACCTCGTTTATATAAGTATCTCTTTGTTGATCCTTTCTTACTATGATAGGTGCCAGATACATTTAAAATTGGTGTCATTGTCTACATTTATTGAAGGTCGACATACCCGTGTGCAAGTCCGTCCATTGAATTCCTCGCATTATATTTTCATGGTTTAACTGCTGCATTCGTTCTCATGGGATCGATGACGAAACGACAATATTATCTATTGTAGATGTGACACTTTAGCTTAGTATCCAAGATAAATTTATTAAGAATATTGGATGTTTTTTTAAATGATTTCTTTCTATTTTTTTCAACAAGCCCGCAATCACAGTGAATTACATAATTACTTAATGTTATTTCTGTGGTAAGTAGTTATTCTTAAAACATTATTATTGCGATATTGATTACTCTACAGATTTTCAAAATATCATCTCTTAGTACGGAATTATATTAGTTTAGAAATTAATAAATTAATCTACATCGAAAAATATAAGCACGTTCATTTTAATATAATTATTGTTATAATATTAACACCCCGGTTTTTCGGACGAAAATTATTCAAAAGATTAATGTTGAATGAAAACAGTAAATGCAATATATAAATTAGTCAATTTGTAAATTGCATAGAATTGGCTGTTTACAAATTGTCAAACTTATATTCGTCAATTTGTCACATTATTTTTGCAATAATTCACGTTCGAGAAACTGGAGGTAAGTGAACTATTAATAGTTGGATAATGAAAGAACATTGTTCATTAAATTTGTACTATGTACTAATAAAATATTGCTGCTACCTATATAAAATAATTGTTAAACGTCTCGCCCTAAGTTCTTGTCAAACTTTTACATGTCTTAGGATGAGTTTCTGAAGTGATTAATTTGTATTACCTGTCGTTTGACGTCTAAGTATGATTTGAGACATTCTTAACTACAAATACTCAATTTAGAAACCAGGTCTTACCCCCAATTTCTGAAGTAAGCGTCTTAAGTTGAGTATTTCTCAAAATCTACTTTCACCTTAAAACCAATCAAAATATGACATTAAAGTAGGATTTGAGACGTTCTTAAAACATTTTACTCAATTCAGAAATCCGGACTTACCCCCTTTCTGATTTAAGGATTTGATGTTGAGTATTTTACAAAGTCTGCATTAACCTAAAAACCTGTCAAAATTTGGCATTTAAGTCTGGTTTGACATTTTCTTAAAAATACTCATTTCAGAAACCTGCCTTTTGTATTGAAATAAAAATGACAACAATACTACACAGATATTTTATATTCTGTCTACAATATAGATGAAAAACTCTGAGATAAATAAACCACAAATGCCTATAGGCACTGTGTAATCTCATATTAGGCTGATATAAAAAATTCTACTTGAAATTACTCTATGTGGACGAGACACTTTATGCTCAAGTTAAATTTATTGTTCTTTCTTTCTACTTAGTGTCCGAAAACATTTTTATACTTAAGAGGACTACAGAAGCTATTCACCATCTTTATAATGTGCAAAAGTATGTATATGACCCACTGTAGTAAACAGAATCAGAAAAAATGTTCTTCAAGATAAATCCTAGATGTGTACAAAACACAAAAGCCATTTTCGTGAATTTGTCTAAATTTGCTGTATTATACAGCAAATTTAGACAAAATCACGAAAATGGCTTTAAAAATACTTTTATAGATTAAAAACTGGACTAATATACATGCAATCATTATGATTGCTTGACAGTTTTTTTACAAACAACTTTTTACCGTTATCGTGTTTTAATTTTATAATCAAATCTGTAGATTTTTAGTGAATCGCTAAAATGCTTCGCATTTGCAAACATTGTGTCTTTGCGCATCTCTTTATTTTGTAAGCAATAAGAGAGTGATCGCGCTTTAAGTTGCTGTAGTCCTCTTAACCCAACTCTCAATCGATTTTATAAACTCATGGTGATATCCTTAGAGGAAGGGAAGAGAAACAAGCATCATACTTTCTATAATATTTTTCTATCGAATTCATATGACGCACTTAGCAGGCAAGCTATAATATGCTGCTATTACGTTCAATCCTATTAAATTTATTTGTCATTTCTAATGTCTTTTTTATTTATCTAACATTTACATGATTATCTATGTTTTATGTATTTTCAACTAATATTTGTTATTGAAATTTTTATATCAAACATATATTATTATTATTGACTCTGCACGTGTTGGTTGGCCACTTAAAACTGTAAGTGCAGAGACAAATTCTAGTAAATAACTATGTATACCAATTTCGCACCAAACTGTGCTACAATTTTTTATTTTATTTCTGTCTGTTATAAAAAGCTAACGCCATATTGAAATACCATTCTAGCTTGCCTGCGTAGCGTGTTCATTTACTTATTCAAAAAAACGACCAATATAAAACTCTCAATCAAGAATATCTACTAATTTGGAATGAAAAATTTAGTTTCGAAGAATTTAGAGAATTAAAAAAAATCGCCTACAATTACTAACACGCTTGATCTTTATAAAAAGTGTTTAATGGTACCTTAAATTATGACAAAAAGATGTGTGATGTTATATTTGTTACTGACATTCATCATCATCATCATCTTTTCAGCCGAAAGTCATCCACTGTTGGACATAGGCCTCCCCCAATTGTCGCCACAATGAGCGGTCCTATGCGTCTTGCATCCATCGGATTCCCGCAACCTTTACCAGGTCATCGGTCCACCTTGTAGGAGGCCTTCTAATGCTACTGACATTCGCTTGTAAATAAAGCCCCCTTTGAAAAATAACGTAAATTATACCGCTTTTTCGGTAACAATTTTAAATACCTATATTTTCTTTTGTGTAAATTATAGATATCTACGCTTAACATTAACACCCGTATTTATAAACAAGTAATACTAATTACTTAAGTAAAAGTAACTACTTGAGTAAAAATGTGTATTCTATAGTTGAAAAAAAATTATATTTTGAATGAAAATGTCTAACATCAAGTAATGACTTAGTAAACAGTATTTTTTTTATATAAATACGGGTGTAAATCTAGTTTAAATTGAGATTACTGTAGGAAGATACTGAAACTCACAAATTCAAACGACATTTTAACACCAAGATGTGTTTTTAATAGATAGTAAGGAGGACGGAAATTATCATAGACAGAGATAAGATCAATTTACTTAGTAAACCCGAATCGAAGCAATGTACGATAAAGATTAGTCAATGGTCTGATATCAATTAAATTGTACATATTGTAACATCGGCTGGTTTTCCGGAAATTTCAATCACAGTTATCATTCTTTGTCAATCGTACGGAATGCTTTTTATAAAAGGCACCCGATTTCTTGTACCGATATCATAGACGGGTGAAAATAAGATTTAAGACAATTGATAAGATTGGCTGACAGTGGCAAAGAGTCCATGTCATCAGTGGAGCAAGCATAGAAGTAACCTCTTGACTTAACGGCCCCAGGTTGTAGCTATCAAGAAACACAGACTCCAGCCATCCAGGGAATTCCACTCCTTAGCTGTGTGTTTAGCAATGTCAATATTTATATTATTCAAAAACGAAATATTGAAATTACATCAGAATTCAAGGTACCATTAAAAATCATTGACGTTCCACGTAAAACTACAGATTCAAACACAGAGCTAGATCAGCCAAACATTCATTACTATCACAAAGTTCCTTCAACCTTTCAATTTGAGATCCTGTGAAATTAGACTTTATTGATACCACACACAATAATCTCCTATCAGAAAATGTCATACCTACCTCATTAGTTAAAAATTCCTTAAAAATACCCCAATTTTCAGACACCTCCCCGCTTTTGAGGAAACCTATCCTTAATATGCGATAACAAAGAGGGGACACATGTCTGATAAACTGGTTTGAACTGGCCGAAACCAGAAGGGTTTGTAAACAGTATGGCAGAAGGTCTGATGTCACTTTCCCGCTTAGTAAGTGGCAAAGCGCTTCGAATATCCATCCGGATAAAACTGGGAGCTGGTCTTGCGTTATCGATGTTTGAAAGACCTGTGGAAGACAAAGAAAACCAATAAGTCGTATGCTAAATCATAAAGAGATAACTCAAAAATAAGGTTCAATTTTCAAATACCCTCTTTTTTTAGTTAGAAGACGTAGCTCAAAAATGCGGTCAAGTGTGAGTCAGACTCGCGCACGAAGGGTTTCCTACCCTCCGTAGCAAAAAACGGCAAAAAATCACGTTTGTTGTAGGGGAGCCCCACTTATTTTTTTTTTTCTGTTTTTTATATTTGTCGTTATAGCGGCAACAGAAATACATCATTTGTGAAAATTTCAACTATCTAGCTATCGCGGTTCTTGAGATACAGCCTGGTAACAAACAGACGGACAGACAGCGAAGTTTTAGTAATAGAGTCACTACTAGAAGTTTAAGGGCCAAATTCACCAAGAAACTAATCGCGATTATATAAACAAAACGCAGTTTGAGCTCCTAATCGAGATTATAGCTTCATTTTGCGTTTCACCGCTATGAATTAAACCTAGTTTACCCTAAACTCAGTTTCAATTCTTTTGTTGTCGCCCATGTTTACGACACGGATCTTTAAACTAGATTACGCTGAGCTCAGTTTAGTTGAACTGAGTTTTTATATTGAATGGTGAAATCAGACCTTAGTGGCGAAGTACACTCAGTCCATGATAGTGCATCAAATAACCTACACTATAGATATGGAATATCCGTTTTTCATCTTTGGTGATAGCAATCTTTCCACATAAATATAAAACCTAGTTCCAACTCGAAAAATACCCAACATTTTAAGTTTTATCGTGAAAATTACCAAAAAATAATCACACAGACAGAGTAGCTTGTTGCTTAATTGAAATAACAATTTACTTATCTTATAAGGCAGTCCTATACAGGTTTATTTTATGTTATAGAAGTTGAAGAAAATAAAAAAGGAAAGTAATTAGTAGTGATGCAATCTTCTATACACCGTTAAATTTTGGTTGTTTTAATCCCATAGAGGGTCGATCCCGTGATGACAAATCAATTACTTGTAGTTAGTACGCAACGACCGACTACTCCTTACAAGAACATTGACTCGTTTACTTAAATAAATTAAACTTCGTACATGCGTATTAAAATTCGAGTTTAAGAAAAAAAGTACTTTATTTTTTATTTTATTTTTACACATCGATAGTGTTTTATGTACCGGATCGACCCTCCCCGGGATTAAAACGACCAAAATTCAACGGTGTATGTAAAAAAAATTGAATCTTACCTCAAAAACAATCTCAGCATTCATAACAGCGCAATCGATCCGCCGATCTCTATCCGACGCAATGTCCACTCTAATTTTCTCACTCTCTTTACAACACTCTAGAAACTCTATGACAACTCTACTCAAGGTGGCCGCCGGTGGTAGAGTCTCTCTGAGGAAGTATTTGAGGGCAGTCGTGATAATTTTCTTCGATTCTCGCTCTTTTGATTGGCGGAGAACTTTGTAGAGTAGGGTGATGCGTTCCATTGAGTTCATCAGTATGTCTGGGTCCATGTTTGAAACGTCTGAGGTTAGTTTTGGACTAAGGAGTTTGTTGTCGGCTGTGGACAAACAAACGCAATGATTTTTTGTTTAATTTTAATTGTTATAGTTCCGTACAAAGCAATAATGTAAAGCGAAAACCTTTCTTATCGATAACTTATCGATAAGATGTTGGGATCCCTATTTTATGTTTGTATCAATTAGAGCTGAATTTGTGGATTGGCGCGGAAGGGACGCCAGTGCTTGTTATTTTATAATTACGCTCTGGCGGTCACAAGGATAATAATACCATTTTCTACTATCTTAGAGCGCCTATAAGATAGCCGCGCTGCGACACGTATTTTTTATTTACATGAAATAATAAAGAAAGCAGCGCGGCTAATTTGAAAGCGCCCTTACAGCGGTAAAAATCTAAAATAACTACAAAAAAAAAAAATTACGCATTAGCTGTAGTAAGAAAATTAGAACTCAAAAAAGTGAAAAACATTTCCTGGTTGCTTTTTACTTTCAGAAAAACTGTTTGCAAAAATCTCTTTTTTTTTAATTGATATAAACTAGTGCTTGACTGCGATCCCACCTGACGAAGTACGAAGTAAATCTCACGTACGAACAAATAAGTGTTTGCTTTTGATCTATTGAATAAGATGAATCGAAAAAAAGATCAATATGATTTCTTTTTCTTTTTTTACATTATGCCTATGCTTTGTACAGACCTTCTTACTTTAAAGTTTTGAATGGATGAGGACTTGTAAATAGCACTCAATAAATAAGATTTTCGTATAAAATGCATTATAGATATATAATTTAATCATTGGTCATCTTTTTGACCAACTTACCTGAAAACAAATGCACCATCAATATTTGTACCGCATGATGTTCTGAATAACTCTTCATGTTATCCAAAAGCTTCTCTATAATTGTGTTTTTTAGATCCTTTGGAAGAACTTGCTGTCTTATTGTCGTTGTAATACCCTGAAATCACCATAAGATTTGTTTTTGATTCTCCCATGTTATTATAGACTTTAAGAACTTACAGATAAGTTCCAAATCACCTTAACAACAAGACCGAAACGAGGTCAGTCAGCAAAAACCTCACCAATTTTATTTATTATGCATTAAACGATCAAGCTCTATCAAAATAGACTATAAAGTAATTAAAATAAGTTCTAAATTACCTTAACAACTAAATCGATGCAGTAATGCCTAGGATTGGTCAGCACGAAATCCACAGCAATGTTGATTAGCTCTGGATGGCCCAATTCTATGAGTGTGAATAGCACCGTCCAGTATAGACTTTGTTCATAGAGGGATATTCTGAAAAAGATAGTCCAGGTAGTAGATCTCATTTTATTTTCAGACCCATAGACAAAACACGAAAAGTTAAAAACTGGACCAAAAAAATCTAAAACATATCAAAAACCTATTTAGAAACATTATTCAGAGAAAAGTGATGAAGCAGGACGGTCACAACCCTCAGCATTAAGGAAGGATGGAGGGGCTAGGAGTAGGAGTTTTCAAGTTACGTTATTACACTCACTTAGTATTAGGCGCTAGATACTGCTTCACAGCCAGATTCAACTGCGACACCAACTCATGGTAAGGGTTCGGCTGGCCGTGCACGCTGGCCAGCAGGTGCGCCTTCCCCGTCAGCTGGAGCAGACAACCCTGCAGGGCTGCTTGGCGTAATGGCGCGTAGCTTGACGAGAGAGACTTTAGGAGCTTCTGGTGGACTGTTGATAGTTCCTGGTGGAAGACAGAAAGTAAGACGGAGACGAGAGTTTGTCGTTCATGGTGAACGAAAGAGAAGTACCTAATAATATAACTTAAACAATGTTTTTTTTTTATTTTCAGAGAATGGCGTGCGTGGATGAGCTATGTATTCTAACCGACGTTAAAACTAACCTGTAGCCCCTCGAATCCGTCCAACACACACACACAGTGGGACAGCGTGAATAGTAGCGCGCGTCTAACTGCAGACTACTGTGTGACCAAAGCTTGCGCGACTGAGCTGAGAGAGATGAACTTTGAATACTATCCAACGCTAGAACTAACCTGTAGCCCCTCGAATCCGTCCAACACACGCACACGCACACACACACATACACACGCACACATACACACGCACACGCGCACACACACACACACACACGCACACACACACGCACACACACACGCACACACACACGCACGCACACTCTCTCTCACACACGCACACACACACGCACACACACTCTCTCTCACACACACACACACGCACACACACACGCACACACACACACACAGTGTGACAGCGTGAATAGTAGCGTGCGTCCGACCGCTTAGTACTGTGTGAGCGTGACGTGCGAAGCTGAAGGAGATGAGCTGTGAATACCAACCAACATTAAAACTAACCTGTAGCCCCTCGAATCCGTCCAACACACACATACAATGAGACAGCGCGAGTAGCAGTGCGCGGCCGGCCGCAGAGTACTGCGTGAGCGTGGCGTGCGCGGCTGAGCTCAGGGAGATGAGCTGGCCCGCCGCCCAGCACCAGTGGGCTGGCTGGGTGAACACTGCGCTGGTTTGCGACATGCAGGAGAGAAGGGCGACGCGGGCTGCAAGACCGGTTGGTGCCTAAAAATTAAGAATATAAATTTTTGATGAGAGAATTTACATACACTAAGGCCCGATCTTCAAAAGACCAGAGGTGCTATTCTCTAAGAAAACACAGCGCTGCCGCAACGTCGAACATCCAAATAGGATACATTGAATTAACAATCCAATGTATAGGTATATTAGGTTGACAATCAAATGTATCCTATTTGGGTGTTCGTCGTTGAGGCAGCGCTGCATTTTCTTACAGAATAGCACCACTGTATCGCTTGAAAGGTTTAAAAGAGCTAGGGTTTAATGATTCTAATGCATTTTTTAAGTGAAGCTTTCTTCTGAGTTGAGCACATTAATTTGTGAGTATTGAATAAGACTGACCCATTAAGCTCATCTATGTAACGTTTGATCGGATAAGTTCGGCGACGTCGACTAAAGAAGCGAGACAGATATAGTGCAGTTCTCACCTCAGTGCTTTTTTTTTTTGACGAGCATTTTGTTACATGAAATTGAGCTCAATAACATTGATGCCTTATTAACATAAAAATCTATTTTATAAATTGCTATCTTCCAATAAAACTTCCCCAAAAGTGTGTTTTTCGATTCGTCTTTGTTTAATAATATTGTTCTTTTGATACAATTCAATTAAGTATAAAAATCATGTCAGTCGTCGCAATACACCGTTAAATTCTGGTCGTTTTAAGCCCGCGGAGAGTCGATTCGGTATATGAAACCCTATCGATTTGTAAAGATAAAAATAAAAAATACAGTACTTTTTTTTTAAACTCGAATTAATATACGCATGTACGAAATTAATTTCGTTAAGTAAACGTCAGCTGATCGAGGTCAATCTACTGTAGGTAGTTAGTACGCAACGACCGACAACTCCCTACAAGATCATTGACTCATTTACTTAAAGAAATCAATTTTGTAAATGCGTATTCGAGTTTTAAAAGAAGTTTTTTATTTTTTAATTTTATCTTTATAAATCGATAGTGTTTCATGTACCGAATCAACCCTCCACGGGATTAAAACGACCAAAAAACGGTGTATTTAATACACCTACCTTAGGCTCCAACATCTGCGAGGTGACATCCATCAGTATTTGTAAACAGCTGTTGATATCGATTTCTTGGTTTCTCCGTACCCGTTTCACTTCTCTTTTCACTTTGTAACTTGCGTCGTCTGTTATGTCTATTCAGAAATTATAGAAACAATATGAAGATAGGAAATACTCCAGAAAATATTGCAAAAAAATTCTCTTACTTAAGATACTTAAGTTAGTGTTTCAACACGAACGCGAAGCAATGCAGCGCAAATGCGAGTGTTCAGAAAAATTCCCACTTTTCTTTTGAAAACTTATACATGACGTTGACATCTGACGATTGACGTTGATGTATAACTAATGTCATGGTTCGGAGCGAGGAAGAATGGAAGGCGATAGCCTCCTTCTGCGAATAAAGTAATGCTATCAAAAGAGGCGGTCGCACGCGTGTGGGTACGGCTCATGCCCCAACCCCGCCCCGATTTCCAGCAACCGTAGACGTGGGCTAGCGGACGGTGACTAATAGGTAGCACCCCGTCCGGCCGTCCGGTAACCGTCCGTCGACGGTGCAGAGTTCCACAGGCGCCTCAAGGGGATGTCAGCATACCGTAGGGGCCCAGCAGGGTCGGAGCCTACTGGAGACTTAGGCTGTGTGAAGGAGAACCCCAGGGCCCCGGATCGAAGGCAAAAAAAGGTCTTAGGGGTTGATTTTAGTCAGTAAAGTGTGACATACCCTCTCGCTCCTCTCAAAAACAGGAGAAGTCATTGGATGATTTCCCTAAAAAACCCTATGTTACTTTGATATTTTATATGGCAGAACGTTTTCTGAAAGTAATAATATAATAATGGAGTTGGATGGAACATTCAATAAGCCAACTAGCAACGGCACGTTCAGTGCCAAAGGGGCCATTCAAATATTAAGTAAGAACTACAGGGGGTTGGGGTCTTTGTTTCGCTTATAATTTATGACATGGGGTATGGGAGACGTCTGGATGGTGATGAAGTCAGCAGGTTTTTTTAAGAGAACCATACCGATGTTCCAAAATCACATGAAAGTGAGTAGACAGACACATATCCCTGATCAATGTTTACGTAAGCATGTGGGGGGAGGGTTAGATCTTTGGTTACTTTTGCTGACGAGGAGGGGGGGGGTAATATTTGCAAAAATCTGCTTACGTAATACTTGAATGGCCCCAAAGGGCTAAAAACTTTCACCCTGCTCTTCTTAACTCAATGTGATCAATCTTACCTGAGGCCAATTTCAAGTACTCAGTGTTGAACTGCGCGACGTGATATCCGTCAAATCCGTCATTCATAAGTGGTATCCGCTCTAGGTTGACGCACTCGAATAGCTTGTACGATGACGTGCCAACGAGGATGTTGCGAAGTCGTTGCATTCTGAGGAAACAGAAGTAAATTGTCGATTTTGCTGGATGTACAAGATCGTGGAGTGGAAACATGATGACGTAGTTTTTAGGAATTAATTTTAAGATTTTTTTGTGGCGAAATTAGTTTTGAATATTTGTCAAATTGTAGGAGTTTGTTTGTTTGAACTCGCTAATCCCAGGAACAGCAGGATCGATTTGAAAAAATATTTTAGTGTTGGATAGCTCATGTAACTAGAATGGCTAACAAACAATAGGAACGAAGCAGCCATAATATAATTAAGCTCCTCACCCTTCATTACAGCTGTGCCTCTGTCTGGGCACGTGCAGCAGCTCACGGCGGCGCTGGAGCACTGTGGGCGCAGCACTTAGTAGCAGCTGAGTGATCCCGCGCACGGCCCAATGCGTCCCGTTCCCCTGTAAAGCGCCAAGGAGACCCACCCACATCTCTTCGAATTGCTTCTTTGATGACCAGCCTATTAAGTTTACCCTGAGGAGAGAAAAAATAACCCATTAATCGCCTATGTACTACATATCCCACAAACACTCTCGTGTTTATTCCGCCAGGGTCACACATCCACGACCGCGAAATATTGCGCCCAAAGACATTAAATATACACCCCTATTTTTTAATTAGTGCACAAAAAAATGGGGCTCAATCAGTACCCGTTACTGATCATATTTGTGAAGTCAAAATTAAAAAAGAAACGAAATCCCAAAATTGTCCACGAAAATTTGTCATTATTGGTAAATTCATAATTGAATCATCATTCATAACAACTACTACTAGAAAAAACGCAGCGCAGTGTTTTTCCATTTCTATTGACATTCTTTCATTCATAAACAATAACCTGTACAATGTTTCCATAAATTGAGTGAGATTTTGGGATATAAACAAACGCTCATAACTTTACTCTTTATGAATATTATGCATTGAGACTTTAGTTGAATAATAACAAGACCTTTTCTAATAAGCCCTTTAAGTATTTGCCATAATTAAAAAATAGTGGTGTATACAACCAATAGACAGGACATAGCGGACAAAATCTTAATCCGATACTTATTACCTAGCGGTCATAAGTGATTTTGTGATAACGCAATCTATTCACACACTGAAGCTCTACCAAGAGCTCTTAACGTGATCCATTTTACGACCTATACAGAACTGTTAAAGGGGTGGGGCTATATAAGGTCTCTGGTAATTAGTGAACGGTATTTAAACACGTGATTGTAGTCATGATAACGAACATCTTTTACTATGGGACCAAACCTGAAATAGCGAAAAAAACCTGCTGGTCAGTACATTTGTGTTCGCCTAACTGGTCACTGGAACTAGGCTGATTTTTTTCGCGATTTCAGGTTTGGTCCCATAGTAAAAGTTGTTCGTTATCATGACTACAATCACGTGTTTAAGTATCGTTCACTAATTACCAGTCACCCTATATAAGGTGTATAGCTCCTTCACCCTTTTTCGCTCGTACGACTGATATTTTAACATATCATGGTGAGGACCCTGGCCATCTACAGAGCGATACTTAAATTTACATAAATTTTGTCAAATTTAATTCGGGTGTTAGCTATTCAAAGCTAGATGGTGTCAATGAGGCAAAGGATGACAGTTTTTCTAAGACATTTCTTCTGATAGCCGCTCTATTGCATCTCTTTAAATATCTTTGATTCCACCCCATCAACTATTCTGTCACCTATGGGGATTTTTTTAAATGATTCGTTTTGTTTTGCTCTTGGGTACAATTTTGAATGGTCTACACTGTCCTTAAATAATATCTATCAATAATGTAATATGGAAATATTGTAAGATAAATTATTTTCTAAAAGAGTAAACATGGAATTTCTTGCCAGTTCTACTCCCTAGAAAACGACCAATTTGGAACCATGCACTAGCTTCTGACGTTTTGTAAGTGCCCATGTAGGCTTATGTGAAATAAAAACATTTTTTTTTTGTAATTTGATTGAAGAGCTAAACGAGGTGGAGTACCGAGTCGCAAACACACGACTCTGGCGATGACTGAGTGGAATGTTTGCTTTTTCTTCCTTTCTTTCTTTTCTTTACTTAAAGATCTCCTGCTATTAGACTCTGGCAGAGAATTCCACTCTTTATCTGTACGTACAATGAAATTTTGAAATGGGTGACGACTTACCTAAACAAGAATGCTTCTAACACATCCATGTCCTGTAAAGCTTGTAGAGGCAAGTCTATCTTCTGTATTTGATCCTTCTTTGAAACCACGTCCACCGACGACCACGCTATAGGAGGTATGAGCGCTATGTGGCTAACTATGTCTAATCTGGAAAGAAAGAAAGTATGATGTAAAGGTTAGGAAAGATTTAAATGGTAATACGTCAAGGGCCATCGAACGAAGCAATTAATTGAACTTATACTGCGTACGTCGAAGGACTAGAACAATTTTCCTGCTGCGGTCTTCCCATCCGATTATAATTTGGGTATCTTCAAGGCTAGAGTGAATAGGCTCTTAATAAACTAGTGCGAGAGCAGTGGTGGACGAGTGGTAACGGCTCCGACTTACGAGTTGTAGGTTGCGGGTTCAAACCCAGCCAGGCGCATTACTTGATGTAACCTATTTCAACACCACTGCTCTCAAAACAGTGAAGGAAAACATCGTGAGAAAACCAGCATGTTCTAAAACCAAAAATCCGAAGACATGTGACATTCACCAACCCGCACTGGGCCTGCGTGGTGGATTACGGGTTTTTTTCTCTCCTACTGAGGAGGCCTGTGTCCCAGCCGTGGGAACATTTAAAGGCTGTCGATGATGAAACTAGTACTGCTTACCATCAGGTGGGATCGCAATAAACCACTAGTTTATATCAAATAAAATAAAATACTAACCTGGCCAACGAAACAAGTAGACTCTCAATAGGTTCTCTATAGCACTTCTCCAGAAAATCTCCAGTACTTTTAGAATAGAAATTGGTCTCCCAATATTCTAACAATGTTATCAGTTTGTCGCCAGTGATGATCATATCGGGTTTGGGGCCCAGTTCTTGGGGTTGCATGTAGTTTTTAGGTGTTAGAGGTCGCGTGTCCTGAAAATCGGAAATATCATATAAATTTCGGTGTTTAAATATGAACTCGAATAACTTTTTACAATTTAAATTTGTGCACTTACACGTCATAGAAGAAGGTGAAAAAGGGGCGTTGACGCGCTGTACACCTCATATACGTAAAGCAAAGGTATTGGGGGTGCAGAGGAAGGGCATAGCGATTCATGCAGAAGATGCGGCGCGATGAAGCACTTAATGATACATTAAAGCTTCCATTACACACACTTCACCAGTTTATAAACGAAATTTGGAGCAACTGGTCGAGCGCGCAACGTGAGATCTTCTTCATAGAATTTGGCCCGCTGGTCGCGCGCCACGAACGCGGGGAGCGGGAAGAGCGGAGAGCGGGGAGACCCAAGCCAAACGCACCAAGCATACAAGCGCGCCAACAGTGACAACGATATTGTTTCGACGTTACGCCGTTTACGCACGTACGAACACGAACATAGCGAACACAAACATCAAACTTAAACATTTGGTTCATTCGTATGGACGGCATATTTGAACACGAACGCGAACATAGTTCAAATCGAGTTCGCGCACAAAATTCGTGAACTCTAGCTTAATAGCCATGGTGGTGCCGTTTGAAGTGGTCTATTGTGAAATAGCGGAAAAATTTTAGTTTTCGTAGTGATTCAGGAAGAACACCGTCCATACATCACATACTAATAGGATCGCTGCAAAAATGAATGCCGAAGAGTGTTCGAGGTACGTACGTGCGAACGAAGTTGTTGCGTATCATGCAACGCAACGAATTGAATTTGAGTACGAATTTGTTCGTACGTGCGTACACGGCTTTAGGGAGGTTTAATTTCATTGAAAATCTTACCTTAACTAAATACTTGACCACCGCATAAAGACAGCTAACAGCCGATTGCGTCCTATTCCCATTCGAATCAGTATTCAATTCGGCCCAAATCTCTTTGAAGTTCAATGCTTTAGCCACATTGTCAATTGTCACACTGAGAACATTATCAACGACGATATTGTCAGTTACTGACGCCGTCACTCTGAACGACACGTCGGTATGGACAGGTGTTTCAACTATCTTTTTATTTTTGATTAAAAAGGATAAATATTGTAAGGAAATTACAGCAAATATTGCCATATTTTTAGCTAGTGATGGAGGTAGAATGTTATCGATACATTTATCGAGTAAATCACAGTCAGTTTCATCGACAAATGAGATTATCCTGTCTAGAGATGACAATAATCCTGTCATGATTGTTTGTAGAATGTTAAATTCTTGATAAAATAACTTATCCTGGAAGACCTGATGACAACGCCTTGTATATCTATCTATAGTTTGCTCGACATTCAAATTGAAATTTTCTGACTGACTCAAAGGTCGGATTTGCTTGGGAAATAGTCTTATTATGTCCGATAACGATTTTTCTAATGTGGCAACACCGATGGTGTATAAAGCTGGCAACTCTGGAGGATCAATTTCTAGATCTTCATCAGATATTTGCAGATTACCGAAGTTCTCCTTTAAGTTCTCACTATCTGTGATTGGTATGAAAAATTGAGATTTGGATTCTTTATTATCGCTCTTCTTAAAAACATGTAGTGTATTGACAACATTGATTTTGTTACTATCAATAGATGACGTCATTTCTTCTCTCACTTTCATCTCCCTCAGTTCTCTTGCGCACTCTTTCTCATACTCTTTAATTTCGTGTACTGATAGAATATTCAGAAAATCTCTTAAATAATTATCACAGGCGATTCCAAAGGCTGGGTTTAGAATTTTTCTGTCAAATTCTGGACAAGCCATGACGGTAGTTAAGTCTTCTTTGGATAGGTTTGACAGGAACAATGCTAACTCGTTTTGTTTTAATGATTTTGGTGTTGAGCAGTCAGCTTGGCAGCATCTGTTGGTAGCCAAACGGTAAACATACAGTTTTACAAACGATGTTGTTTATCACGATTTAATAATCGATACTAAAATCATTCTATCCAATATGGTTCCCGACTGTTGCAGTCTATATGTTACGTATTAGAATTTATTATTTGTTTTATTTTGTGATTAAGAAATCACTTCAATTTTGCAACTTCTAAATTGCTTTCTACACTATTGGACTTTTTTTTGCAGTTTTTATTTAAAGTTGTTTTTTATTTAAGTAGAAAAGTTTTTTTTTGGATTTCTCATACAAAGAGATCACTGGTCAAAAAACTGCTGAGAACCGCTGATGTAGCCTATTCACTAAAGCTACAACTGAGCAAATATCACGCTCCTTTCTATGCTAATAACCTTTTTACAAATTTGACTATATGATCGATAAACGGACCTTTATGGTCGAAACTAGAAATTAATTCGTTTCCTTACCTGCTCTTCACTTGATTCAATAACCAGTTGCCATCAATATTGGTGGTCACAATATACTGCGGGTTGATCGCTCTATCCTGTGACAAGTCCAACGGAGATAGATCGAACACGCTCGATGCTAACGTGTTTAATTCTACTACTAAAGCTGAATACCTGTTGAGAAAAAAAAGGAATAAGTTTTTTTTATTAGTAACTCCAAAAAATACTCATTTTAAAACGATTTCCCTTTCATGAAACACCATCATTTCGTAGATATATAGACAGAAATACTCTTTACCATCAAAAATTACAGTAGGAGCTAAAATGAATGTAACTGTTGTGACAAGAGGCACTTAACCGGCGGCAGTGAACGAGGGCTGCGGGCGGCGCGGCGGCCTGCACACGTCGGTTCGCGCCAGCTGCTGCACGCCGCCACGTGCACACCACGTGCGTCCACGCACGGATGCACTTGCGCATTTCTTTAGCATCCATTACACATTTACATAAACTTCAACCGACCATTGTAATTTCTTTCCTTTCCCTTGTTATCAATTAACAATTAAGTTACGCATGTTGTGCTTACCTGTAAGTAATTGCTACACTAGCCTATAAGTTTATTTGATGTATTTTATATCCTTGTATACAGGAAAAGTTTTTAACCAGTGCGCAAATTTTGACATAATAAACTTGAATATATTTTAATAAACACGTATTTTTTATTTTGATATGTTTCAATAGTAAAAAATTAAGTTAACGCTTACGAGACTTGTTTACTCAGAAATTTATTTTATGGACGTCGCTTGCCAGTCCGTCGACTGGTCGCCCGATTCACGCCGCGCGTCGACCGCTCGCCTGACGCGCCAGCTGGTAGAAGTACTCACGCGCGCTCGCTCTATGCGACGGTACCTACTAACGCGGTGCGATTATTGACCCCAGTTTAGCGATACAATTTTTTAAGTTTAGACTGTGTAAAGTTATTTGTAAACGTAATTCCAATTTATCCTTCATACTTTCATGGGCTTAGGACCATCAAAATGCAGAAAATAAATCATAATAAATAAGTAAGAAAGTAGGTAATACGTTTTAATCCATTCAAAATAAAACATTTAGGTATGATAGGTATTTAGACATGGTACAATTTAGATTGAAACAATTGCATTTTGGCGTAGGTATTTAAAAAATTGTGGTGTGATTTAAAAGGCTCGACGTGGTGCTGGGTCTGGGTCATGGAGTTGTTGTACCGGCTGAAAGTGGTCTGGATGGAGTCCGGCTGTATTTAGCAGCTTCCATACTGCGCTTTGGCTAACACCAAAACGTCGTTCTGCGTCGTAGGTACTGGCTCTTGGATTGCGTTCAAAAAAATCGGCTTCGACTGCCAGTCTAGGTCTGCCAGACCCTTGTGCGTGGCTCGGTGTTCTGAACTGGCCGTGATCAAGCAGCCTTTGGTTAGCTGCTAAAATTGTCCTCTCATTAGGGACCGTAGGATTGAGAATCCCTTGGGCTCGCATACGAGGTACGCTCTCCCTTTCGTATCTTCTTCGTGCTGCTCGTAAATTTTCATTGCTTAACAAATACACTCGCACCATTTCATAATACTCGCGGTGAGTAAAATGAGACATTGTCACTACGCTAGTCTAGTACGCGGCACACGCGCAGGGACGGCGAAGGGCGCGAACGTCCGACCTCCGCTTCCGCAAGTGACGTACTGCATGTGCATGCGTTTTGTTTATCAAACGCCGGCGCCGCATGCCCCCGCACCCCGTCTCGTGCGCTGGGCGTGGTCCAGCGGCCGGCGGCCTTCGCGTTTTCATTCATGCTCATTCATAGTATTACTATTAAATTATATCCATGTCTTGCTTATTTCAAATTGGGACAAAGTGGAAAAATGAGAAAAAAAAAGTCATAAACTAAAAATGGAAATGTGTTCTATTGCTTACACTGAGCCACCAAAAAAAATTTACGCAGTGGTTAAAAAAAATTCCTGTATGTGTAGTCAATTGTTGGTTAGCCAAATAAATAAAATAAAATAAATACATGTTATACAGTCCACTTTCTTTCATTACTCCATCAGGACCTGTCGTCGCGCCCATTAACAATATATACAAAAATAGCGGTCTCGACAGACGTTGTCCTGTCTGAAAGCTGGCTATGGTTCAGAAAAAAAATTGAGAACCCGGTGGCAGCGCCACCTAGTGGTCTAATTTGATTTTCAGACCGTCCGAATCGGATATATTAGGCATTCAAATAGGTGACAAACACAAGTACAGTACATTTATAGGTATATTATAAATGTACCGCGAGTTCCGCCTACATATAATTACAGAGACCGTAAAACGGCGTCTGCTTAGAAACCAGTGTGACATACCGTGTATGAACTTTATCCCTCTGTAGTAACTCCAAAGCCACTTGAACATCTTCCTTCGACAGCTGCACGTGTATCTTATCAACTGGCATCTCTTTCAGTATCCTACATCTATCTATTGCTAGTTTGGCGAATCTACAACAGATAAAACAAGAATAAACTACAGTATCCATTGCCGTTCGCCACAGTCACGTATATACGACAAAGCAAAATGTGTCTAGCACACCACTGTCACGATTAAGGATGGCCGACATGAGTGAATCGAGCCTAGAAACTTGAAATCAAAATTCGATTTTTTCTTCTGAATACAACCATAGCCCATTAGGATCATCTTTACTGTGCTTTTAAGGACTCAGTATTTGTAGAATAACTAACGGATCGATCTTTAGGACATCGAACTTTTAAAACTCGATTTATTACTAAATTGATTATATTATTTAGACCGCGAATCGATTCAAAAATCGATTTTCTCCGGGAAGAATCGCCATCTCTAGTCACGACTAAAAAAAAAGAAATCTGTCATATAATATGACAGATTTATTTATTTTTTTAACACAGAAAAACAGCAATTACACCATAAAACTATGAACATTTAGGCTTAAGAATTATAACTGTAGGGGTCCAGCAGGGCCGAAGCCTACTGGGGCCAAAGGTTATGCGAGAGTGTCACCACGGGCCCCGGGACAAAGGCAAGGAACGGAAAGGTAGGTTTTTAGTCAGTAAAAGTCTGACACTATTTTTTCATTTGATGATTTTACCTACCAAAAAAAAACAAAAGGCTTAAGAATTATAAAGTCATAAGTATAATAGGTAGGTACTCTGACTCCTAAACTAGGCATGGGCCTGATTAAAAGGCCAATGTCTTATTAAAAAGTATTCCTAATTGTGCAGGTAAAAGTTGAAAAGTTGGTGGCATCGCAGTCAAGCACTAGTTTATATAAATTTAAAAAATCGCCGATTTGCCCGTTGGCACCAATAGTACGTATTTACTTTTTTGACATGGCGGTCATGAGTTTAAAATGATAAATTACTGAATAACAGCATACCTTCCAGCGATTGCAGGTTCCAGTTTCCCGATAATCCGACAAATAAGGAACACCAGTGGTCCTGACTGACTTTCATGACATAATGACAATATCTTGTAAGTGTTCAGGGCGAATTCGTCCTAAAAAAAATAAAAATGACTAAGTTTTAAATACCAAAAGTTAATTACACTATCCACGAATGTATCCGTCATTTATGCCAACATCTCTTTTGAGTCGCACTTAGAAAACCACGCTCCGTCGACCCGGGCTTGGTCTTAATCGGACGGCGAGCCACCAATTGCTCGCCGTCTGCAAGCCCGAGATGATGATGACCTAGCACAGAAGCTTAAAGTATACGACAAATAAGTTGAACCAAAATGGCCGTCGTTGCTATAGTTACACGCATTTGACCAATTTCGAACTGTGCACGAGCTTCTAACGTTTTATGAGTGTATATTTGAATTCAAGTCGATTGCCATTTTCATCATCATCATCATCGTCATATCAGCCAAAAGACATCCACTGTTAGACATAGGCCTCCCCCAAGTGTCGCCACAATGAACAGTCTTGTGCATCTCGCATCCATTCGCCATTTTGTGAATCAAACTACTTATATATAGGGCGACTGGTAATTAGTGAACGATATTTAAACACATGGTTGTAGTCATGATAACAAACAACTTTTACTATGGGACGAAACCTGAAATTACGAAAAAATATCTTCTGGTCAGTACATGTGTTCACCTAACTGGTCAAAATGTACTGAACTTAGCTGATTTTTTTCGCAATTTCAGGTTTCATAGTAAAAGTTGTTTGTTATCATGACTACAATCACGTGTTTAAGTATCGTTCACTAATTACCAGTCATCCTATATGCCACGTATTGTACCTTCAAACAGCTCTGACACCTAGCAGCAACAGCCTGCAGCAGTAACCCTGAGGCTCCTGCCATCTGCTGCACTTTGGCTATCAGAGTCTGCACGATTTCTTCTTTGTACTGGCTGACGAGGATATGTACTCGGTTGACCAGCAGCCAGGTTAGGTGGACCGCTTCTGTAAGACCGTTTTCTACCTGAAACGATGAAGTTATTTCGAGTTTTTAATAGTTTCAGCAATCTTGACGACATGGTTTGTGTAAGTAGGTATATAAAATGTTTTTTACCGAAATTTTCTATACTAAATACTCTTATAATTTAAATTATAATTAAAAGAGAAAGAGAGAGCAGAGAAAGAGAAGAATAGAGAGAGAGTTCTGTTTATTTTTTTAATTTAGATTCTACCTGTTTGTATAATTATGTAGACTCACTTGGCTTGTTCGTCATAGGTTACCTTAGCCGGCCTACTTTGTGTGATTTATTTCACCTCACATTTTTATCACATTTTTTTTTAAGGTGGGAAATCTCTAAAGACTTCTCTCGTTCTAGAGTGGAGCGCGAGGGCATGCCAGACTTTTACTGACTAAAACTTCACCATTTGATCATTCAGTCTGACAGTTGCCAGACGATGAGCTACCCAATACTAAGTATAACACAGGTCACAGAAGGTCATAGCGGGCTTTAGGCACCATCGCACAGCTAGGTGTGGGAGTAAAACAACTCACCAGTTACCCAGATGTCCCCGTGACCATGTGTTTGTGTGAGCAACCAGGTAACATAACAGTTAGTGATTTTTCATGACAGTTTTGCAATTTTTTACATAGATTCTTTACATAAAAATACTAGACAGGTGTTTCAGGTTTTACATATACATAAAATAAGGTTGTATATGTGATAAATGTATTTGAACTCACAAAGTACTCGCAATAGGCCATGACACAAGCGATCTGAAGTATATCAACTCGTAACAGCTGGGTGTCACCGCAGTCAGCACTAAGAGGAAGGTTGCGAGCGAATCCGATGAGCTTCTGCCAGTATTTGTGGGACAGGAAATTTAGTCTGAAACAACAATGAAATAAATTTTTTGAAGCTTAAATCAAAGTACACTTAAATCAATCTGACAAACTTTTTCCCAACTAAGATTTTTTCAATACACTTACTCGTAAACTCACTCTTATCCCTACCGCTTTTAGGCACGCATTTTACGGTTTTCCGTACTAGTAAGTAAGTCTAAGGTAAATCTAGAAGTAGACTGTTCGTTATTCGAAATTAAAAACAGGACTTACCTTATGACTAAATGCGACCAATGCACAGTCAGTAACGGTATCCGATGCGCCGATTTCAAACAAATAAGGTTGAGCACATCTAGAGGAATGTTCTCTTCAGTGTGTGTTCAGTATATCAAAAATTCACACTTTGCAGCGAGGATTGCCGAATGCATCCGAGTAAAGCCGACCCCATCAAAGAGTCAAGAAAAAACTAGATGTTCTTTATTCCAATTTTAAAACAAGACATACCTTATGAGTAAATGCGACCAATGCACAGTGAGTAACGGTATCCGATGCGCCGATTTCAAACAAATAAGGTTGAGCACATCTAGAGGAATGTTCTCTTCGGGACTATATAGACCTGTGTTTAGGCCGCTCTGTTCGTTGTGCAGGAGGCTTTGTGCTGTTTTAGCAGATAAGGGGAAGAGGCAGCCGTCTGAAAACAGGATTAGGAAATTTTGGATAGCTATTACTATCAAAAAAACACAGTTCAACAAAAATAAAAACATAATTTTACTGTTTTAACTACCAACTAATCATACCTTATTTTTTAATTTACTACGTCAGAATCATTGATTAAATTATCATTTTCTAGTGTTTTGTTTTATTTATGAACAAAAACAGAAAAGATAATACATAGTTTCTGTTTCTAAATCTTCAATTTATATCACATATTTAAAAAAAATAAACAATTATATATCCTGGCGGACTCAGAAAATTTTTAAATGGTAGAAGTGAGGAAGAGCGCTAAAATAAGTATTTGAATTTTTCGTATCTGCATAAAATTATATTATTATAAAATAAAATAAATTTTATTTTGTTATTACTCTTTTTTATGAATCTATTTATCTCAAGACCCTGACGTCCTGGACCTTTGGAAGGCGTACGAGGAGTCGAAACCGACTTGCAGAGGCCCTTACACACTTTTAATGGAATGTGACACCAACCGACAGTTATCCCTGTAACCTGTTTAAAACTATTGCAACATATGGAAAACAAAGGCTATAGGGCTATGGTTTGTGGAGTCTTAAGTGGACTGGTTACCAAGAACTATATTAATACATGGCCCCTGCCTGAACAATGTTATTAATACCCATCGATTAAAAGGCAAGGGGTGACTTGCACACTCAATAAATAGGCCACCAAAGATGGCCGCTAGCACGAAGTGTGCTACGTCAGTTGACAAGAGGGCAATTATATTATTGCCTATTATTAATTTAAACTCACCCGTCAAATGCAGCATATGCTTGACTTGTACAATTATATTCACACAGACTGCATACAACAACTTGTTTTGTTCACTCTCCATGCTCTCATAACAATTGTCCATCTCCATTATGGCATACGTCAAGGTTTTAAATAGAAACCGCACGAGAATAACATCGGGCGATAAGTTCGCACAATTTTCATTCACATTCTGAACGTTTAAAGGATCCACGTCAGTTTTGACGTTAAAAAAGATTGACAATGGAGATATACACGTTGCTTTTAAGTAGTTTATTGTAAGGAGGATTTCGCTTTCTGGTATTAGTACGAGGATTTTTCGTAGGAGCACCATTATAATTGAAAGATAACGAAGTTTTAGTTTTAGTGGTGTTGTCGCCTAAAATAGAAAACATGGAAATTAATCATTATTATCTTTACATAATATATAAAAATCTCGTGTCACAATTTGTTATCGAACTCTTCCGTAAAGGCTGGACTGATTTTGACGGGATTGAAAATGAAATTTGGATTGGGTGAAAATGCATTTTTTTTAATTTTGTTTGGTGGTCACCGAACAAAATTTTAAAAAATGCATTTTAGTTAAAGGTATCGAATATAAAGTATTCTTATAATCAAAAGTTTTATTTATGTATATGCATACATAAGTATCGATTAAAAACACGTAAATAAATGACACACTAACCTGATCCGGCGGCGCCTTAAACAATATCTTCAACAGAATCTCCACTCGACTCTGTTCTAGTAGCACATCTTTGTACACCGTATCAAGTAACCTCTCTAGAGATCCGATCGCTCTATGACAGTGCAGCTCTATGGATCTCTGTGTCAGCAGGTTGAGTAAAGTGTCGCTGGCTAACTCGGACCAGCGGTAGTAACTCTCCGGGTGTTCTTGTGAGAGAGATAGCACGCAGGATACGAGTTCTAGTACCTAGGGAAAGAGAGATAGAAAACATGATACTGTAGCGACAACTATGTCGTCACAAATGAACTAATCCTGCATCGCGCAAGTAACATTCTCCGCGCGATTTGAACATATAGAACAGCCCGAAATCATCAATCAGGCAGCAGCCCACCAGATATAACACTGTCTGGTCGGAGGATCCTCCCTTTTCAATGGAGACTTGAGGGACTTTACTCTCTGTTCCGCATACCTCTAAAAATGTTTGAATGTCTCTCATGTTCAACTCACTATCACTACTACTAAGAAGGACACTGGCGTGGTTGCTGCCTGACATCACGCTCGGCATCCCGCGTGCGTATTCCACGCATTACAATAAATACTTGTCTGAAAAGGGCATTTCTGTGGGCGTCTGGGGCGGGGGCTACGCGTGTGGAGTAATCCCGCATGCGTGATAAAATTTGCACGATATTAAAAACACCCTAAGAACGGATGAAGCAGTGGCTCCATACCGTGCAAGACATATAACACGGCTAAATTTTAATCGTTTAAATCCCGTGAAGGGTCGATCCGGTACATGAAACATCAGCTGAGCGAGTCCAATGGCCTGTAGGTAGTTAGTACGCAACGACGGACAACTACCTACAGTTCATTGGACTCGCTCAGCTAATGTTTAATTAAAGAAATTAATTTCATACATGCGTATATTAATTTAAGTTTTAGAACAAATGTACTTTATTTTTTAATTTTATCTTTAAAAATTGAGTGTTTCATGTACCGGATCGATTCTCCACGAGATTAAAACAAATACTGAAAAACGATTTAAAAAAAAAATATTCCTCCTTTTGCCAAATTTTTATAACCGTAAAAGGGTTAAACACTAAACTTACCTTATGTTGATGCATAGTTTTTTGCAGCATATAAAATAGCACCTCTCGAGTCGCTTGGGCTTCTTGTTGCTGTGCCCTTCCAAGGACACTTGTACCTAAAACCAAATTATAATGACATGTATAAACACAATCTTTCTGAAGCTCACTTATGTTTTTCAGTGGTGAAGCCGATAAAGGTTTCGATTTTTTCATCCGGACGTACGGAACCCTAAAACCGAGACAGGTATTGCTATCGACCCGACAAATCATAGATAAATTACACTCAGACACAAAAAACGGTTGTGCTCATCACACAAACATTTGCCTTAGGTAGATATCTAAGCCATAAGCATACCCATACGGCATAACAGTCAGAGCCACTAACCATAAGACCAACAGGCCAGTCATTAGTTGATTTTTTGTAACTGTAACTTGTAAACAGTAACTGCGTTATGGAAGTCTAAGAGCGCTGGTAGACGTCCGTTTTTTTCAACGGACAACGGACCGTGTTTTTCACCGGATTCGCGAAGGACATCGGTCCGGCGAACAATTTACACCTCTCTTTCTTACGCCGGACCAGTGTCCGTCGCGCCGAGGGAAAGCGGTGGTGGCCGAGCCCTAGTCGGCTTCCAGTCTTACCGGATGAGACTGAAAACCTAGCTGGAAAAAGGCTAGGTAGATAAAAATATTATAAAATTTATGTTTTCCTTACCACCCATATTGCTAAAGACCTTTACAGCGACAGGCTCCAAACCCGCTATACATTCTAAGTGAGCACCAGACGCCATCAATCCATCGCATAGTTGTATAAGCTGAAACAAAAATTATAATGGAAAGTTAAACTCAGAAGGAATTAAGAAATATAAAATCTCGTGCATTGTAAACTTTTTTTTTACTAGCCATTACTTTCCCACTGCTAGGCAAAGGCCTCCCTTTACACCTCTAACCTCTTCCTCTTTAACTTTACATCTCTAACCTCCAACCTCTTCCTCTTTAACTTTACATCTCTAACACTCACATAACGTACTAATTACGTTAAATTTTAAGGCATTGTAAACTACACCACCTAAATCCTAGGTATATCATCTACCCCGGTCACCAGGGAGAGTGGAAACGTCGAGAGATGTCGTGCGGTGTTCCGCAGGGATCGGTACTAGGACCACCCTTGTGGAACATCGGGTACGACTACGTGCTGCGCGGCGACTTCCCCGACGGGGTCAGCGTGGTCTGCTACGCGGACGACACGTTGGTCCTAGCGCGGGGAGAGTCGTACCGGACGGCGGTCGAATTAGCGACACGCGGGGTTGCGATGGTCGTTGACAGGATCCAGCAGTTAGGACTCGAGGTGGCACTGCACAAGTCCGAGGCCATGTGCTTCCACGGCCCTCGGGGTGCGCCACCACCGCGTTCCCAGCTAACGGTAAGAGGGGTATCAGCGTCGGGTCGACGATGAAGTACCTGGGACTCGTCCTCGACAGCTTGTGGAACTTCAAGGAGCACTTCCGACGTCTGGCTCCCAAACTGAATCGGACTGGGGCTGCTCTCGGGCGGCTCCTGCCCAACCTCAGGGGACCAGACGCCTCCTGCCGGAAGCTCTACGCGGGAATTGTTCGGTCCATGGCTCTCTACGGGGCTCCGGTGTGGGCACCGACGTTGACACAGCAACCGAGGGCCCAGCTGAATGCGTGCCAGAGGGTCATGGCAATACGCATGGTGCGAGGGTACCGAACGATCTCCCGCGAGGCGGCGACCCTCCTTGCTGGCCAACCGCCGTGGGATCTGGAGGCAACAGTCCTTGCACACATGCACGACAAGCGCATGGAGATGCAACGCCGGGGCGAAATTCCGCTGCCACGACAAGTCGAGGCATGGCGGACAGAGCTCCGGCGGGATCTCATGGCGAAATGGCGTCAACGACTATCGCAACCTCGTTCGGGGCGCGCCACAATTGGGGCGATAAGGCCCATCCTTGAGGCGTGGCTGGAAAGACCTCACGGCGTTCTCAACTTCCGCACGACGCAGGTGCTTACCGAACACGGAAAGTTCGCTAAGTACCTGTTCCGGATTCGTGCGGAGGATTCGCCCGGGTGTCGCCACTGTGCGGAACATCCGGAGGACACGGTGGAGCACACTGTAGAGGTGTGCCCCACCTGGGTGGAGCATCGCCGTGTCCTCGTGGGGGCGATCGGCGGCAGCGATCTCTCTCGCCAGGCCTTGGTTCAGGCCATGTTCCGTAGTGAGGAGGGATGGCAGGCGGTCTCCTCCTTCTGCGAAGCAGTAATGCTAGCAAAGGAGGAGGCCGACCGCATCAGGCAGAGGCAACGGGGCGCTCGCCCCAGCCGCCGCCGGGATTCCGATCCCGATTTCCGGCCACCGTAGGCGCGGGCTTGCGGACGGCGTGCAATGGGTAGCACGCTGTCCGATCGTCCGGTAACCGACCGGACCGAGCCCAAGTCGTCGACGGCGCGTTCTGTTCCCGCGCGCCTCAAGGAGCTGTCAGCACACCGAAGAGGCCCAGCCTGCTAACTACAGGCAGGCAGGGTCGAAGCCTACTGGGGTCATGGGTTAGTTCCGAAAGGAATGCTCGGCCCCGGCACGATAGGCTACGAAGGAACGGGGTAGGTTTTTAGTCAGTAAGAGTCTGACACTACTTCCCGCTCCGCCCAAGGGCGGGATTTGTCATTGGATGATTTTACCTACCATAAAAAAAAACCACCTAAATCCTTAAGTTTTAGATAATAGTAAAAGTAGACACAAAACAACACAAACCATTTTTAAATAGATTTTTATTATTAAATTTTAAATTAAATATTGTCTTCTAATACAGTCGTGGCGTAGAGGGCACAGAAACTTTCTCTCCTATACAAGACCGTGGCGCTCGTCATGACATCATTGACTCTGGCTTTTGATAAGTGATCACTGTACAAGGCAAATGTAAGTAATTCTTACCTTAGGTATTTCTATAATCTGTTTTGTATGATGTTTAGATGATGAGAGTTGTACTAAGAACATTAGTATGCTGTTGACTAAATCGCAGCAATCTCTGAAAGGAAATAAGATAATATTATAAAGAAGAAATATTTATATTATTGAATTCTTGTTTGTTATGAACAAACTCAAAAACTATTGAACCGATTTTTATTATTTTTATTTTATTTTTTACATTTTAAGAAAGCTTACAGAATAATAACATTATAACTACACTAATATATAACTAAATTGCTAATTTTAAGCTTCCACAGATAGTGACAAAATTGTTGCTCCCAGTGTAAAGTAGCTCAAAGTTGGAACAATAGCTAAAACTGTTAATCATTTTAAATAAACATTTACAATATAATTATGGATTTAGGATTTAGTGCAGGTAGGTGCTTTTTATACACAGAATGATTTTGCTAAACACTTCCTGACTGTGCTCGCATTGGTGCAAAAAAGTTCAATGCCGGCTTGACAATTTTTTTGTTAAAACTACCACTTGCTTGATTGTTTTAAACACTCTTTCATCAGTAGAATGCTATATTTTTTTAAAATTATACAACATTATTTTTAGTATATACGAAACCTGAATATAGTTTGTTCAGAATCAGTAACTGAATCTATTCTAATAATTTTTACACCAGCCACAACTAGAGATGGGCGGTGGGTAAATACCCATCGGGTATTTACCGGGTAAATACCCAATTTGGGTATAAACAGGGTTTTTACCCGGTAAATACCCAAAAGCATGGGTATAAACTATAAACACTTTGTGGAACGTTTTATTTAATAAAGTTTAGGTGAATTTTAGCCCGTTTAGATATTTTTAACACATCCATGTTATAAGTTCGGCTACTTTCATATGTTTTTCGTTTCATAGCCTGATTAAATTGCTTTATTAACTGATAATAACTGTAATTTTAGCATAAATGTAAAATTTCTTAACTGATTTGATAAAGTTTCTATATAGTAAATGACATAATATAGGGTGACTGCTAATTAGTGAACGGCACTTAAACAAGTGATTGTAGTCATGAAAAGCAAACAACTTTTACTATGGGACCAAACCTGAAATCGAGAAAAAAAATCTGCTGGTCAGTACATTTGTGTTCGCGTAACTGGTCAAAATGTACTAAACTTGGCTGATTTTCCTCCTTATATAATGTCCTTTCATTTAATTTGGAATCGGAACTCCCTTTTTAGGGTTCCATAGCAAAATGGCCAAAAAACGGAACCCTTATGGATTCGTCATGTCTGTCTGTCCGTTCGTCCGTATTGTACAGCCAGTTTTTTCCGAAACTATAAGAACTATACTGTTGAAACTTGGTAAGTAGATGTATTCTGTAAACAGCATTAGGATTTTCACACAAAAATAGAAAAAAAAGAACAATAAATTTTGGGGGTTCCTCATACTTAGAACTTCAGTTTAATTTTTTTTTATGGTTTAAAAAATAACAGGTAAATAGGTATCATAGTAATCAATGTTGTTATATCAATTTATAAACACGCATTTTAATACTCAAAAATGAATAATATGAATTTGCTTAATTTTTTAACACTACTAAACGAAGATGATTTTTATCGCTAGCAATTTGTTTTTCTTTTTTTGCTTAATTTACACGGTTCTATATTTTTTGTCTTGATTAGGTACATCTAAGAAATATTCAGTGTTTTTATTGTTTTATATGACATAAAATATATATTTCTATATTTTTTCATCATGATTACAGAATGAGACCCTGAGAAAAAAAAGCTTCAAAGTGTTAATGACGTACTTCTATTACAAAATACTTAAATTACTTTCTTTGGTATATCTACTGTAGTTTAGTACGAGTATATTTTCTAAGGTTTAACGTAAATTGTATTGCATTCAATTAAATATACATATATGAATACAATATATTAATATTTCCAAAACCAGTTTTAGTCGTTAGCACCAGCAAAATTTTGAATCCTGATCCAAAATAAAACAGTATGAGATATCACTTCTACGTGCGCACTCTTTAGTAATTCAAAAACAAGTGGAAGTAGTAAGCATAATACGTATACGCGGAGAGAAGGCGAAGAAGCGGGAACGGTTGATGTGTATATTTGTAAGGATTGAGGGACCGCTGGCCAGCTAAATGCGCCTACTGACAGACTTATTTTATCAATTGAAAGTCCACTTTAGAAACTTTAACGTAAGGTTGAAACGCCGTGAGCTGCACCACGTCAGCATTTTTTTAATATTAATTTCAATCTCATACGCTAATGTAGTAGATTTTTAGTTAATAACAAAGTATCTTCATCGTCACTAGTTCTGAGAATATACGCGAGTTTGCCAGATTTTAGTTATTCATCTTACATACTCAAGAGTTTGATGTTTCACGTTTATTTAATGTATTTTATCAATAAATATTTGTCACGACATGCTGTGATATTCAAATAGTCTTTAATTTAAAACTACTATAATCAAATTTAATATAAACCACCTAATATAATACGTAAAAATACAGACGTACAATTTTTATATGATTTGTTGGTAGAAAACTAATAATTGCTGACACCATTAACACTTCTTGCATAAAACACATTTGATAAACATTTTTTATTGCTTAAAGTGTATAAAAGACGTAAAACAATAATGAAAAAGAAAATACCCACCATTTGGGTATTTACCCGGGTAAAAACCCTGCATTTGGGTATTTTGGGTATTTACCCGGTATTTACCGGGTAGAAACCCATCTCTAGCCACAACTGGGTGCGGGAGCAAAACAACCCCTGAGTCACCCAGATGGCTTGGTGACCACGTATTTGTGTGGACAACCAGGTAACATACCAAGCTTATATCTTTATGATTTTTCATGATACATAATACAGATTCATTATATAAATAGACTAGATAGGTGTTCCGGGTTTCGCGCTGTAAGCAGTGATTGATGTAATCGTTGATGGTGAAACATACTAGTTAGCCTTGAAGACACCTACATAAATATCTCTCGTACTTTATCACTGATTGACATAGGCTAGGTATATATTTTCTGCTTACATACAAGCGAAGCCGCTGGCAGAAGCTAGTATTGGAATAATCTCACATACTATTTGAGTAGTATAGTCATTGCAAATATTGAGTGTAAGTTTGCCCTAAAATTATACGCAAAAATAAGGAAAGATTTTATTTGAACTTATATAGGATGACTGGTAATTAGTAAACGATACATAAACACGTGATTCTACTCATGATAATAAACAGCTTTTACTATGGGGACCAAACCAGAAATGGCGAAAAAAAATCTGCTGGTCAGTACATCTGTATTCGCCTAACTGTTCAAAATGTACTGAACTTGGCTGATTTTTTTCGCGATTACAGGTTTGTTCCCATAGTAAAAAATGTTTGTTATCACGTGTCGAGTATCGTTCACTAATTACCAGTCACCCTGTATATAGCCATTGAAAAATCAGCTTTACTAACATACAGTTAAAATTGAAATTTGCTAAAAGAATAATCGCATCGTGTTAAAAATATTTCTACTTACGGTATCTCATGCTGTTCAACCAAATCCAGCTGTTTCATCAGAAACCCTATGAAGATCTGGTCACTGTCCAGCATACAGTAGTTTACTCGTAACGTTAGCAGTTGGTTTAATAGGTTTAAAACTTGACACTGAAGTGGGATGTCATTCTGCATTGTGTAGCTCTGAAATTTTAAGGGAGTCAAGGAGTCAAGCTAAGTTTAACCGCTCACGGTGGATTGGTCTGACGATTGTTTTCTTGTCCTATTCGCCAGGATCCCGTGTTTACGACTAGGTACTCTATCTCTATATAGGGTGACTGGTAATTAGTGATATTAATAATAATATATAACAAACAACTTTTACAATAGGAGCATATCTGAAATCGTGAAAAAAATCTGCCAAGTTCAGTACATTTTGAGCAGTGAGACGAACATAAATGTACTTACCAGCAGATTTTTACGCGATTTCAGGTTTGGACTCCTAGTAAAAATTGTTTTTTATCATGACTACAATCACGTGTTTAAGTATCGGTCACTAATTACCAGATACCCTATATTTAGAGGTAAATTCAACATTTTCTTCTATAGCACTAAAGAAATCATAAATGTTTGTATCCAATTTTTTAGTTCATAGATTTATTGGCTTACTATACGCTTTGGTGAATACTGTAAGTATAGCAAGCAATTAATAAATACATAAATAAATAGAGATATTTAGAGAGATCTTTAGAATAAAAAAAACAGCGACTACTAACCTTCAGAGCCTGTATAACAACCGGCTCGAACAACCTAATATACCTCTCCAACTCCTTTTTATTTGTACTCCATTTCCGATCAGACTTATTTTTCGCAAAATTCTCCATTGTCATCAACAGCTGTCTCTCAGCCACCATCCTTGGGTTCTTACTGTCCAAAGACAACTTCTGACTAGCATTGGAACAAATACTACTTCTTCTAGATTGTTCTCTTAAATTCGTCAACATATTGACCATCATAACATCTTGGTAGAAACTCGATTTATTATTGACCTCAGTTTTGTCTACAATACTCATAAAATCTGAGTACTGATTCACCATGTTGGTACCAAAAAGGCATTTCAATAGTTGCGTTATGCAATACACAGTTACGTCCGGACATAGAGGCATGATGACTTTAAGATAGAATAGTACCTCTTCGGTTACGTGACCTATTTCTTTTTCAGTGGCCAGTTCTAGTTGGATTGCTAAGCTGTTTAGTACTGTTGATAGGAATGTGTGGAAGATACTGCTTTTTGGATCGAGGTTTATCTGTGAAATAACATGTTTAGTTTTAGGAAAATGCATTATTTTATACACATTTTTATCGATACAATAAATTCGATTAAATTAAGTTTGTAGATTTAATTCTGTTAGAAAGCCTCGCTAACAGCAGCATTGTATGCAATACAATAAATAATAAATAGATGTTAAACTTGTTTCCGAGTCCGATGACCTGTAGGTAGTGGTCGGTCGTTGCGTACTAACTACGTACCTAGATCATTGGACTCGCTCAGCTGATGTTTTCTTAAAGAAATTAATTTCATACATATTAATTCGAATTTTATAAAAAAAAGGACTTTCTTTTTTAATTTTATCTTTACAAATCGACAGTGTTTCATGTACCGAATCGACCTTCCACGGGATTAAAACGGTCAAAATTTAGCCGTTTATACATACCTTATGATTAGAATACGTAGCTCTCAAAGTTTCATAGAACTTCATGTAGAAGGGTTCGTTAAAGAAATGTCCCGCGAAGTGAGCCTTGAGACTAGACGCTGGTGGGGCGGGTTTCTTACGAAGAGTACCTTTTTCATCAAGTTCAGGGGGATTACTGCCTCTTCGTGGCATTCCGTCTAGAAAACATATGTAAGACGATTATGGGTACTATAGAACTTTCACCTATAAAACAGAATTGAGTGAAAAGAGTTTTCTGCAATTTTGCGATTTTTTTACGATATTCTATTCTTAACAAAAAATAACACTAAAAGTCTGTGTTTCCTGATAGCTACAACCTAGGGGTCTTTAAGTTAGAATGAATAGGTTACTCCTACGCAAGCGTTCTACACAGTTGACCACATCATCGCTCCGGCCTGGACTTATAAAAACTAAATGACTTCTAGCGGTGGGCGTTTCAACAACAAAAACTTTTCAAAGACCGTTTTATGTTCTGCAAAGGAACAACCGTTTTCCGTCCTTCAACCAGTCTTCGATACACAAACCAGTCTTCGAATTACTGTATGCAAATTTTTATCTTAATGATAAGAAAATAAGGTCGAGAATAGATTGATTCAACTAACACACTCGTCGCGTCATCGTTTCAAAACCAGTCGTTACAATGAAAAAGGAACTTTACGGCTATGAAATAAAGCACAAATTTTATTGCTACTATGAGTAACGACGATGACAAAGTTTGAGGATGGTTTAAGAAAACGTCCTCAAACTAGTTGCGACAACGAACGTTTTCTGCAACTACATCACTCAACGAAAGTTTCGTCTTCAAACCAGTCGCGAGGACCGTTTTTAACAACCGTTTCTGTCGTTGTAAAACCGACCCCCCCACTATGACTACACGGTAAGGGCACCTCCTGTGTATGGACAAGGATATCGCGGGGGGAAAGGGATATATAGGAACGGGCTGTATCGAACGTAACAATCAAATTCAGGGAAAAACACGCGTGATGGAATATTATGAATAAATCTTACCTGTAGTTTTCCTCCTGACCGGACTCCCAGGTAGCGCAATCACACCCTTATTCAAATGCACATTAGGATTAACTTCCTCTATCAAATGCACCAAGACATTCAACATCTTTAGCGTGACTTGTAGAAACTTTTCTGCTAAGCTGGCAACCCTCTCACATTCCAAGTGATGCCATCTTTCTTTGGTATTTTGTGTGTCACGCTCAAATATGTCTCGGTTTGTTGTCTTGTGCCGCATTATGTTATGTATTTCGACTGTAAAACAATAAATAAACGTCTGGCTTTGAAATGAGACTGTTATGAGTTAGGATAATTTATTAAAGCGTCAAGATATATATTTGTTCCGTAAGGAATCTTCGATCAAATCATAGAACCACTGCGCCAATCGAGCCGTCAAAGTCAAAGATAATAACAAGTTTTTATTTTTGTTAAAATGGAGGGAATGTCTTCTTCGTTTGACGGCATTGTCACAAAGGATTGAAAACGTACGCGTGTTACACGCCTCGTGAACAGTGGTGCTATTCTTTAAGGAAACGCAGCGCTGCCTCAACGACAAACACCCAAATAGGATACATTGGATTGTCAACCTAATTTTCCTATACATTGGATTGTTAATTCAATGTATACTATTTGGATGTACCACAGGACTCACACCACACAGCACCACAGGACTCAGTACTCTGTGCTGCTCAAGCTGTCTGGCGTAATTTGAAGCATGTTATGGCATATTTTGAAGCATCTCTGAAGCTACGTGTCCGTGGACAGCAGGCCTAAAACAACTCTTACCTGGATATATCAACGAACACAGATCCATAAGTATAGTCCTAGCCACCACAGTTCCGTTGCAGTAGTCAAGACTATCGAGGCAGTAACTCAACAGTCCTTGGTTGGAGTATGCTTCCATGTGTTTCCAAGGAGACCACTTATGGCAGATCGCTTGGAGGGCTTCGAGAAGACCTTGCTAGAAAGAAAGTGAGGATTACGTAGTCAAAATTGGTTAAACGAACAGTAAAAATTTAAATGTCTAATCTTATTTATTTAACTTTACAAGATTATGGTTGTAAAGTTGTCAAAAAATAAAAAGCCCGTTTTGACATCTGTCATCGGGACAAGAATATTAGAGAAATAATAATAAAGGATCCTCGCAATATATTGCGAGACTGGCCTGTTGGTGTAGTGGTTAGTGGCCCTGACTGCTATGCCAGAGGTCGTGGGTTCGATTCCCACCCAGGACAAATGTTTGTGTAATGAACACGATCATTTGTTCTGTGTCTGGGTGTAATTTATCTATAATATGTATGTATTTAGAAATATATAAGTATGTTTATCAGCTGTCTGGTACCCATAACACAAGCTCTGCTTAGCTTGGGGCTAGACGGTGTTGTGTGATAGTTGTGGAATATATTATTATATTATAATATATTCCGTCATATTACTTAACGCGCCAAAAAAAAATGTATCTTTTTAAAACACTTTAATAATCTTCTTGTTTTATATAAAAATGAATAGCTGTTCGTTAGTGTCGCTAAAACTCGGAAACCACCGGACTGATTTGGCTAATTTTGGTCTTGAAATATTCGTGATACTCCAGGGAAGGTTTAAACGGAAAGAAAAAAAAGTATTCATTGACTATTAGGCGGTACGAAGTATATGTCAGCTAGTCTTAATATATAAAAATGAAAACTCGAGAACGGCTGAACCGATATGGCAAATTTTGGTCTTGACATATTCGTATACTATTTTCGTATATTCGTATATTCGGATACTCCAGGGAAGGATTAAACTTTCCTTTCATTAACGAAAAAAAATCCGCCTATTAGTCGGTACGAAATTCGCTGGGTCAGCTAGTGAATTATTATTCTAATGTTTCTTTCAGATTCATTTCAAATTAAATTATAGGTTCGGTTTCAAATGTCAAAACGGGCCTTTTATTTTTTAACGAGTTTAGTCAGGTTCCTATCACTATAACTCACCGAATAATATTTACAATGCGCGGCCATCAGTTTCCCGACAAGGTTCCCGACGATCATGTTCAAGCTGTCTGCAGTCTGCAGTTGCTCACCACGCCTCAGTTGCGAAGGCAAGTCGCTGTAGAAGTAGATGTCCCTCACGAGCTCTAAGGCTAGACCTTCGTGGTCGAAGGTGAACTGCTTGCTTTGTTCTTTGGCTAAATTGGCGATTACTGTAGTCGGGGAAGAATTTTTTGATGGGTAAATAACAGGAGTTATGCTGTGGAGAGAGAAATATATATATGTCTTAATTGTAGCTGATACAATTTCATATTATAAATACAGGCCTTTCAAGCCAGTGATTTTAACTTTTATTTATATTGATTTTAACTTCTATAACAGAAGGGAGATAAATAATTAAAATCAAGCTTGTAAATCAATCAAAATTCCGATACTAAAATGTGTTTTCGGACACTGTAGGTAATTTGTCCCACTAGCACTTTTTCCACCTTATTAAATAAGTTTTTTTATTGATAAGCACGCGTTTGACCACTATGTCACCTGATGGTAAGCGATGATATAGCCGACGATGGAGCAAGCTTGCCTAGAAATAATACCTATTATTATGAGTTAGTTAAGAGTGAAGTAACCTTACTTCACTCTTAGACTTACAAGACCCCTAGGTTGTAGCTATTAGCCCCTAGGTTATAGAATTCTGCAAATAACGGCGTGGACACTTGTCTACGCCGTTAGTGGTGTATACTTACTTTGCAATAGCCTGAGCAGCTGCACTCCTCACTTTCTGATCCTGATCAGCAAGCAAACGAATTAACGTGTCCGTAATCAATTTGCTTCTGACGTAATACATGGGGTAAAGCATGTATAACCTGAAAAACAAAACCAGAAATAAACTTAAATACCCATAAGTTTGCAGTATTTAAGAGTTACGTAATAATTCCTTGTTCTAATGTTTTCGGTACTCATTGATTATGCTGCTTAACAACAGATTCGAGGCAAGGTTCTTATAAAATCACGAAAAGGAAAATTTGACAATGAGTAGCTTAAACTGTGAAGCCCCAAGAGGACACCGGTGTCCGCCACCTATTGTCTTTTTATTGTGTCTCTAATTACGGTATTCAAAAGGTTAATTCGCTAAATCATTGTAAATACACATAGAAAACATGTTATACGTACACATCTACATTTGAACTCAACCTTAGAATCTTTAGAATATGGCTAAAATGGGCTTAAATAAGTAAAACCAAGCATACTGGACATTCGATACGTCTCATTGAGTGATTTATTTAAAATTCAACCTTACCATCTTTGTCACAAATCTGCAATTGGCTTGCTTCTTCTGCCTAATATGCTCAAAACAAAACAATAATCAACGACGCCTGCAATACTACAAATGCGTCGAGATTATATTCGAAACTCAACCGTACCGTCTTTGGCATAAGACTGAAATTGACTTACTTCGAGACCAGTCGCTACTGAGTGAATCATTTGAAAATAAACCTTACTTTCTATGGCCTAAGACTGATATTGGCTAGCTGGGCAGCTTTCTGTGAAACATGCTCAAAACAAAAGAATGATCAACGACGCTTGGAATACTACAACAGCGTCGAATCAGACTAAATACGAAACTCAACCGTACCGTCTTCGGCATTAGACTGAAATTGACTTACTTCTGATAAGGTAGCTTCTCATACAACCTACACAGGTTAACTCTACACAGCCAGTAATTGTTCGTTTCCACATTGACCAGCGCGTTCAGTACATCTATGAGCTGTGCCCAGTGAGAGCTGTGGCATAGACACGTGGAAAGAGTCGTGAGCGAGGACAGTGTGTGGTTCACTGTGGAGTGAATGTCGTCGGAGAGACCCTGAAAGAAAAGGAAAATTATTAAGAACATAGACTCGAAATGGGTAAACAAACAGCCTTATTTCTTGAGAATCTAAGAATCAGCTTGCGTAGTGTCTTATATTAGGGCCGTTTTTACACCAGAATGACGTGCAATAGTGACCGGTAGCAACGCGAATGGCCGGCTGAGTCAGCCACAGTTGGCCGTTGGCACAGACGTTGACAAGACACGCATGACCGCTTGACTACTCACGGAGCCGCGAGCGGTCGCTTGCCCATTTTGAGCCTTTCAATCGGTACTGATCTTTTAAGGACATTGATAAAATATTAAATTATTTCCCTCTCAAATCTTTCATCGCGGTTTTAAAGTTCTCCGCGCTATTATATAATTTACAACACTCCGAAAATTCAGTCCAGACACAACACCCATCTTGTCGGAAAATCCTCTCTTTTCAATGGAAGTTTGCAGAAATTAACACACACATAATTAGTTTTTTGTAAATATCCTGATGACTATTCCTCTTTCCATCTAATATTTTAGATCTACTGACTCTTAGTAACATTTTTCTCAGTCTTTAGAATAAAAATCGAACACAACATACCTTCAAAACCATCGCAATCAGCTTATCCATACTAATAAATTCCGACACATCTTTCGGCAAAGCACTGTAACTCCTCCAGCGATGATAATACCCATGGGAAAGATCCAAAGCAGCCAACAGATAGCTGGCAATACACACCCTCACCAACCCCCTGATTTGGGGGTCATTATGACCCTCTAACAGGGTAAAAATATCACTCAGATGCTGAAACTCGAAATTCTCTGTACCATCAACGACTTTCACCACCTCGGCTACTACATTATCATTCGCAGTGTCCACAAAGTCTTTACTTTGAACTTCGTCTGTCCTTTTTAAAGGTCTTTTTACTTTTTCCTCTTTCTTCTCGAAGTCTTTCAAAGCATCTAGATGGTCTAAGTTCGTTGTGCTTTCACCGAAATGGTCGAACTTCATGTCTAAATCTATACTTGACGATAAAACATCACCACTGCTAGACATTGGGTAACCAGTTGATAGAGCGTTACTACCCGTCATATTTGAGTTCATTGTGAAATTACTATTTGTCATATTAGGGTTGGTACTATCAGTTGTGGCACTAGCTAGTAAGTCGTTTTTAGGATATACTTTGCTGTCTAAGATGTTACTGGGGGCATCCTTAGAACTTTTCTGTTCTGTGCTCTCAGATTTGCTATCTTTTTTTGATATCGGGTGGGATTGCGTGGTCTGTTGACTATCTATGCTCCTGTTGAGGAGTTCTTGGCTCAAGGAGTCTGTTAGGGAATCCTGGTAGCAAACGTTTCTTTCTAGTACGAAGTCGTTTATGTGATCTGGGTTGGTTGTGTCTTCAGATGATCCTGAAAGAAATGAAATTCATGTGGTTACAAAACTTTTAAAGGTGAAATTGGGAGCCAAGTTTAATATTACGATATACAATGCGTTCCAAATAAGAATAGGATCGATTTTTACTCCATGTTGTGCCGTCATAGACGTCAAATCAAACATTGGGTAAGGTGAGCAAAATAAGAAATTTTTACAATTAATATTTAAAAATTTAATAATAGAAAAAGTTTAATCTGAATCCAGTTCTTCAATTTTGCTTATCTCTGCGTCAATGTGTGAAGTATCTGAGTAGTGGCAATTGGAAGAAGGCAAATTGTTCCTAATAAGGAAAATAAGAATGAAAACAGTTTTTTTTTAAACTAATTATGACTTAAATAATATATTTAGCTAATTTAGTTTTAACAATAACGTTTTTACTTCACCTAAATTTAAATAAGACTCAGTAATACAAAGCAAAAAAAAAAAGAAATTATTAATAGGCAAAGTAGTTTTTTTTTTAACAAACCGTACTTTTCAATCAAAATTTGACAGATCGACGTTCCTATTCTTATTTGAAACGCATAGTATTGTGGTTGAAGACTTCACCGACAAGAAATAACATCTAAATGGGTGCCAAGTCCTAGTCACCATGGAGTACTACAAGAGTAACCATGGAGTTTCTTGCCGGTTCTTCTCCATAGGAAACGACCAATTTCGAACCGTGCACTAGCTTCTGACGTTTTATAAGTGCCCATGTAGGCCTATATTAAATAAAAATATTTTGAATTTTGAAAGTCCTGGCTGGAAGTCACGTCATGTCTTCGTATTCTTGGTTGTGGTATAAAAAAAAAGAGGTTTAGAATGTAAACTTACCAGAAATATTATGGTGTTTCGCGTCAGCATCCTTGTCTAGAAACAACGTTATCGCTTGAGGATATAGTTGCAGAATTTCAGACAAGCAGTTCAGTGCTGATGACTTCAAAGACACTCTTATTTGCCTGAAAATAAAGTTTATATTAGATTGCTCTTTGAAAGCGGGAAATTATTTAATGATGAAGATGTGACTAAAACCAAACCTCCTTCTGTTGGTTTTTGAGTTTTAGGACCAGAAGTTTCCTTTTCAGAAAATGCGGGATAGTTCGAAAGAGGCACCGGGCAACGCGGCCCTGAAAACTTAAAGGGCAATCGAAGGAACGCAGGTGGGTTTTAGTCAGTAAAAGTCTAACACTACCTCTCGCTCCGTGAGCGGGAGATATTGATGTGATTATTGCTTTTGACGTATTGAAATTACCTCTCGCTCCACCGAGAATGCGAAAAGTACTTTGGTAATATGAGATATTAACATTATGACTTAGTAACAGCTCGGACTCTGAATATGGAGACGGGTGATAACAAGAGGCAAGTTCTCCTACTCGTACTATATGAGACCAGAGGTGGACAATCGTCGTGTTCAAACCCAGCTTTAGCTTGTCTCTTCATAGGACTTAATAATCCTCCGGACCAAATTTTGGTCACAGTAGAAAATTAAACCAAGTACGCAAGAAATAATATAGTATACAAGTGAGTGCGCGGGACGGTCATGGCATCGCATTGGGTCACACGTACAGTAAGCTCAAAATATGTTGGCCACTCTGAAGTTAACGTTACGAACTGTACGCATACTCGATAAATACGCAATAAGCATTCACCACAATCATGATTCTTAAAAAGACTTACTGCGCAGTTAATTGTTCGAAGTTCGGAGCGGTCAAGATATATTGACCGTACTGTAAGTTTGTTCCCTCCGCGCTCTGCGTCGCAGCAGCGCTTGGCAAAAATCGCGTTACTGCCAAATGCGGCATCTCGTAGCGTAATTTCAACATTTTAGTACATTCGTTCTGTAGCGACATCTATATCGTCACAAAGGAACTATCCTTCATCGCTCAATTAAAGTTCTCCGCACGATTTGAATAGATACAACCGCCCGAAATCATCTATCGGACAGTAGCCTACATACATAGCACCTGTCTGGTCGGAGAATCCTCCCTTTTCAACGGATGTTTGCGGGACTTTACTCTCTGTCCCAAATACCTCCAAAACTGGTGACCCCGACGTTCTGTTGCTGATAGCATCGAGGTCGTGGCGACTGTTAGAATCAAGTCAAAAGACTTACCTATCAGGTATGACTCCACCCTTATTTCCAGTTAAAAGAAACTTCGATGTTAACAATCTTGCACAATATTTCAGTGGGATATCGTCGTCTTTCGATGTTCCGATGTTGATCTGTGAATAAATACTTATAGTTAAATTCAATACAGTTTTTGAAGAGGCTAGCTTTTCCCAGCGGCTTGTTGAAGTCGGTGTTTCTATAGTAGTTTTGTTTCTTCGTTATTTAAGACAGAGTTTTAAAAATTGAGGTTGTTTTGCACTTTTTTGTGTTTTATTACTTTGAAGTTGGTTGTATTTTTTTAAAAGTTTTTTATTTTAAACTTTTAATTGGTGATACTGATCAGTTCATTGTTTTCGTTCAGACAGTGATAAATGATATTTATTTTGTAAATAGGTTTTTAAAAACACTTGCACGTCAATTTTTTTCGTCAGTTTAAACTAGACGAGGCCGGTGTAGTCATCGACTACACACAAAATAATTATTTTTATCACATATAAACGATGCAGTTTTACTTGTAACGACAGTTCTGCTATGGTAGTTTATCATCAGATTCGGAAATTTAATCTTTTATTAAAAAAAAAATATTTCAAAATCGGTCCACAATTGACCGAGAAATCGGTGAACATACATAAAAAAATACACACAGCCAAACATATAAGCTTTACCTTTTTGATGTCGGTTAAAAAAAACAATGTGTAGTACGCGACACATAAGTTTAACTGAAATGGCGTTGCTATGGTTAGGCGCAGCCTCCACTGTGCCGCATAAGTAGACCTAAAATGGCTGTTGTTGCTATGGTTACTCGCAGCCCATCACTATACTGAACTTGATTAAGACCCGAAAATCTGTCACTGCGCAATTGAAGGTCGATCGTCAAATTAGTTCAACTTATATACCTAGTACAATAAATCATAAATAGTGTCGTAAAAACATGTACCTTAACCGCGCCATCCGTTACAGTATGCGCATGGTCGACTTGATCATTCTCTTTAGGTTCAACTTCTTCAATCTCTTGTAATTTCTCCGATAAATCCTTGGACAATTGCTCAGTGTTAGGCAATTCCATTTCTTGTTCGCTAACTGGGGAGTCTGGTGTCTGCAATACGGTAAAATGTAAATAAATAATGTTGTTATTTATCATGATGCGACTGTGCATAGTAAAGCCTGAAATCAAATCCCGAGCGTGAAGAAGTAACAAACATATACACATACATAAAATTTTGCGTATACACGATGGCGAAGACAATACGACAGTAAATTAAACTGCGCATACCTCATGATGTTCCTAGTCTGTATACCAAAAATATTCGAATACATTCAGTGCTGTAGTCACAGGACATAATAGCATAGTAATACGAAATCATTTTTTATTTTCAGCATTTTCTACATGATGTATATGAAGTTCACGATTACTAAAAAACTTTGCCAATTGAGAATTAAAAAAAACATTGTTATTGTACCGATATTTATAAATGGTGTTGTTTTTTAAGAGTTTATGCCATTTAGTTTATTTGAAATATTTTTTTTATTTCGATTTAGGATTTTTTGGTAGTTTAATAACATCGATTTTAATACTGTCGTATTTTCGGCGACACGTTTTATAATGAACGTCCTACTGCCAGCAACTTCGCCCGTTATTTTTTTTTTTACTATTTGATATTTTTATTTTTAATTGTTTCTTTAAATGTTATTTTAGTTAGTATTAGTTAACACTTTAATTTTATTCTGTTGTTTCTTTTTACGTTTCTAAAACCACAGTACCTGTATAGTAAGATCTTCAACACTCAAACTAGGCGTATTAAACTGCAACAGGCTGCCAAGCTGCAGTGCTCCAGAGAACGATATCTCTAACGGATTCTTGAGCTCAGACTGAGGACTGGGGGCGTACCGTGATGATATAATGCTTGAGGTACCTAAAAATAGAAAGACAATTATTATTGTAATAAAAATAACTGTTGAGGCTTAGTAAGGCCGATGCTCGCCACGTCCGCGGGAATTTTCGAAAGAATTGCCGTGGTCCTAGAATGCAACGGGTACTGGAGTTACGCGCTAACATAGCAATCAGAAAACCTAGAATCGAAACTCACACATAAATGATCAGTGTCATCACCATCAACCTAGGCACTGATAGACAAGGACAGAGATAAGAGCTGGCGCTGTCGTGCTAGTGAAATCGCGTTCGCGATCGTAGCGACCGATGTGAAATCGTGCCATATAGGTACAATTTCAGCGGTCCACGCGCTAGAGGATAGTCACCAATCTTCCGCTATTTTGATTTAATCTAAGATGTAGATTGACTTACTAATATTCCTCCTATGTCCCTTTTCGCTATGCGTGTTGTCTAGGGACACATGTCTCGGATGCCTGTCAAGTAGAGCTGTCTTGTACTGCCCGCTGGCTAAAGACAATATCACTGTGAAACACTCCATGATAGCGTTCTGGACATTGTGCTCTTTCGTATGTTCTATATAGTACATGCAGAGGTAGTATAGCTGAAAAAAATAAAATAAAGATTAACGAAAAATTGCCAGGGTAGCTAACAGTGTTGAATGACAAACCATTTATCACGAAAAAAATAAATAGAATATTAATATAATAAGGTGAAGGTAGTTGGTGTAATCATCACAGCATTGATTTGTTGGATTCGTTTTTCATAATATCATTGTTAATTTGTATGTATTTATCTAAGTATATATTTGTTACTGTATTTATTATCTAGTTTACTATAAGCTGTATCTACCATGTTATGTTTCTGCATCACCCTAAGGTCGACTGGTAGAAAATGCCTAAGGCATTAAGTACGCCCTTGTACATAGTGTTTTAACTAGTGCATAAAGATTTCATAAATAATAAATATCACTTTTTTCTCATAAAGGTACATTGTAAAACAAGTCTATTTATAAAATTTTGCCTAATGACTATGACTACGAGTATGAATAAGAATACAAAATATATGTATGTGAAAAGCATGGCCCTACTTTTTAACCAGGCGGGTATAAAGTAACAACGTTATTCGTACCTCTAAATAATCCCGAACGCCGAAAAGATCGTTTTCGGAAAACTTCGTAATATCGTTGATTTGGAAGATGGCTTTTATGACGCAAAACCATCCCATCACCACATTGCTATCTGGTGTCAGAGGCCATAGCTTTTCTGAAAAGATAATATGTACATAGAAATTACATGTTTAGCATAGCATAGCATCAACCTTATAATGTTCCCACTGCTGGGAAACAGGCCTCCTATCTAAAACTGGTTCTGGGCCGTAATCCACCACGCGGGCCCAGTGCGAGTGATGTGGTGGATGTCACATATCTTCGATTTATTTAATTTAAGACTTTTTAAGACCGTTTCCTCACGATGTTTTGCTTCACCGTTTTGAGAGCAGTGGTGATGAAATCAATTACACAAAGTAATGCGCCTGGCTGGGTTTGTACCCGCGACTTAGAACTCGTAAGTCGGGGCCATTACCATTTGGCCACCTCTATTACATAATTATTTTTTGAAAATCAAATAAAAAATAAAATTCCTTAAATAAGGTATTGGCTTAAAATATTCTCAATAGCGGCAAATAAGTTGAACCATTTGCTATGGTCACGCGCATCCCCTAGGCATACTTTGAGACCCGAAAATCGGTTACTGCGCATTCAAGGTCGACCGTCATGATAATTCAGCATGAATGACTCGCGTCATATTCGAGTCTCAAACGAAATGGGGGGCTGCGCGTAAACAAAGCATACGGTTCAACTTATTTATCACGTACTATAGCCGCTTTTAAAATTATAAAAGAACTAGCTTCGTCCGCGTACTTTGGGTTCAAGCTTACACCATAATAACCATACCGAATTTTATCAATTTTGGTTCAGTAGTTTAACCATGAAAGCATAATAGACAGATTTACTTTCACATTTATAATATTAGTATAGATTTTCACTCACCAAACACTCTGGCCAATATATTGGTGAGCAGTGGTTCCCTATGTGAACAGAGATGGGCCACACACGTTGCTATGCCGCGCTTCACAGCTGGGTCTGAGGTCTCCACGTGTAATAGCAAGGCTTTAGATAGCTCTGGAAATGAAAAAAAAAACGAAAATTATTACTAACTAGACAACCTTGCAATTCGTCTGCCATATAAATTATCGAAGAAATCAAACATATCGCGACTAGAAACTGGGGCCCGCACCCCCCATTTCTATGATGATAATAACCAGCCAAGTGTGAGTCGGACTCGCGAACGAAGGGTTTACGTACGGGAGTACGTAACATTAGACACTCTATAGGCACAAAAATCCAGTTTGTTATATGAGGGCCCCACTAAAATATTTCTTTTAAAAATAATATAAAATAAAAATGTCAAAACCTGTTTTTATTATTTGTTGTTATAGCGGCAATAGAAATTCAACTATCTAGATATCACGGTTTACATGACTTTTTTTTTATGGTAGGTAAAATCATCAATTGACAAATCCCGCCCTTGGGCGGAGCGGGAAGTAGTGTCAGACTCGATTCTATCATCACCTTTCTACCATCGGACAACCCGACATATGATAAATGTCCACCCTTACACTGGTAACACCACTATGGCCCACTTTTAGAGTTTCGCCTTCTTGTTTATACCGCGTACATCGAAGACCTGGAACAATTTGCCTGTCTTCTCGTCCGATTATAATTTAGGTGTCTTCAAAGCTAGGGTGAATAGGCTCTTAACAAACTAGTACGCTTCACCTTCGATGATTGCATCACTGCTTACCGTCAGGTGAGATCGCAGAAGCACCAAAATACAGCAGCAAATAGAACTGACCTGATATCTCTTCATCAGTTGTATACTCAGCCAGCGCCGTGAGTATCCTCGGCAGGTTATTCTCCAGCGCCTCCACAATCAGCTGGATCTCATTTGTCTGACGTACTATCTGACTGAGCTTGGGGAAAAGCGTCTGCGCTTGAGTGCGGATTTTACCGACTCCAGGACGAAGCCAGCAGTCGCCGAGGCATATACGGGAGAGTGCGGCGCGGATCCATCTATAAAATAGAAGTAATATTAATACTTATTATATATTATATTATTACGACTTAAAATGCCAGTGCATTCCACAACTTTCTTTGATAAATCCTTTACTCTCCAGGCTGCTCATCTGTGGAATGCATTGCCAGATGCTATAAAACGTGCTCAATCGTTGCTTACATTCAAAAACTTGTTGAAGATCACTACCTGTCTCTGTGATTATCAAAATTTCCCATTTCTTTTTATTGTATATATTTTTTTGTATGGATGTATTTATGTATCTATTATTTAGCATATGTACGTATCTGTGTTTCTATTATTGTATATTTTGTAATAAGTGTTGGTGCTTATTGTGACAGCCCCATATCATGTCCCGAAAATTACTTTCCATTCCTGGTTGCCTGTAAGAGATCGCAAGGCCGCCCATTGTATGTGCTGTAGTTTTTTTTATTATGTATGTACAATAAAGTATATAATAAATAAATAAATAATATTATTTATTTTCTCGCCAAATTATAGTAGGGGGTAAAGAAGTTGAACCCGTTGCTATGGTTACGCGAAGCCCCCTAATTCGATTTAGAACACGTACGAATCGGAATCACGCGCAAAAGTTTTGGTACCATTATCTATAAAAACGGCAAAAAAATCACGTTTATTGTATTGCCTCTTAAAACATTTTTTTTATTTTGTTTTTTTTTTTATTATTGTTACAGTGGCAACAGAAATACATAATCTGTGGAAACTTTTTACCTATTACTGTTTATGAGATACAGTCTGGTGACAGACGGACGGACGGTGTTTTAATAATAAGGTCCCGTTTTACCATTTGAGTATGGAACCTTAAAAAAGGCTAATAATATGAAGAATTCAAATAATGTTACCAAGTGCCATTGTATATATAATATTATCCAAGTAGAGTATACTACACATGTCCGTGCCCTACCCAAATGTTCTAATTAGCGTGTTTTAATTAATTAATTAATTAACTAGACACATTTCACCCAGATAATTAACGTAGGTACATAATGAAACCAGTTTTTGTTACATGATGAGTATTTTCTAGAAATCTAGTTTATATTTGATATTATAATGAAAGTGATTATTCAACTAATAGGAAGGAATATAGTGTTTCATTGTTAAGTACACAATTTGAAATTAATTCCTTCAAAAAGAGATATAAAATCGCAAACGAAAATAATTCTAAAGACAGTTTCAGTCCTGCAACCACAAAAGACATCGAAACATGAATTTATAAAAGAAACTAATAATTATACAACAAGGCGCCGACACTACGACAATAAATTAAAATACCCTCTCAGGCACCCGTACCGAATACGGTACGCCTCATACCAGCTAACTTAAACCTTATTACGTAAAAATAAGGTTTAAATTAGCTGGTACCAAGGTGTACCGAATACGGTACACTGGGACCTGAGAGGAGTTAATAGTCGATAGGAATATTATTAAACTACCAAAAAAAAACAATTAAAATAAATAGCATAAAATCGTAAACAAAAAGAGCACCATTTTAAATTTGGCAAAGAAGTTTTTCTTTAGTAATCGTGAACTTTATATACATCATGTAGGAAATGCAGAAAAAATAATAATGTCCTGTTATTATGCTATTATGTCATATGACTAAACTACTGGATGTATTCGAATAATTTTTAGTATACAGACTGGGAACACATGAAATATATGCAGTTTAATTTATTTTTGTTGAATGAATTTCGCATAATTTTTCAAAATTATAATTGTACTTTCTGAAAATTGTCTTAAAATTTATTTTTATACCATAATTTTCCATCTTTTTAAAATTCTTTTCCTTAATAATAAATCTTTATTAGGGTATTAAAAATAAATACGGTTCACATTTTCAGTGAAAGAATTGAATAGTCTTGATGCTTTACATACCTTGCATTCTTAGTGTGATCTATTTGATTCTGCAGAACAATATTAGTTTTGTGTGAATGAAAGGCAAATCCTCCAACCACTGCCCTGTTTAAAGCTTCATCACCGACAAGACGGACTTCTGCCTAAAAAGGAAATTAACATAAATTCATCGGCTTTTCAAGAATTCAATTTCTCCTCGTGGTTGTCATCCAAGTTTCTATGCAAGATTCTACAAAACTTCAGTCATATTGCAAAGAATGTTGGTGGTAACCTAGAAAAGCTCATGGTGACTGGGAAAGTGGATGAGAAAAGGCCATGTGGATGCACCTCATTACGTTGATCTGACCAGATCCATATCACTCTCGACTCTATGATATACAATGCTATTCACATCGCCAGAGACAGCAACAGATGGAGGCATATCGTAGGAATAAAAGTGATGAAGCAGGGAGGTCATGACCCTCGCATTGAGGAGTATGACACAAGGTGGAGGGGCAGCAGAATTGGCAATTATGTAGGTGAGATTGTCAGCTTACTGCAAGAACTCATTAACTGACAAATACAAAACTTTCATTAGACACTTTTAGTCACTCAAATTGGCTTTATTCAAAAGTTACTGCAAGAAATTATTCAAAGTTATTAATTTATTTGTTAATGAGTTCTTGCAGTGACAATATTTACTGTATTAGAGACCTCGGCCACATTAAAGTAAAAAAATATCATTAATTAATTTAGCGTTCTTGGATAAAAGAGTTTATCAAATAAGTTAAATATTTTTCAAGTACAAACAAACATAGACAAAGAATGCAATAATTTCTCTTTATAATTTTAGAGATAGTTATGTATGGCGTAGTCAGTACGAAACATTTACAGCAATGTTTATAAAATAAAAAAATAAAACATTATTTGCATACATTCTATCTCAAGACTTAACATTACCTCATTATTCAATTTCTTAATGAGAGTTCTCAACAAACCAATTATTGGATAATACAGCTAAATCATCCTTCACGCTATTTGCCTAAAAACATTCAAGGTAACTTACGCTATCGTTACTAGCTAATAAGAGGAGTGTTGGGGCAGCTGAATGCAATAAGTTTGCATAGTGACGAGCGCAGTTTGAACGGCTCCCTAAGGCACCCAGACAACGCCCGAGCGTCCCAGCCGCCGCCTGCAGCTCATGACTCCTACAAATAATACACATATAAATAAAATATCACAAACTTCTAGCCAAATTTGGAAAAATTATGCAAAATCTTACTTCGCTGTGTTCTCATTCGCTTTTAGGAATTCTAGAGCTTTTTCAGCTTTCTCCAACACGTTCATGGCTCCAGTTTATTAGCCGGTTTTCTCAATATGTATTTCGATCATAATTAAAGCAACTGATTGTTTTATAAACGAATTTCCGTCGCGAAAAACGCAAACAAACGTGAAGAAAATCAATCGAGTTGACGTCTACGTTTTGTTCGGAAATAAACAAAAATGAATAATGGATCAGCTGTGTATTAAAAATTAGAAATTCATTTTTTCATCGAACATATTAACATATTACGATATTTATATTTAAGGGTAAGTAATATTCGAGGTATCCTATTAAATTATTCATATATTTCTATTCTTCAATTTATTTACTACAATCAAAATCATGAAGAAAATATCTTTCTGAACGAAATTATAAAAAAATCCAGTCCACCATTTCAATCAGGGTTAGAGATGGGTTTCTACCCGGTAAATACCGGGTAAATACCCAAAATATCCAAATGCAGGGTTTTTACCCGGGTAAATACCCAAATGGTGGGTATTTTCCTTTTCATTATTGTTTTAAGTCTTTTATACACTTTAAGCAATAAAAAATGTTTATCAAATGTGTTTTATGCATGAAGTGTAAATGGTGTCAGCAAATAATTGTTTTCTACTAACAAATCATATAAAAATTGTACGTCTGTATTTTTACGTATTATATTAGGTGGTTTATATTACATTTGATAATAGTAATTTTAAATTAAAGACTATTTGAATATCACAGCATGTCGTAAGAAATATTTATTGATAAAATACATTAAATAAACGTGAAACATCAAACTCTTGAGTATGTAAGATGAATAACTAAAATCTGGCAAACTCGCGTATATTCTCAGAACTAGTGACGATGAAGATACTTTGTTATTAACTAAAAATCTACTACATTAGCGTATGAGATTGAAATTAATATTAAAAAAATGCTGACGTGGTGCAGCTCACGGCGTTTCAACCTTACGTTAAAGTTTCTAAAGTTGACTTTCAATTGATAAAATAAGTCCGTCAGTAGGCGCATTTAGCTGGCCAGCGGTCCCTCAATCCTTACAAATATGCACATCAACCGTTCCCGCTTCTTCGCCTTCTCTCCACGTATACGTATTATGCTTACTACTTCCACTTGTTTTTGAATTACTAAAGAGTGCGCACGTAGAAGTGATATCTCATACTGTTTCATTTTGGATCAGGATTCAAAATTTTGCTGGTGCTAACGACTAAAACTGGTTTTGGAAATATTAATATATTGTATTCATATATGTATATTTAATTGAATGCAATACAATTTACGTTAAACCTTAGAAAATATACTCGTACTAAACTACAGTAGATATACCAAAGAAAGTAATTTAAGTATTTTGTAATAGAAGTACGTCATTAACACTTTTAAGCTTTTTTTTTCTCAGGGTCTCATTCTGTATATAGAAATATATATTTTATGTCATATAAAACAATAAAAACACTGAATATTTCTTAGATGTACCTAATCAAGACAAAAAAAAAATATAGAACCGTGTAAATTAAGCAAAAAAAAAAAAAAACAAATAGCCAGCGATAAAAATCATCTTCGTTTAGTAGTGTTAAAAAATTAAGCAAATTCATATTATTCATTTTTGAGTATTAAAATGCGTGTTTATAAATTGATATAACAACATTGATTACTATGATACCTATTTACCTGTTATTTTTTAAACCATAAAAAAAATTAAACTGAAGTTCTAAGTATGAGGAACCCCCAAAATTTATTGTTTTTTTTTTTCTATTTTTGTGTGAAAATCCTAATGCTGTTTACAGAATACATCTACTTACCAAGTTTCAACAGTATACACATACGGACATACGGACGAACGGACAGACAGACATGACGAATCCATAAGGGTTCCGTTTTTTGGCCATTTTGCTATGGAACCCTAAAAAGGGAGTTCCGATTCCAAATTAAATGAAAGGACATTATATAAGGAGGAAAATCAGCCAAGTTTAGTACATTTTGACCAGGTACGCGAACACAAATGTACTGACCAGCAGATTTTTTTTCGCGATTTCAGGTTTGGTCCCATAATAAAAGTTGTTTGCTTTTCATGACTACAATCACGTGTTTAAGTGTCGTTCACAAATTACCAGTCACCCTATATTATGTCATTTACTATATAGAAACTTCATCAAATCAGTTAAGAAATTTTACATTTATGCTAAAATTACAGTTATTATCAGTTAATAAAGCAATTTAATCAGGCTATAAAACGAAAAACATATGAAAGTAGCCGAACTTATAACATGGATGTGTTAAAAATATCTAAACGGGCTAAAATTCACCTAAACTTTATAAATAAAACGTTCCATAAAGTGATTATAGTTTATACCCATGCTTTTGGGTATTATCGGGTAAAAACCCTGTTTATACCCAAATTGGGTATTTACCCGGTAAATACCCGATGGGTATTTACCCACCGCCCATCTCTAATCAGGGTTTGCTGTGTATAATAAATATGTATGTAATAAGGTAAACTCTTCCGAGTAAGACAGTCTAGCCCCTATTACACTACGTGACTAAGACAGGTCTGAATATCGCGTAGTGTAATAGGCCCATAAATAAATATTTTGACTTTAATTCTATATTCTCCAAGGATCTTACGGTCCATTCACGACTTCGATCTTAGTGGCGAGCGGGGCCGTATTGTTGTCCGTAGGATTCTGTTATATCCTACGGGCACACAATATATTCACAGAGTCACAGCACTTTTCAGGCACTCCCAGGGCTGAACAGTTCGCAGTCTATGTTTAAAAAAAATTCAGCCTAGCCTTCGAGTGATTTTTTTGTGAGCGTACCATGCGTTACTTCCACAGAATACTTTGTAATTATATTGCAATGTTACGGGCAATTTATATAATCCGGTATTCTATATAATACCTGGGCAATGTATAGAATACGGTTTGAAGTAAGGCTTTTATTTTGGTGGTGATAAAAAAACTAACCCTAATTTAAACTGTTGGGGTGCCTTAAAATTACATCAACTCCTTCCCTGCTCTCGTCTTTTACACACATTACCGGCTGCGCATTACTGCGAATACCAGAATTATATGGATTTCCGGTAGCATATATCATCATCATCATCAGCCTTTTTAATGTTCCCACTGTTTGTTACTCTTTCACGCAAAACTGCTGAAATGGATTCTGATGATCCTACATGTGCATGGTGCACGGGTAAACCATGTAATGTAATAGCACATACAATACTTTTTATCCCGGGAATATGTTGTGGGGTTGTGTGGGTTTGAGTAATTTTTTAATATCACAAGGTTGAAGCCACTGCACTGGCGGCAGCTAGTATTAATATATAATCATCATCATCATCATTTTAATGTTCCTACTGCTGGGACTCAGGCCTTCTCTCTAAAAGAAGGAATGAGCCGTAATCCACCACGCGGGCCCAGTGCGGGTTGGTGGATGTCACATGTCTTCGAATTTTTGGTTCTAGGACATGCCGGTTTCCTCATGATGTTTTCGTTCACCGTTTTGAGAGCAGTGGTGATGAAATAAATTACACAAAGTAATGCGTTTGGCCGGGTTTGAACCCGCGACCTACTACTCGTAAGTCGGAGCCATTACCACTCGGCCACCACTGCTCTCATGTATACCTACTGTTATTTCAGTGCTTGGAAGACTTCCTTTCGTCCTTCACTCATGGCAATGGCAATAAATTTAAAGGCCTATTGCACCACATGGTATTCAGACAGTCTTAGTCGATGTTGCGTAGTGTAATAAGGGTCAGACTGTCTTAAGCGTCTATTACACCACTCGATATTCCGCATTCGATACACAGATTGTCTTAGAGTTTACTTCCGAATAAGACAGTCTATCCCCTATTACACCAGTCGTAGTAGACTGGTCTGAATATCGAGTGGTGTAATGGGCGCTTTACTCGGATGTAAACTCTCAAGAGCCTATTACAGCACTCGATATTCAGACGGTCTTAATCGACGTCGCGTAGTGTAATAAGGTCGCGTAGTTTAGAACTGTCTATAGTGTAACGTAATAGGCGTTTATGACAATCTGTGTATCGCGAGGGCAATATCGAGTGGACGAGTGGTGTAATAGGCCATAGCAAGGCCAATAAGGCCATAGTATCATAGTGTCTGTTGGTATCTGTGGGCCATAGGCGCGTTATAAATATAGGACGAGCTTAAAATATTAAATATCTATGTTAAATATCTCATGAAATTGTTGTGTAATTCGACATTATAGTTAGAGCTTAGAGTCATACATAATATTTTAAAATAGAATTGTAGTTTTTTTTTAACTGGACCCGCCCATGAACAGTATTGATTTTGTTAAACAATGACATTTCTGATAAGGAGAAGCTGTCAAAGACAAGTGTTCTAGATCGTAGTAAGTTGTATTAATTGACGAATCTTCTAATTATTACTTATCTTAAAGTGTTTTTGCTCTTATTATGTCATCAGGAGAGCAGCAAGCCGACGTTATGTTAGGGGTGAAGAACGTATTATCGCAGATTGAGGCTGCTGTTGCTAGGCGCAGTAAGGTACGTAAATCGTCCACCCACCACGCGCAGCATCCCATAAAATCAATAATGTTGGTTTTCAATGAAAATGAAGTCTTTTCGACAACATCTTTATTGCGTCAGTCAGTCAGTCAGCAGTAGGTATTTTCTGAGTATAGCCTCCCTTTACAATAACGTTACATTTTTCTATATTTGGCAAAGGCAATCACAGACATATAGAGAGATCAATAATTCTAGACCAAGATTTTTTTTTTTAGAATCTGCCACAAGTAACGCCAAGGCTGGTGGCAGTATCCAAAATAAAACCTGCTCCTTTGATTGTTGAAGCCTATGAAGCTGGTATAAGAGATTTTGGAGAGAACTATGTCAATGAATTAGTTGAAAAAGCTAATGATCCACTGATACTAGAAAAATGCAAGGAAATAAAATGGCATTTCATTGGACATTTGCAAACAAATAAAATAAATAAATTGCTTGCAGCACCAAAGTTGTACATGATTGAGACTGTTCATTCTGAAAAGTTAGCCGATAATTTAAATAAACAGTGGCCAAAGTATAGAAGTAGTGAAGAGAAATTACCGGTAATGGTACAGATTAACACAAGTGCTGAAGAAGGTATTGTATTTCATTTAATTTTTCTATTATACATTTCTATTTATTATTTAGAGCTGTGGTGGCCAAGTGGTAATGGCCCTTTATTATTATTTGGTAAGACACACTAGCAGCAGCTATATTCAACAACCTGCACTGGGCCCACGTGGTGGATTACGGCCCATTCCCTCTGCTAGAGAGGAGGCTTGAGTCCCAACAGTGGGAACATTAAAATGATGATGATGATTATATATTAATACTATCTGCCGCCAGTGCAGTGGCTTCACCCTTGTGATATTAGAAAATTACTTAAAGAGAACATATTCCCGGGATAAAAATTATCCTATGTGCTATTACAGAACATGATTTACCCATTCACCATGCACATGTAGGATCATCAAAATCCTTTTCAGTAGTTTTGCGTGAAAGAGTAACAAACATCCATACAAACAAACTTTTGCATGTATAATACTAGCTTCTGAAGCGGCTTCAACTGCGTGAAAGCAGTTTTCGCCATTTTAACTCCATAGGTATGGAGTTTCATAAAATCCGTTCTTAACGGATGTCTACACCCTACAAGGAACCTACTTGCCAAATTTTAAGTTTGTGGGTGTTTAAGTTTCTGAGATTTCATGATTAATTTTTCTTTTAACTTATGTCAAACATTGTTAGTATGAGTCTATTTTGCAGCAGTAGGTTGAGTAGGTACATTGTATAGACAGATAAAGATCCATAAACAATAAAATTTTTTTCATGTACTTCAGCCAAGAATGGAATTGAACCATCAGAAGCAACAAAGGTTGTTGAACATGTTTTGAAGAAATGTCCTAACCTAGATTTCAAAGGCTTGATGACTATTGGTATATATGACTATGATACCTCCCAAGGGCCTAACCCAGACTTCCTGACCCTTGCCAAATGTAGACAGGAAGTTTGTGATAATCTGAAGCTTGATATAAATGATGTAGAATTGTCTATGGGGATGTCTACTGATTATCAACATGCTGTAAGTAATTTCAAATTAAGATCACTCAAACAGGCTGATGGGCAACTTGATTTTGTAAAAAAATCTATCATTTTTATGAAATCTTTTTAATATTTATTTTGATTGAATTTATATTGTTTTCTACTTTACTATGCTTATAAGTGATTTAAATATAATTTGATAAAATAACTAACATTGTCATTAGAATGTCTTAGTAGGTATAATGATTAGATAAGAGTATCAACTAGACTGATTGTCTATGTATCTTTACATAGACAATCAGTAAAGAATGAAATCACTCTTTTTTCAGATTGAACTTGGTGCTACAACAGTTCGTGTTGGATCAGTAATTTTCGGTGCAAGACCACCAAAAGAACAATGGTCCAAGCAATAGTATAATTCAATATAGCTCAACATGATCAAACCATAGGTGGTGATACACATGCCTGTAGCTGCCTCAAAAATATGCAAGTAGCTTGCATACCAGAAAGCTATAGCTAATTCTGATTGATGAATGTCACTGTGGTTTGATAGCTACTTGCATACTTTAGTGCATATTACAGGCATGTGTATTTAGGCCTTAAAATAGAACTATATAGTTAGCTAGACTAATGGGTGGAAAATTTTATGAAGATGTTACAAAGTTGAGAGTACATTATTTTAATTACTTTTACATTCTGTTATTATAAAATAAGTAAAATGGGCTTCCAAATAATATAATTGTTCCAAATAATGATATGATGATATTATTTCACTAGAATATAATTTTTATTTGTCTATGTACTCTAATTTAAACTGTGTCCAACTGTTTTATTACTTTTTAGCTAGAGCGACGGCAACCGCCTCATTCGCTGGGATCAAAATGTAAGCCGTGTAGGGGGGAGAAATTGACCGGACTTTAATATTATTAGTCAGTCTTTTTCTCTCTCACATACGGTTAGCATATAACCATCAGTACCACCATATGCTGCGCCTGTGTTGTCCAACTCATCAATTCAATTTACAGACGTGGCTGTCAGCAGTGTTATAAGGGATTATGTAAGTTGTTGATTCATTTAGGCTGTTTGGAAACTATTTAGAGGAGCTAATAACAAGATTTTGAATGCAAATGGTACTGAGAACAGTACTGGAAATTTTATCAAGCATTTACAGGTATGCAGAGATGGGTGTAAAGTCCCGCAAAACTCCGTTGAAAAGGGAGGATCCTTCGACCAGACGAGTGTTATTTCTGTGGCGGCAACATCGCCATAACCACACAGAACATTAACTAATTCCATGCCCAAACTTATTTCTTTTGGATCAGTCATGTTGGCGGTTCGAGAAGGGGGTTTGAATATTGATTTTCATCACATATTGTTTTATATGTATACACGAATTGTATCCTGCCATATCTGATTCCCTCATCATCCACATAGAGTTGGGAAACCAAACAAAATGTAAGCAATACGGGAAGCAGGCATTCAGGTATTGGGAAACCAAATGTCGGATCCGGTGAGGGTTACCATATCTCAGGATTTATCCTGAGATGTCAGAATTTTTGGACTCAGGACTGCGGCTGAATTTTGTAAATCGCATGAAATCTAAGGATTTTTAGAATTTTCAATAAAATACTGCTTACAATTAAAAGATAAACCACCCTAAACAAATTAATAAAAACATAATAAAATTTTTAATAAACTAAAAATAATCTTCCTTTGGTCAGAATCAGAATAGTTTATTTCAAATAGACCAATTACAGGCAGTTTATGAATTGTCAAAATGTCCAAAAAAGTGAAGCTAAATTGCACGTTCCAAAGCGTAGATCTCTATGAAGAAGAACGTGCAAGAAACTCCATGGACACTCTTGGTACACTTAGCAAAGGGGATGCAATCCCACCCGGCTTTTAGTGCGATGTACAATGCATAAGCGAGATCTGGGGGCTTATTCTCGAGTTTAATTCCGATCGGACGACATTGGAATTGTGACGTTAGGTACTCTTGAATTCGATGGTAGGGCCAAATTGCGTGACCTTTTTATGAAACTAAGTAAAATCGGGATTGGGCTTGGCGTGTGGTCATGCAATTATTTTAAACCCATTTTGGCGATAGTATCGAATTCAAGAGTACCTAACGGCACAATTCCAATAACGACCGATCGGAATTAAACTCGAGAGTAAGCCCCCTGCAGTATATAAAAACGATATTTTCACGACAGGAGTGTGACCTTATTTTTTCTTACAATGAGGTGGGAACACAAAGTACAGTAGGCGGCAAATAACAACAAAAGATTTTCGTGGTGGGGGTGGCTCGTTCGAGCATGTTAAAATGAAAACGTATGGAATTATGGTAGGTAAAATTATCCAATGACATCCCCCGCCCTTGGGCGGAATGGGAGATAGCGTCAGACTTACTGACTAAAAACCTACACCGTTCGTTCATTGCCTTGGCTCCAGGGCCCTGGTATGCATTTGCATACCTCCCCAGAGCCCCAGAGTAGGCTTTGACCCTGCTGGGCCCCTACAGTTTGCTGAAAACTCCTTGAGGCGCGCGGGAACAGTGCGCGCCGTAAATGATTTGGGCTCGGTCCGGACTATTACCGGACAGACGAGCAGCGAGCTACCCATTGCCCGCCGTCCGTAAGCCCGCGCCTACGGTGGCCGCGAAAATCGGGAACGGAATTATTGCGACGGCCCCGCCGCCGATCACCCCCACCAGGACACGGCGATACTCTTCCGGCGAAGCGGGGCACACCGTGACGACGATGACGTCGTGAGGTCTTTCCAGCCACGCCTCGAAGAGGCTGCTTATCACCTCAATCGTGGCGTGCCCAATGGAATTATGGGTGGTGGGAGCTTCCCGAGCTTATTGAGTAGAGTATTTTGCCGCCTACCGTACGCAAAGTTAAGATTTCAAAAAACGCGGTCAGCCGCGCGTTTGCTCTATTTCCAAGGCAACGTCATATCACTGTCACTGCGCCGCCTGTTTGTCAATCTTTGTGAGTCTTTACGCAAGTAAAGACTAACAAAGATTCACAAACGTTGTCGTGTTGTCATGTGTTGTGTCGTCACGTCATATTGTTAAATCGAAGAAATTTTAGCAAAAGAGAACTGGGTAAAATTGATGAACATGGCAATCCTGTTCTTATTTTGGACGTATTGTAGAAGTTATATTTATTTATATGCTACAGCCATACAGCAAATAAAAAACTCAGCACACAAATTGAATCATCATGGCGGTTGACCTTGAATGTACAGTACCGATTTTCAGGTCTCAATCGAGGTGGTGATTGCGCGTAACCATAGCAACGGTTTCAACTTATTTGCCGCGTAATATAATAAATATACCCATTAGCTAAGTTAGTAACACTGAAAATAAACGTCATAAAAAAGTGACGGCAACAATATTTTATCTGTGGATAATTTGAGTTGGCTTGGCGATACGATTTCTCATTGGCCAATAAATTGAGTGAGTTTTCGAACGCAATGGTTGACGCACGCATGAGACGAGTTCGCAAAAGCTAAGAAAGTTTTTGTGTCGTGATGTAGTGTAAAATCAACGACTTAAATCGAATAAGTTTAATTAATAACTCAATTAAGCCTTAATAAATAGTTAACTTTAAGGTTTGTGTGTTACAAATTCGTTATATTGAACCCACAGTGAAGTGTTCCAAGTTTAATTTTTGTGTCGACAAGTTCACATCCTTATGTTGAAAGTTTTAGAAACAAGGCCGTAGCGAAAAGGTAAGGATAACAACTTTTAAAATTCCAGGAAATGCTAAAAACTTCAAGAAGTACATCTCGAATAACGTTGGTTGTATAATTTACGTGAATAAATGAGATATTCCGTTAGTTCTATGCATAATATTTTAGTCGTGAGAAAGTGTAAATAATTACTTGTTAGTCACGAGCGGTTGGTTTATTTATCAGGCCTATATGATTATTAAGTGTGGACTGATAGATCATAATCGTGCTGTAATTACCGTGCATGCATGTGTACCATGGAATCTACAGTAGGTCAATGTAGGTTTCTTATAAAAGTTTGATCATAGAATATTAACTTAATATTCTCCCCCCACTGTATCGCCTGCACCCATAATTTTTTATTTTTGAAAGTTTAGACTAAAAAATTACAAATAATAATAATAAAAAAAATATTACTTACTATTAATTTAATGATACTTCATTCTATTTGTAAAATCTATTATTTGTTTATTGTGCGCTCATACCACAGTGTTGTCTTTTTTAACCCATAGGACTAGTAGGGAATGCCTTGTTGCATTAAGTCCTATGTACAACTTCTGTACATGAAGTTTAAACACATAATAAAATTTTTGTCTTTCCTTAAAATCAATTTTTTGACTGGTCTTTTAGTCTAGTTGTTGGTAAGCCGGAGGTTGTGGGTTTGATTCCCACCCAGGACAAATGTATGTGTGATGAGCATTATCATTTGTTCTATGTCTGGGTGTAATTTATCTATAATATGTAAGGATTTAGACATATGTAAGTATGTTTACCAGTTGTCTAGTACTCATAACACAAGCCCTGCTTAGCTTGGGAATAGACGGTGTTGTGTAATACTTGCAGAATACTCATTTATACTATATTTACTTATTCAGTAGGACATATCTGTCTACCTAGTTCATGAGCATACTAAATGAAGTAAAGAACAACATAATGCCTGTATTCCCTGAAGAGTTAGATAATGTTGTATGCAGTATGACACCTCAAATACCACCATCAGCACCATAGGCCATCATGCATTCAGTGTGGCAACCAACACACGTAGATTATAATTTTTGAACTAATTACTTATAGGTACCATCAAAGTTATTTCTGACTAATAATTTAAAAAAATCGCTTGAATCCTGCGGCGCTGCGCCAAACCAAACCCTTTGAAGCATTGTTTCAAGTGCAAGCAAAAATGAACTTAGCAGTGGTCAGGGGAAAGTGTCTGTGATGGTACCTAATTGGGGTGAGGTTTTTACATCAACTGGCACAAAAATCAACTACAAGTTTCTATTGAGAGTTAAGAAATGAAGAAACCCAATATCACTTTTGACCTACTAACAACTAAAACCTATTCATTAGTATTAAATTATTTGGTACCTTCCTCTTTAGTTAAATCTATGGGTTAAACTCCTTCATAATCTTCAAAATCAATTTTTCTAAATAAATAAAAAAAAGTTTGAAGCATTATTACTTGATTTACAAAAAGCTTGAAACCTTTGTTCAGAGCGACACTGTGTTCAAACAATTGATTGCACCATTCAATCATGCATCACTGCAACACAGTAAACTCATAAGATGTACTAAATGACCTTGTATTGCAAATATAGTAGGTATTACAAGTATGTTGTGATATTAATAACAAGCAGTGTTCCTACTGCTGGGACTCAATCCTCCTCTCCGAGGATGGGAATAGGCCATAATCCACAACGCGGACTCAGTGTGGATTGGTGGATGTCACATATCTTTGAATGTTTGGTTCTAGAACATGATGTTGTCCCTCCTGTTTTTGTAAACAGTGGTATTGAAATAAATATAATTAATAATGAGATAGCAAAAGCTGGATATTGTCCATCCATCAGCTATGGAACTGTTTAAAAAATAAATTATTCTGATATAACCTACTCATAGAAAAAAATATTTGGTGCCGTTTGCACACACAATCAACAGCAACAACAACATTATTATCTCATTTTTTATGAGCACTGTTTAGTATGAGTGTGCCTTCATGTATATTCACTTTCCACTTTCTAGCACCTGTGTCTTTATAATGGTGTGCAAGGGCTGAATTTACAATTATAGTAATCTTGGCATGCTGATAGCTATCTAATGGGCCTACCACAGGTACACAATTCACTACAGTTTTGTCTGCACAGGATGATTTGTACAAGAGTATGATATACTGCTTACCGTCAAGTGGGATTGCAGTGAAGTACTAGTTTATACATATATCAAACAAAAAAAAAAAAAAAATTATACACTATTAAAGCTTTGTTGTTTTAATCCCATGGAGGGTCGATTCGGACACATGAAACCCTATTGATTTGTAACTTAGATAAAAATGAAAAATAAAGTACTTTTTTTTAAGCTTGAATTAATCCATACTAATCCATACTAATATTATAAATGCGAAAGTAACTCTGTCTGTCTGTCTGTCTGTCTGTCTGTCTGTCTGTTACGCGATCACGCTTAAACCACCCAACCGATTTGAATAAAATTTAGTACATAGCAAGCTTGAACTCCAAGGATGAACATAGGCTATATATTATCACGCTATTTGGTATGGAGGGTGAGTAATATTGCATTTTATCGGTAAAGTTTCTGCGCGCGGCCAAAATTGGAACTAATCGTTTGCTGCCATTTTGACATTTACGTCAGGTGTCAGGAGAATGTCTTGTGTTCTGTGTTTTTAATTGTTTCCAAATTAAATAATCGTCATCATTATACCGAAAGTGATTATAAGTGCTGGCAGCGATCTTGAAAATCAAACATGCTTAATAAGAGGAATGAGAAAATATCGGACCTAAGCTACGGTTCCATTTTCCAAAGTTGACAAATAAATTTTCGGGTGACCATAACAATAAAATTTCCCTATTTAATCGTACACAGGGGAGCCTGTCAGGAAAACATAGTTTGTTGATAATGGACTGCTACTATGTATTTGAATCTTTATCAAGTGACTATCATGACGGACCAAAAATAATGAAGGATCAGAAATAAGAAATACAAAAGCAAAGAAGAAGAAGAAGGCAGTACAAAAGCTCATACTGAAATAGCCTCAATCACTAAAGCGGCATTTAACACTGTAACACCAGAAGAATGACTGAATGTCGTCTACATGTTGACAAAATAGAAGACAAATATTTTGAAGCGGATAGGTTAATGGATATCGAAATTAACAATAGACTCATCCGACTCTTCTGATAGTATTGGAGATTGATTCTAAAAGTTGTTGATGTTAAAAGTGTTACTAGATATTAATTTAATAAAAGATTTACAAACGTCTCTTTTTTATAATCATCACTATCTTCCTGCCCTTTTCCTATGTTATTTGGGGTCGGCGCAACACTTTTTATCCTTCTATTCTGCCCTGTCACCTGTCATGCTATCAATAACTTCTCTTCACACAATCCATCCATCTTTTCTTTGGCCTCCCTCTCCCTCTCCATCCATCCGCATGTATACTCATAACCCTTTTAGTAACATGTGTATCATCCCTCCTCTTTACATGACCATACCAAGACAAACGATTCCCCTTCAACTTTTCTGAAACTGGCGCCACTTTCAAACTTCCTCTAATATACTCATTCCTCACTTTATCCTTTTTTGTCACACCACATATCCATCTCAACATTCATGAGTTTTTTTTATAATATTTACCATAATAAAATAATCTGTAACGCAATCTATTAGTTTACTTTCCTAAAGTAAACTAAACGTATAACTAATTTTTTTTTTTTTTATTGCAGTTTGAGTTACTAAAGATTGTTTTTAATTATATGAGGGAAAATAGATTAGTTAGGCTGGCAACATAAAACATGTCCCTGGCAACGCGCATGCTCTATAAGTTATATTGTATTTTATCGGTATTATACGATTTGCCGCAAGTTCAAACCCCAGCGACAGTTAATATTTTTGTGATTATTTTATCTTCTTTTTTTCCTATAATATACAATGATACGTCGAATAAATCAATAAAATTATTGTTTACATGTTTTAAACATAACATAGACATTCTTATACAATATTTTTCCCTGTGTTTTGTAAAAAGTAATCAAAACATAAAATAAAACGTGTCGGCGAAACAAAATACTTACTATTTTTTTTTTAATTATTCCATTTAAGATAAAAATGATCACGCTATCTTTGACAAGGAGCCAGGCACTCTATGACGTTTATGAAAAGAACGCCTATTTTAAAAGGAAGTTATCTAAGAATTTAGCACAGTGGTTTAGTGACCAGCCATAGCACGTAGGACTGTGGTAGTTCGAATCTCAGACTGATGAGGCTTTTTTTTTGCATTCTTACTGCTTTTTTATTGAGGCTGGTTTTAAGATCAGCACTTTCGAAACAGTTTGGCAGACACTGTCCTTTAAATCTAACATTCGATTTCAAATCGTTCGTTTTCTTTGGATAAAATAAAATAAATGTATGCATTTTTTTATTGAACGGTCCCAGAGCATTTTTAACAATCCTACTGTTTTTTTACGGCGGAGAGAGTGCGTGTACCACTCAAGGTTTCGCCAAATTTCATTTGAAAGTTGGAGACTCAGGGCTGTTGTGGCTGTTTCGAGTAGTTTCTATTTCGTAGTCGTTCGGAAGTACAGATATTACCATTTTGCGAATCGTCAGGAGGACACGATCGAGCGTGCGATGGAGGTCTATCCTGATTGGGTAGAGCACCGCCGTATCTTCGTGGAAGCGATCGGCGGCGGCGACTACAGCACTGCGTTTGGCTATCAATATGCGACTTCAATTGGGCGGAGATACACGCGCTCAAGATTTCGCAGAAATTCCTTAAAAATTTGGAGAATCTTCCTAAGGTAGTTCCCACTATATATGAAGACGTCAGTCAAATATGCACGAACAATACTGGATAAATGAATGAGTAATTTAAACGCCCAAAGCGATCAAGCTGCAACAATCAATGCAAACATGCTTTCGCAAATCCATTCTAATCTACAGCGACTGCTGAGGCGTGAAGATGTCCTATTTGCCATTGTTTCAAACACCTCCTTCGATCGCATTATTGCTTCACTGAAGGAAATGACTGGTTGACATTTTCTCTAACGATCGCCTTCACGATGACACAGCGGCGCAGTCTTCAACCATAAGCTCCATTGTATCTCCGAGCGATCCGTACAATGGTGAGAATCGCGAGTTTCATTCTTCTAAATTCAATACAGATGTCTCCCGAAACGCCCATATCCAGTGAGTCATGTACAAAGACAGGACGCCGTGGTGCCTCTGTATCCACTCCTCAAAGAAAGGAAAAACCACTGCGATTGTAGCATGCTTACTGCAACCCTGAAGCGCAAAGGGTAACTGTAGGGAAACAGGTGGGTTTTAGTCATTAAAAGTCTGAGACTCTTTCTCGCTGAACCCAGACTGGGAGAAGATATTTGATAATTCACCTACGTTAAAAAGAAGGTACAGAAATGCAAACTCTAAAAGCTGAAGGTGCCGATCTCATGCTCAACTCCACTGGTCACTTTTTTATAGCCTACATTTAAAAGAATTTGTTTAGTGTTACTAAAAACATACTGTGTGTTAATATGCTTTTTTCTGACGCACAAATCATTAAAATAACATACAACGTTGTTTTACCAGAACATAAACCATAAACATACATAAACTTATGCTTTTCCTTTGGGTTAGGGAGAGACACCCATTAATACAAACCTTACATACTCTTTCCATGTGTCGCCACAATGAACGGTCCTGTGCATCTCGCTTCGCATCCATCGGATTCCCGCAGTCAGAGTGGGCGCTACATGACTGTTTATCTTGATTTTTGTTTTGTCCATGTTCATTTTAAGACCCAGTCTTTCGGAAGCTTTGACGTTCATATGTACATAATACATTTGTATGAGTATACAACACATGTTTCCTGAAGGTAATTTGCGTTTTTACCTTTAGCCGTTTTATGTGAAAGTAAAACAAATTATTTCAATGTAGAATTAATTGTAAGATCAGAATTATTGTACAAATGTTCTACGAAATTAACGCGGACGAAGTTGCGGGTAACAGCTAGTAATATAATATATACATATACGCATGTGCGAAATTGATTTTTTATTTAAGTAAACGTCAGCTGATCGAGGCTAATGAACTGTAGGTAGTTAAGACCGACAACTCCCTACAAGGTCATTGACTCGTTTACTTAAAGAAATTAATTTCGTACATGCGTAGCGTGCATTATTTGAGTTTCAGAGAAAAAGTAACTACTTTATTTTTCATTTTTGTCTTTACAAATCGATAGGGTTTCATGTACCGAATCAACCCTCCACGGAATTAAAACGACAAATTTAACGGTGATAAGAAAATATTCTTAGACATATTCATGTTTATAAGATAATTATGATAGTATTCCACCTTTGGGTAGTCTTCTCTGTTGAATACTGTAATTAGAGACACAATAGTAAGACAATAGGTGTGCGGACGCCGGCGTCCTCTTGGGAAATAATGAATTAAATTATTTAAACGGCCAAACAAACAGGAAACCTACATAATATGTAGTATTTTTTTGAGGTGGGAAATCAGCAAATAACTTCTCCCACTCTTGGTGGAGCAAGAGGGAGTGTAAAATTCTTAGTTACTGACTAAAACCCACCCATTTTCGTTCAGTTGCCCTTCGTTATAGGGCCGTGGTGACTCTTTCGACCAATCTTACAGCCCTAGGAGGCATAATACACAGCTTACTGTCAACCTTGGCCTGGTCCTTGTATTTCGGGCTGGTATCCGCAACTCCACGACTAAAGCGCGTATTTTGCGTTAAAGTTTTGCCTGGCCTGGTCCTTATCGGACGGTTGGCTGCCTATCGCCTCCACGAGGACATGGCAGTGCCCCGCCCTAGCACGGCATATCTCAATGCTCCATCGTGTCTAGGGGATTCGCGCTATGGTAACATCCGGACTTTTCATCCCACCGTGTTTGGAAAGTCGAGGACGCCGTGCCGCCTCTAACCACTCCTCAAAGACAGGACTTATCGCCACGATTGTTTGCCTACATAGTCCTCTGAAAAGGTACTTTGTTAGCTGATACAGGACACCTCAAAGTTTAACATTCATTATTTTTTATTTTTACGGTCGAGTGTCACCCCTACAGGCGGCCGGGCTTGCGGATGGCGTGCAATGGGTAGCACGCTGTCCGATCGTCCGGTAACCGACCGGACCGAGCCCAAGTCGTCGACAGCGCGTTCTGTTCCCACGCGCCTCAAGGAGCTGTCAGCACACCGAAGAGGCCCAGCCTGCTAACTGCAGGCAGGCAGGGTCGAAGCCTTCCCCGGGTCATGGGTTAATTTCCGAAAGGAATACCCGGCCCCGGCACGATAGGCTACGAAGGAACGGGGTAGGTTTTTAGTCAGTAAGAGTCTGACACTACTTCCCGCTCCGCCCAAGGGCGGGATTTGTCATTGGATGATTTTACCTACCATAAAAAACCCCTACAGGCGGCAACCGTGCAGCCGTAGTTGTCCGGTCATCTTCTTGGCTACGCCACTGACTAAAATATCGATACTCACCAATATGCGCTATTGGCTGGATAATTATAAAATTATAGAAGCGAACAACAGCTTTATTTATAGCTGTAATTGATTGTAATGTTTATATACTTAATTTTGAAATGTGCTCAAGCCCTTTGATCTTATGGGATGATATGTTACGCGCTAACATCGCAATCAGAAAACCTGGACTCGAAACTCACACATCTATGATCAGTGTCATCACAGTCGCAAAACTATAGTCAATGATAGACAAGGAAAGAAATAAGTGCCGACTCTGTCGTGCGAGCGAAATAGCGTTAGTCGCCAAATGTGTAATAATAATAATAAAATGCCGCCAAATGTGTGTGATCGTCGCGACCAATGTGAAATTGTGCCATATTGGCACAATTTCAGCGGTCCAAGCGCTAGAGGTGAGTCACCTATTTTCCACTGTTTTGATTTAATCTGAACAAGTTAGGGAAATGTGTACGTAACCTACAATGGCAACCTGGCAACCCATCAAAACAAGCTACAAGACTTGTAACGAATGTCTGTCACTCTGTCTCGAGTTTTGATATGGTAATTTCGAAATTGTAAATTGTACTACTTGTACCTACTCGTATCAGCAGCTCCTCCATACGACAATATGACATTCAAGATATAAAAACATTCCCTTTTTAAATAAACAAAATACGGACATGTGGGATTTCCTTGAGAGTATTCAGTTTCCCTTTCATTGTTTGAGTTCGGAATGCGTAGACATCTAAAGTTGTAATAATGTGCAATCTGTTGGGGTGTAGAAGGTCTTCTGGCCGATGCTTAGATTAAATCAAAATAGCGGAAGATAGGTGACTCGCCTGCGCGTGGACCGCTGAAATTGTGCCTATATCGGTCGCGACGATGACACACACAACGCCGGCTCTTGTCGCTGTCCTTGTTTATCAGTGACTATAGGTTTGGGACTGTGATGACATTGATCATAGATGTGTGAGTTTCGAGTCCAGGTTTTCTGATTGGGATGTTTGCGCGTAACGCGTCTTGCCTTATAATATATCAATGGGCTGATGTCTTGTAGCTATAGGTGTGTTCTATATCTTATTTTTGCAAAACCAGTGGATTATTGAGTGTCCATTTCTCTGGGTATGACTGCGTGAACTGCGATTTCAACTGCGTCATTGGTTTCTTGGTCGCAATCGCGAATGCTGAGCGTGGGGCAACCGAAGGACACAGGTGGCCTTTAGTCATAGTCTGAACACGCCCACTCGCCCCATCCTAGAGCAGAAGTCATTATGCTTAATAGTTCCTACCTCAAAATTTGTTTTTTTATTTTGGGTGGGATAATCATCCCATGACATCTCCGCACCCTTGCCGGGACGGTAGATAGTGTCAGACTTTTACTGACTAAAAACTCACTCCTGTTTCTTCGTTGCCTTTAATATCGAGGCCGAATCTTCCTCTCAGAAACCGGCCGGCTCTGGCCCCAGTATGCTTCGACCCTACTGGGGCCCCTAAGATTTGCTGACAACTCCTAGAGGCGCGCGTGGAACTATTCCCGCCGTCGAATAATTTGTCTTGCAATAATACCATTTGACGGATGCTAGTTCTAGTGCCTACGTAATATAATACGTAAAACCATCGTCGTTTTTTCATCACTCCTCCACATTGAAATATTTCCTAAACACTTTGTATATGCAATAAAGTTTAAAATAGCTTGAATTTAATCGCCCAAAATGTTCAGCGATTACTATTGTTTACTTGCAAGAACCCGTCACACTCTGTGCGCTAGTTTTGTCCACAAAGCAGGCTAATTTCTTTATTTTTTTTTCTCTTCCTATGTTGTAACTTAAACGTCAGCCAAACGTAAGATTACGTAGACGTTATTGTTAACGTTATAGTTTCACGTTTTGTTCTCAACGGAGAAAGAAATCGGTCAAGTACATTAGCGGGTGTACGGTAATTGTTTGGTACTTAGTGTACAAAAACATTGTTTGAGGTTTCCCTTACTGGGACTCCTACACAATGACCGCTTTTTACTACTACCTTCATTCATTAGCTCTTTTGATTAAGTGGGTAAAAAACAAAGTTACATCTTTGTGAAATGTACAAAAAGCAAAAGAAAAAGTAGGTACGTGATGAGCATCGCACGTGCGTTTTTTAAGTTTCCTTATCGATAAATTATGTAAACCTATGGCTGGATAACACTAGTTTACATTACAATTGCTGCCGCCTTTTTGCTGTGCTTGACTACGTATTTACGTACTAAATGTTAAGTTCGAAAAACATTATCTACAATTTTGCGATCACTTGATCTGCTCATGTCGCAAAAACTATAAATTATATTAGTCATACAAGATCATTTGAACTGCATTTACAGAATTTGGGAAAAAAAAATTGCCGACTGTAATTAAAAAGGTTTTAAAAAGTTATGGTTGGTTTCCTTGGAGCGTTTTCCTGTAACTATACCGGTTAAGGTGCCCTTACGCACCATCTCAAAATTCCACTCTGTATCTGTACCCAATGGTTCATTTCAGGGCTCCAGTTTATTATATTACGAGACAAAAAGAAAGTAGATAATAAGGAAGGAAGTTGCGTAGAGCAGACAACACTCATGCAAGATAGATCAGTAAACTAAGCATTTCTGCACGCGATGCTCCGAGCGCCGCTGGACATCATAGTTTTTTAATGATGATTTCACGATATTGACAAAATCTCTTGCCATCTAGTGAGCAGTCTAAACACTAAAATTACTTGAACAACTTCTTTACATAGTGGAGGAAACTCGTGAGAAAAATCACACGTTGTAATGAATTGCCCAAGCGCTACCCAAGAACAAATATATTGCTCCACACATTGGTCATAATAGCAGAGCTAGACTTGTCTTGACTTGAAGCCAAACGCATTTGTATACTTTGATACTATTGATATAAGTAAGTAATATTTTGACGTTACGCGCTAACATTGCAATCAGACCTCGAAACTCGCACATCTATTGTCAGTGTCATCACAGTCGCAAACCTACAGTCACTGATAGACAAGGACAGAGATAAGAGTCGGCGCTGTTGTGCGAGTGAAAGCATGTAAGCCGCGATTAGGCGACGGGCCTGATTTCAGCTTTCGCTGTTTTGGTTAATTGTAAGTTTGCTACTGATTTGTCACTTCATAAGACCAAGGATATTTTGGTTTCCTTAAATTAACTAATTTAAGGACACTGATTGCTTTTGCCTTCTAGAGGCATGTGGAACCGTATGTAAAATCCTATATACCTCCGCTCCGTTGAAAAGGGAGGATGTTCCATCCAGACATATTATATCTGTTCCGGGTAACTGCTCAATTGTTCATTTCGGGCAATTGTACATATGTTCTAATCACACAGAGAACTCAAAAACCGCGAAGCTGGATTTTAAATTTTACTTCTTTTTTTATTGATATAAAGTAGTGCTTGACTGCGATCCCACCAGATGGTAAATAGTACTTCTTATGTGGCATCATAGATGTCGCTACAGCCTAATTGATTCGGGGACACGACTTGTGCCTCCTAAGACCAAAACCGTGATCCAGGATCCAAGTTTAAAACAAAAATGGATAAGATGATCAATACAAAATCAAAATCAAGTCCTTATGCACACCCAAGACACTTACGCACACCATTCAAGTTTTAATAAGCCGGATCATTTAAAAAAATGGCCATAAACGCTCTCCACAACCGTAAAAAAAACACTTTACACTCAGGAGCACTTAAAATTGTCGCTTTCAAAGTAAAACATGGACATAAAAGAAATTATAATATTCAGTGTAATGATTTAGAAATTCATCCAGCGACACTTTCGAATGGCCAGTAGCTGGCACTCATTAAATTTAAAACGGCAGATCATGTTTTCACTTGATTTCAATGTACGTGGATGGTGTAATGAAGTAAATTGTGTTATGTAAGACTTAGTTCGTTGGCTGAATAATAAACGTTTCCGTGGTGAACTGACCTTAATGTATGACTGGCCTGTTGGTCTAGTGGTTAGTGATCCTGACTGATATGTCGGAGGTCGTGGGTTCGATTCCCAGCCGGGACAAATGTTTGAGTAATGAGCACGATCATTTGTTCTGTGTCTAGGTGTAATTTATCTACAAAATTCATTTTTTTAGAAATATCTAAGTATGTATGTTTATCAGTTGTGTATTACTCATAACACAAGCTCTGCTTAGCTTGAGGCTTTGTGTGATAGTTGTGGAATATATTATATGTATATTATAATGTAGATGTCTATCTTCGATTGCCAAGGAATAATAACGACACTGAATTCTATTGGATTTAAGTCTATCTGGAATGCGGGAAGTTCTTTTCCTTGCCACCGTTTCTCCTGAAATTTTTACGCCAAATTAGGGATAGAAAGAAAGAAAGAAAAATCTTCGATTGCCAAGGAATAATAACGACAATTAATTCTAACTGGATTTAAGTCTATCTGCAATGCGGGAAGGTCTTTTCCTTGCCACCGTTTCTTCTGAATTTTTTACGCCAAATTAGGGATAGAAAGAAAGAAAGAAAGAAAAACAGTTTATTTACACGGAATGACACAACTAAAAACTAGATAAACATAACATTTTAAAGAAAAGATATGCGTCACATCCGTGCAAAACGGCCGAACGCTCAGCAAAGCTGTGCCCCCTCATGCACAACTACCGGATTATTCGCAGGAGTCGCCACGGCCCCGAAATGCAGAGGCCAACGGAAGAAACATCATGTTAACGCGAGTGGGTTTTAGTCAGTAAAAGTCTGGACAGGGAGTATCGCACTCCTTCCAGTGAGAGGAGTTATTTGGTGATTTCTCGCTACCAAAAAAGAAAGGGCGTATAAGGTGGGTCCTCCCCACTTGCCTATCGTCACGACCATGGTTTAAAAGCTGGTTGCTTTATCTAAAGCAATCCAACGCGATGTTTGATGGAGAGGCAACGCGAAAAAAGAGATAACGCCTGAAAACTCGATTGGCATTCGTTAATTCCGTGATTTACTCGAACATTTCACAAAATTAGTTCTAGGAATTACGTTTTTTTTTAAAACCCTTAAAATTTTCGAGAAAAATTGTCATCATTTAGAATCTCGATTAAATGCGTACTTTTTTATATTATTTACAAAAGTACTTTTTTATTTTTTTAATAATGAGTATATTATGGAGGGTCAAAGTTCATGTAAAATAACAGATTTTCAGACATTGTACTGGATTAGTTTTACACAAATTTATGCTTTCGTTTCTAAAGAAGCCGAAATAATATCGACGATATCTGTGTATCCAAAATATCTGGAGAAAGATGTGTAATAACATCATAATCACGTAAGAGCGGTTGTATGAAAATGTACTTCAGGTTTTACATGCACTTTTTCAAAGCAACAATAATTTCTCCTTGTCTTTCAGTCGTCTTCTAACAGTTACAGATGGTATCCTCTACAAAACGTTGTTGAATAAATTGATCCCTTTTTATCATTTCTTTGTACTAAGCAGTGTTCCGCATACTGCACTTCAATCTGCTTTACGGCTACGCACATCACAAAACAGGTTGAACGAAGCCGATTCAATGAATGAAGAAAAAACAATGGGAGCTGATTATCATGTCGTGCAACTTAGAATCTTCAGTTAATCAAGGTTAATGGATTGCGGTAGGCCGATTGCTTTTCTGTCTGTATTTATTTGTACATTATTCCTATTTATCTTAGAGTATTGTTAGATCCCGTTTAGAATTCAAACGGATTTGCTGAAGAAATCAGTTAATTTTCTTGCTTGATCTTGGTTAAGTGCAGTCAATATTATATGTCCTTTTTCTTTTTGACTTGACTGAAACCCTTTTCCAGTACTTTCAGAGTTTCTAGAATAGGGTATAGAGCAATCTTATGTAGATGATATTGTGGACACTAAAGGGAGCGTCATTTTGAGGATTTCAGTAAAAACTTTTCACTGGAAGATTTGTTTCACTAATATTACGCGAGACGTCTGCTCCTAAATAAAGCACAAGTAATAGTGTAAAGCTAAAGGAATACAGTAAGGGCTCCAATACAAAAATACGATGCGATACGACACCGCATCGCAAAAATCTGCGTTGCGAATTCCTATGATGTGATTTCGTGTGGCAAAGCATCGGTTCAGGTGGCCATACAATGCGATGTGAATCAATACGCAAGTTCTTGCGATAAGATGTCGCATCGCAGTTTTGTGTTTGGACCCTAAAGGATTGTAACAAGGTTAGGGCTTTCAGTCAAGTGGTGACAAGGGCTTCGGATCATCATAACACTAAATGTTATAATAGTGTAGGTTTGAGAGTGTGTATATTTGTTACTCCTTCATGCTGAAACTACTGAAGAGATTGATTGGATGACATTTGGCACCCGTGTGTCACGTTTGGCATCCTATGTGCTTCTCAGGACATGATCTATCCGTATAGATCATGTCCTGGGAAGCACATAGGATACTTTTTATCTCAAGAGTGTGTTTTCTTGGGCCTGCTTAGTGCTCTTAAGGGGCGAAGCTGCTGGGAGAAGTTAGGAAACAATATTTATGGGTCAAAAGGACCATTGTCTTGAAGTAGAATAGATTTGTTTTTGGTTCACTCCAACTTAAACAAGTTGGTTCAAATTTCAATATCTATCTTAGATTTACTTGACCAGAGAAGTAATTGTTGTAACCCACATTGCAACCAATATTCAACTGCAATACATCCAATTTTACACGTTACATTTGTCGATTATAGTAACTTTGAAAACTTTGTAAGCATTCAATAGAAAACAATCACGAAAATCAATTACGGCAACCATTACGAAATCAAATAACCCTTTAACTTAACGACTATCTAGACAGGGGCTCCAAACTACGGGCTGCGGGCCAAATTCGTCCCAGTGCCATCAATCTGGCCCGCGAGTGCCTTAGGAAGTTAGGACTAGTGTCATAATTTGGCCAGCGACAGTCGATATTTTATTGTTGTAAAAACAATAGTTTTTACAACAATAAGACATCGACTGTTGCTGAGTGATTAAAAGTTGAAGAAAGAAAACACAGAATGGTAATTACTCGGTTTTATTTACTTGCAAGGTAAAATTTAACGACAGAAATCATCATCATCATCATCAGCCTTTCATCTCATGCCACAGAAAACTTAAAAGGCATAGGCATCTAAGCATATTTATACATAACTAACCAACTAATTCGTTGTGAATTTTCACTGACTGTAGTTTGTACACACACTGTCTGTGTTTCCTGATAGTTATAACCTAGGTGTTTTTAAGTCAAGAGTCAATAGGTTACTTCTAGGCAAGCGTGCTCCATCGTCGGCCACATCTTCGCTTTCCATCAGGTGAGATAGTGGTAAAACGCGAGCCTATCAAGAAAAAAAAAAGTTGTGGATCAATTTTATTTTTTATTTTATTATATTTTTAAGATAAGCGTAGAAAAATGGAAAACTGTTTTAGCCCTTTGGAACATTGAAAAAATAATTTCGGTCCTAAGGCTTGGTGACCCCTGATCTAACGATGTCTAATTCAAAACGGCCATTTTCTCTGGTCATAGCACGTCAAACAATCGAACGGATTCACGTTTACCGTAAACCGATGTTTTACTGCTCTGAGAACTGTTAACTCACTGTGGATAATTAACTGGTTATGACCAGTTATACAATAAGGCAACTGAAAGCATGACTGAGTTAACAAAGGCACAATGAGTTGGGTCTTCAAGGAAATACGAGGAAAGCAGTCGATGTGGTGTAATAGGTCTTAGATGGAAATGAAGTAATATTGAGATTGAGGAAACTGTTACCTAATGGTCGCTTTTAGTTTAACTATCAGTCTTGTAGCTTTAAGTAATCATATACTGGTGCTGTAAATGAGGTAGATTTCCTCATTTTTACGGTTCCGTTCCCAAAGGGTAAAAATATTTATTTAAACAAACAAATAAAAAAGTTTTGTGGTTGGGGTAAGATTCTCAGACTTACCAAATTACCAATACAAAAAATTTTTGATGAAAATCAGTCAAACAATTTCGGAAGAGTTCGATAGCAAATACTGTGACACAAGGTTTTATACATTAAAGATACTTCTGTATTCTCACAAGTCACAACATAGCAAATTGGAAACAGTCGAACTTAACTGTCCGTAACTAATTCGGAAGAACCGCCATTAACAATCCAAGTTCATTACTGCATTTAAACTTAATCCGCCTTATTCCAAAACGCGATCTAAAATAGTTCCGGGACTATTACTAGGTCTAATCCCGATTAAACGCTATCTAAATGTAGTTTTCGGGATTATTACCAAATTAATACCAATTAAAAGCGATCTAAATGTATTTCCAGGACTATTATTAGGTTTAATGCCAATTAAAACTAGTAATAGTCCCGGAACTATTTTTAGATCGCGTTTTGGAATAAGGCGGATTGAGTTATACTCATCAAGACCATTCGCATCATTTAAGCCAGTGTTTTAGCGTCGCGGACCCCACGTGGGTCACAAAGTCTTGCTTTGGAGCCGCGAGTCGTTTAAAAGTGAAAAGTGAGGTACAGTACAAAAATGTATAACGGCTCGGCAAATGTGCGATTTGAAACATTCGAGACGTCTAAATTCAAAAAGCGGTCCTAACTTCACAAGTGCGCAGTGCCCATCCGCTTGCCGAAATGTTACGAGTGTTAAAGGGGGTCATGTATTCAAAGATATTGAAAAACATTGATCTAAACCATTACAAAAGAGGCAAAGAATTCCAATAACACTAAAAGCCTGCAATAGTTGTTATAAAGGTTATTAAAATAGCCGTATCAAAGCTTTTACGGCTTATAATGGCTGCAAACAATAATAGGTATCTCAATGCATATTGTTTGATACAGTGGAAGGTCGAAAATGATGAAATGTATGATGATACAATGGATGAGCAGGTGGATATTACCATTTATACCACGTGTGTAATTTGGTTTGTAAATTGTTTAGTTGGAGTCAGTAAAAGAACTGTTGGTTGTACCAAAAACACTATTCATTAGATTTAATCTTATTTATTTATTTATGCTTTATTGTACACCGAGATAGGAAATAATACAATTTGAGCCTTTTTAAGAATATACAATTGGCGGACTCATCGCATTCCGCGATCTCTTCCAAGCAACCTGGTATGGACAGAGATTGTCTGGACATGAAATGGAGTTGTACTTGGTTCATTTCATGTAAAACAAGTTAAACATTGGTGAAAACACAAAGTACATACTTAACACTAGATAAATACATAAATACTAAATAAATAGGAAAGAAAACAAGTGACAACTACAATACAAACAGATAAAAACATATATGTCTATGTTTGAGGAGAAAATTTTGTAATGAACATTTTCAAAGAAGAAATTGGTATGTAGCAAAAGATCAGAAGAATTGAGCAAACAACTGCAAGATAAAACTAAAGTGCTCCTAACAAGGCAATTTTCAGTCTGAGTTTTTTATTATTTTAATTTTTTATTTCATATAATATTTTTGTGATGTACCTACCTATATCTATATTTTTGGAATCGTTTTCTCGTGTTGTCATTTTGATATGTTTAAAAAAAGTGAGAATGATACCTAATGCTAAAAAAAAAACCTTAAATGAAAAATATTTTTTTGGAAAATCCATAAGATAATTTCCAAAGAGCCATTCAAAGATACCCGCCTTGACACAGTTCGTCGATTTCTTTTTTTGTTTCCAAAATGTGGCATCTGGTTTTCACCATATTTACTTTTGACTAATGTCATGTTTCTTAGTGATATCACAAGGTTAAGATAAATAGACATACCCTCGATTTCTGATTTAAGCATTTGAAGTTGAGAAATACTCAAACTATACTTTAGCCTGTAAACCTGTCAATATTTGGCATTTAAGTATTGTTTGAGACGTTCTTAACTCAAAATACTCAATTCAGAAACTCACCCATAAGGATCATTAAAACCGTCCCACTTTGAGCGCTAAAGCACTACAAATTAACAAACATACGGCTGATAAACACATTATCCTTTTCACCGTGCACTCGTGTAAGCATCAATTTCTCAAGAAAAAAGTGTCCAACCAAGACGATGTTATGAGAACCCAGCCTCCATATAAAATAGAACACGCATGAGAAACTAGCAACTACAGCGCATATAAGGAAACGGTCGCAAGACATTTCTTCCGCAATGTAAACGATACTAGGAAAACTGCATGTAATTTTAGTCTTAGTTACGTGGCCTGGTTGCAAGATTAAGAAAGGCGACTTTTAAGGTTTTTGATTGACTCCAATGACACCTGGGATTGATAACTATAGTTGTTTTAATTAATTTATCAAATCCAATCATACAGTTGATTGAATCAAGTCAAATGTCAATGTATCTGAGGACTGACTTTGCGGTCACTTTGTTCTATACCAGGGGTGGCCAACTTAATTAGACCAATAATCTACTGTTTACTAAAAAAAAAAAACTATACTGTGAGATCTACAAGTTACAACATCAATTTAACATTAATAATAAAAGCGCGAGCGAGCTCACACGTTTTAGCACGACTGTTCAAAAAGGTTCAAATTATTTTAAACTTTCATATAAAAAACAATCTCAAGTTATGTTTAAAAAAAAAGGGTAATCAAAGATCAAAGTACGAGCGAAGCCAGCTCGAAAATTAAAGCAACGTGTCTGAAAGTTCGTAATGTTATAAGGCGACAAGATAATATGTAGATATAATATTCTATAGGGCGTAATAACCGACTGCCTCACGCCATAGTCCTCGGGTTCTAAAAGTAAATACGCTACTGTCTGGCGAGAGGGAGGATTAACAGCTGAGATCGACCAGTCGATCGTGATTGACGGATTGGCCACCCCTGTTCTATGTTCACTTATCGCATGTTTAATAGAAAACAGACCTTACACAAAAATGGTATTTCAAAATTGGACCTTTTCATTGAAACATATGTTTTAATATTCAAATACCTTCTTTTTTGAGTTAGGTCTCTTTTCTATTAAGCATGCGTTATGTTCTTGAGTGGATTTGGTATTCGTGTTGAGCTATAAACGCATTGAATTTACTTAGAAGGTAACTTTTCGATTTGGCAAAATCTTCAAGATTCGATTCGGGAATTGAAGTATTTACATAAGTTAGTTTGTACGTAACCCTCAGTGTGAGAGTCCGACTCGCTCTTGCCCAGTTTTGTTTTTTACTTTACCTGGTTCAAAGTTCGCAGCCGTTTATTGACGATATTTTAAATTAGTTCTGCCATCGGATTTGCTTCGTTGCAGATGCGTAGAGATTTCTTCGTGGTATAACAGTAGCCGTATTTTGTATCTAATTGGTGTTGCAAGGACGGGAATTATAAAAGAACAAAGACATTCATGTCCATAACCTGTGATTGTTTTATGGACAATGCTATCGGCGAGGTTTTGGCACGGGTTATGTAAGTTTCTAACGCTGATATTGTAACTCTATGAATCAATATCAATTCGGTTTCGAAAATCTGATATCTAGAACAGATTTATTGATATTTGAGACCAGTACTAACTGGGGTTTCGAATTGTTCGATAGATTCAGAAAATCGATTACTTTTGGTCAAGACGATGACGTAATTACAGATACGATCAATAAAATGCATTCATGACTAATATGACCATTTTGCATCTTCTTATATGTTAACAAATCATTGCATAATCATAAGCGTTTAAGCGGATGTTGCGGAATTATTTTCTACACAAATAGCAGACTACTCAAAAACCCTTTTATTTTCTTTATATAAAAATGTATATTTTAACTTTGTAGGTACTTTTGTACACTTGTTTTCTAAATATTATCTTCCATTTTGTATCCCCACTATTCTTGGTTGACTGGTAGAGAATGTCTAAGATTTAATAAATATCTAAATATATATATTTTTTTATGTTTAGAGATTTGTATATAAATATTGTTGGTTTTGAAAACAAAAAGCAACAGCAGCTTTTGGTAGATTTAGATTTTTTGGGTGCTGTGATTGTCTTAAGGTTTTATCTCAATCTAGTTTTAATTAAAAAGCAAAATCAATGAAAACATGCGATATCAAACCTTGAGACTGCTAATAATTCTTAACAGAACGTTTAAACATACAGCCTTTACATAGCCTGCCATTTCACATTTCGGTTCAAATATTCGGCCAAATTAACAATGACCTTACTGCTTACTCTGTGTAGGCAGCCATGCATAACTCATGGGGTGTAGGAGGAAGCGTAGAACATGTAGCTTCTCCATAAAGTTCGCTTTTTGAGGCATATCATCAAATTAGTCCCCCCGCTTTGTGAGCAACGAAAATGAGTGTCACACTCTTTGTCTCCTGCTTTTCACACATTATTGTCTAAATTTCTTTTAAGTAATCTCTTCTTTTGCAGGTCTGCTGTAAGAAATTTCTTTGGAAATAAGCAGTACCTTTGTAAAATAAATAAAACCTGTGCTCCTTTAGTTGCCCTTTGAGTTCCTGGGTAAATCGTTCGAAAATTCGTCCATAGCCCTTCGAACAATCCAACTGCCCGGACGCGTATAAAGTACCCGTTCTTGCACAACTCATGGAATCTACTTACACACGAAATACTCCTTGATAATTCAAGACGTACTCTATTGTAATCATCATACACCGATGCCCTCTATTTCGGATTGACGCATCTTGTCTTCTTCCATATGTCCCTGAAATTGGTCAACTTGAAGTGCTTTGACTCGAAGTTTTGGCACCTGTCTGATAGAAATTAGTTTCAATTGGTGAGCTTGCTTCATTCAGAACTATTCAATCGAATCGATTACAATTACTATAGACCTAATGGTATTAATATTTATTTAATAATGGTAATGACTTGTAATTCCTGTGGTATGACGTCAATCCGACATCAATAAAATTACCACTACATAGTTAGACCACAGTTACAATCTATAAGCCATTAAATTACGAAGTTTGGTACTGAATTGATAGGCTGGTTTGCTATTGTTGAATTTGTTGATGTTGCGCTCGCTGTAGAAATGCGAAATAAAAGGACTGTATCAAACATCAGTGTGAGTACTTTAACGCGATCGAAACGTTTACCGTCTTTGGCTCTCTGATTGGTTAAGAGTTTGAAAAGAGCCAATCGGAGCGCCGAACGTCATTAACGTGTCGAACTAAACACTCAGAGTGTTTATTGCGAGTTTTTTTTACGTTAACGTTATCGACACGTTTACGACGCTCTGCGCTCTGATTGGCCCGCTCCAAGCTCTTAACCAATCAGAGAGCTAAACGTTTCGATAGTGTAAACGTAAAAATAACTCGCACTCGGCGTCCAGGTAGCTTGACCAAACGAGTACTCCATTAAAAGATTTCAGCATATATGCTACTGGTGATGTCACTTCACATTCTTTTCAAACAGTCAGCATAACAATGACCTTATGACCAGCGGAGCGTGTCGCGACGCGTGGCTACGCCGGCCGTTACGTCTGCCCATTGTCAAGGTTGACAGGATTCATTAGGTGAAGCATACTTATTTGCGTAATTACCAGAAATTATATAGCTGTTAATACGTGTTGAAACAACGGTATCGTGAAAGAAGTAGATTGTAACGTTTGAAGTGTGAATTTTGGTGTTACGGGATATTATATGGTTGGTCCATAGGCTATGGGGCTATGGTAAACAGAATGTTAAGAAAAACGGTTTCGTAGGTATTCTAAATAGGTGTGTTGCCGTACACAGTGAGACCCCAAAGCTCGAGGAGGAAGGTAATAGATTCCATGGTGATTTCCAGGGTGTTTCTAGTAAGCTAAAATGTAACACTTTTTGTTCTTTTTCCCAAAAGTCTAAGTCCTTTTTAAGGAGTTCCGTGGAAAACAAACAAAAAGTATTCTAAGTATCTTTCCACGTCAGCGTCAAATTAAAATTCGAAGAAAATAGTCCTAATTTCAACTCTATTATAATCAAGTAGTTTGTTAATTGCTATCCTTGAATAACAGGTATAATATCGTCTAGATATTTGGAATCGACATCGCACCTGCTTGACAAAAAAAGTCTTTGTATAAGTTAGAAATATTCCACTTCACGCAAAGTGCATGAATAGTGGTGGACCAGTAGAGCAGTGGTGGTCCAGTGGTGAAGGGCCCGACTTACGAGGATCGCGGTTTTAAACCCGGCCAAGCGTATAGTGCGATGCGATAAAGCGTAGTGGTGAAGGAAAATGTCGTGAGGAAACCGGCATGTCTTAGACCCAAAAATTCGAAGACATGTGACATCTACCAATCTGTCCTGGACTTGCGTGATAGATTACGGCACATTACACATGACATTACATTCGCTTCCTAGAGACGAGGCCTAAGTACTAGCACTGAGAACATTATAACTTTATAAGGCTGATTATGATGTATGCTATGCATGCGTGAAATGAAACAAAAATGCGCCGAGAAAAGGCACTTACTACTTACATTTTCTTTAACGCAGGAATCGTCTACACATGGCTGAGAGTCGACGCAGGTGCAGCTTTTCTTCGCATTCCTTTCAGCATCAATTTCCAATTAAACATTGTATGTCTTTTCTGGCTTTCCCTCATAGTATGCGATAATGCGACTACTAGTGTTAGCAATGAATAAAACATCATCTATGTAGATCATGCATGGGGTGAAATCGTAACATTTTATAGTTTCATGTCGGTAGAAAGTCGGACAAATTTTGATATTGCATTTGATGCTTCTTTTTCAATGGCGTGAAATCGGACAAGAATGGATGGATGCCGTGTGAATCGTGATTATTTTTGGCTGTTCAGAATATTGAATCGAATCGATATGACTAGTTATGTGTGACAATGGATGTGAGGTGATTGAATATGGTTATTTTATACGGAATGCCATTTTCAATTGCATCGTTCGGGCCGAGCCAATAATACGTCTAATTCGTGGTCTAGTGATTCATTCGTATTGGATATTAAATAAATTGATGACAAGTGCGGTTACATTTATTAAGAACTCTAAAAAAACAAAGCCTAGTTCCTTAGGACCGTCGCATCTTATAGTAAGTTGAGCATACAAAAAGCTCATACCTTCGTTATCACATTATCATAAAAACGTCCTATTGCATCTTAATTGTTTTGGCCTTGTTCATCAAAATGTGAATACAGAACTGCTTCAATGGAATAAATAAATTGATTTTTATAAGCATTCTTTAGACAACCTTGATTTTTTGTTTTTATTGATTTGGATACCGTGAATAAAAAATGTGCGTGGGTTTGTTGTTTGCAATGTTTTATGATACTCCTCTTGGTCCTTTTTGTTTACTAGTCACCGTTTGACTAATCCAGTTTTATGTTTCGTATCTTTGGCCTTCTTTAGACAACTTTGATTTGGTCCTCTGATAGATTCAGACATCGTATGTAGAAAAAGTGCGTGGGTTTGCTTTCATGATGGTTATCCTTTTTGTTTCTCTTTTGTCGTCCAGTCTTTACTCTTACGGAGGGTGCAAATAGTTAACGTGTCACCGTTTGACTAATCAAGTTTTATGTTTCGTATCTTTGGCCTTCTTTATACCACTTTGATTTGGTCCTCTGATAGATTCAGACATCGTATGTAGAAAAAGTGCGTGGGTTTGCTTTCATGATGGTTATCCTTTTTGTTTCTCTTTTGTCGTCCAGTCTTTACTCTTACGGAGAGTGCAAATAGTTTACTAGTCACCGTTTGTCTAATCTAGTTTTATGTTTCGTGTAAAAAATCAAAAGGAGAGAAAGTGATTGTTTGTCCAATGATTGGGTCGTTTGTGTAAATGTTAGCTTTTTTACAACAACCATTACGGGGCACAATACCTGTCCTCTAAATCTGTCTGTGGTTTTATTTTTTCTATTGCTGTTTTCTAGTCTGAGACCGATCATTACCGGTTTCATTTCCAATAATAAGAATCTTTTTAACACTTTGTTAGTATGTTACGTCAACAAACATCTTTTTAACCTTGAATGTAAATGTTAGCAAATGAGATTATGATATTTTCATTTATTAAAATTAGCTATAAACTTGACACATAAAAAGGTCATCAAAATAGGCTCATCTTTTTGTTTTTTGCAATGTTATGCGTAAACATTTGAATTTCTTTAAAAATCAAAAAGTTTAAAGTATCAATAAGTTCAGTTTATTTTAGACCTTATCGTACAAATATAAACTATAATATCGTTTGCATAATATTTGTATTCAAGACCTTCTGTTATGGGATAGTAGGCCCATGGATAATTAGATGTGTAACGGTCACCCAGGTGTGAGCTACTGGTTACATCTGCCATGTTGTTTAGTAATGACTAAACAACATGGCAGATGTAACCATAACTTAATTAAAAATATGGAATGCGCAGTTATACTAGTGAACTCAATAACATTTTTTAACGATCCGATGTTCTATCAACTGATGACAACATCATTCAAATATTCAGTGTGATTTTACAAGAATCAATATTTTTCCTTAATCTTAAACTAAGGGTTACCACATGCCTGTCGGAAGATACGATGGAAGGCCTCCCATAAGGTGGACCGATGACCTGGCTAGGGACGCGGGAATCCGATGGATGCGCGACGCACAGTGCCGATTATTACTTTGGGGGAGGCCTATGTCTGTTTGACATGTCTGGTGGACGTCTTTCAGCTGAAATGATGATTATGATGTTCATGAAGCGTTAGTCATCATCATCATTTCAGCCAAAAGACGTCCACTGTGGGACATAGGCCTCCCCCAAGCGTCGCCACAATGGCCGGTCCTGTGCGTCTCGCATCCATCGGACTCCAGCGACCCTGACCAGGTCATCGGTCCACCTTGTGGGAGGCCTTGTGGAAGCGTTAGTAACTAAAGTTATAGTACGGCACATGTAAACTATAGCATTGAACAATGGACAAAAATGGTCAGGTATCATCCTCTGAACTCTAGATGGCTAGCCATGACTCGTGCTACCAATGATACCGCGCGCTTACGCAATGTAGCATAAACACAGTCCACATGCGCAGCCGCAAATATCACACTGCAACACCATGGCAGCCACATCAGTTTTGAACATAAACCGCCTTATTCCAAAACGCGATCTCAAGTTCCGGCACTATTACTAGGTTTAATCCCGATTAAACGCTATCTAAATGTAGTTTTCGGGTTTATTACTAAATTTAATACCAATTATAAGCGATTTAAATGTATTTCCGGGACTATTATTAGGTTTAATGCCAATTAAAAGTAGTAATAGTCCCGGAAGTATTTTGGAAGGCGGAAAAAGCTCCATACAATATCAGCGAATACTTCTCCCATAAGCTTACACGTGTAGAAGAGGTAGTACAGAGCCACAGAGCACATAAAGCGTGTTTTGATGTTTATAGCGTATTTGGGTCGAAAGAGTTTTGATATCAGAATTAATATTGTTGTTCCGTCCGGGACATAAACTTTTCTTACGTGTAAACATTCGTAAAAAAGATAAAATCAGAAAATTTCCTCTTTGATGCTATCTCTGCTGGCCAAAAGTAGCAAATTTATTACCCCAGTCAATTTATTATTTGAGTCGAAACCTAACAGACCGTATAATATTCAACTATTATGATTATAAAATGAAACTTTCGTCGCAAATTGTTTTCATCGTTTAATGGCAGACTAAATCAAACACGGACACGCCATATTAGATCGTGAGATCATTATTAAGGTTTCTGAATGGAAGGTTGTACGGTAGCTGGTTGTATGAGATAATAATAGGCTCAGTTTTATGCAATACGTTAATAATGGAGATGAGACTTACGTGACTGAGAGAGCAATGTCATATATTATTATAAGTATGTACATGTTCATATAGTGTTGCCAGATCTTCAAACCGGAATGCTGGACAAACCAGCCAGCTTATCCGGACATTTGAGTAAAAAGATCTTCAAGTTCTTTTTTTAAAGTCAACGACGGCCTTTTTTATTCTAATGAAAAAGCAATAAAATTGACTAATATAATTGCTGGTCCGCTTCACTTGTGCTAGCGATACAAAGTAAGGAAGAAACATGAAAAAAAAATGGTCAAATTTAAAAATAACAAAAGTCGGACAGTCTGGACTCCGCCTAGTTTGGCCGGATTCGCATCCAAAACGACAGACCGTGTCCGGCTTTATCCGAACGCCTGGCAACGCTATGTTCATAGATATAACTAGCTTCAGCCAACGGATTCATCCGCATGTGTAATCTTTAGTATACAAATGAAGAGTATGTAGTTATTGATTGCATAGACTGGCCGCTCGGTGGTGGGGATGAGTCGGCCGTCAGTCATAAGCTAGCGACTGAGCTAGTTGGACGTGTCAACCCCTAACTACAGACATAGTAACAAATGTAATAATGTGTTGTGTTTTTTCTGAAACACCACAGCGTGAAAGTAAGAAATTATCCCAGGGAAATATATTTCCTCCTGGAATAGAAAGTATCCTATGTGCTATTTCAGGATATGGGTTACTAATGTACCAAAGGGTAACGGCGAACTCCCGAACAAAATTTTGTTGGTATTTTTTTAGCGTCCAGATTAAACTTAGTAAATTATTTTCGTCGGTATTCTATCATAGCGATATATCGTATGCTTAATAGAAAAAAGGCCTAACTCAAAAAATAAGGTATTTGAATCTTAAAAATTGTTTCAATCAAAAGGTTCATTTTTGAAATACCCCCTTTTATGAGTTAGTTCAGTTTCCTATTTAACATGCAATATGTATTAGAGCCAAATTCACCAATAAACTAATCGCGATTCGTTCAAACAAAACGCAGTTTGAGCGACTAATCGAGATTATAGCTTCATTTTGCGTTTCACTGCGATGAATTGAACCTAGTTTACGCTAAACTCAGTTTCAATTCTTTTGTTGGCGCCCATGTTTACGACACGGGTCTTTAAACTAGATTACGCTGAGCTCAGTTTAGTTGAACTAAGTTTTTATATTGAATGATAAAATCAGCCCTTAGACTAATATTTTTTCAACAATTTCCTCCTTTTATCCAAATCCTTTCAGCAGTTTCAGCTTGAAGGAGTAACAGATACAAATATTGACTCCTGTGTACTCCACTTGCTCTTAAATCAGGTATTATACGGATATTAATTTCTCGCCTCGAAATATTATTTGTATTTTTATTTCTTACGTCCGTCCGGACTCAGACGCTTTTACGATTCCGTTTTATTTATTTAATGTAAATTAAGAAATTCGAAACGCTTGAAAGAATTGTCATTGCATAATATATATTTCATTACAATCACTTCTATTGGTTTAGGATATCCGTCCAAATTTTTTTTTTCATCTTTATTTAAAGGGTTTTTCGCAGGTGCGAATATGACACTCTTAAGGTAAACATAATTATGAAATAAAATTAAAGTTAGTTTAAAAAAAAAAGTTGCCTTTCCTTTCTTTCCGGATCTTTTAAATAAATACGCGATAACTAGGTGAGAAAGAAACAACAAACGGTTACAACTAACAGCAACAATTTGTAGACGGCGTTCATAGATCGCTCGTTCCACTACGATCCTCTCATTCAGTACCCCAGCGAACTACACACCACTCGATGTTCCATTGCGATCTTCTACGCTGGGAACTGTACTACTAACATAGCGTAACTACGTACGTAGTATAACGTATAAATCGAATATTCGTCGGACAGACGAATATTCGATTTCTCGAAGCCCGAGTTGGAATTGCAAGAGCGCACTGAAAATTTGCCAGTGCATTAGGTACACCGTTGGGCTGAAATTATAGTGCGCGGCAAATAAAGTGACCCCTTTGCTATGATTACACTGCGATTGAGACCCGATAATCATTAAATCGATAACCATTTTGTCCAACTTATATCCCATTTAATTGGTTTTATGCTAAAAAAGACCAATGACTTTTATAATACCACGCAACCTTCGCTGTTACCAATTAAAATGCACTGTTTAAAAGAGCCGTAGTAATAAACACTTGCATATATAATCAATTTTCTTTTAATTGTTACAGATTTTCTTCTTACTCCGTGCGAAGATCTTCAAGGGGAAACTGTTATGATAGTGCTAAATAGCTCGAACAATGGACGTGTCAGAGAATCAGTCCCACAACTTGAATAGCTAGAAAACATAATAAGAAACAAACCAATTAGCGTGAACAGCTATGTGAAATGTGACATAACGCCATCTAGTGGTTTACCGACGAACTACGTAGACAGTGAAAGTGGAAAAACGTCAAGATGAAATTGAATTTGTTTAAACGGTCGATGATTTTTGCGACTTTTTTCGGTTCGTGTTTGTGTATAGCGTTGATAGTGGCGTCTTTGGGAACTACGCATTGGATCGATGCTCGGGCGCGAAGGACGTCGAATCCTTTGGAGTCTGAAGGAAGGATCAGTTTCGGGCTATTTGAAGGTCGGAAGGAGCTAAACTTTGGATATGGGTGGAGGAATCATGATTTTAGTGGTAAGAAACTCTTTTCGTTTTTTTTTTAAATAAACATTACTCCACACTAGGAATAACTCCTGTGTCGTGGGTGCCTTCACAAACATGTAAACCCACATACACAAAACACCCAAACCACCTATCTGTAGACAACACAATTTTAATCGATCCGCGCCTTAATCGAATCTGCGACATGCAGCGATCAGTCAGTCGCTCAACCACTGCACCAGCAGTGCTGCCACAGCACTCCCTCTTGTTCCATCCAGAGCGGGAAAAGTCTATTGATGATTTCCCATGATAAAAAAGCTGGCGCGTAAAATTACAAAATTGATGCCTGAAGCCCTATCACGAGCTCTTAACACGATCCATTTGACGACCTAAACTAAATTGTTAACCCTTTCGCGAGCAATACTATTTACACCTTCGATTTTGGTTTTATTTATTCTTAACATAGCAAAATATATGCATTTGTAAAACAATACAAATAGATTTCCCTCCCTTACTTAGCCCCCCTTTTTTGAGCTACGACAATATCTTTGCCAATGGCCGTTCGTGACTTTTTATACTTCATACATTTTGGCACAACTTAAAAAGTGGTTTGGAAATTATTTTGCCAATGCTCGCGATGGGGTTAAAGGGATGAAGCTATAGGGTGTATAGCTCCGTCCCTCTTGCTCACTCGCACGCTTAGCATTTTAACACGTCATGGCAAGGCCCTACATCTCACACAACGTCCCGCTAATTCTCTACATCTAGACTGACCAATCCGCATTGGGCCCGCGTGGTGGATTACGGCCCATTCCCTCTCCTAGAGAGGAGGCCTGGGACACAGGCCTCCTCTCTAGGAGAATAGTAGTGGGAATATTAAAAGGCTGATGATGATGAGACAATTATAGCAGAATTACGTTCACTTCTTGTTTCTTGTCCATGGTAAATGGTTATAGTTGATATAATACAAACAGCTAACTAAAACTGGGTGGGCCTTCTCTACTCGTCTGTCGTCAATATTGCTTGATTTAACGCAATCCAACGCGTTGTTTGATGGAAAGGCAACGCGATAAAAGAGAGATAACGCCTGAAAACTCTGTTGGCATTGTGTAATAAGATCATAATCACGTAAGAGCGATTGTATGAAAATGTTCCTCGGGTTGGCCGTTTTTAATACATCGTTGACTAGGCTATAAGAAACTTTTTACTTCAAAGTATGTTAGTGTGACAAGATCGTCAATGGTTTCGTCATGAAACGTGTTTTCATAATATTTTCACCGGTGACATTGTCCGTTCAATCTTCGCCCTCCTTCAACAATATTGTGCTGTCTAATAAAGGTTAAAGAAATCGCCCCAAAAGCTAGACAGACCTCTATCCCAGTTCTGAGATTGCGGGTTCAAAACGGGGATCAAACATGCCCATTGCTTTTGTTTTGTCATCCAAATTCAAGAGTCGATCGACTTACTTTGCATCCAGAGCCTATTTTAGGTCATGGTCTGGAGCAAGATGGAGTGGAAAGCAGTCACCTTCTACGAAGGAGGTGGCGTCAGAAAGCATGAGGGACGGAACATCCTCACGTCCCAGTCGCTGCAGGAGACACCCAGGGTGTCAGGCGCTGGTTTTCGGACTGAAATTGTATCGGAGACATTGAACATTAAAACGATGCGTCCTGTTCTAAATTGTCTATTTAGGCGATATTTAGACGTCATTTTCAAAATGACGGGGTTTCCTGCCAGGACTGCAGGATTGTTCGAAAGAGTTACCACGGCTCTGGAACACAAGCAACTGAAGGAAAATGGGCCCATCTGTTTTTTATTGAGTAAAAGCTTGACACTCCCTCGCTCCACCAAGCGCGATGATTTCTCATCTAGAAAACA